>HG992282.1:20000000-22609564 GCA_905220595.1 Spilosoma lubricipeda | reverse complement strand
AACATCCCTTTTACACAGTTTCGGCATATACATACTTAGAAAATTTTTACATTTAGTTTGAAATTTTCAGAATTTTGACACTTTTGAGGTTATCTTAAATTTTTTCGATAACCATTAGTTTTTAAAATTACAATTATATATATATCTAGATAGGTCTCTTCAAGACCCGTCTACAGACACCCTGTTTGTTCAATTTGGACAAATAGAAGTTGTAAAAATATTTACATACAAAATTTTATTTGTTAAATTTGGAGGTTTTTGTCGAATAATTCTTCAGCCCTTTATTTGGTAGTGACAATCTATACATATTTGGATAGATCTCGCCGAGACCCGTCGAAAGACAAACCAAAATTTTAAGATCACACGTATAGAAAACCGGAAAATCGTCACTTTAAGAATTTTCATATATTTGTTTACCTAAAAGTCTACCTTAGGGCTAGAAATCTGCAATTTTCATACGAAATTTTTTGTTAATAATACCATTGTAGTGCACCGTTTTTGCTGGATATCGCCATTGTAGAACTCTCCATGCGTCCCGTAGGATCATTTTAACCTGAAAAATAGAAAGAAAATTAAAATTTTGGACTTTGAATTTTTTGAATTTTAAGTTTTGTAAATTTTTGACGTTTTTGTCGAATAATTCGATCACCCTCCCTCATATTGTTTATATTTTAACAGATTTAGATAGCTCTCATCTAGACCTATCTAATAACATCCCTTTTACACAGTTTCGGCATATACATACTTAGAAAATTTTACATTTAGTTTGAAATTTTCAGAATTTTGACACTTTTTGAGGGTTATCTTAAATTTTTTCGATAACCATTAGTTTTTAAAATTACAATTTATATATATCTAGATAGGTCTCTTCAAGACCCGTCTACAGACACCCTGTTTGTTCAATTTGGACAAATAGAAGTTGTAAAAATTTTTACATACAAAATTTTATTTGTTAAATTTGGAGGTTTTTGTCGAATAATTCTTCAGCCCTTTATTTGGTAGTGACAATCTATACATATTTGGATAGATCTCGCCGAGACCCGTCGAAAGACACCAAAATTTTTAAGATCACACGTATAGAAAACCGAAAATCGTCACTTTAAGAATTTTCATATATTTGTTTACCTAAAAGTCTACCTTAGGGCTAGAAATCTGCAATTTTCATACGAAATTTTTGTTAATAATACCATTGTAGTGCACCGTTTTTGCTGGATATCGCCATTGTAGACACTCCTGCGTCCCGTAGGATCATTTTAACCTGAAAAATAGAAAGAAAATTAAAATTTTGGACTTTGAATTTTTTGAATTTTTAAGTTTTGTAAATTTTTGACGTTTTTGTCGAATAATTCGATCACCCTCCCTCATATTGTTTATATTTTAACAGATTTAGATAGCTCTCATCTAGACCTATCTAATAACATCCCTTTACACAGTTTCGGCATATACATACTTAGAAAATTTTACATTTAGTTTGAAATTTTCAGAATTTTGACACTTTTTGAGGTTATCTTAAATTTTTTCGATAACCATTAGTTTTTAAAATTACAATTTATATATATCTAGATAGGTCTCTTCAAGACCCGTCTACAGACACCCCTGTTGTGTTCAATTTGGACAAATAGAAGTTGTAAAAATTTTTACATACAAAATTTTATTTGTTAAATTTGGAGGTTTTTGTCGAATAATTCTTCAGGCCCTTTATTTGGTAGTGACAATCTATACATATTTGGATAGATCTCGCCGAGACCCGTCGAAAGACACCAAAATTTTTAAGATCACACGTATAGAAAAACCGGAAAATCGTCACTTTAAGAATTTTCATATATTTGTTTACCTAAAAGTCTACCTTAGGGCTAGAAATCTGCAATTTTCATACGAAATTTTTTGTTAATAATACCATTGTAGTGCACCGTTTTTGCTGGATATCGCCATTGTAGACACTCCTGCGTCCCGTAGGATCATTTTAACCTGAAAAATAGAAAGAAAATTAAAATTTTGGACTTTGAATTTTTTGAATTTTTAAGTTTTGTAAATTTTTGACGTTTTTGTCGAATAATTCGATCACCCTCCCTCATATTGTTTATATTTTAACAGATTTAGATAGCTCTCATCTAGACCTATCTAATAACATCCCTTTTACACAGTTTCGGCATATACATACTTAGAAAATTTTACATTTAGTTTGAAATTTTCAGAATTTTGACACTTTTTGAGGTTATCTTAAATTTTTTCGATAACCATTAGTTTTAAAATTACAATTTATATATATCTAGATAGGTCTCTTCAAGACCCCGTCTACAGACACCCTGTTTGTTCAATTTGGACAAATAGAAGTTGTAAAAATTTTTACATACAAAATTTTATTTGTTAATTTGGAGGTTTTTGTCGAATAATTCTTCAGCCCTTTATTTGGTAGTGACAATCTATACATATTTGGATAGATCTCGCCGAGACCCGTCGAAAGACACCAAAATTTTTAAGATCACACGTATAGAAAACCGGAAAATCGTCACTTTAAGAATTTTCATATATTTGTTTACCTAAAAGTCTACCTTAGGGCTAGAAATCTGCAATTTTCATACGAAATTTTTTGTTAATAATACCATTGTAGTGCACCGTTTTTGCTGGATATCGCCATTGTAGACACTCCTGCGTCCCGTAGGATCATTTTAACCTGAAAAATAGAAAGAAAATTAAAATTTTGGACTTTGAATTTTTTGAATTTTTAAGTTTTGTAAATTTTTGACGTTTTTGTCGAATAATTCGATCACCCTCCCTCATATTGTTTATATTTTAACAGATTTAGATAGCTCTCATCTAGACCTATCTAATAACATCCCTTTTACACAGTTTCGGCATATACATACTTAGAAAATTTTACATTTAGTTTGAAATTTTCAGAATTTTGACACTTTTTGAGGTTATCTTAAATTTTTTCGATAACCATTAGTTTTTAAAATTACAATTTATATATATCTAGATAGGTCTCTTCAAGACCCGTCTACAGACACCCTGTTTGTTCAATTTGGACAAATAGAAGTTGTAAAAATTTTTACATACAAAATTTTATTTGTTAAATTTGGAGGTTTTTGTCGAATAATTCTTCAGCCCTTTATTTGGTAGTGACAATCTATACATATTTGGATAGATCTCGCCGAGACCCGTCGAAAGACACCAAAATTTTTAAGATCACACGTATAGAAAACCGGAAAATCGTCACTTTAAGAATTTTCATATATTTGTTTACCTAAAAGTCTACCTTAGGGCTAGAAATCTGCAATTTTCATACGAAATTTTTTGTTAATAATACCATTGTAGTGCACCGTTTTTGCTGGATATCGCCATTGTAGACACTCCTGCGTCCCGTAGGATCATTTTAACCTGAAAAATAGAAAGAAAATTAAAATTTTGGACTTTGAATTTTTTGAATTTTTAAGTTTTGTAAATTTTTGACGTTTTTGTCGAATAATTCGATCACCCTCCCTCATATTGTTTATATTTTAACAGATTTAGATAGCTCTCATCTAGACCTATCTAATAACATCCCTTTTACACAGTTTCGGCATATACATACTTAGAAAATTTTACATTTAGTTTGAAATTTTCAGAATTTTGACACTTTTTGAGGTTATCTTAAATTTTTTCGATAACCATTAGTTTTTAAAATTACAATTTATATATATCTAGATAGGTCTCTTCAAGACCCGTCTACAGACACCCTGTTTGTTCAATTTGGACAAATAGAAGTTGTAAAAATTTTTACATACAAAATTTTATTTGTTAAATTTGGAGGTTTTTGTCGAATAATTCTTCAGCCCTTTATTTGGTAGTGACAATCTATACATATTTGGATAGATCTCGCCGAGACCCGTCGAAAGACACCAAAATTTTTAAGATCACACGTATAGAAAACCGGAAAATCGTCACTTTAAGAATTTTCATATATTTGTTTACCTAAAAGTCTACCTTAGGGCTAGAAATCTGCAATTTTCATACGAAATTTTTTGTTAATAATACCATTGTAGTGCACCGTTTTTGCTGGATATCGCCATTGTAGACACTCCTGCGTCCCGTAGGATCATTTTAACCTGAAAAATAGAAAGAAAATTAAAATTTTGGACTTTGAATTTTTTGAATTTTTAAGTTTTGTAAATTTTTGACGTTTTTGTCGAATAATTCGATCACCCTCCCTCATATTGTTTATATTTTAACAGATTTAGATAGCTCTCATCTAGACCTATCTAATAACATCCCTTTTACACAGTTTCGGCATATACATACTTAGAAAATTTTACATTTAGTTTGAAATTTTCAGAATTTTGACACTTTTTGAGGTTATCTTAAATTTTTTCGATAACCATTAGTTTTTAAAATTACAATTTATATATATCTAGATAGGTCTCTTCAAGACCCGTCTACAGACACCCTGTTTGTTCAATTTGGACAAATAGAAGTTGTAAAAATTTTTACATACAAAATTTTATTTGTTAAATTTGGAGGTTTTTGTCGAATAATTCTTCAGCCCTTTATTTGGTAGTGACAATCTATACATATTTGGATAGATCTCGCCGAGACCCGTCGAAAGACACCAAAATTTTTAAGATCACACGTATAGAAAACCGGAAAATCGTCACTTTAAGAATTTTCATATATTTGTTTACCTAAAAGTCTACCTTAGGGCTAGAAATCTGCAATTTTCATACGAAATTTTTTGTTAATAATACCATTGTAGTGCACCGTTTTTGCTGGATATCGCCATTGTAGACACTCCTGCGTCCCGTAGGATCATTTTAACCTGAAAAATAGAAAGAAAATTAAAATTTTGGACTTTGAATTTTTTGAATTTTTAAGTTTTGTAAATTTTTGACGTTTTTGTCGAATAATTCGATCACCCTCCCTCATATTGTTTATATTTTAACAGATTTAGATAGCTCTCATCTAGACCTATCTAATAACATCCCTTTTACACAGTTTCGGCATATACATACTTAGAAAATTTTACATTTAGTTTGAAATTTTCAGAATTTTGACACTTTTTGAGGTTATCTTAAATTTTTTCGATAACCATTAGTTTTTAAAATTACAATTTATATATATCTAGATAGGTCTCTTCAAGACCCGTCTACAGACACCCTGTTTGTTCAATTTGGACAAATAGAAGTTGTAAAAATTTTTACATACAAAATTTTATTTGTTAAATTTGGAGGTTTTTGTCGAATAATTCTTCAGCCCTTTATTTGGTAGTGACAATCTATACATATTTGGATAGATCTCGCCGAGACCCGTCGAAAGACACCAAAATTTTTAAGATCACACGTATAGAAAACCGGAAAATCGTCACTTTAAGAATTTTCATATATTTGTTTACCTAAAAGTCTACCTTAGGGCTAGAAATCTGCAATTTTCATACGAAATTTTTTGTTAATAATACCATTGTAGTGCACCGTTTTTGCTGGATATCGCCATTGTAGACACTCCTGCGTCCCGTAGGATCATTTTAACCTGAAAAATAGAAAGAAAATTAAAATTTTGGACTTTGAATTTTTTGAATTTTTAAGTTTTGTAAATTTTTGACGTTTTTGTCGAATAATTCGATCACCCTCCCTCATATTGTTTATATTTTAACAGATTTAGATAGCTCTCATCTAGACCTATCTAATAACATCCCTTTTACACAGTTTCGGCATATACATACTTAGAAAATTTTACATTTAGTTTGAAATTTTCAGAATTTTGACACTTTTTGAGGTTATCTTAAATTTTTTCGATAACCATTAGTTTTTAAAATTACAATTTATATATATCTAGATAGGTCTCTTCAAGACCCGTCTACAGACACCCTGTTTGTTCAATTTGGACAAATAGAAGTTGTAAAAATTTTTACATACAAAATTTTATTTGTTAAATTTGGAGGTTTTTGTCGAATAATTCTTCAGCCCTTTATTTGGTAGTGACAATCTATACATATTTGGATAGATCTCGCCGAGACCCGTCGAAAGACACCAAAATTTTTAAGATCACACGTATAGAAAACCGGAAAATCGTCACTTTAAGAATTTTCATATATTTGTTTACCTAAAAGTCTACCTTAGGGCTAGAAATCTGCAATTTTCATACGAAATTTTTTGTTAATAATACCATTGTAGTGCACCGTTTTTGCTGGATATCGCCATTGTAGACACTCCTGCGTCCCGTAGGATCATTTTAACCTGAAAAATAGAAAGAAAATTAAAATTTTGGACTTTGAATTTTTTGAATTTTTAAGTTTTGTAAATTTTTGACGTTTTTGTCGAATAATTCGATCACCCTCCCTCATATTGTTTATATTTTAACAGATTTAGATAGCTCTCATCTAGACCTATCTAATAACATCCCTTTTACACAGTTTCGGCATATACATACTTAGAAAATTTTACATTTAGTTTGAAATTTTCAGAATTTTGACACTTTTTGAGGTTATCTTAAATTTTTTCGATAACCATTAGTTTTTAAAATTACAATTTATATATATCTAGATAGGTCTCTTCAAGACCCGTCTACAGACACCCTGTTTGTTCAATTTGGACAAATAGAAGTTGTAAAAATTTTTACATACAAAATTTTATTTGTTAAATTTGGAGGTTTTTGTCGAATAATTCTTCAGCCCTTTATTTGGTAGTGACAATCTATACATATTTGGATAGATCTCGCCGAGACCCGTCGAAAGACACCAAAATTTTTAAGATCACACGTATAGAAAACCGGAAAATCGTCACTTTAAGAATTTTCATATATTTGTTTACCTAAAAGTCTACCTTAGGGCTAGAAATCTGCAATTTTCATACGAAATTTTTTGTTAATAATACCATTGTAGTGCACCGTTTTTGCTGGATATCGCCATTGTAGACACTCCTGCGTCCCGTAGGATCATTTTAACCTGAAAAATAGAAAGAAAATTAAAATTTTGGACTTTGAATTTTTTGAATTTTTAAGTTTTGTAAATTTTTGACGTTTTTGTCGAATAATTCGATCACCCTCCCTCATATTGTTTATATTTTAACAGATTTAGATAGCTCTCATCTAGACCTATCTAATAACATCCCTTTTACACAGTTTCGGCATATACATACTTAGAAAATTTTACATTTAGTTTGAAATTTTCAGAATTTTGACATTTTTTGAGGTTATCTTAAATTTTTTCGATAACCATTAGTTTTTAAAATTACAATTTATATATATCTAGATAGGTCTCTTCAAGACCCGTCTACAGACACCCTGTTTGTTCAATTTGGACAAATAGAAGTTGTAAAAAATTTTACATACAAAATTTTATTTGTTAAATTTGGAGGTTTTTGTCGAATAATTCTTCAGCCCTTTATTTGGTAGTGACAATCTATACATATTTGGATAGATCTCGCCGAGACCCGTCGAAAGACACCAAAATTTTTAAGATCACACGTATAGAAAACCGGAAAATCGTCACTTTAAGAATTTTCATATATTTGTTTACCTAAAAGTCTACCTTAGGGCTAGAAATCTGCAATTTTCATACGAATTTTTTTGTTAATAATACCATTGTAGTGCACCGTTTTTGCTGGATATCGCCATTGTAGACACTCCTGCGTCCCGTAGGATCATTTTAACCTGAAAAATAGAAAGAAAATTAAAATTTTGGACTTTGAATTTTTTGAATTTTTAAGTTTTGTAAATTTTTGACGTTTTTGTCGAATAATTCGATCACCCTCCCTCATATTGTTTATATTTTAACAGATTTAGATAGCTCTCATCTAGACCTATCTAATAACATCCCTTTTACACAGTTTCGGCATATACATACTTAGAAAATTTTACATTTAGTTTGAAATTTTCAGAATTTTGACACTTTTTGAGGTTATCTTAAATTTTTTCGATAACCATTAGTTTTTAAAATTACAATTTATATATATCTAGATAGGTCTCTTCAAGACCCGTCTACAGACACCCTGTTTGTTCAATTTGGACAAATAGAAGTTGTAAAAATTTTTACATACAAAATTTTATTTGTTAAATTTGGAGGTTTTTGTCGAATAATTCTTCAGCCCTTTATTTGGTAGTGACAATCTATACATATTTGGATAGATCTCGCCGAGACCCGTCGAAAGACACCAAAATTTTTAAGATCACACGTATAGAAAACCAAAAAATCGCCCGCCCACCCTCCCATATTTCACGGAGTATATAGGATTCGTTGACCAGGGGTCGTAAACCGGTGGTATCGACCAAAAAATTTTTACTCAATTTATTTATTAATCTTATTCTACTTATAATTTCGTATATTTTAATTCTTGACCGAGGCCATTTACACCTCAAATAACCGACCGGCTCAAATTAGAGCATAAATTTATTTGCATCATTGATTTTATATTTTATTGTTTTTAATTGTTCTATTGACTAAGTGACACTTACCCCCCTATACAGGGTCAAACACACATCGACAGACACCCCCATATACAGGGCCAGACAGAAACTACTACATTGACTTTCACCCCCCTATACAGGGTCACACAGATTTACACACATTTACACTTTAGACAATTTCCCCCGTCACACACACAACACACCACACACACTTACATCCATACTTATTACACGCACCTACAACATGTTTGCCAGAGGCAGTGTGCCAGAGGCGACCGCGTCACAAATCCCTGTACAGGACCTGACTAGGTCTTCGATTTTCGCTCAACACTGTGGAGCTATACGAAAGCAGCTCAATATGTCAGGTAACATCAAAAGGGACATAAAGAGGGAAATCGAAGACAGAGTCAGAGCTCTGGAAAACCTGTTCAGGGACAGCGAAGAAGAGAGGAGAAAATCTGTTGCGGGCATGGCAGCGGTGCCCCCCGAAAGGGAAGAGGCGCTGCTGGAAAGGTTAAGGATGATGGAAGGCGCAATCTCCACGAGGCTCGACCAAATGGAGGACAACCTCAAACAGAGACTGGAGACCCTCGATGGAGAGAACAATAATCGGGGCGCCGACATCATCGAGCATGTCATGGACAACGCTGATGCGGTCAAGCTGGCCACAGAAAAGGCCGTAAAGGGGACCACGCTAGCCGTGGAGAGGGCAGTGGAGGGGGTCGTGGAAAGGGTCTTCCACAAAATCGAAGAGTCCCAGGTCGTCACCGACCAGGCGACCGAGACTATGGTGGTGCGCGCGCAGTCCCATATCGAAGACCTGATTGGGACTGTCGCAAGAGATGTCGTCATTGAGACCCAGACGCACATCAGCGCAGCCATCAAGGGACTAACACCGGTAAGCGTCCCAGACCCGATCCCGACCCCCAAAACCTACGCCAGCGCCGTAGCAACGAAGCCCGAGCAAACAACCCTACACTCACTGGTTGTCACGTCCAGAGACGAACTGGACACCGGGGAGGAGGTCATCGAACGGCTAAGGAAAGTTGCGGAAGAGGATGAAGGATGGGTAAAGGTGGAAAAGATTCGGAAAGCCAAAGACAGGAAAGTGATAATCGGATATAAAACGCAAGAAGACAGAGAGAAGGCCCAAAAAAGGTTAAAAGAGAAAGGAAAAGATTTTGTGGTGGAGGAGGTGAAGAACAAAGATCCCTTATTAATATTATACAACATCCTAAAAAATCAGACGGATGAGGATCTGGTAAAAGCTGTAAGGTGCAGAAACCAGACCTTATTCCGGGATCTAACACCGGACCAAAACAGGCTAGCAGTCCTTTATAGAAGGCGAGCAAAGAATCCCCACATGTGCCACGTGGTGCTCAGGGTCTCCCCGGCGGTTTGGTCTCGTGCCCTAGACGTGGGGAGACTGCACGTTGACCTGCAACCGATTAAGGTTGCGGACCAATCGCCTTTAGTGCAGTGCTCCCTATGTCTGGGATACGGGCACAGTAGGAAGTTTTGCACCACTACGGAACTCAGATGCAGCCATTGTGGCGGGCCCCATTTGAGGGCCGCATGCCAGGACGCTGCCAGTGGTGCAGAACCGAACTGCTGCAACTGTCAAGGTGAGAGGCTGAGCAGCACGGGGCACAGCGCCTTCAGCGCCGAGTGCCCAATCCGAAAAAAGTTTGACTATCTGGCGAGATTAACAACGGCATATTTGTGACACACCCAGTCACACACGCACGACACTAAAACACACACACACACACTGATATCAGAAGGATATAGTGAATATATACGGAGACATCAATACATGCACACAAACACTGGACACGAACACATAACTATAAAACACAGCATATTACAAAATTCACAACCAAAATTATGACAATTATATATATTTGAGCATATATGTATATTGCATAACAGAGGCAGAATTAATGCTAATAATAAAAAAAACATATTCAGACACAAACAACACATAGATTATATACTCACAGATTAAATAAAAATAAAATTAATTCCACCTCCAGAACATTGAAACATAAAAACACACACACAAACACTGAACATGTACACAAACACAAGAACACAAATACACAAGTCACAAGTGCCGTAATCTCGACAGATAGGAAAACTACAACCAGAAACCCATTTGTAAAATAAACTAACTATAAACTACAAAATGTGAATAATATCAACAGTAGACAAACTTAGATTAAACAATACATAAATAATATAATAGTAAAAAAATATAGAGGAAAATAAATCAATACCATACTTAAATTGGAAACTTACATGAATATAATATCTTGAAATATAAACCAGATTAATATCAACTAACTTAAAAATAAATTTTACAACAAAAAGTTCATACTTTGAATTAAAGACTTATATGAATATTAAACCTAAAAAACAAAAAAAAAACCTAGACGAATATAAACAAACCTATTAATAATTTTAGTAAAGTAAAACTCTTTAGACTTGTATTTGAAATAATGATGTGAAATATAAGAAATGGATAACAATATAACGAAGAAATAAAGAAAATAGAATTTAAGAAATTAATGTCGCAGATTTTTAAATATTTAAGAATTAATATTAAAATGTATACATTTTGCATTGATATCAGAATAAAAGTAGAAAATAAACAGTAACAGATATAATAGCCAACAGACGGATGGGAGGCACCTAGAGCGCAAACCTACACTTAAACGATTAAAAAATAAACTCGGAACGATAAGGTCCTGTCGAAATCTTGGACGGGGGAAAGCAGGGTTATCCCTAGGGATAACAAAAAAAAAAAAAAAAAAAAAAAAAAAAAAAAACCTAACCTAACCTAACCTAACCTAACCTAACCTAACCTAACCTAACCTAACCTAACCTAACCTAACCTAACCTAACCTAACCTAACCTAACCTGAGCCGTGTGGGGCCGGCATAGAATAGCCCCACCCCATCTCATCCCGTGGGTGTCGTAAGAGGCGACTAAGGGAAACACGCAGCCGAGCACCGGGCTGCCGAGGAGATCCCAGCCCTTTTCAGGGCTCGCCGTCTCTCCCAGTATCCCTCTGTTTAGCAGAGGGGACAGGGGATGAGACGGTGCCAGGGAACCAAAGACGGAGCCTACCATCGGCTGCCGAGGCGAGTCAGCCCTTGCTGACCCAGGGGCTGACGGGCTCTTGTGCCGTCGAGTCAAGGAAAAGACTTTAAAACCCGACAGCAAAGTCGTTAAAAGCAGTGGCTGCCGTCGCCTCGTACGCCGACGGCGATCGGCCGACGGGGTGGTGGCGGCCGGGGGAAAGGCTCTGCGGGAGCGGGATTGAGCGGGGAGCTCTCCTGCCTCGCGAGCCGAGTACCCCACGAGGAGGGGGGGCGCCGGCGAGCGCAGCTTGCTCGCGTTCCTGAGTCCGAGCCCTGCGGGAGCGGGTTCCCCCGACCGCTGCCCTGCGGGCATGGACGACGGGACAACGGCGAGCGCAGTTTGCCCGCGCCCCCGAATGAGAGTGGCCACGGGCGGTGGGCCGGGGGGCCTGCCGCCCCACGCTAAAGTGGCGGAATGCGCCCCTCTGTGTTCCTGGGGTGCATTCATACGAGGAGGACAGGCCCCGCCATCTGGGCACGTGGCCCGGAGGGTGGGGCCTCGACAGAGGCGAGCCCGACCATCAGGGCATCCCCAGCCGAGTCGCGGTGAGCAAACTATCCCGTGGCTCGGATTGGGTGAAGGAGGAACACCGTGGTGGTTTAGTGGGTAGTCTGGCCAGGCTCAAGTGGTCAGGAGTCCCACACGAAGCGAACCCCCTGCCCCCGCGGGGGGGGAGCGAAGCGCGTAAATGCATTCCACCACGTAAAAAAAAAAAAAAAAAAAAAAAAAAAAAAAAAAAAAAAAAAAAAAAACCTAACCTAACCTAACCTAACCTAACCTAACCTAACCTAACCTAACCTAACCTAACCTAACCTAACCTAACCTAACCTAACCTAACCTAACCTCCGCCGTGTGGGGCCGGCATAGAATAGCCCCACCCCATCTCATCCCCTGGGTGTCGTAAGAGGCGACTAAGGGAAAGACGGCGCCGAAGATCAGGCTGCCTGTCAAGGAAAAGACTTTAAAACCCGACAGCAAAGTCGTTAAAAGAAGTGGCTGCCGTCGCCTCGTACGACGGGGTGGTGGCGGCCAGGGGAGAGGCTCTGCGGGAGCGGGAGTGAGCTGGTCTCATTCTCCCGCCCCGCAGACCCCCGGAGAGGGGGCGCCGGCGAACACATTTCGCCCGCGTCCCCGAGTGAGAGTGGCCACGGGCGGTGGGTCGGGGGACCTGCCGCCCCATACCTAAGTGGCGGAATGCGCCCCCCTGTGTTCCTGGGGTGCATTCATACGAGGAGGACAGGCCCCACCATCTGGGCACGTGGCCCGGAGGGTGGGGCCTCGACAGAGGCGAGCCCGACCATCAGGGCATCCCCAGCCGAGTCGCGGTGAGCACACTATCCCGTGACTCGGATTGGGTGAAGGAGGAACACCGTGGTGGTTTAGTGGGTAGTCTGGCCTCTCTCCGAGGCCAGGAGTCCCACACGAAGCGAACCCCCTGCCCCCGCGGGGGGCGAGCGAAGCGCGTAAATGCATTCCACCACGTAAAAAAAAAAAAAAAAAAAAAAAAAAAAAAAAAAAAAAAAAAAAAAAAAAAACCTAACCTAACCTAACCTAACCTAACCTAACCTAACCTAACCTAACCTAACCTAACCTAACCTAACCTAACCTTTTTTTTTTTTTTTTTTACGTGTGGAAACCCCCTCGGGCCGTCACCCCGCCGGGGTTTGCGGCGGGGCGGTGTGTCGGAATCGAACCGACTAAAACCACACGGTGTGCCACTCTGCGCCTGAGACGGGAGGGATCCGGGAACTGCTGTTATTAACACATCCGGACCCCTCCCAGCGCCTGCCCGCACTGAAGCGGGCACCGTCTGCTGTTAAACTCTCTAAATAGGCGACGTACGGCACACGCGTACCGTCGCCCCCTCGCGGGTGACCACTAGAGCGGATGGAAGGGAAAACCCATCCCGACCATCCGCGGCCACACTCAGGGCGGCATGAGGCGCTGATAGGCGCGCCTCCGCCGCCCGGTTCGCCGGCGGCGGATCGGGTCCGAGTGGATATCATCCTCCCGGGCCTTCTCCGCCGCCTCCTTCTGCGAGATTACATCTTCACAGAAAGTTGCGACCGCGGTAAAACTGCTGTCGCTACCGGCCATGGATCGTATGACGGCCGGTAGCGACAGATCTCCTCCGATGACTGCAGTGAGGGCCCGGCGCTGCGACGCCCATGCGGGGCAGGTCGCCAGCGTGTGCTGGGCCGAGTCCTCACTGCAGTCGCAGTGGTGGCAGGCGGGACTCAATTCCCTCCTGGCGACCGAGTGCAGGTACTTCCCGAAGCAACCGTGCCCGGAAAGCACCTGCGTCAGTCGGAAGGAAAGGGTCCCGTGCTGCCGCCCTGCCCACTCGAGGATGACCGGCTGGAGAGCCTCCACGGCGGCAAAGCCAGCGCGTGGAGTCTCCAGCCGGAACGACCAGCGAGCCATCGTGGCTCGACGGGCGGCTTCACGCCACTCGCGTACCTCTTCGGGCGGAGGGCGAATGCCTCTCTCCGCCCGGAATTCAGCCACCCGTCGATAAACTTCGGCGAGCACTTCCGCCTCCAAATCCCACGGAGGTGTTCCGGCCAAGGCGCACGCCGCCTCAGTAGACACCGTGCGGTATCCGCGGATGGCTCTGACCGCCAATACCCTCTGAGGTCGCCAGAGGCGGGCCTTATTGAGGGCAGTCAGAGCCTCCACCCACACCGGTGCCCCATACAGCGCCATCGACCGGACCACCCCCGTGTAGAGGTGTCGCGTTGCGACGCTGGCTCCGCCCAAATTGGGCAAAAGTCGCCCAAGGGCAGAGGCAGCGTCGACCAGCTTCGGACCAAGCTGTCGGAAGTGCTCGTCGAAGAGCCACCTACCGTCGAGGATCAGGCCCAGATACCTCATCTGGGCCCGAACCGGTACGAGGATCGAGTTGACCACTATGGAGGCGCCGGGGGGCGGCCCACGACGGGGCCCATGGAATAACAGGGCCTCCGTCTTGTCCAGGGCCACCCGTAAGCCCAGCGCCTCGATGCGCCCGACCACCAGAGAGACACCAATGGTGGCCAGGCGCGCCGCCTCCTGGAAGTTCGCCCCCCGAGCCGTGACCAATGTGTCATCGGCGTAACAAATTACGCCCAGCCCGGGGGGGAGACGACCTCGTAGGACCCAGTCGTATCCCACGTTCCACAGGAGTGGTCCAAGGACAGACCCCTGTGGAACGCCGCACGACATGGGTCGCCGTCTCAAGGCGCCCTCTCGATCCTCGTACACGACGGTACGCTCCTCCAAATAGTCTGCCACTAGCCGCCTCAGGTACTCTGGCACCCCGTGGTATTGGAGTGCTTCCCTGATGCAGCTGAATGGCAGACTATTAAAGGCGTTGGCGATGTCCAGAGACACCGCCAACACCACGCCGCCACATCTCACTGCCTCTTCGGTCACGGCCCTAAGGCGCATCACGGCATCGACCGTCGAACGCCCTTCTCGGAACCCGAATTGGGCGTCCGACAGGTCGGGGCCCACCTCGCTGAGGTGCCGGACGATGCGGGCAGAGAGTATCCTCTCAAACAACTTGCCCGCCTCGTCCAGCAACACGATGGGCCTATAGGCCGCGACCGAATCGGCAGGTCGTCCCGGCTTCTTTAGAAGGACCAGCTTCCCGCATTTCCAGCACTCAGGGAAGCGTCCGGACGCCAGGCTAGCATCCAACACTTCCCTGAGGCGGTCCGACATATGGTCGAGGGCTCGGGCCATCACTCGGGCTGGAACCCCGTCCGGCCCGGGGGCGGTGTTCTTGGAACGTATCCGCAGAACAGCCGCCCCAACCTCCGATTCCCTAACGGGCGGAACATCGCCCCCGTCGTCTCTGACCGGATAGGCCATCGATGGGGGAGCGTGCTCCGCCCGCTGCGGGAAAAGGCCCTCGACCACTTCCTGCAGGAAGCTGGGCTGGAGAGTCTCGGTAAGGGGGGGGCCCGCCGTGCGAAGCTTTTGTCGCACCGCACGATATGGGCGACCCCAGGGGTCACGGTCGAGACTCTCCAGCATCTCCTTTCTCTTTCCGTTTTTGGCGCGGCAAATGGCCAGCTTCAGAGTTTTCCGCGCCTCGCGGTACTCCTCATGAAGCTGGTCCCCGCCACCGTCTCCACGGTGACGTCGCCGGCTGCGGGTGTAGGACCTCCGAGCACGAGTGCACGCCGCACGGAGGTCCGCCAACTCCTGGGACCACCAGTAGACCTCCTTCCGAGGAGGCCGACGACCCTGGACGCGGGGCATGGCCGTATCGCAAATTTGCGTAATCGCATCACGAAAACGGCCAGCACCCACGTCCACGCCGACCTCCTCGGTCGGGGCCTGCGGAGACAGCCAAGAGTGAATAATGGCCGCCTCCTCTAGTAGGTCCCTGTCGAGCTTGGCGACAGCCCACCGCGGAAAGTGGGATAAATGCCGCGCCGTGTGACCCCTACTGGGGCCCTGGGACCGGGAGAGCTCGAATCGGATATACAAATGATCCGAGAGCGTCTCAACCTCTTCCAGGACACACCAGTTCCTTACTCGTGCGGCAACAGCAGGTGTAGCGAACGAAAGGTCCACTATCGACCCCCCCTGCTGTCGCACGCACGTATTGGTGGAGCCTCTGTTTAACAAACAGAGGCCCACCGAAGCCGCCCACTCCTCGACGGCCTCGCCCTTGGCATCCGTCCTGGGGGACCCCCACGCAATGGATTTTGCGTTGAAGTCCCCCAGCACGAGGACGTGCCCAGACGCTAATCGCCGCATCGAGGTCTCCAAGCTGTTAAGGAAGACCTCGAAGTCGCTCAGACTCCGGTTGGGGGAGAAGTAGACACCGTAAACAGTGATCCCCCCCCACTCAGCGGCAACATATCCAGAGCCCTTGTCTCTAAGCGACAAGGGCGGGGAATGAGCCGCCGCGGAACCGACGACTGCCACGGAGCCGTCCCAGTCACCCATCCAGTTTGGACGGGGAGGAACGTAATAGGGCTCCGCGACTACGGCAACACCGATCGACCACTGCGCCATGGTTTGCAGGAAGAGATCCTGCGCCGCGGCGCAGTGGTTCAGGTTCGTCTGGACAAGAAGGCTGCAGATTTGATCCATTACTGGACCATTTCTACAGCCTCCTCCATGGGCGTCGGCGTTGACGCACGAACTACGTCGGAGGTAGCCTGGGTCGTTTGGCTAGTCCCCGACGCTTGCCGAGAGGCTCGGGGAGGCTTGCAGCCCCCCTGCCCAATCTGGTGATTGGCGGGCTTATTACCCGCCGCACACATCGGGCAGTGAGGGGCGGCAGAGCATTCTGCCGCCTTGTGCCCCGGTCGACCGCAGCGGAAACACAATCCGCTGCAGTCAAAGCAACTTTGGCACTTGGTGCGAGTGTGTCCTCCGGCTAGGCATTTAAAGCACCTCATCGGTCTCGCGGCCAGCACTGTAACTCTGGCGCTCACGAAACCGACAAGGAGTCTGCCAGCGTCGCCCAAAATTTTGGCCGACGCTATGGGACAGCTCACCCATACCGCACCAAGGCCTCCCGGACCGGGGCGGATGGTGCCAGTTCTGATGTTGTCCGCATTGCTTCCAGTTTTCTCCTGGATCGCAACACGGACGTCCTCAGCCGTCACTGAATCGTCCAGGCCCGAAATGCGTAACTCCGCGCACTTTGTAGGCCTGGCAATCTTGACACCATCCGTCTCTGCGAACATGCCTCTGAGCCTGTCGGCAAATGCGTCTGCCGACTTTGCGCCTTCAGCCCCAGGGAACTCGAGGATTCGAGCTCCCGTCTGGGCGAGGCGCAATCTCACCCCTGCCGTACCGAAGTCACCCGCGAGGCTAGCCCGGGCCCTTTTGAAGAGGGCCGCATAGTTTAGCCCGCTGCTTACCGCCTCCGGTGACACGGTGACCACCACAGCCGCGGTTTTCGGCGATTGCAATTTCCGCGGCTTCTTCTGGCTGGCCTTTGTCACCGATGAGGACTGCGGGCCAGAGGCTGCCTTTTGGGCAGCCTTCTTAGCCCGCTTCTTAGCCTTCTTCGACTTCTTGTCCCCCCCAACTACCTGCCAACCCTCACTGTAGGGGGCAGTTGTGGAGGGACCAGGCAGAGATGTTGGAGTGGGGAGCGGAGTACGTTCCGCTCCAGCCTTTGAAACCGCTTTGGGTCCCGCTTTCGGCACAGCCGTCTTGGCTAGAGCCTTCGCCCGCTGCTGCGTCTTTCGAGCAGCAGCAGCGGCAGGGGCCGGCATCGATGTCGCCGCCGCGTATGATACGCGATCCCCCACCACGGGAAGAGGGGTCGGCGCCAACGCCACCTTCGGCCTCGGTGCTGCAAGTGGGGGACGAACAATTGGGGCGGGAGGCAGTCTCGCCTCCAGACCGGCCAGACGACCGTCCACCAGATTCCCCACCGAGACGAGGATCTGCTGCAGCATCAGCTGCAGGACGGCGTCTGGTACCCCGGGGATGGTAGGGACCGGCTGAGAAGCAGACGGGGCTGGCCGGGAGGCAGACGGGGCCGGCTGGGACGCAGACGGGGCCGGTCGGGACGCAGACGGGGCCGGCCGGGACGAAGACGGGGCCGACCGGGACGCAGACGGGGCCGGCCGGGACGCAGACGGGGCCAGCTGGGACGAAGTCGGGACCGGCCGGGATGCAGATGGGACCGGGGCCTCACGCTCAGGGCGCTCCACCCGAAACTGGGCGAACTGAGCGCTCAGCTCCACCACCTGCTCCGTCAGCCGGTCGTTGGCCACCTGTAGACGAGCCACGTCTCCAGCCAGGGTCCCCACTACCCCAGCAATGGCGGATGAGGAGTCCTTGAGGGCCTTCACGAAAGGGCCCTTCAAGTTCACGGACTTGGTGGCCACCTTGTGAATTATGGCCACCGCCGCTTCTGCTCTCTCCTGCAGGGAGCACGGTGTTTGGGGCACTAAGTCCCCACCTACCGGCTCACCTATCTTGAGCAGGAGACCAGCAATCTCCTCCTCCGCCTGAGACTCGCCGTCAGCCCTGGCTCGCCTGTAAGACTCCGCCTTGCAAAAGGGGGAGCCCGACGGGGTCGACACCGGAGTTCGAGATCGCCCCCTGTGGCCACTCGGTATTTTAGGAGGCAACATCTCCTGAGAGATGTCGCTCTCGCAGCCAGGGGGACGCTCACGCTTTCGGTTGTCCGAATTCGTGTCAATCGGCTCCAGTGCGTCCGTCATCGCACTGGAACCGCTGCCCGCGACAACCACGGCGGACTTCGAACGCACACGTTCAGATATTCTTCGGCTCCCAGCAGTCAGATCGACTTCTGGGAGCCCCACCGCTATAGGCGTTCTAGGCACCGCATCCTCCTCCGCAGATGAGCGGTCGTCCGCCTTCCGGAACTGCCCTTTGGCATTCCTCGCCACCTTCCCTTTCCTCGTCTCCTGTCCAGTATGCTTGCCAGTGTTCGTTAGAGTTTGATCGATCGTATTTTCATTTTCATTATTAAATTTATCAGCTTCCATAATAAATCCCACGAGTCGGGGAGAACTAAAGGTCGACCCGGGCAGAGATCCCCAATACCCGGGCAAGCGTAAATTTGTGCCCAACCGAGGGGTCCGCAGGTCCCTGGCTGGGGGTGTGCTAGCGACTGAACTACCCATCAGCCATGCATCCCCTGGTCACACACCAGAACACGGGATTCGGGGTAATTTTTTATAGAGGTTTTCTTCCTCGCGGTCCGGGCGGTTAAGCCAAGACCCACGGTCCCAGTCGAGTCAGACACTGACCTAACTCGACGTACCTACTGGGATTACGTTGTAGCGGCGAGGGCAACACAGGACTAACTCCTATGTTGCCCGCTCGGAGGCAGGGTGAGTGCTCACCGAGCTCGCCCTCTAGTCGCACTCCAATACGCTTTCTGCTAAAGCAGAGAGACGTTTGGAGTGCCCATCTCGGCAGTCTCGACAGACTCCGTCTGGTATCCCATTTAGTCTGGAGTCTCCTTCTGGGCCTATCCGGCATGAGTGGCTCTACCGGCATAGCCCCAGAGATCATCGACCCACGCAAGCCCCACCACGACGACAACGTAGGGATACATTGGGGGGAACCTAACCTAACCTAACCTAACCTAACCTAACCACACCCAAAACCCCGAAGTTTTCATGGGCCTACCACAAGAGGAGAAGGACCTAAAGGTCAAATACAAAAAAAGGACCAGGAACCCGAAGACCTCCCATGTGGTCTTGCAGGTCAAGCCAAGGGTATGGCAACGGATGACGGAGACTGGAACCCTCTATCTGGACCTGCAAAGGGTCAGAGTGGAGGACCAGTCTCCGCTCATCCAATGCACGAAGTGCTTGGCGTTCGGCCACGGCCGCAAGTTCTGCACCGAGAGTGTGGACAGGTGCAGCCATTGTGGAGGCTCGCATCTGCGCGAAAAATGCGCAGACTACTCAGCGGGAAAGGAACCGCAGTGCTGCAACTGCTCGCACTCTGGGCTGCAGAACACCGGCCATAACGCCTTCAGCACAGAATGCCCGACCCGCTTGAAGTGGGACTACCTGTCGAGATCGAACACCGCGTATTTATGACTCACTCACTCACTCACGCACACACACGGTACAGAACACACAAGCACACACACACTGATTTGGTAAATATATAGTTACAATATACGGACAAATCAAAACATGCACAACAACATTAAACACGTACACAAACAATCAGGACAGTTAGGAATTCACAAGGGAGGCGGTAACAGTTGTATATATTTGTACATATATACACATTGTTAAAGGGATTGGAAACAGAATCGTGTGAATGAAGGAAAGGAACACGCACATAAACACTGACACGTACACATAACAAAAACACGAAGTCATAAATATCGCAATCTCACAGGATAGTAAATAATGGCCATATGGGACGTCTTGGGGAGACTGAATAAATATATAATATTGGAGAAGAACTAAGCAATTAGAAGAAAGAACATATATAAGAATAAATAAAAACAGAAATTGTATAGAACACTAAGTATAAAAGTCCTTTAGAAATAATGAGAGATATGTAAAGAATAGAAAGTTAGAAACATATAATAATAAATAAATAAAAAAAAAAAATAGTATAATATAATAAAAGTAAATAAAATAAACAACATAATAAAAACAAGAATACAGACAAAATAGAACATATAAATATTCTTACAGTACATAAAATAAAACTAGTTAAGTAGCGGGAATTCTACCCGACACAAACTACGACAACTAACGACAAAAAATTAAGACCAAGAATAATAAGGTCCTGTCGTACCTTTGGACGGGGAAAAGCTGCGTTATCCCATAATGGGATAACATTAAAATAAAAAAAAAAAAAAAAAAAAAACCTAACCTAACCTAACCTAACCTAACCTAACCTAACCTAACCTAACCTAACCTAACCTAACCTAACCTAACCTAACCTAACCTAACCTAACCTAACCTAACCTAACCTAACCTAACCTAACCTAACCTAACCTAACCTAACCTAACCTAACCTAACCTAACCTAACCTAACCTAACCTAACCTAACCTAACCTAACCTAACCTAACCTAACCTAACCTAACCTAACCTAACCTAACCTAACCTAACCTAACCTAACCTAACCTTTTTTTTTTTTTTTTTTTTTTTTTTTTTTTTTTTTTTTTTTTTTTTTTTTTTTTTTAACGTGTGGAAACCCCCTCGGGCCGTCACCCCGCCGGGGTTTGCGGCGGCGGGGCGGTGTGTCGGAATCGAACCGACTAAAACCACACGGTGTGCTACTCTGCGCCTGAGAGAGGGAGAGGTCCGGGAACTGCTGTATTACGACCTCCGGACCCCTCCCGGCGCCAGCCCGCACAGAAGCGGGCACCCTCCTCCATTACCTCTCCGTTTAGGCGACGTACGGCACACGCGTCACGTCGCCTCCTCGCGGGCGGCCACTATAGCGGATGGAAGGGCAAACCCGTCCCGACCATCCGCGGCCACACTCAGGGCGGCATGAGGCGCTGGTGAGCGCGCCTCCGCTGCCCGGTTCGCCGGCGGCGGATCGGGTCCGAGAGGAGGTCGTCCTCCCGGGCCTTCTCCGCCGCCTCCTTCTGCGAGATGACGTGTTCGCAGAAGGTGGCGACCGCGGTAAAATTGCTGTCGCTACCGGCCATGGAGCGGATGACGGCCGGTAGCGAGAGATCCCCTCCGATGACTGCAGTGAGGGCCCGGCGCTGCGACGCCCATGCGGGGCATGCCGCCAGCGTGTGCTGGGCCGAGTCCTCACTGCAGTCGCAGTGGTGGCAGGCGGGACTCAGTTCCCTCCGTGCGACCGAGTGCAGGTACTTCCCGAAGCATCCGTGTCCGGAAAGCACCTGCGTCAGTCGGAAGGAAAGAGTCCCGTGCTGCCGCCCTGCCCACTCGTGGATGACCGGCTGGAGAGCCTCCACGGCGGCAAAGCCAGCGCGTGGAGTCTCCAGCCGGTGCGACCAGCGAGCCATCGTGGCTCGACGGGCGGCTTCACGCCACTCGCGTACCTCCTCGGGCGGGGGGCGAATGCCACACTCCGCCCGGAAAGAAGCCACCCGTCGATAAACTTCGGCGAGCACTTCCGCCTCCAAATCCCACGGGGGTGTTCCGGCCAACGCGCACGCCGCCTCGGTCGACACCGTGCGGTATCCGCGTATGGCTCTGACCGCCAATACCCTCTGAGGCCGCCAGAGACGAGCCTTGTTGAGGGCGGTCAGAGCCGCCACCCACACCGGTGCGCCGTACAGCGCCATCGACCGGACCACCCCCGTGTAGAGGAGTCGCGTTGCGACGCTGGCTCCGCCCAAGTTGGGCAATAATCGCCCAAGGGCAGAGGCAGCGTCGACCAGCTTCGGACCAAGCTGTCGGAAGTGCTCGTCGAAGAGCCACCTACCGTCCAGGATCAGACCCAGATATTTCATCTGGGCCCGAACCGGTACGAGGACCGAGTTGACCTCTATCGAGGCGCCGGGGGGTGGACCACGACGGGGCCCATGAAAGAGCAGGGCCTCCGTCTTGTCCAGGGCCACCCGCAAGCCCAGCGCCTCGATGCGCCCGACCACCTGAGAAACACCCCCGGTGGCCAGGCGCGCCGCCTCCTGGAAGTTTGCCCCCCGAGCTGTGACCAAAGTGTCATCGGCGTAACAAATTACGCCCAGCCCGGGGGGGAGACGTTCCCGCAAGACCCAGTCGTACCCCACGTTCCACAGGAGCGGTCCAAGGACAGACCCCTGCGGAACGCCGCACGACATGGGCCGCCGTCTCAAGACGCCCTCTCGGTCCTAACCTAACCTAACCTAACCTAACCTAACCTAACCTAACCTAACCTAACCTAACCTAACCTAACCTAACCTAACCTAACCTAACCTAACCATACGAAATTTTTTGTTCATAATACCTTTGAAGTGCACCCTTTTTGCTAGATATCGCCTTTGTAGACACTCCTGCGTCGCGTAGGATAATTTTCATCTGGAAAATCAAAAGAAAATTAGAATTTGGTACTTTGAATTTTTTAAATTTTTAAATTTTGTTAAATTTTGACGTTTTTGTCGAATAATTCGATAGCCCTCCTTATATATAGTCTATATAGTTACAGATTTAGATAGCTCTCATCTAGACCTATCTAAAAACATCCCTTTTACATAGTTTCGGCATATAGTTACTTAGAAAATTTTACATTCATTTTAAAATTTTTAGATTTTTGAAATTTTTTGAGGTTATCTTCAATTCCTTTGATAACCCTTTGTTTGATAATTATAATTTATATATATCTAGATAGGTCTCTTCAAGACCCGTCTACAGACACCCTATTTGTTCAGTTTGGACAAATAGAAGTTGGAAAATTTTTTACATAAAAAATTTAAATTGTTAAATTTGGAGGTTTTTGTCGAATAACTAGACATCATTTATTTTGGAAACACTAATATATACATATTTGGATAGGTCTCGTCGAGACCCGTCGAACGACACCAAAATTGTTAACATCTGACGTAAGAAAATCCGGAAAATTGAAATATTGACGTTTTCATACATTTTTACTTAGAAATCTACCTTAGGGCTAGAAATCTGCAATTTTTATACGAAATTTTTTGTTCATAATACCTTTGAAGTGCACCCTTTTTGCTAGATATCGCCTTTGTAGACACTCCTGCGTCGCGTAGGATAATTTTCATCTGGAAAATCAAAAGAAAATTAGAATTTGGTACTTTGAATTTTTTAAATTTTTAAATTTTGTTAAATTTTGACGTTTTTGTCGAATAATTCGATAGCCCTCCTTATATATAGTCTATATAGTTACAGATTTAGATAGCTCTCATCTAGACCTATCTAAAAACATCCCTTTTACATAGTTCCGGCATATAGTTACTTAGAAAATTTTACATTCATTTTAAAATTTTTAGATTTTTGAAATTTTTTGAGGTTATCTTCAATTCCTTTGATAACCCTTTGTTTGATAATTATAATTTATATATATCTAGATAGGTCTCTTCAAGACCCGTCTACAGACACCCTATTTGTTCAGTTTGGACAAATAGAAGTTGGAAAATTTTTTACATAAAAAATTTAAATTGTTAAATTTGGAGGTTTTTGTCGAATAACTAGACATCATTTATTTTGGAAACACTAATATATACATATTTGGATAGGTCTCGTCGAGACCCGTCGAACGACACCAAAATTGTTAACATCTGACGTAAGAAAATCCAAAAAATTGCTCGCCCACCCTCCCATATTTCACTGGGTATATAGGATTAGTTGACCAGGGGTCGTAGACCGGTGGTATCAATCAAAAATTTTTTTTTCTATTTTATAATCATTTTATTTATATTCTAATTTCATTTTAACAAATTTCGTTTATTTTAAATTTATTGACCGAGGCTTTATACACCTCACAAATACTAATAGACCGGCTCAAATTAGAGTTTTAAATTTTTTATTATAAATTTGATTTTTAACTGTTTTTAGTAAACAAATTGACACGTACCCCCATTTACAGGGTAAACACACACTTGACATTCACCCCCCTATACAGGGCCAGACACACTTTTGACACCACCCCCCTATACAGGGTTGGACATACACATCAAACGGACAATTTCCCCCGTCACACACACACACAACACTTACACCACACACACTTACATCCATACTCGTCACACGCACCCACAACATGTTTGCCATCAGGTCCCCCGCCAGGAGACATAGTGCATCACCATCTGTGATAGAGGCGTCCACGTCACAGATCCACGTACAGGATCGTACCCGAAGCTCAATTTTCGCTCAAAATTGTGGAGTTATAAGGAAGCAACTTAATATGTCAGGAAACATCAGAAGGGACATAAAGAGGGAAATTGAGGAGAGGGTCAGAGCACTAGAAAATTTGTTTAAGGAAAGTGAAGAGGAAGCGAAAAAATCGGCGGCGGCATATGGGGCCATTACGGACGAGTTACTGTCAGAGAGGCTGAGCGTGTTGGAGGGCACGATCGCCGCGAGGCTTGACGTAATGGAGACCAACATCAAACATAGACTGGACGTGCTCGATCTAGAAAACAATGATCGGGGCGCCGATATTATCGAGCACGTAATGGATAAGACCGACGCTATCAAATTGGCAATGACAGAGAAGGTTGAGGGGACCACACTAGCCATCGAGAAGGCGGTTGAGGGGGTCGTAGAAAGGGTCTTCGAAAAAATCGAGCTGACCCAGGTCGACACTGACCAGGCGACCGAGGCTATGGTGGTGCGCGCGCAGTCCCAGATCGAAGATCTGATCGGGACTGTCGCAAGAGATGTCGTCATTGAGACCCGGACGCACATCGGCGCAACCATCAAGGGACTAACACCGGTAAGTGTCCCGGACCCGATCCCGACCCCCAAAAGCTACGCCAGCGCCGTAGCAACAAAGCCCGAGCGAACAACCCTGCACTCGCTGGTGGTCACGTCTAGAGACGAATTGGATACCGGAGAGGAGGTCATCCAACGGCTGAGGAAAGTCGCAGATGAGGATGAAGGATGGGTGAAAGTGGAGAAAATACGTAAAGCTAAAGACAGAAAGGTGATAATGGGGTACAAAACGAAAGAAGACAGAGAGAAGGCCCAAAAAAGGTTAAAAGAGAAAGGCAAAGACTTAGTGGTGGAGGAGGTGAAGAACAGAGATCCCTTACTGATACTATACAGCGTCCAAAAAAGTCAGACGAACGAGGATCTGGTAAAAGCTGTCAGGTGCAGAAACCAGGTTATATTTCGGGATCTAACACCGGAACAGGACAGGATTGCAGTCCTTTATAGGAGGCGAGCAAAGAATCCCAACATGTGCCACGTGGTGCTCAGGGTCTCCCCGGCGGTTTGGTCTCGTGCCCTAGACATGGGGAGACTGCACGTCGACCTACAACCGATAAAGGTTGCTGACCAATCACCTTTAGTGCAGTGCTCCCTGTGTCTGGGATACGGGCACAGTAGGAAGTTCTGCACCACTACGGAACTCAGATGCAGCCATTGTGGCGGGCCCCATTTGAGGGCCGCATGCCAGGACGCTGCCAGTGGTGCAGAACCGAACTGCTGCAACTGTCAGGGGGAGAGGCTGAGCAGCACGGGGCACAGCGCCTTCAGCGCCGAGTGCCCAATCCGTAAGAAGTTTGACTATCTGGCGAGATTAACAACGGCATATTTGTGACACACCCAATCACACACGCACGATACCAAAACATACACACACACACTGATATCAGAAGGATATAGTGAATATATACGGAGACATCAATACATGCACATAAACACAGGACACGTACACATAACTAAAAAACACAGCATATTACAAAATTCACGGCCAAAATTATGACAATTATATATATTTGAGCATATATGTATTTTGCATAACAGAGGCAGAATTAATGCTAATAATAAAAAACATATCCAGACACAAACATCACATAGATTATATACACACAGATTAAATAAAAATAAAATTAATTCCACCTCGACAAAACCATTACATAAGAAACAAAGAACATTGTAACAAAAATAACACACACACAAACACTGAACATGCACATAAACACCAGAACGCAAATACACAAGTCACAAGTGCCGTGATCTCGACAGATAGGAAAACTACAACCAGAAAGCCATTTATAAAATAAACTAACTAACTATAAACTACAAAATATGAATAACATCAATAGTAGACAAACCTAGATTAAACAATACATAAATAATATAATAGTAAAAAAAAAAAAAAATTAACAATTGAAGCAACAATATACTGTAACAAGAATAGAGGAAAAGAAATCAATACCATACTTAAATTAAAACTTACATGAATATAATACCTTAAAATATAAACCAGATAATATCAACTAACTCAAAAAAATAAATTTTAACAAAAAGTTTATACTTTGAATTAAGACTTATATGAATATTAAACCTAAAAACAAAAAACCTAGATGAAAATAAACAAACCTATAAATAAATTTAGTAAAGTAAATCTCTTTAGACCTGTATTTGGAATAATTATGTGAAATATAAGAAATGGATAACAATATCACGAAGAAATAAAGAAAATAGAATTTAAGAAATTAATGTCGCAGATTTTTTAAATATTCAAGAATTAATATTAAAATGTATACATTTGCTTTGATATCAAAATAAAAGTAGAAAATAAACAGTAACAGATAAAATAGTCAACAGACGGATGGGAGGCACCTAGTGCGGAAACTTACACTTAACGATTAAAAATAAACCCGGAACGATAAGGTCCTGTCGAAATCTTGGACGGGGGAAAGCAGGGTTATCCTTAGGGATAACATTTATAAAAAAAAAAAAAAAAAAAAAAAAACCTAACCTAACCTAACCTAACCTAACCTAACCTAACCTAACCTAACCTAACCTAACCTAACCTAACCTAACCTAACCTAACCTTAACCGTGTGGGGCCGGCATAGAATAGCCCCACCCCATCTCATCCCGTGGGTGTCGTAAGAGGCGACTAAGGGAAACACGCAGCCGAACATCAGGCTGCCGACGGGATCCCTAACAGCCCTTTTTAGGGCTCGCCGTCGCTCCCAGTGTCCCTCTGTTTTGCAGAGGGGACCGGGGATGAGCCGGTGTCAGGGATCCAGGGACGGGTCGGCCCACTGCTCGCGCAGGGGCTGGCAGGCACTTGTGCCACCGTCGGAGTTGGGAGAGTTGGCTGCCCTCCCGCGTCGCGTAATCTCCGGGTGATCGGCGTTTTGACCTGGGTGCTGGCCACATTCAGGAAGCCGTGATCTTGGAGGACGTGGGGCTTGCCTTCATTGGCCGGCCCGCGTCAAGGAAAAGACTATAAAACCCGACAGCAAAGTCGCTTAAAACCTGTGGACACCGGGGGACCTCCACAGTATGCACCCCGCTTCCCGGAATGAGCGTCACCCGGGAAGTGTAATATTTTCGTCTCATTCTCGTGGGAATTGCATGGATACGTTAAATAAACCTAAAACAAACATTGAAGAAAAAAAGAAGGAGGAAGTAGAGATGGAGATTGAGACGGAGACCGCAAGGTCTCCTGTCTCTCTCAATAAGATGGTGCCAGTGGTTGAACTGGAGAGGGTGGATTCGGCGGCAATGCTGGAGCGGATGACCGCTGCCAGCTTACCTGCAGCTTCACGCTCGGCTTCCCCAGTAACGGGGAGACTCTGGCGCAAACGAACCAACTCCCTCAAGGAGTTGGGATCGCTGAACGAGGGTGACTCGGTGGACGAGAGTCCCAAAAGAGGTCGTGGCCGTCCCCCAAAAACAGGCGAGTACGTCGGTCTCGCTAAGGCGAAGGCGGAGCTCAACGCGGCTAAGGAGCGTGAGCTTGAGCTCCAAGCTGAAGCAGAGCTTGCGGACGAACTGAGACTGCAGCGGCAAAGGGCTCTCTATCTCAGAGAGACCCCTAGCCCGCAGCCCCAGCCTAGTCCGCAGCCCCAAGCGGGACTGGCATCCTCGGCTGCCGAAACACTCAGTGCGGAGGAGATCTCGGGCTCCATAGAGGCGGCGGTGAAGGTGGTGGAAACCATCGCCGCTAAGAGCTCCAACCTGAAGGGGCAGTACGTGCGGGACCTGAGAGTCGCGTGTAACTCCATCATGGAGAACATGCGTGCTCTCATGTCCCGCACGGAATCGGAGGAAGTGGCCAAGCTCCAGACCGAGCTGGCCACAGTACGGGCTGAAATGCGGGCCTTGAAGCAGCAGGCGGAGGCAGCGCCGCCCCCGATGAGCCGTGACGAGATCGGCTTTCTCGTCGACGCGCGGCTCGCAGGGATCGCTGACCGACTGCTGCCGGAGACCCGCATCCGTCCGCCTCTTCAGGCTGACGCTCGAAATGCGGCACGGTCTGCTAGCAGACCTGAGCCCGAGCCCGAGGCGTCTCCCTCGGAGTCTCTTCCCCTTCCCCTCTCACCTCCGATGCCAGGCGGGCAAGTGGAGGCGGGGCCGCGCCCTACCGGGCCGTCGGGGGGGAAGGAGGAGAGGAAGACGAAAAAGAAAAAGGCGGGGAAGAAGACGGCCGCGGCGAAGGAGGCGGAGGCTGCCCGACAACCGCGACGGTCACCCCCGTCGACTTCGTCGATGGCTCCCGCCCCGCCCCCGCAAAAAGGGACATGGAGCGAGGTGGCGGCTAAGCCAAAGGCGCCTAAACCGCCCCCTGCCCGGTCGGCTGCCACAGCCGCCGCCGCCACTCCGGTAGCGCCAGCTACCACCAAGCGGAGGAAACGCAGTGCCCGGAAGCCCCGCAGATTGCGCACCCCGCAGACGGCGGCGGTCGCGATCACGCTGCAGCCGGGCGCCGCGGAGCGGGGCATTACATACGCCCAGGTGATGTCCAAGGCCGAGAGGTCGATAGACCTCAAGGGCTTGGGCATCGACGGCCTCCGACTCCGCAACGCCATAACCGGAGGTCGGATCTTGGAGGTGGCTGGCGCTGACAGAAGCCAAAAGGCGGACCAGCTCGCCGCCAAACTTAAAGAGGTGCTAGAAGAGGTCCGCGTCGCTAGGCCGGAGAGATGCGTCGAGATGCGCGTCTCTGGGCTTAGCGACTCGGCCTCGAAAGAGTCGGTGGCGGCGTCGCTGGCGGCGGAGGGGGCGTGTGCTGTCGACCATATTAAAGTGGGCGACATACAGCGCCCACCTGGCCGACAGGGCACTGCCTGGGTACGGTGCCCGGTTGAGGCGGCAAGGAGGCTGACGGACGGCCGCCGCGTCGTCGTCGGGTGGTCAGTGGTCAAACTGACCACTCTGGACCCGAGGCCGACGCGGTGCTACCGCTGCCTCGAGCCGGGGCACGTCGGGGCCAGGTGCACTGCGGCCACTGACCGCAGTGCGCTTTGTTTCCGTTGCGGGCAGGCCGGCCACAAGTCGGCTGCCTGCTCCGCGGAGCCGAGATGCCCCGTCTGTTTCGCGGATGGTGCGGCGTCCGACCACCGCCTCGGGTCGGCGAATTGTAAAGCGGCCTCCCGACGCAAGGAGCCAAAATCGAGAGCAGCAGGTGGGGCGAAACCCACGTCCTCGCCCGCCCTGCTGCCGAATGAGGAGGATATGGACACCGCCCACACTTAATGGCCCACAAAATCTCCATCCTGCAGGCCAATGTCAACCACTGCGCCACGGCCCAGGACCTTCTGGCCCAATCCATGGCGCAGTGGCAGACGACAATGGCAGTAGTCGCCGAGCCGTACTGCGTTCGCAACGGCCCCAACTGGGCCGGCGACCGCGGCGGCTTGGTGGCTATCGTCGCTCAGCGATCGTGCCCTCCCTTCGACATAGTGCGGAGGGGCCGAGGGTGCGTACTCGTCACGCTGAGCGGCGCTGCGTTGATTGGGGTGTACTGTCCCCCCAGCAGAAGCCTCGCTGAGTTTGAGCAGTTGCTCACGGAGGTCGGGGCTCTGCTGGCAGAAGTGCACCCCACCCCGGCTGTGGTGGCCGGGGATTTCAACGCTCACTCACGGGCGTGGGGATCCCCGGCAACCGATGCCCGGGGGGAGATGGTGGAAGAGTGGGCGGTGTCCCAAGGCTTGGTGCTGCTGAACCGCGGAGCGGTCCACACGTTTGTGCGGGCCCAGGCCGGGTCGATAGTTGACCTTTCCTTTGCGAGTTCTGGCCTGGCCCGTCGCATTCACAACTGGCGGGTCGTCGAGGGGGTGGAGACTTCGTCTGACCACCGGTACATCCGGTTCGACGTCGTCCCTGCCCTCGCGGCGACGCCTCGTGTGGCACTGGACCGCCCCGTGGTAGGGGAGGGCCCACGGTGGCGGCTCGGCACGCTGGACCGGGAGCTGGCTCGAGAGGCGGCTATCGTCGAGCGATGGGCCGCTGTCGATAGCGACCCGGACGTGGACGCGAGATGCGAGCGATTGGCTGGAGCGCTGACTCGCGTCTGCGACGCGGCGATGCAGAGGGCGAGACCTATCCCGCCCCGGAGGCGGGTGTACTGGTGGCGTCCCCACCTAGCCGGTCTGCGTGCTGCGAGCTACGCAGCCCAGAGGCAGTACACCCGCAGCCGGAGGCGGGCCGTCAGAGATCTCGCCCGCGAAGAAGAGCTGCATGCCGCGTACCTGGTCGCTCGACGGGCTCTCAGCTCGGCGATCAAAGCCGCCAAGGACGAGGCCTGGAGGGAGTGGCTCGAGAGCCTGGACCGAGATCCGTGGGGGCGCCCGTACAAGACTGTGAGTCAGAAACTCCGGCCTTGGGCGCCTCCCCTCACCAGAACTCTCGAGCCGGGCCTTCTGGACCGAGTGGTCAGCTCCCTGTTCCCTGCGAGGGAGGAGTGGGTTCCGCCGCGGATGGCAGCACCAAGTCAGGTGCCGGCAGACGAAGGGGCAATACCTCCCGTGTCCGAGGCCGAGTTGGGGGCCGCGATACTGGCACTTCGGTCCAGGAATCGCGCCCCGGGCCCGGACGGAGTCCCTGGGAAGGTCATTGCCACAGTCATGCCGGCACTAGAGGAGGAGACGCTGTCCCTCATGTCGGAGTGTCTGGCGTCGGGGAGGGTCCCCCGGCGATGGAAAGTCGGCAAGCTCGTGCTGTTGAAAAAGCACGGGCGCCCAGCCGAGTTGCCGTCAGCCTACCGCCCCATCGTGTTGCTCGACGAGATGTGTAAGCTCTTTGAGCGGGTGCTCGCTGCGCGTCTCGTCGGCCACCTGGAGGGGGTGGGGCCCAACTTAAGCGACGGCCAGTTCGGCTTCCGTCGCGGGAGGTCAACCCTCGACGCTATATCCCGACTGCGGGACGGCGTCGACGAAGCGGTCTCCAGGGGTGAGGTGCTGTTGGCGGTATCGCTGGACATAGCGAACGCCTTCAACACCCTCCCCTGGGAAACCATTGCTGAGGCGTTGAGGTACCACAACGTCCCGTGGTACCTCAGGCGCGTCCTTGCGGACTACTTCGTGGACCGGGTCATAGTTTACCCGGCCCAAGGCGGGGTGGTCCGCAGGGGCATGTCTTGTGGCGTTCCACAGGGGTCGGTCCTCGGGCCGCTCCTGTGGAACGTCGGGTATGATTGGGTCCTGCGCGGTGCTAATCTTCGGGGAGTCGGCGTACTTTGTTACGCTGACGATACCCTAGTCACCGCGCGGGCCCCGACATTTCGGGACGCCGCCGTCCTTGCGACGGCGGGCGTCGCCCACGTAGTGCGTCGCATCGGGGCGCTGGGCCTTAAAGTCGCCCTCGAAAAGTCCGAGGCCCTCTTCTTCCACGGGCCTCGGCAGACGCCGCCTCGAGACAGGTCGATCGTGGTGGGCGGCATCCCCATCGCTGTCGGGACGAGCCTGAAATACCTCGGGCTCGTTCTCGACGGTCGGTGGCGGTTTGCGGAGCATTTCCGGCAGCTGGCACCGAAGCTGGTGGCGTTTGCCGGAATGCTCTCGCGGTTGCTGCCCAACAGCGGAGGCCCAGGGTCTGCCTGCCGCCGCCTCTATGACGGAGTGGTGCGCTCCAAGGCGCTCTACGGAGCGCCCATATGGGCGGAGGCCCTCTGCCCGGCGAATATCGCGCTGCTGCGACGACCGCAGCGCGCCATCGCGCAGAGGGCTGCTCGGGCGTACCACACCGTCTCTTACGAGGCGGCGTGTGTGATAGCGGGTAGTATCCCCTGGGATCTCGAGGCCTGCGTCCTCAAGAGGGTGTACGAGGAGGGCGCCCTGATGCGGCGTGCTCTCGGAGGTCGGCCGCCCCCGGAGGAGATCGATCGCTGGAGGCAATCAGCTCGCGATGATCTCTTCCGGGAGTGGGCCGAAAGACTGCGGGCGACCCGCGGCGGCTCGCTGCTTGTGGGGGCCGTTCGGCCCGTCCTGCGTCAGTGGGTGGAGCGGGGTCATGGGGCCCCGACATACCACCTCACCCAACTTCTCACGGGTCATGGCTGTTTCGCCAAGTACCTGTGGGAAGTGGTGGGGATCGAGTCGGAGCCCCGGTGCCGAAACTGCACCAGCGGCGACCCTGACACTGCCTACCACACCTTGACTGCGTGTGAGGCGTGGGGCGGACAAAGGGCGGCCCTCATGAACACCGTTGGTGGGGACCTCTCGCTGTCGGCCGTAGTCTCGGCCATGGCCGGCAGCGAAGAGTGTTGGGCCGCCGTCGCCTCGTTCGCTAACGAGGTGATGGCGGCCAAGAGAGAGGCTCTGCGGGAGCGGGAGCGAGCTGGTCTCACTCTCCCGCCCCGCAGACCCCCGGAGAGGGGGCGCCGGCGAACACATTTCGCCCGCGTCCCCGAATGAGATTGGTAGAAAATCCACATGGGGAGGACATGCCCCACCATCTGGGCACGTGGCCCGGAGGGTGGGGCCCCGACGGGGTTCCGCCGTGTGGGGCCGGCATAGAATAGCCCCACCCCATCTCATCCCGTGGGTGTCGTAAAAGGCGACTAAGGGAAAGACGGAGCCGAAGAACAGGCTGCTGAGGCGGGTCGGCCCCTGCTAACCCAGGGGCTGTCGAGTCAAGGAAAAGACTTTAAAACCCGACAGCAAAGTCGTTAAAAGCAGTGGCTGCCGTCGCCTCGTACGACGGGGTGGTGGCGGCCAGGGGAGAGGCTCTGCGGGAGCGGGAGCGAGCTGGTCTCACTCTCCCGCCTCGCAGACCCCCGGAGAGGGGGCGCCGGCGAACACATTTTGCCCGCGCCCCCGAATGAGAGTGGCCACGGGCGGTGGGTCGGGGGACCTGCCGCCCCATGCTAAAGTGGCGGAATGCGCCCCCCTGTGTTCCTGGGGTGCATTCATACGAGGAGGACAGGCCCCACCATCTGGGCACGTGGCCCGGAGGGTGGGGCCTCGACAGAGGCGAGCCCGAGCATCAGGGCATCCCCAGCCGAGTCGCGGTGAGCACACTATCCCGTGGCTCGGAGTGGGTGAAGGAGGAACACCGTGGTGGTTTAGTGGGTAGTCTGGCCTCTCTCCGAGGCCAGGAGTCCCACACGAAGCGAACCCCCTGCCCCCGCTGGGGGCGAGCGAAGCGCGTAAATGCATTCCACCACGTAAAAAAAAAAAAAAAAAAAAAAAAACCTAACCTAACCTAACCTAACCTAACCTAACCTAACCTAACCTAACCTAACCTAACCTAACCTAACCTAACCTAACCTAACCTAACCTAACCTAACCTAACCTAACCTAACCTAACCTAACCTAACCTAACCTAACCTAACCTAACCATACGAAATTTTTTGTTAATAATACCATTGTAGTGCACCGTTTTTGCTGGATATCGCCATCGTAGACACTCCTGCGTCCCGTAGGATCATTTTAACCTGAAAAATAGAAAGAAAATTAAAATTTTGGACTTTGAATTTTTTGAATTTTTTAATTTTGAAAAATTTTGACGTTTTTGTCGAATAATTCGATACCCCTCCCTCATATCTTTTATATTCTTACAGATTTAGATAGCTCTCATCTAGACCTATCTAATAACATCCCTTTTACACAGTTTCGGCATATACATACTTAGAAAATTTTACATTTAGTTTGAAATTTTCAGAATTTTGACATTTTTTGAGGTTATCTTAAATTTTTTCGATAACCATTAGTTTTTAAAATTACAATTTATATATATCTAGATAGGTCTCTTCAAGACCCGTCTACAGACACCCTGTTTGTTCAATTTGGACAAATAGAAGTTGTAAAAAATATTACATACAAAATTTTATTTGTTAAATTTGGAGGTTTTTGTCGAATAATTCTTCAGCCCTTTATCTGGTAGTGACAATCTATACATATTTGGATAGATCTCGCCGAGACCCGTCGAAAGACACCAAAATTTTTAAGATCACACGTATAGAAAACCAAAAAATCGCCCGCCCACCCTCCCACTTCTTACTGGGCATATAGGATTAGTTGACCAGGGGCCGTAAACCGGAGGTATTAACCCAAAAATTTTTATTCAAATTATTATTTTATTTCATTTTATACTATTAATTGTTCAAAAAGTTTCGTATTGTTTTTAAATAACTGACCGAGGCCTTTTACACCTCATAAACAAACAGACCGGCTCAAATTAGAGCTTAATTTTATTGTATCATTTGATTTATATTTTATTGTTTTTAATTTTTAGTGACTAAAGTGACATTTACCCCCCTATACAGGGTCAGACACACACTGACTTCACCCCCCTATACAGGGTTGAATATAAATACATATACACGCGGACAATTTCCCCCAAAACACACACAACACACTACACTACTAACTTCACCACCGCCAACATGGACATGTCCATTGAAATTGAAGTCCCCACCGAGTACTCGCTAAACCCCAAGCGACTTAGCTTTTCATCGTCATCGCCGTCGCCACACTCGCGCCCACCCAAGCAGAAAAATAGGACAGCCCAAGCTAGGGTCTGGCTTCAGAAAGCGAAGGCTTGCGTGAGCGAGTCCCGCAATCTGAAGCGGGACCTTAAGGAGGGGATCCTCAAAGCTGTGGACAACCTATACCAATTGGTCAAAGAGGCAGAATTGTCCAAGGCCGTTGGTGTGGCTGCAGCGACTGTAACCCCTGCACTGGAGGATGCAGCCGACAACGAAATCCTCAAGAAGGTAGAGAAAAACGAAAGAATATTGAAAGAAAACGCCATAATACTAACACAAATAAAAGAAAGAATGGAAAAGCAAGATGAGAGGGACAGAAAGGAAACAGAAACAGTGACCTATGCGGGGGTAGTGGCAGGCCGCTCCGAAACTCGGCTCCCGGAGAGGAAGACCCTGCACTCGGTGGTCGTTACGTCCAAGGACGAAATGGACACCGGGGAGCAGGTGATAGAGCGGCTAAGAAAAGTGGCAGATAAGGACGATGGATGGGTGAAGGTGGAAAAGATCAGGAAGGCCAAAGATAGAAAAGTCATAATTGGGTACAAGACAGAAGAGGACAGAGAAAAGGCCAAAAGGAGACTAGAAGAGAAAGGCAAGGATCTGGTGGTGGAGGACATAAAGAACAGGGATCCTCTGCTGATATTTTATAGTGTCCCAAAGAACATGGTGGATGAGGACCTGGTGAAGGCCGTCCGGTGCAGGAACCGGGAGATATTCCGGGACCTGACACCGGACCAGGATAGGCTGGCCGTCCTCTATAGGAGGCGAGCCAGAAATCCCCATATGTGCCACGTGGTGCTCAGGGTCTCCCCGGCAGTTTGGTCTCGTGCCCTAGACATGGGGAGACTGCACGTCGACCTGCAACCGATTAAGGTTGCAGACCAGTCTCCATTAGTGCAGTGCTCCCTGTGTCTAGGATACGGGCACAGTAGAAAGTTCTGTACCACAACAGAACCGAAATGCAGCCATTGTGGCGGGCCCCACTTAAGGGCCGAATGCCAGGGCGCTGCCAGTGGTACAGAACCGGAATGCTGTAACTGCCAAGGGGAGAAGCTGAGCAGCACGGGGCACAACGCCTTCAGCGCGGAGTGCCCCATCCGACAGAAGTGGGACTATCTTGCGAGGTTAACCACGGCATACTCCTGACACACTCACTCACACACGCACCACACTGAAACACACACATACAAACACAGATTTTTAAACTATATTGTAAAAATATACGGCAAAATCGGAACAAGCACATAACACTGAACACGTACACACAACTAACAGAAACAGCAAAACACAATTCACAACCGAAATTATAGCAATTATATATATTTAAGTCTATATATACATTGCATAACAGAGGCTGAATTCTTGCTAATAACAAAAAACACATACAGACTAGAACATTACATCTAGACACTCAGATCATACAATATAAACAACACACACACAAACACTAACATGTACACTAAACAGACTACACATGACACAAATGCCGTGGTCCCGCAGATAGGGAAACCACAAACAAAACGCAAACTGAAAAACTAAATTATACAGATCACAGAATAAGTTATACAAAACAATAATAATAATAATAGGTGAAATTAGATAAACATAGAAAAGTACAATAATAATATAAATAGAAAACAAGCTTAGATAGCAATATAAATATAAACAGTATATATATATATAATAGAAAAATAAATTTTAGAAAAAACACTATAATATAATAAACTAGAAGTGAAAAAATTAAATTATACATTGAATTTAAAAATTTGTTTTGTAATTGGAATTATTGAAAAGATAAGAAATAGATACCACAAATAAATAAGAAAAATAGAATTAAAGAAATTAATACTAAGTTAAAATCGTAGAAATAAATATTACATTGCATATATAAATTTAGTTTAATCGAGAAGCGGATGGGAGGCACTTAGTGCGAAACACATTACAAAGGAACAATAAATATGACTAGAAAACAAGGTCCTGTCGTAATCCTTGGACGGGGGAAAGCTGTATAAAAAAAAAAAAAAATAAAAAAAAAAAAAAAAAAAAAAAAAAAAAAAAAACCTAACCTAACCTAACCTAACCTAACCTAACCTAACCTAACCTAACCTAACCTAACCTAACCTAACCTAACCTAACCTAACCTAACCTAACCGGAGACCCGTCGAGCGACACCAAAATTGTTAACATCTGACGTAGGAAAATCCAAAAAATTGCCTGCCCACCCTCCCATATTTCACTGGGTATATAGGATTTGGTGACCAGGGGTCGTCGACCTGCGGTATCGACCAAAAATTTTTTATCTTTTATACTAATTTTATTTAATAATCTAATTTTACTTATAATTTCGTATATTTTAATTCATTGACCGAGGCTCTATACACCTCCTATAATAAACAGACCGGCTCAAATTAGAGAAAAAATTTTTATTGTATAATTTGATTCTATTGTTTTAATTATTTATTGACTACTTACATACCCCCCTTTACAGGGTCAGACACACATTTTGACACCCACCCCCCTATACAGGGTTGGACAAACATCACAAACATTTACACAACGGACAATTTTCCCCGCACACACACGACACTACACATAAATCCATCACCACAAACATGTCTGACTCTGAGCCCTATTATTATACTGGAGTGCCTTTTGACCCCAGGCGTATCAGCTTCTCCTCGTCATCGCCGTCGCCGCTCCCGCATCCGCCGAAACAACAACAAGCTCCGAAGACCAGGACAGCCCAGGCTAGGGTCTGGCTTCAGAGGGCGAAGGCTTGTGTGAACGAGTCTCGCAATCTGAAGCGGGACCTTAAGGAGGGAATCCTTAATGCCGTGGACCACCTGTATCGGCTGGTCAAAGAGGCGGATGCGTCCAAGGCCATCGGTGCGGCTCCGGTGGCTATAACTCCTGTACAGGAGGTTTCGGCCGCAGTGGCCGCATCTTCGGCAAAAGACGGAACGGTGTTGGCGAGCCTAGCGGAATTGAGGGCCTCGGTCTACGACTGGATCGAGGAGTCGCACCGCCTGTTGAAAAAAGAAATCCAGAGCGTCAACAAAAACAACAAAGACCAAAACGCTGATACCCTCGAAAAGGTCTTTGAAAAAATAGAAGAGACGCAGGTCGAAATAGACCAATCGACCGAAGGGATGGTGGTGCGAGCGCAGACCCAGCTGGAGGACCTAGTCGCTACCGTCGCCAGAGATGTCGTTACAGAGACAAAGACGCATCTCGACGAAATGCTGAAAGGTCAAATGCCCATGAGCGAACCGGACACTTTCCCGAAAACCTATGCCAGTGCCGTAGCAGCCAGGCCTGGGCGCCGACCGGCGCTTCACTCGCTGGCGGTGACCTCGTCGGATAGTCAGGAGACTGCGGATGAGGTGCTCGCCAAGGTGAAGAAGGCGGTCGACGCCAGGACCACTGGCCTAAAGGTCTCAAAGGCCAGGAAGGCAAAGGGGAGCACCGTCATCCTGGGCTGCGACACGGAAGTGGAGCGGGACAGGGTGACGGTGCAGATAAAGAGCCGTGGAGATGGGCTTGTGGTAGCGCCCATGAAAAACAAGGATCCACTCGTCGTCCTCAAAGACGTCTTTTTGGACGGTGAGGACGACGAGATGGTGAGGGCCCTTTACACCCAGAACCCCGAAGTTTTCATGGGCCTACCACAAGAGGAACAAAAAATAGTAATAAAATTTAAGAAACGGACTAAAAACCCGAAGACCTCCCACGTCGTTGTCCAGGTGAGGCCAATAGTATGGCAGAGGATGACGGAGACTGGAACCCTGTACCTTGACCTGCAACGGGTCAGAGTGGAGGACCAGTCTCCGCTCATCCAATGCACGAAGTGCCTGACATTCGGACACGGCCGAAAGTTCTGCACCGAGAGTGTGGACAGGTGCAGCCACTGCGGAGGCCCGCATCTACGCGAGCAATGCCCTGAAAGAGCCAAGGGAGCCGAACCGCGGTGCTGCAACTGCTCGCACTCTGGGATGAAGAACACAGGCCATAACGCCTTTAGCGCCGAATGCCCAACCCGCTCTAAATGGGATTACCTGGCACGGCAGACCACGTCATACTTATGACTCACCCACTCACCAGAACACACACACACTACACAGAAACACACACATACACACACATAGATATAGGCAATATATAATACACATATATGAATATATCATAACATGCATACAAATACAAAACATGAACAAGTAAACACACAGAAACACTTAACAAACTACACAATGAAGGGTCAACAATTGCATATATTTGAATATATATGTATATTGTTGACACAAGATAGGAATAAAAAACATGCATAACACCGAACAAGCACACGAACAAACACATAGAGTCATAGGTATTGTGGGAGGTTGAAGAATGACGGCTACAATAATGTAAACACAAAACTAAATCAAAATTTTCAAAATAACTACAACTAATCACTATTTATTATTTTATTTATTAAAACTAATTATATAAATTAAACAGAAAGAAAAAATAAAAATTGTAAACTAAAGAACAAGCAGATAATAAGAAATAAGAATTACACAAAAGTAAAGAAAAAATAAACAGAAAATAAGATAACAGATAGACAAGCAGTAGATAAATAAGATGTACAAAAGAAATAAATAATAGTATTTAAAAAGAATGATTTGACACGAGGCACATTGTGCGATAATCCACATTAATAGACGACAAAACATAACACGAATAATAAGGTCCTGTCGTACCTTTGGACGGGGAAAAGCTGCCGTTATCCTCTAAGGGGATAACATAAAAAAAAAAAAAAAAAAAAAAAAAAAAAAAACCTAACCTAACCTAACCTAACCTAACCTAACCTAACCTAACCTAACCTAACCTAACCTAACCTAACCTAACCTAATGTTCACGTAGCTAATTGTGAAACGGAGTGATTACATAGAAAAACGACAGGCCGCTGGTTCCAAACCGCGGAGAAATAAATTTCACTTTTCCGCCGTGTGGGGCCGGCATAGAATAGCCCCACCCCATCTCATCCCGTGGGTGTCGTAAGAGGCGACTAAGGGAAAGACGGAGCCGAAGAACAGGCTGCCGAGGCGGGTCGGCCTCTGCTACTCCAGGGGCTGACAAGCTCTTGGGCCGTCGAGTCAAGGAAAAGACTTTAAAACCCGACAGCAAAGTCGTTAAAAGAAGTGGCTGCCGTCGCCTCGTACGACGGGGTGGTGGCGGCCAGGGGAGAGGCTCTGCGGGAGCGGGAGCGAGCTGGTCTCATTCTCCCGCCCCGCAGACCCCTGGAGAGGGGGCGCCGGCGAACACATTTCGCCCGCGTCCCCGAATGAGAGTGGCCACGGGCGGTGGGTCGGGGGACCTGCCGCCCCATACCAAAGTGGCGGAATGCGCCCCCCTGTGTTCCTGGGGTGCATTCATACGAGGAGGACAGGCCCCACCATCTGGGCACGTGGCCCGGAGGGTGGGGCCTCGACAGAGGCGAGCCCGACCATCAGGGCATCCCCAGCCGAGTCGCGGTGAGCACACTATCCCGTGGCTCGGATTGGGTGAAGGAGGAACACCGTGGTGGTTTAGTGGGTAGTCTGGCCTCTCTCCGAGGCCAGGAGTCCCACACGAAGCGAACCCCCTGCCCCCGCGGGGGGGGAGCGAAGTGCTTAAACGCATTCCACCACGTAAAAAAAAAAAAAAAAAAAAAAAAAAAAAAAAAAACCTAACCTAACCTAACCTAACCTAACCTAACCTAACCTAACCTAACCTAACCCCCCGAGGTCATACAGACCATTTACACCGCAACAGTAGAACCGGTCATCGCGTATGCCGCGGCCGCATATGCTCCCGCTGTTGAGAAGCTGGGTGTTCGCAAACTCCTCGACACCGTGCAGAGAGGATTCGCTCAGAAGATCTGCAAGTCGTACCGCACCGTCTCCCTCAACTCGGCGCTACTACTGGCCGGGTTACTACCTTTAGACCTCCGCATTAAGGAGGCAGCTGCCCTCTTCGAGGCGCGCAAAGGGTCAACCCGGCTAGTACTGGGAGACCGGGAGGTGGAGCGTGTGGTGCGATTTGCGGAGCTTCCTCATCCGGCTCTGCGTATGGACCTGAGGTTCCAGAGTCTGGAGGACCAAAGCCTGGTAGACCAGCACAACGTGCAGACGCTCCGAATTTTCACCGACGGAAGCAAGCTTCAGGGCAAGGTCGGCGCCGCGCTGTCAATATGGGATAGCCGGACCGAACTACGAAGCCGAAAACTGAGCTTGCCAGCGTACTGCACAGTCTACCAGGCCGAGCTCTTGGCCATATGCAGAGCATCGAGCGAAATCCTCACCTGCGGTGCGGAGAGCTGCGGCATCTACAGCGACTCGAGGGCAGCGCTGGAGACGGTGACGAACCCCGAGACCCTGCATCCACTCGCGACCAAGGCGCGCCGAAACCTCAGCGAGGCCTTGACCTGTGGCAAAGATATAACCTTGTACTGGGTCAAGGCCCACGCCAGTATTGATGGTAACGAGCGCGCCGACCAGTTGGCCAAGGAGGCGGCACTTTCGTGTCGGAGGAAGCCAGACTACGACCTGTGTCCGGTTTCATTCGTCAAGCGTCAGATTCGTAGCGAATCGCTCGACGAATGGAACCGTCGATACCAGTCGGGCCACACCGCCTCCGTCACGAAAGTGTTTTTTCCGGACGCGAGGGATGCATACAGCCTGGTGCAGAAGATCCGACCCCAGGGCGTTGTCACGCAGATATTGACGGGACATGGGGGGTTCTCCCAATACTTACACCGCTTTAAGTGTCGGGAGAGCCCGTCATGTATCTGCGACCCAGCCGAAGATGAGACCGCTCTACATGTTATTTTTGACTGCCCCGTTTTCGGGGCACTAAGGTACGAAGCTGAGCAACGCCATGGGGTACAGCTGGTCAAGAAAGAGGCACACCTCCTAATGAGAAAAAAAGAGACACGGACTATATTTTTAAATCTTGCCATAAAAATTTGTGAAATAGTTATAAGTAGAAACAAATAAGTAAAATAAATAAGCTAGAATAATAAGAATAATAAGTAAAATGAAAAATAGATAAGCAACACAAGCGAGTAAAAAACAATAAGCAAAACAAAAATAAGTAAAATAAAATAAGTGAAAATAGTAAGTAGAAAATATAAAGCAAAACTTAATTTAAACCAAAACTCAACCCAAAATAAACAAAAAAGCAATTATTTAATAAAAGCATAAAAAAGACTCTTGTTACGCAAGAGGTTGACAGCGGAAAAAAAAAAAAAAAAAAAAAAAAAAAAAAAAAAAAACCTAACCTAACCTAACCTTTTTTTTTTTTTTTTTTTTTAACGTGTGGAAACCCCCTCGGGCCGTCACCCCGCCGGGGTTTGCGGCGGGGCGGTGTGTCGGAATCGAACCGACTAAAACCACACGGTGTGCCACTCTGCGCCTGAGAGAGGGAGAGATCCGGGAACTGCTGTGTTACGACCTCCGGACCAACCTAACCTAACCTAACCTAACCTAACCTAACCTAACCTAACCTAACCTAACCTAACCTTCGCCGTGTGGGGCCGGCATAGAATAGCCCCACCCCATCTCATCCCGTGGGTGTCGTAAGAGGCGACTAAGGGAAACACGCAGCCGAGCACCGGGCTGCCGAGGAGATCCCAGCCCTTTTCAGGGCTCGCCGTCGCTCCCAGTATCCCTCTGTTTAGCAGAGGGGACAGGGGATGAGACGGTGCCAGGGAACAAAAGACGGAGCCTAACATCAGGCTGCCGAGGCGGGTCGGCCCCTGCTGACCCAGGGGCTGACGGGCTCTTGGGCCGTCGAGTCAAGGAAAAGACTTTAAAACCCGACAGCAAAGTCGTTAAAAGCAGTGGCTGCCGTCGCCTCGTACGCCGGTGGGATCGGCCGACGGGGTGGTGGCGGCCGGGGGAAAGGCTCTGCGGGAGCGGGATTGAGCGGGGAGCTCTCCTGCCTCGCGAGCCGAGTACCCCGCGAGGAGGGGGGGCGCCGGCGAGCGCAGTTTGCTCGCGCTCCTGAGTCCGAGCCCTGCGGGAGCGGGTTCCCCCGACCGCTGCCCTGCGGGGCATGGGCGACGGGGCAACGGCGCCCCCGAATGAGAGTGGCCACGGGCGGTGGGCCGGGGGGCCTGCCGCCCCACGCTAAAGTGGCGGAATGCGCCCCTCTGTGTTCCTGGGGCGCATTCATACGAGGAGGACAGGCCCCGCCATCTGGGCGTGTGGACCGGAGGGTGGGGCCTCGACTGAGGCGAGCCCGACGATCAGGGCATCCCCAGCCGAGTCGCGGTGAGCAAACTATCCCGCGGCTCGGATTGGGCGAAGGAGGAACACCGTGGTGGTTTAGTGGGTAGTCTGGCCAGGCTCAAGTGGTCAGGAGTCCCACACGAAGCGAACCCCCTGCCCCCGCGGGGGGGGAGCGAAGCGCGTAAATGCATTCCACCACGTAAAAAAAAAAAAAAAAAAAAAAACCTAACCTAACCTCCGCCGTGTGGGGCCGGCATAGAATAGCCCCACCCCATCTCATCCCGTGGGTGTCGTAAGAGGCGACTAAGGGAAAGACGGAGCCGAAGAACAGGCTGCCGAGGCGGGTCGGCCTCTGCTACTCCAGGGGCTGACAAGCTCTTGGGCCGTCGAGTCAAGGAAAAGACTTTAAAACCCGACAGCAAAGTCGTTAAAAGAAGTGGCTGCCGTCGCCTCGTACGACGGGGTGGTGGCGGCCAGGGGAGAGGCTCTGCGGGAGCGGGAGCGAGCTGGTCTCATTCTCCCGCCCCGCAGACCCCTGGAGAGGGGGCGCCGGCGAACACATTTCGCCCGCGTCCCCGAATGAGAGTGGCCACGGGCGGTGGGTCGGGGGACCTGCCGCCCCATACCAAAGTGGCGGAATGCGCCCCCCTGTGTTCCTGGGGTGCATTCATACGAGGAGGACAGGCCCCACCATCTGGGCACGCGGCCCGGAGGGTGGGGCCTCGACAGAGGCGAGCCCGACCATCAGGGCATCCCCAGCCGAGTCGCGGTGAGCACACTATCCCGTGGCTCGGATTGGGTGAAGGAGGAACACCGTGGTGGTTTAGTGGGTAGTCTGGCCTCTCTCCGAGGCCAGGAGTCCCACACGAAGCGAACCCCCTGCCCCCGCGGGGGGGGAGCGAAGTGCCTAAACGCATTCCACCACGTAAAAAAAAAAAAAAAAAAAAAAAAAAAAAAAAAAAAAAAAAAAAAAAAAAAAAAAAAAAAAAAAAAAAAACCTAACCTAACCTAACCTTCGCCGTGTTCGCCGTGTGGGGCCGGCATAGAATAGCCCCACCCCATCTCATCCCGTGGGTGTCGTAAGAGGCGACTAAGGGAAACACGCAGCCGAGCACCGGGCTGCCGAGGAGATCCCAGCCCTTTTCAGGGCTCGCCGTCGCTCCCAGTATCCCTCTGTTTAGCAGAGGGGACAGGGGATGAGACGGTGCCAGGGAACAAAAGACGGAGCCTAACATCAGGCTGCCGAGGCGGGTCGGCCCCTGCTGACCCAGGGGCTGACGGGCTCTTGGGCCGTCGAGTCAAGGAAAAGACTTTAAAACCCGACAGCAAAGTCGTTAAAAGCAGTGGCTGCCGTCGCCTCGTACGCCGACGGCGATCGGCCGACGGGGTGGTGGCGGCCGGGGGAAAGGCTCTGCGGGAGCGGGATCGAGCGGGGAGCTCTCCTGCCTCGCGAGCCGAGTACCCCGCGAGGAGGGGGGGCGCCGGCGAGCGCAGTTTGCTCGCGCTCCTGAGTCCGAGCCCTGCGGGAGCGGGTTCCCCCGACCGCTGCCCTGCGGGGCATGGGCGACGGGGCAACGGCGCCCCCGAATGAGAGTGGCCACGGGCGGTGGGCCGGGGGGCCTGCCGCCCCACGCTAAAGTGGCGGAATGCGCCCCTCTGTGTTCCTGGGGCGCATTCATACGAGGAGGACAGGCCCCGCCATCTGGGCACGTGGCCCAGAGGGTGGGGCCTCGACAGAGGCGAGCCCGACGATCAGGGCATCCCCAGCCGAGTCGCGGTGAGCAAACTATCCCGCGGCTCGGATTGGGCGAAGGAGGAACACCGTGGTGGTTTAGTGGGTAGTCTGGCCAGGCTCAAGTGGTCAGGAGTCCCACACGAAGCGAACCCCCTGCCCCCGCGGGGGGGGAGCGAAGCGCGTAAATGCATTCCACCACGTAAAAAAAAAAAAAAAAAAAAACCTAACCTAACCTCCGCCGTGTGGGGCCGGCATAGAATAGCCCCACCCCATCTCATCCCGTGGGTGTCGTAAGAGGCGACTAAGGGAAAGACGGAGCCGAAGAACAGGCTGCCGAGGCGGGTCGGCCTCTGCTACTCCAGGGGCTGACAAGCTCTTGGGCCGTCGAGTCAAGGAAAAGACTTTAAAACCCGACAGCAAAGTCGTTAAAAGAAGTGGCTGCCGTCGCCTCGTACGACGGGGTGGTGGCGGCCAGGGGAGAGGCTCTGCGGGAGCGGGAGCGAGCTGGTCTCATTCTCCCGCCCCGCAGACCCCTGGAGAGGGGGCGCCGGCGAACACATTTCGCCCGCGTCCCCGAATGAGAGTGGCCACGGGCGGTGGGTCGGGGGACCTGCCGCCCCATACCAAAGTGGCGGAATGCGCCCCCCTGTGTTCCTGGGGTGCATTCATACGAGGAGGACAGGCCCCACCATCTGGGCACGCGGCCCGGAGGGTGGGGCCTCGACAGAGGCGAGCCCGACCATCAGGGCATCCCCAGCCGAGTCGCGGTGAGCACACTATCCCGTGGCTCGGATTGGGTGAAGGAGGAACACCGTGGTGGTTTAGTGGGTAGTCTGGCCTCTCTCCGAGGCCAGGAGTCCCACACGAAGCGAACCCCCTGCCCCCGCGGGGGGGGAGCGAAGTGCCTAAACGCATTCCACCACGTAAAAAAAAAAAAAAAAAAAAAAAAAAAAAAAAAAAAAAAAAAAAAAAAAAAAAAAAAAAAAAAAAAAACCTAACCTAACCTAACCTTCGCCGTGTTCGCCGTGTGGGGCCGGCATAGAATAGCCCCACCCCATCTCATCCCGTGGGTGTCGTAAGAGGCGACTAAGGGAAACACGCAGCCGAGCACCGGGCTGCCGAGGAGATCCCAGCCCTTTTCAGGGCTCGCCGTCGCTCCCAGTATCCCTCTGTTTAGCAGAGGGGACAGGGGATGAGACGGTGCCAGGGAACAAAAGACGGAGCCTAACATCAGGCTGCCGAGGCGGGTCGGCCCCTGCTGACCCAGGGGCTGACGGGCTCTTGGGCCGTCGAGTCAAGGAAAAGACTTTAAAACCCGACAGCAAAGTCGTTAAAAGCAGTGGCTGCCGTCGCCTCGTACGCCGACGGCGATCGGCCGACGGGGTGGTGGCGGCCGGGGGAAAGGCTCTGCGGGAGCGGGATCGAGCGGGGAGCTCTCCTGCCTCGCGAGCCGAGTACCCCGCGAGGAGGGGGGGCGCCGGCGAGCGCAGTTTGCTCGCGCTCCTGAGTCCGAGCCCTGCGGGAGCGGGTTCCCCCGACCGCTGCCCTGCGGGGCATGGGCGACGGGGCAACGGCGCCCCCGAATGAGAGTGGCCACGGGCGGTGGGCCGGGGGGCCTGCCGCCCCACGCTAAAGTGGCGGAATGCGCCCCTCTGTGTTCCTGGGGCGCATTCATACGAGGAGGACAGGCCCCGCCATCTGGGCACGTGGCCCAGAGGGTGGGGCCTCGACAGAGGCGAGCCCGACGATCAGGGCATCCCCAGCCGAGTCGCGGTGAGCAAACTATCCCGCGGCTCGGATTGGGCGAAGGAGGAACACCGTGGTGGTTTAGTGGGTAGTCTGGCCAGGCTCAAGTGGTCAGGAGTCCCACACGAAGCGAACCCCCTGCCCCCGCGGGGGGGGAGCGAAGCGCGTAAATGCATTCCACCACGTAAAAAAAAAAAAAAAAAAAAAAAAAAAACCTTCGCCGTGTGGGGCCGGCATAGAATAGCCCCACCCCATCTCATCCCGTGGGTGTCGTAAGAGGCGACTAAGGGAAACACGCAGCCGAGCACCGGGCTGCCGAGGAGATCCCAGCCCTTTTCAGGGCTCGCCGTCGCTCCCAGTATCCCTCTGTTTAGCAGAGGGGACAGGGGATGAGACGGTGCCAGGGAACAAAAGACGGAGCCTAACATCAGGCTGCCGAGGCGGGTCGGCCCCTGCTGACCCAGGGGCTGACGGGCTCTTGGGCCGTCGAGTCAAGGAAAAGACTTTAAAACCCGACAGCAAAGTCGTTAAAAGCAGTGGCTGCCGTCGCCTCGTACGCCGACGGCGATCGGCCGACGGGGTGGTGGCGGCCGGGGGAAAGGCTCTGCGGGAGCGGGATTGAGCGGGGAGCTCTCCTGCCTCGCGAGCCGAGTACCCCGCGAGGAGGGGGGGCGCCGGCGAGCGCAGTTTGCTCGCGCTCCTGAGTCCGAGCCCTGCGGGAGCGGGTTCCCCCGACCGCTGCCCTGCGGGGCATGGGCGACGGGGCAACGGCGCCCCCGAATGAGAGTGGCCACGGGCGGTGGGCCGGGGGGCCTGCCGCCCCACGCTAAAGTGGCGGAATGCGCCCCTCTGTGTTCCTGGGGCGCATTCATACGAGGAGGACAGGCCCCGCCATCTGGGCGCGTGGACCGGAGGGTGGGGCCTCGACTGAGGCGAGCCCGACCATCAGGGCATCCCCAGCCGAGTCGCGGTGAGCAAACTATCCCGCGGCTCGGATTGGGCGAAGGAGGAACACCGTGGTGGTTTAGTGGGTAGTCTGGCCAGGCTCAAGTGGTCAGGAGTCCCACACGAAGCGAACCCCCTGCCCCCGCAGGGGGCGAGCGAAGCGCGTAAATGCATTCCACCACGTAAAAAAAAAAAAAAAAAAAAAAAAAAAAAAAACCTAACCTAACCTAACCTAACCTTTTTTTTTTTTTTTTTTTTTTTTTTTTTTTTTTTTTTTTTTTTTTTTTTTTTTTTTTTTTTTTTTAACGTGTGGAAACCCCCTCGGGCCGTCACCCCGCCGGGGTTTGCGGCGGCGGGGCGGTGTGTCGGAATCGAACCGACTAAAACCACACGGTGTGCCAACTCTGCGCCTGAGAGAGGGAGAGGTCCGGGTACTGCTGTATTACGACCTCCGGACCCCTCCCGGCGCCAGCCCGCACAGATGCGGGCACCCTCCTCCAATTCCTCTCCGTTTAGGCGACGTACGGCACACACGTCACGTCGCCTCCTCGCGGGCGGCCACTATAGCGGATGGAAGGGCAAACCCGTCCCGACCATCCGCGGCCACACTCAGGGCGGCATGAGGCGCTGGTGAGCGCGCCTCCGCTGCCCGGTTCGCCGGCGACGGATCGGGTCCGAGAGGAGGTCGTCCTCCCGGGCCTTCTCCGCCGCCTCCTTCTGCGAGATGACGTGTTCGCAGAAGGTGGCGACCGCGGTAAAATTGCTGTCGCTACCGGCCATGGAGCGGATGACGGCCGGTAGCGAGAGATCCCCTCCGATGACTGCAGTGAGGGCCCGGCGCTGCGACGCCCATGCGGGGCATGCCGCCAGCGTGTGCTGGGCCGAGTCCTCACTGCAGTCGCAGTGGTGGCAGGCGGGACTCAGTTCCCTCCGTGCGACCGAGTGCAGGTACTTCCCGAAGCATCCGTGTCCGGAAAGCACCTGCGTCAGTCGGAAGGAAAGAGTCCCGTGCTGCCGCCCTGCCCACTCGTGGATGACCGGCTGGAGAGCCTCCACGGCGGCGAAGCCAGCGCGTGGAGTCTCCAGCCGGAACGACCAGCGAGCCATCGTGGCTCGACGGGCGGCTTCACGCCACTCGCGTACCTCCTCGGGCGGGGGGCGAATGCCACACTCCGCCCGGAAAGAAGCCACCCGTCGATAAACTTCGGCGAGCACTTCCGCCTCCAAATCCCACGGGGGTGTTCCGGCCAACGCGCACGCCGCCTCGGTCGACACCGTGCGGTATCCGCGTATGGCTCTGACCGCCAATACCCTCTGAGGCCGCCAGAGGCGAGCCTTGTTGAGGGCGGTCAGAGCCGCCACCCACACCGGTGCGCCGTACAGCGCCATTGACCGGACCACCCCCGTGTACAGGAGTCGCGTTGCGACGCTGGCTCCGCCCAAGTTGGGCAATAATCGCCCAAGGGCAGAGGCAGCGTCGACCAGCTTCGGACCAAGCTGTCGGAAGTGCTCGTCGAAGAGCCACCTACCGTCCAGGATCAGACCCAGATATTTCATCTGGGCCCGAACCGGTACGAGGACCGAGTTGACCTCTATCGAGGCGCCGGGGGGTGGACCACGACGGGGCCCATGAAAGAGCAGGGCCTCCGTCTTGTCCAGGGCCACCCGCAAGCCCAGCGCCTCGATGCGCTCGACCACCAGAGAAACACCCCCGGTGGCCAGGCGCGCCGCCTCCTGGAAGTTTGCCCCCCGAGCTGTGACCAAAGTGTCATCGGCGTAACAAATTACGCCCAGCCCGGGGGGGAGACGTTCCCGCAGAACCCAGTCGTACCCCACGTTCCACAGGAGTGGTCCAAGGACAGACCCCTGCGGAACGCCGCACGACATGGGCCGCCGTCTCAAGACGCCCTCTCGGTCCTCGTACATGACGGTACGCTCCCTCAAATAGTCTGCCACTAGCCGCCTCAGGTACTCTGGCACCCCATGATACTGGAGTGCTTCCCCGATGCAGCTGAATGGCAGACTATTGAATGCGTTGGCGATGTCCAAAGACACCGCCAACAGCACGCCGCCACAGCTCACAGCCTCTTCGGTCACGGCCCTAAGGCGCATCACGGCATCGACCGTCGAACGCCCCTCTCGGAACCCGAATTGGGCGTCCGACAGGTCGGGCCCCACCTCGCTGAGATGCTGGACGATGCGGGCAGAGAGTATCCTCTCAAAAAGTTTGCCCGCCTCGTCCAGCAACACGATGGGCCTATAGGCCGTGACCGAATCGGCTGGCCGTCCCGGCTTCCTCAACAGGACCAGCTTCCCGCCTTTCCAGCACTCAGGGAAGCGACCGGACGCCAGGCTGGCGTCCAGCACTTCCCTGAGGCGGTCCGACATATGGTCGAGGGTTCGGGCCAGAACTCGGGCAGGTACCCCGTCCGGCCCGGGGGCGGTGTTCTTCGAACGGATTCTCAGAACCGCCGCCCCTACCTCCGATTCCCTCACGGGCGGAACCTCGTCCCCGTCGTCCCTGGCCGGGTAGGCCATCGACGGGGGCGTGTGCTCCGCCCGCTGCGGGAATAGGCCCTCGACCACTTCCTGCAGGAAGCTGGGCTGGAGAGTCTCGGTAAGGGGGGGGCCCGGCGTGCGGAGCTTTTGACGCACCGCACGATAAGGGCGACCCCAGGGGTCACGATCGAGACTCTCCAGCATTTCCTCTCGTTTCACCTCTTTGGCGCGGCAAATGGCCAGCTTCAGAGTTTTCCGCGTCTCGCGGTACTCCTCGTGAAGCTGGTCCCCGCCACCGTCTCCACGGTGACGTCGCCTGCTGCGGGTGTAGGACCTCCGGGCACGAGTACACGCCGCACGGAGGTCCGCCAACTCCCGGGACCACCAGTAGACCTCCTTCCGAGGAGGCGGACGAGTCCGGATGCGGGGCATGGCCGTATCGCAAATCTGCGCAAGCGCATCGCGAAAACGGCCAGCCCCCACGTCCACGTCGACCTCCCCGGCCGGAGCCTGCGGAGACAGCCACGAATGAACGATGGCCGCCTCCTCCAGCAGGTCCCTGTCGAGCTTGGCGAAACCTAACCTAACCTAACCTAACCTTTTTTTTTTTTTTTTTTTTTTTTTTACGTGTGGAAACCCCCTCGGGCCGTCACCCCGCCGGGGTTTGCGGCGGCGGGGCGGTGTGTCGGAATCGAACCGACTAAAACCACACGGTGTGCCAACTCTGCGCCTGAGAGAGGGAGAGGTCCGGGTACTGCTGTATTACGACCTCCGGACCCCTCCCGGCGCCAGCCCGCACAGATGCGGGCACCCTCCTCCTCAACCTCTCCGTTTAGGCGACGTACGGCACACACGTAACGTCGCCTCCTCGCGGGCGGCCACTAATGCGGATGGAAGGGCAAACCCGTCCCGACCATCCGCGGCCACACTCAGGGCGGCATGAGGCGCTGGTGAGCGCGCCTCCGCTGCCCGGTTCGCCGGCGGCGGATCGGGTCCGAGAGGAGGTCGTCCTCCCGGGCCTTCTCCGCCGCCTCCTTCTGCGAGATGACGTGTTCGCAGAAGGTGGCGACCGCGGTAAAATTGCTGTCGCTACCGGCCATGGAGCGGATGACGGCCGGTAGCGAGAGATCCCCTCCGATGACTGCAGTGAGGGCCCGGCGCTGCGACGCCCATGCGGGGCATGCCGCCAGCGTGTGCTGGGCCGAGTCCTCACTGCAGTCGCAGTGGTGGCAGGCGGGACTCAGTTCCCTCCGTGCGACCGAGTGCAGGTACTTCCCGAAGCATCCGTGTCCGGAAAGCACCTGCGTCAGTCGGAAGGAAAGAGTCCCGTGCTGCCGCCCTGCCCACTCGTGGATGACCGGCTGGAGAGCCTCCACGGCGGCGAAGCCAGCGCGTGGAGTCTCCAGCCGGAGCGACCAGCGAGCCATCGTGGCTCGACGGGCGGCTTCACGCCACTCGCGTACCTCCTCGGGCGGGGGGCGAATGCCACACTCCGCCCGGAAAGAAGCCACCCGTCGATAAACTTCGGCGAGCACTTCCGCCTCCAAATCCCACGGGGGTGTTCCGGCCAACGCGCACGCCGCCTCGGTCGACACCGTGCGGTATCCGCGTATGGCTCTGACCGCCAATACCCTCTGAGGCCGCCAGAGGCGAGCCTTGTTGAGGGCGGTCAGAGCCGCCACCCACACCGGTGCGCCGTACAGCGCCATTGACCGGACCACCCCCGTGTACAGGAGTCGCGTTGCGACGCTGGCTCCGCCCAAGTTGGGCAATAATCGCCCAAGGGCGGAAGCAGCGTCGACCAGCTTCGGACCAAGCTGTCGGAAGTGCTCGTCGAAGAGCCACCTACCGTCCAGGATCAGACCCAGATATTTCATCTGGGCCCGAACCGGTACGAGGACCGAGTTGACCTCTATGGAGGCGCCGGGGGGTGGACCACGACGGGGCCCATGGAACAACAGGGCCTCCGTCTTGTCCAGGGCCACCCGCAAGCCCAGCGCCTCGATGCGCCCGACCACCAGAGAAACACCCCTGGTGGCCAGGCGCGCCGCCTCCTGGAAGTTTGCCCCCCGAGCTGTGACCAAAGTGTCATCGGCGTAACAAATTACGCCCAGCCCGGGGGGGAGACGTTCCCGCAGAACCCAGTCGTACCCCACGTTCCACAGGAGTGGTCCAAGGACAGACCCCTGTGGAACGCCGCACGACATGGGCCGCCGTCTCAAGACGCCCTCTCGGTCCTCGTACATGACGGTACGCTCCCTCAAATAGTCTGCCACCAGCCGCCTCAGGTACTCTGGCACCCCATGATACTGGAGTGCTTCCCCGATGCAGCTGAATGGCAGACTATTGAATGCGTTGGCGATGTCCAAAGACACCGCCAACAGCACGCCGCCACAGCTCACCGCCTCTTCGGTCACGGCCCTAAGGCGCATCACGGCATCGACCGTCGAACGCCCCTCTCGGAACCCGAATTGGGCGTCCGACAGGTCGGGCCCCACCTCGCTGAGATGCTGGACGATGCGGGCAGAGAGTATCCTCTCAAAAAGTTTGCCCGCCTCGTCCAGCAACACGATGGGCCTATAGGCCGTGACCGAATCGGCAGGCCGTCCCGGCTTCCTCAACAGGACCAGCTTCCCGCCTTTCCAGCACTCAGGGAAGCGACCGGACGCCAGGCTGGCGTCCAGCACTTCCCTGAGGCGGTCCGACATATGGTCGAGGGTTCGGGCCAGAACTCGGGCAGGTACCCCGTCCGGCCCGGGGGCGGTGTTCTTCGAACGGATTCTCAGAACCGCCGCCCCTACCTCCGATTCCCTCACGGGCGGAACCTCGGCCCCGTCGTCCCTGGCCGGGTAGGCCATCGACGGGGGCGTGTGCTCCGCCCGCTGCGGGAATAGGCCCTCGACCACTTCCTGCAGGAAGCTGGGCTGGAGAGTCTCGGTAAGGGGGGGGCCCGGCGTGCGGAGCTTTTGACGCACCGCACGATAAGGGCGACCCCAGGGGTCACGATCGAGACTCTCCAGCATTTCCTCTCGTTTCACCTCTTTGGCGCGGCAAATGGCCAGCTTCAGAGTTTTCCGCGTCTCGCGGTACTCCTCGTGAAGCTGGTCCCCGCCACTGTCTCCACGGTGACGTCGCCTGCTGCGGGTGTAGGACCTCCGGGCACGAGTACACGCCGCACGGAGGTCCGCCAACTCCCGGGACCACCAGTAGACCTCCTTCCGAGGAGGCCGACGAGTCCGGATGCGGGGCATGGCCGTATCGCAAATCTGCGCAAGCGCATCGCGAAAACGGCCAGCCCCCACGTCCACGTCGACCTCCCCGGCCGGAGCCTGCGGAGACAGCCACGAATGAACGATGGCCGCCTCCTCCAGCAGGTCCCTGTCGAGCTTGGCGACTGCCCACCGCGGAAAGTGGGACATTTGCCGCGCCACGTGACCCCTACTGGGGCCCTGGGACCGGGAGAGCTCAAATCGGATGTACAGATGATCCGAGAGCGTCTCAACCTCTTCCAGGACACACCAGTTCCTTACCCGTGCGGCGACAGCGGGGGTAGCGAACGAGAGGTCCACTATCGACCCCCCCTGCTGTCGCACGCACGTGTTGGTGGAGCCTCTGTTCAGCAAACAGAGGCCCACCGAAGCCGCCCACTCCACTACGGCTTCGCCCCTGGCGTCCGTCCCGGGAGACCCCCACGCAATGGACTTTGCGTTGAAGTCCCCCAGCACGAGGACGTGCCCAGACCCTAGTCGCCGTATCGAGGCCTCCAAGCTGTTGAGGAAGACCTCGAAGTCGCTCAGACTCCGATTAGGGGAGAAGTATACACCGTAAACGGTGATACCCCCCCAGTCGGCGGCAACATATCCCGTACCCTTGTCTCTTAGCGACAAGGGCGGGGAATGAGCCGCCGCGGAGCCGACGACTGCCACGGAGCCATCCCTGTCACCCATCCAATTCGGACGGGAAGGGACATAGTATGGCTCCGCGACCACGGCAACACCTATGGACCACTGCGCCACGGTTTGCAGGAAGAGATCCTGCGCCGCGGCGCAGTGGTTCAGGTTCGTCTGGACCAGGAGGCTGGAGAATCGATCCATTACTGGATCGCTTCTACAGCCTCCTCCATGGGCGTCGGCGTAGACGCATTAGTTACGCCGGAGGCAGCCTGGGTCGACTGGCTGACCTCCGACGCTTGCCGAGAGGCAAGAGAGCCGCGAGGGGGCTTGCAGCCTCCCTGCCCCATCTGATGATTGGCAGGCTTCGGCGCCAGGACCGTAATCCTGGCACTCACGAAGCCGACGAGCAGCCTGCCGGCATCTCCAAGAGTTTTGGCCGCTGCCACAGGGCAGCTGAGCCACACCGCACCAAGGCCCCCTGGACCGGTACGGACGGTGCCGACCCTGATGCTTTCCGCACTGCAGTTCGTCCTCTCCTGAACCGCAGCGCGAACATCCTCGGCCGTCACAGAATCGTCCAGGCCCGAAATGCGCAATTCCGCGCACTTCGTAGGCCTGGCGATCCTAACACCGTCCGTTTCCGCGAACATGCCTCTCAACCTCTCGGCAAATTCGTCTGCCGACTTTGCGCCTTCAGCCCCGGGGAACTCGAGAATTCGAGCTCCCGTCTGGGCGAGGCGCAATCTCACACCCGTCGTCCCGAAAGAGGCGAGACTGGCCCGGGCCCTTTTAAAAAGGGCCGCGTAGGACATCCCGCCTTCAGCCGCCTCCGGTGACACGGTCACCACTACCGCCGCGGTCTTTGGTGCCTGCAATTTCCGCGGCTTCTTAGCGGCGGCCTTTGCCACCGGCGGCGACTGCGGGCCGGAGGCCGCCTTCTGGGCAGCCTTCTTGGCCCGCTTCCGGGACTTTTTGGACCCGCCAACTACCTGCCAACCCTCATTGGAGGGGGCAGAAGTGGAGGGTCCAGGTCCAGCGGTTGGAGTGGGGAGCGGAGGGAACTCCGCTCCAGCATTTGCCACTGTTCTTGGCGCCGTCTTCTTCGGGGCCGCCTTAGGCGCCGCCTTCGGTGCAGCCGACTTTGCCGGCGCTTTGGCCCCCTGTCGTGCCTTTTGGGCAGCCGAAGGAGCAGGCACCGACGTCGCAGACGCGTAGGTGACCCGGCCGCCCACCACGGGGAGCGGCGCCGGCGCCGGGAAGGCCTTCGGCCTCGGGGGCGCGAGCGGCGGCCGAACGACAGGGGCCGGGGGCAGCCTAGCCTCCAAGCCGGCCAAGCGGCCGTCCACAAGATTCCCCACTGCGATGAGGACCTGCTGCACAAGTGCGTCAGGTACCCCAGGAACAGTGGGGATCGACTGCGGCGCAGACGGCGCCGACAGCGACGCAGACGGAGCCGGCCGCGACGCAGACGGGGCTGGTGCCGGAGCCTTACGCTCAGGTCGCTCCGCCCGGAATTGGGCGAATTGAGCGCTTAGCTCCGCCACCTGCTCCGTCAGGCGATCATTGGCCGCCTGGAGGCGAGCCACGTCCCCGATTAGGGTCCCGACAACCCCCGCCACAGCGGAGGAGGAGTCCTTAAGGGCCCTCACGAAGGAGCCCTTAAGGTTGACGGACTTGGTGGCCACCTTGTGAATGATGGCCACCGCCGCGTCCGCCCTCTCCTGCAAGGAGGCCGGCGTCTGGGGCACAGAATCCCCATCCACCGGCCCCCCGATCTTCAGCAGGAGACCTGAGATCTCCTCCTCCGCTTGTGTCTCGCCTTCTGCCCTGACCCGCCTGTACGATTCCGCCTTACAAAAGGCGGAACCCGACGTGCCCGGGACTGGGGTTCGGGACCTCCCCCTATGGCTACTCGCCATTTTGGGCGGCAGCATTTCGGAGGCGTCGCTGCCCCCGTCGCTGGAGCGTACGCGTTTACGGCTGTCCGTAAGCTCCAAGTCCATCCCACTCGCGCCATCCGACGAGTGGGTGGACCCGGAACGCGCACGCTCCGAGGTTCTTCGGCTCCCAGCAGTCGGACTGACTACTGGGAGCCCCGCCGCCATAGGCGTTCCGGACGCGGACTCCTCCTCGGTAGAGGAGTCGTCCGCTCTCCGGAACTGTCCCTTGGCGTTCCTCTTACTCTTCCTCCTTGCCTCCTTTTCATTTCCATTATTCTTGCCAATAGTCGGTTTTTTTATTAGATCGATCGGTAGTTTTTCTATATTTTTAATTTCACTTGCCATATAACTTAGCCCACGAGTATGGGGGAAATAAAAAGTCCGTCCGGGCGGTGCCCCCTGCACCCGGATAAGCCTAGATACTGTGAAGGTCGGCCGGTATCCACAGGTTTTAACGACTTGGCTGTCGGGTGTTATAGACTATCCTTGTCATGGGCCGGCCAATTAAGGCAAGCCCTCCGGCCAACAGGTTCTCAACATACCCTCCTGGAGCCACCAGTCAGGTCGCTGCTGAGCCCCTGTTGGTTACGGAACGCGACAGGGTGGCTAATCCTGTCTCACCGACGGTGGCACTAGTGCCTGCCAGCCCCTGCGCGAGCAGTGGGCCGACCCGTCCCTCGATCCCTCACACCGTCTCTTCCCATGTCCCCTCTGCAAAACAGAGGGGTACTGGGAGCGGCGGCGAGCCCTGAAAAGGGCTGTTAGGGATCCCCTCGCCAGCCTGGTGTTCGGCTGCGTGTTTCCCTTAGTCGCCTCTTACGACACCCACGGGATGAGATGGGGTGGGGCTATTCTATGCCGGCCCCACACGGCGAAACCTAACCTAACCTAACCTAACCTAACCTAACCTAACCTAACCTCCGCCTGCCGTGTGGGGCCGGCATAGAATAGCCCCACCCCATCTCATCCCGTGGGTGTCGTAAGAGGCGACTAAGGGAAACACGCAGCCGAGCACCGGGCTGCCGAGGAGATCCCAGCCCTTTTCAGGGCTCGCCGTCGCTCCCAGTATCCCTCTGTTTAGCAGAGGGGACAGGGGATGTGACGGTGCCAGGGAACCAAAGACGGAGCCTACCATCGGCTGCCGAGGCGGGTCGGCCCCTGCTGACCCAGGGGCTGACGGGCTCTTGGGCCGTCGAGTCAAGGAAAAGACTTTAAAACCCGACAGCAAAGTCGTTAAAAGCAGTGGCTGCCGTCGCCTCGTACGCCGACGGCGATCGGCCGACGGGGTGGTGGCGGCCGGGGGAAAGGCTCTGCGGGAGCGGGATCGAGCGGGGAGCTCTCCTGCCTCGCGAGCCGAGTACCCCGCGAGGAGGGGGGGCGCCGGCGAGCGCAGTTTGCTCGCGCTCCTGAGTCCGAGCCCTGCGGGAGCGGGTTCCCCCGACCGCTGCCCTGCGGGGCATGGGCGACGGGGCAACGGCGCCCCCGAATGAGAGTGGCCACGGGCGGTGGGCCGGGGGGCCTGCCGCCCCACGCTAAAGTGGCGGAATGCGCCCCTCTGTGTTCCTGGGGTGCATTCATACGAGGAGGACAGGCCCCACCATCTGGGCACGTGGCCCGGAGGGTGGGGCCTCGACAGAGGCGGGCCCGACCATCAGGGCATCCCCAGCCGAGTCGCGGTGAGCAAACTATCCCGCGGCTCGGATTGGGCGAAGGAGGAACACCGTGGTGGTTTAGTGGGTAGTCTGGCCAGGCTCAAGTGGTCAGGAGTCCCACACGAAGCGAACCCCCTGCCCCCGCGGGGGGGGAGCGAAGCGCGTAAATGCATTCCACCACGTAAAAAAAAAAAAAAAAAAAAAAAAAAAAAAAAAAAAAAAAAAGAAACCTAACCTCCGCCTCGCCGTGTGGGGCCGGCATAGAATAGCCCCACCCCATCTCATCCCGTGGGTGTCGTAAAAGGCGACTAAGGGAAACACGCAGCCGAGCACCGGGCTGCCGAGGAGATCCCAGCCCTTTTCAGGGCTCGCCGTCGCTCCCAGTATCCCTCTGTTTAGCAGAGGGGACAGGGGATGAGACGGTGCCAGGGAACAAAAGACGGAGCCTAACATCAGGCTGCCGAGGCGGGTCGGCCCCTGCTGACCCAGGGGCTGACGGGCTCTTGGGCCGTCGAGTCAAGGAAAAGACTTTAAAACCCGACAGCAAAGTCGTTAAAAGCAGTGGCTGCCGTCGCCTCGTACGCCGACGGCGATCGGCCGACGGGGTGGTGGCGGCCGGGGGAAAGGCTCTGCGGGAGCGGGATCGAGCGGGGAGCTCTCCTGCCTCGCGAGCCGAGTACCCCGCGAGGAGGGGGGGCGCCGGCGAGCGCAGTTTGCTCGCGCTCCTGAGTCCGAGCCCTGCGGGAGCGGGTTCCCCCGACCGCTGCCCTGCGGGGCATGGGCGACGGGGCAACGGCGCCCCCGAATGAGAGTGGCCACGGGCGGTGGGCCGGGGGGCCTGCCGCCCCACGCTAAAGTGGCGGAATGCGCCCCTCTGTGTTCCTGGGGTGCATTCATACGAGGAGGACAGGCACCACCATCTGGGCACGTGGCCCGGAGGGTGGGGCCTCGACAGAGGCGAGCCCGACCATCAGGGCATCCCCAGCCGAGTCGCGGTGAGCAAACTATCCCGCGGCTCGGATTGGGCGAAGGAGGAACACCGTGGTGGTTTAGTGGGTAGTCTGGCCAGGCTCAAGTGGTCAGGAGTCCCACACGAAGCGAACCCCCTGCCCCCGCGGGGGGGGAGCGAAGCGCGTAAATGCATTCCACCACGTAAAAAAAAAAAAAAAAAAAAAAAAAAAAAACCTAACCTCCGCCGTGTGTGGCCGTGTGGGGCCGGCATAGAATAGCCCCACCCCATCTCATCCCGTGGGTGTCGTAAGAGGCGACTAAGGGAAACACGCAGCCGAGCACCGGGCTGCCGAGGAGATCCCAGCCCTTTTCAGGGCTCGCCGTCGCTCCCAGTATCCCTCTGTTTAGCAGAGGGGACAGGGGATGAGACGGTGCCAGGGAACAAAAGACGGAGCCTAACATCAGGCTGCCGAGGCGGGTCGGCCCCTGCTGACCCAGGGGCTGACGGGCTCTTGGGCCGTCGAGTCAAGGAAACGACTTTAAAACCCGACAGCAAAGTCGTTAAAAGCAGTGGCTGCCGTCGCCTCGTACGCCGATGGGATCGGCCGACGGGGTGGTGGCGGCCGGGGGAAAGGCTCTGCGGGAGCGGGATTGAGCGGGGAGCTCTCCTGCCTCGCGAGCCGAGTACCCCGCGAGGAGGGGGGGCGCCGGCGAGCGCAGCTTGCTCGCGTTCCTGAGTCCGAGCCCTGCGGGAGCGGGTTCCCCCGACCGCTGCCCTGCGGGCATGGACGACGGGACAACGGCGAGCGCAGTTTGCCCGCGCCCCCGAATGAGAGTGGCCACGGGCGGTGGGCCGGGGGGCCTGCCGCCCCACGCTAAAGTGGCGGAATGCGCCCCTCTGTGTTCCTGGGGTGCATTCATACGAGGAGGACAGGCCCCGCCATCTGGGCACGTGGCCCGGAGGGTGGGGCCTCGACAGAGGCGAGCCCGACCATCAGGGCATCCCCAGCCGAGTCGCGGTGAGCAAACTATCCCGTGGCTCGGATTGGGTGAAGGAGGAACACCGTGGTGGTTTAGTGGGTAGTCTGGCCAGGCTCAAGTGGTCAGGAGTCCCACACGAAGCGAACCCCCTGCCCCCGCGGGGGGGGAGCGAAGCGCGTAAATGCATTCCACCACGTAAAAAAAAAAAAAAAAAAAAAAAAAAAAAAAACCTCCGCCGTGTGGGGCCGGCATAGAATAGCCCCACCCCATCTCATCCCGTGGGTGTCGTAAGAGGCGACTAAGGGAAAGACGGAGCCGAAGAACAGGCTGCCGAGGCGGGTCGGCCTCTGCTACTCCAGGGGCTGACAAGCTCTTGGGCCGTCGAGTCAAGGAAAAGACTTTAAAACCCGACAGCAAAGTCGTTAAAAGAAGTGGCTGCCGTCGCCTCGTACGACGGGGTGGTGGCGGCCAGGGGAGAGGCTCTGCGGGAGCGGGAGCGAGCTGGTCTCATTCTCCCGCCCCGCAGACCCCTGGAGAGGGGGCGCCGGCGAACACATTTCGCCCGCGTCCCCGAATGAGAGTGGCCACGGGCGGTGGGTCGGGGGACCTGCCGCCCCATACCAAAGTGGCGGAATGCGCCCCCCTGTGTTCCTGGGGTGCATTCATACGAGGAGGACAGGCCCCACCATCTGGGCACGCGGCCCGGAGGGTGGGGCCTCGACAGAGGCGAGCCCGACCATCAGGGCATCCCCAGCCGAGTCGCGGTGAGCACACTATCCCGTGGCTCGGATTGGGTGAAGGAGGAACACCGTGGTGGTTTAGTGGGTAGTCTGGCCTCTCTCCGAGGCCAGGAGTCCCACACGAAGCGAACCCCCTGCCCCCGCGGGGGGGGAGCGAAGTGCCTAAACGCATTCCACCACGTAAAAAAAAAAAAAAAAAAAAAAAAAAAAAAAAAAAAAAAAAAAAAAAAAAAAAAAACCTAACCTAACCTAACCTAACCAACGAAATTTTTTCACCTTAATACCCTTGAAGTGCACCAATTTTGCTGGATATCGCCTTTGTAGACACTCCTGCGTCGCGTAGGACAATTTTCATCTGGAAAATTAAAAGAAAATTAGAATTTTTAACTTTGAATTTTTTAAATTTTTAAATTTTGTTAAATTTTGACGTTTTTGTCGAATGATTCGATAGCCCTCCCTCATATAGTTTATATTGTTACAGATTTGGATGGCTCTCATCTAGACCTATCTAAAAACATCCCTTTTACATAGTTTTGGCATATAGGTGCTTGGAGGGTTTTACATACAGTTTGGAATTTTTGGATTTTTGAAATTTTTTGAGGTTATCTTAAATTTCTTCGATAGCCCTTTGTTTGATAATTATAATTTATATATATCTGGATAGGTCTCTTAAAGACCCGTCTACGGACACCCTATTTGTTCAGTTTGGACAAATGGAAGTTGGAAAAAATTTTGCATGGGAGGTTTTAATTGTTAAATTTGGAGGTTTTTGTCGAAAAATTCGGCAGCAGTTTATTTGGTAGTGACAATCTATACATATTTGGATAGGTCTCGCCGAGACCCGTCGAAAGACACCAAAATTTTTAAGATCACACGTATAGAAAATCAAAAAATCGCCCGCCCACCCTCCCGTATTTTACGGGGTATATAGACTTTCGTGGAGTAAGGGTCGTCGACCTGTGTAATTGAAAAATATTTTTTTTTTTGAAAAAATTTCGAAAATTTTACTTAATTGACAGAGGCCATATACACCTCACCAAATAAATCAACGGCTCCATATACAGCAAAGAAGTTTTAAACCGGCTAATCGGCAATCTTGAAGAAATTTTCATTATTATATTATCCATCTTCTTTTTAAATTGACCTTCTGCCTACACGAGGCTTTTGACTATAGATATCTGATACTCGGCCCTATTAGCCGCAATAGACAAGGTCTCTTGACCAATTATCTAAATTTGACCCGTGACTCGATAAATTGGCATATAATAGTTGACCATTTTGTCAAATTGAAAATTTTGACCGAACTTTGTTTGTGCTGTCCTAATATTTTTATAAAACTCTTTAATTATTCGTAATTTGGTTTATTGACCAAATTACTGATTTTAACATAGGCTAGGTCTGTGTTGTCCACGAGGTGTGTAGCTCTGAGCGAGTCTCAGCAGACGAATCACGGTAAGAGCACTTTGGACACTTCTTCTTAGCAAGAAGTGTTTCCCGGCTAAGTCGCCCACACGTGACTGAGCTTTGGGACCTGCTGGGGCTTTTGCTGCGATATTGTTTGTTCACTGTCTCAATTATTGTTATAATCTTATTTACGTGCTTAGTTTACAACTTCTACAGGCTTAATTTTAAATCTATTTTATTAAAAACTGTCCTGGTCATCCAACAATATGCCTGGTCTCCGCCCTCCAGCAAAGAGACGCGCCGTATCGACCTCTGCTTACCAGGGTACTCCCCCTGACGCGATGTCGGACACGAGTCCTGAAGAGAGTTCAGTGACTCGGACAAACGTCAAGGGGAGTATCGGAAAGAGAGAGGCTAGTAAAGCTTCCTCCCCGGGTTTGGTGCCCGCCGCTCCCAGTAAGGCCAAGAAGGCAAAACATAAAAGTACCACTAGCACACCAGCTGCTCAGATAGACTCCTTAGTACTGGAAGATAGCCCGACGACGACCGCCACATCTAGAACTTCAGGTAGAGTACAAGAGGCAAAAAACTGGGTGACGAAAGCAAAGATTTTATTAAAGAACTCTCGCAACCTTCGAAAGGATATCCTCGGGGGCGTCACCCAGGCCATTGACAGCCTCTACCTGCTTGTGAAAAAGACAGAGTCGGGGAAAGCGCCAAACCCAACCAAAACAAATACTCCGGTAGCATCCTTGCAAAATACAAACGAGGGGATTTCTCAGCTGCTCTCCTCACTAGCGGACCACAGGGCGCTGATGAGGGAGAGCAGCAAAGAAATACAGGGCCTAAAAGAGGCCCTAAACCAAAAGTCAGAGGCGATCACCTACGCTGCTGTTGCGGCGCGGGCCAAGCCGTCCCCGGCTCCGCCAGTGTTGCACTCGGTAGTGGTCGCCTCTAAGGATGTTAAAGATACCGGGGAGGATGTACTCGGAAAAATAAGGACTGTACTAAAGGCAGGGGAAAACGGTATTTGCATTGACCGGGTCAGAAAGGCGAAAGACCAAAAAGTTATAGTCAGCTGCAAGAGCGAAGAGGAGAGGAGTAGGGTCCGGGACCAACTAAAATCAGCAGTTGACCAGCTGGACGTCCAAGACGTTAAAAACCAGGACCCTCTCGTTGTCCTTAGGAACGTCCTTAAGTACAACAAGGACGAAGAAGTGATCGAAGCCTTGAGGACTCAAAACGCTAGACTCTTCTTGGATCTTGCGGCTGACGATAACAAAATAGAAATAAGATACAGGAAAGCGGCTAGAAATCCACTAATGTGCCACATAATTGCGCGTGTATCTCCCAAACTCTGGTGTCGCACAACGGAGGCGTCTGCTGTGTACATAGGTATGCAGCGGATCAGAGTAGAGGACCAGTCTCCTCTGGTCCAATGCTCGAGCTGCCTGGGCTATGGCCACGGCAAACGCCTCTGCAAAGAGTTGGAGAAAGGTGAAATATGCGGCCACTGCGGGGGTGCCCATCAACGCAGAAGCTGCCCCCAGGCGCTCGCCAACATGCCCCCTACTTGCATAAATTGTGATAGAGCCGGACAACAAGTGACTGGACACAGCGCATTTAGCGTAGAATGCCCCGTCCGGCGAAAGTGGGAGGCGTTGGCTAGAGCGAGGGTTGCGTATTGCTGAGGGCACCACCGCGGAATCAACGAGTCTTCACCCCACCGGGACCAAGGCGTATCCAATACTGCAGGCCAACTTACAACGGAAGGAACTAGCAACCGCCGAATTGTTCGCAGTCGCCCAGGAGAGAAGAGCATCAATGGCTCTTATACAGGAGCCATATGTGGGCAGCATCCGAAGGATGCGAGACTATCGCGGGACGCGTATATTTCAAGCGTCGGATGACGGAAGCGGAACTGTTAAGGCCGCAATTGCGGTCTTCGACACTGACTTGGATGTCGAGCAGTGTCCAGAACTCACCACACATAACACCGTAGTGGTGAAGATCCGAACCCGCGCTTGGAACCTCGCGATGGTTTCCGTCTACTACGAGCCCAACAAGCCCATGGATGACTACCTGGAGCAGCTCCGCAAAATTCGGCGGAAGCTAGGATCCCGAGGCCTGCTCATCGGAGGTGATGTAAACGCCAAGAGTTCCTGGTGGGGAAGCACCATTGAAGATAAGAGAGGAGAAGAATTATGTGGCACATTGGAGGAACTGGATTTGCAGATACTCAACATCGGCACTATACCCACGTTTCACACCATCAGGGGCGGCAAAACATTCAGCAGCTATGTTGACCTAACAGTCTGCTCAGCGGATCTAATCGGACTGGTGGAGGGATGGCATGTAGACGTCGGCATGACAAGCTCCGATCACAACGGCATTGTATTTAACATTAGACAAAATCAATCATTAGGAATGGATATCAAAACTACAACAAGACTCTACAACACAAAAAAAGCAAATTGGAGCCAGTTTCATGAGAAACTGGCCCAATTTAAAATAGAATCTGGCATAAATAAAACATATATAGACAGCATCACAACCAAAATTAATCTAGAAAATGTTGTAGAGTCATATTCGGAAACTATAGGAAAAGCATGCAATTACTGTATCCCCAAAATTCAAACCAAAACTAAACTTACAATGCCGTGGTGGTCTGATGAGCTCGCTGCGTTGAAGCGGGAAGTCGCCACCAGGAAGAGGAGAATCCGCTGCGCCGCCCCGACTCGTCGGGAACACGTCGTTGCTGAGTACCTGCAAAAGAAAACTGATTACGAGAGGAAGGCGAGATGTGCCCAGATACAAAGCTGGAAGGACTTCTGCACCAGGCAGGACAGGGAGGGGGTCTGGGAGGGTATTTACCGAGTTATCGGGAGGACTGCCAAAAGGCAGGAGGACGTAGCTCTGATCAAGAACGGCGTACCACTCAGTTCCGCTGAATCAGCATTGCACCTGGCGGAAACCTTCTATCCGGAGGACTCACTGCAAACGGACAACCAACACCACAGGGACACCCGGGAGCTCGCAATGCGAGTAAACGACCGGGTCCATGATGAGGTGCATGACCCGCCGTTCACTTCGCGCGAGATGATCGCCGCGGTGTCCGGTTTCAACCCGAAGAAGGCGCCAGGTGCGGACGGCTTCACTGCGGACATCTGTCGTCACGCCATTCTCCAGGACCCTGATGCGTTCCTTGCCCTGGCCAACAAGTGCCTCACCCTGGGCCACTTTCCCAATAAGTGGAAAGAGGCCACAGTTGTGGTTTTGAGGAAGCCGGGCAAGGACGACTATCAGAGCGCCAAATCTTACAGGCCCATCGGCCTGTTGCCTGTATTGGGAAAAGTCTTGGAGAAAATGGTCGTGGCTAGGCTCCAGTGGCACCTAGTACCGAGGCTCAGTACTCGCCAGTATGGCTTTATGCCCCAGAAAAGCACCGAAGACGCCCTCTATAACCTCGTGAACCAAATCAAAGCGGAAATAAAGCAGAAAAAGCTGGTCACGCTAGTCTCACTGGATATAGAGGGCGCCTTCGATAGCGCATGGTGGCCCGCCATTAAGATCCGACTGGCTGAGGAAGGTTGCCCGGTCAATATCAGGCGCCTACTGGATGGCTACCTAGACGGCAGATGTGTGAAGCTAAGATACGCCGGGGCGGAACATCGCCGTAACACCCAAAAGGGCTGCGTCCAAGGGTCCATCAGTGGGCCCATCCTCTGGAACATCCTCCTAGACCCCCTTCTGAAGGGTCTACAAGAACGAGGCGTCACCTGCCAAGCATTCGCGGATGACGTGGTTCTGCTGTTTGCGGAGTATACCGCTTCTGAGGTGCAGCGACATGCCAATGCCGCCCTTGAATTTGTTCAGGGGTGGGGCGTCAAGAACAAACTTAAATTCGCGCCACACAAGACCTGCGCCATGCTTCTTACAAACAAGTTGAAGCATGACACCCCGCTCCTGACCATGGGCGGGGTCGACATTGGCATGTCCCGAGAGCTGAAAATATTGGGGCTTACTATAGACGACAAGCTGACCTTTAACACCCATGTCGGCGTCGTCTGTAGGAAGGCCCTAAATATTTATAAACAGCTCTCGAGAACAGCGAAAATAGGCTGGGGGCTGCACCCCGAGGTCATACAGACCATTTACACCGCAACAGTAGAACCGGTCATCGCGTATGCCGCGGCCGCATATGCTCCCGCTGTTGAGAAGCTGGGTGTTCGCAAGCTCCTCGACACCGTGCAGAGAGGATTCGCTCAGAAGATCTGCAAGTCGTACCGCACCGTCTCCCTCAACTCGGCGCTACTACTGGCCGGGTTACTACCTTTAGACCTCCGCATTAAGGAGGCAGCTGCCCTCTTCGAGGCGCGCAAAGGGTCAACCCGGCTAGTACTGGGAGACCGGGAGGTGGAGCGTGTGGTGCGATTTGCGGAGCTTCCTCATCCGGCTCTGCGTATGGACCTGAGGTTCCAGAGTCTGGAGGACCAAAGCCTGGTAGACCAGCACAACGTGCAGACGCTCCGAATTTTCACCGACGGAAGCAAGCTTCAGGGCAAGGTCGGCGCCGCGCTGTCAATATGGGATAGCCGGACCGAACTACGGAGCCGAAAACTGAGCTTGCCAGCGTACTGCACAGTCTACCAGGCCGAGCTCTTGGCCATATGCAGAGCATCGAGCGAAGTCCTCACCTGCGGTGCGGAGAGCTGCGGCATCTACAGCGACTCGAGGGCAGCGCTGGAGACGGTGACGAACCCCGAGACCCTGCATCCACTCGCGACCAAGGCGCGCCGAAACCTCAGCGAGGCCTTGACCTGTGGCAAAGATATAACCTTGTACTGGGTCAAGGCCCACGCCAGTATTGATGGCAACGAGCGCGCCGACCAGTTGGCCAAGGAGGCGGCACTTTCGTGTCGGAGGAAGCCAGACTACGACCTGTGTCCGGTTTCATTCGTCAAGCGTCAGATTCGTTGCGAATCGCTCGACGAATGGAACCGTCGATACCGGTCGGGCCACACCGCCTCCGTCACGAAAGTGTTTTTTCCGGACGCGAGAGATGCGTACAGCCTGGTGCAAAAGATCCGACCCCAGGGCGTTGTCACGCAGATATTAACGGGACATGGGGGGTTCTCCCAATACTTACACCGCTTTAAGTGTCGGGAGAGCCCGTCATGTATCTGCGACCCAGCCGAAGATGAGACCGCTCTACATGTTATTTTTGACTGCCCCGTTTTCGGGGCACTAAGGTACGAAGCTGAGCAACGCCATGGGGTACAGCTGGTCAAGAAAGAGGCACACCTCCTAATGAGTAAAAAAGAGACACGGACTATATTTTTAAATCTTGCCATAAAAATTTGTGAAATAGTTATAAGTAGAAACAAATAAGTAAAATAAGTAAGCTAGAATAATAAGTAAAATGAAAATAGATAAGCAACACAAGCGAGTAAAAAAAAATAAGCAAAACAAAAATAAGTAAAATAAAATAAGTGAAAATAGAAAGTAGAAAATATAAAGCAAAACTTAATTTAAACCAAAACTCAACCCAAAATTAATAAAATAGCAATTATTTAATAAAAGCATAAAAAAGACTCTTGTTACGCAAGAGGTTGACAGTGAAATTCTTAAAAAAAAAAAAAAAAAAAACCTAACCTAACCTTTTTTTTTTTTTTTTTTTTTTTTTTTTTTTTTTTTTTTTTTTTTAACGTGTGGAAACCCCCTCGGGCCGTCACCCCGCCGGGGTTTGCGGCGGCGGGGCGGTGTGTCGGAATCGAACCGACTAAAACCACACGGTGTGCCAACTCTGCGCCTGAGAGAGGGAGAGGTCCGGGTACTGCTGTATTACGACCTCCGGACCCCTCCCGGCGCCAGCCCGCACAGGTGCGGGCACCCTCCTCCAATTCCTCTCCGTTTAGGCGACGTACGGCACACACGTCACGTCGCCTCCTCGCGGGCGGCCACTATAGCGGGTGGAAGGGCAAACCCGTCCCGACCATCCGCGGCCACACTCAGGGCGGCATGAGGCGCTGGTGAGCGCGCCTCCGCTGCCCGGTTCGCCGGCGACGGATCGGGTCCGAGAGGAGGTCGTCCTCCCGGGCCTTCTCCGCCGCCTCCTTCTGCGAGATGACGTGTTCGCAGAAGGTGGCGACCGCGGTAAAATTGCTGTCGCTACCGGCCATGGAGCGGATGACGGCCGGTAGCGAGAGATCCCCTCCGATGACTGCAGTGAGGGCCCGGCGCTGCGACGCCCATGCGGGGCATGCCGCCAGCGTGTGCTGGGCCGAGTCCTCACTGCAGTCGCAGTGGTGGCAGGCGGGACTCAGTTCCCTCCGTGCGACCGAGTGCAGGTACTTCCCGAAGCATCCGTGTCCGGAAAGCACCTGCGTCAGTCGGAAGGAAAGGGTCCCGTGCTGCCGCCCTGCCCACTCGTGGATGACCGGCTGGAGAGCCTCCACGGCGGCAAAGCCAGCGCGTGGAGTCTCCAGCCGGAGCGACCAGCGAGCCATCGTGGCTCGACGGGCGGCTTCACGCCACTCGCGTACCTCCTCGGGCGGGGGGCGAATGCCACACTCCGCCCGGAAAGAAGCCACCCGTCGATAAACTTCGGCGAGCACTTCCGCCTCCAAATCCCACGGGGGTGTCCCGGCCAACGCGCACGCCGCCTCGGTCGACACCGTGCGGTATCCGCGTATGGCTCTGACCGCCAATACCCTCTGAGGCCGCCAGAGGCGAGCCTTGTTGAGGGCGGTCAGAGCCGCCACCCACACCGGTGCGCCGTACAGCGCCATTGACCGGACCACCCCCGTGTACAGGAGTCGCGTTGCGACGCTGGCTCCGCCCAAGTTGGGCAATAATCGCCCAAGGGCAGAGGCAGCGTCGACCAGCTTCGGACCAAGCTGTCGGAAGTGCTCGTCGAAGAGCCACCTACCGTCCAGGATCAGACCCAGATATTTCATCTGGGCCCGAACCGGTACGAGGACCGAGTTGACCTCTATCGAGGCGCCGGGGGGTGGACCACGACGGGGCCCATGAAAGAGCAGGGCCTCCGTCTTGTCCAGGGCCACCCGCAAGCCCAGCGCCTCGATGCGCCCTACCACCTGAGAAACACCCCCGGTGGCCAGGCGCGCCGCCTCCTGGAAGTTTGCCCCCCGAGCTGTGACCAAAGTGTCATCAGCGTAACAAATTACGCCCAGCCCGGGGGGGAGACGTTCCCGCAAGACCCAGTCGTACCCCACGTTCCACAGGAGTGGTCCAAGGACAGACCCCTGTGGAACGCCGCACGACATGGGCCGCCGTCTCAAGACGCCCTCTCGGTCCTCGTACATGACGGTACGCTCCCTCAAATAGTCTGCCACTAGCCGCCTCAGGTACTCTGGCACCCCATGATACTGGAGTGCTTCCCCGATGCAGCTGAATGGCAGACTATTGAATGCGTTGGCGATGTCCAAAGACACCGCCAACAGCACGCCGCCACAGCTCACAGCCTCTTCGGTCACGGCCCTAAGGCGCATCACGGCATCGACCGTCGAACGCCCCTCTCGGAACCCGAATTGGGCGTCCGACAGGTCGGGCCCCACCTCGCTGAGATGCTGGACGATGCGGGCAGAGAGTATTCTCTCAAAAAGTTTGCCCGCCTCGTCCAGCAACACGATGGGCCTATAGGCCGCGACCGAATCGGCAGGCCGTCCCGGCTTCCTCAATAGGACCAGCTTCCCGCCTTTCCAGCACTCAGGGAAGCGACCGGACGCCAGGCTGGCGTCCAGCACTTCCCTGAGGCGGTCCGACATATGGTCGAGGGTTCGGGCCAGAACTCGGGCAGGTACCCCGTCCGGCCCGGGGGCGGTGTTCTTCGAACGGATTCTCAGAACCGCCGCCCCTACCTCCGATTCCCTCACGGGCGGAACCTCGTCCCCGTCGTCCCTGGCCGGGTAGGCCATCGACGGGGGCGTGTGCTCCGCCCGCTGCGGGAATAGGCCCTCGACCACTTCCTGCAGGAAGCTGGGCTGGAGAGTCTCGGTAAGGGGGGGGCCCGGCGTGCGGAGCTTTTGACGCACCGCACGATATGGGCGACCCCAGGGGTCACGATCGAGACTCTCCAGCATCTCCTCTCTCTTCACCTCTTTGGCGCGGCAAATGGCCAGCTTCAGAGTTTTCCGCGCCTCGCGGTACTCCTCGTGAAGCTGGTCCCCGCCACCGTCTCCACGGTGACGTCGCCTGCTGCGGGTGTAGGACCTCCGGGCACGAGTACACGCCGCACGGAGGTCCGCCAACTCCCGGGACCACCAGTAGACCTCCTTCCGAGGAGGCCGACGAGTCCGGATGCGGGGCATGGCCGTATCGCAAATCTGCGCAAGCGCATCGCGAAAACGGCCAGCCCCCACGTCCACGTCGACCTCCCCAGTCGGGGCCTGCGGAGACAGCCACGAATGAATGATGGCCGCCTCCTCCAGCAGGTCCCTGTCGAGCTTGGCGACTGCCCACCGCGGAAAGTGGGACATTTGCCGCGCCACGTGACCCCTACTGGGGCCCTGGGACCGGGAGAGCTCGAATCGGATGTACAAATGATCCGAGAGCGTCTCGACCTCTTCCAGGACACACCAGTTCCTTACTCGTGCGGCGACAGCAGGGGTAGCGAACGAAAGGTCCACTATCGACCCCCCCTGCTGTCGCACGCACGTGTTGGTGGCGCCTCTGTTCAGCAAACAGAGGCCCACCGAAGCCGCCCACTCCTCGACGGCTTCGCCCTTGGCGTCCGTCCCGGGGGACCCCCACGCAATGGATTTTGCGTTGAAGTCCCCCAGCACGAGGACGTGCCCAGACGCTAATCGCCGCATCGAGGTCTCCAAGCTGTTAAGGAAGACCTCGAAGTCGCTCAAACTCCGGTTGGGGGAGAAGTATACACCGTAAACGGTGATCTCCCCCCACTCGGCGGCAACATATCCCGAGCCCTTGTCTCTAAGCGACAAGGGCGGGGAATGAGCCGCCCCGGAGCCGACGACTGCCACGGAGCCGTCCCAGTCACCCATCCAGTTTGGACGGGGAGGAACGTAATAGGGCTCCGCGACTACGGCAACACCGATCGACCACTGCGCCATGCTTTGCAGGAAGAGATCCTGCGCCGCGGCGCAGTGGTTGAGGTTCGTCTGGACAAGGAGGTTGGAGACGTGGTCCATTACTGAACCGTCTCTACAACCTCCTCCATGGGCGTCGACGCGGACGCGATTGCTACGCCGGAGGCAGCCTGGGTCGACTGGCTATCCCCCGACGTCTGCCGAGAAGCGCGGGGAGGCTTGCAGCCCCCCTGCCCCATCTGGTGATTGGCGGGCTTGTTGCCCGCCGCACACACGGGGCAGTGAGGGGCAGCAGAGCATTCCGCCGCCTTGTGCCCCGGTTGACCGCAGCGGAAACAGAGACCGCTGCAGTCAAAACAGCTTGCGCACTTAGTGCGGGTGTGTCCCGCGGCAAGGCACTTGTAGCACCTCATCGGTCTCGCGGCCAGCACAGTAACTCTGGCACTCACGAAACCGATGAGGATCTTGCCGGCGTCGCCCAAAATTTTGGCCGACGCCACGGGACAGCTGACCCACACCGCGCCAAGTCCTCCTGGACCGGGGCGGATGGTGCCGACCCTGATGTTGCCCACGTTGCACTTCGTCCTTTCTTGGACTGCAACGCGGACATCATCAGCAGTGACGGAGTCGTCCAGGCCCGAAATGCGCAGCTCTGCGCACTTCGTGGGCCTGGAGATCCTCACACCATCCGTGGCGGAGAAGACCTCCCTCAGCCTCTCGGCGAAGGTGTCCGCCGTCTTTGCGCCATCGGCCCCAGGGAACTCGAGGATTCGAGCTCCCGTCTGGGCGAGGCGCAAGCGGACACCTGACGCTCCAAAATCTGGGGCGAGACTGTCCCGGGCCGTCTTAAAGACGGCCGCGTAGGACAGTCCGCCGCTTGCCGCCTCCGGTGACACCGTGACCACCACAGCCGCGGTTTTAGGCGGCTGCAACTTCCGCGGCTTCTTTAGGGTGGCCCCTGCCACCGGTGACGACTGCGGGCCAGAGGCCGCCTTTTGGGCAGCCTTCTTGGCCCGCTTCTTTGCCTTCTTTGACTGCTTGGCCCCCCCAACTACCTGCCAACCCTCATTGGAGGGGGCAGAGGTGGAGGAGCCAGGCAGAGGTGTTGGAGTGGGGAGCGGAGGGAACTCCGCTCCTGCCCCTTTGGCCGTCTTGGGCCCCGTATTCCTCACCGCAGCCGTCCCGGCCGTAGTCCCCCGCTGCGCCTTTCGAGCAGCGGCAGGGCCCGGCGCCGATGTAGCCGCCGCGTACGACACGCGACCCCCCACCACGGGGAGCGGGGTCGGTGCCGACGCGACCTTCGGCCTCGGCGCCGCAAGAGGCGGCCGAATAATGGGGGCGGGAGGCAGCCTCGCCTCCAGGCCGGCCAGACGACCGTCCACCAGATTCCCCACCGAGGTGAGGATCTGCTGCAGCATCTGCTGCAGGACGGCGTCTGGTACCCCGGGGATGGTAGGGGCCGGCTGGGACGTAGACGGGGCCGGCTGGGAGGCAGACGGGGCCGGCCGGGACGCAGGCGGTTCCGGCCGGGAGGCAGACGGGACCGGCCGGGACGCAGACGGGGCCGGCCGGGATGCAGACGGGGCCGGCCGGGACGCAGACGGGGCCGGCTGGGACGTGTTCGGGGCCGACTGGGACGCAGATGGGACAGGGACCCTACGCTCAGGAAGCTCCGCCCGAAATTGGGCGAACTGAGCGATCAGGTCCGCCACCTGCTCCGTCAGTCGGTCATTGGCCGCCTGAAGGCGCGCCACGTCTCCAGCCAGGGTCTCCACGACCCCGGCTACGGCGGAAGAGGAGTCCTTGAGGGCCCTCACGAAAGGGCCCTTCAGGTTCACGGATTTGGTGGCCACCTTGTGAATGATGGCCACCGCCGCTTCCGCTCTCTCCTGCAGGGAGCAAGGTGTTTGGGGCACTGAGTCCCCATCCACCGGCTCACCGATCTTCAGCAGGAGACCAGCGATCTCCTCTTCCGCCTGCAGTTCCCCGTCCGCCCGGGCCCGTCTGTAGGATTCCGCCTTACTAAAGGCGGAACCCGAGGTGGCCGGCACCGGAGTTCGTGAACGCCCCCTGTGGCTGCTGGCAACCTTAGGCGGAGGCAACATCTCCTGGGAGATGTCGCTCTCGCAACCCTGGGGGCGACCACGCTTCCGGCCGTCAACCTCCGTATCCATAGGTTCCGGTGCATCCGTCCTCGCACCGGAACTGCTACCCGCGACATTAACTGCGGATCTCGAACGCACACGTTCGGACGTTCTTCGGCTCCCAGCAGTCAGATCAACTTCTGGGAGCCCATCCGGTGTAGGCATTGCAGCCTCAGCGAGATCCTCTGCGGACGAGAGGACGTCCGCCTTCCGGAATTGGCCTCTGCTGTTCCGCGTCGGCCTTTTCCGCTCCGTGTCTAAATTTAACTTAAAATTAATGTTAATGTTTTTCTTCGCGACCTCCGCGGTATTTTCGGTGCCGGATTTGACGCTCGGCAACGGGCGTGTTAGACATTGGTTGCCCCCCCCATAATACGATTGGGGGCTGCCAGAGCCGACTGGCTCCGGGAGGGACTCCCCAGACGCGTCGCGTCTAGGACCCTCATGGGTAGGTATATCCTTTGTTTGTCCCATGTCATATTTGTTGAAGTTTAATGTCCTCCGACAATAGGACGCCCTTGGCACTGGACTCCCTCCAGCGACTCAGCTCATTGCCAGGCGTCAGAGCGTAAGCTTAGGGTATTTTTATAGAGGTTTACGTCCTCGCGGCTTCAAGAGCCACCGGTCCTGTCCGTTCAGGATTACGGCTGGGCCGGACGGGGTCTGCACCAGACCTGATCCGTCCGCCCCCTGTCCCTCTCGGAACTACTGGCACTCTAATACGCCCTCTGCTAGAGCAGAGGGACGTTTAGAGTGCCCCACGCGGCAGTCTTTACAGACTCCGTCTCGTATCCCATTTAGTCTGGGGTCTCCTTCTGGGCCTATCCGGCATGAGTGGCTCTACCGGCGTAGCCCCAGAAATCATCGACCCACGCAAGCCCCACCACGACGACAACGTAGGGATACATTGGGGGGGAACCTTTTTTTTTTTTTTTTTTTTTTTTTTAACGTGTGGAAACCCCCTCGGGCCGTCACCCCGCCGGGGTTTGCGGCGGCGGGGCGGTGTGTCGGAATCGAACCGACTAAAACCACACGGTGTGCCAACTCTGCGCCTGAGAGAGGGAGAGGTCCGGGTACTGCTGTATTACGACCTCCGGACCCCTCCCGGCGCCAGCCCGCACAGATGCGGGCACCCTCCTCCTCAACCTCTCCGTTTAGGCGACGTACGGCACACACGTAACGTCGCCTCCTCGCGGGCGGCCACTAATGCGGATGGAAGGGCAAACCCGTCCCGACCATCCGCGGCCACACTCAGGGCGGCATGAGGCGCTGGTGAGCGCGCCTCCGCTGCCCGGTTCGCCGGCGGCGGATCGGGTCCGAGAGGAGGTCGTCCTCCCGGGCCTTCTCCGCCGCCTCCTTCTGCGAGATGACGTGTTCGCAGAAGGTGGCGACCGCGGTAAAATTGCTGTCGCTACCGGCCATGGAGCGGATGACGGCCGGTAGCGAGAGATCCCCTCCGATGACTGCAGTGAGGGCCCGGCGCTGCGACGCCCATGCGGGGCATGCCGCCAGCGTGTGCTGGGCCGAGTCCTCACTGCAGTCGCAGTGGTGGCAGGCGGGACTCAGTTCCCTCCGTGCGACCGAGTGCAGGTACTTCCCGAAGCATCCGTGTCCGGAAAGCACCTGCGTCAGTCGGAAGGAAAGAGTCCCGTGCTGCCGCCCTGCCCACTCGTGGATGACCGGCTGGAGAGCCTCCACGGCGGCGAAGCCAGCGCGTGGAGTCTCCAGCCGGAGCGACCAGCGAGCCATCGTGGCTCGACGGGCGGCTTCACGCCACTCGCGTACCTCCTCGGGCGGGGGGCGAATGCCACACTCCGCCCGGAAAGAAGCCACCCGTCGATAAACTTCGGCGAGCACTTCCGCCTCCAAATCCCACGGGGGTGTTCCGGCCAACGCGCACGCCGCCTCGGTCGACACCGTGCGGTATCCGCGTATGGCTCTGACCGCCAATACCCTCTGAGGCCGCCAGAGGCGAGCCTTGTTGAGGGCGGTCAGAGCCGCCACCCACACCGGTGCGCCGTACAGCGCCATTGACCGGACCACCCCCGTGTACAGGAGTCGCGTTGCGACGCTGGCTCCGCCCAAGTTGGGCAATAATCGCCCAAGGGCGGAAGCAGCGTCGACCAGCTTCGGACCAAGCTGTCGGAAGTGCTCGTCGAAGAGCCACCTACCGTCCAGGATCAGACCCAGATATTTCATCTGGGCCCGAACCGGTACGAGGACCGAGTTGACCTCTATGGAGGCGCCGGGGGGTGGACCACGACGGGGCCCATGGAACAACAGGGCCTCCGTCTTGTCCAGGGCCACCCGCAAGCCCAGCGCCTCGATGCGCCCGACCACCAGAGAAACACCCCTGGTGGCCAGGCGCGCCGCCTCCTGGAAGTTTGCCCCCCGAGCTGTGACCAAAGTGTCATCGGCGTAACAAATTACGCCCAGCCCGGGGGGGAGACGTTCCCGCAGAACCCAGTCGTACCCCACGTTCCACAGGAGTGGTCCAAGGACAGACCCCTGTGGAACGCCGCACGACATGGGCCGCCGTCTCAAGACGCCCTCTCGGTCCTCGTACATGACGGTACGCTCCCTCAAATAGTCTGCCACCAGCCGCCTCAGGTACTCTGGCACCCCATGATACTGGAGTGCTTCCCCGATGCAGCTGAATGGCAGACTATTGAATGCGTTGGCGATGTCTAACGACACCGCCAACAGCACGCCGCCACAGCTCACCGCCTCTTCGGTCACGGCCCTAAGGCGCATCACGGCATCGACCGTCGAACGCCCCTCTCGGAACCCGAATTGAGCGTCCGACAGGTCGGGCCCCACCTCGCTGAGATGCTGGACGATGCGGGCAGAGAGTATCCTCTCAAAAAGTTTGCCCGCCTCGTCCAGCAACACGATGGGCCTATAGGCCGTGACCGAATCGGCAGGCCGTCCCGGCTTCCTCAAAAGGACCAGCTTCCCGCCTTTCCAGCACTCAGGGAAGCGACCGGACGCCAGGCTGGCGTCCAGCACTTCCCTGAGGCGGTCCGACATATGGTCGAGGGTTCGGGCCAGAACTCGGGCAGGTACCCCGTCCGGCCCGGGGGCGGTGTTCTTCGAACGGATTCTCAGAACCGCCGCCCCTACCTCCGATTCCCTCACGGGCGGAACCTCGTCCCCGTCATCCCTGGCCGGGTAGGCCATCGACGGGGGCGTGTGCTCCGCCCGCTGCGGGAATAGGCCCTCGACCACTTCCTGCAGGAAGCTGGGCTGGAGAGTCTCGGTAAGGGGGGGGCCCGGCGTGCGGAGCTTTTGACGCACCGCACGATAAGGGCGACCCCAGGGGTCACGATCGAGACTCTCCAGCATCTCCTCTCTCTTCGCCTCCTTGGCGCGGCAAATGGCCAGCTTCAGAGTTTTCCGCGCCTCGCGGTACTCCTCGTGAAGCTGGTCCCCGCCACCGTCTCCACGGTGACGTCGCCTGCTGCGGGTGTAGGACCTCCGGGCACGAGTACACGCCGCACGGAGGTCCGCCAACTCCCGGGACCACCAGTAGACCTCCTTCCGAGGAGGCCGACGAGTCCGGATGCGGGGCATGGCCGTATCGCAAATCTGCGCAAGCGCATCGCGAAAACGGCCAGCCCCCACGTCCACGTCGACCTCCCCGGTCGGGGTCTGCGGAGACAGCCACGAATGAATGATGGCCGCCTCCTCCAGCAGGTCCCTGTCGAGCTTGGCGACTGCCCACCGCGGAAATTGGGGGGGAACCTAACCTAACCTTTTTTTTTTTTTTTTTTTTTTTTTTTTTTTTTTTTTTTTTTTTCGTGTGGAAACCCCCTCGGGCCGTCACCCCGCCGGGGTTTGCGGCGGCGGGGCGGTGTGTCGGAATCGAACCGACTAAAACCACACGGTGTGCCAACTCTGCGCCTGAGAGAGGGAGAGATCCGGGAACTGCTGTGTTACGACCTCCGGACCCCTCCCGGCGCCAGCCCGCACAGATGCGGGCACCCTCCTCCAAAACCTCTCCGTTTAGGCGACGTACGGCACACGCGTCACGTCGCCTCCTCGCGGGCGGCCACTATAGCGGATGGAAGGGCAAACCCGTCCCGACCATCCGCGGCCACACTCAGGGCGGCATGAGGCGCTGGTGAGCGCGCCTCCGCTGCCCGGTTCGCCGGCGGCGGATCGGGTCCGAGAGGAGGTCGTCCTCCCGGGCCTTCTCCGCCGCCTCCTTCTGCGAGATGACGTGTTCGCAGAAGGTGGCGACCGCGGTAAAACTGCTGTCGCTACCGGCCATGGAGCGGATGACGGCCGGTAGCGAGAGATCCCCTCCGATGACTGCAGTGAGGGCCCGGCGCTGCGACGCCCATGCGGGGCATGCCGCCAGCGTGTGCTGGGCCGAGTCCTCACTGCAGTCGCAGTGGTGGCAGGCGGGACTCAGTTCCCTCCGTGCGACCGAGTGCAGGTACTTCCCGAAGCATCCGTGTCCGGAAAGCACCTGCGTCAGTCGGAAGGAAAGGGTCCCGTGCTGCCGCCCTGCCCACTCGTGGATGACCGGCTGGAGAGCCTCCACGGCGGCAAAGCCAGCGCGTGGAGTCTCCAGCCGGAGCGACCAGCGAGCCATCGTGGCTCGACGGGCGGCTTCACGCCACTCGCGTACCTCCTCGGGCGGGGGGCGAATGCCACACTCCGCCCGGAAAGAAGCCACCCGTCGATAAACTTCGGCGAGCACTTCCGCCTCCAAATCCCACGGGGGTGTTCCGGCCAACGCGCACGCCGCCTCGGTCGACACCGTGCGGTATCCGCGTATGGCTCTGACCGCCAATACCCTCTGAGGCCGCCAGAGGCGAGCCTTGTTGAGGGCGGTCAGAGCCGCCACCCACACCGGTGCGCCGTACAGCGCCATTGACCGGACCACCCCCGTGTACAGGAGTCGCGTTGCGACGCTGGCTCCGCCCAAGTTGGGCAATAATCGCCCAAGGGCAGAGGCAGCGTCGACCAGCTTCGGACCAAGCTGTCGGAAGTGCTCGTCGAAGAGCCACCTACCGTCCAGGATCAGACCCAGATATTTCATCTGGGCCCGAACCGGTACGAGGACCGAGTTGACCTCTATCGAGGCGCCGGGGGGTGGACCACGACGGGGCCCATGAAAGAGCAGGGCCTCCGTCTTGTCCAGGGCCACCCGCAAGCCCAGCGCCTCGATGCGCTCGACCACCAGAGAAACACCCCCGGTGGCCAGGCGCGCCGCCTCCTGGAAGTTTGCCCCCCGAGCTGTGACCAAAGTGTCATCGGCGTAACAAATTACGCCCAGCCCGGGGGGGAGACGTTCCCGCAGAACCCAGTCGTACCCCACGTTCCACAGGAGTGGTCCAAGGACAGACCCCTGCGGAACGCCGCACGACATGGGCCGCCGTCTCAAGACGCCCTCTCGGTCCTCGTACATGACGGTACGCTCCCTCAAATAGTCTGCCACTAGCCGCCTCAGGTACTCTGGCACCCCATGATACTGGAGTGCTTCCCCGATGCAGCTAAATGGCAGACTATTGAATGCGTTGGCGATGTCTAACGACACCGCCAACAGCACGCCGCCACAGCTCACTGCCTCTTCGGTCACGGCCCTAAGGCGCATCACGGCATCGACCGTCGAACGCCCCTCTCGGAACCCGAATTGGGCGTCCGACAGGTCGGGCCCCACCTCGCTGAGATGCTGGACGATGCGGGCAGAGAGAATCCTCTCAAAAAGTTTGCCCGCCTCGTCCAGCAACACGATGGGCCTATAGGCCGTGACCGAATCGGCAGGCCGTCCCGGCTTCCTCAACAGGACCAGCTTCCCGCCTTTCCAGCACTCAGGGAAGCGACCGGACGCCAGGCTGGCGTCCAGCACCTCCCTGAGGCGGTCCGACATATGGTCGAGGGTTCGGGCCAGAACTCGGGCAGGTACCCCGTCCGGCCCGGGGGCGGTGTTCTTCGAACGGATTCTCAGAACCGCCGCCCCTACCTCCGATTCCCTGACGGGCGGCACATCGTCCTCTGGACCCCCGTCGTCTCCGACCGCATAGGCCATCGACGGGGGTGTGTGCTCCGCCCGCTCCGGGAAAAGGCCCTCGACCACTTCCTGCAGGAAGCTGGGCTGGAGAGTCTCGGTAAGGGGGGGGCCCGCCGCGCGGAGCTTTTGACGCACCGCACGATATGGGCGACCCCAGGGGTCACGATCGAGACTCTCCAGCATCTCCTCTCTTTTCGCCTCCTTGGCGCGGCAAATGGCCAGCTTCAGAGTTTTCCGCGCCTCGCGGTACTCCTCGTGAAGCTGGTCCCCGCCACCGTCTCCACGGTGACGTCGCCTGCTGCGGGTGTAGGACCTCCGGGCATGAGTGCACGCCGCACGGAGGTCCGCCAACTCCCGGGACCACCAGTAGACCTCCTTCCGAGGAGGCCGACGAGTCCGGATGCGGGGCATGGCCGTATCGCAAATCTGCGCAAGCGCATCGCGAAAACGGCCAGCCCCCACGTCCACGCCGGCCTCCCCGGTCGGGGCCTGCGGAGACAGCCAAGAGTGAATAATGGCCGCCTCCTCTAGTAGGTCCCTATCGAGCTTGGCGACAGCCCACCGCGGAAAGTGGGACATTTGCCGCGCCACGTGACCCCTACTGGGGCCCTGGGACCGGGAGAGCTCAAATCGGATATAGAGATGATCCGAGAGCGTCTCGACCTCTTCCAGGACACACCAGTTCCTTACTCGTGCGGCGACAGCAGGGGTAGCGAACGAAAGGTCCACTATCGACCCCCCCTGCTGTCGCACGCACGTGTTGGTGGCGCCTCTGTTCAGCAAACAGAGGCCCACCGAAGCCGCCCACTCCTCGACGGCTTCGCCCTTGGCGTCCGTCCCGGGGGACCCCCACGCAATGGATTTTGCGTTGAAGTCCCCCAGCACGAGGACGTGCCCAGACGCTAATCGCCGCATCGAGGTCTCCAAGCTGTTAAGGAAGACCTCGAAGTCGCTCAAACTCCGGTTGGGGGAGAAGTATACACCGTAAACGGTGACCCCTCCCCACTCGGCGGCAACATATCCAGAGCCCTTGTCTCTAAGCGACAAGGGCGGGGAATGAGCCGCCCCGGAACCGACGACTGCCACGGAGCCGTCCCAGTCACCCATCCAGTTTGGACGGGGAGGAACGTAATAGGGCTCCGCGACTACGGCAACACCGATCGACCACTGCGCCATACTTTGCAGGAAAAGATCCTGCGCCGCGGCGCAGTGGTTGAGGTTCGTCTGGACAAGGAGGTTGGAGACGTGGTCCATTACTGGACCGTCTCTACAACCTCCTCCATGGGCGTCGACGCGGACGCGATTGCTACGCCGGAGGCAGCCTGGGTCGACTGGCTATCCCCCGACGTCTGCCGAGAAGCGCGGGGAGGCTTGCAGCCCCCCTGCCCCATCTGGTGATTGGCGGGCTTGTTGCCCGCCGCACACACGGGGCAGTGAGGGGCAGCAGAGCATTCCGCCGCCTTGTGCCCCGGTTGACCGCAGCGGAAACAGAGACCGCTGCAGTCAAAACAGTTTACGCACTTGGCGCGTGTGTGCCCCGCTGACAGGCATTTGAAACACCTCATCGGCCTCGCCGCCAGGATTGTAATCCTGGCGCTGACGAAGCCGATGAGGAGCCTGCCGGCGTCGCCCAAAACTTTGGCCGACGCCACGGGACAGCTGACCCACACCGCGCCAAGTCCTCCTGGACCGGGGCGGATGGTGCCGACCCTGATGTTGCCCACGTTGCACTTCGTCCTTTCTTGGACTGCAACGCGGACATCATCAGCAGTGACGGAGTCGTCCAGGCCCGAAATGCGCAGCTCTGCGCACTTCGTGGGCCTGGAGACCCTCACACCATCCGTGGCGGAGAAGACCTCCCTCAGCCTCTCGGCGAAGGTGTCCGCCGTCTTTGCGCCATCGGCCCCAGGGAACTCGAGGATTCGAGCTCCCGTCTGGGCGAGGCGCAAGCGGACACCTGACGCTCCAAAATCTGGGGCGAGACTGTCCCGGGCCGTCTTAAAGACGGCCGCGTAGGACAGTCCGCCCCTTGCCGCCTCCGGCGAGACCGTGACTACCACAGCCGCGGTCTTTGGCGGCTGCAGCTTCCGCGGCCCCTTCGGAGCGGCCCGGGACACCGACGATGATTGCGGGCCAGAGGCCGCCTTTCGGGCAGCCTTATTGGCCCGCTGTCGGGACTTCTTCGACTTAGCCCCCCCTACCAGCTGCCAACCATCATTTGATGGAGCAGTGGATGTGGAGGGGCCTTGCAGAGGTGTCGGAGTGGGGAGCGGAGGAAACTCCGCTCCTGCCCCCGCCGCCGTCTTGGGCCCCGTCTTCCTCGGCACAGCCGTCTTGGCTGGGGCCTTTCTCATCTGCTGCTGCGTCTGCCGAGCAGCAGCAGGGCCCGGCGCCGTCGTCGCCGCCGCGTACGACACGCGACCCCCCACCACGGGGAGCGGGGTCGGTGCCGACGCGACCTTCGGCCTCGGCGCCGCAAGAGGCGGCCGAATAATGGGGGCGGGAGGCAGCCTCGCCTCCAGGCCGGCCAGACGACCGTCCACCAGATTCCCCACCGAGGTGAGGATCTGCTGCAGCATCTGCTGCAGGACGGCGTCTGGTACCCCGGGGATGGTAGGGGCCGGCTGGGACGTAGACGGGGCCGGCTGGGAGGCAGACGGGGCCGGCCGGGACGCAGACGGTTCCGGCCGGGAGGCAGACGGGACCGGCCGGGACGCAGACGGGGCCGGCCGGGATGCAGACGGGGCCGGCCGGGACGCAGACGGGGCCGGCTGGGACGTGTTCGGGGCCGACTGGGACGCAGATGGGACAGGGACCCTACGCTCAGGAAGCTCCGCCCGAAATTGGGCGAACTGAGCGATCAGGTCCGCCACCTGCTCCGTCAGTCGGTCATTGGCCGCCTGAAGGCGCGCCACGTCTCCAGCCAGGGTCTCCACGACTCCGGCTACGGCGGAAGAGGAGTCCTTGAGGGCCCTCACGAAAGGGCCCTTCAGGTTCACGGATTTGGTGGCCACCTTGTGAATGATGGCCACCGCCGCTTCCGCTCTCTCCTGCAGGGAGCACGGTGTTTGGGGCACTGAGTCCCCATCCACCGGCTCACCGATCTTCAGCAGGAGACCAGCGATCTCCTCTTCCGCCTGCAGTTCCCCGTCCGCCCGGGCCCGTCTGTAGGATTCCGCCTTACTAAAGGCGGAACCCGAGGTGGCCGGCACCGGAGTTCGTGAACGCCCCCTGTGGCTGCTGGCAACCTTAGGCGGAGGCAACATCTCCTGAGAGATGTCGCTCTCGCAACCTTGGGGGCGTCCGCGCTTCCGGCCGTCAACCTCCGTATCCATAGGTTCCGGTGCGTCCGTCCTCGCACCGGAACTGCTACCCGCGACACCAGCTTCGGATCTCGAACGCACGCGTTCGGACGTTCTTCGGCTCCCAGCAGCCAGACCAACCTCTGGGAGCCCATCCGGTGTAGGCATTGCAGCCTCAGCGACATCCTCCGCGGACGAGTGAACGTCCGCCCTCCGGAACTGGCCTCTGCTGTTCCTCGTCGGCCGTTTCCGCTCCGTGTCCAAATTTACCTTAAAATTATTAATGTTGTTCTTCGCGACCTCCGCGGTATTTTCGGTGCCGGATTTGACGCTCGGCAACGGGCGTATGTGACAGTGAATGCCCCCCCCATAATACGATTGGGGGCTGCCGGAGCCGACTGGCTCCGGAAGGGATTCCCCAGACGCGTCGCGTCTAGGACCCTCCTGGGTAGGTTTCTTCCTATTGTTGTCCATTGTCATGATTTTTAGTTTAATGTCCTTCGACAGGACGCCCTTGGCACTGGACTCCCTCCAGCGACTCAGCTCATTGCCAGGCGTCAGAGCGTAAGCTTAGGGTATTTTTATAGAGGTTTACGTCCTCGCGGCTTCAAGAGCCACCGGTCCTGTCCGTTCAGGATTACGGCTGGGCCGGACGGGGTCTGCACCAGACCTGATCCGTCCGCCCCCTGTCCCTCTCGGAACTACTGGCACTCTAATACGCCCTCTGCTAGAGCAGAGGGACGTTTAGAGTGCCCCACGCGGCAGTCTTTACAGACTCCGTCTCGTATCCCATTTAGTCTGGGGTCTCCTTCTGGGCCTATCCGGCATGAGTGGCTCTACCGGCGTAGCCCCAGAGATCATCGACCCACGCAAGCCCCACCACGACGACAACGTAGGGATACATTGGGGGGAACCTAACCTAACCTTTTTTTTTTTTTTTTTTTTTTTTTTTTTTTTTTTTTTTTTAACGTGTGGAAACCCCCTCGGGCCGTCACCCCGCCGGGGTTTGCGGCGGCGGGGCGGTGTGTCGGAATCGAACCGACTAAAACCACACGGTGTGCCAACTCTGCGCCTGAGAGAGGGAGGGATCCGGGAACTGCTGTATTACGACCTCCGGACCCCTCCCGGCGCCAGCCCGCACAGAAGCGGGCACCCTCCTCCATATCCTCTCCGTTTAGGCGACGTACGGCACACACGTAACGTCGCCTCCTCGCGGGCGGCCACTAGAGCGGATGGAAGGGCAAACCCGTCCCGACCATCCGCGGCCACACTCAGGGCGGCATGAGGCGCTGGTGAGCGCGCCTCCGCTGCCCGGTTCGCCGGCGGCGGATCGGGTCCGAGAGGAGGTCGTCCTCCCGGGCCTTCTCCGCCGCCTCCTTCTGCGAGATGACGTGTTCGCAGAAGGTGGCGACCGCGGTAAAATTGCTGTCGCTACCGGCCATGGAGCGGATGACGGCCGGTAGCGAGAGATCCCCTCCGATGACTGCAGTGAGGGCCCGGCGCTGCGACGCCCATGCGGGGCATGCCGCCAGCGTGTGCTGGGCCGAGTCCTCACTGCAGTCGCAGTGGTGGCAGGCGGGACTCAGTTCCCTCCGTGCGACCGAGTGCAGGTACTTCCCGAAGCATCCGTGTCCGGAAAGCACCTGCGTCAGTCGGAAGGAAAGAGTCCCGTGCTGCCGCCCTGCCCACTCGTGGATGACCGGCTGGAGAGCCTCCACGGCGGCGAAGCCAGCGCGTGGAGTCTCCAGCCGGAGCGACCAGCGAGCCATCGTGGCTCGACGGGCGGCTTCACGCCACTCGCGTACCTCCTCGGGCGGGGGGCGAATGCCACACTCCGCCCGGAAAGAAGCCACCCGTCGATAAACTTCGGCGAGCACTTCCGCCTCCAAATCCCACGGGGGTGTTCCGGCCAACGCGCACGCCGCCTCGGTCGACACCGTGCGGTATCCGCGTATGGCTCTGACCGCCAATACCCTCTGAGGCCGCCAGAGGCGAGCCTTGTTGAGGGCGGTCAGAGCCGCCACCCACACCGGTGCGCCGTACAGCGCCATTGACCGGACCACCCCCGTGTACAGGAGTCGCGTTGCGACGCTGGCTCCGCCCAAGTTGGGCAATAATCGCCCAAGGGCAGAGGCAGCGTCGACCAGCTTCGGACCAAGCTGTCGGAAGTGCTCGTCGAAGAGCCACCTACCGTCCAGGATCAGACCCAGATATTTCATCTGGGCCCGAACCGGTACGAGGACCGAGTTGACCTCTATCGAGGCGCCGGGGGGTGGACCACGACGGGGCCCATGGAACAACAGGGCCTCCGTCTTGTCCAGGGCCACCCGCAAGCCCAGCGCCTCGATGCGCCCGACCACCAGAGAAACACCCTCGGTGGCCAGGCGCGCCGCCTCCTGGAAGTTTGCCCCCCGAGCTGTGACCAAAGTGTCATCGGCGTAACAAATTACGCCCAGCCCGGGGGGGAGACGTTCCCGCAGAACCCAGTCGTACCCCACGTTCCACAGGAGTGGTCCAAAGACAGACCCCTGCGGAACGCCGCACGACATGGGCCGCCGTCTCAAGACGCCCTCTCGGTCCTCGTACATGACGGTACGCTCCCTCAAATAGTCTGCCACCAGCCGCCTCAGGTACTCTGGCACCCCATGATACTGGAGTGCTTCCCCGATGCAGCTGAATGGCAGACTATTGAATGCGTTGGCGATGTCTAACGACACCGCCAACAGCTCGCCGCCACAGCTCACTGCCTCTTCGGTCACGGCCCTAAGGCGCATCACGGCATCGACCGTCGAACGCCCCTCTCGGAACCCGAATTGGGCGTCCGACAGGTCGGGCCCCACCTCGCTGAGATGCCGGACGATGCGGGCAGAGAGTATCCTCTCAAAAAGTTTGCCCGCCTCGTCCAGCAACACGATGGGCCTATAGGCCGTGACCGAATCGGCAGGCCGTCCCGGCTTCCTCAACAGGACCAGCTTCCCGCCTTTCCAGCACTCAGGAAAGCGACCGGACGCCAGGCTGGCGTCCAGCACTTCCCTGAGGCGGTCCGACATATGGTCGAGGGTTCGGGCCAGAACTCGGGCAGGTACCCCGTCCGGCCCGGGGGCGGTGTTCTTCGAACGGATTCTCAGAACCGCCGCCCCTACCTCCGATTCCCTCACGGGCGGAACCTCGTCCCCGTCATCCCTGGCCGGGTAGGCCATCGACGGGGGCGTATGCTCCGCCCGCTGCGGGAATAGGCCCTCGACCACTTCCTGCAGGAAGCTGGGCTGGAGAGTCTCGGTAAGGGGGGGGCCCGGCGTGCGGAGCTTTTGACGCACCGCACGATAAGGGCGACCCCAGGGGTCACGATCGAGACTCTCCAGCATTTCCTCTCTTTTCACCTCTTTGGCGCGGCAAATGGCCAGCTTCAGAGTTTTCCGCGCCTCGCGGTACTCCTCGTGAAGCTGGTCCCCGCCACCGTCTCCACGGTGACGTCGCCTGCTGCGGGTGTAGGACCTCCGGGCACGAGTACACGCCGCACGGAGGTCCGCCAACTCCCGGGACCACCAGTAGACCTCCTTCCGAGGAGGCCGACGAGTCCGGATGCGGGGCATGGCCGTATCGCAAATCTGCGCAAGCGCATCGCGAAAACGGCCAGCCCCCACGTCCACGTCGACCTCCCCAGTCGGGGCCTGCGGAGACAGCCACGAATGAACGATGGCCGCCTCCTCCAGCAGGTCCCTGTCGAGCTTGGCGACTGCCCACCGCGGAAAGTGGGACATTTGCCGCGCCACGTGACCCCTACTGGGGCCCTGGGACCGGGAGAGCTCAAATCGGATGTACAGATGATCCGAGAGCGTCTCGACCTCTTCCAGGACACACCAGTTCCTTACCCGTGCGGCGACAGCGGGGGTAGCGAACGAGAGGTCCACTATCGACCCCCCCTGCTGTCGCACGCACGTGTTGGTGGAGCCTCTGTTCAGCAAACAGAGGCCCACCGAAGCCGCCCACTCCACTACGGCTTCGCCCCTGGCGTCCGTCCCGGGAGACCCCCACGCAATGGACTTTGCGTTGAAGTCCCCCAGCACGAGGACGTGCCCAGACCCTAGTCGCCGTATCGAGGCCTCCAAGCTGTTCAGGAAGACCTCGAAGTCGCTCAGACTCCGATTAGGGGAGAAGTATACACCGTAAACGGTGATACCCCCCCAGTCGGCGGCAACATATCCCGTACCCCTGTCTCTTAGCGACAAGGGCGGGGAATGAGCCGCCGCGGAGCCGACGACTGCCACGGAGCCATCCCTGTCACCCATCCAATTTGGACGGGTAGGGACAAAGTATGGCTCCGCGACCACGGCAACACCTATGGACCACTGCGCCACGGTTTGCAGGAAGAGATCCTGCGCCGCGGCGCAGTGGTTCAGGTTCGTCTGGACCAGGAGGCTGGAGAATCGATCCATTACTGGATCGTCTCTACAGCCTCCTCCATGGGCGTCGGCGTAGACGCGTTAACTACGCCGGAGGCAGCCTGGGTCGACTGGCTGACCTCCGACGCTTGCCGAGAAGCAAGAGAGCCACGAGGGGGCTTGCAGCCTCCCTGCCCCATCTGGTGATTGGCGGGCTTATTGCCCGCCGCACAGATGGGGCAGTGAGGGGCGGCAGAACATTCCGCCGCCTTGTGCCCCGCTAGACCGCAGCGGAAACAAAGTCCGCTGCAGTCAAAGCAGCTGCTGCACTTGGTGCGCGTGTGACCCGCCGACAGGCATTTAAAACACCTCATCGGCCTCGGCGCCAGGACCGTAACCCTGGCACTAACGAAGCCGACGAGCAGCCTGCCGGCATCTCCAAGAGTTTTGGCTGCTGCCACAGGGCAGCTGAGCCACACCGCACCAAGGCCCCCTGGACCGGTACGGACAGTGCCGACCCTGATGCTTTCCGCACTGCAGTTCGTCCTCTCCTGAACCGCAGCGCGAACATCCTCGGCCGTCACGGAATCGTCCAGGCCCGAAATGCGCAATTCTGCGCACTTAGTAGGCCTGGCGATCCGTACACCATCCGTCTCCGAGAACATGCCTCTCAGCTTCTCGGCAAACGCGTCTGCCGACTTTGCGCCTTCAGCCCCGGGGAACTCGAGAATTCGAGCTCCCGTCTGGGCGAGGCGCAATTTGACACCCGTCGTCCCGAAAGAGGCGAGACTTGCCCGGGCCCTTTTGAAAAGGGCCGCGTAGGAAAGCCCGCCCTCAGCCGCCTCCGGCGACACGGTCACCACTACCGCCGCGGTTTTCGGCGGCTGCAGCTTCCGCGGCTTAACCTTTTTTTTTTTTTTTTTTTTTTTTTACGTGTGGAAACCCCCTCGGGCCGTCACCCCGCCGGGGTTTGCGGCGGCGGGGCGGTGTGTCGGAATCGAACCGACTAAAACCACACGGTGTGCTACTCTGCGCCTGAGAGAGGGAGGGATCCGGGAACTGCTGTATTACGACCTCCGGACCCCCCCCGGCGCCAGCCCGCACAGAAGCGGGCACCCTCCTCCACAACCTCTCCGTTTAGGCGACGTACGGCACACGCGTCACGTCGCCTCCTCGCGGGCGGCCACTATAGCGGATGGAAGGGCAAACCCGTCCCGACCATCCGCGGCCACACTCAGGGCGGCATGAGGCGCTGGTGAGCGCGCCTCCGCTGCCCGGTTCGCCGGCGGCGGATCGGGTCCGAGAGGAGGTCGTCCTCCCGGGCCTTCTCCGCCGCCTCCTTCTGCGAGATGACGTGTTCGCAGAAGGTGGCGACCGCGGTAAAACTGCTGTCGCTACCGGCCATGGAGCGGATGACGGCCGGTAGCGAGAGATCCCCTCCGATGACTGCAGTGAGGGCCCGGCGCTGCGACGCCCATGCGGGGCATGCCGCCAGCGTGTGCTGGGCCGAGTCCTCACTGCAGTCGCAGTGGTGGCAGGCGGGACTCAGTTCCCTCCGTGCGACCGAGTGCAGGTACTTCCCGAAGCATCCGTGTCCGGAAAGCACCTGCGTCAGTCGGAAGGAAAGGGTCCCGTGCTGCCGCCCTGCCCACTCGTGGATGACCGGCTGGAGAGCCTCCACGGCGGCAAAGCCAGCGCGTGGAGTCTCCAGCCGGAGCGACCAGCGAGCCATCGTGGCTCGACGGGCGGCTTCACGCCACTCGCGTACCTCCTCGGGCGGGGGGCGAATGCCACACTCCGCCCGGAAAGAAGCCACCCGTCGATAAACTTCGGCGAGCACTTCCGCCTCCAAATCCCACGGGGGTGTTCCGGCCAACGCGCACGCCGCCTCGGTCGACACCGTGCGGTATCCGCGTATGGCTCTGACCGCCAATACCCTCTGAGGCCGCCAGAGGCGGGCCTTGTTGAGGGCGGTCAGAGCCGCCACCCACACCGGTGCGCCGTACAGCGCCATTGACCGGACCACCCCCGTGTACAGGAGTCGCGTTGCGACGCTGGCTCCGCCCAAGTTGGGCAATAATCGCCCAAGGGCGGAGGCAGCGTCGACCAGCTTCGGACCAAGCTGTCGGAAGTGCTCGTCGAAGAGCCACCTACCGTCCAGGATCAGACCCAGATATTTCATCTGGGCCCGAACCGGTACGACCGCGGCTTAACCTAACCTTTTTTTTTTTTTTTTTTTTTTTAACGTGTGGAAACCCCCTCGGGCCGTCACCCCGCCGGGGTTTGCGGCGGGGCGGTGTGTCGGAATCGAACCGACTAAAACCACACGGTGTGCCACTCTGCGCCTGAGACGGGAGGGATCCGGGAACTGCTGTTATTAACACATCCGGACCCCTCCCAGCGCCTGCCCGCACTGAAGCGGGCACCGTCTGCTGGTACACTCTCTAATTAGGCGACGTACGGCACACGCGTAACGTCGCCCCCTCGCGGGCGGCCACTAAAGCGGATGGTGGGGAAAACCCATCCCGACCATCCGCGGCCACACTCAGGGCGGCATGAGGCGCTGATAGGCGCGCCTCCGCCGCCCGGTTCGCCGGCGACGGATCGGGTCCGAGTGGATATCATCCTCCCGGGCCTTCTCCGCCGCCTCCTTCTGCGAAATTACGTCTTCGCAGAAGGCTGCGACCGCGGTAAAACTGCTGTCGCTACCGGCCATGGATCGTATGACGGCCGGTAGCGAGAGATCTCCTCCGATGACTGCAGTGAGGGCCCGGCGCTGCGACGCCCAAGCGGGGCAAATCGCCAGCGTATGTTGGGCCGAGTCCTCACTGCAGTCGCAGTGGTGGCAGGCGGGACTCAGTTCCCTCCTGGCGACCGAGTGCAGGTACTTTCCGAAGCATCCGTGCCCGGAAAGAACCTGCGTCAGTCGGAAGGAAAGGGTCCCGTGCTGCCGCCCTGCCCACTCGAGGATGACCGGCTGGAGAGCCTCCACGGCGGCAAAGCCAGCGCGTGGAGTCTCCAGCCGGAACGACCAGCGAGCCATCGTGGCTCGACGGGCGGCTTCACGCCACTCGCGTACCTCTTCGGGCGGAGGGCGAATGCCTCTCTCCGCCCGGAATTCAGCCACCCGTCGATAAACTTCGGCGAGCACTTCCGCCTCCAAATCCCACGGAGGTGTTCCGGCCAAGGCGCACGCCGCCTCGGTGGACACCGTGCGGTATCCGCGAATGGCTCTGACCGCCAATACCCTCTGAGGCCGCCAGAGGCGGGCCTTATTGAGGGCAGTCAGAGCCGCCACCCACACCGGTGCCCCATACAGCGCCATCGACCGGACCACCCCCGTGTAGAGGAGTCGCGTTGCGACGCTGGCTCCGCCCAAGTTGGGCAAAAGTCGCCCAAGGGCAGAGGCAGCGCCGACCAGCTTGGGACCAAGCTGTCGGAAGTGCTCGTCGAAGAGCCACCTACCGTCGAGGATCAGGCCCAGATACCTCATCTGGGCCCGAACCGGTACGAGGACCGAGTTGACCACTATGGAGGCACCGGGGGGCGGCCCACGACGGGGCCCATGGAATAACAGGGCCTCCGTCTTGTCCAGGGCCACCCGTAAGCCCAGCGCCTCGATGCGCCCGACCACCAGAGAAACACCAATGGTGGCCAGGCGCGCCGCCTCCTGGAAGTTCGCCCCCCGGGCTGTGACAAGGGTGTCATCGGCGTAACAAATTACGCCCAGCCCGGGGGGGAGACGACCTCGTAGGACCCAGTCGTATCCCACGTTCCACAGGAGTGGTCCAAGGACAGACCCCTGCGGAACGCCGCACGACATGGGTCGCCGTCTCAAGGCGCCATCTCGATCCTCGTACACGACGGTACGCTCCTGCAAATAGTCTGCCACCAGCCGCCTCAGGTACTCTGGCACTCCGTGGTATTGGAGTGCTTCCCCGATGCAGCTGAATGGCAGACTATTAAAGGCGTTGGCGATGTCCAAGGACACCGCCAACACCACGCCGCCACAGCTCACTGCCTCTTCGGTCACGGCCCTAAGGCGCATCACGGCATCGACCGTCGAACGCCCCTCTCGGAATCCGAATTGGGCGTCCGACAGGTCGGGCCCCACCTCGCGGAGTTGCCGGACGATGCGGGCAGAGAGTATCCTCTCAAAAAGTTTACCCGCCTCGTCCAGCAACACGATGGGCCTATAGGCCGCGACCGAATCGGCAGGCCGTCCCGGCTTCCTCAATAGGACCAGCTTCCCGCCTTTCCAGCACTCAGGAAAGCGTCCGGACGCCAGGCTAGCGTCCAACACTTCCCTGAGGCGGTCCGACATATGGTCGAGGGCTCGGGCCAGAACTCGGGCTGGAACCCCGTCCGGCCCGGGGGCGGTGTTCTTGGAACGAATCCGCAGAACAGCCGCCCCAACCTCCGATTCCCTAACGGGCGGCACGTCTTCCTCTCGACCCCCGTCGTCTCTGACCGCATAGGCCATCGACGGGGGTGTGTGCTCCGCCCGCTGCGGGAAAAGTCCCTCGACCACTTCCTGCAGGAAGCTGGGCTGAAGAGTCTCGGTAAGGGGGGGGCCCGCCGTGCGGAGCTTCTGTCGCACCGCACGATATGGGCGACCCCAGGGGTCACGGTCGAGACTCTCCAGCATCTCCTTTTTCTTCACCTCTTTGGCGCGGCAAATGGCCAGCTTCAGAGTTTTCCGCGCTTCGCGGTACTCCTCATGAAGCTGGTCCCCGCCACCGTCTCCGCGGTGACGTCGCCGGCTGCGGGTGTAAGACCTCCGGGCACGAGTACAAGCCGCACGGAGGTCCGCCAACTCCTGGGACCACCAGTAGACCTCCTTCCGAGGAGGCCGACGACCCTGGACGCGGGGCATGGCCGTATCACAAATCTGCGTAATCGCATCGCGAAAACGGCCAGCCCCCACGTCCACGCCGACCTCCTCGGTCGGGGCCTGCGGAGACAGCCAAGATTGGACAATGGCCGCCTCCTCTAGTAGGTCCCTGTCGAGCTTGGCGACAGCCCACCGCGGAAAGTGGGACATTTGCCGCGCCACGTGACCCCTACTGGGGCCCTGGGACCGGGAGAGCTCGAATCGGATGTACAAATGATCCGAGAGCGTCTCGACCTCTTCCAGGACACACCAGTTCCTTACTCGTGCGGCGACAGCAGGGGTAGCGAACGAAAGGTCCACTATCGACCCCCCCTGCTGTCGCACGCACGTGTTGGTGGCGCCTCTGTTCAGCAAACAGAGGCCCACCGAAGCCGCCCACTCCTCTACGGCTTCGCCCTTGGCGTCCGTCCTGGGGGACCCCCACGCAATGGACTTTGCGTTGAAGTCCCCCAGCACGAGGACGTGCCCAGACGCTAAACGCCGCATCGAGGTCTCCAAGCTGTTAAGGAAGACCTCGAAGTCGCTCAAACTCTGGTTGGGGGAGAAGTATACACCGTAAACGGTGATCCCCCCCCACTCGGCGGCCACATATCCCGAGCCCTTGTCTCTAAGCGACAAGGGCGGGGAATGAGCCGCCCCGGAACCGACGACTGCCACGGAGCCGTCCCAGTCACCCATCCAGTTTGGACGGGGAGGAATGTAATAGGGCTCCGCGACTACGGCAACACCGATCGACCACTGCGCCATGCTTTGCAGGAAGAGATCCTGCGCCGCGGCGCAGTGGTTGAGGTTCGTCTGGACAAGGAGGTTGGAGACGTGGTCCATTACTGAACCGTCTCTACAACCTCCTCCATGGGCGACGATGTAGACGCACTAATGACTTCGGAGGCAGCCTGGGTCGCCAGGCTAGCCCCCGAAGTCTGCCGAGAAGCTCGGGAAGGCTTGCAGCCCCCCTGCCCCATCTGGTGATTGGCGGGCTTATTGCCCGCCGCACACATAGGGCAGTGAGGGGCGGCAGAACATTCTGCCGCCTTGTGCCCCGTTCGACCGCAGCGGAAACAGAGTCCGCTGCAGTCGAAGCAGCTTTCACACTTGGTGCGTGTGTGTCCCGCTGACAGGCATTTGTAGCACCTCATTGGCCTCGCCGCCAGGATTGTGATCCTGGCGCTGACGAAGCCAACGAGGAGCCTGCCGGCGTCGCCCAAAACTTTGGCCGACGCCACGGGACAGCTCATCCACACTGCACCAAGGCCCCCTGGACCGGGACGGATGGTGCCGACCCTGATGTTCTCCGCGTTGCACTTCGTCCTTTCCTGGACTGCAACGCGGACATCATCAGCTGTGACGGAATCGTCCAGGCCCGAGATGCGCAGTTCTGCACACTTCGTGGGCCTGGCGATCCTGACACCATCCGTGGCTGCGAAAACTCCCCTGAGCTTCTCGGCGAAGGAGTCCGCCGTCTTTGCGCCATCGGCCCCAGGGAACTCGAGGACTCGAGCTCCCGTTTGGGCGAGGCGCAAGCGGACTCCTGCCGTCGCAAAATCACCGGCGAGACAGTCTCGGGCCGTCTTGAAGACGGCCGCGTAGGACAGCCCGCCGGCAGTCGCCTCCGGTGACACCGTGACCACCACAGCCGCGGTCTTAGGCGGCTGCAACTTCCGCGGCTTCTTTGGGGTGGCCCCCGTCACCGGTGACGACTGCGGGCCAGAGGCCGCCTTTTGGGCAGCCTTCTTGGCCCGCTTCTTCGCCTTCTTAGACATCTTGGCCCCCCCAACTACCTGCCAACCCTCATTGGAGGGGGCAGAGGTGGAGGAGCCAGGCAGAGGCGTTGGAGTGGGGAGCGGAGGAAACTCCGCTCCTGCCCCCGTCGCCGTCTTGGGCCCCGTCTTCTTGGGCGCAGCCGTCTTGGCTGGAGCCTTTGGCCCGCGTTGCGTCTGACGAGCAGCGGCCGGGCCCGGCGCCGATATCGCCGCCGCGTACGACACGCGACCCCCCACCACGGGGAGAGGGGTCGGTGCCGACGCGACCTTCGGCCTCGGCGCCGCAAGAGGTGGCCGAAGAATAGGGGCGGGAGGCAGCCTCGCCTCCAGGCCGGCCAGACGACCGTCCACCAGATTCCCCACCGAGGTGAGGATCTGCTGCAGCATCTGCTGCAGGACGGCGTCTGGTACCCCGGGGATGGTAGGGGCCGGCTGGGACGTAGACGGGGCCGGCTGGGACGTAGACGGGGCCGGCTGGGACGTAGACGGGGCCGGCCGGGAGACAGACGGGGCCGGCCGGGACTCAGACGGGGCCGGCCGGGACTCAGACGGGGCCGGCCGGGAGGCAGACGGGACCGGCCGGGACACAGGCGGGGCCGGCCGGGATGCAGACGGGGCCGGCCGGAACGCAGACGGGGCCGGCTGGGACGTATTTGGGGCCGACTGGGACGCAGATGGGACAGGGACCCTACGCTCAGGAAGCTCCGCCCGAAATTGGGCGAACTGAGCGATCAGGTCCGCCACCTGCTCCGTCAGTCGGTCATTGGCCGCCTGTAGGCGAGCCACGTCTCCAGCCAGGGTCTCCACGACCCCGGCTACGGCGGAAGAGGAGTCCTTGAGGGCCCTCACGAAAGGGCCCTTCAGGTTCACGGATTTGGTGGCCACCTTGTGGATGATGGCCACCGCCGCTTCCGCTCTCTCCTGCAGGGAGCACGGTGTTTGGGGCACCGAGTCCCCATCCACCGGCTCCCCGATCTTCAGCAGGAGACCAGCGATCTCCTCTTCCGCCTGCAGTTCCCCGTCCGCCCGGGCCCGTCTGTAGGATTCCGCCTTACAAAAGGCGGAACCCGAGGGAGCCGGCACCGGAGTTCGTGAACGCCCCCTATGGCTGCTGGCAACCTTAGGCGGAGGCATCATCTCCTGGGAGATGTCGCTCTCGCAGCCCTGGGGGCGACCGCGCTTCCGGCCGTCTGACTCCGTGTCCATTGGTTCCGTCCTCGCACCGGAACTGCCACTCATGACATCCACGGCTGATCTGGAACGCAGGCGCTCCGACCGTCTTCGGCTCCCAGCAGTCAGATCGACTTCTGGGAGCCCGACCGGTATAGGCGTTTCAGCCGCAACATCCTCTGCGGACGAGTGGGCGTCCGCCCTTCGGAACTGGCCTCTGCTGTTACGCGTCGGCCTTTTCCGCTCTGTAACTAAAACTAAGGTAGAATGATGAGAAGTTTCCGCGTCCTCCGCGTTATTTTCGGTGCCGGATTTACCGCTCGGCAACGGGCGTGTGAGACAGTGAATGCCCCCCCCATAATACGATTGGGGGCTGCCGGAGCCGACTGGCTCCGGAAGGGATTCCCCAGACGCGTCGCGTCTAGGACCCTCCTGGGTAGGTAAATTCCTAATATTGTCCATTGTCATAGTTTTTGTTTATTGTCCGTCGACAGGACGCCCTTGGCACTGGACTCCCTCCAGCGACTCAGCTCATTGCCAGGCGTCAGAGCGTAAGCTTAGGGTATTTTTATAGAGGTTTACGTCCTCGCGGCTTCAAGAGCCACCGGTCCTGTCCGTTCAGGATTACGGCTGGGCCGGACGGGGTCTGCACCAGACCTGATCCGTCCGCCCCCTGTCCCTCTCGGAACTACTGGCACTCTAATACGCCCTCTGCTAGAGCAGAGGGACGTTTAGAGTGCCCCACGCGGCAGTCTTTACAGACTCCGTCTCGTATCCCATTTAGTCTGGGGTCTCCTTCTGGGCCTATCCGGCATGAGTGGCTCTACCGGCGTAGCCCCAGAAATCATCGACCCACGCAAGCCCCACCACGACGACAACGTAGGGATACATTGGGGGGGCTTAACCTAACCTAACCTAACCTAACCTACGAAATTTTTTCTTGAGTATAGCCAATTATACCACCGTTGTCAATTGAAACCATCATTTTAGACACTCCTGCGTCCTGTGGGAAGATAAAAACCTGAAAAACAAACAAAAAATTTAATATTTGGACTTAGAATTTTTTCATTTTTGAATTTTGACTTTTTTCAGTACTTTTTGACGAATTATTCGATAACCCTTCTATATATATTTGACTTCTTTACATATTTAGATACATCTCTTCAAGGTCTATCTAACGACACCTCTTTCATCTAGTTCCGGCAATTGGAAGATAGAAAAATTTTTACATTCATTCTGAAATTTAGGTATTTCTAAAAAATTTTTTTGGGTTTTCAGTGAATAACTTTTTAACCCTACTTTTGGTAACTATAAATCTTAAAGATTTAGATAGAGCTCGCTTAGACCCGTCTATAGACACCCTATTTGTGTATATTCTGCAAATAGAATTCATAAAACTTTATTTTTAAATTTAATTTTTGACAATTTTTCAAAATTTTGGAGGTTTTCGTCGAATAACTCGCTACACATATTTTTGGAAATTACAATTTATATATATTTAGATAGGTCTCTTCAAGACCCGTCTACCGACACCTCTCTTGTTTGGATCCGGACAGTAGAAGTCCGAAAAATTTAATTCTTAAAAATTTCAATAGTATTTGTTTACTTAGTAAAAGTCTACCTAAGGGCTGCATATCTGGACCAACTATACGAAATTTTTTCTTGAGTATAGCCAATTATACCACCGTTGTCAATTGAAACCATCATTTTAGACACTCCTGCGTCCTGTGGGAAGATAAAAACCTGAAAAACAAACAAAAAATTTAATATTTGGACTTAGAATTTTTTCATTTTTGAATTTTGACTTTTTTCAGTACTTTTTGACGAATTATTCGATAACCCTTCTATATATATTTGACTTCTTTACATATTTAGATACATCTTTTCAAGGTCTATCTAACGACACCTCTTTCATCTAGTTCCGGCAATTGGAAGATAGAAAAATTTTTACATTCATTCTGAAATTTAGGTATTTCTAAAAAATTTTTTGGGTTTTCAGTGAATAACTTTTTAACCCTACTTTTGGTAACTATAAATCTTACAGATTTAGATAGAGCTCGCTTAGACCCGTCTATAGACACCCTATTTGTGTATATTCTGCAAATAGAATTCATAAAACTTTATTTTTAAATTTAATTTTTGACAATTTTTCAAAATTTTGGAGGTTTTCGTCGAATAACTCGCTACACATATTTTTGGAAATTACAGTTTATATATATTTAGATAGGTCTCTTCAAGACCCGTCTACCGACACCTCTCTTGTTTGGATCCGGACAGTAGAAGTCCGAAAAATTTAATTCTTAAAAATTTCAATAGTATTTGTTTACTTAGTAAAAGTCTACCTAAGGGCTGCATATCTGGACCAACTATACGAAATTTTTTCTTGAGTATAGCCAATTATACCACCGTTGTCAATTGAAACCATCATTTTAGACACTCCTGCGTCCTGTGGGAAGATAAAAACCTGAAAAACAAACAAAAAATTTAATATTTGGACTTAGAATTTTTTCATTTTTGAATTTTGACTTTTTTCAGTACTTTTTGACGAATTATTCGATAACCCTTCTATATATATTTGACTTCTTTACATATTTAGATACATCTCTTCAAGGTCTATCTAACGACACCTCTTTCATCTAGTTCCGGCAATTGGAAGATAGAAAAATTTTTACATTCATTCTGAAATTTAGGTATTTCTAAAAAATTTTTTGGGTTTTCAGTGAATAACTTTTTAACCCTACTTTTGGTAACTATAAATCTTACAGATTTAGATAGAGCTCGCTTAGACCCGTCTATAGACACCCTATTTGTGTATATTCTGCAAATAGAATTCATAAAACTTTATTTTTAAATTTAATTTTTGACAATTTTTCAAAATTTTGGAGGTTTTCGTCGAATAACTCGCTACACATATTTTTGGAAATTACAATCTATATATATTTAGATAGGTCTCTTCAAGACCCGTCTACCGACACCTCTCTTGTTTGGATCCGGACAGTAGAAGTCCGAAAAATTTAATTCTTAAAAATTTCAATAGTATTTGTTTACTTAGTAAAAGTCTACCTAAGGGCTGCATATCTGGACCAACTATACGAAATTTTTTCTTGAGTATAGCCAATTATACCACCGTTGTCAATTGAAACCATCATTTTAGACACTCCTGCGTCCTGTGGGAAGATAAAAACCTGAAAAACAAACAAAAAATTTAATATTTGGACTTAGAATTTTTTCATTTTTGAATTTTGACTTTTTTCAGTACTTTTTGACGAATTATTCGATAACCCTTCTATATATATTTGACTTCTTTACATATTTAGATACATCTCTTCAAGGTCTATCTAACGACACCTCTTTCATCTAGTTCCGGCAATTGGAAGATAGAAAAATTTTTACATTCATTCAGAAATTTAGGTATTTCTAAAAAATTTTTTGGGTTTTCAGTGAATAACTTTTTAACCCTACTTTTGGTAACTATAAATCTTAAAGATTTAGATAGAGCTCGCTTAGACCCGTCTATAGACACCCTATTTGTGTATATTCTGCAAATAGAATTCATAAAACTTTATTTTTAAATTTAATTTTTGACAATTTTTCAAAATTTTGGAGGTTTTCGTCGAATAACTCGCTACACATATTTTTGGAAATTACAATTTATATATATTTAGATAGGTCTCTTCAAGACCCGTCTACCGACACCTCTCTTGTTTGGATCCGGACAGTAGAAGTCCGAAAAATTTAATTCTTAAAAATTTCAATAGTATTTGTTTACTTAGTAAAAGTCTACCTAAGGGCTGCATATCTGGACCAACTATACGAAATTTTTTCTTGAGTATAGCCAATTATACCACCGTTGTCAATTGAAACCATCATTTTAGACACTCCTGCGTCCTGTGGGAAGATAAAAACCTGAAAAACAAACAAAAAATTTAATATTTGGACTTAGAATTTTTTCATTTTTGAATTTTGACTTTTTTCAGTACTTTTTGACGAATTATTCGATAACCCTTCTATATATATTTGACTTCTTTACATATTTAGATACATCTCTTCAAGGTCTATCTAACGACACCTCTTTCATCTAGTTCCGGCAATTGGAAGATAGAAAAATTTTTACATTCATTCTGAAATTTAGGTATTTCTAAAAAATTTTTTGGGTTTTCAGTGAATAACTTTTTAACCCTACTTTTGGTAACTATAAATCTTACAGATTTAGATAGAGCTCGCTTAGACCCGTCTATAGACACCCTATTTGTGTATATTCTGCAAATAGAATTCATAAAACTTTATTTTTAAATTTAATTTTTGACAATTTTTCAAAATTTTGGAGGTTTTCGTCGAATAACTCGCTACACATATTTTTGGAAATTACAATCTATATATATTTAGATAGGTCTCTTCAAGACCCGTCTACCGACACCTCTCTTGTTTGGATCCGGACAGTAGAAGTCCGAAAAATTTAATTCTTAAAAATTTCAATAGTATTTGTTTACTTAGTAAAAGTCTACCTAAGGGCTGCATATCTGGACCAACTATACGAAATTTTTTCTTGAGTATAGCCAATTATACCACCGTTGTCAATTGAAACCATCATTTTAGACACTCCTGCGTCCTGTGGGAAGATAAAAACCTGAAAAACAAACAAAAAATTTAATATTTGGACTTAGAATTTTTTCATTTTTGAATTTTGACTTTTTTCAGTACTTTTTGACGAATTATTCGATAACCCTTCTATATATATTTGACTTCTTTACATATTTAGATACATCTTTTCAAGGTCTATCTAACGACACCTCTTTCATCTAGTTCCGGCAATTGGAAGATAGAAAAATTTTTACATTCATTCTGAAATTTAGGTATTTCTAAAAAATTTTTTGGGTTTTCAGTGAATAACTTTTTAACCCTACTTTTGGTAACTATAAATCTTACAGATTTAGATAGAGCTCGCTTAGACCCGTCTATAGACACCCTATTTGTGTATATTCTGCAAATAGAATTCATAAAACTTTATTTTTAAATTTAATTTTTGACAATTTTTCAAAATTGTGGAGGTTTTCGTCGAATAACTCGCTACACATATTTTTGGAAATTACAGTTTATATATATTTAGATAGGTCTCTTCAAGACCCGTCTACCGACACCTCTCTTGTTTGGATCCGGACAGTAGAAGTCCGAAAAATTTAATTCTTAAAAATTTCAATAGTATTTGTTTACTTAGTAAAAGTCTACCTAAGGGCTGCATATCTGGACCAACTATACGAAATTTTTTCTTGAGTATAGCCAATTATACCACCGTTGTCAATTGAAACCATCATTTTAGACACTCCTGCGTCCTGTGGGAAGATAAAAACCTGAAAAACAAACAAAAAATTTAATATTTGGACTTAGAATTTTTTCATTTTTGAATTTTGACTTTTTTCAGTACTTTTTGACGAATTATTCGATAACCCTTCTATATATATTTGACTTCTTTACATATTTAGATACATCTCTTCAAGGTCTATCTAACGACACCTCTTTCATCTAGTTCCGGCAATTGGAAGATAGAAAAATTTTTACATTCATTCTGAAATTTAGGTATTTCTAAAAAATTTTTTGGGTTTTCAGTGAATAACTTTTTAACCCTACTTTTGGTAACTATAAATCTTACAGATTTAGATAGAGCTCGCTTAGACCCGTCTATAGACACCCTATTTGTGTATATTCTGCAAATAGAATTCATAAAACTTTATTTTTAAATTTAATTTTTGACAATTTTTCAAAATTTTGGAGGTTTTCGTCGAATAACTCGCTACACATATTTTTGGAAATTACAATCTATATATATTTAGATAGGTCTCTTCAAGACCCGTCTACCGACACCTCTCTTGTTTGGATCCGGACAGTAGAAGTCCGAAAAATTTAATTCTTAAAAATTTCAATAGTATTTGTTTACTTAGTAAAAGTCTACCTAAGGGCTGCATATCTGGACCAACTATACGAAATTTTTTCTTGAGTATAGCCAATTATACCACCGTTGTCAATTGAAACCATCATTTTAGACACTCCTGCGTCCTGTGGGAAGATAAAAACCTGAAAAACAAACAAAAAATTTAATATTTGGACTTAGAATTTTTTCATTTTTGAATTTTGACTTTTTTCAGTACTTTTTGACGAATTATTCGATAACCCTTCTATATATATTTGACTTCTTTACATATTTAGATACATCTTTTCAAGGTCTATCTAACGACACCTCTTTCATCTAGTTCCGGCAATTGGAAGATAGAAAAATTTTTACATTCATTCTGAAATTTAGGTATTTCTAAAAAATTTTTTGGGTTTTCATTGAATAACTTTTTAACCCTACTTTTGGTAACTATAAATCTTACAGATTTAGATAGAGCTCGCTTAGACCCGTCTATAGACACCCTATTTGTGTATATTCTGCAAATAGAATTCATAAAACTTTATTTTTAAATTTAATTTTTGACAATTTTTCAAAATTTTGGAGGTTTTCGTCGAATAACTCGCTACACATATTTTTGGAAATTACAATTTATATATATTTAGATAGGTCTCTTCAAGACCCGTCTACCGACACCTCTCTTGTTTGGATCCGGACAGTAGAAGTCCGAAAAATTTAATTCTTAAAAATTTCAATAGTATTTGTTTACTTAGTAAAAGTCTACCTAAGGGCTGCATATCTGGACCAACTATACGAAATTTTTTCTTGAGTATAGCCAATTATACCACCGTTGTCAATTGAAACCATCATTTTAGACACTCCTGCGTCCTGTGGGAAGATAAAAACCTGAAAAACAAACAAAAAATTTAATATTTGGACTTAGAATTTTTTCATTTTTGAATTTTGACTTTTTTCAGTACTTTTTGACGAATTATTCGATAACCCTTCTATATATATTTGACTTCTTTACATATTTAGATACATCTCTTCAAGGTCTATCTAACGACACCTCTTTCATCTAGTTCCGGCAATTGGAAGATAGAAAAATTTTTACATTCATTCTGAAATTTAGGTATTTCTAAAAAATTTTTTGGGTTTTCAGTGAATAACTTTTTAACCCTACTTTTGGTAACTATAAATCTTACAGATTTAGATAGAGCTCGCTTAGACCCGTCTATAGACACCCTATTTGTGTATATTCTGCAAATAGAATTCATAAAACTTTATTTTTAAATTTAATTTTTGACAATTTTTCAAAATTTTGGAGGTTTTCGTCGAATAACTCGCTACACATATTTTTGGAAATTACAATCTATATATATTTAGATAGGTCTCTTCAAGACCCGTCTACCGACACCTCTCTTGTTTGGATCCGGACAGTAGAAGTCCGAAAAATTTAATTCTTAAAAATTTCAATAGTATTTGTTTACTTAGTAAAAGTCTACCTAAGGGCTGCATATCTGGACCAACTATACGAAATTTTTTCTTGAGTATAGCCAATTATACCACCGTTGTCAATTGAAACCATCATTTTAGACACTCCTGCGTCCTGTGGGAAGATAAAAACCTGAAAAACAAACAAAAAATTTAATATTTGGACTTAGAATTTTTTCATTTTTGAATTTTGACTTTTTTCAGTACTTTTTGACGAATTATTCGATAACCCTTCTATATATATTTGACTTCTTTACATATTTAGATACATCTCTTCAAGGTCTATCTAACGACACCTCTTTCATCTAGTTCCGGCAATTGGAAGATAGAAAAATTTTTACATTCATTCAGAAATTTAGGTATTTCTAAAAAATTTTTTGGGTTTTCAGTGAATAACTTTTTAACCCTACTTTTGGTAACTATAAATCTTAAAGATTTAGATAGAGCTCGCTTAGACCCGTCTATAGACACCCTATTTGTGTATATTCTGCAAATAGAATTCATAAAACTTTATTTTTAAATTTAATTTTTGACAATTTTTCAAAATTTTGGAGGTTTTCGTCGAATAACTCGCTACACATATTTTTGGAAATTACAATTTATATATATTTAGATAGGTCTCTTCAAGACCCGTCTACCGACACCTCTCTTGTTTGGATCCGGACAGTAGAAGTCCGAAAAATTTAATTCTTAAAAATTTCAATAGTATTTGTTTACTTAGTAAAAGTCTACCTAAGGGCTGCATATCTGGACCAACTATACGAAATTTTTTCTTGAGTATAGCCAATTATACCACCGTTGTCAATTGAAACCATCATTTTAGACACTCCTGCGTCCTGTGGGAAGATAAAAACCTGAAAAACAAACAAAAAATTTAATATTTGGACTTAGAATTTTTTCATTTTTGAATTTTGACTTTTTTCAGTACTTTTTGACGAATTATTCGATAATCCTTCTATATATATTTGACTTCTTTACATATTTAGATACATCTCTTCAAGGTCTATCTAACGACACCTCTTTCATCTAGTTCCGGCAATTGGAAGATAGAAAAATTTTTACATTCATTCTGAAATTTAGGTATTTCTAAAAAATTTTTTGGGTTTTCAGTGAATAACTTTTTAACCCTACTTTTGGTAACTATAAATCTTACAGATTTAGATAGAGCTCGCTTAGACCCGTCTATAGACACCCTATTTGTGTATATTCTGCAAATAGAATTCATAAAACTTTATTTTTAAATTTAATTTTTGACAATTTTTCAAAATTTTGGAGGTTTTCGTCGAATAACTCGCTACACATATTTTTGGAAATTACAATCTATATATATTTAGATAGGTCTCTTCAAGACCCGTCTACCGACACCTCTCTTGTTTGGATCCGGACAGTAGAAGTCCGAAAAATTTAATTCTTAAAAATTTCAATAGTATTTGTTTACTTAGTAAAAGTCTACCTAAGGGCTGCATATCTGGACCAACTATACGAAATTTTTTCTTGAGTATAGCCAATTATACCACCGTTGTCAATTGAAACCATCATTTTAGACACTCCTGCGTCCTGTGGGAAGATAAAAACCTGAAAAACAAACAAAAAATTTAATATTTGGACTTAGAATTTTTTCATTTTTGAATTTTGACTTTTTTCAGTACTTTTTGACGAATTATTCGATAACCCTTTTATATATATTTGACTTCTTTACATATTTAGATACATCTCTTCAAGGTCTATCTAACGACACCTCTTTCATCTAGTTCCGGCAATTGGAAGATAGAAAAATTTTTACATTCATTCTGAAATTTAGGTATTTCTAAAAAATTTTTTGGGTTTTCAGTGAATAACTTTTTAACCCTACTTTTGGTAACTATAAATCTTAAAGATTTAGATAGAGCTCGCTTAGACCCGTCTATAGACACCCTATTTGTGTATATTCTGCAAATAGAATTCATAAAACTTTATTTTTAAATTTAATTTTTGACAATTTTTCAAAATTTTGGAGGTTTTCGTCGAATAACTCGCTACACATATTTTTGGAAATTACAATTTATATATATTTAGATAGGTCTCTTCAAGACCCGTCTACCGACACCTCTCTTGTTTGGATCCGGACAGTAGAAGTCCGAAAAATTTCTCTTCAAGACCCGTCTACCGACACCTCTCTTGTTTGGATCCGGACAGTAGAAGTCCGAAAAATTGCCCGCCCACCCTCCCGTATTTCACGGGCTATATAGGGTTCGCTGACCAGGGGTCGTAAGCCGGTGGTATCGACCAAAAATTTTTTATTTAATTTTTTATTTTTTATACTCATTTACTTATTAATCTAATTTTATTCTAATTTCGTATATTTTAATTAATTGACCGAGGCTCTATACACCTCCTATAATATACAGACCGTCTCAAATTAGAGAAAAATTTTATTGTAATATTTGATTTTATTGTTTTTAAATTTTATTTGACTAATTTACACACCCCCCTTTACAGGGTCAGACACACGCTTGACACACACCCCCCTATACAGGGTCGGATACATATACACAAGGACAAATTCCCCCGTCACACACACAACACACCACACACACTTACATCCACTTACTCGCCACACGCACCCGCAATATGTTCGCCATCAGATCCCCCGTAAGGAGGCCTAGCGCCTCATCATCAACATCATCATCCTCTGCGGCGACGAGGCCGGCCAGGCGTAGTATGGACATGAAAAAGGAAGAACATAAAAGACAATTACGAGAAGAGGAGTACAAATATATGTACAACCCGCATAGTCCTGGCGAGGCGTCGGTCGAGGGGGTTCGGCGGTTTGTCCCAATAGAGAAGCGATTTGAGCATGCCAACAAATGCTTTCAGGTAATAAGGGTCGAACTCTGCAACTCTAGAAACCTGAAAAGAGAAATAAAAACCGAAATAGAAATGAAACTCGAGCTCATAGAAAAAATTATCCAAGTTTACGAGGAAGACAGAAAAAAGTGGGGACAAGGGCAGAGTACCGCAGTTACGGAGGTTCTGGAAACAAACAATGCCAGCGAAATCCTTAGGACAGTAAAAGAAAATGAAAAATTATTAAAGCAGAATGCTAAAGTTATAGAAGAGATGAAAGAAAGGATGGAAAAGCGGGACGATAGGGAAAAAGAGAGGGAGAAAGAAGGAACATCACACAAGGAAGAGAACGAGAGAATATTAATGGAAAATAGTAAAGTCCTAGGAGAAATAAAAGAAAGCATTAAGAAACAAGAAGAGAGGGAAAAAAGACACGAAACACAAACAGTGACATATGCAGAGGCGGTGATAGGTCGCTCTGATGCTCGGCTCCCGGAGAGGAAGACCTTGCACTCATTGGTGGTAACGTCTATAGACGAACAGGACACCGGGGAGCAGGTCATCGAGCGACTTAGGAAAGCTGCAGATGAGGACGAAGGATGGGTGAGAGTGGAGAGAATAAGAAAGGCGAAGGACCAAAAAGTAATCGTAGGATACAAAACAGAAGAAGAAAGAAAAAAGGCCATAAAAAGAATAAAGGAAAAAAGAAAAGACCTTGTGGTGGAGGAGGTAAAGAATAAGGACCCCTTGCTAGTGCTGTACAGCGTCCTAAAAGACCAGTCAGACGAGGACCTTATTAAAGCTGTAAGGTGCAGGAACCGGGAGATATTCCGGGACCTGCCACCGGATCAAGACAGGCTGTCGGTACAGTACAGGAGGAGAACTAGAAATCCCCATACGTGCCACGCGGTGCTCAGAGTCTCCCCGGCGGTTTGGTCCCGTGCCCTAGGCATGGGGAGGCTGCACATTGATCTACAACCGATCAAGGTGGCGGACCAGTCACCCCTAGTGCAGTGCTCCCTGTGTCTGGGATACGGACACAGCAAGAGGTTCTGCACCACGGCAGAACCCAAGTGCAGCCATTGTGGTGGGCCCCACCTAAGGGCCGAATGCCAGGGTGCTGCCAGTGGTGCAGAACCGAACTGCTGCAACTGCCAGGGGGAGAGGCTGAGCAGCACGGGGCACAATGCGTTTAGCGCCGAGTGCCCCATTAGGAAAAAGTGGGACTATTTGTCAAGGTCAAACACGGCATATTCGTGACTTATTCACCCATACACGCACGACACAAAAACACACACGAACACACAGATTTCACAAGTGTATAGTGAATATATACGAAGATATCAGAACGTGCACACAAACACTGGACAAGTACACACAACAAAAGACACAGCATATAATTCACGACCAAAGCTATAACAATTATATATATTTTAGCATATATGTATTTTGTATAACAGAGGCCGAATTAATGCAAATAATAAAAAACACACACAGACACGAACACACACATCACATCACATATAGACACATAGATTATATACATACAATTTAAATAATAAATTAAAATCAATTTTAGATAAAACTATAAAGAACATTGAAGTACACCAACACACGCACAAACACTGAACATGTACACAAACACAAGAACACTAATACACAAGTCACAGATGCCGTGACCTAACAGATCAGGAAACCACAACAAAAAAGCCAAGCCAAACAAATTTAAACCGTTACCCTTTCATTACACCTGTTCATAAGGCTAAAGTTCTACAAAATTAGATTAAACAAAACTATAGCAATAGGTTAAATGTATTAAATAAAATATAAAAGTATAGACAAAAAAGAAAACAAAGTAGGTATAGTATAAATATAAAACAAGCTTAAATAAAACAATATATACAAATAATATTATAATAGAAAATAAATTTAGAAATAACACTATAAATCTTAGAAATAATATATATAATAATGAAATAGAAGTATAAAGATGATATCATATCCCGAATTAAAAAATGTTTAAACGACTATTAACAAACTTAAAAATTAAATTAAATTCTTAATGTAAAAGTTATTTGCTTGTATTAAAATTATTGTATTGGAAAGGAAATGTATTCAAAATCATGATGAACAAGGAAAAACAAAATTCAAGAAATTAAAATAGCATTTTTAAAATTGTAGAAGCTAACGTTGCATTGTAAAAATTTTGGCTTTAGCAGAATAATATAAGAATAGAAATGAAACAAACAACAAATAGTAAAAATTAATAAAAAGTCTAATGTCAAAAAATGGAATAAAACTAATAAACATAAGAGATGGAATGGAGGCACCTAGTGCGAGACTAATCACCGAATGACAGCACATATATAAACATATAACAATAAGGTCCTGTCGTATCCTTGGACGGGGGAATATTGAGTTATCCCTAGGGATAACATTAAAAAAAAAAAAAAAAAAAAAAAAAAAAAAAAAAAAAAAAAAACCTAACCTAACCTAACCTAACCTTTTTTTTTTTTTTTTTTTTTTTTTTTTTTTTTTTTTTTTTTTTTTTTAACGTGTGGAAACCCCCTCGGGCCGTCACCCCGCCGGGGTTTGCGGCGGCGGGGCGGTGTGTCGGAATCGAACCGACTAAAACCACACGGTGTGCTACTCTGCGCCTGAGAGAGGGAGAGGTCCGGGAACTGCTGTATTACGACCTCCGGACCCCTCCCGGCGCCAGCCCGCACAGATGCGGGCACCCTCCTCCAGTACCTCTCCGTTTAGGCGACGTACGGCACACGCGTCACGTCGCCTCCTCGCGGGCGGCCACTATAGCGGATGGAAGGGCAAACCCGTCCCGACCATCCGCGGCCACACTCAGGGCGGCATGAGGCGCTGGTGAGCGCGCCTCCGCTGCCCGGTTCGCCGGCGGCGGATCGGGTCCGAGAGGAGGGCGTCCTCCCGGGCCTTCTCCGCCGCCTCCTTCTGCGAGATGACGTGTTCGCAGAAGGTGGCGACCGCGGTAAAACTGCTGTCGCTACCGGCCATGGAGCGGATGACGGCCGGTAGCGAGAGATCCCCTCCGATGACTGCAGTGAGGGCCCGGCGCTGCGACGCCCATGCGGGGCATGCCGCCAGCGTGTGCTGGGCCGAGTCCTCACTGCAGTCGCAGTGGTGGCAGGCGGGACTCAGTTCCCTCCGTGCGACCGAGTGCAGGTACTTCCCGAAGCATCCGTGTCCGGAAAGCACCTGCGTCAGTCGGAAGGAAAGGGTCCCGTGCTGCCGCCCTGCCCACTCGTGGATGACCGGCTGGAGAGCCTCCACGGCGGCGAAGCCAGCGCGTGGAGTCTCCAGCCGGAACGACCAGCGAGCCATCGTGGCTCGACGGGCGGCTTCACGCCACTCGCGTACCTCCTCGGGCGGGGGGCGAATGCCACACTCCGCCCGGAAAGAAGCCACCCGTCGATAAACTTCGGCGAGCACTTCCGCCTCCAAATCCCACGGGGGGGTTCCGGCCAACGCGCACGCCGCCTCGGTCGACACCGTGCGGTATCCGCGTATGGCTCTGACCGCCAATACCCTCTGAGGCCGCCAGAGGCGGGCCTTGTTGAGGGCGGTCAGAGCCGCCACCCACACCGGTGCGCCGTACAGCGCCATTGACCGGACCACCCCCGTGTACAGGAGTCGCGTTGCGACGCTGGCTCCGCCCAAGTTGGGCAATAATCGCCCAAGGGCGGAAGCAGCGTCGATCAGCTTCGGACCAAGCTGTCGGAAGTGCTCGTCGAAGAGCCACCTACCGTCCAGGATCAGACCCAGATATTTCATCTGGGCCCGAACCGGTACGAGGACCGAGTTGACCTCTATCGAGGCGCCGGGGGGTGGACCACGACGGGGCCCATGGAACAACAGGGCCTCCGTCTTGTCCAGGGCCACCCGCAAGCCCAGCGCCTCGATGCGCCCGACCACCTGAGAAACACCCCCGGTGGCCAGGCGCGCCGCCTCCTGGAAGTTTGCCCCCCGAGCTGTGACCAAAGTGTCATCGGCGTAACAAATTACGCCCAGCCCGGGGGGGAGACGTTCCCGCAGAACCCAGTCGTACCCCACGTTCCACAGGAGTGGTCCGAGGACAGACCCCTGTGGAACGCCGCACGACATGGGCCGCCGTCTCAAGACGCCCTCTCGGTCCTCGTACATGACGGTACGCTCCCTCAAATAGTCTGCCACTAGCCGCCTCAGGTACTCTGGCACCCCATGATACTGGAGTGCTTCCCCGATGCAGCTGAATGGCAGACTATTGAATGCGTTGGCGATGTCTAAAGACACCGCCAACAGCACGCCGCCACAGCTCACTGCCTCTTCGGTCACGGCCCTAAGGCGCATCACGGCATCGACCGTCGAACGCCCCTCTCGGAACCCGAATTGGGCGTCCGACAGGTCGGGCCCCACCTCGCTGAGATGCTGGACGATGCGGGCAGAGAGAATCCTCTCAAAAAGTTTGCCCGCCTCGTCCAGCAACACGATGGGCCTATAGGCCGTGACCGAATCGGCAGGCCGTCCCGGCTTCCTTAATAGGACCAGCTTCCCGTCTTTCCAGCACTCAGGAAAGCGACCGGACGCCAGGCTGGCGTCCAGCACTTCCCTGAGGCGGTCCGACATATGGTCGAGGGTTCGGGCCAGAACTCGGGCAGGTACCCCGTCCGGCCCGGGGGCGGTGTTCTTCGAACGGATTCTCAGAACCGCCGCCCCTACCTCCGATTCCCTCACGGGCGGAACCTCGTCCCCGTCGTCCCTGGCCGGGTAGGCCATCGACGGGGGCGTGTGCTCCGCCCGCTGCGGGAATAGGCCCTCGACCACTTCCTGCAGGAAGCTGGGCTGGAGAGTCTCGGTAAGGGGGGGGGCCGGCGTGCGGAGCTTTTGACGCACCGCACGATAAGGGCGACCCCAGGGGTCACGATCGAGACTCTCCAGCATCTCCTCTCTTTTCACCTCTTTGGCGCGGCAAATGGCCAGCTTCAGAGTTTTCCGCGCCTCGCGGTACTCCTCGTGAAGCTGGTCCCCGCCACCGTCTCCACGGTGACGTCGCCTGCTGCGGGTGTAGGACCTCCGGGCACGAGTACACGCCGCACGGAGGTCCGCCAACTCCCGGGACCACCAGTAGACCTCCTTCCGAGGAGGCCGACGAGTCCGGATGCGGGGCATGGCCGTATCGCAGATGTGCGTAAGCGCATCGCGAAAACGGCCAGCCCCCACGTCCACGCCGACCTCCCCGGTTGGGGCCTGCGGAGACAGCCACGATTGAACGATGGCCGCCTCCTCCAGCAGGTCCCTGTCGAGCTTGGCGACTGCCCACCGCGGAAAGTGGGACATTTGCCGCGCCACGTGACCCCTACTGGGGCCCTGGGACCGGGAGAGCTCAAATCGGATGTACAGATGATCCGAGAGCGTCTCAACCTCTTCCAGGACACACCAGTTCCTTACCCGTGCGGCGACAGCGGGGGTAGCGAACGAGAGGTCCACTATCGACCCCCCCTGCTGTCGCACGCACGTGTTGGTGGAGCCTCTGTTCAGCAAACAGAGGCCCACCGAAGCCGCCCACTCCACTACGGCTTCGCCCCTGGCGTCCGTCCCGGGAGACCCCCACGCAATGGACTTTGCGTTGAAGTCCCCCAGCACGAGGACGTGCCCAGACCCTAGTCGCCGTATCGAGGCCTCCAAGTTGTTGAGGAAGACCTCGAAGTCGCTCAGACTCCGATTAGGGGAGAAGTATACACCGTATACGGTGATACCCCCCCAGTCGGCGGCAACATATCCCGTACCCCTGTCTCTTAGCGACAAGGGCGGGGAATGAGCCGCCGCGGAGCCGACGACTGCCACGGAGCCATCCCAGTCACCCATCCAATTTGGACGGGAAGGGACATAATATGGCTCCGCGACCACGGCAACACCTATAGACCACTGCGCCACGGTTTGCAGGAAGAGATCCTGCGCCGCGGCGCAGTGGTTCAGGTTCGTCTGGACCAGGAGGCTGGAGACTTGATCCATTACTGGATCGTCGTCTCTACAGCCTCCTCCATGGGCGTCGACGCGGACGCGATTGCTACGCCGGAGGCAGCCTGGGTCGACTGGCTATCCCCCGACGTCTGCCGAGAAGCGCGGGGAGGCTTGCAGCCCCCCTGCCCCATCTGGTGATTGGCGGGCTTATTGCCCGCCGCACACATGGGGCAGTGAGGGGCCGCAGAGCATTCCGCCGCCTTGTGCCCCGGTCGACCGCAGCGGAAACAAAGACCGCTGCAGTCGAAGCAACTTTCGCACTTAGTGCGAGTGTGTCCTCCGGCAAGGCATTTGTAACACCTCATCGGTCTCGCGGCCAGCACTGTGACTCTGGCACATACGAAACCGACGAGGATCTTGCCGGCGTCGCCCAACAATTTGGCCGACGCCACGGGACAACACACCCACACGGCGCTAAGCCCTCCTGGACCGGGGCGGATGGTGCCGACCCTAACGCTATCCGCGCTGCAGCCCGTCCTCTCCTGTACTGCAGCGCGGACATCCTCGGCCGTCACTGAATCGTCCAGGCCCGAAATGCGCAAATCTGCGCACTTTACAGGCCTGGCGATTTTGACACCATCCGTGGCTGCGAAAATGCCTCGCAGCTTCTCGGCAAACGCGTCCGCTGTCTTGGCGCCTTCAGCCCCCGGGAACTCGAGTACTCGAGCTCCCGTCTGGGCGAGGCGCAGTTTCACTCCTGCCGTCCCGAAATCGGCGGCGAGACTATCCCGGGCCTTCTTGAAGACGGCCGCATAGGATAGTCCGCCGCTTGCCGCCTCCGGCGACACGGTGACAACCACAGCCGCGGTTTTGGGCGGCTGCAACTTCCGCGGCTTCTTCTTGGCCGCTGTCACCGGTGACGACGGCGGGCCAGAGGCCGCCTTTTGGGCAGCCTTCTTGGCCCGCTTTCGGGACTTCTTGGACCCGCCAACCACCTGCCAACCCTCATTGGAGGGGGCGGAAGTGGAGGGTCCAAGTGCAGTCGTTGGAGTGGGGAGCGGAGGGAACTCCGCTCCAGCCCTTGTTGCCGTCTTAGGCCCCGGCTTCGAGGCAGCCGCCTTGGGCTTAGCCCCCTGTCGCGGCTTGTGAGCCGCTGCAGGAGCCGGGCCCGACGTCGCCGAAGCGTATGTCACCCGACCACCAGCCACGGGGAGCGGGGCCGGCACCGAGGCGACATAAGGCCTCGCGGTCGCGAGCGGCGGCCGCAAGATAGGGGCCGGAGGCAGCCTCGCCTCCAGGCCGGCCAGTCGGCCGTCTACTAAATTCCCCACCGCGATGAGGATCTGCTGCACTAGGGCGTCAGATTCCTCAGGGACGGTGGGGGCCGACCGCGAAGCAGACGGCGCCGGCAGCGACGCAGGCGGAGCCGCCCGCGACGCAGACGGCGCCGCCCGCGGCGCAGCCGGAGCCGGATCCGGCCGCGACGCAGACGGCACCACCCGCGGCGCAGATGGAGCCGGAGCCGGAGCCGGAGCCGGCCGCGACGCAGACGAGGCCGGTGCCGGGGCCTTACGCTCAGGACGTTCCGCCCGGAATTGGGCGAACTGAGCGCTTAGCTCCGCCACCTGCCCCGTTAGTGCGTCGTTGGCCGCCTGAAGGCGAGCCACGTCCCCTATCAGCGCCTGGACGACTCCGCCCAGTGCGGAGGAGGAGCCCTTAAGGGCCCTTACAAAAGAGCCCTTAAGGTTTACGGACTTAGTGGCCACCTTGTTAATGATGGCCACTGCCGCCTGCGCCCTCTCCTGCAGAGAGGCCGGTGTTTGAGGCACTGAGTCCCCATCCACCGGTTCCCCGATCTGCAGCAGGAGACCAGAGATCTCCTCCTCCGCCCGAGTCTCGCCGTCCGCCCTGACACGTCGATATGAATCCGCCTTGCAAAAGGCGGAACCCGACGCGCCAGGGGTTAGGGACCTCCCTCTATGGCTGCTGGTAATTTTTGGCGGCAGCATCTCCTGGCTGTCGCTCTCTCGATCTATGGAGCGCACGCGTTTGCGGCTGTCGTTCGCGTCCAAGTCCATGGACTCCAATGCATCAGCATTGGAGCTCCCACCCGCGCCATCCGACGAGTGGGTGGACCTGGAACGCGTACGCTCCGAGGTTCTTCGGCTCCCAGCAGTCCGACTGACTACTGGGAGCCCCGCCGCCATAGGCGTCCCGGACGCGAACTCCTCCTCCGTAGAGGAGTCGTCCGCCCTCCGGAACTGCCCCTTGGCGTTCCTCCTTCCCTTCCGTTTCGCAACGCTTTCAGTTCCTGTAGACATGCCATTGTTCGTTTTTTTATTAGATCGGTCCGTATTTTCCATTTTTATATTTATATTTGTTTCACTTGCCATTACTTAACCCACGAGTAGGGGAGAACTAAAAGTCCACCCGGGCAGAGATCCCCAATACCCGGGCAAGCGTAAATTTGTGCCCAACCGAGGGGTCCGCAGGTCCCTGGCTGGGGGTGTGCTAGCGACTGAACTACCCATCAGCCATGCATCCCCTGGTCACACACCAGAACACGGGATTCGGGGTAATTTTTTATAGAGGTTTTCTTCCTCGCGGTCCGGGCGGTTAAGCCAAGACCCACGGTCCCAGTCGAGTCAGACACTGACCTAACTCGACGTACCTACTGGGATTACGTTGTAGCGGCGAGGGCAACACAGGACTAACTCCTATGTTGCCCGCTCGGAGGCAGGGTGAGTGCTCACCGAGCTCGCCCTCTAGTCGCACTCCAATACGCTTTCTGCTAAAGCAGAGAGACGTTTGGAGTGCCCATCTCGGCAGTCTCGACAGACTCCGTCTGGTATCCCATTTAGTCTGGAGTCTCCTTCTGGGCCTATCCGGCATGAGTGGCTCTACCGGCATAGCCCCAGAGATCATCGACCCACGCAAGCCCCACCACGACGACAACGTAGGGATACATTGGGGGGAACCTAACCTTTTTTTTTTTTTTTTTTTTTTACGTGTGGAAACCCCCTCGGGCCGTCACCCCGCCGGGGTTTGCGGCGGGGCGGTGTGTCGGAATCGAACCGACTAAAACCACACGGTGTGCCACTCTGCGCCTGAGACGGGAGGGATCCGGGAACTGCTGTTATTAACACATCTGGACCCCTCCCAGGGGGGAACCTTTTTTTTTTTTTTTTTTTTTTTTTTTTAACGTGTGGAAACCCCCTCGGGCCGTCACCCCGCCGGGGTTTGCGGCGGGGCGGTGTGTCGGAATCGAACCGACTAAAACCACACGGTGTGCCAACTCTGCGCCTGAGACGGGAGGGATCCGGGAACTGCTGTTATTAACACATCCAACCTAACCTTTTTTTTTTTTTTTTTTTTTTTTTTTTTTTTTTTTTTTTTAACGTGTGGAAACCCCCTCGGGCCGTCACCCCGCCGGGGTTTGCGGCGGCGGGGCGGTGTGTCGGAATCGAACCGACTAAAACCACACGGTGTGCCAACTCTGCGCCTGAGAGAGGGAGAGGTCCGGGAACTGCTGTGTTACGACCTCCGGACCCCTCCCGGCGCCAGCCCGCACAGATGCGGGCACCCTCCTCCTCAACCTCTCCATTTAGGCGACGTACGGCACACACGTAACGTCGCCTCCTCGCGGGCGGCCACTAGAGCGGATGGAAGGGCAAACCCGTCCCGACCATCCGCGGCCACACTCAGGGCGGCATGAGGCGCTGGTGAGCGCGCCTCCGCTGCCCGGTTCGCCGGCGGCGGATCGGGTCCGAGAGGAGGTCGTCCTCCCGGGCCTTCTCCGCCGCCTCCTTCTGCGAGATGACGTGTTCGCAGAAGGTGGCGACCGCGGTAAAATTGCTGTCGCTACCGGCCATGGAGCGGATGACGGCCGGTAGCGAGAGATCCCCTCCGATGACTGCAGTGAGGGCCCGGCGCTGCGACGCCCATGCGGGGCATGCCGCCAGCGTGTGCTGGGCCGAGTCCTCACTGCAGTCGCAGTGGTGGCAGGCGGGACTCAGTTCCCTCCGTGCGACCGAGTGCAGGTACTTCCCGAAGCAGCCATGCCCGGAAAGCACCTGCGTCAGTCGGAAGGAAAGAGTCCCGTGCTGCCGCCCTGCCCACTCGTGGATGACCGGCTGGAGAGCCTCCACGGCGGCGAAGCCAGCGCGTGGAGTCTCCAGCCGGAACGACCAGCGAGCCATCGTGGCTCGACGGGCGGCTTCACGCCACTCGCGTACCTCCTCGGGCGGGGGGCGAATGCCACACTCCGCCCGGAAAGAAGCCACCCGTCGATAAACTTCGGCGAGCACTTCCGCCTCCAAATCCCACGGGGGTGAAAAAAAAAAAAAACCTTGCCGTGTGGGGCCGGCATAGAATAGCCCCACCCCATCTCATCCCGTGGGTGTCGTAAGAGGCGACTAAGGGAAACACGCAGCCGAGCACCGGGCTGCCGAGGAGATCCCAGCCCTTTTCAGGGCTCGCCGTCGCTCCCAGTATCCCTCTGTTTAGCAGAGGGGACAGGGGATGAGACGGTGCCAGGGAACCAAAGACGGAGCCTACCATCGGCTGCCGAGGCGGGTCGGCCCTTGCTGACCCAGGGGCTGACGGGTTCTTGTGCCGTCGAGTCAAGGAAAAGACTTTAAAACCCGACAGCAAAGTCGTTAAAAGCAGTGGCTGCCGTCGCCTCGTACGCCGGTGGGATCGGCCGACGGGGTGGTGGCGGCCGGGGGAAAGGCTCTGCGGGAGCGGGATTGAGCGGGGAGCTCTCCTGCCTCGCGAGCCGAGTACCCCGCGAGGAGGGGGGGCGCCGGCGAGCGCAGTTTGCTCGCGCTCCTGAGTCCGAGCCCTGCGGGAGCGGGTTCCCCCGACCGCTGCCCTGCGGGGCATGGGCGACGGGGCAACGGCGCCCCCGAATGAGAGTGGCCACGGGCGGTGGGCCGGGGGGCCTGCCGCCCCACGCTAAAGTGGCGGAATGCGCCCCTCTGTGTTCCTGGGGCGCATTCATACGAGGAGGACAGGCCCCGCCATCTGGGCGCGTGGACCGGAGGGTGGGGCCTCGACTGAGGCGAGCCCGACGATCAGGGCATCCCCAGCCGAGTCGCGGTGAGCAAACTATCCCGCGGCTCGGATTGGGCGAAGGAGGAACACCGTGGTGGTTTAGTGGGTAGTCTGGCCAGGCTTAAGTGGTCAGGAGTCCCACACGAAGCGAACCCCCTGCCCCCGCGGGGGGGGGAGCGAAGCGCGTAAATGCATTCCACCACGTAAAAAAAAAAAAAAAAAAAAAAAAAAAAAAAACTCTGAACTAACCTAACTCTGAACTAACCTAACTCTGAACTAACCTAACTCTGAACTAACCTAACTCTGAACTAACCTAACTCTGACCTAACCTAACTCTGAACTAACCTAACTCTGAACTAACCTAACTCTGACCTAACCTAACTCTGACCTAACCTAACTCTGAACTAACCTAACTCTGAACTAACCTAACTCTGACCTAACCTAACTCTGACCTAACCTAACTCTGAACTAACCTAACTCTGAACTAACCTAACTCTGACCTAACCTAACTCTGACCTAACCTAACTCTGAACTAACCTAACTCTGAACTAACCTAACTCTGACCATACGAAATTTTTTATTCAGTACAGCCACTAATACCACCGTCGTTGTTTGCAATCATCTTATTAGAAGTTAGAAAAAAAATTACATTCATTTTGAAATTTTGGTAATTCTTAAAAATATCGAAGGTTTTCTTTGAATAACCTGAAAACCCCTATTTTGGAAACCACGAATCTTACAGATTTAGATAGAGCTTGCCTAGACCCGTCTAACGACACCCTATTTGTGTAGATCTTACAAATAGAAACTCGAAAAACTTGATATTTAAATTTAATTTGTGGTAAATTTTCAACATTTTGGAGGTTTTTGTCAAATAACTCGACAACCCTTAACTTGGTAAATACAATTTATAGATCTCTACAAGACCCATCTAGCGACACCTCATTTCTTTAGATGCGGCCAATACAAATCCATAAAATTGCCCTCCCACCCTCCCTTTATTCACTGGTTATATAGGGCCTTAGACCAGAGATCGTCAACCGGTGGCATCGACCAAAAAATTTTTATGCTCATTTTTTTTATTTTAATGTAATTCTAGTTTTAATATACAGGGTGTAACCAGACGTCTACCGAAAACGAAAGAGGTAGCTTCAGCACCCCAAAACCTATTAAAAAAAACAAACAGTTGCCCTTAAAAATTGTAGCCGGAAAAAACAATGTGTCAAGATTTTTATTCATTTCAGAAGCCAGCAATGTATTGCGCGCACCGTGTAGCTAAGCGAATGACTATTTATTACAATTTAAGTACCTACTCGTCGGTACAGTTGCATAAGCTTACTAACGAAAGTAGGTAGTGACTTTATACTCTACGTACCTAATTCTGCGGTAGCCTCGGTCGAACCAGAAATGGCATCAACTGTTAGTTTTTAATTACCAGAGAAAACTAGGGGCGGATACAGAACGTGTGTACATAAAACACAATAATAGAAATGTCAACCAAGCAAAACAATAAAGTTATTTACGTTTTTAAAATCACAAAATACGTTCATATTGTAATAATTATATTTGTAATAATCGCGTCACGTGTGTCTCGCTCATCGCAGTCACAGCGGGCGCGCCGCGCTGGCGACGATTGATTAAATATTATTATTGCAACGACTTCAAACACATTTAGGTTTATGGTTAAAATGCCTTATTATAGTTGATTGTAATTATAGTAAAATCATAGTATTTCGGCAAAGTTTTGGGTAAACTGAGTAGCAGAGTGATACCTACCTACTTAACAAAGTTTTTCAATCACACATTCAATTTTATTTTACGAATCTGTTTTTTAAGGCCTTCTCGTTGTGATCAAATTGCGATTTTTTATTTTCAAATACGATACACCCGATTCAAATTGATCAAACACAAAATACGTACCTACTAATGTTTTCCGATACTGATACCTACTGTTTTATTATTAGTTACTTTTAAGTTTAAGTAATCAACTGGTAACTACTACAGAACTTAATTTACGTATTTCATACATACATAATGCTTAATGTTGCATACACGAACACACTATTTATTAAATTCACTTTTAAACTTTTTAACCTTCACTTCATAAATCCACAGGAGTTGATCGGGAGACTGTTTACACTGTCAATTTAGTATTCCTCATTGAGCACATACGTTCGTTGCGATGGTTGAACAGTCCTATTCTTGTAAACTGTCAGTATCACAGACATGCACTTAACGAAGTCATAATTGAAACTGACCGACTGACTGGTCATGACCCCTCCCGCACCGCGCCCCGCGGCCGGAGCTTTGATGCGCCGCGCCGCCGCGCCGATACGCTCGCGGTGGCGAAATCAACACTTGTAGTCGTGTATAAAATAAAGTTTTGTACCTACCTAATACAATATTATATGCATCTACATAGACAATTGTTTACGCAGATGCACGCTTCATAAAGATAGGGCCTTAAATTGTATTCATTGTTAATGGCCACCTACTTTAATCTTTTGCATTTTTTTAGAACTTAGGTTTCTAAGAAGTTCTGTTTGTAAAATGAAGGCGGGCTGTGCTGTCTAGGTACTAGGTTACCACCTGGTGGTTGCAGCATTATTAACTAGGCAGTATTAGTCTTATTTGTATTATCAGTAGGTACAGCGCAAATGAAGCAGGTCGAGGGGAAACACGCGCGCTCACGTCCGCCCGCGGTCAATGCACCGCGCTAGCGCACGGTACGTTGACCTCCCAGCCAGCTGAGTGATATTAAAATACATTACTGTTTTATTAGTTTAATTTGTTTTTTGGTTTTCTAAATGAGATAATTATGTAGTTAAGGTCCTATTATGTTGTACTATGTGTATGTAACCAGAAAAAAACAAAAAAGAACTTAGACAAGTTAACATATTTTTTGCGTTTTTTTTTCGCTAAACCTATTCAGTATCATGGTCTGAATGCAACCCCCAAGTTTTCGGGAGCAGTCTTTTTACACCCTGTATAGGGTGGGGAGAAGCCATTAAAAGGATCAGATTTTAAATGATTATGATGCACCCTAGGGTCTGAAGGTTACAATGTATATTAAATAAAGGTCTAATTACAAAGATAATTTATAATTTCAAGTTAGTTTACGCGTCCTTAATAAGTGCGGTTTAAAAATTAACCTTAATACCGACTAAGGTACGAACATACAATTTCTAAAAAAATGTCGCTTTGAGAACCCTTTTTTTCTCATAAAAGAATTTACTTTAACGGCTGGACCGATTTTTATGAAATTATGGGTGCATATCGGGTAGGTCGGAGAATCAGCCAGCGTCTTTTTTGCACACCCGTAAATGGTAAGGGTGACCCACCCTTAAATATTTTTTTATGGCAAAATAACGTTTGCCGTGTCAGCTAGTACTATCATACAATTTCGAATATATTCTTTTTAATTTATCGTAACGTATCTACTTATTTATAAGTAGGTACCTACGGCCCCGGCCGGTAATGCCGCAATCGCTATGTTCCTGCATTTTAATTCTGTATGATCTTAGAAAATATTCATTAAAATTACACGCTGTTAAGGGCCATATTGATATATATTAAATGCGCAATGAATTTAAGGTACTTAATTGGATAAGGATTAATACTATATTGCTTAAAATCGCTTTGTAAGCCATTATTTCTTGTAAAAAGTAAAGGATAAAAAATGGTTACTGTGGGTTATCCCTAAGAGATAGACACATACCGTAGCGGACTCTTTTGTTTGTAGATCCTTTTAAGGTGTACGACACGGTAGAACATTATTTTGATGTATCTCATGGGCTTCAGCCACCGCTAGCGATGTAAGCGCAAAAAATGAGTTAATTTACGACATCAGATTTGAAACCTCTAAAATTATCTATCTATAGTGTTTCTGTACTATATTATGCATATATTATACATATGAACTTTCCTCTTGAATCACTGTATCTAGCAAAGAAAACCGCATCAAGATCTAAGCGTTTATAGGGACAGACAGAAAGCGGAAGCGACTTTGTTTTATACTATGTAGTGTTGAGTATTATGACGCCCCGACAACAGACCTTGACATTTACGCACATAATTGTGATTCTAGTCAGGGGGTGGCAACTTTGTATGGGTCGACTTAGGAGAGGTACCCGGGGCAGACCGGTTTCATTGCCAACATTAAAATTATTATGACTTTTTTTTTTAAATTCCTACGAAATTTTAATATTAATTAGTAAAATTATTTTAGATGTTTGATTTAAGTTATACTGATTTTTTCATTATCTAAAATAGCTTAATTTCTAAAATAAAATTGTATCTGAAATAAAGTGAATACATAGTCTCGAAAAAGCACTACAATGTCTATGACATGTCATGTCAGGATTTCATTTTCATTCTGTTTTCGACTTTCATGCGAGTGCGACCCGTTACAGAATATTTCGTTAATATTCAGTTGAGCTTTCGTTCCTCCGTTAAGTGTCTGTAAAGTGCAGTTAATCGTGTTTGACGAGCTCTGAGACAGTGACTCTATTTTGTTATTGTTGAACTTTATATTGGAATTTTGTGAAATGGATGAAAATAAAAAGGAAATGTTTCAAGTGTGGCTGTTATCAACGATAATTTAAATAAAAAACAATCAGCAGGCAGTGGATTTTGCTGTTTTCACCTAATTTGACATTAAAGACATTTATTTTTCAAAAGATTACAAAAATCACTTACAGAGAAAAATACAGTTTTAAACAAAACATATTACCTAATTAGCGTGGTTAGTAAGGTAGTTGTGTTTTTTTTTGTTTATGTGGGTAGTACAAATATCTTTTATAAAGTTGTAGGTTCAAAATATTTGTGAAGAAACTATCTGTTTTTACTAAGTCCTATTACTTAGTGACATGTCTATTGATATCAAACATTTTGTTTGCTAGTAAAAACAGTATAATAGGTTTAATTAGTAGTTAGTATATTAAATATTTACTAAATAAGCAGAGTTTAGTGTCATTATAGTTATGTTGTGTTTTGTACGTAATATTTGTATTTTGTATAATTGATATTTATCTTAGCAAGTATACAAAATAAAAATATGTGTAGTTATTAGAGTAAGTTTTTTTTTTTATGAGAGTAAAGTTATAAAATAAACCTACATTTACTTTTGTGTAGTTATCGTAAATGAATATACCTAAATAAAAAACATGACGCTTGCTACTGAAACACTGTTTTCTCCGTAAATGTAGTTAATCATTTTTATAGAAATTCAATCTAATAACATGATCACAATATGTAGTAATGAATTGGAATGAAACTGTTAAAATAAATAAATAATTTAACAACATTATTTATCGTTTTATTTTACATTCACTCTTGTAAGTCAAGAACCACATTTCTTGGTAGATACATTATCTTAGAAAAAAGTCAAATTTGAGTTTCTTACAAGATAATGTATCTACCAAGAAATGTGGTTTTCAAATATTGTTTTTGGGATGACCATCCGTTTGAATTTACCGCTATTCGTAATTATTTTCTGGAGCCACATATAGATGGCGCTGGCAGCAATCGTTCTACTAAATATTGTATGAAGTTGTACTTCTTCGTTAGGAGTATATATCATAGATAATACACTAGTATAAATGTTCTGTGATTCTAGTGCTAACAACGCATGTTTCTGCCCCGCTTTGACAAAAACTGAATAAGTGAGGTATCTGGGTGTCACGATTGACACACATTTGAATTTTCGCAGGTACATCGAATTATTGTGTACTAGAATTCGTAAATATTAATGTTTATATTTAAGTACGTGAGAAATATAATTAATGCAGTAGGTAAAAAAAGGAAATCAGAAAATTTCGGTATATTAAACTATTCAGACACTGAAAACATGTTAGTAATTTTAAATTAGAACGTATTATTGTAACATATCCACTTAGTCATATCCTACGGTTTAAGGAAAAACTGTTTTTTATAGACATAAAGTAATTGTAAGAACAGTAATTGCCTGAAACATCATGTTCAATGAAGTAGGTACTAACCTAGATCAGGCATATCACTAATTTGAAATATTGACCATAGTTAATTATTAAGATTAAGAATTTGTAATTTGATAGTAAGAATAATAAATACCTAGTTCTAATCGTATAAGTACTTAAAAAAATACAAAAATATACAAAAGAAACACAAACACCTTATACATTGAGTTTGGAATAAATTTATGATTATTATCGACCTACGGATGAAGTTGGACAAAACCAAGGTCATGTTCAATGAACAGGTCGCGGTACACGGTACCGTTCTCGAAGTTGTTCAAAAATATGTGACCTGGGCCAGACTTTGTAGTTAGGTAGACAAGAGTCGAAAGTCTTTAATCAATGCGTCCTACCCGTCATGACATACGGAGCCGAAACGTGGACACTTAGGCACAGCGTGCTATGGAGAGGGCTATGCTTGTCGTCTCTCTAAGGGAACGCATCAGAAATGAGGTGATCCGGCAGAGAACCAACATCATCATCAACATAGCCAACAAAATTAGCAAGCTAAAGTGGCAGTCGGCTGGTCATATTAGCCGCAGAGCTGATAGCCGTTGGGGTAAACGGGTTCTTGAGTGGAGACCGCGTCTTGGCAAACATAGTGTAGGACGTCCAAAGGCCAGGTGGAGTAATGATCCACGCAAGGCGGCTGGCAAGAGCTGGATGCGAGAAGCCTAAGATTGAATTAAGTGGCGTGTATAGCGAACTATAGCGATTTCATATGTACGAAGAATAACAACGGCGATGAATAACGATGTGAGCAGCAGCATATAACCGCACAAACAAAAATTTACAGACACATACAACTTTTATCCTATCTTTACTATTTCCATTTATTATCCTGACTTATGACAATAACAATCATAATGTTAAACATGAAATATGACACTAAAACTTATTTACAATTTAAACAACTAGCATACAAAACAATACAACTTGGCGCGTGAGTCGTGTCCTTCATGTATCAGCAAAATTCACAAACTACACCGTCATCGCATTCCATATTTCTTAGTCAATCAATTCATTCTGCTGCTCACGACAAAGTTCGTCGTAATCTAGCGCTGAAGGCATAGAAATTACTCCGATTGTTCGTGATAACGCGTCAGTCTTCTTCTGCAGACCTTTTCTAACCTGATGGTTAGCACGTATTCCCCAGCAGCAAAATAGCACATAGCATTACCGCAGAACATACCTTTTTATTTCCGAGCTGTGCACTTCTATTTCTTTACATCCTGGTTTTCTTGTTTTGTCGGCTTTCTCCCTAGGCTCGTTGTATGATAACCAAGAATATCAAGCTCAGATTTAAAAAATCCACACTTTATCGTGATTCCATATTCATTCAGACTCTCAAATATCACTTCAAGGTGCTTCTGTAGTCTGATAGCTGCACTTTACGTTTGTCCTTACGCGGCAACAAAGTAATACTTGCCCTCTTATCGACCGAAACCTCGTACCACTTTGTCAATTGAAATATAGTGCAGATTCTATACTTTCTGTGCTTATAACAAAATCTGTGACGCGATAGGCGATGGCAAACTTGACCTCACTCTTGATTGCCTACGACCGTGCACACAGTCTATTGTGTAAGTTTGCTACGCTGATTCTGCATTTTTGCAAGTAGTGACGGAATCTTTAACTGCATGCTTGCTATAACCTTTTTTTTTTAACATGTGGAAACCCCCTCGGACCGTCACACACGTAATGTCGCCTCCTCGCGGGCGGCCACTAGAGTGGATGGAAGGGAAAACCCGTCCCGACCATCCGCGGCCACACTCAGGGCGGTATGAGGCTCTGGTAGGCGCGCCTCCACCGCCCGGTTCGGATCGGGTCCGAGTGGATATCATCCTCCCGGGCCTTCTCCGCCGCCTCCTTCTGCGAAATTACATCTTCGCAGAAGGTTGCGACCGCGGTTAAACTGCTGTCGCTACCGGCCATGGAGCGTATGAAGGCCGGTAGCGAGAGATCTCCTCCGATGACTGCAGTGAGGGCCCGGCGCTGCAACGCCCAAGCGGGGCAAACCGCCAGAGTGTGCTGGGCCGAGTCCTCACTGCAGTCACAGTGGTGGCAGGCGGAACTCAATTCCCTCCTGGCGACCGAGTGCAGGTACTTTCCGAACGGAACGAACCGGAACGACCAACTAGCCATCGTGGCTCGACGGGCGGCTTCACGCCACTCGTGTACCTCTTTGCGGAATTCAGCCACCCGTCGGAAAACTTCGGCGAGCACTTCTGCCTCCAAATCCCACGGAGGTGTTCCGGCCAAGGCGCACGCCGCCTCGGTCGACACCGTGCGGTATCCGCGGATGGTTCTGCCCGCCAATACCTCTCTCTCTCTATTTTAATTCTCATACATCAATATCCTCATTGAGGGTATTGTTGGACCTTTGAGGGGATGTCCTCACAGGTCTTCATCATCTCCTGGAGTAAGTGGTCACTCGACTGGCTAGCGTAGGTGTTCTACTGCCTTTTGCGCTAGATGGGTCTTGAAGAGAATAAATGAGCACTGAAATTAAAATATAGTTTTATTTGCCTTAAACCAATGATATTTTAAAATTTCATTGCCTTATACCCTAAAAATAATAGTATTGCAAAGAGAATGACTTCTTGAAACAGGATTTTGTTCGAGCTTATGTGGACAGTGTGGCACACTGGTATAATAGGTTAAAATCTTCATCATAGAGACTATATATTTATATTCAGTCAGTGGGTACGTTCTAATAGCTGTTCGTGTTTATGATGGTCAGAACACAACACAAGTGTTACAGGTCATGCTTGAGAAGATTTTGTTCAGACCAATACTAGATACATAGGTATCTTTTACGTTTTATGTAGTAATATTAGGAAACCTTATCATTCCTGTCTTTTGAAACGTTAACATTTTTTTATTGAATGGCTATGCGCGATTTGTGCTTATGCCAAAAACAAGTAAAGCTTATGAAATCATTTCAACATATAAAACAGTGGATTTTAGGAAAACGGAATTTAAATAGGATAAGTATCAGACAGGTTTTAAAAGCGATATTCATGATTCTAATGAAAGATGAAATAGATAAAATCTTTTAATTTAATCTAAAAATCTATGAATAAGGAATCCTATGGAACTTTTTTTTTTTTTTTTTAACGTGTGGAAACCCCCTCGGGCCGTCACCCCGCCGGGGTTTGCGGCGGGGCGGTGTGTCGGAATCGAACCGACTAAAACCACACGGTGTGCCACTCTGCGCCTGAGACGGGAGGGATCCGGGAACTGCTGTTATTAACACATCCGGAGAATCCTATGGAACTACCCTAACCACGAAAAAGGCGAGCACACCTTTTTTTTTTTTTTTTACGTGTGGAAAAACCCCCTCGGGCCGTCACCCCGCCGGGGTTTGCGGCGGGGCGGTGTGTCGGAATCGAACCGACTAAAACCACACGGTGTGCCACTCTGCGCCTGAGAGAGGGAGAGATCCGGGAACTGCTGTAGTAAGACCTCCGGACCCCTCCCGGCGCCAGCCCGCACAGATGCAGGCACCCTCCTCCTCAAACTCTCCATTTAGGCGACGTACGGCACACACGTAACGTCGCCTCCTCGCGGGCGGCCACTAATGCGGATGGAAGGGAAAACCCGTCCCGACCATCCGCGGCCACACTCAGGGCGGCATGAGGCGCAGATAGGCGCGCCTCCGCCGCCCGGTTCGCCGGCGGCGGATCGGGTCCGAGAGGAGGTCGTCCTCCCGGGCCTTCTCCGCCACCTCCTTCTGCGAAATTACGTCTTCGCAGAAGGCTGCGACCGCGGTAAAACTGCTGTCGCTACCGGCCATGGAGCGTACGATGGCCGGTAGCGAGAGATCTTCTCCGATGACTGCAGTGAGGGCCCGGCGCTGCGACGCCCATGCGGGGCAAACCGCCAGCGTGTGCTGGGCCGAGTCCTCACTGCAGTCGCAGTGGTGGCAGGCGGGACTCAGTTCCCTCCGGGCGACCGAGTGCAGGTACTTCCCGAAGCACCTGCGGCAGTCGGAAGGAAAGAGTCCCGTGCTGCCGCCCTGCCCACTCGTGGATGACCGGCTGGAGAGCCTCCACGGCGGCAAAGCCAGCGCGTGGAGTCTCCAGCCGGAACGACCAGCGAGCCATCGTGGCTCGACGGGCGGCTTCACGCCACTCGCGTACCTCCTCGGGCGGGGGGCGAATGCCACACTCCGCCCGGAACGAAGCCACCCGTCGATAAACTTCGGCGAGCACTTCCGCCTCCAAATCCCACGGGGGTGTTCCGGCCAACGCGCACGCCGCCTCGGTCGACACCGTGCGGTATCCGCGTATGGCTCTGACCGCCAATACCCTCTGAGGCCGCCAGAGGCGAGCCTTGTTGAGGGCGGTCAGAGCCGCCACCCACACCGGTGCGCCGTACAGCGCCATCGACCGGACCACCCCCGTGTACAGGAGTCGCGTTGCGACGCTGGCTCCGCCCAAGTTGGGCAATAGTCGCCCAAAGGCGAGCATACCTACGGAAAGGAAACATGGCCGCCTAGTGTTGTACTAGCCTTAGCTTTTTATCAAAGAAATCGATTAAATGTATATTTCGAAAAAGTTTTCTCCATAACGGTAGACGGGAATTATGAAATAATTAAACTCGATGCATAAATTAAAATATTTTTGACTACACACACAATTTTTTGTGTGCTAGTGAAAATATATGTATACCCAGTACGGTACTGATTTTCTGTTAGTTTTAGTTTAACAAGGTATCAGATGAAATCGCAACGGTAGTAGGTCCCCTACCAACTACCGTTGTCATCTGAAACCATACTTTTATTTGGAAACATTATGAATAATCCAACAATATTTAAAACATTTATTGAACACAATGAATAATCACGTATAAATCATGTTAATGCATCGGTTTTGTCACGTTTTTCAATTAATATTCTAACTATTGTTGTTAGAATAATTAATAGACTATGAATAGGATCGAGAGGACTTCAGGTAATTTTTGTGAAATAAATCTCAAATCGACTGTTCTCCAAGGCTACTATATTTCAAGTCATAAGATTTTGAGGTAAACTGACAATATGTTAGTAATCGTTACATTTTAAAAATAAATAAATTATGTACATGGAAATGAAGGCATGCAGATCTTGGCTCTAAACTTTATTGTAGGCGCTCACGCGATGACGCCTCAACATGCCCCCAGCCGTTGAAAGCTTGCCTTTCAACCGGAGATTCCAATAAACGGCAAATCTTCGATGCAGCTCGCCTGACCACTCCATTAGCTGTCCGGATGTCAGCAACTCTGCTTATGTTGTCGCTGCCTGGATGAAGAGCAACGATCCGACCCATCTTCCACTTAAGTGGCGGCAAATTGTCGTCCTTTATAATGACGAGGGAGCCAACTTGCAAGGAGTCCTTACAGGTGTGCCATTTAACTCGCTGCTGAAGCTCGGAGACGTATTCTTTGCTCCACCTCGCCCAAAAGTGTTGCCGTAATTGCTCCATGCGTTGATATCGAGTCAGACTGTGAATCGGCTGATCACGAAGATCCTTGACTGGCAGGGACGTAAGAGGTCTTCCAATTAAAAAGTGCCCAGGAGTGAGAGGCAAAAGGTCTTCAGAATTCGACGAAAGAGGAGTGAGTGGCCGTGAATTTAAAACACCTTCAATTCGAACTAACGTCGAGTTCAATTCCTCGTATGACAAATTACAATTGCCCAACACTCGGACTAAATGGTGTTTAGTCGACTTTACTCCCGCCTCCCAGAGACCAGCAAAATTTGGCGAGTAAGCAGGTATGAAGTGAAATTTGACCCCATCTTGAGCCACACTATCAGCTAAGGAGTTACAATTTTGCCTTAAAAACTTTGATATTTCATTGTACGCTCCTACAAATGACGTTCCATTATCAGAGTAAATATTTAACGGTTTCCCTCTTCGGGACATGAAACGTCGCAACGCCTGTATATAATTACTGCTCGTCAAATCGCCCACTAACTCTAAATGTATGGCTTTACTGGTAAAGCATACAAAAATGACAATATACACCTTTACCAATCTAGATCCACGACCTTGACGGCTGACAGAGTTAATTGGGCCTGCATAATCTACACCTACGTTTTGGAAGGGGAAGTCCGCTGGAGAAAGCCTACTTGCTGGCAGATTACCCATTTGTGGAGAAATAGTCCTTCCCGCTTGACGCCGGCACGTAACGCATTGCCGATAGCAGATTTTAGCCAAATTGCGACCCCCCAGCGGCCAGTAAGTTTCCCTTATTGTTGCTAGTAATAATTGGGGACCAGCGTGTAGTAACCTTAAATGCTCGTATCTAAATAAAAGTTTAGTGAAATAATGAGTGGACTGTATTAATATTGGATGTTTCTTTTCAAACGAGTATTCGGAATTGTGTAACCTGCCTCCTACACGCATGATTTTATTGTTGTCTAAAAATACATTTAATTTTAATAATTGGTTTTTATTAGGTAGTGTTTTATTCTTAATTAATAAATTATATTCCGGGAAAGACTCACGTTGTGACTGTATAATGATGCAATTCAATGAATATTCTAATTCTTCTACAGACAGAGGGGAAGAGCACAATGGTTGACTCTTACATTTGTTAATAAAACGAAACATATAACATATAGCACGTTGTAATCTTAATAAATTAGAAAAACGTTCGAAAGGTATCACGCCTGTATTAATCGCTTGATTGTTGTGACAACTAACCAAACAAATAGTAGGTTTCGTTTCGGGCAAATCACGAGACGCTTCCGACGTTCCAATGCTAGGCCAAGCACTGCTGTCCTTTTGCAGGAACGATGGGCCTTGCCACCATCTGTATATTATTTAATGAAGTGCCAGAAGAAGTAGGAGTACTAGCATTAAAAACTACGCGTAACTTGGTAGTAGTGCTACTCTCTCTAAGTACCCCATGGTGAGGTATAAAATATGACGGCTTCTCTTCATTAATATTACACTCTGACATATGCTCTAAAGAAATATATTCTGCCATAAAATCCTTATACATTTTGTCGAGTGAGGCCTCGGTCGTGTTTCTACGCTCGAGTGATAGAAAACAACGTTTTGCACGAACAAATGAATCGCCTAACAAATCTGTAGATTTCTTTAGTGGTATCTTAACGCAGAAACGACCATCAGGCATACGCGAGGTATTTTTTATAAAATGTTCTTCACACTGTTTTTCTTCAGTGGAATAAGTAGAAGACTCATGACAACTCTCTTCTAATTGCCAAAACCGCGTTAATTGGGTTTGAATATCATCTACTTCAGAAGAACTTTGAGAATCTAAGTGGTTGTAATTACATTTTATATTTGAGAAAGGTTTTACCATAACGCCGCTGTTAATTGGGCCACAAACTAGCCAACCGAGCCTAGTTTGATACAAAACTGGTTTCCTATCTCCTAATACTATTTTTTCTGATCCTAATAAGTTCCAAAATACATCGGCTCCAATTATAACATCAATGGCCTTAGGCGTATGAAAATACGGATCAGCTAAATTAATCTTAGTAGGTATATTTAATTTTACTCGTCTACTGGGTACATTATCCGTTATTGAGGGCAAAACATGTCAAATTATCACTATACGATTTGCAAAGGGATTTAATATTAAAGCGACACATTTTATTTACATGAGATATAGAATTGTTTATACCTTGTACAGACACGTTTGTTGACACAAATGGTAAACCTAATTTTTTAAATAAGCTTTCGGTCATTAAACAAGAGGAACTGCCCGAATCGAGCAGCGCGCGCGCAATATGCTCCTTATTATTAACGTCGTAACATCGTATCAATGCAGTGGACAGCAAGATATCGCTCGAATGTTCACTTTCACTTATGTTAGACGACAGCGTAACATGTCTATTGAGGGCTGTTGTTACGGTGGAGGGGCTGGCAGAGGAGACGCGCGGGGGCGAGGACTCGCCGCTCGCCTTATTACCTGTGAGTGTGAGAGGGACCGGAACGTTACCGTTTGTAGTCGCATTATCTGTTGCATTGTATGCCATTGGTATTTGTTTATTATGAATTAATGTGTGATGTTTGCGACTACAAACCTTACACCCTGGTTTTCGGCAGTTGTTGGAAAAGTGCCCACGACGAAAACAGTTATAACACACCTTGAAGCTTGGCAACACGGATAACCGATCCTTAATGTTTAACGACAGGAACTGTGGACAAGTGTTGAGGTTATGATCGCCCTTGCACTGCGGACAGCTGGGTGATGATGTCGTAGGGTTATTATGTGTGCCAAGAGAGACCATTGCCTTCATCTTAGTGTTAACTTTAGTGCTCGACGAACTAGTATTGCCTGAGTGACGTGACAATTCCATCGTTTCAAGCAAATCTGAACGATTCCTCATAAATTCAATGAAATCATTAAATGAAACAGATTTATTTTTATCTAAACGACCTTTGTACTCTTCCCACTCTCGGAATGTTTTGAAGTCTAATTTGTGACTAATTAAATAAATTAAAAGTGTGTCCCAGCTCGTGACAGGCTCGCCTAAAGAACTTAAAGCTCGAATATGTTTATTTATTTTATCAATAATGCGTTTTAATGAAACTGAGGACTCCCTAGTGATGGTCTCGAGGTTGAACAACGCTGACACATGATTATGTATTAGTAAACGCTTATTGTCGTACCTCTCACATAGAAGATCCCAAGCTAATATATAATTTTGAGCTGAAAACTCGATTGATTGTATTACTACAGCGGCTGAGCCCACTAATGATGTACGTAAATAGTGGAACTTATTTACATTATCAATATCATTATTGTCGTGAATTAAACTGGCAAAAGTGTCTCGAAACTCGAGCCAATTATCATAAGAACCCGAAAATGTAGGTAAGTTAATAGTGGGTAATTTGACTAGCTGATGACGTTGAGAATGACCACAATTATGAATAGGTATATTTTGTTCCGATTGTGTGTGTGATTGAACGGAGTTTATTAATTCTTTGGCTTTAGCTAATGAAGAATAATATTGTAGTTCAATAACCGTCCGTTCGGCTATTTCATCGTCGATGTCCTCACACACACACTCAAGCTGCAATTGTATATCGTTAAATTCATCGTAAAGAAGTTCTAACTTATTTATGCGCAATTGTAACTCCGTTACCTGACAGGACGTTAATTTAGAATCCGTTAAAATACCTAAATAATTTCCAAATACGGTCAATCTCCCCTTACAACTGCTACGCTTCCTTTTAAGTTGGTTAACATCAGCCATTCTGGGAGACGAGTACTGTCGATCTGGAATTTTACAATTACCACTAGTTTATATAATGTTTATATACCTACCTAATGAAATCAAATAAAAGTTGAACAATGTATATAATGTAATGTATTTAACTTGAAATTATTTAACACTAATTTAATTAACAATGTTACTATTTATTGTGGATGAAATACAAAGATAATATCTAAAATTTATAGGAAGGACTATTAGATTTGTAAAAATGTTAACAAATGTACATAATGTAGGTAAGTAGCTAACGATGTAACTTTTCTGTTACTGTACAGTATTAAATATGCACGAATTAACTAATTACTACAACTACAAACCTAATATTGTATAAATTCTTTTACATACACTTTCAGATATATCTTTAAAACTTTGTAACAATAGTGATAAAAATAGTTAAGTACTAACCTTGGGTCAGCCACGTAAAGTGGTTAATTACACTTTTCAATTATTACCTGAGCGAGTGTTGGGTGAAATTTAATAATATAATATTTGTAACAAATCCGTTGGTTTTATTGATTGATTGGTAACGTCCAAGCCACTTATCCTTAAAATCACCTTTTCACTCCATAACGAATGTCCGTTATTTTTTCTATTTTTAATTCCTCTTCGAAATATAATTCCTTTTTTCAATTGCGCTGATAATTTATTATTTGAATATCCGGCTCGAAGGACCATGAATAGGATCGAGAGGACTTCAGGTAATTTTTGTGAAATAAATCTCAAATCGACTGTTCTCCAAGGCTACTATATTTCAAGTCATAAGATTTTGAGGTAAACTGACAATATGTTAGTAATCGTTACATTTTAAAAATAAATAAATTATGTACATGGAAATGAAGGCATGCAGATCTTGGCTCTAAACTTTATTGTAGGCGCTCACGCGATGACGCCTCAACAGACTACATTTTTTGTTACTCATTTATTTAAACAGTATTATTTTGTTTTAAAATAATTTCGACAAGATATCGTTTCGGTGTTTTTCTTTCCCAAACATTTAAAGCTCTAAAGCTCTAAAGGGGAAAAAATTGGGACTTCGGGCAGATGTGAAACATCGAAATTGTTTTGTATAAGTTATTTGTTCCTTAAAATAAAATGACTGTTTACATTACGTTACATTAATATTCAATTTTATTTAATACAAAATTATTATTTTTTTAATTTAGGGGCTTTGTGGAAAGAAATATAGTCACAAAAAAAAAATCCTAACTTCTTCAGTACACTGTCTCTCTAAAGCTAATCTTTTGTCTTTCTCTATTTTAATTTTGTGCCTACGGATGAATTCATTGAGACATTTTATTTTTCTCTTCTGGCCAGCAAATTTATCTTGCGCCTGCGGAGCTTGCTTTTCTTGCTTCTGAAAATAAAATTTTGTGTTAATAAAGTTTATGAATTTAATTTTTATTTATAGTAATGGGATAAAGGGCACAATCAGTTGACCGTTAGATTAGTTGTCAAGAATTTTTGTTTATATATTATAAAGAATTTTGGCAACTTGGAATGAACTCACGTCTTTAAATTATATAACTACTAGCTGTTGCCCGCGGCTTTGCCCGCGTGGAAGTTTGTTATATGTATTTAATTAAAACTGTGTAAAAGTATGTATTAGTAATTTATTCATGTTTTAAACCTATTTATTTATTTTTGATCAATAGCCCATTTAAAAGAACTTTCATACAAACATTTGACCCATATTTCATCCCCTTTAGGAACAGAATTTGCGTAAATGCTGATATAAGTATTCGTCTATTTGTAATCATCAGAAACATAAAGCCGAAAGTTTTCAGGCTGCTAAATTAAAAAATTATGGACTTCCAAACTAACTAATATATGAAATGCCAATGCCTATATATTTCTCCCCTTAGGGGTAGAATACCCAGAAACGTTTAAATATGTATCTACTCGTTTTTTATAACTAACCCAAAGATAATATTTTATGTTTCTAACTCAACAAATGACAGACTTCCATGCAATCTTGCAACCCCTAATTCACCACCTTAGGGGTATAATATCCAGAAACGTTTAAATACATATCTACTCATTTTCAATCAGTAGCCCAAAAACAAAGTTTCATGTTTCGAACTTCACAAATGACGGATTTCCAGACTAACCATTTCACCCCTTAGGAGTAGAATATCCAGAAACGCTTTAACGGGTGTCAAGTCATTTTTAATCAGTAGCTCAAAAATATAGTTCAATGTTGCTAACCTTAAAAATGACGAACATCCATGCAAACTTTCAATCCCTATTTCACCCCCTTAGAGGTAGAATATCCAGAAACGCTTAAGCACGAATCTACTCTTTTTTAATCAGTAGCACATGAATAAAGATTCATGTTTCTAACTTAAAAATGAAGAACTTCCATACAAACTTTCAACCCCTATTTCACCCCTTAGGGGTACAATATCTAGAAACGCTTGAATAGTTATCTAGTCATGTTTAGTCAGTAGCCCAAAAACAAAGTTTCATGTTTTGAACTTCGAAAATTACGGACTTCCAGACCAACCTACACGTTAAATGTCAACCCCTATTTCACCCCTTAGGGGTAGAATATCCAGAAACGCTTAAATACGTATCTACTCATTTTTAGTCAGTAGCCTAAAAACAAAGTTTTATGTTTCGAACTTAAAAAATGACGAACTTCCATGCAAACTTTCAACCCCTATTTCACATATTTAAAATATCTAGAAACGCTTAAGTACGTATCTACTCTTTTTTAATCAGTAGCACATCAATAAAATTTCAAGTTTCTAACTTAAAAAATGACGAACTTCCATACAAACTTTCAACCCCTATTTCAACTCTTAGGGGTAGAATATCCAGAAACGCTTAAATACGTATCTACTCAATTTTAGTCAGTAGCCCAAAAACAAAGTTTCATGTTTCGAACTTAAAAACTGACGAACTTCCATGCAAACTTTCAACCCCTATTTTACCCCTTTAAGGGTAGAATATCTAGAAACGTTGAAATACGTGTTTATTCATTTTTAATCAGCAGCCCAAAAGTAAAGTTTCAGGTTTCCAACTTAAAGAATGACGAACTTCATACAAACTTTCAACCCCTATTTCATCCCCTCACTGGTCGAAATTTCAAAAACGCTAGAACAAATGTTTTATTATTTTTTATCAAGTGCTTAAATATAAAGTTTCATGGTTTTATATTTAAAAATTATGAAATCCCATACAACTTTCCCCTCCCCTTTTAACCCCTTACAACCCCTTTTTCGCGATAAAAAGTAGCCTATGTTTTATCTCGGGGTCTAGAATATCTGTATACCAAATTTCATTCAAATCCGTTCAGTAGTTTTGGCGTGAAAGAGTAGCAGACAGACAGACAGACAGACAGACAGAGTTACTTTCGCATTTATAATATTAGTTAGGATTTGGTACTGATCCATATAAAATTAAGGTTACCTGTTTTCACAGAAATGATATTCCATCGCTTCTCAATCTTACAACGCCAAGTGTTCTGTTGAATGAACTTTCGTCAAAATATAAGGAACAGAACCAGAACCTCTTTGATTTGAGTTACGCTAAAAATAGATGATGATGTGTCATGTCATGTGTCAGGAATGTCATTCATCATCTGTTTCTGGGTGGTGATCTCGCTCGAAAGCAAAGAAATGATGCAAAAATGTTACATTATCTGTCAATATCATCCATCCAATATGGCGGGTTGCGTTTCGTTTTACATTTTTCACTTATAAAACCTAAAAATTACATTTGAAAACTGTACTAAAGCTTAAAAATACGGTCCGTCTTGTATAATTGCCGAATTTTCGGAAATTGCTTAAAAATATTTAGACGCAACTACGGCAGCCCTTAAGCCCCTTACACCATCAATACCCTCAAATTCAGGCGACTCGTTTTAAAATCCAACCCGCCAGTATCAATAATATCCCTTGTTTCCCTTTTCCGACTTCAAATTACTTCTTCTTCTTCTTCTTTTGATGAAATGGCAACCAGCCGGATCTCTTGGATCAGCTATTGCTACCAATGTCAAGTGTAAAGTTTATAGTCTTCAAATCATAAATCTTCAAGTCTACATGTCTTCGTCGTGATGAAATTAATGTTAAAAATATATTAAAAAAATATATGTACGAGATGAAATGGGGACCGTCTTTTGAAAAAACAGAAAATGATCTCCGACTTCAAATTACATTGCTATTGTTCATGAAAACGCTAAACCCGCAAGACATTTATCATGACATTCATGACACATCATCGTCTATCATAAAGATTTTATCCATTTCATTTTTCATAATATCGCTTTTAAAACCTATGTAATACCTATCCTATTTAAATTCCATTTTCCTTAAATCCACTGTTTTATATCTTGAAATGATTTCCTAAGCTTTAAAAAAAAATACCATCAGACAAATTGTCACGTAGTGTCAAACTCAAATTCCACGGTATTTAGAATGTCAGTGGCACGTTGTATTACAGGCGCAGTCGTGGTAGTTCCGGCTTGTTTATCGACGTTGGGACGCGCGTGTATCGCGAGCAGTAGTTGTTGCTTACGGAAATATTCCGGTCGTGCAGTGAACGCAGCAGCGCCGCTCGACAAGGGGAACAAGATGTACGTAGCTGAAGAAAGAGGATCTGCCTACGCTCCCGATTACCGGGTTTATTTCAGTGAGTATATACGCTCCCGTGTCCACTCCAGTGCTGGACCTCCACATTTGCTTATTGTAATCTGTAGGACTTTGACCGTTCTATATCACAGTGACGTGTATCACATCTAGATATACATAGTATTATATCAGACTCCTGCATAACCTAATGACCAATGACCATGACCTTCGCCTGTGTCGCTCATGTTATCTGAAGTGGGTTATGCATTGGTCATATAATGTAACGTTGTAACTAGGAAGTTTCAGTTGTGAACTTGATAAGATTTAAACCTTGACAACATTGTACCTTTCACTTGCCTCCTTACTATAAGCAATGCACTGTTATCTATATCTTTACAATATTTATCTATATCTATAAAACACCTCAATTAAGTATTAAAGCACAGACATCTCTTTTTTTTTATAAGAATACAGCTCAAAGTATTTAATACATTTCACCTGCATGTTATGCAAGATGCTATGAAATGGTAATGTATAGAATTGTTAACATTAGGACCATCCAGTTTGTATGTTATATTGTAGATATTTGTGTGACAATAGATGTTTCTATCAGAATAGGTATATAAACCTTACTGATAAGTTTTTGAATTAAATTACTCATTTTAAGAATTGTTTTTACTCTCATCAGTTCCAATACCTGTGGGGAAATGACTACAGAATTGTAATAATAATGACAACCCTATTTTTTACTTTATTCATTTCTTGGTATCACAAAATATTCATTGAAGTCTCTTGACTTCTATCCACATAGGATAATGGATCTAAAGAGCCAGCTTACAAGCTTATTGTTAGTTTTTCTCACATTGTATATGAATAGATTACTGTGGGAACAGATCTTTCTTAAAAAACTGTTAATGTATTTAAATAGCTGGTTTACCACGTCGCACAACACTTCCATTTACCAAACAGTGTAAAAAGTATATTAAGGCTAGAACATAACTTAAAATATCCATTGATGTAGTGGGCACTGTGCTCATACAGTCCATGTCCAAAGTGTGGTAGGTAACGTTGCACACTATGTACAAGTAAACTGATTTGTTTCAGTGTGTAGACTGTAGGTACTGTTCAGCAAATCATCAAATGCTGTAGCAATTTATACACACATAAAATGATGTCCAAGTCTACCAGACTTTTCTATATAACAAACTTGCTTCATTTTATTTCAAAATGATATCCACACATGTACATTGTTGTGCTTAATCATCAACAACTCTCACTGCTGGGCTCGGGTCTCCTCTCAGGAAAGGGGCTTACCCCTTAGTCACACATCCCCACACTGGCCGAGTGCAGGTTGGGGACTGGCAAGACTTGAATTTTTAAGTTTATTATTGTGTTACACATAGAAGTTGGATGATGTCACATGTTGATAAAGAAATTAATCATTCACATTTCTATTTGTTCTAGCATGAGCGGGGCTTAAGTTCAATTTTATTTTTATCTTTTTCTTTTGGCTTTAACTTTCAGTTTATCAGTGTACTAGACACTTTCTCTTAATTTTACTTTTAAGTCCTTTGATGGCAAGTGAAAGTTGTTTTAATTGTAAAACCATTCATGTAGTTGAATTGTTAAACTTTGTTCATGGTTTGGATTTTATTGGATTCAATTCTAGTTCAAATTAAAAATTCTTTAAATCTACGACAATTACCATGCTACGACAGCCGATTTGCAGTCTAGAGTTCGGCCTGGCCACCCTTCAAGCCGTCAAACAAAATTATTTAAAACTAGCTGAAACCCGCGGTGTTACCCGCGGTTATTGTTATACCGCGAGTAACGCCGCGGGACAAAGTTAGTCTAAAAAAGAGTATCGTAAGTTACTCCCCGAATCATCAGCTACCTGCCAGTGAAAGTACCGTCAAAATCCGTCCAGCCGTTCCAGAGATTACCCGGAACAAACAGACAGACAGACAAACAAAAATTTTTTTAACTACATTTTTGGTATATGTATCGTGTATACATACATATGCATTAAGTAAAAAGCGGTTATTTTAATATTACAAACAGACACTCCAATTTTATTCATTTGAATATAGATAATTTAAATTAAGGTAAAGAGATTGCAATAACGACATAAACAGAACCATATTAGGACTTGTTTTGGTAAACTAACTTGAAATTATAAATTATCTTTGTAATTAGACCTTCAATATACATTGTAACCTTCAGACCCTAGGGTGCATCATAATCATTTAAGATCTGATCCTTTTAATGGCTTCTCCCCACCCTACATTAAAGGTTCAACGCTGACTGAGTTATTCCAATTGTTATTGGATTCATTTGTTTGTTAGGCCGGCGCCTGACAATATTTTTTTTTTTTTATTACATTTTTGTGGTGCCGGACCAGCTTAATTTTATTGTATTTAACATCCAGTAGCAAAATTATTTAACAACAATTAACAATATATTTTTTTATATTACAATACACAAATAAATTTATTTGTTTAATAAAAGCTATCAATGCAGTTAATATATGAGATGCATAACTGTCACCTTGCTCCCTTCTTCCAACTGGGCATATATTAAGTTCTATTCATTATCATGTTCATAGCCCAATTGCACTCAGTGAATTGAAACAATCACCAAGTGTAAGCAACTTCGGAGTGGTCAGCACCTAGATGGGTGACAACTGGTGGCATGATACCATGAGCATCTCCATGATTCGGAGGTCACGTCGGTCCCGGTTATTATCGTAGGATGACAGTTGTGAATCTTCATCATCCAACTTCAAGATTACGGAGCCATAACATTGTCTTGCCAGTCCCCAACCTGCACTTGGCCAGCGTGGGGACGTATGGCCTTAACCCTCTCCTGAGAGGAGACCCGAGCCCAGCAGTGGGACATTATGGGTTGTTGATGATGATGATTGATGAAACTTATGTTTGTATATCACTGATTGTGATTGTTATGAAAACAATCTCATATGTTTGACCTTTTGTCCACTTTATGTGGTTACTTGAAAGGAATGGGTTAGGTTTAGGTGTGAACATTAAAGGTAAATTGAATGCTGATATTTGTCACGTCTCTCAGCAGTTTGTGGTAATATTAGCAATGGGATAATACGTACATACAACAGTTTGTATTGTAAATTGTTATATAGAAAATATTTTTTAAGTTAATCACCTGCTGTGCTAAAAACAAATAGGTTTCATTGAAAACTCTTAATCAGTGAAAGCATATTTAACCAGAATGAGGCAACAGTACTGGTAGCAGTAACTGCTACATCAGATCATACATTCACTGCTATTCAATCATTTAGATGAGGTTACAATACAAAGGTTTAGAGTTGGGCGTAACATGTTTATATACTACCTACTAGATACCTACCAATAATAAAACTGATGTGTATCTCTAAGTACCTACTCATTTGAAGTAGATTAAGTGAGAAGTAAGTGAATAATTGCAGTCTATACAAATAAATAAAATTGGAGGGTCTGTTTATAATTTTAAGATAACTGCATATTAATAAATGCATATGTATGTATACAGGATACATGTACCGGAATAACATTTTTAAAATTCTTGTCTGTCTGTCGGTCCGTTTGTTCCGGGTAATCTCTGGAACGGCTGGACCGATTTTGACGGGATTTTCACTGGCAGGCAGCTAATGATTCAGAGAGTAATTAACATTTGATAAATTATTACAACTTCATTTTTATAATTGAGTAGCTGAACCCCGCGGTATTATCCGCGGTCATCCTCGTACCGCGACTAACGCCGCGGGACAAAGTTAGTCTAAAAAAAGTAGCCTAAGTTACTCCCCGGATCATCAGCTACCTGCCAGTGAATGTCCAGTCAAAATCCGTCCAGCCGTTCCAGAGATTACCCGGAACAAACAGACAGACAGACGGATAGACAGACAAAAATTTTTTTAACTACATTTTTTGGTATATGTACCGTGTATACATACATATGCATTTAGTAAAAAGCGGTTATTTTAATAATACAACCAGACACTCCAATTTCATTTATTTGTATAGACTAGCTGAACTCCGCGGTGTTACCCGCGCTTATTGTCATACCGCGGGTGAAGCCGCGGGGCGAAGCTAGTCTGAAAGAAGTAGCCTGAGTTACTTCCTATATCATCAGCTACCTCTCAGTGAAAGTCCCGTAGAAATCGGTCCAGCCATTCCAGAGATTACCCGGAACAAACACAGACAGACAAACAAAATTTTTGTTTTAGTTTTTTTAACTACATTTTTGTATATGTACCGTGTATACGTTCATTTAGTAAAATCGGTTATTTAATATTACAAACAGATACTCCAATGTTATTTAATAATAATAATAAATATTTCGGACTTCTATCACAAAACGTCATCTAATCCCAAGCTAAGCAGAGCTTGTGTTATGGGTACTAGACAACTGATATAAATACATATATACTTTTTTTTGTAAATACATACATATTATACATAGAAAACCCCCAAACTCCGAAACAAATATTTGCAGATCATACAAACATTTGGTCCGACCCGGGTTTCGAACCCGAGACCTCATGTACAGCAGTCGCGTACGCTACCACTGCGCCAATTAGGCATTTATTTATATAGATATCGTTTCAGGCACTATTTAAAATCTGTAATGAGTATGCGTGTTGTTAATGATTCTGTAATGTGTATACGTTACAGAGGATGAGAGCGGTCCGATCTCGCCCTTGCACGATATCCCTCTGTGGGCCGACAAGGCCAAGCGGCTCGTCAACATGGTAGTGGAGGTTCCGCGCTGGTCCAACGCCAAGATGGAGATCAGCCTCGGCGAGCCCCTCAACCCGATCAAGCAGGACGTGAAGAAGGGCGCCCTCCGCTTCGTGAGCAACGTGTTCCCGCACCACGGCTACATCTGGAACTACGGCGCGTTGCCGCAGACGTGGGAGAACCCGCACCACGTGGACCCCGGCACGCAGGCGCGCGGGGACAACGACCCCATCGACGTCATCGAGATCGGCGAGCGCGTGGCGCGGCGCGGCGACGTGTTCGCCGTCAAGGTGCTCGGCACGCTCGCGCTCATCGACGAGGGCGAGACCGACTGGAAGCTCATCGCCATAGACGCCCGGGACCCCGTCGCCGAGCGGCTCCACGACGTGGCCGACGTGGAGCTGCACTTCCCGGGCCTGCTGCGGGCCACCGTCGAGTGGTTCCGACTGTACAAGGTGCCCGACGGCAAACCCGTCAACCGCTTCGCTTTCGACGGCGAGGCGAAGAATGCCGAATTCGCGTATAAAGTCATCGACGAGGTGAGATTTTCTTTTACGTTTCATACTCGCTTTAAAACATCGACACGAACGGTCAGGCGACTTAGACTCGGTCGTGAGGGTACTTCTTCGTTGGAGCGATAGAACGGCTGCGGCCGGTGTGGCGGTGCGCTCATAGTTCACTAGGAAAGTGGATCCCGTTCGTTAACCGGTTCACTCGAATATAACTTCTCTCGTTCGCACACATCCACAATCAGAGGCCTGGAGAGAGGCGAATGTTCAGCCCATCCCCAAAAAAGGTGACCGCTCCGACCCAGCCAACTACCGATAACTGTCACCCCCATTATCTGCAAAGTGTTCGAACGGATCATTAACAAGCAATTGGTCCACTACCGTCATCGTCAATCGTCAATATGGTTTTAGACCGAAACGATCCACAGGTGATCTTCTTTGGGGTGAGGCCATTGACAGACACGGGGAATCTTTGGCCATCAGCCTCGACTTGGCCAAGGCCTTTGATAGGGTTTGGCAGCGTTCGCTTCTCTCCAAACTGCGGGCATTCGTCTTGCCCCCCAAGCTTTGCAACTGGGTTCCCGCATTCCTGCACCAGGGCCGCATCAAAGCCCTTTGCGACGGTGCGGCCTCTGACTTTCAGTCGATCAACGTAGGAGTACCGCAGAGTTCCGTCCTGTCTCCTAGGCTGTTTCTTCTGCATATCAATGACATAATAGTCCTAGGCAACATTCATTGCTATGCAGACGACAGCACAGTTCATGGAAGATATTTCGGACACCCTGCAGCAAAGTCAGCAGATATCGAGTAAAAACGACAGGAGCTTGTCGCTCAACTCGACCAGGTTCTGGGCCACATTTCTCAATGGGGCTGCGAGAATCTGGTCGAGTTCAACGCCAAGAAAACACAGGTGTGTGCGTTTTCTGCCAAAAAGTCTCCATTCCTTCCCTTTCCAACTTTTCAGAACGCTCAACTACCATTACAAGGCAGACTCGATATCTTAGGCATGGGTATCTGCCGCGACCTCAATCCGCGCGAGTACGTTTAGAACGTCACTAAGGCAACCTCGCGGAAGTTAGGTGTTCTAAACAAGGTGAAACGGTTCTTCTCGCTTGGGCACCTGTTTCTTCTTTATAAGACTCAGTATAAGTTCGCTCGTGCGTGGGGTACTGTTCTCACCTTTGTAACGGTGCCGCGTAGGATCCGTTCGATGCTCTCGACCGGTTGCAGCGGAGAGCAATCAGCAAGCAGCGTATTGTCGGCAGTCCTGATGCCATCGAGCCCTTTGAGCCTCTGTAGATGCGTAGAGATATCTCCTCTATGGCAGTCCTCTATCGCCTTTATCATGGGGAGTGTTCTAATGAGCTCTTTCAACCGGTTCCCCCTTCTCCCTTCCTTAACAGAACAACACGTGCCAGCCTTAGAAGTCACCGCCTTAGAGTGGAAGACATAGGAAGACATACTCGCACTCATCGATTCGGTTCTTCGTTCCCGTGCCGTGCGGTTAAAACCTGGAACTCACTACTGGCGCACGCGTTTTCATAGTATTATGATCCTAGGTTCCTTAAGCGGGGTGTGAAAAAGCATCTCATTAGGTCGTCATAGTGCTGGTCATCGTGCCGCACTGTCCTCATTCGCATCGAGAATAGTGACCGTCACTCTCGGATTCCGCTCGTGCTTTTCATCAGGCGGGGCTGAGTCATTTTGGCAGCTCAAATATATCAAAAAAAGTCGACCGAATACATGTAAATACCGGGTCACCGGTTAAGTCAACCGATCGACCTAAAGGATCGAGGGGTCGAAGCGATAAATTCCGATAAATTTTACCAAAAAATACTTCATCTCGAACCTAGGTATATTTAAAATATTAAACTCGGTCGGGTGATTCTCACCGTCCAGGGAAGGAGCGGGCCGAGAATCGGAAGGAAGCGGCCAGCCGTCGAAGGGAATAACCGTTCGGACGTTCGCTTGCAGGTGCACGAGTTCTGGCGCGCGCTCGTGGCGGGCGACGCGGCGGGCGACGGCGCCGACGCCAACGACATCAGCAAGTGAGTGTGTGCGCGTGTCGTGTGTGTGCGTGTGTGCGCGTGTGCGTGTGGGCGAGTAGTGACGCGTGCGCTTGTCGGCAGGATGAACGTGACGGTGGAGAGCAGCGCGGCGCGCGTGGAGCGCTCGGCGGCCGCCGCGGAGCTGCAGCGCGCCCCGCCCCGCGCCCTGCCCGCGCCGCTGCCGCCCGCAGGTACCCGCCCCCGCCCCCGCCCCCCCTCACACCACCCCACACACCCCACACACACACTGACACAGCGCCCCGCGCCCTGCCCGCGCCGCTGCCGCCCGCAGGTACCCGCCCCCGCCCCCGCCCCCCTCACACCACCCCACACACCCCACACACACACTGACACAGCGCCCCGCGCCCTGCCCGCGCCGCTGCCGCCCGCAGGTACCCGCCCCCGCCCCCGCCCCCCTCACACCACCCCACACACCCCACACACACACTGACACAGCGCCCCGCGCCCTGCCCGCGCCGCTGCCGCCCGCAGGTACCCGCCCCCGCCCCCGCCCCCCTCACACCACCCCACACACCCCACACACACACTGACACAGCGCCCCGCGCCCTGCCCGCGCCGCTGCCGCCCGCAGGTACCCGCCCCCGCCCCCGCCCCCCTCACACCACCCCACACACCCCACACACACACTGACACAGCGCCCCGCGCCCTGCCCGCGCCGCTGCCGCCCGCAGGTACCCGCCCCCGCCCCCGCCCCCCTCACACCACCCCACACACCCCACACACACACTGACACAGCGCCCCGCGCCCTGCCCGCGCCGCTGCCGCCCGCAGGTACCCGCCCCCGCCCCCGCCCCCCTCACACCACCCCACACACCCCACACACACACTGACACAGCGCCCCGCGCCCTGCCCGCGCCGCTGCCGCCCGCAGGTACCCGCCCCCGCCCCCGCCCCCCTCACACCACCCCACACACCCCACACACACACTGACACAGCGCCCCGCGCCCTGCCCGCGCCGCTGCCGCCCGCAGGTACCCGCCCCCGCCCCCGCCCCCCTCACACCACCCCACACACCCCACACACACACTGACACAGCGCCCCGCGCCCTGCCCGCGCCGCTGCCGCCCGCAGGTACCCGCCCCCGCCCCCGCCCCCCTCACACCACCCCACACACCCCACACACACACTGACACAGCGCCCCGCGCCCTGCCCGCGCCGCTGCCGCCCGCAGGTACCCGCCCCCGCCCCCGCCCCCCTCACACCACCCCACACACCCCACACACACACTGACACAGCGCCCCGCGCCCTGCCCGCGCCGCTGCCGCCCGCAGGTACCCGCCCCCGCCCCCGCCCCCCTCACACCACCCCACACACCCCACACACACACTGACACAGCGCCCCGCGCCCTGCCCGCGCCGCTGCCGCCCGCAGGTACCCGCCCCCGCCCCCGCCCCCCTCACACCACCCCACACACCCCACACACACACTGACACAGCGCCCCGCGCCCTGCCCGCGCCGCTGCCGCCCGCAGGTACCCGCCCCCGCCCCCGCCCCCCTCACACCACCCCACACACCCCACACACACACTGACACAGCGCCCCGCGCCCTGCCCGCGCCGCTGCCGCCCGCAGGTACCCGCCCCCGCCCCCGCCCCCCTCACACCACCCCACACACCCCACACACACACTGACACAGCGCCCCGCGCCCTGCCCGCGCCGCTGCCGCCCGCAGGTACCCGCCCCCGCCCCCCTCACACCACCCCACACACCCCACACACACACTGACACAGCGCCCCGCGCCCTGCCCGCGCCGCTGCCGCCCGCAGGTACCCGCCCCCGCCCCCGCCCCCCTCACACCACCCCACACACCCCACACACACACTGACACAGCGCCCCGCGCCCTGCCCGCGCCGCTGCCGCCCGCAGGTACAATACTTGTTACTTTCATACTATAAAAACGAGTAAAAAAATAAAAAACTCAAGTAACCCGATCGAGTAAGCAAAACCCATTGTACTCAGTTGAAATGTTTTTTATTCGCACAAGCTCTTGGTAGGTTCTTAACTTTACCGAAAAATTAACAGAGACAGAGATAGTAGACTTGGCCATGAGTGAGCGAGACAAATAGTGACGCCACTTTTACCAAAATCAACAAGATCACTCGAAGATGGTCGAACATGTTGTCTTATCGTCGTTAAGATCGAAGATCACTCAGTTGAAATGTTTTTTATTCGCATAAGCGAAGATAATAAGAGCTTATACTCTTGGCAGGTTATTAATTTTACGCCAAAATGCTGAGAGACATGAATAGAGTACATGAACTTAATTATGCTAGTTGTAGAAACACAATGCACAATGTCTTACAAATTTTGTCGTATGAGCAAACTGAGCAGTTACTTGAAGTATGTAAATAAAATTAGCCGAGCTGAGCTGCCAATTTCTTGACCCACTTATTTCTAGTGCTACAAAATTGCTATGTATGTTATTAAAATATATCGTTACTTTAAGCACTAGGTAATTATGTAAATTTAAGTGAATGCAATTGTTTTGTAAGCATTTTTCTCCGCCCGAGACACAGATTCAATCTAGTTCGGGCAAATAACAATTCATGTACTTTATTTGTAAAAAAAAAAATGAAGGATTTCATTGTAAATTATTGTACCTTTTAACTAAATAAATATTATTTAATTGCCTCGTTGGTCTCGCGGTCGGCGTGTGCGACTGCTGATCATGAGGTCTCGGGTTCAATTCCCGGGTCGGACCAAAAGTTTGTATGATCTACAAATATTTGTTTCGGAGTTTGGGTGTTTTCTATGTATAATATGTACGTATTTACAAAAAAAAAAAGTATAAATGTATTTATATCAGTTGACTAGTACCCATAACACAAGCTCTGCTTAGCTTGGGACTAGATGGCGTTGTGTGATAGATGTTCGAAATATTTATTTATTAAATATTTATTATCATTATTACTCACTAGCTGTTGCCCGCGGCTCCGCCCGCATGTATGTCGATTATCGCGTATACGTTATTCTTATGTATAACCTATATCACTGTCAAGTTTCATCCAAATCCGTTTAGGAGTTTTTGCGTGAAGAAGTAACAAACATACACAGTCACAAACTTTCGCCTTTGTATATTAGTGTGATTACTCGTCACACTCATCACCCTTATATTTTGTGACTATTAAATTTGGTCGGATTCCGGATATATCACTTTTTTCGCATTTTGGAATGTAGGGTAAGCGTACTGAACTGGAAAAAAAGGAAAATGTACCTACCGATAGTAGGCATCTTAGCTAGATCTTAGGACCTAAGACTTAGGTAAATATGCTATTACCGCTGTGGAAGGGTATACAATCCGGACTCTAGGGTGACAGTTGACTCTCCTCACCCGTCAACTCTAAATGTTTTAATATAGGTTAGGAAGATGAGATGTTTTTATTTTTCGTGTAATTTGTTGTTTGGCCAGCGACACGAGTCGCGCGGCCGGGGGGTGGGGGCTGGCTCTTGTCGTCCTGGACTCTTGTCGCTCCCACTGAGCGTGCGTGTGCTTGTTGCTTGTTGCAGTGGACAAGTGGCACTTCGTGTCCAACCTGTAGGAGAGGCGGGGCCGCCGGCCCGGCGCGGCTCTGCCCGGCCCGGCCCGGCTCAACACGGCCCGGCCCGACCCGGCGCGGCTCACCGGACACGAGCTACCCGACACATAGCGCCCCTACGTGAACGTCGCCTACGATCGGATGAACCGTCATATTGACTAACGAGCAGAGAGGACCACACACACACACACACGCTTGGCCGACGCGTGATTATAAAATGAGTTTGAAGAGCGCGGGAGCGCTGAGGCCGACGTCGGCTAATATTTTTACGTTCTTAATGTTGGTTAGTTAAATAAACTTAAATGATTTTTAAAGTACCTAAACGGTATCCCTTCTGTCGTCCAGCGAAAATATTTATTTAGGTACACGATGTGAAAACGACAAAATATAAACGTAGGTTTTAAATACATTGAAAATAATCAAAATAGTTTCTGGTTGTGACCGAACCCCGCCATCGTCGACCTCCCCGACGTACCCCCCGACGTACCCAGTGTTGGTGTTGCTACTGCCCGACCTGCCCGTGGGCTAGCGTGAGGCAGGGCCGGGCTCGTGGCCGGTGAGCCCGCGTAGGCCGGCTGTATATCTAAGTATTTATGTGTATCACTTAAGTGTATATTTATATAACACGATTAAAGTTATTAAGCAAAATATGTTGTTGTTTATTTACTCTTCGATTCAGCCGTCCCTTAATTTTGCATTGCAGTAACGAAATCATTTTTTTGTTGTCCTGTAATGACTTTAAACTGTTGAAGTTGCGTCGACGTCGTAACTGGAGTAAAACCGTAGACCAGATACAATAACATGTTATATGGTCTGTAGCCGACTGTTTACAACAAACAATCAATTGCACAGACTCGGCCTCACCTTACTAAGTACGCGATAGATGGCGCGCACATCGACCTACATCACGATGTAGTTTGATTCGAAACAGTAGTAGTTAGTATAATTTATTAAAATGAGATCAGTAAAGCAATTAGATTAGAGTAGCCCATAACAGACATAAATGACCAAGTTGTAAGTGACCTCTCAAGCGATAATTATTCGTGGAATGTATCGGAGAACAGTATCATAACGCCTCGTGAACGTCTGCTACGGTTTCGTAGGTGGAGTGAGAGGTGGAAACCTCCCACGTATAAATCATTTCCTCTTAGCTGGAAACTTGATATCTAAACACGCGGTAGCATGTCGATCCAAGTTCAAGCTACCAGAACTGGCTAGCAGCACCGTGTGGAATGTATTATTCAGTAGCGGCGCTAGGGTAGGGCGCGGTTGGGCGGTCGCCCACGGCCCAGGGCGCCAGATAAAAGCTTTGCATCCCATCGCTCATAGTTCGAGGTCCACTTACTCGTAAATTCCCTAAATTTCGAAAACTTCTTTATGTTTGCAACACTTAGTATTAAATTTGTTCGAACGGAGCACTGCATGCTGTTCAGTTTACCCGGCATTCCCAATCATAGAGAATCACGTTGTCTATCTCTTTATAACATTTAAGTTAAAAAAAAGTTAGCGTTATTTTTAGTGAAGCGGAACAAACTCAGCTTATTCATAAAATCAGTGCATGTACAAAACAATAAGTCCAATTATTTTAAAACAAACAGACGCGATTTACTAATCAGATGGTCCATGCTAGGTTGCAATGCTAATGTTCTTGAGTTTTCGTTTCTACTACCGAGTGACATTAGTTTAAAAAAAAGAGGAGGTTCTATGATCCACTGAATGTATTTTTTGGAACGAAGTACCTTATTGCGCTTTGCAAAAGGGGGCTAGACGAAAAAAATTAAGCCCAAACGTTGTATAGACACTTTTTGCTTAAAACCAAAAGTTGTAACGACATCTTTTGCTATAGTTGTAAGCCGTGCGGCGTGCGCGTGTTTCTCTGTCTGTCTCTCTCTCTTTCTCTCTCTTAGAAAGCAAGCCAGTTATTTTCGTTTCGTCTTTCTATTTTGCATTGAACAGTGTGGTGTCGCGACGATTATTTTTGTTGAGTGTATAGAGGTGTTTGGTACATAATAAATAATAACAATAATGAATCCTGACTGTAGTGTGAGTAAACTTCGTTCCTTCCGAGTGTCCCTCGACACCTCTCAAGTTTTTTTTTTACTAATAGTTTATAAATAGTGTAAAAGAAGATATTCGTTTTTTTGAAGGATTATTTAATTAGATAAGTACTTTTAAGTATCTATCTATACTTATTATGATGAAGAGATAACATTTGTTTATTTGTTTAAATGTTTGGGGCGGGATGGCGAGCTAATCTCTGGTTCTAATTACCTATATGAGAATCATGAAATTTTGATTTGAAGATGGACGCCGAAGAAATACATAGTTTAGCTACTTTTTAATGCGGGAAAATGTCTAATTCCCATTCCCGTCCATCCCATTCATACGTTAATACGTCAATTGATGCGAAAGCATCACTAGCCCGCCATGGTGTGGGTCGCCATGCTGCATTGTTGCATTGTCTGCATTCGCAGTATGGCGACCACCACTCTTGGATTCTGCTCATGCTTTCCATCAGGCAGAGTAGAGTCATTTTGGTAGGGCAAAACATAAAAAAAAAAAAAAAAAAAAAAATTAAATTAAATCTTAGCACTATCACGAAACACAAATATATTCTGCTGCCATATCAACGTTACCTAGATTTTTCAACCTTAATTTTATACACGGGAAATAAGTTTGAAATAATAAATAAATATTTTTTTGACTTTTAATTTGTTGCCGACTTTATTGATTCTAGTACAAAATGTCTGAACACGTTCATTATATAAAAAAACTATCTAGGTCAAAATATAGGAAACTGAAAGCAGTCAAACAATAGGAATTTCAAAGAACAAAACATGGACTGAATATACCATTATATCTGGAATACAAATGAATGTATAGTAGGTAGTGGAGCCTCTATGTGACAAGTCAGATCAGATGATTGAAGAGATATTCAAGTGTCTCATGAGACTACTACTCTAGCCGAACAGCTAAAAGATTTCAGAATTTGAATTTTTAAACTGTCTTTTGGACACTATATTAATTTCATTCAATGAAAGGTATCATTAAATGAGTACTCGGAATCTTGCTCTTTATTGTACAATATTAAACAGATTCAAGTAAAATCCGACCTTTTCAAACTCTGTGGTGATCTCCAATAAAAATTGACTGTAGGCTCTAAATCAGACATAGATGGTTGTATGAGAAAAATACATTTAACATGTCTGGTACATAAAATTGCTTTGAAAAAAAAAACAAGATATCTGTATGAAAAGCTAGAATGGGTTCAAGATGTGCAAGTGAGAAATACTCGCAGAAGAGAAGCAAACAACTTGGTAATAACAGCACACAGAACAGCCCAATACAAGGGAGGTTTTAAGTATTCTGCTTCAAAGATATGGAACGACTTACCTCCACCACTGCGAAAAAGCATGTCCCATTTCAAGGTGACTTGGGAGTCACCTTGAAAAATAATTTACGTACTAAATTCCTTGCTGAACAGAAATTAATGTAGCAGAACTGTGTGTCTGTCGCACCTTTACAGTGTGAAACTCTGTGCATGGATGAGTGTCTGATTTTCTGCTTTGTTTTGCTTCTTGCTTTTTGATTTTTGTTGTTTTTACGTGATATTTTATTTTCTTTTAGAGTAGTCGCTTTTTGTATACATTGTTTTTGTTTCCGATTAACGTAGTACAGTATCATCTCATGTCTGATGTGTTGCGTTTTGTCTGTGTGTGTTTTCTTATATCCGCAACTGTTGGCGCAAATGTCAGGGGCCAGCTGAAAATCAGTGCTGTGCTTCAGTATAGGGTAAACCGGGCTGGTTGCCTTTGCTGCATCATGCGATTTTTATGTGTTTTTGTTGTTCTAGTTTGTAGATTGTATGTTGTACTATGTTGTAGCAAAAATAAATGGTTTAAATGGTATGTTATGTGATAAATTCGTAAGTCTGAAATTCTTTTTACTTGATCAGAATGTTTTCTATTTTTGTTTTAAATTTTATCAAAGATCGCAACTTACAAGAAAGGTATCGAAATGTATGGATAGCATTGCGGATATTATTGTCTATGGCATAATAGTTGCTAGTGGGGAGAGGAGTTTTTCATTGATGATGCTAATAAAACCCTACCTTCGATCAATAATATCTCAATCTAGATTGACAAATTAAGCAACTTTGTCAACTGAAAAAGAAATTGCTGAAAATATCGACTTTGATAACCTTATAAAACAGTTCACTGATAGAAAGGCCAGAAAAGTAAAATTTTACTAGTTTTTTTCTAATAAAATGTTTCTTTTAATAAATGCATATGTCATTGTATAATTTCTCTTTTTTCGTATGGGTTTTAGTTGCAGTTGGGGGGCGCCGTAGAAATCTCGCCCAGGGCGCTGGTAGTGTTAAAACCGGCACTGGTAATATTACACGAACCATTCGGAGCTACTTTTGACACCCTCTTATCTTAAACACCATTTCACATGGTGGTGTTAAATTTGACTCATATATTACGACTTGCGAGATTCATATGTCCTCTAAATTTCATAAACACATCTCAAACGGCTATTAAAGTATTAACGTCCAAAATCGTCATTTTTATCACTGACTCACCTATAGATCAAAATTCTAACCCAGTTCCAGATGACCTAGAAAGTCCAAAGGACAATGGCAGGTTTGTATGGGACTTTTGTACCGCTTACTACTTCTCATGGTTGAGATTTTTATTATATTTATTAGGTTAGTTATATCATCAACAACTTCAGTTTAAATTACCAGATTTTTAGCAGCTTGCAATCAAAAGATATTTCAGTTTTAAATTCACATAAATCTATACAAATAAATAAAATTGGAGTGCCTGTTTCTAATAAGTGTACACGAAGTAAGTGTACACGATACATGTACCAAAATAACATTTTTTTAATTTTTTTCTGTTTCTCTGTCTGTTTGTTCCGGGTAATCTCTGGAACGGCTGGACCGATTTTGACGGGACTTTCACTGGCAGGTAGCTGTTGATCTGAGGAGTAACTTAGACTACTTTACTTTAGGATAGCTTCGTCACGCGGCTATACCCGCGGTACGACAATAACCGCGGGGTTCAGCTAGTCTTAAATATTATTCCCCCCCAATGTATCCCTACGTTGTCGTCGTGGTGGGGCTTGCGTGGGTCGATGATTTCTGGGGCTACGCCGGTAGAGCCACTCATGCCGGATAGGCCCAGAAGGAGACCCCAGACTAAATGGGATACGAGACGGAGTCTGTTAAGACTGCCGCGTGGGGCACTCTAAACGTCCCTCTGCTCTAGCAGAGGGCGTATTAGAGTGCCAGTAGTTCCGAGAGGGACAGGGGGCGGACGGATCAGGTCTGGTGCAGACCCCGTCCGGCCCAGCCGTAATCCTGAACGGACAGGACCGGTGGCTCTTCGAAGCCGCGAGGACGTAAACCTCTATAAAAATACCCTAAGCTCACGCTCTGACGCCTGGCAAGGAGCTGAATCGCTGGAGGGAGTCCAGTGCCAAGGGCGTCCTGTCGAAGGACACTAAACTAAAAAAACAATGACATGGAACAAAATAAGGATAAACCTACCCAGGAGGGTCCTAGACGCGACGCGTCTGGGGAATCCCTTCCGGAGCCAGTCGGCTCCGGCAGCCCCCAATCGTATTATGGGGGGGGCATTCAATGTCTTACACGCCCGTTGCCGAGCGGTAAATCCGGCAACCTAAATATCGCGGAGGACGCGCAAACAAACTCACCATTTTTAGTTTTAAGAGAGCGGAAAAGGCCGACGCGGAACAGCAGAGGCCAATTCCAGAAGGTGGACATCCACTCCTCCACCGATGATGTTGCTGCGGCTGAAACGCCTATACCGGTTGGGCTCCCAGAAGTCGATCTGACTGCTGGGAGCCGAAGACGATCGGAACGCGTGCGTTCCAGATCGGCAGTGGATGCAGCGGGTAGTAGTTCCGGTGTGAGGACGGACGCACCGGAACCGATGGATACGGAGGCAGACGGCCGGAAGCGCGGTCGCCCCCAGGGCTGCGAGAGCGACATCTCCCAGGAGATGTTGCCTCCGCCTAAGGTTGCCAGCAGCCATAGGGGGCGATCGAGGACCCCGGTGTCAGTCTCGTCAGGTTCCGTCTTTTGTAAGGCGGAATCCTACAGAAGGGCTCGGGCGGACGGAGAACTGCAGGCGGAAGAGGAGATCGCTGGTCTCCTGCTTAGGATAGGTGAGCCGGTAGATGGGGACTCAGTGCCCCAAACACCGTGCTCCCTGCAGGAGAGAGCGGAAGCGGCGGTGGCCATCATCCACAAGGTGGCCACCAAATCCGTGAACCTGAAGGGCCCTTTCGTGAGGGCCCTCAAGGACTCCTCTTCCGCCGTAGCCGGGGTCGTGGAGACCCTCGCTGGAGACGTGGCGCGCCTACAGGCGGCCAATGACCAACTGACGGAGCAGGTGGCGGACCTGATCGCTCAGTTCGCCCAATTTCGGGCGGAGCACCCTGAGCGTAAGGTCCCTGTCCCATCTGCGTCCCAGTCGGCCCCGACTACGTCCCAGCCGGCCCCGTCTGCGTCCCGGCCGGCCCCGTCTTCATCCCGGCCAGCCCCGTCTGCGTCCCGGCCGGTCCCGTCTGCCTCCAAGCCGGCCCCGTCTGCGTCCCGGCCGGCCCCGTCTGCCTCCCAGCCGGCCCCTACCATCCCCGGGGTACCAGACGCCGTCCTGCAGCAGATGCTGCAGCAGATCCTCACCACGGTGGGGAATCTGGTGGACGGTCGTCTGGCCGGCCTGGAGGCGAGGCTGCCTCCCGCCCCCATTATTCGGCCGCCTCTTGCAGCGCCAAGGCCGAAGGTCGCGTCGGCACCGACCCCGCTCCCCGTGGTGGGGGGTCGCGTGACGTACGCGGCGGTGACGACGGCGCCGGGCCCTACCGCTGCTCGACAGTCGCAGCAGCGGAAGACAAAGGCCCCAGCCAAGACGGCTGCGCCGAAGAGGACGGGGCCCAAGACGGCGGCGGGGGCAGGAGCGGAGTTTCCTCCGCTCCCCACTCCAACACCTCTGCCAGGCCCCCCCACATCTACTGCCCCATCAAATGATGGTTGGCAGCTAGTAGGGGGGGCTAAGTCCCGACAGCGGGCCAATAAGGCTGCCCGAAAGGCGGCCTCTGGCCCGCAATCGTCGTCGGTGTCCCGGGCCGCTCCGGGGGGGCCGCGGAAGCTGCAGCCGCCAAAGACCGCGGCTGTGGTAGTTACGGTCTCGCCGGAGGCGGCAAGGGGCGGACTGTCCTACGCGGCCGTCTTTAAGACGGCCCGGGACAGTCTCGCCCCAGATTTTGGAGCGTCAGGTGTCCGCTTGCGCCTCGCCCAGACGGGAGCTCGAATCCTCGAGTTCCCTGGGGCTGATGGCGCAAAGACGGCGGACACCTTCGCCGAGAGGCTGAGGGAGGTCTTCTCCGCCACGGATGGTGTGAGGATCTCCAGGCCCACGAAGTGCGCAGAGCTGCGCATTTCGGGCCTGGACGACTCCGTCACTGTGGATGATGTCCGCGCTGCCGTCAGAGAGAAGACGCAGTGCGGCGCGGACAACATCCGGGTCGGCACCATCCGCCCCGGTCCAGGAGGGCTTAGCGCCGTGTGGGTGAGCTGTCCCGTGGCGTCGGCCAAAATTTTGGGCGACGCCGGCAAGATCCTCATCGGTTTCGTGAGTGCCAGAGTTACTGTGCTGGCCGCGAGACCGATGAGGTGCTACAAGTGCCTTGCCGCGGGACACACTCGCACTAAGTGCGCAAGCTGCTTCGACTGCAGCGGACTATGTTTCCGCTGCGGTCGACCGGGGCATAAGGCGGCAGAGTGCTCTGCCGCCCCTCACTGCCCTATGTGTGCGGCGGGCAAAAAGCCCGCCAATCACCAGATGGGGCAGGGGGGCTGCAGGCCTCCCCAAGCTTCTCGGCAGACGCCGGGGGCTAGCCTGGCGACCCAGGCTGCCACCGACGTTGTCCGTCCGTCCTCGTCGACGCCCATGGAGGAGGTTGTAGAGACGGTCCAGTAATGGACCACGTCTCCAACCTCCTTGTCCAGACGAACCTCAACCACTGCGCCGCGGCGCAGGATCTCTTCCTGCAAAGTATGGCGCAGTGGTCGATCGGTGTTGCCGTAGTCGCGGAGCCCTATTACGTTCCTCCCCGTCCAAACTGGATGGGTGACTGGGACGGCTCCGTGGCAGTCGTCGCTTCCGGGGTGGCTCATTCCCCACCCTTGTCGCTTAGAGACAAGGGCTCGGGATATGTTGCCGCCGAGTGGGGGGGGATCACCGTTTACGGTATATACTTCTCCCCCAACCGGAGTTTGAGCGACTTCGAGGTCTTCCTTAACAGCTTGGAGACCTCGATGCGGCGATTAGCGTCTGGGCACGTCCTCGTGCTGGGGGACTTCAACGCAAAATCCATTGCGTGGGGGTCCCCCGGGACGGACGCCAAGGGCGAAGCCGTCGAGGAGTGGGCGGCTTCGGTGGGCCTCTGTTTGCTGAACAGAGGCGCCACCAACACGTGCGTGCGACAGCAGGGGGGGTCGATAGTGGACCTTTCGTTCGCTACCCCTGCTGTCGCCGCACGAGTAAGGAACTGGTGTGTCCTGGAAGAGGTCGAGACGCTCTCGGATCATTTGTACATCCGATTCGAGCTCTCCCGGTCCCAGGGCCCCAGTAGGGGTCACGTGGCGCGGCAAATGTCCCACTTTCCGCGGTGGGCTGTCGCCAAGCTCGACAGGGACCTGCTGGAGGAGGCGGCCATCGTTCATTCGTGGCTGTCTCCGCGGGCCCCGACCGGGGAGGTCGGCGTGGACTTGGGGGCTGGCCGTTTTCGCGATGCGATTACGCAGATTTGTGATACGGCCATGCCCCGCGTCCAGGGTCGTCGGCCTCCTCGGAAGGAGGTCTACTGGTGGTCCCAGGAGTTGGCGGACCTCCGTGCGGCTTGTACTCGTGCCCGGAGGTCTTACACCCGCAGCAGGCGACGTTACCGCGGAGACGGTGGCGGGGACCAGCTTCAAGAGGAGTACCGCGAAGCGCGGAAAACTCTGAAGCTGGCCATTTGCCGCGCCAAAGAGGTGAAAAAAAAGGAGATGCTGGAGAGTCTCGACCGTGACCCCTGGGGTCGCCCATATCGTGCGGTGCGACAGAAGCTCCGCACGGCGGGCCCCCCCCTTACCGAGACTCTCCAGCCCAGCTTCCTGCAGGAAGTGGTCGAGGGACTTTTCCCGCAGCGGGCGGAGCACACACCCCCGTCGATGGCCTATGCGGTCAGAGACGACGGGGGTCGAGAGGAAGACGTGCCGCCCGTTAGGGAATCGGAGGTTGGGGCGGCTGTTCTGCGGATTCGTTCCAAGAACACCGCCCCCGGGCCGGACGGGGTTCCAGCCCGAGTTCTGGCCCGAGCCCTCGACCATATGTCGGACCGCCTCATGGAAGTGTTGGACGCTAGCCTGGCGTCCGGACGCTTTCCTGAGTGCTGGAAAGGCGGGAAGCTGGTCCTATTGAGGAAGCCGGGACGGCCTGCCGATTCGGTCGCGGCCTATAGGCCCATCGTGTTGCTGGACGAGGCGGGTAAACTTTTTGAGAGGATACTCTCTGCCCGCATCGTCCGGCAACTCCGCGAGGTGGGGCCCGACCTGTCGGACGCCCAATTCGGATTCCGAGAGGGGCGTTCGACGGTCGATGCCGTGATGCGCCTTAGGGCCGTGACCGAAGAGGCAGTGAGCTGTGGCGGCGTGGTGTTGGCGGTGTCTTTGGACATCGCCAACGCCTTTAATAGTCTGCCATTCAGCTGCATCGGGGAAGCACTCCAATACCACGGAGTGCCAGAGTACCTGAGGCGGCTGGTGGCAGACTATTTGCAGGAGCGTACCGTCGTGTACGAGGATCGAGATGGCGCCTTGAGACGGCGACCCATGTCGTGCGGCGTTCCGCAGGGGTCTGTCCTAGGACCACTCCTGTGGAACGTGGGATACGACTGGGTCCTAAGAGGTCGTCTCCCCCCCGGGCTGGGCGTAATTTGTTACGCCGATGACACTCTTGTCACAGCCCGGGGGGCGAACTTCCAGGAGGCGGCGCGCCTGGCCACCATTGGTGTTTCTCTGGTGGTCGGGCGCATCGAGGCGCTGGGCTTACGGGTGGCCCTGGACAAGACGGAGGCCCTACTGTTCCATGGGCCCCGTCGTGGGCCGCCCCCCGGCGCCTCCATAGTGGTCAACTCGGTCCTCGTACCGGTTCGGGCCCAGATGAGGTATCTGGGCCTGATCCTCGACGGTAGGTGGCTCTTCGACGAGCACTTCCGACAGCTTGGTCCCAGGCTGGTCGACGCTGCCTCTGCCCTTGGGCGACTTTTGCCCAACTTGGGCGGAGCCAGCGTCGCAACGCGACTCCTCTACACGGGGGTGGTCCGGTCGATGGCGCTGTATGGGGCACCGGTGTGGGTGGCGGCTCTGACCGCCCTCAATAAGGCCCGCCTCTGGCGGCCTCAGAGGGTATTGGCGGTCAGAGCCATACGCGGATACCGCACGGTGTCCACCGAGGCGGCGTGCGCCTTGGCCGGAACACCTCCGTGGGATTTGGAGGCGGAAGTGCTCGCCGAAGTTTATCGACGGGTGGCTGAATTCCGGGCGGAGAGAGGCATTCGCCCTCCGCCCGAAGAGGTACGCGAGTGGCGTGAAGCCGCCCGTCGAGCCACGATGGCTCGCTGGTCGTTCCGGCTGGAGACTCCACGCGCTGGCTTTGCCGCCGTGGAGGCTCTCCAGCCGGTCATCCTCGAGTGGGCAGGGCGGCAGCACGGGACCCTTTCCTTCCGACTGACGCAGGTTCTTTCCGGGCACGGATGCTTCGGAAAGTACCTGCACTCAGTCGCCAGGAGGGAACTGAGTCCCGCCTGCCACCACTGCGACTGCAGTGAGGACTCGGCCCAGCACACGCTGGCGATCTGCCCCGCATGGGCGTCGCAGCGTCGGGCCCTCACTGCAGTCATCGGAGGAGATCTGTCGCTACCGGCCGTCATACGATCCATGGCCGGTAGCGACAGCAGTTTTACCGCGGTCGCAGCCTTCTGCGAAGACGTAATTTCGCAGAAGGAGGCGGCGGAGAAGGCCCGGGAGGATGATATCCATTCGGACCCGATCCGTCGCCGGCGAACCGGGCGGCGGAGGCGCGCCTATCAGCGCCTCATGCCGCCCTGAGTGTGGCCGCGGATGGTCGGGACGGGTTTTCCCCTCCATCCGTTCTAGTGGCTACCCGCGAGGGGGCGACGTTACGCGTGTGCCGTACGTCGCCCAGATTGAGAGTTTTTACCAGCAGACGGTGCCCGCTTCAGTGCGGGCAAGCGCTGGGAGGGGTCCGGATGTGTTAATAACAGCAGTTCCCGGATCCTTCCCGTCTCAGGCGCAGAGTGGCACACCGTGTGGTTTTAGTCGGTTCGATTCCGACACACCGCCCCGCCGCAAACCCCGGCGGGGTGACGGCCCGAGGGGGTTTCCACACGTTAAAAAAAAAAAAAAAAAAAAAAAAAAAAAAAAAAAAAAAAAAAAAAAAAAAAAGTCTTAAATATTATTCGGCGTACACTCTGATTTGACTTCCTATGAAGTAAATATTCCGTATAGGTATGTTTTTACTTCCAAACCAATAAGTATACAATTAAATTTAATAAGAAGTATTGAAATATAACAATCGATACATAACTGAAGTGAAACCCACAAGAAGTGATAAAGATTATTGAAGTTGTTTATACTTTTCGTTTTCGCTTTGGGTTGCGGTTGCGAGGTTGCAGCACCTCTCTGATTCACTGTCAGAGCTGTCTGTTACGATGTTCTCATCGTCAGACGTCAGCACTAGTAGATCCATGTCTTACAAATCAATATATATATATATGTCGGAGAACGAGTAGATTTTTTAAGTTTAATTTGGATTTGTGTTTATTTCAATCGATTATTCGAAACGTCAAACTGTGCATCGAGAAACATGGCAGTTTGGGTGGAATCTGTGGACGGTGTATGCAAAAGAAGGCGCACTGATTATTTGTTATTAACGATGTGATTATTACGTCTTAGTTTACTTACAGCTTGATTTAATGTTGGTTTAGTTTTAGTCGATTCTGTAAGCAATATTAAATGTTACTAAAATGTGTGCGGGTAACACCGAATACAGTGGTAGGTGTCACCACTAGACTAGCCGGTATAAAAGAGAGCGGCCGCACGAGTTGCGGGACTACTAACCTATTGGCTCTTAAACTAACTACCCACCGTTTCGTATTGAGGAAAAATAGAATCAACAGATCAGTTTAGTACGGGCATTGTACGAGGAAGGACAAGCTGTAAATAAGCTAAGTACATAGGCTTCTTAATTGTTGTAATTGACTATTGATAGTTTGTAACTAATAAGTTAAGATGTAACTTTCAAAAGAGTGGCCATGAGTTTCTTTGCCGGTTTCTTCTCATAAGGCCCTACGCATTTGGAAACTGGAGGTTATAGATTGACACGGACGTTCAGTGGATTTTGGTGTTCTCACCTAATTCACTTTGACAGTGTTGTGCCGATCTATGATTTTAACTGTAGCTTCATTGATTCAATAAACTATTGGAATTCTATATTGTCTTTGGCTGTGCAAATAAACCCTACCTACCAACGTGTGTAATAATGAAGATTGATTACTAGACTAGACTAGACTTGATTAAGAGCGATTTCTATTGCTTTAAATCCTGAGTGCCACTTGACAAAATATGCAATTGACGTCGGCGAAACTGACGTCACCATTTCATAAAAACCGCTTCGACCGATCGCCCCGCTGTGACTCCGACATCAGAAGTGGGATTACCTGTGAATTACCCTATGGATTACCTGTGATACCCCTAGAGATTACCTGTGAATTACCTTATGGATTACCTGTGAATTACTGGTCTACCTCTATGGATTACCCCTATGGTCTACCTCTATGGATTACCCCTATGGATTACCCATAACGGATCAGGAACAAAATACAGGGCAGATTGTTATTATTTTATTTTACGTATACCCTACGTTAAAAAAAAATCTTTTCGATACGGAATTAATTTGTGTTATACGAGAACCGCCAACTAGTGAGAGAACTACTCCGACTGTAAAAGTGAAGTGATGTGTGAAAAATACAAGCGCTGTCAAACCTGTGGCAAAATCATGTTTACGTAATCCAGTAAAGATTAGGACAATTTTAGTCGTGACAATATTGCTAACACATATTCTGAGATTTCAGATACTACCTCGCCTGATAGTCGAAGGAAACCAAAGCGCAGAAGACGATTACTTGAACCTTATTCAAGTGTGATGTCATAGATGCCGTTCCAATATGAATGCCAAGGCAAACGATTTACAAACCGAGTAACCAGTGAATGTCAGCTCCATCCAACCAGCTCTAGTTCAGCTCCAAGAAAGATTTGGTGAGAAGTTTTCATTTTGTTTCAAATGCTCTTTAATAAGACAAATTCTGTCGGATAGATTTCTGGGCCAACGACAATATAGTGCAGTAATGTTATTGAGGGTAGATAACGCCCGCCTTTATTGTAACATAGTATTGAGTGGTCCACGAATTGTTGCTCTGAGTCTGGGTGATCTTTATGTCCGTTTGTGAGGTCCCCCGTGACACAGGATGTTTATTCCTAATGGGAGGGTTGTCTTTTTAAGAAAAGAATAAATTCTGTCAAGAAATCCGGGTTGAAGAAATGCACTGAATAGCATTTCCTGTAGTAGGTACACGATTACTGTATTTCAAACGACATAATTAGTTAAAGAAAAGAATGAAAATCTGCTTGCATTAGGCTTTTTAGTTGTAATTTTCGAAAAGTTCTTAAAAATAATAAGGTCGTTTCTATTGGTGCCTACATTCTCTTATAAAATGAGGATTGCAATCAAACGAAATTAGACCCACAGTATTAAGGTCCTTACGTGGTCGCCGATATACTAGAGGGAGACCGCGAATTTACTGTCCACACATATTTTCTACAGACCACTGATCATTTACACTCGCAGTAATCAAAGTGAATACAGACCGTCAGATACCCACTAGTGAAGTCCATTTTGATATGTCCGATGAACATGATGTAGAAAACAATGATCCTTGAATAGTTTATTAGATTAATCGAAGTCTTTATTTTGTTCGTGAACAATTATCTGGAATGTATTTTGTGACGTTTAACCACACCATTGTTAATTGTTGATAGAGATAGGATTACACTCTTTAAGTTTGCTTTAATTAATAAACAAAGTTATTCGATTAAAAGACATGTAGTGTTGGTAACCTGGTTTCACAACCTGCTTAGGTCTCGCTGGTCATTTGTAGCCGTAGCTCGTGCAGTACTTATCTGTAGAGAGTGCGCGGTGCGCATCTGGCTATGCGAATGTTAGTCGCTGGTTAAGTGACAATAAAAAGATCTCGATCTCTGGTTAAGAGTTGAGCAAAAAGCCGCTAGTTAAGTGGTTATTCGCAGTCGCTGGTTAAGTGACTACGATATGTTGCTGGTTAAGTTACAATAAAAAAAGATCTCGATCTCTGCTTAAGAGTTGAGCAAAAAGCCGCTGGTGAAGTGGTTATACGCAGTTGCTGGTTAAGCGACTAAGTCAAAACGTCTTAACGCTGTTACTAGTGGTTTAGACAGAGGTGCTGAACCTAGGTTAACAATAGTGATTGTTTGTACTAAGACTTGCGTGATTATGCTAGTAGAGACATAAATGAGCACTATTAGAACAGAACCTTATCGTGATATCTCAAGTGAATAGAACTGATCTTATTTAAAAATTAAAATCATGAAGGCAAAATAATTTGTTATCTTTGAAATTGGTCTCTATGAATCTTTAACTTGGTCAGGAATAGCCGAGAGGATGGATTCACTGTCCAGATGTTTCCTCAGTTAACAAACACGTAGACGTGTAAGTCCATCAGAATGCCTGTATCGACCAGGCAATACCGGCCGAATAAATTGAGCTACTGTGGTTGCTTTTTCTTTGTTTACAGATGACTCACACGAGGACGTGTGATGCATCAGGACGGCCGTGTCGGAGAACGAGTAGATTTTTTAAGTTTAATTTGGATTTGTGTTTATTTCAATCGATTATTCGAAACGTCAAACTGTGCATCGAGAAACATGGCAGTTTGGGTGGAATCTGTGGACGGTGTATGCAAAAGAAGGCGCACTGATTATTTGTTATTAACGATGTGATTATTACGTCTTAGTTTACTTACAGCTTGATTTAATGTTGGTTTAGTTTTAGTCGATTCTGTAAGCAATATTAAATGTTACTAAAATGTGTGCGGGTAACACCGAATACAGTGGTAGGTGTCACCACTAGACTAGCCGGTATAAAAGAGAGCGGCCGCACGAGTTGCGGGACTACTAACCTATTGGCTCTTAAACTAACTACCCACCGTTTCGTATTGAGGAAAAATAGAATCAACAGATCAGTTTAGTACGGGCATTGTACGAGGAAGGACAAGCTGTAAATAAGCTAAGTACATAGGCTTCTTAATTGTTGTAATTGACTATTGATAGTTTGTAACTAATAAGTTAAGATGTAACTTTCAAAAGAGTGGCCATGAGTTTCTTTGCCGGTTTCTTCTCATAAGGCCCTACGCATTTGGAAACTGGAGGTTATAGATTGACACGGACGTTCAGTGGATTTTGGTGTTCTCACCTAATTCACTTTGACAGTGTTGTGCCGATCTATGATTTTAACTGTAGCTTCATTGATTCAATAAACTATTGGAATTCTATATTGTCTTTGGCTGTGCAAATAAACCCTACCTACCAACGTGTGTAATAATGAAGATTGATTACTAGACTAGACTAGACTTGATTAAGAGCGATTTCTGTTGCTTTGGATCATGAGTGCCACTTGACAAAATATGCAAGTGACGTCGGTGAAGCTGACGTCACCATTTCTTAAAAACCGCTTCGACCGATCGCCCCGCTGTGACTCCGACATATATATATATATATATATATATATATATATATGTCAGCTGGTACTCGGTGCCGCATCTCAGTGTGAACTATCAGTCAGCTGATACTTTGAAATAAATAGGAAGAATTGGCAGTACAGGGTCAACGCTAGTACCTGTCTGTGTATTTTATAGAATACTAGCCGAGTCCCGCGGTTATTGTTGCAACGCGGGTAACGTCGCGGGGCGAAGTTAGTTTAAAAAAATGTTGTGCCTAATGTAGCATAAGTTACTCCCTGGATCATCAACTACCTGCCAGTGAAAGTCTCGTCAAAATCGGTCCAGCCATTCCAGAGATTTCCCGGAACAAATAGACACAGACAGACCAAAACTTTTTTAACTACAGTTTTGGTATATGTACCGTGTATTCATACATATGCATTTAGTAAAAAATGATTATTTTAATATTACAAACAGACACTCCAATTTTATTTAATGTATAGATTTAATGTAAGTTATTTATGTAGCTATTAAAACATTTTTCGGATTTAGTACCTACTTTGTCTTTGCACGTACCGTATCATACTTCTACATTACCTAAAGGTTGACTGCATTAAGCATTTGGCATTGGCATTAAGTCCGCCATAAAATAAACATGTGCAATAAGTGTCAAATAAATAAACATTGGGTAGAGGCATGGTAAAGGAGTCGCTAGCACTAGGGAAGCTGGCGGTGTGGCGGTGTGGCGGTGTGGCGGTGTCGCGCCAGCCTGAGCGTCTCGCCACTGCGCCCGCTGCCCGCTGCCCGCTATCGATCCTTCCCGCCGGCGCGGCGGCGCCACCGCGACTCGCAACAACTGAAATTTTGATGTTTGGTGCCGAACTATTATGTTCCAACTCATCTCGCCTACATAAGTTATATTATCATTGGAATTTATCATTTTGAACGGTCTGAAAGTCAATGTCCGGCCGGGCCGGGTGAAGAGACGTGCACCGCTGACTGTGCAGTCCGCCGACAGAGCCCCGTTCCTTGGAACTCTATGGACTTCTACGCGTTCCCCCTGGAAGACGGTGCATAGTTGTCTCGCTCATCTTACATGACTGGGAGAGAAACGTTATTGATATAATTAACATAACTATAGCTTAACGTCATTTGATAGAATTATTTTAGATGTACCCCGCGGTTTTACCCGCGGTTATTGTTGTACCGCGAGTAACGCCGCGGGACAAAGTTAGTCTAAAAAAAGTAGCCTAAGTTACTCCCTGGATCATCCGCTACCTGCCAGTAAAAGTCCCGTTGAAATCCGCTCAGCCGTTCCAGCGATTACCCGGAACAAACAGTCAAACAAAATTTTTTTAACTACATTTTTGGTGTATGTTTCGTGTATACATACATTATGCATTGATTAAAAACCTGTTTTTTAATATTACAAACAGACACTCCAATTTTATTTATTTGTATAGATCAGTACCTAAAAGCCCAGTGCTTCTTAGTAAAATTAAACTGCGGGTTCCAACGAGGTTTCCACGTGCAATAATCACTCCTTTCTACCCACCCCTACGAAGAACTGTCTTAGGAGCAAATTTACCAATCTGTCGACTAACTAAGCTTGCTAATGAGTACAGCAGCTCCTTAGATATTTTCAATGATTCTTTGTGTAACTTCCGAAGGTGTATTAACTCTCTCATTGACAATTGATTTATCATCTTATTGAACAACGTGATACTTTTTTTGTACATGTCTAAAACTATTATTTTGTTTTTGTTTGTTTTTGTAATTATGTTTTCTAATTATGCGAGTGGGAGCTAAAACTGTTGGGTAATCGGTAGTTTTGATTCCCAGTCGTAAGTTCTTACATATTTAAATTTAATAGTTATTAGGTACATAGTTTTCCTGTTTTATTCTTATATTTTTTGAGCATGTTGTGTTTGCTTGAAAGTGGTTGTACGTTAGCCTAAATTTTAATAGATGTAACCTAAAGTAAGTAATAATGTTATGACTGTAAGCAAACCATAAGTAAATAAATTAAAAATAAATAAAACACAGCCATAATTTGGGCTTTCTTTATTCGAAACGACTTCTAGTAGTCGGTGCTGTTCTGGTGTTACTGAGTCAGCAAAGCCAGCGCGTGTTCGCCTGTAGAAGAAGCTGAGACAAGTCCAGTCCAGGAGGGTCCAGTGGTTGCAGCGGTTAGCTCGCCACTTCACACTGCGCTGAGTGTTGTGTAATTAACTAATTGTTGTTCTGAGTTTGATTTTCCTTGTGTCCCTAAGCATTTCACGTATGTTTGTAAACTCCTACGCGTCACGAGATTTATTCCTAGGATAGAGCAGCCGAGTTATTGTACTCACAAGTACCACGACCCTAACACTCACAAGGTGGTACGTACCTTTTACCTATTTATCAAGGACTTTTACGTTTATTTGATCTTTTCACATAATCTTAAAAAGAAAAAATATTAATATTTGTAAAAGTATGTATAGATAGGTTAGTACCTATCTATACATACTTCAGTCACAATGTAAATGAATCCTTCCACTGTGATTTAGTGTTTCATTATATTTATTTTTTGTATTAGATAAAGTTAAGTAACAAAAATTAGTAAGAGAGAAAGGGTACTGGGGTGTTCTTACCCGTTTTACCCATTAGAATGTTTTTTCATCATTAAGAACCTAGCCTGTTCAGATACACGCTATGAATGATGTTCAAAATGCTTAGTAGGCAATTCTTAAACAGTTATAAATTTAAATAGCAGAGAATGTTTCTGCATGCAGATTGTTACGATAGTAAGCCGTGCAACATTCTGTAAGCCTCCATTAAGAACAACAAAATGTCGTGCTCCTTGTAGCTATATTATGTACCAGCTGAGCCCCGCGGTGTTACCCGTGTTTGTTGTTGTAACCGCGGGCAGTGCTGCGGCCTGCGGGGTGAAGCTAGAGTAAGAAAGAGCTTAAAAAAGTAGCCTAAGTTATTCCTTATATCATCAGCTGCCTATCCGTAAAAATGGTATATTGGTGTATATACCGCGTATACATACATCTGCATTTAGTCAAAAGCGGTTATTTTAATATTACGAACAGACACTCCAATTTTATTTACTTGTATACTTATAAGTTTTTAGGTATAAGTATAATCAATTTGTGAGGAACACAGCTAGCCAAGCTCAGCGCGGAACCGGTCTTGTGACTGCTCTCTTTAGACGTATTTTGATAGACACCTACATACAATGGTTATTCGCTGTAAGTGAGTTATCGTTCTCAGATATCTGACCTGTCTAATATTAAGTAAGCCGGTAAAAGCCAGAAACTAGGTCCGTTATATTTTTTCTCGTGTGTCAGTAGAACGTATCAGTCGCGGCTGTGTATGGTTTCCAAAGTGGGCTATGGAGTAGAGATTTGCTCTCGAGTAGCGATCTGGAGGCTTGCGAGGCGCGCGCGGCCTCGCGGGGAGCGCGCGGGTGCAGCGGTGGCGCCGGTGGCCTCGTACAAACATTCGACATGCTGCAGACCCGACACCGCGCCAACTAATTTACAAACAGAACACTTTCGAAAAAATCGAGACGAGCCACTCGCGTAACATGCTCTCCATTTTCATTTTACATTCTGTGCGAAAAAAATCAGAGATTTGTGTATATGTTATTATTTTGTCAGTACGTGCATAAAACTTTCTTTTTTAAGGAATGGAGGGCAAACGAGCAGACGTATCGTCTGATGGTAAGCAATTACGGCCGCCCATAGACACTCGCAACTTCAAAGGCGTCACAAGTGCGTTGCCGGCCTTTGGGGGATGGGGACGGGTTGGGGTTTATGAACTTTTTTTTTTTTTAACGTGTGGAAACCCCCTCCTTCCTTGGGCCTTCTCCGCCGCCTCCTTCTGCGAAATTACGTCTTCGCAGAAGGCTGCGACCGCGGTAAAACTGCTGTCGCTACCGGCCATGGAGCGTATGACGGCCGGTAGCGAGAGATCTCCTCCGATGACTGCAGAGAGGGCCCGGCGCTGCGACGCCCATGCGGCGCAAATCGCCAGCGTGTGCTGGGCCGAGTCCTCACTGCAGTCGCAGTGGTGGCAGGCGGGACTCAGTTCCCTCCTGGCGACCGAGTGAAGGTACTTCCCGAAGCATCCGTGCCCGGAAGGCACCTGCGTCTGTCGGAAGGAAAGAGTCCCGTGCCCGCCCACTCGTGTGGGGTTTATGGACCTCCCATATCCTCACTCACTCGGTGAAACACAGCGCAGGCGCTGGTTCACACCGGTTTTCTGTGAGGCCGTGGTAACACTCCGGTCAAGCCGGCCCAATCATGCCGAAGCGTGGCTCTCTTTTTCTTTTTTTTTATATTTCGGACATCTAACAAACAACGCCATCTAGTCCCAAGCTAAGCAGAGCTTGTGTTATGGGTACTAGACAACAGAAACAAATACATAAATACTTTTTAGTAAGTACATAGTCAAAGTCAAAAATATTTTATTCAAATAGGCACTTTCTTTACAGGCACTTATGAATAGTAAATATTAATAAATCGAGTGATTCTAGTCGCCAGTTCCAGTTGCAGGCGGGTAGCCTCTTAATGGAGAAGAATCTGGCAAGAAACTCCACTGATGCTCCATACATATTATTCATAGAAAATATATTTGTAGATCATACAAACATTTGGTCTGACCCGGGAATTGAACCCAAGACCTCATGATCGGCAGTCGCACACGCCAACCGAGACACACTCTAGCTACAATAGTGTACCTATACTACTCCACTTTTCAATCAGCGATAGAAAGAAAGAAGATATTTGATAAGCCTACGAATGCGTCCGGTAATGTGTCACTCACTCAATTCAGTGTACTTAGTTACGCAACGTTTGCGAGGACAAGCGGTTATAGGCACAATCTTGCGGAATGGCGGCGCGGCGGCGCCGGCGTGATCTCGGAAGGGCGGGCAAAGGTTGTGGGTGGTGGGAGTGCGGGAGTGCGGGAGTGCGGGACGGCTCGGCGGCAGGCAGCAGGCGGCAGTGGCGCGAGTGTAGCGACGCGATGCACTCGTTGTTATGGGCTGCGGTCACGGCCGCGCTGCTGGCGCTGGCGGCGGCGCGCACCGATCAGGACTTCGAGTTTGACGACGATTCGGTGAGCCTCTCCTCTGGCCTCTTTCCATTCTACGGCGTCACACGCCGCGAGAGCTTGCAGGTGGCTCTCGGATTTCAATAAATGACTTACTTAATGAAAGGAACAGTCACCTCGAGCCCCCACTCCCTCCCTCCGTGTTCCGACCACAATACTTAAATGATTTAACACATTCAGATAATTCTTAGAATAATAGTCTGGAAAATATTATTTGATATCAAGTGACGTTTGTTGCCGTAGATATGTGGAGAAAGAATCTGTCGCAGTCTGATTAAAGCATTGAACGTCCCCGCGAAGGGGCGCCGCGCAGATGAGGCTTTATAAATGGATGGAGCCTCTCGCTTAGAACACAAGGGCCTTGCCCTCGCATACATGACGAGATAACGAATTATGATCATTATTAACTCGGTATACGATTATTGATTTTGTGAACGGTGACTTTAACCGTGTCTCTTACAACTGTTGTGCTGAGGAACGACCACCCCGGTCTCGAGTGCAACGTGCTGAGAATGTACACACTGTTAGTTTTGTGGTTCAGTTTGATTGCTATGCCTTATTATAACATCAACAATCTGTTGTAGAAGTGATGATAGTGCATAGCTGACGCAGAATTCCTTTTCATTGGTCTCAAGCGATCAGCCTCATTGACTCGGGTCTATTCTGACATAACAACACTTCACATCTATAATAATAAATAGTTTCGGACATCTAACACACAACACCATCTAGTCCCAAGCTAAGCAGAATTTGTGTTATGGGCACTGGACAGACAACTGATATAAATACATACATACATATTATTATTATCATTTTGTAAATACATACATATTATACATAGAAAACACCCAAACTCCGCAATAAATATTTGTAGATCATACAAACATTTGGTCCGACCCGGGAATCGAACCCGAGACCTCATGATCAGCAGTCGCACACGCCTACCGCTAGACCGACGGGGCAGTATCTCGGGTGAGTAATAAAATAAAAAAAACAAATGCGATGTACAAGATTTGGGTGTTACGTAACTTAAGAGTAGACTTTTAATAAAATAAACATACTGCAAATTGTTGAATAATTATAATACAATTAGAACAAGTTTTAGTTTAGCAAGGTCAATATTATAATTTAGAGATCTGCCTGAGCTAGTAAGGCCTGTATTTCAGGCAATTACTGTTAAGGCAATATCTTTCTATCACCAATCCCCATGGCTGTGTAGGTATTATTATCATCACTTCTGATACAAATAAACAAGTATTGATACACATGACTCACCGCCCTGTACCTGTACGGTCTGAACCTACTCATGTACTTAATAGCTATGTATAGCTACAGACAGGTAAACAAGAGATTAGTATAAGTTCATGTCAACGACATCGGAGTACTGGCATTTTATTAATTCTTACCTACTAATTACCTACATACTAATTTTACAGACAGACAGACAAAAAAATATTAAATACATTTTTGGTATATGTACCGTGTATACATACATATGCATTAAGTAAATAGCGGTTATTTTAATATTACAAACAGACACTCCAATTTTATTTATTTGTGTAGATGAAAAAACATCTAAAAATATATGATTGAGATTAACTTAGGCAAAAAGCGATCGGATAAAATATGTAAAATGTAACAAAATGGTTTCATCAAATCATTTTGTTTCTACTTTTTACCCGACTGCGAAAGAAGGAGGGTTATGTTTTTGGGTGTATGTATATTTCTTTGGCAGGCCTTAGAGCCTAAACGGCTTGTCGTATTTTTATGTGAGTGGTGTCAATAGATTCGTCTTAGTCGTGACAGTGACACTGGGTACGTTGACACGAAGAAAAAAAAAAGGTTGAAAAATTAAAAAAAAAAAACAAAATAATAAAAAAAGACCGACTTCAAAGACAGATTGCATCTTCCTATTCGTAAAATTGATAAATATCACCCAGCTCTGATCTTTTCGCCGCAAATCCCGATTAACATAAAAAAAAATATAAAAAAAGTTACTAAACTTAATTATTTTAAGGGTGAGTATAATGCGATAAACTTAGAACTTAGCAAGATTGATTGGCATGGGGAATTTTCTACACCTCTTGATGTCAATGTTATGGTAAATAAATTTTACGCGAAACTCAAAGATATTATAAAGAAACATGTACCGGAAACAGTATACTCACGTGGGAAATATGCAGTTTGGTACTCTAATCAACTTAAAAAAATGCTTAGTCGGAAATTAAGGTTGCGCAAGAAAATAAAGAAGTATGGAAATCCATTAGATATTTTAGAATTTAATTACGTTAGAAGGGAGTGCAACTTTCACAATCAACAATGTTACAATGACTACATAGAAACAATAGAAAGTAAAATAAAAGAACATCCTAAGGTTTCTGGACTCACAAAAAAAATCTACGAAAGGTTAGTAATTCCTACCCACCTAAAATGATATTAGGCAACACAACCGCATGTGATAATACCTCAATTTCAAATTTATTCGCTAAGCAATTCGCTTCGGTTTTTGATCCTCCCAATACTGATCACGATGTCAGTCATATTGTAGTGCCAGTATACTTGTTCAATTGTAGTGCCAGCAGTCCTGGATTTATAAATAGGCCGTATAGGCCGCGGCCTAGGGGCGGCAGCGTCCTAGGGGCGGCAGATTTCAGAGGAGAGTTACTTGATTTCAGAGGATGAAAGTAAACACATTCAATGGTTTTTTATACTTAAAAAAAATATATAGAAAGTCATTCCCATCGAAACCCATATTATCGCGTGAGTGATAGTCGATAGATGAGAGTAGCGAGGCGGGCGGGCGGCAGTGGCAACGTAACAGCCCCTGCTTCTTGCCAGCACTCTCCGAGCCGTCTGCGCCCGACGCGACGCCCAACGACCGCGCCAATGTTTTGGTTTGTAAGCATCGAAACGAAAACAGCAGCGACAGTTTACGTTTTGCTCAAGCGAACTCGAGGACTAGTAGTAGTAAGGAAAATCAATATGAACAAGATTCTATTCCGATTGAGGTGAAGAGTCTGTACCATCGTAATCAGTCGGATCATTCGAATTCAGTAAAACCTTCAACAAGTGGCAGTAATATAAAGTCAGACAGCGATGAAATGGTTATTGTTGCGACGTTTATTGAAATTGAATCTATACTCTATACTAATATATAAAGCTGAAGAGTTTGTTTGTTTGTTTGTTTGTTTGTTTGAACACGCTAATCTCAGGAACTACTGGTCCGGTTTAAAAAATTCTTTCAGTGTTAGATAGCCCATTTATCGAGGAAGGCTATAGGCTATATATCATCACGCTAAGACCAATAGGAGAGGAGCACCAATGAAAAATGTTTCAAAAACTGGGGAAAATTATCACGCGACGGGCAATAGGAGACGCAAACGAGGTTGCGTGGGTCTGCTAGTCAACCATAACATATGATGATAACATAGGAAATAAATGATTTACCTAGAGACATTATTGCAAGAAATGGTTTCGAGCAAAACAAATCCTGTGATTTCACAAAAAGTGGGAGAATGTATTCCGATCATCGCCGTTATTTACCAAAAATATATTTTATAGAAAAATGAAGAATAATGGAATTGGCTCGTCTATTCGGAAAGCAAAGGCCCCGTATTCTATGGACCCTGTTCGGCCTTTGGATCTATTGCGAACAGGACACAGTTTGATGAGGAAGGAATCAATGATTGGAAGAATGCAGAAAAAGCCGAGTCTCTCGTGTAATATTATACCAATGATTTAGAGGACGATTTGATTCAAGAATGTGTGTGCATTTTCACAGTCACATTTGCTCTGATAAAACTGCAGAGTGTGCAGTGAAGCCTGGATCAAACTCACTACTCAGTCTCTCAATGTTTTTGAGGAATCAGTCTCTGTCTAATGTTTACCCTAACTTGGTTATAACTCTCCGCATTGCACTTTCCACTCCGACTACAAATTGTTCTGAAGAAAGGAGTTTTTCCTGCTTAAAACGCGTGAAAAATTATCAAAGGTCTTCATTGTCCCAAGAAAAAATGAATTCTCTAGCTCTGCTCTACATAGAATCAGAGATAATGGACACCATAAACTATGATGATATTATAAATGATTTTGCTATTAAAAAATCCCCTAAAAATTGTATTATATCTTGTTTCCTTTTTACGGTCTTTCGTAATGACTAATTCATTCGTTTATTTAATTTTAAGGCCTTCTTTACTAAAAATGGAAAACTATTATTTTAGAAAAATATGTACATGAGGCGGCGGAAATAAAGTGGCCTACACTCATAAAAAGTATAAATCCGGCACTGAGTGCCAGACATCAATGATATTTATATTACTTCAAATGCAGTGTATAAGTAACTCTCTAGATTGGACCTTTCCAAAGGTGCAGGACCCGATGACATACCTCCAGTATTTTGGTCACGGTGCGCTCGACAGATCTCTTGGCCTATAACATTAATTTTTAACACCTACCTAAAAACAGATATTTTTCCTAACGCGTGGAAAGAGGCCAGAATAGTACCAATTCACAAGAATGGCAAAAAGGATTTGGTCTCCAATTATCGGCCAATCTCCATTCTATGTACCCTGTCTAAAACTTTCGAATGTCTTATGTATCCTCTATTGTATGATCACGTAAAGAAATTTCTATCCCACAATCAGCACGGTTTTAAGGTTAATAAATCTACAAATACGAACCTCGTTTCTTACATTACAGAATTGGCGACTGCTGTTGGTCGAGGCCATCAGATAGACGCTATGTATACCGACTTTTCGAAGGCCTTTGATAAAGTTAATCATAAACTATTGTTATTCAAACTTCACTCTCTAGGCATTACTGAATCAACCTTACTCTGATGCAGCTCCTATCTTAAGAATAGACCATCTTCAGTGGTTATTGATGGTAGTCGGTCCGAGCCATATTTTGCTACATCCGCTGTACCACAGGGTTCTAACTTGGGACCATTACTCTTTAACATATTTCGCAAGTATTCACGCATTCAACACCGTATCTTTTCGCAGACGATCTGAAACTAACTCGTATTAATAATGAATAAATCAGACGTTAGCTTACTCCAAGCCGACTTAGATAATTTAAATCAATGGTGTCTCAATAACAAAATGCAATTAAACAGTACTAAATGCTACCACATTAAATTTACAAGAAAACATAACAATGTCCCGTCCGAGTATAACATTCGACGAAATAAATTAAAAGAAGTAAGCACTATCAGAGACTTAGGCATACATTTGGACAATAAACTTAACTTCAAATATCATTACGATACCATAACTAACTCAGCAGATCGGGCTTTGGGTTTTGTGCTTCGGTCCTCGAAAGATTTTAAAAAGCCATCCACTGTCATACTTTTATACAATAGCTACGTACGTAGTCATAGAATATTGTAGCACAGTGTGTAACCCAATGTACCAAATACATGTCCACAAAATAGAACAAGTCCAAAAGAGACTGGTTCGACATCTGAATTTCCGTTTTGGCCTTAGGGATTTATATACTTACGAGGCTAAATTAACGCACTTTAAAATTATATCTTTGAAGTCCCGTCGTACAATCGCTGACCTTGTATTCCTATATAAGTTACTCCATGGTCACATTGACTGTCCAAACCTTCTCAGCGAAATCGGCATAAATGTTCCAAGTAGAATCCCACGATACCCTCGCCCTCTATTCAGGGTTCCTCGAGTCAGAACAAATCTAGGGAAGCAGGCACCAATTGCTAGGATGACTCGCGAGTATAACCTTGTTTCAGTTTCTTCGAAGGACATAGACAGCTTTTCTAACAGTTCTGATGAATTCAAAAAAATGTTCAAGCTTTTATACTGAACGTTGTTTGAACGATATTCATTTGTTGACATACCTACCTGCTAAAATTAAAATAAAGTAAAATAAATATTTATGTGTACGTGTGTGTGTATTGTGTGTGTTTGTATTGTGATTTTTTTTTGCGCAATGAATTGCTTTCCCTTTCCCTTACAGTCATTTTTGGTTTTTGGTTTTGTAATTTTTGTAATTTTTGTAGTTTTTATATTTGTTGCAATTTGATAATGATCATGCTGTGATCTCCCATAATTGAGGAAGCACAAGACATAAGATTTATTATTTGTAATAAAATTAGCATGTAAGGTGTATTCCTTGTCGGAGGTCCATAATAAATAAATAAATAAATAAATTGCTATCCACTCGGGTACTTATCTTATAGATGTTTTGTATCATTTTCTGGTAAATTTTGATGAAATTATTATGTTACATGTCTCTATATTAAAAATTATAACTCCACATTCAAGAATTTTAAACTTAAATATACAGGACCATTTAACGTTATGGCATTTTTTTGGTTGAAAAAAAAACCAAAAAACCTATATTAAATTAATATAATTGAAACTGTTACAGTTTTATTATAAGTATAGATAGGTGAGATAAATAGATAATGGAAAAATATTTCAAGTACTTCCTTTCTAAATAAAAAATGAATGAATGTAATCGGACCAAGTGTTATTGAATGACAACTTTGAATTTTAAAGTTAGTGTTACTTGATTCCAACAGATGTCGCTGTATTAAGGAAAAAAAATTCAAGAAAATTAAAAAAAAAATTCTATGGAAAGAAATAACCTAAAACAAATACCTACCCATCAAATACTAACTACATATATACCGCATTACACACAATGCTTGTGCATAAAACGTTTCCACGATTATTTTGAACGTTTTATGTCATGCGGGCACAACCAAACAGACAGACTCGACGTCTACAGATGTATTATATGTATAAATAGATCACGGAACAATATTCAAAGTACTTGCATTCTAGCAAAAAAAGAATGAATGAAATCGGACCATGTGTTATTCAAGTACATATTTTGACTTTCATCCCCTCTCTGCAGGAAACCGTGCTGAATTTCGGAATAAAAAGTATCCTATGTCCTACTTCGTAGTATGAACTAAAATCATACCAAGTTTCATTTGAATCCATTCAGTAGTTTCGGGGTGATGCGCGGCCAAGATACAGACAGACATGACATGAAAAAAAATACGGTTTTGGCTTCGTATCGATTATAAAGAGCCCTCCTAAAAAAAATTCAAATATCTTTAATGTACAGAATTGGACCTGTTACAATTTTATTATAAGTATAGATATAGATTAAACGGATAAAGAAATAATCCTTTTTTACGTGTGGAAACCCACACGGGCTTCCACACGTACACTGTGTTTTTCATGGTCACTAACTCTCGAACGTCGTACTGTTATACGAACTACTGGAAGGCTATTTTAAAAAAATATATATTTATATATTTGAAGGTTTTTTTGAAGGAATTGAATTTAAAAGGACTCAACAAAAAGTGCCACGCGCGGATGATGGAATCGAACTGAACTGTCTTTGCAGTCTAATTACTAACAACCACCAAAAGTGCTGTCTAAGGGATAGGAATAGGGCCGTCAGCCACTATTATATACATTACATATATAACAGTACGTTGCAGTCGGCTCCTCCCTCTCCCTTGCCCTTGCCCTCTACATACACAGAATGTCCGAACATATAAATTAGGCATAATTAACCCCTATGAACTTTTAATTGTGCCAGTAGAATAAAATTCCTTTCTTAACTTTTATCGACAAAACAAAATATTAGGAAGAAAACAAAATCGTTTGCTCAGCTGTCTCCCCCTGGATACCAAGATCATCAGTTTCATCTCAGATCATCAAAATAAGTTCTTGTTTCTATGATCTGTGAGTTTCATCATGAGATCATACTTAATAGTCCCAGTCCCAGGCTAGTGCGGAGTCATGAGCCCGTGAAATAATCGAATTCTTCCTGGCATTGGACAAACGTTACCATTCACTTTTGAAATATTACAGTCATTTTTTATCATTTCATTTCATTTGCTGGAAAGCACATTTAGTTGTTAATATTATTAATTATGTTTATATTAATAACAGTTAAAAAACGATCTGGCTTGAAATGTTCCAGGATGCAACAGCGACGGCGGCGTCAGCGGGCGGCGGCGCGGGCCACGCGCGGCGGCCGCGCCGGTACGTCTACGATCCACACAGTGAGTACATCCTTGCGATACGGAACCTTTGTACGTTTTAATAATGCTTCGTAGATTAACTGTAGGTAGGTATGTATTAATTGACCTCAAATGTTTTAACGACAACTCCCACAATAGGAATATATATCCTGTGTCGCGGAGGACTTTACAAACATACACGAAACGGACACAAATAACACCCAGATTCGGGACAACAATTTGTGGATCACATAAAGTTTTGTACCGCGTGGGATTTGAACCCACGACACTTGGCGCAGTAGCAAGAGGCGTGGCGACCTCTGAAACTACTAGGCCAACCGTGCAGTAACCGTGCAGATAGTGCGCGTGGTGACGGTTTAAGAATATGTAGTGTCGCGTGTGGCTACCCCTGTACATACCCTCTACATGGGTGTCGTAAGAGACGGCTAAGGGAATAAACTACGCAGGACAACATCACTGCCAAGGGAAGGTAAACTTGAAACAAACTAAACTAAAGTCATTAATGTAACTCTCACTAAGTGTCTGGAAAGGCATAAGTACTTAAAATAAAAGCTATTTGATTCGAGGTCTATGTTCAGCGGTGAACCGTCAAAGGCTGTCGAGAGGGTGTTATAAATAAATTGATCTAATGAAGTTAATGAAGAACGTGTGTAACGTTACAGACGCGCTTTGTCGTTCGCTCGTGTGCAAGAAGCGGGAGGTGTGCGTGCTGCGAGACGCCTTCACTGCGCTTTGCGCGACCAAGAAGGATATTCTGCGCAAGGGGTGAGCCGTTTGTCTGCTATTTTAAAGGCCTCTCACTCGTGTGTGTGTCCTCTTTTTGAATCAAAACAGAAAAGTTCGTTCGTATCGAAAGCGTTTCATTAAAAGTACTTTTACCGACGGCCGTCACACGTTTTTGTTCTGTCCTTCGACAGCGACATCATCGTGTCGTCGGGCGCGGGAGAGGCGGGAGGGGCGGGAGGGGCCGGAGGGTCGGGAGGTGCGGTAGGCGGGCCGGCGGACGGCTCGTGGGAGCGCGCGGACGCGGAGGAGGACGACGTGTTCTACGAGGGCGGCGGGCGCGAGGCGGAGGGCTGCGTGGGCTGCCCGGCGCGGGCGCGCGCGCAGTTCCTGTGCGGCTCCGACAACCGCACGTACTCGTCGCTGTGCCGCCTGGACCTGCACAACTGCGTGCGGCGCGGCGCGCGGCCGGTGCGGCTGGCGTGCCGCGGCTTCTGCCCGTGCCGCCGCCGCCGCCCCGCCTGGCGCCGCCGCCGCCCCCGCCCCGACCAGGCGCTCAACGAGGTGTTGCCGCGCCGCCGCAACACGCCCGGTCAGTCACTCACTCACTCACTCACTCAGTCTCACTCGAACGTCCCGTTTCTGCCTCTTTATTGCTTAAGTGATCTGTGGTGGACCACTGATCTTTTAAGTGACCCTAGGTTTTTTCGAGTCGAAATCGCTCAGATTCTCTAGTCGTCGTCGTCGTAGTAGAGTGTCGAAGTAAATTGAAGCCCCTTTTTTCTACGTGTGAACCTGGCAAAGTGATCTACTCTGACTGAGGGAAAGCAGGAGCCGAATCCAAAAGTGGTGGCCACCACACTCATTGCAAATGCAGACAATGCAACCATGCAGCATGGTGACCGACACTATGTCGACCTATTAAAATGCTTCTGCATCATTGGGCCTCCGGTGTCGCACACCAACGAAACACAGCAACATGACAGCGCGAATCTGTCATTGTAAGTTTTTTTTATGGTATAGAGAGCAAACGAGCATACTTATCGCCTGATGTTAAGCGATTACCGCTGCCCATGGACACCCGCAACACCAGAGGCGTCATAGGTTCTTCCGTGAAAGAATAGTACTGCCACGGTTGAGCCGGCTTGATCCTGCTAAAATCAACGTGACTCTACTACCCTTAATTTAATACAAATTTCAAGAGTCTAGTTCTAGACACATACGAGCTCTCGGACCCTCGTCGATGAATTGACCTGCTCCGCTCTAATTTGTTACTATTTGTTTTTACGACGCAATACTAATTTGTTCTTCTGCAGGTTCTGAAGGTTGTGCCCTCGACAAGATGGCGAATCGCTTGCTCGATTGGTTTTCAGTGTTGATGGATGAAGCGGGAGCGACGGCCCCACCACTTGACGGTAAATACACTAACATAAACTACTCGTTAAAAACAATTGACAATGAGATGGATTATAGGTATAAGCCCTGCAAATTGCTATATCTTAATATAGAGTATCAAAAAGTACAGCTTGCAATATAAATGTAATTGTCCATTAAATTACGTTTGACAGATTTGTATAGCTTAATGTGGCAATAACTACCTATTATGTATTAGGAGTTTTCGTTAAATTAAAAAAGCATTTAAATAATTGTACAAGCAAGTTGCACATTTAACTTATGACGTAGTTAGTGAGATGATCAGCGAGTGCCGGCATTATTTTATAAGAATACTAGCTAAACCCCGCGGTGTTACCCGCGGTTATTGTCGTACCACGGGTAACGCCGCGGGACAAAGCTAGTCTAAAATAAGGTAGCCTAACTTACTCCTTACTGGGATTTAGTAATATTTAACTCAATATAATTTCAATATTCTCTTCTACATTTTTTAGAAGTAATCACCGTCAACAGTGTAAGAACATCATATTAATATTATAAATGTGAATGTAAGTTTCTTTGTTACGCTTTCACGCGAAAACTACTTAAACGATCATCATGAAACTTTGTACACATATTTTGGAGTTATTAGATGTAACATAGGATACTTTTTAATAAATCCTAGCGAAGCCGTGCGTAATAGCTAGTTACTTCAAAAAAATTAAATGGTATTTCGGACCACGGCGCACTTGCACAAATCACAAGGCTTTAGACTTGAGAGCGCTCTTCTCGTCTTAGGCTCCTCTATATTTAGTAGGTAAATGGCAGGCTCACATTGGACTCTCCAGAGTAAAAACCCCACATGGCGTACATCTTATCAATTTAGATCCAAATCAAATCAAGGCACAAGAGAGCTCTATTGTAGAATACAAATTTCTGTTCAGCGTAAAAAAACCGAATACTCAATTGTCTATTCACTCGAATATTTCAAAGAAAATATAAAAATAATACATAAAGACAATTATACCACGTAAACGTAGGAATATACAGTAGATTAATAAATTTAGTTACGAATTTGATATTAATTTAGTTACGAATAAGTACCTACTAATAATTTCTGTACAAAAAGTAATGATATCCCATCAAAAACATAAATGTGAAATAAGAGCCAAGTTCGATATTATGATATACTAGCTGAACCCCGCGGTGTTACCCGCGGCTTTTGTTGTACCGCGAGTAACGCCGCGGGACAAAGTTAGTTTAAAAAAGTAGCCTAAGTTACTCCCCGGATCATCAGCTACCTGCCAGTGAAAGTCCCGTCAAAATCCGTCCAGCCGTTCCAGAGATTACCCGGAACAAACAGACAGACAGACAAAAAATTTTTTAACTATTACTCGAATAACGAAATTATTTATTTGTATAGATGCCTTGGTTCTCTACTACAGCGAAAAAAAAAGTGAGATCTAAATTGTAACAGATTCAATGGTCAGTCGTGAAAATTATTTATAACTAGCTGAACCCCGCGGTGCTACCCGCGGTTATTGTTGTACCGCGAGTAACGACGCGGGACAAAGTTAGTCTAAAAAAAGTAGCCTAAGTTACTCCCTGGATCATCAGCTACCTGCCAGTGAAAGTCCCGTCAAAATCCGTCCAGCCGTTCCAGAGATTACTCGGAACAAACAGACAGACAGACAGACAGACAGACAGACAGACAGACAAAAATTATTTCAACTACATTTTTGGTATGTGTATCGTGTATACATACATATGCATTGATTAAAAAGCTGTTATTTTAATATTACAAACAGACACTCCAATTTTATTTATTTGTATAGACAACATCAACATAAAATATTTTCTAACAAGTTAAAATATAATTTCTTCTTAAAACTTAGGATAATATTATATTGAAGCCTAAAGTCTGACTTGGCTAGCTTTCATATACGAATAGCCTTCGCAAATTCTAAAACTGTAACTTCTTATTTTATTCTTCCGAAATATTGGTTTGCTGGTAGAAACTAGACATCGAACATAGCGCTCTTCCATAACTATGTTAGTAGGTACTTAATAATAATTGGTAAACTGACGTAACCGACTTCAAACCTATGAATAGGTGGTACATACAAATAATAATGTTTCATTAACATTAAAGGTTTGCACATAAGGCGTATTTAATTACATATTTATTAAGTTATTTTATACTTTGTAGTTTTTGAAGTCGGTTTTTTAAACGAAGTTTTTTTTAAGCTATTGCATAGCTTCTATCGCGGCCCTTGAGCGTGGAGACCGAATCCAGAAATTCTATAACGAAAATAACCTAACACACCCCACTTCGACCGGCACAGCGTTGATACTTTTTAGTTTTGCCATTTATCGATGAATTGCAGAACTTTTATCATATCTTATTTGTTTGGTGTAATTTTGTATTACTTATTTAATAAATACCTTTTACCACAATTTCCAGGAAACATTCACAAAAAGACGACGATGCCCAGTTGAGATTTGAACTCGAGGCACCTTCGTCATTAATCATTCACCTACGCCTTCCAGCCAATAACTCATTACTACTAAATGTTAAAATTGTTGTTCTTATGCTACTTGATAAATTCTAAGGGTCTGGTAATTCAAAACATACATTTGTTTGTTGTCAGTATGGCATCAATTTGAAAAATATTTTAGTGTTTTTCATTCACAATATTAAACATACTGCATAAATAAAAAATAAATAAATAAATATAATTGCATAAGCTGATAAAAAATGCTATGCAATAGCTTTACCGCGGCAGTTCCCGAGTACCACACATCTTTTATTTTTCTCTTTTTAGTCTTTCTAGGCAGGAAGTTTTCTTTTATTGTTTTTTTTTTAAGTCTGTTTAATTTCTTTTTATGACTACTAGTTATTAGATCGGTATCTTAAAGTTTAACCTATCTTATAACTTTACCTGTCAGATCAACTAAACAACTTGAAAGAATACATCTAAAGCTCTATTCGTGTATTTGGTACAACTATAGATCTATAGATATGTATGAAATTAATAGAATTATCCTCCAACTCCTGACTGTTGAGGAGTTGTACCTTCCATCATCAGTTTACCTAAATAAGTTGAAATAATACGAGTAACGGTAACATACATACACATGACATTCAATGATTTATCTTCCAAATCCTAACCGTTAAGAAGTTGTATCTTCCATCATCAGCTCATCATTATGAATTCATGACTACCAGGTGTAAATACTGCAATAGCTTTAGAAAATGTATGAAAACCATAGTACGTGTTTTTTAATATTAAAATAACCGCTTTTTACTACATGCAATTTTATGTATGTACACAGTACATATCCCAATTTATATATATTTTTTATATTTCGTCTATCTGTCTGTCGGTCTGTCTGTCTATTTGTTCCGGATAATCTTCGGGACGCTCGATCGATTTTAACAGGACTTTCACTGGCAGGTAGCTGATATAGTAAGGAGTAACTTAGGCTTTATACATAATATGGTCTTTAACACACTTCCTACATTTAAATTAAATCTAACTCAGAAGAGTAATTTTTAAATGCCTTATCGAAACTCGTGTGAGTCGCGATGGCGGCGACGCAGGCGGCGGACGTTACAAGTTTGGAACGGCGGTTGCAGGGTTCCCGAGCGACTGCAAGCCGGAGGTGCGCTGGATGTTCGCGCACCTGGACACGGACGGCGACGGGTTCCTGTCGGCGGCCAACCTGTATGCGCTGCGCCACGACGAGCGCGAGCGCTGCCTGCGGCCCTTCCTGGCGTCCTGTGGCGGTGGGGGCGGCCACGTGTCGCGCGGCGGCTGGTGCGCGTGCCTGCGCCGCGCCGCCCGGCCCTGCACCGCGCTCGCCCGCGCGCACCCGCGCCCGCCGCCCGGCGCCTACGTGCCCGCCTGCGACGCGCGCGGCTTCTACCGCCCGCGCCAGTGCCACGCCGCGCTCGGCGTTTGCTGGTGCGTGGACGCGCACGGCCAGGAGCTGCCCGGCTCGCGCACCAAAGGCGCGCCCCCCTGTCCCGGTGAGCCCCGCGGTCTATACCTATTATATAGCACGTAGTTGCCACCGTTTCTGTGTCTAGTTAAATTAGTTCCCGTTATAAGTTGGAGAAAAAGTAGGTACACTTGGTGCCTAAACCTATGCATCAAAATATTAGAGCTACCTATAAAGTTCATTCGCTTAGATACGGTCGCTTTGATCGCGTCACTGCCGTCTTTGTCAAGGCAAAATCGACACGAAATAATAGTATCCTATAATAAAATTATATGTAATAATAATTTACGTGTGGGTGTGAGCCATAGGTTAGCCACAAGTAAGTTATGATCAGTTTACACCGAAGCACAAGTCTTCTAACGTGTAAAATGAAAATGTTTTAAAAAAGGTTAGGAAGATGAGATGTTTTTATTTTTCATGTAATTTATCTTTACTGCCTAGGCGAGCACCTAACTTGTATGAATTAATATATTCGTAATTCACAACAATAGTGCGAGTGCACCGACGCTATCTAAATTCTAAACAAATGGACTCTACTTAAATCAGTGCCTAGCAAGCAAACAGCGTCTGTGTTTCATTCCTTTCCCCAGGACTTCGTTACTTGAAGTAAGTAATCCTTGTACCAGCCTGTAAGGGCCCATTCGTTAAAAACTAGTCAATCGAAGAACTATCCTCTTGGAGAAAGATTTCAAAACTAGAGACGATTACACCTCTCTCCAAACTACAATATATTAGAATAGAATAAAAGTTTATTGATTTCAGTATCACAGATTTGCAATAATAGTATAGTAAATAAAAATACACAAAAACGGTAACACCAAAATCAAAAGGTCTAGGCGTCAGCTAAAGCTTGGAATTCCAAGCGCTGGTTGTCAGCTTAAACTTTTGACTCCAGTTTACAAAATAATGTTTAACTCATTCAAAGGATCGCAATAGAAAATTCTTATCATGATCATATATTACAGAAGGTATCAAGAATATTATAATAAGTATGGAGAAAAGGGCATCCAATTCACAACTAATCACAAGCTACTCACTAGTGTTCAGGATGTGTTTTTTTCTAGTTGGTTCGATGTGCAGTGGAGAAGAGGTACCTCTTATGATGCCATCTGATAGCTTCATAACACACACATCACAACCGTTTAATATGCAAGTACAATTCCTTCCACAAAAGCCGAGGAAGATTCCTAACCTTTACTCAACACCCGGTACAACATTTCGATCCTACAAGGTCGTTCTGATCGATTATCACACAATTCCGAAGTGGAAGTTTTATCACAAAAAAAAACCCGAATTAACGCAGCCCGCCCGCTTTAACCTAAGCTCCCAGAGATTCCTTGAACTCAATTTTATACAGTGACCGTTCCAACGGCTTCAAACAGTTTACATCAGCCCGTCAACCCTCGATGGCAATTATAATCCTACATCGAGCTGATTACAATGATTTTCAACAATTAAAACACGGCCCTGACCATTATCTTTTTGAAACCTAGATCCAGACTGAATGACATTTATTCCTACGTCATATATTAAATCAATAGAATGTATACATAGGTAAGAATAACCAGCCAGGTCAGTAGATTTAAGATATTAGTAGATTATCACGTAGATAAAGACACGGCTTATCTCTTCGAGAATAAGATGTGATTAAATGCAGTATATCGATAGATTTTAGTATAAATAAGGAACTGTAAGTAAGCAAGTAAGAATACAGACGCCACCATGTAACGAATAGATTATTATGGAGCCGTGGCTCCGGCATAATTAATACTGCTCACAAAGTTATTCATCACCGTTATTATTCCTGCACTACAAAGTTCGCTATAACATTTAACCTTGACATAACTAAAGACAATCACACAGTGTTGCCATAGCAATCTTGCGTTTGGTTTCGAACAGACTGTTTGAATGCGTGTACGTACGTTATTATATGTAGTTATAAGTTCAAGACTACAAGGTGTTGAATGTCATTCGGTATAGTCTATTCGTTTAGATAGTTTTATTTTATTTTGTCTAATATTAACTTGATTTTAATCATCTATTTTCATTATATAATTGTTTATTTAATTTGATTGATTGTTAATTTGTTTTTTTTTTTTACATTTATTTGGTTTATCTAGACACGCGGGAGCGTGTCAAGCCAAGTTTAAACTAACGGAACTGGCGAGCAGCACCGTGTGTAATATAATATTACACGAACCATTTGGAGCTACATTTGACATCCTCATAACTCAAAAACTGTTGAAATATACGAACTCATAAATTTGGCACCATGGAGTTAAAAGTAAATAGGTTAATGATGTTTTGAACTCACAACCTTACTGCATGCGATGTTCTAAATTCAATTTTACTTTATCCTCTAGCGGATAAAGACGACTTTTACACTCAGATATCGAAGAGCAAAAATACCTTCAACAAAGAACCGCACGTGCGGCGACGGCGCGATCATAACGATCGTATCTAAGGGTGCTCTCACACAGCAGTTATAAAATGTTAGAGAATGTTGGATAACATTTTATAAGAAGTTGTAACAAAAGTTATAAAATGTTGCTGATGTTATACAACATCATGTAACATGTTTTATAAAATTGTGTAACGCGATAACGCTTTATAACATTTGTTACAACATGTTATATGTTGCAAGCTCGCCCACACAGGTTATGCTTTTTTTATAGTATAGGTGGCAAACTAGCAACAGATGGTAAGCGATTACCGCCGCCCACAGACACCCGCAACACCAGAGGTCATAACTGCGTTGCCGACCATTGCCGCCCTCCGGTATCCTTATTCACTCGGTGAAACACAGCGCAAGTGCTATTTCACACCGGTTTTCTGTGAGGCCGTGTTATCACTCCGTTTGAGCCGGCCCATTCATGCCGAAGCTTGGCTCTCCCACGGATAACTGATTGAATTTAACACAACCCTCTTTCAAAAACGCTGTCAAAAAAATTGTGACTCTGGCAGATTTGTCATTGTTGCAGAAGAAAATGGTCAATTTACCATTTAAAAAAATGCTTTTTGCTACCCGACAACGGCAAAACCAAAGGAGGGTTATGATTTTGACAGGCTCTGTATGTATGTTCATTTGTTCCCTCATAACTCCTTAACTACTCATTACAATTGTACAAATGAGGTGTCGTTAGAAGCATCATGATCGTCTGCTGGTTATAGGCTATATGACGTGTCACTGAATCTAATGTGGCGCCCTCTAGCCGACGTAAAGTACTGTATTAAAAAATTAATTTTAGATGAATATCATGTTTGGTATCATTGGAAAGAGAGACTATACCCTTTATTGTATATGGATTATAAAGGTGGAAGGTGTCGCTAATCGGCCACTCCGTCCTCCCCAGGTGACAAGGCGTCGCGGCGAGCGCAGGCCGTGGAGGTGTCGGAGGGGGCGGAGGTGTCGGAGGTGTCCGAGGGGGCGGAGGGCGCGGAGGAGGCGGAGGGCGCGGGCGCGCCGGCCGACGACGAGGACGGCGCCGGCAGCGGAGACGCCGAGCTGCACTTCTAGGAGCGAGTCGTCTCCTCGTCGCGCATCTCCAGCGTTCTCCTCGATGTAACTCGCAGCGGCGCCTCCCACGTTTCTTTTAAATTGTAATCGTTTCGTCCCCGTCCTTATCTTAAAAACTTCTTTTGACTTTTCATTCTGAAAATGTGACGAGAATGTTACCGCTCGTACGAGGGTCGACGCTGCAAACTCTGGGAGTTATTGATTTATACAAAGATTACAAAACAAATGTAATCTGAGGATTTACATAAAATATGAAATGTGTAGGTAAGTTAGTCGGTCTGTACATTTTTTTTGTCATTACTTAGTGTTTTATAATACAAAATGAATTGATTTTAATAAAAGTAAATTGTATCGAGTCGCAGCCGATTACTCAGTCATAACACCAGCTCAGTATTCTGATCTAAAGTTTGATTTCCACCTAGAGCGTCATCGCTGGTACTTGAATAGGCTTGAGTTAATGTTTTGATGTATCTAACGGCTTAATTAATTAAAGACAATGAGATTTAAACGAATAATGAGAGAATAAGTAAACGTATAAGTACATACGTATATATAGGTATATAGGCAGACCTATGATGATGAGGTCACCGCTTCCCTCGTCGGCCCGAAATGTTTTTATTAAAATGTTAGGATGGTGTAGTCACCCTAACTTAGGCCTAAACAGATAAAGTTGTCCTATTCAAGTCAATAGATACAACAACAACCATTTAGCCGTCCCATGCAAATCAACAAATGTAACATTTATTGTCATATATTGTAAGTTTGTGAGCGCCACGTGAGATGCGATGCGACCTGCGTATTCGTATGTAGTTTTTCTCGCTAACTTTTCACGGTTTAGTTTCGAAATACAACTGTATTTTAACAATTATTTTTACGTAAACGTTTTAAGTAAAAATAATTGTTAATATATCATGGAACGCGAAAGTTTAAAAGTTAGTACAACTGTATTGTTCCCAAATATAATTTCTTCATTTAAAAATCTTTAAAATTTTAATTTGTGTGGTTTTTCTTGTTTTATTTGTTAACTAATATTAATAATAGATGCCATCTAAAAATCTGTAATTTGTGAGATGCATAGGTATAGCTGTCATGCTTACAAATGTCATGGCAAAATATACATTTGCATCTTAAGCAAATGGCTTGGGTATCTGCTGAAGCCAGATATGCCTCCCGCTCCCACACTGTGACAGCAGACGTTAGTGGAAATACTTAAGTTAAATCGAAGTTTGCGATTTAACTTAAGTCTCTAAAGGTAGACTGTATGAAAAGCACCAACGCCGCCATTAGTATTCTAACCGAACTAATTCGTGTGCGACTGTTGTCTCTAGATATATAGGTACACCTCAAGTTACAAGAACTCAGCCTTGGTAAGATATTTAGAATTACATTGTATTATCCTTAAATATTTACTCAGAGATACATACTACGACAACTAAGCTTATGAATGTTTGATATTATTAGAATAATTGATATAATAAGACGTAAAGCCGAGGCGAGGCGACGTGTGAGCGCGCCTCGGAGCACCACGGTAGGTAGGTAGGCACGTGACACGTGTAGTACGTGTAGTGCGACTGTGCGAGTGCGGAGTGCGGCCCCTCCGGATCTGTTGACAAAGTACCGCAGAGCGGAGCCGCGTCGCCGCGAGCAGGCCCTGCGCGTCCTGCTGCGTTCTTTCTCATCGTTGTGTTATGATTAGATGTATTCATAGTGTATTATTTGAATTTGTAAAAAAGTACAGGTAGTTACTAAATCACATTAGTTAGACAATTATTTGCACTTTTTTAAAACTCAGTCACTGTACTTGAATAAATATATTAAATCCAAAGAATTGTTGTTTATATTTTTGTTTCCAAATGTTCCCAATAATGGTTTAGTTAAATAATTAAATTACTTAGTTACAACTACTCACCTAGGCGTGTGGGTATGATGACTAATGACTATAGTATCTACCTAAAAGATAATGCCAGATCGTCTCCTCTAGAAAATCGAGGTTCTGTTCGACAACATGCTGCTGCACTAGGTCTTGTTAACATGCAGAAAGGCTGGACGTCGTCTCTGCTGCATTAGAGGTTAGAGGTGTAACTAACCTACAGCTCATACAAAAGTTGGCGAATGAAAGGTACGAGGGCGATGACGCTTTTTTTTTTTTTTTTAACGTGTGGAAACCCCCTCGGGCCGTCACCCCGCCGGGCGGTTTGCGGCGGGGCGGTGTGTCGGAATCTAACCGACTAAAACCACACGGTGTGCCACTCTGCGCCTGAGAGAGGGAGAGATCCGGGAACTGCTGTGTTACGACCTTTACCCCCCCAACCCCTGACTATGAGTTAAGAGTAAGACTTAAATAAAAACTTGGTTTTGTTGTACCTAATAATGTCATCTGTCGAAATAAATAGTTTACGTTAGATTCCCAACCCTATGACTTGAAACAGACCAAAAAGCAATAGTTACTTTGCTAAACGGGTTGGTCGGAAGTTAGTGTTGTTTGAAGTTGGTTCAACTTTTTGTGAAAGTAGGTAGTAGGTACGCAATTGATGATTCGAAGTAATGCAATCATGTGCATTATATATTTACTAACAGTAAATGTCTGTGTGGTGACTGTGACGGATTAAAAGTATAAAGGGTCATATCCTACTACATCTATAAGACTATTTATGGTAATCACACTAATAGCTCTTCACGACAACGCGCGACCCCATACTGCGCAACAGACAGTCTCCAAGCTGCAAGAGCTGGGGTTGGAAGCTCTCCCTCAACCGCCATACTCACCAGACCTAGCACCTACCGACTATTACTTTTTGAGCAGAGCTGACCAGAGTAAAAGCTAGTAATTTTGAAATGAAGGCTTTAATCCACAACAGCAGATGAGGTGACTTTAGTAGTGAGGAGTGTTTCAAAGACAGTCATGTGACTGACATGGCTGTCAGCTATCAGATTAAAAGTTATGCATTGTCTGTATCTGGGTAACTACTGCTCATAACCATACTTAGTACTTTAAGTATGCTACAAGCAGTTTCACTAGGCATCATAGAACAGGCTTTCTCTAGTTTGGGATCATACAATTATGTTTGGGATGCTTGAGGTTATTATTACAAACACATAGATAAGTGACACCCAGCACAGGAGAAACAATCGTGCTCATGAGACAGTTATTTGCTAATGGTGGAAAACCAACCCTTCATGTAGGCCAGCAGTCAGGACCATTAAGTAATACACTTATCTAAATTGAAATTTTGAGAATATTGAAATTTGAAAAGCACCTAGTCAATGTATGTCTAGCTGAAGCACATTGAGAACAAAAAATATGATGTGCTACTGATACATGATTTGTCACTTACATGGATCACAGGAAGCATTATTAGTCAGTCACACATTTAGCCACTATTTAAATACTCGGTAAAAAGAAAAAGTTTAAAGACTATAACCCGCCTAAGTACATAATACCTCTTCATAATGAGCAACTTTTATAAATCCTTTAAATCTTTGTGTTTTATGTTTAAGTAGTTATAATAGTGAGTGCGGTTAATACTTTAGTCACATTCCTTTTTGCTTTGATCTACAAATTAGGTAGTCCCTGTCACCACATTACAAGAAACTGTAGCTACTGATTGACATTTGGCACTAACAACTTAAAGGGGGCTGCCTTGTGGCAAAAATAAAAACCACAACTACTTAATACGTCTAAAACTTATATTAATATAGATTTTCGATACATATACAATGAAGTATAATTAACTAATATCCATAGTGACTGACATTATTCATTACTTCTCCTCTTCAGCCGGGAACTTGCCGTTGTAGAATGGGATGTAAGTGACGAACACTTTCCAGTCAGTGAAGTACAGGAGCCCTGTGAATGCCGCGCCTCCGAAAGCGGCAGCTGATGGCACGAACGAGGCCGCGATGTCCATGTGCTTCTTACCAAGTCGGCCCAACATTTTCAGTTACACAAGTTCGTTCAAGTGCAAAATAATTCCTGTTACGTAAATCGTAATTGCGTGAAGTTCTTACACAGAAGACAGTTCAATGTCTGACATTGACAAGTGTTAAAAATGCGTTTTATTGTAGGTAACAAAACGCAAACATATACACTTCACAGTTAAAACGATTCGTATCGTTTCCCTATTAATTTCTTATGATAATAGTTTTTAAAAATCTTTAATGTTAAATTATTACAAAAGTACATATATGGTAAAAGTAAGTAATTACAAATAAAGACAGATATAAACCTTTTTCTTCTATCTATCTAATCTGATTTTATTACACTCACGGCTAAGGGAATTAGAATTATTATCTTGTAAATATTTTCTAACTAATATTCCTTAAAGTTATTCCACACTAAGTACCAAATTAGCACACGCTGCACAGTACCCGTCCGCATTTGAAGAGCTGTCCTTCGAACATAATAAAACCTAAAGATGTGATTATTGTTGACTTTAAATTTATTGTTTAATTAAGCTTTTGCCTGCAGCTCCGCCAGCGATTCTTGGTATAGGTACATAAATTTTGGTTCGACCAGTTCCGATTTTATTATACAAGTTTTGATAGAGTTGAAATGATTTATTGATATAAAAAAAATATGTAATTTTTTAGGAAAAAATTGAAAAAATACTGTATGAAACTGTTTACAAATAGCTACAAACAATGTCATGTAATTTAATGAAAAATAAAAGGAGTTCAACACTGTCATAAATGTCTGAAATTGTCACTTATCCCCTCAGGTGTCACAGATTAATTCACTATGTTGTGTTGGTTTGGCAACTTTATTCAATGCAGCGGTTCTTATCTATTGCCATCCTTGTTAGTCTTAACGTAAATGCTATTTCTATCCTGTTGTCAAGTTCAATGTTTAGTTTACAAAACTAAATGATATGAGACGTGAAATAAACTGGTGAAACAGATTCCTATATATAATATTTATGTATAAAGTTAGTGTTTAGTCTACTACATTAAAAGATGAAGACTTTCTTAGAGTCTAAAAGTAATTATTATTCGCATCGTTAAGCTGGTCAGCTTAGTAGGTACACTATTGTGAAACTATTCGTACGACAGCCCACAGTAACCGGTTGCGATGTGGGATTCTTCAGCGTTTCTAGGAGCGCTGACTCCTAAGTTTTACGTGGCCCTGACGGGTACATCGTCGCTCATATCGGGGCTCATTCTGATATTCGAATGGTGGTATTTCCGCAAATATGGGACGTCTTTCATCGAGCAGGTATCGTTGACACACTTGGGGCCGTGGCTCGGTGGAGGCGGCGGAAGCGGGGAAGCGGAGACGTCGGGAGGTGGTGCGGAGTGCAAGGTTTGTCGGAATCCAATGTCGCTGCTGCGCGGCGCGGAGTACGGCCGGCTCTGGAGCGCCGCGCGCCGGGCCCCGCTCACCTACTACGACATGAACATCTCGGCTCAAGAGCATCAAGCCTGGTTCGGATGCGGTGCTGAGGTAATTACTGCTTACTGATAGGCTTTGTAAGTGTTAACAATACTAACAAACATATCAACACAAAATGTTTCCATGATAATTTTGAGATATTTCTCCGGTTTTGCTGCTGTAATAGATTTTTCCAATAATGCTGATCTGCCTAGTTTACATTTCTTATATGACAAACCTAAAGAGTGTAAAACCGTTCTAAGATGTTCACAGCGCCCTTTAAAAGTCCTTTTTACCACAGGTAATAAGCGACATAGAGTAGGCACCTGAAAAATAATAAGTGTTTTAATAATTGTGGGATGTGCATATATAAAAATAACTTCCCTGCTTCTTTACAATGAAGAAAAAGTTAACTTTTTGTCTGATTGCACTCAAATCAGAATCATCAATTTCTTTTCTTTGGCGACCGACCATGAAACACCAAAAGTGTTTTCCAGGTGTAGAAAAAATTCTATTGTTTTTTTCACCTTCATCAACTATTTTTCTCATTATATTGATAGATGTTCCTTTAAAAAATATAAATCATATTAATTCCATGTACGTTTTTCAATTTCAAGTATCAACCCTGCAGAGTCGATGTAAGCATGAGTTATCAAACTAGAAACATAACCTCAATAATCCATTCGTAATTAAACAATAGAATCACTTGAATTTATCTCAGAACAAGTATAACATTATCAGGATGACAAAGAAGTTATTCGCAGGTGATAAATAAAACAGTATTGCCACAAATAATGTATTTTAGTTACAACTGTCACCACATCAGACTCTTTTTTGCCAAGCTGTAATTACCTAAGGTGTACTATCCAGCTAGATAGGTCCAACTTTGAAAAAAGGTCATCGTCGAATCAACCTCGGCTAATTGGCGTTTAGGAAGCTGTGTTATGTCTCAAAATTAAAGTTTTTGACCAGTGTGTTGCAAACGATGATGACTCTACAGAGATGTGGTTGTTCACAAAGAGTGGAAAAGCTATGTTACTTGCTTCTCATTTTTTAATAGTGTGAAAACATTTCGGGATGGTTGGAACACCACACCATTCCTCCACCAGCTCCACGTCCGTGTAATTAAGCTTGAAATATATAAGTATTATCAGACTCATATCAAGCCTAATAACACCAGCCATCACTATAGGAAAGGGATCGTTTGATGAAGTCAAAACGCTTTTGGGTTGAAAGTGAATACTGTTTCGAAGCAAGAAAGAATGTTCTAGTAGGTACAATGTTCGAGAGAAACTCAAACGTCAAAGAACCTCACATCAATGTGCATAAAACAGAATATGGATTGAAAGTTTTTGAACCGTTGTGACTTTGGCTCGCTTATATTTTATATTCGAGATGTTCCTTTTATCCATCCGTTCATCCGATCCATCGAACCGTAGCACGTTACAAAACAATGAATACTATGTTCTGATTAAAAATAAATAAAAATGTTTGGCTTTTCGAATAGTTCATAGTTATTATGAAGGCCGCTTTCGTTAATCATATCGATCGTCGTCGTTCATCGCACTCGCATCAGGGTCCCGCCGAGGAGGCGATGTGCCGCGCGTGGCGCGAGCGCGAGCCCGGCGCCCGCGTCGCCGCCGCGCGCGCCGCGCTCGCGCTGCGTCCCGACTGCGCCGCCGCGCTGCTGCTGCTCGCCGAGGAGGACGCGCCCACCGTGCACGAGGTGACGTATGCCGCCCACCGACCCTCGGCCCTTTCTAGTCCACTCGAGTAACGGCGAACCTCGCGTCCAGGCGGAGCGCGTGCTGCGGCGAGCGTGGCGCGCGGCCGAGGCGGCCTGGCGCCACAGCTCCGCCGCGGGCGCCTGCGCGGCGGCCGAGGCGCGCCGCGACGCCGCCGTGCTCGCGCACGTCAAGCGCCGCGCGGCCATGTGCGCGCGCCGCCTCGGCCGCCTGCGCGACGCCGCCCGCCTGTTCCGCGAGCTGGCGCGCGACGCGCCGCCCGCGCTGCACGCGCTGGCGCTGCACGAGAACCTGCTCGAGGTGCTGCTCGAGCAGCGCGCCTTCGCCGACGCTACGGCGCTGCTGGCGCGCTACGACGACGCGTGCTCCGCCGCCGTGTGCTACGGCGCCGCGCTGCTGCGGGCGCGCGCCGCCCCCGCGCGCTCCGGCGCCGAGCTGGCGGCGCTCGACGCGATGCGGCGCGCCATCGAGTTCAACCCGCACGTGCCCGAGTACCTGCTGGAGCTGCGGCCGCTCACGCTGCCGCCGGAGCACGTGCTGCGGCGCGGCGACAGCGAGGCGGTGGCGTACGCGTTCTTCCACCTGCGGCACTGGCGCGCGTGCGAGCCGGCGCTGCGGCTGCTGAGCGCGGCGTGGGCGGCGGCGGAGCGCGGCGCGGGCGCGGGCGCGGGCGCGGGCGGGTGCGGCGCGTGCGCGGACCGCGAGCTGCTGCCGGCGCACCACGCGCTGTCGGTGTTCCCGCGGCGGCGCGCGCCGGCGCTGCTGCCGCTGGCGGCGGCGCTGTGCGCGCTGACGGCGCTGCTGGCGCTGCTGGCGCACCGCTGGCCGGCGCACGCGCACGCCGTGGCCCGCGCGGCGGCGCAGCAGCTGGACCCGCGCCGCCTGCACGCGCTGCTGGCCGCGGTGTAGAGCCCGGCAGCCGCCCGAACGCCTCCTCTAAATAAACGTCTCGTACCTGAACGCTTTGTATCATTTCCCCCGTTCGCCGTTCCCGTCTCCCCGTCTCCCCGTCTCTCACCGAGAGCACTGATCTACATCCATACTACTACTGCTTTATCATCGCCGAGCGTAAACTATGATAGTTAGGGTTATGAAATTTGTGGTACGGGAGCTAGCAACGTTTGAAAAGTAAGAATTTTAGGTCAGCTAATTTTGTGATATGTCGTCCTTCTTGCACTTTCGGTTAGAGTCTGGGCTATCTGGCTGGCGGTAGCGGTTGCGTTCATTAGTGCGCATTCTACCTGTCCAGGTAATAATCCTGGATTTTAAAAACATTTTAGTAGGCGTAATTTTTAATTTTGTGTTTTTAAATAAGTCTACCTGACATACTTTTTTTATTGCCAGACATTTTTGACAATGCTAACTATGTGCCATACGCGATTTTTTATTTTTTTTTATAAAAATTTCAAAGTATTTTATAATGTCTGTAATTTTAATATGATGTTATTTAAAGATAATAAAAACTTAAAATAAATTTGCCAGACATTAATTCGATTGTTAAGTCTTGAATTAAAATTAAAAAGTCATGAAAAGTATTGCAGTATAATGCTAGTAGTCCGAGAGAGACAGTTGCAGAATAAGTCGAGAATGAACAGGGAATTACTTTTCACTGTGCATATAATAATAAAAATAATAATAATAATAATAAGAGCATGCTCGTTCACTCACGCGCGGTTCCAAGGGGGGGAAGGGGCTCACAGGGGACATGACCCCCCCAAAATCGTACACATGTAATTTTTTTTAACCTTTTTTTTCTCCTCGATTTCCATAACTGATCAATCGACATAAGAAATCAAAGAATAGGAATTGTTTAACACCTATAAATTAAAACTGTAACAAAATGTGAATAACAAAACTTTGCCCTCCAAGACTGTTGTGATTCAGGCTTGCTCTACCATAAAGACTCAGATGACACTACTAGTGTGGACCAGAGTTTCTAGGAAGAGTGCTAGACAGACATGCTCTTTCCAAGGACTATCCCCCAATCCCTCCGACGCAATTGGACCGGCAACTCTAGTCCGACGTGTGTGAGGCGTTGGATGGAGAGCTGGATCGACCCGTACGGAGATTGGCTGCCCGCAACACCGCTCCTGGTCCTGATGGTACTCCAGGTCGGCGCTGGGAGACAAACTAAGGCAAATTTTCACTCAGTGTTTCAGCCTCGGTATCTCCCCCTCAACTGAAAAGAAGCGAGACTGCTGCTCCTCAAAAAGTGAGGTGCAGATGTTATCTTTGCGTTCCAAGTTGCCTGAACGAAACGGGGAAATTCTTTGAAAGAGTTATCTCTGACCGTATCAGCGGGCACCTGCGATCGGGGGCGTCGTGTTGACAGTTAGCCTTGATATCGTTAACGCTTTCAGCATTCCTTGGCGCAATATCAGGGCGGTCCTAGAATGTTACGTGGTGCCGCCTCACCTGCATGCCGTCATAGAGGCCTATCTGTGCGACAAGGCAGTGAAGTTTGTTGATCTGAACGGAGTAGCATATCGAAGAGAGGTGTGTTGTGGGGTTCCCCAGGGCTCTGTATTGGGCCCACTCGTAATGCGGGCCGGTCCGGGTCGGTTAGTAGAGCTTCGAAGAGCATTTCGGGCAGTTAATCTGTTATTTGCCACTTTTATATATCTGTTCCAGGATTTAGAGTTTCGTAGCTAAAACGGCGAAAATGGAATCCTTATATAATTATTTCATATTCATAAACCCCATGGTGAGCGGTACCATTGGATAGACCGTGGGAGAGCCACGCTTCGTCATGAATGGGCCGCCTCGACCGGAGTGATACGGCCTCACAGAAAACCGGTGTGAAATAGCGCTTGCGCAGTATTTCACCGAGTGAGTGAGGATACCGGAGGCTCATACCTAAACGCCTCCCCACATCCCTTTCTCCATCCCTCAAAGGCCTGCAACGCACTTGTGACGTCTCTGGTGTTGCGGATGTCCATGGGCGGCGGTAATCGCTTACCATCAGGTGATACGTTTGCTCGTTTGCCATAAAAAAAGGTATTTTAAAAATAGCAAGGGTTTGTAAAAATTAAACACATAAGTGTTTAATATTTTGATTCAAGTAAGGACATATTAAGCCATCGTAGACTTCGATAAGGCTGTTATGAACAACTGTTTTTGGGTTTATTCCACAAACGCTATGTGGTATATGTTTCTTATTTATGTGTTTTTGTGGGTCAAATGTTGTAATTCAAATTTGACCCCCTTCCTGTTGACGGATTGATCTGAAATTTAGTACAAACCCTCAGGTCTGGTGACAATACAATGAAATGCATTCTGTTTTATTGTAAATCCAAGATGGCCGCCATTACAAAATGACGGTTTTCAAATTTGTCACAACTAGCTCAATATGGCTATCAAATGAAAGGGCTTGACTAGTAGGACATAGTTCATTAAGAAAAATTAAAATCCAAAATATTGGTTTACACTTTTTGTCGAGGACTACCACTATAAGGGTATCAAATGTAAGGGCTTGAATAGTAGAACGCTGATGAGAAGTACTATCTAATGAAATTAATAACTAAAAACTTGAAAATAAAAAATATGTAAAAATAAATAATTTTAACGGTTTAATGTACCTATTAAAAGTTAAAAAATAATATGGTAAAAATTATTCGGTATATAATAGTTGGGCCCGTGTTTCCATCCAGTCACCTCACTTTACGCTACGCCCAACGATTTTATACCTAATACTAGCTGACCCACGCAACGTCGTTTGCGCCTTATATTGCCCGTAGCGTGAAAATTTTCCCCGTTTTTGAAACATTCTTCATTGTTGCTCCGCTCCTATTAGTAGTAGCGTGATGATATATACCCTATAGCCTTCCTCGATAAATGAACTATCCAACACCGAAAGAGTTTTTCAAATCGGACCAGCGGTTCCTGAGATTAGCGTGTTCAAACAAACAAACAAACAAACTCTTCAGCTTTAAATATTAGTATAGACTAGCTGCCCCGGCAAACGTCGTTTTGCCATAATTTTTTTTTAAGGATGGGTGACCCTTACCATTTAGGGGGATGAAAAATAGATGTTCGCCGATTCTCAGACCTACTCAATATGCTCACAAAGTTTCATGAGAATCGGTCAAGCCGTTTCGGAGGAGTATGGCAACGAAAACTGTGACACGAGAATTTTATATATTAGAAGATTTTTAACAAATTATTTTTAACTTTTAGTACCTACATTGTTTTGAATAAAACCTTTTTTTTTTTTACCTATTTGCTAATTAACCTGGTGTGGCTCGACACGCACTTGATCGTTTTTATGAATAACTAGCTGAACCCCGCGGTGTTACCCGCGGTTATTGTTGTACCGCGAGTAACGCCGCGGGACAAAGTTAGTCTAAAAAAAGTAGCCTAAGTTACTCCCCGGATCATCAGCTATCTGCCAGTGAAAGTCCCGTCAAAATCCGTCCAGCAGTTCCAGAGATTACCCGGAACAAACAGACAGACAGACAGACAGACAGACCGACAGACAGACAGACAGACAGACAAAAATTTTTTCAACTACACTTTCGGTATATGTACCGTGTATACATTCATATACATTTAGTAAAAAGCGGTTATTTTAATATTACAAACAGACACTCCAATTTTATTTATTTGTATAGATGTATGTATGTATGTACGGATAGTTTACTACACGTTTATAATAATCGGCATCATCAAAATAAACCGCTGATGAACACGAAAACACGCTCACGTTTAACTACGAAGCAATCAAGCCGATTTTCACGTTTTTAAATGTGTATTTTGCTAACGTACTGAAGATAAATCAGTTAATATCACGCTTAGACCCTTAGGAGCCGAGGATGATTAAAAAGAGACGCAGACAAAGTTGCGTTCGTCAGCTAGTAGATAAATAAATCATACATGTTACAATCTTTTGATTGTAAGTAATATAGTAGTGGATAGTGAAATACTGACTCTTCGAGACGCTGAGTTAAGCATGCACCTAGTACAACAACAGTGTGAAATAGTGGCAGCACTAGACGTGTGCAACCGTATTGCATCGAACTGTGAAATAAATAATATTTTATTAGTGTGGTTGTAACGGGACTGCTTCTATTTGAGTATAATATGCCCGTGGTGTCACCCCGGTCGACAGGCCCTTGGAGCAACCGCTACCAGCGCCAAGACTGTAAGGCCCGAGTCAGCAACATCGATGTCCAGGAATCCCGTTTAGCTTTTGCAATAAGTTTTTACAAATTATTTTCTTTTTTTCTTAAACATGCGAGGTAAGTATCACATGTCTTAAGCAGGCAGGATTGTCGTAGTTTCATTTGCTTTGATGGTCACTGCTCCGACGTGTTACATAGGGGAGAAGGACGCACACAACAAAGCAGAATCACTTTGTAATAATAAGTTTTTTTTTTGCTTTTGAGCAACAAGTGGTAAGTATAGACTAGGTACATAAGTAACAGCAAGTGATATAGAGATCAAGCTATATTTTTAGAACTGTAAATATTGTAAAGAAATAAAACTTTCTTCTAGTTCATTTACAATATTACTGATGGTGATTTCCCCTTTGGCTACCATTTACTTCACTTGTTTTTTACATCAAACTCTGATAGTGTGGACTCAGCCTTTTGTTTTGTTAAAGCGTGAGGCTGCGACACGCGACACGTTGCTCCGTCGCGTCAGTGTGGCGGAGCGCGTGCGGCGAGGCGGAGCTCGTTTAGCGCCTCCGCGTCCCGCGATCGCAACTCGATCGTCGTTGCAAGTTCGTCGAACTTTTTAAAACTTAAATATTGCCCTAACTAGATTTCAAACTCGCTCGGACCATAGCCACGGGCTAGTGGCTCAGCGCATTTAACTCAGCGTGACGTTAGTTAGTCGATAGTGGTTTTAAATTTATTCGCAACGCATACTTACTGATATTCGCGCAAATTTACTGATATTAATTAGAAGTTCGCACAATGGGTGGCTGTGCGGTGTAGTGAGGAGGAGAGCTGGATGCTGTGCCTGCGGTGCGATGGCGGCGCGCCGCCTCGTGCTGAACGGCCTCACCGCGGAGGTGGGCGGCGAGGCCCCGGCGGGCGCGCGCGAGGCGGGCTCGCCGGACTCCCTGGAGTTCTACCACGAGTTGGAGCTGTACCGGCAGCTGCTGGCGCTGCCGCCAGCGCCCGCGCCGAGTGCCGAGCACGCCGCGCCGAGTGCCGAGCACGCCGCGCCGAGACGCGCGCGTACCCCCGACCCGGTGCCGACGGCCAGATGTCACGGTAAGCCAAAGTAACTTTTTTCTATTTACTTTTGTTCGATATTTATCCGGAAAAGACATATATATGATCGCGGTCAAAAGACGTGCGACTTTCTTATATTAACATTTTATATGAAAATGTTTAGGAATTTCATTTCTTTTAGGTATGGCAGTATTTTTTATTGTTTTTTATTTTCTTTTTTTTGGAGTCTATTTCTTGTACATTTTCTTTTTTCTTTCGAAATAGTCCGTACACCAAAAATGCCGTGCCTCTAGCATGAAAATTTGTAAAAGTCTCATACAAACTTCCACCCCACAATTTTGGGGGTGGGGAGGCAAAAGTAGATAGATAGATAGAAAACTCTTTATTTGTACACCGTGTTACAGTACAGAAATTACAGAAAATAACAAATATATAATGTACAAAGGGCGGCCTTATTGCCGAAAGCAATCTCTTCCAGGCAACCTTAGGATGGATCAAGATGTATCGGAGTTAGTAGCAGTTGACGGTGCAATGAGTTTTGATGAGTTATAATTTTCCAATGATTATAACTAGAAATACATATATATCTCCATACAGGCATATTTACACAAACATAAATACATTAAAAATAAATAAATACATGTCATCAGTGGAGCATACATATAATATCTATACAAATATTAACATGTACCTACATATTAAAAACCATAACTACTCAGTTATACTACATATTACACTATAGATACATTTTAGATACATTTTCGTGCCAGACTCGTTTATATCGTATAAAATTCCTGAATCATTTTCTTAAAACTATTTACTGTTTGCTCTTTCCTAATGTTTGTCGGCAATGCATTCCACAATCGTATAGCTTCAACCGTAAAGGACTGGTCATAACATTTTGTAGAATGTAGAGGCATCTCCAGTCTCAAATTTTCAGATGACCTTAGACATTTGTCATGTGTGTCATTAAGGAACTTGAATCGTTCTTTGAGGTAGAAGGGGGCTTTAGGATTAAACAAGATGTTATAAAGGAAAATGAGGATATGAGTATTCCGGCGAGAGCGAATTGGAAGCCACTTGAGCATTTGACGGAATTCGGAGACATGATCATATTTTCGTAGGCCAAATACAAATCGTATACAAAAATTTTGAAAAAGTAATTGATTTTATGATTTTTTGCAGTCTGTATACTAAATTTATTTAGTTTCCATACCACGTTTTAGCTTTCTAGCACTTCAGGAAGTAACCTAACAATTTAGGTGATCATCTCATCAAATCTCATCATGATCATCGGTGTGCCAGTGACGATATCGGTGTATTTTACTGTGTATTTTAGATATCAATAAAATTTAAAGTATTAAAGCTATGAATATGAATCTTTGTACATTTAATTACTTTATTACTGGTACTATAACTATCTGGTATATCGGAAATCAAAGATGTGAGGGTTCAAAAAAAAACAAAACACTTCGAGAAAAGTTAGGTAGTGCTCTTGCACCTCGCTTGGCTCATCTTGGCGGGGGCACGACCGTGCCTCCAGATTTAACACGCAGGTCTCACGGTTATCACAGCAAATAGTACCATGTGGTTACTATTTACTGTGATATATAAGCTACGTTACTGTAAAGTTTAATCTGAATCCGTTGACCAGGTTGGGAGCAGAGTGGCAAACATCCATACATCCCAGTTCTCGTTCCCAGTTACGTTGGTTACCTAATCGTATATGCAGATACATGCGCGCTCCCACTTTCTTGTACACTATCCTCGATTCCCCGTACTCTCCTACTTATTTAACAACACATTTTCAACTTTTATGCAATAACCATAACCGAAACCTTCGCTCTGCTAATAATCTCCTTCTTCTTTGTCCTTCACATACTACTGGTTTTATGGCCTCTTCGTTTTTTGTTCAGTCAGTTCTAAAACCAATATAATTATACCACTATAGCTATCATTTCTATTAAGTGCACCTACTTCACCTTTGCTTTGCATCGCTCAATCGGTCGACTGGCAGAGAGGCTATTAGGCACTAAGTCCGCCGCTGCATGTATGTATATGTGCATAAATAAAATAAAAAAATAAAAAAATAAACATCCTAACAATCTTTCGCCTTTATAATCTAGACACGCAGTAGCGTGTCAAGCCTAGTTCAAGCTAACAGAAGTGGTGAGCAGCACCATGTGTAATATTACACGAAACGTGCTCACGTCCAGACGGATATATCTATGGGCTATACAGGCTAATAGAAGGTTTCCCAAGGAACGCAACCTGGTGATTGGATTCAACAACTTACAGTTTTAGAATTTGTGAAGCCTATTATATGATTCGTATATGACAACTAGCCAAGTCAGACTTTAGGCTTCAATATAATATTGTCCTAAGTTTTAGGAAGAAATGCTTTTTTAAGTTGTTACAAAATATTATATGTTGTTATCAATAAATTTGAGGAGTGAACATTGAACCTGGTACCTATTTAAATCTCACTTTTTTGTCGCTGTAGTGAACAACCAAGACATATATCATTATTGAACTTGGCTGTCATTTCACATTTATGTTTTTAATGGGATACATATTAGTAGAATAATTACATAAACACACGATGCGAATGATGAAAGTAAATAATTGAACGTAGATGATAGAACGTTTAATGCAATATTTAAAACTATTAGTCACTAACAATTCGGGATGCATTTGAAACAATATGAGTTTACTCTCTGTAACGGAACATAGTGACGTTGGTCGGTGGGCTCGTTAGTGCTACTAGTGGTGTGCTTTTGTACTGAGTTTCTGTATTCAAAGTAAAAACCAATATTAGTAAAAATGGACCTAAACATTGTACTTCCTACTAATATTATATACGCGAAAGTTTGTAATAATGGATGGATGTTTGTTACTCTTTCACGCAAAAACTACTGAACGGATTTGGATGAAACTTTACAGTAATATAAATAAGTGAATAAATATTAAAGACATCTAACAGACAATGCCATCTAGTCCCAAGCTAAGCAAAGCTTGCGTTATGGGTACTAATACAACTGATACAAATACATTTACTTAATTTTTTTTTGTAAGTAAATACATATTATACATAGAAAACACCAAACTCCGAAACAGATATTTGTAGACCATACAAACACTCTGACCCGGGCATCGAACCCGAGACCTCATGATCAGCAGTCGCACAAGCCAACCGCGAGACCAACGAGGCAGTCAAATGGCTTATACATCAGAATAAAACATAGGCCGCGATAACCGACATACACGCGGGCGAAGCCGCAGGCTACAACTAGTTGCATATAATGCAAATAATATTGACGTACCTTGAGATACGTGTTCGTTGCGTTCAAAGTTGTGTGGTCCAAGTTAAGTAAGATATGCGATTCATATGTTTTAATTTTTAACGTTACTTAGAACGTGATTCTTCCCTTACTACGCTATCTGGTAGTCATTTTCTGTCGTTTAGCTCTCATTCATGTGTTGTTGCTATTGTGATTAATATAGAAATGTGTTACAGATGAGCCGCGGCGCAGTCGCACGCCGGGCGGAGGCGGCGCGGGCGCGGGCGCGGGCGCGGACAGAGCGCGCGCTGCGCCCGTCGCGCGGCCCGCCAGGGTGAGACCTTCGTCTTATTACTACACTAATTGAAACAAAACATCCGAATTAAACTTGTCATGAAGTGGAGTGTGTAAAAACTTCTATACGATTCAGAGAAGAGCGTATTCCTTTCTCAAAGGCCAGCGACGCGCTTATAACACCTGAGCTGCAGGCGGTGCCCTGGAAGGCGACAGTCCGTCAGCTGGCCTGTCTGCTCGTGTGCCCTCTATCATAAACAAAAATCGCAATCAGGCTCTCAAGTTAGTAGGCGTTTAACCTCCTGCCGGTATTCAAGTCGAATGGTAACGAGTACGTTGAATACTTTTAGTTCACTATTAATGACGCTCGTCTTCGGGTCCTAACTAATAACGTTATGCTTGCGGAGTGCACGGAGACGAATAGATCTCTCTGCTATGCTCTATGTGTAAAACAAGAATTTTAGATAATTTTACTAACATTGCGTTAAGTATTGACCTCAACGTGCGTTTTTTGCGCAACCCTTTGCATCATGTTAGACTTTTGCACATTAATACAATATTTATTTATTTATGATTATAATTGGATCATAGCCATATATTAAGCCAAGAGTACCACATTCTTATAAAGATTCAAATAATTTTATGTGTTCAGTTTGATAGGACATTATGCTCTCCAGAACGGAGTGATAACTGTCTGATTCTTACGACGAAATAGGGACTTCATTCATGTAATTATTTTACTAAATAATAAAAGAGTACTTTACTAACTATAAGAGAGCCATGAAATATTTATCAAATAACAAACAAAAACAATTAATGTTGAACCTAAATCTTTGGTAAGTCTCTCCGTCAGCGGCGAGCTACGATCATGCTACGGAGGCGCTACGTTGCTACGAGATTAGGAGATATGACGTGCGCGGCATTCACACGCGCCACTAACATTTTTACAAGTTTATTAGTTTAGTATTAATTAATAAATTAACTGCTATATGAAAGCGAAACTACCGTAATCTATAATGTTATGTTTCGATATATTTGAACATTTAGTCAGTACCCGAATAATGATATGATAATAGTCGACCAGTCAACCCGACAGGTGTTCTTGGGTAATTGTTAAATCTTGTCGAATACACTATTCATTATTATCACCATCATCAACCTATCGCAGTCCATTGTTGGACATAGGCCTCTTCAATTGCTCAAATAAATCTTATAATATCACAATGTGTTTTAGAAGTCATTGGAATGCTAAATATTAATTAGCGAGATGAAGCTTCTGTCCAGCCTCTCGTCAACTTTGAGCGCGCCAACAAACGCTATTTTAATTAATTGTGTAACGTGAGCTTCATGGACGTCTACGTGCGTCAATTTTAACTTTTTGTAAAAAAATATATGCGTGCATGTACAACTTAGGGTAGCTTTAAATTTAGAAATTGATGTTTCCACAAATTATTATTGTTCCTTTGTAAGCTTAGAATTAAATCATACTTCCTCCAGGTTCTAGGTAGAGGCTCAATAGGAGGCAAGATTATTTTTGATAACTGTGTCCATGAGCGGTGGGAGCTACTTAACACCTATCATGATCAGTGTGATCAAGACCAGTGAGCCGGTTGCTCGTCTAAACCCTTCTACTAAAATAAAAAGAGAATTATTAACTTGTATCCCCAACAGGACTAAATGTAACCGTGATAGTGGTGCGAGGTGTAGCAGGGTAATAGCCGTAAACCTACGAGTGCACGTGTGGTGCAATTAGCTCACAAGCGCACGTCGGAGCCACGGATATCGCGCCATTGTGCCACTGCGAGTCATGGGGGTGCCCCTTGGCGCCACCTGTTGCGTCTCTGAAATGTTGAGTGACATCACACACCGGCCCACACTACAGTTACACACACTGTGAATAACGGCAAGTGGTTCTGTAAGTTAGTGTACTCGCACGAATAAAGTGACCGTGTGAAGACGCATGCAAAAGGAGCCGCATTAACCAAGAATACGTTAGTTGAAATGTACGCGGTTGTCGGGAGGTTTCTCACACGTCACTTGCTCATGTATAAATGCAGACAGCTGAGCGCTGAGGGACTAATTGAAATAACGTGTTTCTTGAGCGCAGCAGTTTGTAACACTCCTACGTCTTCCTCTTCTCAGTTTATCATTAAAACTTGATCCGAACCACTCAAGGATGTGTACGACTTCGGACAGATTTTAAGTACCTAACACACATAATACTATTTAATTTCATTTAATAATAATTAGATATAGACAAGAAACGTCACATAGTATTGAAGTAGCCAAATCCAAGCTAGTTTATTTTACGCTTTTTAGTGTTTCTATCTCCTCCTTTTTTTTCCGTTAAAACAAAATGAATTTAAGTGGAGTGCTGAAATCAACGTGGTACCTTGTAACGTGTTTTTAATTTGTTTTTTGACTATCATTTGAATAAAACAATTATGTGATGCACGCACGATCTACATCACTTAACTCTGTACGCACATTCTTTGTTAAATAGTCCCCAGTTTAAAGTCCACAACTTGAATTATACTACTGCGATAGTTTGGACGAAGGTTCATTACTGAAACTGCGTCAACAAACAACGTTAGAACGGTTTAGGTTTTATAGATTAAATTTACCACATAGGTAGATTTGGTCCGGAATAGGAGATAGGTTATTTGTTATCCCAGTTGTAAAAACTTGATTTGTGACTGAAATTCTTGCCTTGGCTGAGTCGTAACTATTAGTTCGAAAATTTCATACGAAGCAACTGTGAGGCGCCGAGGCACGGGTTGACAACGAACCAACGGCCCAACTTGTCCAAGAACTCGCGGCGTTATACCTATGTGAAACTGTTGCAGGTATGTTTGCATCTGGTACCGAGTTTCGCACTCAGATGTACTTGATAGTTGAATATTCATGTTTTGGCCATACAATTGATACATCGTAAAGTGTTGTAAGTACGGTATCACAGTTACAGAAAACAATTCGAGTATCTTTCACCCTGCAGTACTGTTCCTAAGGTATATTTAAATTGAGTGTTAATATTCGTAAGACCACGATAGAAGCCGTTTGCAAAAAATAATGTGTCAACTATTTTATGTTTTCATACGAGAATTATTTTATACACTTGCATTTGTGAAGTTAGATTGCAATAAATATCAAATAATTAACTCCACCACATTTGAAAGCAAACAATTTGAAACTTGTGGATCGAATTAATGAAGATACAGCCGTTTATTTTACAATTCTTGACTTTCTGTCGGATTTCACTGATACATAGCGTCTAAGTTTAGCTCGCGTATTTTAATTTTGCAAACATTCTCCAGAATGAAATGGTGCGGAAGAGAATGTTTATAGTTGTTTGTTTTTTGCATCCTTTAATTCGTAAAGAGTACAAGTATACTGCCCGTCAAGTGGTAGCCAATTACTGTGACGTTTGATAATGTCCGCCACAGTACAGAGGGTATGTCGCAGATGGCTCCTAAGATACATAGATAGAATAGATTATGAATTATACTAGAAGATAGAAGAGATAAAAGATATATAAAAAAAAAAAAATAAGTATTACAGTTCTATGTATAGCATTTTAAAGTCTTCAGATGTGACGAAAATATTCAAGATTTTTCACCTGTTTCCGTGTGAATAGTCGTGTGTGTTGTCGGCCAAGTATTATACCCAGCTGATTTCCCGCGAGGCGGCGCGGCGCGGCGCGGCCAACTCGACGAACAGCGACTGACTCGCGCCGCGCTGCAACTCTTGATTCATTTACTACTTATATTACGTGACTAAACTCCTCGTTCGCGTGGTGGTGCGGCGGCGTACCAACGCACATAAGAAAACTTGACAATGAGCCCAGATACACAGTGGAATGGTCGCTGGTTCGTGTTTTAAATCAGAACAAAATCTTTAGCTACTAATAGCAAAAGATTATACTCAGGCTTTTATTTTTTTTTGACATTCATTATTTTCATATTTAAAGTTTCTTTTTCTAACGACAAAACTGTGATCAATCATATTTAGTAGTCCCATTTCCATGTCTACTTTACACATACTAATGCAAAATATTGTTGAGGTTACACATTAAACATTCTAAGCTAAATTTATTCCCAAACCGACGATCAAACATTAAACGTCACATATAACTGACCACAGCATATTGTCGACAAACTTGGGATGAAACTTTAAGACTTAACTTCAGAAAAAGAAGTAAGTATCCTTTACTAAATCTATTTAAATTTTAGAGTAACTGAAGGATGTTAGACGCCGTTACTTGCCGGAACATCTGTACGAAGATAAATGACGTACGAGTATGGCACTGTCTACACTACAAATTATTGTTCCATTAAAGGAGTGAACGCCTTGCATCAACCACTCGACCCAAACACACGCCACGGCAGGGCCTACGTCCCGGTCAGCTTCGAGCCCTTCTCTATCGACCTACTACTACAGTGTAAATTCGCACCTTTGGATGTTTTGCTTGTAACAACCTCAGAATAAATAACGTACATGAACCGAATTTCTCGTTTCAACATACGTGATTTATAATTTAGCTCTCTGTTTAGCTGAACGGTAGTATCAAACGTGCGCTAACAATAGGACCCAGTTATAATGTTCTAGCGGTTTACATAGAACTTGTTTATTGAGGTACACTGTACAGTGGGTTTTAGAGCTAACTTTTTCTGTTCATTATACGAGTTTATTTTGTTCCCAACTTGTGTCCCAGTAAAGAAACATACATACCAAAAAATAATCATTTAGATACCTGCACACGTAATTTAATTTAAATGTTGAGTTAGGTTATATGACTTATCTTTTATTTCTAAAATTAAAAATAAATAAATAATTTTCGTTTTGCGTGTGACAGTAAATGCATTTATTAGATTTGCAATAAGGCGCCGTACTGGCTGACGCGGAGAGGGCGGCTGTCAGCCTGTGTCAGCGAGTGCCTGTTATGGTGCCAATATACATTCCTGGAGAGAGGCTCACGTCCAGCGCCTGCCGCCACTGATAATGCGCCGCATTCTTGCTCGCCTTCAAACTGGCATAGCACGTGCGAGAGTACAACATCTGGAGAAATTAAAACGGACCTGTGTACACGATGTTGCAAACAGGTTTGCCCAAAATTAAGAGATATTTGGAGGAACAATGGTGAACTTAGTTGAAGAATACATGCTAAACTATTAAAAAAATGCAATAGGTACTTACAAGGTAATATTTTCAGCTATTTATCGCACTATGTTACTATATAACGCACGTGTAACGGTTATCAAAGTAATTGTCGGTGCGTTGACACGGGCCAACTGTGACAACTTATATAAACAATAACCGGCTGTTTCAACAGCACGTAGTGCGTGTGTGCGGCGTGCGCCCGAACCTACTTCATCCCTAGCGGACTATGACAACTTTACAAACTAAAGAAGTTGGCGGAATGCGGGGGCGGCGTGCGGGGCGCGAGGGGAGGGAAAGCTTCGTCTTGGACTATCCCGTCTCGTACACGCGGGAGGTCGTCACGGCCGCCGTCTGTCTGATTAACTTCGACCGAAACGTGGAGTATGTTCTTGTTACTATCTTTAGACCAAATCAAAAATCTTTCTTTTTATTAAATGGTAGCTTTAATGGTGATCTAGGTCTGGATCTACCGTTCAGATCTGAGGAAAAACGAGGGAATAATTGTGCCAATTAATTGGCTTAATATTGGTTTAATACAAATTGTGGTTTTTGCACTAGCTTGGTTTGTTGTACTATAGCTAGTAAAAAGTTAATAGTTAGTAGTAGAGCCACGCCGATAGCAGCACGGTTGGGCCGGCATCACCGGGGCGGTACTACCCCCACACAGAAGATCTACGGAAAATGACAGCGTTCGTGCTGTCGTGTTTCGTTGGTGAGTGCGATACCGGAGGCCCAATGATGCAGAAGCATCAATAGCCCACGATGACATGGGATAACTTGCTGCATTGTTGCATTGTCTGCATGGCAATGAGTATGGTGACCACCGCTCTTAGATTTTGCGTTTGGTTTCCATCATGCAGAGTTAAGTCACTTTGGCAGGCCCAAACATAAAAAAATAAAAATTAAGCATTGCAGGATACGCGCGAAAAACAACAATTCCTAGACAGTCGGATATAAAAAAGAAATTGACCTTACAAATGAACGACAATTAGTAGCCAGTGAAACGTATCCAATCAAATAGTGGGTGCCATGTAAATTGTGCAGCTATTGTACAGTGGAGGTGAAAGTGGTTAGTTTTCTTTTTTTTTTTTTTTTTTTTTTATGTTTGGCCCTGCCATAATGACTCTACTCTGCCTGATGGAAAGCATAAGCAGAATCCAAGAGTGATGGTCACCATACTGCGAACGCAGACAATGCAACAATGCAGCATGGCGTCCCACACCATGGCGGGCTAGTGATGCTTTCGCATCATTGGGCCTCCGGTCTCGCGCTCACCAACGAAACACGACAGCATGATCGCTGTCATTTTACGTTGATTTTCTGTGCGACAGTGACGCGAACGGAGTATTAAATGTCTGTTAATGTTTAATTAATATCGGTTCAGCAGTGTAAGAGTATCAATTCTTTTCCAAAATGATGTAAGGAATTTCTGGCGTGTGATTATTCGACTAAGTGCTTGTGTAGAGGGTTTTTTAAATTCTTAATCTAAGCTTGTATAGTAAACAAAATTGTTCACACTGTATAAACATCACGTTACGGGCAATAGTAGACGCAGATGAGGTTGAGAGCCGTTACTCAACTAGTTATTTATAAAAATCTAGAAAGGTAGTGTTTCATATTAGAACATTCTCAGTCTTCATCATGATTACTCGCAATATTCGCGTCTTCATACATTTTTTTTTGTTTTATTGCATAGTACAATATCTTCTCAATTCAGTCCCCTAGTTTCATCCACCACTATGACCGGCACATCCCACTGATAGCTGTAGCATTTCTGTCGCGTTTTTGTTCCTCCCCGTTTTACATTTCTGATAAATCTCAATACGTCCAATATGCCAAAATTATATTTTTTGTCTGCATTATTAACTTTTTGCATCTCCTTGATAACGTCGCGTCGTAATGTGGAGATGGAGTATATTCCACTGTAGGCGTAAGGAATTCTGTGGTTGATGTTATAATAATAGGAGATAACGTGACGTACTCTGGATGACGATTTGAGTTCATCAGTGTTGGCTCTCTAGACACGTTGTTTCCCTTGTAAGAGGTGGGAGGCTGTTCTACGTAAAATGTTTTTTGTTTAAACAATATTTTATGTGACGCGTGTCGCAGTAACTCTCCTCAATAGCTGGCTGTACGATATTAAAGTGCATTGTTAGTTTGATATACCGGCCGAGCAGTGGCAGCGCTCGTTTATATTGTACTACCAACTTAAGTTATTGTTACAATTTGTTACCTATTATGTTATCTACTTCCTTCACTATCTCAGCCTGTGTGTTTATCTCTTTTATTATTAAATAAACTTAAAATATTGTACTCCATGGTTAATATATGTATATACTGATCACTGTGCGATATAGCTTTACTTTAAAGAGAAGTAGCTTTAGTTTGAAATAACTGAAACAAACAACAATTTTTGGTTTTGTTACTTTTTAGTACCGTATTAAAGATAGTTTTATTTACATACCGTCAAGGTGGCCGAAATTCTGTATGTTAGTTATAGACTGATGTACATAATAAATAGATGTAACTAATATAAACATACTCAATTTAGGGACTTGCAAAAGAGCGGTTAGTTCAGACAAAAGGTAGTCCGGAACTTTGAGCAGTTCAATGTAAGGACGGACAAATAGAAGGTAGCTCGGTTTTGTCCAAACGACCTCAAATGTAATATTAAGATGGATTTAATTTGGTTGATTAGAATATTAGCGGCGTGTCGTCCGCCCGTGGGACGCGCTCGGATCTCGTGCGGCTATCTAATTACTGGCCTTTTCTAACTTCTCCATTTAAATAAACACACGAAATTGTGCTCAGATATTGTGTTAGTACGAAAGCTCTCAACTAGCTGCCATTATGAAACGTTAAATGTAATTTACTTTTGTTTCATTTGGCTCCGGCTGGATGATCAGTTATATCAACTTTAAAGGTGAAACTTTTGTACTGTTCAATTAAAAATATACTTGATCGTTTTATTTCTGATAGTTAATTAATAGGACTGAAATTATCCGACATCATTTTTAAAGGAATCATCTCATCGTGTGTTGTAAACAAAATTAGTATACAATATAAAGACTCGTGGCAGTAAACAATACGTCATGACCGTCTCAGGTGCGGATCGAAGCCGCAACTCGACGTACAGTGATAGATGGAAAGGTGCCATCTAAGCCATTAACTTACTCTCGGACTATCATTTATAAAGCTTTTTTTGCTGAATATACGATTTATAACTTCGTGACTGCGGTCAACAACTTCACGAGGGCTACCTTATTACTAATAGCAATATTCAAGGGACACTTTTCACTCTGTAACAGAAAAAGGACGAATTCGATTAAAATACTAAATCTATACTAATATTATAGCTGAAGAGTTTGTTTGTTTGAACGCGATAATCTCTGGAACCGCTGGTCCGATTTGTAAAATTGTTTCAGTGTTGGATAGTACATTTATCGAGGAAGGCTATAGGCTATATATCATCACGCTAAGACCAAAAGAAGCGGAGCACCAATTTAGTATGTTTTAAAAACGGGGCAAAATGTGGAAATATATGTTTGAAATTATAGTCTTATATGGAGGATTATTTGACAAACTTCGCTTCGTTTTAAGAATCCATAAAATAATTGTATTTCCTAAAACAAACATATAACATAACTGCTGTCAATAATTATTTTGTTAGTACTGGACTTTAGAGCACCGCAAGCCTACGGCCCAGTTCCCCTATTGTTTGTATTAAAAAAAAAAGTATATATGTCACTTGTCTAGTACCTCATAACACAATCCCTGCTTAACTTGGTACTAGATGGTGTTGTGTGTTAGATGTCCGAAATATTTATTATTATTATTATCCAGTAACTACACTCTCTTGTACACACTACAAGACTAGATTTTCTTCGCCGTGAATATTTTAAAAGCTAAGACAAAGCTACAGAAAAAGAAAAAAATAAATAACATCATGTCGGCCGACCGTAGAACGAGTAGAATTTAATTAACGAAAGGATTTTTTCAGAAAAATGCTTTAACTGCAAATCGCATCAGAAATTTTTTAAAATGAGGTATGAACGTCAGTTTCACATTATGAAAGAGTTGATAAAGAGACAGAGAGTAGAGATAGAGAGAGTTAGCAGAGCACAGTATTGAGGGATGCACAAACATTAATTGAGTTATTCACTTCATCCTACTTCCTACTAAATCACACTTAATATGATAAAGGCGAAAGTTTGTGAGTGTGTATGTTTGTTACTCTTTCACGCCAACCCAAAACCACTGAACGGATTTGGATGAAACTTTACAGTAATATAGCTTATGCATCAGAATAACACATAGGCTACTATTTGCCGCGATAACAGACATATATGCAAGCGGAGCCGCGGGCAACAACTAGTCCATTGTCCATTATAATTACAAACAATATTAGAATTTCATAGATCGTTTTGACTATTTCATTTTGAGCCTCATCATTACCGAACATACAACTGGTACCAATGTCGATTATTGTTTTGTGATGATTGATGATCTGTAACGTCGGAACGTAACTTTAAGCGTAGTTACCAGCGCTTAACTTTTCATCAAACAAGGTGAGTTTCCTTGATTGCCGCGCCAACTATTGAATAATGAAGCGTAGCTTTTGAATTATTGCAATGTTTATTCTGCAAATATGTAAGTGTTATGTATTAATAGTGTGGTGAATCCTCTCTCTAGCCGATTCAAGTGCTTTCGTGCGCGACTTCGATTCAAACCGTGGGTTTGGCGATCGCAGTCAGTTTAAAGTTCATTTGGTTTTTATTAATATACATTGTAATTATTTTATTTATTTACTGCCAACATTTGTAAGGAGTGATTAGAAATTATAAACATTCTTTGTAAAGTAGTTTTTTGTCATTGCTCCTTCTCCAATAATAGGTAAATAAAGCATAGATATGCCAATTTACTCATTTATTAAGTTATAGTCTGTTGACATTAGGAGAGCTAATTATTATGACACAATATGATCGAGTGTCGAGTTATGCAAAATTAAGATGAAGAAAACACACATTTTAATATTTTAGTTATAATTATGGCATGAGGAGGAACGGTTAATGTTTTCACGAAGTTGCAAATCCCCAGTCCTCAGCGCGTCACGAGTGCCTCGGTCGGGTTCGGAGCTCGGGGCTCGGGCGGCTTGTCGCGGTGCCGACCTCATTATGCACTTCATTTAACGACACAGTTTACGCTTTTATAATTGAACTTGCTATTGAGCGATTTATATCTCACAGGCGACAGATCGGGTCAAGTGGCGCCGATGCTAATTAAGAAGCGTGCATGTGACTGATGAAGAAACAGCGTTATTGTGTGACTGCACGGTCTGCCTTGTGGGTTAAGTGACCGCCACGCCGACTTCTACTGCGCCAAGTGGCGTGAATTCAAATCCTACAGCACTTTTTGTGATTCACAAACTGTTATTCTGAGTCTATATGTTCCATATGTCCGTTTCGTGTATGTTTGTCAAGTTCCCCGCGAAACAAGATGTTTTTTCCTAATGCGGGAGATGTCCTTTTTTTCATATTGGCGTCTATGTCATATAATTATGTTTGGATATTCAGAAGGCCGAAAATGGTTATTAACTTATACCGCCTTCAAAGAAATTGTGATTGAAACGATTCTGTACAAGTTATGGACTTGTAGGTACACAGATTATTATTTTAATTTCTTCCTTTTTCGAGAAAAAATAATGATCGCGGAGAAATAATAAACTCTGAGAGATGGAATACCTCCTTAAAATGTAATAGACTGCGGATCCGTGTCGAAAATTGATTGGTCATGTAATCCACCAGAAGGAGACCTTTTTATAAAGATATAGCGACATAACTTGACTGCCTCGGTGTCGCAGTGGTAGCGTACGCGACTGCTGTTCTTGAGGTCTCGGGTTCGATTCCCGGGTCGGAACAAATGTTTGTATGATCTGCAAATATTTGTTACGGAGTTTGGGTGTTTTCTATGTATAATATGTATGTATTTACAAAAAAAAAGTATATAAGTATTCATTTCAGTTGTCTAGTACCCAACATACAAGTTCTGCTTAGTTTGGGACTAGATGGCGTTGTGTGTAAAAAAAAAAAAAGCACTTTGCCGTCACTTGTAAGCTGTGCAACTGAGTACAGGTGAAAGGAAGGTGGTAGCAACCCTTGATTTTTCTTCCTCACAGAAAACTGATGATAAACAGTTCTTTCGTTGCTTTTCACCGAGTGAGTGAGTGAGATAACTGGCACCCAAACCGCCCCTTCCCCCTCCATTTTCGTGCCAGGGACTGAAAAAGTGGTAACGCACTTGCAACTCCGGAGTTGCAGATATCAATGGGCGGCAGTGGTCACTTACCATCAGATAAATCGTCTTCTGCTTGCCCCCTTATGCCATAAAAGTAAACAGTGACGAAATTTGTACATTTGTATCACATTTAACGACAAATAAGCTTTCATCTCCTGCTACCAACCGTCGCTCGGACCAATCTACGTTATTGTCGTGATGTCCTCACAACTGTACAAGGTCGATTTTGCAACTGGTGACGTGAGATGAATAATTCAATGTGCTTATGTGACGGACGCCGGCCATTGTTAGGTACCGAACCATCTACTTCTACAGTAATTAAACTAAATGAAACTGAAATTTGTATGTACTTTTGTCTTTGTGTAAATAATTAAACTAATATTGTTTGACAATATATATTCCTAACTAAATTGATGAAGTAGGATTACTTTTATCAGTTATATGATATTGTTATTCGTGTTAAATTTGTCTCAGTAGTTGTTGATGAGCACTGGTTCGATATGTTCCGCTTAATTCATTCACTCACAAACGTGCGTGTACTTTTTTAGCTCTGTTCATTAAATCTCTCGTCCTACAACGCCGGGAAAGATAAAAATTCCGATGAAAAATACACTCAATAAGCTTTGCCTTCGATGTATTTAAGTAGGTACATATGGTTACTGTTAAAATAATGTTATGAAATGAAGTGACGTATTGCGCTGCCGGCCAAATGCGATATTACTTTCGTTTGTTGACTCTAAAGTATATGTACTGTGGGGGAACAGGTGCCATGTCCCACCAACACAAAGGGAGGATCCTCCGACCAGGCGAGGTGATCATGCCTGGCGGGCCACTGCCCAACGGTTAATGTTGGGATGTTGTATATATGTTAATCGGCGCGAGAACTTCTATTGCGCGATGCAGGATTGGTAATTTCTTCGTATTGTATGTTACTCCGTAGTTCAGTGTATCTTCGGTAGATGGCGCTGTTGTATGATTTTGTTGCCGCTGTATGTGGAAGTCGCCACATCACTCCCCTCCAAGACTGGAGGTCGATATATGTTGAGTCAGCTGTCTGTGCTCTGTTGCGGAGCTTGCCAGTGCCAGGTGTAGTTCCAGTGAGTCGGAACTGAGTGCCGCAAGTTCCAGTGAGTCGGAACTGAATGCCGCTAGTCCCAGTGAGTCGGGACTGTCGTCCGCTGATCCCAGTGAGTCGGGATGGCGTGCGGTGCGCGGTGCTGCGGTGAGGTCCCCAGTGAGTCGGGGCGGTTGCTGCGTAGTGGCTGGCTGCTGCATAGACGGGAGAGATATGCTCTGCTTACAAGAACCGTAGCTGCAGTGTGCTGTGCCTAGACGCTGATGAGGCCGAAGGGGTAAACCAGGCTGGAGCGGTCGCTTCCTGCGTGTGGTGTATCCCTCTTGAGGCCGAGGTTGCTGGCTGGCTGAGACTTGCTGTGGGAGTGAACAAGATGGTGGCGTGGTAATGCTGCTGCTGAATCTGCTCCTTCGAAGGCTGCTTCCAATCACGTCGGGGTCACCACTGTGGGGGAACCGGTGCCGCAACGGTTAATGTTGGGATGTTGTATATATGTTAATCGGCGCGAGAACTTCTATTGCGCGATGCAGGATTGGTAATTTCTTCGTATTGTATGTTACTCCGTAGTTCAGTGTATCTTCGGTAGATGGCGCTGTTGTATGATTTTGTTGCCGCTGTATGTGGAAGTCGCCACAGTACCAAAATGTACCCAAGTTTATTTACGAGTGTGCCCATTCTCGTGTAAACCAAATTAATTATAAAGGCTCAGGTAATCTGACGCAAAACACACATTAAACGAGATGATCGGCGGATTAGTGAAGGGTATCTCACGAACCTTATGAAATAATCTTATTCCTTCGTACACTGAGCTACTTCGAGTCTTTCATGTCAGCGCCTTTCACACTTGGTCTAATTGCATTTTACTAGGTAGTCTTAGTCAAATATATGTTCGTAGTTTACATTAAAATTGATTTGTAGTATGCAAATATACCCCCTACCCTATACTAGACCCCCAAAATAAATTGACTTTACGGAATTATTTAATTGTTTGAATGAGAGTTAAAGTGCGCTATTGCTATATCGCGTTGCAAAAATAGTTGATGGCGTGCATTGAATATTCACTTGCAACGACATTAACACATTTATGTCTATACTTTTTTTTTTTTTTTTTTTTTACGTGTGGAAACCCTCTCGGGCCGTCACCCCGCCGGGGTTTGCGGCGGGGCGGTGTGTCGGAATCGAACCGACTAAAACCACACGGTGTGCCACTCTGCGCCTGAGACGGGAGGGATCCGGGAACTGCTGTTATTAACACATCCGGACCCCTCCCAGCGCCTGCCCGCACTGAAGCGGGCACCGTCTGCTGGTAAACTCTCTAATTAGGCGACGTACGGCACACGCGTAACGTCGCCCCCTCGCGGGCGGCCACTAAAGCGGATGGTGGGGAAAACCCATCCCGACCATCCGCGGCCACACTCAGGGCGGCATGAGGCGCTGATAGGCGCGCCTCCGCCGCCCGGTTCGCCGGCGGCGGATCGGGTCCGAGTGGAGGTCGTCCTCTCGGGCCTTCTCCGCCGCCTCCGGCCGGTAGCGACAGCAGTTTTACCGCGGTCGCAGCCTTCTGCGAAGACGTAATTTCGCAGAAGGCTGCGACCGCGGTAAAACTGCTGTCGCTACCGGCCATGGATCGTATGACGGCCGGTAGCGAGAGATCTCCTCCGATGACTGCAGTGAGGGCCCGACGCTGCGACGCCCATGCGGGGCAAACCGCCAGCGTGTGCTGGGCCGAGTCCTCACTGCAGTCGCAGTGGTGGCAGGTGGGACTCAGTTCCCTCCTGGCGACCGAGTGCAGGTACTTCCCGAAGCATCCGTGCCCGGAAAGCACCTGCGTCAGTCGGAAGGAAAGAGTCCCGTGCTGCCGCCCTGCCCACTCGAGGATGACCGGCTGGAGAGCCTCCACGGCGGCAAAGCCAGCGCGTGGAGTCTCCAGTCGGAACGACCAGCGAGCCATCGTGGCTCGACGGGCGGCTTCACGCCACTCGCGTACCTCTTCGGGCGGAGGGCGAATTCCTCTCTCCGCCCGGAATTCAGCCACCCGTCGATAAACTTCGGCGAGCACTTCCGCCTCCAAATCCCACGGGGGTGTCCCGGCCAACGCGCACGCCGCCTCGGTCGACACCGTGCGGTATCCGCGTATGGCTCTGACCGCCAATACCCTCTGAGGCCGCCAGAGGCGAGCCTTATTGAGGGCGGTCAGAGCCGCCACCCACACCGGTGCCCCATACAGCGCCATCGACCGGACCACCCCCGTGTAGAGGAGTCGCGTTGCGACGCTGGCTCCGCCCAAGTTGGGCAAACGTCGCCCAAGGGCAGAGGCAGCGTCGACCAGCTTCGGACCAAGCTGTCGGAAGTGCTCGTCGAAGAGCCACCTACCGTCGAGGATCAGACCCAGATACCTCATCTGGGCCCGAACCGGTACGAGGACCGAGTTGACCACTATGGAGGCGCCGGGGGGCGGCCCACGACGGGGCCCATGGAACAAAAGGGCCTCCGTCTTGTCCAGGGCCACCCGTAAGCCCAGCGCCTCGATGCGCCCGACCACCAGAGAGACACCAATGGTGGCCAGGCGCACCGCCTCCTGGAAGTTCGCCCCCCGGGCTGTGACAAGGGTGTCATCGGCGTAACAAATTACGCCCAGCCCGGGGGGGAGACGACCTCGTAGGACCCAGTCGTATCCCACGTTCCACAGGAGTGGTCCAAGGACAGACGTCGAACGCCCCTCTCGGAATCCGAATTGGGCGTCCGACAGGTCGGGCCCCACCTCGCAGAGGTGCCGGACGATGCGGGCAGAGAGTATCCTCTCAAACAACTTGCCCGCCTCGTCCAGCAACACGATGGGCCTATAGGCCGCGACCGAATCGGCAGGCCGTCCCGGCTTCCTCAATAGGACCAGCTTCCCGCATTTCCAGCACTCAGGGAAGCGTCCGGACGCCAGGCTAGCGTCCAACACCTCCCTGAGGCGGTCTGACATATGATCGAGGGCTCGGGCCATCACTCGGGCTGGAACCCCGTCCGGCCCGGGGGCGGTGTTCTTGGAACGGATCCGCAGAACAGCCGCCCCAACCTCCGATTCCCTAACGGGCGGAACATCGCCCCCATCGTCTCTGACCGGATAGGCCATTGACGGGGGAGCGTGCTCCGCCCGCTGCGGGAAAAGGCCCTCGACCACTTCCTGCAGGAAGCTGGGCTGGAGAGTCTCGGTAAGGGGGGGGCCCGCCGTGCGGAGCTTCTGTCGCACCGCACGATATGGGCGACCCCAGGGGTCACGGTCGAGACTCTCCAGCATCTCCTTTCTCTTCTCCTCCTTGGCGCGGCAAATGGCCAGCTTCAGAGTTTTCCGCGCTTCGCGGTACTCCTCATGAAGCTGGTCCCCGCCACCGTCTCCGCGGTGACGTCGCCGACTGCGGGTGTAAGACCTCCGGGCACGAGTACAAGCCGCACGGAGGTCCGCCAACTCCTGGGACCACCAGTAGACCTCCTTCCGAGGAGGACGACGACTGTGGACGCGGGGCATGGCCGCATCACAAATCTGCGTAATCGCATCGCGAAAACGGCCAGCCCCAACGTCCACGCCGACCTCCTCGGTCGGGGCCTGCGGAGACAGCCAAGAGTGAATAATGGCCGCCTCCTCTAGTAGGTCCCTATCCAGCTTAGCGACAGCCCACCGCGGAAAGCGGGAAGAGCGCCGCGCCGTGTGGCCCCTACTGGGGCCCTGGGACCGGGAGAGCTCGAATCGGATATAGAGATGATCCGAGAGCGTCTCGACCTCTTCCAGGACACACCAGTTCCTTACTCGTGCGGCAACAGCAGGGGTAGCGAACGAAAGGTCCACTATCGACCCCCCCTGCTGTCGCACGCACGTGTTGGTGGAGCCTCTGTTTAATAAACAGAGGCCCACCGAAGCCGCCCACTCCTCGACGGCCTCGCCCTTGGCGTCCGTCCCGGGGGACCCCCACGCAATGGATTTTGCGTTGAAGTCCCCCAGCACGAGGACGTGCCCAGACGCTAATCGCCGCATCGAGGTCTCCAAGCTGTTAAGGAAAACCTCGAAGTCGCTCAGACTCCGGTTGGGGGAGAAGTAGACACCGTAAACAGTGATCCCCCCCCACTAGGCGGCAACATATCCAGAGCCCTTGTCTCTAAGCGACAAGGGCGGGGAATGAGCCGCCGCGGAACCGACGACTGCCACGGAGCCGTCCCAGTCACCCATCCAGTTTGGACGGGGAGGAACGTAGTACGGCTCCGCGACTACGGCAACACCGATCGACCACTGCGCCATGGTTTGCAGGAAGAGATCCTGCGCCGCGGCGCAGTGGTTTAGGTTCGTCTGGACAAGGAGGTTGCAGATTTGATCCATTACTGGATCGTCTCTACAACCCCCTCCATAGGCGTCGACGAGGACGGACGGACAACGTCGGAGGCAGCCTGGGTCGACTGGCTAGCCCCCGACGTCTGCTGAGAAGCGCGGGAAGGCCTGCAGCCCCCCTGTCCCATCTGGTGATTGGCGGGCTTTTTGCCCGCCGCACACATGGGGCAGTGAGGGGCGGCAGAACATTCTGCCGCCTTGTGCCCTGGTCGACCGCAGCGAAAACATAATCCGCTGCAGTCGAAACAGCTTGCACACTTGACGCGTGTGTGCCCCGATGCTAGGCATTTATAGCATCTCCCTTTATCCCGTTATCCTGGCACTCACAAAACCGATGAGTAGCCTGCCGGCGTCGTCCAAAACTTTGGCCGACGCCACGGGGCAACTCACCCACACTGCGCCAAGTCCTCCCGGACCGGGGCGGATGGTGCCAACTCACTACACTCACTACACAAACGTATTTTTTTTTAAATAATGTACTCCTATTATACTATATCATATTTCCAGAGAATGAGAGAGAGCCTACATATAATATGACATACATGAATAATTTAACTTATGTTGTGTGTTATATGTCAAAAAAAAAACAGCAGTCTGATTATCACAGTACATGATTGTTTCAGATTTCATCATTACTGTCAGTTTAAAGTGTTTTGTAATGCTATAAATATGGCATACGACGACTTCTATTCTGTATAAAGTAACACGTGGCAAATAGATTATATACGCAATCGATTTCAAATAAACCGCCCACTTTGTGTCTTATCTTCTATGTATTCTGACTAATAAGTACATTTGCTTTTAGTAGACAACACGGCAGAAAAATTTATGGAAGTAAAACTGCACCACAATGGAGCTTTTTAATATCTCTTCTACTCTTCTTTTGTTAATAAGAATATTCATTTATACATATAGTTTAGCGAGTTCGTGATATCAATACTAGAAATAAAGGTAAACTCGTGTTGCCAACCACAAGAATACAAAGAGTAAGTCTTTCCGATGTCAGGGTGTGCGATATTACAATAAAAATTAAACAAGCAAATATCAAGAATTAAGTTGTTCGATACCAAATCATCAACTTGGTTAAAAGTGGTATAAACTATAATATAGTAATGGCAACACTGGGTTTTTGTCGATTCTGGTTTGACAGTTGTCAAATGTCTCTCGGACGATAGAACTCGCTAGATTGAGTCGAGTAATCTGGCACCCGGTGAGATATTCGTATGGCCATCGCGTTTCGTGAGCTAATTTATTATAATAATGATCGTAGTGTTTGGAACCCGGTCGGTTCTTCATGTAGCTGAAAATACTTACTAGAATTATGGCGCCGGGCCGTAATTGATTGTGATATAGCTTCCGCGAGATTGAGCGGACCGCGTGATTTTGTTAAGCTAATTTAATTATTGTAAAACGTAAGCTTGTGTATTTTTTGATATGTCTATTTTTATTGTATGTTGTTTTTCAATTGGCTAATACCAACTGAATTCTTTTTGTGTATGTAAATGTGAGTATAGTCTAGGCTTGTAATAGAAGTTCATATTTAGTATCTTTCTGGTGGTTTTGAGTGTTTCCCCGGCATACCCAAATGTCCTTCTGGCAGTAGTGTCACGCTTCGGGCCGTAACACGATGACTGGGGCTCGTATGCGTCTGTATGGACAGGACGATTCAAAACTATGGTCCTTTCTTCAAAAGGCCATCTTAGATCCTATATTGTACTCGCATATATATTTTGTTTTATTTTAGAATCAATGTTCTCGGTTTAAAAAAAAAGGACACTTCTGTGGTTTGTTTAGGCATTTCTTCCCAGAGTGAGTCTTAGAAAAATCCGGCCCCTTCTAGCTGTAAAGTCCGACGTGTATAAATATCTGTAAATATTTACTTACAATAAATATTATTTCAGTTCATATGATTTCATAACAAATCCCTGTGTGAACATTTATTAAATTATTAAAATGCACGAGTCGTACACAACTGCTTGTATTTGTATAACTGTCATCATCACCAGCCTACCGCAGTCCACCGCTGGACATATGCCTCACACATTTTCGTAATGAAACTAAATAAATTCACTAGTAGTACTGTATCCAATTGCACGCTTGCACATTTTATTTGTAAATAAACTCGATACAATACCATTTAATATATCAAATACTTGAACCGATTGGACAATGGAATTAAACTGTTACTTGCAGCTATTTTATGAGTCTAGTGACTGTAGATAACGTGAAAAGTCACGAGCGACCCTGGGACGGCAGGCGATGACGCGGGGAGCAGAGGCGCACTGTTATTGCATTTCTCGGATGTTTGCGTAAGCGTTCGTTGGAAAGAGCTCGCATGTTCTACTTGTACATATCGTATTTGCCGTGTAATGTCGTATCATGTTGCAAGTGTATTATGTTGTTCTAGAGCAAGGAGTATCTAAAACTACACAGGATGACAGGACATGCGCAGCTGTGGGTTCACGTTTATGTACATTTATCTAACAATAATCCTTGGTAACCAATTAAATTTTGGCTGAGACAGTCGTAGGACTGTGATAGAATAACAACATAACACAATATAAGGGGTTACAACATAAACAAATTGAGAAGAGAGAGAAAAAGAGAAGAGACAAAATCTAAAAAAAAAAGCAAATGGTTTTATACTATTTCGATTGATTAAGTCATAGAACTACTATTATTCTAAATGAAGTCGGTAAAAGAAGATACCAAACTGTCAAAGTTTTAAATACGATGATGCACAGTAAGCGAAAACGTCGGCAGCGCTCGATGGATGCAAGTATTTTGATAGAGTGATGAATGATTGAACACTGCATTCACATCGGAACGTGAGTCGATATTGTTTGTATATGCACACGAGGGACGACTCGCAATAATTAACGTACTAAATTAATAAAGTATACGTTCTAACCGTTTGCCTTTAAAAGCATTCAACATAAAATTAATTGAATTTAATACTTTATATTTTTGTTAATTTTCTTTAGCAGTAAAAAAGAAAAGTGTTATGCATGCTGTGAATCGTTATTATCGTATAGATGAAATAAATATGTTTCTGTAACTTTTATTTAAAGATTTTTTATTTAGACATTTTTTTTTATTCAAAATCAGTTTAGATTTGAAATTGATCTGTAAGTCGAAACCAAGATGAATATATAAGTAATATTAAAATTCTTCATAACCTTGAGATACAAATGTAGTATAATTGAAACTACTGGAATGAATGAAAAGTAAAATCTAACGTCTTGTATCGGTCAGAAACTGTCGTCTTCGTCTCTACGGATCTTGCGCCATCTTCAAATAATCCTACAAACATTGCCGCACAAAGCTTTCTTACAATATAGCCAATTCCATTACTTTATAACATTCATAAATGTATATGTTTGAATATTAGATCAAGAACCATAAAAAAACGCTACAAAGATACTATTAGAACCACAAATCGATGTTTACAATATGTTCGATGTCAGTGAGTCACTGATATTGTCTCAAACATTACATATTTTACGTAAAATATGCTTTTATCTGTTGCTTTTCTCATAAAAAGTCGTACAAATGACACGAGCATGTTACAAAACCGGCGCGTAAAAGAACAAGCGCCGCCGCCGCTGACAACTACGACCTAATAACAAATGAACTCATGTGTGTGCGTGTGTCACTTACACGGAGCAATGAGAAAGATAACTCAAAGGAAGCGCTGGTTGCTATGCTATGAGAAGGCAGTTCCTTGATAAAACTTTGTCAGAAGTTATTTAAGGTAAGGAAGAATAATACACTGTAATAAACGGGATTAGATATAGTTTATTAATAACAAATCATAACTGCCTTAAAGAAACTAAGAGTAACAATAAATCTATTTACTATAATTTCTTAACATATTAAATTATAAGTAACGGCAGGGCAATAAATTTTGTGCTCTGTTTAGAGGGAATCGTATTGATTAGCTCTAAACAAAGCAATTTTCAAAATGTTTGGGAGCATCCAAAACATTTATAAAAAGCAATCAAATACTCATAATAACACGAGCAGCAATAACGTGGTTTATTATTAAAAAAATCACGGACATACTCTGATAATCTCAGTAAAATTGAATAAAAAGATTGTTTCTATTATTTCCCTTCGCCAGTCTTTGTTGGACAACAAAGCCCCTTTCGAAGAACATCAAAAGTAATAGCATGCCAAAACAATCCGTGCTGCCATTACGCATAAGCAAACCGCTTTATTGTAAAATAATATGGGAAACTTTCATGTATTATTCAGATCGATTTCCTCGACATTATTTCTCTTTGGTTCTTTGCTGTGCTTTTGGACTTTTGTACAATCGTCTTACAGGTAAGTAAAATCATGGGAAAAATGTATATTATATCCTACTAATATTATACACGCGGAAGTTTGTAAGTGTGGATGGATGGATGTTTGCTACTCTTTCACGCAAAAAATACTGAACGTATTTGGATGGAACTTTACAGTAATATAGCTTATACATCAGAATAACACATAGGCTACTATTTGCCGCGAAAAATGACATACACGCGGGTGGAGCCGCGGGCAACAACTAGTTAAGTATATAATTTCTACGTGTAAAAGCGTTTATAGTTTTAAGATGCATTGACTACTTCAAGGCCTTCGGAAAATTAAAAGAAGATGCAGTAATAATAATAAATATTTCGGACATCTAAACACACAACGCCATCTGGTCCCAAGATAAGCAGAGCTTGTGTTATGGGGTACTAGACAACTGATACAAATACATATATACTTTTTTTGTAAATACATACATACTATAGATAGAACACACCCAAACTCCGAAACAAATATTTGTAGATCATACAAACATTTGGTCCGACCCGGGAATCGAACCCGAGACCTCATGATCAGCAGTCGCACACGCCAACCGCGAGACCAACAAGGCAGTCAGTCAGTAAGGTTGTAACGTCGGCACTTTCATTTATTTTTAAATTAACTGTCCTGTAGTGCAGCTATTTTCATTGTAATATTAAACAGCTTTAATAAAATGTTTTGTCGTCATAGTTATCTTCTCTTCTTGTCTTCACTATCATGTTCTAAAGTAAATGACGTAAACCAAAAATTCACGCGACTTAGTTCTTTAATTTAAAACTATTTCACGGTACTATGACTAATGTTTTTAAGTACCGCTGCAGTAATTAACATTCAATATAATGACATGACCACTGATTTCGACTGTTTTGTATAACAAAATGTATTAACAGATCTAAATGGAGAAACAGACCAGTCTATGCCCATTGTACTACATTAACTCCGTATCCTTACAAGTGATTGAGCAGTTCACTCACAATGCACAAAGCTTCGCAATTCGACAGATAGATGTGCGTAGAAAGTCATTAATACGTGATACGCATCGGGCATTTATCGATAGGTCGCTCGCTATGCCATTTCTTTGACGTTATTGCTATTATTCAGTAGAGTTTTATGCGTCAGGTTTGCTGTTGATCACTTTCATTATATTTATATTTTAATAGATACTTCCTTTGTATAGTACTCAAGATTATTTAAGAAAATTTTAATGAGTGAGAGTAAATTATTATTAAAATAAAAGTTTTGTTTTTGCTTTTGACTGCATATTTTCCGATGCCAAAATTTGTTGTTAAAATTAAAAACCTTAATTTCAAAGTGTTATTGTTAGGTATAAAAAAGTTTGGATCATTCGGTCGATAAGAATTGAGTTTTGACGCAAAATAGAAAGGCAAGGAAGTTAAAGAAGATTATATTATATTCTATTGTATTTAAATCTTTAAAATGCTTAATCTCCATTTACTAAGTCGTAATATTTTAGCGGTCTTTAGTGCGAGGGAAATTTTTGTATGTTGTTATTGTTGCATACAGGGAACGTTTCTCAATAACTTAAAAAAAGAGGGGTTTTCCATTCGATTGTATTTTTTTCTGTTTGTTACCTCAGAACTTTTTACTGAGTCACTTTGATGATTCTTTTTTATTTGAAAGCTCGTGCTTCCCGTGTGGTCCCATTTCTATTTAGTTCTTAAAGTCGGTTTTTTTTGTAGAAGAAATGTTTTTTATGCTGCCACCGTCACACGTAGTTAACTGCGAATGCGATTATAACAAAATGTGAGGGCCAAGTCAGGTCACAATGTAATTATCTGGTAGTAGCACGCAATAGGCTACTTGAAATAAATGAACTTGTTACTTCAGTACATAAACGAAGTATTTATGTTTTGCAAGTACCTTTTGTGTTGGATATTGCGCCTTCATTTTGCAGTTTCATCGTAACAAAGCGTAAATTCTCAATAAAATTTGTTTTATCTGAGAACGTCGAGCTCTTTTGTAGTAGCGTCCGCAACGCGCTGATCAAAATTTATCGATAAGTAAACGAAACATAAGCGAAAAGCGGATAAGAATGAGCCTCCTTGGAGAGCTCCGTCAACACAATATGCTATCGACGTATATAACAGAGTCAGTCTCTTTTTATTCAGTATCTAATAATATTGCTGGATGGAGAATAAAAATAAAGTGTAAGTTAGCCATAAAGTGCTTAATCAGTGTTAAGCACAACTACGTAGCTAAGTCTCTAGTGTGTTGTGGTGATAGCTGTGTGGTGGCCGAATTCTGCAAACATTAGAAACATACTCCTCATACGCGGACGGTAGGTGCAGTGTGCGGTGCCTAAATGTTGATGAAGCCACAGGGAAAACGCAGATTTCTATGGAGACAGAGGGTGATGACAGGCTGATACTTAATGACCTCTCATCGCTGTGGGACTGTACACGATGGTGGCGACGATACTGATGCTGATGTGCCTTTTCCCTCCCTGTTGTGATTCTAATCAGGTCCGGATCACTATTGTAGAAAAATGCACTGACTCTCTAGCACAAAGGAAAGATCTTTCGACCCGAGAAGATGATCATGCGGCCAAACGGTTAATGTTGAGAAGTTGAATTGGTGCGAAAACTGACACTAAAGGTTATTTAATATTCTGAGAGAAGCACACACATAAACCTGTTTGCGAAAATAAAAGAAAGAACACATTTTGATCCTCAGTGAGTTAGGAATGCGTAATGTAACTACAGTAAGGTGACAGAATATGGTTACGAGTAACAATAGAGTATGAAGGTGTGCGTTGTTTGCCTCTTATCCATTCGCAAACTTACAAGGCTCACACTGAATTGTTATTATTCTCCACGTGATTGCCAACAATGTTTTCCTAGGACGCAACTACAAAGGTTCAAAAATATAAGTAGATTGTGGTCCCAACCGCCGACAAATATCTCCCGGCTAAGATTTGCTTTGCTGAGGTTGCTTTGATACAAAATTATAGAACAAGCACGAAACTTCACCAATGCTTATTTTATGAAATAGTTGATTTTTACTGGAGCAAAACTGTTTAAATTAGACTTCTATACAAATAAATAAAATTGGAGTGTCTGTTTGTAATATTAAAATAACAGCTTTTCAATCAATGCATATGTAAGTATACACGATACATATACCAAAACTGTAGTTAAAAAAAATTTTGTCTGTCTGTCTGTCTGTCTGTCTGTCTGTCTGTTTGTTCCGGGTAATCTCTGGAACGGCTGGACGGATTTTGACGGGACTTTCACTGGCAGGTAGCTGATGATCCGGGGAGTAACTTAGGCTACTTTTTTTAGACTAACTTTGTCCTGCGGCGTTACTCGCGGTACAACATTAACCGCGGGTAACACCGCGGGGTTCAGCTAGTATTAAATAAAATTAAGATATTGTTAACCAGTGTAAAGGCTTAATTTAAGGCAGCTTTTAAGTCAGACTTGGAAGAGTATGTTAACCTAACGTAAATGCCACCTAAATTTTAATGTTATGTGTTAACTTACTAAAGACTACGAACGAACAGAATTAGCAGCTTGTGAATGTTTCAGAAACTATAGACGTGCATTAGACGGGAACACCGGCAGCTAAAGAGGAAGAAGTCTTAGTACAACTATGATACCTGTATACCTATCTATACGCTCTCCAATATATTTTTATTAATATCGAGTTGAATATTATCAAGTTCAATACAAAAACTAGCATAATAATATACATAAAAGAGTAGTTTATTTAAATTCACACGTACATGTAACAAGTACGTACATTTATTAAATCTAATTAGTACGTCAACTTGAAAGGGATTTTAATGAAAGGTGTTAGGGTCAAAAAGATAAAACTACTAACAATTAAGTTGAACAAGTTCTAAAATTGTATGCATTCATGGCCGCACTACCACTTAATGAACTGTGGATAAATTGGAATGCGTACTAACAACGAGGCTCAGGCAACAAATCAAATAGTTGTCATGTCGTCCTTTGCAGGCAAATCGCACCGGCGCGGGGAGTACACAAAGAGTTAGTTATCTCCGTTTCCAGTGTATTTATGGAAGATCCCACGTGCGGCGTCCTTGGGTTAGAAGGAGGGAGGGGGAATTAGGGGCGCGTGACGTCACTTAATTTCACTTATCGCCACCTCTCGACGCTAATAGTTTCAGCTCACTTAGTACTGATCCTGATTAGATTCACCCGTCGCCGTTTCAGTATCCTACGATAAGGGCTTCTGTTAATATTGATATTGTCTCTTTTTAGTTTGTGACTTAATTCTTTTTTTTTTTCGTTTTTTTTTATGTAATAGGCGGGCAAACGAGCAGCCGTATCGCCTGATGGTAAGCGATTAACGCCGCCCATGGACACCTGCTACACCAGAGGCGTCACAAGTGCGCTGGCGACCTTTCGGGGATGGGAGGGGAGATAGAGTAGGGGGGTTGGGGTATGGGTGTCCGGTATCCTCACTCACTCGGTGAAACACAGCGCAAGCACTATTTCACACCGGTTTTCTGTGAGGCCGTGGTATCACTCCGGTCGAGCCGACCCATTCATGCCGAAGCGTGGCTCTCCCACGATATATTGATGAAATATTTTTAAAAGGCTAAAATTTTTTTTGATCCTTGAATATTGGTACAATACTTGGGTTAAGGAGAAAATATGTCTAACTGTTGTACTGAATAAGTTTTAATTCGAGTAAAACCGCCGCGCCGTTTAGAAGTTTTTAATACCGAATTGTTTTGTTTCAAAAACATGATTTGTTTTATAAATACGCATAGTAGTTAGGAAGTTATTAATTACTAAAACAAAAATAAAGCATAGGTACTGATACTAACCTTTATCCCGTTTAGTAAAATCGCAACCGGTGTTATTAGAATCAAAGAAAGTCAAATAAATCGTTGGTTTTGTTACCTAAAGCTTTAAGGTATCGGCCACTTCTTGCATTGTCTAAATATTTTCAGGTACTAGTAGTATTACAACTTTTATCCGGGTAAGCATGCCATCACACATTTTGTAAATAATATATTAGGTGGCTACGATTCTATATTTTTATATTTTAAAATTAAGTAGTAATTAGTTTTTTTCATTAACCCGTGTACTGCAACCGCAGTGTAGATTTTTTATTAGAATGTTACTTTCAATGCATCTTGAATTGGTTTCAATCCGACGTCTCTTTACTGTATCGCTCATCGGTCGTTTAGTCTAAGAGAGGACGCGATTTTTTCTCATTCGGCATTCTCTTCTCAAAATAAATCTGAATTATTTAAGAAAATGTAATATAATTTTGATTTCTAGGGTTCCATACCACAAAAAGGAAAAAAGGGAACCCTTATAGGGTCTCTTTGTTGTCCTTCTGTCTGTCTGTCAAGACACTTTTTTCTCAAGAACGCGTGGAATTCATATCAAATATTCAAATCTATTGTCTCTTGAAGCTGTGAAAAACTCAATCTGTTAGAAGTTTGAGTGTATGCAATTAAAAGATATAGCCGTTTATGCTGCTAATTTTCGAAACTTATAAGGGAATGAAAACCTATAGGGCACTTCCCGTTAACTCGGAATCCTGAAATTTGGTACGAAACAACGTCTTATAGCACAGATAAAGGAAAAATTGCGAACAGCATAATATTTTAGTTACATTATGTAATCAGCTGCAAATTTTCAATACTCGCAAGTACTTCTCGTAAAGTTAGAATTTTGAAATTTGGTACGAAGCAACGTCTTTTAGCTCTGATAAATGCTTTCAGCAGAACTGAAAAATTGCGAAAAGCATAAATTTCTGGTTACATCATATAATTATGCCTACAGGTTTGTACGAAACCCTCGGTGCGCGAGTCCGACTTTGTACGTACCTTAAAAGTTGTATTAAGAACAAAAATCTTTAAAAATAACATTTTTATAAGCGGCGTCGACTACTATTCATAAATGTAATTATAATCTTATAAGTTTTTTTCCTTTGTAGAAAACGTATTTTTTTGTAAAAATTTGGTTGTCTTTAGAATAAAGATGTCCTTACTAAACCTCTTTTATTCCTTTTAATTTCATAATTACATTACAAAGCAACCGTTAACACGACAGTGAATCTAAAATCTTTCTACTGAACGTAAATAAAGACGAGGCGTTAAAGATCTGAGAAAGAAAAGATGTTTTGGGATTATTTTTAGACGGAACATATCAATTACTTTTTTAATAGTCAATGTTATACACACTGTCATTAAATGCATTTGATTTATATTATCTCCAAATAATATAATTATCATCGGAATGTGTGGTTATTAATTTTTCTTTATACATATGTATAGTAATCCATTAATCTCACCCTTAATTCATTTAATAGAGAAATTGAAAAAAGGCATCGTTTCAAAGAAGTAAATAACATTCGAACGAAGGGTGCGGACGAGCCCTTTTGTACAGCAATATAATTATTACACACTCCGCGATTATTTGATTAATTGCATCGAGTTCATTAAAAGCACTGAAAATGATTTTAATAAATAGGTATAAAGTAGTAAAATGAACTGTCGTCGAATTATATTAGGTCTCTGGCAGGTCCGTCGCCTCGACCGCTCAGTTCTGTGATGCAAATGAGCGAGTGCGGCGAACTGAGTGCCTTCTGAGATTCATTTGTAAGCGTTTAAATTGTGTGCCTCGACTCACTGTTTCACTGACATTATTAAAAAGGATCCTTAGAGTTGACGCCGCGCCTCCATTGTTACTGAGCGAGTATTAGGTGCGAGTGTCGTGCCTTTTATGTTCGCTCCTAGGCTTCGTATTGAGAACGATCCTTTTAAATAAACGGTACAAAAGATTTATAGGTTGTTATTAAGGTTGTTATTAATCTCTGGAGCTTAATGAGTTTCGGTCGTTGTCATCCGCTTACGTTTCATTTGATTACAAATGAAGAGCTTTGATCAGAAGAGATTTTTAGTGTATGTGTACATACGGGCCAGTTACAATGAAGGGAAGGTTTTAGATCCTAACTTATTTAACGTCACGTCGTTAAATAGAACTTATTCGTTTTTCCAATTTAGGGTCGACAAGCAATCGTATTATGTAATATAAATCTTGTGTTATTCTAAAGTAATTTTATTATATTTTAACAGTTTCATCCAAGTGAGATGTCAATAAATCTTTTGATTTCTTATGAGAATATTCTTCGCCTTCAACCTCATTACGCGTCCAGAACATTGAGAGCTTCGGTTTCTATCAGTTATCTAAACAAATCATGTGTTTATAGCTCCGTTTTTTATTCCTCATTTTTTGCGGATCAAGCAGATCATTCACCTAATGCCTACCGATATCGCTATATATAAATAGATACAAGCAGCTTCCGAAATTTAAAGAGTTAATGTACAATCCCGTCGTTCAACATAGCGTTATCTTCTGGGAGAACTGAACTTGCAATTTATTTTACTACGTACGTAACACCGTGAAGGTAGACTCCGGGCATTATGATACACAATGGAACGATTTTATTTTTATTTAGTACCACCCTCTCTGGCGCCGAGTTGTTAGAAAACTCCACGTCCCTAGATACTTTACTGGCTCGGAGATCAATACATTCAACAATTGAGACTTTAAAGGGCACCCGCGGTCTCAAGACAACAAGTATTCTCGACGTGAGTGCAATTGTGCATATTTGTATGTCCTTCAGTTATAATGTTAATGATATCGGCACATAAATCCAAGTCCATTGGTTAAATTTTCTTACCTAAACCGTACTGCTTTATCTTATGCTTTATCTTATTTATTTATATGTACTGAACTGCTTTATCTATCTATCACAAGCAAGACGGGTCACCTATAAATTATACGATCCTACATTTTTACCTCTCTACTTGCCATAAATTAGCTAACGTTTATTTCATTCAATTATGTATTTTAATGTAAGGATGTTAGACATGTTACGTTATCTTTGAAAATATCATAAGTCAGTATATACTTCTGTTCTAAAACTTCAAAATTAAATAGTTTTTATTTCAACTAGGCCTTTTCAGGCATTTCGGAAACGTTAAATAAATGCCTGAAGTTACTCGATTTAAAAAAGTCAATTTTTATGGTGAAAAACCGACAAAAAACTCCATAAGCTAAGTAAAACTTGACACAAAAATGTATATAGTGCTAGAGCAAATCCGACTCAAATGAAATCCGACCTGGATAAGTAGCCGCAATCTGCAGTTCGTTTGCGGAGAGTTTGTCATTTTTTCATCCGCTCGTTTGGAGTGCAACCATTCACATGAATCTAAATTGAAAGAACTTGTAACAAGTGCCATTTGCGTTTTAAAACGGCATTTAAGTAATTGTTTATTATTGTGCAGTAACAAGAAAAGGTTTACTTTACAATTCAAGTAAGTTATGTTGAGAAAGCTATGCTTCGTAAAGTGTGGGTTTTTATCACCATATAGCTTGTAAGAAATAATAACACACTAAATCTTTGGTGCTCAATACCAAAGATTTATTATATTATTATTTCTTATAGAGGTGTTTAAAGCTGTTGGGGCAGTATAAATAAAAACAGAAAAACAATGACAAAGCGATAGCTAGATAAGTGATAGCTAGACTAGACTATAGCAGTAGAAATATACTTTGCGTCGCGGGGGACTTTACAAATATATCTATATGAAATGGACACGGAAAATACCCAAAAAAGGAACAACAATTTTTCGGTCACAAATAATGTTGCCTCATATGGGGAGCGATCTCATAACACTTAGTGCAGTGGGAAGAGGCGTAGTGATCACTAAAAAAACGCATTTAAGGTTGTACTGTAAAATTGGTTTAGTCACAAATCCGTATTGTTGAATACATATCATGCGCTTACATGTGCAGGACACAATGGAATATTAGTGACAGTGGCAATTACACGCTCACGGGTCATGTCTCGAAACTTGTGCATTGTCTTCGTCTAACGTTATACCGGATAGTTCCGGACATGTAGTGCTGTGCAATACTGCAGTAGAACACTTTAAGCGGTATATAATGACAGTGTGCAAGTAACATGTTCCAGAAAATAAAATTCAATATCAATTTAATTACGGTAGTGTTTCCCTCGGAACTGTTAAACACTTGACTGTGAATAATTTATTATACTTCGTGTTGTAACTTCGTGTCTCATTTGTTTCTCAGAGAGCAACTGTTCGAAATGAAACAAAGTACGTTTTGAAAGTTTGATTTGTTACCTTGTTTTCTGTAACTTTGTGACTAACAAATAAAAGAGCCCCAGTTTTAATCACCAGCTGTAAATGTGTTATAGTATACATAGCACTTTATAATATTGAAGCTTGATAATTTTATTTAGGAGTTGATCTAGTACTAGTATTGATGCCGTAGTCTTTCAATATCATTGGTTTTAATTTTAGATTGTAGACTTTTACCAAACTTTTTAATTATACGTACTTAATATAAAAGTTTATCTACTGATGCACCAGATGGAATGTGACGATGAAGAGCGAGGCGGTACATGCCTATCCCAGAGAAACCTAATCACTCTATTAGTACATATTTCACGTGGTATCATAGTAATGAAGTAACTTACCAAAATCGGTCAATAGTTCGCCATTATCTAATAGCAGTAGTTATCTGTGTATAGCGTACGTCCCCGCCGTGGTTGCGCACTCGCTCCATTAGCTATTAGAGGCGGAGATAAACCCATTTACCTAATTTATTCAAGTCCGGTTCGAGACTCTCTCCAATTATGCCGAACTTTCTCATTTTGAATATTGTTGAGCCCGTGAATTTATTTCATCGGTTAATTCAATTATTTTAAGGAACAGAAGGCCAGTTTGTGTCAAGGCGTGAAACAATTTTGTCTTAACTGCACATGAATCGTTTATTCTGTACAATACTAAACTTATTTTATTATTAACTTAGCTCATTTTCGATGCAAGTATTTATACTCGAACACGTTGTTCGTTCATTGGGTCCACAGACTCCACAGTGATGTGCCTCCATTAGCGCGTCTGACAGAATGCCCTACTTCCACGCGGTTGAGGACTGATGCGTATCCTAATTGATTCTAATTTAGACCTCTGCTTCGATATAACTTATTTATATGCTTCGATTTTTCCCTTTTTGCCGTTTTTTATACCCGACTAAAATTGTGCTTTGTATTTGTATTACATTTTAGTAATCAGTTTGTTTAGGAACTTTATACATTTAACTAACTGAACCCCGCAGTGTTACTCGTGGTTATTGTCGCGGGGTGATGCTAGTCCAAAAATAGTAGCCTAAGTTACTTCTTATATCATCAGCTACTTATCATTGGAAGTCCCGTCAAAATCGGTACAGCCGTTCCAGAGATTAGCCGAACAAACAGACAGATAGACAGACAAAAATTGTCAAAAATGTTCAAATTCAAATTTAAAATCTTTATTGCTGTGTGTGTTATGTATCGTGTATACATACATATGCATTAAGTAAAAAGCAGTTATTTTAATATTACAAACAGACACTCCAATTTTATTTATTTGTATAGATGATTATCTAAACAAGTGAGCAAGACCACGAGTGCCATATATCAGTACATCGTAGAGAAACCGCGATTCACTTCCTTGTCTATATTTATATCATACGTGCATCAAGTATAGTGATAGTAAACAAGAAGCAAGTGCGTCGCGTCGGATAATGCGAACAAATCCCTCGCGTCGCGTGCCACCAACAGCTATCAAAGTGCCGCGATGCCGCCGAGTTACAGCGCTAAAGCTGTTCGCGCCGTATCCACCCACTTGACATACAACGTGCGCGGGTGATATTGGCTCTTGTAAGCGAACCAGATGAAACTCACTTTATTTATATTTGATGTTTTGGAACAAAACTCGAACTTTAACGCTCTGCCTGTGAATGGTTTTGATAAACTGTTTTTCTTTCACTTCCCAATGTTTGTTTGAACTGTTCAAACAATCCCAGGTCTGTTTGTTATGGTTACTCATTACTAATGTGTTACCTACTGTCTCGATGTTCCATCTCGGTGATTCTCTATCATTTCAGACTTTAAGAGTAGTAAAGCTGAATTTCAATCACTATAAAATGTTGTTGACAGTAGGATCTCACAATTTTATACAATATAATAGTTGGGTTATGTTTACTCTTTATTCGAGGGACTTTTGTTTACAAACAGGGAGTGCTCATAACGGTTTGAATGAGTATGCCCATTACTGAATATAATTTAAAGCGGTCGCGTCATATACCTAATGCTAGTTCAGTGGAAAATATTTGCATAATACTCATAATTTATGATTGAATTTCCATGAACCCGTTGTAAAAGTATAAACATGAGCGCGCGTGAAGTTTTAATTAAACAAGTTACAGTGGCAGGCACTTAGCATTGCAAAACAACGCGCCGCCGCCGCGAGCTCCGCTGACCGACCCGCCATCGGCCGCCATGTTCCTCGCGACACTAACCATCCAATCTCTTTTTTTTTATGTAGATATACCTATATCCTATATCTGTTTATATTCTCTACAAATATCGTTGCTCAACACAACAGGAAGATACATTGTTTACTTTGTTAATACTTTGACTGAGAGCATGCCAATTTAAGACGGATTGTTCAACTAAATGGAATCCGATGACGTCTTTGTTTTTAGTCTACTAAGGCGAAGCCAATAGGAAGGGTAATAGGGTAGTCTATGTATATTTGTAAATTCCACCGCACCTCCAAACTCCTGAATCGATTTTAATAAATTAGGTGTCAAAAGATTCGTAAGAATGGGCGTGGATGACATAAGCTATGTAACTTTAAACAAAAGTATGTACGTTATTGTATATTTCAATTTACGAGAAGTTTTGTATTTGTTATACTTTCAAGCATTGTTACGCTTGAAAGTATGCAGTAGGCAGTAGAGGAGTTACTCTACCGACAGTTTCAAAATACATCTCTCTAACGTTTGAAACTTATCACTGTTTAATATTGCCAATGCTAAAGTATTGCTCTATACATTTCGAATTGCAAGGAAATCATAACGTAGAGTATACAATTATTTATTTGTCGTAATATTAGAAGTGAAATGTATGTTATTAACCGACTTCCAAAAGGAGGAGGTTCTCAAGTTGATCAGTATTTTGGAACGAAGTTACTTATTTCGCTTTGCTATAGGGGGCTAGACGGAAAAAGTGTAACGACATAAAAGTTGTAACGACACTTTTTGCTATATTAACATTGAGTTGACGTCAGGGTTTTATACTCATCGTTAACAAACTGATTGCCAACGTACATACCATGTTGAATACACTTACGGTTCTCGTCCGATCACCGAAGTTCAGCAACATCGCGCGTGGAAAGCAACAGACCGGGCTCGGTGTTCCTTGGGCTCTCCCATTAGGAAATGATGAATTAAAAATCAATGTGTACAAACAAATATACATTTTAAATTTTGAAATCTCATTTTCCTTATCTTTATGTAAAAGCACTTCTCATCTATACAAATAAATAAAATTGAAGTGTCTGTTTGTAATATTAAAATAACCACTTTTTACTAAATGCATATGTATGTATACACGGTACATAGGCCAAATATGTATTTAATTTTTTTTGTCTGTCTTTCTGTCTGTTCGGGGTAATCTCTGGAACGGCTGGACGGATTTTGACGGGACTTTCACTGGCAGGTAGCTGATGATCCAGGGAGTAACTTAGGCTACTTTTTTTAGACTAACTTCGTCTCGCGGCGTTACTCGCGGTACAACAATAACCGCGGGAAACACCGCGGGATTCAGCTAGTTCTTAATAAAAAACTAGACATTTGTAGTTTTGTAGATACTCTATATGTGTTTGATTCTTCTCTCATTTGACAAGGTAAATAATGGAAAACGTATACAAATAAACACAAGCAACGACAGCATTGATTGACAACGGTTGTCTAAAATGCTGTGTTATGCAAATGTACTGTAGTATCACTCTTCCACAGCATTAACATTTTTTTTGTATGCAAATGTGTTTTGAATATATGAAATAAATAAATCAAATACAGAAAAATATAGTATATAAATAAGTACGTATGTTATGTTTCCTAGTGTTGGGTAATACTACAACGTAAAAAAGTCTTAATTAAAATAAAAGTTTAGACAGAAACAACTTTTTATGTATATCTTAAAGTAATGTATTAATTTTGTTTGAATGTCCGTGGCCTGAAAAGGTAAGGCTATTGTAATAAATTCACTAAGAATTGATTACAATGGGCTCACCAGGCCTGTTCAGGCTCTCTCTAAAGAAATGAAAAAGTTCTATTCGGTTAAAAACTGTTGCGATTCGCCGCTGTTCAATATTAATAAGAAACATCAAGTAATGTCTACAGGCCTTTAGCCTAATTACTTGATTTGATTATCTCTTGCATCCGAGGATAGATCAGAAAAAATACATAAATATTGATCATCTTTAGATATGTCAGTACACCTAAACAAGCTTCAAGTGTTTAACGTTCTTTCTATAATCTCTACGCCTGTATTCTTTTCTATTCCTTTGTTTTCATCACGTGACTTAACGTTCAGGTGATATCATTCCCATTGACGACAACGGATTAGTTACCTTATATAGTTTACCTTTGTAGAAAGTTAGTAAAACTCTCAGACGTAACAATGCCCGACCACATTTCCGCAACATGAAAACGGTTGATTCGGCCACATTTTTGAATATTATTAAGAATTAGCTTTTGCCCTCGGCTTTATCCGTGTGATTGTCGGTTGTTGCGGTAAAAGGTAGCCTATGTCTTTTCTCAAGAATCAAGGTATCTCCATGAAAAATTTCATTGTAATCGGTGCAGCAGTTTAGCCGTAGCAGACAGACAGAGTTACTTTCGAATGATATTAAGCATGGATTTTGTTGTATAGATTATTCCAAAAATAGAAATACCCTTATATTTTTATTATATGCTTAGTATTCTAACTACTACTAATTTTCTATATCTACTAGTTTGACAGCTATGACACTTGGCAATGAATGGACAGTGATTTATTTTATTCGTACATTGCTTAAAAAATAGATATACTCTTATGTAATTTCATTATGGTGTGTTAAAACCTAAGAGAGTGATATATCTCTACATATTCAATTACCATTATTTTAAGTTATTATGTACATATTGGTGGTGCAACTTTCGCGAGCTGCTAAGAATATCCAATTGCAACAACACGGAAGTGCACTTAGCGTGGCTTTGCTCTGGACACAGGAGCACTTCCAGTCTTGACGATTTGAGATCGTAATTGCAACAAATGTCGACTTACACCACCTAATTATTGTTGCACTTTGTTGATTAAGATCTGAAAAAATATAAGAATAACTGCATTTTTGTTAAAAATTCGAGAGAGGTCGAGAGGTCGGATTCTACAAAACAAGTACTTTCAGCAAGATAGTTTTAAGGAGTCTGAATATATACTAGCGAACATTTCCAACGCTCACTTGCATTATGTTAATACAATACAAATATACAACTAGACAACTTAACGTTTACAAAACGAGTTTTGTAAATAATTAAAATATATATATAGAGAGATAGACAGTTTTAATACTGACATATAACCAATCGTTACAACAGGGAGGCAGAACTACTGACTGCGCTGATTAAAATTTCATGTATTTCCAATTAGTATTTTTTTTATGTAGGTCAAGTGATTTCCGTTATACTTAACATTCAAGCATCACACAAATTATGTTCAACAATTATGGCGAATAATTATTAAGACACAAGGTTATGTACGATAACATTTTTTTTCTACACGTGAATAACTCAAAGGTTTTAACATTATTTTGTTAGTTGATTTTGTATTTAAGCAATTTAAATAAATAAATAAATATTTCGGACATTAACACACAAAGGCTTGGGACTAGATGGCTAGTCCCAAGCTAAGCAGAGCGTGTGTTATGGGTACTAGACAACTGATATAAATACAAATATACTTTTTTGAAATAATTACATATTATATATAGAAAATATGACGTATTATGCATAATGACAGTTTTAACATATCTGAAAAAAAAATCATTAACATATTTATAATCTGTAGATTACCTATTTCAAATATTTTCTTTAAGATGACAAACTTAAATATAATTTTTGGTACGGTTTCTGTTTGCATCGATAGATGGCTATAAAAATATCCATCCTTGATATTATTGTGGTTTTGTAAGAAACTTGACTGTGTTGAATTTTACTTAAATGTAAATTTTACTGTCAAGACCATACAATTTTAATACTTACCGTAAATGTATTTGACTATAATAAAACTGCATTATCTTTTAACTTCATTATCAGTTTTGTAAAAGGCATAAACATTTTCTGTTCAAGTCAAAGTTTGAAAGTCTCGTAATTTTGTTTTATTACGCCACGTAAATTGTAGTTTGTCGCTAAACTCGGTTATTGGCCTAGAATAATATTGTATACATTCTCTAGGTGATAACTTTCAACCGAAGAACAACAAACTTCGTTAGCAGTGTAACTAGAGCGAACTTTAAATAACCTAAGGATTATTCTGACAGATATTAGAACGAGTATTCTAAAATGTCCTCTGGTTTGATCACAAGTTTAGAATGTGCTAATGTGAGGTGTCAAAATGGATGAATAATCAGTTAATCAACAAGTTGTGAACTTCAAGAGTCAGAGTCAAGTTTGGCGAGAAGTTGAACAACTAGTAATTACGCACCATGTTATAGTATATACATGTCTCGGAATATGTTCAGCACCACTCCATCAATTTGTGTATTTCAATGACAATGAGCTAAGTATTAACCGTTGTATTGTTTAAAGACAACGAAGAGTCACAGAAGAACAGCAGAGGATGTGGTTTCGTTCACAACCGACTATTGTGGAGTGAACTGAATCACTGGTTAAGTATGTTCTATGGAAGTACTCATAGTAAGTGAATTGTTTTAGTCTAAGGTAGCAGTAAATTTAAGAAATGCAGGGGGTGACCATGAGGTTGTTGAGGTCGTACAATCAGAAGATTTGTAGGCTCGTTTCGCCCTGTAGATAGAAGACATTAAAATTTCACTGTAGCAAGTGAGTAATACTTTCAAATTATAAGTGAGTTCACTCAATTATTACTTGTTTTATGGCAGGTGTGCTGGAATAAGACCATTTTATTATTTGTACTGAGTTAGAAAGATGTTATATAAACCATCACAGGCCAAGTTCTTAACCGAGTTACTTATCTGTTGTATTGTCGGTTTGGACCAGCTCACAGTTGTCGGTGTCCGTCACGTTCTATAACTAATCTTACCTGAACACCTCCCAAACTCGTTTCGTATAATAGTTCTCGGTACAGTCATACCAGAGCCCTGCAGTAGTTACACGAAATTTTATTTGGTTGTAAAACAAACTTTTATCTCTAACGTTTAAAGAAAATTGTGTTCGTAATAAGGAATACAGTTGTTTTGAGCATTCTGTGAAGTACAATCTAATGATAACAGATATTTTTTTTATTTTTTTTTTATAATACAATAACAATAAAAAGTTTATTTTCTCTTCACAAAAATGTTTCTTACAATAATATTTGAGTCCAATCTATTCAATTTATATCAATAATAAGTAAATAAATTTATTCCAAATTCAATGTACAAGGTTTTTGTCTTAAGAGTACACTTAACTTAATATAAGCAACATTTTTTTTTTTTTAGTACTTATACGATTTAGAACTAGGTATTTATTAGGTATTCTTACTATCAAATTACAAATTCTTAATCTCATATGACTGGACTCGTTTTAGTTAAAGAAGCTCATTACTGTTATAAAGTTAAAATAAATGGCAATTTCTGAATTGGTTGGAGTCTGAAAATAACTAATCCGCCTACCAGATATACACTTGTAATAACAGAAGCGTGCTCCGCAATACGACATAAGATAATAACTAAATATATATATATCTCTATATATATATATATATATATATATATATAGTTATCACGACTAAATATATTGGAATGCTTATAATGAACACTGGATGCAGCAGCAGAAATATTTGGCCAAATATTATAAGCATTAGGTAAATTTTTAAGTGAAACCCATAAAACGTATTAAGTAAACCCAACTAACAGTTAACTAACCTGAACTAAAAATTCTCAGAATATGTTTTCACCACTGTCTCAAACAAATTAGAGTAATTAAACATTTCAAAAGTTAGTCCCTTGAAGTGTCGTCGTTTCATGAATCGTGTAATGAAGCAGGGTTTAGATCGTGTGACGCAGTCGGGCGGCCACGCTCGCCGCCGGCCCAACTCGCTCCACGGGGACTTCACACTTTGTATACTAAACGCTCTGGCTTAATTATACACTTTATAGGAGTGGTGATTGTGAAAAGCTTCCTTTCATACCCACAAATAATAGACAATTACTGAAATTTCGAGCTATTAACTTCAAATGGTACTAAAAGAGAAAAAAAATAAAAAATCATATCCTAATAGTCCGCTTTTTACATTAATAAACGAAACAAAATCTTTCACTACCTTTTGCCTCTGTTTGTAAATCAATTTTCCTTCTTTGTCGTAGTAGATTTGATGTTATTAATAAAAAAAAGGTTTTCAAAATAGTGTTTTCCTTTCCCATCCACAACACATTATGATTTTATTTAACATCTACAGCTTAATGGATTATGGATGAATTTATTTCTGTGAATGAACAGACTATAGTACGTAAAGTTAAAACAATATTTTCTACGACTTCAATTTGTGTATTGATGTACAACACACGTGTAAAGTGAGCCTGTCGAAGTCGGCGCTGGCTAATGATTAATGTCCAGGCGCAAATTGCACGCTCACTGCCTCCGTCTCAATACTTAATACTTTAACTTAAACTGTCTAACATCCACGCCTAACTTAAAAACAAAAACCTGAAATTAATGAAGCGGTTAATCGTAACGTTAGAAAACACCAGTTTTGTAATGCGTATCAGTTCGGTGCAAAATGTTCAGTAACAATTTCACGCTACTCATAACTATTCACGGTCAAAGTCAAGACAGGTAATTACAATCCTTCCTCAAGTGAACAGTCCGTGACTCGGGATCTGTTGGCTAAAGATTAGTGTACTTTGCGATAACGAATAATATAACTTGTTATAAAGTTTGCGAAATTGCACAGCTCGCATAGAGAGTTATAAATTATGTGACATTTGCTATAACGAGATGTCCTTTTGTCAAACAAGTTACTGTGCCTCTGATCACAACGCTTTTGTTATTGAACATCGACGTCTTATATAGACAGATTGTCTTTAAGTCAAAAGGATATCTGCTGCGTCTTACGTTCGTAAATCACTTTGTTATTAAAGTAGTAAAATGAATATAATCAATTTTATGGACATGTAAACGATGAACCTCCAACCAGACATTAGATTAACGTTGTTGACAAGTTCCAAGAATATTTACATGCTTTGTTTTATCTAAGCTGTGCAGTTGATCAAGTTTTATTCAAATTTAAATTAATTCTATTAGTGTTTGTCCTACGCAGTACCGAGACAGTCGCGGACCGAACGACGAGATATATGGCGGCGCACGAGGGGTATCAGTAGCACGCACTGTTCGTATTTGTTTGAATTATTCCGCGCACTTTCACACGCGCCCCTTCCTTACTGTTGCCTTACAATGTAAAGACCCGATTTATTTGTTCATAACATTAATATTACCTTGCGCCATTAAACTGTTAAATTCTTAAACCAATGGGAATTTAGTAGGCAAACATACAGACAAACTATAACGTAGTTTAAATGTCTTTTAAAAATACTATATATAGCTGCGATGATTTTTAGGTGGTTATGGTAACGGAAGAAAACAGGTAGTGCTCAAGAAATCACTGTGTCCTTACCGAGAAAATATTTCAGACATATCTATATATTGACTGTTATTATCTTACTAATATTATAAACGTGAAAGTTTGTAAGTATGCATGGACTAAAATAAATAGAAAAAAATAGCGACATCAAGTTACGTGTTCACAGTTAGACCTGTCATGGTACAAAAAGTCTATGACTCTGAATTACATGTAGAATAAATAACTCGCATTACAGTCGAAAAACATGCATACACATAGAAAGTACTAATAAGGACGCAATACATATATATTTACTTTCTTTAATCTATACTTCACACTAATATATAAAGGGGAAAGTTTGTAAGTATGGATGGATGTTTGTTACTCTTTCACGCAAAAACTGCGGAACGGATTTGGATGAAACTTTACAGTAATATAGCTTATAAATCAGAATAACACATAGGCTACTATTTTCCGCGATAATCGACATAGTTTTTTTTTTACTAATTTCCATTCATATTTACGATCTTGGAAACGATTAGCACAACTTTAAGTCTAAACATCACCTTACTACTTAAATCCACTCATATCAATAGATCTATCCGGGTATTATTGAAATTAGTATATGTACATCCTACTACAGATTTGTGTATGTGTGTGTGTGTATCGAATCCAAACGCAATTATAGAAGGATTGAACGAAAACACGAGTCAACAAAGGTGTGGTACACATCACTGCATAGAGATTGTGTTTACACAACTATGACGTCACACACCACACATGCGTACAGCTTCAAGTGGCTGTTACATGTTCCGCATACAACGCTGCTTGAATCAACATGACACGCTGACTGTAATGCTGAATTGATGGATACCACAACCAAATCTTTGGTTTTCTTATTAAGTTTGTTTACTACTATTACGACCGTCACCGAGAATCATTGGGTTCAAGAAAAGGCTCTCTTACACTAGTTGATAAACATAGCCATAAAATATTATTTAAGTAGGTAAATAATTCCAATTCCATTGATTTATAGAAATGTGCCATTAAGTTTGCTTCGCGAAATGTACCAAGTAGGCAAGTATAAAGAAGGGAATAAAACGTTCAAACCATATCTAAATGTGTCAGCGATAGCGAAGTGCTATTTATACAGGGGTCACTAATGGGGGGGTCATTGTTGACCGCAGCACTGTTTCGTAGAGTACCTACTGACCGCGGCCGACTGTCGCTATTTGAGGGTGAGCTCATGTTGTCTCGCTGTACTTTGAAGATTTGGAGACTTGAAAATGAGAAAGGTTTTTGAGTGGTGCATCTTTTACTTACAGTGGCAGTTAAGGCCTTAGGCACAGAGAAAGGGTAGGTAGGTCAGTGAAAATTATGTGAACACTGTTTAGTTCAATCACCAGGCACTGCGTTCTCCGTTTGGAATTCTTGTACTAGTCAATAGGACCCATAGTATAGCCAGGCAATAGCAGGGCAATCACCTGGTGAACGGATGTCAACAAGAGGCGTTACCACTCTTGGCTGCGGTAAGGGACCCCATGTCGAATATCACGCAAATCATGTAACCCACACCTCAATCCATTGACAAATACAATTACAATTCAAACCAGAAGCCGAGGCCGTTTCCCGATATCCGTACTACACACACCCAGCACAATCACTTTGTAAGGAATCGCACGACAATTACATTACATTTACTCAATTATAGTTTATCAAACCAGTGGCCGAACGTTTTACACTGAAGCTAAACCTTTTAAATTCTTTTATTAATTATACCGGCGCGCCATGACACGGTCCGCAACCGTAGGTTATTTTATTTTTATTATGTAGATGCGCCCCCCGCAGGCATACAAACAATCAAAACTCAACCAACACTACCAAAGCAATATCTTACAATTACCGATCAAGCTCTGGAAGTCTTTTACAATTAATAAGCCGGCCGCGCCAACACACGTCCGTACGTGATACCTAGTACCTAAATTTTTTCGAACATTGACAACTTACATAACTAAAATGCCATAACCTAAAATGTCACTACAAATTACCGTCACTTAGAGCACACAATTTAACTCAGAGCAAGACTTTTCCTTAGAGCATATAATTTTACTCACAAAATACCAAATAGACGATTTGGCATCGAATAAACATTATGGTGAAAATCTAATCACATTATAAGATTAAATGTAGAGCTAGAAATTTCTCTTTGCAGATTTCCACATTGCACTGACCTCAACATACCCTGATAAAAGGAAGGGTTTACGATGATGAGCCTAAAGGTGAAATGTAGTGAAAGAAAATGATCGCTCTGTTACGAGTTACGGAGACCTTCGACATTTCTAATAAAATTAATTGTAAAATTCTTCATTGACTGTGTAAAATATGAGACATATCGGAAATGAGGCGATAAGCCCCCGCTTTTACATAACCGTCGACTAGTGTCGGATGGCGCAGCATGTTCCGAATCAATTTTCTCGTCTGAGTTAATAGCACTCCGCCGATAGCATCTTGTATCGCTCTCGAATATCATCTAGCTATAAAGGTATTTTTAGTTTGAGGATTTTAGAGTTAATTAAACGTACGACGACAGCGTACATTTTAACAATAAATTAGTAGAGTAAGTAGAGGTAATGCTAGAGGCAGTTCTAACACTCAACCATGGTTGATGGGGAAATTCAGGAAATCAGTGAATGCAAGGAAGGATAATATTAGATTTTAAAATATGTACCAATGAAAATTGGTTCTAAACTTACATTTACAGCATATTGAATGAGGAAGTATCTACTCTAGAAATAAATGTATAATTTAAAAAACGTATAGTACCCTGAAAACTTATTCAATTGGTGGATACTCTCTGAAAACGTTTATTACGAAGTAATGATATTTTGTGATTTTATTTGTATTTGATTGTACTTATGTTTTGTTGACATTTAATAATAAATAAGCAAATATTATCATAGCTATTATTAAATCTAACGTCTTAACACTTATGTCTGTGAAGTCATTACTCTTTTTTTAAAAGCCTACGTACTTTGTTTCAGAATAAAGATAAATCAGAATGATACTTTTTTAAATTTCTTTCTCCATTATAGACAAGAAATAGTAAGTATGAGGAATTCGATTCCAGATAATACATACAATATTGTTACTATTTCTTTTGGAATAATGAAAAAATCTAATTAACTTACGTAAATACAAGATTGTTCACGACATGTTTACGACTTGTTCATTTGTTGACACTGAAAGATGCTGAGCTTGTGACTTCGTGCTGTTGTTTCCACGAAGCGAAGTTTGAAAATGTGGTGATCAACAGTATCGGGATTGTACTACTATGTCATACTACTAAATCATTTGAGTTTCAAACTAAAAATATATCACCGTATGTTACGTAATGAAAATGATGTCAGATTAAAATTGTGAACTCAACCTTGTTGTAGAATAGCCATCCGATAATAGGATTGAGCTAAACGTCATGAAAGTATTAACACGGCAATTAGAGAAGAGAAGAAGAATTATATGACAAATACGCTTAATGTGTTAGTGTACTCAGTATGGTTCACAATAAACAGTTTATTAGTATACTAGTATTACCAGCTTATGATATCAATTTTGTTCGTTAAATTTATGCTTCAAAATCTCTGGAACGTATTTTTTCGGCAAATATGTGAGTATTCTTTTGTAGACAAAGAGAAATTGTTCGAACTGATCCTCTCCGCCTCTTTCCGCCATCGTCCTACGGACAGCAGGTTCATCCCCATCATTTAGATGGTTGGCAGTTCAGAACTGTGTGCTTTATGCCTCGCACAACAAACTGTGAAACTGTGAAATAAACTGTCGCCTGCGGTATTCCCTGACCAATATAACCTTCATAACTTCAAGAAGAGAGCGAAGACCATCCCTCTTTCCATCGCCCCAAGGCCGGCAGCGTACTTGTGACGCCTCTGGTGTTGCGGGTGTCCATGTGCGGCGGTAATCTTTTACCATCAGGTGATAAGTATGCTCGTTTGCCCCATATTCCATAAAAAAACAACAACTGACAAAGTATATGCATATAAAGTCTAAATTATAGTTAATTTTCTCGGTAGAGTAGTTAAAACATACCTCGTATAATCGAAATCGAAAAATACACAAACAAACTTATCTTTGCATCTATAACATTACTAAAGTTACGTATAAAAAGTATATGAAATGGTAATGTGACTCAGAAATTAAACAATAAACAAAAAAAAAATATTAATAGACTTGTCGGTATGTTCCTACAATTAGCAGAAAGTGCAATGGCAAGATGTGACATAATCTGATGCAAACTTTCATTTGTCCTAAAGAGTAATCTGACCAACTACGACTCGCAACGGTAGGTATTTGTAGCATAAATCAAATAGTAGCAGACTGTCTTAAACATACTAATAAGATTGTTAATTACTTAGTGCTGCGTACGTAACAGTACCCACTTTTACGTACTTTCTCTTGGCTGTTGAACTGACGGCAGCAACAGAGATCTGAAAATGCGTGATGCATTTTAAATCAACAACATGCACATGGAAAAGTTACGTACTTTGTGATTTCATAAAACTCTTTAACCATACAGCAAGTGTTTCTATAATTACATAATGAATAGCTCATGACCTAAATAACGCTTGCTGTAGAATGTCTTATATATTTTATGTTGTTCGAAAGATTTAACTGTTTAAGATAAACTGCTATAAATTGTGTTGATATGCAAAACAGCTAATGCCGCCCGAGCGATTCCACGAGTTATATTTCTTTTGAACATAAATTAGATCCTTCATGTAATATTTGTTACGTGGGATCGAATAGGTTATGGGTTCAGTACATATTAACTTTAATGAAGCAGCCTGACGGGTTTAGGAGTATTATTTTAGTAACTTCTAATGCGGCAGGTCTATTGACAGATGAAAATGATAAGTTAAAAAATGATTTAGGTTATAGGCAAGGATTGTAAGTCTTTGGACTGCATCAGAATGTTAACATATATAGAACAAAATGTAGTCACCAAAGTGTCAATACAATATGTATGAACAGCTGTTAGCCCATCGTCCGAACGAGCTCGTCTCACAAATAACCGCGGATATGAGTAACACGACACTTGCAAATCGCGCGAGACGGGAGTCGGCGGGAAAATAGAATGGAATACTTAAGTTTTGTATAACAGTGGGAAATTGAACATTTCTATTCCACAGTAGATAAAGGACGCTAACATAAGGCCTCGCGCTAAGATATACGGACAAAGCGTGACCGTGGGACAACCAATATGTTATATAGCGCACAGTCGCACAGTGACAGTGTATACATTGATAGAAGGGAGTGGGAATGGGGTGAGGGGAGGGAGGCTGTCTCCAACCTATTCGTACAATTGTTTGGCGGACAATTTGAGAGTTAATCAGGAGGGATTGTAGGCTCTTTTATCGGCCATTTAAAATACAAAACCCACTCGCTGTTACTGACCTTTAAGATATCGTAGCCGAATTTGTGGTGAATGTTAGCCATTCATTACATACACTAGTCCTAATAACATTGAGAAGTCTACTTCTACCTACTCTAGTAGGGAATAAAGTTTGTTGGAGTGGCGTGGGAACGAAAGAGCTCTCTTAGAAAGCCTGTTAGTAAGTTGTGAAATGGTTGAGGAATAGTGAGTCGCGTAACTGCGTTGGCAATTGCATCACGATCCGCCACAAAGGAATAGCTGCCCCGCACAAATAAATAACGCACTTTTATTTGCACAGTGAAATAACTCAGCTATACCCAACCATCCTCTTTGTAGTGAGATAGGAATAAGAAGATACGATGGAAAAATATAAAAAGCGGGCTATAACTATGTCTTTATGTTCTGATCTGTTACTGGTCTATAAAGTAAAGATAGAAAATATTTTTTAAAATATCAGTTCTCTTTTAATCAGTACAATAATTGATTTCAAACAAGTCTTTAGAAAATAATAACGGAGTAAAACCATTATTTGGGTGTTAATTTGTGAGAATTTGTGAGAATTCTTCAGTCATGGAAAGTCATGTCATTTAACGTTCATAAATGTCACTTAGTCTTGAATAAATAATTTTGAAAAAATATGATTTAGCACCAATATTTTCCAGAGGAACCAGGTCTTCATAGAAAATAGATATCTAACACCCAGACAAGGGTGATTCTCAGGACGGCAATGCATTCTACGACTCCTTGGTTGCAGACACTCTTGGCGAAAATCATACCATCATTAGATTAGAAAATGAAAAATACAACTGTTAAGGTAAACTATAAAAGGAAATTTATTCATGTGCCATATTCAAAATAAGTAAAATTAGGTGCAGAGACCGAGAAAGTCGTCACCGTCAGCTCAATAAAACTTGCAGCCACTCTTGAACCGCCCTCACTCACAGCGCCCCAGTTTACAATAATATCTGTAAGGCTAAGTGCTACTACTTAACTTAATAAGATGGCTAGTAATGAAAGTGAAGAGATTGTTTTATCAGTTCCAAAGCTGTTTATAATAATAAGGTCAAGTAATATTTTAATAAATTCAATGCGCTTAAGCGTTCCTGATTATTTCAAGACCCTTAAGTATAAGATTCGATGCTGTTTGGTAGCTACTTACTCACTTGTACTCATTTCACTATTTAATTAATCCACTCAAATCCTGACCGGTTTAGCCCTATTGCATTATTGACTGCCTCGTTGGTCTCGCGGTTGGCGTGAGCGACTGCTGATCATGAGATCTTGGGTTCGATTCCCGGGTCGGACCAAATGTTTGTATGATCTACAAATATTTGTTTCGGAGTTTGGGTGTGTTCTATCTATAATATGTATCTATTTACAAAAAAAATATATATGTATTTGTATCAGTTGTCTAGTACCCCATAACACAAGCTCTGCTTATCTTGGGACTAGATGGCGTTGTGTGTTTAGATGTCCGAAATATTTATTTATTTATTATCAACCCATTTTAGTAAGTTCCACCAAGTGATCGAGGATATAAATTATGTAAAGTCACTTTGAAGTTAATAGCTGAAAAGTTTAGCAGTCCAAGGCAGGAAAGGCAGAAACTACTTATTCTTTATTTTTCTTTTCTTCTTCTTTCTTTATTTCTATTGCCTATGTTTGTTTGATGAACCCGGTAAAAAAGCAGTAAAGTAAAGGGTGCACAGTATATTTTTACCCGAATACGGCAAAGCCAAAGGAGGGTTATGATTTTGACAGGCTATGATACATAGCCATACGTATGTATGTATGTATGTATGTTCATTTGTTCCCTCCTAGCTCCTTAACTACTCACTAGATATGGACAAATGAGGTGTCTCTAGAAGCGTCATGATTGTCTTCTGGTTATAGGCTATATGACGTGTCACTAAATCTAATGTGGCGCCCTCTAGCCGACATAAAGTACTGTGTAAAAAAATAAATTTGAGATAAATATGCCGTGTTTGGTATCATTGGAAAGGGCGTTATTTATACATTTCAAATATATATATATATATATATATATATTATTAGCATTTCTTTGTGACTTTGTCCGTATTTATTCGATAAGTATGCTATTTCTATGGTACCTATTTAAAATAAACTTTGCACAACAATAAGTATTATAGAGGAACCAAAACATTTTAAATAAAAAAAAGTAAAAACTAAAACCCAACTATGACAAAAAACGACGCTTAAAAAGTATGAAACATATACATAAACACACATATATAAACATAACACTTTAACAACGCGTGACTACGGCTTTTGAAACTTGTTTCATACTTTTTAAGCGTCGTTTTTTGTCGTAGTTGGGTTTTAGTTTTTACTTTTTTTTTAACAAATTACGTTGTTAGATGTTAGCGTGCCAAATAAGTTTTACCTTAGAAAAAATTTAACTAGATGCCATACATATGTATGTATAGCATCAAACAATTCCTTGCACTGGCACAATATAATAGGTTTAAGGGCAATATCATGTACACACTAAGTTAAGAATTGTATTTCCGTGTGGCCTTGATATTTTCTATATATATCATGGATAGTTACTCGATTTAACGGATAATTATTTGCAGTTTTTTTGTATAATGAGTGAATAATAGTATTTTAAATTCAAATAAATATTTATGTAAATAATAACGATAGAAACAAAATTGTGATTTTAAGCTCAGCACATACATATCTCTAGGAGACAACAACACGTGCGGCGAGTAGCAGTATGTCAGGATTGAGACGAGGAAATCTGACGTAGGATGTGTGACACCAGCGCGCAGACGACATTATATCATGCACCGTGACACTATTGTATTCATGTTATACTTTGAATTCTACGTACGTGTTTATATCGCATAAACGGTTGGAGATACGCCAGTACTGTCAATATATGAATATAAAAACAAATAAAATAAAAAAAGTATAAATATTGTATTTATTGTCAACTAGACACATAAACGAATATTCTTTAAACTACGAGTGCTATAAAAACAATGGTGAAACATTTGGCCGTTACACGGAGCGTGTCGGGCGGGAGTGTTGTGCGAGGATGTGTTGCGCTAATGGCTAAACTTGTGCAATAACACAGGGATGATGCTCGCCGCTTTGTCGATAGACAAGCGATGTAGCGCTGTGGAACTGACTTACATAGCCCCCAGTGACATACATGCAATACTATACTTTTAATCTCAAGAAGAATGACTGAAATTATGAAATTTCTTTATACTTGGGGCATGTTAATGGAATGTTGATTTGATATTATTTTTACTACGAACTATGGCCTAACAAAGATTTAAGTCAACACCAAACTATATCATAAAGAAATTATCATCGTCAATAAATCAGTTGCATTTTTTCATAGCTATGTCGAAATTATTAACGAAAAATATTTTTAATCTACTTCACAACTATGTGTCTTCATGTGACCACAAAGTGACGTGCATATTATGTTAGTGACAAAAGCAGTGAACCCATTTTTGAAGTGGAAACTATTCTTGGGATGGGTAAAAAGTGTTAAACTCGCGTCAGGACACGTGACCTGACCTAAGACGACGGCGGCATGCGCGCTTTCTTGTTTGTACTATAGCCTGCTACGCGCATGCACTCTGTCTACTCTGTAGATGTATGCATGTCTGTATACTTGTAAAATTCGTGTAAATCAAGAGTTTAAATATGGAAATTGAATAAAGTGTATATATTAATGAAAAAAGTGACGAAGAAATAGTGAAAGAAAATGAGTGAGAGGACCCGGCTCGGGTAGTAAATTTATACTGTATAGCATCAAACTACATTTTGTATAACATCATAATAAGCATTTTTTTTACTTCTTTTTATCGCGCATTTTATTTAAAGAGAAAAGAGGTTCATTTCGTTTTATTTCAAGTCTAAACAATTGTTTGTTTATAGTTTCGAGTTTGCACGTCTGTCGGCATCCTCATGACCGCTTTGTTTTTTTGTAGTTGTAGCTTATAACAACGTTGGTATTTCACAATTTGTACCAATACTTGATTGTCAAGTATATTCGCAATTCCATCGAGACGGACACAAGTATACTTGACCTTTCCTAAGTAACATCCACGATTAGTAGGTACAATACCTATCTGTTACGTTAACACGAACTTCTTCGTCACTAAAAATAGCAAACTGCCAAGAATTTGTCAGGATCAACTATGGGAAATGGTTAATGGTGTTTTATTGCATTATTATTTTCACTCATCTACTCACTATTATTAAATTTCAACTTTATTCTCTTTTAGAACTGTTCGAATATTAAACATGTTTTGTGATGTTGACTCACTTTATATATATATATTTATTAATTTAAAAAAATCCAATAACGTGACATTGTCTATGGAGTCAAACAATCAAGTAGATTCAACCAAGTTATATAAGCAAAGCTTTGCAAATAAATTTTAGAAATTTCACACGACAAATTGTCTTAAATACATTTTACGTTTCATTCTCTATTAGATTATCCAAAACATCATTATGACTAAAAAATATGAATGAGTATGTGAAAAATGTAGTTCCTCCTTTTTATTTGACACTGCCGTGGCGAAAGACACTGCCGTGTCCTCAAACGCTTTCAATTTACACAAATGTTGTACTACCCGCACTCACACGATCTTTTCACATGAAATAAAGGAGTGAAAACGATACTATTGTCTTAAAATAATGCAATATCACTAGAATATATTACATAACAGACAATTGTCGACATTCGCAGACAATTTATATCAAGGATGAGTAAAAAAGCGACAAAAATGACAGTGCGTGGGAGCGGCCTCGCCGACCCTTCTGTTATTGCGATGGAAGGACCGACACACAGAATGTTATTAGTGTTGAAAGACTATGCCTTTGACACCTTATAGGTATTATATTTGAGTATTGACTTTAACGTGAAATACTTCGAGCTACAATTCGTGTGTACATCAGAAAAAGCGGTGCCATTTATGTCACAGTGTCAAAATGCTTCTCACAGAACAGATATTTCATTGTCACGGCAGCCAACTGTAACATGAAAACAAAGAACGTTGTACTTACGTTACTACAATGTATTTTAAAACCAAATGACATTAAATAACTATTGCAGTAATCTCTAGATATATGTAGACTATAAAACGTCGACATCGAGTTATTGCTTACACTTCCCCACACATCTGTTATATATTTTAATGTACATTGTATTCCCATCTAACCTTCCTTTTTCATGTACTATCTACTCCTTCCAGTAAACAAGCATATACATAAATTTGCTTGCAATATCACAATAAAAAAGTAAATCTTTATTTCAAAAAAGAAAATACTGAGGCCATACCGGTTTATCCAAAAAAAATCTCCAAATTGCATGATGGCGCAGGTCGTGTGTGGTGAGCTCGCCGAGAGCACGCTGCGGCGACGCTCACAAAAACTTTCGATTTGCGCGACCTCAAAGGGTTGTAAAAAGTGATCTGAATTGCTCGACCGAATACAGATATCCGCATCCAACACAAATTGCACTTAATCCGATTGACTGATCACGTTCAACTGACACGCATACGCGCTACGTGATTCTACATAGTGCTACACCAATGCTACGAACGGAGTATAAGTTAACGAATGTGTTTATGATAATTAATCCAGTCAAAATTCAACTCCGTAGCAGGGTAAATACAACAAAAGTAACTTTGACACTATTCTAAGTACACAGTTAAATATCGTGAGAGATGTGTATCGTGTGTGCGCGCTTAGTAGCGTACTAGTTCGTTGTGGACTTTCATAATGAACTGAGTTTTGTTGCTTAGCACTAGATATATCTAAGGGATTGTTAAGATACAACAGTGGAATATTGTTAATCTTTTGTTTTATTCACTTATTTAATTTATAATGTCAACTTTGTTATTGATTAATACGAGTTTAGATACTGCACTTTGATTGTTTCTTAAATTAAAAGAATTGATAGGGTAAGCAGGAAGCGTGTGGAGGGTGACAGATGAGGCCATCTGTCCATCCCTTAGATATATAGTATAAGCAAGCCTGGGTGACGGCACGAAAGCTGCGGAGCATGCGCTCCATGGGGAAGAGTAACGGGATCATCGGGGTTCCCACACAGGAGGAAGTCACGTATAAACGTAGATGACACGAGATACATTGGGGTTCCTACGTTGTCCTTTCTAGGGTGTACCTGGCATCTAGTACCCGAGACAGCGCGGTGTGTGGTTTTAGTCGGTTCAAGTCCAACAACCAGTCCAAGAGGTGGCATCCGAGGGCATATCCGCAAGGAAAAAAAATGGTAAGCAGGAAGAAACCCAGTGAAATTAATATTTTACTATGATGAAATCGAATCCTTATAAGGTGTTTATTTATACTTGTATGTAATACCCCACTGTGTTTCCTGTCAGTAGAAGATCCGCAATGTAATTGTGGTGCGATACGAAACTATCGATCACACAACACTCTCGACGATATATAAAACGATACTCTCGCAAATTCGTTATTTTACAGCCTTTATGTCATGCATGTATATACTTGTAACTATATAATTGACTACGTCGATATTTCTATGGCTTCTATTGTTTTAGTAACACACATGGCAGTCATGGCAGATAACGTGCAGAGCACCATTTGTTTTAAATTATTCACTTATGAATAAATGTTTTGATTCCCTAGTGAATGTGTTCTTACATTATCAGTTTAGGTAAAAATAATCTGAATATTAAAAAGAGACACAATGTCGTAACTTGAATAACATACAAAATAGAAATATATTTATTGTAAGGGAAATATACCGATACCACTAACATCGGTTCAGGTTCAACTCGCCGAAGTCAACAACTTGTTAAAAATTCACTCCGTGCCATAATAACAAGTTATTGCTGAATTTATGACGTATTGCATACGTTTTTACATGGTAATGTTATTATAATCTATTTGTACGGAATGTAATAGTTCAAATTACGTGTTTAGTCCGTCCAACAAGTGCTGCATTCCCCATGCAGAAAGGAAAACTTGTGAATAAGCTTATATGGCCCATAGACATAATACTCGTAAACTGATCACCTGGTGAACGGAGGTCAACAAGAGGCGCTACATCTCTGCCTACCACATACTAGTTAAATAACTGACCTTCTTTGTGGTGGTTTCTTCACTCTTGGCTGCGGTAAGGGGACCCTCAGTCGAATATCACGCAGATCATCACCGAACAAGCTCTGGGAGGACTTTCAACAATTGATTGCTCCCGAAGCCCCAGAAACACGTCCGTAGGTGAGATTACATTTTTCCGAACATAGACGTCATCAACTTTGACATAATCTAAATGTCACCACAAATTACATTTACCTTAGAGCATATATTAATAGAGGTACATTTCCACAGCGTACACCAAATAGACGATTTGGTATCGAACATTACATTTATTTAAACTAACAATTAATTTATTAAAAGATTTAAAAAACAGTTCTTGGTAATGTCTCGAAAATTCCATTAAAACGATTATTAATTCTGTTGCACAAACGAGGTTTGAACGATCTACTTGCACCTGCCCACTGTGCTGAGTGCTGAGTGTTGGGGGTTCGGCAATATTTTGTATGATACACAAATTGTTGTACTGCAACATACGATAAGAGTGGGCTTTACTAGCAACTTTTGGCTTCACATATATCTGTGCTTAAAAGTAGTTTTATGGTATTAGGATATCAAGGCTAGGCGTACTTGTAAGCTGTGTACTGAATACCTACCAACTGTGTTTACTAGAGAGGACATGTTATGGTGTATACTGTAAAATTATCTGAGCCATTGAATATTATAACTTTCAAATTTGAAGTTGCGTAGATTGCTTTCAATTTATGGAGACTTACTATATTTGTTATTATTGTGTGATATTGTTATATGTATATCTCGAGCGTGCAGGCCATTACACACAGACATTACACACACCCGCTTCAGACGTGTGTCGCTCGCCATGTCTTATTTATGCTCACGATGTGCTGTGAACCGATACTGTGAAGCTTCAAGCGATGCCGGAGCTATATTGAATGGAATCACTGCACACTTTCTATCATATATAGATCATAATATTTTTTAGTAGTAAATAGAAAATAAACTAGTTTTAGAAAGAAAAAAACATGACAAGTAAATAATTTATTCAAATAATTGAAATTATAATGTACATAAATATAAATATAAGTACATATACTATTATGTAAGTAGATGTTTAATTATTATGCAAGAGTACAGAGGCACAAAGAGTGCAGAACAAGTTTTCATTTTCGTGTACAGACCCCTACCTAAATACGTCTATCTATACTTATATTATAGACGCGAAAGTTTGTAATTATGGATGTTTGTTACTCTTTCACGCAAAAACTACTGAACGGATTTGGATGAAACTTTACAATAATAGAGCTTATACATCAAAATAGTACATAAGCCACTATTTTTTGCGATAACCGAAATATACGCGGGCAGAGCCGCAGCCACTATATAGTATGTAATAATTTGGTGATATCCCTGTAACTACTACTAGTAATGTGGTTCTGTATTGCGATTGAACTAAGTGTTATAATATCCTTATCTCAGTGTAGGCTGTTCAAACAAAGATACAACCACATAACACCGTAACTGTTCGGATAACGGTAATGAGTCGTGTCGTTCATTGTCTTAATAACCAGCCTTTCACTTAAGTATATCGCCTCACGTAGTGTGCGGGGCGCTTCGGGTGAGGTTGTTACATTTAACTATTGCGCGTAACACCTTGACGTATCCTTCCCGCGGGACACTCCGTGACACTCGGCGCGCCTCACTCCCAACTCCGCGCGGTGCCAATATTTAAGACATGAGATCTCTCGCGGGACTTCATCACTAAATCGAACTATACAAGATCGTAGAATGAAGCAAATTAATTAAATGAAATTTACGAAATTCTACTAAATATGTCAGTGTATATGTAAATAATGACTTTCTTTGTCATAACTAGTTTTTATTCCAGTATTCTTCTCATAAGGCTCTACGCATTTTAAAACTGGACGTTATATAAATCGACACAAGCAGGCAGTAGATTTTGGTGTTTTCGCCTAATTTACCTCGACAATACAGTACATGCTGTGGCGTCTGTTTGTGGCGATCTATGATTTTTAACTGTAGCTTCAATTTAACGTTCATAATTAACACTTAGTGTCTTAATTGAATAAATGATTTTGAATTTAAATAAAATGCTGAAATAATTTAACTACAATAATAATCAACATTGACGGAAGTTACATACAATCGAAAAATAAAGCATTTGCAGAAGTCAATATCTTACATATATATTGTTCATGGTTAAGTAAATGACGAGTTGTAGTGTGATACAAAGGTATTCGCGAGACATGTATGTACGTCGCTTAACTCTTGCCACAAACTATAACACCTTCTTAAATATTACGCTTGTGCGAGTTAGCTTTTCTCTTTATTTTCACTGATGTTGTTATGACGGACATTATCTGCTAACAAAGTTTGTAAAATTTACAATATTTTATGTAAATATTAATAACTATTAGACCGCTCGCTCCCTTTTTGCCGCATACACATTATTGTAATAAGCTAGAAAATCTGAAACATTTAGTTTAATCTCTCGACCGCATAATTTGTAGGTCGTGTGCGTTGTTCTCTCTCGTGTGAAACTGGTTTCAAGTTCACTCTTGTGTATGTAATTTCAAATTTGCCGAAAAATATATTGCTTTATGTTATTTTACACGAATAAAAGTAAAAGGCTATTGCTCTAAAGTGCCGTGTATTACTCGTAGTGTGGCAGCAGTGTTAGGGATACAAAATAAAAAGTTTTAATAGCCTTAACAGTTCTGAATAAGGTTTTTTAATCTTAGCTTATTCTAGCTTATAAATTAAATTACCTTAATTCTTCTTCATCATCATCATCAGCCTATCGCAGTCCACTGCTGGACATAGGCATCTCCAATTGCGCGCCACTTCATTCGATCCACTGTTTCTCTAATTGAGCTTTCAGCCAGCCATCTTGCCACCTCCATTAATTATTTAAGTAATTCTTCGTGTACGAGACAAAATCTTTGTCTTGTTTTATTAGGATTTCATTCTTGATATAGATTAAATTTAATTTATTTTCTAAGGAAAGTAACTAAACAGTTTTCTAACATTCCAGGAATGTTGATTTTGTAATTTCTTATAAAAAGCAGGGTATGAAATGAATCATTTTATTTTTATCCAACATCTCCTGAGAAATTCCGATGATTTATCAACTTCGGTAGTATAGGTACATCCTTTTGTTCATTTCAGCTCTCTTCTTTACTAAATGTTTGATTTATTAATTAATTTCCTAGTCTGATTCCCGATTTCAAAGTAAAATAAAAAGTACTTTCACCAAACTGCGGACATTTTTTCTACACACTAACTATTACGACTAATAAATATAACCACATATTTATTTAACGCAGTTTATTTTATAATGATACAATATTTTTGCTCTTAAACTCTCGTCACCCTAATCTCATCTCTCTCACTTAAAACTAAAATCGTTCGTAGTAAATAACGTAGAGGCTCGTAACCGATCCTCGTAGCTATATGGGTGTTACGTCGTAGCTGAGCGGTGTTAGGCGATGAGTTTGTAGTTTATATGAAGTTACGATAACTAGTTCGCACCGAGAGGAGGCTGAGCGTGAACGTGTTGGTTACGTTCCGTTGTACGGGAGGCTCACTACGTTTGCTCACTATTATACAGTATACTACCACCAGGGTACCAACAGTACGTTGAGTTAAAATTCTGCAGATTTAGAAGAGGCCCGATGTTTTATATTGCAAATTCAACATACATTTAATCATAAACTCGCATTATTCCTATTTACAAGTGTATTCAATTTTAAAACCAGAAATAATTTGTAATCCAATCAAATAACTGCACAAGTTCAAAGTTGTGGAGAGCGGAGACGTTATTAGTCGCGAGGCTGGACGTGCGTCGCTCAATAGCAATGTGTACGGGCTGGAGCGGAGTCTCGCACGTACCACACACACACACACTCAACACACTTACGTCCATGTGTTTATTAACATAATCGAGGATAGACGATAAAAAAAAATTAAGTAGGCGTTTCCTTATATAAGTCAATAAATATGTTGTTTTACCCCTCAAGAAATATATAAATATGATTACTGTAAAAAATCCTGTCGGTGGTCGATCATGTTGCGACTTTATCCGCATACAATTTGATTCGTGCCCTATATTTGGCTACACCCGTGCAAACAACCGCGGCAAACTATTAGTATTTTTACGTATTTTTACTCTAATTCTCAGCTAAATGATTGTGTATCATTATGTCTGTAGTAGGATGTTTGATATTAAAAATCCTACTATTTTTGTATATCTGAAAGTCTGTATAGATTATTTCGTTACTTAATTATACTAGAAAGACAAATAAATTATTCGTAGATAGATTTATTATAGAGAATATCACATAATCTTTCATGAAAAAAAATGATTTATGATAATTCTAGCTGCTTGTAGTTGTACCTTCACATCAACAACCGCGAGTTTCAAAAGTATTCTAAGTTACGCTCTATATCATTAGTTATTTGCTTGTGAAAATCTCGTCAAAGTGAATCCAGCTGTTTTAGAGACTAGCCAGAACAAATAGACAAAAACTAAAAAAATGCTTTTGTTGATGAAGTTCTGTATATACTTTCAAGTTTAGTAAAAAACCGTTAGTTTGTAATTATAAAAAGATAGTTCAAAACTATACATTTATATATACGCATTGACGCCATTTCCATTTTTTGTCTTCTTGTATAATAAAAAATTAGCTGCAATAATCTATTGGTTGACGTAAATCAGTTGTAACAATAAAACTTTATTTAGGCAAAGGCATTATTAAGGCTTTAAGTTGGCTCTCAGCAATCTCTTAGTTGACCAAGATGTCGTAACCGTCCATGTTATTGTGCCTGGCACGACGCGGTAGTACATCAGTACGGGTACATATGAAACTGACATACGTTGGGTAGTGTGTACGCGCCTCGACTTTTCTATTGGAAAAACAATTTATTGTGAGGCATGGAGACAGTTTACACTCGCGCCTCATCCGTCTTCCTATCGGAGTTACATAGAACAAAACGCGGCCAATGTACACCTCATAAATACAACGTTCCTTTAGTACGTGTATATAGTGCCTTATGATGTATTGCATTGATAAAACCGTGTACTTATTGTTTAATTTAAATAACAATATTCAGTAAAAAAATTAAGGTGATTAAACCATAATTAACTTTAAAATTTTTACTTGAAGTTTTATTGTTGTCACATTCTTTTCGTATTTAGTAAATGTTTCAGAGTTATCACTAGTAGTATAAATTGATTGGAAAGATAAATTCTAAGGTTGGAATTTTTTTATAATTTTTACTGTACATGAAACAGTTAAGAAAGAATTCATGAAAAAATATTACAGATAGGTGGGATGACAGAGTTGTTAGTTATGTTAATCTGCAATACGTGGTGGATGATCGATGCAATATGTCAATTGGGCCCCGTGTGTGTAAGGCCGTGTATAATCTCGTCACGCTCGGCGGCACGTCATCTGTGCAGCCCCGCACCGATACTGAGAGGTGACGGTATGAATATTCAGCGCGTGCAACAAACACGTGCTGATCACACACTTGTGGTGAGACTTACACACACACATACACATAGATATATTAAGTGCTGATAACCACACGTCTTACATTTGCTTATAGCTTTTTAGTACTTTTTCGCTTTCGCTTTTAAGCGATTGGTAAAGGAACATTACCTAGGAGACAACAATCAATCAATTGGGTCACAGTATTGAATACCAGGTTGTGTATAATATTTATAAATCTCGCTTATTATGAATACATAACCATATAATACGTATTTGTGTTACCAGAATTTCATATAATATTGTCATTAATATAGTATATTTATACTGCTTTATTTTTCTTTTTTCAAGTCTACTAGTTTAACTGTGTAATGCACCAGACATTACACTCTACGTCTGCCCAATAACATAAATTATTTCCATCCTACGGTTAACTGGAAGAGATTGCCGTTGAGCAATAAGGCCGCCAGTTGTACTACCGACCTACCTAGTTTTTAGTTATGTACTAAGTTGTCTGGTGTACAATAAAGCGATTTATTATTATTATTATCTTCCTCGTTATATGAAAATGTTAGTGGATTAAATAAACCGATTTAGAACCTCAAGCGAGTCGGACTACTTTCCGCTACAAGTTGATTGACAAGCGACGCAACTTTCACTAAGACATGTTTCACTTGACCCGTGTAATCGAATCCTACGTGACTTGTTGACAACGCAAGTTTGTGCGCTAAATTGAACTCGTGCGTATGCCAGTATTTTTCTACAAAATAGTTACATACATCGCACATACATTATTAAACAGTCATATATATTTAGATACAATATTTTCTTAACAAGCCTATATTAGTATCAAGTCTGCCTCTCTCTACTCCCGCCTCAACCTGATACACCTGAAATGAAGTCTTTTATAGTTACTTTAGTTCCTTATGGGGAGCTGCGGAGAGGTATCCTAGCCGGCAAATAGCGTCCGTAACGTACAACCAAAAAAGCGTAAGATTAAAAAAAAAGTATAGCTACATCTATAACTTGCATATATTATTATATTGATGATAGGAAACTAAAAGCGTAAGATTTTAAAAAGTTTGTTAGGTGACATCTGTAAATGGCATATATTATTATATTTTGTGATAAGGAACTTCGTTCCAATCTGGTGTCCCTCGACACCATACGACTTTTTTTATCATTTATGTACATAAAGTGCTTAAGTAATCAACTGTAATGAAGAGGAACTAAGCAGGAATCCCGATAATTGCATCAGTTAAGTCTCATCGGGCAATAAATACTATTGGCAGTGGGAGTTTCAGAGAGAGCGGTGCGGGTGAGTGCGGGCGCGGGGCAGGACTTTCCATTAATTGATAAGCGTAGATAAGAGGCGCTAAGTGCGGCTCTCGGAGCCTTGATTAACTCGGCGTCTCACGACCCCACCGACCGCTGTCCACACCGACACGACATGCGGAACAGATCTCTCTTCTAAGATAACGTAGCCTCTACAGATAGACTGAGATAATTAAAAGATATCCACATAATTATCTTTTCTTACCTATTTTTAAAAACATAATTTAACAATTTTGACCCGTAAGCCTATGTAGATTCCAAAGAAAATTTTGCAGCTTATTTCCATATTTTTTTATAATCTACATAAAACGGAAGAAACCCTTGTAAATTTTTGTGATAAAAATTCAAATACAGTCGTTTAATTACGGCACGTCCTAAACCTAAAATAAGTGGCAACGTCTTTACTTTGATGTGATGATAAAAATAAATAATAATCCATCTCTTCAGGATGTGTTCTATCTGGTAGAAAGAGGTCCTTCGTACGGAAAGTCAAAGCTCCTCAACACTTGACGATAATCAGCATATTTTGTGCAATTCAAATAAACCGTATATTTGAACTAGCTGTTGCCCGCGGCTTTGCTCGCGTGGTTGTTGATTATATGTATTTAATTAAAACTGTGTTAAAGTATGTATCAGTAATTTATTCATGTTTTTAAACTTATTTATTTATTTTTGATCAATATTCCATTCAAAAGAACTTTCATACAAACATTCGACCCATATTTCATCCCCTTTAGGAACAGAATTAACATAAATGCTGATATAAGTATTCATCTATTTGTAATCATAAACATATAGACGACAGTTTTTAGGCTGCTAAATTAAAAAGTGACGGACTTCAAAGCTAACCAATATATGACATGCCAATGCCTATTTCTCCCCTTAGGGGTAGAAATCCAGAAATGCTTAAATATGTATTTTCTCGTTTTTAATTAGTAACCCAAAGATAATATTTTATGTTTCTAACTCAAAAAATGACAGACTTCCATGCAATCTTGCAACCCCTATTTCACCTCCTTAGGGGTAAAATATCCAGAAACGCTTAAATACATATCTACTCATTTTTATTCAGTAGCCCAAAAAACAAAGTTTAATGTTTCAAACTTCACAAATAGCGGATTTCCAGACTAACCTATATGCGAAATGTCAACCCCTATTTCACCTCTTAAGGGTAGAATATCTAGAAACGCTTTAACAGGTGTCTACTCATTTTAATCAGTAGCCCAAAAATATATTTTAATGTTTCTAACTTAAAAAATGACGAACTTCCATACAAACTTTCAATCCCTATTTCACCCCCTTAGGGGTAGACTATCCAATAACGCTTCAATAAGTCTCTACTTTTTTAAAATCAGTAACACATAAATAACGTTTCATGTTTCGAATTTTAAAAATGACAGACTTCCAGACTAACCTATGTACGAAATGTCAACCCCTATTTCACCCTTTGGGGGTAATTTTTAATCAGTATCCCAAAAGTAAAGTTTCAGGTTTCTAAGTTAAATAGGACGGATTTTCATAAATAAAAAATTCATCCCCTATTTCACCCATTAGGGGTAGAATATTCATAAACGCTTAAATAGGTATCTACTCATTTTTAATCAGTAGCCCAAAAATAAAGTTTCATGCTTATTACTTAAAAAATGCCGAACTTCCATACAAACTTTCAACCCCTATTTCACCCCCTTAAGAGTAGAATACCAAGAAACGTTTAAATACGTATTAACTGATTTTTAGTCCTTAGCATATGAATAAAGTTACATGTTTCAAACTTAAAAAATGACGAACTTCCATACAAACTTTCAACCCCTATTTCACCCCTTAGGGGTAGATTATTCAGAAACGCTTAAATACGTAATTCTTTATTTTTAATCAGTAGCCTAAAAACAAAGTTTCATGTTTCTAACTTCAAAAATGAGGGACTTCCAGACTAACTTATATGCGAAATGTCAACCCCTATTTCACCCCTTAGGAGTAGAATATTCAGAAACGCTGAAATACGTATTTACTCATTTTTAATCAGCAGCCCAAGAGTAAAGTTTCAGGTTTCTAACTTTAAAAATGACGAACTTCCATACAAACTTTCAACCCCTATTTCACCCCCTTAGGGGTAGAAATTCCAAAATTCCTTTCTTAGTGGGTGCTTACTCAATACAACGATCCTACTCACCAAATTTCATAGCCCTAACTATCATAGTTTACGCTCGGCGATGATGAATCAGTCAGTCAGTCAGTCAGTCAGTCAGGACTTACTATTTTATAAGTATAGATAGATAATATTTGTTTCGGAGTTTGGGTGTGTTCTATCTATAATAAGTATGTATTTACAAAAAAAGTATATTATATGTATTTGTATCAGTTGTCTAGTTCCCCATAACACAAGCTCTGCTTATCTTGGGACTAGATGGCGTTGTGTGTTTAGATGTCCGAAATATTTATTTTATTTATTTGTATTTCGTTTTTGTCGAGAGTTAGAGGCGTTTTTAGTAGTCATTATTATGTTCTCAAGGAGCGATCTCCTCCGCTCCAGCAAATTCATAAATAGATATCCTTTACTTTTCAATTCGAAGTTTATATTTATTCATTTTTATCAAAAATGTCAAAAATACATAGGCGTTCCATTCCCACTTTGCAGAATTTATACAATAAATAATAAAATAAAATTAATTGCAAAACTTCTTTTTATAACAATATCGGGTGACACAATAATATCTAGAAGAACAACTCTCTTCTGACGCGTGTACTCTCGTGAACCGTTACAGGTTGCTATTTCACCACGTTAGCACCATTTGTAACGGTGCTGCTAACTATTGGAGTATAATACTATTTAGTGCGAATATAGTAGTAAGTACTCAACACGCTCCAAACGATCAAACCTTGGAGTTTCTGTCTGTAATATTGTTTGTAATAACCACGTTTTAATAAATGCATTACATTATGCATTTATTCTTGTATACACGAAATATGTACCAAAATAACATCTTTTACAATTTTTGTCTGTTTGTCTGTCTGTCTGTTTTATTTATTTAAATATATTTATTTGTTTGTTCCGGGCTATCTCTGGGATGGCTAGACCGATATTGACGGAACTTTCACTGGCAGATTGCTGATGATCTAAGGAGTAACTTAGGCTACTTTTTTTAAACTAGCTTAGTCCCGCGGCTAGTCTATACTAATAAATAAAGCTGAAGAGTTTGTTTGTTTGAACACGCTAATATCAGGAACTACTGGTCCGATTTGAAAAAAAATTCAGGGTTAGAGTGTTAGTTTTTCAGTCTATATATCATCACGCTAAGACCAATAGGAGAGGAGCACCAATGAAAAATGTTTAAAAAACGGGGGAAAATTATCACGCGACGGGCAATAAGAGACGCAAACGAGGTTACGCGGGTCTGCTAGTTTTATATAAATACTATTTATAAATATTCTATATATTATCTAACAATATATTATTTATAAAAACCTTTTAAAAAGAAACCCAATCACCCCAGCGCCATCTATGAGCGCATTAAGATCAACATAAATGAATGACTCATCATAGATGTCGTCGCTTGTTGTTTAAGTTCAGTATATTTTCACAACGTTCCACTATCTAACAAGTTTTAAACGTTTTAGAGTATACAATTATCTCTTCAAAGAGTAAGAGGTACTCCTGGAAAGAGGTGCCAGATTCTCTTTTTATTTTAAAGTATTTTTTAATTTTACGTGTAAGGTTTTAGAGATTTGGATCATATTTCTTGGGTCTTTTCCTTTAAAATTGCACCTGACTCTTAGGATTGGGACAGTGATTATATTCGCAGTTGAAATTGCAAAGAATGACTGCCGCGAAGTAAGAAACTGTAAACAACAATATATATATGTAATGAAAAAGAAGGCGTACGTCTAATAATACGGACGACTACAAGAGATATTGCCGTTTCTTCCTGTAACAGTCATACTAAATACCTTGCTGTGATGGTGTACGCTCGCCTGTAATATTTAAGTAATGTTAATACAAAAACTAGGATTCAAAACGAACTATCTGATACTCGAATTCAATAACATTAGTTTAACGGCTCTATTGGCCAATAGATAATAATACAATACAGTAACTGCTAATGCAGTCCTAAGTGCATTAGTTCTACGAGTATTTCGAATAAGCTCCATTAGCGTGGCTAACTACACTGTATACGGGTAGCTGGTTTAGTTCAATACACACATTCTATTTAGCTTGTACAGTATACATCACAGAACACAATTTCAATTTTCATTTCAAATACAGAGATTAAAACTCAGTACAGGCCTTATTATAAAGGCCGCTCCAATCACATCTGCACCAATGTAAATGCATACATGTCTTCTACATAATTATTTTAAGTAACAACAGTATAAAAGTATTTTTGCATATTGCAACATTTTCTAATTAAATATTATTTGACATCTCTTGTAATTTGTACAAAACATATTATAGTTGTTATCAAACTCACGTCTTTTTTCTAATCATCATCATCTCAGCCAACAGCCGTCCTTGTTGGATATATGTCTCACTTAGGATTGGCCGCAACAACCGACCCTGTGCACCTGGCATTCAATAGCTTCTCTCCTCTTCCTTTAATATTGATAACGGTTCAAATACATATACATTCATGCAAAACATCGAGCTATAAAATACACCGAAATTTAACAGTATGTAGTACCTACCCATAGCCATACATAATATAGGGGCGATCCCGAGACCAAAATGAAGAAAATTCTTCAACCTTTAATAAAATTCATGTCCGGGGTTAACCATCATTACTTTTTAGTGCGGGCAACGAAATTCCAGTGCAGAGGTAAGACTTGAGCGAGCCACTCGCCCACCATGAATATTCAACGCGCCGCGACCTACTCGCTTTGAATCCTGCCGTACTGCGAGCATGTGTCGGGACGAGAGATGCTTGCACTGCTACCGTTGGCTTTTTATGGTTCTTTACATTCTTCACATTTTAATATTACCAGAATTTTAAAATTTTATATTATATTTTGAGTGCAATTATACCAATATAAATGAGAAAAAAGTCATAAATAGTGACTCGACGAAAGTTTTTACAGTTTAAATCTATAACAGCGGATTCTCATACTGAGACTGCGTGAGCCGAGCTCGTTCAACTTGCTGTTATAAATCTCACACAATTAAAACTGCACCGACACCGAGTTCGGCGCTGGCACCAGGTGCGATGTGGCGCGGCCTCACTCCGCTCGCGTCGAGCCACCACTACGTCGTCTATCAATTATACACTAAGCTGCCGGAGACACCACCCCCTATATATTACAACAAATCTATTTGCATTTTCGAAATATTAACAACAAATCGAAATTAAAAAAAAATTACTGAAAGCATTGCGCTTACAGTGATTAAGGAGGGAAGCTTAGGTACAGCATTTTCGCAACGGATAATAATTCGATCTAATAGTTGATCATAATATTTCTCATCAGTTAGCATGCCAGGGCTCAACGAGATACAAAATGTACCGGTAATGAGGCAGGGCGCGCGCCCGGCCGCGAAATGAACAGCAGATTACTGCGCGTTGTTTGGCACAATTTTAATAACTCACGCCAGCTAAATAGAGTCAATAACATCCCATCGTATCGGTTCTTTTGTATCTCTTCCACTCGATGAATATATCAAAACGACTTAATTGTACACCACGGGTGAATAGCATATGAGCTTGAGAACGAAGCCATCGCCGCCGTTTTAGGGACTGGTTATCAACCGTCTAATCAATCATCAGTAAAAATAGTTTATTTTCTGTCGAGAAACGCAGATGTAGCTGCGCGAGCGGGTCAGCTTGAAAATTGATGTTACGTGTATGTGTACTATTTTCCATAGCATCTACGTAATCGGAACGGGCAACTAGCTTCATGACTGAATTAATTTTAGTTGTGACATTGACTTGAACAAAATATTACATCATTTTTCTATTTTGTAAATTGTAACTGAAATACAAGTAAACAGGCGAATATTAGAACCATTGATCATCTCAACAAGTAGAGGCATGTGCGTATAACATCAGCCCCGAGTAAGAGGTGCATAAATTATTAGCGAACGTTCATTAATCACGACAAGAATATGGGATATTTATCTTTTAGGTAGTCGTTTAGTTTACATTATAGCAAAGTAGGACTGCAGTTATATTTTAGACAGAAGAAGTCATACAAATACACACTAGCAAATCAATAAATCATTTAAATAGGCATCGTTTATTGATTACCATTCTCCTAGCCTTAATTATTCTAGACTAGACTAGACTAGCGTTGGACCTCCATAACCCTGAGGGTGAACTGAATTCGAAGGTTGAACTACTTTTCAGTATATTTGAGGGCACTGACTTCCCAATAACGATTGCCATAAATGCTCATGACGTTTTTGATTACCAATATACATATGCATATATGTGAAGTTATTTCGATTTTTTACTCAATAAAATGCTACTGAGCTCATCATAACAGGACGCAAAGCCCAGTGATTAATCACCTATCACATGCAATATATCCTGTTAGCTTATCATTAGTGGTGTTCCCGAGGCCAATAACACTCTATGAGGTTTGTCACACAAAAGCTCTGCAGGGAGCCATAACCGCTGCACAATCGTGCGGTCACATAAAATATAGCGGGAATATTGTCACAATATCGTTTCTAAAAGTTATTCAAATCCTATTTGGTATAGGGTATAGAGAATCACTGTTTTCATGACTAAGCAGCTGAAATACGCAGTGAGAGCAGAGCACTTGTTCGAATTTCTTCACAACATATTTACTGTAGCTACCAATCCGCGGATAATATTCGTACACTACATTATTGGCTCCTCTACAGCGCGTGTTGAAGGGATCACACTAAGCTACAGTACTAGTTCAATGTATGCATATTGGAAATGTATGTAATAGTTCGTACCCGTAATCTCTTGAAAGCAGGATCAAAGCATTAACGATTTCTTTACAACCGCTTTCAATGCCGGCATATTTTTAACCAAGCAATTTTCATAGTCTATAGTGTTTGAGCCTCTCGGTGTTGCTCTCCGTACAATAATAACCGCGGGGTAAACACAGGAGCTTAAGCTACTTCTTATATTATCAGCTATATGCCAGTAAAATTCCCGACAAAATCGGTTTAGCTGTTTCAGAGATTACCAACTTAACACACAGACAGACAGACAAAAAATTAAAAATGCTTTTTTGATGTAAGTACCGTATATACTTTCAAATACATTTAGTGAAGAATTGTTCATTAAAGATTACAAACAGACACTCTAATATTGGTTATTTGTGTAGATTAGTTCAAGTGTGTCTCTCCACATGAACTATATTATTGTTTCTTTTATTTTCAGGTAATTATCAACTTATAACAAGATTATATAGCAGTAGATATGGTACTGTTCAGAAATGAATTTCACTTAATAAAGGAGTAAGTACGCAATTTAACGACGCCGGACATAACACCGTGCCTAAAATGAATTTGTATGTTGTTACTATCCTGTTGGGTAGGGATGCCAATAACGCTACCATAAACAAAATTATAAATATTTTATATTGTTTTAAATCAGCCCCGTAGCTTAATACATATGTCAATGGTGATGTTACTAAACTTAACATATCATTTATTTATTTAAAAAAGTTCTAAGTAAGTGATCCATATTTGAAACCTTGTATACTAGATGATATACTAGAATCCTACTAATATTATAAATGCGAAAGTTTGTAAGGATGGATGGATGTTTGGATGTTTGTTACTCTTTCACGCAAAAACTACTGAACGGATTTGGATGAAACTTTACAGTAATATAGCTTATACATCAGAATAACACATAGGATACTATTTGCCGCGATAACCGACATTTAGGCGGGCGGAGCCGCGGGCAACAACTAGTATATTATATATTTTTGTGTCATGATAGGAAATAATGTCATAAATGTAATCAGATTACTTATTTTGTTACGCAATTACATTTGTCGGTAATATTCTCGGTTAGTACACTTTACGTGCGGGTGATACACGCGGCATATTAGCAGTAAATCGGCTTATTCACTGAACCTAATATGTCATAAATATTGATCTTCAATTACTGCTCCAGGCCTGTATTTTATTGAGCATTCTTCAGCAATGTCGTCATTCTGACTTTGACTGCCTCGTTGATCTAGCGGTTGGCGTGTGCGACTGCTGATCATGAGGTCTCGGGTTCGATTCCCGGGTCGAACCAAATGTTTGTACGATCTACAAATATTTGTTTCGGAGTTTGGGTGTTTTCTATGTTTAATACGTATGTATTTACAAAAAAAAAAGTATATATGTATTCATATCAGTTGTCTAGTACCCATAACACAAGCTCTGCTTAGCTTGGGACTAGATCGCGTTGTGTGTTAGATGTCTGAAATATTTATTTATTTATATTTATTATTATTTATTTATTCTAACCTTACATTTTAAATTGTAACAAAATGATTCGGTAGAAAAAAAAAACATACTACCTGCAAAAATTGAGAACCTAGTATTAATTTCAAATTATATATCCTTAGAAATTCATTACGTAACTTTTTAATTGGACTCTGAATTTTTCTTTTTATTTGTATTAAAATCAGAAATGGTCAAGATATGAATATATTAAAACACTCTGCTGAAATCTGGGAAAAACTAGAGAAGACACTGCCGCAGTACAATGAGTAAACATGGGCGAGAACTAATGGCAATAACTGCCTACTTAATGATTATGAGTGAATCGACTGTGCCCTGATAGTTTCAAACGACCGCGAGACCATTAACGAGTTGTTACATCACAATTGTCGCAGTACGCCTCATAAAACAGCCAATCGTATATTTGTCGCCATTTTATGTTCACTTTGAATAAAGATTCGGGTGTAAAATTAGGCGCGCGCGGGTTTACGACGGGCTGTAAAGATTCACACATAAACATATCATATAGAAGAACGAAGGTAGCTTCACACCGCTCTTGAGAACAATATCACATTAAATCGTCGACTCTTCTTCAAAGAATATAGTCGACTTGGGAACTTTTAAATTCAATACCATTTGTCTCAGTATGAAATATGTACACTAACGTTTTTCGCTACACACAAGGACCACGAGACAGAGAAGTAATGGAATGTAAATGTGCTACTATTATTGTTCGCAGCTGCATGTTGTAGCTTCCAGTGCCACACACGCATGTTGTGCTCATAGTATCTATGCGAAAATGTTCTATCTCCTTTCCTTGTATTAACGTTTCAAGGTATTATTATGTTTTCTCAACAAAAAGTACATTGATGGTCTTTTCCACTGGCAAATGGGGTCGTGAGTCTTTGGTAGGGGTGGTACAATATAGGGGTGGTATACTCTTGACATACATGTGTGGTTTATAATTTTATAAGACGGAGCGCGTTCTTCTCTTTATATATGATGAATAATGCGAGGTTGTTATAATTATGAGAAAAGCTTAATTCATGTAATTCATAACACATGTCACATAACATATTCAAAGGTAAAAGGAAATCGTTGAAGCCCCAGTAATGTCATTTATTCTGAAAACACCTGCGAGTTAATAGGTGGATCTGGAACATCGTCGTAATAACAAATGGGGTGGTTAATCATCGCGAGGCAGACGCGGCGCGGGACGGGGCCGCATGACTCGACCACCGCCGCCGCGCGCCGCGCGCCGGTCCACCCACCAACAGGTGTCGATGAGGCGCAGGCCAGGTGACGCGCTTATGACTGACCCTCCTGTAGTACCATTTGCACGCATTCTATTTTTATTGGCTTTACTAGGCTGTCAAATTGTGTAGCAGATTAATTAAAATCAACGAAAATATCTTACAAAATATATTTAAAACCAAACCTCTTTATATAAATAGTTAGTATAAAGAGTTTCACCAACTTAACTACATTAGCTAAACTCTCACCTGAATTGTAAAAGTGCACATGAATTATTGATAGAAAATTAGATACGTTTATGAGAATACCACCGGGGCTTAATAATCTCACATGAAAGATTACAGGGGTACATAATCTCTGAGGATTTCACAGGCATTCTCGTTTCGGCATTCCTAACATTTTCTTATATTTCAAGTGAATGTCAAGGTATCTTTACACAGAGTATATCTTCTGTCAAATATTACAGTGTTCTAGTAGCATTATAATAGGTCTTTACCTATGAAATTGCCGTTTTGCATGCAATAAGTGAAAGTACTTATTTTTTCAAACTTTTTTATTTCTGTTATTCGAAGTAATCACCCATGCAATCGACACATCTTTGTCAACGCATTGGCAGTTTATTGATGTCCTTCTTGTAGAAATCAGCTGGACGGGAGGCAATAAACTCTTCAAAGGTATTTTGTAGTGCCTCTCGGGAATTGAATTGACTTGATGGACAGACGGGACAATATGTCCAACAGACAGTCTCCAAGCTGCAAGAGCAGGGGTTGAAAGCTCTCCCTTATCCGCCATACTCACCAGACCTTGCACCTACCGACTATTACTTTTTCCAAAATTTAGACAACTTTTTAGTGGGTAAAAAATTCAATTCCCGGGAGGCAGTACAAAATTTCTTTGAAGAATTTGTTGCCTCCCGTCCAGCTGATCTTTACAAGAAGGGCATCAGTAAAATGCCAATGCGTTGGCAAAGATGCATCGATTGCATGGGTGAAAACTTCGAATAACAGAAATAAAAAAGTTTGAAAAAATAAGTACTTTCACTTATAGCATACAAAACGGCAATTTCATAGGTAAAGACCTATTAAATAGAGTGACACGTGCAGATCTCTGATGCCTTAGGATGAAACATCATTATAATCATCTTCTTGCTTCTTTCTACCAATTTTATTTGGGATCGGCGCAAGGAGTTTTCTTCTTCCATTCTCCTCTATCACTTGTGACTTCACCTTCACTGCTTACTGCCTTTCTGGCCGGTTTCTAACGCCATCTATCCATTTTTTCTTTGGCTATACTCTACTCTCAGATCCGTCAACTTCCACACATTAAATTTTCTTCACCAAATTCTACATGTTTTTATTATTCAATTGCTTATGTAACATTTACGCACAGCGTATATCAGTTACGTTGTGTGTTGTTAAGATAAAGTACCAAACAATAATTTCTACCAAATTATAGAGTTATTATAATATTCTCATGTAACGGCACGATATTATCCTCTTAAATGCTAGAAGAGAACAAACGAGTACACGACTCAATAAACGTGCCACTTTGTGTATGCACCACAATAAAATCTGTCCAGATATAAAATTTGTTTAGTAACTGAATATAGAAACTTCATAACGGATTTAAAAACTTCTTAAATTATTGGATTCTGATATTCTCTTTTGAGTTTTATCTAATAAAGTAATGTACTTCAAAGTTGTTATAAATTATGCAAAGTTTTGTATTTGGAACACATTTAAAAATGGCTATCTTGGATTAATAAAGTTTATTTGAGAACCTTACGCTTGTGTTAGTAGTGTGGCGACCGAGGCCTTCATGGTGAGGAGGCATACAACCTCCTGTTAAAAATGTGTAACTGGCAGGTGAAATCTTCTGTTTGAAACAATTAAACAATCAACTTAAATTTGATTTATATTATTCTAAAACTGGAATTTGAAAAGCTGAAGAAGAGATTCGCTGCAGGAGTCGAGGAGACAAGACCTCCTAGCAGTGAATTATAATTATCTGTATTATTATATTGTAAAGTTCTGATATTATAGTAAAAGCGTATAGATACGTTTAGTCGTGTTATTTTCTAATATTCAGGTACACCAATTCCCTCCTGAGCACGCAAACCCCTAGGCGTCGTACTTGCAAGAGTACGGTTGCCGCAGTAGTGAGTGAGTAGGCAATTGGTTAGTCTAGCTAGAATAACCAATTATCTACATAAGTCAAGTGGAAAAGCTTAACTAACAAGATCATTTATAGATTTTAGTTTACCTAGTTTCGCGATCTTGCGACTGAACCAATTTAATTACAGTCGAAAACTATTGACGTCACATTACAAAACAAAAAAATGATGATATGCTTTAAATATTGACCGTGTTTTGGAAATTATTATAGTTCAAGGAAGACCTGGATTGTAGCACTGATGATTCAAAATTCCCACAAAATATCAAATAAATGTCGAAATTAGTGTTGTGATCGCTTTGATTTCATTAGATTACTTAATTATTATTGCGGTTCATCATTAAATATTCAAGTATAATAAACAGATTTAATTATTCACTGTGGTAACACCATCAGAACAGAAAATATTTATGTAGAGATAATTGTATTTTTCTGCTCGACTACACTGAAATGACGGATGTGACGTAACATCGTCATTTCTAGGATCGAGCGAGAGAAATATTTGATTTTGTAGTAGTTCCTAGTTTAAGTTTAGATTCATTCACTGACTTTATTGCTTGGTAATCGAGAAGTGCAGTCGTAATAACGGTATTGAGTTTAGTATTTACCCTAAAGTAAAGAATAAATCCATCGTTAAAAAAAAGTTTTATTTTATTACGAAATATTTGTTTTAAAAGAAAGGTTGATAAAGACGAAAATAATCGTAAATAAAATGAGCTAACATTACTGTGCATACAAAGTCTCGTTATTTATAAAAATCGGCCAAATTCGAAACGGACTCGCACAGGAATGGTTCCGTACCGTTTTCTACACATAATCTACACATTTAAAGTGTCTACCTGTTGTCTTTATATTATTATTGACCAAAAACCGTCAACAATATTAGGTATTTTGTATACTTATTTTATTCTGTTTTTAGATTTTTTTGTTAAAGCGGGATCAAGAATACATTATTTGTGCTAATTTCAACTGTCTAGCTAACACTGTTCATGAGATACGGTCTAGGGATAGACAAACGGATGGACAGTGGTGTCTTAGTATGTAAAGTGTCTACTATACTCAAATAAGTTATACAAGTTATTGTAAAATGAATAAAGGAGTGAAAACTGTAAGAAATATAATCTTGCTTTGCTAATAGATGCACTCTCATAAAATAGTGTACTCTCATAATAAATATTAATGTTTAATACAACAATATACTTCACTATGTAAGAAAACTTAAGTATACTTAATCTATAGTTAGTTACGAATGCTAAACCATGTACGGGATACTTCTCACGGGCAATGAATTGTTTCTTTTACGAACAGGCCCCTATATAAATTGTTTCTGTAGCGTTTTTCATTAAGTACCATATTAAACGGTTTTCGCGTCCGATTCAAATAAGTTCTGCATAAAGCGGCAGTGCTTATGCGAATTGGACGCGAACATTTCCATATTATTAGAGAATAACAAGGTTTTTTGTGTTACAAGGATCGTTTCGGCGTCTTATTACATTCGATGCCCTTTACGTTTACACAATCTAAACAGGTTCCTTTACATTTTGTAGATATTACGAACATATGATGTTAGGTAAACCTATTACTAAAATAGTTTTATAGGAAAATAAATATAGGCTATCGTATGTATATAGGGCCTTGAATAAGTTGCAGAATAAAATAAAATGGGGTAGGCTTATCTATTTTACCACTAAAAACAATATGAAGTTTAAAACGACTCTAAAACATACGAATATTTAGTAATTTGTACATGTCGGTATATTTTCATTGATTTGTTATGTCTCAGTTAATATTCCAAAACAGCTATTTAGAGACATTGAGCAATCGAATGAGTGTGTTATGTAGTTTTGTCTTTTCATTCCTGACTGGAAACCGAACTAGCTCCCGTTGTTAAACATAAACTTACAGAAGTACACGTATTGTTGGTTCATCATCACCGTCATTACTATCCCAAGATGCAACTTCATTTCGTAGTGACGACATTGTATATGTGATGAATAAAACGATGAAAAAATTATATGTTAGATCAGAACCAGCACATCGCGATTATTAATATTTTAAACTACCCGATACATTTGCATCTCTAATACTAACCTTATAATCGAGAAAATTTCGTGTATCTCTATCAATGTGTAACACGAACACAAGCTTTCTGAGGATATAATGCGCAGGTAGCTAATCAGTCCACCACAAATAAAAATATTGAACAAACTAAAGTAATTTATAATAAAAAATGACGTTTAGTAAGAGATATATGTACCGGAACGCGCCGATGTGCCCTGCATTATCCGGTGCTACAATAATCAATCATAGGCCTGGTGATCATTAGTCTTCATCAGCGCGTGCTGCTCTAAAAACTCTCGGATGAACTCATCCATCTCGCATGGTCACCCCGGCGCTAACAGCGATTACTTTTACATTTGAATACTTGATAAATAATTCAGTGTTAACATTTCACGACGCCGCACCTCGAGACAATAACAACAATTATAATGATACGGTGTGGAGTGATTTATACCTAATAAGCGGTAAGAAATAGAAAGTTCTTTTAAGCGGTTTATCGGTGGTAGCCGAGGGGTTTAGTAGCCGAGGTGCGCCGTGCGCCGCGACTCGATAAGTAGGCGGCGCGGTGGCGGTGGCGGCGGCGGGTGGAACACAATCGGTGTCGGTTTTTAATTTCCCCCGGGAGGGAGGCCTTAACTGCATTCACTGATACTCCAGCTACTCAATACTGGCGACATTGTTTCTAATGTACGCCTTTCAATAATACTAATAACGCCAATGAGTTAGCTCTGGAACGCCACGCGCTACACGCCTCTAACATTCGCTTTAACATTCTAAGTGCGCAGAATGAAGTCGAGATCGGCTCGAGAGCGAGAGTTATTCTGTCGCCTCCTCATTCGTGTTCAACGTACATTGTTTGCAGTCGCACGATTTTAGTTTAATTCTCTGTCGTCGTATCTCGAACGATTTATTTACACGGCACGCATATATTACGGTAAGCTCTATTTATTTTAGAGAATTCGCCTGTGTACCTTCGTGTGAGCATTACAGGTGCGTTAATAAAATAACAAAAGTAAGATCAATGACATTCTCTGCCTACGGTGAACGCGCACCGCATCGTCAGGAATTATGGTTACGACGGGACCTCTGCTGAAAGTTATTGTAATCGTCACATTATGGGATCGTCTGTCCTCGTGATGGCAACATTGTGGGCTTTTCAGCTTTAGATTTAAGATACTTTTACAGCTTTCTTTGAAGTTTTTTACTGATGGAAAGATAGTTTCGTGGTAATATTACAGACGGTCTGAAAACTTAAAAGCTATTTGAGGAAAGGAATTGTTTCAGAGCTCACGCAATCATATCGACTCAAATATTTTTTCTTGTCGAGTTTGTCTGGTCTCGTTAGCTCTCAGTTATACTAATGAGACCAAATGATGTCTTTATACATCACGTTGGAGATGGTATGGAGAGGGCTTTGGAGAAGGACGTTTTGTCGATTGAATATTTTGAATAATTCCGTTGTATAAAACGCGAGCTCTCGAAAGTTTTCTCAAGGATAATTATTAGTAATGTTTTCTTGTAACAAGGAATATAATATGTTCAATCCAGAACATGATTGCATCACCTGCAACATCATATCTATGTCGCACGCAGTACTTGCACCGCACTCGGTACAGGCCCTGTCAACAGTTAAGCATTGACATAACACACGGATGGCACACATGCAATTAACCATCATGTGTACTTAGAGTAAGATTAGTATATAAGCTATAATTTATGATAATAAGATGAGTCATTTAGTCTAATCCAACTTTGACGCGTTACTCTTCTCCACCTCTCACTATGGCCAAGACACCCTTAGCCGTCAGTAGATCGTTCTTGTGAGTCTGCTCGACCAGCGGTGAGAAAACCATCTCCTAAACCCAGCTTTCGTCTCGTCTCCGTCTGTTGCCCTAGGTCTCCCGGTAACAGACTTCCCGCACTATTTATGTATGTATATATATCCTTACCGCAGGGTCTGTATATTGTTAGAGCTAGGGAATATAGGGAATTAGGGATTTAGGTAATTAGGCGTAGGTTACGTGCGAGTATTGAACAATTCATTACGGTGCCCGTTCGGTACACGTCCTTAGGTTGTACCTTAGATAGGCTTTCGGCGTAACACGTACGGTGTGCTGAATGGTGCTCCACGGAACCCGGACCGCACCCGTACATAATATGAGGGTAGAACATAAGCTTTAATAACGAAATGAGAGTTGCGGTGTGCACTTGAAATTCAAGCTATTCCTGTATTATAATTACTATTTTTACATAAATTTCCATTTATTTAAATGAGAATCCCAAAAGCTGTTGTGGAGACATTGTATAACTAAGTTTGACCACTTTTGTACCTAATGAATTTAGAGTATTGTGGCTCGCCAAAAGTTGAAAGTGTTTCACTTGAAATGATAATAAAACGATAAATAATAAGAAACTGCAAAGAATTAATTACCTATAAACAGAACTTTCTTGCTTCGACACAAAAAAGATCTCAATCACGGCGCCTGATATCAAATAAGGTCAAATGATGTCAAGTGACAATATTATGTGTATTGTAATATCCATTCTATTATTGTAAACTAGACCAAAACGTACGTCCAACACTGGACCAATACTAGTAGTTGACAATAATGGTAATCAGTCTACCAATTGTTAAAGATATTTATATGTTTCTAAATACATCTAATATATAAAATTCTCGTGTCGCGGTGTTTGTAGTTGCATACAAAATTTCAGATTTGATTCTTATGAAATTTTGTGTGCATATTGGGTATGTCTGAGAATCGGACAACATCTATTTTTCATTCCCCTAAATGGTAAGGGTGACTCATCCTTAAATATTTTTTATGGCAAAATAACGTTTGCTGGGTCAGTTAGTAATATATATAATAGAGTAATTACTCATAGATACAGAAATGAACCATGATTCTCATCACACAATAGTTTGCGAGAGTCGAACCCACAACATCGGACTTCACCGTGAGAGTAACTAACCGCTTCATAAATATAATATTCATTTTATATATTAAAATACGGTTCATAATAAACTAAAGTACTTCTATATAGCGAAATCACTTATTTCAAGTGAAATAAAAGTGAACTTGGTGTTTACCGAGTACCTATTGGAGATTAGTGAACGGCTAGTATAATATTGTTTTCATTAAACTACTAGTGGTTGTGTGTTTAAATTCAACTATATATTAATTCAAGCGAGGAAGACTCTCAGAAGTAATTTTGTTAGATATAGTTTCGCAATACTTAAAGTAAATATTATAACATATTTGATCTTGTTGTTTAGGGATATGAGTTTTAAAATATTGCACATACGCATAACTATAATAAAAAACAAATGTTAACATTTGTCACAATGAACGAACTATTTGTACACATATATTTGTTTGCTTACGATCGACTTTTCGTTGTCCACTTTTTATACATAAAATATCTAGTAACCGAGATTAAGGCAATATTAAAATTAAATATTTGTGTTTGCGAATCTGTGTGTATTGTATGTGTTTGTATTAATTGTTTTCACTTTGACTTGGCTTGTAGTAATTTTTTTTTTAATGTTTATGTTGTAATCTCCCATAATTGAGGAATACCATAACGATTTATTTTTGTTATAAAACTAGCACGTAAAGTGTATTACTTGTCGGAGATCCAGAACAAATAAATAAATTTGTAGATTTAATCGCAATTAATTGTTTTTTTTTCTGTGTGAAAGGTCGTGCATATTTTAATTTGGTCAAGCAAACTAAAATTAAATTTAAACTGACAGGTAACCAAATAAGACCGCAATTGTTTGTAGTAGTCAAATAAATGGATTATAAATATTGTATCTTAGAAACTTCCACTTCATGAACTAATCACTCCACTCTCTGATTTCCACCTACAAGTTTCCTAGTAGAAAATGCTATTTGAGATTATTTTAGTCTTATAAATTTCTGCATCATCAATGTTCTCGAATTAAAAAAAAAGGACATCTCTGTGCTTTGTTTCGGTATTTCTTCCTAGAGTGAGTTTTAGGAAATGCCGGCCTCTTCTAGCTGTAAAGCGCGACGTGAATATCTGAAACGATTAACTACAATAAATATCATTTCATTTTATTTCATTACGGCTTCATCACAACTGCTTAGAAAATATTTCTAAAAATTTGCTCTTCAGGTTTTAAGAATTAGAAAAGGAGGAAAATTAAGATGGTCCTCTTAGAAAGGGTTTCAAATAGTGAATTTTATTCTGTGGAAATTCTTGCTAAGAGACAGGAGCGCGGCGCGTGCTCCCGCACCGCCTCTTACACTCAACGCTCCTAGCGATAAGCCGATTTGCAATACACAATTTTCGGATCGCAATATTCGCACATTTTTCCACCGAGAAAGAATTTATTTACATACGTTTAGAAAGTAAAAAATGCCAAGCATTAAATAAATAGCGATTACAGTACATATCAAAACTTATAACACCCCTCTTATTGCGTCGGGGGTTAAAAATGTAAATTGTCAAAAAAAATTGTGTTCCTATGTGGTTACTTGAAGTGTTCGTGTCACATACCATAACTTTGCTCGACATTTTGTTTTTCGACTAGTCTATGCGTCTCAGGTTCGATTCCCGGGTCGGACCAAATGTTTGTATGATCTACAAATATTTGAGTTTGGGTATTTTCTATGTATAATATGTAAGTATTTACAAAAAAAAGTATAACATGTATTTGTATCAGTAGTCTAGTTTATAATTAACACAAGTTCTGCTTAGCTTGGGACTAGATGGCGTTGTGTGTTAGATGTCCGAAATATAAAAAAATAAAATGTAAAAGTTATAATTTTTCTATAATGTAGAAAACATGTTTTTAAAGATATACGTATTATTTTAAATTGAAAGAAAATTATATTTCTAAAAACAAGATAATGTTCTGGTTGGTGCCTTAAACGAGTGCGTAATCAGATTTCATTGGCTGGCCCCGGCGCTGTTAAATTCAGTCATCAGGGCTTATCTCGCGGGAATGCTCTTCCGTTCACATAATTTTCTGGTTACGTCTCAGGCGTTGCCAAATGTGCGTTTTTTTCATTTCTAAGACTTTTACTTCAATAAACGATTAAAGCTGAACCTTGAAGCAGCTTTCCAGTGTAACTTATAATTGGGCTACAATACGCTAGTCACTTCAGAAAAAATTGCTCAAATATAGAATGCACAGTTGACCTAGCGGCTTAAGCGGTCACCACGCCGCTTTCTACTGCACCAAGTTGTGGGTTTAAATCCAATATCGGACAATACTTTGTGTGTACCACAAATTGTTGTTCTGAGTATAGATGTTCTTTGTTTCCGTTTCTTATATGTTTGTAAAGTTCCCCGCGACACAGGATGTATATTTCTAATGCGAGAATTGTAATAAAAAAAGATATACGGGTAATAGTACAAACATCCACAGAGAAAATACTTAGAAAGGAAGTCTTGATTAAACAAATTTGCAACCTAAGATACTGATATTAAAATAAATTTTTCCTAGTTTTTAGCTATTATTTAACAATTAATATAAGCGGATTACGTTAATTACAATATTAATATCCTAAAGCGTTGTGGAATAAGGTGAGTGAGGTAACAGTATTTTTTAGTACCAACATTTGTAGAAACTGCTCCCGGCCCGGTCTAACACCTGACCAGTCTGTGGTCTCATGATTTGTAATGGACAACAATCGTTAAAATGCATACAGTGGTATCCGTCCTAGCAACTTTGTAGCACCTTCGCAGTACATTTAAGCAACAGATTGTTGTTTAGTAAAGTGCCACGTAAAAGACGTCAGCACTAGGATATTATTTAGCTCACGTAAAGCGAATAGGTATGGAATTAATTATAATTATCCGCCACTAAGAGTGTAAGTTCACAAGGTAATATATGGCGCCGCGTCGAAGACAAAGTGTTGATCGTGTGACTTGTGATTTATCCCTCCATTTGGACAATTTATTTCCGTGCGTGTTTGCTGTGGGACGGGCATAGTTCGGCACAGCGGTGTCAACAGTTTTAATGTTTTCGTGTTGCTTCTAAGTGGTGTATTGTTGATGCGACAATTTAAGACACACACACAACCATCTAACTTGTGCGTGATTACTGAACTAGTTAATTATAACATTTGACGTTTCTGTATTTGTTCGATTAAATAAGACAAGACAAGATACATTTTCTATACGTGTGATTCGTAACTTTCCTTTGAGGAAGTGGTTTATGTCCAGCAGTGGTCTAGCAAAAGCTGTTTATAGTTGATAAAATTATTTCTTTATAAATATACTTCATTCATTTTAATAAGTTCTATTTGCGGATTGGGTCACGCGCAGTAGAGTCTCCGTGGCTGCACGTCGCAAAGCAAATCATGAAAGGAGTACAAGTGCAATGAAAGCTATATTCAAAATATAGTTCATTTTGTAATTCTCATGGCATACTAACTAACGAGGAGTAAATAGAAATCACCGCATGACGGCCAACTATTAACAAGGAAAGGAAAAAAGTCCAGCTGAGAAATACTGAATATGTTCCAAAGGTTAGGACCTCATTACATAATAGGCAAAACGTAAAGTGATAACATCGTTTATTTTAACTACAGCTATAGTTAATAACAGAGACTCCGTACCAATAAACAAAAGTTAAATATATTATTTTGAAACTCTAAATAATATTATTTTAGGATTTGTTAAGGCCGTTGTGATTTTATTATTCCATGATTTCATATTATTAATATGTTCATATTTACCACATGTTTTAAGTACCTAACCATTTTTTCTAACTTGTTTATTAAAGTACATTTGATGAGTTGGCCGTGATACTCGTATAGATACATGTGAACTTATGTTTTTGTTTTATGTGAGTGGTTTGGAAGTTGTAAGCCATTTACCCTGTTTATCTTTTTAATTAAATTGGTAAGTTAACAAACTGTCAGTTGGTTAAATCCTTTTTGTTTAAATGAAGCGATGATATGCGCAGTCAGGTGCACTGTTTACGTTACGAACGGAGACAGTTATTTGAACAAAGTATGTCAACGCGCTGAGATATTATGAGGTACTTGCAGTATGTTCTTATTTCTATCTTATTGCTCACGATGTGTATTCTTTATAATAAAGACTTGTTTTCGTAGCTTTAAAATTTATACAATTGTAACTAAGATAACTTTTCTGTTTAGGTTCCATACTTAAAGATCCCGTTTTAGAGTTACTATGTTGTTTATCTAACTATCTTAATCTATTATGAAAATAATATTCAAGACTGTGAAAGTACCTACAGTTGTAAATATGTAGTTGTAATCTATATGTATAACATTACTAACCCTGACTGGCTGATTCAGTTACGAAGAGCCTTAACCTCTGAAACTATCAACTTGTGACTTTGTCAGCTAATGTTATTTATGTTATAAGCACTTAATAAGAAAAAAAAGAGAAAATTTCACACTTAAGGAGGTTAAATACGAGGGAAACAACTTTTAAAGAATTTCGTCATTTTCAAAGTTAGTAGATTAAGACGACATGGGCGATAGCTGATAGATATAGTCCAAATTTAAATAAAATATTTATGTTTGCGACTACAAATATAATACAGGTTTAAGTGAACTTAATCTAAAGGCACGTTAATTGAAGTCTTTTAATTTACCACTTTGCAGATAATTCTTAAAACCTAGAGGGACTTCCCATTAACCTGGATTATGAAATTTAACAAAAAGATTCTTACTTATAACTAAACTTCTTACAACACGAGAAGAAGAAAAAATCTGAAAGGCGTTATGTTATTATTTTTATCTTATTTGCGTTTTAAAGACGAACTGGGAACCCACCTTACAGTCATACACCAGACAAGCTTTGATTTTCTTGAACTAAAAAAACCTGAGAAGGCATCCTACAGTCTAACGGTATTTGGCTGTTTTTAATAAAAGGGAAAGTCAAGGTAGTGTTTCAGGAACCTTACCTACCCTTCTACTTGGTTATGCACTCTCAATTTAACGTTAGAAGAACGGCTGCCTACTGTTTTGTAGACAGCATGAATATGTTTGTGTGTGTCTTACTAAACTTCACTTCGAAAGAGTTGTTTTGCGTCAAAGCGTAGCTTTTGTTTTTATGAAGTTGGTGGAAGTGGCAGCGGTCTATAGCACATTACTTCACATAATGTGTTAGATTAAAAATGGCAGAGTGCCCAAAAACTTAAAATGTTGTCGTTAGTAAGTATGGCGCCGGTCGCCGGTGCAACCAACATGTGTTTCCTTTTAATTTTGTTTGGTTTTGTCGATAAACACATGTGAATTGTGCTAACGCTTTGTTTTCTCTTAGGTTCTCTTTGTTACAGAGAAGATTAGCAGTTTTTGTAACAATATTACCATGTTTTGTTTCTCTGGTCAAAATCACATTTTATATTTTTTTCTAAATGAGAAATTCTCAAGGTAGTAGAGCCACGCAGATTTCAGCACGAACGGGCCGGCTCGACCGGGGTGGTACTACCCTCGCACAGAATAACAGCGATCATGCTCTCGTGTTTCGTTGGTGAGTGCGAGACCGGAGGCTCAATGATGCAGAAGCATCACTAGCCCGCCATGGTGTGGGTCACCATACTGCATTATTGCATTGTCTGCATTCGCAGTATGGTGACGTCCACTCTTGGATTCTGCTCATGCTTTCCATCAGGCAAAGTAGAGTCATTTTGGCAGGGCCAAACATAAAAAAAAGTAGCTGTATGTACATTATGGAGAGTTAAGTATTACAGATAATTATAGAAAGAGTTTACATTGTAATTATCTTTTTCAGACTAATAGGCACCGTTATATTCATAGTCTTAAAACTACCGAATAGAAAAGTTGCTTTAAACATAACCACCGATAAACCACCAAATCGTATCATAAAATTACTCAGATTTTTTTATTTACACTAAAATATAGCAATTTATCAAGTAATTACTCAGAAATGTTAAACAACAAACGGTTCTCGTAAAGTTTTTCTCCGCCATAAAGCGAGCTCATTCCGAGTGAAGGTTGCGCGAGGAACAACAAACTAAACGATAAAAATAATAAATATAAAGAAGAAGCTCTCGTACTTGTAGAACACGACGCTGGGCCCGGGCTACGGTCCGGAGCACCCAGTTACTCGCTTCAGCGACCCCGTAGCGACCGTAGCATCCACCGTAGACAAATGCTACAAATGCGATTCTGGACGCTCGCATAGTTCTATACGGCATGGGACAATTTAGACCAATGGGAGCAGTATATGCTAAAATGAAACCACTTTTGGTGCGTCTTACTAAAAATTACACTTAATTTTAACAAACCTTCATTTTAATTAATTGAATTCAAATGTAACTTCTTACACTCCGCAAATTTTTGTGAAAAGCTATAAAGTAAAGCGTAATAGATAATGTATAATACTTAATAACTTTGAGTCTTAATAAAAAACTAAACGAGCAAATAAATTACACGAAGCGTTAAATGACGGCGGCGGGTTCTTTGTGAAATTATTTCTATAAAGAACTTTAATTAATATCTTCATTGTTTGTTCAAAGACTGCGCGAGATTAGACGAGTATAGAAGCTTAAGTTAATTAATTTCTCACTTTTTAGAACGTTTTTATCAGTTTACGTTTTGTACGTTTTTATCAGTAGTTTCCATGTTAGTCTTTTTTCATTCTTTAATGTTTTTTTAATAAGAATGTTATAGCTAACTGATAGGTACGAAGAATAACAACGGCGATGAGCTATGATGTAAGCAGTATTTATTGTGAGGGAGCTCACTCTAATGTTACATGGTAACATATAGCTTGGTTATACCAACTTATAACTACATTATATACACTAAAATCTCTCGGTACAATGCATATAACCACGTCTTATTCTCGACGAGATAAAGAATGTCTAAATACCACGTGATCTTAATATACTCGTATCTGAAATATGCTGACATAGCTGATCAGGCTTACCCATGTATAAATTCTATTAATTTAACAATATATGACTTAGGAATAAATGTCTTGTTTTAATAGTCACTTTAAATAGCGTTATTATTTTGTCAAAAACCTAAAAAAGGTGATTTCAAAAAAAAACATCGCTTAATTTTTTTTAATATTGGCTAGTTGTTGCCCGTGGCCCTGCCCACGTGTATATTTATTATCGCGGCAAATAGTAACCTATGTGTTATTCTGATGTATCTGCTATATTCCTGTAAAGTTTCATTCAAATCCGTCCAGTAGTTATTGGGTGAAAGAGTAAGAAACATCCATCCATTCATACTTATAAACATTTGCGTTTATAATGTTAGTAGAATATGATGATCACCTTTTCCACACGTCAACTTCAAGGAAGGAATCAGGAAGTAAAACAGTTATAGAAATAAGGAGTGGGCGACGCGCGACTAATAGGATGCAATAACCGGTTATCTGACGTGGGGCGGCGGGAGGCTGCGCCGGACGTCCCGGGTGTAACGAGCTCCGTACCTCGTCACACGCCCCGTGGTGAACTTTTGAACATGCAAACATATGTATGATTGGTGTGCTGAAAACTTGGATGGAAAACAATTCAAGTCCTATACTAACGAGTTATGTAGATAATGTGCAAGTGATATACACCCTGTCAAGGCAAAATGGTTATCAATTTTGAGTTTTAAAGATTTATATCTCAAGGTAGTAGAGCCACGCTGATTTCAGCAATGTTGGGCCGGCTCGACCGGGGCGGTACTACCCTCGCACAGAAAATCAACGTAAAATGACAGCGATCATGCTGTCGTGTTTCGTTGGTGAGTGCGAGACCGAAGGCCTAATGATGCGAAAGCATCACTAGCCATGGTGTGGGTCACCATGCTGCATTGTTGCATTGTCTGCGTTCGCAGTATGGTGACCATCACTCTTGGATTCTGCTTATGCTTTTCATCAGGCAGAGTAGAGTCATTATGGCAGGGTCAAATATAAAGAAAAAAAAAAAAAATTCAAGATCACTGCGACACGAAGGGAGCTGTGATAAGTTAACTTTATAGAAATTCATCTGGCTTGGTTTCATGAGTGTCAGACAATAATAAGCTGTCCTTCCTAGACATGACATTAAAAAACGTAGCAATAAAGTATGACTAATGTGTCAGGGGGATAGGCAAAACTCACCCCTCTAACACCTGCAACTCAAATCAGTACATAGTCGTTCTTTGAATGCCCTAAAGGAGATTCGAGTAAGGGAGGAGATGGTTGATTCTCTTATTTTATCTATACCTTACACCTCGTTCTCGCACGGTAGGCATGTCATTCCCACGATAAAACCATGTGCCGTAAGCGATCTGATCAAGAGGTTGGTTTCGATTGCCGAGTCGGGCTAAAAGCGTTATTAGATTTTTCATACAAAAAATCTCTAATGGAATTTGGGAGTTAAAAATATACTGACCGTTCACTCTTTGAATTCAGTTCGCCCTCATGGTCGTGTAGAACTTATGTCAGTCGTTCCGTAAAAATATGATATCCAGGTAAAACCAGTTGAACTAGTACCCGACCCCTAATAATTTTAGGAATATTAGAAGAGGATAAGACTAAGCATACAACTTGTGATCTGTATGACTTGCTTGACTATTTATAAAATTGAATTTGCAAACAAATTTATATTTTTTTCGTGTGTTGGATGTTTGTCTTTTTATTTTAAATAAGCTTTAGTTGGTAGTTACAATTCAGTGAAAACTGTTTTTACTCTGAGGCTTAATGAGTTTCCACAGCTGCTTCTGCAAATACAATGTTATGTAATCTTTAAAAAATGGACAGGAATTACTTGGCCCTGCTTTGTTTTGCTTAAATTTATATTAACATTTTTATCTTGGATTTTTTTAACACGTTAAAAATTCATTAATGAAAATTCTCGTTACGGCTAGTACATATTTAAATATATGATGTGTTACTATTTGTATGAACTAAAGTATTATTACACAAATACGTTATACCAAGGTGTACTTCACGAAAACTAGACTAGCTTCAGTCCCAGCGGGGCCTTTATCAAGAGTGTATCAGCCGAGTTCGTTCACTTCTGTGTGCCCGCACATAATATATCTTTACTATAATTATGAATACCGCGAATGGCAGTTATTACTTTAAACTGTTTCTGTCTAATATGTTATATACCCCACCGCAGTATCATGAGTATTTGTGTATGTAAAGTATATTTAATATAATATTCGACTGATGCAGTCATTTAAGTCGTGTTCTCGCTCCTTCCTAATATTGTGGGTTCAATTTCTACACGGTTTAAGTGATCCACAAATTAGTTCTTCTTAGGTGTTTTGATCCGTTTCATATATTTTTGTAAACTTGTCCGTGATATATAATATATATCTAGTAATACCTAACACACTTAGACTTCACTTTAAAGGAATTACAAAGAAGTATTAATTGCTTTTAGATGAATTCACAGAACATGTTATATGATTAAAACATCAATAATGGCCAACTGATGTGAGCATGTCCTGAACGTTACTTTTTATTTACTTTAAGGAATAACTCTTAAAATATTATTGAGAATAAAAGACGTCCTGTTCATAATATATAGGATCTTTTTAAAATTCCCGGACAATGCTATTCACTTAAGAATAGAATAGAATAGAAAACTCTTTATTTGCACACCTTATTACAGAGTTAAATAAGTACATAGTACATAAAATATCCGAAGTGCAGTGTACAAAGGGCGGCCTTATTGCCATAAGCAATCTCTTCCAGGCAACCTTAGGATGGATCAAATATTTCAGAGAGACAGTAGTAGTTGACGTGCAATGAGTTTGAAAATAAATATTATGTCCATAAACACATATACTTTATATACATATATACAAACATACACACAAAGTTGAAAAAAATAAATATAAAAATAATAATAAATAATAATAATAATAATATTTTTACATACTAAAAGATAAACAACAACACAAATATAAGCATAACCATAATTTAAGAGAAAGAAAAGACTCAAATCATACTGACTAAATTATGATGTGTAATATTCATGAACCAACCTCTTGAATTCACCCATCGTTTGCGCTTGCCTTATGTTTAAGGGCAATTCATTCCACAAGCGTACAGCTTGAACAGTGAAAGACTGATCATAAAACTTCGTAGAATGCTGAGGCATCTCCAGTGCCAAATTTTCAGATGACCTTAGACATTTTACATGTGTGTCATTAAGGAACTTGAATCGTTCTTTGAGGTAGAAGGGAGCTCTGGGATTGAACAAGATGTTATAAAGAAAAGTAAGAATATGAGTATTCCGGCGAGAGCGAATCGGAAGCCACTCGAGCAGTTGACGAAATTCGGAGACGTGATCATATTTTCGCAGGCCAAATATAAATCGTATACAGAGGTTTTGTAGTCGCTCAAGCTTATCAAGTTGTGCTTCAGTGAGATCTAGATAGCTGACATCGGCATAGTCGAGAATTGGGAGGAGAAGTGCTTGTGCAAGTGCAGCCCTAGTTGCAGTCGGAAGAAAATTACGCAGTCTTCGGAGAGATCCAGCAGAAGCAAATATCTTACGACTGACTTCTTGTATCTGTGGGCCCCAAGATAGAGTACTATCTATGTATATACCTAAATTTTTAACACTAATACTAATCTCGAGGTTGGTGCCATCGAATTGCATTTGAGGTAGCTGAGTCCAGTTGATTCTTGAGACCATCCCGGGACTGCCAACAACACACACCTGGGTCTTTGCAGGATTAACCTTGAGGCCATAATTATGACTCCATTCGCCTATGCGACGTAAGTCAGTATTAATTGTGTTGAAAGCTTCTGTTAACAAGCTAATCTTAGCTTGGGTATATATTTGTAAATCGTCTGCATAAAGGTGGTAGAAGGAACTTAATTGGTTCGAGATTGAGTTTATAAAAACAGCGAAGAGTAAAGGAGATAGAACGCCACCCTGCGGTACACCAGCAGATATACTACACCAGGAGGACTTTGAGTCTTCAATGCAAACACGCTGCCGGCGACCAGACAGGTAAGTATGAAACCAATCAATTGTCGTTGGAGATATGTTAAGAGACCGTAGTATACCAAGCAGAATATGAAAATCAACAGTATTAAAAGCGTTGCTAAAATCGAGCAAGGTGAGTACTGTGATCATTCCACCATCCATGCCTTGTCTTATGCTATCTGCAATGTGTACCAATGCAGACGTAGTGCTGTGACCAGACCGAAAGCCGGATTGGAAGGGGTTCAGTAAAGAATTTTTAGAAAGAAAGTTACTCAGTTGAGAGTGGATGAGACGTTCGAGCACTTTGGATAGGAAAGGTAAAATGGATATGGGCCGATAGTCAGAAAATGAAGAAGGTTTAGCTTTCTTAGGTAAAGGGATTAGTTGAGCATCTTTCCAAGCAGTTGGAAAAACACCACTTGTCACGGAGTGGTTCAGGATATTGCATAGGATGGGTAGGATCTCGTCAAGGATAGGAAGAATCATGTTTCGGCTGATACGGTCACTTCCGACCGCATTAGATGAGATCGATAAAATGGTCTTCCTAACATCACAAGCGAACAACTGACTAAAAACAAAAGGTGAATAGTTGGGTGTTGGGGTAGATGAAATATTTCTTAGAGTATTAGCTTTAGTGTTGTCATTAATATCAGACGAGGAAGAGAAATGTTTATTAAGTAAATCAATGTTAAAATTTTTAGGAATGGAGTCATGGCGAGACTTCCCAACTCCCAATGTTCTCAGAAATTTCCAGACTTTTGCTGGATCTCCGTTTTCTACGGCAGAGTGGATATGTTGGCGTTGTGCATTTCTACACATCTTATTGCAGAGATTCCTCATATAAACATATTTTTCAAGGTTATCATCCGTTGGTCGACGTTTGTATTTGCTTCTCGCTAAACATTTTCTGAACATGATCTGTTTTATCTCCTCGGTAAGCCAAGGAGCCGGTAAGTGTTTAATTTTTATCGAGCGCAGGGGTGCGTGAACGTTATATAGTTGTATCATGTTGTTGGTAAATATTTCGACTTTTTCATTCACACATTGCGAATTCAGTAAAGCAGACCAGTTGATGTTACGCGCATCCTCTTTAAGTTTAGCCATATTCATTCCGCTAAAATTGCGTTGCACAATAATTCTCGGCTTTGCCTTGGGGGGACGGATAGCATAAGAGAGAAATATCAAGTCGTGATAAGAGAATGCATCAGCTGGGTATTGACCATGGCTGACAACATGACTAGTAGAAGAGACCAAAATAAGGTCAAGAAGAGAGGGAGTGCAGTTAGGAAAGTGATGTGTAGCATCAAGTGTTAGTAAGGATAAGTTGTTACAGTCCACTAATCTGCGTAGCGAAGAAGACCGATTGTCATTTTTCAATAGGCAAGTATTGAAATCACCCATTACTAATGTGTGACTATAAGAGGGAGATAGTAAGCGTAACTCTTACTCAACATTATTTTAACAACGAACCTTCTGTATGCGGGCTGCACGACCGCTCGACCCACGGACCAAGACGCACATCAATCCGAACTTTGTGAATGAATAACCACTTTCAAAAAACAATGGTTTTTAATTATTGTTACTCTTTAGACGAAAAATACGAAAATTTGCTTCTATATTGGTATATTTCGCTCTGTACGTCGCAGCTACTCTATCAATTATTTATCATGTTGTTCGGGACACAGAAGAACATAAACATTGTTGTTCTTCCTATTTCTTTTCTATCCTCGGTTCAATCGGCAGAAGGTACTATTCCCGAGAAATAATAAACACACGAGCAAATCCGAGGCAATACACACTCGTTATTTACATACAGAAGAATACTGATAATTACGAAAATAAACTAATTATTATAGGTGCTTCACAATTCATAGACCTCATGTGATGAACCATGACTATGATAAATTATATCATTTTATAAAACACTCTTAAATAAACAGACTATAATTATATAAAAGTGATGTATTACATTTCTATGTACCATTCGGCTACCATTTTGACCATACAAAGTTGACAAATTATTTCAACGACACGGACACAGTCAAGCAGTACATTCTGAATCCAAACGGGGAAATAAAATAAAACGTAGTGCGACGATCAACCCGTACGTGAACGATCTCACCTAAACCGCGCACATACATCTGTATATACCTATGTAGGAATGTATCAGCATGTATGGAGTAGGCGGGACGTTGACGCGGACGATAAAACACAAACGTGGCTTGTATAATTGAACAGCGGCTGTTCAAACTGAGTAGTGACCAGTACTCACACCAACTATACACGGTTTAAACAAATCAGACCCCGTTTGTTGAGCTATGAATACGATATCAACTGTAATAGTTGTGTTGCCAGGTTTAAATTTTACTAATTTATATTGAAAATTATGGTTAACCGGATCGCCACAAATATAAATGTGTATTGTACTATGTACATATGCTTCAATAATTAAAATAAACTAGCTGACCCAGCTAACTTCGTATCGCCATATTTACATATCTGTCTCAGCTTCCCGTGGCGGACAATAATCATTGACTTTTCCCATTATCTTTTGTTTTTTCTTGTACACAAACCTTGTCCTGAGAATAGCGAACTCATAAAATAAGATAATTATTTAATTTAAGATTAAAAGACTGTCGTTTTCTTATTTAAAAATATTTTCAATAGGTAATGTAAAGAGTATAAGTACCAAATACAAAACACTGTTTTGAATTGTAAAATTAATTCAAACCATTATAGTCGTTTCCTAAATATAGGAATTGTCATATGAGACATCTGCGTGGACTACACAACGCACTGTATTGAAGGCGCAATAATGAAATTGGCCTGAAAGGTTTTCCCTCCACATGGCTGTATGTAAATAATAATCAAATAAAAATATGTTGTTTCTAGTTCAAAACCCAAGAAATATGAACAATATAAGGCGCATTCTTCCGTGACATGTGCTCACGGTGGTAGGATCTACTTAAAATTCCCCGCTCTCCACCGCTACACTTGGCCGAGTAACGGGTTGTAATTTGGATACAGGGCAACCTCAGAACAAGGGTTTCAACTCACCTTTGTTCGATAGCCGTTGTAAAAATAGCTCAAGAGGAATGCTTAACAGGAATCCTACCCATTCTACCTATTCTACATTGAGAAACACAATGTGAGTACTAGTACTCGTATGCTCATTGTTGTAAACGGTCAGACGAGACTCATTATCCCTGTGCGCCACAAACATGATTGACTTGGACAAATTGCAAAAAAGACGGTCCAATCATAACGTTTCGGGGAAGCAATCAGAACGTTATGAAACGTCAAGCTGTATATGTGATGAAAAAATTGTGTCGACATGTCTGGAACACCGAACGTCGGAATGAGACTCGACCCTCGTACTGAACTGTCCGGCAACCCACTTTATTAGAGCACGGGCTTAAAATAAAATCAATTAGATACACATCACATTGCGGACGCCGATATTTCTGTTAAAGGAATTAAATTGTTTGTTTATTTATTTGTTCTTGTAAAAATACCTTTAAATTTCCAACAAACCGTTGAGATTCAAAACAACTTGTACAAAATCACTTAGTACCTAAAAATAGTGGCCTTCAGTACTTTTAAATAATGGAATGAACCGATGAAATAAATTCGTGGGCTCAACAATATCTATGAGACAGTTCAATATAAATAGAGCGAATCTCGAACCGGACTTGAACAAATTAGGTAAATTAATTTCTCTCTCTATTCCAATAGCGCATTGAACGGTTACGTAAACGCAACGACTATGTAATGTGTATTTGAATTGAATAAACTTTACTGTATGATGATGATGTTGATGATGATATAAAGATTGGGGTTGGTTAAAAGTGATTGATCGTGAAAAAGTATTTTGTTTGCCTTAATATGCAGGTAGCCTATTATCTATAAATAAATAAAATAAATATTTTCGGACATCTAACACACAAAGCCATCTAGTCCTAAGCTAAGCAGAGCTCGTGTTATGGGTACTAGATAACTGATACAAATACACATATACATAGTAAAAATAAATAAATAAAATTGGAGTGTCTGTTTCTAATATTAAAATAACCGCTTTTTACTAAATGCATATGTATGGTGCATTTGCCAAAAATCTACTTTTAAATTTTTTTGTCTGTCTGTCTGTCTGTTTGTTCCGGGTAATCTCTGGAACGGCTGGACGGATTTTGGCGGGACTTTCACTGGCAGAGCAGGTGATGATCCAGGGAGTAACTTAGTCTACGTTTTTTAGACTAACTTTGTCCCGCGGCGTTACTCGCTGTACGACGATAACCGCGGGTAACACCGTGGGGTTAGCTAGTCTCTTAATAATTATCCTCCTTTAATTTGATGTTTACATACAACAATAGTTTCGTTAGCCTTGTTCACACAATGAGAATTGTTCATAAGGTTTATCCTTTGAGATAGACATAATTCTTTGACATTTGTAACAAATTTATAAAAGATGATTTTAGAAAGACTTCTCCCGCAGTTGTTGCCACATAGAACTGGCGCTCAGACCTACATTACAAATATACATCACATAAAAGGCAACACTGGCATATTAGAAAATTCCAATGTATAGTAAGTGTAGTCTGATATATGTATCTATTATATTGTGTAACTAGACTGTTTTCATAAATTATAAAACTTTATATCACATGAACTTTTTCTAAGAATGGCAAATATTGTAGAAACATGGCATTTTGCCAACGATTTCTTATATTTCAAAGGATACTAGTCATTACGTGCATTTAAGTTCAACAAGTAAAATGTTCAGTATTACTTGTTATACATTAGAGAAAAACTATCGAAGTTTTACAAATAAGTTAGTAAATTGTTCTTTTACCAGCGCTAGAAGTTGTTCGGAGTTGTGAGAAAAATGTGGAGCAGCGCATCGTTCATCGTTTGAGTGGGTAGTGGAGCAAAGGCGCTCTTTGTGCAAAAGTTTTACAATTCTTGATTAACATAAAAATAATAATTATGCTCACCGAGTAAAAACGTGTTGTTTCATAATGTACAACAGCGATATATATATATATATGTGATGATGTTCTCCAAGCCGTATTTGGCCACGGCGGCCAGTCTTAGCGGAGACCAACTACGCAGGAGATATTATAGTGAACAAGTGTGTGCGCATACACAGGTACATTCTCTGTTGTATCACTCTCATAATTACGTTTTCCGATATGACCGGGTAGAGATCAAGCGCAGGACCGACGGCTTTACGTGCTCTCTGAGGCACGGAGGCTAATACCCCAACTTCCCAACTTCGAGCTTTTATTAAACATTTCAATAATCCGAAAAACTCAATAACAATAAATACTTTTTGTTCCGACCCGGTATTCGAACCTGAGACCTCATGATCAGCAGTCGCATATGCCAACCATGAGATCAACGGGGCATATGTGATATAGATATTGTATTGTTAAATATTCGCCGATAAATTGCTCTATTTTGACGTCAAACGGCTGACAAATATATCTGTGCACATTTCAAAAAGAACGGCAGGGGACGCTCCATCCGACAGCGGACCACAATATTTTTAGGTTCGGGTTTATTTTATCGTTTCCACCATACGAGCTTTGAAAAGTTGTCACAGTCACAGACTTTATGCTGCATACATAGAATTATCCTTTTTTGTGAATGTTATTATTGAGTGGTGATTTTCTTTAATGAACTTGATTGATTATTTTCTCTTTCATTTTTCTTCAAAATGTAAATAAAGAAAAAAAGTTCCATCAACTTTAATAATATGCCTGTTAAAAAGAAAGGTAGCACTAACTCCGGGTTCTTGTTAGTGAGACGACGTCGAGGTCGTTACTTGGAGTTTTGCTGATGCGAATTTTACACCGTGCCTTTATGACGTTACGTCTGAAACCATTTGGATGTTTCGATAGTTTGAAACTATATTACGATACTGTATTTAAACTATACTTTGTAACTAAAGGAAAGATAACCGATTGATTATAAGCTCAGGTGAATAGAGTGTGCCATAACCCGCGAGTTTTGGCATAGCATACTGCTGCACAAACCACTAGCCATTATCAAGATGAAATAGAAAAAAAATGTTTCCTATCTTCGAATATTCTCATCATAAGAGTTTGATGTCTTTCGAACTTGGGTATATTTATTACGAGTCTTTGTATTCTCTAAGTTTGTGATGCGATAGCTGAGTGTACATGTTGTCGAGCGCCGGTCATTAGGGCGCATTGAGCGGCACACCGCGCATCCATCGCCACGTCTCTCAGCTACCGCGAGACCATACATCGCACCTTAGCTGCACGTGAACCCGCCATTAAGCATCACCTCCGGCACATATGTCAAGGACGTTGTCTTTGAGGAATGTTAATGTCATGTCACGAGAGCTTTTGTTGAACATTTACTACTACGAAGGCAGTTCTTCTCAGATGAACCCTGTTTATAGTAACTACTTTAATTCTGAAGATAGTAGCGAGACGATTACATAGAATATTTTTTTTTTATTCTATCTAATATTTTTTTTAACTGAATGGAAGTTCTTGAGATAAGAACATTTAAATGGATCAACAGATATAGAAGCTCTCTAAACCTTATTATATTAGCAGAGATTGGTACGTTTGATATATTCAAAATCCAAAGCTCATTCAGAAAACAAAGAATGAGAATTATCTTGCGTCATATGTAAAGGTTGTTTATACATTCCAATATTGGTTGGAATTGTTTTCCACACGCAAAGTCTAATAGATTTTTCTTACGATTAATCTGCAGTCAATAATATTCATACGTCTTTATTTTTGCTTTGGATTTGTATAGACTAAGCTGCCATGATAAAATAAATAAATTAAACAACCCCAAGCTATTTTAAATGCTCGTGTTCCAAATCGGTTCATGTTGGAAGTTAGTGTAGTGTAGTTAGTTATCACAAATGCAACACCATTAAGCTACCGCTGCTTTTTGCACTAAGTTGGAACTTTTAATATCGTACTCATAAGACATTTCCGTTTCGAATTTAGTTGTAATAACTCTATACCAACCACAACTTTCCTAATAGTTTTTTTTAGCGTTGGACTTCTATATGTATTCAGGTATAATACAAAGCATTTAACATAAGACCTCTCTCTTTATTGTACCGGTTAAATCTCCTTCATCCTAGTTCAGTTTTAAAAAATCCTTATAATTTCATCATATCTGTTAGTCTCTTTACAAGCTTGCTACTGAAGCTATCGTTGCGAAAAATATATAAAAAATCAGATACCTTCAATTCCGTGTAAAGTGAGAATGATTTTTCTATTGCATATAGCAACCGTTTTAACAAAATACTAGACTGAACAAGGACCAAACAGATCAATAAAATATAAGCTTTTACTGTCTGTCTTACTCTGACAACATATATTGAGTGCAAAACTTCGAAATAATCAAATGTGAACAAACGAGTAATTAACTTTACTTAATTGTTTTAATATAAGTCGTGATAGTGGCTGGAGATAATGTATTTCTACTGGGAGATTCCTAATTAGCAATTTTCCTTAGTCAATATGCCTATTTATTTTCCTATATGATAAAATTGAAATTTTAAAATTCAACTAAGCTAAAACATTCAAAGCAACGATGCAGGTGAAACTAATTCAGAATTGGTACAGAGTTAGTTTCAAACGTCTGCTCGTTTGTCCGCCTTAGATATAGAAATTCGCCATTAAAAAAAAAAAACTATTAGCAAGACGTTGACGGCGGTCAGTGGATTGAGTGTCGTCACACACTTACACCACGAATCATTCGACAAATATAGCGGTGACAGACTTAACTCTTCTCTATTCGTTTATCTGAAAGTTCATCTGATATTTTGATGACGCACTACAAACTCAAAGTAGACCTGCAAGTTTGTTCACGTCATTGTCTACAGGGAACGCGACGAGCTCTAACTTAAGCTAACTAAACATCTACCACATAAATTCAAGCTATTATCATGCAGTTTACGATCACACATAGTTTTGTAAATAATGAACAAAGATTAAAATTGTTATAACCCTTTCAAAAATTAATTTCTTAATTATGTCGATTAGTTAATCTTAAGAATTTAATTTGTTTACCTAGAAATATTTCAAGATTGACTGAAAATAAATAAGTCAATTAAAATTCCAATGAGTTGCCGATAAGCCGAGAGACGAGAGCGATGCGATTCTAAAATAGGGTTCATTATTCTAGCTTTGTCTAACTTATCAATATTAATGTGAACATTTATTGAATTGACATTTTGTTACACGTAAATCACAGTATTCACTCTTTTTTAAATAAGCAGCTTTGTGTAACGTTTACTGAAGATAATGGAAATACTCCACTCACACCTGTACATTTAATGAACTTAGCCATATAAAAAAGAAGTTAAACACGACCTTTACCTTGTTACTGTTTTACTTTTTATTTTGTTGGCATCCCATTTAACTTAAAAAACTTCAAAATAACACTCGTTTTGACAGTTTTTATTATTTATAAAAAGTGTTTGTTGAACGCTTTTGTCTGTATATTTTGTGAAACAGTTTATTTTTAACCAGTCACCATTTTATGAATGTTGTAGATATTAGCTAACAATATGTTAACCTAAATTTCTGTAGAAGGGCCTATTCTGTTTGTTTCATTTTATAATTTGCCTTATATTTATTAAACAGTAATATACATAACCTTCCTAGCCTTTATTATTCCCAAAATTTGGTTTTACCTGAATATCAGTTTTTACACGAAACGACTGGCATTGGACCTCCGCAACTCTGAGAGTGAACTGGATTCGAAGGTCGAACTAGTTGTTAGTATATTTGCCGCGAGCGGGTGACCTTTTGCGTGTGCCGTATGTCGTCCAAATCGAGAGTTTCGCCAGCAGTGAGTGCCCGCTTTAGTGCGGGCAGGCGCTGAGAGGGGTTCGGATGTGTTAATAACTGTAGTTCCCGGATCCCTCCCGTCTCAGGCGCAGAGTGGCACACCGTGTGGTTTTAGTTGGTTCGATTCCGACACACCGCCCCGCCGCGAACCCCCGGCGGGGTGACGGCCCGAGGGGGTTTCCAAAGGTAAACAAAAAAAAAAATGGAGGATTGAGGATGGTGACCACCACTCTTGGAATCTGCTCATGCTTTCCATCAGGCAGAGCAGAGTCATTTTGGCGCAGCTAAAACATAAAAAAAAAAAAAAAAAAAAAAAAAAAAAAAGAAAGGGGCACTGACTTTCCAATAACGATTGCTATAGATGTTCCTGACAACCGGGACCGACGGCTTAACGTGCTCTCCCATGGCACGGGCAGGAGAAACGGCAGCGTCTACCTTCCTTTTCTCGCAGGCTGCTATTAACAATTTCTTGGAACAAAAACCCAACAGCAGTCCGACCCGGGAATCGGAACTCGAGACCTCTTGATCAGCAGTCGTTTACGCTAACCACTAGACCAACGTTGGTTGGTATATATTAAACAGTAATATACATCTTCATAAAACCATATTTATTTCATTTCGTTCAAGTTTCAATTTAATAAAAGTCGGTACTTTCTGGCGATACCTAAAGAATATTTAGACAAGAGAAATTTAATCGAGAAATAACTTTACGTTTCGATGAAGCTGGTAAGTGGAGGCGCGATACCGGACAATGGGTACCTACCTACCAGCTACTAAATATTGAACACCTATTTCATTTGTGTTACGAACAGAAGTTGAGAGTCGACTTCAGAGAAACGTGTCACTTTGGTAAATAAAAAAATGAGAAATCCCATATTTCTAATTTTATTTCTCCTTAGTGTGCGTTGTTCCATTTAAGATCAAAAGCCTTCTTTTCTCCCTTTCACATCCGTATCATGTACTAGTTGTAACATAGCTTTTCAGAAGCCATCTACATCTACGTCCGTTACGTTAAAAAAGTTGATAACTCATACCCTGTTCTTGTCATTAAATCTCTTTCAGAGCATTAGTAGCGACATCATAGTCTTCGAGTAAGTTAAGTTACCCCCGTTACGGTGTACGTAAGAGGTGCTACACCACATACGACCATATTAAGAAAAGGATATAAACTCTTGGCGAAAAGAAAGACCAATAAAAACATAAGGTTTATCTCTCTAATTTATTATCAGCAAACTTGTTTTTGAAACAAACTGTAATTTAATCTCTAAATACATGCACTTGTTATTAAATTGTCCTTATTTTAGCTCCACAAAGTGTAAGAGCGTCCATATTGTTTTATTTATAGAATCGGGTCGCGTACCTCAGCTAATTTGATTTGGAGTAGTCATTGAAATAGAAGTACTAACCTATCCAACAATAGCCGTGTCGATCGATATTCGACTATATCTAAATCACTTAGGTCATGAATTAGATCACTTAAAATAAAATTGAAAATCTACAAACAATAGTAGGGCCACTTGGTTCTGTGATTTCAATTCGATTCGCATGCCCAGTATACTGTAAGAAAAAATACTTGGTAAAAATTCATATCTTAGTAGCATTTGACAAGTTACGTAAACCTATTAATATAATAAACGATATAGAAATTTCTTACTCTTTCGCGCAAAAACTACTTATCAGATCTACATGAAACTTTATAGTTATAGGTATAGTATATACATCAGCAAAAGTACTACTTTAACCGCAAATTTCGATAAACACACGGGCGCACAAGCTAGTATGTAAAAAATGAACAAATGTCAAAAGTAAAGATAAATGTTCGAATATCTACATTACATATATGTATGTACATACATATATGTTACGTGAACATCAGATCGACATCAGGCATTGGCACGTGTATAAAAAGCATTATCGCATCATGAAACATTCTATTGTATTGGATGTGGTATGAGAGTAATAATCCGACGTGAGCGCCCGACCGACCGATAAATGACCGGCGTGGAACAATTTTAGGGTATTTATCCATTGCGGCAGGCCCGATACCGAATGCGTATCAATACGAATGTTGTCCGAAATAAAATAACTTTACATTTTCTGAGTTAATATTACATTATTCGACATTGTTTATTATATACTCAGTATGGGGGAGCAAGCAAGCAGTTGGGTTACATGATTGTTAGGTATACATAATAAACATAAGTATAAAAGATCCCTATTTGGTCTGAAATTGTTCGAATATATAGGATATACACACGTGATCGTATCTTTAATGAATAGTCTGTAATCAAATTGAACAAATCAATAAATCAACACATATCTTTTCGAAAATTTATATTTCCAATATTTTCAATTTTATCGACCGGGGCGCTGCTACCTCGCACAGATGATCAACCAAACGAACAGCATTCGTGCTATCGTGTAATGTCGTATTTCGTTGGCGAGTGCGAGACCGAAGGCTCAATGATGCAGAAGCATCATTAGGCGGCCATGGTGTGGGTCACCATGCTGTATTGTTGCATTATCTGCATTCGCAATGTGTATGGTGACCACAACTCTTGGATCCTGCTCATGCTTTCCATCAGGCAGAGTAGAGTCATATCTATTTCAAAAAAATGGTTTCCAAATATAAATAACACTATTAAAATCTATGATAAAGCTCATTTGTCACAGTCAGAAAAGTAAACTTTAACGAAAATTTAGAGTTTTAGAACAAATTTTGTGAAGATTTAAGTATGTACGCATGTTGAAATGTCAGAACCAAATCCTGAAAGAAAAATGAGGTGTTGGTTGCAATGGCGCGGGCGTTGCGGCGTCGGTGGCGCCAGGAGCAATCGTTCCGTGAAATAGTTTTAAAATTATGAAGTACGTCGCGTGTGATTTATGGTTGTGAGCACGTCCCTTCATCTTGCCATGACGTCACGTGATTAATCATCGTCAAAAGCTGCTATGTACACGTAAACAGGTGCGAGAAGATTCTTAAAACAAATTAAAACACGGCCAGCTTTGTGGAGGCGTTTTAAATCGTGTTACCTTCAAATTAGGGCTTACAATTGTTTTGTGCTGTTCACTTGAAATAAAAAGGTTTCATTTGGCGTTGACAGATATCCATTACCTCAACATGAAAGTAATACCTAAATCTTACGTTTTGATAAAAATTCGAGACGGGTATTCATAATAATTAACAGTGTTACTCGTATTAATAAGTATTTAACTCATGTACAACAGGATAAGAAGTTCAAAATTGTATAGCCGTGCTGCTGGGGACAAATTCAGGTACAAAATTAGCTAATAAATCATTCGACTACTGAGCATGAGGTCTCGGGTTCGATTCTCAGGTCGGACGAAATGTTTGAATGATCTGCAAATATTTGTTTCGAAGTTTGGGTGTTTTCTATGTATAATATATATGTATATACAAAAAAACTTACATATGTATTTATATCAGTTGTCTAATACCCATAACACAAGCTCAGCTTAGCTTGCGACTAAATCGCGTTGTGTCATATAAAAAAGAGTGTACCATAGACTTTTGCATAAATGTAATTACTTTTGACATAACATCAAACAGTCCTTATTATTATTGATGTTCTCAATGCGGTTACATATTAACAAACCCGTTTTCAGTCGAATTTTCAGTTTAAATACTCGTTACCACATTTTAACAACAAAGAAAATACGAGTAAGATTTATGTATTCAACAGAAGATCCGAGGCATACGATCGTTCTGTTATGATATCTACAGCCAAGGATGAACAAAAGTGACCTACTTTTGGAGCAGGATCATATAACAAAGTCAAAGTATCTGTTACAATGATCTTCTGGACCGTGCCTGAGGCGTGTTTGGGACGCACATTACAGCACCAAATATTCCTGACTTATAGTTATTTCTCTATGTACATATAGCTTATAAATATTGAAATTGAATCACTCCTAAAGATTACGAAATTTAAGTGAATTGTTAGTTATATGATGGGACACTAACATAATACGTTATGCAAGAAGTTTCAATGATTCTTCACAGACCTCTCTAATGTTAAAATCATTGAAATTGACTATTTCACAACCGGAACAAAGTATCTAAATTACCACTCTTAGATTCTACTTATGCTTTTCATCAGGCACAGTAGAGTAATTTTGGCAGGGCCATACATAAAAAAAATGTATGATACCTAGCAAAATTAGCAAGTTAGAAATTCAGTTAGACATTATTTAAGTAATGTTTTTAGGCTGTGGAATTAAGAAGTTAATAATTACATTATGTAATGCCTATACTTATACTATACTACTACTAAATTGTATTGCATGACAATATTAGCCTAATATTATTTTCAATTAGAATCTGTTAAAAGAGAGAGAGAAGACTCTCGCTATCTATTAAAACCTATACAAGTTAGGCGAAATAATTTGACTTATGTTCCATATGAATTGTGTCGGACCACCTGTCAGATGAGCTATCCAGAACTTATCTCTTACCGATGAAACAGTACCTAATTGTTGTGAATCTAATAAACTTTAAAGGAAAAAAATATATCAAAAATAAAAATCTCTTTTTAAATGTGGCATCGCTAAATGCTGGCTTTACATACGATATTCTTTTATATCTGTCACGTGAACAGGTTCAACCGTATGTCACGTGTTTAAGGCTATCATAAAGATAACCCGGATTACCTTTATATCTCTACTCTTTTTCCGAAACATAAACAGATAAATTCAAGTAAAGCTGAACATAGCTTGACTCGGTACTTCAGGCGTGAGGACTGAGGCCACTTTATGTTGTCCATAACGGTATAAGCTGCGGCCTCACAGTAATATGATTATAGTTTCTTATGCTACATATTATAGGTATTTAATTTTAGTATTCATTTTTTTATTTCCTAGACAAAGATTGGAGTCACATGGACACATTATTTTCTCAAACCAACTTGGTAATATTCAAATTCATGTTGTAATTTTTCACAATTTCCAATATTTTATTTAGAAAATGTGTCACCATTAATTAGTAACTGGCTATTAGTTAAATTTTGAATCGAAAATTACAGACCAATTTAAAAAATCACCGATAATAATACTTCGTTTGTTAGTTTAATTAATGTAAATTAATTTAAAAATATTTTTTACTGATAGTACCGTGTTTGTTGAATGCTAAACCTAATGAATAAAATGTAAAACACAAGTTTACATAATTAAAATAAGGTCACCTCTAATAAACATAAGGAAATACGATATCATAGAATATGTGTAGGTTTTGGTGAAGAGTCATTGTGGTAGCGAGGATTACCCTCGTGGGACTACTTTTCGGTTCAAGAATTGTTGTGGCTACATGAAAGGACGCCCTCAAGTAGTACACATATCGTCAAATAATCCTCAAAGGTTTGTCTGTCCGTAACGAGATCCTTCGGGTATTACCGCCAACTGAAATTTCAAAACATATTTTTTTACTATTTTAATCACAAATGACTTAGAGATTTGTTAAGATGTTACAATCAGTAAGAGTAATATTGAACTAAAATAATTATCTACCAAATAAGATGGTTAGCTTTCTAGTACACTATTTTAATATAAGATAAGCTAACTACATTAAACAAGGAAATCGTGGAATACTTTTATTTACTGCCACTTTTTTTTGATATTACACGAATCGTATCAAAGATCGATTTAGTTGTGTTTGTTTCGATTTTATATATTTTTTTACAAAACTGTTTTATGCTTTCAGGTAATAAGAGCTGCATTTATAACTAAGTTTTAATGATGAAAACATCAAAAAGAAATATGTTACAAATCCTTGTTTTATTATAAAGCCGTTAAAGAGCTGATATTTTTGTTGGGCGTGTTGATATTGAACCAACCAAACATCGACTGTTTTTCACAATCCTTGTTGTTCATGTGTCAAGTTTTACAGCCTCTCATAAAGCGGCTTTCACCCAATTTCCGACACAAATCTTTATTCAAGGTGCACATAAAATAACAACAAATACACGATTACTGATTCATGGGGAATATTGTGAAATCATACTATAAAGCTCCGTTAAAAATTCTATAAGTTTAGGTTTCTCTTGAGTGAGAGAGCAATTTCAGTAAAAATTCGGGTGCACAAATAATGTGTAATTGCTTGTTTGTATTTGTTCACTTTTAATTAATAATGATTGAATGTGGTCCAGTAGGTCAAAACCTCCTTTCTAAGGAGGCCTATGTCCAGCAGTGGACTGGTATAGGCTGTTGATTATGATAATATAAATTATTATTTTTATTTTATTTTACCTCGATATGCTATAAAAATATCGGTAACTTTCTTCCAAGCTTCTTCAAGTCTTCAACTTATTTGAATAATTATAGCGGTGGTAGTTCAATTTAAAAATAATAATAGAAGTTTGGACAAAAGATATCTGAATCAATCTTAACACCAATTCAAATTAAAAAGAATAAAATAATCAAAATCTTACATAATTGTGACTTTCAAACACCAACTAAAATTATTTACGCAGCCACTAAACTACTAAACAGAAAACAACTTTATGCATTTACTAAATGTAATCTTTAAAATAAATCATACACTCACAAATTAATTTCACATTGAAAAGTAAAATCAGCAAATATGCAACACGTCGCGCCATTCACCTTAAATTGCCTAACTTAAGAACTAACTATGGAAAACGCAACATAATGTTTAGGGGAGTACACATTTACAACAAACTTCCAGCAGATGTAAAAGAAGCGAGTTCTCTGAAAATATTTAAAAAATAAATTATTAATTTACATTTTATAAAACTGAAACACTCTAAGTAAAATCTTTATACTTAGACCATGTCTTATGACAGGAATGTAGAGAGCTTGCTCCTTACCAAATTAATATTATTTTACTGCACCTGCATTGAGTTTAATGAGCGTTATTTTTGTTCAATAATATTAATTGTTCTTACATGAGTAAGAAACGATATTGTTTTAATGAGGAATAAAGTTTATAGTAATCGAATAAATAGTACGGCGTTGTGTGATCACAAAAAAATATATCATTTTTTCATTTTGAATAGTAAATTTTGACAACTAGTAGAACTTGAAATTCCGAAGCCGAATCTCTCTTTCTCTCTAATTCTAGAGAGGAGGACTCAAAATCTGGAGAGGTACTCTGTGATTCTTGAGTTGTTGTTGTTAAAATGGACTTAGTTAGCAACACCATTCGAAGAAGTTATTTAGTTAGTTCATTTACAACTTCAAAATGTTTCAAAATTTCATATAATTCACTTAAACAGAGAAAGCTAATATCACTTGAGTGCGGCGACATTATCGTTAAGTATTCAATAAAGCGGCGCCCGTGACGGCTCGCGCTCCAACTAAATCAATTCGAGCACTCATAGAGAACATTATTTACAGAATATGTACGTAACAGGTGCAAGAAATACGCCGAGTTTCTGCCAACAATCCGCGCGTGGAACTCGCGCACGTACAACCAAACTAAGTAGCAATCATGTCGAATAAGTACGTATTAGGCATCGCCCGCGGGGAAATATCGCGGCGAAGCGCAGCCACGCGCCTTTGCGGTTCTTCCACCAAACCAGATCACATTCATTAGTGTGATAGAAAAATAATCCGTATTGTGGTTTACTACGTCCCATGTTACTTCGTTTTATTAGTTATTGACTTCGTATTATGAGAAAGTAACCTCTCATAGAGCCACGTTGATTTCAGGACGAACGGGCCGGCTCGACCGGGGTGGTACTACCCTTGCACAGAAGATCAACGTAAAATGACAGCATTCGTGTTATAGTGTTTTGTTGGTGAGTGCGAGACCGGAGGCCCAATGATACAGAAGCATCACTAGGCCGCCATATTGTGGGTCACCATGCTGCATTTTTGCATTCGCAATGAGCATTGTGAGCTCTTGGATTCTGCTTATGCTTTCCATCAGGCAGAGTAGAGTTATTTTAGCAGGCCCATACATAGAAAAAGGTATAGCCTGTCTACTCGTTTGTCTCCTTTTATCTTAATAAAAAACACTTAAATTATATCACATTTTAAGATAACATTAAGTTAAGAAGAAACATTGTTTGTTTTCGAGTAAAGATCGCGAAATACGGGTATCTCATTGATAAAACAATATCAGTAGTGTAGGTGCAGGTGCGACTGTTCCCGCCGAAGGTCTCGCTGATGCGACACAATAAAAACACCGACACGGAATTACGAGTCGCTCTCTATTATTGATGCAAAAGTCAGTAGAAGGGTACACTTTATTATTAATGGAAAACTGGTGACAAAAAATGTAGAAATATAACAGTGTACACAGATTATAGAGTACACAAAGTTATAGATCCTTTACTTGAACTCTCTCGGTCGTGTGGATACACAGTGTGCACTATAACATCTCCTGCGTAGTTGGTTGGTCTCCGTTGAGGCCGGACGTCGTGATCGTAATGGGCTAGTAGTACATCATCTTCACTATTTAAAAACATAGTAAGAAAACAAAACTCAACTAAATATATAACAATTTATTATACTATAATATAAACATATTTAAATGTCTATGAAAATATAAAGAATAAACTCTAAAAGGGAAAATGCTTCAATAAACTGAAAGTGACAGAAGGGGACGATCCATCACCGCAGCACATTTAATGGGCTAGAAATATTCCAATCGTTATGTTTTTGTGAGTTATTTCATCATCTAAATGGGGCTCACTGCCAATGCCTTTCGGGGACATATTCTAATATGGACACTATGGAGCGTTTTATCTCGGAGATTACAAGTAATTTTGAAATAAGTTGTTGCATATATCTTAGAAAAAAAGTCTTTTGGAAATGCTCAGAGATAATTATAACATGTGATAATTATACAAATTTCGTTGAAAAGCCAATTTATAATTACATCTAGGGGTTTCAGTTTTCACACTTACTTATGAAACAACAATAAATTAGCAACGGCAATCTCGCCAACAATGACCGGAGGCTGCTCGTATAGATAGCTAGTAGGTGTATTGGAACGCGCCACATCAGGCCGCGCGTGTATTTCGGCGCGGGCGCAGACGCTTGCCGGTCGGACCGGTCCTGCTCTCCGCACCCCTCGCGACCAGTTCTGCGACTGGTATGGCGGAGGCCCTTGCTCGCAAAAAGTGCCACAGTCTCGCTGCAACCTCGCTCTGCTATTTGTTTTGGTAATGTCCGCGGATCGCGGCCACTCGTAGAAAAACAGCGTGTGAAGTGTATACAGTGTGTCGAGTGTCCAGTGTGTCATGTAGTGTTGGCGGGAGATGTCGCGCCCTCTCACAACATGCTCGTCGTTCGCCATGCGAAGGTATAGTACACTACAGTAATACAGTGTACCTCATTTATTGTTGCGATGACCAGCACAATTGATCTCGGGTGCATCCTTTGTACTTTGATGCGCTTGCCCTACTTAGTTCGATTCGACCCTCATTTTTCAGTTACTGTTGGTTTGGTTCAGTTAATATATATTTCAGATTATAATGTAGGTGAAAATAAAATATTGTACCTACATTTAAGACAAATTTGCTTCGCAAGTTTAACATAAAAGCGTAAGATAACAATTAGGACAGTCTACAATCAACAAATGGCAGTAATGACTCGTGGCGTTATAATGAGTCGCAGTTAATAAAGCCGGTCGATGGTGCATGAATGTCAAGTGTCACGCTCCGGTCACACAAACACAGCACTCAAGATTTGTGCCTTGTCACGTTTTGTCAAGTGTTTTATATATTGCTAACATAAATGCGTGACGTTTACCAGTAATAGGACCAATAGGAGGCCTCCACATTAAACAATCACGACTGTTGTGATTTACTAGACTAGGTTTTTAAATATATTTTCTGTAAAATGTATTGTAAAGTCAAGTGACAAATGAGGATGTATGTATCATATGAAGAAGCTAAAAATACTGTACTCTCCCTGTGACCCTGCTCAAACTAATGACAGTTGGAGTTTGATTAATTGCACGTCGGGAAAAATGCCAGCCAGGGTCGAAAAAGAGTTTGATATATTTTTAAAATTTATTTGGTAAAAATCACTACAATATCTCTAAATTTATCTACACTTACTCTAATTTTACTACACATCGTCAGGACAACAGCATAATACAATTAGTAGACTGCAGCTACATGTTTTATTATTTATTGCGGTAAAGAGGCTTCTCCTGTAGAGTAATCCTTATAAGAACATAAATGAGCCTGAGATGTACTCGTCAAATGGCTATTTACTTTGATGTCAAAAAAGCAAAAGAAACAATTAGAAATATCGGAAGTAAATTGTTACATTTAAAAGTAAATTAGAACCTAAAAGTTGATTCTTGGTCTACTTTTGCAACATAAAATATTCTCGAAAGAATTTTCAAATATCTTACTAGTTATTGTATCTATTCAGTACGATCTACTTGTAAATCCATTTATAAATGTGTATTTGTTGATATTCCTATAAAAAAACTAAATAACTCTCACCATACTGAGGTCTCTAAAAATACGCCGACGAAGCCTGCACAACAGTTTGCAGTTTTTCTTCCCCGTATGGCGATGTAAAAGCCATCAGCGGTTTGAACAAAGTGCTACCAACAAACGAAGAAAGTCCGCAGAAAGAAAAAGTTGCATAACTAATAGCAGTGAAGCTGTGGACAACGCGAACAGATGTGCGCTAAATATATGGGAATATTGTTGTTTATAACCTAAGAAAGGAATATTGTTGTTTATATTTGGTACTACATCTGTTATCATTGTTGTGTAAACTTTATTTTATACTAGCTGACCCACACAACCTCGTTTGCGTCTTCTATAGCCCGAACGAGAAAAAATTTCCCCGTTTTTTAAACATTGTTCATTGGTACTCCGATCTTGTTGGCCTTAGCGTGATGATATATAGCCTATCGCCTTCTCGATAAATGGGCTATGTAACACTGAAGGATTTTTTTAAATCTGACCAGCGGTTCCTGAGATTAGCGCATTCAAACAAACTCTTCAGGTTTATAATATTAGTATGGATAGAAAAGTTGCTTTAGAAAACGATTGGAACAAATAGTGTTCACAAAATTCAAGTCTTTTGAACTTTGTTTAATAATCGTTTCATTGTCAAAATATCTTTACGTGACTGTTAGACAGGTGCGATAAGTTTAAAAGTGTTAGGAAAATTAAAGTTCTGTAGATGATAATAGAACAGCTTCACCTATTGCGATCCTTTTTTGTTGACGAAGTTTAATATATACTCCTTCTAGTTATAATTCTCAATATGAAGTGTGCTTGTGAGTATTATATAAATGTATGTTATGATAGGCATATACATATATAGAGCGATATCCCAACCAGTTCGTTTGTTAGATCATATTAGTTGTAATTAGGACTCAGAGTAAACAAATGCAATTGTTGTTGAAAGTGTGCCCAAACAAATGTGTCGAGGTTACGCTGTGAGAGTGTGCTTGGATGCCGTTTACTTAGGGCGCGGTGCCGATCCCCAGTGATTTATGAACTGAAAGTGTATTTAAGTTATTTCAGCGTCAGATATTTAGATTTTGCGCCTTTAAATGATAATGTTTAAGATTTAAAGGAAACAAAGAAAGTGTGTTTATTATATCGTATGTATACTTAGATACTAGCAGGAAATAATAATTTAAGATTCTAAAATCAAATCAATGCTTACAGCTGTGTGGCAGAACCGTGTCAGAACTGAAACTAAACTAGCTGAACTGAAAAGGTGTTTCTGTATATCAATAATGTTATGTATGATAAATATTTTTACACAAAATTAACTGTTTAAGGTTAGAGTCCCAAAACCAACAGCGATTACCTTTGACTTGGTAAATAAAGTAGTGAGTGGATTGTACGAGCAAGCACTGTACATATTGTCATAAAATACTGTCGACCATGAACATTCTACAGCACACACAGATTTTTTAAATTTGGACTAGTAATGAGGAGGCACGGAAGAGTTTCGATGTGAAAAGGATGGTTATAGTCACCCATCTACGTGTCGATCTTAGCAGGCGTAGCTTAACCTAAAAACATTAACCTGTGTGGTTGCTACGCAGGCACACAGTCATATTTCTGTTTATTTACGGCTTAGAGACTTACTTTTTCTTCTATGAACTTACCAGTCCTCTAATTACGACCTAAGATTCGTTACTGGTAAAAAAAATGGTACCACTGGTCCATACTAAAGATTGTATATCCCTTTGGCAAAATGTTACAGCGCTTTCTCTTCCAATCTGATTCTGCACGCAAACTTGATTCGAGGCGAAGAACAAAACATTTTTTTTATTCAAAAGCATTAACTTAAAACAAAAAGCAATATCTGCCTACGAGAGGGATAAATGACGTGGTCTTCGAGCAAATTAAAGATATAAACGTGCATTTGGTTTATTGAGAGAAAATTTCTCTAGATAGTATTACGCATTTCATTACAGCATACGATTTATTTATTTAATTAAAGTCTATAAGTACTATGAAAAGGCTATATAATAAAATTAACTTCTTTTAGGCTTAGTATGAGAGATACTTTGCATTACTAACTTTTAAACTTTCGCGTTCCATGATATATTAACAATTATTTTTACGGTCAGAAGTCAGCCTGTGACCACAGCCAGTGCAACCTGGTCGAAAAGTCAGGCAAATCAGAGGTATGTAATACCTTTTAATAAGTGATCGCGTTAATTCCCGTAAAAATAATTGTTAATATACTTTGCATTGATAAGAATATATTTCAACCTTGATTGTCTTGTACTATCTCCCTATAAATCTTCGTTGCAAATTGCAGACCCTAAAGGTACCACTTCCCAGTACGATTAATACGAATCAGTTAAGTTACTGTATATCCCGCAGTAAATCACTCCAGTCAGTACTAAATCAAGCCATATACACTCGGTTTACTGCGTGCATTTAATTACAATGTGGTGCAGCGTGTCAGCCCTCGTGAAAAGTTACACGCATCTTGAGAATATTGTCTACATTGTAGTTTTAATTTGGTTTGTGCTGGAATATAGGATAGTGGAGCCATGCTGATTTCAGCACAGACGGGCTAGCTTCACCGGGACAATACTACCCTCTCACAGAAAACCATCCTAAAATGATAGCATTTGTGCTGTCGTGTTTCGTTGGAGAGTGATACTGGAGGTATATACCGGTATAACCTAATGACATCGTATTCCTATTTTTACACATTGTTAATTTTCTTTGGCTTTGACATTTAAATTGTTTGTTTTAATTACAATGGACGTGATGGTACTTTGGTATTTATCTAACAATATGTTTGAATTCCCCATTTATTAAATACGCACTTGTTATTGTGTGAGCACTAAAATTATTCAACTATGGTTGAATAGCTCGGGGGCTGATCCATGCGTCTTACTTTATTTTACACTTCGGTTGCGTCTCTCCATAAGAAATGATTTTTTCCCATCCTCCCAACATTTCGGTCGATACCCGGCTCCTTTTGGTTGTAGAGTGATGTTACATAGCCTAAGACCTTCCTCGCTAAATGGGCTATCCAACAAAAAAGCATTAGCAAAATCGGTTCAGCCGTTCACGCGTGATGTCGTGACCAAGACTAATTTTTGACATGTATTTATTTTGTATTTGGACATTTTAAATCTTTGAATATTTGACTGTGAGTGAAAGTGCTATTTGGATTTTATTTTCCAAAAGTGGACCTCACGATATAAAAATCTGTAAAATAAGTGCCTATTTGAATTTTTTTTTTAACTTTTGAGTCTCTATGATGTAGAAATATCTTAATAGGCAGTCATAGTGTGGATCACCATGCTGTATTGTTGCATTATCTGTGTTGTAATGGGTATTTTTTTATTGGGATGGGAAAACGCTTCTGATTACGTCACCATAGTGTGGGACACCAAGCTGCTCTGTCCACGTTCGCAATGAGAATGGTGATTATCACTCTTGGATTCTACTCATGTTTTCCAGCAGGTAAAGTAAAGTCACTTTAGCAGCTAATACATAAATAATGGTTTACTCTGCTACGTAGTGTTACACACAGTAATCATTTTAAAGATAAGAAAGGGTTACGAAGTTATAAATACAAAATGAAACTCATGACAGGGTACTGTCACCCTGAATTATTGACGTATCTTACATCAAGTGGCATAAATCTGTAGTTCTGACGGTCCTACAGTAAGTTATTGGTTCTCCAATACGTCCGAAGTTTGATTCCTAAATCAAGTTTGTGCAGTCGTTAAGCCTTGTTGACGGGACAAAGCGTATAAAGTGCCGAGTGAGCGCGACCGTCGGTCGATGACCTCGCCCCCCGCTCATTTACACAACACAGACCTCAACATTGTTTTTATTTACCAATTATCATAAATAACGTGTGGTTCACATATGTGATTTAAACATGCATATATTTAATAAACTTTTATTAGCGTTATTATGAATTTTACTCAACTAAAATGTGTACCTGATCTTCATCTAATTATTTAAAAGATATGTGGGTCGTCTTTCGTCTAAGACATATCATTACACAATTATAAAAGCATGTCACTTTTTTCTATGTCTAGCGATCACTTCAATTACGGCGATCCACTTTGTTTTAAAATTAGAACTAGTAGTAGTACTTGGGTTGTGGAGGTCACATAACAGTCACTCTACGTAAACAATTGGGGAGTAATAACGCTTCCCCACCAAAAACCAGTATCAAGCAATTCTTTCGTTGCTTTTCATAAAGTGTTACCGGAGCCAATCCCCCAAGTTCTCACATTCTGGAAGGGCGATACTCAAAAGATCTCATTGAACTCGTGCCCCTTGAGTTGCAGGCGTCCATGAAAGTCGTAGTAACCATCGGATGACACGTCTACATGTTTGCTTTCTTATGCTCTAAAAGGTACTAGTAGTACTTATATTCAAAGAGGGCTATTTGGTTCTCTGAACTGTTATGCAATAGAGTATATAAATTTACAGTGACAAGTATTGATTAATGGATACATGCATTCCAAAACGATCACACAGAATGGTAAATGGCTGTTGAAAGAAAGTCGTTGAATGCACCTGCGCTTTAATATCCAATTTTATGATGATCGTAACAACTTAGTATAAGTATTACGAAAGAATTCAAATATCGTTTAACGAGAAATGAGTGCAGTTGAAAGTACCGTAGGAAAAACATTAATAAGTAATGCTTTTTGTTGCGAAATTGATAGCAATGCGGGACCAAAACTCTTCTGCTGTTTACCAAACAACAATAATAATTAAGAAGCTAAAGAGTTTGTTTATTTGTTTGAATCCGCTTATCTCAGTGAGTAAGGGTCCGATTTGAAAAATCCATGTAAGATAGCCCAGTCATTGAGAAAGGCTAGCATCACACTTTGACCAAAAGGAGCGAAGTATCATTAAAAAATGTTGCAAAAACGGGGCAAAATCATTCCTTTTGAGAGTTTCTATTGCGTGTGCTACGTAAACGAGTAAAATTTCAAAAAGTTCTGAAAAAAAAATTGGCGATAGCATGTCTGTTTTTACCCGACTACGGCAAAGCCAAAGGAGGGTTATGATTTTGACAGGCTATGTATGTATGTATGTATGTATGTATGTATGTATGTATGTATGTATGTTCATTTGTTCCCTCCTAGCTCCTTAACTACTCATTAGATTTGGACAAATGAGGTGTCTCTAGAAGCGTCGTGATCGTTTTCTGGTTATAGGCTATATGACGTGTCACTGAATCTAATGTGGCGCCCTCTAGCCGACATAGGGTACTGTATTACAAAATAAATTTGAGATAAATATGCCGTGTTTGGTATCATTGGAAAGGGCGTTACTTGTACATTTAAAAAATACATATATTATTAGCAATTGTTCGTGACTTTGTCCGTATTTATTCGATAAGTCTGATATTTCTATGGTATGCTTATTTGTTCCCTCATTCTTTCTAAATTAGTCAGAATAAGACAAATAAGGTATCGTTAGAAGCGTCTTGATTTCCCGCTGATAATAGGCTATATGACGTGTCACTGAATCTAATGTGGCGCCCTCTAGCCGACGTAAAGTAGTGTATTAAAAAATAAATATGAGAGAAATATGCCGTGTTTGGTATCATACGAAAGGGCGTTACTTGTAGATTTCAAAAATATATATATTATTAGCATTTTCTTGTGACTTTGTCCGTATTTATTCGATAATTGTGATATTTCTGTGGTATCTATTTAAAATATACTTTGCAAAGATATTAGTATTATAGAGGCACCAAAACATTTTAAATAAAAAAAAGTAAAAACTAAAACCCTACTACGACAAAAAACGACGCTGAAAAAGTGTGAAACAAGTTTCAAAAGCCGTAGTCACGCGTTGTTAAAGTGATGTGGACTATGGTACATTAATAAGTTTCAAAAGCCGTAGTCCATGTAGTGTAATGTACCATATGGTACATATCACTTTAACAACGCGTGACTACGGCTTTTGAAACTTGTTTCACACTTTTTCAGCGTCGTTTTTTGTCGTAGTAGGGTTTTAGTTTTTACTTTTTTAAAGGTTGGATAACTCGAACCTTTTTTACAGTAAACAAATTTGTTCACGCTGATATAACAAAACGCCGCAGGCCATAGGAGACACAGACGTGGTTTCGTACGTCAGCTAGTATATACATATATTATGTGTATTTCATGTATCCCTTATACATTACACATACGTCATTTTGTTTTAACTTGATGCACATTTTGCACAAAGGCAGACTTACTGCCGTGGGGCATTCTCTTCCAGTCAAGTTTAAGGTGATGTACATAATTATCATGTAGTCTCAGTAACCTTGTTAACCGGTGTACAAACGAAAGAGTTTTCTGTCCTCGAAAGGAAGTGAGGCATTCTTTGCCACTTTTTTTGATTGCAAAGTCCTATATATACCTATTATTGTATAGTAAAGTCCAACGAAAGTAAGTAGTTTCCATCGAATCTTCGCAAATAGTTAAGAATACGGTTATTTAATAACTTAAAGAACAACACTTATTACAAGTGTTGCTTTACTACTATCGAATAATACCTGATGTTTTTTTTTATTCTTGGTGGTGATAAATTCATCTATAATCTATCATTCGTGTTTATTATTATATAGTTCTACGAAAACATTTACCTCATTACTTGTACCCAAAAGGTAAGCCCGATTGTTCGATTGGTATAATAATCCCATTATACGTACAATAGAAATTGATCTTCTCTTGATAAATTGCGCTTTTATACGGTGGTTTGGGAGAAATAATTAAGCTTTATGTATGTAGGTAGTATTGACTTAGGTACACATACAAATACACATAATCATATCATCTAGCATTCGATTTTTTTTATGGTATAAATGGCAAACGAGCAGACGTATCACCTGATGGTTTATCGGCCTCCGGTATCGACACTAACTCGGTGAAATACAGCGCAAGCGCTATTTCACACCGGTTTTATATGAGATCGTAACTCCGATCGACCCAACCCATTCATGCCGAAGAGTCGCTTATCACGGTAAATCCCCAATTCTTTAAATATTTAACAAATGGATGCCACAATTAAACGTTTGCCACATATTCCATAAAAAAATGTAGAATACACATCCTAACCAGATAGTAGTATTTGGAGGTTTGATAAAATATGGTACATCATATATGTATAACCGATTTAAACTCAAAACTATCAGAGCTAAGTAGGCTTTAAGTACTTATTAAGTCACGATTTATAGACGACTTAAACAAAGTTTAGGTATGTATTTGGACATTTCGGACATCTATCCAACACACAACGCCATCTAGTACCAAACTAAGCAGAGCTTGTGTTATGGGTACTAGACAACTGAAACATACATTCATATTTTTTTTTGTAAAGACGTACATATTATACATAGAAAACACCCAAACTCCGAAACAAATATTCATAGATCATACAAACATTTAGTCCGACCCGGCAATCGAACCCGAGACCTCATGATCAGCAGTCACACACACAACAACCGCGAGCTAACGAGGCAGTCATAGTCATGTACAAGAATTGTTCTATAGTAATTTAAGACAGTTTATTATACGCTTTTTAGTGTTTCTAGGCAAGAAGTTGCCGTTTGATCTATTTTTGGAGTCGGTTAAATTTTTTTTTTCAAAATGTTTTTTTTATATGCATGTTCATGTACCAGCCCCTCTAGCCAAGGTGCAAGCGTTTTTCTTTCTGCAATCGTTAACGCCTAAATTCTCGTGTGTCATTATATTTTGTCTAAGATTACTTTGTCCATGATTAGCCAATGACAGACGAGTATTTAAGCGTTAACGATTGCAGAAAAAAAATCAACTTGGCTAGGGGGGCTGGAGCGCTAGTAGAAGCTGCATCTAACTAGTGTTCAGTCAATTTGGTGAGTCTAATATGTCAAATGCTTACTCTTCTTATATATGTTAATCTGAAAAACAAAGTCGGTTAAGTTAAATAATAATAATAAATATTTCCGACATCTAAACACACAACGATATCTAGTCCCAAGATAAGCAGAGCTTGTGTTATGGGGTACTAGACAACTGATACAAATACATATATACTTTTTTTTGTAAATACATACATATTATACATAGAAGACACCCAAACTCCGAAACAAATATTTGTAGATCATACAAGCATTTGGTCCGACCCGGGAATCGAACCCGAGACCTCATGATCAGCAGTCGCTCACGCCAACCGCGAGACCAACGAGGCAGTCAGTTATAAAGTAATTGTATAAAATATATGTACATTTATGAAACTTTAATATTACATGTTACCAAATTAATTAGTAATTAACCATCTCTTAATAGTATTTATTTCAATGTTAGACTTATTCATTTCTTTAATCTAGAAACTTGGCAATCACACTCGGCAATAGAAACTAGATCTAAACGATAAAATCTACATAGCATTAGCGTTTGCTTGCTTTCTTTATGTTTGTGAATTGGTATTTAATTCGGGTTTAGAGACGTGAGCGTATGTAAGTATGTAAATTAGGCCCGCAAGAGGAATGTTCAATTAAGTCTGTTTATGAAAATTGGGTTCTCATTAAATAGTAAAACGTAAATTAATTTAGCCTGATAACAGTTTGCTAAGATTATAATCTCTTCATTTGTTTTTGATACATAGCATCGACTTTACAAATTATTAAACACAAGCTTATAAGATGGTTAAAGATCACCGATATGTGATCTTACTTGCTACTTATGAAGCTATTGCACAGTATTGATGTAAGATAACATTCTTTCTTAGAAATGTCAGTGTCAAAAAGAAATAAATAATATATATTGTTGGCAATAGTTCTCAATCAACAGATTCATACTGCAACGAAGTTACATTGAGTTGAAAGTGAACCCTGAACACTTAAGACTACAACGATAAGGCTCTTTCTTCTTTTCATTTGTGCTCAATTTGACAGAAGCAATGTCATGCCCTCAAAATATCACGTCAACAATCGTATTACGTACCATCTACGTCTATAACAGTAATAATTAACTTATGTACACTATTACCTAGGTCCTAAACATACCATTTTGTTTATACCACAATAGATTTTTGGAAGCACTCGAAATTTAATATATTGGACACAATAAGGCACGTAGAACTAGAATGCAAGTAAAGTTCAGAGACGGTACTAGTTTATCTAATAAAGTGTTGTTGTGTAGGCTGTCATCTCGTCTCAGAGCGAATGTAATAAATACGGGGAGATAAGAATAATCCTTGATATAAAGTCATAAGTTCATTATGAACTTGGCTCCATTGTTCACAACTATTCTCACAACTGATAAAAGGACGATACCGTCTCGGTTTTCCTTTTATTTTCTCATTGTTATGAGTACAACAATATACGAATGTATATGTTAATACTTGGTTCTGTAAGAGGTAAATAATGTATTTGTGTAGTACAAGAATCTAATACAAATATAGAAATCCATGGATCGGGTTTAAGTGACCAGGCTATCGGACACAACCCTACGGTTTACGGTTGATGTTGGGCACCTATATTATACGTAAATATCTACAAATTGTTCGCGATACGTGATTGCTTGAATCAAAATGAAACTTTCTCAGAATAGTATAAACATGCCGATACTATATTTTGACATGCTCAGGTTGATCTAATGACAGAGCCAGGATATGAATAGTGTAAAGTAGTTTAATAAAGTGTTATTTTATTAATATATCAAATGCACCGACGCGAGTCCTTCAGTCACTAGCGAGTCTAGCGACGCTTCCATTGCAGCTTACTATTCTAGCTATTCTGCGCTATAAGATTATTAAAAATGATATTTTATTACTTGAAAATTTAACATAAGTTTCTTAACAGAGCAGGATGAATATAAACATAGATTGACTGCGCGGTAGGTGATCTAAGCGGTTGCTACGCCAAACCCCACATGGGACAACACTTTGTGTGATTCGCAAATTGGTTTTCTGAGTCTGGGTGATCTTTGTGTCCTTTTCATGTATGTTTGTAAAGTCCCTCAGAACACAGGATGTACATTCCTAATGGAGGAGGAGTTGTCTTTTAATCGAAGTTCGAAATCGAAGTTATCCGCAAAGGGGCATAGCAGAATTTCTTGATGATAAACCTGACTGGGATTGAGCTGCCCATTCTGCACATGTTGTTTATTTTGAATATTTAAATTTATTTTGATGTGACGATAATTTTTAGTTTGAAATAAATTCGTCTTAGACTATTGTTATAGTTGTTTTTTTTTTAATTATTACCGTTACTGATTATTATAATTGTGACTCAAAACGTAATTATCGCTTTTTTTTATTGAAATAATGTCTTTTGCATTTGTGAAAATTGTCTGGATTTTAAAAGAAACGGTGATCCCTGAGTTTGTTTCGTCTTTTTTTCTCAGGGCTAGTCCAGTTAGAAAAGGCCGAACTCATCTGCTCAAAAAAAAGGTTAACTTACAAAAGTGCTTACGTAACCTAATTGCTGAATAAATTATTTCATTTCATTTCATTTAAAAAAAACTTTTCATATCTAGAAATCACTACTTGAATTTGTCTCGGAGACGTCCGAAGAATATCTGGGTATTTTTAAATGACTGATGAGTACCACGTACCAGTAACCATAGTTTTCATTCTAAAATATACTCAACAGTTTAGCGTATTCCATAGTCACATATGGTCTTATTGTTGCTAATATAAATCTAAAATATAAAGACTAATACTATTTTCATTATTAATACAACTTAAACCTTATTATCTATTTATGCTTTGCGATGTCATCTATATATTAATACGTGAAGCAAAAACTTTGTACTTCGTTTTACGAAAGTTATGCGAACGGAGGAGTATGAAATTTGGCACAGTAAAGTTCATATGGAGAAAGAGCGCAGAAAGCTAAAATATAAGGAATTGTGGTCAAATGTTGACCTTCGGGCGATAACTAGTATAATATAATAAATACATTTACTTGAAAATAAAAAAAATGTAGATTGCTTTTGACCTAGAAACCCTTAAGCAGCAGATTATTCTTCCAAAGTTTCATAACAATTTGATCCAAGATTTCGGAACTCACTGAGGACAAACATACAAACATTAAAATTTAATTGACAAATATTAATGGGATAGTACCCTACGTTTAAATACTAATTAAAAGGTATTTTTTTAGGCACCAAATATGTGTGTCAAATATATAAATCTATATGTCGGAGACACAGTGGAGATCGAAGCGGTTTTTAAGAAATGGTGACGTCAGCTTCGCCGACGTCACTTGGATATTTTGTCAAGTGGCACTCATGATTTTAAAGCAATAGAAATCGCTCTTAATCAAGTCTAGTCTAGTAATCAATCTTCATTATTACAGAAGTTGGTAGGTATGGTTTATTTACACAGCCAAAGACAATATAGAATTCCAATAGTTTATTGAATCAATGAAGCTACAGTTAAAATCATAGATCGGCACAACCTTGTCAAAGTGAATTAGGTGAGAACACCAAAATCCACTGAACGTCCGTGTCGACCTATAACCTCCAGTTTCCAAATGCGTAGGACCTTATGAGAAGAAACCGGCAAAGAAACTCATGGCCACTCTTTTGAAAGTTACATCTTAACTTATTAGTTACAAACTATTAATAGTCAATTATAATAATTAAGAAGACTATGTACTTAGCTTATTTACAGCTTGCCCTTCCTCGTACAATGCCCGTACTAAACTGATCTGTTGATTCTATTTTTCTTCAATACGAAACGGTGGGTAGTTAGTTTAAGAGCCAATAGGTTAGTAGTCGCAACTCGTGCGGCCCCTCTGTTTTATACCGGCTGCTCGCTTTAACTAGTGGTGACACCTACCACTGTATTCGGTGTTACCCGCACACATTTTAGTAACATTTAATTTAATATTGCTTACAGAATCGAATAAAACTAAACCAACATTATTTAATCAAGCTGTAAATAAACTAAGACGTAATAATCACATCGTTAACAAATAATCAGTGCGCCTTCTTTTACATACGCCGTTCACAGATTCCACCCAAACTGACATGTTTCTCGATGCACAGTTTGACGTTTCGAATAATCGATTGAAATAAACACTAATTCAAATTAAAACTTAAAAAAACTACTCGTTCTCCGACATATATGTATCTGTGGTCGTATTTATTGCGGTGAGTTCCGTTTGCCCCCCAAGGCTGGCAGTGCAGACAGGCGCACGAAGGCTTTTGGTAATTATACGCCTCATTACTTTCATTCAGAGCCGTTATATTTTCTAGCGAGCATCAATTATAGCGTGACAACCGCGTATCTTCCGCAAAGCCACACAAAGCTATCTATCTCATGTAAAATTGTACCTGTATCTCATGTGCATTATTTTTTGGACTTTCATGATTAGAGACAAATAACCAGAATGGTCCCTGATAGTCAAAGGCTCCAACCGCTAAGGAAACCTGTAGCGAAAGAATCGTCTAACAGTGGATTTTTGGAAGGGTGAGGTGTCACTTTGCTCAAGACGCAAAATAAGCTTGGCAATATACGGTTATTTATATTATGCACGTATGTTTCATGAACCTTACTATCCTTATTGCCAGAGGCTTAAACCCCCCATCCCTAAAATTATAGAGGGTAGGGATCTAATAGAATAAATGATCTCCTTACCTTTACTCCAGAACAAAAAGTCGAATGCCAAAAGACAATGCTGTACCCTTACGATGCGACGTTAAATCTTAAGAGTTTTAAGTAGCAACTTAAAACTCTTACTTTACTCGTATATTGCTGTATTATATATCTATACTTATATACTTATTTTTCACACTTCATCATCATCATCATCACATCATACTAATATATAAAGGCGAAAGTTTGTGAGTACACACTCACAAACATACACTTCGTTTGTTACTTCTTCACACGCAAACGGCTGGATCAATTTGGGTAAAATTTGTTATGCAGGAAGCTGACCAGGATTAAGACATAAGGCTACTTTAAAAAATATTTGAAGCGAAAACCGATATACACGCGGTCGGACCCACGGGCAACAGCTAGTTAATATTATAAGCATGAAAGTTTGTAAGTATGGATGGATGGATGTTTATTACTCTTTCACCCAAAAACTACTGAACGGATATAGATGAAACTTTACAGTAATATAGCTTATACATCAGAATAACACAGGCTACTATTTGTCTCGATAACCGACATATACGCGGGCTACAACTAGTAAGTCATAAGTAATAGATAGATAGGTACTCTTCATTGTATGTTTCATGATGCAGTGCGAGATACAGTGTAGAATGCAAACAAATAAAACAGTGGTACAACGGGCAGCCTTTAGAATTTTTAGTTAGTGGTTCTAATAGCTATATTCCAGGTCAGTTGGTCGTAGTAGTCCAACGTATAAGGCAAAGTGAGCACCTGTACAGTGACCCCTCCGTGCCGTCGATCTAACCTACTGATACGAGTTGTAAACATAACCATTGTAATTACTGGAGATTGCAAATAAGTGGCCGTTTGTAGTTTGCTTGGTTTGTTTTCTATTAAAGCCGCTACATAATTTTAAGCTATTAAAGTTGTGAAACAATCGCAATTAGACTTCCATATTCGTTGAAAACTGACAATTAGTGGTGAAAATACTCTATGTACTAAAATATAATTAAAGTCAATTGTTTGATTTTAGATTTAGACTTCCACACCAGTCGATACTCACCGTACTGTATGAACTCTTTACATTATTAGAGAAGTTGTGTTAGAAATAACCTCGTAATGGAAAGGTTATAAATGAAATCTAAATAAAATAATTGGTTAAATATTTAACTTCTGACGTTCTGAGTCGTTAATTTGTTCCAGACAAAACGAATCCCTCGTTGTCGTTTCTTCAGTCAACCGGACAATAATGTGGTGGTTTCAATCAGGATCACCTTCATAGGTGCCACTTTCTACTTTTAATGATCACTTCTGAATGAGGAGACGCAGAACTACTTCTAAAGTATTTAGTAACACAAAGTAGACTTTATCTACTTTAAAGCCAGTTCGTGTCCGACTTTTATTTTCAGTATCACGTAAACTAAACGATCGGTAATGAGCCCCGATGACCTTAAACGTACATCAGTGTCGTAAATGCAAATGATCGTAGCGAGATTAATCGTCGCCATTCAATTAAGAGTATTAATGCAGTAGCGCTCTTTGTTCGCCAGAGTAATCTGCGCAATGAATCCGCTCAATTTGATCGTATCAACAGGTTATAAAGGGGTTCATTAACTTGCCTCTGTTCATGAAATAATGCCTTCAACTTGTGTGTACTCACCCTGTGACATACTACCACTTGCTACTGGACTTAAAGCTTATTTACTTTGTCATTACAGTCACATCTGTTTTTAACCGACTTCAAAAAAAGGAGGAGGTTTTTTTTTTTTTTTTATTTGTGTTCGGGCATAACTTCGTCGTTTATGAACCGATTTTGATGATTTTTCTTTTGTTGGAAAGGAGATGTCCCGACGGTGGTACCATGATAAGGAAACTAGGATCTGATGATGGCATCCCAGAGAAATCGAGGGGAACCTTCGAAATTTGTAGGGGCGACTAGTGCATTTGTAATTTTTTTAATAAAGTATTTGAAAGCACTACAATTCAATGAAGGTCTGAAGTCGATCTGATGAGGGAGCCGAAAGATAGTCGAGGGAACTCCTCTACGATTTATAGCAGTTGCCTTGTGTTTGGGCTTGTTTAATTTGTATTGATGAGAACTTCACACCTAGAATAGTTGTAACTATCATTAGCGGTCTAATAATGAAGACAAAGAACAGTTAAGGGAACTTCTCAACGATTTAGAGTAGCCACATTGTGTTTCGACTTTATTCAATTATATTGATGAAAACATAATGTTTATCACATATTTTCAAAGGTATTTCAATATTTGCATATGTTTGTCATCATTTCATGATGATGAGCCGATGATGGAAGATACATTTCCTTAACAGTTAGAAGTTGGAGAATAATTCTTTAAATATCAAATGTTTGCGTGTTACCTATATTATTGCGTGGTAGTCGTATTCTTTTAATTTATTTAGGTGAGCTGATAATGGAAGGTACAATTCCTCAATGGTTAGGGGTTAGAGGATAATTCTTTCACTATCATACGTATGTATAAACCTGTATAAATTGTTCATCTCAATGTGAGTTGTTGGCTTGTTGCTTAAGCTGAGTTTTAATACGTGTTTCCAACTCCTACAGTTATTCGCATCAGCGGGAGTAACGTTTGTAGGTGGTCACTTACGTAGGTTGGCTCACGCGATTTGTATTAAATAATTAGTTTAACTCACTACTTACCTATGATTATTTACACTAAAAATGTAAAAATAAAAACTTTTTATAAAAAAAAAACCGACTTCCAAAAAACAAAACTCCCTGCCAAAAAACACTAAAAAGCTCAAATAAACTGGCTCTTCATAAATTGCAATGTGCCAATTCTTGTCTATACCTAACTCTTTATTCATTTAAATGGTATTATTATTATGTGTGCTAGGTACCTAAAATCTGATTGAAGTCGGTGCCAAGCCAAAATGTAATAGTAGGTACTAAGGTATCGCACTCGCCGCTGCCGGGTAGTAGCTCTTCGTGTAGAACAAAACAACCCAAGCAGGCAGACCCGCGCGGGCTGCCTATGGTTGTCTCGAAATATAGCGAGTGTGTTCCTACTATTACATTTGGCTTGGCACCGACTTCAAACAGATTTTAGGTACCTAGCACACATAATAATAATACTATTTAAATGAATAAAGAGTTAGGTATAGACAAGAATTAGCACATTGCAATTTATGAAGACCCAGTTTATTTTGAGCTTTTTAGTGTTTTTTGGCAGGGAGTTTTGTTTTTTGGAAGTCGGTTTTTTTTTTTTATAAAAAGTTTTTTCATTGATCGTATGTACAATTAAACTTCTAAAAGTATACACGGTTGGTCCTATGACATTGTAATCAAATCGTTGATAAACATTTTTCGACTTTTCGTTTTATTTTTAAAGACAATAGAATTATAATTCTGTCGCAGGGTACTTTCAAAACATAGAACACTCAGAATAACAATTTGTGATCACACACAAGTGTGTGTGTAGTAAACTAGCTGAACCCCGCGGTGTTACCCGCAGTTATACTTGTACTGCAGGTAAGGCCGCGGGGCGAAGCTAGTCTAAAAAATTTTAGATCATCAGCTATCTGCCAGTAGAAGTCCCGTCAAAAAAAATCCAGCCGTTCCAGAGATTACCCGAAACAAATAGACAGACAGGGAGACATTAATTGTAGAAAATATTATTTTGGTACATGTACCGTGTATGCATACATATGCATTTATTAAAAAGCCGTTATTTTAATATTACAAACAGATACTCCAATTTTATTTATTTGTATAGATTACGCCCTGACATGGAACAAATGGTCACACAAATATTTGTACTGGATGAGAGTAAAACCCATGACTTCTGACTCAGCAGTCAGATACACAAACGACTAGACTAATAAGCTAAAGATTCACACACTATAATTTCCACTTTGATCAAGTGTTATGTGCTATGTCTTCAATGTAAGCGTCTTCAATACAAAACTCATAGTAGTTTTATTTGTAGATTGAATGTTTTGAACCAATTACTGTACTTAACAGGATAGGCGACGTCTCAAGTAAGCCGAAAATACTTATATTATTTTCGTAGAATTTGTATGTGTGTGACACAACTTTCAAATGCCATAAAAAGACGAGGCTACGATAGGCTGATGATATGATGTAATGTTGAACAGAAAAAGGCTTAGGTAAATGAATGTGAGACATGCCTAAAGATAATAAACTCGTAAAAGAGCAATGATTGTTACTAATCTTAGAATGTTATCAAGCGTTTCGCTTAAGTCGTTTAAAAGCTTGGGTTTGAAGTCCACTATAGTTTCCAAATTTGACAAATACCCATCACATAAATTTTACTTTATTTCACCTCACGAATAAATCTATGTTACACCGAGTAAAACTACTTCAAATATTTATTGATAGAGCTAAGAAAATTTAAATTCTTCCAAAACTTTATTTGTAGTTAAATTTCAATTTTAATAAAAGTATTTGCTATGAAAACCTGGTATTTGATAAACATACGATGTATTTAAATGCATACGCATAATATGAATCAGACTTTTACACGAAAAAATAATCAGGCTTTTCCTTGTCCTTGGTGATACGGAAGCCAATCCAAGTTAATCACATTTCTTTAATTATTTGGCACTATTACCATTAGTTATTGAAGTGAAAACTTCTTTAAATTATTTTTACGGGAATTAACGCGATCACATATCAAAAGCTTGCATTGGCGGTGGTTATAGGCAGGCAGGCTCGCGACAGGACACGTGACCTGAGCGTAAGACGGCAGCGTAGGGCGCTTGCGAGACTACGGCGGCACAGGACACTCGCGCGAGTGTGCATGATGACAGTTGATGGCTCAACTGTGTAATATGACATGACTGGTAATTTGTTAATACTGTATAGCATTAATCTATATGTTTATAACATCAAAGTAAGCATTTTTTACTTCTTTTTATCGCGCATTTTATTTAAATAGCAAAGAGGCTCATTTCAGGTGAGTCTAAACAATTGTTTGTTTATAGTTTTGAGTCATCACTTCTGTCGGCATCCTCATGACTGCTTTGTGTTTTTTTTATATATTTTTATCATACACTGGAAGTATTTAAGCAGTGAGCGTGTAAAGTGTGCATCAAATGTTAGTGGTGTATTTATTAGTATGTCGCGTAATTGCGTCGCGCGTGAGACGCTTTGCTGCCTCGTAAATGCGTCGTGGGTTTACGGCGACACGGTTATGCGACGCTGCGCCGTCGTCGCAACGATCGCACGATATGAATACGCACGGTTTTACGACACGCCTTACTGCCTACACTGATTATATTGCCACACCACAATCTCGATGAAGTTATTCTTAGGCTCTTTACTCATGAGCCTGAAAGAATTCACCTGAAAAGTACAGTTGGAATATTTAAAATATCGGTTTTGGAACGTCAATTACGAAGATGGTCCACAATTTAGACATATCTGTACTTAATATTATAAAGCTGAAGAGTTTGTTTGTTTGAAGGAAGTTTCTGAGGAACCGCTTGTCCGATTTAAAAAAATCTTTCAGTGTTGGATACTACATTTATTGAGAATATATAGAGGCTTTATATCATCACGTTAAAACCAATGGAGCGGAGCACCAATGGAGATTGTTTCAAAAACGGGGGAAAATTATCTCGTCAGCTAGTTTAATTTATAAAAATAATCATAGGCCTTTTACCTATGATTTATTTTCATAATACAATATTGGAATTTGCCTAAGTCGGGGTAGAACCTAAGGCATTTAAAATTATATAGGTTTCACCCAAACGAATTCAAGTTAGCAAATAATTGACTTAGTTTTTTATTTAATTTCGTCTTACGCTTTATCAATAGTCATATTTGTTCATCGTTTCGATAAGGTTTTATGTTATGGGGTAATAGATAACATAAGCCTTGCGGTATTTTTTTTATCTACAATGAAATATTCACTTGAATTTTTGCGGAACGGTATGCAGAGGCAGGAAAACGGCTCATTTCCAGTCATCCTTATCTTATATTTGATCAAATATCTGTGATAGACGTAACTAAGCCGCGGTTCTTAATAGCTACGTACTGAAAAAAATATCGTAAGTAGAACGTTGCAATACAAACATGCTGTGTACTGGCATCATGTAAAGTTCTACAGAGTAATAGGGTGTCAGCATTTATGACAGTGAGCGCGGCTACAGACGTGTGTTTTGTTTTTGTTGTAAAGGAATAACATTGAAGGGTTTCTTTATATTTTAATTTGGATTTAATATATTAAATATGATGTAAATAAAATGTATTGTACTGCTGTATTTGTAACTTTACATAATATATGTAAAGTTGCCTTATTATATAATATCCTTTTCCTTCGGAGTTCCGAAAGCTTTTCTATATGAATGTTGGGAGCCTTACTAGTGTTAAAAAGTGGAGACACAGTTTAAGATTATTGAGATGTTTGTTCCACCGCTTTTTCTTTCCGATTGAAACGGTAGGAAGTGGTGATAGGTAGGGCGTTTACGGTAGACCTTATTTATTTAAATAACGATCTTCAAACAAGACTGGCACTTAAGTAATTTTAAAGAAATAACTTTTATTTTCTTATGGAAAGTAAGTTTTTTTATATACAATGTAAACAAACTATATTGTAATGTACATAAATAAACGCTATCGTATCGTTATCACTCAGATCATAGACTTATACTGTTATAGCTGTTTGTGGTAAGTTTTACGTACGTAAGTCATATCTATATTTTTAACAAACATTCTTTAAGCAATTTACATAATATTTTATTACATTGTTTTGCTTATACCAGAAAATTATATTATTAAACATTTTACGATAATGTTGATTCACAACATTGGTCGTAGTACTTCTACAAAATAAAACACTTGCGTAGCAACGTAGAACTTAATCACAATCTTTAATAAAAACATCTGGAAAGACAGATAGATTAACAATCTTAGATAGGCTCTGATGTTGGTCACATTTTGGTTGGTTGTCACAAAAACATGGTTCAGCTACAAATGCTACGATTAAAAAAGTATTAACGTGAAAGCTTCAGAATATGCATCTTCGTGCCGATACTAGAAAGGTACTTTGTCGAGTTTTCGTGTCTACCACTAGTTGTATGATGAAGATTTCTTTGTTTTTACACATAACGCCATCTAGTCCCAAGCTAATCAGAGCTTTATTACGGGTACTAGACAAGTGATATAAATACGATTTGTGTTTTTGTAAATACATACATATTATCATAGAAAATACCCAAACTCCAAAACAGATATTTGCAGATATCATAGAAACATTCGGTCCGAACCGGGAATCGAACCCGAGACCTCAAGCCGAGCAGGCGCATACGCTACCAATGCGCTACTGAGGCAATTGTAATAATATATTATTTCTTGAAATAGGTATTTCTTTTGACAAATACTACAAAAAAAAAAAAATTGGCAGTCATAAGGTCTGCCGATAGAAGTGAAAACTTAGAATGTTATTTGTAACAAATTGTAATATATATGAAAGCTCTTGAAGAACTATTTACGGAGAAAATCTTTGGACTGCAATTCATTTACATTTATATTGCATTAAACTAATGAAAATTAGAAGTCAAAGTCGTGACAGTCACTTGACCATACGCAACGGAACAGAGACAGCGAGACGGTCGCTGCCCAGGACTAGTAGCGTCCTGGGTCGCGTTCAAAAAGCACATTAAATACTTTCTATATTGTCATCAAACGTGAGGTGCATCTTCACTAATAGCAAAAATGATCCTTCTTGGCTTCTAGTTAAATATAATAATAATGATATCCCAAAAATGTCCATACATTTAACACACAACGCTATCTAGTCCCAAACAAAGCAGAGCTAGTATTATGGGTACTAGACAACTGATAAAAATACATGTATGTTTTTTTTATTAAAAGAAAACACCTAAGCTCCTGAACCAATATTTGCAGATCTTACACACATTTGGTTCGACCCGGGAAGGGGTTTCGGTCTCATCCTACAGTACATATAGAAGAGACCGTACATATAGAAGACATATAGAAGAGACTTGTCGCGGTCTCCGGTCGCGGTCTCCTGTCTCGGTCACTTAACAACTTTTAATAAAAACAATACCTGATGACAACATAAATGTTTTTGAAAACTATCAAGAAAGCAGAAATTCGGATACATGTTAATTAAACTGAAATAATGACAAAATCTTTAGATAAAAAAAAAAGGATATTTCAAATATAAAGCTAAGAACACAATAGTTGACTACTGTTATGCCCAAGTAAAAATGTTTTCTCCGTAAAAAAACTATAGAATACTATAGATCCACTAATCATGAAGTTATCGGGCTTTCTACCACGTTGCTCTTGAGTACTAAAGCAATTAAATAAATACATTTCTCCAATCCGGGTAGGTACTATCTCCTTTTCGCGAAGCTTAATACACCTTGACAAATAAGCTTAATAAAAACTTTCTCCGGGGACCGTCTTAAAGCGGCTGAAGTAGGTCGAAATTTGTTCTGCGGTTTTGTTTAATAACTCTCTGAACTGTGATGAAGCTTTTCCTTTGTCAGAAAGGATTGAAAAGCCTTGTCTTGGAGCTGACTCACACGGAACAGCAGATATTAAATCTTTAGAAGAAACTCAAACATTAAGAATGAATAGTGTTTGTTCGTAAATTAAATATACCTCCCTGACATCACTCACTTCAATCACTTCCCTTCGCGGCACCGAGCGGTTAACGTGTGACGTTGCGTTGTGATAATTTAAATATTGTTTTTTTGTGTATTCTCGCGACTGTTTCCCGGTTTGTGGGCGGTTTAAGGTTGTATATAGTGTTTTTTAACAAATAATCTGTAAGTTTTTACCCTTTTAAATACAAATATTGTGTTAGTTTCCTTTATTACGGCTATCGGTAAGTAATTTTATTATATTATTAAAGTGGGTAGGAATAATATTTTGTTTGTATTATTTACTTTTCATCTTTTTTGATTTTGAAGCTATTTTATTGATTTTCTTCTAACTGGTGTGTTATTATTTGACCATGTCGGTTGTTGGCGAGTTACCGGATCCCGGTGGTACAAACGAATTTTCAACACCAACCGGTAAGGGATTGTTTGGTAGAATGTCGCCAACAAATTTATCGCCAAAGGACATTAGAACGGAAAGAATTAGGGCTTCGGACTCGGGCGGGAGTATTTCGTCTCTTAGTGGTCATGATAGTTGTGGGGCGTCTGACTATATTGAGTTGGTGTCTCAGGCAACCGAATATTTGGCAAAAATTAACGAATTAGTAAACGATCAAGGGTCGCGAATGAATGTGGGTAATAGGACGGCAATTATGGACATAACCCAGCGGATTACCGGTATCGTCTCATTGTTGGCAATTAAATCTTCTAGCAATGAAACGAAATTAGCGAATCTCGAGCGCCAGGTGGGCGGTATCGCGGTTCAACAGCCGGGATTTACGTACGCGGACAAGCTTAAGCTTCGCTTACCGCCTGGTTCAGCTCCGTGTCCGGTGTCCGCTGAGGCGCGCGTATCTAGGCCGTGTGTTATTGCGTATCCTACAACGGAACGTTCAACGGATTATGCAACTTCGTCAGCCACAAAACAGGCTCTCATGAAGGCTATTAAGCCCAGTGACGAAGGTTTTCAAATTGTAGGCGTTAAAAAAACCGCAAGGGCAGGCGTCGTGTTGCGGGTTGCAAATGAAAGGCAGCTTAAAAAACTAGAATCAGTAAACGCCATTAAATCAGCAGGCTTACGCTTAGAAAAGCCGAAAGGCCGAAGGCCCCGTATAATTGTAAAAGACGTACCCAGTTCTATGGAGGATCGTACTTTCCTAACAGCTTTATATCGTCAGAATATCAAGGACGAATTAAAATTAACTGAAAGCGACTTTTTAAAATCAACCAAAATTGTCAGGCATCGTAAACTAGAACACGGACGCCAATGGATAGGCTTAGAATTAGAGACAGAAGTTAGGAAACACTTAGCTAGCACAAAAGATAAATTATACATAGACTGGGCCACTTGTAGGTTTATAGACGACTTAGAAGTAGTTCGTTGCTTAAACTGTCAACAATTCGGTCATGTTCAAAAGTTTTGCACTATTAAAACTCCTACCTGTGCCAATTGCGCCGGCAGCCACGATACAAGAGCTTGTTCGATTAAGGACACACCAGATTTTAAACCGAAATGCGCACAATGCAGCCGGTACAAAAAACCATGTGACCATCGATGTGGATCACAGGACTGCTCCACATATAAACTTAAATTAGAGCAGCTAATCCTAAACACTAATTACTGAATAGTTTTACAGCAGTAGTTTAGTAATTGTAGTACTTAATTAATAATGGATAATATCTCAATAGGCCAGTTAAACCTACATAATGACAAAATAGCTACGTCAGAATTAGACAATTTAGTTTTGGAACAAAAGTTAGATATTGTCCTTATACAAGAACAATATCAAAGCGCTCGCTTGCGGAACAATGTAGTACAACTAGATGGCCGGTCACGGGCTGGGATATATGTTGCAAGTTCTACTTTTACGGTAACATCTTTGCGTAACCTTATGACGTCACACTGCGCCGTTGCTGAGATTTCATCCTCCACCTGTAAGGTTTATGTAGTGAGCTGTTATTTTCAGTTTTCACATCCCATTGATCCTCATCTACATCATTTACGTTTCGTTTTGCGGTCCCTCGTGGGACACAAAATTATCATTGGCGCTGATGTCAATGCATCTTCTACTTTATGGTATGGCAAGCTGCGTTCAACTGACATGGCCCGGCGCTGTGCGGTTGAAGATTTTATTGCGGAAATGAATCTTACCATTCACAATACCCCTGATGCACCACCAACTTTTTGCAGCCCCATGGGTGAGTCTTCTATTGACGTGACGCTTACGCGCGGCGACGTCTCGATATCTGGATGGCGTGTCCTACCGGACGCATCCTGTAGTGATCACCGCTTAATCGTGTACGAATTCATACCAATTGTTGCACAACATCCACTAATAACTCCGTACAATTTTAGATATAAAACTAAAGGGGCAAATTGGGCTTTATTTGGTTCACTCTTTGCAGTACATGCCAAAGACTTCACTCGCAGTTGTCTATCAGCTGAGGAAAGCGCAGAAATATTGTCAGACACTTTCACATATTGTGCTGATGTTTGTATAGGCCGCGGATCTATCACTAGCACTCGTAGATGTGATTGGTGGAACTATAAATTGGTCGAATTACGTAGAATCCATCGGAAAGCTCGTAAAAAACTAAATGTCATTAAAAAGCGTAACGTAACAGGAGATATTTACAATAATGCTCTCATTGCTCTTAGAGTTGCAAGGTCTCACTACAGGGCAGCAGTGGAGAAATCAAAGGGAAATTTAATACGCAAACTTGTAGATAAACTCGATAGAGAGGGTCCGTGGTCACCTTTGTATCATGAATTTAAGGCAAATAGATCTATCGACCTTGCATACGTACAGAACATCAAAATTCATAACAGTTATACTACAGGAGTAGAAGAAACAGCAAAATATCTTTTAGAATCACTTGTGCCCGACGATCGGCCGGAGGATGACACTGATTATCACCGACAAATTAGGCAGTGGGCCATCGAACCACCATTGTCTCCAACGTCTGACTTACCATCTTCAGACGAATTTCTTGGTATTGTTAGGTCATTACCACTAAACAAGGCTTCGGGCGACGATAAAATATCAAATAAAATGATAAAAGAAGCTTGTAAACTCTCGGGTGATACGATTTTAACAGTTTTTAAACGTTGCATTGCGGAAGGAGTATTTCCTAGTGTTTGGCGGTGCGGTAATATTCGTATAATACCAAAACACGGCGATAAGCCGCCGGACGATCCTGGGTCCTATCGACCTATAACACTGTTACCATCGCTAGGAAAGCTTTTAGAACGTCTTGTAGTGCCTCGACTTCTACCGGGTGGAGTTAAATTTCATGATAGACAATTCGGATTTACGTTGGGAAAATCAACAACAGATGCGGTCATATCTGTAAGGAAAACTGTCACCGAGTCAAGGTTTCAATACGTCTTAGGTATCTTCTTAGATATATCTGGCGCCTTCGACAACGCGTGGTGGCCCATGTTATTGCTAAAATTAAAATCAAGAGGATGCTTTAAAAATATTTATTCCCTAATCTCCTCATACTTCACACAAGGCACAACAAAATTAAGACTTGGGCATCATTCTGTGTCGAAGGCGCTTACGATGGGGTGTCCTCAGGGCTCGGTGCTAGGTCCATACTTGTGGAATATAGGCTTCGACGATTTTCTTACAATACCTATACCACCCGGATGTACTCTAAACGCGTATGCGGACGACGGTTTATTACTGGTGGAATCTGATACTAGAGCGGGGCTTGAGAGTCTGGCTAATAGATGTTTGAACTTAGTATCTCTATGGGGTGTACGTAATCGCTTGACTTTTGCACCAAACAAAACCTTCCAGCTACTTCTGAAAGGTAACCTCAAATCACCGCCGTGTATTAAATTTCAAAATGTTACTGTTAAAAATAAAACCTCGGTTTGCTATTTGGGATTAGTTTTAGAAAGAAATTTTTCATTTATCGAACATATTAGAACAGTTAATGAAAAGTCTAAAAAAAGTTTCTTTGCTCTGACTAGAATATCAACTGCCACATGGGGTCTTTCATTTAATACATTAAAAATCATATATGGAGCTACTTATTTGGGTGCTGTTTGCTATGGTGCTCCCGTATGGGCCGATAGAGCGACTGTAGGTGCTGTCCGTCGCAAACTGCTACAAGGCCAACGACTTGCATTAATCTTCTTATGCAAAGCATATAGGACGGTTAGTACTGAGGCATTACCGGTATTGGCGGGTGTTCTTCCGGTCGATCTCGAGGTGCAAAGACGTGCAGCCATGTACTATTCTACAAAACAAAACATGGAATGCGATTTTTTGGGCGTACGAGACCGCGATAAAATCATAAGATTGTTTCAACAGCAATCCAATGTCTATGACGACCTAATGGATGAATGGCAACAACGATGGGACGAATCATCTAAGGGGCGCCACCTCTACCAGTTCTTTCAATCTGTTCGCGAACGGATGTCGAGGACATGGCTCGAGGTAGATCACTGTGTCGCTCAATTTCTTACGGGCCACGGTAACTTTAAGAGCAAACTACACTCATTTAAATTAGTCGATTCACCACTGTGTCAATGCTCAACACCCGATACTAGCTGTGAACAATCGGCTCATCATGTTCTCTGGGAGTGTAGTCTTTGGTACAATGAACGTAACACAATGCTAAATAGCTTACAAATGACATCTGGGGCGGTATACTATGGGGATCTTGTGTCAACTGCGGTGAATTTCCGTGCGTTTAGGCGATTCTGCCATACATACTATAGTAATCAAATATAGCTCACTTAGGACCCCTAATACTTTATCCGTGGTGCTTCCCGGTTTAAAAAAAGGTGTCTGCCTATTTTTGACTTCATTTTGTCTCCCGCTTTGCTAAGGAGGGAAGTGAAATTATCATATTTCCAACTCCTCCTGTTTTTCTTCTGATTAATTTCGTTGCGGGTTCCAAGACAGTTCATATTTTTTCCTGGGACTTCCCGAGTGTCATAACTCGGTGTGTTCGTGGGTCACTGCTGTTGATCCTGGTGTACAGGAGTTACAGCGGTGGGCATGTGGGTGGGATTAGTCCCAATACCTCCCTGACATATATTATTATACAGTCCACTCGTGTTGAACGAACTTGCGTTGATTGGTCATTGACAGTTAATAATGCAGGATCTGAACGTATGAGTTGAGGCTCATTACGTCATTACTAATAGATATAATATTAATTTACGATATTAATTTCAAAGTGTTTTTGCATAAACACCGGCTTTTGATCTTTAGACTTTCGTGTCATTACAACGACACTGAGCTAATTGAAGGCTGTAAATTTTGCTTCAGGCCTTTGAAGTATATTTTATACTAATTCATAGTATATATACATACACTAGCTGATCCACGCAACCTCGTTTGCGTCTCCTATTGCCCGTAGCGTGATAATTTTCCCCCGTTTTTCAAACATTCACCATTGGTGCTCCGCTCCTATTGGTCTTAGCGTGATGATATGTAAATATGATAGCCTATGAGCCTTTCTCGATAAATGTACTATCCAACACTGAAATAATTTTTCAAATCGGACCAGCGGTTCCTGAGATTAAGGCTTTCAAACAAACAACCTCTTTAACTTTATAATATGAAGTATAGACAAATATATTTAGTAGAACGTCTCAGTTCTTTTTTATTTAAAAGTAAAATACAAACATTATAAATTCTATTCAATTCTTAAAATATTTATTTTATATTTGGTAAATACAATTCTGTGAGGACTTGTCTATATTTTATTTTTCGGATATCTACTCAACCGCAATGCAAATTCCTTATATCTTATGTGTTTTCCTTTTTATGTTTGGACATTATTACACTTTTGAATTTGAAATTTGAATGATTTACAATCGTCATTATCTTAAAGACATAAAGTTTACAATTATGTAAGACTTGTTAATTACAAAGTATAATGAAAATAAAGAGCGTGGATACTTGTAAAAGTAATTGAGCCGGTCCCACACTAGTCACATACGTAGGTATCAGTCTGTTAGGAAAAGAGTTCATTAAATGAGGTTTTATGTAGTCCATTTGTGAGAACTTAAAGAGGTGAGTTCTTGAAGTGTGTCGAGTGGCTGAGAGTCCGCGTCTCGCCCGCACTTCGACTACGCTGAGGGCAGGCTTCGGGCCGACAGACAGACAAGGCGACGACTTCTTTGATTAAAACTTATGCAAATCGTAGAGCGAGTCAAGTGGCTTCGGCAACTTACCAAACGATAGTTAAGAAGCGAGTGTGGTGCAAGTCATAAGCGTTGATGTCTTTATCAAACTTGATAACTGTATAGCTATACAAACACCCGTGTGTTTCGTGGATGCTATAAACGACTTTACGAATCAAAAGAAAATAGAGAGAAAAGTACAGATTAGGTTACAGACTTTTTAACCCGACATCTAATATTATCTATGCTTTTTCAATTGATTTCTTTCATGATTTGGATCAAATGAGTATATTGTTTTTTCAAACTTAGAAAATTAAATGTCAATAAAGACAGAAATTATTTGGCAAAATTTTAAAGGTTTATATACATTCTAATATCAAAAAAATAGGGATCTTTTTGTTCTTTTAAAAATCCTAGTTATTAAATAGCTACAGAAAAAAAGAGACATAGAATTAATAAATCAGACATACACTTCAAAGTCGCTACCGCTTATGACCCGTGTATATGAGTTTTCAAGAAAGCGGTACGTCCCGGCGCCGCCACCTAACTATTTGTGCGGATTTTAATTAAGTTTGTGAGGTTTGAGTGAAGCGCACCGCGTCGAACCGCGGCGCGTCGCGTCAGCGAAATAATTACAATATTGCACCAAGCGCTGTGCCAACAGATCATAAACACTTATTGTTAGCGCACTCTAGTTAATTGATTCAGGTTAGACTACTTTCAATTACTTTTCAAAGATGGCTCGAAAACGAGAAAAAGACTGTCACGTCAAGGTGTGACTACCTTAATGAAAAACTGAAATAAATGTCAGGAGTTTATACATAGTGTATAATAGGATTAGATGTTATATTAAGTTACAAGTTGTGAATTCAGGTCATGTAGGATCTGTTTATCTTGTTGTTAGTGATCCTGCCTGCTAGGACAGAGGTAGCGGGTTCGTTTGTATGTTTGCTTTGTGTGTTGAGAAGAGCACGACCACTTGTTTCGTGTGTGGATGTAATTTATCTGTAGGTAATGTGTTTGTATTTACTAAATATATGTGACTAAGTATATGTGATCAAATTTTTGTTAGAATCTGTTTATCTCTTGTGGGATACCTTCAATGTGTATTTATATTTAATTGTTTTTTTAATATAACTATGCTTACGTGAATTGCGATAGGTATTAACTTAAATACATACCTTAAGAAGTTATAGACCTTAATGTAGAAAAAATAAATTCTTTACCGAGTTTTTGTGTCTAAAAGATAGGCAGCATAAGTCAAGATCAAGATTGACCAGAGATCTCTGGATCAAATAACTAGTAGCCGGTCAAGCGTCTTTCCGTTTCATCTCTAATTTATGTATGAAATAGAAATCGACACATAACAAAAAAAGGGTTTGACAGATAGGTGGAAAATTGCTAACTTAAAAGGGTTTCCTATTTAATGCGTGACAATGACGTTTCCAATAAAAGTAGAAATGTGACTGTAGATTGACATAATTTTATATTTTCTCTATTCTTTATACCAGTGCATAGTCCTTCAATTGTAGAGATACTCCCTAATCTGAGAGAGACAGAAAGACTCAACACTATACCTATTTATAATTTATAAGTGAAAGATCCAATTAAGATGTGACATTGAAAAATCTATATGTCGTTAGCGCAACGTCAAATGAAGTGTAGGTCCTTCGAGCCAAAGGTCACGCAGCACGTCCAGACAATCAAATGGGTCGTGAGTACAAGCATCTATCACTTAACGTTTAACCTTTATTAACCAACGATCTGCTATAAAAGGATTCAATATTTGAGTTATAAATTGAAATGCGATCGTTCGTAACGTGAACTGATTTAGATTATCACAATGATATTTAATATATAAAAAGAGGGATTATCATAAAACTGTCATGATATGCGTATTCATATATATATATATACAAAGTATTCTGAATGTATAATTTGATCTCGAATCTCTTATATTCGATTGTATATGATTTTATAATCAATAAAAACTCTAAAGACTTAATCTGTCCCGTCACACTTAGGTTAAACATTCTTAGTAGTAAAACAGACCTAATGACCGACTTATAAAACTACTGCGAAAAATAGTAAACAATTCATGTAAAGTACATGAAAAATTACTTAGTAATAATTTTCAATTACGAAACCCTAAACTGCCATGAATGCTGTGATGCGCACTTGGCCGGTTTTTATTTTGACTTTTCAAAGTGCTGCGTGCAGAGCATAAATTATTTTTGATACACCAAAAAGCACTTCTCTTAAAATGCATAAAAGAAAGATTATTTCTAGCTCAGCCTAATTCTAAATTATTAAGTGCAAGTTCAAGAATCTTCTTTCAATTTCATGGTCATCATTTTCCTAGACTTTATTATTCATACGATTATTTTGGGTCAGCTACTAGTTTAACCTGTTTTACCTCAATATCTGTTTTTCCACAAAGTGACTGGCATCGGACTTTCGCAATCCTAAGTCGAAATGAATTCGATGGTTGGTCAAGTGATTTGATTTGATTTGAAGGCCAAACGATTGTCATACCATGATAATGAGATGAGATAAATTCATAACAAACGGGACCATTTCTTTGTTTCATATTTTAATATTAACATTTTTGAGAATTAACAATATAAATAAGGAGCCAACCTGCATCATTAAAGACATTTATCAGATTTCTCATTTATGAGTTTTAAGTACCAACCTTGAGCAAAAATAGAAGTTTTGCTAGGATAAAAGACTACTCGAATTAGGAAACTTCTCTTCAAGAATATTTAACAAATAGAACATTTTATTTGGTCAACTCCTTCAAATTAAAATAACTATATTTACTGCTTGAGGTAATTACGTACATGTATGTGAAAGCATAAATTAAACGAGTTTGTTGATAGAATGCAAGCTATTCAGAATACTTGCCGCGCATGCATGCGAATTTCAAATCCAAACTGCGATGCTCTGAACGCGAACCACTTTATATAAATTGGGACCTATTTTGCCCAACTGCGGCAAAGCCAAAGGAGGGTTATAATTTTGACAGGCTATGTATGTATGTATGTCCATCTGTTCCCTCATAGCTCCTCAACTCATTATTAGAACTGGACAAATGAGGTAATATTAGAAGCGTCTTGATCGTCCTCTGGTTATAGCTTATATTACGTGTAACTGAACTAATGTGACGCCCTCTAGCGGTCATAAAGTATTGTGTTACAAATAAATTTGAGATAAATAAGCCGTGTTTGAAATTATTGGAAAGGGCGTTACTTGTAAATTTAAAAAATAAAAATGTTATTAGCAATTGCTCGTGACTTTGTCCGTATTTATTCGATGATTATGATATTATATCGACACCAATACATTTTAAATAAAAAAAGTACAAATTCAAACCCAACTACTACAAAAACGACGCTGAAAAAGTATGAAACAACTTTAAAAAGCCGTAGTTACACGTTGTTAAAGTGTTAAGCTACGTTTACTACGTTTCTAAGTAACGTGTGACTACGGTTTTTCAAACTTGTTTCATACTTTTTCAGCGTAGTTTTTTTGTCATAGTTGGGTTTTAGTTTTTACTTTTTTTTATGAAGTTTCTAGTTTTGTTCTACTTTCTAGTCCAATATTTTTCTTGTTTGTCAAATACTAAACAAATCAAGTTTAACGTATGTGTATAACATATAGACACTCTCGCAATAGGCCGGGTTTTCTAATCAAAAAGTGATGCAATTTGTTGTATCAGTATCGGTTAAAACTGTCAATATGAGAGGAAACCTAAAAAGGGATGATATATCTTCAATTGAAGGGCGTATCCTTAGGTATAGCTGAATATGATGGGTTATTAAACGTAATGTAATAAGATTGTTATTAAACATAGCTGGTATGGCACTCGTCCAAGCTCTGATAAAACCGTTTTCTGGATCAAATCCAAAGTCACTAATTTAATGATCATTTATTTATTTGAACAACGTGGTATTAAATCTTTATCAAGTTCGTGTCTCCTGAAAAGTAAATACAATGTCCATTGACAAAGCTGTGACGTCTGAACAAAACGTTAGCAAACGTTATCCGCCACTAAATTCAAGCTTAGCAATTAATCAAACCTGAGGTGTAATCGAAATTTGTCAACCTCTGAGGCGCGGCTATGATGAATGACATTGCCTCACCAGGGGTCGCGGGTTTTAGCTTCAGGGGTGTCTAAAGTAATAAAAACTCGACTCTACTTGTTCTACGTATTTTATGATATAAAAAGGTAACCATTTCATCATAATTTCCTTACCTTGTAAAATCAAAACATCGACTGACTACCCGTGTAACATTTTGTGCATTCGCTACGCCGCTTCTTAACTGCTGAGTGTAGGTTTGATGTTCTGAATCTAGGTATTCTCCGTATCCCCGCAACGCAGATTATATTCTAGTACGGAGATATTTTTTCCGAAAGAAAGTAAAAAAGAAAATCATGATAAAAACATTACAATATATGCTAAAGTCAATATTATGTAATCATTTATGACTTTGATACAAGTTTACAATACAAATACAATCAACATTATCACCTGCGGTCATTCCCTCTGGTAAGTATCTTCTAAGCTAAGCGGTTGAGCTGTATACTACTTATCGTTGGTTCACTACACTGTTGGTTTAGGATCAGAAGTTATCGCACGTCAATAGCACCAACAGCTGTGACCCTGCACACTAGCCAAAGGTCACCATCTACCACATTGGAACACCAATCTTCTGACACTGTAACAGAGTTCAGATTCGTGTAGTTAAGTTTATAAGTTATAAAGTTGCAAGCCATTTGTTGGGTGGTAGATGCTTGATTCGTATCTCGCGATATTGTCTTATCGCTCCCGTTCATCTATTAGACGCTATGGCTGTTTTGTAAGTTTAATATTTTGTTTTACAATCGAAGCTGATGCTGGCTGTAATAAAGTACCTATATATTACAGTCCCGACGTTTGAATAGATAGAAATACGTAAGATAAGCTATGAATGCGCAATAAACATTGATAAAGTAATGTCGATTTCACAAGATTTGTCTAATATTAGTAAATGGAAAGTTTATGACTATGTCTTTGCCACGTTTAGAGAACAGTCCCGAAGCCACCAAGTTACAATAAATATTTTACGAAATATTACAAAAAATATTATAATACGTTCTATATAGATATTTATATGCTGTAAATCGACTTCGATCAGGTTCTACAGTTCTAACTATTGCATTGTACCTTCTAAACTATAAACTATGTATCATGTGTATAGTTTGAACATTAAAAGTATATAATAATAATTATTTTTACGGGAATTAACGCGATTATTTAAAGGTTTTACATACCTCTGATATGCCTGCTGTAATTGCTTACCATCAGGAGATAGCTCTGTTGTTTCTATGTTAGCTCGTTTGCCCGCCAATTACATAAAAAAAAATCTTAACCAAAACACTTAACATTATACCCTAAAATCCCAAATCAGCATAGCTATATGCAGCAACATATAACCATATTACAAAAGAAACTAAAAAAAATCAAGTCGTATGAGAAACGACGGTGACTTTGATCTTGTAATTCAATTACTTTATTTGGAACCTAATTATTTGATACTTAAGTTATTGAATCATGCGACCGTAACAGTTTTAGTATCCACGAGTTGAATAGAAACATGTGAAGTTCGTTTATAATTACATTCAGTCGATGATAGCTCCGCTAATTATCCTCGGATTACGTACAGCTCCCTTCCACGCTGCGGATTGATGAAATGCTTTTATGGTTCCACTTTGTAGAGTTAATAGCGTCATGGAATGGGTTATAAAGTGAATTTCTACTTAATGAGATAACGGCGTCGATCCTTTCAGTACTTGTTGTGAATTCAATTATACTTCTACCCAATTGAAGTTGTGAAGTGAGTTGACGTAAGTAGTAGCTCCGCAAGTTGACCTTCTATCGAAATTAAGTTTTGAGATAGAAGGAAAATGTGTAAGGTTAGTTATCAATGTAAGAAATATTGTTCAGTTTTGATTACTGTATACTTTTGAAATTACGCAAAAACCTTTGTTAATTGTAACAGAATAGATTTTTTTTATCTTTAAATATTTTTTTAAATTATACTTTTGTCATCGGTCCTCGGTAAGTCTACTAAGTTTAAAAGAGTCGGTTACAAACAAACAGGCACAGCTTATAAAAAGTGTGTAATATGTAAAGAGAAGGGTTCTTTATATGTGAATAGCAAGTTTGAATTAGGTAAATCATGAATTCGAGTATTTCTATCGACAAATTGTTTCTTTTTCTTAAAAAAATAACAATAAAATGATAAAGATTCATTCTTGCCATCAAAAAAGTTTACACACATCACTTGGTACTCTGTAAAACTCACTCGTTCCTTAGTGTACTAACACTTATGTCCGTTCATTGGATTTGCGCGAAGTTTAATGCGACTCAAGTATTAAAAAATTAAATCCGAGAGCAGGGTGGTGGTTAATAGGTAATTTGTTTTCCTTTCTTGACTAAAGTAACTAATCAAAAGAATTCATATGACAGGTTTAACGTGCCAGACATATTCTGCTTATTGTGATGGTGCCTCTGTGAGCCTTAGCCCATCCTTGCCTGAGTAAAGTAAATAATTGTCTATCGAACACGGTGTTTATTTAAAAATGCCACCAGCAACCCCCACGAGGGGGTTGGGGCCGCACCCCTCCGCCGTGCATGCCCTGTGGAATCCGGCTCCAGACTCGAGATTCCTCCACCAGCTTTAAAGGCCTCACGCGGATCAAAGAGAAAGATTACGGTCAATTAGACACATCACAATTAATTCATGCTGATCATTCAATCTCTTTCAGTGTGCACTCAAGATTCAGGCGGATTAATGTTCTTTTATCAAGGAGTTCTATCCCGCGATAACAAAATCAAACTCCATTGCCGCCTGCGGTAGTCGCATTACCGTTATGCTACGCGGGCCTTCCCGGTTTGGAACTCGAATCCAAATTCTCCTGCCCGACGCGACGACAATCAAGCTTAACCTTGCCCATAGAACCTCCATGTAGCCGACCATTAAAACTCCCTGCACTAAAATACACTCCCACAAGCCCAAACACGCCAACCTTAGTATAAGGCACCATATTGACAGATCACCGAAGTACAGTCGTGTAGCAGAACTAAACGATGATCAGACGCCGAGCTCCACCCGACCGTACCTCGCTTTCACCTCACTATGAACTCTACACTGAGGCCTACTCATACATCTCAAAACATGGTACCTGTAGAATCAATCGTGATGCCTAGTAATTGAATAACTGAGCGAATACATCTACATTTCTAACAATTACTACGATACTCAGACCGGGATACAACTATATATTAAAATAATGAGCTCTTTATCCTACGAGTTATATTAGAGGACAACGACTCACCTGGTTTCCTTCAACGTTATATATCTTTAACTTACTCAAAGTGAACGCCTCGCACTCTGGTACGCGCCTACTTTCAACCGAACTCTTCGCTGGCTCCAGACTAACTGCCCCTACTCCTCTGCTTGTTCAAAGCCAAGTGCCTCTCCTAAACTTAGTAACTCTCCACGACACCGTCCCCGAAAGCCGCAGGTAGTCCCTACTCTCTTGTCTTATAACTTTCAAACTTTGGTTTTATGACTAACAGATGTGAAGGGTCTCATGACCGTCCGTGTTAAAAAAAAAGTGCAATAAGTGTTCAAACTACTTATCAGGGTCGCCGCGTTTTTTATTAGAAAGCCCTTTGGACAATCGCACGTGAGAACTTTGCGTTCTTCATTACTATTAAGATTTTAACATGGCGGACAATATTATTAAAGTTTAATTACGTGGCTTTTAGAGGTACCATCTCATTCCCCCCCCTGAAATGCAGACGCGAAGACTATTTCTAAGCGTATGGGATTTCACTTATCTTTAAATTGTAACCAGTGACTGGATTAGCTCTTTGTCTAAATTACTTTCAAAACTTATCAAATCGCATGAGTTGATATATTATAGTCGTATAAGTGTATGGTACTTTACACATTTGAGAATCGGTTTAGCAGTCACGCTCCAGGCTCTCCTTTACAACCTTCAAACCCGATAATGTCAGGATTCTTTCCAAGCAAGTTTTGGTTCTCCAGAACTAACTGCTGTATTGGAATATTTCAGTAATATGTTTTAGTAGTATGGTTCCACTATGGCGTGGTAGTAGCATGGGATGATAGGCATGGTATTGTAGCACTTGGATACGTTTTACACACCGATACCAAAGGTAAGTTTTGTTTGATAAGGTTCGTACGATTTGACTCGTTATTTTATTCATGGCTTAGAATATGATAGTTGATCCAACTGTGTTGTCTCTTATAACTGGTACAATCAAGTTAGTCCCATTGGCTTATTCTCATACCCTATCGATTCTCATACGAGATCCACTTCTAGTGGTTTGTTCCTATAAGAACAACTCGAATTCTTATTAGGTAGCTGACAAACGTTGTTTAGCGAATATGCTTGGTTGATTCTAATACGACCTGTTGATTTTGTACCAGACAGGTAACTGATAAAAGTGATTTCGCAACTGTGCTTGCTTTATTTCAACATGACCTGTCAATTTTTATATCAGACAAGGTAACTGATAAAAGTTATTTAGCAAATGTGCCTGGTTTAGACCAATACGATTTGTTGATTTATACCGGATAAGGTAACTGGTAAAGGTTATTTAGCAAATGTGCTTAGTCTATTTCTCTGATAAACATTGTTTAATAAACGCGCTTGTATATCTTAATACGGCCTGTTTATCCGATGTTATTTGTATAATGCTACCTTTAAAGTGAGTACTTGTTGTATACCTGATCATTAATTGTATTGTAAAGACGTTCCTTAAGTATCTCCACACCTCGTTTTGCCATATTACATTCTACACTCCCTCCATGTTTTACAATTATAACTGGCCAGAACGGCAGCTTACAATAACTCTACTAGATGCATTACAATTGCAATATATAATAAATTATACATTATTAATTAGGATTTGTACATTGTAAAATCTGGCATACCAATATGGTATTATCTACCTATCAATATTTTTGACTACTCTTCGTCTTCCAACATCAATTCATGAGAAGTTTACATACCTCGGACTTGCAATCATTAACTAAGATTACCAGATAAAATTAGCGTGCACGCTCTTTCGCGCGAACTAACGCCTTAGCAGTACATTCTTCATTTCACCGTCGAACTCCCCAACCCCAAAGACGCTCCGCCGCTGTTCAGGTCTCATTGTAGCTCTGCTTTCTTGCGGTGCACCTTTGCTTGCGAACTAACCCGCAGTCACGAACATCAGCAGCTCTCGACGAGTTGATTGCATTTCACATTATCCCCCATCGCTGAAACATGATGATACCACAGCAGAGAATTTGTTTTGGATGGTATGACTTTCACGATATTATCTCGTGATATCAACACAAAATGTTTCATTTGAATACACACAATATATGTCTGTATTCTTCAACATTTAGAATTATTTTTTAAACTATTACTTCAACAAGAGACCTTTCACCAGCATCTTCGTCTATTATCAATTTTTAAATAATGCTTCCATCAACCACGTTATTGTACGCACTCGTGTGTACTTTAACATAACAATAGTACTATCACCAGCATTTACGTCTAATGACATTTTTTTAATAATGCTTCCATCAACACATTATTATACACTTTAGCGTGCACTTTTACACATCTAATTGGTAAAGAGTTTTTTTTTTTTTCCTATCAATAATATCTCCATCATCCACGTCTCTGAATGTTTATGAGTATATTTATAGCCCTTTACATCAGTAAACCAATATTTGTCTAAGTATTACTTCCCAAAAGTGTTCATCATCCCATCATCTGTATGCACATGTGCAACTTTAACAATCTAACTTTTACTTTAATATATAAACACCCTTCGCTCCATCTGCATATATTCAGAGGCATTCAGTAGTTAAATCTTACTTAATTTGGATTTTATTTAATCATGGTGTTCAATTAATGATTCCATTACTATCTAGTTTGTATTAGACTCTCCAGGTTAGTTAATCTTTACTAGTCCCCGAGATTGTTATCCCTACGAACTCTTAGTCATTTATCTAACATCGTAACGTGCAAAAGTCTAACTCGTAAGTCTGCACTAACTGAAGTTACATTAGCTTTCGATCAGATTAACTCCTCTAATCGTAATATACTTTGCATATAATACTCGCATCAGCTATTAGGTTGTGTCTCTTAATCAAAAGATTCTAAGGCTACGGATATGTGATTCAAGTTCACTTCCGTTTTATTTACTTAACTGGTGTTTTACCTACAACCACACAAGTAACTTCTATGTCTGTTTTGTCTACAATTGACAATTATCAGTACGTGCACAACGTTAACCAATGTTATATTTGTTGAAACATGATTTGTATAGCTAACATATGAACTAATCTTAAAGATGTCAACCTGACGGTGACTCAACTGTCATCTAAAAATTGATCTAACAACTTTAATCAATTATATGTTTATATCGAACATTAAAATGTTACCTCACGTGTTTGTGTATCACACATAATAACATATGTTTCATAGCTCCCTTCCGCCACCACATCTATGTATAGTGTGTTATAACTTAAATTATCTAACCGTAAGGACATCCTTACTAGTTCATTACATGAATCAGCTCGGGGATTGAACCCAATAAGCTTCTACGTTATGTGATTCTCTGTATTCTTCCCTTGCAACTCATCGCTTACTGCACGCCCGAACATCAACCTCATCCCCATCTTACATTATTATGCTTAATCAGGAATCTTAATCTAGATTTACTGTTAAATAAAAGACCCTCGCTCATAAGACTAACATTTAACTCTCGTAATCGGTAATCGAAGCCGCACAATACTTACAAACGTAAGCATCATAAAGCTACATTATCCAGTCCAGGGATTGAACCCGGCAGATTTTTTTTCGTTTATAGTTGTTGCGTAAATTACAACCTATGCTTAAACATCTGGCATCATAGAAAACTATTATTGACAGCCCTTTTTTTCTCAATGCATTTTGTTCTAGCGTCCTTTGTCCCCAGCGTCAATAGGCATCTCTATGTCTATCAAAAGAAATATTGTTTTTTTTTCGCTTTCATTTTTTTTTATTGCTTAGACACTAATTTAACGTTGGGACGAATAATATTTTTTTCTTTCACTGCATCCTTCCGGTACATAGCTAAACGTATCTATTGTTTTCTGTTAGAAAACAATTGTACACTACCGCTCGCATTTTACGATTTGTTCGGATCGTATCGAATCACTCGTGATAACTTATATCTATTCAAAGTACATATAATATCATCATCATCGTCGTCATCTTAACAGGACCAGTGTCTATTATACCAAATGATTTTATTTAAAATCTACATATAACGACTATACTAGGTTATAAGACCGTTTTACTATAATGACTACATAAAGTTATAAGACCGATTTATTAAAACGTGTTATAGTGTTCATTTCGGAATCGAACCCTGCTATAAGATGTTTTATCGTAACGTGCAATAGCGTTTTAATTGAGAAACGAACCCAACTCACCACTAAATTATTATATATATTTATACTATAAAATTATTATACACTGTCCCCCCCATACAAGGTTTTTATAAGACACTAGTTGTGCCTGCTACTTCGTACACGTGACATTTGGATTAACAAGTTATTATCAATTTTTCACCGTTTAAACCTTCTCTGGACAACGACACCTATTTCAAAACCAAACTCAACTAAATCGGCTCAGCCGTTCTCGAGTTTTAGCGAGACAAACGAACAACAATTGATTTTGTTTTTATATATTAGATTTGTTAGTGTTTCCCCCCCATATAAAGTGACGTTGATCTGCCTGAGATCTCACACGATAAATTTCCCATTAGACATTAATTAATGAAACTAAACGCGACGTGCTACGTGTTAGCTCCCACATAAAATAAGTCTTGCTATGGCATCTTTAGAAACAATTATACAGTAAACCTTACTTAACAAGATCGCAACTTGAATAGCCAGTAACCGCGAGTATACTAAGTGTTACTCCTAGTTGCTTGTTCATTCTAGGGTTTTTCTAATAACTCCCACATTAAGAAAATACATACGAACACAAAGAACACCCAGACTCAGAGCAACAATTTGTGGATCACACAAAGTATTGTCCCATGTAGGATTTGAACCCACAACAATTGACGCAGTAAAGCCGCGTGGCGACCAGTTTAAACCATTAGGCCAATCGTGCAGTGAAGCACGGTGCAGTTAAACTCAATTAACTATATAATTAAAACAGAATCTGGGTACCGAGTACATACAGGCACACACATATAAAATGTGCATTTGCCTACTGTTCATTTTACAAACACGGTACCTATGTATATTTGGGCATCGAACCCAATAACACTCATGAAAATTGTAAGTGAAACTACACAGCATTTGACACTGTATCGAACAATCTATAGCGAAACTTTTACATTAAGTACACAAATCACATAGTGATTAATACTTGCACACATAAAATAAAATTAAATTGAACACTCACCAATTTGTCGTCGCTTGTAGTCACCCCCCATAATCTGTATCTCCATAAGAGTCTCCTTTTGCAGCCCATATATCCAATTATTATTCTAAAACTTAGAGATTGAGTATTAAATATAGCTAAAATGAGCCCACACGTGTTGTAGTATTTGTGACGTAGTTTAGCACAGTTAAATTTGACACAGCATAATTTAAACATAAAGGAGCTTGTTACATAAAGAAGCTTGTTATAGTATAATAAAATTATAATTCAATATAACAAAGTTAACAAACTCTATGGTTAACAGTACAGATATAAGTGTATATAAATTGTATGAAATATTGCATCTGTATAATATTGTATACTTAAATATTAATAACCGGTTTATACAAATATACGTAATATATCAACTTGAGTTGTGGCCAATGATATAAAATTTGTCTACGTTGTGTTGTGTTATAGTAACCCTTTTAAGTTCATCCTCGTTGTACTGTCGTAACAATTACGGCTCAGTACATTTAATGACGAGGATCCTGGTCACGGCACCATATGTGATGGTGCCTCTGTGAGCCTTAGCCCATCCTTGCCTGAGTAAAGTAAATAATTGTCTATCGAACACGGTGTTTATTTAAAAATGCCACCAGCAACCCCCACGAGGGGGTTGGGGCCGCACCCCTCCGCCGTGCATGCCCTGTGGAATCCGGCTCCAGACTCGAGATTCCTCCACCAGCTTTAAAGGCCTCACGCGGATCAAAGAGAAAGATTACGGTCAATTAGACACATCACAATTAATTCATGCTGATCATTCAATCTCTTTCAGTGTGCACTCAAGATTCAGGCGGATTAATGTTCTTTTATCAAGGAGTTCTATCCCGCGATAACAAAATCAAACTCCATTGCCGCCTGCGGTAGTCGCATTACCGTTATGCTACGCGGGCCTTCCCGGTTTGGAACTCGAATCCAAATTCTCCTGCCCGACGCGACGACAATCAAGCTTAACCTTGCCCATAGAACCTCCATGTAGCCGACCATTAAAACTCCCTGCACTAAAATACACTCCCACAAGCCCAAACACGCCAACCTTAGTATAAGGCACCATATTGACAGATCACCGAAGTACAGTCGTGTAGCAGAACTAAACGATGATCAGACGCCGAGCTCCACCCGACCGTACCTCGCTTTCACCTCACTATGAACTCTACACTGAGGCCTACTCATACATCTCAAAACATGGTACCTGTAGAATCAATCGTGATGCCTAGTAATTGAATAACTGAGCGAATACATCTACATTTCTAACAATTACTACGATACTCAGACCGGGATACAACTATATATTAAAATAATGAGCTCTTTATCCTACGAGTTATATTAGAGGACAACGACTCACCTGGTTTCCTTCAACGTTATATATCTTTAACTTACTCAAAGTGAACGCCTCGCACTCTGGTACGCGCCTACTTTCAACCGAACTCTTCGCTGGCTCCAGACTAACTGCCCCTACTCCTCTGCTTGTTCAAAGCCAAGTGCCTCTCCTAAACTCAGTAACTCTCCACGACACCGTCCCCGAAAGCCGCAGGTAGTCCCTACTCTCTTGTCTTATAACTTTCAAACTTTGGTTTTATGACTAACAGATGTGAAGGGTCTCATGACCGTCCGTGTTAAAAAAAAAGTGCAATAAGTGTTCAAACTACTTATCAGGGTCGCCGCGTTTTTTATTAGAAAGCCCTTTGGACAATCGCACGTGAGAACTTTGCGTTCTTCATTACTATTAAGATTTTAACATGGCGGACAATATTATTAAAGTTTAATTACGTGGCTTTTAGAGGTACCATCTCATTATGCTTCTATGTTAAGACGTTTAGAGAGACGTTCCTCACATGTTACCTATATGATAGTATTCGAGCAGTGAAAAGGTAACAGATTGTGAACACGAGCGTTTCCAAAACCCCATTTAGTAAACTTGAGCGATTTATGTGGGATTATTTAACACTTGCAGCTTTATCCCGGCTTATGTTTCCTGGAAGCGTCTCAGTTTAAACCATAATATCTCGAAGTGTGCTTTGATACACTTGCGCTGAGATATAAAATTAGGTTACTATTAAATAATTACGTAGGAACTTGTTTAAGTAACGTTTTGAAATATGGTGTTTACGTTGACAGTTATGATTTATTTCCTTCAGGTATTGCGATCGTACAGAAGAAAGTAAAGACCCCTCCGTAATAGTATTAGTATGTAGTGAGCCGTGTGTCACTAAAGAAAGTCAGAATTTGTATTTATATGAGATTAATAGGTTTCTAATGTTACACTATTATATAAAGGCCACAATTAAAACAATTTAGATTACAATTTCTTAATAATTTTGAACTAATCACAAGCATATTTCTGCTTCATTGGGCCTTCGGTCTCGCACTCTCCGTTACGCGATAGCACGAATGCAGTCATTTTTGTTATTCAATTTATATTTAACTAGCTGAACCCCGCGGTGTTACCCGCGGTCATTGTTGTACCGCGAGTAACGCCGCGGAACAAAGTTAGTCTAAAAAAAGTAGCCTAAGTTACTCCCCAAATCATCAGCCACCTGCCAGTGAAAGTCCCGGCAAAATCCGTCCAGCCGTTCCGGAGATTACCCGGAACAAACAAACAGACAGACAGACAGACGGACAGACAGACAGACAGACAAAAATTTTTTTAGCTTCATTTTTGGTATATGTACCGTGTATACATACATATGCATTTAGTAAAAAGCGGTTATTTTAATATTACAAACAGACACTCCAATTTTATTTATTTGTATAGATAATAAATAAACCATTAGCCCATCATAAGTTGTTAGAATTTCAAGATAGATTTTTTTGTAATCAAGGAAGAAACTTAGATAACATCAACTAGAATCCATAAAGGTTAAGACATATTGTATCCTAATGGCATCCTATTTGAACGTAACATTATTTAACAGTCAGATCTGTGTTGAAACATCTTAATTTTAATGAAACTTAAACGTAAATGAACCGCAATTCAATCCTCTAATGAAGTGGTTTATGTTCTAACAACAACTTTACCCAACCGAGTAACGAGTACGACACAGAGTTCCTCCGTACAAGCAAACACTCCAAAGTCCGGCAGCGCGCGGCGTTGCTAAGCTACTCTAACAAACACTTATGATATTTCGTGCAACTGCAAGTGTCTGCCTAACTATCTGCCGCAGAACTTGCTCGTGTGAACCTACTCCCGGTTAGTCCGCCCTTTCCTTCTCAGTGTTCCCAGCTATTCGAGACCGCTGCACAAGTTTCTCTAGCCCGAACTTCCCTCACGCAACTTTATGAATTCCTAATCTTAACGTCTTGTTTATGTTAATAATTCACTTATAACGTTGAGGCTAAATTCTAGAATGAAGCGGAATTTGCAGGCTTAGAGTAATCACATACTTTGTGTAAAACTTTTAAACTTTAGATTAAACTCGTCTCAAGCTAATAGCTACAAAAAGTTGGAAGCATCCGACCCAATCTTTTGTGCAAATCTTATGTAAAACAATCGTTTCAAGGGGCGAAAGAGCTGCGCCCACCGGTGTGCTAATCTAATATAATATCTCGCTAACATTAATTTATTGGTCGATGTTTTCGCACGCTCTTTGATGTTTTACTATAATGTTACATAAAAAGCGTGTATTGTGTACAGGGTAACAATAATATTATTTTTCTCTTAATATACTTGTAAATGTGCATACACAAGTTTTAGTTATTACAGCTGTTGTAATCAATATGGTCCGTGGGCTAGGACAGGCATATATAAAAGTAATAAAAATTAAAGAGACTATAGATCATATTGTATCTTCACTTATTATCAGTCTCATTTATCAATATCGTGATTGAACTACAATTATTAGAAAAAAAAATGTATTTTTTTTTATTTAAACGGTTTTATTGAAATTAATATAGGTTTAAAAGCTAAAAATAATTTAGTAGGTCCCAGGATCCATTCATCACACCCCTCTCTCTCATCAATTTAAGGTAACTCAGATAAAAAAATAGTATCGTTGGGCGTAGCGTAAACTGACTAGATGGAAACACGGGCCCAATGATTTTATTTTTTATTTGATCAATGGCCTCGGACCTACCGAATTATTTTTTAGCTTTTAATAGCTTTCAATAAAACCGTTTGAGTTTTAAAAAAAATACATATTTTTTTATTTTCTAGTTTTCAGTTTTTCATTACATAGTACTTCTCATCTGTGTTCTACTAGTCAAGCCCTTTCGTTTGATACCCATTCAAAGGTAGTCATCACAAAATGTGTAAGCCACCATTTTGTAGAGGAGACCATCTCGAATTTTCATTTTTCATAGTGTTCTGCTAGTTAAGCCCTTTCACTTGATATGATATATGATATTGAGGTAGTCGTGACAAAAATTTTAAGCCGCCATTTTGTAGTGGTGGCCATCTTGAATTCACAATGAAACATAATATATTTAATTGTATTGTCACCAAAACGAGAAATGTGCACCAAATTTCAGACCAATCTGCCCACAGGAAAGGGGTTAAATTCTAATTACTAGATTTAACCCAAAACAAACAAATGAAAAAAATAAACAAACGGCAAAAAATAAATAAAACCGTTTAATAATAGGCTTAGAATATTGAGGCTATTTCATTAAGAATTACGATACCTAATTTTTTAAGCAGAGAGCAAGGATTATCAACAAACTGCTGTCCGTCTGTCTGCAGTTGCAAACCTTCCTATGGAGATGTCAAATTTCAGGGCCTGTCCCTTTATTCAAAAGATTCAAAATAACTATCTCGTCTTCATCGTAACTATTTTCTACCGGTAAAATAAAAATAACTACTGAGAATATCTGTTTGTGAACATTAGTATGTGTGAGTAATATGTTAACATTCTCTAACGCTCTCTCTCTCTCTCTCTCTCTCTCTCTCTCTCGTTTACAACAAAAGTGCAATTCATAATGCGACTGTCGTGTGTTAGTAGCATAGAGAGATTTCCTAAGGGTGACATTGCGCCTGTTTCTACGGAAGAGACAGATTGTTCTAGTTTAAATATTGATGATTGTGCTAGTTATACCATGCTTAACTAAAATAGTAGCAGCCGAGCTGAGAAATCTTGAGAATCTCAAATCCTTGTACATATTAATTTTATACGAGTAGTAGTGAGTGTAGTTTTACAGCTGGTATTGCATGTTTATTACGCAGATTCTTTACATTTAAACTGATAGACAAAGAAGCAAGTTATTGCTAATTTATTATCTTCACTTCCAGACATATATTTGTTCATTTGTGAGCAAAAATTGGTCATTTTTATTATTTTGAAGTTTGTGTCTAAAACGTGGCGATCTGTTTCTCCATAATTTTCTTGAAATTTCTTTCAGTAATCGGAATAAATGAGTTAGTCTTTTTCCGAATATGTCAGTGAATCTATTGTGTCATAACTACAAAATATATTAAGTGTTTGTAAAAAATAATTTGTTGAAGTTGTTTTTCGACGCTTTTTGTTCGAGCGCCATCTAGTAGATTATTCGTGAAACATTTAGTAACTCGCCTATCTGGGCGACGCGGCTAGAAACTTGACCTGATTTTTGCTTAAAAGAGATTTCTGCGCCACCCAACAGATGGCGTTAGCTGTGTGAATTTTGGATAAGATATCAGTTGCACGTACCATCATAATAATATTTCAAAATATATCAAAAATTCTTTTGTTAGTTCACAAAGAATAGATTACATTTGCTTTGCAATGAGTTAGTAGTAGTTTATAGTTTATAATTTACTCCAATGAGATGCATAAATGCCTCGTGTATTTCGTGATAATCGCAATTCGCAGCAAAGAGAATGCACTCTTGTCGAGTTGACAATTTGTTAGGCACCGACTATCTTGGACTGTCGAATATAGGCAAGACGAAAATTAAGAAACTTATTTCTTCTGATCTACCTGAATGTAGTCGCAAGGTTAATGATATTTCCAAGCTGCTGCAATACATCACAAAAATATATTGTTACTAAACATATTAAATAAACAAACATCAAATAAACGGTTTGAAAACAATTGAATAAAATTTTAGTTTTATTTTAGAGGAAACTTTTAATAACTCATTCATGTCATAGAGAACGGTCTTTTGGGAAATTACGTTTTATACACGTGCCTTGTTTTGCTGCAACAGTGGCGTGCCTGGGACCAGGTGTCATAGTATGAGGTGAGTGGAATTAGTTTATGTGGATATTGGCCACCTGCAATATGCTAAACCGGCCCTGCGATAAAAATCAGACATAGGGGCATATTAAATAACTTTCGTTTCACTTAAACATTTACATTGTGTTAATGTATATATGGTTTCGATGTCAACCCTATTAACAGTATATTGTAATAGTTTGCTTATCATACGCAAGACTAAATGACAGTCAAAAATGTATAGGCATAAAATGTGATGCCTATGATGATAAGCGTTTAATTGACTTAGACCGTAAATGCCACTACAGTACTACCAGCGAAAGCTGAGAAAAAAAAACACCAATATAATAATAAATATTTCGGACATCTAACACATAACGTCATCTAGTCCCGAGCTAAGCAGAGCTTGTGTTGTGGGTACTAGGCAACCGACATAAATACATACATATTATACATAGAAAACACCCAAACTCCGAAACAAATATTTGCAGCATACAAACATTTGATACGACCCGGGAATCGAACCCGAGACCTTAAGTATAGCAGTGGCATACTCTACCACTACGCCACCGAAGCAGATCAGCCTATATCAACTTCCTGACTGTTGCCTCAATGATCAAAGTGTCTTAGATGCCAATAAAAAGTGGTTAAATGTTTTAGCAGAGAAAGCAAAACAAACAGACAGAGATACTTTCGCCTTAATAGGAATTATATAGTAGAGCCACGCTGATTTCAGCACGAACGGGGAGGAGGCCTAATGATGCAGAAGTATCACTAGCCCGCCCCCGAATTGAGGGACAATATGCTGCATTGTTGAATTGTCTTGGATTCTGCTTATAGTTTCCATCAGGCAGAGTAGAGTCATTTTGGCAGGGCCAAACATAAAAAAAAAGTTCCTAATATTCCGTATCCCCAAAATCAATCAAGGCGGCGTGCAGTGAGAGACGCCTGTGTGGATTGTAGGCTGATGGTAGTGATGCCATAACTACATCAAGCACGCATGACTAGGGTTCAATAATATTATCACACCAAAATGGTGGACTTTTATTTACACGAATGTGGCGAAGGTAGAAAAGTTAAATAAATATTACATTTAATTTATTACAGAACTTCAGTTTTCTTTGAAGTCTTTGTCTCTGAAACTCTTAATAAGAATTAAGGTTTGCTAAACTTTGCCCACAAATACACACAAATGTGTATTAGTTAAAGTTTTCTTTTTGTTAAACTGCTCCCGACGACGTGTCGACCGCTTAAACCACTATGGTATCCATACAATCGAACATCGTATTTTTTTATTATTCCTATTGAAAATGGCAGATGTAGTTTTTCCCACAATTAATATTATGCGACAATTAAATGGTATTCCCAATGCACTGTAGAGAACAATCAGACCAATCAATGGTAGCGCGCAGCTAATTGCGCCCACTTGCCTGATCGCAGAGGGCTCTCGCGTCCCTCCGTGGGTTTTAATATTTGTAATTATTTGGTTGTCACCACAACTGTTATTGAGAGGGAGGGGGACTGCACTCATGAGTTAGAGGACTTTTTGTAAATATACGAATATAATTTGTAATTAGCCTATTCGAAGGATACGCAGTGTGAGCGTCAATCGTACATGGTTGAACTAGCAAGGACTCAAATTGGTTTTGAATTAATATGTGTTTTAAAAATATTAACATGTTAAGTTCGTTATACATATTATAATTTGAGAGACATTGACAAGTTTACGTACTATATTATATATTACTAGTTGTTGCCCGCGGCTCCGCCCGCGTATATGTCGGTTATCGCGGCAAATAGTAGCCTATGTGTTATTCTGATGTATAAGCTATATTACTGTAAAGTTTCATCCAAATCCGTTCAGTAGTTTTTGCGTGAAAGAGTAACAAACATCCAAACATCCATCCATTCTTACAAACTTTCGCATTCATAATATTAAGTAGGAGTAGGACTATGAAATTATCAAATATTATTCAGCTACGTGCAATTAGTTAGACTGATGATCTCCTCAAATGCTTGTGAGGTTTATACTTTTCCCAACTCTCCAACAGGGATAGAAGAACACGTAATTTTAATAGAATTGGTTCCGACACCACTTCACCATTAGCCCCTGTATGTAATTAATGACTCTTGGGGTTTCCCTCGCCATAAAAACCTTTGATATGATTTATAATTAATTTAAGAAGAATGCATTTTTCGTTCGATTCGCGTGTACAGAAATTCTCGTTACTTTATTTATAACGATAAAAGATCCGTCAGTGACGAGCGAGCAGCGCTTTAGGCACAACCACATGTTTATCGATGTAATCGAATGGTGATGTACCGCATATCGATAATGAGATTTATGTTAATACCCGTGGTGCCCGCAGGCTTTGGCAGTTCCTCACGACACTGATCGTTACGCTCGTTATAAATTTGATTCGAATTAAAAACCTATCGCATTTTTGATCTGCACTACGTATTTTAATCTGTACAAGAACACTCTTTTTTGTTCCACTTTAAGTGTGGTAAACGGGACTTAATATTTTAGATGTAAAACATGTTGGACAGGGGAATGTTTTCCTCGAATTGAAAAGGAGAACAAAAGGGTTATTGTTATATTTACTCATGAATAATGATGACACACTGATTTTAGAATAGGGGGGCAAACGAGCAGACGTATCGCCTGATGGTAAGCGATTACCGCAGCCCTTAGACACCCGCAACACCAGAGCCGTCACAAGGGCGTTGCCGGTCTTTGAGGGATCGGGGGAGGGGTTGGGCTATGGGCCTTCGGTATCCTCACTCACTCAGTGAAACAGTGAAACACAGCGCAAGCGCTGTTTCACACCGGTTTCTGTGAGGATGTGGTATCACTCCGGTCGAGCCGGCCCATGCATGCCAAAGTGTGGCTCTCCCAGTATGTTGATTGTTCCTTTTGTGTGTTGCAGTACCTGGGTTCATTCCCGGTGCCCGGCGGCGAGCCTGCGGCGCGCGGCGATGCTGTCTCCGCGAACCTACACCTCATGAAGGTTTGTATAATGTTTCATTCATTACATTTGAACATATGCTGTTGAACTTTTCAAGAGGAAAAATTTTTTCATACATTATTTTCACACATCTTTGACTATTTACGAAACGCATGCAACTATTTTTGTGGAACACTTTTTGTATGTTCAGCAAGACTACATTATTATGTCAGTCTTTTATTTGTCATTTAAACGGTTGTATTTAGCTTGACTTGATTGTTGTTGGGGTCAAATCTTGTAATTGAAATTTGACCCCCTTCCTGTTGACAGATTAATCTGAAATTTGGAACACACCCTCAGTTTTGGTGACAATATAATCAAATGGATTCTGTTTCATTGTAAATCCAAGATGGCCGACGCTACAAAATGGCGGTTTACCAATTTTGTCACGACTGCCTCAATATGGCTATCAAATTAAAGGGCTTGACTAGTAAAACACAGTACACTATGAAAAATTGAAAAATAAAAAAAATGGTGGTTTACACATTTTGTCAAAGACTACCACTATATGGGCATCAAATGAAAGGACTTTAATAGTAGAACACATATAAGAAGTATTATGTAATGAAATTAAAAACTCAAAACTTGAAAATAAAAAATAGCTCCTGCTGGTGAGTGCCCAATGATGCAGAAGCATCACAAGGCCGCCATGTTGTGGGCAGTATGGTGTCCATCACTCTTTGATTCTGCTTTTGCTTTCCATCAGGCTGAGTAGAGGCATTTTGGCAGGCCCAAACATTAAAAGAAAATAAAAAAAGAATGATCACCAGACTGATGCTCAAATGCACTCAATCAAATCGATTTACATTGGAAAGTCGAAGAAAAAGAAGCATAGCCGCCATTTTGTCGTCATCTGTAATCCATTGTGATCTGAGAGCGCGACGTTTATTACCTACTGGTAGTACGCACTCGCGAGTACTCGACGAGTTACTTAGCCTTCATTGCGGCTAAACTCCTCCATGTGCCATTTCTAAAATAAATATACACCGAAACTCACTTAACGTGCCCCCTACTTTATTACATTTTGGTCTGGTTTTTAAACAATTGGTGAAGGGATACTAAGGGCTGATGTCACGCTCCCGCGGTAAGCAAACGATGATGTATTGACAGAGAAAACATATAATACATATAGGTATAACATTGGAAATATACAATTTAGTATATGTAGTATATATTTGTAACATCTAAGGTTTTCTACTTAACACTAGCCGGCTGGTGGTAACGAATTTGGGGTCTCTAACTGGACTGAACTAAGATAAATCAACTCATCACTCAGTAAATCTGCAAAGTTTGTTATTCTCAATTTGCATTAGACTGCAAAGTTAATTTTCCAAATATATTTCAAAATCGAAAGCAGGCAGTGGAATGTGAAAAATGATTTTTTCACTCTCAATCTACAATTTATCTTGTTGTGGGTGAAATTTAGCAATACAGACGTTATCTATCTATCTATGACTTAACGAAATGTATATTTTATTCCGTATGTTTACCATTTAGTTTCTTTTGTTATTCTAAATTCGCCCACACATTGGCTAACAGTGCAATATTTTATTGTCCAAAATTAGTCTCATCCGTAGGCTTTAGATGAATGATGTTCAACGGAGCGCGACACAAGGCCGCTCTCCTTCAGTTACTCTCTAAGCTCTCGTGTTGTTTGAAGCAACGCGCTGCATATTTCATGTGCAGTCTGTGTAGCCGGATATGAGCATTGTTACTAGAATGGTGTCAACGGTGTCAGGTTATGTCACACATATTATTTTGGATTTTGAGATTCATTAACGAGCTACTGTATATTAGCTATAAATATATATATAACTAGCTGTTGCCCGCGGCTTTGCTCGCGTGGAAGTTGATCATACGCATTTAATTAAAACTGTGTAAAATAATGTATCAGTAATTTATTCATGTTTTAAACGTATTTAGTTATTTAATTTTGATCATTATCCCATTTAAAAGAACTTTCATACAAACATTCGACCCATATTTCAACCCCTTTAGGAGCAGAATTCGCATAAATACTGATATAAGTATTCATCTATTTGTAATCAGAAACATGAAAACGAAAGTTGTTAGGCTGCTAAATTACAAAAAATGACGGATTTCCAAACTAACCAATACATGAAATGCCAATGACTATTTCTCCCCTTAGGGGTAGAATATCCAGAAACGCTTAAATACGTCTTTACTCTTTTTTAATCAGTAGTACATGAATAAATTTTCATGTTTTTGACTTAAAAAATGACAAACTTCCATACAAACTTTCAACCCCTATTTCATCCCTTAGGGTTAGAATATCCAGAAACGCTTAAATACGTATCTACTCATTTTTAATCAGTAGCCCAAACACAAAGTTTCATGTTTCGAACTTCAAAAATGACAGACTTCCAGACTAACCTATATGCGAAATGTCAACCCCTATTTCACCCCCTTAGGGGTAGAATACCAAGAAACGCTTAAATACGTATTAACTCATTTTTAGTCCTTAGCACATGAATAAAGTAACATGTTTCTAACTTAAAAAATGACGAACTTCCATACAAACTTTCAACCCCTATTTCACCCCCTTAGGGGTAGAATACCAAGAAACGCTTAAATACGTATTAACTCATTTTTAGTCCCTAGCACGTGAATAAAGTAACATGTTTCTAACTTAAAAAATGGCGAACTTCCATATAAACTTTTAACCCCTATTTCACCCCTTTGGGGTAGAATATCAAGAAACGCTTAAATACGTATTATTTCATTTTTAGTCAGTAGCCCGAACACAAAGTTTAATGTTTCGAACTTCAAAAATGACAGACTTCCAGACTAACCTATATGCGAAATGTCAACCCCTATTTCACCCCTTAGGGGTAGAATATTCATAAACGCTTAAATAGGTATCTACTCATTTTTAATCAGTAGCCCAAAATTAAAGTTTTATGCTTCTTACTTAAAAAATGACGAACTTCCATACAAACTTTCAACCCCTATTTCACCCCCTTAGGGGTAGAATACCAAGAAACGCTTAAATACGTATTAACTCATTTTTAGTCCTTAGCACATGAATAAAGTAACATGCTTCTAACTTAAAAAATGACGAACTTCCATACAAACTTTCAACCCCTATTTCACCCCCTTAGGGGTAGAATACCAAGAAACGCTTAAATACGTATTAACTCATTTTTAGTCCTTAGCACATGAATAAAGTAACATGTTTCTAACTTAAAAAATGACGAACTTCCATACAAACTTTCAACCCCTATTTCACCCCCTTAGGGGTAGAATACCAAGAAACGCTTAAATACGTATTAACTCATTTTTAGTCCCTAGCACGTGAATAAAGTAACATGTTTCTAACTTAAAAAATGGCGAACTTCCATATAAACTTTTAACCCCTATTTCACCCCTTTGGGGTAGAATATCAAGAAACGCTTAAATACGTATTATTTCATTTTTAGTCAGTAGCCCGAACACAAAGTTTAATGTTTCGAACTTCAAAAATGACAGACTTCCAGACTAACCTATATGCGAAATGTCAACCCCTATTTCACCCCTTAGGGGTAGAATATTCATAAACGCTTAAATAGGTATCTACTCATTTTTAATCAGTAGCCCAAAATTAAAGTTTTATGCTTCTTACTTAAAAAATGACGAACTTCCATACAAACTTTCAACCCCTATTTCACCCCCTTAGGGGTAGAATACCAAGAAACGCTTAAATACGTATTAACTCATTTTTAGTCCTTAGCACATGAATAAAGTAACATGCTTCTAACTTAAAAAATGACGAACTTCCATACAAACTTTCAACCCCTATTTCACCCCCTTAGGGGTAGAATACCAAGAAACGCTTAAATACGTATTAACTCATTTTTAGTCCCTAGCACGTGAATAAAGTAACATGTTTCTAACTTAAAAAATGACGAACTTCCATATAAACTTTTAACCCCTATTTCACCCCTTTGGGGTAGAATATCAAGAAACGCTTAAATACGTATTATTTCATTTTTAGTCAGTAGCCCGAACACAAAGTTTAATGTTTCGAACTTCAAAACTGACAGACTTCCAGACAAACCTATATGCGAAATGTCAACCCCTATTTCACCCCTTAGGGGTAGAATATTCATAAACGCTTAAATAGGTATCTACTCATTTTTAATCAGTAGCCCAAAATTAAAGTTTTATGCTTCTTACTTAAAAAATGACGAATTTCCATACAAACTTTCAACCCCTATTTCACCCCCTTAGGGGTAGAATACCAAGAAACGCTTAAATACGTATTAACTCATTTTTAGTCCTTAGCACATGAATAAAGTAACATGTTTCTAACTTAAAAAATGACGAACTTCCATACAAACTTTCAACCCCTATTTCACCCCCTTAGGGGTAGAATACCAAGAAACGCTTAAATACGTATTAACTCATTTTTAGTCCCTAGCACGTGAATAAAGTAACATGTTTCTAACTTAAAAAATGGCGAACTTCCATATAAACTTTTAACCCCTATTTCACCCCTTTGGGGTAGAATATCAAGAAACGCTTAAATACGTATTATTTCATTTTTAGTCAGTAGCCCGAACACAAAGTTTAATGTTTCGAACTTCAAAACTGACAGACTTCCAGACAAACCTATATGCGAAATGTCAACCCCTATTTCACCCCTTAGGGGTAGAATATTCAGAAACGCTCAAATACGTCTCTACTCTTTTTAAATTAGTAACACATAAATAAAGTTTCATGTTTCAGACTTCAAAAATGACGGACTTCCAGACTAACCTATGTACGAAATGTCAACCCCTATTTCACCCCTTAGGGGTTGAATATTCAAAAACGCTGAAATACGTGTTTACTCATTTTTAATCAGCAGCCCAAAAGTAAAGTTTCAGGTTTCTAACTTAAGAAATGACGGACTTCCATACAAACTTTCAACCCCTATTTCACCCCCTTAGGGGTATAAATTCCAAAATTCCTTTCTTAGTGCGTGTCTACTCAATAAAAGGATCCTACTTACCAAATTTCATAGCTCTAACTATCATAGTTTACGCTCGGCGATGATGAATCAGTCAGTCAGTCAGTCAGGACTTACTATTTTATAAGTATAGATAGGTCTTCTAATGACAGTACTATAAAAAAAGGCACTAAAAAAAGAAATAATCATTTTATGTACGTATGTAGTACAAAAAATGAGTATTTCTTTCACAGGATTTATTTACCAAATGATTTAATGGATTTTGAAGTTTTATTAAAATTATTTGAAAAGTGAGCGTGGAGTGTATATGAAAAATTTATTATAAAATCTATATATAAATAAAATTTTAGGCACCTATGCATTGTTTTTTTTGACGCGACAACGTTTCCTCGTCATAAATTGATGAACCCCGGCTGTATGCACGACAAAGGATGACTCGTTGTCCTGTTACGCTCATTGTACATCGTTGTATGAGAGATCTATCTCTCATCATTTCATTAAGGTTTTGTGTTGACGTTGACACGTTAAACTATTGTCCGTAAGCAGAGTTTACAGACAACCAATTATTTTATTTCGTAAATGAAATGTGTGCACTTGAAGGTTTCTCCTATGTCCAGCAGTGAACTGCGATAGTCTGATGCTGATGAAATTATATTTAAAATTACCCGCGGTCATTGTTGTACCGCAAGTAATGCCGCGGGACAAAGTTAGTCTAAAAATAGTAGCCTAAGTTACTCCCCGGATCATCAGCTACCTGCCAGTGAAACTCCCGTCAAAATCCGCCCAGCCGTTCCAGAGATTACCCGGAACAAACAGACAGACAGACAAACATTTTTTTAACTACATTTTTGGTATATGTATCGTGTATATATACATATGCATTGGTTAAAAAGCTGTTATTTTAATATTACAAACAGACACTACAATTTTATTTATTTGTATAGATGAAGTGCTCATAATAATTAGCAATTAACATTTTGTTTTCTCAAAACTCAACTTTCATGAATTGACATGTCATGTCATGAAAGTGTTTACATTGACACATGAACGCTGTGCGATTGGCCCAGTGGTATAAGCGGTCGCCAGGGAGCTTTCTACTGCGCCAAGAGTTGTGAGTTCAAATCCTCGACGCGACGACACTGTGTTATCCACAAATTGTTGTTCTGACTCTGGGTCCATTTCATGTATGTTTATACAGTCCCCCGCGACATTTAATGTATTTTCCTAATGCGGGAGTTTTTGATGTGAAACATCCATAGGCGCGGGGTGGGTAAACCTGATTTTTGGCGTGGCGTCGCGATTTGAAATAAATTTACAAATTTGGAATTTTAGTATTTAATAAAAATGAATGTTAATGTTATAAACAGTCATTTTATTTTATACAAAAAAAAATTGATGGAGAGCGTTTGCCAGGCGTCCCGTGACGGTTCACGTTTTTTTAAATAATTCACCAACTAAGTAATCCACGTGGGAGAGCCACGCTTCCTAACTCCTCCTGCCAACCCCCAAAAGCCGGCAACGCACTTGTGATGCCTCTGGTGTTGAGACTGTCCATGGGCGGCGGTAATTGCTTACCATTAGGCGTTATGTTTGCTCGTTTGCCCCCTATTACTAATCTCTATTCTTGTACCACCCCTAGTACAGGATTTTTTTGTAGTAACATCGCCATGCATCGCCGTCACTAAGGTGCCCCATATTGTTTCTTAAAAAATGTTTTAGAGTTCAACAGTATGTCAGTGAGAGGTCGCGTGTCATACCTTTGACCACCCATCCCCCGACCTCTCTGACCTCGCACCTCGCAACTGTCGCTATATCTAGAGCACGGCCTCTGAACTCTTTTGTCCTGCAAAGGGTTATCGTCACCTACTTTGTTACTCTAAGATATGTGTGAAAGTGAGGTAAACTTAGCAAGTTGAATCGTGTTAGAATATTTGACGATTTTTAACGAAAACCTTCGTAATATATAACCTTTATATTATAAATAAGACTACATAAAGTGTGAATTAATATAAATTCACATGGTGTGGTTCAAAGAATAACATTTAAAGCTAATGAATTTACTTAAACGATTAGGCTATCTCTGTTGATATAATTTTTGCAACTAATTTTACTACAGAGATGGGCCCTCAAAAGTATCATAAGAACACACTTATACGTATCTCAATTTAAAAAGCCTTTAGTTACCAACCCTTAAACGCAGACTTTATACGAACTCTAATATTCACTAAGTAAAAACTTCACTCCTTAGAGACTCCGAATAACACCAGTCTTATGAGTGGCTAGATGAGCCGCCGTAGAGCTTCTACGAAGTGCTACGCCGGGTTAATGATGATAAACGCTCTCCGTAGCCACTAACTAACAAGCCTTATCACATCATGAGCCACTAAGCCTACACATATTCTACACTTAAAAGCAGAATTATTGCACCTTTGCTGTGTATGTTAAAGTAGATTCACTTTATTTCTAAATTTTTGTTAAGCACAATATTTTGTTAGATAATGTACATGGAATTAACACAATTATGTGATAGGTATTATGTACTTTTAAATAAGCAGAAATGTTGTAGCGAAATAATATTAGTATTAACTATCACCAGAATATTCCAACATTTGTTCAATTGTATTTAATAAAAATATAACACTCTCCTTGGTTAACTTATTCCTTGTTAAAACACGCTGACAACCTAATCCTTATCTTTAGCCACATTTTGTAAATAAAGCTGATCTAACACGGTGTATTCTCGTTCTATTAAATAAACATAAACATCTCATAACTCGTCCATTTCAATAATTTTAGGTGGTCAACATTCGAGCTCCAACATTTTAAGAGACACCTAAGCACCTAGTTATCTCCTAAAGGTTGGTGAAAACGAAAATATCACTTAGGGTTACCTAACTCTCTCTAAATGGTCCCTTAAATTTAGGGGACGTTGGTGAAAATAACCTTTAGTCTCTTGATTAAATCATACTGCAAATTCCAACTCCTTATCTAAGCCTTAATCTCCTTCTCCATTCAATGGTAGCCTGGAAGAAATCTCAACTTCTCTCTACGGTAATCAAATGACGGTATAAATATGACAGTAACGCAATTTTTATACAAAAACTCAGTATAAAAGTCTCTGTATGATATTTATACATTTTATTTACTCATAAAATTAGAGAGCATCAATTTATCCCCCAATCTTGTAACAAGATCATGGCTCATTGGCTTATTTTGTTCCTCGCTAAGCCTCTGTCGTGATGAGATGGAGGCTCTAAGTTATTAAGTGCCTGCATCGAATGAACGAAACTTGAGTGACAGTGTTCAAAGTTTCAGCACAACAAAATGTAACTACGACAACATACTACTACGCATTTTCCTTAATTGCAAGATTTAGAAGGTAAAATGCAAATTTATGTTTTTTTTCATGCATACGTCGTGGGTTAAGAAATCTTGAGAGGTGTGAAGTAACATCCGGATGGAACAAAGTTTTTAAATATATAGATATATATTTTGATATGCTTCTACTAATAAAAATGCGCATAAAATACTCAAATTATTTTAGAAATGATCAGACTGTACAAAATATACTACAAAACAATATATTTTCTTTAAATAAATTCAAAAAGCCAACATCACGTGGTATTACCAGGCGGTCACCCATCCAAGTAGGTACTAACCATGCCCGATATTGCTTAACTTCGGTGATCGGACGAGAACATGTGTATTCAACGTGGTATGGACGTTGGCAATCAGTTTGTTATATTTATCGTTGAGTATCCAGCATTATGACGTCAACTCAATGTTAATGTAACAAAAAGTGTCGTTACTTTTTTCGTCTAGGCCCCTTACGCAACGCGCCGTAAGGAAGTTCATTCCAAACTGTGTCGTCTGTTCTGATTAATGTAAGTACAAAACCAAAGCTTCCTTTTCACGGAGGCGCATTTTCTCAAAAGTAGTCTTTTAAAGGCTATTATCGATTAGAACTAACCATAGTACTATTTGCTATGATCTTTGAATTTCCTCAAATGAAAAATAACCACGTTGTTCGAACAAACTTCGGTCAACACTCACACACTCTTAATGTATTAAAATATTTTTAAAAATATAGGATACAAACAATCGAATACAAACTGGAATACGTTTAAAATATGCTTCAAATTTATTTACTGACATGCATAATGAGCCTGTTCTAGCAAAGTTCCTATTCCGGACACTCGATATAACAAATTATTCGGTGCAACCCAACCCAAGCTTAGTTGAGAAGCAGCGCAACTCTCGAGACCTATTTACTCAACGACATATAGGTACTAAGTTTGTACTCATGTAAATGTATGTATGTATATTTAGTAAATATCTGATTCAAATTAGTTCATAATAATAATATTAATTATGGAAATCGTATATATGTTTAACCTAAATTTAAAGGACACAGATTAAAAAGAATTACACTATTTAGATTAATTAGTAGACTATTGTGTTACGTCAGTCATTGTTCAGATGTCAGGTTTTAGCAACTGCTATGTTTAGAGGATCTTTTTGTTTTTGAGTAGGTATGTTTCTTCCCTTACTGGTTTTAAAATATAAATTAAAATACCAAAATGTGTATTTTTTGAACGTCGGTAATACAGTCGGTAGAAGGTAATTTTTTTCTTTTATTCCGCCACTTATGCAAATTTAAATGTATTTTTTCTATTGAATAACAGTTACTTACATTTTCAGACGATGCGGTTATGTAACTTTTTGCCATTCGACCTGAGTATCTATAAAAACACGGAACACATAAAAACACAAATATGTAGTGTCATTAAATCCAGCGCCCTCGCGCCTGAGCAATCACGAACGCTACAAAGAGGCACGAACATCCCCACATTATTGGTATCACCCCGACTGCACTCAGTCCTCTGAGGGCCCACATGAAAGTAATAAGAACGCACCTAAATGTTTGAGAGCGCGTGAAATGCGCACCCTCACTCGTCGTGGAGTGCAGCGCCGAAATACCACAAAAACGGTAAAGGGGAAAAATCAATTCAAGAACGGTAAAGGAGAAAACTCAATTCCAGTCTCCGTATTTTAAAAGAAAAATCTATCTTGTGTTTTCGTTGTTAAAACTACTTTGTCAGCGTGTTTAATTACATAAAAGTATCCATGACTTTACAGCAAACTATCTACCGTTAGTCGAAAAGTGATCAGTAGATTAAATAACAGGATTTGAATAAGTATCTCGATAACCCGCTGACGGATAGTTAGTCCATTCGTTAGATTCAACAGATGTGTCTACGTTTCCCATTTGAATAAATTAATGGTGGCCGCAAAAAGAAGCCCTCGTTGTGAAAAAGGGTGATAAATGAGTATACGTCCAATTGTTGCTTAAGAGGCAAATATGTTGCAGCTCTATAAGCCTCTCCTTTCACGTTGTTAATAAGTGGATGGGATTTGAGCCTAGAAATCAATGAAATAATTCCTTAACACTGTTCTTGATAGTAACGCGCCGACCGCACTAGTATCAATCAAATTAATAATATCGTAACAATTTCTATCGACCTTAATTAACATGTCATTCTATTTTGTATCCAATAAAGTGTCTACATTGAGATAAACATCTATTTTGACGGATTATGAGTTTAATAAACAGGGTAGGAACCGCGTATTGTTTCCGGCCCGGAACTACGCTAAACGCGTACAGTAGCAGGCAGCTCTATGCAACTTCAGACATGCCTTTTAGCGGTCTAGTTAATTAAAAACCATCGACACACTCATTGTCTCCGTCTCGACTGTGGGACCCTCCGCCCCGCAGCGAGCCGGGCCCGACTATTTGTGTCCCGACAATGGATTTTATTTGTTCTCCTCCCTTTTGTCGCGGTCTATTCTAAATGCGCACTGCCTTTACTACCTCATAACGGCTAATTATTTGTTATTATTTCGTTTGTTATTACGGAGAATACACCAAAAAGTGGTACTGTAGATTTTCACGAAACTAAAATAATACTGATATATAATAATAACAATAATATGAAAAGAAACAAAAAGTATCACATTTCGATACTTTCGATGATTATTGTTTCATAAATTTTTTTTTTTTCCTTAAACATTACCATCTTATACTAATACACTGTACATATTAAATACTTGTTACCGGAATACTCATGGTCGACAAAAAGAACGAAACAAAACAGAAAAAGAATGTTATGTATAACTTCTATCTTCTAACTTACAATAATGTTTCGTGGAAATTAAATATCTACCTTTAATTCTACTTAATTGCAGTGCGAAACTAAAAAATTGTAACAAAGGTATAAAATGTGTCTGCTGTACCGGGAGACTGTACGCCGTCGGCTACGCAGAGATTAATCCTAGCCCCGTTGTTGAGCACACAGACAAACAGACAGACGGACCAGAAATTAAAATAAAACGACAGTGGACCGCACCGGAGAGGCTTTACTCACGCAACAATAGAACCGCCAAGCCTCATCTATTCCGTACCTACCTCGTGACAGCTGCAGTTATAGCTCCATTTGCATAAATGCTTCATTGAAAAGACGATCCTACAGTAAATATTTTCTGAATCAGTAACGGGTGTTTGTGTAACTATTTTTTATATTTCATTGTAAAATACGATATGAATGGCCACAAGAATAGCCTTTAAGTACTTACTCATAGTCCACAAAATATAGCTTGATCGTTGTGATCTGAATTGTCACTGGTGTCATTTCAGAACTTACGAGGTACATACATTCCAGGTGTGAATTTTATATTTTTAATGTATTGCAGTCATTTGTATTCAAAGTTACTTCTTCAGTTCCATAGTCTACGTTTTAAGGACTGTATTTTGAAAATTTAACACAAAAAAAAAACCGTCCATAGTACGTAGATTGCTCACTTCGTACGTGTACAGCATATATAGGAATATGTTTCCGTTATTGTATGTTATTTCAAGATTCAACTAAGCTTGCATTAAAAAACTATTACTAACTAAGCGGACTAAGAGAATATAACACATAATTTTTTTATTTTCTTCTATACAACCCTTGTCCTGCAATAACACAATGCATAAAAAAAGAGTTATTCAATTTATTGCAGTCGATCGAAAGTTATGGATGTACATAGATTTTTGTGATACATTTTTATTTACATGGAAGATTAAGAATCTGTTGTATTTATTTGAATTAGTATATGAATTTAGTAAACTCAAAGAAGGTAGGCCTTTGCTAAGTAGTGGACGGCAGTAGCCTGGAGAGACGAGAAACTCAAAGATGATGTAATGTACAGATGTTTTTGAAAAGTATTCCCACAGCTCAATACTGTAGTAGCGGAGGATCGCAGCTTCATTTTCTCTACAAAATATTTTCTCATTTGCGTCCGTTCGTTTACGAGTATTGTGTAATGACTCATTTCACTTCGTTGCGTCATGGCGCGCTTTTTCCGTTAAATAACAGACTCAAATGTAAAGCTTTCTTTTTATTAAGATGGTGGAACTCAATATTTACATTTTTTAGTTTTAGTTTTAATTTGCCTTAGATAACGCTATCGATATATGTGTAGACAGAGAAACAAAATAATACATAACTGTCTCGCCAATTTTAAAATAATTAAAACGTAACAAACTTTTCTTTATTATAGTGGCAATACAAGTAATATACATTTATAATAATTTACAAATACGAGGAAAACAATAAAAAGGAACACAAAAATAGTGTATGTGAAAACAAGTAGTAGAGGCATGCTGATTGCAGCACGGACGGGTCGGCTCCATCGGGGCGATACTACCTTGCACAGAAGATCAACCTAAAATGACAGCATTTGTACTATCGTGCTTCGTTAGTGAGTGCGAAACTGGATTACCAAAGATATAGAAGCATCTCAATAGGCCGCCATAATGTGGGGTTACCATGCTGTATAGTTGCATTCGCAATGAGTATGGTGACCACCACTCTTGGCTTCTGCTCATGCTTCCATCAGACAGAGTAGAGTCACTTTTACACAAGAAACCCAAATTGATTTAACAAATATTATACAATGTGGACTATTTCTCCATCGCTTCAACTAGCAGTCATTGGCACAATACTTGGAAAATTCAATGTATATACAAAAATGCTCAAATGTAGTAGAGCAATAAGGTTCGGTGCAGAGGTTAGGCATTGTGCGGGATCCAATCTAGGCAATCGGCCCCGCGACGAGGAGCGACGTCGCTTTTTAAGCCGCGGTACACTGAGCGGGTGGAGCACTCCCGCGGGACCATTCGCGCGGGAACCGCCGATGGCATGGGCACATATCGGCGAAATGCTCCTTGATATTAGAATAGCAAACAAGATGTGAGATCTGAATATACACTCTTAAGAAACTTACTTTTTTAGTATACTTTTTTGTTGAGCTCTGTTATTTTTGTGGCTACAAGGTTATAAGATAATGTAACCTATTCGGTTTTGCTTTTCATAGTTTCAATTGTGTCAACAAAATTAAGTTTCTCCTGGGGACAGTATTTTTATCTAAATAGGTGGCAATCTTCATTCAAATAAGTGCGACAGTGAATTATACAATGAGTAAAGATGACCTTAAAAGTTAGCTTACAGTGTTCATAAATGAATTATTTACTCCTGCAGATAATGTTTGTCTTGCAGATACCTTAGTGAGTTTTGACATCTTAAAGAGCTACATTCATACATCCATAGCCTCTATTTATAAGCATGAGTATCGCATCGACTGAGCAGTCCCCAGTGCCGCGACCTTAGGTTACGTAAAGCACTCAGTTTCACGGTCTACTTGCGCCATTATTTTCCACCCCCTCTTCACCCCCCGGCACTCTCGCACTTCATCCCGACATCGTTTAAATTGGATATTTAAATACCAACGTAAACAGATTCATTGTAATTTTGGGAACGGAATGTCTATTTAATCTGTTTCTATCTCTTCTGATACACACGAAGTTAACTCGTTTAATTCTACAACTTTTGCACACAGTTTCATTCGCATACGTGAACGTGTTACATATTTTTGAAGTGAAAATTTCTTTAGGTGCGTTCATCAGGAGTTCATCGTCACCGAACGCTTTACATTAGCTAAATATATATACTGTGTATACATATATGTGTACTTTTTGGGTGAACAACAAGCGTCAAACTTCACGCTTCACAAGTTACTTACCGCGGGAGAGCCACGCTTCGGCATGTATTGGCCGGCTCGACCAGAGTGATTTCACGGCCTCACAGAAAACCGGTCTAAAACAGCGCTAGTGCTGTTTTTCACCGAGTGACTGAGGATACCGGAGGCCCATACCCCAACCCCTCCCCCCGTTCCCTTCCCCATCCCTAAAGGCCGGCAATGCACTTGCGACGCCTTTGGTGTTGCGGGTGTACATGGGCGACGTTAATCACTTAGCATCAGGCGATACGTCTGCTCGTTTGCCCCCTATTATAAAAAATAAATAAAAAAACTTAAAAAGACTGCCCCACATTTTTCTTTCTGGATATCTATCTCTATGTTTTTTCTGTATTATTGAGATTATTCACGATGATCACCTGAAATTTCCGAGATAGTGCGTTTTCGCCAACCTTATACATTCGGTGAAAAGCTACCCTCTATGTGACGAAACTTAGTTTTCTAATTAAGAAAGTTGTTCGATAAGCTTGACTCACGTAGTATTAATAACTTAACTAAAAAATAAAATCAAAATGAAGTTAACATCTTTAATATAGACTTATAATGTAGTATATATAATATGAACGTGCGTTGGACAGCGGTCGGTCGGCGTCGGTCGTCTGATATCGGATCCCGATTGCGGCCAGCCGGAATGGGCCAGCTTTCAATATGACTACAGTTCAATCCGTTCGGCCTGACTCGAACATGAACAGAAAAATCGTGCCATCTCTCTGTATGAGTCGGTACATTGTACACATACATAGATTTTCTATGTTCTTATCAACAATTCTATTACCGATCGCATTTGAACGGTGTAGATCCGTCTTGGACAGTGGACCCAATAATGTTATGATATGTTCCTAGGAGTAAACTGATTTCATTTTTATATATGACATTATTTATTTACAACAATATTAAGTTTTAGATCCAATAATATAAATGTGGATTATTAGATCAGTATACAAATAAGAGTTATAATCTAAATTATGTGTGTACTGTCTATGTTATTCTGACAAACACATCTACCCAACCTAATCACACAACTCACCCACAGCTAAATCCATTTAAGCGCCATAAACTCGACTTGTTATAACAAGTATTTATTTATCGTCGCTCTCTCATCTCGAGCCTCACATACGCTGCCTCTAAAGCCGTTACACACTTTTCACGAGGCGAGTTGATTTTACGATGATACCGTATAATTAATTCGGCAGTTACGTCAACAACTCGTGTCGTGATGCACGCGTGGGGGTTGTAAGAAAGGGTGATGGGGGGTGATCGTAAAAAGCTAATCAAAGTTTCATAGCAGACATAAAAATGCTTGTTATAAGCTGGAGTGAGGTGCTTAACGGGATGTTTGACTTTGGCAGGCCTTGACACTCGCATTCATAAACTAAGTCTAAACTAGTATACTAAGTTTATGTTTGAACTTTTGTAATGAATATAAGATTATGACTTGATTAAGGTTTACGGGTGCGGTAGTACAGAAATCGGCCGCGAGTTTCTGGTTTGATTTCATATGTGATGTGGACTAAAACGTTTCGGAACTCACGTGAAGATGAATGTCGTTGTGCATCTTTACATTTAAATTGTCCATCGCTGTTCTTGTGCATATGTAGAGTTCAAGCAAAATATGTAAAAATAAAAAATAGGAAATATTGGCTTACATCATCTTTTAGTCGGAAACTTTTTAGACCACCCACGTATTAGTCTAGGTGCTTCTGTTATAAGAGGTGTTATAATATTTTTATGTGTTCACGTACATTTTAATATGGGGTTTACCATACTAAAATGTATGTTTGATTTAGATCAGACAATCGGTGTATAATGCACCCAGTTTAATATCTATACTCTGTACAAATAAATCAAATTGGAGTGTCTGTTTGTAATATTAAAATAACCGCTTTTTACTAATTGCATAAGTATGTATACACAGTACATGTACCAAAAATGTTGTTAAATTTTTTTTGTCTATCTGTCAGTTTGTTCCGGGTAATCGCTGGACGTATTTGGACAGGACTTTCACTGGCAGGTAGCTGATGATCCAGGGAGTAACTTAGGCTACTTTTTTTAGACTAACTTTCTCCCGCGGCGTTACTCGCGGTACTACGTTAACCGCGGGTAACACTGCGGGGTTCAGCTCGTATGTAATAAACACAATCCGCTTGTGATTGAAACGTGACGAATTCTACAATAAAATAAAATGTGCGGTTCAACAGCTCCCGCTCCCGATACTATCCTTTCACAGTGATTGGTGTACAGGCTCTGACCACAGGGACGAACTGTAGAATATAAATAAAACGAATATAAAGTTTTTCACCAAATAAGAATAAGTTATCTTCGGATTTGATACTAAAGGGATTTGAAATACACTAAAACAGTATTGTAATAATTAGAATTTATTTTTAAGTAAAGTAAAAATTTCGTAATAGAGAACATAACTTTGTATCCTGCTGATGTTAGACTAAAAACCGTCATCATTTCTGGCAACAAAAGTTTTAGTAAAACTGTAATAAAAAAAAAATACTGCCATCTAGTATTAACTACAGCCCTGGAGGAATTTTTCCGGGATGTTTTACACGACACACCCACCTCAATAGAATCGAATATTGAACGTTGATAATGCACAAAATTTACTCGGATAAGATTGTTTTAACTCTGTTATCATTCTGAAAGCGATTATAAACCTCTATAGATAGATTTTCTATTTAAAAATATATACTCGTGTTAAAAAGGGGATCGTTAAGGTTACATACAAGATTCCCCATAATATATGTACATAAATAAAGCCATAGTATATATGGAATAAAATTGTGTTTGGTAAATTGTGAATAATTAAACAACCAAATGAAGAGTTTGAACGAGCTCCGTACGTGCCGTGTGACCACACCACGCAAACGATGCATGCTCTTAACTATTTATTCAAAATGTTTTTAAGTTAGCAAATATCATTGTAATACGATTTTAGTACTAGTAAAACCATGGGAAAGACACACCATACCGACAACGCATGACGCACCAAACGTAATTATGTGCCTTACTTATTACATGAGTTCCTTTTTGGGGTTAGAAATAAGCCCAGCTTGATTACACCTAAGGTATAATTAATCCCTCAGCCGACTTCGTTATGAATGAGCTCATTAATAAAGTATAACTCGTGCATAGCTGCCAGGTACGATACTGCAAGGTTATGATGTAATATACAAGTTAAAAGTCGTCATATTTGATATGTAAATTGTTTGATATACCATTTTGATTGAAGTCAACCCATATAATATCGCTTAAGCAGTCATCTGGAAGGCTTGTGAAATAATGAGTTAAACCAAATCTCGACGCCATTTTGTTGAATTTAAATCTAATATATAAAATTCTCGTGTCACAGTTTTCGTTGCCATACTCCTCCGAAATGGCTTGACTGATTTTGATGAAATTTTGTGAGCATATTGAGTAGGTCTGAGAATCGGCCAACATCTATTTTTCATCCCCCTAAATGATAAGGGTGACCCATCCTTAAAAAAAAATATGGCAAAACGACGTTTGCAGGGGCAGCTAGTTTTGATATAAGAGTAAGTTTAGTACTGAGCAACTGTATAATGTCAACTACTACAACTTACTGTCAAAAGATTATTTTTTACTGAGTTTTGATCCGTCTGATCCGATATAGCAGAGTCTTTAATGTAGTGTTGGCAATCTTGGTTGAATATTGTACATGTGGAAGTGAGTTTGACTATGATTTTTTTTAACGTGTACGAATGTTAATAATTCCCCCGATCATCATCACGCAATGTTTTTCATACGGCATTGCGTGTTTTCTAGGAACATTCAGAAAAGGAGTAAATAGAAGAATAAGGTTCACAATTAAATTAGGCAAACATTATACTCAAAAAATTAAAAACTCTTTTACTAAAATAAGTAGATTGTATCAACCATAAATAGATTATCACAGTCCAAGAACACACATAACTAATGTTGTTAACGATCAATAATAATAGTTGATTGGATATCAAATATTACTGATCTTTACACAGGCTGGCAAAGCCAATCACAGATAACTTGCAACTAGATTATTACCCGCATATTAGCTGGAATATTGATGAATCCTTTCATGTCTGTTCTGAGAGACAAGGGTACATTTGTAATCTAATACCGTCCAGATACGTCTCTACGCATACAGCGTAATGTGTGATGTCTGGTGGGCACGTTCGGCGCGGCCTTCAATATTCATGTCTTTATAATGTATGCAGATCGGCTCAAGGCATGTCTCCGTACATACAGCCTCAGACATATTACGTCGACATTGTGCTCGAAGGGCAATTGTAACTGGGATTGGGAACGGAAGATAGAAGATTTAGAGTATGAAGTGACGGCCGCTGTATTTAGCTAATGTTGGTGAGAGTTTAAACTACATCTATAACCTTAAATCTTCACATATAATGTCTTGGCATGCTCTTTAGAGTAAGCCAAAACTCCACCAAAGGAGAAATATTGATTATTTGATTGCCTCGTTGGCGTAATGGTAGCGAATGCGACTGCTGTGTTGAGATCTCGGCTTCGATTCCCGTGTTGGACCAAATCTTTGTATCACCTGCAAATATTTGTTTCGAAGTTTGGGTGCTTTCTATGTATGCATTTACAAAAAAGTATATATGTGATTATATCAGTTCTCTAGTACCCATAGCAGAAGTTCTGCTTAGCTTTGGACTAGTTGGCGTTGTGTGTAAGATGTCCGAAATAGTTTTTATATTATAAAATTCAACACAGACATGTTAAGCAGTTGTAAGTTACAAGTAGTAGGCTTTATGCTGTATATACGTTACAGCTTACGTTGCTATAGTTTCAATAATAATAACCGATATCGTTAACACCGCAAAAGTTGGTATTCACAGCACAACTTCAAGAAAGAAACGCTAACAGCCGATTCTATTTGTTTACAAACAGTTATAGATATTAAGAGATCAAAACAGCTAATACTTTATTAATGTCTTCTATGATACCGTGCACGCAGAATGTCTGGTTAAACAATGTTAATGTTCAGTTTTATAATATTTCTTGGAAGTTATGACTGTAACTAAGATATAAAATGAAAAGCCTAAAGCAAATGTTTTATCAATACTAAGTATCTCCTAGTATTATCAACGAGCGTAGATAAACTGTTCAAGTTTTGGTGTCGTCTCCAGAGCTAGCGGCAACTTAGATAGAGACTAATATCAACAGTTTTAATACCTCTCTCAATTTAATTGTCATTAGATTTAAACTGAAATCTAGAACCACTGAGCTAAAGTTGAGTAATATATTTTAATGTACCTTTTTAAATTTTAAATAAAAGTAGACGACGACGAGAGAGACAATATAAATTTGTAACGTACCTTAAAAAAAGTTGCCGGGTCGGGACCGAAATCGATAGTAATACAATAGTGCACATAAAAACTATTCTATTGTCTGGAAGGATGCAGGTAGTCTTCCTAAATCGCGCAAGTATACTTTTTGAAATGTTTACTAAATTAACAGAATTTTACGAAAGTATAGTGGTCCGTCCGTTTCTTCGCATTAAATCAGTCCACGGGAGCTGAACTAATTCCCGAGAAATTCGATGTGTCCGTATGGTACATGAGTTTGACCATCCCAGTGATTTAACCTACCTCACTACGACGTGTTTAGGATTTGGCACCAAGTGCTTACTAACCGTCGACAAACCAATGACGAAGAAATTTTGACGGACTTTTTGCATCTAAATTTTAAATATTCGAAACACAAAAAAAGTTAGTACTAAATTATATGTTTTTTGCTAAAGGGATAAGTTTTCAAGTCTTGCCTCTAGTTCTGTAGCAATTTTAGCATTTACAGCTGATGACTAGTATTTGAACACAGAAAAGGTTTGACTTTCATTTACCTTTTTTCCTATAGCATTCATTTACTTGTAAAACAGGGTTATACCCTGTTTATGACATGTGACACACTCGGGCAAAATTTGATAATATTATAAAAAATAACATTACTTTACAATCTATAGTTTATCATTATTATTTAATTATTCACTGAGTATTCGCATTTCACAAAAGCCAATGTTAAATATTTATGTGATACTAGCTGACTCGCTCAACTTCGTTTGCGCCTCTCCATACTCCTCACCATAAGAAATATTTTTTTCCCATTTTTTTAACATTTTCGGTCGATACCCGGCTATTGATCATAGTGTAATGTTACATAGCCTAAAACCATCCTCGCTAAATGGGCTATCCAACAAAAAAAAAAAAATTAGCAAAATCGGTTCAGCCGTTCACGCGTGATGTCGTGACCAAGGCAAATAGGTATTCATTTTTATATTACGAACTTTTTGTATCTAAAGTATAAATGTTGTTTTAAAGATACGGTTATCTTTTAATGTTTTTCTTTGTTTTAAAAATATTTCGGTTAATTGACTATGTCTAAAGACTCATGCCATTGTATTTTTCTTTTTTTTAAGAAATTTACTGTCTAATAATATTTTTATGTGTTTAAGTCCCGTATTTGGTTCTATAACAAGAATTCCTCTAAAAGTGACAATGACAACTGATGCCTTAAGTTTTTAATATTTCTTGTAGGTAGTAAGTAGTTATTTTTCTTTAATACGTCGTCATAAATCGTAAACCGCATTTTTTTTTTTTAAATTTTCTGTCATTTAACACGCAACGCCATCTAGTCCCAAGCTAAGCAGAGCTTGTGTTATGGACTAGACAACTGATAAAATAAATATATACTTTTTTTTTGTAAATGCATACATATTATACATAGAAAACACCCAAACTCCGAAACAAATATTTGCAGATCATACAAACATTTGGTCCGACCCGGAAATTGAACCCGAGACCTCAAGCACAGCAGTTGCATACGCTATCACTGCGCCACCGAGGTAGTCAACACACAAAACACTATAATTAAAATATCGATAAAAGTTACAACGAACTACAAGAAGTTTTGTATGATCTTACTTGCTGCTTCCGAACCCTTCATGTGCGAGTCTGACTCGCACTTGAGCTCTTTTTTTAAATTTGTGTGTGTTAATTTATTCAAAAAGGTTCAAAATAAATGTATTTAAACCTTATGGGTTATATATTGATAGTTTCATTTTATGATTAAACTTCAAACAAACTAAAAGGTTTCTATTGCTGTAAATGTTACTTGACATACTGAAGAGCGTACTTATTTCAGTTCTCTTTGTTAGTATTGACTGAAGTTAGTTCCACTTACTATGCAGAGATTTAATTCCATATAAAATTGTTATGTGAGACTTTTGTTAATCAATATGTGTTTAAAGATAAGTTACATGAGTATTCTATTATTTTCATGGCAAAACTAGTATTTTTTTAATCAATTAATGTCTATTAACTCTTTGGATAACTATAGTAAAAAAAAAAGTTTATAGAGTCGTTCTAAGAAAGGTTACAACAAAATTTGTTTAACACTCACTTCAGGTTGTTTTCCTGAAAAGCAATTATTATTTAAAAGCAACCTTTTTCTTTAAATAGAATATCGACCATATTCTCGTTGATGGAGTTTATGGACAAAAAAGTCATTACTACACAATAGAGACCGAATGATAATAATACAATAGGGCACAATAAGACACTCTGTTGTTTAAAAGGCTGCAGGTAGTTTTACTAACTCGCGCAAGTGAGATATTTAAAATTTTAATAGTATGTCCAAAAGGGTGAGTAAGTATAGAGGTCCGTCCGTTTCTCCGCATTGAATCAGTCCACAGGAGCTGACGTAACTCCTAGAACAATTATTGTCCGTATGGTACATAACCATCCCTTTATTTGTTCCGCCTAATTGTTGACGGGTTCAGTACTTGGCATACAGTGCGCAGGTACTTGACAGTCCACAAACCAATGATGAAGAAGTTTTGACGGACTTTTTGTACCGAAAGCCTAAAAGCTCTTTTGAAGATAAAGATTTAATAACTATTGGTTTTATCTGGTTCAAAACTATTTCTCTTCTTTAAAATAAATAAAGTCTCGTTAGAATTGTGCCACTTGTATGTTTTTATATAAATAGAATAATATTTATTAATTATAAATGCACATTGTTTTACCTTAGATCCAAACATCTTTTTTTAAATATAAGGCTGTCGTATGAGACTTTTATCAATGAGTCTTTCTCTAACTAAACAAAACTTACATGTGTATCTATTGCACTGGCATTTTCACTTAGAATTATATTACAAAAATGAATACTTATCAAGCAGTTTGTACGCAATCGTCACATAACCACCGTTAAATTCTTATGGATTGGAAAGTTAGTATTTTCATAACAACTAATGCTTATTATCTATACACATCGTTAAAGGAAACTTCAGAAAAAAATTGTCCAACACAAATTTCAGATCGCTCACAAGAAAAGTTTTGCATTTGTAAAAGATAACTTTACTATCTGTTTTTTTTTAATAGTCAACTCCCAGATTAGGAATATACATCCTGTGTAGCGGAAGGCTTTTCAAACATACATAAAACGGACACAAAGAACACATAGACTTAGAATAACAGTTTATGGATTATACAAAGTGTTGTCCCGTGTAGGGTTTGAACCGACAACACGTGACGTAATAGAAAGCAGCGTGGCGACCGTTTAAACCACTAGACCACCCGTGAGTCGATTATATAGAACTGTATAGTTCATACTCCTTTCAAACTCATTGACGGACCTTTTGCCAAAAGTTTGAAAAAAAAGTCATTGCTTACGCCCACTTTCCACAACTTGTTGGGACAGATCACGATAATAATTCAATAGTATACATAAAACTTCTCTATTGTTCAAAAGGCTGCAGGTAGTTTTACTAACTCGCGCAAGTAAGATATTTAAAATTTTAATAGTATGTACAAAAGAGTGAGTAAGTATAGAGGTCCGTCCGTTTCTCCGCATTGAATCAGTCCACGGGAGCTGACGTAACTCCTAGAACAATTATTGTCCGTATGGTACATAACCATCCCCTTTATTTGTTCCGCCTAATTGTTGACGGGTTCAGTACTTGGCATACAGTGCGCAGGTACTTGACAGTCCACAAACCAATGACGAAGACCTTTTGACGGACTTTTTGTATCTAAAGTCTTTTGATTGCTTAGTAGCACAGTGGTAGCGTATGCGACTGCTGTGCTAGAGGTCTCGGGTTCGATTCCCGGGTCGGACCAAATGTTTGTATGATCTGCAAGTATTTGTTTCTGAGTTTGAGTGTTTTCTATACATAATATGAATGTATTTGCATATGTATTTACAAAAAATTATAAATGTAAATATTGTAAATATTAGTTGTCTAGTACCCATAGTACAAGATCTGCTTAGTTTGGGACTAGATGGCGTTGTGTTAGATGTCTGAAATATTTATTTTATTTATTTATTTAAAAGTTCTTTTGAAGATAAATATTGAATAAATATCAGGTAATTTGATTCAATATTATTTCAGTATAATCAATGAAGTCTCGATAGAATTATGCCACTTTTCAAATATTCGTTTTTATGCAAAGGGACGTCATAAAAAAATATTTTAGTCGAAAAAAAAATTGGCTTTTGGGGTAAGAATGACAACAAATAATTGTTTTATTAAACACGAGAGATTTTTTGCTTCATTCACTCTCTTTTGTTTACTATTAATTCTCTTGTGTGTGTTGTATGTGAGTATGTACAAAAATAAAGAAACAATAAGTAAATATGTAAAATATTAAAAAACTTTACACTTTACATTAATGATTTTAGTACCAAAATATTATTGTTATAATCATTAAATAAATATTTTAGACATCTGACACAAAGCCATCTAGCTTCAAACTAAGCAGAGCTTGTTCTATGAAAGCTAGATTGGCTGATAGAATACTTATTTTTTTGTAAATATACAAAAAAAAAATATACATACATAATATACATAAAAAACACCCAACCTCCTAAACAGATATTTGGTCAGACTCAGGAATCGAACCCGAGACCTCATGTTCAGGAGTCGCGTACGCTACCACTGCGCCAAGGAGGCGTACATGGCAAGGTATCGTACGTAGAGAAGAACCGACAAGAAACTCCATAAAGATAACCTCTAAAAAATTAGTCTATTGTTTATAAAGGTTTTTTTCTGATCCCACCCACACACCCACCACTGTAACTCCTGTACATCAGGATCAACAGCAGTGACCCACGAACACACCGAGTTATGACACTTCGAAAGTCCCAGGAAAAAAAAATTTACTGTCTTGGAACCCGCAAGGAAATTAATCAGAAGAAAAAACAGGAGGAGTTGGATATATGATAAGTCTTAGCAAAGCGGGAGACAATCGTCAAAAATTAGTCTATATTCCACAAGTATGGACCTAGCACCAAGCCCTGAGGACACCCCATCGTAAGTGCCTTCGACACAGAGTGATGCCCAAGTCTCAATTTAGTTTTGCCTTGTGTGAAGTACGAGGTGATAAGGGAATAAATATTTTTAAAGCATCCTCTCGATTCTAATTTCAGCAATGGCATGGGCCACCACGCGTTGTCGTAGGCGCCAGTTTTATCTAAGAAGATACCTAAGTCGTATTGAAACCTTGACTCGGTGACAGTTTTCCTTACAGATATAACCGCATCTGTTGTCGATTTTCCTTAAGATGGTAAGTCAGACATTGGAGACAATGGTGGTTCGATAGCCCACTGCTTAATTTGTCAGAGATAATCCGTGTCATCCTCCGGCCGATCGTCAGGCACAAGTGATTACAAAAGATATTTTGCTGTTTGTTCTACTCCTGTAGTATAACTATTATTAATTTTCATGTTCTATACGTATGCAAGGTCGATTGATATATTTGCCTTAAATTCATGATACAAAGGTGACCACGGACCCTCTCTATCGAATTTATCAACAAGTTTACGTATTGAATTTCCCTTTGATTTCTCCACAGCAGATCTGTAGTGAGACCTGGCAACTCTAAGAGCAATGAGAGCATTATTATAAATAACGTAAAAAATAAATATCTCCTGTTACGTTACGCTTTTTATGCCATTTAGTTTTTTTACGAGATTTCCGATGGATTCTACGTAATTTGACCAATTTATAGTTCCACCAATCACATCTACGAGTGCTAGTGATAGATCCGCGGCCGATACAAACATCAGCACAATTTGTGAAAGTGTCAATATGCTCACAAAATTTCATGAGAATCGGTCAAGCCGTTTCGGAGGAGTATGGGAACGAAAACTGCGACACGAGAATTTTATATATAAGATTAAGTAAGTACTATAATTACTAAACTACTACTGTAAAGACTATTCAGTAATTAGTGTTTAGGATTAGCTGCTCTCGTTTAAGTTTATATGTGGAGCAGTCCTGTGATCCACATCGATGTTCACATGGTTTTTTGAACCGGCTGCATTGTGCGCATTTCGGTTTAAAATCTGGTGTGTCCTCAATCGAACAAGCTCTTGTATCGAGCGTGGCGACGCAATTGGCACAGGTAGGAGTTTTAATAGAGCAAAACTTTTGAACATGACCGAATTGTTGACAGTTTAAGCAACGAATTACTTCTAAGTCGTCTATAAACCTACAAGGGACCCAGTCTAAATATAATTTATCTTTTGTGCTAGCTGGCGTTTCCTAGAGATTCGTCTCATTGCTAAAAGATTTAATTGCCAACAATGAGACGGTATCGGTAATCCGCTGGGTTATGTCCATAATTGCCGTCCTGTTCCCCACATTCATTCGCGACCCTTGATCGTTTACTAATTTGTTAATTTTTGCCAAATATTCGGTTGCCTGAGACACCAACTCAATATAGCCAGACTCCCCACAACTATTACGACCACTAAGAGACGAAATACTCCCGCCCGAGTCCGAAGCCCTTATTCTTTCCGTTCTACTGTTCTTTGGCGATAACTTTGTTGGCGACATTCTACCAAACAATCCCTTTCTGGTTGGTGTAAAAAATTCGTTTGTACCACCGGGATCCGGCAACTCGCCAGCAACCGACATGGCCAAACAAAGACACACCAGTTAAAATAAAAATCAGTAAAAATAACTACAAAATCGATAAAGAGGAAAAGAAAATTAATACAAACAAAATATTACTCCTACCTACTTTTAAGAATAAAATAAAATGAGTTACCGATAGCCTTAATAAACAAAACTAACACAGTATTTGTATTTAAAATTGTAAATACTTACAGATTATTTGTTAAAAAACACTATATACAACCTTAAACCGCGCACAAACTGGAAAACAGTCGCGAGAATACACAAAAAACAATATTTAAATTATCACAACACAACGTCACACGTTAACCGCTCGGTGCCGCGAAGGGAAGGGCAGTTATAAAGGTATTTGTACTGACTCGCGCAAGTAATGTTTGTTTCAATTTTAACAGTATGTACAAATAATACACCAGCATAAGTGGTCCGTCCGTTTCTCCGCATTAAATCAGTCCACGGGAGCTGACCTAATTCCTAAGTACAGTTAGGTGGTGTATTAAATTTATTGTATTAAATTACTATCCCAGTGACATATGAAAAGATCCCAGTGAAGGACAGTTTCAGTAATTAGCACAGAGTGCGTGCTTGAGCGTCCACAAACCAATGACGAAGAAGATTTGACGGACTTTTGTTTTTATTTCAAGCTAAACCGTTTTTATAAAGATAATTTATAAAGATATATAACATGATTGTTTTCTTGGGTATAATAGTTATTTAGGTCCAATGAACAAAGTCTCGAAAGATAGATATTTTTTGTTGCATTGACAATATTGAAGCAATATACAAATAAACAGCAACGACGTATATAGCAGAATGAAAAAAAAAAATGCTTTTCAACCGACTTAAAAAAAGGAGGATATTCTCAATTCGAATTTATTTTTATTTGTATGTTTGTTACTTAGTCTAGTATGATTCGAAATGGTGTACTCCTGTGTTTCATGACCACTATGTCAGGAACTCGTAATAGTGTCCCAAAGAAATCGAGGGAAGCCCTCTGAGGGAAGAGTTCGTGGCTAAGTGGTAACCGAGGAAACACTTCGCAATTTTGGCCAGGTCATTCATGGATGGTTATTACTGCACGTGGTGGTAAAATACCACGTGCTGTAATGCTGTAGACATTACAGCACGTGGTATTTTTAACATTTCACTTAAGTTATGATGTGTTGATGTGTAGCCTCGGTGGCGCAGTGGTAGCGTACGCGACTGCTGTTCTTGAGGTCTCGGGTTCGATTCCCGGGTCGGACCAAATGTTTGTATGATCTGCAAATATTTGTTTCGGAGTGGGTGTTTTCTATGTATAATATGTATGTATTTACAAAAAAAAGTATATAAGTATTTATATCAGTTGTCTAGTACCCATAATACAAGCTCTGCTTAGTTTGGGACTAGATGACGTTGTGTGTTAGGTGTCCGAAATATTTATTATTATTATTTATTATTTATGTTAACCCCCAATATTAATAATATTTTAGACATCTAACACACAACGTCATCTAATTCCAAACTAAGCAGACCTTATATTATGAGCACTAGACAACTGATATAAATACTTATATACTACTAGCTGAACCCCGCGGTGTTACCCGCAGTTATTGTCGTACTGCAAGTAACGCTGCGGGATAAAGTTAGTCTAAAAAGTACTCCCTGGATCATTAGCTACCTACCACTGAACATCCCGTCAAAATCGGTCCAGCCGTTTCAGAGATTACCCGGAACAAACAGACAGACAAAAACTTTTTAAATGCATTTTTAATATATGTACCGTGTATTATATGCATTTTTGTAAAAAGCGGTTATTTTAATATTACAAACAGACACTCCAATTTTATTTATTTGTATATTTTTGTAAATACATACACATTGTACATAGAAGACTACAAAACTCCGAAACAAATATTTGCAGATCATACAAACAGTTGAACCGACCTGGGAATCGAACCCAAGATCTCAAGTATAGCAGTCGCATACGCTACCACTGCGCCACAAAGGCAGTAAAATGAATGATTGTTTTTATAAAGTTTCACTGTCAACAAAACAATCAACTGATTGAACAATCACTGGTTACTCAGACTGTTCATCTCATTCAACGCATTATTGTTGCAAGGTCGTTTGCAGGTGAATTTCGAACAGTCTAATAATGATTTATCCTACTTAAGGCCAACAGCGAAGAGCTTCGAGCCTAAGCGTACAACGGCATGGTCGTCCGTACTATCCTGCATTTTGTGTTCTGTGCAAGACAAACATAGTTTTATTATTAACATCATTCTTCGTTCTGCAGTACCGTGACTATATTTTGCGTGTTTGATTGAGATGAAAATCGTCTTTATCGTAGTCTATACTAACGGATGATTTGTCAGTATCATACATTTGTGCTCTTCGGAAGCAGGGCCATATGATTTCTGTATTATGCCCAATGACACCATTCATCAGACCTTTAGACACACATTCATCATCATCATTGTAACGCAACATCACCTTGGCCCCAACGATTATTTCAAATTCTTTAGGTAGCCCATCTTGTTTATATAAGCTATATATAAAAATTATTATGTAAACCATGATTTTTACTTTTGTGTATGTCCGTGGTGGGTCCGTCCTTATATACAAAATTACTAATGAACAGCGCAACATTTAATTTGTATATACTTCAACAGTAACACCTTACAAAAATAGTATTGAGTATTTTAAATCTTCATTCGATTCAAAAACATAAATCTAATAATACACATACTCACAGCACGATACAATAGAGCCTTTGTAAACTTTACTGAAATAATTTTTAACCTAAGAAAAACCCTAAAAGTTATTAAGTCTATCTTTAAAACAACTTTTAGATTTTAGACACAAAAAGTCCGTCAAAAGATCTTCGTCATTGGTTTGTGGACTGTCAAGTACCTGCGCACTGTATGCCAAGTACTGAACCCGTCAACAATTAGGCGGAACAAATAAAGGGATGGTTATGTACCATACGGACAATAATTGTTCTAGGAGTTACGTCAGCTCCCGTGGACTGATTCAATGCGGAGAAACGGACGGACCTCTATACTGTTACACTGTTTTGTAGATACTGTTAAAATTTCAAACATTTAACTTGTGCGACTTAGAAAAACTACCTGCAGCTTTTTAAACAATAGAGTAATTTTACCTACTATGTTGTTTTGTTATCGTGATCTGTCGCGACAAGTTGTTAAAGGTACGCGTGAATGATATTTTTTTTGTCCATAAAATTCACAAAATAAGGTTTCTTTTCCAATTTCATGAAATTTAGTATGCAAAGGTTATGGGGACGATAAATCTTTTAAGGTAATGTTCAGTTTTAAAAAAAATTACAAGTAACGAATCTTTATTAAGTTCATTGAAGAACTGAAATCACTTTTTTTTTTAAATATAAATACGACAAGCCGTTTCGGCGCTAGGGCGTGCCAAAGAAATACACATACACTCGAAAACATAACGCTCCTTCTTTCGCAGTCGGGTAAAATAAAGAAATAGTTTCTTTTAATGTTACTGAAACAATCTTGAGTCCAACTTAAATAAGTTAAATTTAAGAAAATAATCATTTAAAAGTGTCATACCAAAAACGACCGCTTCCACCACTACCCTGATCACACATGACGTCATATAAGGACTCATTAATGAAGAGGTAAAAATAGATTTACATGTTACAAAAATAACTGACGACTGTCAGTTATTTTTGTGTGGCCAAACCGATGCACCTAATTTCAATAAACTTTGGCACAGCGATGTGGTTGGAGTTGTGGGCAATAGCTAGAAAATTATAAAGCTTTTACCAACAATATTATTACAGCTGCCCTATACTCATTGGCTGGCCTTACTGGCAGTGTCAAGTTCAATTTGACCTGATTTTATTAACTACTAACTTAATTTAACTGCCTCGTTGGTCTCGCGGTCGGCGTGTGCGAATGCTGATCGTGAGGTCTCGGGTTCGATTCCCGGGTCGGACCGAATGTTTGTATGATCTACAAATATTTGTTTCGGAATTTGGGTGTTTTCTATGTATAATATGTATGTATTTACAAAAAAAAAAGTATATATGTATTTGCATCAGTTGTCTAGTACCCATAACACAAGCTCTGCTTAGCTTGGGACTAGATGGCGTTGTGTGTTAGATGTCCGAAATATTTATTTATTTATTATTTGTTATTATATATATATTTAAACTTAAAATAAAACCCATGTCATGAAAGCAAACTTCCTCACAGATATGTCTCATATTTTTACAATCACTCATATTATCAAATAATGCAATATATTGTATAAAGGAGCCGATGTCAGCATTGGACCTTCAAATCAAATAGATCGCCCATAAACTGCTCCGCGCCAAACACCCAGGTGCTTGAAATGTGTAGTACAATATTCCATTTATATATAAATAAGTGTATTTGAAAGCAGTAAAGTTAGTTTTATTTATATTTGGAGCCATAAAAGAGAAGTATTTTTTAGTATTGGTTTTTGAAGATACTGCGGAGTCTAGGTCATCCTTACAGCTATTAAAGCATCCAGCTAATTTAAAACGGTTTTTCAGCTTTGGGTAATGTTCAAAAGTAAGAGAATAAAACACTCGAGTAAGTTTGAAGAAAACTTTTCTTCTAAAATATCGTAAGGAGACGAGTTAATTACATAGTTCGAAAATACGAACAGTTACCGGGCAGCTCGACACCGGCCACCCAACACTGACCTATCCCCGAATACGAAGTCATCACAACTCTTTCAGCAACCTCCTTATTCTTGTTTTTTATTATGGATCTTTCTAAACTGGTTTGTTAATTAGGACACTATTAAAATTTTACGTTTATTGATTTTACAAGCCTTTTGTTAATTATCGAACTGACGGCTGTTACTGCCGTACTTATTTGTATGAAATTAATTGGCTGTCAATTTCAATATTGAATGCCTATTACTTTCATGCACGCATTGTTAGAGCCGGTTTAACAAACATTATTTTTATAATACAGGTTGAAATTTATACGAAATGTTTTAAATACATCGGTAGTGTTTGTAATTGTGTGACAGATTTTTCCCTAGCATGTAGTATGCTTTTAGCCATACACTCTTAAACGAATACGTCTGGCTGTAAGGCATTTTTTGGGTATAAGGTTTGCATTAAAGTGGTCATGCAAAAACTATTTAAGCCAATTTTGAAGTTGAGTTCCACCTATACACAATGGAGACTTATATTCTACTATAGATGTTGCAGTTTTTAGCATTCATTCAGTTGATGTGAATGCTCAACCGACAGTATAGTATTAGTATTAACTGCCTCGTTGGTCTCGCGGTTGGCGTGAGGGACTGCTGATCATGAGGTCTCGGGTTCGATTCCCGGGTCGGACCTAATGTTTGTATGATCTACAAATCTTCGTTTCGGAGTTTGGGTGTGTTCTATCTATAATATGTATGTATTTACAAAAAAAAAAGTATATATGTATTTGTATCAGTTGTCTAGTACCCCATAACACAAGCTCTGCTTATCTTGGGACTAGATGGCGTTGTGTGTTTAGATGTCCCAAATATTTATAGAACTAGAAGTATCATTTTCTAAATGTAATTGATAGTAGTATTTTCTACATATCAAATATCTATATTATTATATTAATACGTGAGGCAATACTGTGTACCTTTTTACCGAAATTATGCAGACGGAGAAGTTTGAAATTTTGTAAAGTTAAAATTTTAAATACGATCACAGAAAGCTAAAAAACAAAATATGGTCGAATTAAGACCACTGGGTAACCACTAGGCTGTATACATTAATTCACATCTAGATTCCGGAACTTAAAGGCATAATAAATACTCTCATATTACACAACCATTACTTTAGTCCTACATGTGTGATATAACATTATCGACCGTGCATTAAATGAAAAAACAAAGTTATTAAGTGGAAAGGAATTTTCGGTTCTAATTTTCTTTTTAATAAAACCTTATTATCAAATATATTATGTCACACGGATGATGATGATTATAAAATCCTGATTTATATTTCTAATAAATATGCACAACCCTAAAATATATATATATATTAGGTGTCTGTCAGTACACAACAAGAGTGAATCGTTGTACATTGAATTATTAGAAGTAGCAGTGAAATATTCTATCGTTTTGTCAATCAGAGTAATAAAGAAACATTTGACTAACCCTTCCACCATATATTCATATTATTATGATCAAGCTTCAACCATATAAAGACGTTGTATAAACTTGAAATTAGATTACTTCCGTAAGAATGCCATAACTTCACCCTTTCTTACAAATCTTAAAGTAAGTTTTGTCCGATATCCAGCCTTTCGGGTCATTTAATATAAAGTGCGGCCCTAACTCATTACACTGCGCAGTGGATCTGAGCCCCAGTAGATGTGAACACGTGTAGCTATGTGGAAATTGGGCAAAGCTGAAAGAAACGTTACTGTAAATATCGTCGGATCGACTGGCTCTTGACCTTCGGCGTTGCGTTCTCCATCAAACGAATATCAGGGACGGCGGATAAATAGTGTTTTCAGATTTCATTTACAAATATATATATATATATATATTTAGTTAGATTTTTGACTGAGCATCTGCAAGGAAAATTACAAGAATATATTTTTTCGCGAAAGGTTTTATGTGTCTGACAAAAACGTACATTAAAAAGAAATCATATTGATAACATGACACTGCCTGGGTGGCGTAGTGGTAGCATTTGCAGCTGATGTGTTGACGTTTGGGTTCGATTCCCTTGTCGGACTATGTATAATTTGGAAAAAAAGATTTAAAAGTTCGTTGTTTTCTATTTATACACAATAGGCTACATAATACACGACAAAACCGTCGATGACTTTAATAATGTATTTATTATTTTCTAGCTGCCATCATTATAACAACGATAATTATAAATATCTGAACAACAACAAATAATATCTGCATAAATTATTTTATCGAACCACATTTTTCGTAACTTCGCTTATGAAATATTATCGCAAATACATCAAGGCCTTTGATGGAATGCAAACACGTCGATATCATACAGATTTGAGCTTTTAGGCAACGCAGATAATAGTAGAGTGATGGATCATATGAGTCTTTTTCGCAATCTAGTTTGGGGTCGGCTTTAAGTCTGTTACGATACACCTGAACTCCGTTTCTTTACTTGGAGCGACTAGCATCTAAATAAGCGAAGTAGTACAGTACGAAGTAGTAGTTACAGTCATCTTACACACAACACCATCTACTTCCAAACTAATCAGAGCTTGTATTATGAATACTCGATAATTGATATAAATACATACATTTTTTTTGTAAATACATATGTAGAAAACACCCAAACTCCGACAAATATCCTATGATAACTCGGGACCGACTACTTAATGTTACCTCCGAATCACGCTCTTGGTATCGTCCCACCAGCGGTCACCCTTTCAGGTCCTTGACCGCGCCGCCGTTGCTTACCCTCGGTTTTTAACAGCGAGTGCTATTAGGATATGAGCGCCTCCTATGAGTGTTTTATTCTAAAACCCAAACAAGTATTTTAAAACAACTTTTTAAACGTAAAAACATCTTCAAAATACTGAGAGCAATTAAAAATATATTTTAAACACACAGATTTGAATCTATGCCGTGTTGATATTTTGAGTATCACATTATTATGTAAAAATTAAATATTTCATGCAAATAAATATCACATAACAACACGCAAGTGCACGTCCACATCGTGCGTGAAGAACTATAGTATTTAACCCTCTAATGCGTTATGTACGTGTTATATATTAATTTACTGTTACTTGTCCATGCAGGAGAGGGTGGTTAATTGAAAATTCCTTGGTTATTTACTCCTATGATATACATCCAAGCACACAATATGCACAGTTCTTGAACACGAATGTGATACTATTTACAAACATCGTTCATTGTTATTCCATGACAATGGTATTGTTAATTATGAATTGTTTTATATTAAATAGTTGAGTGTGGTCATAATGTAATTGTAGTAGATAAATAATACTGTACTGTACAAAAGTGTCTTCTAGTATATATATAGGTTATTTCATTTGAGTTTTTAAGCAACTTCAAAAAAGAGGAGTATATTAGTTCGATTTTTAATTCATCACGTCAAGACTTCTAATCGCACACCACCTGACAGCGCCTTCTATCTGCCAAAGGGTACTTGAAAGACTTCTCATAGAACTACATACGAACAAGGAGATTTTTGGATAGGTTTTTATTAAACAGTGACTTACTAAGCAACATTAAGCTGTATACTAAAATACATTTATGCTTTTGAAAAAAAACTATTTAAAACATAGACAACAATTACTTATTGTAGAACATTGTATTTTTTATGTTCACCATCCACCCTGAACCACCTGCACATGACGATTTGTTATTTTGTTTGTATTTCTTTCAAAGATTGCAGTCAAACGTGAACTTTTGTACGATGACTGCATATTAAAAGATGTGTGATTAATATTAAAGTTCAAAGAATAAAAAACCATACACATAGCATTAAAATGTAAACCCCAATCCATCTTAATTCAGCACGACATCGTTGCAAACTTATAACCAATTGTTGCCAAAAAATATTAAATGGTTGTTTCAAACGCTGTTATACTTTCTCGAGCACAGGTTGAACTAATCTATCACCGTAACTAATTTAAACGCTGGTGTACACGGTGTGGTCGTGTGTCACGCGTACGTAACGAAGACATATTTACCGTGACAGTCGCGACGTCGCGCCCCGGCTGAACCTCCTCGCTTCTTCACCAAATTGCACTTTCAGAGCTCCAACCGGTTGTTGTCGAGTTTTCCTCTTACTGTGTTCAAGTGATGTTCTTCAAATAATTGTGTTTATTTGTATTTACAAAATCAAAACGTCGTCGAATGTCTTTATACCTTTTTGAAGTGAATACTTCTTTAGCAGCGTTGAGCACTTTTTGGTATGAGAAAATCTTATGGGTTCGCGTCACCGACATGCTAATGTTTGATGTTGATCATTTTAATTTAAACATTAATGAAATATCTAATTTACACATTAATTTTAAAAATAACATTCTAAGAATACACTTTCGGTAGTCCTTATGACTGCCAATTTTACGTTTTTATGTCAATTTTGACTGGGAAGTATATCAAGTCAATAACCAAGTGATTCTGATTACAATAACTGTCGTGGATTCAATTTCATTCCAGATAAATATTTTTTAGTTGGACGTGGTTATTTTATCTATATCTAAGTGTTTTTGTATGTGTTTATGTAGGTGTCCAAAACACTAGTTCCATTCCAGCCATGTGTATGATACGTGCAGTTTTATTAGCTAATCTAAAAAGTTTCGAAACCTTGTAACCTCAAGACTTCAACCTGAAGATAGCGGCACTTGTTAATAAAAACTAGTAAATTAAGTTATTCACTTTTGCGTTTTGCATTACTGGGAGAAATGTTTGGAGTTCAAGGAGACTACGTAAATAGAAAAAAAATGTAAAAACTAAAACCCAACTATGACAAAAAACGACGCTGAACGAGTATGAAACAAGATTTTCAGGACACTGGATTAAACAACATTACTGAAAAAACATACGATGCGATACTTATAGTACACAATTATCAGTGTACAGAGATACATATAATTAAGTTTGAAAAACCTTAGTCACAAGTTACATAGAAACGTACCATAACACTTTAACAACGCGGTACAAACAAGCATACCATAGAAATAGCACACTTATCGAATAAATACGGACAAAGTCACGAACAAATGTTTATAACATATATATATTTTTGAAATGTACAAGTACAACCCTTTTCAATGATACCAAACACAGCATATTTATCTCAAATTAATTTTTAATACAGTACTTTATGTCGGTCACAGAGGGCCACATTAGATTCAGTGACACGTCATATACCAACGGACGATGAAGACGCTTCTAACGATATCTCATTTGTCCAGTTTTAATAAATAGTTAAAGAGCTATGAGGGAACAAATGAACATACATACATACATAGCCTGACCCTCCTTTGGCTTTACAGTAGTCCGGTAAAAAAAAGAAAAAATTACTTGTTTCTTACATTAATAAAAAATATCAGTAAAAAAGTATACCTAACTTTAAAAAAAACTTTTCACAGTTACATCAATGGAAAAGTTTATACACTATACTATTTTTATCTTCAAGTTTTCGTGTAAGTTTCTTCTTCTTAATTGAAAAGAATATTTGAGAAGTTTTCATGTTTCAAAGTTAATAAGATTTCGTTGTGAAAAGTCATAACTTTTCCGGTTGTTTAATTAAAGCAGCGGTTCCGGTTGTTTATGCATTAAATAATGCATAAACCCTCGCCTGGCGAATGCCATGCTATTTACATGATAAATAGATACTTCTAGATGTCTTCTTGAGGCTTTTTAGAGGATTTTCGACTCTTCTGTCAATTTCGTTTTGTGTCATATAGATACATATTACTTTAATTTAAATTTATTTAAATAAACATATTACTTTAATTTAAATTTATTTAAATAAACATAGTAAGATGATGATAGCAACAAATAAATGAAATACATGGCTTGACAATAATGACAGCATTCAAATGTGAACTGAACTAAACAATAACAAATAAATAGAAGAAAAGTTTCCTTTGAATTTAATGATTATTAGATGCCGTATAATATATAATAACCAAACCAGTTACGCTTTTCAACAATGTGAAATCTATTAAAACAATTCTGAGTGCAGTCGTAATTTCGGAACTAATTTCACTTAACTGCAATAACTTTCAATGAATGTGGTCTTTACTATAACGGTAGCCCTCGTCCTCAGAGAACATAATATTAATGGTTTATTGATATTAAATTATGTACGTCGCACGCAGTCCCGTCCGACGCACGGTCCGACGGTCGCGTCGGAGCAGCGGTGACCGCGTTTTTGTCGCTCGCTTCGTCCAAACGATGATCGATGTCCCTCGCGGCCAATCCCTTTGTCTTATCTGTGCCTTTATGTCTGATTGGTTGTGCGGTATCGGCTTCCGCTTTTGTTTTATGGCCCACATTGTGTACTGGTGCTGTATAAATCCTGTTCTTATCCCATGTCTATATAAATCCTGCGGTGGAAAAACGGTCCGCTTACAGATTGTCGCATGTTTTTGAAGATGCTATAAAACTTTAGGGGGTTTAGCTATCTTTATGTGACATTGATTATACTCTGTTAACTTTATATTTGAATCTTGTGGATATAGAGATATAATTTGTTTATTTGTTTGTTCGCTGACGCTTGAGGTCTCGGGATTTGATTTTCGAGTCGGAATGATTCTATGATTTGCTAATATTTGTTTCGAAGTTTAGGAGTTTCCTTTATATCATATGTATGTTTCAACAAAAAGTATATATGTATTTATATCAGTTTTCTAGGACCTATTACTCAAGCTCTGCTTAGTAAGGGACTAAGCGTCCGAAATATTATTATTATTATACTATTTCCATTTCTTTATTTTCTCGATGTCAGTTCTAATTTGATAGTTGAAGTGTTGTGTCCAATCGATCGCATATGTGCGAAAATAACCGCTGAACGCTGGGTAAAAATTGTGAGAAGAACCCAAAACATTAGCGTCAGATTGGGAAATTCATGTGGCATTCAATAATATAGAAGTACAGGAATTTGTAATAGATGTTGGAGAGAGTTACAGTGACTATTGATCAGATTTTGATTAAAATAAATAAATAAAGAATCAACATGATATAATTACATCTTGTAATGAAATGTTATATAAGTTTTTACAAAATTATCCGTCAAAAGTTTAGTTGCTTACACTTTGTAAAAAAATATCGGGTCTGTTATCGTATTATTGAAAGTGATAGGGTTGGTGCTATCGATATATGTTATTATATATCGATAGCACCATCCCTATCACTTTCTCCGACTATGACTATGACCTTGTACGTGCGTAAGCGTCATATTTTTATTAAATAATGTATACATAATGTAAATAAGATGCTTGTTCAAGTTTCCACAGGAGCTGTCATCGAGAAAAAATAGAAATGGAAATAGTAAAGGTATTTAACAGGCATAAATGTATTACATTAGGCAATTGAAAGGTGTGTCATGATCGCCTTCATTCCTGGATATAATAAATAGGGCTCCTCAAAAGACTATTTATGATTAAATAACTGTATGTTATTTATCTTTGTAAAAGGTACCTTAGATAAACCAGATAGATTAGATACAATAGAGTGTATCTTTAATTAATTTTATTGCATTGTTTTTTCTTTAATTTTAAACATAAGGGACAAATGAGCAAATACGCCCCTGATGGTAAGTGGTTACCGCCCATTAGTGCCGAAGCTTGGCTCTCACAGTAAAAGATGATCCTTGGAAATCTTACTGCTTAAGTTTAAATACATTTAATGTTTACAAAAACACCATTTATAACTTAATTTAAAAAAAAAACCTTATTTGAACAAAATGACGTTTGACGTAGCGTATGACGTTTTAACTTATTGCTATAAAAAAAAGAGACAACTTGAATAGTACGAGTATACTACAAGACCGCAGTGAAATGGCTTCATCGGAGAATTGTATCGTGTATTTATTAAAGCGTGTGGAATCCGTTGAATATCTAGAAGAGAGACAATAAGTAATAGTCTTACGCTTGTCAGTCAATGTAATAAAAAGTTAGATAGGTATTTGGTTTACCAAACTCTGGAGTTAAGGTCATGATAACGATGATGACTTTAGCAGCTTGAGAAAGGGTGAATTAATTGTTATTGCAGTCTCTATCGCTTTGATACTTATAAAAGTAATGTATTTGTTATTTATAAAACATTAATAATAATCACAATCACAATCTCACGTGGCCATCAGATCCCTAACTAGGCATTGCTTGTAATGTGGTAACTGTTGGTAATGAGACTGCTGATAAACATATCTATATATTTTTAAATGCCTACATACTTCATATTTACAAATTAGATTCGGGCATAGAACAAGTAATCTATAATAATAAAATTACTTACAATACAATTATTTGTACTTTTTTAAATATATGCCTGGCAAAGTGATTCTACTCTGCCTAATGAAAAGCCTGAGCAGAATCGAGTGTTGGTCACCGCACTCATAGCTAATACAGACTATGCAGCATGGGGGCCTAGTGAAATGCTTTTCAAACCCTGCTTATAGAACCCAGGATTGGTTCTGAGTGGAAATTAAAACCACTACCTCCCGGTTACTAGTCAGGTTCGCCAACCACTTACCCAACAGTCTCTATGGACTATTTTTTTAATATAATACTTTTTGGTATTAAACTTGTCATCGGTAACTGAAAGCGTAGTAAAGGCGAGCGGTTTCAGTCGCGAGTCGCGCTCCGGTCGGGCTGGTCGTTCCGCGCTGGGGTTACCTACGTACGTTACGATAGTTGCGGAAAAGTTACGACGTGCTTAAAGTTCAGTCTTGATAAATATTAGGTACATTAATATTTGAATATTAATTTACTGGTAAGTAGAAGAGAATGTGATTTTGTTTAATTATACATGCACAACTGAAATTTAGGAGTTGTAAGAAATATTCACATTCTTAAGTCCTCTTTGCTACGATGCATAAAAGAATGAAATTATAAAAATTTTGAGAAAGTTATCTAATATTTTTGTTGCCTGAAAGTTCTACATACTATCAACAGATAGAAATTCGAGTCAAGTACATGTTTACTTATGTCAAGAGAGAGAAATAATAACGGCTACTGTGTACTTGAATTAAAGCAAAATGCGTAAAGCAAATATAAGTTTTTCTTTCGTAATAAAGAGGCATTCAAGGTTTATGTACATTGACACATCTCTGTAGCAGATCGCTTGACTTGACGTAATATCCAGTTCGAATAGAGACATGGTGTATGCTAAAAATAAACTATGTAAAGGTTAAATTAATTAATGTATAATTTAGCATGCGCTTTTGATTCTAAATGAAACTTAAATCACTGTGCGAGTGTTTAATATATATATAATTTGAAAAATAGTATTTGAAGTTCCGTATCTATTTATTTTCCATAAGGTCTATATATTGGAACTGGCTACTAGTCCGACTAGTTCTCTAGTCTGACTGTCTTCGACTACTGACCATTCTAATCCATTATTGATTCAATTGACCCTAAAAGAGCTATGCTTCTGTAAAAATCATCCAACTCAATCGAAGTAATACCATGACCAATCATTATCATTAGCCTATCCCAGTCTACTTCTGTGTACAGGGCTCATTGCACGCCACTCTGTTCGGGTTATAGCCAACTGATGTTACGCAATTTTTCATTGTTTTACATCCAGTGAGACTACCGTATTCCATACCCCACTCCCTCTGTTTAGGGGGGTAGAGAGGGACTTAACTAGTATATCTTGAATTGTTAGTGTTCATGAATAGCCGTAGTCACTTACCATTAGGCGACACGACCGATCCTTTACCTGGAAAAAATAAGTGCTTTTGTTATCGATCTTAAATAAATTCACTTGCTTCTTGAGTAAAGGTTAGGCAAAATAAAATCATAGCCGTGTTATGGACATGATTTTTTAAAATATTTTATATTTAAATAAACTCCTTGTTAAAAATCGACACCAAAAATGTCCGCAGTCATGAAAACTCATTTGGATCGCCTCAACCCCTCGCAGAAAATACGTAACGAAAAAAAGCGTTTACAAAATTGACCGCAAGCTTTTAAATACTCTTTTGTACTCTATATTATGAATAATGAAGAAATTTAAATGATTTTTACGTATTATACAATATCACTAAATAGTAATAAAGAATTTGTCAGCAAATAAGCTACAGGATACGGAATATTTTGTTTCAACATAATGAAGTAGCTAATTTTTTTTTTAATATTTCATACTTCTATGAATCTCTGGAGATATTGATCATATTTATTATTAATCAACCCATCGGCTACTTGACTGTCGGAATAATAGATACCGACTCCGCATTTTACATGTTAATAACCTCGTGAGCTAAATCTAAGTACATGTAGGTAATTAGGTATTTAAAGAAATACTACACGGGAACTAATTTTGAATTGTTCTCTTAATTAAGTTCAATTTAGATTTTGAATTATTTACTAACTTTTAAACTTTCGAGTTCCATGATATATTAACATTTTTTTTTACTGGAATTAACGCGATCGTCAGGAAATTCAGAGGTATGTTATACCTTTTAATAAGTGATAGCGTTAATTCCCAATTCGTTAATACCAGTTGTTGCCCGCGGCTCCGACTGCGTGTATGTCGGTTATCCCGGCAAATAGTAGCTGTAATGTGTTATTCTGATGTATAAACTATATTACTTGTTATAAGTAACGATCCCAACCTCGTATAAACCTTATAATTCAATTCAATATTATAACCTTATAATTCAATTGGTGATTTTATAATCAAGTAAGTAAATAGTTGATTTATACTAATATCTTGGCGCCTTCCGGCGCCTCTTACATTTCATCATACTACTCCTACTTCCGGCGTAATAAATCTGTAATGCTACACAATTGTCTGTTATCAAATAATAATTGGATGCTAATAACCATTAGAATAATTATGATAAGCAATATTTAATATTATCTACTAAATATGTGAATTTAGTATTAAACTGGGTCAGGCCTGTCAAATGCTATAAAATACCTTCAGTTCGAATAATTCGGGAACATTCATATTCCGACCGTTCTACTAGATGTGCATTGGAGAATATTATAAGGTTGTGCTACTATAAAGTGTTGACTTTGCTGCCGTCCTGGCTAATCCACCGTTACATACTGTAAAGTTTCATTCAAATTCGTTTAGTAATTTTTGCGTGAAAGAGTAACAAACATCCAACCATCAATCCATCCATTCGTACTTACTTACAAACGTTCGCGCTTATAATATTAGTATGGATAACTATTGTACAACCTATCCTACTAAAAACATAAATGTAAAGAAGGCCAAGTTCAATACAAAATTATGTTCGGCTGTGGGCTTCGCCGCAAAAAGAATGGAGATTTAAATATGTGCCAAGTTCTCTGCAAAATCCAAATATGTATATATAGGAACAAAATAACATTATGAACAAGTATTAAACTCTATTTCTTTGCTTTATTGTATACCTATAACAATTGCTGTTAATAATAAAAATGTATGATCTAAAAGTAGGTTAGTTTTGACTTGATCGGTTTTCATTACATCAATCATTTTATAAAGTTATTCAACATCTATACAAATAAATAAAATTGGAGTGTCTGTTTGTAATATTAAAATAACCGCTTTTTACTTAATGCATATGTATGTATACACGATACATATACCAAAAATGTAGTTAAAAAAATTTTTGTCTGTCTGTCTGTCTGTCTGTCTGTTTGTTCCGGGTAATATCTGGAACGGCTGGACGGATTTTGACGGGACTTTCACTGGCAGGTAGCTGATGACCCGGGGAGTAACTTAGGCTACTTTTTTTAGACTAACTTTGTCCTGCGGCGTTACTCGCGGTACAACAATAACCGCGGGTAACACCGCGGGGTTCAGCTAATTTATACATATACTAGCTGAACCCCGAAAGTGAGAAAGTGAAAGTCCCGTCAAAATCCGTCCAGCCGTTCTAGAGATTACCCGGAACAAACAGACAGACAGACAGACAGACAGACAAAAATGTTTTAACTACATCTTTGGTATATGTATCGTGTAGACATACATATGCATCGATTAAAAAGCTGTTATTTCAATATTACAAACAGACACTCCAATTTTATTTATTTGTATAGATATATTAATTCTGATAAAAACTTCTACTCTATTAGACAATAGTTGAATGGTCGGACTTGATTTAATCATCTCTAAGCAAGCTCTACTTACTACTACTTATACCTTAGATCATACATTTACCGTGTTGTATTTAAAATGAAGTTTTAGTAGATTGTAATAAAATAATAATAAACCAATTACAGTGCACCAAAAGCTGGGAATAGTTTATAACGGCAATAAACCTTTCGACTTCTCGTAGAAAGAAACATTAATAGACCACATCCGGAACATCAACATCAGTATAATAATTATTTAATAAATCAGAGCCATCAAAATTATTTTCAGCATACTTCCCATTCTGTATTCCACATTTCCGTGTTATCGTAGGCTTAGACCACCACCATAAAACATAACACAGTCCGTGTTTTATTCACATAAATCTCGTACGCCTGACGGACGAATAAAAGACGGAATCTCGACAAAATTCGGGAGGGAGTCGCAGAAAACCGTGTGTAAAGTTCCCAAGGGTTGAATTCGACTGTTCTGTCCGCAAAAATAATGGTTTGAAGCCAAAACTTAGTCTGTTATTGCGTAACTTTTCCCATTGTGACGTGTCACTGGCGAACACCCCCCGCTTTATTCGGCCGTAACTGGGCCGGCTGTTTCCCGCGTTTTATCTCGGCCAACCTGTCGGCTGAGGTAATTAGTCGTTCAGAGGTAACACGGCTCACTGTTTTACTTTCAACTAAGTCATTTAGGAAAAAATGACCTTTCACCTTTCAGCCACTTTGTCAAATTAAGTTTTGCAAGTTTCGTTTTTATACAGTCACTGTCTCTCTTATTTTTAGGGTTCCGTAGCCACATGGCTAAAAAACTAAACCCTTATGGATTCGTCTTGTCTGTCTGTCTGTCCGTATGTCTCAGCCACTTTTTTCCGAAACTATAAGAACTATTGGAACTCGGCAAGTAGATTTATTCCGTGAACCGCATTAAGATTTTCACACAAAATTAGAATAAAACAATAAATTTTAGGGGTTCCCCATACTTACTGAAACTCAATTTTTTTTTTCATCAAACCCATACGTGTGTTTTTTCATAAACCAAAACCATCTACGGATAGGTCTTCAAAAATTATATTAAGGTTTCTAAAACCATTTTTTTCTAGGTGTAACTTTAATACATATTATATTTATTAATTTGTATGTATTTTACATAATTATTTTTTAGAGATAACCTGTTCTTGTTGACATTATTTTCTTTTTTCATTACTATTGTTTTTTTTACAAAGTCATAAAATATTACTCCAGTGCAATAAGGATCGCAAAAACTAAGAACCTTCATATTTAAAATTTACCTTTTACACTCGATCTCAGCCCCCCCCCGCACTGTAAGTATTTTTTATCCGATAAACGCACCGTCATTATCCCAAGTGCTTCTATCCACTCCTGTATCAATTGTTATACTCTCAATAATCATGCAAATAAAATACTTGACTGAACGATGGCGGGACAGATACAACAAATATTCCATCATTCAAATATACATATAAAATTAAATTGGATAAAAGTTAACGAACCTATTTTTGTTGTAAAATTGATTGAACATTGACTTTTTACAGTTTTTAAACATTAATTTCTTGTGCTAGAAGAAATACCCCAAGTACTTACTGTACTAATAGGTCATCAGGGATAAACTAGAAAATATTTTTTGAAGCCATGAAAGCTGAGTGTCGTTTGAGCTCAGAAAGAGGAAGATATATGTATTTAAAACGATACATATTTTTAATGATACTTACGGTCACAAAGTCACAAAATCTTTTTTTTACAGAATAGGGGGCAAACGAGCCTGTGGGTAAGCGATCACCGCCGCCCATGGACACCCGCAACCCCAGAGGCGTCACAAGTGCGTTGCCGGCCTTTAGGGGGTGGGAAAGAGGATGGGGATACCTCCGCTGTCCTCACTCTTTTTAAGCGCTTGTCCGATTTTAAAGGGAGATGTGATTTTTAGAAAGGGTGACATCAGCTTCGCTGAAGTCACTCCTCAACTCACTAATATCACTCACATGATTTAGACCGTTCTCAATCAATTTATTACCATACCGTCGGTACACTAGGATTTATTAAAACAACACAACTTAGGTTCAAACTAGAATCATGTATTTAATTAACGTTAAATTGAAGCTACTCTTAAAATCATAGATCGACACTACATGGGCATGGTGAATTAGGTTAAAACACTAAAATCCACTACCCGTTCGTGTCGATCTATAACTTCCAGTTTCCAAAATGCGTAGGGCCTTATGAGAGAATACTGGCAAAGAAACTCATGGCCACTCTTTTAAAAGTTACACCTTAACTTATTTATTAAAAAAGTTTAATTTAATAACAATTACGCAGCCTATGTACTTAACTTATTTACAGCTTGTCCTTCCTCGTACATACGAAACCAACGCACATGAAATATAATGAGGGTAGTCGGTGTATACCGGATATTATTGGTTTCGGTATTAACTTTCCAAAACAATGAAATGCGTTACACCTTATTCTAATGACATGATAAATCCTTAATTAAATAATTAGAATTACTGTGATTAACCTCGAGTTATTTTAATGTAATAAAATAAAGTGAGTAAGTTTAAATGTAATAGCGGATGTCAACCGGTTAGACTTGTTACTCACAATTATTTAAAATCAATTATTAAAACATTACTTTGCTCACAGAATCGTTATTAAAACTCCTACTTTATTATAATAATTTTTAGTTAGTAACAAGCCCACAATTGAAATTAAGAGTAACAGTATTCCGTTTAAAATGTTATAATTAAATAACTTACTCAAGTAGTAACCATTTTTACAGGACAACAATACAATTATCTGTTGTCCTATTAATAAATATTAAGATATTATTTGTTATAAATTTACATTTCGTTTCTGACTTTATAATTAATAGTTAAGTTTTATAGAGACAATCATAAGTAGGTAGATGTTTTCCCCCGCTCACACGTTCGTAAGGGTAGTGGTAACTTTGGTAATGAAATGCAGCATTAATGTATCGAACTTGTTTCAAACTGTTCCACGAGAAAAGAAATATATGAATGCTTAAATAAGATTGTTACTAGCGTCCAAGCTTGAAATACCTACGATACACCTACGTCAGTATACACAGTTATAATATGTTGCTATTTATAGTAGTTTAAGTTTAAATCGAAGTTAAAAAGAACATAAATGTCCAAACGGCTGATTTGTAGTTTCCTTAAAAATTAACGTTTTAGGGTTATGTCAGGGTAAAATAAAAATAGCTTCTCTGTAATGTATAAGCATACAAAATTAGCTATTCGGTATACTCCATGTCCTCGTCTTGAGAAGGTTTTAGAGCCCTTAACTCATTAAAAATATTTCAATTTAAAAAAGTTATTTTTCTAGTTTAAATATTTTTACTTCGATTAGTTTGGAGAGTGCCGTTTGCCATATAATTATTTGTGGCACTCGTTAGTTACGCTGAGTAAGAGCCCCAAAGAATCTGATTCACTCTATCTACAGAACTTCGATATTGGTGTAGCATACGCACTAAGCCGAAATAGCTGGTGACTTTGATGCTACACTGGCAAAAATACGTATACGTTTAATTTTGATGTTTATTAACTCGACATGAGCCGTAGCAAAGTATAATGCAAGCACTTACCTTGGACTGCCACAAGCATTCGCTGAGCTTCCACCTTTGATAGTTCAGAAATCGACCAAATCCAGGGATTCCTCGTCACACGCGATAGATAGAAAAAGTTTCGTTATTCCAGCAGGAATCCGACCGATACAAGTCGCGCGCGCATCGGTCGGATTCCTTTTTTCACATACCCGTCGCTCCACATTTGTAACGAGTCAGTGTTGCAATCGCCACCATTTAAGGCTGTCTTTTACTACGATTATTGCTAGCATTGAAAATTGAAACTTTGAATTAAAATTACGATCAATACTTTACGGTAACGGAATAATTGCCTTTTACTCGGACTGTGCAGATCTCAGGACAGTCCTATCCTACTATGGAAAAAATCAAAACTTAAAAATATAATCCACTTATAATGGCTCACCTTATTTTTTTTATGTGACTTACGTGAACGAACTTGTTTGAAAAATAGATTCTGGAATATGTCCCTTAATCAGTGTAAACTTAAATTTACATATCGTTTGAAATTGCAAACAGTATAATTACTAAATTCTTAAAATTACACTTACCTGTAAATTTATTCCACTAGTTATTGAACTTAAACTTAAAAGTAACCTTAGATAATACCGCAGGACGACATCCATAAGTTCAATAAATAGTGAAAAAGTGAAAGTACAAGTAAGTTTAATTTCAAGAATGTTTCTAACAAGTTCTAGCAAGTGCCGACCACGAGAGTAAAATTTAGTATAAGTATTATAAAATCACATAATATTGAAAGCCCTGGAAAAAGTTGTTACACAGTAACAAGTAATTATCTTTTTTTTTCTTTTTATCGTTTTACGGTATCATGCAATATGTGCCTTTCGCTCAGTATGTTTATATCCAGCAGAGCGCTTTTTTATGTATGGCCCTGCCAAAATGACTATACTCTGCCTGATGGAATGCATAAGCAGACTCCAAGAGTGGTGGTCACCATAGTTATTGCGAAAAAACACGACAGCACGGACGCTGTCATTTTATGATGATCTTATGTGCGAGGGTAGTATCGCCTCGGTGGAACCGGCTCATTCGTTCTGAAGGCAGCGTGGCTCCACTACCTTTTACGTGACTGTTAGTAAACCTTTAGTTTTCTTGAAGTTTCAACCACTCTGCACTAGGCTATACATACGAGTATATATAGATACTAAGTTATAGTTTAAAATTAGAATAATAAAAAGTAGGCAACTAATAATTTGGAAGTAAGTCGTAATTAGTAGAGATACTGCATTGCGGTATCTTTTTTTTAATAATTATGTGTGAACAATTAGGTGGCAGCAGCAGCGTGGCTGGTAGACAGCAAGCGGACCGCTCGTAAAAGTGTATCGGCACTTGCGGCTGAAGAACAAACCACTAATGGCGCCACACTAACACAGCCACGTAATTAAGTCACAGGCGATATGCGAAACACAGTTCTAGATAATTCGGTGAAAAAAAAATCGTGAACAATAGTTAGAAAATTCTATGTATAATATGTATGTATTTACAAAAAAAAAACATATATTTATTTATATCAGTTGTCTAGTACCCATAACACAAGGCTTGAGACTTGGGATTAGATGGCGTTGTGTGTTAGATGTCTGAAATATTTATTTAAAAAAATAAAAATTTTGAAAGAAAGAAATTACTTAATATCTTTGTAAATTAAAGATATAGTAAATTAATACTATAAATTTATAGAAATAGCAGTGTACAACTCGAGAATCTAGGGATCGCATAACTCTTACTTAAACTGGCTATACCTTATTACTGCTAAGTGCTATTCCTTAAATTCATCTTTAATGTCCTTAATACTTACAAAAATAAAACATTCACTACGAAAATGATATTTTCGAAAAATATTATTTAGTTATTATCATCATAATAACAATCGAAAGACCACAACCAGCTGTACTGGCCGCATCTTCGGCACGGCTTCCTTTAATTGTATATTATCGTCTAAATACTTTAATTATGTCACACACAAATTGCTGCACAACATAACAAACATTATTTTTGTTTGGAGAAATGAATCCTTATATTTCTGTATTGTGCGCTTTTTACCATCACATTGCCATAAAGTACAGTTATATTATATCTGACAGATACGGCACGATGTCAATAAGGTTTCTCCGCCATCGTAAAGAATGGCATTGCAAAAGTCGGTCACCTCTCTTGGCTTACATCGGACTATAACTCAAGTCGGCGAAAGCTGTTAGCATGTAGAGGCTGAAAGTAACTCCCAGACGAGCGTTCTTAACGTCCCCTCGCTATGAGCACGGATTTTAAGCCCTAAATACATATTTTCCTTAATGCAAACCCGAGTGACTATTGTACTGCAGATCATTGGAGTTCGTACTATTCCACCTTCAGATTTACTTTCAAAACTTATTTTCTAAAGACTTTTATTAAAATCAAATATATATATTTTATATTGAAGGTACATGATCTCCTTTTCAGTGAACTGGTAGAACTATCTAATCAATAGCATAATTTACGATTCCATTATTCATAGTGTATAAATTTAATATTTGTGTAAATGTCAATCTGTATGTGTATATATTTATGTATGTATGTTTGTTTATGTATATATGTTATTAATAATTTGTGTATCTATAACAGTAGTAATATTTTTGAATAAGTTATAAACTTTGTACATTTTAACTGACTTCATAAGAAGGTAACCTCTATGCACCTACCTTCCTAATAAGATTTCTACACCACCCGAAGGTTGACTGGAAGAGAATGCCTTGGGCATTAAGTCCGCCAATGTACGTATTTAGTGCATAAAGTTAATAAATAAATATAGGTAATAAACAGAATGTACTTTCTGATGACCAGGACTACTTATTGAGACCATCATCGTCTGTGAGTCGGTTGATGTTACTAACAGCGCTCTTTAGCGCAGTGTGCTGTTTGCAGATGATTGTCATACTCCTACCTCTTCACACCTCCCTTTTAAGGGGTGGAGAAGCGGCTCACCCCTTTTAGCCTGTAAATCACGGAATTAACCTGCCAGGCTGAAGTTTAAATGTTGAATATAAAGTTGAAGTCGTTATATTCATTTATTCGGCTGTTACACTCCCAACTTGTTATAATAGGAATTAAAAACATGAATTAGGCAAGATATTAAAGTCGAATTTTATATGATGAATGATATTAAAATCGTGGAAAAGACATGTTTTTGGGCCAATGGGCAGGTTTTCCTGGAGCGATACCAAAGTTTCACCTCAGTCATTGAATAAGTGAAGTTACCAGAGCCTAACCTGAGGAAATTTATTTATTTTATACATCATACACTTTAGGTGCATTGGCGGACTTAATGCCTAAGGCATTCTCTACCAGTCAAACATTGGGTGATGCAGAGAATTTAAGAAGTAGGTGCATTTTATATAAAAAACATAAATTCCATTCTAGAGGGAGAAATTCAAAGGTTGGCAACTCGTTTGTGACTCTTCAATGGTAAATATCTACGAGTGGTGGTAGTAGCTTAACCTCAGTTGATTCTTCTACTCATTTGGCCCTTTATACCATAAAAAAAAATTCGAAGGGTACTATGCATGAGTTATAATACTCGTAAATCTCTGAGAGTACACGATAGTTGGCACTGCTCATACTATGAGGGTGATTGTTTGGTCAACCAGCAGTGATCGTTCCCACACGTGCGGAGCGACGACGCATAAACGAACATGTGCACCATCGCTTAGGCGTGATGATTTATGGCTCAAGCTGTGCCCTACTCTCGGAGACAGCTATGGTAAAGTCATTTTGTTGATAAAACTTTTGTAATTTGGAATTATCTTTTTGTCATTTGTAGACAGTGTTCCGGACGCGCTTGTTACATCATAAAAATACTCCGCACAAATCTGTTATTTGGAGGAAAATATTTGATATGAAATACGAGTATGTGTGTGCTTATTCTTAATTTGATTACTTTTGCAAATGAAATCAACTGTTGCATTTATCTAATGACCTACAGAAGATAAGACGACTGAGAATTGGCCACTACCTCTTTTGTAGGAAGACGAAATACATAAACTTAGAATCAATTACAAAGAATTTAAAAAAAAAGTACGGTACAAGTTTAATAACCCAATATTAATCAGAGTTATGATGGTATGACCGTCATCATTATTTAGTATTTTATTATTATGTGTCCAGGTAGTAGAGCCACGCTGATTTCAGCACAAACGGGCCGGCTCGGCCGAGGCGGTACTACCCTCGCATAGAAGTTCAACGTAAAATGACAGCGATTGTGCTGTCGTATTTCGTTGGTGAGTTGCGAGACCGGAGGCCTAATGATGCAAAAACATCACTAGCCCGCCATGGTGTGGGTCACCACGCTGCATTGTTGCATTGTCTGCATTCGCAGTAGGGTGACCCCCACTCTTGGATTCTGCTTATGCTTTCCATCAAGCAGGGTAGATTCATTATGGCAGGGCCAAACATGAAAAAAATAACAATAATAATGAATATGAATCACCAGTAACGTAGTCGGATGCGAGTAACGTAGAATAAAATAAATCTGTTTAATGCAAAATATTGGGTTGTGCAAAACGTTGAGAAATAGTCTTGAAAAAGAACAGGTAGAGCAAATCCAACTCAAATCAATACTGCAATCAATAGCGCCAGACGCCTCTCGAGTTGTGAAGTATCTCTACTCTAAGCAAGACTTTGGAGACGAAGCATTTCCAGCAAATATTATGTTTATACTAGAAGCGATGTCGCCGAAATTCTGTGCATCCACAGGAATAAAAAGATTTGCAAATTGTCTTTTAAATAGGGTATTCCATTTTTTTTAACTAATTTGAGCCGATTGATACTTTAAACCAATATAAGTTTTCTCAAAATTCTATAAAATCAAAAAATGCATTAAATCTCATTTTTATTTATGATTTTAATATTTTGAAAACTCCATAAATGATCATTGTTATTTTTTTCTTATTAAAAAGGAAATGATATACTATTTTTCTAACTATCCCGCAATACTATAAAAGAAACGAGACTTAGCAGACTAGAGATTCTTATTAACCTTCTTAGGTATTTTTGTTATAAAAAGACTGAATGAGGTGTTTAACGACAATGTATTTACCACTAAAAAATGTTTAATAAACAAAATTAAGGAGAAAACAGGCTTCGAAGCACCACCTGTAAATTAGAAGTTATACTTTCCCTTGCGTTATAATATAACGTAGGTATATAACACCTACATTATTTTCTATGAACCTTTTGCTCTAACACCTAAAATATTTGGCTTTATTAAATATTCTTCGGAGGCAGTTTGCTCATGGCACATCTGCGGCTCACCTATCTCGCTGACGCGGTATCTTTTCATGACAGAAACGAGCCATGCCATGGGTGAAGGTAAAAGGGGGAAAGTTATATACTGACTAGACAAACAATCTGCTAACTGATAATATTCGTCAGCTTTGTAGAGGCACTTGTCATTGAATTTCGATTTACTAGAACTCTTGGATCTTCTACTAACGTTCATGGTCCTGATTCTTGTCGTCAAATTTAAGAATAAAAAGAGGTTGTTGTAGAATTTTCCTAAACAAGAACTTATATGAAGGTTATACTAGTAGTATAATAGTATTTATTTTGGTAACTTGGTATATTATATAAAGCAAAAGAACTGATTCACTTTATGGGTTTTATCTACTGTCTACTGTATAGGTCTATTAAATGCTTAGAACTTCACGCATGGCTGTCTGGCCATCCAGGCAGATCTTTTTTTAGTAACCAGCCTTCGGAAAAACGTTGGAAAAATAACACACGTACACAGAACGAAGGATTTTGCTTCTCAAATTTTTGCTTAAAGTATATAGCGTTTTCGTTTCTTTCATCACACTATTTAAAACAATGTCATAATACATTTATCGAGTTTTTTTTATTTATAAAAACACCTAAGGTTAACCAAACGCAGTTTTTTATTTGCCAAGTGCGTACACAGCCCTTATTGGAGACACAAATTCGTCGTTGAAATTTTTATACACACTCAAGTTTTTAATAAGTAGAGATGGTTGATATTCACAACGAGGGACGTTGTAAAGCGCACTGTACACAGGCGGGGTGTAAGGATGGTGGTCGGGGTGGAGGGCAGTTTGTATGCAAATGGTGAATGATTGGCGGTGGCGGCAATATTGAGCGCGGCCTTCTGTCAAGGTGCGGCACGTTTTACTGCTCGCTCATAAGACGCAGACGACAATTCGACATTCGCTTTGCTGAACACGTGGCCCCGATTGCCTTGATAATAACCTATACATAGAAATGCTCCCCGTGGAGAGTATTCTCGGGTTTGTTTTTCGGAAAAGCTTAACTTTTACAACGAAAAATAAAAAGGTTTCGGTCGGGTTCACACTTATAAAACATTTATAAATTCTATAAGGAAATCGAGTCGGTGTACTATTTTCAGCTGTAAGTTAAGAAAAGATTCTGTTGCTAACTAACTAGCGACTTACTGTTACCTAAATACACCATGCTATATCTTCGTGGTGCAATTCTTCAGCTTTGTATTTGTAAGCTAGGAAAATATGGGTAATTAATAGTTACAAACTCTACCTAAGCATAAATCTAACAACTGCAGCAAGACTATCAACAATTTTAACAAAATTAAAAACCGACTTTAAGATTCGACTCGATTTCTCTTAGATGCCATCAACAGATATTAATGTCCTTATCATGTTACCACCGTTGGAACATCTCCTTTCCGTTAAAAAAAGAATCATCAAAATCGGTTCATAAAATGAATACGGTCGAATTGAGAAACCTCCTCCATCTTTTGAACTTAACTTACTGAAAAACAATAACAACACATCATTTATCGTCATTACCAAACATTATTGCCTTGAAAACCATGTAAATATAAAATATCCCCTGTACCTACTATCTGGAAATTAATATAAAATTCAAAGTACTTTTTACTTTTATATAAAATGATCGAGTTCAAAATTTTAAACAACAGTGCTTACTGAGTGCTATAGTGACTTCTATAACTGTTATTATAACAACACAGAAGTTATATCTCACATTAAAACTTTTACTTGAGCATAGTAATGACTCTAGAGAGCTCACCTTAGAACAGTTCCCAGCGTCTTTACTCAGGTGCTCATCGCTGGCAACTTTGTAAAACAAACATTACCACGGTATTTATAACTTTAACTAATAGCTAATTACATTTGTATATTTATCAACTTAAAAAAACACAAACAAACAAAAATATTTCGCAGTTCTCCAGCAATATTATGCAGTCCCGTGAGATAAGTTACCCTTGTAAAGGAAGATAACTCCCTGGTTATGCGGGGGCAAATGTCAACAAAGGCCAGCAACGCTATTCTAACCCTCGAAATGCAAGTGACAGGTGACCTGACCTTGTTTAAGGATCAAGAAACCAATTTAATTTATATTAAGTTAAACATTTTGAATCAAAGGTATCAAACTTAAAGCAATTATTTTGTAGATTTATTTCTCTATGTTAGCTACAATTACTACATGTATTTATATACACAACACATACAAATATTGTAGTTTTATGTTCGTGTCATTTAATGTCAATAAGTTACACATTGCGTGGTAGGTACCGCGTGGCCTTTACTGCAGCGCTTAAGCTCGTCTTAATTAAAATGCCTAATGAGAGATGCGTCCCTCTCTGGGCCCACACAATCACCATTACCCGCCTACACCCTCTTCCCAAAAACAAATGTTTAAGTTAAACCCACTTTAAAATTCCACGCAATCTTGTAGGTTTCAATGTTTTAAAGCATTGTTTTGGCAAACGAACTCTTTTAAAGCAACGATTTTACAAAAGGAATGTAAATGAGACTTTAATGCGTCATGATAAATTGTAATAGTTTTCCCCTTAATTTTACTTTACCCACCCGTAGGACATTTTTTCTTGATTTGGACCAAACGTTAAGTATACTAAAAATTTCATATCCCGTTTTGGGGTACCAGATGTGAGAAAAAGAACTGAATCCTAATTTGGTTGTATTGTGTTCTTTTTTTGTAGTCAGTTAATAACAAGGAACAATTTTTAAGTTTTATTTATGCAAAATTGCAAAGTGCCTGGAAAATTATATCAAACTAGCTGACCCGGTGAACTTTGTACTGCCATAGCTAAATTTCCAAAAAACTTGTTTTAGTATTTATGTACGCCTCAGGTTACCCCAGTACTGTACACTACCCGGTAGTGTATAGTCGCAGACTAGGAAAATATAACCTTTCCGGTTTTTTTATAATCTTCTTCTTGTCACGTGACTCCAGCGCTTGTCTCTCACCGCTGAGCCACTGTTCCACTACCGCTGGGAACACATAAAAGGACATACACTACTAATAATCGTTTCCTTTTCCTGCCTGGCGGCTGCACCGGCAACACGTCGGGGACTCGGCCACTAACGTCGAGTCCCACGGCTTTGCAAGGCGCACTCCAACTGTGACTCTAGCATGATTTCGCCAGGGTCACCTGACGAACGCTTGGGCCTCCGGCCTGGCGTCTCCTGTGTGCTACTACTATAGCTGGTCGAAGCTCTCAGGACCCACACCCTGACTAACTATTTGTGTTTCTTTGCGCTCTTTACCTAACTACTATGTCAATTGTAAAATTCTCGTGCTAATGTATATAATTTATCTTCTATCTAACCATGTGGCTTATTCACCATCTTCTCATGGCCCCTAAAAGCCCTTTTAAGGTGACATTCTATACACACCTTGTCCTGACAGTAACAAATACATAAAAAACCATCCAATTCGGTGCAGACGATCTGAATGAATACGCGTATGTACACACGTATCGGTGATACGTTTTTATTTACAGAGATTTAGAAAATAAATGAATTCACAAGTAAATTAAAAATTACAAGGTTCTGACCACATATACTACGCTGGTCTTGGTTAATTTTCCTTCAAGATTTCTTCCTCTCAGCAGAGTTGGTGTTTTGCATGGAAACGTATGTTATTGTGTTATACATGCATCTTATATATCTAGGATGTAAAGAGAAAATAAAAGTCAACAGTATATTTTGTTACAGGAGAACGGGCGTGCGGTCCCTGTGCTGGTAGTAGTTGCGCTCTCGGGGGTTAAAGTATGCGACCCCGACGACCAGGTAAATATACACCGTTAGAGCAACACATACCGTTTGCATTTTAGCTTTTTAAATTTAATAGTCTGAAATGGTCTGGTGTGAAAATGTACTGAATTGAAATTTTATTACATACTAGTCGATCCACACAACCTCGTTTGCGTCTCCTATTGCCCGTAGCTAGATAATTTTCCCCCGTTTTTGTAACATTATTCATTAGTGCTCCGCTCCTGTAAAATTGGCGTGATGATATATAGCCTTCCTCGATAAATGGGCTATCTAACACTGAGAAGAATTTTTCAAATCGGACCAGCGGTTCCTGAGATTAGCGTGTTCAAACAAACAAACGAACTCTTCAGCTTTATATATTAGTATAGATATAAAGCTGAAGAGTTTATTTGTTTGTTTTTTTTGAATGCGCTAATCTCGGGAGCGGAGCACCAATGAATAATGTTACAAAAACGGGGGAAAATTATCACGCTACGGGCAACAGGAGACGCAAACGAGGTTGCTTGGGTCTGCTAGTATTAGTATTTTTTTCATTAATAATTTGATTATTAATTTTTATGTTTAATCTATATAGATTAAACATAAAAATTTATAATAAAATTGTTAATTTCAACTTGCATTCTTATTTATAGTAAGTATGTTTGTAATTTATTTATTTATTTATTAACTTTGTGCACTTGAAGTACAAAGGCGGACTTAATGCCATTAGGCATTGTCTACCAGTCAACCTTCGGGTGTTGCAGAAATATGATGCGGTAGGTGCAAGGACAAACTATTGAATTCGACAGATAATAATTAAACAAATAATTTAGACATCGAGCCAGTCCTAAAAAAAATATACGCTATTACAACAAGAGTTTTAGGTATCCATCATTTACAAAATTTAAACTGTTTTCGATTGACAGTAAATTTATTGACAGTATTTATTATTAATACGAGTGAAACAATGAGAATAGTTGCCAAAACGCTGTAAATCTAACCCTTAAGTGATATTTATGACGTTACCTGCTATTCTACAAGTTTTGTGTTATGTGTAGAGTGTGCGTATGCACCACGCGTTGCGGCGCATCTCGTACGCGACCTGTGAGGCGGCGCGCGCGCTCTTCGCGCTGGTGGCGCGCGAGCCTCGCTCCGAGCCCCCGCACCACTATTGCCACGCATTCCACACCGACACGCCCGAACAGGTCAGTAACAACATGCTGAACTTCTTAACATCCTACGTGCTAAACCGAATCTAAAAGCTTTCTGTCTCGCACAACAAAACTGTGGAATGAACTATCGCCTGCGGTATTCCCGGACCAATACGTCCTTTAAACTTTCAAGAAAAAAAGCGTACTCTTCTTTAAAAGCACTTGTGACTCCTCTGGTGTTGCGGATGTTCATGTGCGGCGGTAATCACTTACCATCAGGCGATCCGTCTGCTCGTTTGCCCCCTATCCCATATACAACAATCCATAATACAGTTTTTCCTTCAGAATAGTTACTAAAACATCCCTATCTATTATACCCAATAGTCGTGTAATCTGGAATATACATTGGAAAATATTAAGGAAACCATAGCGACAACATTCATTAATGTAATTATATAACGAGCTTTGCAACGATAAGTTCAGTATTAGTTATATAAGTTCTAATGTTTTAACTCTAAATGCTTCTAAGAATCCAAAGCTTTACCAGACACGAGAGTTTAAGTTTAGAGAATAACTATTGGATGATTGTTGTGGAGAATTTCTTTTAACCTCTTAAATTGGACCTAACTTGTGAATCCAATAAAGTATCACATAAAATCACATCAACACTTTTGGACATAACTGAAGGTTGTGACGATGCAATCTCAATTATTTAGGGCTACAAGGCTTCGAAAAAAATATGATGGCACCAATCTTAGAATTAAATTACTAAGACTTCCAATTATTGTTTATTAAGTTTTTCAACTTTACTTGCTACAATATCATATTCATACTTATTTTGATTTTGAAGTGAACTGTATTCCAGATGAAGTTATAAAAATATTTAAAGGACTTTTTTATCATTTTCTAGGACTGCGTGTGGTTATTTCATGTCAATAACTACTTTGCAACAACACTAGGTAATATACCTTTCAAAAACATTCAAAATATTATTGCACTTACTCATAACTATCTCTTGACATGGTCTCTGTTTACGATTAAGAAATTCTTATATAATCAGTCTATGTAAATGTATATGAAACATTAAAACTTCAATTCCGTTTACAACTTGAAGTTTTACACACAATCAGTCTTGGGAACAAATTGCTTTTAAAATTAATTTCCTTAGAACCGTACCGTACCGTCTTCGAAATATTTTACCATTTTGAATTTGTCGAGTTAACTCTAATGCTTTGCATGTCAAATATTTAATATGAGCCCCGCGGCTTTTGTGATACACTACATGGACTACGGCTTTTAAAACTTAGTAATGTATCATCTATACTTATAAAATAGTAAGTCCTGACTGACTGACTGACTGACTGACTGACTGACTGACTGACTGACTGACTGACTGATTCATCATCGCCGAGCGTAAACTATGATAGTTACGACTATGAAATTTGGTGAGTAGGATCCTTTTATTGAGTAGACACCCACTAAGAAAGGAATTTTGGAATTTCTACCCCTAAGGGGGTGAAATAAGGGTTGAAAGTTTGTATGGAAGTCCGTCATTTTTTAAGTTAGAGACCTGAAACTTTATATTTGGGCTACTGATTAAAAATGATTAAACACGTATTTCAGCGTTTTTGAATATTCTACCCCTAAGGGGTGAAATAGGGGTTGACATTTCGCGTATAGGTTAGTCTGGAAGTACGACATTTTTTAAGTTAGAAGCATGAAACTTTATTTTTGGGCTACTAATTAAAAATGAGTAAATACGTATTTCAGCGTTTCTGAATATTCTACCCCTAAGGGGTGAAATAGGGGTTGAAAGTTTGTATGGAAGTTCGTCATTTTTTAAGTTAGAAACATGTAATTTTATTCATGTGCTAATGATTAAAAACGAGTAGATATGTATTTAAGCGTTACTTGGTATTCTACCCCTAAGAGGGTGAAATAGGGGTTGGAAGTTTGTATGGAAGTTCGCTATTTTTGAAGTAGCAAACATGAAACTTTATTTTTGGGCTACTAATTAAAAGTGAATGGATACGTATTTAAGCGTTTCTGGATATTCTACCCCTAAGGGGGTGAAATAGGGGTTGACATTTCGCATATAGATTAGTCTCGAAGTCCGCCATTTTTGAAGTTACAAACATGAAACTTTGTTTTTGGGCTACTGACTAAAATAGAGTTAATACGTATTTCAGCGTTTCTGAATATTCTACCCCTAAGGGGTGAAATAGGGGTTGAAAGTTCGTATGGAAGTTCGTTATTTTTTAAGTTAGTAACATGTAACTTTACTCATGTGCTAATGATTAAAAAAGAGTAAATACGTATTAAAGCGTTTCTGGATATTCTACCCCTAAGGGGATGAAATAGGGGTTGAAAGTTTGTATGCAAGTTCGTTATGTTTGAAGTAACAAACATGAAACTTTGTTTATGGCCTACTAATTAAGAATGAGTAAATACGTATTTCAGCGTTTCTGAATATTCTACCCCTAAGGGGTGAAATAGGGGTTGAAAGTTCGTATGGAAGTTCGTTATTTTTTAAGTTAGTAACATGTAACTTTACTCATGTGCTAATGATTAAAAAATAGTAAATACGTATTAAAGCGTTTCTGGATATTCTACCCCTAAGGGGGTGAAATAGGGGTTGACATTTCGCATATAGATTAGTCTGGAAGTCCGCCATTTTTGAAGTTACAAACTTGAAAATTTGTTTTTGGGCTACTAATTAAAAATGAGTAAATACGTATTTCAGCGTTTCTGAATATTCTACCCCTAAGGGGTGAAATAGGGGTTGAAAGTTTGTATGGAAGTTCGTTATTTTTTAAGTTAGTAACATGTAACTTTACTCATGTGCTAATGTTTAAAAAAAGAGTAAATACGTATTAAAGCGTTTCTGGATATTCTACCCCTAAGGGGGTGAAATAGGGGTTGACATTTCGCATATAGATTAGTCTGTAAGTCCGCCTTTTTTGAAGTTACAAACATGAAACTTTGTTTTTGGCTACTGATTAAAAGTGAGTAAATACGTATTTAAGCGTTTCTTGATATTCTACCCCTAAGGGGTGAAATAGGGGTTGAAAGTTTGTATGGAATTCGTCATTTTTTAAGTAAGAAACATGTAATTTTATTCATGTGCTAATGATTAAAAAAGAGTAGATATGTATTTAAGCGTTACTAGGTATTCTACCCCTAAGAGGGTGAAATAGGGGTTGGAAGTTTGTATGGAAGTTCGCTATTTTTGAAGTAGCAAACATGAAACTTTATTTTTGGGCTACTTATTAAAAGTGAGTGGATACGTATTTAAGCGTTTCTGGATATTCTACCCCTAAGGGGGTGAAATAGGGGTTGAAAGTGTGTACGGAAGTTCGTTATTTTTGAAGTAGCAAACATGAAACTTTATTTTTGGGCTACTGATTAAAAGTGAGTGGATACGTATTTAAGCGTTTCTGGATATTCTACCCCTAAGGGGGTGAAATAGGGGTTGAAAGTTTGTACGGAAGTTCGTTATTTTTGAAGTAGCAAACATGAAACTTTATTTTTGGGCTACTGATTAAAAGTGAGTGGATACGTATTTAAGCGTTTCTGGATATTCTACCTCTAAGAGGGTGAAATAGGGGTTGGAAGTTTGTATGGAAGTTCGCTATTTTTGAAGTAGCAAACATGAAACTTTATTTTTGGGCTACTGATTAAAAGTGAGTGGATACGTATTTAAGCGTTTCTGGATATTCTACCCCTAAGGGGGTGAAATAGGGGTTGAAAGTTTGTACGGAAGTTCGTTATTTTTTAAGTAGCAAACATGAAACTTTTTTTTTGGGCTACTGATTAAAAGTGAGTAAATAAGTATTAAAGCGTTTCTGGATATTCTACCAATAAGGGGTGAAATAGGGGTTGAAAGTTTGTATGGAAGTTTGTCATTTTTTAAGTTAGAACCATTAAACTTTATTCATGTACTACTGATTAAAAAAATGTAAAGACGTATTTAAGCGGTTCTGGATATTTTACCCCTAAAGGGGTGAAATAGGGGTTGAAAGTTTGTATGGAAGTCCGATATTTTTTAAATTAGTACCATGAAACTTTATGCATAATCAGCATTCATGCGAATTCTGTTCCTAAAAGGGATTAAATATGGGTCGAATGTTTGTATGATAGTTCTTTTAAATGGGCTATTGATCAAAAATAAATAAATACGTTCAGAAATATGAATAAATTACTGATACATACTTTTACACAGTTTTAATTAAATACATAAAATCAACTTCCACGCGAGCAAAGCCGCGGGCAACAGCTAGTAGTCCATAAAACTTTAACAACGCGTGACTACGGCTTTTGAAACTGGTTTCATGCATTTTCAGCGTCGTTTTTTGTCGTAGTTGGATTTTAGTTTTTACTTTTTTTTATTTAAAATGTTTTGGTACCTCTATAATATTAATTTATTTGCAAAGTATATTTTAAATAGGTACCATAGAAATATCACAATTATCGAATAAATACGAACAAAGTCACGATAAAATGCTAAAAATGTATATATTTTTGAAATGTACAAGTAACGCCCTTTCCAATGATAATAAACACGACATATTTATCTAAAATTTATTTTTTAATACAGTACTTTATGTCGGCTAGAGGGCGCCACATTAGATTTAGTGACACGTCATATAGCCTATAAACAGAAGACAATCATGACGCTTCTAACGACACCTCATTTTTCCAGTTCTAATGAGTAGTTAAGAAGCTATGAGGGAACAAATGAACATACATACATACATAATCCTGTCAAAATCATTACCCTCCTTTGGCTTTGCCATAGTCGGGCAAAAAAGTAGCTTATGCTACTTCTTATTTTACCAGCAATCTGCCAGTTAAAAGTACGACGGAATCTATCCAGCCATTCTAGAGATAAGCCGGAAGAAACTAACAGACAGACAAACAATTGAAAATTGCTGTTTGTTGGTAATCACAAATAGACATCGTGGGAGAGTCACGCTTCGGCATTAATGGGCCGACTCGACCGGAGTGATACCACGGCCTCACAGAAAACCGATGTGAAATTGTGCTTGCGCTGTATTTCACCGTGTGAGTGAGGATACCGAAGACCCATATCCGAACCCCTCTTCACATCCCACTCCCCATACCCCAAAGGTGGGCAACGCACTTGTGTCGCCTCTAGTGTTGCGGGTGTTCATGGGCAGCGGTAATCGCTTACCATCATGTGATACGTTTGCTCGTTTGCAATTTATAACATAAAAAAAAGTTTTATTTTGTTTTATATATTGTTTATATATTGTTTGTATAGATTGATTCGAAATTAGTTTCCAAAATATATTTGTATTCTCTATCTACTCTATTTTCTATAAGTAGTGTAAACAAAATAAGAACAACACAGTGAAGAAATAGAACTATAGTTTGTATCACTTACCACTTGCATGTACATCGGTGGCGCAAGAAATCAGAGTGTTTGTTTTATAAGCGTCTCAGTCGTGGAGTAAAGCACTTAGACTTGCGGTTCAACTTTATCGCACAGGCAGAGTCCCGCTGTCGTGGAAACTTGCCCCACAGAAGCACTCTAGGAAGGCATCAATTGCTAACAGTGTGGTATGTAGGATTGTGTCTCTAGTAATAGATGGTTAATTCTAGTAGAGGAGGTCGCTGAATAAAATGTGCCCAGTATGTTCATATCATTCGATGACATCGACTAGAAATGTTATAAGCGTGATTTATATACTCTTTATAGTTATTTGTTTATAGTTTTGATATAAGGCAATTTTTACTTTCACGAACATTTTAATATGAAGTGAAATCGGTGATGCTATTTGCCGAAATAAGTACTGCCTAAAACAAATTCATTCATCTACAATTATTACCATACCATATTTATCGATTAGAATTTCGACATCAGTTTTAAATCAAAGTCCAAATGACAAAGAAAACGTGTCGACTTAATTTGCTAAAATGCTAACGTTTGCTGCGTTTTACTACCGTAGTTAAGTTGAGAACAAAGTTAATAATGACCGTGTCGTGAGACGAAGCCGATGCATTCGTCACGATTGGTGTAATAGCACCGACTCATTCAACATCCGCCAAACTTAGTTATCTATGTAGGTCGATAGATTTGTTTCATAATCGACTACTGTAGAACATTTTATTCACAAAACAGTTACAAATTTTATGCCAAAATACTAAATAGCCACAAGACACGTTTAACGGCGATGTAACTGCTAATTCTGTGTCACATTATGAGTTGTTTTCACGTAGTCTATGCCTATACAACTTTCAAACATCAACCGTTGGACCGCGACTCCCGTGATCTACTCTCCTCGTCGGAAGATTCTCTTTTTGTGTCATCATCATTCGGACCATTTTCCTAATGTAAACTATTCACACTCAAGATAGTAGACACGCTGATTTCGGCACGAATGGGCCTCGACTGTGACGGTACTGACGGTACTCTTTCAAAGGAGACCAACTTAAAATGACAGCATTCTTGCTGTCGTGTTTCGTTGGTGAGTGCGAGATCGGAGGCTCAATGATGCAAAAGCATCTCAATAGGTCGCCATGGTGTGCGTCACCATGCTGCATTCTTGCATTATCTGCATTCACAACGAGTATGGTGACCCCTCTTGGATTCTGCTCATGCTTTCCATCAGGCAGAGTAGATGGCTTTGACAGGCTCATACATAAAAAAATACTTTGCTAATAGAACTTGCAAAATCCGACCTTTCAGTCAATTATGTCTATTCAACACTAACGCAACACACCTCCTAAGCTAAGACACCGAATAACATGTTTGCATTTTAATTGGACTGACTAGGCTCAAATAAAATCTCCGGCATTATGTTTAATTTCCCAAGTGAGTATTAGGAAGGCACTAAACTAAACTATAACATTTTCAAGAGCCGACGAAATGCGACTGGCAATTCGCAATACACTTTTATTGACATTTATCTCGGATCTCAGCAACCCATTATATGGGTACGTATGATACGTCTCGTTTCATTGTAACTCAGTGTAACATTTTTTCAATCCATCTTTCTTTAACTAGATTAACATCGTTGTTGTATATTTTTGAGAAGAAACAGATTATTATTTATTGAACATTCTTCAATCGTCAGTCGTCAATCGCATAGTTTTACGAAGCCTCGTAATATGCAGTATCTACGCGGGCGGCAGCTCGTTGCGTAGCCACGCTCACGACCTTGCGCTTAGGGTCGCATAAGCATCGCATTCCTCACGACTATCTACTAAATAGTAAGTAAACTTTGCAGTTCCATTTTACCGCCGCCTACAATCACAGTGGTCTCTCCATCTGTCACATTCTCTATTCATCTGTCGTAATTGTAATGGACGGAAAAAAGCTTCTGATGAATTACCGACCATTATGCTACGTTAACTACGTCTCGATTGAAATATGCGCAACGATGATAGCTCTGCAAATGAATAACTATTAACATTGAATGTGAATTGTTCATCCCGTTTCGATCGATGGCAGCCGAGGGACCAATAAATTATCATTAGGAGCTTCTGTTTCGCTAAGGTCATCAACCGGACTCGCAGAAAAGTTCGATGTCTTATAAAATTAAAAAGAAAACAAGCAATATATACGACACAGGTGCGCAGGCGCTCGCGTTTCCCATTGTGCCTGCGCCACTTACCGTGAAGGCTTTAGTGGAGCTGAGAACAAGTTTGTTAGCATCTTGCGGAGCCCGGCGACTCCGGCGCGGCCGGCCCCGGGCCCGGCCACTCACACATCAGTCGCGGGACAACCACGGGGATGTGCGCACGCCGCTCCGCATTCCCAATATTTGAGGATCGCGTGTGATTCGGTGACGTCCTCGTGTGATTGATTGTTTGATCTCGACGTGTCTGTGGTGTTACGTGTCGTGTAGTGAGGTGTGATTGACCCGTATCTACTGCCTGTATATTATTTGTTTGTAACAAATCGTGGGAGTTTTCTCTGGTATGCAACTGTGTGCTTTTGTATAAGTCTCGAGCAGTTCTAGATAAATTGTTGTACTGTATTCTTTTAATGAGCTTTTATATTGACTTGTAGCTTCTTAAACGAATGGACGTAATTTTGTAACGTTTGATAGCATGTACCATAAATATGACTAGCTGAGCCCCGTGGTGTTACCCACGGTTGCTGATGTAGGTCAACAGTGGGTAACTCCGCGGAGTACAGCTAGTCAAAAAGAGTAGCTTAAGTTACTGCTTATATATTCAGACATACAACAGTCTTGAAATTCCCGTTAAAATCGGTCCAGCCGCTCCAAAGATTAGTCGGAATAAATAAACAGACTTTTTTTTAATATGCTATTTGCAAATAGTGAAAAGCTGTTAATTTGAAATTACAAACAGACACTTTGATTTTTTATTTATATAGGATGATCAGCAATAATGTTTTATATCTCTTCTGCAAAAACTATTACAAAAGGGTAGCGGGTGGTCTCTACCTGATTTTATAATAACAATCTCTTTTGTTCGTACTGTTTTGCATCTACAATCCTCTTTATTTTCTTGTAGGCTTTTATATTTTAACATGAGTATTAAAATCATTATTAGTTTACTGAATATACAGGCTTACTACTTTAAAATTAATTACTAACCAAACGATGTTTATATTTAAACAATGTTTATTAACGGACCCATAAAATTTAATGACCTAACGAGCTTAGACGATCGCTTTCCGAACTTCTGCTATTTATATTCCAGTTATAATTTGCGGAAACGGTACGTGGCATTAACCGTCAAACACAACATCGGTGATATTTATTGTTCCGAAGGGCCGTGGGTTCGGAGCCCGCGCTCGTATATTTGTTGTTTGTTGTTGAGCTTCTTTCACGCTGTTTGTTTGTTCTATTTCTTTTTACGATTATTTTGTCACCTCTATGAGTAACTGTGTTGCATGGACACCGTCCATAATGAACTATAGCAAAAGTAACTTTCTGGGGCTCCGAAATTACTATGTCAGAACTCAGAACTTGTGGGTGCCAGACAGCGTTGAGAGACGTCCCGATTTTCGCGGGACATTTCGCTTTTTTAATAAAAAATTGTAATGTGTAGATTTTGTCTTGCTTTTTGGGGATAACTGGCCGGACACCCAAAGTGAAGTTAGCAAATAGGAAATGGCCCTAGTTTTTTTCACGAATTAGGAACAATGTAGCAGAAAAACAAAAAATATTGCGACATTTTTTTGCTATGTCCTGCTTTACGCTAAAGAATCCTGCTTTTTTTTACAAAACAGTCTCAAAATCCCGATTTGACAAAAAAAAACTAGCAACGATGGTGCCAGGCAAATGTTTTTCTACAGAGTGCAATTTTAGGTTTCAATCTTTAAATATGAATAGAGCAATAACATTATTTCCTAAATTTACATACCATCTAGTCGTAGTGGTCCTTTTTAAAATAATAGTTATTTAAAACTAAAGTGACATAAGAGACACAGCATCTCGGATATTAGGTAAGTCTGTATGAACCAAAACAAATGTACCTCCTACTACGTTAGTTTCTATTCTCTTTCGAATAATAAAGTTTTGGAGGCCTCAAAATGTCTTTTATTCAAAAACTTCGAGTAAAAAAATCTGAATTACGAACTGTATATTCCAATTAGGAGCTACATAAGAGCAGTGTCTAATTATTTCGAAATAAAGGAAACATTCTTCCATCTAAAGCATTCACGTCGAAGTTTCAAAGTGGTCACATCCTGCTCGGCGGTGACAGATTTACACGCATCGACACTTGTCACTGCATTCTACTTTTATTTATCTGTTTCATTAATATCACACCAGTTTTGAGGGCGCTGCGCTGGTCACATAACAACGAAGTGTAGTTTTTGTTGGTGGTAACTTTGTCATGATAGTACCTAAGCACTGCGAAACCGATCGATATAGTGCACAAAGTGTACAGTCTCAAAAAGTTGTATCTAGAGGTACGTAATTTTGCTATAACATTATTAATATATACCATATATAATATTATTATTAGCTAACAAGGGTTTAGACACAGTATTTATTTCAAGTTAACAGGTTCACAGCATGCAAACTTGTCTATTTCATAAGTATCCAGGTATACATATTAATAATCCAATCTCAAGAATCTATTATGTAAAACGATTTAGGTGCAGTTATTTTGTTCCTTTTATAACTTCCTATTGATATATCTTAAATAATTTATCTAATATCTTTTGTATATAAAAAAAATATTATAACTAGACACAATAAATATGAGTAAAACTCGTATTAACTAGGGGTTATCTTTATTAACATACTTTCACGTACACGAAATAGATATTGTAAGGTTACATTCGTATACTCGATAAAGCGTTTTCAGACTGTGTCCGTGATAATTGTCAAATGTAATACAATCTTTGAGTTCGGTGTTTAATTAACCGGTAAATATCGTGTCACATGATACCTCTAAAATCCGCCAAATTCTCGGAACCTTTTCATTTTCGCTGAAATTGTGTTGCTTTTAATTTGTTGGTGGGAGGCAGCTAAAGTTTGATACAGAGCTTGTATAAGTTAAGCCATCATTGTTTTGTATTTTAAAATTATTCAGTGAATACCTAACTTTTCATTATGTATTTCAAAACTTTCTTATTGAGATGACATTAACACTGAAGTTAAGAAATTGTAACCGTGAAATAATAAATTTTGATGAAGTTTGTTTTTAACGTACTTGTTCTTGAAATAATAATAATATTTTTTTACTTCAAGTAAAATTTTATTTTAACTATGTGCTTCAAAGGCACCGACAAGGTTTGGTTCATGTTGCTTCGGACAATGATCTGCAGCTTGTGTCCCTGTAGATTATTGTCCATTCTCATTACCTTTCTCAAAGAAACTTTTTTACCATAGATTTTAGTTTACACATTTTTTATTATTATTGTAGTTCATAAAATATCTCTTAATCTTCCTTGCACCGCTAAAGGCTTTTTCCTTCAGTTTCATTCGAATCGTAAGGCCGTCTTAAGGTTTTTTTTACTTTCTCTTAAAACAAATTGTAATTTTAGAGAGCTGTGCTGAGATAATAATAATTTTGTCCATAAAAAATATATTAAAATGATTTTAAGATATTGTACAGTTTGCAACTTATAACACATTATATAATTCTCTAATAATCTAGAAAATGTATATATGTATAAGTAGTATAACTTCTTCTATGTAATCAATTCAGAGCAATTTGTTTTTCCACTAGAATTTGATTCCCCAAATAATTTTAATTACAATACGATGACGAATCCAAATTAAAATTCATTACGAATATATATTCTCAAATCTCGGGCCATTGGATTGTTCCCAGGAATGTTATCTATCGTTTTAGTTTAGCCGACAGATCGATGTAGATACGGAGGCATTAATTAAAAATTCTACACGAGACGTTTGTTGCCGCGGGACTACTACAAATTGAATAATGGCCCCTTAGGAAGGTCCATAGATAATCGTATTGATACGACTCTCAAATACACACATGTGGGTGACGCATATCTACTCGTATACAGTCGTCAACGAAAAGCTCTATATTAACTACATATTTGAACATCAGAGTAGATTAGAAATAAAAAGCGACCGACAAGACTTGATGTCAAATATTGCTGTATCCTACTGTGCTGAATAGTGTGATTTCATCTGCGAATAAGACAACACTTTGTGTGAACCACAAATTGTTTTTCTGGGTGTTCTTTGTATCCGTTTCGTGTTTGTGAAGTTCTCCAACTGCCTCCGTATCGTTCGTACGAACGTAGCAATGAACGTATATATTGGTAGTGTAGAGGTTGTCTTTTAAATATTAAATAAAAGTTTCACATTAAAAAAAAAACCTATGAACATGATTGGTGTAATTTGATCTAAAAATCCATTTATAATATAATATGTTGTTGGTACCGTAAAATTGTGTGAGGTTGTAAGATTCAGTAAATCTAATGCATAAAATTTACCTGCGATACAACAAAATATTTAGCATTTGTCTTCATACCTATAGGTCAAAGTACGATTCCAAACGTGTTGTGCATAGTTGTAATATGCAGGGAAGTTGGTAAAAGACTAAACAATAGGTCATAAAGGACATAAACTGTGGTTGATGGCGGCCGCGTCGGGCAGGATGCATGTTACGACCATGACGGCCAACTCTCGTATACTTATATTTAGTAAATGAGAACCTCAGTAAAACATAGTAATATTCAAGATCTCCACAGGTTACAGAGTTATGGATTTACATTATTTGAGACAGAACTCTTCAACTTTTTATATTCATTTGTTAACCTAGCTTGAGAATGACTTTAGCATTTAAAAATGTTATTCCCATAAATTACTATAGATTGCAAATTGTAAACATTCCACAAGAAAAAAATATTACAACATTTACTGGTGTTTTTTACTTGACGTATAGTCTGACTAATAAAAACATCGATCTGTGGTAGTCATTAGATCAACATCAGTTAGGTCAATGAACAACGATATTATCATCAGCCTATTGCAATCCACTGCTGGATAAAGGTTTCTCCAATTTCAATTCAAGATAAATTTAATCATCATCTTAATAGACTAGAGACTGACTGGAGTTATCGATATGTAGCAATGTTTAAGAACAAAATAGATTGTGTACCTACCTACCTAAGTACATAGTCCAGCGATATTTTATTAAACGATTTTATTTAGCTTGACCTGGTTGTTTTTTATTAGTTGGTTTCGGTCAAATCTTGTAATTGAAATTCGACCCTCTTTCTGTTGGCAGATTATTTTTTTAAAATTTGGTACACACCCTCAGGTCTAATAACAATACAATTAAATGAATTTTGTTTCATTGTAAATCCAAGATGGCCGCTGCTACAAAATGGTGGTTTACACATTTCGTAAAAGACTACTAATATATGGGTATCAAATGCAAATGCTTGAATAGTGGAATACTGATGAGAAGTACTATGTAATGAAATTATTAACTAAAAACTTGAAAATAAAAAATATGTAAAAAAAACGGTTTATGAAAATAATGTACTAAAAGTTAAAAAATAACTTGGTAAAAAATATTCCGTATAAAATCGTTGGGCCCATGTTTCCATCCAGTCATTTCACTTTACGCTATGCACACTTTTAGTATATTTTTTTAATGAAACCGTGAAAACATTTATTTTATTTATAGGAATCACTGTGAGCGATAACACCCCAATTATTACGTTTTGAATTTTGTAACTAATTTTTTGTTATGTATTTGTCTTGTGTATACAATAAAGACATTTAAAATAAAATTATGTAGCAATTAAAATCTTTCAAGATTATGTACCATTTGATGTAAATTTTCAATTGACATGGAGTTTTACCTTCTCGTTTTACCACAAGCTTCAAAGAACTAACTATGATCTATAAAATAATCGGTCATTTCCTTCTCATCAATTTGACGAGGGGAGTGATGGGTGGTACATTTGTCTCATGCTTTAAAGCGTTGATGACATCTTATTAATTTTGTATGAATGTTTTCATTCTATTATATTATAGCTTGCTTAGAAGATGCCTTTGTCCAACAGTGTACTATTGAAGGCTAGATGATGATGATTTTTTCCTTAAATACTTTGATTTTAGACAAAGCATACTAAAACATTTTGATTAAACAGTTCATGGCCTGACTTCATTATACATCTTAGTACTTGACCTCTGCTTGTCTACTAAACTTCTTTGTTGAATGGTATATTACTAGCAAATATTTTTTCAAAATTGTCTTTGAATGATCATAGAAAAACATAAATATATTCTACTTCTATTCCATTACTAACATTTAAGTTACATATACTTGAAATATCTGTCATGAACAAGTGAAATATTGACACTTGCATGCCATATTTTATAAACATATTGTTTAATGGTGTCTCGGTTCATAAATCGATGTGACCACCATCATGTAACGTTTATGGCCAATAAGAGTAATCGTAAATAACATAAGAATGCATGGCACGACTAAACGGACAGTGACAACGGTATGCAAATCTGCAATTAAGTTCATGTCCACCAATGAAATGTGGCGGGATGGTGCTGCTAAAGGCCATATTTATGAAACTTGTTACTTCTCAAGCATATTATACTTACTTAAAATTTATCACTTCTTCATATTAAAAAAGTTTTCACTTATATTGCGTCTTATTGAATACATTTGAGTAAATGTTTTATTTAAAAACTTTTGGTATAAAAAATAACAGAAAAGGGCGTGAGCGCTTTTATACATAATATAACGATGACGTTTCAATTGTCTTAGCTGTATTTAACGCATATACAAGATATCCTTACTCCTTAAAATGATTCTAGATGGTGTTTATTCTTATATATGCTTAAAGATTAAAACAATACATTATTTAAGTTACATAACTCACATTTTATACATTCTTTAAGATATATTTCACGCGATTACTGACATTCATATAGAAGTCTATGTTATAAAAACAGTGATGTTATATTTGTGTATAGTAAGGCACCCACACATACACAATCAGTGATGATCCAGATTGATACTAAGGCGAACTAGTACGCGCAATTATTGGACAAATTAAAACAACTACTTTACTTCACTTTATAGTTTTCTAATGACAGTATAAATTCTTGTGTAGTCGTAGTATTTATAGTGACATAATGTACTTCTTATAAATTAGACTCCAAGTGCATTGTTTACGTCAGAACACGAGGAGTTTGACAGGAAGTATTCAATAAACTTGGTCAGAGGGAGCAGTATCACTCAAAGATCAAAGCACCCCAAAATACTCGTTCAGTGTACTGTAAATATCCGCTGTCAACGAAACAACGGAGCTTGTCGCGTTAAATTTGGTTTTATTGCATGTGCTGTTCAAAACCAAGCGCATTTTTAAAATATCTGTTTAAAAATAAACTTTTAGAATTTTATAGACAATCACGCCTGCATATTAATTTTGAACCTGCACAATTAACCTTTGACATGACCTGTGACATGACAATAGTACGCATTAAAAATGTAATTGATTGTTTTTACTATAAATTAGGTATATTTAAATATATTTATGTACAGTGTGTACAAGTTTAGCAAATAAATTGAGGTGAGGTAGAGTTTTTTTTTTACAATCTATGTTACGCAGCTCACAACCTAAGCACAACGGCCCGTACCCTTCATATTGTATTACTGCCTTGAGCTTTCCTCAAAATCGGAATTATCTTGCGATCTGACATGTAAGTTTTTACTTTTTTTTCTTTTTTTAAAACAAGTTTGATACAGATCTATTACTAAGCTATCTGGCCAGCTTGGTATGTTAGGACAAAATCTTCTAAGGAGAGGCCTATGTGAGAGAAAAGAGTAATGTTCCTTCTCATATTTTTATGATCAATTAGTTATTATTTATTTTATTAGACAACGAATTAATCAAAACATATGTTGATACTCTGAGTAAGACTAGCAATTCATGCATTCCTTTATTTTACAATATAATACTCAACAGTTGTTATACCAACAAATGTTATTTATTTTTTGGTTCGATTTTACTCTCGTCTGAATTTTGGAGATGCACAACTTTTACCAAGGCGTTGTTCTCCTTGATAAAGTGTCCCAATGGGCTCTAAAGTTATCGTATTTCGGTACAAAGATACGGAAATAAAAACTATTTGTAATAATAAATACTCCACTATTTGCACCTCTCAATATTTACCAAGCTATTGTTTTTAATTTTTTTTATGTAATAATGAGCAAACGAGCAAAGGTACCGCCTGAGGCTAAGCGTTTAAAGTCGCCCATGGACACCCGCAACACCAGAAGCGTCGCAAGTGCGTTGCCGGCCTATGGGGGATGGGGAAGGGAATGGGGGGAGGGGTTGACCATAGCTCAACCCCTCCCCCCATTACCTCCGGTAACGGTCCGCTGTTTCACAACGGTTTTCTGTGAGGCTGTGGTATCACTCCGGTTGAGCCGGCCCATGCATGCCGAAGCGTGGCTCTTCCACGGTAACGGTATTATTGTTAAACGTCCGCACAATTTCAGTTTTATAAATATAAATCCATACTTATATTATAAATGCGGAAGTAATTCTTTCTGCCTGTCTGTCCTGCTTTCACGTTAAAACCGCTGCACCAATTTCAATGAAATTTGGCATGAAGATGCTTTGATTATAGAGAAAGGACATAGGCTACTCTTTGCTGCTATAACCGACAAACAAGCGCGCGGATATATATATATTTACTGGAAGTTTTAAGGAAATTATACAGGTGGTATATCTAAGGCATGTTTGTCATACCGCGTAACCATAAGGAATATTACGCTATTCAGACCTGAATTCTGTGTCGTCTAACAAACTCAAGAGAAACCTTCGTAGCAGTAGTGCAACACTCATAATAGTATTTAAATATTGTGTAATAAATAATTGTACAATAATTCAGTGTGAAGATTACAATAGAGCAATAATTGTTCAGTGCCGAATCTAAAATGTGTAATTACACGCTTCTCAATCTGCCGCGCTGTAAGAACTTCTATCACAGCGAACCGTGTGAGAACCAAGATTTATTACTTAACAATTAGCGTTACGTACAACCGTATCATCTTAAGAGTATTGGAGAATGCACATCGTTACATGAATTAATATAAGTTGAAGAAGAGCTGATAAAGAGGGTTAAACTGGTTGCCTAGTCGGTTTCTACTGCGCTGAATGTTGCGGGTCCAAACCTTACACTGACTGAGAGATTCACCAATTGTTGTTCTCGGTGTCTTTTGTGTTAACGTTTCCCCAACTCAGGATTTATTTCTTAGAACACGAGTAGTCTTATTATAAAAAATACGTACTATGTCTCTGTGAGTACCTAAACATAAACTCTATTCTATAAATCTGAAAAATACATCTAGTTTAAAACAATTATAATTATATTTAATAAGGTAGGTAACGTAAATATAGCTTGATATCACACTAATATTTAAATGCGAAAGGTTGTGAGTGTGTATGTTTATTACTTCTTCACGCAAAAAGTACTAGACGTATTTAGATGAAAATTTAGAGTAATATAGCTTATACATCAGAATAACACATAGGCTACTATTTGTCGCGATAACTGACATACACGCGGGCGGAGCCGCGGGCAACAGCCAGTTGACTAATAAATGATAAGTTATTTAAAAATCGCGTCAGTGCTACGGAATAATCTTTGTTTAAGCTTGCATTGAATTGGTGTGTATTTGACATTAACAGAAAACATAATTTTGTCCTTTTTATCAGTGACCAGACGAGATTAACATATTTAGAGCTCAGCCGAATAGCTCTCAAAGGAGCTGATTTGTTCTTAATCTTGTGTTTACTATTCGAGTTCAATTTATGTAAAGACGCCTTGAATGTCCGCAAGTTATTCTCGTATCAGTGGACATGTAGATGTTTATACACCTGTCGAACACCGACAGGAAACAGACGCGTCCTGCAGGAACGCTTCCCCCGATAACGCGTGTTTACGATCTACACGGCATACCATGCATCTTGCGCCGCAAAACATTAATGAAACGTAAGTTTCTAACTCAAGGATGTTCCATTTGATAGCAAATCTGAAGTACGGTCTGTTCGTCATGTCATAGTTTTAATATTTAGTAAAGTCAAAATTCTAAAGTCATGAGAATCTCATACACTCAGTATCTAGCCGTCTAGTAGTCTTTTCTCGTCGTTTCAAAATGTTTTAGTTAGTGGTTGCGAGTACTGCAACTCTTTGTTGGGAAATTGAAATTCGTTTTAGTTTTCCTATGGTCTATGGACCCATATCAAGAAACCACAGTTAACTATAGAATCGTTCTAGTTTTAAAATGTTGCCTCATTTAATCAAAAAAAATTGTCAATTTGAAACTTCATTGTTATAAAATATCTCGAAGTTCCACATAAGTACGAAGGGAAAATGTGAGCGTCTGCAACCCTAACCACAATGCCGACTATCAGAAGGCAAAAGATCAAGGATCGCCATAGAAAAGCCCATAAACTGCGCAGATACACGCCGCCCTAATGTTATGAGACGCTTCCCTTTCAGACAAATTGACCGAACAGGAACGAAGCCCAACAGATATCAACCTTAATATACTATTCATCAAGTTGAGAGCCAGGCTTGCTTTCACAATGATTGTTTCTTTCGTTTACAATACTGAAGTCACACTATAAAAATATCTAGTTAAATTTTATCACATAAATTTTGTAATCATACTGTACTGAGAAATGGTTTGTTTTAAGTAAACTTTTGTCCTAAAAAGGTGACACGAGACTGTTTATTTTATGCGAAGCGGACTTTTGGAATAAAATATTGTTTGTATTTATCACTCGGTTACGTCTCTGTTGTACAATTATTTCGTCGAATGTGTAAAAACGAGAAGAACCGACAATACGTATACTTGCTGTTGTATTTTATTCATGATATTAATAGCAACAACTTATGGTGTACAACACAGACCATATATAGTAGCAATCGAAATAAAAACTTATATATCGCTACAGTAACTATTTACAGGTCGGTATAATTTTAGGTTTACCCATCTCAGTGTATTTCCTATTAAAATGTACAGTGCCATACCGAAGTACCAGAGAGTTTTTATAAACAAGTAATGCAAACGAAAAACTAAACTAAATTGTGTGGTCTCAATGTCAGCGAGTTTTTATCGTTCTAAATAAAGTGAAATTCGCCGCCGCGCCGGTCTAAACCACGGAAAAAAATTGTAACAGCTTTTTACTTGGGTTGTTACAAACGTGTTCTACGTTCGTTCATGTATGAACTGTTCACACTTTATAGAACGATTAACACGCCAGCATACCAAAGATTAACATATTAAGTCACGGCACCAATATAGCTAATTAATTACAGAAAATTTACATACTTACCTTAAATAGCTACCGACTAATACCGAACCTTGATTCATTCTTTAGAGGTTATGTTTAGAAATATTCATTGTTTATGTTGTTTAATTGTAAAATCATTTATTATTGTACGATAATTCCGTCATCACATCTTTACTGATATTATAAAACTGAAGGGTTTGATTATTTGATTAAACGCGCTTATCTCAGGCACTACAAATCCTATTCGAAAAAAAAAACAATTGAAAAAAAAATTAGATAGCGCATACTTAGATGTACAGTCACCCAGTTGAAAAGCCCAGTTAACGAGGAATGCTGTCTATACTAATATTTTAAACGGGAAAATTTGTAAGTATGGATGGATGGATGGATGTTTATTACTCTATCACGCAATAACTACTGAACGGATTTGGATGAAACTTTACAGTAATATAGCTTATACATCAGAATAACACATAGGCTACTATTTGCTGCGATAACTGACATATACGTGGGCGGAGCCGCGGACAACAAATAGTAGGCCATATATCATAATCTTACGATGCATAAAAAATATTACACACATTATTATTGCGAATTTTTAATAATAATGTACAATGTAATGTGTAATCATACATTATTACCAATCAAAAGTTTTAAGAATTTGATAGGATTAGCTTACTATAACATTTTTCTTGGTAAACAAAGTTCACCCTCTAGGTATAGGTTCATCACATCATGCAATAATAGACACAGACGAAGTTGGACGGGTCAGCTAGTTCATTATATTAGACGACACGGAAAGCAATGTTAATCATTTTAAAATCAGCGTTATTATTTAACGCTATTCTGCAAAAGTCTATAACAGACCCCGACTTTACGACCCATAAACCTTGTAAATCGCCAGTACCCTTTTTCAGCAATACTATTAATTAAAATACCAATTAAAGTATTTGGAAGCGTGACATAAGCGCAGATAACACGCGATTTATTGTAACCTTCGCTCCCTACATACCCCCCCGCAGCCCAAGGTGTATTGTTTAGGTAAAATACTACAGTAAATGGTAACAAAACTAATACTTAAACTCTTTAACGTGTACAAAGACATTGCATTACGATTTGAATGTTTTATAGCCTCAAGTTTGAATATATAGTGGAAGAGAAAAGACAGTTATTTCACTTCATAACATTTTTGCATATTAAATGGATATAGCATTGTCACTGGACCCTAATCTGACAATATCAGGGACATCACTCCAACGGGTTGGAAGCTCACATGCGATTCCAGTGTTTTTCTCAACCATCAATTTTTTTTAAATGTAGCTATAGCATTCTAATGTCGCGTGTATTCTTTACAAAATTATTCTGAACATTAGTTTTTAAAAGCCTATGAGTTATCTACAATGTATAACTTAGTCATTGTCGCTGTCACTGTAGCCTCACATCGCCGGTCGCTATCAATTCGCACGCATTTCGTCCGTGCTCGATTGAATTACTGTTGTGTTTTGCGGTTCGAATAAAATGTAAATGAAATGATCGCAATCCTGTTACGCGCGATCGATTCGGACGGCCCGACGCGTGGGTTGACGGTACACGGCGACGACAAAATATTCTTACCAGTGTGTGAGTTTTTGAGTAAAACCGCGTCATATTGATTGTATTTTTTTATTTATATAAATAAATATTTCAGACATCTGGCACACAACGCCATCTAGCTTCAAACTAAGCAGAGCTTGTACTATGACGACTAGATTGTCTAATAGAATACCTAGGTATATACTTTTTTAATAATAATAATGTTTTATACATAGAAGACACCCGAACTTTGAAACAGACATTTACAGATCACACAAACATTTTATCATTGTATAGCAACTCGTCTGGGTAACGTGATATCGTGAGACTAAACTTCCTGTTCAAGGAGAGGCCTATGTCTAGTAGTGGCCTGTTAAATGCCGTTGTTGTGATACAAAAATTTGGTCCGACGCGGGAATCAGAGCCAGGGTCACATACGCAGCAGTCACATACAGTTACCACTGCGCCACCGAGGTAGTCAAGTATCATAATTAACTTCTTACCGATGATAGCAGCTAATTATTATACTTGATGTTTTTTTACGTGACTTACGCTTTTATTCAAGTTAGAATCACTAGCATTCTAGTTATTCTAATCCAGCTATAGCACAGGCTCTGCTTAGTATGTAATCAGGCCATCATCTGTGAGATGTGTGGAGTTAATATTATTATTACTTTGTTAGTAAAGCTCTTACAAAAATTCCTTAGACATTTAAATTAATTATTTGTGATTTCATTATGAACTTCCATTAAAATACGTACGTGATACATATAAATTCGTTTTAAAATTGAATGGAGACGCGACCTAAGGAATGCGAGCCTAACAAAACTCTTGTGTGTGTTTAATATCATTCTTTTTTGTTGTTGTTTCCGAATTTGGATTTTGTCGACTGCCCACTTTCTGGACAATTTCTTTCCTCTTTTTCTCTTCAGTTCAGTAGATTCTATTGCCGCCAATAGGTGCTTTTGACCCGTCCTATTGGAAAACAGTTATCGAAAAACTGGACTAGCTATTTACAACTATCTACCAATGCAAATAATAGCGTTTTCTGTTATGCATAATGTTTTTGGTTTAAGAGACAGAAGAATCTATATTAATAATTTTATATTCAAATCCAATCATCTTCATCATCATCATCTCCTTACCCTATTAAAATCTTATCATGATTTTACTTATTTTGATGAAAGTAGTTTTATTTTACAAATTTTAATTTTTAATTTTTTTATTTGTAACTTTCTTCCTACGTTAACTGTTTTCCTATGGTCGTGAAATAGGGCAAAAGTGAGTAACAATGTAACATAAATTGAACTGTATATAACCAGGCCCAAAATTATGTGTGCATTGAAATATCACACATACAAAAAAGGTTACAAGATTGGGTTGAAAATATGAACCTTATGCCCATCCTAATGTGCATTTAACTTCAGCTATGACCATTGATAGGCGCACTGCTTTTCTTAATAAATTGACTCATTCTTAATACTGTCTGCCTCGCTGGTCTCGCGATTGTCGTGTGCGACTGTTAATCATGAGGTCTCGGGTTCGATTCGCCGGTCGTACCAAATGTTTGTATGATCTACAAATATTTGTTTCGGAGTTTGGCTGTTTTCTATGTATAATATGTATGTATTTACAAAAAAAAAGTTTATACGAATTTGTATTAATTGTCTAGGACCCATAAAATAAGCTCTGCTTAGCTTGGGACTGGATGGCTTTGTGTGTTAAATGTCCGAAATATTTATTATTACTGATTATTGAGACTATTTCTCTCTGAAAGGAGGAGGAAGGTTGGAATGAATACACTTTTGCCACAATTTAATGATATCACTTATAACTGTCTTAAAGAGTATTGCGTAAACGCTAAATTTAGATATTTAAAACTGGTTTGTAAGACATTTGTATAGAATTAATGATCAGCACCAGGATTAAGATGCGTTATTTAAATTCAATCGATTTCGTGTACATTGACCTGGTCGTATGATTCACAGTATATTTTGAGTGTCGTGATGTGTCTAATTACTGACTATTGATAAAATATAGGCAGTGGGTACCGTTACCTTTATTCTTTTACAGCATCTTATATGGAAAAAAGTTAAAAAAGGTCGAGGTGACTTCGGTTCCCTTGTTGGCTAGCCAATAAATGAATGATTTGGTAAAAACATTGTATTTAAAAAAAATCTGTAAAATATATTCATAAAGTAAGATACAGCACATTTAAATACCAACAAGTTTTATGTTCACTGTACCACACACATCCTGTATAAAAGAAGATGTCCAAACTGCTAACAAGGTATGGTGATGTGTCGGCTGTAGATATCGGGTTTGAAGCAATTATTTATCAGTTACCGTTATTTGCTCAACTAATTAGTCGGTCCAAGCATCGTCTGTATGGTAATTCTGACGCGCCCTCCGCCGGACACGTTAAGTGTTCTGTGCTAAGACGATTAGAACAACTAAATACTTGGGACGTGTTACGTCAAACACTTTGATAGACTGCGGCGCCATTGTGTTCATGAATTATTCATATTTATAATTATTATGAAGACTTACAGAGGATCAAGGCGTCGTTCGTCTTGTATGGGTGACAGTTTTTAAGGCTGGCCAGAATTTGGTAGATTAATTTTTATACATTATTCTCTCTCTTAAGTTCTTTAATAATTTCTAACAAATAAAACATGTGATTATTATCACATGTTTAAATGTACAATTTTAAATGTAAATTGAACAAACTTCTTTTAAATCAAAAGCTTGACAGGGATTGTACATTGAATAAAAGCACCAGGACGTTACGAATAGTTAGTTTTTGAGTAACAAGTCCTCAAGGAATGAACTAATTGAGATTTTTGCTTCATTCAGTCGTTCAAAGATCACCAACTATATAAGTATGAAAATAAATTGTGATAACTAAAACAATTTTAGACATAACACGGAGTAAGAACATGGGTGAAATTCAAGTCTATAGAGAAACGAAAGGTTCAGGAAACAATTGAACTAGTTCCCCCATTTTAACACGGCTGCTTTTTGAACGGACCTGTTTAGTGAAGAGACATGGCTGTTGATTAAACGGCTAATTAAGCTAGTTGGCTGTGACATATATACCTAAATACACACATTCTTGCATAATTAACTTTATTATTATCTTAAGAACCAATTTAGTAATATTATCTTACAATGAACGTTTTGAAACTCCCAAAGCTTAGAATTAAGTGAAGCGATCAACTTGGTAAAGTTGTGGTACCAAGAGATATCAATTAGTTCGTAACATAGTGGTAGGTTACGTAGGAGTCCAGTAAATGTTCCCGTTTTGATGGATGTGCGCGCGCGAGCCGCATGCCTAATTAAGTAATTAAGATAAATAGATAGGAAAAGCACGTAGGCGCCACGGACCGGCGCGTACAGACAGTAACACAGATCTGATGGGGTTTTGGTCCCGGAATAGTTACATACAGAATTGAACCACTTTAAAATTTTACTGATAATAAATTTTATACTATATTATAAAGACATTGTACAGAAATAGTTGAAAACAATTTGTTATGTTATGGTTTGGGTTTTAAATTCTGAGATTGATGTCCTTCAAAGCAGGACAATCCTGTTTCATAACATAATATATTACATAAAGGAAGCAAATTGTTACAAGAAAGCCCGCAACTTTTGTTTTTAGTTTCTACTGTTATTGGAGTCTAGTAATAGGCTGGTACTAAAAAGTGGTAAAACTAAATACCTGCACAGCAATAGTTTTATTCCATTTAAATTACTTTTATCTCCTATTGTTTTACGTAGTTCTCTTATTACTTTTCTTTCCATTGTCTATTAGTAAATTAGAAACTATAGTCTCTATTAAGCAACCTATCAATATAAATATTAGAATTCGTCATTCAGAATTTCCACAGTTATACTACCTTTCAATTTTCAGTATTACCATCGTTCTATTTTAATTCAAGTTCAATCCTCTAAGTAATAATCTACTAAGTTTATCGGCGGTTTATTGCTCCCTTACTTTAGTGCTGCTCAAGTATAATTACAGAAGGTAAGTATAAGTATATTACCACTCATAAAACGTTATAGACGTTAATTTATTATAATGTTCTGTAGAACGGTGGAGCCGAGGCTACCTAAACTAACGCTGATTGGTACAAAATAGCCGATACACATTGAATACGTGATAGATTTAGACGGTGTATTTTTACCATTCTTTGGTGAATGGGCAACTATGGGTTTAACTATTTATTGTTATTGATTGATACGCAATATCTGTTCTGTATTTGTCATACGTATCTCTCCTGTTATTAAAGAGGACAGAGACATATACGACTATTTATTTATATGTTTACAATTTTAAGAACATTTAGGAAACAACAATTGTATCAAATTTAAGAGCTGATAAAGTGCAGCAAGTGGCTTTTGTCACTTGTTTTTGTTAGTCTTAGTAATGAAACGACGCATGATCTAAGGACAGAATAAATAAGAAATAATCTCGAAAACGAATTAGTGGCCACTCATAAAATACCTTGTAACGTGTTTTTTGAACTAGATAATTAATTCAAGTGATGGTTATTTGAAAGCAATACATGCATAAAATTATATTAAAGTTTTAGTTATGATTAATTATAAAAGCCGTGTTTTTATTCCGTACAAGATCAGTTTAGTTTAGAACAAAATTAAACTGGGAAAAATATTATTATTAATAATTTTCAACCTTATTTATTTATTGACATAAAATTTTAACAATAATAAAACCGACTTGTAGGTTAACTCGATTTCTCTTGGATGTCATCATCAGATCCTAGTGTCCTTGTCATGGTATAACCATTGGGATATCTCCTTTCCATTAAAAAAAGAATAATCAAAATCGGTTCATAAACGTTATTCGGAAACACACATAAAAAAATAAATAAAGATACTGTCGAATTGAGAACCTCCTCCTTTTTGAAGTCGGTTAATAAAGTTGATACATATAATGTGAATTCTCTAGCCCCTGAACTGTGTAAACTGTATTTCAGGGACCAGTGTCCTCGCTTTACATTACATAAGTACATTATACCATATATATGTCAACTAGTGTGATAATTTTCCTCCGTTTTTGAAACATTTTTAATTGGTGCTCCGCTCCTATTGGTCTTAGCGTGATGATTTATAGCCTATTGCCTTCCTCGATAAATATACTATCCAACACTGAAACATTTTTTTAAATCGGACCAGCATCTGATCCTTCCAACATGTATCGATGACGAGGTTATCAAAATGATAAAAACAATCTGACTTTTCAAAAGTTGCTTAATTAATGGGGGGATGGGGAACAAATGTTTGTATGATCTGCAAATATTTGTTTAGGAGTTTGGGTGTTTTCTATGTATAATATGTATGTATTTACAAAAAAAAAAAATATAAGTATTGATATCAGTTGTCTAGTACCCCATAATACAAGCTCTGCTGAGGTTTGGGACTAGATGGCGTTGTGTGTTAGATGTCCGAAATATTTATTTATTATTTATTTATTTATTTAATATTTATATAACTTAACAGCCACATTGTCCTACAAATTTCATGGTACATTATCCCGGTCCTACGCTCAAAAGTTTTTGGTCTCTGCTACCCCTGTTAGCTACCACAATCGAAAATTTTGTATGGTGAAAGGTGGGATCAAAATGATGCCACTCACGAAAAAATAGCTTGATAGTAATAACTTGTAAATTGGTTCCGGGGATCCCGGACTATGCTTTTTGCTTGTAAATAATATTTCTATGTTTGTTTAAGCATTTGTTTATATACCTAGTGTGTATAAATATTGTGGAAATAACAACCAAAATGGGAGTAAAGTCGTTCATTTTAAAAATTAATTTCACCTAAACCACGGTGATGCAGTGCGCTTTGATTATTGTTGCTCTCTGCGTTACTACATCAAAGGATACACATTGCATTTATGATAACTAATAACAAATGGCTCACATTTGCCACATATTGAGGGATTAATGCGAAACACATCTTAGTGTGTCATCTTAGTCAGTCATCTTAATTCAAGTTATCCACAAACTATAGTCACAAAGAATATGGACATTTAATACACCCCTGCTGAACTATGCTGGTATTTTTAGTTTTATTTGAGTCGACTAGTTGGACCGTGTAGCAAATCTTGCATTAAATCTAACAAGATGTTGTCCAGTTTGACAGACATTTCGAAATACAAAGCCAATAGTTTTGTTGTATTCTGAACTAAAGCTGATGTATGTAGAGGATAATATTTTAGGACTGACGCTTTGAATAAAACATTTGTTGCGTAAACTTTCGGGTCGGGCACAATATCTCAGACAATCTCAGTGATAGGAAAGGCTTACGTTTTATTTTTCAAAAGTCGATCAGAGCTCCTACCACAGATAGATTACGACTATTCAATTCCTTCTAAGCGGCGGAAATTCTGAGACGCAATCAAATTAGTTCTGAATAAGGCGTATTTTGAATTTTATTTGTGAAGTACTGGAACAATATTTGTGTATTTAATTATTTATGAAGAAAATGTATCTTAGAGTGGAGACGGAATATCGTAAATGAAAGATGAGCCAAATAGACTGACGAACTGGAAAGTAGCTGAAATTAATTGTACACAGAAGGCGAAGAATCGAGTAATATAGCTTACTTTAGGAGAACTCTATGGGCCGTAGTGGACTGCTGAGTTTGTTCTGATCGACAGTTCCGTTGTAAATTTTCACCAACTTAAAACAGTACACCTTGTTTCTTACATCAATAACACCTTATTTTAATGCCATGAATTAAAGACGATCACAAAAATTTTAATGAAATGAAATAATTAACTGCATGGTATTTGCGCTGCAATACTTCCAAACATATAAATAAATAAATATTTCGGACATCTAACACACAACGCCATCTAGTCCCAAACTAAGCAGAGCTTGTATTATGGGTACTAGACAACTGATATGAATACTTATATACTTTTTTTTTTGTAAATACATACATATTATACATAGAAAACACCCAAACTCCGAAACAAATATTTGCAGATCATACAAACATTTGTTCCGACCCTGGAATCGAACCCGAGACCTCAAGAACAGCAGTCGCATACGCTACCACTGCGCCACCGAGGCAGTTGTAAAAAAAATCGTAGGAAATGCTAGCTTTTGAAACCACAGTTATAATAACTGACCTGACGTTTGTTGGTTATTCGCGTGTATTTTCCAATGGACATGAAATTATCCCGTCACAGGGAGCGTACGTCCTGGACTGTTTATTTATGTAATTACACTCTCTAGAAAATTGCATCTCATTTTGTGTCAGCTTGCAAACAAAACTAAATCTTATGTCAACGACATAAAGTCTTATATATTAAACGGGTGGAGTTGTCTGAATTGAAGCCTTTCCGGAGGCGATTGTCAGTGTGGTTAGTGGTACAATTATAAGTGGATTTGTTGAGTACCCTGTGGTCGGTCACGGCTACTGACTGTACGGCCGAGTACATCAATATACAATTGTATTTGAGCAACTGTGGGAAAGCTTTCATTATTATAGCGGGCTCTTATAACGGACTAAAGAAATAAAATCTATACTATTGATAAATTAACCTACTTTAATACGTTTGCATGTTGTTGATGTCTGTGTTTTGAACTCTTTTATTGCGGTACTGTATGTTTATAACAATTAGGAATAAGTATGCCTGTTATTGATAAGACTCTAGAAATACCGATGAATTAAAATTTTATTATATGAGTAGATACGTTACTTTAAAAAAAAAAAAACAAATTTGAACTACATATGCGTTAACTTTATTATTGTTTTATTACAAAATTAGATTATATTAAGTGATTCTAAGACAGAGAGATCGATTAAATGGCAAAAGGTTTTCTTTTGTCGTTTTTGTATTTAAAGCAATATGCTCATATTGCTAAAGCTTCACGCTACTTCTAAATGAGGTAAATGAGAACTCTAAGAAGAAATATAGCAAAGCAGTTTTTGATCCATATTGTTATTAGCAAAAACTGCAGCAGGTTCGTTTTAATACTTTTAGACTTGCCGTACTGTAATAATAAATTGTTAGAAAGCTTATCATAATTGACGTAAATTTATCTTCATATTCTATCGTGAAATAGATTAGGTATCAACAGCACATTACCTATCGCTTCATGTTGTAATGAGTTTTTTGTGGACAACTCATTCACTTTTATCACTACATGCTGAAATCGAGACAATATTTAGCTAATCAATTCTGAAAGGTTGAAAGAGAAATCAAATTTAGAGAATGTTAGAAACTAATATTAGACTTTCTAAGATGGATGCAATTGTTTTATTAATTGTCTCAATCACCTATTTATTTTACTTTACCACACCAAACACCATACTCATTGCGAACGCAGAGCATGGTGACCCACACTATGCTACTGCCGTAGGCTATGCTATTGAAATGCTACTGCCATAGGTCTCCAGTCCCGCACTCACCAACGAAACACATCTTCTGTGAGAGGATAGTACCACCCCGGTCAAGCCAGCCCATTCGTGCTGCGTAACTGCCTCGTTGGTCTAGTGGTTGACGTATGCGACTGCTGATCAAGAGGTCTCGGGTTCGAATCCCGGGTCGGGCCAAAAGTGTTATTGAGTTTTTCTGATTCTATAAATACTTAATAACAGCTCGGAGTTTGGAAGTTGGGGTCTGAACCCCCGTGCCTCGGAGAGCACGTTAGGCTGTCGGTCCTGCGCCTGATCTCTCCCCGATCGTGTCGGTTAACCGTCCCATCGGATTATGAGAGTGAGGGAACAGAGAGTGCTCCTGTGTTTGCGCACAAACTTGTGCACTATAATATTTCCTGCGTAGTTGGTTGGTCTCTGTTGAGACTGGCCGCCGTGGCCGTAATCGGCTAGGAGAACATCTGTGACTTATTCTACATTTGAACTCAATTCTAAATCTAAACTTACTTTGCAAATATTAACTGTACAGTATTTTCTGTTCCTAAGACAAGCATGGTTATATCACAGTATAAGGAAACGTTATATATTAAATTTATAATAAATGTAATAAAGTAAATCACAAGATCTCTATAACGGGAAGCAGTAAGCGTTTTCTGTAATGATAGTAATATCAGGTGCATATTCGAAATCCAAATTCGAAGAAACCCTTGAACACAAAGTAGATTCACGTCATACATTTAAAAATCTTCTTTGTCAAATCTTACATAGACTCTACTCTACTCAAAGAACCAATAGTCGATATATTATTCAAGCTACACACTCGGAAGAGGTTTTCAAAACAAAAGCATCAGCGGTGGAATTGAATCAAGAATAATTGCCACTGAAGACTAGATTCAAATGCGGAATGAGCCCTCGCTCCAAGAACCTCCGAGTTAATTAACATCGATAGCTGTATACAATATCTTGTTCACAAGTATAAGTAACAAACGTTCTAATCCACCAGATTGTACGAACGTTGTTCGCTACCACGTTCTCTCTTAATGTTCGTCGTCGGGTTAACTCAGCCACGCGCCGTTGCTAGTGCGGAGAATACGCCGCACAATCAGTGCTGTACTTTTAATTAACTGTAGGTTGTATACACGATTATTCTTGGAGCACTAATTTGGGTTTAAGAGTTATTTTAAACAGAGATAGAAAACTTCGTTTAATTAAAATGCAAAACGTCTTAGCTGGTTCGCGAGTATTAGAAGGATTCGTGCTCAGTCCTAGAGTTTTAAGAATCAAAAATAAGGCTAAATATCAATGTGGGCTCATAGATAATTTTACCACTAAATAGAAATATTATTCAGTGAAATTTAGAATGCAAAATTATTGACTATCGCAGTCAATTGCAGTAGCAAACGCTAATGAAATTTATTATGTTGCCATTATATTGTAACATTTAAAAGCCTGTATTGATATTTGAGATTATGAACTTTTGATACCATATTAATATAATAATAATAATTTTGGACCAACCGGGATTCCAATTGGTAGAGATAATTTTAAATTGAACAACAGAACCTAAACTCATTGATACAAGCGATAATATAATAGCAGTAGCGGTTTTATATTCAACGAGTCAACAACCACATAGGTCCTCATAATAGAAGTACTGGATAATTTCCACTAGGGACTACTGTTGCAAGGCAGTTCTCCCGCTAAGTTCAGCAAAAACACATAAAAACACACAGACGTCTAGTTTTTTTTCTCTCGACATAGTGCGTGGGCTTTTAACAGCTATCGTTCTCACATATTGTTATCTATTATGCCTCACATATCATACACCCACTGCATTTAACTGTCTTGTAAGAACACATAGACAAACACCAATATTGACACGATTTCTTTATTCTAAAGACGATCTATAAATAAAGTTTCGATGCCACACAAGTTGTACCTACACTGTTCTTTACTAGTCGGAGAATAATTTATAGCAGTTGGATGTGACTTTGCAGGTATTAACTTCGTTTACAGCTTCTAGTGTCTTGTTACATGTGTATTGAAATAATTCACATAGATAGTGGTGCTTCAGTGTTGTTTAAATTTTATTTTAAGAAAAACCTGATTAGTAAAGTGATCACACTTTAGATTAGGTAGAAATTCGAAATATAATGAGAATTGGATTAGATAGAAATTAATAAATATACTAAAAAAGTATTAGTAGTATTCTTATTAACTTCTATGGCCAAGTAAAATGCTGGACGATTAACGCAAATAGGAGGATATTATTTCCTAATTTTTTAATATTAAGTTAAAAATCACTACTGTTGAAATTTCTTGAACTCTTCAAATTGTCAAGGGTCATACTAATCAACAAATATATTTAATAGTAGCTCCACTCCACGCGTCACCGGCAGGTCGAAGCAAAAAAAAGGTAAAATGGGGTAGTCTATATTATCAACTATCTGTTAGTGAAATCCCGTCAAAATCGTCGAGAATAGTCGGAACAAACAGGCAGACAAAAATTATAATGTAAGTTCCGTATTTACCGTGTATACCGTTACCGTGGGAGAGCCACACTTTGGCATGAATAGGTCGGCTCGACCGGAGTGACACGGCCTCACAGAAAACCGGTGTAAAATAGTGCTTGCGTTGAGTTTCACCGAGTGAGTGAGGAGAACAGAGGCCCATAACCCCACCCTCCCTCTCCCCCATTCCCCAAAGATCGGCAACGCACTTGTGATGCCTCTGGTTTTGCAGGTGTTCATGTGCGGCGGTAATTGCTTACCATCAAGCGACATGTCTGCTCATTTGCTCGCCTACTACATAAAAAAAATACTTTTATGAGCACTTAGTGGAAAGCTGTTATTTTGAAATTCCAAACAAACATTAAAATTTTATTTATTTATATTAATTAGAGAGAGACTGATTGATAGGGAGTGTTTAATTATAGCAAAGATTAAGCTTGTTTTGAAGCCACTTCTATTGTAATACTCGTATATTCCATCCGAGGGTAGGCCGGGATTAAGTGAAGCACATGGAGGCAGATAAGTTGCGCAGTAACCCGACGCCTCCGAAGCTGAGAGAACGGGGTGCTCAGTGTGCACACTTGCACAGGACCCGCTCGATGGCTCAATATCGCAGCGCCGTTGCACTGCGGTCTAGAAGCTATTGTATTAAAGAGCTTGTTAACTACAAGTGAATGTCAGTAGGTTAGACTGGAACTGTTCTCCGTTTATCAATAGATTTGTCAAAATGAAAATACATTTAAGAATTAATTTGAACAGCCAACGTGAGATCTATCTTTTGTCAAGTGTTATTTTTTTTTCTTCGGTGCTAGATTATTTTAATCTATATAAAGAAGGAATAGTTTTTGAATTAATACATGAGTGTCTCATCATCAAACTTTTATGCCGAACTTCTCTGAAGTTTTTAGGTGGAATAATATCAATATAATTTAAGGACATTCTTTTGATATTCCCATTAGGTTTGTGTTACGACTGAGCATGGAACGCCTCTTTACTAAATTTGTCGCATTATCGGAATTCATTCTGCTAAAGTTTTAGAGAGAACAGTCACTCTGGCAAGCTCACGTGTAAAAAAAGATTTTGAAATATTTGATTTTCCAAGGATTTTGACAAGGGATGGAACTGGGAAGGGATGGATGTGTTTTATACACATGTATGTTATGTATGTATGTATTTTTTACATTCTAGATCGTTCCTGGAGAGTGTTGTTCTCAATAGCTGTGATGTGTCGTAGCTGTGATGGCTATAGCACCAAAGACTCCATTAAAATTTGCTTTCAAGCTTTATTGAAAAACTGAAATGTTTTTAGTAATATGTGTTGCTAGTATTAATATTAAAGTACTTTTGATTTTTAAAGTTTTTTAAATGGTACTCTTTTGATGATAACAGAAGCTAAAAGCTATAAAATGAAATAATTTAATTAGTGGTTTATATTGTTTCCATAATTGATTTTACTACTAAAATGACAGTAGTTTATATTATCATATTTATATTATTGCTTTATTTAAATTTTAAAGGCGATGAGGACTATCTTTTAATACCGGTGATGAATGAGGCGAAACTTATATGAATATTTAAAAAAAATAACGTAATGGGAATACTATCCAATTGTTTTACAGACTTGTTCTTTATGAAATAGATATTTATTTGGTTTTCAAATTCAACTTCTCTCCTATTTCTTATTTGAAAACTTTGCTTGTTATGTCAAAGCGAGCATTATGGAGGGAAAAAATGATAGCACGTTTTAAATACCTTTCTATATTTAAAACGTATTCTATATTTCTATAACCCTCCAGCTAAACTAAATGCTTCTATTTGGGATATTGGACATTTGTCCTTCTTAGCAAACTTTTGTATATATACATTGCTCAATCTCCATTTTGTTTATATTTTTAATAAAAAAATACTTAGAGTTTATTTTTGGTTGCAGGCGGAGGAACTGAATTCGCTGGTGGGAGATGCTTTCCGAATGGCGTTCGCGTCACAGCTGCAGCCCTCCGCACCGCTCTGGGTAAGTGACGTCTGAAAAATGAAATAAAATGAAGTTTAAAATTTACTTGTCATACGATGTATGACATAATCATCACCTAGGACATGAGCTTCCTCAAACGGTCACCACAACAACCAATTATCTTTTGTTCACACCAATGGCATTCCAGAATCTTCACCAGGTCATAGTAACTATCGTCTCGTAGGGAACTCACCCACGCTGACATAAATAGGTACTCGCACAAAGAGAAAACCTCTATAGGTGAATATAAAATATTATTATGTTTTCAACAAACTTTAAATTGTTAAAAAATCTTCTACGCTTAATTATCTTAGTAACCAATAGAAAAATATGTTTTCAGTGTGTGTAGTTGGCGCTAGAAAGCAATGAAATCCCAGTATACTTAAATACGTAAGTTATGAACATGATTTAATGAGTGGTTGTACCTACCGAATAGTTATCCTACTTAATTCTTGCCAGAAAGCTTTCCGAAAGTTGACCTGCCATCTATGCCAGCAGCAGCTTTGCTCAGATTTTAATGTCGAACTTTAAATTTAAATAAAAAATCATTGCAAAATAAAAAGTATCTCAGTTACATTTTGTACACTGCAACTTTCTTTTATTTCATAACTAGCCGACCCACGCAACCTCGTATTGCCCGTAGCGTGATAATTTTTCCCCGTTTTTGTAACATTCTTCATTGGTGCTCCGCTCCTGTAGGTCTTAGCGTAATGGTGTATAGCCCATAGCCTTCCTCGATAAATGGGGTATCAAATACTGAAAGAATTTTTTAAATCGGACTAGTGATTCCTGAGATTAGCATGTTCAAACAAACAGCTTTATAGTTTAGTATATAGATAGCGAACCGACTTTTTGTCGATACCTTTATAAGAAGACGACTATGTTCAGCATTTACCTATTAAAGTCCGTTGGTGATGATGATTTAACTGCATAAACATAAAACAAAACTCAAAATTAAACAGCAAGTATACGACCTTTTTGCTGACCATAAACTTCGCACGTTAGTGGTGAGTAAATCTTATTTCCAAGTTCATAACAAAACAAGTTAAACGTTCAACATGTTTAGCTTCCCTTGGTACACAAATACTGAACATGCACTAATGTTTATGAATGCGGTATTGCAATACACTGTGTTGGTGTAAGGTAGCTGCACTTTAGTTGTGATTTAGTGCGGTGTAAATACTGAACTAATATTTGTACTTTATTGCTTTGGTCAGGCCAAGAGATAGATTGCAAAAATTTTAACTGATTATACGACTACTGATGGTAAACCATGGTGGTGGTGGATGGTGGACCATGCACCAATACTAGATATTTATTTTATTTTATTTAGCACGAACTTTATATTCTTTAAATGAAGATACTAATACACAATCCGGCTAGTTGTAAATAATGATTTCTTTCAAACATACACCTAAGTAGGTTGGTTATAATTATGCGTTCCGCAATTCCGCATTTTATGGGCCTGGATATTATTTTGTTTTCTCTTGTAACTGAAATGGAATTCTCTCCTTTAGTTTTATTGAAATTTAATTGGTAAATTCCACCCTATGGTTTTAGTACCACCACTCATTGTGGTGTAGACCTTGCATTTGTTAAATAATGTCATTATATCTGGGGTAGGTACTTTGAAGAAAATATGCAATGAAATTGTAGCATATTTTATGCAGTTGCATGCATATATGCAGAGCCACCATTTTCTCACAAACAAAAACTGTTCAAAGTAATAAACATCTCAACATTAGAAATAACTATACAAAAAGCTTCCATTAGAGGAACGTAAATACCGTTTTTATCGCACCACTTAAAATCCCTTTACAGTTTTTTATTGAATCTAAATCCATCATCATGTGGGCAATCAATCAAATATAATACGTTTTGTAAACAGAGCCGATGTGTTTAAAACTGAGAACTATCAATATTGTACGGGTATACTATTAACAGTTAAACGCTCCCAGCTCCCGGACTAACCACACCCGGCGCCCGCCGCCTTTAATACCGTAATGATATGTTTGGAACAAGTCATGAATGGGTAGTTTTTTTGTAATATTAATAGTGTGTACTTTACAAGGCAGTCACCTCGTATTTAAACATTGTGGCTTTTAAAGACCATCAACACGTTTCAGTATAGTTTTGTGTCTTAAAATGCTGTTATCTAATTTTATAGTGTATAGTGTTATATAATTTTTATACTAAAACCTTTCTATTAGTAAAAACCGTATAGAAATCAGTGCAGTAGCTTTTGAGTTTATCACGAACAGACAGACAGACGCGGCGGAGAACTTTGCTGTATAATGTGTAGTGATATGGATAAATTCCCATCACCGATCATTTCCATCATTTAACCTAATGTCAACTGCTACCACTATATGGGTATCTTTATATATATAACTCTTCTGTGAGTGTGTATGTCACTGAACTACTCTCAAACGACTGGACCGATTTTGATGAATTTTTTTGTGTGTGTTCAAGGGGATCTGGGAATGGTTTAGATTCACAATTTTGTCCGCTGGACAATGTTTTTTTAAATAATTTTTAATTTATTAGTAGTTATGGCAAAACGACGTTTGCCGGGACAGCTAGAGATTATATATAATATGAATGTCAAGATCAATTAAAATAATATGCTTCACCTACAAGAAATGATTTTACTTTTTGCTTAACGCTTGGCTATCCAGATTTTTCAAACTATTTTGAAATATATCAGTATGTTAATCGGCAGTGCGGTTACTTTAGCACAGGCTTTGTATACTCATAGTCTGAAACCAGACGGTCATGTATAAAACGTGTTATGTTATTATTATTTAAAATAACTATTGCAATACAAGAGGAAATAATGATTAGCAGTTCTAACATGGCGTCCTACTCAACAAACTCATTTACAAATAGAATGTAGATAATAGTAGACAAGTTAGTAGATTTCAAGAACAAGCTTTAGATAAAGTTGCTCAATCGTATCTTGTCATAATCGTCACTCGTCGAGAAGTAGCTCCGGTTTAATTTGTTTAAAAGTAAAATTGACGAGATCAGACGTTTAGAATTCATCTACCATTATTATATTATATTTATCTTAAAAAGCAGTTGAATATTGATCTAATAATAAAAGGTAGATAAAGAATAATATTTTTGGAGATCTGACACTCAAGGCTATCTTGTAATAATCTAAGCAGAACTTGTACTTTAAGAAGTTCCATCATTCAAAGTAATAATTTAGTTTTTATGGTTACTAATATAATAATAACAATTAAACAAAATAATTTCATCTAAGTAACTTACTAGGTGAAATCCTACTAATATTATAAATGCGAAAGTTTGTAAGGATGGATGGATTTTTGGATGGATGTTTGTTACTCTTTCACGCAAAAACTACTGAACGGATTTGGATGAAACTTTACAGTAATATAGCTTATACATCAGAATAATACATAGGCTACTATTTGCCGCGATAACCGACATATACGCGAGCGGAGCCGCGGGCAACAACTAAAATATATATATTAATTATTTAAACTATACTCAAAGCTATGGTCCTTTCTTTAAAAGGCCAAAGATACCTCTGTGCTTGTTTCGGTATTTCTTCCCGGAGTGAGTCTTAGGAAATGCCGGCCTCTTCAAGCTGTAAAGTCGAACGAGTAAAAATATCTGAAAAGATTTACTTACAAATAAATGTAGTTTCATTTCATAAACATAAACAAATATATATTAAACAACATAGAGTTAAACAGGTAAATTGTTTCATATCGTTGTTTTCTTCACATTGTTTTCACACTGGTATATAATCTGATTTCAAAATTAGAGCATTCTATACAACATTGGAACCGTAAGACCGACAGCCCCCTGCTTTGGGGCTCGACTTACAACCGCAGACATGGAGAATTAAAATGGTGGGTTTCTAACACCTGAAAACATGTATTTACTTTGTTCAAAAGTGGTGACAGTGTCGCTTACCATTATCTTTAGAACACGATTACCTATTTCTATCCTGACGTTTAACTTTCAAACATTAATAATTACAATATGAAGTAGGTAACTCCTGGCATTTTCACGTCACTTTACTACATTGTAATTTTGGCATTGATAACAGTAACATCAAATTTATTACTAGCATAAAACAACACAGCTACAAAGATGGGAATCTTTGGTGGTAAAGTAACAAACGAGTTGAACTTTTATGCATACAACCTGTTTATAATAATCTTGAAGTCTAGTTTCATACAAATAAAGTAACCTATTTGTTCATTGTTAGACAAGTTAAATGTTGTGCTAAGGATACAAATTAAGTAAATAAAACAAACCTCATGGAAGCTTTTTATGTAATAGCAGCTTTTGTCTGTGGCTCCGCCCGAGTGTATGTCGGTTATCGTGATTAAAAGTGGCCTATGACCTTAAAATCTATCTATATCAGTATTCATCTAAATCCGCTTAGCCGTAAAAGTGTAACAGACAGACCGAGTTATTTTAAACTAATAAAATATTATTAAGTAATAACTTAGTATGGATTTAAAATAATAATAATAATGTAAATTCTTTGATATCTACCGAAGCTGCTAGAATGTCCGACCAAAGCGAGGATCAGATTACAACCACAAAACAGATACGTTGCTGTAGCTGAATTAAATTGTTGGGTTTCATGATAATCTAAAGTCGGTTTTTACAATAAAATACACAAAAGTAAAAGTTTGTAAAATACACAAAGCTAACAAGGTAATTAGTGTTTTGGTTCTAAAAAACATAAGTGCATAGTTTTTGCGTAATTAATGTTCCACCACTCTTGGATTCTTTCTACTCTTGCTTTTCGTTAGGCAGAGTAGAGTTCAAAACTGAAACACTTTAATGCGATAGTGTTTGATTATTTCAACACGAAAGGAAATATTTATCAGTTTCAACGTTTTCCTTCCATTTGTTATTGTTATGAACCCTAACTTAACGAGCAATAAAGATAAAAATCGCCAAGTAGCTTTTTTCACCTATTAATTACAATGGCAATTAAAGTATTTAGGAGCGTGACGTAAGCGCAGATAACACGCGATTTATTGTAACCCTCGCCCCACTACCCCGCTATATACCCCCACAGCTCCAGGTGTATTGTTTAGATAAAACACTACAGTAAAAGTTTACGACACTATTATTTGTACTTTTTGAACGTGAACCAAGACCTTGCATCACGATTTGAATGTTTTATAGCCTTAAGTTTAAGCCAGTATTGTGCTTTCGTTTGTTTGGTACAGTGCTGCTATGTTAATAGCCGTAATAATTCTTAAAGAATGATGTTAGATGTAGATATTGTTCTTGCTTTTAGGTGTTTAATTAAATTTTTCTTCGTTGATTCAATCAAAACCGCTACATATTTCTTCAGTCTTGATGCAGTGTGTGCATTCGTTTAGTAAATAGTTCGCAGGTGTGTAAAAATTTCCATATACTTAGTAAATTTACATGTTAGGTATGGTAGATGTTCTATATAAGATATTAGGGAAAGAGAGGCTGAAAGTTAGAGAAGAAAGGGAGTATTGTAGACTTTTATTACTACATACCTATAAATTGAGAAGTCTAACCAAATTATAGTTTAATGTCATTGTTTCCTTGTTTATTTTTAAAAAAGGAGATATCTTCTTAAGTTAGATATATCGTAACAGTTTTATAGACTGCGCTAACGTTGAGTACGGCATTCCACAACAAGCAAATATATATCTTAAAAAAACTTGCAAAAACTTACATTTTTATAGGTATATAAGTAGTACTTATTGTCATGCAGTTAGCCGTGATATAATTGTTTAACTATTAAATAAATAAAATTGAAGAAAATGAGAGTTTATTTAGAGAGCCTACCGCAAACGTAACTGTACATACATAACATAACTGCGAAAAGAGGTCCATATGCGTAACCTACTAAGGCTGAGCTTAAACAAGCTTCAGATTACGATCTGCCACGTACAAAACCAGATCTCATTTTAGGGACTACCGTTTAGCATACATAGCTATAAGTTGTGTCCATTAACAGAACTTGACATCTCTTTTTGTTAAGGTGTGTTAAAACCGATATTGGATATGTCACAATCACTATCACCATGTGGTGACGGACTCAGAATACAGAGCATTACCACCAATATTCATTCTATAGGTATCGTAAGAGGCGACTAAGGGAGACAAGCTACATAGGACAACATCATTGCAAAGACATGGAAAACTTTAGACAAATACTATACCCACCCTCTGGCCAACCTAGCCACAGGGTGGGTATAACTCTATACAAATAAATAAAATTGGAGTGTTTGTTTGTAATATTAAAATAACCGCTTTTTACCAAATGCATATGTGTATGTATACACGATACATATACCAAAATGTCATTTTTTTTGTCTGTCTGTCTGTTTGTTCCGGCTAATCTCTGGAACGGCTAGACCGATTTTGATGGGAGTTTCACTGATAGGTAGCTGATGATATCCTAAATAGTAATTTAAACTTTTTATAGGCTAGCTTTAGCTACTAGCTTATAACTTTCTCTTCAACTAAAAGCCTATGTTTAGCAGTAAATTGTTAAAAACTGTTGATGGTAACGAAAATGAACATTCACTACTTCTATTTCACTCAATATCATATTTTCCTATTAATATGTAAATGAGTAAGTTTGCCAACTGACCTCTATCGATATCATTGAGTTCACAACTAAGTAGCAGATACACTTTCTTAAAGTGGAATTCTATCCCGGTAATTAAATCTGAGTCGAGCGCGCCCGAAACTGCCGTCTTGCACGCCAATCCGTCCGACCTTTGTTTCCGTCCCACTCACACCTGTATACGTCTGTATATCTACATCCCCTTTCTTTGAACGAAAGTGACTTTCAGATGGTATTCCCATTAGTGCGACTGTTTAACTATAATGGAACGCGCTGCTATTTGTTTTCCGAATGTTTTGTTGAATTCAAACTTTTTGCTAAAACTTGCAAACTGAAAACAAAATACGTGTTGTATGTATACCTTCGTTTATCCTGTACCTGTACTACTAGCAATTTAGTAGGAACGATTTTGATTTTAAGTATACAAACGTGTAATGAAAATAAAGGTGCAAAAACGTGCCTGTAGAACATGACAGGCCCGCTGGTTTAGTTGTTACTTGTTAGTGACCCTTACTGAGCCAGTAGATGTGGGTTCAATTACCACCTAGGAAAAAATATTTATTATGTAGTGTAATTGCTTTAGTATAGGCATTGGGTAGATTATAATCAGGCGACCGTGTGTGTAATGTATAAGGTTAATATTATTATAAACCCATAAATAAGGGGCTAGATTTATAAAAAAATATTTTTAGTAAAACGTGCTTTTTATTTCATGAACAAGTTTAATAAACAATCAATCTCTTTAATAAATTTTATGAATCAGTAATATTTAGGTGATTGTCAAAACAGTTAACCTTCAACAATTAGTTCTGTACATTGAGTTAGTTTTAATTAAACCTGTAGGTATTGCCTTTTAAAAGGTCAACAGTACGAAACGACACAGATAAAGGTTGTTACTGTAGGCTGTACTAATTTAATGAACCGTACAGTTGCGTGCCTGTGTCCAATAATATAATTAGTAAAAAAAATTCAAGGCACCGATATTTCGGTAAGACATAATCGGTGACAAACTTAGGGTTGCCAAGAGAATATTGTTTCTATAGGATATGTCTCACCTGGTTTAGGTATAAAATACAATGGTGTTTTATTGATCTTACAATTAATTGACAATTCACTTATTTTCCGTAGTAAATAAACAATAATCGAGGAATAATTTTATAAAAAATAATATAATAATTAAAAAAAAAAATATTACAATTGTGTTACATTTTCACTTAGTCTAGAGAAACATAAAACAATATCAAACAAACATACACACTACCTAGCCAAGCAGTGGGACATAATGGTTTGTTGATGATGATGCTGATACACACTTCATGGAAACACCAATACAATAAGATTAATTTTGATAATTTTGAACTCTAAACCAGCCAATCTCTTCACGACGTAGTCAAAACTATTGCGTCGTAGTATTTGGATCGGGGCGGTACTACCTAGCGTTCATGCCGTTGTGTTTCGTTGTTGAGTGTGAGACCAGAGGCTGAATAATGGAGAAGCATCACCAGCCCGCCACGGTGTGAGTCACCATGCTGCATTGTTTGAATTCGCAGTTTGTGACCGCCACTTTTGGATTCTGCTTATGCTTTCCATCAGGCAGAGTAAAGTCATTTTGGCAGGTCCAAACATAAAAAAAAATTAAAAAGACCTTTTCACGGGGTGGCAAGTTTTCCACGCACTGTGGTTACCCTACGCAAGGCAGGGTGCGTATCGCACTGTGCTGTGGTTGCGTCCAAACTGCGGCCGAGCACGCGACTAATAAATATCGTACTATATCGCCACATCGCTCTAGTAATAGAATTAAATGTGCGCCAAAATGTGTAATGTGAGTTTGACATAAAAACTAAAATGTACTAACTACAAAACGGTAATCATGTGCAAGGTTAAAGGGTAAAGCGTTGTATGCTTTTCTAAACATGTGTGCTCTATAAAAGAAAACCTAACAAAAATGATTTTATTAACAGTTTTTAACAGTCCACTTCTGGAAATAAGCCTCTCCTTTTTAAGGACATAGGGCATAGTTTAAATTTCAATATTTATTAATAAATAGTGATCGCTTCTTGCTCGAAATTCAACCACAATTTTGATTCAGCTTTTTGCATTTCTTCCTTATAAACTTTAACTGTATCAAATTTCATACTTCTCCGTTCGCATAATTTTCGTAAAAGGGGTACAACGTTTTTGCTTTACGTAGACGGTAGGTAGTTTAGTAGTTTGTGTACGATTTAAAAACTTGAAGATAAATTTTGGAGACGACGAGACGTTAATACGAGGTTGAATCAAAACGTTCTTGGAACCACTACAAAAAATAATAAAAATATAATAAAAAAAATATTTTACCGTGGGAGAGCCTCGCTTCGGCATGAATACAGAAAACCGGTGTGAAACAGCGCTTACGCTATGTTTCACCGAGTGAGTGAGGATACCGGAAGCCCATATCACAAACCCCCCTCTCCAAAAGGTCGGCAACGTACTTGTGACGCCTCTGGTGTCGCTGGGTGTCCATGAGCGGCGGTAATCACTTACCATCAGGTGATAAGTCTGTTCATTTGCCCCCTATTCCAAAAAAAAAAAAAAATATTTTGCTGCGAAATCTCCTAATTCATTGCATTTAATATTCTAATTTTTTTATTTTTTAATTTAATTATTTATTAATTATTTATTTAATTTAAAATTCTAATACGTGATCATTTTGATACGAGTCTATGTATGTCTCTAAGCGCTATTATAGGTACTTACTAACTGACTTAAAATAAATTCATATTTAGATTATTTGATTTTAACGAGATACTAATAACACCTAGAACCGCAGTCCCCGCATTACAATGACCCGAAATATAAATTGTTCACGAACTATAAAATATTAGAAACATTTTGTTACTAAAAAAATGAATTAGAGGCATGTTACCGTACATTGCGGTATTATAAAGATAAAGAAAATATTTGCTCCAGTCTCGACTTAATTGTGCTGATCGTAAAAATGTCGAAAGTACGCAGCAGGCACGACGTCGCTGTTTAAAACTCGTTCACCGTACGCATTACGGAATTCTATAATTGTCCTTTATCACAAGTTCTTGTTGAACTAAATCATTAAAAGTGGGGCTCAAAGGCATAATATATCTTGGAATATGGAAACTTCTTGATGAGATTCTCAACACCTGCGTCAGTTTAAAACCATGCTCTTAAATATTTTCAGTAGTAGTATAAGGACTAACACACATAACTGCGAATTCGCAACGCATCCCGAATATCTGCGGGTTCGCACGAATGCACCGCAACAAGTACGACGCCGCATCGGATCGCATCGCAGTTATGTGTGGGAGCCCTAAATCCCTTACCATACGATGCTCGCCTGGACCGGTTGGTATACGTTGTATTTATCGTTTTCCTTCTCAGCAATGCTGTTGTTCTTGCGCAGTTTACTCCCTAAGTTGATTCTTACAACATCCACGAGAGGAATAGAGCTGGTGACACTGTATTCTTAATAAACGAATATTTTTGCAGCAAACTTCTGGATTAGTTCAACGTAAGCAAGCCATTGCTTGTTTTGATTGTCTTCTCGATATCGTTATCTTTTATTTTACTGCCTTCAAGTTATTAAATTTGGGACCATTAATGTAATGAAATGGCCTGCTATTTTAGTGGAAATTCATTAACTAACCTCTTGTTACGTTTGCTGAGTTTCAACGAAACAGTTATTAATTATGGCAGCAAACAACATCCATTATAAAACTACTGTAGCTGAAACCACGACGAATAAAATTGTTGCGGTAATTTGTCAACACCCTTACTAAACCCTCGGTAGACGAGTCACAGTTGCGTCTAGTTGTTGGGCTGTAAACGATTGCGTGATCACGCGTAACGCGTGTCGTCTATTACAGTACTTACGGTCTTCGTCAGTTTTGTTTACGATAGAAAAGTTCAGGGTTTTTATAAAGAAACAACGAGATTTCGTTCTGTGCTTTGTTTGTATATATTTTCTGACAAATTACAAAACGAATTATGTTTTATATTTTGTGTAGCAAAGTTCTTTAGTGCGATTTTTCAGAGGATTTGATTAAAGTAGGTTCTATGTGTTTGTTGTTATAGCCTAGCTATTAGCTAGCCTGCAGCATCGCTAGCGTGATGATTTTTTAGTATTTCTAATTTAAAATAACCAACTTCCATACTATTTCGGGTTAATATATAGCCTATCTTACAAATACTACTAATAATACTTCATAATCGGTTCACATCTAGATATTATCCCCTACAACCTGATTATCACCTATAACCTCACAAACTTCACCTCATAATAATATTAAGTATAGAAAAGCGTTGGCAGTAGTCTATCCACAATCCACAGAGTACTTCTTTTAAATAAATGTTTTGGAACAATTAACAATTTTCTTTAAAGTGTATAGAGTCTAGTTATTGCAAGTTGCAAGAAATAGAACCTGCAGCTAGCAAGTGCAATATTAATTTGTTTACTAACAGAGGTCGCCCGACCGCCTGTTTTAACTTTCGCAAAATAAGCAATTTAAATTTTATCATTTCATAATTGACGTGTTTACGATCGCAGTTTATATTGTATGCACTTAACGACTAAAGGGTTACATACAATTCAGTATTTATTGTTATTTTTGGAAGATACCATCAAATAAATATGCCTCCAAGCAACCGCTTGTGGCGCAAAAGAAGTTTCGGAATGATTTATATTTTTACCTGAACTTAAAATGTTCTTGAGGTGAGTAAGTTCATGAAAGTGAAATAAGTCATGTTTAAATAAAGGATAATAAATATCGAGTAATTAATGCACCGCAATTCGATACAAATTTTCTTAACCCTCATGAGTATGATAGTGGCTTTTGTCAAATAAATTCTATGTTTGTAAGAAAAGTGTGTCAGGTGTATTAAACATATTTTGCCGACAGTACTTTTCGTCCTGTTCACACAGTAAGGGGCAGTCCCATGACTGACAACTAGACACTCTAAGAATTAAATAAAAAGTGGGCATACAATTTATCGGAGGAAAGGTAAACAAAAGTGGACGACAATTGGAGCATAGGTACTTGTAGCTCGATTCTTCGAAAGATCATTGCCCTTCGACATATGTTCGTAGTGAAGGAGGGAATAAGAACTGAAAGAAAAAGAAAACAGTTATATAAAGTACGGCATACAGTATTAAATTAAATAATGCATCGCCAACGGGCGATGATTACGCATTACAGACGTTTCACCACAAAGTTATGATTAGTAGAAAGGGGAGTGTGAGGGTTCGGAAAAGCAACAGATAGTGCAGTAAACAAGGCAGTTAATTTTATTGATGTTATGGATGTGACGGGGGTGGAACAAGTATCGTGTGTGGTTGTAATTATCTCGGGTATTGTGTTCGATTCACTTTTGTGCTAGTCGCGTGTCTGTTGCAGTTACTCAGAACAATGTTGAGTTGGGTAAGTGAGAGTCAAAATATATTCTATTTTGGGTATAAAACTTGTGTGATGTAATAGTTAATTAGAATCGATATAATTGTTTTTTTTTTTTTTTTTATGTTTGACCCTGCCATAATGACTCTACTCTGCCTGATGGAAAGCATAAGCAGAATCCAAGAGTGATGGTCACCATACTGCGAACGCAGACAATGCAACAATGCAGCATGGTGACACACACCATGGCGGGCTAGTGATGCTTTCGCATCATTGGGCCTCCGGTCTCGCACTCACCAACGAAACACGACAGCATGATCGCTGTCATTTTACGTTGATTTTCTGTGCGAGGGTAGTACCGCCCCGGTCGAGCCGGCCCGTTCGTGCTGAAATCAGCATGGCTCTGCTACTTTGAGTTCTGATTGAATTCTGCATTTATAACTGATTTATTAATAGTGTTCATCTACTGTTGTATTTTGAATATCTTTAATTTATTTTGAAGTATACTGATTTATATAGAATTATTAATACATAGATTGATTTTGCAAACGCCCAGAGGAAACTGTATAATAATTCATAATAATATTATTAATACTAAAGTGTGTCTATCTGTGGTACTATGTGGGGGTGAAAATTACATCATTTTATTCAATGTAATATTGATAGATATCTGCAAGTGTATTGATATTTTGATGTATACGTATTCATAAATAGGTGAAGCAATTACTGTACTTTTTTTACAAAAATCATGTGAACTGAAAGCGTATTCAATTTGGCACAGTTTAAACTAAAAAAAAAATTAAAATTATGGCCGCTGGGCTGCTAGTAGTTTCTATTGATTAGTAATAAAAACTTACAACGTTTGTTTAAACTAAACAAATATTATACTATTTTTGTCACGTACAAAAACATTTGAATATTATATTTTCAAAAGTTTCTATGTCTCAATACGAAATACCCGGAAATTTTAATCCAGAGGCCCTAACAATACAGGTTCAGATGGAGTTGACCGATAAAACTTTACTACTTCTCACATCTTCTATTATTCCGATCGCCTTCCATTCCCTTTCGTTCCTATTTTATTCGCTATATAACCAGTTCCAGCGCACATGTGCAGGCGGCACACACACAGAGTACAATGTATATTTATAGGCACACACCTACTAAACTTTTTACACGTTAACCCGTCTCGTGGCCGTACACTGAATGTTTCAGGCCATGTGAAGCTGCTTGCATACCAAATGACGTACGGAAATCGAATGCCTCAGGAGAGGGTTAACTGGTGTCCCACTTTAGTGGGGCGTTTGTATGTATTACATTACACATTTAAATATTTAATAAAATATGTGTGTTCTTATAACGAGAAGGCTGTTTTTCTTTGCTAGGGGTTCTGAATTTACTCTTGTCAAAAACACGCTCAGGTATTGATTGAGTTCGTAGGTATCTATTGTTTGTGGTTGCACGCCTCTAAATTAGCTGGACCGATTTCATTTGTAATTATTTTAAGAATGAGAATAGAATGTAAAGTATTTTTACCAAATTATTCCCATCATCATTCCACTATCGTATTTTAATCGTAATTTTATCTATACTAATATATAAAGCTGAAGAGTTGGTTTGTTTGTTTGTTTGAACACGCTAATCTCAGGAACTACTGGTCCGATTTGAAAAATTCTTTCAGTGTTAGATAGCCCATTTATCGAGGAAGGCTATAGGCTATATATCATCACGCTATGACCAATAGGAGAGGAGCACCAATGAAAATTGTTTCAAAAACAGGGGAAAATTATCTAGGAGACGCAAACGAGGTTGCGTGGGTCGGCTAGTAATTTATATGGTAGAAAAGAATTTGTCGGGTCAACTAGTTAATATTTAAAAGTGTGTAATAACATATGTAATAACATATAGTGAGTATAAATTACAAACATGTTACCTAAAAGGAAATAATTAAGATACATCAGGCATAAATAATATTTAAAGCTGAAGAGTTTGTTTGTTTGTTTGTTTGTTTGTTTGTTTGTTTGTTTGTTTGTTTGAACACGCTAATCTCAGGAACCACTGGTCCGATTTGAAAAATTCTTTCGGTGTTGGATAGTCCATTTATCGAGGAAGGCTATAGGGTATATATCATCACGCTACTACTAATAGGAGCGGAGTAACAATGAAAAATGTTTCAAAAACGGGGGAAATTTTCACGCTACGGGCAATATAAGGCGCAAACGAGGTTGCGTGGGTCGGCTAGTCAGGCATAAATTGGATTACATAAATTGTTCTTAAGTTAGATTCCTTTTTTAGACAAGTGTCCAGGGGGAGATTAGGGATACTTGGGAGAATAAAACAATTGGATGTGTTTCTAACGACAAGATCTAACGTATATTGAAGTTATATGCAGTTAGTTTAAATATATGTATAAAAAATTTATTAACGACACAGCAACAATGACTCCTATCAAACGCTGCCATTAACAAGTTGGCAGGCGCTTGAACAACTAGCGTTGTTATCCGTGGTACGACAATAACCGCAGGTAGCACCGCGGGGTTCAGCTAGTATAATATATAAATACATGTATTTTTTCTCCTTGCCTATCATTTTCCTATATTCGCCTTCCCTTTCATTCTATTTTTCCTTTCAATATACTTTCAATATACTTCAATATAGTTTTCCAATTTATTTCTAAATTATCTAGAAGGGCGCCAATTGGTCTAAAAAAGGGTTGTTTTAGATCAATTGACGCCCACGTATGATGTAATTGCGACCAAAATTATAGTAGGCAAAATGTGTTCGTTTCTTACACCTCTGCCTACTCCATTGGGGTTTAGGTATGAGTTAGTTTATGTTTAATAAAAGTAGCAAATGACGGCGATAGTTTGAAAGTGAGTCCATATTTTACAATCACCATTGTCAACATTCGTCACGGCTGGCAGTCGACGACACAAGTTTGCTTGTTAACTTAATTGTGTGATTTAAACATTTCCACACAAACGAATATAATAAACTTAAACTTATGGAATGCCAGATTATATACCTTATTAACTTGTTTTAAATTTAAATTTTTTGTCCAAAAAATATTATTCTAATGTCGAGTGCAGTGATAGCGAACGCGAATGCTGTGTATGTCGTCTCGGGTGCGATATGATCTACAAATATTTGTTTCGGAGTTTCAGTGTTTTCAGTCCACTTTTCTAGTCAATCTAGCTTTCATAGTACAAGCTCTGCTTTCTTTCAAGCTAGAAGGCATTGTGTGTCAGATGTTATAAATATTTGTCTATCCATCTTTAATTCCAAACAGTTTTATTACAATGCATATCGGTGGAACGGATATTTACGTCAAACAACGTTTATGTATGTCCGCGAGAGCGGTGGTGACACGCAAACACGGACGGCTATTAACGTTCCCCGCATATTATACATATTAGTATTGCCGACTGTTCGAACAGCGGATATGGATGTATTTTTAAGCGGCTCACGAAGATTTCGGAGAATGTAGGTGATAGTACTTGAGTAGAAACGTTATGTTTGATTTTCGTTGCGATGGTTAAGCTTGGAAGACACTTCCCTTTAGTATAATTATCACTAATAATGTTTCATATTTAGTATTAAAATGTTGTAAGTAGCATGTATCGACATATATCATGGTGTTTTAATGTTTTTGATTTTGCTTTCGCTGAGCTGTTTAAACCTGGAACTCACTGCAATCGCACGTGTTTCCGTCCCACTACGATCTCGGGTCCAGTCCAGTCGGCCGTAGTCTGAATCATCAAACTGCATTCGATTCTAATTTCAATAACTATTAACTAATTTCAATAAAATGAAATTCAGGTGGCAACAGCTTGCATATTGTTAACTTTTCATGTAATACTAATACTATTGTACCTGAAGATCTGACTGACCACACCTTTGAAAGTGGCCATGAGTTTCTTTGCCAGTATTCCTACGCATTTTGGAAACTGGAAGTTATGGACCGACACAGGCAGGCAGTGGGATCTAATTTAACTTTACTAAACATGCTGCGGCGTCTGTTTGTGTCTATAATTTTTAACTTTAGCTTTAATTTAACGTTCATAAATGTCACTTAGTATCATAAATGTTTTTGAATTTGCGTTGTCCACGTTCGCATTAAGGATAGTGACCAACACTCTTGGATTCTACTCATGCTTTCCATCAGACAGAGTAGAGCTATTTTGGGAGCCAATACTTACAAAAGAAGTAAACAAATGGTAATGTAAATTCTGATTAGCCATCCTTTTCACGTATAAGTAATACGAGAGCACGATTATAAGTTATCCCAAGACAACAGACGAAAGGATAAAATTACGACACTAGTGCAGGTACGTAAGACGCACTTGATACGTCTTTTTAAAGTACTGAAGATAACATGACCGATTTTCATTGCCAGGCTGTTAGAAAGAAATTCTTTGACACTGAAAACCGATAACACTCTTTACGTTACCTGAGTATTGCGATCAAGACCGACCACTAGACAAATCACAATAAAATACATTTCAATGTCATGTCCAACCTTATCATTTTTAAAGTAAACATACATAGAGCTATGTTAATTAAACGACCTTTTAAAATTATTTGCATAAAATGTGGAATGAAAAATGTTACTTAAAACCATACACATTTCTGTTTCGCAATGAAAATAACGTGCAAATATTTTACTGGCTTTGAATACAAACAAAAACACAGTGTCACAATTTAAGTATGAATTTATTAATGTCACAACTCGCTACTAATAATATTATCGTAGACTGATGTTAAACTGTCTTTAAATACAAAAAAAATATGTTTAAACTCGACTGAATAAACCAATTTGAACAAACTTTATACGTATTGTATTTAAATTCTCGTACTTCAAATACAGTGAAAAGAAAAGAGTAAAATTAATCGCATAACTCTTTCACGTGTCAATTGCATGGTTTTAATTGCAGCCGGCTCCGAACCAGTTGCTTCGTTAAAGACGCGTTGTTAATGTTAAGTATATTATATTGTAAGGTTGTGAAGTATACAATGGTAGGCTCAATTGTGTTTTACTCTCATTACTCACAGTCGTAATTTTAAAAGCATTCTTTTACTTCAGTTACACTAAAGCCAATGGTTAAATATTTCTACTTTAAAGACTTATCTACGTGATATATATTGTGGCTTTCAACATAAACAATAAACTTTACCGTAAGCGCCATCAAACGATTTCCAGTCATCGTTACTGTACCGTTACAATTTTAAAACGTTTGATAAACCCACTTAGGTGATAACCCTTAATGCAATCGAGTTGATACAATTATTTCATTACGACCTGTGCAATATAAAGATGCTCCCACACAGCAGTATTTAATGTTAAAGAATGTTGCATAACATTTGTTGTCTAACATTTTTAACAAATTGTAACAAAAGTTATAAATTTTTACTGATTATAAACAACTTTATGTCACAAAATATTGCAAATAATGATAACATGATAAAACCAATTATAACTTTTGTATAACATCAGCCTCAGTGCGGCAGCGGGACGTTAGCGGAAGGGCGCGGGAAGGAGGTTGCTCGCGCTCGTTGCGTTTATCAATTATTTTTTAATTTAGCTAATTAATTGATTAAACGTCATTGTAATTTAATAAATTGCAATTGAATAATCGCAATTCAACATTTTATCACGTATTACAATTAAATTATTTATATTAATGCACAATGCAGATCAAATAATGTAAAAACTGATATTCAGGTAAAACCGGTTGAACTAGTAGCCGATCCCAAATCTTGGGAATAATAAAGGCTAGGAAGAAGAATGCAGATCAATTGTAAATCTAATTTAAATAATTGCTATTAACTTTTAAGTTATTGTTTTATGAAGCAATTAGAAGTAACAATTTACTTTTTGGGGAATATTGTTGAGAATGATTCTCTGAATACGTCCTGGAAGTTTAATGTTAGTTGTCCTTTATACACCCCTGAAAAAGTAGGTAGGTACCACAGCATAAATATATTAGACATATCAGCGACAGAAAAGAAACAAGAAACAAACTCAATCTCACGCAATGCGCCACTGACTAAAATTGAACTCACAATGCTACAGTTGTTTGCTGAAAATAAAAGCTAAACCAATTAGCTCTTCCTCCATTGAGCCAGTACCAACTTCCTCGAAAAGCAGACCCAAAGTCAAACTGATTGTTACAGAATGTTATACGATGTTATACAACAAGTTTAATGTGTGTGTAAGAGAGCTTGCAACATATAACTTGTTGTGGCAAATGTTAAGAAATGTTATAAATAGTTTTCGTGCTACACAATGTTTTATAACGTTATATAACTGCTGTGTGGGAGCACCTTATGACCGCCAGGAAAGGGTCGATTATTCGGTTACCGCATGGAGAAAATATTTGAATAGTACAATAGGTACTGTTTATACAATATGTATGTATTGCAACAAATAGATTTTTATGTTTATAAGTTATGTATTTGATTTTTCGGCAATACCCAGGTACAAGCTATGACTTACACTCCACAATTTCATTTGAAGAATGAGAACACACGGTGCTTGATTTGTTCGTCACTTGGTAGTGAGATGTGAGAAGGTAAAGTTTCTTCTATCATGTAACATAACTTTCCTAGTTTAGATCTCACTTACCAGTTAGAAATTGTCAATATTTTTCACTGTTCCTTAGACGAAATAGCAAAGCATACCTATTTTATTACTGTACATTGAAGCCTGTGGTAATAACTACTACTACTACAAAATACGCGACTATTGAATGAAGCATAAATCATGTACACCTTACATTGTCGGCGTGTGCCACATTTCGAACGTGGTTTACGCTGCAATGAGCCGTAATGTGCAGTAACGCGCGGTAATGTTCGCGGACCGATCCCATCTGTGGCAACGAGATAAAACCCGCATTCCTCACTAAGAATGCGGTTGATTTATGCGTTGCGTGATCACCTCGAAATATTGGAACAGTTCTATTGTGTGCCTATCTAACGGTGTATTTACGTCCTTTTCAACGGCCTTTGCTTCGAGGTTGTCAACAACACCACTTTCTATAACAAGTTAATTGTGGAATCTTGTGCTTATACTTTTAAGTGCATGGCTGGCACATAAGTCTATTGAAATAATCATATTAGTAACTGCCATTTTCCACATAGTTCAATATGTCTTATCCTCGTAAGTATAAAAAAACATTAGTGTTTATGTAATATTATTATGGAAGGATTAACACTTGGTAAATAGTGCGATTAAAAAGTCTTAACTACCTATTGAGAGACAAGTAACAATACTTCGGTGTCCTTTACGACGCGACGCTAATTTAGATTAGGCATATTTATACGCGTATATATGTATGAATGCACACCTCGCCTCGGAGAACTCGTTAAGGCGTCAGTGCTGGTTGTCATGAACATCTATGGCAATCGTTATTGGAAAGTCACACCCCTCAAATGTACTGACAACTAGTTCAATCTTCGAATTCAGTTCACACTCAGGATTACGGAGGTCCTATGCCAGTCGCTCCGTGTAAAAACTGATATTCAGGTAAAACCGGTTGAACTAGTAGCCGACCCCAAATCTCGGGAATAATAAAGGTTAGGAAGATGATGACGTATGCACACCATACATGGTGAAATAAATCTTATAAAATAAATTATCTTCATATGATCAATATTAGTGGATTTTCGTAAACTATTCATTTAGGTTTCAAAATTTACTTACTGTTTCATTTCAACAATAAAGGATATAGAGGCTGATGGAAGGCTGCGCAATAGGTTTAATAATAAATGTTGTTGTTTGTTTCAGAGCAAGGAGCTAAGTGGAAGCGACTGCGGTATGGGTGTGCGCGCACCCGACACGCTGCCCGGCCTGACGCATCACTACCCACATTGTGGTGACAGGTACGAACCTTCACCTTGAATATTTTAGAAAGTCATATGTTCAAAGTGTATGAAACTAAATAAAACCGAGCCAACAATAAAACATATGACAACGCCATCTACCGAAGATACACTAAACTACGGAGTAACATATAATACGAAGAAACTAGTAATCCTGAATCGCGCTTTAGAAGTTATCGCGCCGATTATCATATATCCAAAATCAACCGTTGGGCAGTGGCCCGCCAGGCATGATCACGTCGCCTGGTCGGAGGATCCTCCCTTTTTGTGGAGGGACGTGACACCCGTTACCTCACGGCCACACATCACAAGCAAGCCTGTGGTGCGTGGCCAAAGCACAACTCTGGGAAGTTTTTGAAAATATACGCAGAGTATTGTGGGTTCGACCCATGTATAGGATAATACTTGGGAATCCACTAATCATTATTCTGATCATTCTGACATTTTTATTGATACTTGTAAAGGCCTCCACGAGACAAGAAGATGCACTAGGAATATGTGGGAGTTGTCATTAAGTAAACAAATTTAATATCATATCTTGATATCAGCAGAAAAACTAATTTACTAAAAAGTTTCTTACGAAATTAAAGCTTTTTCTCTTAGATACAAATAGAAAACCGCTCATAGACTCTTCTTTTAAATGCTTATGTAGAAAGAAAATCATCTAACTTTTCAGATCCCCAGTGAAATGTGACAGAATGGGTATTTCAAAACTAGTAAACGAACCCAGCCCGAGCAGTTCGGAGGAGTCGAACTCGCCGACTGAGATCAACTGCTACCGGCGCCTCGGTGAGCGACCTCCGCTCATGAAGCGACTGGCCATGGGACTCAGCGGTGCCTTACTGCAGCCTTCCGACGATGACTCCACGCCACTCGTCGCTGACACACCTACCACGTTAGTGTAATTAAATATGACAATGGTTTTAGAGGTTTATTTTATAACAGATTATATTATCATCCAATAATCTGCCTCGTTCGTCTAGTGGTTAGCGTAAGCGACTACCGATCAATAGGTCTCGGGTTCGATTCCCGGGAGGAACTGCTATTGGGTTTTTCTTAAAACGAAATTCTTAAAAGCAGTCTGGAGTATGGAAGATGACGGTGTTTTCCGCCCGTGCCTCGGAGAGCACGTTAAACCGTCGGTCCCGGTTGTCATGAACATCTATGGCAATTATTGGGAAGCCAGTGCCAGCCAGTAATTAAAATTAAATTACTACTAGAGATAGAAAATGATGGCTTTAGAGGAGCCCTACACCAAGAGGCACACTGTATTGAGAGGTACTCTGTGGAAGTAATAATCTATAGGCAATCATTTTAAACATTTAAATAAGTGGCTCATTGATAGGTAACCCAAAGAAAAGATTATATATAATTAAAAATAGTTGATAAAAGACACCTGACGACCTGACAGAACTAGAATTGTGATTTTGTTACTATAAAAAGTAACTGTAAATACCATCAAATACTTTAAATAATACATACTAATATTGTAAATTCGAAAGTGATTCTGTCTCTCTGTCTGATACGCTTTTAAGGCTAAACTGCTGCACTGATTTCAATAAAATTGTCATGGGGATACTTTGATTCTTGAGTAAGGACTTAGGTTACTTATACTTATAGGTTACGATAACCAACATACACAAGAGCGGAGCTACCGGCTAAAACCAATAATTGACTTAAGACAATTTCCAAAACAATTAAGATGATTTTCAGTAACAGCTAACATAAATTCAACTTATGCTGCAGTCCAACCAACCTACCGTTGTGCCTCAATGGCGGTTACATCAACGAGGCTTCCGAAGCTGAACAACGCACTCGAGAGAGCAACCGAGAGCCCCCCACAATACCGAGCATGCCTACGATGCCGGTCGTGCCCGCCGCACCTCGACGCAACGAACACTTAATGCATGGAGACTTAGATGTCGATTTTAGAAGATGTAATAATATGAAAAACAGGTAACCAACTTTCCTCTCCTTCTATTTCTAGTTGAGAGTGGCGTAAAGGGCGGCAATGTACATGTAACTCTTCAGTTGTAGTAGGTCTCTATACTGCTTTGCTCGTGATATTATCTGATGGTTTTGTAAAAGCTCTTCTGGAAAAGTTGTACATTAAATTAACAGATGATAACGCTCATTGGAAGTTGGCTATGACTTTATAGTTATGAAAATTTATTAAAAGGAGTTTACTTGATTTGCAGGAGTCCATGGGCGGTTTTACAGTGTTAAAGAAAACAAATTTTAGTCTCTAAACTTTGAACCCTAAAAGAAATCTCTTCACATACATATATACTTTTTACATTTTTTTACACAACGCCATCTAGTTCCAAGCTTGTGTTATGGGTACTAGACAACTGATATAAATACACATTTTACTTTTTTTTTTTTGTAAATACATATAATACATATACATTATACATAGAAAACACCCAAACTCCGAAACAAATATTTGCAGATCATACAAACATTTGCTCCGACCCGAGAGTCGAACCCGAGACCTCAAGTATAGCAGTCGCATACGCTACCATTACGCCACCGAGGCAGTTTATATGCATATTACTTAATTGCAGTGAATCAGGTGCGTGTAGCCGCACAACGTCATCGTCGTCGGGCGCTTCGTCGTGCGGCGGCACTCCGGCTAATAACAATATACCCCGGGCCGAGCCGGAGCTGCGACAAGCTCCTTGGTTCCAGCATGGGATTCCGAGAGAGGTATGTGTCATTGAGAAGTCAACAACATTTGTCATCTTATACTTTAGCTATCACAGTACATCACTCTGAGTAATGACTAATATTGTAGATAGAATATTCAGATGGTGGATCAAAAAACACTTTGTGATTCGCAAATAGTTTTCCTGTCTTTTTTCTGATTATTTTATATAATCTTTGTGAAGTTGTCTTTAACTAACAAACACACAGGATATATTTCTAGTACAGGATTTGGTGTGGTCAGGAAAATATTATTGGATAACCAAAGTATACTCACGGCTCAAAAGAATATGACAAATAAGTTGGTGGTGATGAAATTGGCAAAAACGCAATATAACGTAAAAGTTTGCGTTAATATTAAAATAGTTAACAATCTTTACTATTCCTACTAGCTAATGGCCTACTAACTCCACTAACCAGAGGGTTTGTTTACGGTTTGTTTCAAGTTTTCCTCCTCTTTGTAATGCTGTTATTGTCAGAAGTTTCCTCCTTTAGTTAGCTATAAACAGGCATGGTGATCCTTTCTGCATTTAGTCCGTCACCACATAGTCATTACTGAAAATCATTAAAAATCGTTATATGACGTGACGTTTCAGATAGCCCTGGAGGTGCTGAGCACGCAGCCCGTGGGCGCGTTCCTGGTGCGCGGCAGCACGACGCAGGCCGGCTGCTACGCGCTGTCCGTGCGCGTGCCCAGGGACTTCACCCCCGCCGGCATCGCGCATTATCTCATACTCAGAACTCCTAAGGGATACAAGATCAAGGTAACTTACTTCATTGTGTAATACACTCGTGCGTTACGCATTCGATGACACCTGACAATTCTGGAAACTTAGCTAACATTGAGCACACACAAATATTTGTTTATCAAAGTAGTACACAACTACATAAGACTTCATCGTGGGGGAGCCACGCTTCGGCATGAATGGGCCGGCTCGACCGGAGTGATACCACGGCCTCACAGAAAACCAGTGTGTAATAGCGCTTGCGCTGTGTTTCACCGAGTGAGTGAGGATACCGGAGACCCATAACCCAACCCCTCCCCACATCCCCCAAAGGTGACGCCTCTGGTGTTGCGGGTGTCCATGGGCGCTGGTAATCGCTTACCATCAGGTGATACGTCTGCTCGTTTGCACACTATAACATAAAAGAAAAAAGACATAATAGTGAAAGAGGTAGGGCTAATGAAACTAATAACATTTCTTTTCCATTTCACAAGCTTTTTAAAAACTTTCAATGTATATTAATGTGTGTATGGGTGGAATCTTGCAAACCAATTTTGAAGTTGATATCTTTATCCGATTTTTCGAAAATTTTGCAAGCATACGTAGATAGCGTGATAATGCAATATTGTGATGGCATACAGCTGATCTGATGCTAGAGCTGGAAGGTGAATAGGAACTTGAAAAAAACGTGTTTAAGCATTTTGTGTAAATTCCGTGTGCAGGCATAACTTCAGTACAATATGATTTTAACTCTTATCGCCGACAATTTTTCAGGTATGAGAGTTATTTTTTTCGAAGTAGGATACGCAGAGACTTTCATTATCTCACGTTTCGTGATGTAAATATATAAGCCTCACATAAGCTACTCGTGCGTCATGAACACTGTGACGTTGAATGTACCCCAGGGTTTCACGAAGGAGTTCACGTCGCTGTGCGCGCTGGTGACGCACCACAGCGTGATGCCGGAGCTGCTGCCGGTGCCGCTGCGGCTGGCGCGCGCCGCCCGGCCGCCGCCGCCGCGCCGCGACCACGCCGACATCGACGCGCTGCACCACGCGCCGCACCACGCGCCGCACCACGCCGCGCACCACACGCCGCACCACACGCCGCACCACACGCCGCACCACAGCGCGCTGCACCCGCATCACTTTCTAGCGCAGCCACACGTCTAAACAACGTCTTGAGCCTTAATCTCGTGAACATCGACAGTGTAACTATACAGATCGAGAAATAAAACTATAACTTCCCAGCGCTTCTGAGACAGATTTTACACAAGAATGTTTAAAATTCTCCAGTGATCGAGGCAAAAAATATGAAACAGATTTTAGTTCAGAAATACTTTTGTAGGTATTGTTATAGATTTTGCAAATATGTACGTAGTGGTTTGATTGTGGTCATTGACAGTGAAAAATAACTTTGTGATTTTAAAAAATAGAATAATGTTTCTTTTGTTTATATATAAAATATCAAACACTGATTTTACGAGTTGCTTTGATGTCATAGGCGGCACACACATTAAAAAATGACTAAGTGCTGGCAATAAAATATATAATTTATTTTTGAATTAGGAATTTTAATCATTTGTATGAGATAGCAAATATTACTGTGATAAGCACAGCTTATTAGTTATGAAGTAAACACACATTAAGTATCAGAAATAAAAGTTTTTAGTGCTGAGCGCTTATTTCAACTTGCTCAGAATTTAACCAGTGAACATTAAACAATGATATCTAAACTTTGAACAAAATTTAAACACTGTTATATAAATCAATATTATGATAATAACCTTTATCATGAAGCACGGAGTTTATCTAAAGTAAATAGTCATCAAGTAAAGAGTCATTAAATTATTGTATGTTGTTTAGTCCTGTTGGTAAGTTCTCTTTTGTAAGAATAATGTGATAAATATCATACTTAGGATGTGTACGCAAATGTAAAAAATATATTTGTAAAAATAAAAAATGTGTATATGAATTGTAATTATAGAGAAATTGTGTCATAATCATAGTTTATATACAGGCATTTTTATGTTAAGTGAGCGTACATAACATAATTCATTAATTTATAATTAGTTACAACAACAATCGCGGGAAACGACGCGGGGCTCAGCTAGTCTAATAAAAAAGTAGCCTAAGTTAGTCCTTATATCATTAGCTATCTGCCAGTGTCGTCACAATCGGTCTCGCTGTTCCAGGGATTAGGAGATCAAACAGACAGCCAATTTAAAAAAAGTTTAGATTTTACGAACGCCATGCGTATGCGCACTTAATATAAAAATGCTCTAACTACATAGTTTAGAGAAAGAAATAGCGCATTTATAAATGATATGAAATAAAGCGCATAAAAGTATAATTCAAATGTTGTGTAGGTATTTTCTAGTCTTAAAATGTACAGTCATAGTGTGAGACACATTTGTTTGACGATAATACCGCACGTTTTATTATATAACTATTATTAATTAGATTGTGTAATGCGTTACAAACATATACCTAACGTTATTGGCACTCTGGTATTGGTACCCAATTTTTAAGTGTTTTTAACGTGGAATACTCAATATTTAGGTTCATATCGGCTGTTGGTGTGGTGATGCGTTGCCACGGCGTGTGTCGCCACGCTATTTATTGGTAATGGTGACATGTAATAAGGTGCGAAATAATTTTTATTCTATTTACACAAAAGTAGCTAGGATATTTGAACAACGCTTATATTATCCACTATTCAAATTTCTTAAAGGTAAATTTAAAACACTACCTATGTTATATATACCAAAGTGCCATGAATGTTTAGAGTGGAGCAATAATTTAAGGGTAATAAATAAAAACACAATGAATATTTAGGAGGTCGCATCACGGTGTATGATATTATATTTGTAAACAAGTTGCCTTTTAGTGAGTACCTACACTGCGGCTTCGCGTTCTAAACATACGCAGACACACATTCAATACTTTAAGTCTCAGAGTTATATTGTTCTTACTTTTAGCTATAGTTACTGCTAAAAGTTATTCATAGAGTTAATAGTCAAAGTAAAGATCGGCATGCTATATATAAAATACATAAAATATAAAATACCCCACTTATATAAGATAATATTTTAAAAACCAATTCAAATAACATTGAAGTGATAACTTCTTGTGGAAGGGTATAGCGCTTCGTTACGTAACGGGTTACGGCGCCAGTCTGTCTGGCTTCCCTTTCTCTCACGCATACGGCAGCGATAGGCATGCTCCTCCTCTCTCACTCTAATCTACATCGCTAGCCGTAAATAGTTCAACTTATATTAGTTTAAGTTTACATTTTTGTCGGGTGTTCCGAGACGCACACGTTTTTTTTTTTAGTTGAGTGTGTGTCTGTGTGCCACGAGAGATATTAATTGTTATACACTGCCTTAGAGCGAAACGTGTTTGTATGATAACTATATTGTAATATCAGTAGCTTAGTCTGTTGATGTTCTTCTATCACTTGCCATGTATCATTGATACTATACATACTGTGCTACAACTGTAGGAAGACTAGGTTGAACAAATTGTAGGTACTTATCTTACTTTCTAAGTTGTAGCGCAGTAATAGGTCGTTAGTATTTTGTCAACACTATATCAAAACATTGATAATTGTGTCGCAGTATTCAAATCTTATTTTTCTTGTATTACTTACAGTTTGGTTTTAAATATTCAGAATTTTTACACATGTTTAAAATTAGAAAGTTTTTGGAACCGATCTATATCGTAAAATATTATTTGTTCTTTTCTACGCTCGTATGTACTAGAAGTTCTTGAGTATGTGGCAAGATGTCGCCAGTTGAATTGTCAGTTTTATACGTTGTAGGCGATTTTGAATCCACCTTGACAGTGTTGTAGTAAGCTACATCAGTGAAACTAATAAATTATTTACTTATAAATAAAATAAATATCAAGAATCATAACGTGTTTCATTGATTTTAGTGCAGAATCCGTTTAAAGATTTGATTCGTTGAATACAATTGAATTGAATCAATATAAATAGATAGATAGAAAACTCTTTATTATGTGTCTCCAAAAACACACAGCATTGAGATGAAGAAGCAGCTCTGATTTGCCTAAATACCAAAATATTGGTCCAAAAACATACCTTTCTTCCATTTAGTTTACCAAATTCGTCACCAGAGGCGCTAGTGATGTCTTGTTGCCGCGCTTTCAGCTGTCATGGATCATAGCGTTCTCGCGTTCTCGTTCTTGTGATTTGCACGACGAGCAAATCCAAATTTTTTTGTTATCCTTATTTGTTTCTTTAAAGTTGTATTTTTGTAGTGAAATTGTTATGTGTATATATTTTACCCCACACAGCATTGTTTTTTCGTCAGGGTAAGCAATATTTTTTGTTACTATGGAACCAATACAGTATACAATAGCATAGATAATACACTATAGTAGACATACAATGACATGACCTGTACATGACAGGACGCTGAACAGGCAGGTCGAGAGGATGTTGCTTCGGATGGAGAACAGACCTCGACTTCATCAGGGTGTATTTTCTTTGTCTAATAAGCGTCCGAGAATGGCCCGCAAACGTAGTTATAAACAGGTTACGAATTGTTTGGACCCGCGTATATAACTTAAGGTCGCAAATGTCTTAAATTACCAATTATTGGACTCATTTATATCACACTAGCTGTGGCCCGCGGCACCGCCCGCGTGTATGTCGGTTATCGCTGCAAATAGTAGCCTATGTGTTATTCTGATGTATAGCTGTATTACTGTAAAGTTTTATCCAAATCAGTCATACATTCTCACAAACTTTCGCTTTTATATATTAGTGTGATTCATTCATATCAATATGTGTACCAACAATAATTATGTTAGATCTAGTAGCAGTTGTGGTTCCGAATAATTTCTTGCTAAACCTACCTACTGAAGTTTGCATTTGCAATAGATTCAGTAAATGAACCATTAACCTTAGGAAGTCTGGGTACAAACCTTGATAACACTAATATCATTTAACCTAGTGATAAAGAACATCTATTAGAACTATATATATAAAGCTTCAATAGTTTAATTCCCCTGTGTGGAAAGCTATTAAATACAAAAAATATTTACAAGTCAATTTAGCTTTCCCTGGGTTCACTGCATTAAAAGTGAATGATGAGTTATGTCAATTCAACAGAACTTTTAATATACATTTAATTATATATATTAAAAACAAACTTATTCTAAAGGATATTAGAATAAAGACCATTATTATAGATGAATTTACAGTCTGTACTATATTTGGTTGATACCTTAACTAAAAGAACATGTTTGGCCCAAGAGTCATAATAATTCTGACACCACTATTTTCAGATTATTATCAGATTTTTTTGTTTTGGAAAACATTCAGAGTGTATAGAACTTAAGCGTGACAGAATCTTAAAGTATATAAGTTACCAAAACCTTAAGGCATCATTACATAATGTCATGTCATGTCAATGAGCTCAAATATCTGTTAATAAGGGGATGATCCACACCATTATTCAATCTCTTGGTGGAATCCAAGTATGGCTAGACACTATATTATATTATACACTATATATAAAAAAAAATGGTAATTGTTCCGATAGTTGTATCAGTTCACGGATTGATAGCCAAGAGCCTCGACCAACACCTTAGAGGCTCACATTAGAGGGCTGGATCAAGGGTCTGATGCAGTCCTCCTTGACACGGCACATATAGTGAGGAGGCTCCTGTCTTTGGAGCCCTAACCACCGGTTTCTTGGTCCCTGTACTGGTGGTCTACTATTTTTTATTATTTCTTAGTTTATATTTAAAAATGTAATTAATATGTATATGTAAATATAATAAAGAGAATAATAATAACATACAATACTTTCAAACACTCTTGTTTGCAATAAAGGCTTTAAAATCTAAATCATATAAAACTAATAAAATTGATAGAAAATTAAAGGGCAATAATAAAAGCAAGCAAGCAAAGCCTTTTCATCAATGTGACAGTAATGAGAGAGCTCCCATCTCTATTAAACAGATATGAGGCTCAGTGGAGTTTCAGAGGGGGTTGTCTGTGATTGGCAACAGAGTGGTAGTAAATCAGTTTACTTAAAAATCAATAGCCAATTAGATTTTACCTCTCGGAATAAGACCTCATCTGAAAATCCCACTCATTTTAAATGCTTTAGCTACTCAAGTTTCTCCGAACCTAACTCAAATGACTCAGGCCTTTAAACTCCTACATTTAAACAAAACATTTTCAACCTATATCTCAAAGAGAGATAATGTACTTTCTCGAAGCAGGATATTACTTAGTCAAAATAGATATTCACTATGCCTATTTTCATTAGGCATAGCAGAAACGCATAGACGTTTCTTTTGAGTAATTTACAATGGAGAAATCCTCCATCTGACTGCCTTATCCTTTGGCCTATCTTCAGGCATCTATACTTTGCCACAATATTGAATTGGGTTGCGGAAACCCTTCGAAGACAAGGTAACAGTCTACTAGGACCTGTTACCATAACACCTGTTGGCATGTCAGGACAAATTCAGTTTGGTTGCGCAGGTTGCGGAAACACTGGCGACACTGGAGTCACTGAGTTGGCAAATCAATTACACAAAATCTGTGATATTATCCACACACAAGGTGGGTCTAGTCTGGGATACCCAGAGTCTAATATGAGTCCTGCCAGCTCAGAAAGTCCTTCATATATAATCTCTCTATAATCTATAATCTCTGAATATAAAGATCTTTGTGCCAGATGCTGGACAAAGACAAATGCTCTCTAAAGGAGCTTCAGAGTGTAAGGGCCCAGGAGGAAATTGTGCCCCAGTGTGCGACAGGAGCTAAGGGGGTAGATGGATGCAGTAGATTGCAGTCCAGCTCCACTTCACAAGAAAGAAGTGTCACTTCCTAACAACAGATGCAGCGGATGCAAGCTGGTGAGCTCAATTGAACACAAGAATATGTCAAGCAAATGGGCTCTAAATCAGAGGTCTGGGCACATAAACTTTGAAAGAAAGGTACTTGTGTTTGCTGTGTGACAGTGTTTGCTGTCATCAAGACCATAGTGCTCTATTGAGTATTGAGCACATTCTGATTTGGTTAGACAATCGTATGCTAGTGGCCTACGTCCAGAATCAGGCGACACTCTGTCTCTGAATCTTCAGGGTCTGACCACCAGACAACTAGAAGTGACCAGTTCTCTTGTAAGGTTCGGATGTGTGGAGACAAATGAAATACTTAAAATTATAAAGTAAATTGCCTATATTAAAGAAAAGTGCCTTAATATATAGTCTATGACTACTACATCACACTCTCAACACAGTTCTAAATGGGCATTTCTGACCAAATAACCACCTTAAAAATTATGAGCCGCAGGTGTTAATAAATAGTTGGCATCCCTCCACTTTAGTCACCCAGGTCTGCTTTAGAAAGATGGTCGAAGTGGTCCCATGATAACAATATTAATTGTTATCACGAAAGAAATCCAGAAGGGAAAGATGTGGCAAGATTTTTAGCAAATCAACATTAAAAAAAAAATTAGAACACCATTTTGTTGCAGAAATCAGACATTTCTACTTACTGTGAAGTAGAGAATTTTTCTAAAAATCTTTTATACACCAAGCTTGGAAGACTATTTCGTATTCTAAACCACAAATCATTTGGGATGTTAAGATTTCTTTGATTGGTTAAAGTCAATCTCACCTTAACCACCATTTGTACATGGTAATTCAATTAATATGTTATTTTCATGTGAACTGTGTATCTGGTGTACAATAAAATTTATTCTATGCTCTGGTTCGTTATTCAACATAAGTAAAAGAAGAGCCTTAATGTTGTTATTAGCATCTGGTCATAGATGGCATGATCTAACCCTTCTGGAGCTCTTTAGTGCTAGGTTTACAAGAACTGAAAATAGTCTTAACATTCTGGCCGCACTTTGTTTCTAAGACTGATGCAGAAAAACACAGGCAATCAGGATGATTGTTAACCAAACACAAAGACCAAAGTATCTGCCCTGCAACTCAGGTGCGAATGTCAATTTTGATCTAGGAGGCCAGACTTAGCACGAAAGGAAAGAGAATGGCTCTTCATAGCTGTCGCCGGTAAGGCGAAACCAGCAACTTAGAACTGTCTTTGCTGGATAGCTATTGTCAATATTTAACGAGGCTAAGTTTGATGTGTCTCCAGGGAATATTGACAAAGCCGTAGCTTCTTGAATTTGGCTAGATAACATGCCTGTATATGAGATCATGAAGGGAGGTAAGTAACAACTACGACAAAAAACGACGCTTAAAAAGTATGAAACAAGTTTTAAAAGCCGTAGTCACGCGTTGTTAAAGTGTTGTGGACTAGGGTACATTACACTACATGGACTACTGTTATTGAAACTTAGGAATGTTCCATAGTCCATAACACTTTAACAACGCGTGACTACGGCTTTTGAAACTTGTTTCATACTTTTTAAGCGTCGTTTTTTTTCGTAGTTGGGTTTTAGTTTTTACTTTTTTTTCATTTAAAATGTTTTGGTGCCTCTATAATACTCATTGTTGTGCAAAGTTTATTTTAAATAGGTACCATAGAAATATCACACTTATCGAATAAATACGGACAAAGTCACGAACAAATGCTAGTAATATATATATTTTTGAAATGTACAAGTAACGCCCTTTCCAATGATACCAAACACGGCATATTTATTCCAAATTTAGTTTTTAATACATTACTTTATGTCGGCTAGAGGGCGCCACATTCGATTCAGTGACACGTCATATAATCTTTAAGCAGCGGACAATCAAGATACTTCTAACGATACCTCATTTGTCTTATTCTGACTAGTTTAGAAAGAATGAGGGAACAAAAAAGCATACCATGGAAATATCACACTTATTGAATAAATACGGACAAAGCCACGATAAAATGCTAATAATATATATATTTTTGAAATGTACAAGTAACGCCCTTTCCAATGATACCAAACACGGCATATTTATCTCAAATTTATTTTTTAATACAGTACTTTATGTCGGCTAGAGGGCGACACATTAGATTCAGTGACACGTCATATAGCCTATAACCAATAGACGATCATGACGCTTCTAGAAACACCTCATTTGTCCAAATCTAATGAGTAGTTAAGGAGCTAGGAGAGAACAAATGAACATACAAATATAGCCTGTCAAAATCATAACCCTCCTTTGACTTTGCCGTAGTCGGGTAAAAAATGTGTGGAAACGTTTTTTACAAGTTTTACTGTTGATCTAGTAATGATTGTGATGATATGTTACATGATAACTTCAAGACTGTTTAATATAAGATATGTTCTTTTTAATATGAGAATGTTAAAACTTTTATTTTTGATTCAGTTTTAATTTTTATTTGAATACTATCAAATAGTATTCAAATAAAAATTAAAACAGAATCAAAAATAATATATATAATACTTAATTTTTATCTTTAGAGGATAAAGTTTTGTTTTCATTTAAATATAGCTCCAAGACTACTAATTAGACTGCTTTGTTTCTTGGTGGTCTATAAATAATTAAACAAATAAGTAAAATGTTTTACATTTACACCTTCAATAATATTAATCAATGATTGAAACTTATTTGTACATCACATAGCGTTTTGTGCATATAATTCTAGTCACCAGCAGATATCAAACAGGTCTTCATCTTAATGCTGTGTGTTTTTGGAGACACATTATATAACTGTTTTGCATAAAAACAAAACAGGTATTATGTGTAGAAGAAAACACACAGCATTGATTCAAGGGGCTTGCTGGCGATGAAGACACTATGACCATTGACAGCTGAAAGCGCGGCAACAAGACATCACTAGCGCCTCTGGTGACGAATTTGGTAAACTAAATGGAAGAAAGGTATGTTTTTGGACTAATATTTTGGTATTTAGGCAAATCACAGAGCCGCTTCTTTATCTCAATGCTGTGTGTTTTCTTCTACACATAATACCTGTTTTGTTTTTGTGCAAAACAGTCATATTTTTGCACCGTTTTACATATTTGCAAGAGATTACATCAGGTGATCCATTTAATAATAAAATGTACAAAAGGCGGCGTTATTGCTGAAAGCAATCTCTTCCAGGCAACCTTAGGATGGATCAAAATGTATCGTAGAGACAGTAGCAGTTGACGGTGCAATTAATTTAAAGAATTATTTTAATTGTTATAAATATAATCGGGCATATATACATATATCTCCATTTATCTATTTATATATACATGCACAAATCATATTTACATTCTAAAGATAACCATACATAATTAATACTGTTTATTGATTTATTTTATTTACAGGCATTGGGTTTAAAATTAAAGTATATCTATTGATACGTGAAAATGCTTCTTTGAACGAAATTAAGATACAATTTCATATATAGTCAACAATATTTTTAAGTACATTGAAATAAGAAAAAAGGTACAGCAAATACATAAAAAATAACCCCATAGCTACAGTAGCAGTAGCATATAGGACTCGCTGTTTGTGTTAGTATTGTTACTCTCGCTGCAATAATAATGAATTATAATATGGCTATATAGAGCAAAAGTTCAAAAGGCATTGTACCTACTATAGAACTGTTATCACAAGAGTAAGTATTGCTGTTGTATACGCATCAAGAACTACTGAATACCCTCTAAATGTTTTTGACTCTACTGAGATGGCTATTAGAAGCTGAGGATACCAAAGACTGCTTTTGAAAAAATGATGAACTTACAGAACGAGATTAAATAGACTAATATATAACTCAAACCACCATTGTCAAGAACCTTTAGTCCACTGCTGGACATGAGCCACTCCTTTAGAACTTAATACATCATAATAATATAAAACATAAAACCTATTCCTTCTTCGAAGTCAGTTAAAAAACCGATAGATAGAAGTCTAAACTGCCTACCACACATGCAATTATCACCACAGTTATAACTGCGCAGATAAAACTGTCGTGATAGAATTGTTTGGTGCGTGATATAGTTTTACCAACCACAAGCACGGTGTTCCGTGCACAAGGATATGTACAAGCCAGCAGCCGGTCTGCGCAGGCAAAACTGTGGTGATACTTGCACGTGTGGTAGGCCCATTACTTTTAGTATCTTTTCACTGCCATCTAGTGTGGGGCGCCTAAAACTTTAGTTCACGCTTTAAAACAGTCTGATAAAACGTCATCTAGGATGTACACGTAGAACTTTGTAGTTCTTCTAACTAACTCTTTATATTGAGAAGGTGACAGACTTTGTGATTCTGGAATACACCGATAGATGATGTGTAACGACACTATGTAACAATAAGTTTATTTTTACACTTACACAGAAAAATTGTTTAAACATTAAAAATAGTTTTGAAGCAAATAATTTTCGGAAAGTGATGTGGCCAGCCAGCGTATGGCTTTAACCCTCACTTGAGAGGAGACCCGAGCCCAGCAGTGGGACATTATGGGTTGTGGATGATGATGATGTCAAGTGATTAATTTTAATCGACTTTATTTACGATATTGAGTCTGTTCAGTTAAAACTACGTCAATCGCTAAGCTAAAATCGACTTTAAAACTATTAAGATGGGTACCTACTTCTCGTTTGATGCCAACGGAATCTGAAGAAATATACTTATCAACTCAGTGTCTTTTCACTATTTTTTTTGTGTGTAATACATTTTATTACAATAATCATCATGATGTCGGTAAATTGCAGCAGCAGTCTCTTTTTAAAAAGTCGTATTATATACTACTTGTATACGTCTATGTTTGCATTTATGTATATGTGTATTTTTACGTTTACACGTAGTAAATCTTAGCTTATGTCTGTTGTATCTTATTCTGGACAACTATAATCTCAATGCCTACCTACCTTACTAGATCTCTACTCCCCACAAAGGGCAGCTGGTAGATGCCTAAGGCTTTAAATCCGCCGTTGTCCATAAGTGCATGAAGCTTTAAATAAATCCAAATTAAAAATCGGATTCTTATACCTTATAGTAGTTAGCAATAAATTTGAATACGTTAGCACTGTAAAAGAACCTGGTAATCATTTCGTCTGAAGCTGTTAAGTAAAACCGGCGACACAGGCGAGACTGAGTCTAATATCTGAGAATCTGAGAGATCTAGTAAAATGGATTCCAGGTCCTACCTACAGAATAGTGTTGGCTCGTTATATACCTCAATACTGCATTTACATAGCGTTACATAGCGTATAAGCTAAAGAATTTTAATTATCTTACCTTAAATCATTGGTGTTTTTAGGTACTCTTACCCGGCTGTAAAAGCGTTAAAAGTATGGAGTTCTACCATTGGTCATTAGTTCTCTCTCACCTATTTACCTACCTAATTCAGCATTGTGAATTCTTAATGTGTATATAATGATAATATCTTTATTTATTTCTAATATTTATATATAGTACGTACGTATGTAGTACGTATTACATATAGTACGTATTAATAGCTTTAATTTTGTATGAATTCCGAACGGACTTTTGCGAGTCAACAAAAGACAGCGTGCCTGAATGTGTTGGCGACTATTCATGTAAATATTCCATTTGGCAGTCCCGGCTTTTCTGGTTCATGTCACCTGGCGCTTGTGGCCATAAAGAACGCGACTATGGGATAAAATATTGTAAAATATGTTCTACCTCCTTCGAGGTAATTATACTGGTTACATTTTGGGAGAGTTGGAACTGTAAAGAACTTAAGCTATTATAAGCAATAGGTCGTTAGTAGAAACTATTTTGAAAAGATTTCATCATGAAGTACCTACATTCTATTACAATAGAGACAAACCAAATTGCAATACCTATAAATGGTTACATCATTTATTACTAAGAATTATCCTATTGCAGTCCATGGCTATATGAAGGTCTTTCTCAATAAACGTCAACCACCCCAGAAATATTAGAATACGAGCATATTTTAGCATTAGAATATAAGTTTTTTTAATAGTATTTGGAGCAATATGTCACTAAAACTAATTGAGACTAAAACAATACTTGAAAAAAAAATACGACATAGACACTTAGTAGTTATAATAATAATATTTTATATTTATTCTGTAACAATAGGGTAAAAATACCCATTCACTTAATCAAGGTGGTCGCCTAGTAGAGCGTAGGAATCAGTATGATTGAGATATTTCTCACATTATATAGCACGAGGACGACGAGGAGGAGTTCACGAACTAGCCGCCCGGGGATTCACTACCCCTGCCAATCAATCAATCTTCCATGACGGGCCTTCACTTCATGGTCAGATTTTTCATAAGAGGGTTTTTTCTTACACAACAGTTGTTGTTTATTATGGCGAAGCCATAGTATGATAATAGTTTAAATCTGTACGCCGCAACGTGCTACATTAATTGTTTTACTACGTGCCGTCAAATAACAATAAGGAAGCAACAATATTATAATAGGAAGTATAAATAAGATATTGTCAATTTAGCAATTTAAGTAAACAGTAGTTCATAGTTACCCCCACCTAAACCTGTCCATATTATTGTATATAAACTTCATTTTAAGTTAAACAAAAAGAGTCATAATAAATATATTACAATCAACGTGTCGTCTAATTGTCTCCAAGGGTAAACACGCAATATTTATCATGCATAGAGAAGACAAAAAATGAAAACTCTCTACGTCGAAGAATTTTTACTTTGTTCAGACAGACTTTTGATAAGTAATGTCCAATACAATTGTATTTAATTATTGTTTAGTGATGTGTTCGAATAATATTAGATTTTTTCAGCAATTACAAACCCCCAGTGACCGTGCTAACTTGTTTCTCATAATGACTACTAACGGCACACTAAAAATGAATTCACTACATCATGTAGTAGTAATAGAAGATGTAGTCACATCGCTGTTTTCGTGGCCAAACAAAAAGCTGTTTAAGTCTGAACGCTTTAAAATGTAAAATGAATGGACGTTACGAGTTCTTTGGTTTATTCGGTGTGAACATCTGAACCGGCGCCTAATAGCTTTATTATCCTTCAGGGTGCTGTGGGCTGTATGCAGCTACCTTTCAGAGGACGTAGCTCTTATGTACTCATTGAACTACTGTTTATCTCACATATTGTTAAAGTAGGCTCGGATATCTCTGTATCTTAATATTTCTTATATTAAATTGAAATTATTAAAAACGTTGTTGTTTGGTTATGACCTTGGTGAAATGAGTAACATGTTCTTACGGCGTCAAAAACATTTCAATAATAGCAGTCAAGTGGTACTAATATTTAAAAAAAATAGAATTTATGAAAGGAACAGGCGAAACGTTTGCAGTTTGATTTTTAAGATAATGCAAAGGATCTCTAGTTGATTCATTAATTTTTAAATGTTGTACGTTACATTGTCATCTCTGTGATTTATGAATCGGTTTCAATTATATTTTAAACTAACTGAACCCAGCGGCGTTTCCCGCAGTTATTTTCGTACCGTGGGTAACACCGTAGGACAAAGCTAGTCTAAAAAAAGAAGCCTAAGTTACTCCTTGGATCATCAGCTATCTGCCAGTGAAAATCCCGTCAAAATCAGTCCAGCCGTTCCAGACATTACGCGAAATAAACAGACAGATAAAAAAAATTGTAAAAAATGTTATTTTGGTATATGTACCGTGTATACATACATACCTATGCATTTATGAGAAAAGCGGTTATTTTAATATTACAAACAGACACTCGAATTTTATTTATTCGAATAGATTTAAATTATTTCCGTGGTTACCAGAGTTGCAAGTCAAAAGAGGTGGTACAAATGTCAGAGAATTATAGTCTTCATAATTACTGCACATGCACAAGTTTATTGAAATCTTGCAACACTGAGGCGTGAGCTTCCACCTCATGATAACATTGAGTTTTCTTCTCATATCTGGTTCTGTAGTTAAACAATGAGTAGGCGTAAGTGAAATATGTGAAAGCTGGATATAATTTATGTTTACGTATTACTGAACAAAATATTATTTCAAGGTACAATTTTTCAAAGCTGTCACAAATTACAGAGCTTGATTTTTCTACGTTGTAATGCAAATGAAGGTAAAACCTGTGGGAAATTGTATATTCAGATGAGCAATTACGAAGGTTCGCCAGCGGGCGCTACGACAATTATATCCGACCGTCATCAACATCAAAGATATGTCTAATAACTAAAGGGTCTATTATCTCCATACTGTAAAGGTCACCACAGTTCCCCGGGGAACTGAACCTCTGACTAATTTTGTAATTGAGTTCGGCCGGTGAACGGATTTCTAACTTAATGAGTGATTCAGTTAGAATACTTATAAGTGTTAGGACATTAAGAGATGCAAGTAATGGATACCATTAATACGCTATCACAAATGTCGGTTGTCATTGTCAGTGTCACCTTTCTTGACCTGGGTACGTGAGCTAATATTCCCAAGCTGTGTTTTATGGGTTGATCGAGCGTAGGTGGTTCACGAATGTCTGTGTTTCTGAATCTATACTAATCTATAAAGCTGAAGAGTTTGTTTGTTTGTTTGTTTGTTTGAACACGCTAATCTCAGGAACCACTGGTCCGATTTGAAAAATTCTTTCGGTGTTGGATAGTCCATTTATCGAGGAAGGCTATAGGGTATATATCATCACGCTACTACTAATAGGAGCGGAGCAACAATGAAGAATGTTTCAAAAACAGGGGAAATTTTCACGCTACGGGCAATATAAGGCGCAAGGGAAGTTGCGTGGGTCAGCTAGTAAGAAATAAATGCTGAATTCCTAGAGCCAGACAAACTGAGTCTACGTTCTTGATAAGTATTTATGTGCGCTGTTGATCATAAGCTTATAGAGAGAAGGAGATCTCAAGTCGATCAAAAATTTATTTTGTGTGTGGATCAAACGAAAATAATTTTTATATGGAGACATGTTTGCTGATGGTAAGCGACTACCACTTCTCATGAATATCTTTTGTAAATTAAAAGTGCTCTATACTTTAGTCGAATGTAGTGGTTACCTAGACAGAAGGAAAAATGCGAAGATTAATAAAATTACATTCATATATGTATAAAAGGAAAAACTTCACTCAATAATAAAGATAAATCAGAGCCTATTCAAAGTTAATATACCTACTAAAATGTCATCTTAGCCAATACAAATATAATAACATATTATTTGTAATATGTTTAAGAGCAAACTTTGCTGTCCTGAATAAACATTTAATTGGCAATGAAAACTGCGGTATTTGTTCAGCTGTGTCTTTTTAATGGCTGTTATACCTACTGACCTCATACAAATATTGTCACGACACTGCATGTTAAATAGCAGATTAGAATTGGGGGACTGCAAATTTGTTTTTTTACAGTTAACATAAAATGTTTTGGTATTGTATAGAATGCTTGACGATGTGTGAAATTAATAATAATAATAATAATAATAATAATAAATATTTATTTACTCGCCACAATACATTTTTCCAAATTACAGCTTACACATAAATTGATTAGGTTTATACTGTGGAAGACTGGTGCCTAAGCTAGGCTCGTAGCCTGTATTTCAGGACACCAGGATCCCCTCCATTGAAGTTTACAATAAGTTGAAAGTTATTTACGATGGTCGGTTGTGGTCGAACAATTCGAGACCGTAAAGAAGCACCTTTATTATAAAGTGGGCAATTGTGTGGGTGGATGAGTTTGTGGTGATGACAATGTGTGCGTATGTGTGTGTGTGTTTGTGTGTGTGTGTGTGTGTGTGTGTGTGTGTGTGTGTGTGTGTGTGTGTGTGTGTGTGTGTGTGTGTGTGTGTGTGTGTGTGTGTGTAAGTGCGTGCACCTAGAGACCCTGTAGGATATCCGTGACCGACACCATATCTATGCCAAGACAACAAGCAGCTTTTCAGTGTCGTCGTAAGCTAAGTCTGCGACTGTAACTTATATTTTTGCATTAAGATTTCACATTTTGTAAATGTTTATTGTGTCTATGAAAAAACTGCAAATAAAACTAAATAAATAAGATTTATATAAATGTTTAAATCTGTAACCGAGCTAAGTTGCCCGCCGAGTAATATTCAAAGCATTTATAAAATTGACACTGAATATAAGCTACGAGTATTACGACCCACCCAGGCGAGCGTGGATAAGCAAGTTCAACCATTTTTAAATTTCTCTAAGGTTTAGCCCAAGTAAGCCACCTCACTTTTTTATGTATGGACCTTCCAAAATGACTACTCTGCCTGATGGAAAGCATAAGCAGAATCCAAGAGTGGTGGTCACCATATTCATTGCAAATGTAACAATGCAGCATGCTGACCCACGCTATGGCGGACTAGTGATGCTTTTGCATCATTAGGCCTTCGGTCTCGTACTTGTCAACGAAACACGATGGTGAGATGGTTTTATGGCAATCGCTAAATATTGTTTTCTTTTTTAATAAAATTGAAATTCATCGCATCACTTATTCTTCATTTCCTCAAAGTCTTTCCTTAAAAAGGAGGTTATGGTCTGCGTCACGCTAGTCAGATGAATTGGTATAGGATTTATTTCAAGTTTTCCTTCTTTTTGCTGTTAATCTACAAGCACCAGGGGATGGTTATAGGTGGTAACACTCCGAATTATTAATTCATCACCAACCACCGTACTTTTGGGTCCAAAATCTATCCAGAAACAAATTTAAAACATTATTGAGTACATTGATACACGTGTGTGTATAATATGTTGTGTAAATGTTATTCAAGAACCGTACCAAAGCATTCCTTCACAATACACAGGTACAAATGATTGATCGCAACGCTCAGGTGTTACCTCATATAATTAACCAGCGTACTGTAAGGGACGCTAATGGATTACCTTTAATGTATTTATTTGATACTTCACTGTTTCCATGTGATACATCTCTTGGCTTAACAACAGTGGATGTTGTTATTTTATTAATATGAATGATATGTTCCAATCATTTCGTTGTACCTTAATTTTTATAATAATTACTAGCTGACCCGACAAACTTCGTACCGCCATATTTTTCTTTCGTAAAATATTTTCTAAATTTTAGAAAAACTTGTTTGAGTAGTTATGTCCGTCTCAGCTTCCCGCGGTGTAGTCGTGAACAACCCGTTAACTTTTGATTTTTTTCTATACAAACCATGTCCTAATAAACGCCAACCCATATAAAAAAGAATTATTCAATTTGGTGCAGTCGATCAGATGTTATGCACGTACATAGGTACATTTCGGCGATTCAGTAGATGAAGATGATATTAAACAAAAAATTGGTTAATGTATCGTAAATACGTATTTTTAACTTATGAAGGCAAAGAAAACAGTAACTTTCATCTACTATAAAATTTTGTCCCGAAGAATGCAAAACAGAATGGGATATACAATTTTTGCAATCGATGAAATAATGAATCACCTTTAAGAAAATTTTGTTGCTTGCCAAAATATTTATTCTCCATCATTTTGTTTGTTTGGAATACCAATCAATTATTATCTGTGATGTAGCTTACATTAGTAATTGTCAATACAAAATAAAACTAATAAAACTGATTGAAAAGTATGTATTTCAGTGGCAAGTTTTCCATCAGGAAGTTTCCCTCACTTTGCTCATCAATAAGCCTGGTTTAAGAAAAACAAATTGATGACCGAAAAACACACGACCGTCACATTTATTTAAAAAGAAAGTATTTTTTAAACTTCCATTATTCGTCTTTATTTGGTATCAGTGATCTGAAACGATTATGTAAGGATAACACCAAGACACACTTTTTTAACACGATCTTCAAGCAGTGGAGCCCAAAAATATTAAGTTACGTGATGAGAAGTGAAAAGAATTGTCTCATGTAAATACTTCAACAGAAAACTCATCCCATTACTATAAGCAGTGTTTGATTCCTTGCCCCAGGGCTACGTACTTGCAGTAAGTGATTTCAGCTGTCTTTGGGGCCCATAGACAAAGCCAGTGATTCAAAGAACTACCTCTTGGGAAAAGCAGTTAAACTTAGAGGCGATACACCTCTTATTCTATATTACTATATAAAACTTACCATTGAGATGTGTAGGCTTCGTCGATACGATCGGGGAGAGATCAGGCGCAGGACCAATAGCTTTACATGCTCTCTGAGGCACGGGGTTCAGACCCCAAGTCCTAAACTCCAAGCTGTTATTAAATAATTTCATCAGAAAAACTCAATGACACTTTCGGCCCGACGTTCGTTGTGTAGATGTATAGGTGATGTGTATAATTAGATGCTAAACAATTGATAGACACATGGGTATACTGGAAATTTTAATTGCGAACTAGCTGAACCCCGCGGTTATTGTTGTACCGCGAGTAACGCCGCGGGGCAAAGTTAGTCTAAAAAAAGTAGCCTAAGTTACTCCCTGGATCATCAGCTACCTGCCAGTGAAAGTCCCGTCAAAATCCGTCTAGCCGTTCCAGAGATTACCCGGAACAAACAGACAGACAGACAAAAAAATTTTTAACTTCATTTTTGGTATATGTATCGTGTATAGATACATATGCATCGATTAAAAAGCGGTTATTTTAATATTACAAACAGACACTCCAATTTTATTTATTTGTATAGATAATACGTTAACACTATATCAAGGAATTTATATATCAGTCAAACCCCAAGTATTACACAACGTTGCTATTGATCCGTTCGGATACTGGAATACAAATATTAAATTCCCAACTATCTGAAGTTATGTACAACACTGTTCATTGTTCCACTCGGTTGAATAAGTCAGGGAACACCTCTTTGATTGTTAACAAGAATGTCGTCTCATTATGAGCCTACAGGTAAGTTACTTTGAGCGAATAGCAGATATGTGATCGGTCATACCATATATCTATCGAGAATTAGAAGGTCGAAGGTAAAATTCTTTGAAATTTAGTTTCGTGCTACTCTCGAACTCATTAATGTCATAAAAGGTATAATCGAGTACAGTTTTTTTAGACTAGTAAAATAACGAATCAAATTTTAGTCACAATCACTATACAATAAGTAATAATGTTACATTACAGTTAATAATGGATGTTCCCGTTACTCATGTACATTGCAGTTGATGATGCGCTAAGAGAATATATTTTTTGCATTTTTGGAACTGAGTTTTGAACAAATTTTTAACACATCCGCGTAAAAAAAATCAAGTTCAATAATATCGTAACAGACTTAGGTGGACTCTAATCTAGTTTGAGAAAAATCTAGTTTCAATCAAAGAATATCCTTGTTGATAACTCTCGCATACAAGATCGACATCAAGCCAACAAAAAGTAATAGAAATAATCTATTTACGGCTCGCCTCATTTTTACTAAATTGTATTTGAAAATCTTTTAAAATTTCCGTCGTAATGTAAAATAAATAATTTAAAACTGCATGAATTCCATTCGAAACTATGCAGTTCACTCTAAAGCTAAGAAATCTACTAACTAACTAAAATAACCGCTTTTTACTAAATGCGTATCAAAAAATTTTTTTTCGTCTGTCACACATACACGGTACAGCTATCAAAACATTTTTTTGTCTGTCCGTTTGTCGGTCTGTCTTAATGTCTGTTTGTTTGTTCTCTGGAACCGACGAGACGACCGAGAGATTCGACCCGCAGTACGACAATAAGCGCGGGTAACACCGCGGGGTTCAGCTAGTGTAAAATAATACTTTAAATGATTGTAACACATTGTTACCCTAGCGCGGAGCGAACACTTAACGTAATTAAACTTAGTCTAGACACCTCGGCGAACAACATAAAGTTCACGATCTACAAGCTATAATAGACTGACAACTGAAGGTGATTGAGGTACATTAATCAAATTGCTAAAGTATAAACTTCAATCAAAGTAATTCCCATTATTATCGGTAGTCCATTCGCGTTACGAAAATAATGACGCCCTAGCCCATAAACCTCTAAGCTTTATTAAGAACTTTTTATTTTACGAAATAATATCTCATCGTGACAGCTAACTTCAGTACCGCTCGCGCTTATTGGTCAAATCAGTGGTTCACACACAATCACTTTACTGGTTTTCTACTACATACTTCTATCTCTTTTCATGATAATATTTTCTAAATAAATAGAGAAATAGATAACTCTTTATGTACCTATTCAACAGTGTTATAATAGAAGTTTCATACATACATGATGTATCACATAAGTAACGGACACAGGTCTGTCTTATAGTTTAACACAATTTCTGTCAAATTATTATGGGTAGAATATTTTTAGGATATTATAGTCCATGTGGTGGCTAATTAGGAATACACTGTCAACATCCCTACACATCCTGATAAAGGTCGCACTAAGTAAGCAAACTACGCAGGGTTGTCCTGCGTAGTTTGCTTACTTAGTACCACTGGAAAATAAGTTTTTTTATTGGAATAGGGGCGTATCGCCTGATGGTAAGCGATTACCGCCTCCCATGGACAACCGCAACACCAAAGGCGTCACAAGTTCGTTGCCGGCCTTTAGTAGATGGGGGGAGGGGTTAGGATATTGGCCTCCGGTATCCTCACTCACTCGATGAAACACACCGGTTTTTTATGAGGCCGTCGTATCACTCCAATCGTGCCGGTCCATTCATACCGAAGCGTGGCTCTTCCTCGCACCCTCCCCCCACAATATTGAAACAGAGCCTATTTCAAACCGTCTAGTCAGCGTGGTGAAGTAGAGCAAACTTTTTTTCTAAGGAGAGGCCTATGGATAGCTGTGATTTATATCAAAGGCCGTTGAGGATGATGATGATTGTCCATCATTTTATTCTTACATTATTAACTTTGAGAACGGTAGGTTATATGAACGTCAACGACCCTACATTGCGATGCATCAAAATAATATCAATCAATAAATATTTCGGACATCTAATACACAACGCCATCTATGTCCCAAACGAAGCAGCGCTTATATTATGGGTACTAGACAACCGATACGAATACATTTATGTTTTTTTTTGTAAATACGTACATATTATACATAGAAAATACCCAAACTACTAAACAGACATTTGCAGATCATACAAATATTAACGCCGATCCAGGAATCGAACCCGAGATCTCAAGCACAGCATTCACATCGGTTATCAACAAATATTTATACAAAAAAACAATATTTAAAGGTAAAGTTATTTCTTGTACCTCTCATTTTTCAATTAGTAGGACAGAAAAATAGTTAAGTTTTACTTTGCGTGAATTATATTTTCCTCACTTAATCCAAATGTTTACAAACAAAAAGTTACGAAAATATTATTAATTGGCTGAGAGTTTTCTCATTTCATATCGATTTGTTTTTAAAAGACTCCATTTTCTTTTTGGTTATGTAAAGTTAGTTAATATCAATGATATTATACGCATTTTTACTCAAACTGTCATTGCATTCGGTTACTTTCGAACTTTTGAATTTATTATGTACTATAAAATTGTCTAAATGTGTTATATAAGTACCAAATTATTGAATAAAGTACCTATTAGAATTTTTTATTATTCACGTGTATATATAATTCATATTTGAAAAGTTAGTTTTCAAATATGAATTATATAAATATGTCATTGGAATATATTTTGTTTATGAACGTGTTCTCTGTATTACGCTTAATTCCATGTCTTTTTAAACATAAAAGGAAAACCAGTACTCCACCGTACTAATAAAGCTAAACAAACTTTATCAGCTCTAAGCATACGTCAGTTTATTTGTTCTTTTAGTTTTATTTGAAAAAAAAAACAAAATAACTATTTCAACAACAACTTTACTCGAAAAAATCAAGTATTTTATTATCATATATTTGATACATCATCATCGATACTCATGATAGCTTTTACTGATGAAATGTTTGTTTTAAAAGTTATCTCATCTGAACGGCACAGGAGCCATAAGTTTTATCGCTCTCACCGGTTGCTATTAATCCGAAGTTGTCCAATCATACAGCATATCGCACGTGACCGCATATCGCGCGATCGTGACCAGCATCGCACGATCACGTCCCCTGTAGTTTAATGGGCTGTTTAATAAGTAGATACGCCAGAAGATAATAAAGTGTGCTATTTAACAATTACAGTAGAAATATTATTGACATGGTAAACTCGCATGAACTTTAAGAAACAAAAGATATTATGACAGATTGTAAGTAAAAAGAAAAAAAAATGTATACGGTCGAATTGAGAAACCTCCTCCTTTTTTTGAAATCGGTTAATAATGTGTAGAAGCATTCCACAGAGTATTTAGTAAAACAGAATATGTATATTTAATTACTTTGTCCAATAAGGGCTTTTTTCTTTTTTCTCATTCAACCGTAATAGACAGTTTAATAAATTGAATTTCTAAGGACTATAACAAACGATCTAAAAAAATAAAGTTTATAATGAGCAAGCCTAAACTTTGGTGAAACTTCTAAACTAAACTTTTAAGTATAATTTGTGCTTAAATAAGAATTCCTTTGAAATATCCAATGTTGTACTTGTAATATTTTTTTAGTAAATAAAAAAAAAATCTCAGTAGATATATTCATAGAAGAGTGAATAAAAAGATTTCATTTATCATGACCATGACTCATGCTACTCGTTCAATCCGAAGTTTAAAAAAATTCTTTTTTTTTAAATTCAGAATATGCTACAAACTTTTATGCTATTACTTTATGTACACTTCTGCACTCTTTTCTGTCATTCCCAGTATTTTCTTATACGAACTTCATTTTACAATATACAAATAAACTTCAAGTATGTATATTTCAATAATTTGTGTTAAATTTTGTACTTTGTTGTTGTTGCTATGGCCTCAATTTACGTGATTTTAATTTAATTATTTTTCATACAAGAGAAATTAAAGCTAGTAGCGTTAAATAGATAAATACACATACACATAAAATGTTAATTATGTACACCTGAATAACACGTATATGTAACATTGACCAGGGCTTTCGTTTGCAATGTATACTACATAAATATATATTTAATTGATATTGTCGATGAAAGCTTTTCTGTGTAACTATTTAATGTACTGTATTGTCATTAAATATAGCATCGACATAGATCGGTACTGTCTTATGATAAAGGTGAAATTAGTAGATCTACGACATTGATGATGATTATGAACAATTACAGTTCAAAGTTAATAGGCTTCAAGAATGAAATTTAGGTATTTACAGAAGGAAAACAGTTTTTTCTCTTTCCTTGTGTGTGTCTTCCCAGAGTATCTCTCTGCCTGATGGAATAAATAACCAGAATCCTAGAGTAGTGGTCACTGTACTCATTTCGAATGCAAATAATGAAACAATGCAGCATATCGACCCACACCATGCCAGCCTAGTGATACTTCTGTATTATTGGGCCTCCAGTCTTGTACTCACGAACGAAAGATGGTGTCGTACCATGAATGCTGTTATTGGCGTTGATCTTCTGTGCGAAGGTAGCCGATCTTCCGTGCTGGTTAAGCAGACCTGTTTGGTCTGATATCAGCGTAGCTCTACTACCATTGAAATATTTTAACATTTACGTGGACTCTTCATATAAACTTCTCAAACCGCTATGGATCATCACCTATCGAGGGCGAAGAATGAAGTGGTATTTATCGGACATCCTTAATCATAGCTCATAAGTGTGCCCTTAAGATGGAGCCTTTTAAAACCCAACCTCATTTACGTTAGCAACCTATCCACTATAATATATACACCACAGTAAGTTTAAATGCGATAAACAAATAAAAATTCCTGTTATGAACAAAGATTTTGTTTGTGGAAGCGGAAACGGTGACACATTCATTCCAATGTTGAACCAACTCGGAACCTACCGGAACAGGAGCAAGATTTATTAAATTTGGTGCAGGCTGCTAATTGTGTACTATTTCATATTTTTACCTTACTCACTGAAGCAAACCTGTCTACCTGAGAGAATGAGGATAAAAGAAACTAGCTTTTGCCCGAGTTTCCGGTCACGTGTATGTCTTTTTAAATAGCAGCTAAGTATAATTTTGACGTATTAGTTTTACGACTGCAAAGTTTAATTTAAATTCGTTCAGTAATTTTTGGAGAACTGGAGTAACTGACATCGCACGTAGAATCAGTACGCTGAAGTGGAAGTGGGCCGGCCATGTCTCCAGACGAACTGATAGTCGCTGGAACTAAAATGTGTTAGAGTGGAAACCGCAATTAGGCAACTTAGTGTAGGGCGCCCTGCGGCACGATGCACCAACGGTTTGAACAAAGTGGCTGGTGGCGGATGAATGCGGACTTCCCAGGACCGGGATAGTTGGTGCTCCTTGGGGGAGATTTTCATTAAGCAGTGGACGGCAATAGTTTGATACAACAGTAATTTTTGTGTTAAAGAGTATCAAAGATCCACACATTCTCACAAATTTACATATTTACGTGGGTGGTCTGTAAACTTTCTGACCTAACAATGATAATCTTTTTAGTCGTTTACTCTTAACAGAGCAGTCGTGGTTAACGATGCTGCATTTTCGGCGGGCAATGAGGCTCCACGTGGAACCGTCCACGTTTCTGCGCCGTAGAGAAATATTGAATAGACTAAGCTTCTCATGAAGTGGATTTTCAATGATACTAGACATTTTCTATTTATCTACATAAAACCTTGAACTTTTTCCTTGAACTTAACATATTCCTCTTAGCCCAAAATGATGCACAACTACATTCACTAGTTTTCATTACGAGTCTGAGCTGCTATCTGCATATTGAAGACGAAAACTTTTCAGACCACCAAGTATAATATTAAGTAAGAAGTAGACAAAAACGGTTTTTAGCTCAGTGCAATGTAATTTCAACAAATTGTAGTGCTTCTATATTAGAAACGTCATCACTAATCGCGCTCTATGGACACCACCTCAACCAGCAAAAGAATTGATTGATTCGGCATTTAGTACTTCTACAATTTTTTTTTTTTTTTTTTGTTTATATTAATCGGTGCTACGTTACGTTGACTAAGTCACATATACCTATGTCTGGGAGCTTAGGCATATTTACCTGACTTAGGCATATCTCAAGAAATAATTCCTTGTAGCAATAACAAACTTTAGATATCCTTGTCAAAAATTCGATACAAAAACAAAAGTTTTGGTGGCTAGTAGTAGAGTATTATTAAAATTATATTTCGAATTTTATATCTATACTTATAATAAAAATGTGAAAGTAATTTTGTTTGTCGGTCTGCCTGTTTTAATAACATTTGGCATGAAAATACTTTGATTCTTGAGAAAGGGCTACTCTTTACAGCGATAACCGATAAACACGCATCTGGAGTCGCGCGTTAAAGTTAGTTTATATATATTTTACTTATTTTATTTTCAATAGCACTAAACTCGTCAACAGATCTATACAGATAGTTGAAAATCGAATTGTGTGTCGGCGCTAGTATTTAAAAGTGTCAGCATAGTCGCGGGCGAGCACGGCCCCACACGTGACCGTTTAGGGAACTGTCGTGCTCTGCATATAGTAATAACAGAACAGGCAAACGACAGTAGGTCAAATTTAATTTACCTTGCAAAACATTTCATCGAAACTTTTTTATAGTAAATATTAGTTTGTAACAAATTCATTATGGACATATCTGTGAAGATGAAAAGCAGAGAAATCGACTAAAAAGTAACGGTATGGTACCCCATATACAGATGAAGGCTGGAATGAAGAATGGAAGAGAATCTGGCTAAAGAATAGAGAAGATTTTCATTTTAGATGTAATCAGTTGCTAAGTTATAAACAACTAGAATTAACTAAAATAACAGTATGTAACAGGTTACAGAAAATAAAGGCTATTTTTATTTTCTTTATTTTTACTAATATTATAAAGCTGCCTTATTTGACTGCCTCGTTGGTCTCGCGGTTGGCGTGAGCAACTGCTGATCATGAGGTCTCGGGTTCGATTCCCGGGTCGGACCAAATGTTTGTATGATCTACAAATATTTGTTTCGGAGTTTGGGTGTGTTCTATCTATAATATGTATGTATTTACAAAAAAAAAAAGTATATATGTATTTGTATCAGTTATCTAGTACCCCATAACACAAGCTCTGCTTATCTTGAGACTAGATGGCGTTGTGTGTTTAGATGTCCGAAATATTTAAAAAAAAAAGCTTAAAAGTTTGTTTGTTTCAATTTCAGAAACTGGTTCGAATTGCATGGTACCCTCTTTTGGTGTCGAAGAGCCCACTTATCAAGCAAAGCTATAGGCTATTTCAACATCACGTTGCAGCCAATGGGAACCAATGAAAAATGTGGCAAAAATTGAGAAAGTGTAGTACTTATGAGAGATGCAAACGTCTTTCGAAGTTTTTAACCAACTTCAAAAAAAGGATGAGGTTTCTCAATTCGAGCGTATACTTTTTTTATATGTATTCGCGGATAACTTCGTCGTTTATGAACCTACTTTTATGATTATTTTTGTAATGGAAATGAGATGTCCCTATGGTTGGATGGTTCAATGAAAAGGACATTAATATCTGATGATAACATCCAAGAAAAATCGAGTCGAATCTTGAACTCGGTTTTATTTTTGTTAAAATTGTACTTGTATAAATATATTGTACTGTATAAACAATTAACAGTAAGTTCCTTGAGTGCCACGATCCACATAAACAATGCACGAAATAAATTGAAGTGACCTTCTCACTGACATGTTAACAAAGACGAAATAACTTGAGAAAAGGGTAAATTAAATAACAAAAGTAGGTGCGTGGGATCGTCAGTCAAGCGATTTGAATAATTTCCCAAGAGAACTCGGACTATTGGTTTAAATGTTAACTTTATTGTTCCTCTTAGCATTATACCTTATTTATTAAAACAATTATTAGTTGGCTGATTGACAATTTACGAAGAAATAAGACATCTGTGAGAAGTGAGTCTTTGAGTTTTGAAATGTTTATAAAATATAGTTGTATATCTAACAATTTGTCAGTAAAGTTACAGTATAAAGAATTACGTTAATTAAGCTACACTTTAACAGAATTATGCTATAATTTGATGGTAAAAATCATTAGATAGGCACTATTATGGTTGCGCATCGTGTAAGATAAGTAAACGAGGCTTCACTGATATCTAATTAGTTCAAAATACAATTACTCATCTTTCTAGGCTTCAGTATCAAAAAATATATTAAATTAAATTTAATGTTATAAATTACAATTAGTAAATTAGAAGCAATACACTTTGTTTACTCAAATTCAAGATTCATATAACATATGCAAAGAAGTCACGAATATATCATACCGATTATTCTAGAAGGAAAAAAAAACTTCAAGAACTGAAGCGAATTAGGACCACACGGGAAGCACCAGGTCAAATAAAAAAAAAATCATCAAAATCAGTCAGTCGAAAGTTATGAGGTAACAAACATAAAAAAATACAGTCGAATTGATAACCTCCTCCTTTTTCGAAATCGGTTATAAATAGTGAAAACTATTCAACACAGATTTTAAGTAAACTCTACCTATTTGAATTTTTATTCAGCTATATAAATAATCAGTAAAATATATTTGTTTATATCTTAGATTATTTTACTGGTAGTTATTACACTGTGGCGTATGCGAGTAAAAATAAACTATCTACCTATGGCGTAGTTACTTAGTCGTATATGCTGATCGTAAGGGTGTTCCATCACTATACATTTGTATTGATGAGTAGAAGCAGTTGTGTTTAAAGAATTTTATTTCTCATAAGAACATAGTTAGTTCACTTATAATGAGATACATAGTAATAACAACTTATGAATAATACAATTTCACCTTTCAGCGTATTGGAAGTTACGAGCACAATGTACACACATAGATTAGTTATTGATCTTTGGTGAGGCTATACTATCAAGGAATATCTGTGACTATCGCCGTTATCATTATCATTAGCTTTTAATATTCCGCTGCTATACCTAGGGTTTATTTCAAGTTTTCCTTCTTTATGCAGTGACGTTGTCCTGCACTTTGCTACCTTAGTGGCCTCTTACGACACCCATGGGGTGAACAGGAATGGTGACATCTTGTATCCTTAATCCATCACATGGACAACAACTAATATTAAAATTCAACTGCGTGTAGTGTGATAAAAGTTATAATCGTTATATGCCTACTTCAAAAGTGAAAACGAATTATGCTTCCGTAACCAATATTTGTTTAAAGAGACGAACAAGTAATGGTATTCAAGTATTATTTATTTATTAGCGGAGAAATGGATCTCTATTAAGATGTTAAAAATACTAACAACAAGAAGATATTTATCTTTTAATCACTTCATGGGATAGGTAGTGAGGTATTAACGGGGGTACATCTTCAGTTATTCTGTATGTTAAGAGTTACAAATTATCGTTAATCAATATGTTTCTAAAGATTCGTATCAGCAATGGAAATTTACACAACTTTTATTGGTGACAATAAAAAGGCTTAGAGTGCGTACTGCGGGTGTAATATATTTTGTTTATGGACTGTTAACTATTTTATGACATCCGCAGTGGCAAATGAACAGATTTTTATTGAGAAAATATACATATTATTATAATGTTTATTGTTATGAGAAACGATAACTAGTGGCGTTGTCTGCGCTGTCAAATAGACTTTTGTTTTGTAAAGCTGATCCAAATGTGAATTAGTCATGAAGATCACCACATTTATATAAGTTGTGGCGATTTCCACATACAGCGCATCAAGAAAAGCATATGACAGCGCCATCTACCGTAGATACACTGAACTGCGAAGTAACGCACAACACGGAGTAACTATCAATCCTGCCCCCCTAGCCAAGTCACAAGCTTTCGCTTTTCTGCAATCGTTAACGCTCTTTCTTAAGTAATTTTAGAAAACGATAACTTGGTAGCCAAGTTGACACAAATGATTCGATCGCTCGTTCTACAATTTACATGGAAAAAACCTAAAATATAGTCTATGGTCTATCCATCTAAGAAACGCTAAAGTAGGTAGTCATGGTAACGTTGACATTGTTCATCAACAATTTTTATTGTCGATTTTAGTTGGCTGAATTATAAAGTGATAAAATGTATATAAAATAAAGAACAATCTGTTTGTAAATGGTTTATTATAATATCACAGTGCGAAATGTCGTTTTAACATTATTGTGACTTGGAAACATGAAGATCCTGCTTAAGGATTAACTTATAATAAATGACGTGATACCTCTTACATAATGAATTTATAGATAGAGCCAGACAGAACAAGTCCTCGTCTTATTGGAATTCATGGAAAGGTATGTAAATTATTAGTTATTCTTTGTTGTTTAAAAGTATCTCACTTCATCTCTTGAAAGTATGAAACAAATAGTGACGTGATAAGCGCCAACATGCAATAGTTATTGCCTATTTAATATTAAAAATATAATGTAATGGTTTCCTATTATGACATTTAGTTTTCTAAAAGACAAAGCACATACAACAACTTTCTTCATAGACACACACTATAAAAATTAATCTATCAAACATCTATAACTTCTGTGTACTATCTATAAATTAATTACATGATATCTATGTAATATATAATGTTGATGAAATTCATTTCAAAATTGACAGAATGAGTCACATATTCTCATTGACTCATCTTCGACAGCTTTTAATAGTCTACTGTTGGACATAAGCCTCTCCTGTGAAAGGAGACATTATTCTAGTAATGAATGCTTAATAGATAGATATGTTCTAATATGTGTGGGCAAACTAAAAGTCTGAAACCAAAAAAAAGCCCTAGCAATAAGCGGTGAGGACTGGACTGGTGATGGTCCTAGCAGCAGGCAAATGCTTACTGCTCTAGAAGAGAGGGTGTTGGCCTTAACGGGTTTGACTGTTGAAGTAGGACTGTACAACCACACTGTCCATTCTCTGTCCCAGATTATGTTTACTTATAGTCTCTTTGTTGTGACTCATCTACAGAATGAGAGGACCGATTATCACAAAAAATTTAATAGCAGGGAGGAACTTATAGTTTAAGTAATTATAATATAATTGTTTTTTTCAGCAACATCAGCCCCACTCCCTCTGGAGAAGTTCCATGCACAACCCTCGCATCTCAAAGGGGAGCGCCAGTGACGTCAAGCAAGTTCACGACCATAGAAACTCACCGGCTGTAACTAAAGGCAGACTGGCAAAAAAACTGGATGTGAGGAAACTGGAAAGGAGGCGAATAACATAGTAGACAATTGAAGCGAAGGATAGATACATTAAAAATTATTATAATTTGAAATGCACTGTATAACAGAATTTTAAATAAACAGAATATAATTATAAATTGTTTCAATGATATTTCAGAAAAAAATTTAGAAATTTTACCTCAGTTGAGACCATCATCATCATCATAAACTGTTTAATGTAATGATAGTTGCGGGTTACTAATCTTTTCCTTCACCTACATTAAAAATAGTGGTAATATAAATTTTTTGTCAATGACATAATTTATACATTGTTTTGTAATGTTTCTACTAGGTAAATAAACAAACACTGTAATAATAAAGCCTTTTAATGATTGTTTTAACATCTGAGTACATTATCAAATATCTTTATAAAAAATAAAAAAAGTATTATTTATAATAAAAAAAAATTCAAATGAAATCTTTATAGTCTCTTCTTTCTATCCAACACAAAAAAAAATCTATATCACGGGGAAAATAACCCACATAGGAAACACAATGTTTAATAACGAAGCCATTAACAATTAACATTATTTTAATCTATGTAATAAAGAATTTGGCATGGCTCTTCCTTCGATGACTTCACTTTGATTAGGCATATTCATAGCAGGTATGGGATGTTGCAAATTTATATTGTCTTCATTGTCATGTGTAGCAGAAAGTGGCTGTGGTAGTGGTATGCCAGCTTGTAACGCTAAATTGTGTAATACACAACATGCAGCTATAATATTGCTAGCTACATAGGCATGGTGATGAAGAAACCTGTCTCTGAGAAAACATCTCCACTGTGCTTTGAGTAATCCAAAACAGCCCTCAATGCAGTTACGGGCTCTCACATACTTTACAGTATAAAGTTCTTCCCTAGAACCTTGAACTACATTGAGAATAGGTGTCATTAGCCAAGGATGTTGTGAATATCCAGAGTCACCTGAAAAAAATAGTTTAAAAATTAGTTACCCACAGGAAAACTACTGAACTTTAAGGTAATAGAGCCATGCTGATTTCAGTACAAATGGGCCGGTTCTAAAATGATGCCACTATGTTGAGTTGTTGCATTATCTGCATTTCCATCAGGCAGAGGAGATTTCATTTTATAAGGCTCATACATAAAAATAATAATAAATATTTTTATTGTTACAAATACTAACCTAACAGCCATACTTGTTCATTGTTTTGATGAAGTTCACGCATATATCATTCAGCTCTACTTGAAGACCATATATGGGAATCATGTGTAGCCCCACCGAACTTTGCATTCACATTCATAATTCGCATATTACTATCACAAATCTGAAAACCAAATGAACATTAAGAAGTGTCATAATAGTCTAATACATGCTATTCTATAAAAAAATATAACAAGAAATCTACCATTTGAACATTCAGCGAATGATATCCTTTTCTATTGAAGTATACATGCTCTTCAGTAATGGGCTTTACCAAAGCTACGTGTGTACAATCTATGCAACCAATTACACCAGGCAAACCAAATCTTCTTTGGAACCTTGTAAAATAAAATTATGTTTAATACATGGTATGGTATATATTCAATTAAATATAGTTAGCTTGTTTGTTAAGTAGGTACTCACTCTTGTTTTATAGCTGTTCTCTCTTGTCGTGTAATAGGAAACCTAATCCATTTTGCAATGATAGCAGGGTGGTTCAAAGGATCAACAACTTGTCTTATGCACCGACTAGCTGTCCGTTGGGCAAGATGCTGAGTGACACCAACAATTCGCTGATAGGATCCTGTGGCTAGGAAACTAAGAGCGCACAATACTATAAAAACAAACATTAGGGATAAGAATGGTAAATAGTAATATAATATAATAGCAAAAATAGTCAATACTACGAAAACAGTTAGATTATTAACTTACCTTAACTTTTAAGGGAATCTCGTTGGTTCCCTTTAACGTTGTCTTGTTTTGGAGTTCTTGACAAAGGGCTTCGAAAGACAACTTGTCTAGCCGGAATTGCTCCACAAATAAATTGTCCGGCATTTCGCGGATTGTCTCGTTGCACTGACGATTTATGTGTCTTTTTCCACGTCTAAGCCATACTTCCTCATTATGAGCGCACCACAACATATTTACAGTATGCATTTTAATTATTTTAAATGTTCAAAATTATATTATGCAAATAAAATGGGTCTCGGTGGTCATATTAGACTGTGTTTATCTGTCTTATAGACGCCATTTTTAAAGCGATAACTCCAAATATTTTTGATCGCTTAGTGAACGTTCGATCGCATCGATATCGTTTCGCTTGCGTTTGTCAAAAGTGTAACTTGGCTAGCTTTTGAGAGCTTTTGTATGGAGTTTCGCATCGAATTTGTAGAAACGATCGCTTTCCATTCCATCACTACGAACAAACGTCAACTTGGCTAAGACTTTATAAATGGAATCAAGTCACGTGATCAAAACAAAATATTAGCCAATGACACACGAGAACGCGATTCGTTAACGATTGCAGAAAAGCGAAAGCTTGTGACTTGGCTGGGGGGCTGATCGCGTAATAGAGGTTCTCGCGCCGATTAGCATATATACAAATATCCCAACATCGACTGTAGGGCCGTGGCCCGCCAGGCATGATTACCTCGCCTGCTCGGAGGATTCTCCCTATGTGTTGGCGGGACATGACATCCCTTCCCCCACAAAGTAAAAGAAAGAAGATGCGAATAATCTATGCAGGCAAGTTGGGAGGCAGAAAAATTTATTTTCAATTATGTTAATGTTTCCTAAGGTGATTAGTTCCCATCTCTTATGATATTTCACTGTTCTCATACGTATTGACCGTGTATACTATACTAATAATCTATAATCATCTATATTCAATATACGACGTTCTCCCTTTGTTTAATACAAATAATTTGATATCGAATGTTATTAGTATATCCTTCAACATAATGTAATCACATACGTCACTTGCCAACAAAAAAGTATATTTGGAATAGAAAAAAAGTTCAAGAAGCAGCTATTTTTCTTAACTAAGTGATAAAATTTATGAATCAATAAACACAAAATGGCCTTTGGATTCGGTGTACGCGTGTCGCCCACTATGCTTCATACTTTTACGAGGTCGTCAAAAACATTTCAACTTCAACACAATTCTTAAGGCATTTTGGTAAACTTTATTCTCTAAAGGTTAAAAGTAGTTTTCGCATGGCAAGTTGATTATGCCAAGTTTGTGAAAGGAGTATCCCAGAATTCAGGGCAGAGGCAAATGTGCTAAGTTTACCATAAAAAGTCTGTAAATGTGTTATGTTTTGCATATTGATTTTAGTCGACGAAGCTGTAAATATAGGTTTCTGTACGTAAAAGTATTAAATTATGAAGAATGAGGCCTTAACCCTACGTAAATGTTAAATTATTAGGTTAATAGATTTTCTATCAAGAATATAACATAAAAACAATTTTCTTAAGTCGCAACGAAATAGAGTTACGTTGAAAAAAATAACATTTTACACATTTATGTAAAGTCCAAACTTAGTTAAGTTAAAACCTGTTGGATAAAAGTGTCAATCCTACAAACATTATAACGCGAAAGTTTGTAAGTATGGATGGATGTGTGTTACTCTTTCATGCAAGAACTACTGAACGGATTTGGATGAAACTTTATAGTAATACAGCTTATACATCAGAATAACACATAGGCTACTATTTGCCGCGATAACCTACATACACGCGGGCGGAGCCGCGGGCATCAACTAGTAAATAATACGACACATTGTTTCTCCTCGCACTATGAAAAACTCAACATTTTAAACAAGCGAATGAACCCTCCGTATTAATAAATTGTAAGTAAATTATTTGGGGGTTCTCTTTACTAGTTTAGAGGAAAACAAAGTACCAATTAAATGTGGAAGGAGCATGTTTTCGACGTAAAGTAAAATAAGAAAATAACTCGTTAGTTAAAATGGTTCCGTGATATTTTTGACAAGTAGATTGTGTTTCGATCGGTGGTGGGTACTACAGCGAGAAAGGCTAACTTCATACCTACACCAGAGTGTTCCCAACATTAATTCTAATTATAACCGCCGCTCGAATCACGTCCAAACTTGAGGAATAACTCTCGGGAACTATATATTAATTAAAATCTATCGGCGACTGTCGGCGCGCCTTGTGGTCGCAGGGCTGCGCTGAGTCAAAGTTAATTATTTACATTTATCAATTATGAAAGATTTTCAATTAAAACTCTCTGTGTGGATTGGCATAAACAGATTTGTTAGCGGTTTTACCCCATCGTTGAATCTTAGAAGATATATTTTCTCGTTATACTTGAAATATCGATTGGTACAAAAGCTTGGAATTGCTACAAATGATGCGAAGCTCAGTCGATGCATCACTATTTTCTTAACGCGAATGGACTGCAAAACGATTTTACCACAAATACTTGATACTTAATCTAAATGTGCATTCATGAGGTGACCGGTTAAAGTACGAAGTACCACCACCCTTCTCATCCTGGTCTATAGGAGTCGGCTAAGAGAAAAAACTACGCTGGAAAACATAATGACAAAGAATAAGAACACTTGAAATATACCACAGTCTATTCCGTCTGGCCTATGGTCTAAAAAACAAGGTATCGCATTCCGAGAGCGGCTCAATATGACGTCACTATCCAGTAATCACTTTATAGCAACATAACCCTAAATAATAATAATAATAAATAAATATTTCGGACATCTATCACACAACGCCCTCTAGTCCCAAGCTAAGCAGAGCTTGTGTTATGGGTACTAGACAACTGATACAAATACATATATACTTTTTTTCTGTAAATACATACATATTATACATAGAAAACACCCAAACTCCGAAATAAATATTTATAGATCATACAAACATTTGGTCCGACCCGGGAATCGAACCCGAGACCTCATGATCAGCAGTCGCATAAACCAACCGCAAGACCAACGAGGCAGTCTAAATGAACCAACCACAATGATATTATATAATATCATTGACCGACCATAACCAGCGATAGTGATGATGACGTCATCTCGATCTGTCTGGCTCGTCACTATATCTCGGAATGCCACATCTGGCGAAGTATATTGTTGTACCATGGTCTGGCCATTGTGGTATAGTAAGCTACAACTTCCTTTCTAGGGAGAGGCCTATGTTCATGAGTGAAGTGTTGTCTGTTGATGTGATTGATATGATTATAATGGCATATTTGTATTTTTTTTATTATGATATATGTAGTTATTTATCTATGTAAAGATATTTTTAAGTTTAAAAAAAAAGGAGAAGGTTATTAAATCGACTGTATTTTTTATGTTTTTTACCTCATAACTTTGGATTGAGAGAACCAATTTTCATGATTCTTCTTTTATTTGAAAGCTGGTGCTTCCCGTTGGTTTCCATTAAATTTTAGTTCAGTGCCAATAATGTCATCATGAGAAAACCATAAAGCCTTCAATTTACATTAAGTATATGCGCGACAAATTGACGAATAACTCAATATCACGCTAACCGATTTAGATTATTCTTTTTTATATTTGAAAGCTGGTGTTTTCCGTGTGGACTCATTCCAATTTGGTCCAGTTTTGAAATCGTTTTCAGTAAATCACCCAGTAAAACATAAATAAACGTTATTACTACAAAGTGTTTATATTGATAGTAACGGATGTAGTCTCATATGCTATTTGATTAATAGTCTGGACATTCAATTAGGAAAGTTACAGGATTATATCCAAACAACATTTATCGAAACGCAAGAATAATACCGGTCCCCGCTCTTCGCCAAACTTTCCCCTATCCCGTATAAATTATGTGAATAAAAACGACGGGAAAAGCAAACTGTTTGCATAATGAAATATTCTACGGCATTCAACAAATCATTTCCCGTCCCGACCGAACTAGTGATGTGACTTGATGCGAGTAAAGCGATTCGAATCGATGATTTAGTTGAACGTGGTTCACCTCATGTTTACTGAATGCAGTGCTTGCGTTGAAACACGCTCTCTCAACGACGGGGCTGTATGTTTATTTAATAATGTGAAATTTGATGCGATGTTGAGGTATTTTTGAGAGGTATATTTCGGTGAGATTTGAACCCACAATACTTGTAACAAAAAAGTGGCGTGGCAACCGCTTAATCACTAGGCCAACTCTGTGCTGTCTAAACAAGTACAATTTTAACAAAAATAAAACCGACTTCAAAGTTCTACTCGATTTCTCTTGGATGCTATCATCAGATATTAATGTCCTTATCATGGTACCACCGCTGGGACATCATCAAAATCGGTTCATAAACGACGAAGTTATCCGCGAACACACATAAAAAAAGAAAATATATATACGGTCGAATTGAGAAACCTCCTCCTTTTTCTTGAAGTCGGTTAAAAAGGTAATGTCTATCTTTATAAAATAAGGCCATGAAAACATGTTCTCAACAACCCAACCATTGAATTATCTCTTTATTTTTACACTTTTTACACACTCTTTAAGAAGCAAGTAAAAACACCACGTGGTGAAGATAGTCTAAAAAGTAGCTTAGGATACTCAAAATCGGTCCAGCCATTCTAGAGATTAGCTGAAACAAACAGACAGAGAGACAAAAGATTTTCTGATGTTAGTACTGTACTGTACTAGTGTAAGTGAAATTATAAACAGACACTTAAATGTGATTTATTTATATAAGTAGTTGTAGTTTTTTTAATAATATCTGCTTCTTTTAATACATTTTGTTATCATTGTTATTCTGTTAAACGATTAGGCAAACTGAAACTTTATTAAAATCAATCATGATTTTCTTTTGATTGATTTTTATTATGACCAATTTTCCCTGAAATTGTTATCATTTTCAGATGGTTCAAAGAACGAATTGGAGTGTAGAAAATGAACGTATGAAGTGCCCAATGCTCAAAAGGGCCAGGGTCGACTATCCATTTGTTCCTTTTGTGATTGGAAAAGTCTCAAGAGAGAGAATGACAGGCTAGCCATTCTAAGCTTCATTGAGATATAATTTTTAAAAACAAATCGATAAGAATCTAATTCATCTATTATATCATGTAGGATGAGGAGTTGGGTTATAAAATTGAAGATGAAAGAGCAGTTTTTTCTCATACTACACTCCACAGAACAAAAGAACAGCTAATGTCTTGATTATATGGTAACATGCAGATATAAATTGCAGTTAGTTAAAGTTGATATTAAATTACGATACTGCCTAATGTAAAACTAATTGAAATAGATACCACTATCAGATCCTATATGTTCACGTATGATTATTTTTAGTTACTTTGTCACCATAATTCTAAATCGACTAATCGAAAAATTTTGAAGATTTTTGATGTGTATTTATGTGAATCTGTAAGTGTATGAGACTCATGATCGGACTTAGTTTATGATTTGACAGTAACTACTTACACAGCAATAAATAGTAAGAAACTTATATAATATACGATCGTATGAAACTACCCATACACAGTTCAATTGCCTGATTAATTTTAGTACAGCACTAGTTAGAACGGATGGTTGCTTTTGTACAGTGTTGCCAGACGCCCCGATTTGGCGGGCCGATTTTTGAATCAAAATTGTAATGTAATGTACTGACGCTGAAAGTGAATTAGTTAATTAGCCGTATTGCTATAAAGTTAATAAAATTGGCAGGCTATAAAAAAAATACAGAACTAAGGATGATGTAGCGTCAAAACAAAAATATTAAGAAATACCTTTTTTCGTCGTTGTCGTGATTTCTGATTATATAAGTTTTTTTTTACTTGGTCCCGCTTTCGACGAAAGAATCCCGCTTCTTTTCACAAAAAAATTATAAAATACCGATATGTAAAAAAAAATCAGGCAACGCTGCTTTAGTACCACGTGATACATGCGAGTCCTATTTTATTTTATTAATTAATCTATGAACCATTAAAGTGAATTACTGTTCATATTTCCTATTTCACTTAGCTTTTTTTTATTTATCGTCTGTAAGGATAATTATGTATAAGTGTAGCGTCACTACACACGCTAACTCCCGTAGCCAGTACCGGCCGCTATCGACTGACATAACCAAAGTAGCTAAGCGGAAAGTAATAGCCGCTGTACGTCGTGAGCGATAAAAAATACGTTAGCGACTTCTTTGTAAAGTTTATTTAATATCTCGTATGTCGGTTTTGCGATACTAAGTACCCGTTACATTGTGTGGTTAACTATATTTAGGTGGATTGCAATTTAATAACGTTTTTAGAATAGGTAAGGTTTTTTTGGGGCTGAGTTATTTATTAGTTAAAATGTTTACTGAATGGTAGAGGAGAATGAATGAAGGAAACTCATTGCACCGGCCAGAAACCAATTTGGCAAAACCTAAATATAATTTTCACTTAAATTTTAGTAATCGACTTAAATAAAATTAATTTTAAAGTGTTAAAAAGTATGAAACAAATATAACCACACTAGAGTCCAATAACAGACTTATAAAAAATCACAATCTAAAAATAAATTATTACTTTTAATTTACTTTTACTGGCCGACATTTAATTATTGCTTAGAATAACAATGTTACTTAAAAGTAATTTACATTGGGGTCGAATAAACTTAAGTTGTAACGTGTCAAGCCTCTTATCCAAAACAAAGAAAAAACGGTCAAGTTGCGCCAAGTTTAATTACCTTAATAAATTTAACAGTGAGAAGTTTACGGCCGCTAAGTTTGCGATACACCTGAGGAACTAAACTCCTTAATAGAATATTGGAGGTAGTACGGAGGAGACCTTTCTTATAATACATGCGACGAAATAGCTTTGATTCCCTTGTGTATGATCACGGGACCACACTTTGTTTAGGTTTTTATCTTATTAGCGATAAATCTTAGCGCTGATAGAAAAAATAATTAAAATGCCGGATATTTGAAAAGACAATACTTTTAAATTAAAATTTGGGTTATAGTTAATTTGATTTAACATAAAAAAAAAACCTGTGTAAGAACAAAATACTGATCTTTACCAAGTACCAACTAGATCTAAAACAATAATCTACTAAAGAAGTACTTTAGCAGATTTCATATTTTAACGAATCAAGACAATAAAACAATAATTACTGTTTGATTAGTAAGACAATATGAGCAACTCGACTGATTTTAATATTTCCAGAATCATTCGTTAGAAATTCGTGACTAAATTTACTTTATATTTGCACAATGAAAGCCTCTTCGATCGAAATCCGAAAGGTTAAACCACTTTTATTACTCACGATACTCAAGAATAAAAATCCAGTTCGATGTGGGGAAGGTTGAATTACATTATGCATAACGAAGGATGGTCTGACAGTCTCGTGGCCCGACAATTGTACTTGGACGCAAATGAAACTCTTTGTACCGAATCTTAAGGGATTTACTCATGAAATTTCGACCTCAAAAGGACAAAAGTGAATAAATTGGCGCAATTTAAAGTAGGTACATGTTAATGACATTTTATATTCCATGTGGAACATCATAATGGTTTCTTACTAGGATGAAGAAATGTTGATAGTTGAAGCGTGTATTAAGTAGACATAGAATAAATGAGCACTAATAAAATTACCTTCATCTGATATGTTCAAATGTTCAGCTGTGCCCATTGTAATCTGCTATAGTTGTTTTATTCTCATTGCTTGGAAAAGCCTTTGTTTCTACTTATTCTTACCAGTCAACAGAACACGTTGAACCGTTTCACTTGCGGTTAACTACAAAGGTACTATGTAGAGTAACTATTCGTAGTTCACATGGGAAATTGAAAATAGTGACATAAGCATATTTTATGAAAGCCTTTTTTTATATATTAGCCCTGCTAAAATTACTCTACTCTGCCTGATGGAAAGCATAAGCAGAATTCAAGAGTGGTGGTCACCATACTGCGAATGCACACAATGCAACAATGCAGCATGGTGACCCACACCATGGTGGGCTAGTGATGCTTCTGCATCATTGGGCCTCCGGTCTCGCACTCACCAACGAAACACGACAGCGCTGTCATTTTACGTTGATTTTCTGTGCGAGGGTAGTACCGCCCCGGTCGAGACGGCCAGTTCGTGCTCAAATCAGCGTGGCTCTACTACCTTAGAAATCGCTCGTGGAATTATAGTTTATATTCGATACTGAAAACGTACACTTTAATACTTTATAATTTAAATTCGAAAGACTAAGTTGATCACTAAATTGAATTGAGAAACAATATAACCATCGAGACGATAGCAAAAAATATATTGTTGCTTTAACTGAATGACTGCTTACTGACTGCCTCGTTGGTTTAGCGGTAATTGTCATTAATTACATAAAATTTCCAGTATTACAAAACCTATAAATAAATCGTAACTATGTATAACAAATTTAAAAGTAACAAATAAATTCGTACATAAGAGCCCCTAAATATAATTGTATAGAATGGGTACGCCGGAGATTTTTCCTTCCTTTTCTTAAGTACGAGTATTTGCAGAGTTTGAGGATCGTTCCGCTAATACTTTGGCTCAAATTAAAAGTTGTGGCAGGCCCTCTCTCTTTTGAATGATAGATTGAATTGCTGATATAATTTATTTTCAACAATTTATTTCCAGCATTTCTTAGCCGGGAAATTTGTTCACAAATATTTTTTTCGCAGTTGTATATATTTTTTAATATTACATTTTACAGCTATTACTATTGAAACTGTAATGTTCCCAAAAATATAGGTGGATATTTTAGTATTGGCTTTAGACAATTAGATATGTAAATATATTCTAGAACCCAACTCACTTGTACTAATTGAACTATTTTAATTACCTAAGTATACACCTGACCGGTAGAAACGGTAGTATTGGTAGAAATGGTGGAATAAGTACAAGTGAGTTTGATTCAAGAATTTATTGCAATAAGTTCTATCAAGTGCCGACAATCGAGAGTATAAAGATGTGTAAATGGCGTAATTATTTGCATTGTATTTGTTGTATTACCTCTATTACGAGCACCATTCAAAACATGGTGACGTTTATCTATACATACAAATAAATAAAATTGGAGTGTCTGTTTGTAATATTAAAATAACAGCTTTTTAATTTTTCCAGGTTATCTCTGGAACGGCTTGATGGATTTTGACGGGACTTTCACTGTCAGGTAGCCGATGATCCAGAGTCTTAAATCCAGAGACTTAAGACTACTTTTTTTAGACTCACTTGGCTCCGCGGCGTTACTCGCGGTACAACAATAACCGCGGGCAACACCGCGGGGTTCAGCTAGTATAGTATAAACAACAAAGCGTCAGACCTCTGTTTGTTGGAAATTAAAATATCTTTTAAGTCCTACCCTTTTTAGCGACTGCTGATCACGAGGTCTCGGGTTCGATTCCCGGGTCGGACCAAATGTTTGTATGATCTACAAATATTTGGTTCGGAGTTTGGGTGTGTTCTATCTATAATATGTAGGTATTTACAAAAAAAAAAGTAAATATGTATTTGTATCAGTTGTCTAGTACCCATAATACAAGCTCTGCTTAGCTTCGGACTAGATGGCGTTGTGTGTTTAGATGTGTGAAATGTGTGTGAAATATATTGAGGCAAAGGAGATGACCAGAGAGAGAGAGAGAGAGAGAGAGAGAGATAGAGTTGAGAAAACAGCACATGAAGACAGCAATTGTAGTTTAGTTCTAGCAGCTAACTTTTTTTTATACAGTTCATCATAAGTATAACAATAAATAATGAAGTTTTATCCACTTTTACACGTTTAAAAATACAACATAGTTTTCATTGCTAATTATGGTCTCTAATTGAATCAACTTTCTCTTCTATCAGTATTTTACGGTGGTCCCCGAGCTATTAAATAAATACTTAAAAGTTCTATTATTACAAGTAGTTGCAAATAAACACTTTAATAAAATATTCTTTCAGAATTAATTATTCAATTTTCGCGTACATACATTAAATGTAAGTGGTTATATATTATTGTAAATAGAACTGGATGGATTTATAACTAAGTTAACAAGTAGACACGCACTCCACCAAGCTACAGAACGGAACCGATGGAGACAACTGGTTGACGGAATCAAACGCAGTCACGATCTTCAGCAGTGAGGAAACGACTGCAGAGAGAGAGAGAGAGACATACATTCAATATTCTTAGAAAAAAATAAGGTTAGTGCTAAGCTAGTGATTGAGTGAATTTCTTAAGTAAGAATAACCACATGTCACCTTTTGTGAATTTATTAAAGAACCATACGCTATGAACTTTACCGAATCATCTATACTAATATTATAAAGCTGAAGAGTTTTTTTGTTTGAACACGCTAATCTCAGGAACCGCTGGTCCTATTTGAAAAATTATTTCAGTGTTGGATAGTACATTTATCGAGGAAGGCTAAAGGCTATATATCATCACGCCATGACTAATAGGAGCGGAGCACCAATGGAGAATGTTTCAAAAACTAGAGAAATTTATCACGCTTCGGACAATAGGAGACGCAAACGAGGTCGCGTGGGTCAGCTAGTTATTGTAATAAACGTAGCCGTCATGGATGTGTGTAACTTTTTTATTCTATGGTCTTCTCTAACAATAGCCTGCTGTTGCATTTTATATAACGAGCTATGTGATGTCGAACCCAGTGAAAATAGTTGTAGCTATTGTGGAATGGTCAAGTAAAAGAATATAAAAAAAAGGCATGCATTTGCATACGCTTTTGGCGATATTTTAATTTGTCGCATTAAATGCAACTTTGACGAAACCTTTACCTTGATTTTCTAATTAAGGTTGATTTGAAAAAAACATCCAAAATACAAGAAGTCTATAACTAATTAGGATAGATAGTGATTTCGTTTTACAAATGGAAACATACATACATAACGTGTGAGATTTACTAGCATGGAGCAAGTGAAATAATGAAAAGCAAACGGATTTTGTTTCAATATCGGTGATATTCATAATTTATTTAAGCATACCCTTAAAAGAGGTATAATGTTGACCGATTGGTTTACATCATACCTTAAGTACGGATCCTTTTAGCGCCTGATCTCTCCCCAGTTCTGTCCGATAACCGTCCCATCGGATTATGAGAGTAAGGGAACAGAGAGTGCACTCGTGTTTTGCTCACATACTTGTGCACTATAATAACTCCTGTGTAGTTGGGTGGTCGCCGTTGTGACTGACTTCCGTAGCCGAAATCGGCTAGGAGAATATCAGTACGGATATTTGTCTTCCAGCAACGTAACGTATACCATAAATATTAGACACATGCAAGCAAGACCTGGTACAATCACAAACACGTAGCACACACTACACTGGACTATGTCCAACTACATCATTCAAATATAACCAGGACGTTTGGTACGAGTCGCAATCCTAGTCACGTAGAACAAACGATACTTGTTCACAAACTGGCAAAAGTTTTGAATTGGAACTAATACATTGTTAGTTTGTGAATATTTTCACTGTACTTTGTTGCTAAAATCTACCACTTTTTATGGCTACTACAACTGTATGTTTGATCCTAAATGTGTCATAGTTTCTATATTAATATTAAATTAAAAAAACTAGGAAATAATAAAAAATCAAACGTTAAAATAATCCTCCGTTGTTGAAATAATCATCGCCTAGACTGTCTGTCTGTAATAATAACATTAGCTATATAGCCCTTCTTTCACTAAATTATTTTAGCAATTGGCTTAAACGTAAAATGTGCTTAAATATTTTTTTAAATATTCTTAAAGTTAATCTCTGTACAAAGGTAAGTATAAGAAGTAAACACTATTTACCAATCTATCTATCTTAATATCCAAGTAACTCAGTATTGTTTACTGTTAGACCCGAGAATCTAATCCAACACCTCAGTGCAGCAGTCGCATACGTTGCCACTGTACCACCAAAGCAGTTATGTTCAATATATTTTTGTATTCACCGCTTGCTTACAACACGCTTTTATAAAATTTGTTTATGAACGAGAAACAGTTTACAGTGAGGTGTACACATGAATTGCTAACGTGCGTTCAACTTGCACATAACACTTGGATTTTATTCAGCTCAAGTATACAATAGAGTTACGAGGTACTATGTTATTTCTTTGATGCATACTAGAGCCTCAAGGATTTAATTTAGAAGTAAAAAGGCAATAATAAGCTACCGTAAAGTATGTTAAGGATCATGGCTTAGTAGTAGCGTACTAGGTTTACACATTGCATAGATAAACAATACTAGTTAAGTTAGTCTATCGATCTTGGGTTTTCGTACCGCGGCGGGTAGTGGATGCCCTAAGAGGAAAATCCGGCAATGGTCTTTCTACAGAGCTTCGATACCGGCTAGTACTTGGGTAGTTGAGGTCGATGGCACTCTTTCCATATAAAAAATCGAAGTTCAGTCATGTCGTAGTAGACTTACACTATCTAGACGACTATTTTTTTTTATGCAACAGAAGGCAAACGAGCTGCTGCATCACCTGATGGTAAGCGATTACCGCCGCCCATGGATACTTGTAACACCAGAGTTGCCAGCCTTTGGGGGATGGGGAGAGAGATGAGGGGATGGGGAGGGGGATAAGGGGAGGGTTTGGGGTATGGGCCTCCGGTATCAAACAAACACAGCGCAAGCGCTGTTTTACACCGGTTTTCTGTGAGGCCATGGTATCACTCCGGTCGAGCCGGCCCATTCATGCCGAAACAATGCTCTCCCCCGCGTGGCTTATCTGACTACTACTAGTATTAATAAAAAATAATATTATTAATTCTCTTAGAATTACATCTTAAAATCACTTATCATTGATATTTATTATTAAATTGCTATAAATACCACTTGTATAGGTAATCATATCACTGAATCGTTTCTAGTGAACAGTGGAACAGGGTTTTTCAATTTACTATGAGGAAATTGAATGTTTTGTTATAAACGATGACAACTTATAAGGTTTCTAAAGAAATGTCAAAACATTTTACGTATTTGACTACCTGTATACATTTACAATAAATAAAGAAATAATATGGACATATTGTGTCTGAAATGAATAGATAATAAAATAAATAAGTGTATAGATATTATCATGAAAACCTTGTGTCTGTTTCCGAACTGTTTCCTTTTTTGGCTCGAGTATCTGATGGATCTGACCGATCGAATCCTTTTGTGGAGTGTTTTTGATACAATATTTTGTTTGCAAATTTTTGACGAGACAAATGTTTTAAGTTTTCCAGCAATTCTGCTAGTGAGGTCTTGGTTTTTTTGGTTTCTGAATTATTTACAACAAATTTTATGTTAGAACAAAGTGCATTTGTTGTTTAGCTGTAAATTCACGAATATTGTTTTATTAAAACAACTTTAAACGTTAAACGTCATTTTGTTTCAATTAAAATGCACAAATTCTGATCATTACAAATTCATTGTAATTTTCTTAGCCTCTTAAGCTGGTTCACATCACACATCTCAGCTGAAAGACGTCCACTGTTGAACATAGATTTCCCCTTCTCCACAATATTCGAAAGAATCAATCCGAAAAAGTCGGTCATTTAAAAATATAATAAAAAAAAATATATATATTAATGTGCTTACACTAACGAAAATCTTTTTAAGGCTTTATCAGGCAACTAAACACTCTTTCAACTATTTTTAAACCATAATAAAGCAAGATAATGTGTATGCAACATAGTTACGTTGTTCATTCGTCTCTTTCAATCTTGTCCAGTCGCTCAGAGTGGCAACACACTCGTATCTCTCTAATTACATGTGCCTATAGGCGACGCTAGTTATCTTCAATTAGGTGACCCATTTGTTCGCTGGGTCGCAACTCTAGGAAAAAGAAATCAAAAACTAAAAGTATAACAAGTTTTCTAAGCCACCTTTAAGTTACATGTAGCCAGTGTTCTCCTCAAATAATAGTTCCATTCTTAATGTCCCATTACGATTAACTCGCCCTGAATCATTTCAATTTACGTTCGTTTTTTCCCCGCAGTTAGTATGCGCGTATGCTGTCAGAATCACAACAGGAATATTTCTTCAGTGAGCTCGTAAATACTCACTGCTTGTTATGAGTACTTATGGCGAATATAATTCATCTCACCCTGGGTGAATGCAGGGTTAGCATAAGCGATTCAGGATAAATATTTTTGTCGAATAACGTATGAGCAGCTTGACTATTGGTGCACTAGTCGCTTTCAATCTGACGGTAAATACAGGGCAGATGGTATTCCCTCTTTTAACATATTCTTCTATACCCGTGTATTATATACTTCCATTTAGTGCTGTGTTGTATTATAAGTAAAAAGTAAAAACTAAAACCCAACAACGACAAAAAACGACGCTGAAAAAGCATGAAACAAGTTTCAAAAGCCGTAGTCACGCGTTGTTAAAGTGTTATGGACTATGGTACATTACTAAGTTTCAAAAGCCGTAGTCCACGTAGGGTCAGTCGGTCAGTTCAGCGTCTTTCTTGTCGTAGTTGAATTTTAGTTTTTACATTTTTTTATATAAAATGTTTTGGTGCCTCTATAATATTAATTTCTTTGCAAAGTAAATTTTTAAAATAGGTACCATAGAAATATCACAATTATCGAATAAATACGGACAAAGTCTCGAGAAAATGCTAATCTTTATTATATATATATATAATTCTTCTGTGAGTGTGTATGTCACTGAACTACTCTCAAACGACTGGACCGATTTTGATGAAATTTTTTGTGTGTGTTCAAGGGGATCTGGGAATGGTTTAGATTCACAATTTTGTCCGCTGGGCAATGTTTTTTTAATTAATTTTTAATTTATTAGTAGTTATGGCAAAACGACGTTTGCCGGGACAGCTAGTATAATATATATATATGTTTGAAATGTACAAGTAACGCCCTTTCGAATGATACCAAACACGACATATTATACATACGATATTTATCTAAAATTTATTTTTAATACAGTACTTTATGTCGGCTAGAGGGCGCCACATTAGATTCAGTGGCACATCTTATAGCCTATAACCAGCAGACAATCATGCTTCTAATGAGTAGTCAAGGAGCTATGAGGGAACAAATGAACTTATATACATACATACATCTCGTTCAAACCAATTTTCGGTGGAAATTTGCATCTCATGCACGTCATATATTTTTTTTAGATTTATCATTCTCTTATTTTAGAAGTTACAAAAGGGGGGGTGACACATTTTACCACTTTGGAAGTTTCTCTCGCGCAAAATATTAAGTTTAGAAAAAAATTATATTAGAAACCTCAATACCATTTTTGATTCTGTTGGTACCCCACAGGTAAAAATTGATAAAAAAAAAGTCTTTGAGTTCCAGTTATAAGTATGGGGACCCGCAAAATTTATTGTTTTTATTTTCTTTATTTTTGTTTGTAAATCTTAATGCGGTTCATGGAATACATCTACTTACCAAGTTTCAACAGTATAGTTCTTATAGCTTCGGAAAAAGTGGCTGTGACATACGACGGACAGACAGACGGATAGACAGACATGACGAATCAATAAGGATTTAGTTTTTTGCCTTTGGCACGGAACCCTAAAAAGCGGTTATTTTAATATTACAAATAATTTTATTTATTTGCGTAGATTTCATTTTATTTTCCTTTTTGGAAAAGAAATGAACAAACTCAGTAATCTGTAGCACCAAAAAAGAAACGTTGGGTAACCCTATACGATACAAGGTTTCATTCTCATTCCCTGCGAGGGAACACTTAATCAAGTCACGGGTATTTATGGACTTCTTACGTATACAGAAAATTATTTTCATTAAGTTGACAGTACACGCATATATTTGGGCGATGTAAATTCAACAAATTACCGAAATGTAATGATGCCTCTTTATAATCGTATCAGTGTATGTGTAGGTAGTTCTAAAAACTTATATAGTTTATTCAAGTTTTGTGTTACGAGTTATGTATGTCCAAGCGTGTAACGAGAGCAGTAGTATAGCAACAAACAGGTTTGCATTAGCCAATTTACTTGAAAGTAAAACAAATTATTATCAGCTCGTTCCAGACTTATCTCCCAAGGTACAACACAGAGTCCAGTCTGTTGGTTTCTGCATCCAGTCTCGGCCAATCCTCTTACGTAAGTAGTCCCGTCACCTGGGCAGAGGGAGTCCCATACTACGTTTGCCAAGACCCTGTCCCTACTCTAGAACATGCTTACTTCAGCGATATAATATGTGACCAGCCCATTGCCACTTAAACCTACTAACTTTCAGAGCTATGGCGGTCACTTTGGTTCTCTGACGATAAAACAAATACTGTATGCTAAAACTTCCGTGTGCTTACAGAAAAATACGCAGTGCCATTCCTGTTTACCTTGTGGATGTGGTAAGAGCCTGCTAAAGGAGCATAATTACGCAGCATACTGTAAAGAGACGGAAAACTTAAAGTTTTTTCTGTACCGTGGCAGCGCCACGCTTCGGCATGCGTGGGCCGGCTCGACCCAAGTGATACCACAGCCTCACAGAAAACCCGTGTGGAACAGCGCTTGCGCTGTATTTTACCAAGTGAGTCAGGATACCGGAGGCCTTTACCCCAACCCTTTTCCCATCCTCTTTCTCATCCACCAAAGGCCGGCAACGTACTTGTGACGCCTTTAGTGTTGCGGGTGTCCATAGGCGGCGATAATCGCTTACCATCAGGAGATACGTCTGCTCGTTTGCCCCCTATTATATATAACAAAAATACTAAAACCGTCTGGTTAACGTAGTATAGCAGGTAAAACTTTCTTTCTATGGAAAGGTCAGGTATGTCTGTCAGTACTTTTAAATCCCAGCAGTAGACTGGATATCAATAACAACTTAAAGTTTTCTCAAATTAAGCAAGAAGTAATGAAACGTTAAAGTAAAATTAAACTATCAATTTATTTACTACGCAATCTGTAACAACGATCCTTGTCATATTCTATGTAATCAAGTGAAGCGCCTTTTACTGATCTGGTCATGTATTTATTGAGGTGCGACAGAAATTCTTAACGGTTCACTGAGTTTTAATCAAGTTATAGATAAATTTGTTAACGTTGGCCCTGAAGTTTGAGATCTGTCTTAACAGTCTTAACAGACTGTTTATACAGTACTAGCTTTTACACGCGGCTTCGCTCACGCAGACTTTCGTCTCCTGATTTACCCCCTTAGGGGTGGAATTTCCAAAATTCCTTTCTTAGTGCTCACTTACGTTATATCTAGAACCTACATGCAAAATTTCAGGATTCTAGCTTCAGCGGTTTGGGCTGTGCGTTGATCTCTGGGTATGTCAGTCAGTCACCTTCCTCTTTTATATATATAGATTATCATTTTATGTTTCACTGAAGCACGTGTAAAAGCCGCCCAGATTAGTTATTTTTAATGTGTTACCTATTGTCTTTCGCTTACCTTTAATCTGTGATAGTAATGTTGTGAAAGATACGGAAGTTTATAACACGGTGCCAGGTGTTTAATTTGACGAATCAGAACGCGTGTTGACATAGTTGCTCATCCAACTATCTGACTATTATGAAGCTGTGTGGGTGTCATGTCCCTCAAACACAAAGTGAGGATTTTCTAACCAGGCGAGGCGTAGTGTCATGTCTAACGGGCTTCGCCCTGATTGTTGATATGCTACTCAGTGCTAGAATTTCTAAATAGCGATATGGGATTAGCAGTTACTCCGTAGTTCAGTGAGTCTTCAGTAGATGGCGCCATAATATATTTTCGTCAGGCTGTATGTGGGAGTTCCAACAACTTGTCCTTTTTATACAATACGAATTCATCGGTAGTTTTTCACAAAATCAGAAATCAAAGTGCGATAGACTTCATTCGATTTCAAATTTCCTCACAAAAGTAATGTTTACATTAGAGACATCGACAGTTCAAATGTTTCTTTCAATAATAATGCTATAAGAAGTCTAGGTACATAATAAGTAAATTGATAGGCAACGGGAAGGCTCCGCTATTCCATAAATAGATAGTACATTCTTGCCGAATTGATTGTTAAAATCATAGCACTGAACTAATATTGACCTAAATAATTTAGATTCCTAAGTTGATAAATGCTTAATTTAGCAACGTTTACAGACGATATTTTGTTAAGAATTTTAGATATTAGTTGGAGAATTCATTTTCCATAAACTGAAACTAAAGATATTCACTTTTAAATTGTCTATTATAGTTGTTGTAAAAATATAATTAAAAGCAAGTTTTCAGTATTTCAATTTGATGAATCATTTATCTGTTGGTAGTTTTGACTAGCCCGTTGACCTAGTGGCTAGTGATCTTGACTAATATGCCAGAGCTCGCACGAGCCTTATGGTGCGATGAGCTCAATTATCTGTTCTGTGTCTGGGTGTAATTTATCTATGATATGTACATTTATATTTAGTTTTCATTTATATTTATTTAGTTTATAAATATGCTGCAGTTTCATAACCATTTCCAGGTAGTAGAACCACGCTGATTTCAGTACGAACGGGTCGGCTAGACCGGCTACTACCCTCGCATAGGAGATCAGCGTAAAATGACAGGGATCGTGCTGTCGTGTTTCGTTGGTGAGTGCGAGACCAGAGGCACAATGATGCAGAAGCATCACTAGCTCGCTATAATGTGAGTCACCATGCTGCATTGTTGCATTGACTGCATCCGCAATGAGTATGGTGACCACCACTCTTGGATTCTGCTTTAGGTTTCCCTCAGGCAGAGGAGAGTATTTTTCATAAAAATGTTTTATATAAATTAAATGTGTATAATCCGGATTTTATTGTGCAAACGGTATGAAAAATGTGGTGGGTTCTATCCCATATGGAAGAACACTTTGTGATACTAATTGTTGTACTGAGTTTAGGTGTTCTTTGTGTTCGTTTCTTATATGTTTGTGAAGTCCCCCGGACACAGGATTTATATTCCTAAGCGAGAGTTGTCTTTTTAAAAAAGTATAATAAATAAATTGGAGGTTAAAGCCTACGACGCAACATTTGCCAAAAATAGTACATGACAGTACCTAATAGTATTCAAAATAAGCATCGTATTGCTTTTTTTATAATCTTATCTTAAACTTCATTACAGGATAACTCAACCATCAAAAGGTTAAGTCGATTCAGTCTCTAAGCGCTTTTACTCTTAGAACAAAGGAAAATGTTGTTCTTCCAGCATATTCTTTTAGAAATATAATTTTAGATTAAATGCACTTAGAAAAAAAAATGTAGCGGGGAAGTTCGTCAAAGATGACAGTTATATTTAAAAAAAAAACAGGTGGCCGACAGGACTACGTGGGCCGGTGGTGACAGGGATTCAGTGTATTCTTTGTCATGTATTTTTTGTAACTCATACATTGCAGCATAAGTTGAGTAAATAGATTGTCAAATATGACAAAAAGTTATGGGTTTTTAATATTAACGAATTTTTTTTGTTTATTATAACATCATAAGCCTAATAGTAGTATTATAATATGTGCGCTGAGTCGCGTAACCACCCTAAATGGTGTTGCTCTTTGCGACTTAGAGCCCAACAACATATATACAACGAAAGGTCTATAGACACGTATGAAATTGAAGGAATTATCCTCTAACTCCAAACCGTTGAGGAATTGTACCGTCCATCATCAGCTTACCTAAATAAGTTGAAAGAATACGACTAAAAGTAATAATATTCTAGCATAATTTTTTCGTATGACTGTTTTTGCCCAATAACGTTGTGGTTGGCTTTAAATCTACGATGACACCGCAATTTTTATTATAATATGGCTGTCATCAGACCTCTAATGCTTACAAAGTTTTATAGAAAGACCGTTGTTGGACCTTTTTGGCTCCAACTACCGACAACTCAACGTGCTCTCCGAAGCATGGAGGGATCTCAATATTTTGATTATGGAATTCATCATAGATTGAACTGACAAGGATGGCTTAACTTAACAATGCCCACCTTATAGTTTTTTTATAGTTTAAGCGAGTTGCAGTAAACTGCATCATGTTTCTAAATCAATTCATTTTTTTATTCTGTACGCGCTTATTTGAAATAAAATAAATGGGGGTTTATGTAATCTAGAAAACAATTGGGTATTTTCTATGTATAATATGTATGTATTTACAAAAAAAAGTACATAAGTATTCATATCAGTTGTCTAGTACCCATAATACAAGCTCTGCTTAGTTTGGGACTAGATGGCGTTGTGTGTTAGATGTCCAAAATATTTATTCATTTAATTTGATTATATTTTAATTATTACATCTACAATCTCCACTACTCGACCAAGTACGAATACCCCAATGTACAGTGAACATTTCGATGTTCACTGTACATTGGGGTAATTCGAGCTAAACTAAAACCAGTGGCCTCGGGATAAATCCTTTATATATATTGTGTTCTTAGAAATCAGTCTAGGCTGAAGTTAACTAACATACAGTATTTAAAACATAGAACAATTGGAACTTTGAATTCATAACCTTTATTATTCGTAACCTATATTTATAACATTACATTTACACGAAATAGTTGAGTTTTGCAAATAGAGTATCCACCATATTCTGTGACCTTATAGCAATGTACGTATATAAATTTTACCTTTTGTTATATCGATATAATCGATAAAAAAGGTGTCTGCTGTCATGTGTGACTCCTTAATAATTTACAGTCTTCACTACAGTACAGAGGTAAACGCAAAGCCGTACAGTTAATTTTGAACGCCACTCGCGTTCATTTCATTGTAATTAAGTAATACTTATAGTTTATGTTTTATTTCTTATAAATTACATAAGAATAATGTATGGTTGAAACGTGACGTAATTAACCTTAATGTGTTTTATATTTATTACTAGATCTATTTCTTAGACTAATATGAATTCACCGTGCCGGTGCCTTGTTATTTAGTTTTCTTCTAAACTTTCTTACACCAGTATTGATGTCTGGCTTAGCAGATAAAATTGACTCCACTGCGTGTGAAATGTCCAAAAAATCCGCTTAATAGCGCTAATCTACGGTATTGTGCCTTTGTAATTATCTTATGAGTAACGCTGCGAACCTACTGAAGAGTAACAGTGTTGAGAATACACCTGGAGACACCCTATATCCAGTTAGTGGCGGGCCCACTACTAGGGAGACATTGAAGAACCGCTGCACAGCTGAAGGATATGTGTGAGTCCTTTGTTTCCTAAACTTTAGCGTATTTTCGTTTTTATTAAAAAATAGATACAGTCCACTTAAAAATGTCGAAGCTTGTAGAATAACATATTTGGCGTGACCAAAAATATTTACATTATATTCGTGCAACATGAGTATAAAAGACTATGTTGGTATGCTATCCTTTCGATGATTCTGTCATGTCATTGAGAAGGAGGCCAAATACGTTTTTCTTTCTGTACTTATCAAATAGATATCAATGTCGATCAATCATAAATTAGGAAAATGAAAATGATTATTTTCTCTAGTTCACCCGTAGTAGGTACATAGTATGTTCTCACTTAGAGTTGACACACACTTAGGGGATAAGCCGACGGTCGTCCATCTTTGTTTAGCCTTAAATGTATTGATATGTACTAAGCCTTGAACGAATACTCGTCCCCCTATTTCAATAGTAACTTAACCGGTTCTTTGAGTGCTTGCTAACTCGGAATATTAGATTTCGCAAGATTACCGCAGACAATTTCTTATTTCTAAGGGAGAATATTAAATAAGACTTGTCGTCGTATAGTCTCTGACGAGAAAATATTTTGCTGTTTTTTGCTACTTATATTATAATTTGGATAATAAGGCAAGAAAGGCTACAAGCCCATTATAGAGTAACAGGGATCACTTATACTGAATAAGTACCTGTTTATTTTTTCACTTTCCGAAATCCCCTCGGATATCGCCCGGTGGCATGTCAGACCCGAATCTGAACAAGTACCTGGATTCAGTTCTACCTAACTGAGGACTAAAATAGGTAGAGTAATATATAACATATTATTCGTTTCATCTCATTCATCAATATTATGAATAGTCTTGAATAGTCTACTATCGAACATGGGGCTCTCCTGAGAAAGGAGGCTTTACTCTACTATACAATACATCTCATTATACATATTAGTCAGTCACATTAAACACGCTCAGACTTTTTTGTTTATATATGATCTTTATTTTTTTAGTAACAAAAGTATTTTTTAGTAACAAATCTAGGGAAGCAGGCACCAATTGCTAGGATGACTCGCGAGTATAACCTTGTTTCACTTCCTTCGGAGAATATAGACATCTTTTCTAACAGTTTTGATGAAGTAAAAAAAATGTTCAAGCTTTTATACTGAACTATGTTTGAACGATATTTATTTGTTGACATACCTACCTGCTAAAATTAAAATAAAATAAATATTTGTGTGTACGTGTGTGTGTATTGTGTTTGTTTTGTAATTTTTTGTTTCTTTTATTTTGTACAAACAATTGCTTTCCCTTTCCCTTGCAGTCATTTTTAGTTTTGTATTTTTTGTAATTTTTGCAATTTTCATTATGTTCATGCTGTGATCTCCCATAATTGTGGAAGCACAAGACATAAGATTTATTATTTGATATAAAACTAGCATGTAAAGTGTATTCCTTGTCGTAGGTCCATAATTAATAAATAAATAAATAAATGAAATTTGGAATTTTATGTTTGCCTGGCAACTGACCTCTCCTCAGAAGACATAAACTTGTTTATGTGACTGGATCAAAATAAATCGTGGCTATCTTTAATGAACTATTAATTTTACAGACAGACAGACACCCAGAAGATTTTTCAACACCTTACAGACCACAGGCGAGTGTCTATTAGGGACTCCTTTTATAGTAAGCAATAAATAATAAATTGTTACACCTTATGTGGGTGCTACATGAACATAAATACTTTAACTTTTACGTGACTGAGTGAGCAAGCCTCAGGACACGGAAGCGAGCCAGGTAGTGAGCTGCGGGCTGCTTATGAAGACTTCTCTGCTGGGATTTATCCACACAACCCAGGATGTGCACTCTTAAATCAAACGGTTCTGCCCGGAACCATGAACCCTACACAGAAAATACATCTCCTAGACACACATTCAAAGAAATAAAGATATGGTTAAGATTATTTTTATAGGTTATATTTGATTTTTACCTCAGACGGGGAATTGAAGATTTCGGCAGCTTTTCACTATTCACAGCAAACAAACAATCACTAGGTTGTTATAGGTTTTCACCACAACGACCCATGTCGTGCGGCGTTCCGCAGGGGTCTGTCCTTGGACCACTCCTGTGGAACGTGGGGTACGACTGGGTCTTGCGGGAACGTCTCCCCCCCGGGCTGGGCGTAATTTGTTACGCCGATGACACTTTGGTCACAGCTCGGGGGGCAAACTTCCAGGAGGCGGCGCACCTGGCCACCGGGGGTGTTTCTCAGGTGGTCGGGCGCATCGAGGCGCTGGGCTTGCGGGTGGCCCTGGACAAGACGGAGGCCCTGCTCTTTCATGGGCCCCGTCGTGGTCCACCCCCCGGCGCCTCGATAGAGGTCAACTCGGTCCTCGTACCGGTTCGGGCCCAGATGAAATATCTGGGTCTGATCCTGGACGGTAGGTGGCTCTTCGACGAGCACTTCCGACAGCTTGGTCCAAAGCTGGTCGACGCTGCCTCCGCCCTTGGGCGATTATTGCCCAACTTGGGCGGAGCCAGCGTCGCAACGCGACTCCTGTACACGGGGGTGGTGCGGTCAATGGCGCTGTACGGCGCACCGGTGTGGGTGGCGGCTCTGACCGCCCTCAACAAGGCTCGCCTCTGGCGGCCTCAGAGGGTATTGGCGGTCAGAGCCATACGCGGATACCGCACGGTGTCGACCGAGGCGGCGTGCGCGTTGGCCGGGACACCCCCGTGGGATTTGGAGGCGGAAGTGCTCGCCGAAGTTTATCGACGGGTGGCTTCTTTCCGGGCGGAGTGTGGCATTCGCCCCCCGCCCGAGGAGGTACGCGAGTGGCGTGAAGCCGCCCGTCGAGCCACGATGGCTCGCTGGTCGCACCGGCTGGAGACTCCACGCGCTGGCTTTGCCGCCGTGGAGGCTCTCCAGCCGGTCATCCACGAGTGGGCAGGGCGGCAGCACGGGACTCTTTCCTTCCGACTGACGCAGGTGCTTTCCGGGCATGGATGCTTCGGGAAGTACCTGCACTCGGTCGCCAGGAGGGAACTGAGTCCCGCCTGCCACCACTGCGACTGCAGTGAGGACTCGGCCCAGCACACGCTGGCGGCATGCCCCGCATGGGCGTCGCAGCGCCGGGCCCTCACTGCAGTCATCGGAGGGGATCTCTCGCTACCGGCCGTCATCCGCTCCATGGCCGGTAGCGACAGCAGTTTTACCGCGGTCGCCACCTTCTGCGAACACGTCATCTCGCAGAAGGAGGCGGCGGAGAAGGCCCGGGAGGACGACCTCCTCTCGGACCCGATCCGCCGCCGGCGAACCGGGCAGCGGAGGCGCGCTCACCAGCGCCTCATGCCGCCCTGAGTGTGGCCGCGGATGGTCGGGACGGGTTTGCCCTTCCATCCGCTCTAGTGGCCGCCCGCGAGGAGGCGACGTTACGTGTGTGCCGTACGTCGCCTAAACGGAGAGGATATGGAGGAGGGTGCCCGCTTCTGTGCGGGCTGGCGCCGGGAGGGGTCCGGAGGTCGTAATACAGCAGTTCCCGGATCCCTCCCTCTCTCAGGCGCAGAGTTGGCACACCGTGTGGTTTTAGTCGGTTCGATTCCGACACACCGCCCCGCCGCCGCAGACCCCGGCGGGGTGACGGCCCGAGGGGGTTTCCACACGTAAAAAAAAAAAAAAAAAAAAAAAGGTTTTCACCACAAGAGCAGAAAAGATAGAAAGTCCTTGAGATTCACAAATCCTGTCTTTTAAAGGTTTTGCATCGAAACTTCCAGAATTTCCCCACTATTTTAGGCTAAAATGAGCACGACACACTCCGATGTATTCTAATACAAGGACACCATTTTGAGAGGTAACCAATTGCATATAACTTAATACTATAAAATGTTATTCTTAAATTTTTGAAAGATGCAATCAGGCAATGATGCATTGTTTTAACGCAGTGCAGAATAACGCCATCTAGTGCCTCTTGGGTAAACTAATCGGCCAGTCGATCCACTCGAAAGGGCGTATCATACCGTGAGGGCGCTGTGCTCACCTTCTTGATAGCACAACTTTTACTTAAATTAAAATAAGAAAAACAAATGCTACAAACTTTAATCCTTCTTTATTAAAAAAAAAAAAAAACTATGTTATTAAGTCAATAATTTTCATCCTTATGGTACTTCTTTTCTTTTTATTTTGAATTACAAGCCCACGTGAAGTTATAGTACAAACTTAAAAAAGTAACAGAGATGAGAATCTTCTCCTTCAAATCAGTTAAAACTGAAGATCAGTGTCAATAAAAAAAAGTAAAAACTAAAACCCAACTACGCCAAAAAACGACGCTGAAAAAGTATGAAACAAGTTTCAAAAGCCGTAGTGAAGTGGTATGGATTATGGTACATTAATAAGTTTCAAAGGCCTTAGTCCATCTAGTGTAATGTACCATAGTCCATAACACTTTAACAACGCGTGACCACGGCTTTTGAAACTTGTTTCATACTTTTTCAGCGTCGTTTTTTGGCGTAGTTGGGTTTTAGTTTTTCCTTTTTTTTATTTAAAATGTTTTGGTGTCTCTATAATACTAATTTATTTGCAAAATATATTTTAAATAGATACCACAGAAATATCACAAATATCGAATAAATACGGACAAATTCACGAGAAAATGCTAATAATATATATATAAATAAATAAATATAAATATAAAACTAGACAACTGATACAAATACATATATACTTTTTTTTTGTAAATACATACATATTATACCTCTAACGACACCTCATTTGTCCAGTTCTAATGAGTAGTTAAGAAGCTAATAGGGGCAAATGAACATACATACATACATACATACATACATACATACAAAATCATAACCCTCCTTTGGCTTTGCCGTAGTCGGGTAAAAATAAATATACAGATCGACAAAGCTGATGATCCTACTCTGTTCAAAAATATGACAAGAAAAAACAATGTTACGATAATATACTTCTTTTTAATCGACTTCGAATAGGAAGGAGGTTCTATATTCCACTGTATGAATTTTCTATACGTGCAATTATGAATGTATACCAAAGTGACATGTGACTTATTTGAAACGTAAACTACACAAGATAATATATGATACTAGCTGTCCCGGCAAACGTCGTTTTGCCATAACTACTAATAAATTAAAAATTAATAAAAAAAACATTGTCCAGCGGACAAAATTGTGAATCTAAACCATTCCCAGATCCCCTTGAACACACACAAAAAATTTCATCAAAATCGGTCCAGTCGTTTGAGAGTAGTTCAGTGACATACACACTCACAGAAGAATTATATATATAGAGATGACGTTAATATATAATTGCATAGATTAATCAAAATATGCTTTGATGTTTGTCCGAAGTCCCAGTTGTCATGAACATGTATGGCAATCGTTATTGGGAAGTCAGTGTCCTCAAATATACTGACAACTAGTTTAATCTTCGAATTCAGTTCACCCTCAGGATTGCGGAGGTCTGATGCCAGTCGCTCCGTGGAAAAATTGATTTTCAAGTAAAACTTATGTCCAGCAGTTGACTGCGATAGGTTGATGGTAATGTTCCTAATCTATCGCTACACGGATAAGAATCTGGAGCACCACCATCCCTATTCATCTCATGGGTGACACGCTGCCGCATGTCTAGATTCATATTTGATACTTTGTATCCTCAGCCTACAGCTTCAAGACAATAATATTAAAATATTTTATTATTAGCCACAAACAGTGGTTGCTTGAATTATTTATCATAAAAGATATTCTTGATTTAATTAGATTAAATTATTCTACCTTACTAGTATCCCTCTATATTACATGTAACCTAGTTACATACAATTATGTCGAAGTTATCAACCGAATAATTGGATCCGCGCGTATTGCTATTAAATATTTATCTGAGTTAATGCAACTGTAGTTGGTGCACATATACCTTCTCACTCTATATATAATTGTGGGGGAACGGGTAACTTGTCCCTCCAACACAAAGGGAGGATCCTCCGACCAGGCGAGGTGGTCATGCCTGGCGGGCCACTGCCCAACGGTTGATGTTGGGATGTTGCTTATAATCGTCTGTTGTATGTATATGTTACGCCTGGTATATGTTAATCGGCGCGAGAACATCTATTGTGCGATTCAGGATTGGTAGTTTATTGGTGTTGCATTATTCCATAATTCAATGCAACTTCGGTAGATGGCGCTGTAGTATATTTCTGTTGCGCTGTATATGGAAGACGCCACAATATTCTACACTATAGTAGGCATACGTGTATACATAATATTTTTCCCATAGAAAAGCAATGATTCTTGTAATGTAAGTTAACATTGTATTGTGTATTCTGTATAAAACGCTATCTGTAACATAGCTATTGTACGGTTAAGAATCATAAAGATCAAAGTAATTATCGTAACATTACTTACAATATATACATATTTAATCACACTAATATATAAAGGTGAAATTTTATGAGTGTGTATGTTTGTTACTTCTTCACGCAAAAACTACTGGACGGATTTGGATGAAACTTTAATTTATTAACTTTTAAAAAAATTGAGTTAGATTTGAAGATAATTAAAATAACTTTTTTAAATTCAATTTATAATAGCCGAACGACTGATCAATCCTTAAAAGGCTAGGCACTAAATGTAGAGTCATTGGTAATAGTCACTGTTATCAAGTGATAATAAAATGGCAGATAGCAAGTGGTGAGGATTTAACGTACCCATCAAATTCAGAGACCTACTTCTGACTACTTCTTTGCGTAAACCAACATATCACGTTTGTAAAATTCACGATTAATTTTAAAACTTTATTTCTGTAGCAGAATAAGGCAAGACAACATCGTTGTTTCAATAACGACATTGAATAATACAATTTCATCCTCAGGCTTGTAGTTCACTACGACATATGAAAACATCCGCTAGTCTGTGTAGCAAATATTTTTGGATTTCGCAATAAAATTTTATCATATCGCGGGCACAGTCGTTTGGCACTAAAATGTAGTAAATTTTGTTGCTATGACTACGTGCGTTTCCGCTGCGACTGTTTCGAGCAAAAAATTGAGAACAAAGTTTTTATACACACCCCATAACAATTATCTGAGCCGAGTGTGGGTGCGGCCGCTTTTACATGTTATAATATTTTATGAAGTACCCGAACATTCTGCCAGCTTTTGCAAGTGGCGTGATTTAAAAGCGAATGGTGTAAATTGGGAAAGTGCTGAGTAAGTAGTTGCTGAATATACAGGCCATTATTTTATACCTGTTTATTTAAAAACCTGGTACTTGCAATATTTCATAAAGTTAAATAAGTTATCATTTTCATTTATGAAGAATTTATACTTTTACTAACGTATGTATGGTGGAATGACTAACGGTGTTGAATAGTTACATAGGGTGGATGGATGTTTGTTACTCTTTCACGCAAAAAGTTCTGAATGGATTTGGATAAAAGTTTATCGAAATATAGCTTCTACATTAGAATATCACATAGGCGACACACACGCGGGCGGAGCCGCGGGCACCAACTATTTATATATATTTATAAAGAATTTAAGTGGTATTTAGAAAAACATGTTATCAGCAGTTCGGTTACCACAGTACAGGTTTTGCCTAGTTTGTGACCTGACGCAAGGCAAGACTGAAGGCAAATTATGTGAGACTAGCTGAACCCCGCGGTGTCACCCGCGGCTATTGTTGTACTGCGAGTAACGCCGCGCGACAAAGTTAGTCTAAAAAAAGTAGCCTAAGTTACTCCCCGGATCATCAGCTACCTGCCAGTGAAAGTCCCGTCAAAATCCGTCCAGCCGTTCCAGAGATTACCCGGAACAAACAGACAGACAGACAGACAGACAGACAGACAAACAGACAGACAGACAAAAATTTTTTTAACCACATTTTTGGTATATGTATCGTGTATATATACATATGCATTGATTAAAAAGCTGTTATTTTAATATTACAAACAGACACTCCAATTTTATTTGTATAGATTACTAGCTGAACCCCGCGGTGTTACCCGCGGCTATTATTGTACCGCGAGTAACGCCGCGGGACAAAGTTAGTCTTAAAAAAGTAGCCTAAGTTACTCCCCGGATCATCAGCTACCTGCCAGTGAAAGTCCCGTCAAAATCGGTCCAGCCGTTCCAGAGATTACCCGGAACAAACAGACAGACAGACAGACAGACCGACAGACAGACAGACAGACAAAAAAAATTTTAACTACATTTTTGGCATATGTACCATGTATACATACATATGCATTTAGTAAAAAGCTGTTATTTTAATATTACAAACAGACACTCCAATTTTATTTATTTGTATAGATAATTATTAAAGTCTTTTATAAAATTAAATCTAACTTTTTTTAATATAATCGTGTACCTTCTTGGTGTAGAATGGGTTAGTATATTAGGTGTTAGCATTTTAGCAACTCCAATATGAGTCTAACTTAAGTATTAGCGGGTAATTGCCATCAATCAGATACTTCCTTTTATTGGAAAAAGAAAAAAATGTACCTATTCTTTAATGTACCTATTCCTAAAACGAATTATATAAAATTCTTATGAAATTAAACTTAAATTATTTTCATGACTAGTCGCTTATGCCTTGGACAGCACAATAAAAAGCTTCCTGGTTTCGTATTGTCGCCGCCGCCTGCCAACTGCTCGAATGTTATTATTGCTATCTCTTGAACATAACCTACCTCACGTTAGCTCGCTGTCTAGCTTTGCATTTCAGAGTACCGAGACTCTGTCGTGAAGTGCATTACCTGCCATTGTGATGCAAAACAATGGAAATAGACATTTATATTTATTTCATATTTGTTTTTTTCACGAATAATACATGAATATATATATGACTAGCTGACCCGCTCAACTTCGTTTGCGTTTCTCCATAAGAAATCAATTTTTCCCATTTTCCCAACAGTTTCGATCCTCCTTCCTCGCTAAATGGGCTATCCAACAAAAAAATAATTAGCAATATCGGTTTAGCCGTTCACGCGTGATGTCGTGACGAAGGCAAATAGGGATTCATTTTCATATATATAGATGTAAAGCAAAATTTTAAAAATTACTATGAGAAAGTGCGAGAAGTCTGTTAGAATTAGAAATTAGAATTACTTCCTTTAAAGTTATGAAATAAATAACTATTTTATATTTTGTACGTGTAAGTCCGTTTACAAAAGTTATGAATCGAAACCATGAGAAGGTTGAGATTTTGATGTGTCATAAAACATACTGAGTTTCTTAACTACTTGTATATGATTTTTTATGGTATAGGGGGCAAATGAGCACACGTATCACCTGATGGTCAGCGATTACCGCCGCCCATGGACACACGCAACACCAGAGACGACACAAGTGCGTTGCCGACCATTGGGGGGTGGGGCAAGAGATGTGGGGAGGGGTCGGGGTATGCGCCTCCGGTATCCTCATTCACTCGGTGAAACACAGCGCAAGCGCTATATCACATCGGATTTCTGTGAGGCCGTGGTATCACTCCGGTCGAGCCGACCCATTCATGCCGAAGTGTAGCTCTCCCACGGATAGTTGACTGCATGGTTGGATCAGTGGTTTAACCGGCCGCCACGCCGCTTTATACTGCACCAAGTCTTGTAGGTTCCAACTCCACATGGGGACAACACTTTGTGTGATTAAACAATTGCTGTTCAGTCTGTGTGTTCTTTGTAACCGTTTCATGCATAATTTTAAAGTACCCCGTGACACAAGATGTGAATTAATAATGGGGAAGAAGTCTTTTTTAAAAAAAGTTAACATTACCAATGAAAATACTGTTAAGTGTGCAGTAGATTATTTAGTAAGCAGTAAAACAATTATTTCTTCTACTTTAAAATTGTTAACACTCAAAGCAAGCCTTTGGGTACTAACAATTTAAGTTTTCCTAGGGATATATTAGTTAGGAAGAAATAATTAATATACCATTCTTCCTCTCCCCTCCGTGAATACGTTATAATGAGACATAATAAAGTACACACTCAGTGAAATTGAAATCTGGTTCTAACAAAGCTCCGTACTTACTTACTAATGCATATACAATGACGCGACCAAATAAACGTCAAAGTCCTAAAGCTTATTCTGCTAAGAGAGGAACGAGCACCACAAAACGGATGACGGGCTTAGCTGCAGGCAACTCAAAGATAAATGATTTAATTTAGTTTGCACGTTTCAATTCCCAGGTCACATCAGAAGTGAAGTGCATCAAGTTAGTACATGTGAAGCTATAAATGAATGCATGTGTGCACTTACGTAAACTAGAAATTAAAACTCCTCGGGATACAAAAGCAATGATGTATGTTGAACATTATGTTATTCCTTTTTGTCGCTTTTTCATTGTTAGTTGTAGGTTTTTCATAAAATTAGATTTTTCTTAGAAATTCCTTACGTCGGATTGCGGAAACTGTATGAGTTTAGGTTAGGATGTTCACTCTCTTGCAAGGGTAAACCTGATTGTGGGCGTGGCGAGAATTGCCATGGCGACTACGGCGACGCTTCGCCACTTCGCCTTACAAATGTTACTGATGAAAATAATTGTAATTGAATTTCAAATAAATTTAAAAGTTGAAAATTTTTGTTTTTAATAAAAATGAATATGAATGTAATAAATAGTTATTTTATTTTATGGAACAAATAACTTATAGAAAACAATTTCGATGTTTCACATTTTCCGGGCGTCCTGTGACGAAAACTGTTTTTTTTTTATGTAATTTGTTTTTCATAATTTTATTACATTTTTAATTGGTTGGAAACGGTTAATTAAAAACGGATTAATTGGTTTACATATATTTTCAGTTACATTTTGTGCTTAGTAGGTTTCATTAGACATAGTAGGTGAATATTTCTTGTTTTGAAACAAATGATTATTTTCAATTAATTACATAATGGAATTTATACTCTCGGTTGTCGGCACTTGATGGAACTTGTTACAAAAACATTCTAGAATTAAAACCCAGTATTCCACTATTTTATTAATGTTAACACCACTGTTCAAGGTATGTTCAAGGTAGTAGAGCCACGCTGATTTCAGCACGAACGGGCCGGCTCGACCGGGGCGGTACTACCCTCGCACAGAAAATCAACGTAAAATGACAGCGATCATGCTGTCGTGTTTCGTTGGTGAGTGCGAGACCGGAGGCCCAATGATGCGGAAGCATCACTAGCCCGCCATGGTGTGGGTCACCATGCTGCATTGTCTGCATTCGCAGTATGGTGACCACCACTCTTGGATTCTACTCATGCTTTCCATCAGGCAGAGTAGAGTCATTTTGGCAGGATTAAACATAAAAAAAAAAAAAAAAAACCTGACCGGTTATGCTTAATGACATTTTGAATGGAATGTAATGGTTATAATACTTATAATTTAAAATCTTTACACCTAAAACTTAACAACTGCGGGTATATGAACATATCAGTGTGTCGGTGTAAGGAATTCTCCTCTAAAATAGGGAAACTGTATTTTGCATCTACCACCGCTGTTTGTTTAATTGAAAACTTATAAAAATATACAAATCTAAACTTAAGATAAGAAATGACAACATTAAAATTCTAAGATATTACTTTGATAATAAAAAAGTGAGAAAAAAATTGAGGAATAAGTACAAGTGATTTTAATTCTAAAATGAGTTACGTTAATCGATTTGCTTTAATAAATTAGACAACAACGTGTTGTCACCTTTTGCTTATATATTCTTCTTTTATGATAAAGTAGATTAAATTGTATTCGCCTTAAATGCAGGAAATGAATATTTAAATTTGCAAATAGAGATGCATTACACAAACAGTCATTCATAACACAGAGAGAACGTTAATCGCGCGATTAGCAGCAGCGCTCTAACACATTGTGTAACGATTGTTCACACCTGTGCCTGGCGCAGCTTCATATATATTTGGAGACTAGCCGACCAACGCAACCTCGTTTCCTTCTCCTATTGCCCGTAGCGTGATAATTTTCCACTGTTTTTGTAACATTCATTATTGGTCCGCTCCGCTCCTGTAGGTTTTAGCGTGATGATATATAGTCTATAGTCTTCCTCAATAAATGGACTCTCTAACACTGAAAGAATTTTTCAAATCGGACCAGTACTTCCCGAGATTAGCGCGTTCAAACAAATAAACAAACAAACAAACTCTTCCGCTTTCTATGTTGATATAGATATAGATTAACACAAATCTTTAATTACTGAACTTTTTGTTTGTAGGCTTTATTGGCACACGAGTCTTAAATATACTTTTGCTTAAAACCAACAGCTGATTTCCTAAAAGTCTAGTCTCACAGGACTTTACTTACTCAGCTTAAATTGAATTCTATCCTTAAAGTTTTAATAATTTATGGTGTTAAGTATTCGTTAGTTAATTTGTTCATAATTGGTTTTACTTATTTGATATAAATGATGATAATTGATCTACATAGTAACATTTAAAGATAATGCTAGACGGTACTTAGAAATTATGTTTACATTATGTGGAATGGGAGAGGCGTAATATCTACAAAAGTGGAATGCGAAAAACTGAAAATCATGTAAATTTATTGTTACTTAAAGCATGTGACTGTGTTTGGAAAAGTTCATGATATTTCTTCAGCGAGCTTTAATTTAGAGTGATTAAATAAAACTGTTTTTTCCTCCTAAAAATACTCCCAGCATAGGAAAAAAACATTGCTGTGACCTTTTTTTACCACATTTTGGAGAATTGAGAGTCTCACCCTCCTCCAGATAAGAGACGTCACCCGGAGCCGATAACCCTTTTCTAATTTTGAACTTTTGTACAACCGGTCAAGTGTTGACAACGGTCATTGAAAGCTGATCCAATCGTTAGACATTGAAAAGTTATCTAATCACACTAATATTGTAAAGGAGAAAGTTTGCATGTGTTACTTCTCCATGCTCGAACGGTACTGCGACTTTTAATAACACTTTGGTGTGGACGTAGCTGATATCTTAGATTAACACATAGATTACTTTATATCCAAAAAAAAGTAGGTCCTACTGTTCTCGTGGGATGTGAATATTTAAGCCGGTCAAATGATACCTGTTTGTTGTAGCTTTTTATTAGTAGTTATTTAATAAATTTTTTTTATGTGCGGCCCTGCCACAATGACTCTACTCTGCCTGATGCGAGGCAAGAGGCAATCTAAGAGTCGCCATACTTATTGCGAATGCAGATAATGCAGCATGGCGACCCACACTATGGCAGCCTAGTGATGCTTCTGCATATTGGGCCTCCGGTCACGCATTCATCAACGAAACATGACAGCATGAACGCTGTCATTTTACGTTGATCGTCTGTGCGAGGGTAGAAACGAACCGTGACCGAACAGTGAAAAAACTGAACCGGCCCGTTCGTGCTGAAATCAGCGTGACTCTACTATCTCGTGAAGTGTATTAGTTTTCGCCATGCAGTGACGGATTATAAATATATTGTAACACCACTCTTATTCACCCCGTAGGTATCGTAAGAGTCGGCTGAGGGAGCAGACTACACAAGACAACATCACTGCAAAGAAAAAGAAACCTTGAAACTAACTCTATACCAAACCGTCTGGACTATGTGAAATAGCAGGCTAAAATCTAGAAGTGGACTATTAGTGTTATGATTATATCATTTTCTATATAAATAGATCCAATATAATTATTTTTATTAAAATAAAACCAATTTGAGAGAACATCGATCACGCTTGTGACTGGTCACTTAAATTAATGAAAACATACTAATAAAAAAAGAGATTGTTTATAAAATACTTTTATGTTGAAATATCACAAAAACCTCAAGCAATAAGGCTAATGAACAATACTGTAAAAGTTGTATGCAAATGGTACCAAACATTGTATCACTTTTATGTCCACAATTAGCCACAGCTGACACCGTTTAGTGACACTGTCCAGACGCGTAATCAACAAAAATTCTAATATTATGCTAAACTAAAAACATGAAGTATTCTGTACATTAAAGTATAATGGTTTTAGTCTGCTTAAAATTTTCCACATTTTTATAAAACCTTCGAGGATTACACTCAAGTATCTATACAAATAAATAAAATTGAAGTATATTTTTGTAATTTCAAAAACACTGTTCACTAAATACATGTGAAAATATTTGCGGTAACTTCATCAACAAGTAAGGATAGATAGATAGATAGATAGAAAACTCTTTATTTGTACACCGTGTTACAGTACAGAAATAACAGAAAATAACAAATATATAATGTACAAAGGGCGGCCTTATTGCCGAAAGCAATCTCTTCCAGGCAACCTTAGGATGGATCAAGATGTATCGGAGATAGTAGCAGTTGACGGTGCAATGAGTTTTGATGAGTTATAATTTTCTAATGATTATAACTAGAAATACATATATATCTCCATACAGGCATATTTACACAAACATATATACATTAAAAATAGAGATAGAGAGCATACATATAATATCTATACAAATATTAACATGTACCTACATATTAAAAACCATAACTACTCAGTTATACTAAATATTACACTATAGATACATTTTAGATACATTTTCGTGCCAGACTCGTTTATATCGTATAAAATTCCTGAATCATTTTCTTAAAACTATTTACTGTTTGCGCTTTCCTAATGTTTGTCGGCAATGCATTCCACAATCGTATAGCTTCAACCGTAAAGGACTGGTCATAAAATTTTGTAGAATGTAGAGGCATCTCCAGTCTCAAATTTTCAGATGACCTTAGACATTTGTCATGTGTGTCATTAAGGAACTTGAATCGTTCTTTGAGGTAGAAGGGGGCTTTAGGATTAAACAAGATGTTATAAAGGAAAATGAGGATATGAGTATTCCGGCGAGAGCGAATTGGAAGCCACTTGAGCATTTGACGGAATTCGGAGACATGATCATATTTTCGTAGGCCAAATACAAATCGTATACAAAAATTTTGTAGTCGCTCAAGCTTATCAAGTTGTGCTTCGGTGAGATTCAGATAGCTGACATCGGCATAGTCGAGAATTGGGAGGAGAAGTGCTTGTGCGAGTGCAGCCCTAGTTGCAGTCGGAAGAAAATTGCGCAATCTTCGCAGAGAACCAGCAGAAGCAAATATCCTTCTACTGACTTCCTGTATTTGTGGACCCCAAGATAAAGTACTATCTATGTGGATCCCCAAATTTTTGACGGTCGTACTGATCTCAAGGATGGTGCCATTGAATTCAATTTGTGGCAGTTGTGTCCAATTAACTTTTGAGACCATCCCGGGACTGCCGATTGCACATACTTGCGTTTTTAGAGGATTAACCCTGAGCCCATAGTTACGACTCCATTCTCCAATACGTAATAGATCAGAGTTGATTGTATTAAATGCCTCCGATAATAAGTTAACCGGAGCTTGAGTATATATTTGTAAATCATCTGCATAAAGATGGTAGGAGGAACTTAGTTGACTAGAGATGGAGTTTATGAAAACAGCGAAGAGTAATGGAGATAGAACGCCACCCTGTGGTACACCAGCAGTAATACTGCACCAGGAGGACGTAAAGTCTTCAATGCAAATACGTTGCCGGCGACCAGACAGGTAACTATGAAACCAATCAATTGTCTTTGGAGATATGTTAAGAGACCGTAGTATACCAAGCAGAATGTGAAAATCTACAGTATTGAAGGCGTTGCTAAAATCGAGTAAGGTAAGTACCGTTATCTTTCCACTATCCATGCCTAGTCTGATACTATCCGTAATGTGTACCAGCGCAGAAGTCGTGCTATGACCAGGACGAAAGCCGGATTGGAAGGGGTTTAGTAAACAATTTTTAGAAAGGAAGTTACTCAGTTGAGTGTGGATGAGGCGTTCAAGTACTTTAGATAGGAAAGGTAAGATGGATATTGGCCGATAATCAGAAAAGGAAGATGGTTTAGCTTTCTTGGGTAGAGGGATTATTTGAGCATCTTTCCATGCAGATGGAAAAACACCACTTGTCACGGAGTGATTTAAGATATTGCATAGGATGGGTAGGATATTGTCAAGGATAGGCAAAATCATGTTTCGGCTGATACAATCGCTTCCCACTGCATTCGATGAAATCGCTAGAATGGTCTTCTTAACATCACAAGCAAACAACTGATCAAAAACGAAAGGTTGATAGCTGGGAGCTGAGATAGAAGAAATAAATCTAAGAGTGTTAGCTTTAGTATTGACATCAATGTCAGACGAGGTAGAGAAATGTTTGTTAAGTGAATCAAAGTTTAAATTTTTAGGAATAGAGTCTTGACGAGACCTCCCGACTCCCAACGTTCTTAGAAATTTCCAGACTTTTGCTGGGTCTCCGTTTTCCACGGAAGAATGAATATGTTGGCGTTGTGCATTTCTACACATCTTATTGCAGAGATTTCTCAAGTAAACATATTTTTCCAGGTTAGCATCCGTTGGTCGTCGCTTGTATTTACTTTTCGCCAAGCATTTCTTCGACATAATCTGTCGTATCTCCTCAGTAAGCCATGGAGCCGGTAAATGTTTAATTTTGACCGATCGTAAGGGTGCGTGCACATTAAAAAGTTGAATTAATTTTTCAGTCAATATTTGTACTTTTTCATCCGCACACTGCGAATCTAACAAGAGCGACCAGTTGATGTTACGCGCATCCTCTTTTAGCTTATCAAGATTCATTCCGCTAAAATTGCGTTGCACAAGAATTCTCGGCTTTGCCTTTGGTGGACGAATAGCATAAGAAAGAAATATCAAGTCATGATATGAGAATGCATCAGCTGGATACTGGCCATGACTGATGACATGATCGATAGAAGAGACAAGAATAAGGTCAAGAAGAGAGGGGGTGCAGTTAGGAAAATGATGCGTAGCATCAAGTGTTAAAAGTGACAGGTTATTACAGTCCACTACTCTGCGTAACGAAGAAGACCGAGAGTCATTTTTTATCAAGCAAGTATTGAAGTCGCCCATTACTATTGTGTGACTGTAAGAAGGAGACAAGTTTTCAATTAAATTTTCGAAGGAGGAGAAGTAGTTGGTGCGTAATGATGGCGAATAGTATACGCCCAGTAAAACTTTTGCGTGATTAAGGTCGAGCTTTACGAAGAGATGTTCACCCGCGTCCGCTGGTGAGGGTTGTGAGGACATACTTACAATGGTGAAGGGAATGTGGTTTCGTAGATATATACCAACACCACCCCCACCACCAATCACGCGATCATTCCTTACTAAATTGAAACCTGGAAGGGCATATGATGTCGATGGTAAGGATGGTTTCAACCAAGTCTCAGAGACTAAAATGGCGTGTATGTTTTTAGAATCAAAGGTAGCCAGCATATCAGGGAAATGAGCAGGAATGATAATTTGCTAAACACTAAAAATTATACATTTTAGTCCACCCGCCAGTCGTGTGTTTCTTGACAATTATAACTTACAGATGCTTAACTAAATTTAAGTAACAGGTAAAATGTAAAAAAAAAAGAAATTAAAAGTAAAAAGAAATTATAATAAAAAAACGGAGAGATGCAAAATTATGTCACAACATCCGGGCGAATCCCCCGTGCAAAAAGACTCTGTTCCATGGTGTTAAAAATGACGACAAAACAAAAGTGTGAGTCTGGAACGCGGTTTTGACAGATAGCCAAAAAATAGGCTATGGTCAAGTTTATCAAGTAGGTATCAACTGAAGAAATATGTTTTCATAATTTATTTTTTTTATTTTATAAGGGTAGGATAGTAATGTTATTATTATTGATACTATTATGAAAGAAGCTATATTGATGATCATTTTTACGTGAGATTCACCCAGACAGTGAAACGTTACAAGAAATACCGTTAATTATTAATGTGTAAACAAGCACACATCCACTATCTTTTGGTACCGGCAGCAGCTCTTTTCGATTTAGAAGCTGGGTTTTTAGTTACAGTGGGCTTTTCAGCAACCACAGGCTTTATTAGGTTTAGGTCTGCCACACTTCTAATACGGTGTCGCGAACCATCAGGACTCAAAACAAATACTGAACCTTCTTTGGTCCAGCATTTAGTGACGCCGAATTCTTGGCGAGCTGCCATGAAGGCTGAGTGTCGCAACCGGGTCAGGAACTCAGAGAGGGTCACACCAGTGCCTTTTAGTTTGGTCTTACACGTCCAGACCTTGTCCCGCACCGCTACTGTCTGGAATTCCACAAGAATGGGTCTAGGTTTGTCATCTGAAGATAGACGGCCCATCCTGTGACAGCGGTTTATGTCCTCAGCTGTAAAGAAATCAAGACCCAACTTACTTGCCGCTACCTCTGCTACCACCTGGGATGTATTCTCATCCTTTTTCTCTGCAGCACCATGAAGAAGGAGTATTTTACGGCGGCAGCGTGTCTCCATATTGTCCACCTCGTGTACAATTGCCTCCATCTGACTCTGGAAGGACTTCAGGGTCTCAAGGATGAGAGTTTTAAATCCAGTGAATTCCTCAGCGAGACCAGTCAGACTAACAGCATTGGAGGTCTTCTTCAGGAGTTCTGCTTCGAAGTTCGCCATCCTTTTCTCAAAACAGTCTTGTAGCTCCTGAATGCTTTTCATGGTGAATCAGTGAGAATTTATATATTTTTTTGATTTTGAAGATTTAGTTATTATTATGTATGGATAACACTGGACCAGCAGGTATTTATTATAAATGACTTATTATATTCATTAAATTGAATTAAAATATCCTTATTGTATTTTAATTTTAAATAAATAATTAGAGCTTTTAAGTTGTGTGTTAACCTTCCAACTACCCACAAGAGAAAGGAATTATTTAAAAAATGGCAGTCATAAGAACTGCCGATAGAAGTGAAAACTTATAACTTGACCATGACGGTGACGGTGTCACCTCGTCACCGCGTCCCCGCGTCACCGACATGCTGAGGTCACAAAAATTCTTTGGCCTCGTTGAGCACTTTTTAGTAGGGTATAATCTTATGAATTCGCGTCACCGCGTCTTTTAGAACACAATGAAATAATTGAATTACAATGATGCAAACAATTAAAATATTGTGTAAAAATCAAGTACATTGAAGTTTAAGTAAGTACGAATACTATCCATAAATAATCTATCTATACTAATATATAAAGCTGAAGAGTTTGTTTGTTTGTTTGTTTGAACACGCTAATCTCAGGAACCGCTGGTCGGATTTGAAAAATTATTTCAGTGTTAGATAGCCCATTTATTGAAGAAGGCTTTAGGCTATATACCATCACGCTAAGACCTACAGGAGCGGAGCAACAATGAAAAATGTTACAAAAACGGGGTAAAATTATCACGCTACGGGCAATAGGAGATGCAAACGAGGTTGCACGGGTCGGCTAGTAATATATAATTGTATGTTAATTGTTACTTCAATTGAATTGTATTTATATTTTAATTCAAACATTAAGAAATTTCAAAATTAATACTAAAAGTTATAAGTTTTTACTTCTAACGGTAGTCCTTATGATTACCAATTTTGTTTTTATTTTTGATGTACCCAGTTACACTTTCACGACTAAGACGAATCTATTGACACCACTCAGATAAAAATACGACAAGCCAAAGAACTATACATATGTACATTCGAACAATACAATCCTTCTTCTTTCGCAGTCGGATAAAAAATATTTTCTTTAAATATTGTCTGTATGTCGGTTTGTTCCGGCTAATCTCTGAAATGGCTGGACCGATTTTGACAAGACTTTCACTAGTAGAAAGCTGGAAACTAGTAGAAATAACTGAGGCTGGTTAATATTAGATAAGCGTAACCCTGTCCGCAGTTGTTGTTTTTACTACAACTGCTGGTAACATCGCGGGATGCATCTATTTTTTTATTTTCACCCTAAATACCTACATATAGCCCGAGTTTAGAATGTTGATTTAGAATTTGTATGATTTATATTTTTTACGATAAAATTATATTTACACTAGTTGTTGCCCGCGACTCCGCCCGCGTATATGTCGGTTATCGCGGCAAATAGTAGCCTATGTGTTATTCTGATGTATAAGCTATATTATTGTAAAGTTTCATCCAAATCCGTTCAGTAGTTTTTGCGTGAAAGAGTAACAAACATCCATCCAAACATCCATCCACCCTTACAAACTTTCGCATTTATAATATTAGTAGGATTATCACAGACTCTGCTATAATAAAATCTGTCGACAATAATATTAACAGTATTCAGAAATCAAGGTTCCTTGTATAAGTCATAAAACTTTACATTTATATTTTTCATTACATAACGTAGAGAGATTTTGATAGCTAGTTATATAAAAGTATGGGTTGATATCAGTAATTGTTCCATAATACAGCAATGGCACTTTGTACCAGATTAAACTACCTTCAGCCTTTCAAAATACCTGCCCAAGTGTAAATCAAAGCTTATGATGGACAAGTAAATTTTACAGGAACGAATTGAATTTAAACAAACTCACACTTAATCTTAAATCAAAGGAATAAAAATACCATTATTCAATGTATTCGGAGCATAAAGAGCACTCGACAACGTCGAACACACAGTTTGAGAAAGGTTCCTGAACCTTCGAGACACATAATTCAGGGTGCGTGTTAGGTTGTCATATAAATAAAACAGGGATTCTTCGATGCTTGTTGAAGATCGAACGTGATAAGTCCACATTGTCCCTAACAATATAAATTTGTAGACTCTACAATATAAGTAAAGATTACTAAAAAAGTTTAAGATCTAAAACCCAATGGTATCGTAATATTTCGAAGATACACAATGAATTGTTGCACTATCTTTAATGGGACTGATCTCTACCACACGTCCATTATTGTTACTATAGGTATGCCAGGACCGATTTGCGACACATGGGAAAAGTTAAACTGTCTTAAACACGTAACAAAATTTAAAAAAAAAAAATGAAAACTTCAATAACTACTGGATTCATAATTTTTAACTTTAATAATATTTTATGGCATTAGTCAGTGAAAATTTATCTGTATTTTCCGAATATCAATTAGCGATAACGGAAATTTATGTATCTAGGTATTACCTGAAGTTATTTCTAAAAAATATGTCATAAAATTTAGCTGCAGAGTTTATTTCGTCGAAATTGAGCTTTATTTTACTTAGCTTTAAAACAGTTGACATCAATCACAATAAATGTTAAGAGAACTTAATTGGTCCTCTCACTTTCACCAATTTGTATTGAAATTGCTTTTGTCTACTGAACCGACTAAATAAGTAGGCTGGCGTGTTTGTAGTAAACTAAAATAACTGACTTTCAAGAACGAGGTACTTTCTGTATCAGAACACGTAACAAATACATTGTATTAAAAGTTCTCCGATATTCTTGGCTGCATTGTGCTCGGACTTGAAAATTCTTTACATAGACACATATACATCGTAAAATCTCTGAGAGTTTTTCTTTTAATCGCTAGTGTTCAACTAACCTTAAAGTTCTATCAAGATAAAAGTATTATCTTACAGGCTAAAGTAGCACTTTTATTAAGTAGTTAGTTGGTTTTAGAGAAATGTGTTGAAAAGTAAAGTAAAGTTTAATTAGAAACATGGAAATTTGATAGCAACTAATTCCGCCCATACGCTACTGTCACTCCTGTACATTAGGATCAACAGCAATGAACCGTAAAAAACACATCGAGAGTGACACTCGGAAAGTTCCAGGAAAAATTAAACGGTCTTGGAACCTGCAGCGAAATGAATCAGAAAAAAACTGAAGGAGTCGGAAATATCTATATTTATTGATAGCTGCTATATAGGAATGAAATAGACAAGATTTTGAAGTGAAAACTTATTTAGCCGCGTTGAGTACTTTTTGGTAGGAAAAAAACTTATGAGTTGGCATCACCGCCTCACCGACATGCTGACGTCACAAAACTTTTTTTGCCGCATTGAGCACTTTTTGGTAAGGGAAAATCTTATAGGTTAGCGTCACCGATATGCTAATGTTTGATGTTGATAATTTTAATTAACTTTACATATAACATTTTAAGTTATAAGTTTTCACTTCAATCAGAAGTCTTTTAAGTAAGAAAAATAGTAATCTATACTTTATCTTAAAATACTGAACGCTAACATAAAACAATATATTACAAACAAGTAATAAAACAGACTTTGTTCACAAACTAAAAGGAAAACTGACAAAATAATTAATACGTAGTGTACAAAGTGTATAGTAGCGTTAAGGGTGTCAGAAGCGAACATGGACTAATTAACTGCCCAGCGGTGACTCGACACAACACTATTTAAAACTTTCTCCGTCCAACGTGTATGGCTATGAAGCGAGCGATTTATTCTAATATTGTTTTAATCAACTTTCCTTTGGTCACTTTTGATTCAAATCTACCTAGACGTATACTAGTCTGAAAACAAACCGTGATTTAATACAGTAATACCTACTTAAGTTGAAATTTTGGGTGCGACTTCGAGTGGCGATTTGAAATTGTATTGATTATGAAATCATAAATGGTATGACTATAAAAAATCTAAATCTAGATCTTTTGAAAAAAGCAACCTATTATACCTTCGGCGTGGCAAAAATAAGTCTCAGCATGTGGATTACAGTAAACCTATTGCCAAAAAAAATATCAGACCGTCATTTTTATCAAAAATCATATGAAGACTAGATGAAACATTGAGTCCTTAAGTAAATGGAACCTACCACGTAACAAAATACTAAAATTTATTTGAGAACAACTACTAAAAAGTACAGCAGATTGTATGCAAACTTTTTATTTTTTTCAAACTTCATTCCCGTTTGCGGTCTGTTCATTCAGCCTTTGGCTCTTATCGATGAATATCGGCCGTCCCGGGACTTTACACAACTAGAAGTAAATTTTGTGACATAAATATTTGCGTAAAATATTGAATCCTAGACTAGAAAAACTGAGCAGAGAAAATACAAATTGTATGAGTAGTAAAACACTGACTAGTGAAGATAGTGTTTTACTTTTCTTGTTCTTGGTTATCTCTTTGACCAGCTCAATCTACCGGATTATCTCGAATACATTTTTAACATATCATATTAATATGGAGTACAGGTATTACCAACTATTCGCAGTGTTGTACCCAAATGTATTCAAGAACCATCAGTATAACTATATTCATATTTTTTGCTTTTTCCTGAAGACAACACCCGCATTAGGAATACAAACTGCATCGTGGGGCATTTTACAAACATACATAAAACGAATACAAAAACACCCAAACTCAGAGCAACAATTTGTAGAACACACAAAGTATTATCACATGTAGTATTTCAAGCCGACGATTTTCACTTGACGCAGTTGGACAAACGTGCAGCTAATATTAATTCTCTCAAATTTTTTTTTTTTTTTTTATGTTTGACCCTGCCAAAATGACTCTACTCTGCCTGATGGAAAGCATGAGTAGAATCCAAGAGTGTTGGTCACCATACTGCGAATGCAGACAATGCAACAATGCAGTATGGTGACCCACACCATGGCGGGCTAGTGATGCTTCTGCATCATTGGGCCTCCGGTCTCGCACTCACCAACGAAACACGACAGCATGATCGCTGTCATTTTACGTTGATATTCTGTGCGAGGGTAGTACCGCTCCGGTCGAGCCGGCCCGTTCGTGCTGAAATCAGCGTGGCTCTACTACCTTGAAAATCGCGAATAAAGCCCAAGTTTGTTCTACATCTACTCATGAAACATAAAAAAACTTCCTCTTCCTTGAATTAAATTTGTCTCTTACGCCAATTTAGTGCGAGAGTTTTCATAGTAAAATCAATGGCGACTACCCGCTTGTTTCATACCAGCTGTCGCTAGTGGAGACGTAGGCGTATGCCCAAAGACTAACTCGTTGTCACTGAGCGTTGTTTAATTTACATCTGTTAGTTTTGCTATATATAAGTATTAATGATACCAGCAAAATACATAACGTATTTAATGAATTTATTTTTATTTATTTGACAATATGTTAACGTGATTGAAAAATTATTTCGGACATCTAACACACAACGCCATCTAATCCCAAACTAAGCCGAGCTTCTATTATGGGTATAAGATAACTGATATAAATACTCATATTCCTTTTTTTTTGTAACTGCATACTTATTATACATAGAAAACATTCCAGAATAAAACTCACTTGTACTTATTCCACTATTGTATTTTATTCTAGAATGTATTACAATAAGTTCCATCAAGTGCCGACAATCGAGAGTATAAATTGTACATAGAAAACACCCAGACTCTGAAAGAAATATTTGCAGATCATACAAATATTTGGTCCGACCCGGGAATCGAACCCGAGACCTCAAGAACGGCAGTCGCGTACGCACCACTGCACCACCGAGGCAGTTCAAATCATCGCACGACAAAAGTAACAGGGCTCAATATACCGGAGGCATCATCTAGATGTTTGGCAGTTCACAACTGTGCGCTTCTCAAGATACTTTGTGCCTCGCAAGACAAAACTGTGGAACGAATTGGTATTCCCGGATCAATACGACCTTCAAACCTTCAAGAAAATAGCGTACTCCTTTTTAAAAGGCCTGCAACGCCTGTGGTGTTGCGGGTGTCCGTGGGCGGCGGTAATCGCTTACCATTAGGCGATAGGTCCGCTGGTTTGCCCGCTATTCTATAAAAAATGGTCACATAGTGTTTTCTCTTGCGTATATTCATAATTATAGTGGATCAAACTAAATATAATTATAGTGATAGGTTATCTTAGTAGATAAACTATAATACGCAGTTTACGTTTCTAACACTCTGTAAAGATAACTTGTAATGATAATTTTGTGGTTGACAGCGACAAACAGATTCCATCACCTTTGTCTTGTTATTTCTATTTGTCACAAAAGGTAGAAAGAGAAGAAATCGGCAATCTTAAAGCTTATTTGTTATTTTGACACGTACCTTATTATCACAGTTTCGCGTAGATCGCGCTATGTATATTAAATCTGAAACAAATTTGCATTTTAGACGGTATTTTGATAATGCTTTTAGTAGAGTTTGACACGTGGAAAATTATGTTATGTAATAATTTCAATTAGGTATGTGGTATATCCATTTACGAGCTTTGCTCTCGATCACATAACTTTGACTAAAATAATAACTCATTAGATGAGGACGTTTGCCACGCCTTTGTCTACCATTGTTTTTTTTTAATTGAGCATATCGAATCTTAACGATATTTTTTTAAGATTAATTCAGTAAAGATATCACGATAGATTTTGAAAGTAAATTAACATCAGACTTTCATTGTGTATATGGGAAAATTAATCATGTAAAGGTTTTTAGAAGAAAAGCACCTAGTATTTAGTCTACCTCACTTTAAAATAACGGGAACTCCCGCACTATAAATATACTGTATAGCGGAGACTTTATAAACATGCCTGAAAATTGGTACATAGAACATCCAGGTACCATCAGATATGTTCTCAGAACAACAATTTGTGCACCACACAGTTGGATCAAGGGTGATCGACTCAAAAGACTTAGGGCGGTCGGAAGTGGCGTGAGGTGATCGAGTAATTTTATGTAATATTTTTAACGTGTCAAAAACGGAAAAGAATACTATAATCAAATTAATGTTGTAATAATCATGTGATATGTACACTTCAAAGTTAAACAGTTCTGCAAAGATTGAAATCAATTTTTGACACTATACAAAGATTATTTTCGTGTCCGCTCTGTTAGAAAATTGCGATCAAAGTTTGTCATAACTTGACAGGTCACAGCTAATTTAATAAAAAAAATAAGTGATATTATGAACGTATCTTATGAAACATTGCAGTGTACATAGACAAGCCAGGCGATGTAATGGGGTTCCCGATGCCTCGCTCGGAATACTGATATCGGTATTCTAAGGCGATTTATATCCAGAAAGCACGTTGGCCCATGTATCTTGTTCGACGACAACGTTCGCTTCCCGACGCTAACATAATAGAGTAAAACGGTAAATCAAATAAATTATTCTCTTTTGAGATGTAATGACACTCCCAAGGAAGCCGTGAAGCAGATGGGTAATAATTTCAATGTAAAGCTATCCGCGTAACATAACTACGTAATAAGCGCTGAAATTGCTTGAAAGCGTAGTCCATTTAGGGACCACGCTTACAATACTGTCATAGTTTACATAGCGTCACGATACGAAGAGAGTGACGTTATTAAATTAGCTTGTGTCCATTTTGTCTAGGCACCGCTGCATCATACATATATCATTTGTACAAATTTTTAAATAAACTTTGCATTTGCCTAAGAGTATGTAAAGAAAAAGAGTTTAGTTCATCGGTTACTCAACTAACTCGATAAAAGACAGTTGTGTCTCTCTACTCAAGCCTGCTCTCATATGCCAAAGCATCACCCGCCCACAAATGGTTGAATATTATCGTTAATGTAATGGGAATAAATAAACTTATTCTATTCATTGCAAATGAGAAGTCGTATGGCAGACATTTTCCTAGTACTTAGACAGAAAATATTTCAGTTATGTGAGATTCCATTTAGATTGAATTCGTTTATTCACAAACCGCGCTCCAGACTTGTCGTTCCTAAAGGTTAATATTTTATGACGTGGGTAAGCGGTACGGGCACGAAAGTCATAGTAAAATTAAATGTTATTACGTTAGGTATTGAAGAGTGGTATTAAATGATTCCTGTGGCATTTCATATTATTAGTAATCTCCTCCATTTCTGTGTAGTGACGGATTAACAATACAAAGCCTCAGCGCCCATATTTGTGCCATGGGTACCGTAAAATTCGACTGAAAGAGAATTCTGCTGGACTACCTCAGTTACTAGACAACTGATATAAATACAAACATACTTTGTTTTTAAATACATACATATTATACATAGAAAACGCCCAAATTCCGAAGCAAAAATCACATAATCAAAATAGATCACACAAACATTTGGTCCGACCCAGGATTTGAACCCAAAACCTCAAAGACAGCAGTCACATTCACTACCACTGCGCCACCGAGGCAGTACATAATAAAATAAAAAATAAATATAAAAAAGCCTTATATATCTTACTCACTTACATATAAAACAATGTTAAACTTAATGAGTTTTGTAAGAACCCCTCCTCAGGTGAAGATCTCCTCCAAGGATTTCCATTTGTTTCTGTCTTGTGCCTTCTTCATCCATTGTGGGCCGGCCGTTTCTTTTATTTCGTCTTCCCATCTGGTATGCGGTCTACCTCGGTACCGGTCAGGTACCTCTCTACTCATTTTCTCCCTCTGTCGTAAAAATAGTAATATCCTCACATGTACGTATTTTTAGTTATAATAGCATTAAAATTAAATCCTGGATTTATGTCCTTAAACTACCGCTTCCTGTTCGTTTCAAAATATTTTTAATGTTAACTGTACATTCATGATATACCTAAAGTGTTAGTGCTTTTACAATTATCTTTCCATTTGAATCGCATAGTTCATTAACATTTTTTGATCGTAATTAATGCTTATAAACTTTAAAATGTTGCTTCTACATTTGCATAATCAGTGGTTGTGTTCTCGTTTACAAATTATACCAGTTTGTTACTTTAACCATTTCTCAAGAGCAACAGAAAATAAAATGTGAAAAATAAGTACGTTTATATAAAAAAATATACTCTGCGAAAGGAAAACAAAAATAAACAAAAGAGGTTAAATGCACTGTGCGACTTATAAAGGAAAATAAGTATGTATGGAAGCTCAACTGAGAATCCCCTCTTTTACTTTATCAGTTGAATGAAACTAAATTGATGCAGATATTTACTTTTTATAGTTTTAATTTTAATAAAATTAAAACTGTAAGGGAGTGTACAGTCATCACTATAAATTTGTATCATGCTATATTTTCTTATTTTTTTGAAAATTTCAATAATGTAACATGATAGGAAGAATAGTATTTATGAATGTTTGTTCCTCTTTCACGTAAAAACTACTAAACTTATTTATATGAAACATTACAGTAATATAGTTTGTTCATCAGAATAACGCATAGGCTACTATTTAACGTGATAACCGACATACACACGAGCGGAGCTGTAATCAAAAGCTAGTTCTAATATGTAACTTTGTTTTAGCCTCATTTCAAAACTGTGATAATTGAGAGTTCCGTAACATTACGCCGCCGCGCCGGCACAGCACCGACTTGTATATGATACAATTTGTATGTAACATTTGTTTCTGTAAAGTTGAATTTCCTTCCTTCCTTTTTATGTTTTAATGAAACTCGAACGAAGCTTTTGTCTCGCGAGTCCATAATAGCTGCAAAAGGTATGTACACTTTGATTAGACAAGCGTGTAAGAGATTTTGTGATATATATTTACCTCTCCACGTTTCAAACTTTACTTTAACACAAATTGAAGTCACCTGAAAAACACTGAACTATATTCAGTTAACATACCAATAACACTTATTTGGTATTATACATAGCTGATACCCAAACTCCTAAACAAATATTTGCAGATCATACAAACATTTTTTCCGACCCGGGAATCGAACCCGAGACCTCAAGCACAACAGTCGCATACGATACCTCTGCGCCACCGAGGCAGACAATAATATGCTGTAATATTGATATCGCTGTAATGTAATTATCGCTCCCGCTTACACCGTACACTGCTAACTCTGTAGCTACCCACTGGACGTACACAGTACGCGTACAGTTATGTCCCTTGTTGTAAAACGGTTGGTGTTTCCCCTTTATGTACAGTTGAATGTAGCAGAGCCTGCCGCTCCACCTTAACAATAGGCAAATCTCTTAGTTTCATAAACGTTAGATTCATTCAATTTAAGGTATGAATATGATATAAAATTGTTTTTGCAAAATTTGTCTGGTCCGTTGGTCTAAAAATTTATGTTCTTGTTTACTAAGTCGATCGTGAATTGGCAACCAAAGATCATACTGATTATCTTCGTGCAATTTATTTATAACATGTGTCTTCTTCTCCTAATTCAACTGCTTTAACCTATATATAAGATTGTCCTCGGAGCTACTGGCATGTGACCTCCGCAAACCTGACGACCCTGACGAACTTAATTCGAAGATTGAACTTTTTTACTATATTTTAAGGTACTGAATTTCCAGTAACGATTGCCATAAATGTTCATGACAATCGAGACCGACAATTTAATACGCCGAACTTTTATACTCCGGGATGTTATTAAAAAAATCTTGTAAGAAAAAAACGAAGCTTCTTGATCCGCAGTCGCATAGGCTAACAGCTAGACTAACGAGGTTATTTATAACATAACTTTTTTTTTTTTTTTTTTTTTTACGTGTGGAAACCCCCTCGGGCCGTCACCCCGCCGGGGTTTGCGGCGGAGCGGTGTGTCGGAATCGAACCGACTAAAACCACACGGTGTGCCACTCTGCGCCTGAGACGGGAGGGATCCGGGAACTGCTGTTATTAACACATCCGGACCCCTCCCAGCGCCTGCCCGCACTGAAGCGGGCACCGTCTGCTGTTAAAAAAAAACTCTCAATTTAGGCGACGTACGGCACACGCGTGACGTCGCCCCCTCGCGGGTGACCACTAAAGCGGATGGAGGGGAAAACCCGTCCCCACCATCCGCGGCCACACTCAGGGCGACATGAGGCGCTGGTATGCGCGCCTCCGCCGCCCGGTTCGCCGGCGGCGGATCGGGTCCGAGTGGATATCATCCTCCCGGGCCTTCTCCGCCGCCTCCTTCTGCGAAATTACGTCTTCGCAGAAGGCTGCGACCGCGGTAAAACTGCTGTCGCTACCGGCCATGGAGCGAACGACGGCCGGTAGCGAGAGATCTCCTCCGATGACTGCAGTGAGGGCCCGACGCTGCGACGTCCATGCAGGGCAGATCGCCAGCGTGTGCTGGGCCGAGTCCTCACTGCAGTCGCAGTGGTGGCAGGCGGGACTCAGTTCCCTCCTGGCGACCGAGTGCAGGTACTTTCCGAAGCATCCGTGTCCGGAAAGAACCTGCGTCAGTCGGAAGGAAAGGGTCCCGTGCTGCCGCCCTGCCCACTCGAGGATGACCGGCTGGAGAGCCTCCACGGCGGCAAAGCCAGCGCGTGGAGTCTCCAGCCGGAACGACCAGCGAGCCATCGTGGCTCGACGGGCGGCTTCACGCCACTCGCGTACCTCTTCGGGCGGAGGGCGAATGCCTCTCTCCGCCCGGAATTCAGCCACCCGTCGATAAACTTCGGCGAGCACTTCCGCCTCCAAATCCCACGGAGGTGTTCCGGCCAAGGCGCACGCCGCCTCGGTGGACACCGTGCGGAATCGGCGGATGGCTCTGACCGCCAATACCCTCTGAGGCCGCCAGAGGCGGGCCTTATTGAGGGCAGTCAGAGCCGCCACCCACACCGGTGCCCCATACAGCGCCATCGACCGGACCACCCCCGTGTAGAGGAGTCGCGTTGCGACGCTGGCTCCACCCAAGTTGGGCAAAAGTCGACCAAGGGCAGAGGCAGCGTCGACCAGCTTCGGACCAAGCTGTCGGAAGTGCTCGTCGAAGAGCCACCTACCGTCGAGGATCAGGCCCAGATACCTCATCTGGGCCCGAACCGGTACGAGGACCGAGTTGACCACTATGGAGGCGCCGGGGGGCGGCCCACGACGGGGCCCATGAAATAACAGGGCCTCCGTCTTGTCCAGGGCCACCCGTAAGCCCAGCGCCTCGATGCGCCCGACCACCAGAGAGACACCAATGGTGGCCAGGCGCGCCGCCTCCTGGAAGTTCGCCCCCCGGGCCGTGACCAATGTGTCATCGGCATAACAAATTACGCCCAGCCCGGGGGGGAGACGACCTCGTAGGACCCAGTCGTATCCCACGTTCCACAGGAGTGGTCCAAGGACAGACCCCTGCGGAACGCCGCACGACATGGGTCGCCGTCTCAAGGCGCCCTCTCGATCCTCGTACACGACGGTACGCTCCTCCAAATAGTCTGCCACTAGCCGCCTCAGGTACTCTGGCACCCCGTGGTATTGGAGTGCTTCCCTGATGCAGCTGAATGGCAGACTATTGAAGGCGTTGGCGATGTCCAGAGACACCGCCAACACCACGCCGCCACAGCTCACTGCCTCTTCGGTCACGGCCCTAAGGCGCATCACGGCATCGACCGTCGAACGCCCCTCTCGGAATCCGAATTGGGCGTCCGACAGGTCGGGCCCCACCTCGCAGAGGTGCCGGACGATGCGGGCAGAGAGTATCCTCTCAAACAACTTGCCCGCCTCGTCCAGCAACACGATGGGCCTATAGGCCGCGACCGAATCGGCAGGCCGTCCCGGTTTCCTCAATAGGACCAGCTTCCCGCATTTCCAGCACTCAGGGAAGCGTCCGGACGCCAGGCTAGCGTCCAACACCTCCCTGAGGCGGTCCGACATATGGTCGAGGGCTCGGGCCAGAACTCGGGCTGGAACCCCGTCCGGCCCGGGGGCGGTGTTTTTGGAACGAATCCGCAGAACAGCCGCCCCAACCTCCGATTCCCTAACGGGCGGCACGTCGTCCTCTCGACCCCCGTCGTCTCTGACCGCATAGGCCATCGACGGGGGTGTGTGCTCCGCCCGCTGCGGGAAAAGTCCCTCGACCACTTCCTGCAGGAAGCTGGGCTGGAGAGTCTCGGTAAGGGGGGGGCCGTATATTTATAACATAACTAGCTGAACCACGCGGTATTACCCGCGGTTATTGTCGTACTGCGTGTAACGCCGCGGTACAAAGCTAGTCTACAAAAAAGTTGCCTAAGTTACTCCTTAGATCATCAGCTATCTGCCAGTGAAAGTCCCGTCAAAATAGGTCCAGCTGTTCCAGAGATTACCCGGAACATACAGACAGACAGATGCACAAAATTAAAAAAAAAAAGATATTTTGGTACATGTATCGTGTATACATATGCATTCATTAAATAGCAGTTATTTTAATATTACAAACAGACACTCCAATTTTATTTATTTGTACCTATAGATGTGTAATAGATGCATGTATATTAGAAATGTTTTAGTGCCTAAATTTGTCGTATGATAGTCAGTATTATAGTTTATTGATAAATGATTACCGGCTCCTAATAGTTACCTGTGGTTTACTTTAAATTTGGATTTGTACCCAATATACTATTAAATTCTGTTTGTAAATTAAATAGGTGAAAGGTATTTAGTGTGCAATATGCTTGCTTAGTGACTTGGACAATAAGGATTTATTGTATATCAGCAATGCTCGGATAACAAAAGAAAAACAGCAAAGAAAGACCATGAGCTAATGAGATATTACTTTTAAAGCTTTCAGCAGACGGCCATAAACTTCTAATTTATTTAGTATTTCTGTGCAATATGCTTTATGGAAATAAAAGGGTTTGAAGCATCCCCCATAATATCCAGGCCCGCCCCTGTCTGATAATTAATTACCTTGGTAAATAAAAAGGGAATAAGTTAATTAACGGTGGGTCTGGCCATTGTTTTGTTCACTTCTTGTGATATTTAAGATTTTTCTTGTTTACGGTAACAGAAAATTAAAAGAAAAAGAGCTCATTGGGAATGAAAAGTCTGGAATAAAAATATTCATTCTGAAGGTATTGTACTTACAAGGTATTACTTTAACGTGAATGTGAATAATAATCAATCAAATCTATACACTATATTGGCAATTTATTATGGCAAGAGTTGTAATGTAAATGTATAGATCTACTTATTTAAAAGAGTTTTAATCGCACATTTTCTATGTTAGTGACATTTATTGAGGTATTTAATATGGTTTGACATTGTAATTATAGCGGAACCTAATTTTAGCTTTGGCCATCTTGTACAAGAGAATTTAAGCTCTCTATATTTCATCATCATCATCAGCATATCCCTTTATTCGATCCTCAGCTTCTCTCGTCCAGCTCCTGTCAGCCGTCTTGCGCAAAATCATTACTCCGCCTAACCTGTGAACGTCAACGTTTGTCAGTTCTGCGGCTAAGATGGCCCATTACCTCTTCAGCTTGCAAATCCTGTGGTCTATGTCGTTGACCTTGGTTCTCTGCCGGAACACTTCGTTCTTAATATGATCACTTAAAGAAATGCCATTATTACATCATATTACCTACTTATTATACCATTTCACGTAAAACGCATATTAACTTCTGCACTTTTCCACATACGCCCATCTATGACGTTATAGCCACCATTATGGCGCCATAAGTCACGTAGTAGCTATTTTAATTCGCTAATAAAATGGACATGAATCATGGACGCTGGTGCAGTCGACGCTCAAATCGAATTCCTGGCGTTTGGCGACCTCCACAGTTCAGTTTGCAGTGCTGTAAGTCGACTAAAAAATAATAGCGTCTAAGCTTTTGGAAAATTACTAACACTAGCGCTAATATTCAGTTGGGTCAGGTAAATTACCCTAAAATAAAAAAGAAAGTGGAAAACCAAGGCAAGTACCTACATATTTATGTGGCAAGGCAAGTATTTATGTATTTTTAAATTACTTGTTTTACAAAGGTAAAATGTATGGTACGGAAATGGATCCTTCAATCGAAAATCCCTCCCTAATTACCATAATACACTGTACAGCCCTGACTCACAAAGTAGTGCTCGCAGTGTGTTGGGATAAAGTTCCTAATCACAGGCAAAAACAATTAACATATATGAATACCAATAGTCTACGCTAAGCCACAAAGATTTGTAGTGATAGTTGGATAAACATAATATAATTTTTTTTTTTTTTATGTTTGGCCCTGCCAAAATGACTCTACTCTGCCTGATGGAAAGCATAAGCAGAATCCAAGAGTGGTGGTCACCATACTGCGAATGTAGACAATGCAAATATTGCGGAGAAAAATCTAAAATATCTACGAGTATGATCTCTCTATCCCTCGGATAAAACGTAAGGTAAGTATTTAAATTACAATAATATTGTTTTATACGTTTTTTTGACAAAAATTGTCTAAAAATAAAGTTAAATTCTAAAATATCTCACCAAACTAGTATCAAATACTCTGTATAGAGGTGGCAATAGAATTTTTTCTCAGAAGTCAGTAATAAGACGTGCAGTCACATACATAAATTTTATTAAAGTAAAATTTCACTATCTTTCTCAAGTTTCAAAGACACTGTGCAAATTGGACGTGAACTTCAAATTGAGTCGCCTTTCCTTAAAGTCTTGAAGTTCGGTAACAATTACATTCCTTTTGAGAGTAATAAAAATCTCTTTATCTATCTGTTCTTGGAGAGTTATGCACATTTGGATCGAATTGACCGGAGTGATACCACTGTCTTTTTTTATGGTAAAAAGAGTTAATATCTGCAACTTAAGACTCACAAATCCATTGCTGGCTTTCTAGTGCCCTCTTAAATTAGGGGGAGAGGGCCGAGAAAATTTATTACAGGTTTTCTTTGAGGCTGGAGTGGCAGTGGGGACATACCTTTCTTGGCACGGGCTGGCGACTTGCTTTCTCCGTATTTGCATTCAAATTTCACCACAAACACATCACTTGAAGTGCACTTGATATTGGGTGTATTTAAATGAATCACAAAAGTCCTAGGAATACTTCTTACATGGCGATTTTTGAGTTTTGCGAATAAATTGCGAATCGTTTTTAGACTTTTTTTTGAGGTATTTGGGGTGTGGCGGTGTAGGAAAATGATGTTGCCAGGTGTGATATCTGTACTTATACACATTATATTATAAATGTAACAGGTCCAATTCTGTACATTAAAGACATTTTGAAAAATTTTTTTTGGAGGGCTCTCTATAATCAATGCTGAAGCCAAAACTGTTTTTTTTTTCATTTTTGTCTGTCTGTCTGTCCATCTGTTCGTCTGTCTGTCTGTCTGTCTCTCTGTCTCTCTGTCTGTATCTTGGCCGCTCATCACGCCAAAACTATCAAATGAGTTGAAATGAAACTTGGCATGGTTGAAATGATTTGAGTTCATACTACGAGGTAGGACATAGAATACTTTTTATCTCGAAATTCAGCACGGTTTCCTGGAGAGAGGGGATGAAAATCAAAATATTTACTTTGTTGTAATTCAATAATACATAGTCCGATTTCATTCATTCTTTTTTTGCTAGAAAGCAAGAACTTTATACATTGTCTATATCTATTTCTGTTTCTGTGTTTACTATACGACTATAGTGTGTATTTATCAGTAAGTTCTATAAAATCCTAATAGATGGCGGTTTAGCACAGATAGGTGGTGGCGCCGTATTTCTATGTCTAGAATTTCAGGAATGAAGAAGTTATTTCCAAAAAAACAATGTGGGAAGTTCGCTGTGTTCATCTAGTTTATAATAAAAGGGGAGTGTTTTAGAAGTGTGTATTTGAGTGTTTAAAATAATAATTAATTACAAAAAAAAAAAAAACACAATTGGCATAGTCAGAAGCCGTGTTCACATCCCAATCGAGTCAAGCGGTTGCTCCAATATGACGAAGTATGGCTTATGTTTTTCTTGGTATTGACTGAATGAGTAAGGTTACTGAAAGCTACCCTAATTAAGGATGAAGAGTGCGCTCAGAGTACGGCTACATACTTTTGTCCAGGAGCGTATCATATAATTTGATCCATCGACTCATTTAAAACCTGTACAATGAAAAAGTATATTATTGCGCGAATTGATGCACGAGATTAGCTTCCACCTAAACTCTGATAAAAAATGACAATAAGTACTTCATTTATCATTTAAATAATTTTTTATGTATATTTCGGTCTCAGTGAAATATGAAAGTAAAAATATATCATGGCCATTTGTCAATAAAGTTGTAAACACGTTGACAGTTTAAATTAAAACTGTAATTGCTTCAGATAACTCGGCTCGGTTTTAATTTTTCACATTGTATCTACCGACTGAATCAACGCATGCCAAATAGAGCAGTGAACTATAAACCGTAAATCAATCTGCTCGTTCCGGTACAGGCTATGCGTATACTCGTATGTATGCTAACGGATATTGCACATCATACGAGGAACTGTAAATAATATTTGCATTCGCTTTTTTTCAAAATAAAGTCTCAATATGTTTTACGGCCTGGACTCCTGGACTAGTCTGGTTTTTGATAGTCAAACAATCATAGTTTCAATAATGTTCACTCAAACGAGTTCAAACTTATTGGGGTTGCGACAGTTCCTATGCCCATCTTTCAGCTCCATGTTATCATAATACTGCATTGTCACACTGTATAGATATGCTTCAAAATTGATTTGCAAGATTCCACCCGAATACAAGTACTTATATTACAAATTTATTAATAATAATTTGCTAAAAATATTAGGTATAAAATTAGTTCGGTGTAGCGTAAACTGAGATGACAGGATGAAAACACGGGCCCAGCGATTTATACCGAATATTTTTATCCATATTATTTTTAGTTTTAGTACATTATTTCAATAAAACCGTTTTTTTTTCATTTTGTCTTAGTTTTCTCTCTTTCTCTTAATTACATAGTACTTCTCATTTGTGTTCTACTACTCAAGCCCTTTCATTTGATACCTATATAGTGATAGTCTTTGACAAAATGTGTAAACTACAATTTTGAAGCGGCGGTCATCTTGAATTTTAATTTTTCATAGTGTATTGTGTTCTACTAGTCAAGACCTTCCTTTTGATAGCCATATTGAGGTAGTCGTGACAAAATTTGCAAACCGCTGTTTTGTAGCGGGGGACATCTTGGATTTACAATAAAAACAGAATTCATTTATTTGTAATGTCGCCAGAACTAAGAGTGTGTACCAAATTTCAGAACAATTTGCCAAGAGCAAGGGGGTCAAATTTCAATTACAAGATTTTACCCAAACAACAGCCAGGTCAAGCTAAATAAAACCGTTTAAAAAGCTTGTAATAAAAAAAACATATTATTGTAGAGATCAAGTAATTTTAGTGTGTTCAAGAGTAAAACTGAAACTACAGAACCAATAATTTACTTTTTATACGTAACTCAGTAATCTATATTTTCGATTAGATTATACTCGTATAGAAAAGTATTTTTTTTAACTAAGTCTAATCGAAGTATGGTCATTGTCGAACTATTACGAGATACTTGAAAGTTTTATGAAAATGATTTTTATATCTAGTACAGATAACTCTTTACCATACAAATAAATAAAATTGGAGTGTCTGTTTGTAATATTAAAATAACTACTTTTTACTAAATGCACATGCATGTATACACGGTACATATACCAAAAATGTAGTTAAAAAATATTTGGCTGTCTGTCTGTCTGTTTGTTCGGCTGAACGGATTTTGACGGGATTTTCGCTGGCAGGTAGCTGATCCAGGGAGTAACTTAAGCTACTTTTTAGACTAACTATGTACCGCGGCGTTACTCGCGGTACGACGATAACCGCGGGTAACACCGCGGGTTCAGCTAGTCCATAAATATTAGGTCTGTACAGAATGGCGGTGCCGGAGTTTTTAGTTTTAACTTCTGTATTTAGTGAATTTGTTGTGTAGATATGAAGATTAAAATTTAGATTTTAGAGCTTATCTTGAAGCAGTTAATAGTCAACATTTGAGTTTAATCATTTAAACATTACCCAGTTCTCTTAACAAACAAATTAAAATTAATCAATAAACCATACATATCTTGTATCCCCATAGTATCCATAACTATGTTAGACCAGCTTTTGCAAGCGACTCCGTTCGAGTTTATATCGGTTATCAACCACCTACAACAGTACCCTATGTCCTTCTACAAAGTTCAATCTACCTCTGTATCAAAAATCATGCTGATTCAGCGATTGAGCCGTGAAAACATAACAAACTGACAGCCAGAGTTACTTTCGAACTATAATAATACAGAAAGAAATGGAAAATAACACAAAAAATATATGGTCGAATTGAAAACCTCCTCCTTTTTTTGAAGTCGATTAAAAAGTATATAGTATTTTGCCTTTTTTGTGGAAAATGAAGGTTACACATCTGTTATACATTCCAGAAACAAGTAAATAAACAAGCATTACCACAAGTATCAATCTTCCAGCTCCATAATTATTTAGATACTTCCAGGATCTTTTACGGAGGAGTTGTCTAAACTTTTGCACACTGTGGATACTTATCATCAACTTTGTAATGGTTCGCATAACTAATTTAGTTAAGTAAAAAAGCCGTTAAGTTCATATTTTTTGTTAAATATAGTTAAAAAGAAAATTGCTTCTAATAATAATCTTAGTTAATTAAGTTTGCCAAGTTAATAACAATTTGGTGCAAGGAGTTGTTTCTCGTTAACGTAAGTATCTCTTAAGCCTGAAACCTGTCGACTCGTGTAGTGGAATTTCGTAGCTTAAAATCAAATGTTTACTTTACCGTGCATGTGCTATGTACGAAACAATTGGATATTGTTCACGATAACTATAGAATACTAACACAACTAACAAGTTGTGTAAATATAAAAGCTTAAATGCCTTTTGCCTAAACTTTTACATGTTTTTAAATGGCCTCTGTAATGCATGAGTTTGTGTTCTTGTATTTTGCGTGGTCAAAAGATTTCGCGGGACACTATTTATGAAAGAAGTTCTATATGGTGATTAAAAATCAACTTATTATCAATAACACCGATATATTTGATAACTGGGTCATAAGTGAAGTGTTTATATGAGCAAGGAGAGTAATCAAAGGGGTCAAATTTGCTCAGATCTGCAGGAGTTATACTTCTCATTCGAATGGTAAGGATCTTGTTTTCTGCCTTTCAATGAATTCTACCACGTTTTCTTAGAAAAATCTAAGGTAATTTAATTTACAAGGATTACACGGAACTTACAAAGTTAAGATATATATACGGCAGTGGTATGATTGCTATTTAGCTTGCTTATCAGTGGGAAGACTTCCTCTCCTATGATTGTTTTATTTTATGAACAACTTGAAAGATAAAAAAGAACAGGAAAATAATGATGATCTATTACCACCATAAACAAATGAGGTGAGCAATCACTAAACTGTGCGTAAAATTATAATTTATACCACTTAAAATAAATTACCACATGCGAAAGCGCGAAGAGCTCCTTTGTTACAAGGGGGCGTCCCCTTGTAATAAATTATAAAGGACGTGCATTCAAAGTATAATTTGCCTTAAAACACCAAACAACATTTTGAGGGTAACGAGGCTAATATTTTAATTTTAAGTGTGATTTATAATTGTGATTTGTGATTTTCATTTGCATGTAAGAAACGAATGGTATCGTAAAGCGCTACGCGTTGATTTACGGGTACCAGCGGTGTGCTTAGCGCACCTTAGTTTTACCATCAAAGACTTTGCTGTTTAATTACGTTAAAAACTATATACTGTTTTTGAGATACTTTAAAATAAATTATTAGAAACCATTCGTGAAACATTTGTAACAGAAATGCGAATGAATCTTGATTTTCTTGTTAATCTTTTACGTTTAACTACTGGACCGAGTATTATGAAATAAGATTTAAATATTATCAGAGGACCACTAATGCATACAGGATGCCTTTGGCTTTTTTTATAAACATAGTTCCAAGCCTGATACCTGTAAAAGTAACTTTTACGCTAGCAAATACACAGTCAACAGAATTCAATAGTAGAGTTATGTAATACCACGGCCTCATTGAAATTGGTTATAAACAATTTTTCATTACTTTTTACCGAGTGAATGAGAGTACCGGAGGACCAAACCTATGCGTCCTCTATATCTGAAAAGGGGTATTCACAAATGCATTAAATGAGTAAAGATATTTATTTTGTAAGTAAATATTTTACGGATATTTTTCAATGTCAAACTTTACAACTAGAAGGTTCCGGCAAACGACGCCGTACCGATAATCATCAAAATAACTTGAAAAGTCACCAAAAAGCTCGGGTTTCTTAAGTAACCAGCGTTCATAAATGAGTTATACTTACTTTCGGGTTATTTGTCTACTTATTTGTTCCATATACCGACTGTAAAAAAATACTGTAAATACTGCATGAGAAGAAAATAAAATCCACACTTTTTCCTTTTTTCTCCGTTCTCGAACCCATTAAAGGATTGATTACAAACCTCTAGGGGTTATTGTTTGTTTACAATAAATTGAACAGCGATTCATATTGCCACAATTAGATGGATAGCCGTAATCAGTCTTCTAAATTAGACCTGGTTATTTAAATTAGAACTATTTATCAAATAAGCCATTAATCTCTGAGGTGGCTGGTTTATATAATTTAAGATTGCAAATTAGCATGCACAAAGGTCAGATAAAGAGTTTGTATAATCTATTATTGGACAGTTGGCGATTAATATTGAACCTGTTGCAACTTCAACATACAATGAACCAACAGCATATATTAGTACCATTTACGAAAAACACACACACACGGAAAAAACTATGAATATACTAATCTTGTATTGCGCAAAACACACCACACCATGGCGGCCTAGTGAAGCTTCTGCAGCATTGAGCATCCAGTTTCGCACTCACCATCGAAACACGAGACGAGAGCACGAACGCTGTCATTTTACGGTGATTTTCAGTGCGAGGGTAGTACCGCCCCGGTCGAGCTGGCCCAACCATGTTGAAATCAGCTTAGCTTTACTACCTTGAGAATAATACTATTCATCCCATGTAATGTATGTACGGTGTCATGTAGACCGGAACGTCATATCTAAAGAGAGGCGTATATCAAGCAATGGACTATTTAAGGTATTGGTGATTGTTGATGATGAATTTTATAATAATCTCAGTAAACTGCAGTCGTTATTAATATTCAGTTGATTGGCAAAAATGAACCCTAAAGTGACTGCTTTTTGTCCTGTTCGTAATTATTTTAACTTAATACCTTTAGCTCAACAACCCAACATGTAAAAATCGATGAGTTTCTTTCTTAATTATTTACTTTTCTCTCAGTTTTTCACAGTTACTTTATTTTTTCAGATACGTGGTATTCTTATTTGAGTTCACATGAAATGTTAAATTTTATTAAATAACTAGCTGAACCCCGCGGTGTTACCCGCAGTTATTGTTGTACCACGAGTAACGCCGCGGGACAAAGTTAGTTTAAAAAAGTAGCCTAAGTTACTCCCTGTATCATCAGCTACCTGCCAGTGAAAATCTCGTCAAAATCCGTCGAGCCGTTCCAGAGATTACCCGGAACAAACAGACAGACAGACAGACAGACAGACAGACAGACGGACAGACAGACAAAAAAAATTTTAAGCACAATTTTGGTATATGTATTGTGAATACATACATATGCATTGATTAAAAAGCTGTTATTTTAATATTACAAACAGACACTCCAATTTTATTTATTTGTATAGATAAAGTGATCTATAGTCTCCTAAAGTTTAGAAAATTTCACACTTGCTAGTTTATGGCACACAGATAGAACTTATTCACGTAAGACATGCTTTATAAGATTAAGGCTAGAATATGTAAATTTAGTTAAACCCCCACTAGTCTTGAGTTGGATCCTAAGATTATATTTAGGAATACAAGATGGGGTCTTCCAGGATTAACTTAAATTTAAATATGTTATTGTAGTTAAGCATTCCAGAAAGTTTCTCAGACATCGATTAGATTTTTCAAATGAACTATCACTATGTCAAAGTAATTTATACTTATACTAGCTGTTGCCCGCGGCTTTGCCCGCGTGGAAGTTTGTTATATGTATTTAATTAAAACTGTGTAAAAGTATGTATTAGTAATTTATTAATATTTTAAACCTATTTATTTATTTTTGATCAATAGCCCATTTAAAAGAACTTTCATACAAACATTTGACCCATATTTCATCCCCTTTAGGAACAGAATTTGCGTAAATGCTGATATAAGTATTCGTCTATTTGTAATCATCAGAAACATAAAGCCGAAAGTTTTCAGGCTGCTAAATTAAAAAATTATGGACTTCCAAACTAACTAATATATGAAATGCCAATGCCTATATATTTCTCCCTTAGGGGTAGAATACCCAGAAACGTTTAAATATGTATCTACTCGTTTTTAATAAGTAACCCAAAGATAATATTTTATGTTTCTAACTCAACAAATGACAGACTTCCATGCAATCTTGCAACCCCTAATTCACCACCTTAGGGGTATAATATCCAGAAACGTTTAAATACATATCTACTCATTTTCAATCAGTAGCCCAAAAACAAAGTTTCATGTTTCGAACTTCACAAATGACGGATTTCCAGACTAACCATTTCACCCCTTAGGAGTAGAATATCCAGAAACGCTTTAACGGGTGTCAAGTCATTTTTAATCAGTAGCTCAAAAATATAGTTCAATGTTGCTAACCTTAAAAATGACGAACATCCATGCAAACTTTCAATCCCTTTTTCACCCCCTTAGAGGTAGAATATCCAGAAACGCTTAAGCACGAATCTACTCTTTTTTAATCAGTAGCACATGAATAAAGATTCATGTTTCGAACTTAAAAAATGAAGAACTTCCATTCAAACTTTCAACCCCTATTTCACCCCTTAGGGGTAGAATATCTAGAAACGCTTGAATAGTTATCTAGTCATGTTTAGTCAGTAGCCCAAAAACAAAGTTTCATGTTTTGAACTTCGAAAATTACGGACTTCCAGACCAACCTACACGTTAAATGTCAACCCCTATTTCACCCCTTAGGGGTAGAATATCCAGAAACGCTTAAATACGTATCTACTCATTTTTAGTCAGTAGCCTAAAAACAAAGTTTTATGTTTCGAACTTAAAAAATTACGAACTTCCATGCAAACTTTCAACCCCTATTTCACATATTTAAAATATCTAGAAACGCTTAAGTACGTATCTACTCTTTTTTAATCAGTAGCATATGAATAAAATTTCAAGTTTCTAACTTAAAAAATGACGAACTTCCATACAAACTTTCAACCCCTATTTCAACTCTTAGGGGTAGAATATCCAGAAACGCTTATATACGTATCTACTCATTTTTAATCAGTAGCCCAAACACAAAGTTTCATTTGTCGAACTTCAAAAATGACAGACTTCCAGACTAACCTAAATGCGAAATGTCAACCCCTAATTCACCCCTTAGGGGTAGAATATTCAGAAACGCTTAAATACCTATCTACTTAATTTTAGTCAGTAGCCCAAAAACAAAGTTTCATGTTTCGAACTTAAAAACTGACGAACTTCCATGCAAACTTTCAACCCCTATTTTACCCCTTTAAGGGTAGAATATCTAGAAACGTTGAAATACGTGTTTATTCATTTTTAATCAGCAGCCCAAAAGTAAAGTTTCATGTTTCCAACTTAAAGAATGACGAACTTCATACAAACTTTCAACCCCTATTTCATCCCCTCATAGGTCGAAATTTCAAAAACGCTAGAACAAATGTTTTATTATTTTTTATCAAGTGCTTAAATATAAAGTTTCATGGTTTTATCTTTAAAAATTATGAAATCCCATACAACTTTCCCCCCCCCCCCCTTTTAACCCCTTACAACCCCTTTTTCGCGATAAAAAGTAGCCTATGTTTTATCTCGGGGTCTAGAATATCTGTATACCAAATTTCATTCAAATCCGTTCAGTAGTTTTGGCGTGAAAGAGTAGCAGACAGACAGACAGACAGACAGACAGAGTTACTTTCGCATTTATAATATTAGTTAGGATTTGCGTTAATAACTATAATTACCTAAGCTGTCCTTACTTCATTACATAAAGGGAGGCCAAAAACTTGTGTCTCATCGCCTATAGCCATCTACATCTTGCCCTTTATCATCCCCTAGAATGAGAGGGATCTGGTGACGGTTTCACTCGATGAAAAGCTATAAAAGAATTATTTAACTTAGTTTGCTACGAGAACCTGATATTACTCTTGTCGATTCTAGACCTTATGTGCATGGGTATTCAAAGAAATGAAGAATGTGGTAAAAAAGATAGGTGGCACCCCGGGAGTGTCAGCAGAAGTGGAAACTTCAACATTAACGTTAAACATTTTTGATCGTAATATGTTTATGAAATTTATTAAAAGTTTCATAAACATATTTCGCGAGCAAAGCCGGGTTTTCATCTAGTATTTTTATTAAGTACTCACTCATTTTCCTTCACTATTTCTTCGTCACTTTCTTTATTAATAGATGACTTCACTCACTTTGATCAATTTCCATATTTTAAATACTTGATATACACGAATTTAACAAGTAACATTACCAGTCATGTCATATTAGACACTCGTGCCATCAGCTGCCACCATGCACACATACGCAAGCGCCCTGTGCAGCTTAAACGAAACAGCAGGAGCAGGCATATATTTTCGCCGCGCGGCTGAAAGAGAGAGGGATATTACTACCTCTCCTACGCCTCGCTTTCCTCTTACGAATATTCGATCAGGTCACGTGTCCTAACATTTTTTACCCGTCCCAAAAAAGTGCACAACGCCGCCAAAGAAGTTTACACTTAAAAAAGAAATCCATTTGTATTATATGTTATTTCGGAGTCTAATCGTCTACCTAAAGTAATAAGACGCAATAGTTACTTAGTAAAGATCCGTGGCCGGTATTACCAACCTTCAGAAAATCCCTTAAGCCGAACTTAATTAAGACCCTTCACGCATAACGTACAACTTTGATAATACCAGAGTTTTCGTCTTGAGAATAAACGACTCACATATACATCCTACTGACAATGATGGTGATGTATAATATATTTTTCATCCCACCATCTCGAAAAGTGTATTTTTGCACCTCGATATCTGAGTTCAAAAGCTGTTTATATCCGCTAGAGTATAAAGTAAATTGAATTTAAAACATTGTGTGCACTAACATTGTGAATTCAAAACATTATTAAACCTATTTAATTCTACCTCCATTGTGCCGAATTTATCATACAACTTTTTTTAGTTTGTTAAATCTCAGGCTCGGTACCTTCTTGGTGTTCTTTTTTTAATTTGCTTTGCTCGCGCCATTTTCTTTTTACGTCATTTAGTCATTTCTTCGCTAAAGTAGGATGAAAAGTTACGTGTTGCACTCGAGTGCAAAGATTTTTCACCTCGTGCTCTTTTGATTCCCTCGCTAACACTCAGGATTACGAACTACTACTAATAAACAAATTAAAAAAGTATCACAATCCATGTACATCCATCTAATTTATAGGTATAGGAAATGACAATATTCTCAAATAAGAAGAATATTAAACAACGAGAACAAAGTAAAAAAAAAAACTCAGTCAAATGTGCCAGTTTTCTTTTCCCGGTATTAGAATCTGAGTTAATCCAACGAATAAATAAAAGGTACGACTGATTGGTCTTTACAATAGCGAGGCACAAAGCGAGGAGGGTAACGCAAACAGAAATCAGTTCGCTTCATCTTGTTCCTGTATATTTTCAGGTGGATATTTTCTCAATAAACAAACCACAATAGCTTGGTCCGCCGACCCGCATACTAATGTGCGAGGGACCGGGTAACTGCACATGATTTAATGTAAAAATGATGTATGAACAAATTCTGGGTGTGTGGGTTGTGACGCTTGTATTGTGTAAGGAGGCATGGATGTTAACGTATAATTTACAATTTGACTGGTAGCATTACTTTACAATATCTCGGTTATTTTGTCAAGAATCTTTGTGCTACTAACACTATTGCATGCATTCTTGTCTGATGTTAGCTTCTTGTTTATTTGACACAGGTATTTTAATTTTTGGAATAACGTGGAGAAGGGTTACTCAATTTTAAGTGTCCTCTCTTACTAACTGCTACGACATAAGAGTCACAGAATGCACCACTACGCTTTGCTCCTTCAACCAAAGTCAGGGCGAGGGGAGCGTTGGACTTCGGTAACAGTCATTAAACAAAAAGATTTGTAAAAATTGTTCAGAATTATTTTTATTGAGACCATGATCCCGCCAAGGAGCGCTAACTATTCTGGTCTTGAGCAGGCTGAATCAAAAATCCGAATATATTTACTTACTAGCCGAACCCCGAGTAACGCCGTGGGATTAAGTTAGCCTAAAACAGTAGCCTAAGTTACTACTTAGACCATCAGCTATCTGCCAGCTAAAGTCCGATCAAAATCAGTCCAACCGTTCCAGAGAAAACTCGGAACAAACAGACAGACAGACCGCCAGACAGACAAAAATTGAAAAAAATGATATTTTCGTACATGTATCGTGTATATACATATGCATTTATAAAAAAGTGTTTATTGTAATATTACAAACAGACACTCCAATTTAGATAGATAGATAGATAGAAAACTCTTTATTTGTACACCGTTATAGTACATAGTTTTAAAAGTACATGAAATGTGAAATGTAGTGTACAAAGGGCGGCCTTATTGCCAAAAGCAATCTCTTCCAGGCAACCTTAGGATGGATTAAAATGTACAGGAGAGACAGTGGTAGTTGTCGGTGCAATGAGTTTTTAATTAATTTTTATTATATTATTTAACGAAAACCATATATATTTATATATATATATATACACATACTCATATAACACATACTTATACATACCAATAGATATACATACATATATACATAACTAAATCACGTATGAGAAATATATGTAGTTATGTATTCACAGCACTCTCTAAATCGTGCTTGTTCTAATGTAATGTTCATGAACCAGTTTCTTGAATTCGTTTATTGTTTCCGCTTTCCTGATTTTTATCGGCATTGCATTCCACAAGCGTACAGCTTCAACAGTGAAAGACTGGTCGTAAAACTTTGTGGAATGCAGAGGCATCTCCAGTCTCAAATTCTCGGATGACCTTAGACATTTTTCATGTGTGTCATAAAGGAACTTGAATCGTTCTTTGAGGTAAAAGGGGGCTCTGGGATTAAACAAAATATTGTAAAGAAAAATGAGTATATGAGTATTCCGGCGAGAGCGAATCGGAAGCCACTTGAGCATTTGACGGAATTCAGAGACGTGATCATATTTACGAAGGCCAAATATGAATCGTATACAGAGATTTTGAAGTCGCTCAAGCTTATCAAGTTGTGCTTCAGTGAGATTCAGATAGCTGACATCGGCATAGTCGAGAATTGGAAGTAGAAGTGCTTGTGCAAGAGCAGCCCTAGTCGCAATCGGAAGAAAATTACGAAGTCTTCGCAGAGACCCGGCAGAAGCGAATATCTTTCTACTGACCTCTTGTAATTGTGAACCCCAAGATAGAGTATTGTCTATGTAGATCCCTAAATTTTTGACACTAGTGCTGATCTCAAGAGTGGCGCCACCAAATTGGATTTGGGGCAGTTGTACATAGTTAACTCTCTCTCTCAATTTATTTACTTGTATAGATATAGATAGTAGATTAATTAACTTTATGCACAAAAGTATAACAGCGGATTTAATGCCTTAGGCGTAATTTACCAGCCTGTTTTAGGGTGGTGTGTAAATGATTAAAAGTGCACTATTGGCTACGAATTTTGAGGTAGATAGGACATAACATAAATACGAATATATTTACAAATACACACAGGATTACATATATACCTACATATGTAGTCATCATCATCGGCCTATTGCAGTCCACTGTTCTGTAAAAGTCGTATACATATGTACATATACACATACATGTATATATATACCACGCCAATTTCGGCTATAGTTAATGTTTATGTCTGAGCATTTAAGTTTCTAGCCTGTGATATGGTGTAGCTTATGTACCCTATTTTGGCACTAAGGGAACGTGTATAGAGGGGACAAGTAAGCACATAGTCAAGGTAATTGTACTATATGTTAGGGGTTGGTTAAATCCTAAAATATACATACTATAGTTATTATTATTTTATCCTTATTCTGAAACATTGTATAATAATAAATAATAAATAAATATTTCGGACATCTAAACACACAACGCCATCTAGTCCCAAGATAAGCAGAGCTTGTGTTATGGGGTACTAGACAACTGATACAAATACATATATACTTTTTTTTTGTAAACACATACATATTATAGATAGAACACACCCAAACTCCGAAACAAATAGTAAGTAAATAATACAATGTTAATAATTAATATTAAAATTAGAAATCAACCGAAGTTGGTGATAGTACCTACCCAGTAGTAAGCACACATTCAGTGAGCACAGCGATACGAGTGATTGATGACGTTCATAGTGCTCAGTGAGCTCAGTGTTTCAACCAACGTCGCTGCTCGATTCAATATGAGTTATATGATTTATGGTAATGACACTAAAGTGAGCTTTAAACTCCACTCTACCTATTCTATACTGATTTTATTAAAATAAAAGTAGAAATGTAAAATGGGCGTAGGTAAACCACATTTATTTATTGTTTTTTATGTATTTCTCACGAACAAAAATGTACACGTAATTTATTTTGACATCATCACATAATTTATCTGACATACTTCTGTCAGGTCTTAAATTATGAAATCGAAACTACTGTTAGCAGACTGTTGTTAAAATAACTCAATATTTATAATATTTCTGTATAACACAACATGCAAGTTGTTGGTTGATTGCTATAAGCTTTCAACGCTTGTATTGTAATGTCTATAACTCTATCTCTTTGAATTTACGTACTTATCTCTTTAAAAAAATTAGAGATATGTTCGTTTAAGAGTGTTCGAATATTATTCTTTTATTCTGTGGTTCGAATAATATCTTTGTGATACGAACAAGACTTTCGTTTATTATCATTACCAGCTGCTAAGATTGTTAGTGCATCAGAGAGCGAGAATACCTGAGGTCCTAGTGTGAGTTTATTTACATCAACACTATCGTCATGATCATCTATAGATAGCAAGAGTTTAGTGCAAGGTCACTGACACTCGGCCCTCAGGTATTCTAAACAAAACATAACTATAATAATCATAAGACAATAGAACTATTTAAACGCAGAACTTTATTTGAAAGTAACAATAGCAACACGCATGCGTCATCAGTCCTAAGCAGTCTCCAGTAGACTTGCGGCTCGGATCAGTTGGCCGGTACGCGCCAAACCGACAGAGTAACATTTATTATTGAAACTCCAACAATCGATTTCCGTAAACAGTAGCACGTTGGCGCTACAATTTGAAATTCGATTTTCTATCGAATGATGTCATAACTGTCAGTGAAAAGAATGAGTCAGTTTAAAAGGTATATGATTAAGTGGACACAGTTGTTTGTACTCATAGTGATAGTGTTGTGTAGATGCACTAATTCTGTTGGTAAGTATGTAATCTATTTAATTATCTCTAATGTACCAACTTATTATAATTTTGTTACTTTTAATTTACTTGTGAAAGTCATTGTTGTCAAGTCATGCTTGTTGACAATACTAGCGAGTAACTTAATCTGAACTCAATTATTATGCAATTTGAAGAAGGTAGTAATTTATACAAATATATAAAATTGGAGTGTCTGTTTGTAATATTAAAATAACCGCTTTTTACTAATTGCATATGTATGTATACACGGTACATATACCAAATATGTGGCTAAAAAATTTTTTGTCTGTCTGTCTGTCTGTCTGTTTGTTCCGGATAATCTCTGAAAAGGCTGGACGGATTTTGACGGGACTCTCACTGGCAGGTAGCTGATGATCCGGGGAGTAACTTAGGCTACTTTTTTTAGACTAACTTTGCCCCGCGGCGTTACTCGCGGTACAACAATAACCGCGGGTAGCACCGCGGGGTTCAGCTAGTTACTGAATATATTTGTTACATTCTGTTTACTAATAGCTACTAAGAAGTAATCTATTATTTCTAAATATTTACTAGTTCGTCAAGAAACTACACCTGATTAATATAAGGGCAATATATTTAAAAAAAATATAGTTACTTTTTAAAATATTTTTATCAACTAAATAGCTTTACTAATGTCTATTTCTGAATGAACATAGGTTTTAATAATCAGACCACTAAGTCATAACACACCTTTGATTTGTTTTGATTTGATTTGAAGATTTTTTAATGATAAGGTATCAAACACGAAGGTGACTTCATAAACATGTCTAATGTCCCACTGCTGGGTTTGGGTCTCCTCTCAGGAGAGAGTTAAGGCCATACGTCCCTAGGCTGACCGAGTGCGGATTGGGGACTGGCAAGACAAAGTTGTGGCTACGTAATCTTGCCGTTGGATGTTTTTGTTAGCCGCCCCAAGGCCTCCAACTGTACTCTTTGCGCTGTAGCATGGTGCGGTACAGTTTCAGTAACATTTCGCTTGACAACAACAACTCTTGAAAGGTATCGCAATTTACAAATTGTCTTAGTATTTCAGCTGTATCACATTCCCAATATATTAGTAAATTAAATTACACCAATAAGAATCGTCGTACAGGCAACTGTCACCCACACCATGCTACAGCGCAAAGAGTATAATCTTCACGACTGTTATCCTACGATAACAACCGGCTCCGACTGCTTCCAACGGCATCCGAATAACGGAGACGCTCGTGGTATCACGCCACCAGCGGTCACCCATCCCGATACTGATCGCGTCACCGTTACTTATTCTCAGTGATTGGTTCTAATCACGGAGTGCAACTGGCCTATGAGCGTTCGGCTCGAGAAGGCGGCTTACCTGGTGAAAACTGACTAACGCATTTTAGCGTTGGTATGGTTTTGTAGAATCCAAGGTGTAAGGGAACCCCTACACTCCGACGGATCTAAGGTCGTATTCTAAGATGGTTTTCCAACCCTTAGTACCTTCAAAAAGCGCGCATGCGTGCTAGTGCCAATGCGCGCTCTGCTTGGGTGATAGAGGGTCTCACCCCATGGTCATCAACTTCGGTCCTTGACAGGTGGTTTGCCCTTATTAAGAACGGAGGCTTGGGAGTACCAGAGCTGTATCTCTTCAGGTGCATCATTGCCTTCCTCTCTGCGAGTATAATGTGCTCACGAAGTTTCATGCCCACAATCATTGTAGTGCACGAGAAAATCTCAACTCCAATGGTCAGTACTCCACCCAGGCCATGGTCTGGCCCATGAACACTCACAACGCAAACAACACCCAATCGAATGTTTATTATAAATGCATTATTTTTGTTATTATTCTCAATTTGTAGTATGTGAAAATCATACATATATACAGGCAAATAAATAAATTAGGCCGTGGGAGAGCCACGCTTCGGCATGAATGGACCGGACCTTGACCGGAGTGAGACCACGGCCTCACAGAAAACTGATGTAAAACAGCGCTAATACTGTATTTCCCGAGGGAGTGAGGATACCGGAGGCCCACACCACAACCCATTCTCACATCCTTTCCCCATTCCCCAAAGGTTGGCAACGCACTTGTGACGACTTTGGTGTTGCTTACCATCAGGTGATACGTCTGTTCGTTTGTCCTTTATACAATAAAAAAATAAGAAACACTGTAAATAACGGTAGTTATACCACTCGTCTCGTAACACGTTGTATTAAAAGTTTGTTATGTGAAATGTAAACGAAATTCCTAGCTATTTGTTTACTCTATTGATCGTCATAAAAGTAAAACTTACTCTGCAGCCGATTTAGCCTCGTTGCTTTCGCACAAGTATGTTAATATATTTCCTTGAAAACCCCGCTATGATGACCACATCTGGCTATTAACACACTCTATAGACCTTTATTAATTGCTAACCCCACGTTCAATAAAAAATAAATTGGAAAGGAAATCCAATAACTGGCTTGTCAATCACGTCGGTCTTGCATTAAAATTAATTAAAACGTATTAGACTTGAATTAAGAATCAATTGATCAAGTAATATGGGGTTGGGAAAAGATTAGCCATGTGTAAATAATCGGTCACTCAAGAGGTCTATTTGCAGCTTCAAAGTCATATAACGTTGACTACATTGTGATGATTAATGACATTACACTTTCGACATTACCTTTAATTTTAAGTACGACTTTTGTCGTCTTTATAGAGGATCCTAATTTTAATTACTACAGTTGATTAAAAAAACTTATTCCTTCCTTCACATTAACGATAAAATCCGTGCGGTGTTAGATTAAGTAAACAACCACCACTACTAACGTATGGGCATCACAAAAGCCGACCAAGGGAGCAAGCTTCTCAGGTAAACATCACCGCACAGAGAAAAAAAACTTGACATAAATACTATACCAATCCATACGGATTGGTATAGTATTTATGTCAAGTTTTTCTAAAAGTTTTTGTCTACCATATACATATATATATGGTAGACTAAAACTTTCTTCCTAAGGAGAGGTCTATCTTTACTAGTACACTATTTATGACTGTTGCTGAAAGGCGCTCATTGCCCAGTTGCACTCGGTCATTAGAAACAATCACCGAGGGTAAGCAACGACGGCGTGGTACCTGGATGGGTGACCGCCGAGTCACGTTAAGCAGTCGATCCCGATTGTTATCACAGGATAACAGTCTTGAAGCATAGTTGGAGGCCTTTGGTCGGCTTGAAAACATCCAACGATAAGATTACGTAGCCACAACGTTGTCTTGACAGTCCCCAACCCGCACTTGGCCAGCGTGGGTACGTATGGCCCTACCCATCTCCTGAGACGAGACCCGAGCCCAGCAGTGGGACATTATGGGTTGATGATGTTAATGGTATAATTATGATAATTATGTAATTTGCATGGTTATCAGCAGAGCACAGGTTTTCCCTAGTTTGAACCAGACAGTCGTATGTGAGACATATTCAAAGTTACGTGTTTGTCTGTGTGATACAGTCTCGCATAACTAGAAATCAATACTAGAAGCCAGGGAACCAGGTACACCCTCGAAAGGAAATCCCTGGAACACCGACGTACCTCGGGCCACCTACGGTTAGTAGATGGTCCCATCCTGTGTAGGAACCCTGATGCTCCTTTTCTATTTAGAAAAGGGCGCGATCACTTCGTAGAGCTCGCGCTATGTTGATTGGGACCTCACCTGTCACCTGCTGTTAGATTGTTCTCTTGCGAGAGGATAGTACCACTTCGGTCGGTCCAGCTCGTTTGTGCTGAAATCAGCATGACTCTACTACCTACAAAATTTGTGTCTGAATTTTATTGCCTGGCTTAAGATCGATGTTAGACCTTTCCCTAATTTAAAGTTTGTACACAGAAAATCCAAACCAAAAACGATAATAAAACCTCTGCAATCTAGAAGTTCTCCAATACTAAAACTAACGGACGGAAGTGATTAATAGGTAGGGCTATCTTTGTCGAAGACCAGCGAACAACTTTAATATTACCGGCACTCGACCAAGTTTCGGACGGAGTTGCGATGGAAATTAATTTACTATTAGCTTGCTGAGAGTAAATTAAAGAATCTTAAACTTCTCTTAACTTCTCTTGACTGCCTCGGTGGCGCAGTGGTAGCGTACGCGACTGCTGTTCTTGAGGTCTCGGGTTCGATTCCCAGGTCGGATCAAATGTTTTTATGATCTGCAAATATTTGTTTCGGAGTTTGGGTGTTTTCTATCTATAATATGTATGTATTTACAAAAAAAAAGTATATAAGTATTTATATCAGTTGTCTAGTACCCATAATACAAGCTTTGCTTAGTTTGGGACTAGATGGCGTTGTGTGTTAGATGTCCGAAAATATTTATTTATTTATTTATTTAAGTGTATTTATCTTAGGTTAGCCAACAGATAACATAAACGTGTTTTGGTATCGGGTAGATTCCTATGTTTAATCCAAATTATTTCACTTCAATCGTTAAATGTGATCTGACAGCGCACTATGAATTTACCTTCTTTATTAATTTACTAATTTTGTTTTAAGAGTGTTGGTATTTCAAACACGGATGAGTTTATTCTTTTGACATTTAATAAAAAGATACTGATTTAATTTGACGGGCGTTTATCCAATGATTTCGTAAACATATTTCATAACTTTTTTTAATAAAGATACTAACATTAAAGTGTTTTAGTAAGTATCAGTAAAAGTTTTATATAAGTAATGTACGTGTTGGCAAATGATATCAATATTTGCAAAGACCTGGTCATAGCATAGTTAAGTGGGCTAGTATGTGCCCCAAATTGGATATTCCAGTTTGATTAATGGAAGGGATTCGGGTTTGGATGTATGCGGCTCATTGCGGGCGGAACTGACGCGTTGTGGAAATGGTTCTATTGAGGTTATTGAAATTAGGTAAATTATATTCCTGTTATTTTTTTATGATATGAATTTCATAGTTTATTCTGCACTAACTTATATCTTTGTAGTCATTGCTCCAAAGTTGCCTAGCTGAAAATCAAAAATCAACACTAAGGATAACTTAAATTGTAGTACAAAAGAGTTGCACAAATTGTGTATATTGATAAATGAAAATCAGACAACTGGGTGTTTTGTAACACTGTCGAATCTGACGCCGGTATATTTTAGACGTGAAGTTTATCCTTCTACAAAATGTATTTCTATAAAACTTTCAGACTATTAAAACTATTCGGATTATTTATATTTAGTTTAAAATAGGTAATGTGGAGGGAACGGGTATGATATCCCTCCAACACAAAGGGAAGATGCTGCGACCAGGCGAGGTGATCATGCCTGGCGGGCCACTGCCCAACGGTTAATGTTGTATTGCATATATATAACATCAATCATTGAGCAGTGGCCCAATCGGTGCGAGAACTTCTATTTCGCGATTTAGGATTGGTAATTTCTTTGATTCCTTCGTTACTCTGTAGTTTGACGTACCTTCGGAGGAAGGCGCTATAGTGTTTCTGTTTGCGTTGTATGTAGAAGTCACCGCAGGTAATATTGATTTTGTGTTGTAATTTACCAAAGTCCAATATGAGATACTCACTTACTTAAAATACTTTCAAGGCTGTTTATAAAATTAATAAATGTTGTTTAAAGTCTTGAGTTCACGGCAAAAATTTAGTTATAATGTAAACATAACAAAGCAATACAATAGTAAACTTAATTTAAAACTTATTAAGTATAATTTCAAATAATTATTTAAATATAATTTTCGTGATGTACTAAATATTACCTACATTACTGCTGCGGTCGAGCGGTTAGTTTTAACTTTATTTTATACCTTGATTTGTAAACCCCATTTAAAGTTATATAATTCGGTCATTCATAAATAATTTATTGCCTGTAAACTTATTCAACATAGTTATACCAACAGTTACTATTGAACGTGATTACCTCGGGGAAATAGCACGAAATTTGTAATCGATGGACAAAAATATCTGTTTGTAAAATAAAAGGAATATGCATTTAACATTATTGTAATTTAAAAAAAAATATAGATTTCACTTATATATTTTATTTATGTTCAATATCGGATTACGAGAGACTGACGAAGATGATTATAGACCTAAGAGCTAGCTAAATAATTATTATAATACTTCGGATATCTAACACAATGCCATCTAGTTCCAATTTAAACAGAGCTTGTACTATGTATGGTGCTAGAAAACTGATATTAATATATACGAGAACATACTTTTATTTTGTAAATAGAAACTTAGAAAACACCCATGAAACCGTTTCCGAAATTAAATTATGCAAGCACAAGAAGTGTTCGTTCAAAGGTATTAGTTAAATAGGTTTAAGTATTTGAAATGAAACTTTATATAAACTCAATTTAATATTACCCTGCGGACCTACAAGCTATCATGTCAGTTATAGCCAAGAAGACGGCCTCCGTCAATGTTTGTGTTCCAATTAAGCCAGCACTGGAGGGAGATCTGTTTGAACGGTAAGAATTGAAGTAGGTTTTCATGGAAGATTCTATTGAGCCTGGTTTTTACGTGAGTTATAAATGGCATACCTAAGTAAATAAATATCGAATAATAGAGTATAATAATAGAAGATGAAGTGATTGACAGACAACTTGAATTGTGAAACGGTCGATGATTTTTCTATTTTTATAGCCTCATTAACGGCTTTTCACCATCAGTATTAACGTTGACACCTAAGCTTACTTATGTATGGGAGAATGTATACGGGAGATGGAGGTTTTGACCTACTTTTAAAATCCCTTTTTACTTTAAAACTAGCTGACCCGGTAAACTTCGTGCCGCCATATTTACATATCTGTCTCAGCTTCCCGTCGCTGCCAAAAAATTGACATTTCCCGTCATCTTTGAATTTTTCTTGTACACAAACCTTGTCCTAACAATAAAGAACACATAAAAAAAGAAACATTTAATTTGGTGCAACCGATCGGAAGTTATGCGCATACATACATTTTGGCGATTCATTTTTATATATATACTAGCTGTCCCGGCAAACGTCGTTTTGCCATAACTACTAATAAATTAAAAATTAATTAAAAAAACATTGTCCAGCGGACAAAATTGTGAATCTAAACCATTCCCAGATCCCCTTGAACACACACAAAAAATTTCATCAAAATCGGTCCAGTCGTTTGAGAGTAGTTCAGTGACATACATACTCACAGAAGAATTATATATATAAAGATATATATAGATTATCAAATTCTTAAATTGCCCATTGAGATATGTTTATAGACTCTCACATCATCATCATCATCATCATCATCAGCCTATCGCAGTCCACTGCTGGACATAGGCCTCTCCAATTGCACGCCACTTAGTTCGATCCTCGGTTTCTCGCATCCAGCTCCTGCCAGCCGTCTTGCGCAAATCATCACTCCACCTGGCCTGTGGACGTCCTACACTACGTTTGCCGAAGACTCTCACACACACATTGAAACTTCATCATCATCATCAGCCTATCGGAGCCTAGTCCACTGCTTGACATAGGCACCTCCAATTGTATAAGGTATTTTTTTTATTTTGTTTTTCTGCATTCTGTTACTCGATTTAGTGTCACAGTTCGTTATTTTCTAACGCTTACGAGTAACGACTAATCGTGTCCACCCCGATGGAGTCCTATTCTACTACGTTTAAAATACTCAAACAATATTCTCAAAAGCTACTCGTGGACATTCTAAGCCAGCGTGTTAACTTAACGAAAATATCTATGTATACATTTTTTCTACAGGCTGTAGTCTATTATGCTTTCATTATTTTTATACAGTTCTTACATCTATTGCTATACTTATGCTATATATTCTTATGGTTACTTTCTACTAATTTTAGTAGCTTATTCTAATATTTTTAAGACTTATTCTACGACGGCTAAGCTACGTTATCGTTTAATCTATTTTTATCTAGCATTTATTTGGCAAGCTGAACTTAATTTTACTCAGTTATTTTAATTACAGTAGATCTTATTACCTATGGCGCCTTTTCTTTAGTAATTATCGTATACTATATAATATGTAATCTACTAAATGTTTAAACTACTAAAATTCTTATTGTTTACAATTTAACTACTTTTGTACAGAAGTCTACAAGGTAACTATTGCTATGCTTATCTTCTAAATTTTTTGCTAGATTTTCTTTGCACATTTTAAACTCTATCTGTTGCTCTAGATCATGTCTTATACTGGCATGTACTGGGCATTACAGTAATACGTGGAGAACGCTCTCCTCCCTACTTGGATCGTACGCACACGATGGGTTGTTAACCTTGCACTTAAAACTGTGCAGATATTGGGAAAACCCTCCGTTACTGGTGAGCACCTGTCTGTATAAGGTATTAGGTATTATATCATTAAAGATCTGATGATATTTATAATATCCTCAGGGTCATCAACATCAGTATACCACATTTACTTATAGTATATTCTTCCCTTGATTTTAAACTAATTAAAAACTTTCTTATTCTCAGGCATATTTTAGAAGTAGCTTCTATATACCATGTTAAATATTATAGCAGTGGGTTAACAAGCTGGAATTTTTTAGTCAGATTGTTCGATCTGACAAGCATACCTAGTTATAAAGGGTAGAAAACTTTATATTTTTAATTCAATTATGTGTAAACCTCCACACAAAACTGAAGAAAAAGGACACCGCTATTGTGTGGTGGTTTATTGTAGCGGCACTCTGTTGTAAGTTCACCAACAGAATGCCACGATTATGGTTGATAATATACTTTACCAACAAGATTGGCTTTCATAACTATGTTATATGCATTACTAGCAGTCCGCTCCGGCTTCGCACGGTTTTGTTATGAAAAATGTAATATAGCCTGTGTTGCCCTGAGATGTGCGGCTTTTTTATGACATTTTCATCAAAAATGGTTATATTTTAGCAATATACTCAAAAATTTAACAAATTATGTACGGTTATATATATATGTAAAAACTGCATAGAAGTCCGTGCAGTAGCTTCTGAGTTTATTAAAAATATACAGACAGACGCAGCGAAGCACTTTGTTTTGTATTATTTTTATTGATATCGAATTCTCAGCACGTGCCTTTACGGTATTGTGAGTTTTACGTATGGAAATATAGGTTTAGGTCTTCGATTCTTATTCCAAATAATACTGGTAAGTTACAAATTTCATTTACCGTATAATATTACCGGTGATGAATGAAGAATACGGAATGTCACGACCGCTTTTCGTTCCATTGGTGTTATAAGAGTTTATTAAGATAACAGACTACGCACAACGTCAGCATTACAAAGAAAAGAAAATCTTAAAACAAAAACTATGCCAAAACGTCTTGCCAGCTTAATATATCAGGCCAAAACCTCCGAAGGTAGGCCAATGTCCAGAAGTGGACTGTTAAAGACTGTTTCATCAACAACCCATAGCGTCCCACTGCTAGGCTCGGGTCTCCTCTCAGGAGAGGTTTAAGGCCATACGTTCCCACGCTGGTCAAGTGCGGGTTGGGGACTGGAAAGACAACTTTGTGGCTACGTAATCTTGCCGTTTGATGTTTTTAAGCCGCACAAAGATCTCCAACTAAGCTTCATGACTGTTATCCTACGATAACAGGCGGGACCGATTGCTTAACGTAACCTCCAAATTACGGAGACGCTCATGGTATCATGCCACCAGTGGTAATCCATCCAGGTACTGACCACGCCGTCGTTATTTAGCCTCAGTGATTGTTTCTAATTACCGAGTGCAACTGTGTAAGGAGCGCCTCATAGACTCATACAGTTTATGAGATGACTAATTCCAAAGTCCTAAAGACAAAGCGAAATCGTCAAAAGGCTATTGAAAGAACAAAGTACATCCATTTTGCAATCTTACACGATATATTATAAGAAAAATATAATTCAATACCTGTCAACTACGAAACATCTCTTTGATGTTAAGGCGGGATAAAAAATGTCATATCACTGTTCGGAATAAAAATAGTCTAATAACAAAAGACTTGTGAATTATTCGAGTATAAAAACTAAGAAGGGTGAAATATAGGGAATATTTGTCGTCATGTGTTCCGAACAGATTCAATAACTTTAGCTTGATACAGAATATTTGATATGTAACTTTGATGCTTACAAGTTTCTGTTCTCATGCAATATGAATACTGAGTATACTTCAGAGCCACATGTCAAAGTTACACCAAACTACTAAGTAGCTACTAATCCTACATCGCGCAATGGAAGTTCTACCACCGATTAAACATTCAGACATCAAACCGTTGAGTCATCTATCATATACGGTTCTTAAATCACCGCCGTATCGCAAGTTGCTCATAGTTAGACCAAGTGTACCCGGTATGTATACACAGTACATATACTAAAATTACATATTTTACAAATTGTCTGTCTGTCTGTTTTTTCTGGCTGATCTCCGGAACACTGGCATCTGCCAGCAAATGTCCCGCGGTATTACCCGCGAATGTTGTTGTATCGCTAATAACACCGCGGAGCTCAGCTAGTCAAAAATAAGAAACCAGACCACAGGTATTACACCGTAAATAAAGGTATACCGTATCTTAAACAAACCTCTACCCGTACCCAGCGGAAAATTAAAGTCTTTCTGATGAACTCTTTTTGTGTTGAATGTACATGAAGTTTATTGTTTTGAGATTAATCATTCAATTCACTATAGTGAATACTAGTTTTAGAAGCTCATTATTCAAATAGGAGTGACAAACATTGCTTATAAATGTAGCAGATTTACATGATTTAACGCCACGTGTGAGGTATTGGTCTGTCCTACGGCTTAATGAAAATTACATTTCGGCTGGCATCAATGTTCTGCAACTGCACACCAGTGTTCTGCAATGCTATGAAGAGTTTGTATCATGAATTTAAATGAGATTTTCTTCCCAGAAAGTATGTGGTTTCTTTCTGATGTTGTTACTTTATTAATCTATACAAATAAATAAAATTGAAGTGTCTGTTTGTAATATTAAAATAACAACTTTTTAATCAATACACGATACATATACCAAAAATGTAGTTAAAAAAATAATTGTCTGTCTGTCTGTCTGTTTGTTCCGGGTTATCTCTGGAACGGCTGGACGGATTTTGACGGGACTTTCACTGGCAGGTAGCTGATGATCCGGGGAGTAACTTAGGCTACTGTTTTTTAGACTAACTTTGTCCCGCGGCGTTACTCGCGTTACAACAATAACCGCGGGGTTCAGCTAGTAAGACATAAAAAAGTCACATATGACAATATGAATACGATGTTATTTATATAGTCATACCTACACCTACGCCATTTTTAATAGAGTTCAAGAGAACGAGGTGCCTTCTACTAATTTGTATTTTTTGTTAAATCTAAACCGTATAATTTTTAACTTCCTTACGAATTTGAGAAAAAGAAACTATATTCTCAGTATTTTTTAAAGTAATGATAGAATGATATGAGTAAAGGAATCTTGTCTTTTAACTGAAAAAAAAATCTGCCAATTACTTGGGTTTGTCATTCGGTAACAATTGCCTGTCACGGCAGGCGAGTGACGCAGCCTCCCGAGAATAGATTGCTTCCAATGCATCTCGTGTGCAAAGCTCTTGTAGCTAAATTATAGCCATTCGTGTTTCATAGTGACAATGCTATTTTAGATTGTTACATGGAGCGCGGAGGAATATTTCCGCATACTATTTACTAAACGAATTTTAATGCATTTTTTAGCAATAGACAGAGTGGTTCAAGAAGAAGTTTTGTATATTCAATGCATGAATATTTTAGTGGAGGAAATAATAAAATCCCCAAAATTTCCATGCGAAGCCGGTCGCTGAACTAATTTTTTTTATGATTGAACGTAAAAAAATATATCAATGACTTAAATGCCCTGAAATAGCGTGTAATCAATCACCGAATAGAATCGTTCGTTTATTGTTATTAATACACAAATAAACTTACAATGGCCTCTTGTCATTACAATTGCCTACTTGTTCTAGTTCCCAGTCATTAATGATAGCTTGTTGAAAATGCTTCGCTGTCGCTCACAAGGCTGACTTACCTTTTTTTATTTTTGTTTGATTTAGTCTCCAAAATGACTCTACTCTACCTGACTGAAAGCATGAATAGAATTCAAGAGTGGTGTTCACTGCAGTATGGTGACACATACTATGACAGCTTACTGAGCCGCTTTTTCAGGCCCCGCCTAAAGGACCGGATCATAATGAGAAAAAACAAACCTTGGTAGTGAACCTTAACTCTATAAAGAAAAATCCAAAAAGCACAACATATTTTAGGTTCCATGATTATAACGTGACATATTTATCACTTTTTTTATGGAATAGTAGGCAAACGAACAGACGTATCATCTGATGGTAAGTGATTACCGCCGCCCATGGACACTCGCAACACCAGATGCGTCACAAGTTCGTTGCCGGCCTTAGGGAGATGGGGGAGGGGTTAAGGTATGGGCCTCCGGTATTCTCATTGACTCGGTGAAACATAGAGCAAGCACTATTGCACACCGGCTTTCTGCGAGGCAGTGGTATCACTCCGGTCGAGCCCGCCCATTCATACCGAAGTGTGGCTCTCCCATGGTTTTCATTAATTTGATATCAAACATCGCTGTTTGATCAAAACTCAAAAAAATCTAAACTTATGCTATAGTAACGTGATTGCTGTTTACACATGATACTAGGAGACATCTCTCGCACCAGGAATATATCCCATGTCGTGAAAAACTTTACAAACATTCATGAAACTTACAAAAATGATACCGAGACTCAGGATAGCAAACTTTAGATTACACAGTGTCATTTGGAGATCGAATACCCTGCGCAATTGCTCCCAATTGTAAGCGACGAAGTATCTGCTAAGTCACTACGCTAGCCATATACTAAATATAACAGACACAGATAGAACAATTGAATTAACCATGAAGTAAAGTCACTAAAATACAATAAATATGTAGAACACACGACGATAAAACAAACTACGCGGGTTGAACCTCGGCTTTCTTATGTCAGTATATTCATAAGTTATGTACGACGAGTCATTTTTCTGGTTAGAGCCGTCATACCTCACATGTCAGATGCAGCGGTTTGTTATTGCCGGCCAGATATACTCAAGGCCCATGTATTAAACGACCTTCTTACCTCGTGTTCAGAATATACAGGCTTAGGTCCTTGGATTTTACATGGACGTAATAAATATCTTGGAGAATAGTGAATTTGTCTTGTCCCTCGGAAATCTCGTACTGAGATACGGTGCTATAGATTTTAAAGGGTTTGGCTTTTGGTGTATTAAATCACTAAAGTGGACGATCAGTTGTAAGAACCGTTCAGCGTTTAACTGATGATGGCCCTAGCAATACGATAAATGTTTATACTCTTTCATCTTTGTAGTAGGGTAGGTCATAGTTTAAATTTGTAAAATTATATTCAACTAGCTGTTGCCCGCGGCTCCACCCACTAACGTAGCTTATGTGTTATTCTGATGTATAAGCTATATTACTGTAAAGTTTCATCCAAATCCGTCCAGTCATTTTTGCGTGAAGAAATAAATAAATAATAATAATAAATAATAAATATTTCGGACATCTAACACACAACGCCATCTAGTCCCAAACTAAGCAGTGCTTGTATTATGGGTACTAGACAACTGATATGAATACTTATATACTTTTTTTTTGTAAATACATACATATTATATATAGAAAACACCCAAACTCCGAAACAACATTTGTTCCGACCCGGGAATCGAACCCGAGACCTCAAGAACAGCAGTCGCGTACGCTACCACTGAGCCACTGAGGCAGTCAACAGTCAATAACAAACATACACACTCACAAACTTTCGTCTTTATATATTAGTGTGATGATTTACATTCGTCCGTGAATAGCATCACCAAAGATTTGTTTAGCTTAGTGGACTGCCGCTTGCGGACGAAATAAATAACACTTGTGTCAATAAAATTGTCTGACTACCGTGCAGTGCTAAAGTACGCAACTACTGGCTGAGGTGAATCTACTCAAACGTTTAAATAGTGGAACCAAAGTAAAAGTGGGTTAAATTTGTTTATTATATTATTTTTTATGGAATAGGGGGCAAACGAGCTGGCATATCAAGTAATGGTAAGCGATTACTGCCGCCCATGGACACCCGCAATACCAGAGGCGTCACGAGTACGTTGCCGGCCTTTGGGGGATAGGGAGAGGAATTAGGGAAGGGGTTTCATATCGATTTTCTGTGAGGCTATGGTATCACTCCGGTTGAGTCGGCTCATTAATGCGACGAAGCGTGACTCTCCCACGCTAACAAGTATAAATTGTAAAAAAAATAAAGCATTTATAAATACATTGCTTTCAAACTACTACGAGTAGTTGGACCCACTTTTTCGGTGTAGTAAAATGTCTACTTTCGACTATTCCAGTTTAGAGACTTTTACGAGTAAGGATATCACTGGCTCATGGCCCAGTTAGGTTTTGTCTCTTATGATAAAGTATCCCTGGATTTGCTTTTATTACGTGAGAGCCCATCTGATATTGTACATAGAAAGAATCTAATTTCTGAAGCTTTAGAAAGAAGGTTCGATTATTGGTTTTGATTTTATCTAAACTGTGAAATACTAAGACTAGGTTATGCTCAGCTATGCTATTGTTCGTGACTTTATATGGTGTGGGGCATCAAACGATTGGATTGATTATCTAACGAAATCCGTTCCGCCCCCATTATCATGACTGCCTCGTTGGTCTAGCGGTTAGCGTGTGCGACTGCTGATCGTGAGGTCTCGGGTTCGATTCCCGGGTCGGACCAAATGTTTGTATGATCTACAAATATTTGTTTCGAAGTTTGGATGTTTTCTATGTATAATATGTGTGTATTTACAAAAAAAAAGTATATATGTATTTGTATCAGTTATCTTAGTACCCTTAACACAAGCTCTGCTTAGCTTGGGACTAGATGGCGTTGTGTGTTAGATGTCCGAAATATTTATTATTATTATTATTTATTCTCTTTATTACAATTATAAATACATATTATTTACATTTTTAAATATAAATATAAAAAACAAATACATTTAAAAATATAAAAAATAGTAAACCACCGACTTCGGGTACAGGGACCAAGAAACCGGTTATTATTATTTATTATTATTATCATTATTTTTCTTGAATAGTAGCTGGAAATATGCCTCTCCTTTTAAGGAGGCTCCACACTGGATAAACGACTTGGTATAGGGTTCGTTTCAAGCTTTCCTTCTCTTTCCAGTGGTATTGTCCTATGTAGTTAGTTTTTAATAACCTCTTACTAAAGAGTTGAAAGTGCGTGGCTGTCCTTTGAGCCCTTACTGATTAGGGAGTCGAAGGTTTGCCCTTAATATCACTCATTGCGGTAAATGAAACCAAATAATTGATCTGGTATCACCCCGGTCTAGTCGACTTATTGTGCCACCAATAAATCTCCATATAAAAATACACAACCAACTATAACTAAAATCATAAGTTAAGATTTCAAAAGTGTATTTGAAAAACATTACTTAAATTTACCTAAGTTGTGTCACACTTCGCTGAACTAAAATGTAATTCTGAATCCAATATTTTCACACCTTTCATTTTCCTCTTGTTTTTTTTCCATTGAACGGTCGAGAACAATGTGAGGTAGCACTTCGCGCCCATCTTTTAAAACTTAATCGTTTGTCTCAGGCATCGACCCATGACGTTCATCGTTTTCCGATATTCCGATTCGGTACACTTCGTCTATTCTCGTATCGCGTTCGTGCAACTCCGTCGCTATACTTACTTGAGAAACAATGGGTCCCTGTAACTATGTAGAATTCATTTGCGCAGTTCCCAGTTCCTAATCTACAAAGTGCTAGGGCCCTTTGAAATTAATTAAAAACATTTCTAGCTCATTTATGTAGGCTTAATACAGAAATGGGCTTAGTATCCGCCTTAAGTTAAATTAATTACGTTAATGTTACATTTTCCCTGTTCTAGATTTATTAAAATATTTTTTCTTTTTATATATTTTTTAAGTTATTTGAAGAATAAACACGACAGAGTTTCGAATGATGGATCTACTCATTACTTTGTTGTTATAATAACTTTTAAACTTTTATTTTGAATGATATATGAGTATAACATCGATTTAGGTATTAACACAATGAAATTTTAATGATATGTCATTAAAATTTTATTGAGTTAATACCTGCTGGTCTATCTGCTCGTTTGCTTCCTATAACTATAGGAAGCAAACGAGCAGATAGACCCCCTGATGGTAATCGACAACCATCGCTCATGGAATTCTACTAAATAGAAATAGGAAAGTTTGGGTATCGGCGTAGTTAACCTCATTAAAACAACGAAAAAGCGCTTAATGTTAGTTTTATGTGATGTTGTTGCTCTTGCCGATTCGGATAATACATGTCGAAGCACGATTGTACCTCAAATAGTTTGATGTTATATTAATATCTAAACAACAATATTTATTTTCTTATTATTGTTTATATAAGCGTACTTGAAACTGAAAAGTCTTAGAACAGATATAGTTAAAGCGCTTTACTTTAAGTCTCACACAATTAAGATGACAAGAGCGTCGCTTGATTAAAAACAGAGGGATTATACTGTTCCAAGTGGTTTTGATTACCAGTTTATGTAAATGAGTAGTATTTGCCTGCTCACAGATCTTTGTATTTGAATGGTTGTTTATTGTCCTGATCTGCCAAGTGAACAACAATTCATAGAAAATCATCTTTATTCATCGTCGTGTAAGTTTGAAAGTCAAAGATTAAATTGTTTGTTAATGGAATTGTTGACACGATGACTGGAATTAAAGTATGAATAGAATGAACTCGAGTGGTACTTTACGAAATTTAGATCATTTGGCGTAAAAGTATAATGATTTAATTTTTATAAAATACATAGATTAAAGGAATTAAGGAATCATCCCGGGTGGTATCTGATGTTTGTTACCCTCGCACCTATTACTTTGATCATTTTATTACATTAGAAGTTTAGTGAGTTTGATACCCGCGATTAAAACAACGACTGATGAATGATGAACCGTTTCTGACTATTTTGACATTATCTTTTAAACGATGCTTTGTGTTATATACGTAGCGAGACTTCACGAAATGATAACATCAATCTATGAAAGAATAAAACTTGTTACTTCAAAGTTCTTCCTGAACTGATATAATCTCTTAATCCTCTATTAAAACGTAAAGGAAGCCATAAGGTGGTTAACACGAGTTGAATCTACTTAATACGATACTCTATCTACCATCGAGCAATGGTTATGATGGCTTTTATATCTAAAGTCTCCAAACACGATCCATAAGTGCTCGTGTCATAACGTACAGCCAACACTATATCTGATGAAAGCAATTTTTTACCACGGCCCTTACGTTTTATGAGTTTCGATAATATCAGAAGGGCTTGTTTTAAGCGGCGAGGTTTGTTGGAAAAAACATTGTAACATTGGTGGATAAAATTTAACTTCAGTGTTATTTATGGGGAAAGCCCTAAAAAAGAATTTATGGTGAAAGTCATTAAAGACCATAAATTTGGGATACTAGGATTTCCTTTTAAAGTTGTACTGTTTTTTCTTTTAGTTTTTAGTCAACGTTTTGTTTAACTTTTGTTTATGTTCAAGAGACAAACTACAGTAAGCTTTGTTAGTCCTCTCCCTCTGAAGAGTATTCATGAGAAGTAGTAAGTTATAATCCTTTACCATATAATAGTATCGTACCTATAATAGTATCGTGTAGAGACTTAGTACAATAGCTGAACTTTCTTCTAACGCAAAAGTTATTGACACAAGCCAAAGTTTCACGTAGGCATCATCTTTAATGAGAATCTGATATTCAAACACGCTCACTCGAGTTTCCAAAGTAAAGAACTAAATACTGCGCACCAATTATGTATTGGAACTCCCATTATTTCAGTTATTATCTGCATTGATTTTTGCATAGTATCACTTACTTGTTCACGATGGTTCAGTTTAGATACACGAGATGAAAGAAGAGATTAGAAATTTAATATTCTTAAATTTCTATAAAGTCTACGACGTTAGCAAATGATTTTGCTACGTCGTAGACTTCTACGAACATCTACATCAACTACATACTACGACATCCATATTTTGACAATACCTGAACAATATTGTAATATTTTATTTTATTTTTATTTTTGCTCAATTGGTATAGTTACAGACAACAGATCATTCATCACACAATAACAAGTAGCAACATACAATTTCAAATCTGAAGTCCAATTAAAACTATACACATCATTCCCAATCACAGTATTAAGGCTTCGTCTAGGTGTTAACAAATATAAAGAAAAATGAGAACAAAAATTTAAAAGGATAGTAAGTGGATACTGCCCTGAGATACAGCAACTGGACTAATTAGTTATGTCTACAAGGTGTTATTATAATATGATTCTATAGTTGTTCGTATTAATCATATTTGATTTCCTTTCTAGTTCATGTAGAAGTTTATTAGTTTTTACAGGATCTGGGAGAACTACATATTGTTACTAAAACAAATCCCTCAAGCGATGGCAAGATTGCCGCCGTGGAGAATTATTACATAGAATATTGAAATCTGCTCATAAAACAAATGTTAGTTTTGTTTTTATCTCTGGTGTATGAAGTTTCGTGTCTATTCTCTATGGATACTAATTCTGTAACAGGCCGTTAGCTTCAGCTATAACTTAACATTAGGGAGAGGCCTATGATCAGCGGTGGACATGTTTCAGCTAATGTGATATATATATTTTTTTTTTTTATTTCGGACATCTAACACACAACGCCATCTAGTCCCAAGCTAAGCAGAGCTTCTGTTATGGGTACTACTACTGGGACAACTGATACAAATACATTTTTTTTTGTAAATACATACTTATTATACATAGAAAACACCCAAACTCCGAAACAATTATTTGCAGATCATACAAACATTTGGTCCGGGAATCGAACCTGAGACCTCATGACCAGCAGTCACACACGCCAACCGCGAGACCAACGAGGCAGATAATGATAACTTTACTTAATCCTACCACTACTCCTAACGATTTGAAATACCTGTTGTACGCAATGCAGTATCAAAACATATCTTGTATTTGTTAATACTGTAAGGTAAATTAAAGGCAGAAAGAAGGAGTGGTCCCGTTACCACCGCTGTGATCGGCGTTTTCTGTCGCTCTGTACGGTCTTATCTCGCGTTTTGTAAAACGTAAGTAAAAAGTGATCTGAAAATAGTGTATTAGTTTTTTTATTTGATTTCATGACCAGTAAACCTGTAATTGGTTTACAAAATATAAATGGTCTTAAATTTTGATTATTCCAAAGTCTACACATATATAAGGGGAATTCATGCAGAAATAATCAATGATCAAAAGGGAAAGAATAATAATCCAAATGAAGTCTTAGATAACATAATATGTACATAAGTACCTAAGGTATTCTATGCATCTAACATATTTACGTGGCATAGGTATTTATATCCCTTAACCAACCTACAAATTATTGCACGCGATATCTTGTATTGTAAAACCAATGTGACATTTAAATGTCAAAAAAGAACGTATTTTCATTTTTTAGGCCAAAAACGAACTTGCAAACTCCTTAATTTTAAATTTGCCTTTATCTTATAAGCAAAGGTTCAAACCATCTAACAATACAAAGTATTAAAATAAATGAAAAACAATAATTTATACAACTTCTAATTCCTTCGCATTATTATTTATTAACCAATACACAAAATAAAAAGCATTTTCCAACATAATTCAGGATATCGAACCCCGGGGACTTGTTCACTTCCGCTACTCAAGAATATTTTATACATTTCTATTGCGGTGGCTGGTGGGCTTCCGATGGCTTTCCATATACTTCAGAATAGTTGAATCTCTAGAGGCTATTGGGTAAGGTAAGAAATGTACAGTTCATGATAGGACTTTGGGGATTTGAACAATATAATGTTTTTAGCTGACTAGTTATTTTTTCCGCGGTTTTGCTAATGCTAATGCAGACTTTATCAAATGAAGAAGTTAGTTATCGTTGTGAAGATACGTATTTCTTTTGTACTTTTAACGCTCATTGTAGCCCATATTGGTAATGGGGACAATCTTTTAATATGGTCTATAGTTTTTTTAGATATTCATATTAAATAATTGAGATTATATTAATGTCATCCATCTTAAAAATAATTCGTAAGGGGTCTTCATTTAAATAAGTATTTATATAATATTCAAATTTTATATGTACTTATTTTGATAGACCTTATTTTGTTGCAGATTTACCAAGATTCATAGGCTCCTCCAGTACAAATGTGACAGCGGCAGTTGGCAGAGATGCGGCACTGACTTGTAAAGTGGAAAATTTGCAGAGTTTTAGGGTGAGTACACAGGAATCGACAATTTTAAGCTATTGCTGTCATACCTGTTCAACTTATTATCAACTTTACTTAAAACAGTAGCAGTGAAAGAAGTATTTAGCTCCGGCTGACATATTATGTCGTCTAAATATTCGCTACCGGTTACTTTGTGCGGATAAAGTCATTATTAATAACAGGAAAAAGCATTAAGGACGAAATTGACTGTATATTTCATGAGCTTAATTAGGACTATCGTTCACAAAGGACTTAAATATCTTCAACCTGTTTGAATATTAAAAAGCTACTACAAAAGTCAGATATTGACATGTCATTGAAAAATAACATGGTATAAACCTCAGATCTGTATGAACCCAATGACTAAATATGCAGAATGTCAAATACAGTTCTCAGAAAAAATAATATAAAAGTATTATGATATGACACTGTATCAAATTAAAAATCAATTGGTTTCGTATCATCAACATCACGCTGCTCATAAGCGTGAAGCACAGTAGAATGGTCTATGAATTTAGTGCAAACTTATATCTTACTAGCTGAACTCCACGGTGTTACCGCGAGTAACGCCACGGGGTAAAGTTAGTCTAAAAAAAGTAGCTTAAGTTACTCCCTGGATCATCAGTTACTTGCCAGTGAAAGCCCCGCCAAAATCCGTCCAGCCATTCCAGAGATTACCCGGAACAAACGACAGACAGACAGACTTACAATTTTTTGTTAACTACATTTTTGGTAAAGGTACCGTATACATACATATACATTTAATAAAAGCGATTATTTTAATATTACTCCAATTTTATTTATTTGTATAGATATTTCAGTAGGCAAATCATCCTTTCGATAGATTCCTTTTCCAATTTATGAATACCAAATGATTGAACAACACACATAAGTCCGAGAAGGCCGATTTAGTGCTAAAAATCAAGAAATAAAAGTTTATAAAAGTAATTTCAGTAGTTAGACGAAGCAACATGTATAATTTCATTTCTCTGATATTTGATTCGTGCACATACGAGTACGAGAGAGAACAAATACGAGAACGCTGGAACGAGCGAGGACGGCTCCATACAATGCATAAGGGTACTCGTTATCCTAATTACATACCCTGTTTTAAAAGTTTGCCTCTATGTTTTATTCCTTAGAACATTATAACAAAGAAAAAAGGGTTTTGTTACTTAGCCATTTAAAGATAACAGTTTAGAATTTTCTTTTACGTAATATCTAATATTTTTTTTTTCTTTTCGCATTAAAATACTTTAACAAGACATCGGAAGTAATTCGACCTTTTATTTATTTATTTAAATGAGCCAGCCAAAGTGACTGTACTCGGTCTGATAGTGGTCACCATACTCATTGCGTGTGCAGACAATGCAGTATGGTGAACCATATTATGGAGGCGTATTATAATGCTTCTGCATCACATTGGACCTCTGGTTTCGCACTCACGCACGAGTCATGACAGCACAATTGTGGGTGGGTCGTATCACCACGTTCATGCTCAAATCAGGGTAGCTTTACTGCGAATATACTACTGATTCTTATAAACGTCCTTACAAAATTATGAAATCAATCTAACCGGTTATCGATGAAAGCTATTTATATCTATGTGGTTGCTATACTATTTATTTCAGAAAAAATAACAGCTTCTAGTGTTAAGGGTAGTTGAGTCCAATCACCAGGGTTGCGTTACTACCGTGAAACCCTTGCTAGCCTATACAGCCCACAGATATAGCTAAACAATCGCAAAACAATCCACCTGGTGAAAGGATCTCAACGGAGGCGATCCGCCTCTTTAACCTTTTCAACGACAAACCCTAGTGTTGCCATTACAATATTATAGTTTATACAACTTATAACCATCGGTATCGAACAAGGGCTAATAAGTTCTATTGCATAAATTTTTAATCGATTGTTGTTATGAGATTTTAGTAATCACCCGCAGGATTGGTAGACGATACTCACATATTGTATTAATAACCTACATAGTTGTTCCTAGCTGGTATGTATTTTCAACGCAAGGTATTTGCGTAGTCAGAATCAGACATGAATAATAATGATTGTGAGATCCTCATCCTCTACTTTCAAAGTTTTTATTTACCAAAAAAAATTTAGGCAAAAAAGAGGTAAAGTTGGGAGGTCGTAAGGGGTCATCTCTGGCTCTATTGAACTGATTTTCTTACTAACAGAAAGACATATTATTACATATTAACCTAACGAATAATTACCGTGATATCCGACACACACGCGAACGGAGTCATTGGCAATAGTTATTATTTTAAAATATGTTGATATAAGTTTTATTAAAATTCTGTACCAATTTGTTAATATTTCGTTTTCCAAAAGATTCAATTTTATTTCGCAATTCAAATTCGCAAATAAAGTACGTAATTCGCAAATAAATAAAGTAACTTAAATGTGAATAAAGATTAAAAAAAAAAAAAAAGTAGTATAGTATTGAAACTTTCTAGATCTTCACTTATCTCAGGTGGCGTGGCTCCGCGTTGACACTCAAACTATTCTCACCATCGCCGGTCACGTGATCACGAAGAACCACCGGGTGAGTGTGAACCACGCTGATGGCGCCTGGACCTTAACCCTGAGGGAAATAGACCCCTTAGACGGAGGAAGATACATGTGCCAAGTGAATACGGAACCTATGATGAGTCAGACTCATTTGTTACAGGTTGTAGGTAAGAGACTCGTTTGTTACTCTTAGTGATGTGTGTGAAGTTACGGATTTCCTCATTTTCACGAAATTAATAGACCATATAAAACATATATAAAGCTCAGTTGGAGGCCTGTGGGCGGCTTAAAAACATCCAACGGCAAGATTTACGTAGCCACCACGATGTCTTGCCCGTCCCCAACACGCACTCGGCCAGCGTGGGGACGTATTGGCCCTGTACTACTGGCCTTAACCCTCTCCTGGAAGGAGACTTGAGCCCAGCAGTGGGACATTTTGGATTGTTGATGATTGTTGATTAAAAAACACACTCGTATTTGATACTGTCACTACCAGTTAGTTATTATTTCAATTACACAAAAGATTCAGACAAAAGCAGATTGAAATTCTTGGTGTTTTTTGTAACAATACTATACTAAGTGAATTGTGTTGATGATTCCTTGTATCTGGTAAAACAATTTTTTCGCATAAAGATATACTGAGATTTTATACCTAAAAGAAATGCAAAGAATGAATCATCTTGTTTATTTCATAAATTTTGAAATCGCCAACAAGATGCCGCAGAGCTCCAGTAGCAATTGCAGTGGTGCAGAAGTCTATACAATACATTTAATTTTCGATTTTATTAAACATTAATAAGGTATTAATTTGCTAGTTCCGCCTGATATTGATGATGACGTAAGCAGTAGTGAAGTGTTGGTGAGTGAAGGTGATACAGTCACATTGAGATGTGCAGCTTCGGGCACTCCACCGCCTGACATCAGTTGGAGGAGAGAGGACTATAGGCACTTTAGAATTGATAACCTGACGTTGGGTAGGTATAAGTAATTAAGTATTGATTTTAATATTTAATTTTACTTCTGTATAATATTTTTAAGATTTGTAACATATTATAGTTATATAAAAATTAAAAATATGCTTTTGTTACAAGCCAAAAAAAAGTAAAAAATAATTTTCTATTGATTCGAAAAGAAAAATCATTTCACCGTGAAAAGACATGGGTGGTAAATGTCAACTGTTGTAAACATATCACTGACAAAGTAAGGACGTACTATTAGTACGAGTACTATTTTTAATAAGCTACCCACGCATTTTTACGATAAATTATTACATGTTAAATTTATTGTGCTTTTGTATAAATATTGCGTGTATTATATATGACATACTATGTGTAGTTGGTCCGAATAGTAGATCTATTTTAACTCACCAGTATCTAAATGGAGCGGTCCCTGGCTGAATCTGTCAGCCGTGGAGCGAGTACTGTCGGGCGCGTACTTGTGCATCGCAACCAACGGAGTCCCGCCCTCAGTCAGCAAGCGGATACAGATTAACGTGATATGTAAGCTGTAGATAAATTGTTTGGTGCAGAAATAATAATTAATCAATTCGAAGCAGGAAAACGTGAATGTTTCCGGGTGACATGTTACAAGCTGTCGACGGAGAACTTTGTTCTTGTTATGAGGGTGAATTCTGTTTTAGGAATGAAAATATTGTACTAAGATATACCATTATAGTTGTTGGAAATTGGAAATATTAATATAACTTATGGTAATGATAACAAAAGTCAATGGATTCTGAATAAAAGGTTCTTTAGATACTTAGTGATAAATATTTTTAAGTGTCGTGTAGAAGACCCGTTTAACAAAATTAAGCTTTAATTTTATTAAATTGATAAATATGATTTATTGAGAAATCTAGCACTTTCTAAGTAAGCAAACTGAGATTTATGATAGACAGATAAAAACGCTGAGTTTATCGGCGATATTTGTTCGGCTTTTATAAAGAAAAGTTTACGTAAACTTTCATCAGAACACATGTATTTTGAATTTAGTATCTAGTTATAAGTTCTTTGAATGATAGTGCAATAAATATGTATTCCTCTAATATATATTAACTTATCTATCGTAAACTAGATCAATTATAACACTGTCTTGATGTACAGTTGCTCCGTCAGTATGGGCAGGCAGAGTGGCAATACGCGCTCCTTCAAGCAGCTCTGTCACCCTACAGTGTACTGCTGAAGCATACCCAATACCTCTGTTCTACTGGGTGCTCAATAATGAACATAGGATCGTTAATGGTAAGTCATACAAACGTTCACAATAGAAAAATTCTAATTGAAAATAAATATAAATAATAATAAATAAACACTAATTGAAAAATTCTAAAATAAATATTGGATGGGATAAAAGCAAAAAGTAGTGGGCGCGATAACTAGGTCAGTTACGTATCCGATATGCACAGTAGAATTAATGTAGTTAATAATATATGTTAAGAAATAACTGGTCACGCACATAACACAATTAGACTAACTGTAAAAGTAATTATTACAAAATACTAACCTTTATTCTTAACTAGCTGAACCCCGCGGTGTTACCCGCGGTTATTGTTGTACCGCGAGTGACGCCGCGGGACAAAGTTAGTCTAAAAAAAAGTAGCCTAAGTAACTCCCGGGATCATCAGCTACCTTCCAGTGAAAGTCCCGTCAAAATCTGTCCAGCCGTTCCAGAGATTACCCGGAACAAACAGACAGACAGACAGACACAAAAACTTTTTTAACTACATTTTTGGTATATGTACCATGTATACATGCATATGCATTTAGTAAAAAGTGATTATATTAATGTTACAAACAGACACTCCAATTTTATTTATTTGTATAGATTTATGTTATGTACTACCTGATTCGGGTGTTGGGTGAGGATATCATGAATTAACACCGTAAAATATAATGTAAATGATTCACATATCACAGTGCCAGCAATATTTGAAGTAAAAATTGCAATAATTAATTCTCACGTAAATTCCACTATATATTTCTTGATTATTTAATATTCTTCTCGTTTGATTCCACCCAGCTCGTATGGACCAATATTTTCGAAATTTAAAGAGATTTTTAAATAAAAGGCAGCAGGTACTTGATTGTGTGACCTTACTCGGGTGTATGACCACATAAGAACAAATCCTTTTTACATAAATTAAAGTAATCATTCTCATCTGAATAAACACAAATTATAACTAAGATTAATGACTAAGAGCATATGTTGTTTGCCAATGTAGACAATTATTTCTCAAAATTAATTGCTCATTTCAATTTTCATTATACCTCAAAAGTTGTTTTATTTAATTATTTTAACTTCGTAGCTTAATTTTTATTAGCTTTATACAACCATACAAGTGTATGCACAATCCTGACAAAAAATCTTTGAAATAGACAATCTGATGTAGAATGAGCTATTGTTTTTTTTCCTTTCTAGGAACAAAATCACAAAAACATAATAGTATGTATTAAACACTGCTTATCATGCCGTTTCAGTCTCCAGTGTAGTTTCAAAACATTGCAAATACATTTTCAAATAACCCTCATTAATGGCATGAAAATGGCGTTTACCTGTAGGTGCTATTATCAGCTTACTGGTTTCTGACTTAATTATTATTGTAAAACACGATTTCAGGAAACATTTGTTGTCTTGTTGCATAGAAATATTTTACCCAAGATTGCAGGCAAGCTATTTGAACTTCAAAGGAAATAAACAGCAGACTACAACAACCAAGCTTAGATCTTTCATAGATCTAATCGTGATTTTTATTGACAGGTACAAAACACCATCTTAGCATAACGACTCGAGGATATAGACACACACTGGGTCTCACTGTGATGGACATGACAAGAGAAGACGCAGGAGCCTATAGGTGTCACGTAGAGAACACGTTCGGGAAAGCTCACGCCGAGATACTTTTACATCGTAAATATTTTTAAGTTATTTTCCAAAAAAATCTAATAAAAGTAGATCTAACCACCAAAACGTATTTAATGAATCACCTCTTCAGAGTGGTAGACATAGGCTCTCTTTTATTTATGTTTATCCCTACCAAAATGACCCTGCCCTGCCTGATGGCATACTCTTGCGTATTCTCGTAATCACCGCTTCGGTTCTTCCTTCCGCACAGGAAGGAAGAACCGAAGCGGTAAAAACCTGGAACTCACTACCAGCGTACCTGTTTCCCTCCTACTATGAAAACGGGATCTTTAAGCGGACCGTTAAAAGCATCTCACTAGGCCGTGATAGGGTCACCATACTGGGCATGCTGCATTCTCCTTATTAGCATTGGGAGTGGCGACCACTCCTGGATTCTGCTCATGCTTTCCATCAGGCAGTGTAGAATAATTTTGACAGGTACTAGCTGACTTAATCGCGATAATATCTACAAGGTAAACGGGTACGGGTAGACTTCTTTTGTCTGCTGTGTCTACCCGTGACCATGATCGGTGCAATTCGATCGAAACGTCGGCAACGGCAACCAAAAAAAGTATTGTACTTTGTATATATTATTGCGATTAAGGCCCGATTTACATTCGAATAATATGTATATTCGCGAAAGTTTAAAAACAGAAATAAGAATAGTGGAATAACTTAGTGTCATTTGATTTTTTAAATGTTGATTGTCTGTGCAGTGTTAACAACAACTACGACGTCAACAACAACAACGACCACGACGAGTACAACGACACCCGAGCCAACAACTGCTATAAAGTTACTAAGTAAGTGTCATTATTATCAAGAAATTCAGGTATAATTTAAAATAAAATAAACAATAAAGCTGTTACTACGACTTTAATTACTTAGACATTATTTTAGTTTAAAATGTACATCAGTTTACTTACGTCCATAATGAAAATGTACTCTTAGCCAATTTCGCCCCCAGCTGCAGGTTCAACAAGGACCAGCCCATCAGAAGATAGAAGATATTACATTGCACAAGTGTGTTCGTAAATACAGGTGCACTTTCTGTTCACTCACTCGCATAATCCGATGAGACGTTTATCCGATAAGAACGGAGAAAGATCAAGCGCAGAAAGGACGGCAATGGCTTTACGTACGGGAATAAGACGCTAACTTCCAAATTCCGGGGCGTTATTAAGCTTTTCTATAATTAGAAAAAATCAAAAATAATTTGCAGCTCAACCGGAAACCGCGAACTGCCAAAACAATGAAAATTTAATTTAAAATAATAACAAATAAATATTTGTTGTAGATACAACTGAGACACATTGGGAGCAGCCGTACCGAGAGGTGCTCGACGACACAGGACTTGATGATCATTACATTGTATTAAGTCAACAACAGCTGCAGAATTTAGGTACCTGACTGTAATTGTGACAAAGAGTATAAGTACCCCTCTACTTAAAATTAGACAGTTTGAAATTAATAAAAATACCATGAGTAAATCACTTTATTCTACACAAGATAACCAAGTATATAACTTGATGCTAGGTCGGTAGGCAATCTCTTCTAGGCAACTAGGAAATTATTATTGTCTCGCAATATTATTAGTAACTTATGTATTAAAATCATTTTATAAAACTATACATAATTCTTGGGGTTCTATCAGATTTTTTAAATTCAAATGCAGTTAAGTATAAATTGTTTTGTATTACAGAAATGATGACAACGATATGACCAGAGGCTGCAGACCGTCCTTGGAGTGATGGATGGTCGCCCCTGTCCGACCTCGCACCTGTGTTAGGTGCCGGGCGGTGGATTATTGCAGGTTCAATAATCGCGCTCTTGGCGTGACCTGAAACTGTGCCGCGGTGCTACTCGCAGTGTTAATCACTGTGGCACACTTCAATTGTTGGAAATACAAAACTGAATATTTGTAAGCTTTCTTTTAAGTATTTTCAGTTACGTTTTTTTTATCAGACTGTCTGATTGACGGGACAGTCTGTCCAACAGACAGTCTCCAAGCTGCAAGAGCTGGGTTTGGAAGCTCTCCCTCATCCGCCATACTCGCCAGACCTTGCACCTACCGACTATTACTTTTTCCAAAATTTAGACAACTTTTTAGTGGGTAAAAAATTCAATTCCCGAGAGGCAGTACAAAATGCCTTTGAAGAGTTTGTTGCCTCTCGTCCAGCTCATTTTTGCAAGAAGGGCATCAAAAAACTGCCAATGCGTTGGCAAAGATGCGTCGATTGCATGGGTGATTACTTCGAATGACAGAAATATAAATGTTTGAAAAAATAAGTACTTTCACTTATTGCATACATAAACGGCAATTTCATAGGTAAAGACCTATTATTTCACAGTATCATATGTACATTACATGGTATTAATAAATATTTAGAATTATTTACTTTAAAGTTTGAAAATCTTGAGCCGGTACTTTAAATTATTTAGTAAAGCTTTGATCTGAATACAATAAAACATAGTTATATGTAAACTTCGAATATAAATGTCCCTTTTGTATTCTCTGAATTTATAATATTTTGTAAATAATAACGTCATTATTGTAACAATATATTTAATTTTAAGTCGCATTTGGGAACTAATGCTGAGTGAGGTAAATAAACTTTTAATACCTGCAAACTTTTTTATTTATTACTCATCTTAAACAATTACAAATGACTTTTTTAATCTAAAAGTGACGCATAAACTTTGTCCAGGACTAACCTTAAATCTAGAACTACTTACAATGTAACAAACTACACCATTAACCACCATGTCCAGCAAGCTGCATTGTTGCGTTGTCTGTGTTCGCAATGAGTATAGTGCCCACAACTCTTGCATTCTGCTCATGCTTTCTATCAGACTGAGTTATTTTGGCAGGGTCTCTAAGTTCGGTCCGGATGTGTTAATAACAGCAGTTCCCGGATCCCTCCCGTTTCAGGCGCAGAGAGGCACACTGTGTAGTTTTAGTCGGTTCTATTACGATACACCACCAAACCATAGCGGGGTGACGGCCCAAGGGAGTTTCCACACGTAAAAAATCCAAGCTCTCCAAGCTTAATTTTCACTTAGGTTATATATATAATGTTCGTTTGGTGACTGACTGTGTGGTCTGTTAAGTAAGCTCCAATTTAACGCTGGTTGCATACCCTTAACTTGCGGCTGTTCTTAAGAGATATTTATTATGGTTTGTTTTAATAGTAGTAGAAGATATTATGTAATAAATACCATTACCATAATCGTATACAAAACTGCCTGCCTGATGTAGCTAGGTTCTATTAGACTCTAAACGGGCCCAATAGAACCTAATTACAACATGCAGCTAAACTAATTAGATAAGTTCTAATTAGTTTAGGTTAGTATCAATAGGAAGGCAAGTTCACATCGATATATTCTTGCACGCAAGTGTGGCTATCAAATATGCAATATCTCGCGACTGAGGTTGTCATTGGAAAATAATTTCTCTGTTCATCATTCAACCAAATCGTCAGAGAATCTGGCGATAAAGTCACAAGCGTTAAAATAAGTTACTAGACTGCCACTGCTTAAGTAAGTGATGTATATTATAGAAAAACTTATGTACTATAACCAAATCCTGTCAAAAATAATCTACTGCACACTTTCGTTGGACTACCTCGTAATCTGTTGTCCAAAATAGATCAATGACAGATTTTTTAGTAAGGAAAAACTCAAAAAAAGAAGCTGGATAATAAGCCAGTGGAATGATACGATTGTTTGGTTCATCTCCGGGTTTAGTAGTACTTACGATATATAGTGGGGTGAAACAAAACGTGAAAAAAAGATCTCTTGACCTTTGTATGTAAATAAATTTTTAAGTTTTTTCTTCAAAACAAGTCCTATGTTAGGAATATACATCTTGCGGGGCAGGAACTTTACAAATATACATGCAATGGACACAAAGAACACCCGGACGCAGAGCAACACTTTGTAAATAGCAAAAAGTGTTGTTCTATGTGGGATTTGAATCCTCTACCATTGGTGTGGTGAAAGCCGTGTGGCGAACGCTTAAACCCCTAGGCCATCCGTTCATATTAACAGACGGAAAATGAATGGAAATATAAGCTGATTATTATTCTTATTTGCAATAAAATTTATTATTTTCTGCAATAAATTTTACGAGCAGGCGCCTTAAACGTGACCGGTGTTAGCTCTTAAGTTTATAGCTCCGTGCTGTTATAAGTGCGAAGTTCATTTTGTATTTAGTGCAGAGTGCGAGGCCAAGGCGTGCTTTTTGCCGTTTATGAAGCACGTATATTATAAATTACTCTGGATTAAACGACTTTGCTGTTTATCCATACTTATATTGTAAATGCAAATGTAACTCTGTCTGTTTGTCACGCTTTCACGGCCAAACTGCTGCATCTATTTCAATGAAATTTGGCATGGAGATACTTTGATTCTTGAGAAAGGACATAGGACTTTACTGTGATAACCGACAAACTCGCGAGCGGAGCCGCGGGCAAAAGCTAACTTACTATAAAGATTAGTTACATACGTTACATCCTACTAATATCCTACTAATCCTACTAATATTATAAATGCGAAAGTTTGTAAGGATGGATGGATGTTTGGATGTTTGTTACTCTTTCACGCAAAAATTACTGAACGGATTTGGATGAAACTTTACAGTAATATAGCTTATACATCAGAATAACACATAGGCTACTATTTGCCGCGATAGCCGACATATACGCGGGCGGAGCCGCGGACAACAACTAGTTTGCAATATATTAACGAATGTTCAGAAGAATGAAAAGACAAAGCACTTTTAACCTTTTCTTTGAACCCACACGTATTACAGCCAATAGTGCCACTTGTATTGATAATATTTTTACAAATATCAAACCAATTAATAAGTGTCTTGTAAGTGAGCTAGATTCAGATCATTGCGGACAGTTCGTTACCTTTACGCGAACAAAACTAGAGGTTCAAAGGAAGAGTATTAGTTACGTTCCGATTACGGAGAGCCGCATGAGCCTGTTCAGAAATAATATGGCAGATAACTTGTTAAGATTGCCCTATGATAGTGACCCTAATCAAGCTTTTACTTTGTTATTTAAAATGATTAATAATGAATTTCAATTAATTTTTACATCAAAAACACTAACGATTAGTGATCGTGTAGTATTCAGTGACTGGGCCACTGTAGGTATCTATAAAAGTCGACAACGGCTATATGAGTTGTATTATGAAAAAACATATAATCATAACTTAGATTTTAAAGAGTATGTCAGAAATTATTCAAAGACGTTTAAACGCGCCTGTTATGTTGCCAAATCTTTATATTTAAAAAATAAAATAAAATCATCTGGTAATAAAATAAAAACCACATGGGATATTATAAACGCTGAAACCGGAAGGTCCATTGTACGAAATCGTAACTTCTATTTAAAAATTAATAATGTAGATATAAGAGCGGATGTGGAGGTTGCGACTGAGTTTGAAAATTTTTTTACCAACATTCCAATTCGAACAACCAAGACTCTCTCGTCATCCTCTGCCTCTGCTTGTTTCTTATTAGAAAATAGTGTAAACCGGTGTGTTGGAGGTTTTGAATTTTCAGTTGTTAGTGTAAATGACGTTATCAAGGCTTTTAAAAGTATAAATGTAAAGAAAACAACTGATTTATGGGGCCATTCAGTACATACTATATCTGCAATAATTGATATGATATCCCCATATTTAGCAACTATTTTCAATTCTTGTATTGCATGTGGTGTGTTTCCTGATCTGATGAAACAAAGTAAAGTGATTCCATTGTTCAAATCTGGTAACAGTTCAGATCCATCAAATTTCCGACCTATCTCAATACTTCCAACATTGAGTAAAATTTTCGAAAAATTGCTTTTAAACCAAATGCTACAACATTTTATTAAGCACAACTTGCTTCATCAAAAGCAATTTGGTTTTACTAAAGGTCGTTCAACTACGGACGCGGGCGTGGAATTGCTTAAACACATATATGGCGCCTGGGAGGAGTCACAGGATGCGTTTGGTATATTCTGTGACTTGTCTAAGGCCTTCGATTGTGTCCATCATCCTACACTCATCAGGAAGTTACAACACTACGGAATAAGGAATAATGCTCTAAATATTTTAACGTCGTATTTGAATCAAAGAGTTCAAAAGGTTGACATTAATGGCAAAACATCTTCGGGATCACCTGTAACAATGGGCGTCCCACAGGGTTCTATTCTAGGGCCATTTCTGTTTCTCATATATATAAATGATCTAGCTTATTATGTAAGTGACAATCATGAGATTGTATTATTTGCGGATGACACATCTTTAATTTTTAAAGTTAGGCGCCAACTTGACAGTTTTAATGAAGTCAACAGTGCACTCTCGAAAGTGGTACATTGGTTTAATACAAATAATCTTCTCCTTAATGAGAAGAAAACTAAATTCATTAAATTCTCTACACCAAATGTTAGGCATGTTAAAACCGATGTTCGATTGAATGGACTAGAGTTGGATCCTGTGGAATCTACTGTATTTTTAGGTATAACTATTGACGCTAAGTTACAATGGGGTCCCCAAATAGAAAAACTATCTAGTAGGCTAAGCTCAGCGGCTTTTGCTGTGAAAAGAATTCGACATTTAACTGATGTTGATACAGCTAGAATAGTTTACTTCAGTTACTTTCATAGCATAATGAGTTACGGTATCCTACTCTGGGGTAACTGTGCAGATATTAATGCCATATTTCTTCTACAAAAACGCGCTGTACGAGCCATTTATCAATTAGGCCCTCGAGCTTCTCTCCGTTCCAAATTTAAAGAGATAAATATTCTGACTGTATCTTCACAATATATATACGAAAATTTAATTTATGTTCAAAAAAATATATCAAAGTTTCTTAAAATCAGTGACGTTCATTCGATAAATACTAGAAACAAACATAATATTAGTGTTCACGTCACTCGTCTCCACAGAATAGGCAACTCGTTCATGGGACAATGTATACGCTTTTACAACAAGCTCCCTATTACTATTAGGAATTTGCCATTAAAAAAATTTAAGAATACCATTAAATCGAAGCTATCCGCAAAGGGGTATTATACCATAGCAGAATATCTACATGATAAAACCGCCTGGGATTGAGCTGCCCACTCTGCACATGCTGTTTACCTTGAATGTTTAAAATTATTTTGACGTGACGATAATTTATACTTTGAAATAAATTGATCTACTATTGTTATAGTTGACATTTTTTTAAAATTATCTTTACAGATTATTATAATTGATACAAATTGTAATTATCGCTTTTTTTTATTGATATAATGTCTTTTGTTTTATGAAAATTGTCTGAATTTTAAAAGAGACGTTGATCCCTGAGTTTGTTTCGTCCTTTCTTCTCAGGGCTAGTCCAGTTAGGAAAGGCCGAACTCATCTGCTCAAAAAAGTTTAACTTGCAAAAGTGTTTTGTATAACCTAATTGCAGAATAAATGATTTCATTTCATTTCATTTCATTTCACTGTATTAACTTGACTGATACGCCGGAGGTTGTGGATTCAATTCCCAGCTAGGTCAAATCTTTGTATGATGAACACGATCTTCTGTTCTGTAATGGTGTAATTTACACTTAAATTTGAAATATTTAAGTTTATTAATCAGCAGTCTGGTAAATTTAACAGACTTCGCCTAACTCGTAATCAGCCGGCAGCGTATAAGATGTGTCAAAATATTATTATTATTAGGTCAAGTCTTTGGCAAATAACTTCTCCTTTTGGTCAAATAAAAATAAATAGTCAAACATAAATGTTCATGAAACTATACTTACTGCTGATTACCGTTACAAATGGAGAGCTCTTCCGGAAGATGATTAATCAAGTAATTGATCCTCAACAATGAACTCACGAGACAAGGAAAAGGGTCCACTCAAAATAAAGTCAAGTTTTTCTTGGATACAAGTACTTGAACCATTTCGATTTTTATCGCCTTTTATCATGATGGGAGTTGTTAAACTAATAATATTCCCAAGTATAGTTTACAATACTTCTGATAGCGTGTAAAGAACTTTAAATTTTAGCAGCTCATGCATTTTTACTTATTAGGGATTGACGGTTTTATTTTATTTTTTTGTAATTAAAAAAAAATCAAAGCAACCCAATGAAAAAGCGAGCAATAACTAGTAGGTACTGAATCGCTCGAGCTCAATAACAAGATGATTTCAAAATTATCTCAACATTTTTGTCTAATGGAAAAAAATATTCTTATTACATAACGCTATTAACGTCATCAAATACGACTTATAAAAAAACCTTAAGTAAACTTAAGTTAATCAAAATTGCTGTTGGATTAATTACTAAAATATCATCAGCTTACAGTTCATTTTTCGACATCTCACATCTCAGCTCTCACAGCTTTAGTTCAGTGCCAACTAAAAATTAATCAGAGGTAAGCACTTGTTTGTTACTAAAAAAACTAAAGTATACTCTAAATGTAAACATTATGAGTAAAAATTACGTAAGTAATTTAGTCGTCATGTATCTAGCGACGTCTAAGTTTAGTTCGACATGCCAAGTTTTAAACGTTCAACACAAGAATAGCAAAAGAAAAGTTATGACCTAAGTTAAGTAATTTAACTAATTGTGGTTATTCCAAAGTAAATTTTAATTATTCAAGTAATAAAAAAGTGTGTATCTCTGATTAATGTTTATTTGGTACTGAATTAAATACAGTGACAGCAGATGACATTAAAATATAATATAATTCTACAACAAGTTTCAGGGAATTTTAGTTTAGTGATGACAACAACAGAATCACCGCCATTGGCATATTTCATACATAACAGTATTCAGTTTTTCTAGATATCCAATCCTAAGATAAAGAATAACACTAGATAGACTATATTTGACCGGAACTTACAAACATGTTCTTTCTCCTTTTTACAAAAGCAAAGTGTCATCTGCTTGAAAGTGAGAGGTATAGTGTCTCAAATGGGTCAAAAACTATCGCATGTCGCCAGTTTGACTATAAAATTCTATTCATTGATATATCACTACATAGTGATGTATAGTTTTTTGTCATATCGATAGAAAATTGCCAAGAGAGTACCAGTCGCCACAATAAACACAAAAAATGGTCTTTTATATTTAGTTTATTAAATACCATTATTCCTTTTTAATATGATTGGTAACATCAAAATTTCTTTATAAATATAATTTTTATTTAAGTGTTATTTGACCGTCTCTATGTTTAATTTATTTTATGTATGTCTTGTAAAGTCTCTGGTGTTTGTATGTAACAAATTAAAAAAATATTATAGTATTGGTTATTTAAGTTGCTTATTGGCATGGCAGTTATGGCAGTTGCTTATTTAATTCTTTATAAAATGTGATCTATAGAAGAAAACAATAATGTTTTACTTTTTGTATTATTAATTGGAAATAATAATATTTAAAATAAATCGGATATAACATTGGTAATGTGACCTGAGTTTTGAGCCACCCACAGTTAAGAAATGGACCGAGGGCAAATCGATCAATGGGTTCTTTTATGGTTTGGACGTAAACTAGCCTTGCAAACAGGCAAAACAACCTCTACCGGAGTAGTTAATTTCTAATAATCAGTAGGCGACTAGACAATACCTAACATTGTTTAGTTTTTAAAATGTCATCATTTTTTATAAGAAACCTATAGCCTTATTGCGTACGTGAATTCGGCAAGGCAAAGAGTATGAACATCCAAAAATCACATGCGATATGAAACACGCGATGTTGATATTCGTCTGACTGCCTGACAGGTCGATTGTTCATAAGCAATAACGCTGCGAGTCTGCAGTTCCTTTTTGTTTACAACTAAGGATCTATTATGTATTTAAATAAAACAACTAATATTTAGTAGTTTAATTTCTCACAATAATTATATTTTCTACAATTTTAATCACAGTCATGTTTTCATCAAATTTTATTGGCTCTTAAGCAAAATAAGTTTGTTGTAATAATTTCTTACAATTTCACCGTGGGATGCAGAAGCTTTTTTGCATTCATGATGAATACGAATTTTTAAATTCAAGTCCACAACTGCTTTGATTATGTTATTGATTGTTAAGTGCACAATTGTCGTAACCATGACTCATCAGTTGAGGGACCATTTCTGATCTAGTACATATCTCAAACACTACCGTTCGGTTACAAACAAGATTCTTCGAAGAGACCAGAACATCTTCTTGTATACTGTGTAGGCCTCCATTTATGGTATTTTCTAATATACCTTTATTTTTTATTTTTTATGCATAGGAACCCTGTAAGCAAATAATAATAAATACATATAATGAATTTAAAAGTAAAATTTCATTGACAAATAATGAATTGATTTTGGAAAAGTCGGATTGAGATATTCTTTCTTTTGACATACTATTATAATATTCAGTAATTCTTATTGACTGAGACCGCAGCAGAGTCTAATTAGGTATTATATATTTATTTGCTAAATCTAACCACCTCCATTGTTTTAATTTCATTAAACGTATTATAAGCGACAGCACAAAAAATTCAGATAGATTTTTTGAAATCTTGTTTTTATTTCATTTCTCGTTTTATAAACGGGCCCAGAATTTATATGTGATTATACTTTTACTCTATCGATAAAAGATACATCCCTCTGAAGTACATATTATGTCAAAACGTATCAATAATATTATTTTTCAATTTTTATTTCTAAATTGGGAACTGTTATTTAATGTAGAAGCAGATGCGTCTATCTATTTATATCAGGACAACTATTTTCATTAACACTTCCTGCTTAAAATGCTTTTTAACAATTAAATACCATTGAATTGACTTACCGATGAAACAATTTTTTGCATATTTTCTTTCAAACACCAACTCTATTAGAGCTACCGGACACAGTACATGTCATTATTGTTAGCAAAACGAAAACCACACCACCAATAAAATATTATTCACAATTTGATAAAATATTTGATGAAATCGGCAAACAAACGTGTTAACCAGCTTACCGACAATCAAAATGACGGTTTTCGGCAAGTGGCGCGCGGGGTTTTAGACGTTCGGAAAAGCTATTGCTATCTCTTTTTGTCACATGAGATATTTCCATAAAAAGTGTTGAGTACAAGATAGGCAACTATATTCAACTTAAATTTGATCCATCTAGGGTATTCTTTATCTGAGATCCAATCCTTGTTACGACAGCGAGGTATCCATCAACACTTTAGGCACAGGAGATACACAATGACTTCTAAGACGATCAGTTCAAAGCAGCCCACATTTTCCGATCAACTGAGCTGCATATTTAATGCTTTACTTATTCCGAATAACTGAGGGACATAATGATCATCAACAACCCATAACGTCCCACTGCTGGGCTTGGGCTCCTCTCAGAAGAGGGTTGAAGCCATAAGTCTCCACGCTGGCCAAGTGCGTGTTGGGGACGGGCAAGACAAGGTGTGGCTACGTAATCTTGCCGTTGGATTTCTTATGCCGCCCCACGGCCTCCAACTAAGCTTCACGACTGAGACCGACTGCTTAACGTGACCTCCGAATCATGGAGACGCTCATGGTATCATGCCACCCATCCAGGTACTGACCGCGCCGCCATTGCTTACCCTCGGTGATTGTTGCTAATCACCGAATGCAGCTGGGCTATGAGCGCCTCGACAGCGACATAATATTGTTTGCAATTAAAGAAAATACTTTGAAAAATTAAAATAATTAATCAAATTAAGTAGCGAGTCCGTCAAAGCCGTCTTCTGGTTGATTTTACAAGAGTATTTACACTGCACATATAACTGCTGAGCTAGATGATGATGAACTTTAAAAAAAAAAATGTAAAGCCCTTCGTAGTCCGATAGAAAATATAATTATAGGGTATTAAAAGTTATATTTCAATTTTAAACTGGAAATAAGAAGGAAATACAAAATTAAAAACTTGCACATGGCTTATTTAAAGGATGTATTTGAATTTATTTGTCTCATTTATTCTGGCACTTATGAACTGTTTGTTTGTATGCACTAATCTCAGGAACCGATTTGAAAAAATCTTTCAGTATTGGATAGTGCAATTATTGAGGTAGGCTATAGGCTATATATCATCACGCTAAAACCAATAGGAGCGGAGCACCAATGCAGAATGTTTCAAAAACGGGGTAAAATTATCACGCTACGGGCAATAGGAGACACAAACGAGGTTGCGTGGATCAGCTAGTATTTAATATATAGACATTACTGCAGTCCCATGTCATATTGTAGAGAAGATTACATCAAGGAGAAATGTATAGTTAACACTGTGATAACAATACGAACATATTGATTACTCGCCAAACAATCATCGACAATATAATCAAACATCATTTGAACATGATATCAAAATGGTTACACGTTACAACAAAGGAGATTTTTTTGTACTACATAATCATCTTTGAAGTAAATAGGTTTCCATATTTGCGCAAAGTTTTAAATTGGTTTCGTTGTACTACGCAACATAATCCGATTGCCCCCAAACTGCATTTCTTTTTTTTTCATTTTAGTTTGTTTACACAAACGTCCAAATATATTTTATTATACTACTAGCTGTGTCCGCTACTTCTTACACGTAATTTTATTTTATTCACCTTTTAAACCTTCCCTGGACTACGAAAAACATTCTCGAGTTTTAGCGAGACAAACGAACAGCAATTGAATTTTATATAAAAGAAAAGTTTAATATGAATAAACATTCATGTTATTTCAAATACAATTAAACAAACAAAATATTGTAGTTTATTTAAGAAATGGGACAAAGGAGAATGAGTAACAAAATGTTTTTGAGACAGGTTTTGAAGTCTAAACAATGAGTTGCCTGCACGGTTGGCCTAGTGGTTAAGTGGACGGTCCGGAGGTCTTAACAACAACAGTTCCCGGATCTCTCCCTTCTCAGGCGCAGAGTATTATTACAATAACGGGAGAAAATTATCACGCTACGGGCAATAGGAGACGCAAACGAGGTTGCGTGGGGATTGGACATTGGCGTCTCTTACTGCACGTCACTCTGATCAATTTTGGAATTCTCGCATGCAGTTCCGACCAGCCATCTTGCGCAAGTCGTTACTTCATTCTGGTCTGTGGGCGTCCTAGACTACGTTTGCCAAAACTCACGGTTTTGCACTCCAGAAATCTTCTACCGCAGCGGTACTTAGTTCTGTGGTTAATTTGGTCAGCCCATTGCTAGCTACCTCAGCTTGCTAATCTGTGGGTTGTGACGATGAATTTATTTCTCTGCTGGATCATCTTATATCTTTTTTTTATCGTTTTATATGCTCTCCGTCGTGTCGTATCAGATCGTGTCAGATAGCCATCCCATTGGTTACTTGAGCAGAGTGAGAGCAGAGAGAGTGCACCCGTTTTTTTGTGACTGCATGTGCATTATAAGTGCATCATCGCCCGGCTGGACTTCGTTGAGATACTTCCAATTGTGACTCTCGAGTTTCTGGTGTCTATGGGCGGCGGTGTGCACTCACACACCACCGCCCACGTCTAAACGTTTACCCCCCCAAATATTGAGATGCAATTCCAGCAGAAGCCAATAAAACTATTTGTAATTAAACTATGTTAGAGAGGTTTAAACTAAATTTTCCTAAAATCTAATTAAATCTAACCAGATTTAATTAGATTTTAGGTAGATATAATTTAGGGAGTGTAGGTTGAGTACCTTCAATACTAATTACTTATCGCAGAAACTATTACGCTGATATTGAGTTTTGAAACTTAATATTATATATTAGATACAGGATTAAGTAGTATTAAATAGAATAAGGCATCCTACGACGCAATGGATTGATGATTAGAAGCAAGTTTCTGGCAGCGGATGGATGCGAACTGCCCAAGATCAGGATACTTAGTGCTTCATGTGGGGGACCTTCGTTAAATAGTGGACGGTTGATTCAATAAAGTGTTGAGACTTTTATGTGTTACGACAAGTAACGGACTTAGTAGATATTGAGTACATGGCTTTGGACTACCTGACGTTTCGATCAGTTTTAGCGTTCATAATTACAGGCATATTAGTTCAGCGGTGTTTGCTCTAAGCCATTGAGGTGAGATGGATGCGGGCAGATGTCGCAAATATTCTATATTATTGTTTTTTCTTTTTGCCATATATCGACACATATTATGCTCATATTATCTAAGCTGTGAGTGTAGTTTATAACGGTATATGACCAAAAGATTTTTTAATAGCAAAGAAAAACTTGTCTCACTTAGACTAAACAAGTAATGGAAGAAAAACATGAACTTCAAAAAACCTATTCTGTCTATTCTGTACTCAAGTGTCGCACACATTATACTTTTACGAGATCTTTTAAAACATTTTGGTCTACAAATTACTCATATACTATTAAGAATCTTATTTTTAACGTTATATAGCTGAATATCGAACAGTAGGCTGAGAGTCGCAGGTTTGTGGATAGAGTGTCGAACAATTCAGGGTCGAAGCAAATGTGCCAAGTTTACCATTGAAGGTATGTAAATGACTCTTGTTTTACATACCCATTTTAGTAAAAAAACATTAGATCAAACACATAAATGTGAATGTATAGGCAACTATCTTATAAAATAATCTTAGTATACGTCCTTATAAAAGACATCTTGCACATTAAATATGATTTCTGAGTTCATAGGAGTTAATGAATCTTCTAAGAATGAATACCTCTATAAATACCACTAATATTCAAATGGGAATTGTACCTCCAGCATAGTAAAAATTTTAACCATCGCACTATACGAGTATGTAACTTCATCGTTATGATTAAAACCAACTAAAACTAAAATATTATAGAGGGCTTAATTTTAGTACTGAATCATAATTTTAGGAAACTGTTCTAAATACAACTAATAAACTTCACTAATGAATTGGTTTATAAACTTAAATTGAATTTAAGAAAAGAGGTCTTAATGAATATACAGTTTCTCGCTCACTGTTATTTATATTACACTTTTTTTCCTATCTTACGGTTAACTACATTTAAAGGCTGCTAGGAAAGAATACAAGGCGGTTGTCAACCTAGTTTCATTTAGCCTTTGTTTTAAAATTCTTTCGACACGCCTGCCAAATGTGGCGTGGATTGAAAATGAGGTCGCGAACCTCTTTTCACGATTCTTTTTCGACAATTTTATATGCCTTCCTCTGCATTCAACTCTTTGTGTGGCCGTTATTCTGATACTTCGCAGACAATATATTACGTGCTCTAACAGATTGTGTCTGCCAAAATAGCTTTTGTTTAGTATTTTTAAAATCAATTGAAACTCAGTATCCTACTTGAAACTTTTAAAAATTTTAATGTATTCATTTGCATAATTATGCCATATTGGTTGGAAATTAACAGTTTTAGGTATGAGTCAGCCTAGCCGTCCAGATAGTTGAATTTCTTTATTCCTAGTGATCCAACTGTGTAGTGCACCTGAGTAGACCATGGGTAATTATTATTTCCCGTGGTTTGCAATTTGTCAGCTGTGAAGACAGTTTTGTGATTTTGTAAAAATGAGTTTGGGCTTAGAGATACTTGCCTCGTTGGTCTAGCGATTGGCGCGTGCGACTGCTGATCATGAGGTCTCGGGTTCGATTCCCGGGTTGAACCAAATGTTTGTACGATCTACAAATATTTGTTTCGGAGTTTGAGTGTTTTCTATGTAAAATATGTATGTATTTACAAAAAAAAAAGTATATATGTATTCATATCAGTTGACTAGTACCCATAACACAAACTCTGCTTAGCTTGGGTCTAGATCGCGTTGTGTATTAGATGTCTGAAATATTTATTATTATTATTATTATTTAGCATGTAAGTTTTTTTTGTATACTTAAGCATGATGTATATCCGGGCACTCAATTTTCAAGTCTTCGGTTTATTGGTCGATACCAATAAACTGTGGATTTCATTCTTTTGACCCTTTTCTAACAAAATGACAGTTGGCGGGCTCACACACATCCCCTTGGTAACATTTTTATTTGATAAATTACGTTCTTGATCTGGGTAGGACATTTGATGTTCTTCTAATATATAATATAGGTTGTTTTCAGTCCTATAAATGAATAATATTGCGTGTAAAATATTCGGTTTTCTCCGTTTCCGTTACTTGTAACATTCATGATTCAGTAAGACAAATTTAGCACTAACACAACACTTTACCAGGGTGAGTAACTTATTTGCCGCATTTAAAAGAAACTTATTCTGCTCCGAATGCCTCGTTGGTCTCGCGGTTGGCGTGTGCGACTGCTGATCATGAGGTCCCGGGTTCGATTCCCAGGTTGGACCAAATGTTTGTATGATCTACAAATATTTGTTTCGGAGTTTGGGTGTTTTCTATGTATAATAAGTATGTATTTACAAAAAAAAATTGTTAAATATTTATTTATTATTATTATTCTGCAACAACAATTTCTTGGAAATCGTTTCTAAAACAAGGTTAAAAATAACTACATTCTAAATCCATACCTATATTATTAATGTGAAAGTAACTGTGTCTATCTGTCCTGCTTTAAGGGCCGAACCTACTGCACCGATTTCAATGAAATTTGTTGTGGATATACTTCGTGAGAAAGGACATAGGCTACTTTTTGCTGCGATAACTGACAAACACACAGGTACAGCCGTGCGCAAAAACTAGTATAATTGTAAAAGTAAAAAACTCTTTAGCAAGATATTAATATTAACATTTCATCATGATATTCCAGCCCATGACCAGCAGCGGCTTATGATGACGATGATCATGATATTCTATTTTTATGTATTTTAAAACGGACAATGTAAAATCACTTAACACTACTGAAAACTTCCTTTCATATGATAAATTATAATTAGTAGGGTTAAATAAGAAAAGAAAATGTGTGTAAATTTAACTGTGTATAATCATCATGGGCCTATATATTATAATTAGCTTCATTTAACTTAATCTGAACTCGAAATGAGCCGAGCTTTACGTAACAATAAGAATTTTAGTAATTATTCAACAGTTATAATAACAAAGGAGTTTTTCCACGTTAATCAGGCCGCGCGACGACAGGGGACAGGGGAGCCTAACTTTGTACCTGCCGCGGCGCCACTCCGAGAACTTCCAAGCTTGAGGAATAACTCCTGGGAACTATATATTAATTAAAATCCATTGGCGAGTGTCAACAGGCTTTACAGTTACGAGCCAGTTTGTTGATTTAATTGAATACATTTTAATAATTATTTACTGTTTATTCAAGTAGAAGTAATGATGAAACAAAATAATGTTATGACTGTAATTTTGATTTATAGTGCAAGTGCAGCCGGCCTTTGGGGGATGGGGGAGGGGTTGGGATATGGCCCTCCGGTATCCTCACTCATTCGGTGAAACACATCACAAGCCGGTTTCATACCGTTTTTCTGTGAGACCATGGTATTACTTCGGTCAAGCCTGCCTATGCATGCCGAAGCGTGGCCGTGACCATGGTGAGATTGTTATTATATTGATATTTCTTTTGTAGGTACATATTTTTGAAAAAGATAATTCTCGCATTATCACGTGTCGCGACTTTACAAATATACTTGAAACGTACATAAATAACAGACAGACTCAGAACAACAATTTCTGGATCACACAGAGTGTTATCCGACCGATAAAACCACTAAGCCATAGCTACTTTAACTAACACTTGCGCAAAGGCCCTCGACAAAGACATTGAAAACTTATTTTATGACATGCAACACAAGCGAGCATGCGAGTAATTCGAAAATAAGTGACTATCGCTACCTATAGACATCTGCAATTCTTCTCTAACATTCGGAATTCTTATGTGAGATTTTTACCAAATTTCATCTTATTTACTATTTGTTAACATTCTTCAATAAATCTTAGTTGGAATTTGTTGAGGACAGGAAATATTTCACCCGCAAGAATAATTTACTAGTACACGTAAACACACAGACATAAATACACAAAAGCTGTACCTATTTACACATATTTATGATTAGCCGAAAAACGATTTTGAAAGAAAGGTAACAAAATACAAATGCGTGTAAATAGTCATTTATTCTTCACCATTGACCACACGATTGATACAGATAATTGGTTTGTGTTTGTTATGATTTCATTCTTCATACTGAATGTGAGCAGACTGTTATAATAAAATAATAAATCGGACATCTGACACACGACGCCATCTAGTTCCATACTAAGCAGAGCTTATTCTGTGGTACTAGAGAACTGACTTATGTCAGTTTTTTTTACATGCATATTTTTTTTCGTAAATCAGCAGATCATTGAAACATTTGGTCTAACCCGGAAATCGAATCGTAGTCATTACGGCCACGGCCAGTGCAACCTGGTCGAAACGTCAGGCAAATCAGAGGTATGTAATACCTTTTAATAAGTGATCGCGTTAATTCCCGTAAAAATAATTGTTAATAATCGAATCGTAGACCTCAAGCACAGCAGTCGCATACGCTGCAGTTAAATGTTATATAACCTAGCTAGTTGTCGCCCGCGTATATGTCGGTTATCACGGCAAAAAGTAGCCTATGTGTTATTCTGATGTATACGCTGTATTACTGTAAACTTTCATTCAAATCTGTTCAGTAGTTTTTGTGTGAAAGAGTAACAAGCATCCATCCATCCATACTTACAAACTTTCGCGTTTATAATATTAGTATAAATGCTAGTAATCTAATAACAGTGCTAGTAGAGGTTAATTTTTTAACTCTTGCGTTATGTGTTGTGGCTTCGGTTTCCACACGAGACTACCCTTTGCATGATCCTCAGATTATTGGTCTGATTTTGAATATACTTTACGTTCGTTTTATGCATGTATGCAAAATTACCCGGGATACAGGATATTTTTTTTAGTGTGGAAGTTATTCTCTCTTAAAGTAATAAATAATGCGGATAAAAAGCATTAACAGTGTTTTTAGTTTGTGGATCTTATAAATGATAACATAAGTCTTTCAATGCACCACATGATGATATACAGTAAATAAATAAAATAAGTAACAAAGACATATACTATCAGAAATGTGATGCATTAAATCTGTTTCAATACACATCTTTAAATTACCTAGTGTTTAAACCATGCTGTTTTGGCTAAGGTCAGTACCTAACCATTTTAATGTAACTACATAAAATTAATTACGTTTTTTTTATTTTTTTCTGAAAATTCTTTATGAATTCATTCCACCGTCATCTATAAATAAATCTTAGTAGGAATTTGTTAAAAATGGTAGAATTTGGTAGTAAATTAATATTCATCCACAAGAATAACTCACTAGTACACATAAAGATATAAAGCTAAACATACAAAAAGCTCTCCAGATCTAACAGAGTATCTATATATTTAAGATTACCCGAAAAACGATTTTGAAAGAAAGGTAATCCTAAAATTACTAAGGATTTCTGATAAATGAATCTGGGAAGCCATTTTCATTAGAAATCTTATTACCGGCGTCTGACTCAGTCATCTAGATCGGATCGAAGCACTTTGTGCATAATGAAGGATGATCCATTGTCGACCAATTCGAGAACTGACAAAGGATTTGGATAAAACTCTTTGCATTGACCCTATTCTCTATTATTCAACTTTGTCATTAAATAACATTTGAATGACATTTTGCATTACCGACAGAAAGCTAAAGCCTAATAGATACTCACGTTACGCGTTTGTATAATTGACAATTGTAATGCAATCAAAACATAACTTGTTAAAAACCACTCTCCACTCAGTTCTTTTACCGTAAAAAGTTGTAAGATCTATGTAATGCTAGGTCCAATAAAGAGGATGAAGAACTCTGCTTCAGCTAGAAATTCTTCGGAGTTTTGATGACTGGCCAGTATGTCAGTGAATGAGTGATATAATTTAGAGACTTTGACTAGTTATAATTCTTAAACTACTGGTTGAAATTGAATGAAATTTGAAATATACTGCATTTATTCAATGCCTGCTTGGTTACTGAAATCGAGCTTCTACTTTTTTTTATGAAATAGGGGCAAACGAGCAGATGCATCATCTGATGGTAAGTGATTACCGTCGCCCATGGACACCTGCAACACCTAAGGCATTACAAGTGCGTTGCCCGCCTTCGCGGGATGGGGAAAGGGATGTGGTGAGGCCTCACTCACTAGGTGAAATACAGCGCAAGCGCCATTTCACACTGGTTTTCTGTGAGACCATGGTATTACTCCGGTTGAGCCGGCCCATTCATGCCGAAGCATGGATCTTCCAGTTTTATCCATACCGAGGTTATAAGGCGTTTAAAGTGGCCAAAACTGCTTCGAGAAAAACGTCGTTGCTCGACTTGGTGGGTGGAAGATATATGTAGTTTAGGTCTTGAACTATGTAACACAACGCTTTATTCGATTTGATAGATTCTACGTTACGGAGGCAACTTGAAGATGTTAATATTACTCACTGACGACAAGACTTGGACTAATACAATTATATTTTTTTATAATAATCTCTTCTGGAATTAAAGGTACGTATTTATAAAAGATTCAGATGTTTCATTTTATTTCATAAAACTGTGCAACAATATCATAGTATTAGTTTGATGAAAAATAGGATTTCGAATGTTATATTTGTACTACAAAGTAAATTGTCTGATTATTGTCAAAAATGTTTCAGTACTTAAATGAGGAGAACATAGTTAAACATGCTTATGAATAATCTCAAATACTAGCTGACCCACGCAATCTCGTTTGCATCTCCTATTGCCCGAAGGAGGAAAATTTTCCCCCGTTTTTGAAACATTCTTCATTGGTGCTCCGCTCCTATTGGTCTTAACGTGACGATATATCGCCTATAGCCTCCCTCGATAAATGGTCTATCTGAAAGAGAAAGAATTTTGGAGCACTAGTTCCTGAGATTAGGACGCTGAAACAAACAAACTGTTCAGGTTTTCAAATTAGTATAGATGCTATACCTAATATGGTTTAACTGGATTCACATTATATAGGCTTACTAGGTGCTACAGGCAGTTATGGATGTATTTTTACAACAACCACGGGTAACACCGCGGGACGAAACTAGCTTAAAATAAAAGAAGCCCAAATCACTCCTTGTCTCATCAGCTACGTGGCAGGGAAAGTCCCGTCTAAATCGGTTTAGCCGTGCCAGAGACTAACCGCAACAAATTGGCAGACAAAAATCTTTACCGAAGTATATTAAACAGATAAATAATCTTCACATCAGCTTTTTCTACTAATAATATTTATGTCTTCTAAAGATTTGGAAACTCTTAAGAAATGATACTTTTGTTATTGTGATTTAATTATATAGAAAAAAGTTGAAAAAAATAACCTATCCTCCTCAAAGAAAATAAAAGATTGCGAAACAAATCACTGTATGATACAATAACGTTACAATTGTATTAGAGAGAACTGACAACACATTTTATTTGTACTTAAGAACACAATAACACAAATACGATATGATTAAAATGCTCACAAACATTTCAATTCACTATTTCTTTATTGAAAAAATATTCATCTTCTTATATCAATAACATTTTATTACGTTTTTAGTCATTGCGTATACGAGTATAATGTTATGTTGACAATTTCAACATATTTGTGAGCATAAATAATACGCTAGAGATATAGTTTATTACACTTGAGCAAACATCGTATAATCTATTGATATTCTTCGTATTGTTTTCTGAGGAAAGCTATTGTAATCAATCTGTTTGATGGATGTTATGCTCGCACCACAGAACTAAAACTGTCGAGTGCACTAGAGCTTAGTGTATCTAAACGTATTTCAATATATCTCTGCACATCCGTAGAATGTATTGCTGCGGCAGCTGATTGGGAACGGTTTGGGGACCGTTTCAATTTGTATCGTGAAGCTTAACCAGAAATATAGGTTATCCGATTATTTACAAGTTTAAATATATTTTTGAAGTGTGCTTATAAAAAACATAATTTAACTAGAATAATTGTTATTCAAGAATGGTGACCTTCAGTAAACACTTATTTATTAATGGTATATTATATAATCACCCTTACGAATATACTTCTGGTTCGTGAGAGAGCTACTTTATAAGTTTAAAGTGTTTATTTTTGACAGAGGTTCTCGATTTTGCGGTTTAACAGTATGTTATCCTGACCTAGTCAAATTATAACGTACACTTTCTACGCTTAAATGTTAATGTAGATTTCATTTTCAATATACTATAAATTGTGTAAACTTTTATGGGTAATTAGCTTGTTCCTATTAAGGGAGTGGTAGAAAATGTATGTTTTTTTAGTATTTTAAATTAATTAAATAGTTACATATTTACATTAAACTACAAACTTGTAAACGAATGTAATCTAACCATTAATCATTATTTCACACGTCGATATACCATTATTTTAGTAGGTGACTCACTTAAATTAAATAAAACAACTCGTTCAAAATTTGAAATCATAGGATATGAAATTCTGTATAATAGCAAATATTGCGGTTTCCTACATCACGGTACCGCATAACGGTCTCTCACAAAAGGCTTTCTAGCAAGCGATGCTCACCTCGCACCATTAAGCATGACACGCTGCGCTTGGCGGAATTGCACCAAATTGCTGGAAGTGCTGAAATGTAAAACATAGGTGACACTCCGGAGATATTGTACGCGGAAAATGTGTACTGTAATGTAAGATTGTGAATATATTTATTATGGTGTATGTTGTTTAAAGTTAACTGACGATAAGTGACTTAAAATTAGTTTGTTAATGATGTAGAAGCATCTCAATAGGGCGCCTTAGTGTAGGTTACCATGCAGCATAGTTGCATTGTGCGACTGCCTTGGTGTCGCAGTGGTAGCGTACGTGACTGCTGTTCTTGAGGTCTCGGGTTCGATTCCCGGGTCGGAACAAATGTTTGCATGATCTGCAAATATTTGTTTCGGAGTTTGGGTGTTTTCTATGTATAATATGTAGGTATTTACAAAAAAAAAGTATATAAGTATTGATATCAGTTGTCTAGTACCCCATAATACAAGCTCTGCTTAGTTTGGGACTAGATGGCGTTGTGTGTTAGATGTCCAAAATATTTATTTATTTATTATTTATTGTCTGCATTTGCAATGAGCATCAAGTAGAATAGAGTGACTTTGGCAGGCCCTAACAAAAAAAAGGACCAAAACTCAACAAAAGTAAAAAAAAACCTTTTAATTTATTCTGAAATTAATTATGCAGTCGGAAATGCCTGGCAATTAACAATCTGGATACGCAAATATATACATAAAACAAGCAGATATTTCAGTGTTACACTTAATTTAAAGGAATTTTATATTAAACAAGAAATAGAAAAATATAACGGTATCAACAACAAAAATACTGCACGATCGAAAAATGGAAATGAAATATCAGCCAGCTAAAGATCGTCGTCTTTTCAAGAGGTTCGTCAATATGGATAATGGATAACTAACACCAGTTTATCTTTGAAGTCGACCAGATTGACTTTCAAATAATCCGGAGAACGTGAAATCCTTGCATAATAAAGCTAAATTATCCGAGCTCTCCATTGAGGGTAGACAATTTCAACTTATTTAGCAACGATTTATTGATTAATTTATAACAGTCTTCGACTTGATATAGTTAGTTTTACGTTGTTGTATAGGTTTTATAATTACTGATTTCATCATCATACCTATTACTGGACATAAGACTCATTTGAATGGAGGTGTGGGGGTCGGGTCGCATGTCCCTCCAATACAAAGGGAGGATCCTCCGACCAGGCGAGGTTATCATGCTTGGCGGCTGGCGCAGTGCGTGCTGCAACAATTGATTTTGGGATGTTTTATATATGACTAGTTGTTGCCCAAATCCGTTCAGTAGTTTTTGCGTGAAAGAGTAACAAACATCCATCCAAACATCCATCCACCCTTACAAACTTTCGCATTTATAATATTAGTAGGATAATCGGCGCAAGAACTTCTATTGTGCGATTCAGGATTGGTAGTTTTTTCGTTTCCTTTGTAACTCCGTAGTTCGACGTATCTCTTCAGTAGATGGCGCTGTAGTATATTTTTGTTGCGCTATATGCGGAAGTCGCCACAGCAGATTTGGGCCTGTTATACCACGATGAACCTCTTTTCTACGGAGAGGAAAATGTCTGGTAGTGGACCATTAAAGGATGATAGTATCACGTTGGCTAGTCGAGTTGGTATGGAGTTTGTTTCAATTTTTTATTCCTTCTATTGGCATTGTTGCCCTATTTAGTTTGGTCTCTTTGTCGGTTCTAGGACGTTCACGAAATGAATATGTGTAATAACACCTGACCTTTGTGGAAACTTGATCCCACAGAGCGACACTAGTTCTCTTTCTTGTTATTTCAAAGCATACACTGACAAAAGATTTGTATTTCTGCAAAGTCATTAAAATTATTTTACGAATTTTTTTTTTTTTTTTTTTAAATGTACACTCGTATACCTATTCTATACAAATAAATAAAATTGGAGTGTCTGTTTGTAATATTAAAATAACAGCTTTTTAATCAATGCATATGTATGTATACATGATACATATACCAAAAATGTAGTTATTTGGAACGGCTGGACGGATTTTGACGGGACTTTCACTGGCAAGTAGCTGATGATCCAGGAAGTAACTTAGGCTACTTTTTTTAGACTAACTTTGCTCCGCAGCGTTACTCGCGCTACAACAATAACCGCGTGTAACACCGCGGGGTTCAGCTAGTTTAATAATAAATTTATAACTAATTTATTGTCTCATTTATTACTTTTGGCCGTTTCATTTGTGCTTTGTTAATGTTTAATGTGAACGATCTAATAAACACGGTCATTAGACCATGGCAAAATTATCTGGCGTTCCGATTACAGAATTGTAAATTTAAATTTCACTAACACAGCTTCGACAGCCGTAACATCCCATGAAGATATAACTACATTATACATTATGCAGTAATCGGTCTTATGGTGGTGTTGGAATAAGGGTGGTAATTCTATGGGTGTTTTATTTAATTGAATTAAAGGACTTTGTCAAATAGCACAGTAGTATTAATAAATGATTAGTTCTCTAATGATTGTTCGATTGTTAATAACACGACATTAATTACATCCTATTTTTTTATTTGAAACAAACTTCCTTATTGGGCGTTGCGGTGGGGTACCCTAGTCCATAATTTCCAGTTTCCAAAATGCGTAGTGTCCTATGAGAAGAATACTGACAAAGAAACGAATGGCCACTCTTTTTAAAAGTCAAACTTCGAATTAGGGTCGGAATAAATTTTTGTATGATCTAAAAATATTTGTTCTTTCGAAGTTTGGATGTTTTCTATACATATTATTTATGTATTTACAAAAAATAGTAAAAAATTATAATAATTAAGTTTTCTTTGCCCTTTAATTGAACGAAAAATGTAGTATCTACTATCCATAAGTTGTACGTAACAAGTACAGAGTTACTCTAGAATAGTCATAATAATTATTTTATAACTCTTTTTCCTAATTTATTTGGAGTCTACCTGATGGCGCTGTTAAGCAATACTTTCGTTGCTATGTAACAAATCCGACCCAGCCGACCATATTCCTCCAGATCCTGGATACTGACTTGGGACTAAAAAAGTCTGTCTTTCTTATACAATAAATCGGGATATTGACTGACCAATTATTGTGTGAAAATATTTGTGACAGATCTTTCCTTAAAAGTTCTTAGTATTATTATTATTTGCTAAAGCTGTTTTATTTAACCATAATGCATTATATTCGAAGTAGGATAGCGTGTTACCAACCTTTAACCGTAAACTTAATACTAACGGTTATTGTTACTGCCTCTGAGATCATTATCTTACGTTCATTGTATTTAAGCTAATTCGTTCGACGAAAATTAACTTGAATGTTTTGTTAGCTTATATCTTAAGAAGTGCTTATTGTTTTGGAACGATTAACCTCGAAGTTTTATCTGCTAGTTCTATGTCTTTCATTTAAATTTTCTACTTGATTAACAGCAATATGGGTAGAATATATTATGTAAAATGATATAAGGGAATCGGGTCCAAGATTACCACTAACCTTGGATTAACTTCTGATATCGCATCGCATATTTGTTTTTATTTTTGTGCTTATATATAATATAAAGCCATAATAATGCTTTTGTCCGCGCCTCAGGCCGCATGTATGAAGGTTATCGCAATAAAGAGTATTCTTTCTTCTTTGAAGGATCATCATCATGTGTCAAATTTTGGAGCAGCGGCTTAGCCGTGAAAGCCTAACAGACTGAGAGATAGACAGGCAGAGTCACTTTCGAATTCATAATATAAAGAAAGTATGAATTACCAATTTCGTTACTATTCTATCATACAAACTAAAAATAACAGTGGTAAAATATAGTAATACAAATCTTAGTCGGTAGGTGGTGAGACGGTAATCCGTGCAGTGAGGCGCGACCTCGCAATAACGGGGATATTGGAAAACTTGGTGAAATTTAACCACAGATCTACGGGCCCGACCCGACCCAGGTGTGAGTAGCTACGCTAGCGGCCCGGGCCACATTCTTGAACTGTATTAAGACATAATCTGGATAAGGTTAGAAGGGTTAATCAAATATATAATTTGCACGTAACGTAAATATTTTGTTTATTAAAAACTAGCTATTGCTCGCTCGAATATTAGTTATATGATATTTCTTAACTTTAGTAAGGACGAACTTTTACATTATCTTTCCTTGTCTATTCTAACCTTTAAAAAGGGTGTAGTTTTATTAAAAAGTTGATACCTGCATCATAATAACATCAGTTTGCAAATTCAAATTGCAATTCAATTTAGCAACACTGCTCTGTTCCGATGAAAAAGAATTGTTTGAAGTACAAGTATTTCAAAAAAAAAAAAATCCTAGTATAAAACTGTGTTTTGGGTTTTAAATAAAAATGAACTTAAACAAGTAGACTTAAAGTATAACTCACAATTTAGTCAATAAAAGATTAAGTTGTAGATCTAGAATACCCGTTAGGTGTATTGTGTATAGGAACAACATAAGGCAAACATAGCATTCAAGCTAATTCAAGTTCATTTCAAACATGTAATTAAACATTGATGCGAATATCTACGATAGTTTTGAATTTATTTGAGGTATTTACAAAACTTTATTTTTATTCTCTAAATTCTACTAGTATGTTCTTGTTGTATCTTCTAATTCGGTTTTAATTACAAAAAGACACCTAAACCACTTATTAATTACTCAAACACAGAACAACAGAATAATCGGATCAGCACGATTACATTACAATTAAATATTTAACTGCTAATTAATTTGTATTAAGGCACTGAGAAGTACACATCGTCGCATGTCCTTCAATATTTATTCGTAATTATTTATTCACTTCAAGGCTATTTTCTATTGACGAAAATGTTATTTGGTGGGAAACCTCGAAATCATTTATGATATACTTTGAAGTTGAAGTAGGATAATTGTGATAGGAATTACTAGGTACTAAAGCGAGTTGGTTTTGATAACATTATGCTACAGTAGCGAGATGTGTTCACTACTACTTATTTTTATATAAAACAATCTCTTGCCTGCGGCTCGGCCCTTGTCGCTTATTGCGGTAAAAAGTAGAGTTTCTCCTTTCTCAAGAATCAAAGCATCTGCATGTCAAATTTAATTGAAAATGGGTGAAAGTGTAACAGACTTTTAAATTAAAATACTAAGTAGGGGCTGACCCTCAGGGCTAATCGTAATATATTTTAATTACTAAGTGTAATTCATAAAGTGTAAGTGTAATTCAGGTATGTATTCGACAATTTCTGAAAATGAAATGATCGTATTTAAATTCGTTCAGTATTAAAAATTAATACCTATAGTTTAATAATACCTATAGATATCTTTAAAAATTATAAATCTTTCTCTCAGTACAAATCTGTTAATAAGCCGCAGCGAGAAAGGGAACAAGGCTCCATTAAACATGACCTGTTAGTCGTCAGGGCCCAAATCTGCTCACTAACATAAAGGATTTACTTAACATCAGTCGGAAACCCCCGGCAACCGGCCCAACTGTTCTCAGAAACTTTATTGTCTTGCCCTATTCTATTCAAATAATAATATGATATTTTTTTTTTTTTTTTTTTTTTTTTTTTTTTTATTTAAATAGGGGGCAAACGAGCAGACGTATCACCTGATGGTAAGTGATTACCGCCGCCCATGGACACCCGCAACACCAGAGGCGTCACAGGTGCGTTGCCGGCCTTTTAAGAAGGAGTACGCTCGTTTCTTGAAGGTTTGAAGGTCGTATTGGTCCGGGAATACCGCAGGCGACAATTCATTCCACAGTTTTGCTGTGCGAGGCAGAAAGTTTCTTGAAAAGCGCACCGTTGTGGACTGCCAACCATCTACATGATGGGGATGAAAGTTTTGTCGCGTAGGACGATGGCGGAAAGAGGCGGCAGGGATCAATCCGAACAATTCCTCGGAGCACTCCCCATAGTAGATGCGGTAGAAGATGCACAGCGAGGCAACATCTCTACGCAGCGCCAAAGAGTCTAGCTGAATTGAAAGTTCTTGGCAGTCGACGATTCGAGCCGCCCTCCGTTGAATGCGATCCAGAGGGAGGAGCTGGTACTGGGGTGCACCCGCCCAAAGATGAGGACAGTATTCCATATGAGGCCGAACCTGCGCTTTATAAAGCATGAGGCGGTGAGCCGGTGTGAAATACTGTCTCGATCTGTTGAGCACGCCAAGCTTCTTTGAGGCCAATTTGGCCTTATCCTCCAAATGGTCACAGAAGTGGACTCCACTCGAAATGTCGACTCCAAGTATCTCAATGTTGGCTGAGGCAGATAGGGGAGTGTCTTCAAAGCGAGGACATACGACCCACGGCAGTTTTTTAGCGGTGAACGCGCAAATTTGTGTCTTTGTGGGGTTAAAGTGGACTAAATTGAGTCTACCCCAATTTGAGATCTTTTCCAAGGAGGTCTCAACTTCAGACACAAGTTTGTTTCGACTCTCAATGACGTTTTCCCGAGAAATATTAGCGCGGCCGGTGTAGAGAGCATCGCCCGTGCTGTCATCCGCATAACAATGAATGCCACTAATTTGCAGCATGTCATTGATATGGAGGAGGAACAAAGTAGGCGATAGCACACAGCCTTGCGGGACACCAGCATTCACAGATATGGAGTCAGAGCATTCACCGTCGACTACGACCTTAATGCATCTATCTGCTAGAAAGCTAGTGACCCATTCGCATAATTTCTCGGGAAGCCCATAGGAAGGGAGCTTCGAAAGAAGCGCTTTGTGCCAAACTCGATCGAAGGCCTTCGCGATATCCAAACTAGCTGCCAAGGCTTCCCCCCTAGTCTCAATTGCCTGTGCCCAGCGATGTGTCAGGTATACTAGAAGATCACCAGCTGATCGACCCTTACGGAAACCGTACTGCTGGTCACTGAGCAGATGGTGATCCTCTAGGTACCGCAGGAGTTGATGGTTAATAATGGACTCCATTATTTTCGAGAAGAGGGAAGTTATGGCTATCGGCCTGTAGTTGGATGGATTTGAGCGGTCGCCTTTTTTAGGGATCGGGTGGACCAATGCTGCCTTCCATGATGTCGGGACTACACCAGAAGAGTAGGAGAGCCGAAAAAGACGCGTTAAGACCGGTGCCAACTCTGGAGCGCACATCTTCAACACAATAGGAGGGATTCCATCCGGGCCACTCGACTTATGGATATCAAGGGATAAAAGTGCTAAGCGTACTGAGCGTTGGTGGAACTGGATATCCAGCATACGGCTCTCGCACCGCGGTATGGTAGGTGGCTCCTGTTCCCCATCATCCAAGGTCGAGTTCGACGCAAAGTGTTTTGCCAGAAGATCGGCTTTCTCCTTTGCGTCATAGGTCAACGGGTTATCTCCTATGTGCAGAGGTGGAAAGGATGGCTTACAGAAGTTCCCTTCAATAGCCTTGGCAAGAGACCAGAATGCCCGTGTTCCCGAAGGAAGACGCTCAAGCCTCTCGCCAATCCTAGAGATGTGCTCAGACTTCGCCCTTGCAATGTCTCTTTTGAAGGACCTGGAGGCAAAGTTGTACTTCTTTTTCAGAGCGCTGGTATTTTGATCCCGTACCGCCACCGCGCCAGCCCAGGCTTGGTAAGCCTCCTGCTTCGTGCGAGAAGCTTTTCTGGAAGATGGACCAAACCAGGGCCGACACTTGCCACCAATGGGGACCACAGAGGATGGAATGTAAAGGTCCATACCCTGCAGCACAACATCAGCAACAGAATCAGCGGCGGTGTTGGGATTATCCGGCGAGAAGCACAACTGTCTCCAAGGGTAGGACGCAAAGAAGGACCGCATTCCATCCCAATCTGCTAACCTGTAGTGCCACACACGACGGTTGCGTGCAACTCGCGCTCGCGGTGAGCGTGTGATAGGCACTGTACTCCGAACAAGGCAATGGTCTGAGGAGCCAAGTGGGGCGTTAACGAATACGCGGTTACCGTCCGGATGAGAAGTCAGCAGAAGGTCCAACAGTGAAGGATTCTGACCCTCCACATCTGGGACTCGCGTGGGCGTGGTAACCAGTTGTGTCAGGCCATATGCCAGGGCGAAGTCATGAACAGATCTCCCCGCATGATCAGTTTTACTGGAACTGAGCCAGTCGGCGTGGTGGGCATTAAAATCGCCAAGTACGACGATCTCTGCGGAGGGGATCTGCTGCTGCACGAAGTCTGTAGCCATCTGGATGTGCTCAATGAGTCGGTCAGTTTCGGCATCACCGCTATGGGACCTATAGAGGCACGCATAGACGCGAGGGTGGTCGTCGCTGTCTACACGAAGCCATAAGATGGAGAGGTCCCTACCTTCAAGGTTGCTGAGGCGACGAGAGCTGATATCGTCTCTGACGTACACACACACTCCGGCCTTAGTTATGAAGGAGTGTTCAAGTCCGTACCCAGGGTATGTGAGGTAGGATGTGTCCGCTGGAGACGATATCTGCGTCTCTGTCAAAAAGAGCAAGGCTGGCTTTGCTGTCTCGAGGTGGTGATGGACAGCATCCAGATTACTATGCAATCCCCTGATGTTGCAAAAGTCCACGACCAGCGTGGTAGGGGGTGCCATGATCTTACTGCTCTTACCCCGAGCATAATTGAGCGTAGTTTTGCCCCCCCCAGAATACGAGGGGCAGCCTGGGCATCCCCGCTCAGGCGTGTTGTGTTCTGAGTGCGGACGCCCAGAGAGGGATTCTCCAACGCTAGCGCAGTTGGTACCTTCCTGGGGTAGCATTTGTTTCAACTGCGCCATCATAGGGGGGATTGGGGGGTGGGCCTCCGGTAACCTCACTCACTCGGTGAAACACAGCGAAAGCGCTATTTCACACCGGTTTTCTGTGAGGCCGTGGTATCACTCCGGTCGAGCCGGCCCATTCATGCCGAATACTATTAAATTCTGTGATGTGAGGTACTTTTCACAATATAAGTAGCGGTTGGTGAATATACCATTTTAAAATCTTCTGAAAAATGTTGGTTTTGAAACCTATTCATGGTTATCGTGAACTTTCTAAGGCAGAACTTCTTTTTTGAGAAGAGGTCGCTACTTTACATTGCCCAAATTAAGCGGTTCTTAGCCTTGTTACTCTTAGTTTGAGCTGAGGTAAGATACTATGGAAAAACAATGATAGTCGAAATGATTATGTAGTATTCAGATAGCGGCCAAAAATTAAACTGATGATAAAAGTCTAGCATAACGTTTGCTGATCGTCTGAAGTGGATGAGACTTACACGTAGTTGACACCGTTGACGTTGAGTTGACGTAACGATAATTAAAGTTGCTGTGTTTCTTTTAAAACTAGAGTGGTCTATATCCTGCAGTGTACTGGTAAAGGGTTTTTTTATGTAATGCCTTTGATATCTCCACGTGTTATTGAGAAATAGGGTCTTGACTGACAGACAGGCAGACAGACGGCCCACGAAGTGATTGTATCAGGGTTCCTTTTTGGGTACGGAGTAGGAAACCCTAAAAATTTATCTAATAGCTAAATACTAACTAGTACCAAACATAAAATAGGTACAATATCTGGTTGGAATTTTCTGGATGCCGATTATACTGTAAGACGTAATTTGTCACTAACGGCTGTGTTTGCATAATTGATGGTTTTGTTACTAACATGTAGCGAATAAAATTGAATTCTTGATAATAATATTAGTTAAATTCGAGTGAGCAATTAAAGCTAATGAGATGTTCGAGTAACGTATTCATTCTAACTGAGTTAAGAGATTTTAGCATTGTAAGTGTGGTCTAGAAACTGGAATTTATTACTCCCTAGTTTAGTGTTTTGTTTGCAAAATATGTTCTCTCTATTCAGCGAGCTGTGGGAATGAATCTACAAACAAAGTATGTATTAAGAAGTCGGAGAATAGTGTATAATTTGATTTGGTGCAAAATCGGATGTTTTATGGTTAAAATTACTGTTTTTTTTTATAATCTATACGAAGCAAAATGCCAGAACTTTCCTGAACTTGTAATCAACAAAATTCATCCTAATTTTTTTGATCATATTTTCATAACTTTAACCATCGATCAATGACTTTAACATGTCGGTGCGAAAACATCTACTTGTGTTTTTGAGCGTCTTAATAAAACTTAACTGTCAATTATAAAGTCAGAAACGAAATGTTATTGTCTAACAATTAATATCATAATATTTAGTAACAACAATTATTTCTATTTTCCTGTAAAAAGGGTAACTTGATTGATTAAGTTGTTTGATTGTGACATTTCTAAGCGGTAATTATTAGTAGTAAGGAAAATAGTTGTTTTTCGTTCATTGTTTTGATAACCAAACAATGTTCAAAATAACTTACGTATGAATTTTAAGTTTACTTAAATGAATAAACCAAAAACTTTACGACGAACTACAAGCTAAAGACAACCATAAAGTTAATTATTTAGGCGCTTTAGGGCAGAGATAGACGTTTTGGTTATTTAATTTAGTAGTCACTTCGATTCCCCAGTCGGGTTGGGTATAAAGTGAACCGGTCTGACGTTGATAACAGTATTGCAAAGCAACGGATATTGTTACAATAATAGGTAAACAACTATCTAACTTCATTTAACTAGTAACACACTGAGGTACACGTTGAAAAATTATGTTAATTTTTACGTAATTAGGGTGTAATTTTTTATGTGAAATCTTTTTAGTCATGTTAAGCACTCTTTGGTAGTAGGAAATCTCATGAGTTCGCGTCACCAAAATGCTAATGTTTGATGTTAAAAATTTTAACTCAAACATTATGAGATTTCTTATTTTACACATTAATTTTACAAATGACACTAACTACTAAGTTATAAGTTATCACTTCTATCGACAGTCCTTATGACTGCCAATTTTTTTGTGTACCTACGTACGTTTTTTCCCAACTACGGCAAAGCCAAAGGAGGATTATGATTTTGTCAGGCTATGTATGTATACATGTATGTTCATCTGTTCCTTCATAGCTCTTTCACTACTTATTTGAACTGGAGAACTAGACAAATGAGGTATCGTTAGAAGCGCCTTGATCGTTCACTGGTTATTTGCTTTATAACGTGTCCCTGAATCTAATGTGGCGTCCTGTAGCGGACATAAAGTACTGTATTAAAAATAAATTTAAGATCAATATACCGTGCTTGATATCATTGGAAAGGGCGTTACTTGTACATTTCAAGAATATATTATATATATATAATATATATAATAGATATAAATAATAGATATGTATATGATATATATATCAGCATTTATTATCACCAAAACATTTTAAATAAAAAAAGTAAAAACTAAAATCCAACTACGACAAAAATCCGAAGCATGAAACAAAGTCGTAGTTGAGTTTTAGTTTTTACTTTTTTTATGGGTAAATATGTTATCTATATTTATAAAAGAAGAAGGTGACTGACTGAGACACCCAGAGATCAACGCACAGCTCAAACCGCTGAACCTAGAATCCTGAAATGTTACATGCAGGTTCGTTATATAACGTAAGTGAGCACTAAGAAAGTAATTTTTGAAAGGTAAATCAGGGGATAAAAGTCTGCGTGAGCGAAGCCGCGTGTAAAAGCTAGTATGACATATTTTCAATATTGGCAAAATACTCTATTTTGAGTAACTTAAAATGGAATGGTTGAGTTCAAAATTAAATTTTAACCAAACTGCTTTGATCATTTAAATTGTTACTACGCTTATTTATCCCGCTTTCACTTCAAAATACCTCAGTCGACGTTTCAAGAACAGGTAAAATAACGTATTTTCAGTTAACTCGATTAGATGGAATAAATAATATAAAATCATGACAAGTGAAACGAAACCACTTGAAAGCTTCCACTTGTCTACGGTGTGTTACGTTGGATTAAATAAAATAAGAGGTTCTTTATCTCATTAACTGGAGTACATAATTAAAACCTGTTATATATTTTTGTAATTTTCTTAATTAAAATCTGAATTTCTAACCAATTCAAGATTTCTAATTTAGATTCTAGTTAATTGTAATTTCTAAACAGTATTCATAAATGAAAAAAAAATCTATGAACTAGGAAACCTATAAAAACTTATTAAATCTGAAGTAACATGAGCTATGTTTTTATGTATTAAGTTAGTGATTTTAAGACAAAGAATTACTAAAAAATCACACAATGAAAACTAACGCAACCTGTATTAAAATAGTATCCTAGAGCATAACAAAATACTCAACCTCCAAAACTATCGCTTTGTGTGCTGCACCTAGTGCGGTGGATGATTCTCTCCAAATTGAATAAGGCTATGTTCGTGTCACATGCTGTGACGTCAAACAATGTTCTGCGATGATACAGTAGCGTTACAGAATCCAATGTTCATGTTGATGGAAGCGAACAAAGCGAGTCTGTGAGATTACAAGTGCTATTCCTGTGTGTAGTTTAGGAGTAGTCTGTATTCTAGGTTAGAATTTAGATCAAAGATGTCAGTGAATTAAAAGTTAACAATTAATGCTGTAAAATTTCTTGCTGTTGATTCATCAGAATTTAACGTCGACTATGAAGGAAAAGACGAAATCGCAGAGAAAAATATTACAGAAAGGAGTCTCTATAAAAATATCATTTGGGATCTGGTGATTTTACTTACTCTGTACGACAACGAACTAAATGAAACGAAACGAAACGAGAGTAAGTGATGCTTCCAACTGGTCAAGTTACCTCGAGTTAGAAATACACTAAGTCTGTTGATTCTGTGGGTGGCAGTCCATGTGTGGCCGTGCACTTGAATCTCTTGAGTTCCAAGTGACCATGGTCGGCGGTCGTCACTTACTATAAGGCAACCCCTCAGCTCGTTTGGCACCCATACCATAAAAATATCAATGCTGCAGTGTTCTATATTAGCTATAGTTAACTTCCCTATTTCAGAACAGTGCCGATATGTATTCTTAGCATGGGAACAATCGTAACACTACGACGATGTGGAGAATATTACGTTACTGTATTCTGAGGTATTTGTAGCGTGGGAATTAACCAATTGCAGTTACCGAACGGAGTTGGAACGAGCGCTAGATATTAATCAGGGAGCGTGCATGTTGCTACCGAACTAGTAGCGGTGGGAAACAAGTTGTGAGCGATATTTAATGTTATGATTAGCGATATAATTGGGATGTATAGTCTCCGTCTTTTGCTTCAAATATTGTCAAGAGAATAATTGTTAGAATAGAAAGTTAGAATTAGAAGACAATAGTCGAATATTGTAGTTGTTGTTGTTAGCAGGTGAATATGTGTACGAGAACAGAAGTTTTGACACACGGTTTTACCAGAAATATGTTGGCCACGGTTACAAGTTGACTGATGTTGGGCCAATCGAGCGCGATGACGTGTTTAGGCTAAATTGTATAGTGCATATAGCAATAGTTATATAAAAAACCTTAAAAATCTGCCGTCTTTAGTAAGTGCTATTATGGTAAGGCAGACGAAAACTATCATTCTTCCTTGATTTATTATTCAGCGTTGGTAGGGCGCCAAAAATATACAGCATTGTTCTATAAAATTACATTTTGATATAAAATCACCTAGATAAACTATCAAGACTGTTCCCTAAACAAACATTTACTAAATTTCAAATCGTTATACTAGTACATACTATACAAATTGTGTCGACTGATTCGTTGTTTTGGTAGGTATAGCAGAGATAGTTGTCATAATTATTGTTTAGAAAATTAAGCCAGGTCAATTCTATTACCATTTAGGGTATGGGCCTCCGGTATCCTCACTCACTCGGTGAAACACAGAGCAAGCGCCATTTCACACTGGTTTCCTGTACGGCCGTTTGTGATCTCACTCCGGTCGAGCCGAGTCCATTCACGCTGAAGCGTGGCTCTCCCACGGTAAATTACCCTTTTTCTCCTAACTACGACGTAAAAAATTACCAAAAGCGCTGCCATCCGTCAACGTCACGCTCATTTGTTTCCAGCTGCAACAGACAAAAAGGCTAATAATTAAAGATTAGCGCTAATCTGTATATAAATCTGCAGGCTCCAGCCACACACAGGTGTGTCCGCTTGTTAATTAGCGCGTTATAGCGCGGCCGCGGCTAATCGCGCCATTTACTATTCCCAGTTATGAGTTTTGTGTAATACATACTTTATGTGTTAGTGTTCTGTTACTTTTATGATATGTATAATCACATGTTTATTTTATTATGCGGGTAAGGTGAAAATATCGTTTTGTTTGTTTTATGTCTATTGTTCATTTTTCTTTTATCTGAAAACGTTTCCAACGAAGAATATGTTATCTTTCAGTTTCTGTCCTAAGCCTTAAGCCTTATCGTGGCTAGACTGTTATTTTTTCTAACCTATCTGAGACCTAAAATATTCCATATTCGAGCTGTCACGTTTTTTCCGTTAACGTAACCAATATTAACTACAGTTAGATACTATTACTGTCTACGCATAAGAATTGTTGCATAAGAGCAGCGTAAGACCGGTTGTTCTGGAAAGCCTGGGGGGAGGCCCATGTCTGGCAGTGGTCCTCTTTCGCCTGTGATGATGATGATGTCGTACTGAAGTTAGACAGGTCAACATATGTACCGTCAACATATATCTGTATCTTCAGGTAATCCTATTCGAATAATATTTTATTCTTAAATTAATATATTGTCAAAAATATGACTACCCTACTCTTCCCCTCCATTTAATCTAATTTTATAACCATCCGTGCATACAATTGCATTAAAAAGGTGCAAAGAATCCTTGAAATTATTAGTATTCGGAGAATATATATTTATACGAAAAACTTAAAAGTATTTTAAAATGTGTTTTGAATTAATCTTGAATATATTAAGTTTATCCAGAATTCCCCTGTCTCGCTACTTGTGTTTTAACCTATTATTTACTAAAATTCAAGGTCTAAATACAACAAATGTAATTTGAATTATCTTTAATTGAGTTACCTACTTACAATGTCGTTAATCGGGCTAAGGGAACAAGACAAAACAAGCTTTATATTGCAATTAACCGTGAGTTCCGACTCGTATTTCAGACTAGATAACCCACGCAACTTTATTGCCGTTTCTCTAAAGTAGAACTGCCAATAGTCCAGGTTTCCCTGGATTTGTCCTAGTTTAACGTCCGGGGTCCGTCCAGGGTTTTAAAAAAAATCTTGTTTTCAGTGGATCGGTTTAAGACTTATGCAATCGCTTTTGCAATAGGATCTTAGAGTTATACTCTAAGATCTTAGAGTTACAATAAGATCTTAGAGTTATACTCTAAGATCTCCAAAACAATGTTAGAGTGACGTGTCTGGGTTTGAACTCCAAAAACCGGGGAATTTGCACTTTTTGTCCTATGTTCTTAATTTCTGAGATGGCAGCCATACTTTAAAGGAATAGATGTCACCCGATTTGGTATCATTTTTTATTGATGCTTGGTTACCATAGGTGTGATCTTGCAGCGGTGTGGGTGGCGGCTCTGACTGCCCTCAATAAGGCTCGCCTCTGGCGGCCTCAGAGGGTATTGGCGGTCAGAGCCATCCGCGGATACCGCACGGTGTCCACCGAGGCGGCGTGCGCCTTGGCCGGAACACCTCCGTGGGATTTGGAGGCGGAAGTGCTCGCCGAAGTTTATCGACGGGTGGCTGAATTCCGGGCGGAGAGAGGCATTCGCCCTCCGCCCGAAGAGGTACGCGAGTGGCGTGAAGCCGCCCGTCGAGCCACGATGGCTCGCTGGTCGTTCCGGCTGGAGACTCCACGCGCTGGCTTTGCCGCCGTGGAGGCTCTCCAGCCGGTCATCCTCGAGTGGACAGACCCTTTCCTTCCGACTGACGCAGGTGCTTTCCGGGCACGGTTGCTTCGGGAAGTACCTGCACTCGGTCGCCAGGAGGGAATTGAGTCCCGCCTACCACCACTGCGACTGCAGTGAGGACTCGGCCCAGCGCACGCTGGCGGTTTGCCCCGCATGGGCGTCGCAGCGTCGGGCCCTCACTGCAGTCATCGTAGGAGATCTGTCGCTACCGGCCGTCATATGCTCCATGGCCGGTAGCGACAGCAGTTTTACCGCGGTCGCAGCCTTCTGCGAAGACGTAATTTCGCAGAAGGAGGCGGCGGAGAAGGCCCGGGAGGATGATATCCACTCGGACCCGATCCGTCGCCGGCGAACGGGGCGGCGGAGGCGCGCCTATCAGCGCCTCATGCCGCCCTGAGTGTGGCCGCGGATGGTCGGGATGGGTTTTCCCCACCATCCGCTTTAGTGGCCGCCCGCGAGGGGGCGACGTTACGCGTGTGCCGTACGTCGCCTAATTAGAGAGTTAACAGCAGACGGTGCCCGCTTCAGTGCGGGCAGGCGCTGGGAGGGGTCCGGATGTGTTAATAACAGCAGTTCCCGGATCCCTCCCGTCTCAGGCGCAGAGTGGTTTTAGTCGGTTCGATTCCGACACACCGCCCCGCCGTAAACCCCGGCGGGGTGACGGCCCGAGGGGGTTTCCACACGTTAAAAAAAAAAAAAAAAGGTGTGATCTTGCAGAGCCTACAGAGCCTAAAGTTCAAACCTGTACTTATTTATTTTAGTGAGTTTACATCAATAAACTGCTTAGCTACGAGTATGTTAGTACTAGCTGACCCACAAAACCTCATCTGCGTCGTTTAATGCCCGTAGTGTGATGTTATGACAGCGTGAACAAACTTGTTTACCATAAAAAAGGTTAAACTGAGCCAACCTTGTAAGATAAACTTATGCTATCGTGGACTTTTTTAGAACCTTTAAAGGGGAACAATTATTTTTCCATACATTAGTTTGTGAAATTTTAACAATTTACTCAGCCTACATGGATTTTGCCTTATTTTGCAACATTTTTTATTGATACTCAGCTCCTTTAGGTTATATCATTATGATGAATAGCTTAAAACCTTGTTTGATAACTAGGCTATCTAAATCTGAAATAAAGTTTCAAATTAAACTAGTAATAAAGTAAACTGAAAATAGCGGGTTCAACGAAACAAGCAAGCAAACTTAGGCTTTAAATTATTAGAAGTACAGTAGGTAGATGTACTCGTATTTATCTAAAACATACAATCTCCTATATACACTAATTATACTCAAAACTTCGTTTAACAAAAGTAAACCTTCCTCTGTCGCCTGAGATATTATGCCAAGATTTGTGATATACATCATGATCTTATATTCCAGAGAGCAGACTTCAAAATAGCTTTATAATCGAGACGTATATCTGCAGAGGTTCAAAGGCCTTATAAACGGTGCAGACAATTATACAGCTTATTCTCAGAGTATTCATAGCTGATACTAAGTCTGTTCTATATTCTTAAATAGAATAAGTTGCTATTTGAAGAAACAAACTTAAGATTTTATAGAGTAAACTTAGACTTAGAACTGAAAGCGATATTAATGAAATCAGAAAGCATGAGAGTATAGAGGCAATACATGTTATTAATATCATAAATAGGTAAAGTTCGTGAGGTTGTAGGGGACAAATCTAGATCTTTTATTATGTATGGGCTTGCCAGAGTGAGGCTACTCTGCCTGATGGAAATCATAAGGAAAATTAAAAAACGGTGGTCACCATCCTCATTGCGAATTCAGAAAATACGACAATGCAGCATGGTGACCCACACGGACTCACGCACGTCTCGCACTCACCAAAGAATGACGACAGCACGAATGCTGTCCCTTAAGGTTCTTTATATATTTGTGGTAGTTATTTACTTAACCTTGATATAATAACACAGGTTCAGTCTATTTAGGTCACACGTGACGAGGAGTGTGTTTTATATGTATCGAATTATTGTTTTCATAAAACTTTATAATAGTAGTGCATTCAATTTAAAAAAAAATATGCCCTCTTTTGACTGGGAAACATTAACTTATTTCGATATTTGTCAAAATTTAAGTTTCACTGCATGGTAGGCCTAGTGGTTAAAGCAGTCGCCACGCCGCTTTGAACTGCGCCTAGTGCTGTTGGTTCAAATCCCACATGGGACAACACTTTGTGTGATTTACAAATTGTTGTTCTGTGTCTAGCTATTCTTTGTATTATACAACTTCAAACCATAACACCAACAACACTTTCAAAAGGTATGGCCCAGTCAAAGTTTCGGCCCTCCGCCAACAATTTGACTGAACCCAACTATTTACCCAAAACCAAATATTTGAGCGTGATCGAGATATTATACTAACTTCAGACGATTATGTTTACAATTTCGTTTTACTAATTAACTAAGGTAGAATACCAATCAGGCATTAGCATCGGTAATAAAACATAGCAGTTAGATTTTTTTAATGAAAGTAGATACTTGTGTGTGTTTTCACCGTGGGAGAGCCACGCTTCGGCATGAATGTGCCGGCTCGACCGGAGTGAAACCACGGCCTCACAGAAAACCGGTGGGAAAAAGTGCTTGCGCTGTGTTTCACCGAGTGAGTGAGTCACACCCCAATCCCCTACCTCTATCTCTCCCCCCCATCCCCCAAAGGCCGGCAACGCACTTGTGACGCTTCTGGTATTGCAGGTGTCCATGGGGGGTGGTAATCGCTTACCATCAGGCGATACATCTATTCGTTTGCCCGCCTACAACATAAAAAAAAAAAAACAAAAAAAAACTTATCACTTTCAGCACCAGAGAGTTATGAAATAGTCGTATTTATTAGTTTCATTTTTAAGAGAGCTGTGGGGTACATTACAAACCTCTAAAAAGTGCTTTTTAGCCCATAAAAAGGATAAAAAGGATTTAAATGACAATTAGTAGACTAATCTGTGATGAGTGTGTCAAATATGTTATCTACATGAGAGTGATATGCAAGCTAGTGGAAGCAAGTAAAATAATTATATTTTGAATACCTAAGCGATCATCATGATTTTTTGCATACACGACGTCATTTCATTATCATTGTACAATAAAGGTACATATAATATATTACTAAAATATTTTCTACCTAGCCTTTATTATTCCCAAGATTATGTGGGGTCGGTTACTTTCTCTAGTGTACTGATTCAGTACGTTCTATATGTACTTATTAATTTCAGTATTTAATAATTGATATAGACAACTTTCATTTATTCCTTCCAACAAGGCATTGTAAATCTTAATTTAACTTTCACAACAAAGCATTCAACCGCCATTTTTATTTTATACAGCGTTAATTCTTTTGTCTCATTAAACGTATTTATAGCAGCAGTTAACAGTTTGTGCACAATATTAAGAATTACTGGTCACGTGCAAGTTGTAAAATGCGTCGCTCTAAATGCTGCTAAGCTAGTGAATGGTCCTCGTAGACGAGGAAATTTTAAGTTGAAAGAAGCTCTAGTTCCTTGTTAAGTTTAAATTAGAAAAAGGACATTGTTAACTACGGTCATATACGACAGTGACGTCAGATTTTCAATGTATTTGTTTCATTGGTAAGGTTCACGAAAATATTGAAATAGAAAATAGAATTAAAAAATAGTATTACTTACTAAAATACCTTAACTATTATTTTTATATAAAGTTTTACTATTCATTTCTCGTGTTAAAACTCTAAGACTATGGAATTTTCCAGAAATTAAAATGTTTTATTTATAAGGAAAACTAATTAATAAATATTAAATATTACGAACATTTAGCACACAACGCCATCTAGCCCCAAGCTAAGCAGAACTTGTGTTATGGGTACTAGACAACTGATACAAATTCATATGTATACCTTTTTTTGAAAATACATACATATTATACATAGAAAACACCCAAACTCCGAAACAAATATTTGTAGATCATAAAAACATTTAGTCCGACCTGGGAATCGGACCCGAGACCTCATGATCAGTAGTCATACACGCCAACCGCGATACCAACGAGGGAGGCAATTCAACTGAAAAATATTTAATAAAGAAAACAAAATTCACTAACATTAAAAACTATTTTGTTAAATTAAAACCCTCTTCTTTTCTGGTCTATCTAAATTATGAGACATTTTTATACTAAACATATTAATATAAATATAATAAAACGAATAAATGTACGGTACTGAAAGCTTACTTAATTAGCAGACCTTCTGCATTTATTTAAGCGCGCGAATTTTAGTATAGTTATAAGAAAGTATGACACTCTTAGGAGATCAACTTTCCTTTCTGCAATTTAATGGTCAATTATTAATATTTCACATTTGATTTTGTAAGATTCAAAATATAACTACTGATTAAATGTAAACGATTCCATTCCCTACTTTCGTTTACAAATATTCCTGTTACTTAGTAATATATTGTTATATAAAACACACAATTACAATGACACAAAATATTTCTAACATGCTTAATACGAGTGTAGTGTCACTAACGACACTATGTTGGGATGTACGAGTATTGGTCTGCGAATGTCCAGCGGTTTAGATGCTGCAACTGTACGTTCCGACAAAAATTTGGTGCATTTGTACGGGAACTGTCGCCCGATGGTGCAAAGATAAACTTTTTTTTACCCGTCGTACGGATTTTTAGATGTTCTATAGTTCAAAGCCTGCTACAAATGTAGGGTACACAGCTCTGCTCCTGGAAATCATTGCGTATTTACCTATTGTACATCTTTTCCTATGACAATAATGTGTAGTTATATTGCACTCGTAAATTATTCTAACTGTATTAACTCTTCCGTTTTTTATTTTTTTCAAACGAGGACGTATTTGTTGACAGAAGCTAGTGGGGAATGAAATTTTCAGTCAGTGCACCCTGGGCAAAGCAAGTATACGCCTTTTTTGTCTCAAGAACTGTTCTGCCGAACTACATTGTCAACTGTAAATTATATTATCTATATGCCGGTCTCAGACAACTTGCATTAGTTTCAATACAACTTGAGCTGTCTCAATGACGATAAGTGTTATATCTCATATTCTAAGCGAAGTTTTTAAAGGTTTTATTTCAAGTATTATCAATTTTAAGTATATACGTAGTTTTATTAATGATTCGAGGTTAATTCTTTGTGTGATGAAAACCATCATTTATTTCGTGTCTGTGTATAGTTTATCTACAACAATATGTATTTAGATATAGGTATGCTTATTAATAGTCTGATTACCATACCACAGACTGCCTGGTATTGGATCTGACGGTGGTGAATGCCATAGCCCATAGGATTACCAAGCTGAAGTGGCAGTGGACTGGCCATATTTGCCGTAAACTTCTTGAGTGGAGACCGCGTCTCGGCAAACGTAGTGTAGGACGTCCACAGGCCAGGTGGAGTGATGATCTGCGCAAGACGGCTGGCAGGAGCTGGATGCGAGAAGCAGAGAATCAAACTAAGTGGCGTGAAATTGGAGAGGCCTTTGTTCAGTAGTGGACTGCGATAGGCTGATGATGATGATGGTGTATGAGATGGGTGAGGATGTTATTTTTATTTTATTTATTACATTTATTATTACTTGGTAAAATATAAAAAAAATTTAAACCAAATGTCAACATATTTTTATTATTATTATGTTTGTAAGTAACACTTCCCAATTTGACTTCTCCTAAATGACTGCATGGTTGGCCTAATATTTTAAGTAGTCAAAACACCGCTTTCTACTGCTCTGAGTGTTATGGGTTGGACCCCTCAGGGCTGAACACTTTCTGTGATCTTGTGTGTTGCACTTAAATGTTCTTTGTATCCGTTGCATGTATGTTTGTAAAGCCCCCCGCGACACAGGATGTATATGCCACACGCGGTTGTCTTTAAAAAAAATCTTCTAATCGGTAATTTTGCAAGTATCCATAGACTGCATTTCTTTTCCATCAGGTAACCTCTCTGCTCATCTGAAATTTTAGAAAAACTTTGTAAAAAAAAGCGGCCAAGTGCGAGTCAGACTCGCCCATGACGGGTTCCGTAGCAGCAATAAAATCATATAAAAGTTCTTGTAGTTCGTTGTAACTTTGATCGATGTTTCATATTTGAATTGATTGAATGAATGGTAAATTGCGGTTTACGATTGAAACGTATTAAAAAAAAACTAATAACTAGATCTCGTTCAAACCAATTTGTGGTGGCAGTTTGCATGGTATATTGTGCATCATATTTTTTTTTAGTTTCTCATTCTCTTATTTTAGAAGTTACATAGGCAACACGAAAAAAATATTTTAGTTTTAATTCTAAGTATGGGGAACCCCCAAAATTTGTGGTTTTTTACTATTTTTGTGTGAAAATCTTAATGCGGTTCACAGAATACATCTACTTACCAAATTTCAACAGTAGAGTTCTTATAGTTTCGGAAAAAGTGGCTGTGACATACGGACGGACAGACAGACATGAATCCATGTTCCGTTTTTTGCCATTTGTCTACGGAATGCTAAATAAGAGATTGGAAAAATCATAATTCATTTCCTCTAGGATATCGTAGTCCGCACCTGTCGCTTGTTATAATTCAGCAGATATTCAAATGAGGCAAGCGAAACAATATTTTTCATTAATTAAAACATAACACGAGGTGGACGAGAACGAAACCCAGACATTGCACAAGCTGTGCTTGTAACTAATTGTCTTGGAGTCAACATCTTGCACTTAAATACTAGGACTGTATGTATGATAACTTTTTATTCACCATCTTTATATATATATACTCTTGATTACATTCTTGATCTGAAATAGTTTACCATATGATATGTTATGTGACTGATTACATCGATATTTCATTAGTTAGAATACTAAGATTATAAATATAAACTGATTGTGTTCTGACGGGTCCATTGGTCTAGTTATCTAGTAGTTAGCGAGGTCGGCTGCTAATCCAGACTGCCTATAAATGTGTTTTTGATGAATTTTATAGTTCAAGTACTTTAACTAATCTTTACATGAAACTAACTTTTACAGCCGGCTTCAGTCACGTTTGTGTCAGTTATCGCAGTAAAGAGTAGCCCACATTCTTCCTCGAGAATCGAAGTAACAGACAGATGAAACAGAATTTAGTATAGAATAAATTACAATTATAAATTTGTTATGTACTTCTGTTATACAACTATTCACTACAGAACCACGAAATAGGCTAAAAAATCATGACTAAAAAGTCGATTACAGGTGTGCAGAAAATTCAAATTCTAAGAAAAACTAGTTAAATAAACTACTCAATAAAACGAGAAAAAAACAAATTGATAGATTGGCGATTGATGTCCCTGCAAGTAGCGTCCATGGCGGAAAGGAGGACGTCAGAGGCGAGCACCGAGTAATTAACGTGCAGCGGTGACTCGACACAACACTATTAAAAACTTACCCCGATCACAGCTTGGAGCCCTTACAAAAGCGAACTACTTTTCTAGCTTTATAGAAATAGTGCTATCGATTCAAAATAAATGCGTAATTTTACAGTACATTTTTAAGAACAGTTTTCTATTATAGCGACAAGGTTTGTTGGTTCGGCAAGGCTATTAACGCAAAGTTGAGAACATGATGTCAGTTAATGTCTGTCTCAAAACTCTAGCCTAATAAAACTTTTAATACTAGGATGGACGTCCAACCGAGTAACTTTGTCCAGGGCTCCGTGATCCCATCCGGTTATATTTATCTTCTACGGTACTTCAATAATATGTTCTTCCATTTCTCCGTTTAAAAACTTATTCCCGGGGAGGCGTCAGGTAGTTAACTAGAAATGTAAACATTAGCTAATAATGCGTCATCGTCAATCTAAATAAATAAATATTTTTTTATTTAAATAAGTTCGGACATCTAACACACAACGCCATCTAGTTCCAACACGCACGACCGATTGCAGCGGCGAGCAGTCCGCATTGTCGGCAGTCCTGATGCAACCGAGTCCCTCGAGCCTCTGCAGATGCGTAGAGATATCGCCTCAATGGCAGTCCTCTATCGCCTTTATCATGGGGAGTGTTTTGATGAGCTCTTCCAACTAGTTCCTCCTTCCCCCTTCCTCCACAGGACAACACGTGCCGGCCTTAGTAGCCACCGCCATAGAGTGGAAGACATACGCTCTCGCACGCATCGATTTGGTTCCTCGTTCCTGTGCCGTGCGGTTAAAACCAGCGCACGTGTTCCCATCGTACTATGATCCCGGGTCCTTCAAGCGGGGCGTGAAAAAGCATCTCACTACGCCGCCATAGTGCTGGTCACCATGCTGCACTGTCCATATTCGCAGTGAGGATGGTGACCACCACTCTTAGATTCTGCTTGTGCTTTCCATCAGGCAGGGTAGAGTCATTTTGGCAGCACAAATATAAAAAAAAAAAAAAAAAAAAAAAAAAAAAACACGCGCTCATCAACCGTGTAAGCTACCACTACGCCAACGAGGCGGTCAGACTGATAAAAGTGGCTGTTGACAAAAAACAACCAATAATATTATGGACATAGTTTTATAAGGGTACTTATGCTAATACGTTAGTGAATAAGCAGTCAACATTTGTAGCAACAGCCAGAGTGAGTCTTAGGAAATGACGGCCTTTTCTAGCTATAAGGTCCGATGTGTAAAACTATCCGTAAAAGATTTCTTATAAAATAAATATCATTCATCATTGTATAGCCGTAAGGAAATACGATGATATTTCTCTCGTATTCAGCCTTTAGTGGAAAAGGCCTCTTAGGCACAAAATTATTGCAATCGTTGCACGGGTGCACGCGTTGTCATAAATCAACAAGAAAAAGTTAAAAAACTATGCAATAACCCGACTATGTAAAACTTTTGTAAAGTTTATATAGCTTAAATCACCCAGGGTATTATTTCAAGTTTGTTGACATCTCATTCACCAAAAGTAATATCCTCGTGACTTCAGCGTAGTCAGATGAAATAAGTAAATTACAGTCAATTCGAATGCACGTGGTGTCGCAGCGTTGTGTATCGTTTTTGGTGCTGTTATTGGTTAGTTTGTTTATTATACAGGTAAAAACAGGGTAAAAATGATTTTCAATTACGTTTAAATTAACAGAGTACTTTAAAAAAAGAGGATCTAAGTAAAACCAGTTTTATATTATGATATTGTTCTTTTTAAAAAAACATCACCTCAAGTCAGTATACGTAATAAGTATAGATATTAAGTCTTTCAAATTAGTAGCATAAAATAATCACAAAATTATTCCAAAATAATAATGTTAATGGCCCCACTGATACAAAATGCTCGAATTCATTAATAATTTAATAGTCTCGCTGGTGGTAATTTCCAATTAAGAGTTAAACGAAATATTTAATGAAGTATTTACTTTGTTCCAACTTGTACTGCAGGCTGAACTTGGGAGTTCATTCAGGCCAAAGAGGCACTTTATTAATAAGTGTGCGACAAAACTTTGTTACAAGATAAATTAATGTAGACTATCATCCGGGTTGTTCTGAACAAACTACTCGAACTATAACAAGACAAAGTAATAGTGATAGAAAAAGATTATTACTTTTGATACAACTCTTTTTGCACTCTAATGTTAGTAGGTATAGATGACACATTTAAATGCCGGTTAGGAATCGTTTTTTTATCACATTAATATGTAATGTTTAGAATAATATTCAGAACTAACTGAACTCCGTGGTGTTACCCGCGGTACGACAATAACCGCAGGTAACGCCGCCGGACGAAGCTAGTGTAAAAAAAGTAGTTTAGGTTACTCCTTATATCATCAGCTTCCAGAGATTAGCCAAAACAAACAAACAGACTGATAGACAAAAAACATTTTTTTTTTAAGTATGTAAGTATCGTATATACTTTCATTTGTATTTAGTAAAAAGCTGTTAATGTGAAATTACAAGCAGACACTTAAATTTTATTTGTTTGTACAGATGTTAATAATAATTGAATGATCGATCTGACTAAATGTATACAGAGTGCGATACAGAGTCATAGTTGGTCTAGCGGTTGGCGTGTGCGACTGCTGATCGTGAGGTCTCGGGTTCGATTCCCGGGTCGGACCAAATGTTTGTATGATCTACAAATATTTGTTTCGAAGTTTGGGTGTTTTCTATGTATAATATGTATGTATTTACAAAAAAAAAAGTATATATGTATTTGTATCAGTTGTCTAGTACCCATAACACAAGCTCTGCTTAGCTTCGGACTAGATGGCGTTGTGTGTTAGATGTCCGAAATATTTATTTATTTATAGTTCGTAATTCTTAAAATATTCCCCAATAAGTAATAGGTTCATACAAAAAGATATTATTACTATTTATAATGATTATATTTAAGCGAAGTCTATTTTGAGCTGAGATTTTCACTACACCAAATAACTTAATTCCTCAGAATATAAGATACTTTAACATAAATAATCAAAATCATATTCCATACGGTTCATTCTTTAAAAGTTTTTACTGAAAAGCAAACAACCCAAACAAATCGCAAACCGTTCATCAGATATCATCAAAACTAAAGAGGAACTTTATAGGGGAACTTTCGCTAAACTTCAAATTTTGCCAAGTTAATTCTAAACAAAAATAAAAACAACAGGAAGTCAAATGATAGAACGACACAACATTACAAAACATGAAATAAATGTAAATAAGTGATGAAACAAGGTATAATTTTAATTCAAAATGGACAAGGCTCATGTTACAGCTTTTTACTTTATCCCCAATTATAATTTACTTTGTTATCTAAACAACTTATTCACAATTTTCTGTGAGGTACATAGAAAGTGTCGCTTCTGTAGATGACAAATTAAATTTTCTATCTCATTAATTTCCTTTCAAAACAAGACGACATTGTTGGCAGTTCTTTAAAAATATTTTACTACTAACGTCCTGCACGTGTCAACATTAAAGCAAGGATCTCCGAATAGTTAATTTATCTTAAGATAATTACAACAAGGTTTTATGTTGTTGCCAATTGCCATGAGGTAAATAAAACAAAAGGCTGCTTTAAGACGTCTTTGAAATTGTGGGTAGTTTTCGCAATAATTAATAATGCTTTGATTAACAACAATTGGCGCGCAATTAGAGAGGCTGTGGACTGCGAAAGGCTGATGATGATGAATATATACCTCCAGTTTTCTTCTGATTAATTTCGTTGCGGGTTTCAAGGTAGTTTACATTTTTTTGAGACTTCCATAGTGTGTGTTTGTAGGTAACTGCTGTTGGTCCTGATGTATTGATTTACAGTAGTAGGCTTCTGGGTACGATTAGTCCCAAAAATATGAGTCTATCGGTCCAATAGTTTGGACGTGGTTTCGAAACCCATGGATGCTGTTCTGTCTCTCAGTGTAAATATATTTAACAAAAAACGAATACGGTATTTATGAATAGTATTAGGTATGTACTTTAGTTTTGACTGGTGGTGATGTAAAATTAGAGAGGTATACCAAAGCTTTTAATTTATAAAATTTTACGTAATCGCTTCTTCGTAATATTGTAAATGTATTTACTTTTCCTGAAGAAATTAAAACATATTTTCACCAAGTCAACGTCAAAGGAGTCAGTTAGTAGTAAAATAATAATAATATAAGAAAAATAAAGACCTTATATTAACTCTTTAGTTAACTTTGTATTCTTTTATTTACTGTCAAAGTAATCTTAAAAATATCAATAAGCTGCATTTGTCGAAGTTCACTTTATACATTGATGAGTTCCAAGTATGTAGAAACGTGATTCCCGTTTGGCAGCTTGCCATGGAATAGTCACTGCTCTCAAAAGTTCGTTGAGATGAGGTCAATTGCTTGTTATATAATTCGGTTAAGGTCGCTATGATAAGTACAAAATGCAGTCTCTTTGTGCTACGAGGATATTATTTTGCACAATATAGATGGTGGAATGGTTTTGCTATATTTATCTACAACTGATTTACACAGTTATTTACCATCTAATCTGAATTATAGATGGAAGTAATCTTTACATAGCTTTTTATTACAGGGCTTAATCATCTAAGAACCTGAAAAGAGTAAATCATAATATTTTCAAAAAAACTTCAGCAACAAGGTTTAATAGAAACTTCAGCAACAAGGTTTAATAGAAACTTCAGCAACAAGGTTTAACAGAAACTTCAGCAACAAGGTTTAATAAAAACTTAAGCAACAAGGTTTAACAGAAACTTCAGCAACAAGGTTTAACAGAAACTTCAGCAACAAGGTTTAACAGAAACTTCAGCAACAAGGTTTAACAGAAACTTCAGCAACAAGGTTTAACAGAAACTTCAGCAACAAGGTTTAACAGAAACTTCAGCAACAAGGTTTAACAAATACTTCAGCAACAAGGTTTAACAAAACTTCAGCAACAAGGTTTAGCAAAAACTTTTGCAACAAGGTTTAACAAAAACTTCAGCAACAAGGTTTAACAAAAACTTCAGCAACAAGGTTTAACAAAAACTTCAGCAACAAGGTTTAACAAAAACTTTAGCAACAAGGTTTAACAAAAACACATTGACTGTAGCCACTATTCTACCTAAAAATTGTTCACTTTCTTTGATATCACTCAATTCCAATTCAATATCCTAGAGTCAGTAATTTTACAAAGAGTGTTCAAACGTTATGAGAACTAAAACGTGTCATACTGTCGTTCGAGAACTCTCAAAAACAGTTGTCATACAATACTTCACAGTTGAATATATTGCCGTTGAGCAATAAGACCACCAGTTTTGCTAACCTAGAATCAAATTATGCTTTTAGTTATCTTGTTAATAATAAAGCGATTTATGATTATTATTAGTTGTGTGAAAATTCACTTTGCCATGTGCTAACAATGCCAGTGCACAACAATATCGAGTAACATACCCACAACACGTTCAAAATGATATATGTATAAAACTCTTTTGTTTTACTTTTAAAATTACTTCATTATAAATTCCTGTAGATACCGAGAAACTCTACTTCTAGTTATGACTCCCAAAAGATAAACCTGTGATGTCCTCGCCACTATGTTAAGAAATGACCGAAACTAGTAAAGCTAAATATAACAGCGGTGCAGTGTCCACTGATCTAGCTTTCCCTGAAGAATTTTGCGAGCTCACGACAGATTAATTTCCCGTTGCAGTGAACAGTCACTGTTTTCATCCGAGCTCACCTCGGCTATTTTAACGTGAAATAAATTGTGGTACGTAGTACAAGCTGATAACGGACCTGAACCCTGGACGCATACTGTAATTTAATCTGGATTTTGTGATCGGCAGATTTCAGAATTACATGCTTGATACTAACAAACTTTAAAAATGTGTTTGAAACTTTTCTTATTATGCGATTAAAAAGTTCTGGCGACAATGGCGACCGCGTACTGGAAGACGGGCCGTATGTAGGTCCCTTACAAAGTGGACCGACGACCTGGGGAACCTGGGTAACCTGGAAACCGTTAGATGCGGGCAGCACAGGACCGATTGTTGTGGACAGCCTTGGGAGAGGCCCAGAGAAGTAACACTGCGCTTAGTTCTTTTTAATTTAAGTATCTATTCATCAAAACACTGGTGTCTCATTTCCTAACAATGCTAAAAAAAAACATAAAATAAAATTGCTCTCTGCCGCAAGCTTGCACCGATGAAAATGTGAAATCAATTTAGCGCTGAACGCGCGCGGGCGCATCACTCTGAATCGATTACGGGGACTGTTTGTCCGGGAATGGACCTTCGAGACGTAATCCATTTGTCTTTGTCTCTCAATCACGGTGTTTGTTTTGCGACTAACACAAATACTGTACACTTTGTCGGACTATACGTCTACTCTTCACTGTTGCTTATTGTTTTTGATACAGTTTTGAATATCAGATACAAATTTTTCAAAAAAAAAAGTTAATGTATTAACTTAGATGGGTTACGCAGACAAACAGACTCAAGAGATAAGATAAGTAGATGTAATAGAGAATAGTAGCTCTATTGAAAAACAGCCTTTGTAACCCCATCTTTACCTAAAAAGCAAAGAAATAACAGTTGCTCTTAATACGGGTGTTGTATAAGATCGTGGTGTAACTCCAGTCAAGCCCGTTTGTGTAGAAGCATGGTTACAACTTAACATATTTGAAATTACAGCCATAATACATTGCTTTTATATATTAACTAGCTGTTGCCCGCGGCTTTGCTCGCGTGGAAGTTGATAATATGTATTTACTTAAAACTGTGTAAAAGTATGTATCAGTACTTTTTTCATGAACGCATTTTTTTATTTTTGATCAATAGCCCATTTAAAAGAACTTTCATACAAACATTTGACTCATATTTCATCCCCTATAGGAACAGAATTCGCATAAATGCTGATATAAGTATTCATCTATTTCGAAAAATGACGGAATGCCAGACTAACCTATGTACGAAATGTCAACCTCTATTTCACCCCTTAGGGATAGAATATTCAGAAACGCTGCAATACGTATTTACTCATTTTTAATTAGCAACCCAAAAGTAAAGATTCACCTTTCTTATTTCTATGTATTCTTAAATATGACGGATTTCCTTAAAAAAATTCAACCCCAATTTCACCCCCTTAGGGGTAAAATATGCAGAAACTCTAAATAGATATCTAGTCATTTTTAATCAATAGCCCAAAATTAAAGTTTTTTGGTACTAATTTAAAAAATAACGGACTTCCATACAAACTTTCAACCCCTATTTCACCCCCTTAGGGGTAGAATATCCAGAAACGCTTAAATACGTATCTACTGTTTTTTAATCAGTAGCGCATAAATAAAGTTTCATGTTTCTAACTTAAAATATGACGAACTTCCATACAAATTTTCAACCCCTATTTCACCCCTTTAGAGGTAGAATATCCAGAAACGCTCAAATACGTCTCTACTCTTTTTAAATCAGTAACACATAAATAAAGTTTCATGTTTCAGACTTCAAAAATGACGGACTTCCAGACTAACCTATGTACGAAATGTCAACCCTTATTTCACCCCTTAGGGGTTGAATATTCAAAAACGCTGAAATACGTGTTTACTCATAAAAAATGACGGACTTCCATACAAACTGTCAACCCCTATTCCACCCCCTTAGGGGTAGAAATTCCAAAATTCCTTTCTTAGTGCGTGTCTACTCAATAAAAGGATCCTACTCACCAAATTTCATAGCCCTAACTATCATAGTTTACGCTCGGCGATGATGAATCAGTCAGTCAGTCAGTCAGGACTTACTATTTTATAAGTATAGATTTGTATTTCTTGCCTAGTTATAAATGTTTAAAAATTAAAAATTTACCCTTGATTTTGTTACTAATATTATTCTGTACATAAACACATATCTTAAAATCTTTCGTAATATTGTAAGGTAATGGAACTTGTTCATCTTCAATCTATTTAATTCACAACTAACCATTGATAAAAAATAAAAATCTTAACCTAGAATAGACGGTTCTAATCGATAAAATCAATCTTAATCAGACGAGATAACATTTAAATTTGATCGAAGGGACACAAACGGAGATGGTAATACTGACCGCTCGAACATACTTACTGAAGTGACTTACAATATTGTAGTGGTATTTGGCGTCGGTCCAGAGTGTTAATAGAGCGTGATGCTTCTGGTGACAGTTCACGAATGTTGGATTATGCTTTTGGGAATAAAGGAGTATGTCATCCAGCCATCATTATTTACGTGATATGATGGGATGATTTGAATAAATGTACATAAGTTTAAACTTTGACAGTAGTAGATTAGTTTTCTTAAACGTAAAATCTTTTCTTCTATATATAGAAGTGATACCTTGAAAACGGGACGACATAGTGTAACAGGAAGCTAGGGAATTAGCTGATTAATTTCATTTATAACTAGCATTGGTAGAATGAACGCGGTATGTACCTTAATTACCAATGACATTGTTGCTCTATGTTTTTTGTACTCACTGTACCACTATAACAGTAAGTATCTACCTACTCGATAGTAACGAGAGCATAATTCTAGCAAGCAAGCAACATTTTCATGAATATTTTATCGCGATGAAGTGATAAAAATATATCGCTTTCTCGATTGGGCTACCTGGTGTCAAGGTCACGATCTATTAAAATAATTGCATGCATACTTCATTGGAACACTGTGTCCATACTAGTACTAGAAATTCGAAAACAACTCCTTCTTTCTGTTGCCCTTTCAAGGTTAAACCACTGAACCGATTTAGATGAATTTCCGTATAGAGACAGATTAGACCTTAAAGAAGGACATATGGCTTTTTGTCGCGATAACTGACATACATGGGGGCAGGGCCGCGAGTAAGAGCTAGTTTTTATCAATGGATGTTTTATGTTAGAATACGCGCATAAAGGCGTGTTAGAGGTTTTATTTTAAAAATATAGTTTTATTCCTTTACATTTAACCTAATGGTTTATTAACCCTTTTCAAACAATTCGAACTTTAATATTAATCTGATTACTACAGTGTAATGTATCCTTATTACTTTTTTAATAACTGATCTCGATACAAAAATAAAACTGGAGTGTGTTTGTATATATATATAAATATATATAGATATATCTTATATATAAAATTCTCGTGTCACAGTTTTCGTTCCCATACTCCTCCGAAACGGCTTAACCGATTCTCATGAAATTTTGTGAGCATATTGAGGAGGTCTGAGAATCGGCCAACATCTATTTTTTATCCCCCTAAATGGTAAGGGTCACCCATCCTTAAAATATTTTTATGGCAAAACGACGTTTGCCGGGGTCAGCTAGTATATAAATATATATAAATAGTACATGTACCAAAATTTGTTTTTTTCAATTTTGTCTGTCTGTCTGTCTGTTTGTTCCAGGTAATCTCTGGAACGGCTGGACTGATTTAAACGGAATTTCCACTGACAGGTAGCATATGATTTAAGAAGTAACTTAGGCTTTTTTTTAGACTAACGTTATCCCGCGGCGTTACCCGCGGTATAACAATAAAAGCGGGTAACACCGCTGGGTTCAGCTAGTATATAATATAAAGAAATTCAGTCCTTACAGTGAAACTCATAACTATAACTATGCAGTTGAAGCGACATTGACGCGGTCGTTAGCGAAATTGCACTTAAAACTGGCGCGCAGTTGAAAAAACAATTTTACATTTTATAGGTGGCATATTTCAACACATATTTAGGAAATGTACTTTACAGAAACGAGGGTGCATAACTTGAAATTAAAATAAACTTTTCGTATACACCAATTTAAATTTGTTTTCCAGGATTTAAAATGTACCAAATTCATTTTTAAATTCTACCTCTGTCTATATATGTTGTGAGACGTGAACCTCTTTCTCTTTTCATGTTTCTTTGACCTCTACAAGCAATTTCCTTGTAGTTTTATTTAATAAATAAAGAATTATAATATTTGAGTCAGTCAGTGATGTCCCTATACTTTTACACATAATAGAACACATCACAAAAGCAGAGCTCGAGGGTCCTATAATGTGCCGCGATCAATAATGGTAATTCATTAATTTCATTTTAATGATATAAGAGGAACGAGGTACCCCCCGGTACTCCTTTCGGTAGGACTAGAGAGTCATCTGATACTTCGTGACTTCTGATTGACTGCTCTTACATACCTGCGTCAGGAAAATCATAGATATGCTGCCGCTTTTTGTGTACATTGACTGGGATTGTGAGTATAAAGGTAAGAACCATGTTGATTTCATCACGAACGGGCCGGCTTGACCGCAGCGGTACTACTCTCGCACAGAACGGCAACCTAAACCTAGCATTTCGTTCGTGCGAGACCGGAGACTTAATAATGCGTAAATTGCGTTGCACAATGAGTATGGAGACCACTACTCTTGGAGTTTGTTTATGCTTTCCATCAGAGTCACTTTGGCAGGTCCATACATAAAAAAGACCGTGAGAGAGCCACGCTTAGGCATGAATGGGCCGTCTCGACCGGAATTATTCCACGGCCTTACAGAAAACCAGTGTGAGGATGCCGGAGGCCCATACCCCAAGCCCTCCAAACATCCGTTTCCCCATCCCCAAAGGCCGGCAACGCACTTGTGACGCCTCTGGTGTTACATGTTTCCGTGCGCGGCGGTAATCGCTTACCATTACGTCTCTTTTGCCCCCAAAACCATATAAAAAAAACCCCGGTCTAGTTTGCACATTTGTGTCAAAGCATGGAAATACGCTCGGAACTTACGTTCGAGTGGAAGCCAAGTGGCGCGCCTGTAACGGATGAAACAAAATTCTGATTAATATTTTTCTACATTTATTATTCTATCTACAGTTACTAAATTATATGTATAAAGTTATAATATTTTACTGTGTTGTCAAAATAAATCCAATGGCTATATAGCAGACTCCTCACATTCCCCAATAAAGTCGAGATGTTCGGTTTAGTGCACTGTTTATATCACCGACACTTCGCGACGTCATAAAATATTTATATTTTATAGCTGCAAATAAAACATTTACGTCCTCCAAGACTCACCTGAAAAATAAATAAAAATATCTTCTTTGAGTGTAATCTAATTTAGCATAAAGAAAATTGTTAGATAATAATAAAACGATAATAAACTGCGAATCATCTAAGTATATCAAAAGAAATAAAACATAATGCATAATTTAAATTTCGATGCCATGCCCAATGCATAAAACTGATAATCTGATAAAACCGATTGAACTAGTAGACGCATAATCTTGTCTAAAATTAAGGCAAGAAAGAACAGAAAAGTGTCACGTTGTGTAGATATATTTTACTACTAGCTGAACCTTGCGGTGTTGCCCGCTGTACGACAATAACCGGTAAAAGTAGCCTCAATTACTCTTTATATCATCAGTCAAAAAAACAGACAGAGAGGCAAAAAATTTAAAAATTGATTTTTTTAAATGTAAGTATCGTATATACTTAAATTTTTATAAGCTCTTAATTTGCTACTAAGAGACACTTGAATTTTATTTATATTTACACTTACACCAAAAACTTCAATCTTTAAATTTTTGTACGTAAGTTATCACTCTCGAGACAAACTCAAGTTATTTTTCCTTTAGGCACAGTAAAGTCCCTTTGAAAGGCATATTAAAAAATACTCATTCTTTCTTTCTTTGAAATATTTCTAGGGATTTATAGTTAAATAAAGTAAGGCTTGTAATAATTGGTTACACTAGATTGTCAAGAAGATCGTAGTTTTCTTAAATGCAATTTTAACTTTTTTTACCATCCATACATAATACATAGAAAATTTCCAAATTCTGAAGCAAATACTTACAGATCATACAGACATTTAGGAGTTGAATCCGAGACCTACAGCAATCGCACTCATAGTAATAAATCGCAATGTTCATTACTATGTGTTTACATTATTGAATAGAAACGCTATCTAGAACTTCATACATCTTCACATCATAATAAAAGTTTATTTATCACACACTCACACATACACTTATCCGGTTAGCGAACAATCTCATATGTAGGGCACGGTGATTGAGGCTACAACTATAAAGAGAGCAATAAGATTGGACGATTTCAATGTATGGGCCACTTAATTGTATACTTGATTAGACGGACAAACAAATTGGGCTTGTTATGTTTCTAGTAGCCCATTTCTTTAGGTTCATTCAAGGTTATGGCATATAAGCAAGCATTTTTAAACTTACAGAGTAATTACAATAATAGAAGTGACCAAAATCAATAGTTCTATTTTAGGAACGTACATTGGACCCTCCTGAATAATTAAGAAGGTATTTAGGTAGCATTTCAATGTGAAAAATAGAGGTCATTGATTTGTTTCCCACCCAAGATAGCACAATCGTTTACTATGTGCCATTTAACTATTATTAAAAAACTGATCACCATAATACAGTCTCTAGGTAAATTATTGTAAGACAACCTTGTATGAGATGTTACAACATTATTAGTTATTATTTTTATGTAGGGCCACTCCTAAGAAACACACCCAAGTGTTATGGGAATGGGATAAATTTTATTTTCTTTATTAATTTTATTACTATATAACATTTGCTATATACACATTAAACAGTTCAGGATTGAGGGAGGATTTGTATACAGATACGTGTATTAAAGTCTAGTTTAATCTTACAGCACTCTGATTGGTGAATATTAGGTGTTTGTAGCATCTTACATTCCGGTGACCGAAATTTAAATTGTATTTGAAGGCATCCAATTTATTTAATTGGTTTTCGGCGAGATCCTGATAGCTACTATCTACATAATCAAGGATGCGAAGTAGTAATGAGTCTGCGAGCTCAATTTAAGTGCTGAAAAAAAAACGGCTATTTTCTAAGCAATCTTGTAAAATAAATTATTGTAGGATTTACTTTCTGTAACTGTTAACTTCAAGAACAATGAATCGAAGTCCTATGAATATTTGATGCAGGTTTCATAAAGTCTAAGATAATGTGGTGCTTACTCATCCTTCTATGAGATCTTATAGGCAATTAGGATTATAAAATCGACAACTTCGTCAATGGGAAGGTTTTTATTTACCTCATTTACTTGGACTTAAGATGATAATTCAGTTTAAATACAGATATAATAATAATTTCTTGTCCTGAACAGCTCTTTGGGAATGTAATAAAAAATGGAATTAAACGATCAAGTACAAGTTGTTGTAGTTATTATACCTCTTAATATCTTGATGTGTTCTATATTTCAATTTATAATCATACCAAAATTCAGTAACAATAAACAAACAAGATAGATACTCGGGGCCATCCATGTATTACTCTTCCACATAGCCTAAAAATGTATATGTTAATACAAAATGATAATGGTACAATTCATTAAACAAAACGTTTAATTTATATGTAAATTTCTAGCAAAATTGTGTTGAATTAATATGAATTTCACTAAACTTTCAAGTACAATTTGAATCGAATTTGAATTGTATTCTAATAAAATTGATTGAATGCGATGCTTTAGCAAATTAGGTTTGAAATGTCCTAAAATGTGTTTTATTGATGGCCAAATAAAGTTTATGTTCTTCCAGGGCAATAAATATTTTATTGGATTGTAAAAAGGTTGTTTGGAATCCGGCTCGTTTGTAAGCGAAACCCAGCAATCGAGGCGATCAATTTAGTTCTCGCCAAAGTGGATATTTTTACCTTAAGGATCACCTATCTGGTTTACTATATAGTGTTAATGAAAGAAGGTATAGTTGAATACTAAAAGCATGGTAAGTTGAAGGAGGAAAGAGGAAAAGAGGGCTCTATTTTATACTTCTACTGCGGCTCCAACGAGCTCATGAGCTTAGCTACATGCACACATTAATTTTATATAACAATGTTTTAAGTGCATGTATCACACATAAATCTCACGTAACGTACACTCGCAATTAAATGAATTCTTAGAGTTGCGTTCTTCAAGAATAATTACACCTCTCTGGTACTGCATTAAACGTACTACTAACACATTGGTTATGAGATATTCCATTTTGAGTTATCAAATGAACAAAAGCAATGTTTATTTTCACAAATAGTCTTGTTGTTCAGTTTTTTTCCTTATTTCTATTTCAAATTTGTGAAAGGTATAGGATAATGTTTTATTTCATTTTCAAAATTTAAAGTGCAGTAATGAATTAAATATTAAGTATTGTGTCAAATGAAATAAAACCTTACTGAAAGAAATAAGTAGTGGCTTTATAAAACTATTACAAAACAACAAATTTAATCATTATTTCTCAACTACATTAAAGTAGACGTCAAAGCCTCTTAGGAGTTAATAAGTTTTAGAACTGAAAAAGGTCCTCATCCCACGTTCATAATAAGTACGTACAACTTTTAAACTTGGCTTTATTTAATATTGATATTGTCAAGGGTTTTCCCACAAAAACTAACATACATTTACATTCACTTAAATTAATTCATTGTCTTCTTAATTTCCTAACAATTAATATTAATATTTTAAATTCGAAGTAACTCTGCTTGTTCGTTACGATTTCACGTCTACACCGCAGTACCGATTTCAACGAAGTTTGGCATGCAGATACTTTGATTTTTAAGGTAAGAAATGAGTTACTCTTTACCGCGATAACTAAAATAAACGCGGGCGAAGCCACGGACAAACGCTGGTGTACAGCAGTACACAGTTGTACAGCATGGTATCAAGTGGTTATATTAACACCTTATTAAAACTAATGCTTTTCATTGACTCAGTCTATCCTATGCAATGAAAATCATTAAGTTATTGTTGCGATAAATGACGCAAAATTTCCGCACAGTTAACAAAATAATACAACAAAAATTTCATCTATTCTTGAAATGAAACTTCTTCTTGAGTTTTCGTTGTGGTCTAAATTATGTCCTTATGTTAATATTCGGTCGCTCTAAGTCTTATTTCTATATGTTTCCCATTTTTTATACATTTGCTGCCTGCTTATCCAAGCAGTTCAATTTAATGATTTTAGTGCCAGGTTTTAAGTCCTTGCAGCAAACGAATTGGTACACTGCCGTGAATAGTTTCGTAATTTATTTAAGAAGACTCTTTGTAGTAAATAAGTTGAACTGTTGAGTTAAGCTTTAATTTTTTTTTGTGGTTTATTTGCAGATGCCTTTTGCTTAAATTATATGTATATCAGAATTAAAAACTATGAGAAACATTTCTAGCTGAAAGTACCTCATAGATATTTATTTCGTAAAGTAACTAACTGCAGATTCTTAATTCGTCAGCGTTGCAGCTCATGTGCACTATTATTTTCTTCTTTTTCACACTAATGTCGTGGTAGATCGAGTGAAACTGTACAGATTAATTAAAATTACACACATAAAAAAAAAAATTAAAAAAAAAAATTCGGACATGAAAAAATTAAATGAAATGAGATCAACTTAAATCTCTTCAAATACTTAGTAGAATGTAACCAGCATTTTGTATCTCACTAAAAGTGACATCATAACACGCCTCTTAAATAAATTAATCACTTTTACAAATAAAACTCCCCCAAACTCCATTGGAGCTCGGAAGCCGGCTAAGATGTTTTAAATCTCGGTTATTTCTTATTTACTTAACTAAATAAGGTCTCACCGGCTTATGATAAAGCAATTTCTTTCGAGTGGAAAAAATGTGGACACCGCTTTCAGTGTGATTAAAAATCATGCGAATTATTTGACAGCGAATTTTCTTGTTGACGGTGCTGTATCCAGGGAGCTGATCAAATTATGATGTTTACACATTCAGGGGATTTAGTGTAGTAGGGCAGACAGAGACAAAACTACATTTTGTTATATTTCACTTACATGGTAACCAAGTAAATAATAGGTAGTAGAGCCACGCTGATTTCAGCACGAGCGGCCGGCTCGACCGAGGCGGTACTACCCTTGCACAGAAGATTAACGTAAGGGCAATTGTAATGGCCGCTTTTATTAACTTTACCTTTACAGGTAAAGCTATTAAAATCGTGTTAAAAGTATCAACCAAATCAAAAATGAAGTTAAAAGATTCCGTTACATACATACGTATGTATATTTCATTTTTTATCTTCATTTTCACCTACTTTTAGGAATCTGAGTAACTTCAAAATTTGCACCGGGATCAAGGGCCGATGATAATATTATAGTTTGAAAAAGAAACTAAAAATAAACAGTACTTTTTTAGGAAAAAAAAATGTTTTAAAAAACTAAACAAACCGCTTTTATAAATATAACAAACTAAAAAGTAGAAAATAAATTATAGTTTAAAAATACGCTTTAATAGCAATTGAACTTAAGAGTAGAAAATAATTTTAATTTAAAAAGCGTGGGGTGTTTTCTGAAAATATTTAAATTATGTCACCCCGCGCGAAATAAATGGTACGGCGACAATATCGCGGCGATTTTACCGCCCACGGATACAGACTCTAAAGACCCGTATTCACTTTGATTAGTGCGAGTGCAGGTGTAAAGTGCAGGTGATCAATGATTGGTAGGAAATACGTGTGAACAACGAATTCGCGGTTCACACGTATTTTCTACCAAACAGTGATCACCTGTACTACGCACGTGCACTCGCCCTAATCAAAGTGTATACAGCCTTAAGAGCGTTTTCACATTATCCGATCCGATATATAATAAGATATCGGTGGAAGTAAAATGTATGTATAAGTAGGCTCCGATATCCGATATCGGGCCGGACAATATGAAAGGCAGATACATATTTCATATATTTTACTTCCTCGACGATCGATATCGTATTGGATAATGTGAAAACGCTCTAAAAGTACAATAATCTAATTGTTATCAATAATAAATATAAAACGCACAAACCATGAGTTCTAACAACCTAAAAAACAAAACAAACTGAATTCGATTTCATCCAAAAGCGTAGGGTGCTTTCTGAAAATATCTTTATACATTTTAAAATAAAAATAAAAAAAAAAAAAAAAAAATTATTTTCTACTTTTTAGTTCGATTGCTATGAAATTGTATTGTTTTTGTTTTTTCAGCCTATAATTTATTTTCTACTTTTTAGTTTGGTATATTTATACAAGAGTGTTTGTTTAGTTTTTTTTTTAAACTAATCTTTTTTACTAGTAGGTCTTTACCTTGTTAATGTAATCTTGATGAATATGTAACTATAAAGAACAATAAAAATATTAGTAAAGGTTTATTTTCTACAGACAAATAATTAACTAACCTTGAATAAATTCTTAATTGAATTGATAAAATTGGAAGTACTTTAAAGAATTTATGCAAATTAAAATTCATCCCAGGGGTAAATATCTAATGCTCTCAATACTTGAACTAAAACTAATTTATTTCTGCAAAATTGAGTTATTGTTTTGAGACATAACAATGACAAATAGCTTAGTTTCGATTGATTGGATTTTTTTAGAAAGAACTACTTTTATTATAAATGTATTTGTTTTTGAAAAGTAATTATATACTTAATTCAATGTCGATTTGAATTAAAAATGTATCAGCTGATGAATGTAAACCCAATACATTTCAATTTTGAAATGAGGTCATAACTTAATTGTGAACAAATCAAATGAAATGATTAAATTTGACTTTCCATACAAACTTTAAACATATCGAGCGCAGTGTAAAATATCATTTGGTGCTAAATAATTGGCCTTAAACTGTTTCATTAAATACGAACATAAACATTTTATGGAGGGTAAAATCTGCACAGTTATTAATATTTAACGGAACCTCTCCCAAGTGACGGCAGTGGTGGGAGGACTTTTAAACAAACATGTTTCACGTAATACTGAATCCAATTTAAATATTAGAATTGAATCGATTTGAATTTATAAATTATAAATAATTTTGCGATTCCATTGCCGTGTTTGAATCAGGTAGTTGCGATTTGTTTGGAGGTTTGTTAGACTATCATAAAATGAGCTGGAGTTAAATATTGTTTTCGTTATAGTATCTGTTTAATAAAAAGAGTTCAGATACGTAGGTAATTAAACGCATAATTGGCCATGATCGAAATTAGTGTCTTGAAAATAGGGTGTCATTTTTACTGATGAGAGTTCAAAACTCTCAGGGCTCGAAGAATGAAGTGGTTGGTCAGCTCGTAGTTGCAAACTGCGCTCAGTGTTGTGAACACAATCCATACATGAGACTTTGAGTTTGAGTTATTCAGAAATTGTTCTTCTGATTCATCATATCATATTCTCATACTTCAATAACCAAACAAAAGTTATTTAGATGAATCACCAGTAATCAATAAACCGTTCTAAAGCGCTGAATTTGAAAATTCCGCGAACAATTCAACAAAAGCTAGGATCTTGTTTCAAGAACATAATTGTTTATATTTAAAGCAAATTGCTGCTTTAATGTGAGTTAAGATGGTTGTTGTAATTGATAACTTTGCTTCTTCATTGTCCGTTAACTTAATATTCTATGTTATTTACGGTACAAATGAATTAAGTTTTCTTTTACAGTTGAAAACATAATTAAGAAGTTAAGACTTTACATAATTACATTGTGATGTGGACATTAGAAACATACTTAGCATTGGTTTAGAATAATTAATATTGGTATTTATTTATTTCTATCAACTGCTCTTGTATTGATAAGTCCTACTGTACTAACGTACCCTTATTGTGTTATTATTTTAACTGATACTTAATTTAAAAATTAATTATTAACTTTCATAGATGTGCAAAAGAAAAGAAGGTCGTGTTTTAATAAAACATGTAAATAATAAAATTTTAACAAAATAAAAAAATCGTGTCTGAGAACGACCAAATCGATCGTTTTCTTTTGAATGCCATCATTAGAGCTTAGTGTCCTTGTCATGGTACCACCGTTGGGATACCTCCTTTCCATTAAAAAAAATATTATTAATATCGGTTCACGACAAAGTTATCTGCAAACACGCATAAAAAAATCATATATACGGTCGTCGAATTGAGAACCTCCTCCTTTTTTGAAGTCGGTTAAAAAATCAAATCAACCTGGCGCTTTTATTCACCAGACTAGAATAGTGAACAATTGTTTTACAACGTTCAATGATAAATAACACCATTATAAACATTAATGGAAAAGCTCAGAATCTGTGTCAGATTATATCAAAACAATTTTAGATGAAATTGGTTTCAAATTGGTTTGTTTTTTAGATTGTCCAACAATCTCAACTCATGGTTTGTGCAGTTTATATTTATTGTTAATAACAGTTAGATTAACGTACTTTCAGGAGTCATGTCCATGGGCGATAAAATCACAACAATATTATCGTAATGCTATGTATTTTTAAACTAGGCGATTCCGTTACGTGTCACAACGATACGTTGAAAGAAGAATCGTTTGTTCGTGAAGATTAGCCAACGGTGGAAACGCGGATCCGTCGCGATTCTCTCGCCCGTGGAGTGGGCAACATACCGTATATTTACAGGCATTAAACATAGCAATTCTACTGTAGAAGTTCTTAAGAATAGATAATAAATTTTGACTGTATGGAAAAATAAATCAGATTGACATTGATAAAATATAATTCAATCAAAATTTAATATTTCCTATTTATAAATGCCCAAAACCCCTTGCGGTAATTATAATTTAAATGTAATATGAAGTGGTCATATTTCCACAAAGATTTCCCCGATAATAATTCAAGTAAAACAATGCCGAGACAATTATTCCACAGATTAAAAGAATTTAATAAATCACTTCTGATGAAATGTAAGAATTAATTTAAATTGTTTTGTAGCGGCAAGAGATTAAATAAGAATATTTTGAAATAATATAGCTTTGGTTATCCACGCATTACAGACTTGACCCAGTACTGCTGTTTGATCACTTAATGATAAATATTATATTTATTTTCTTAAGTAAATCTTTTACAGATATTTTGACAAGTCGGACTTTACAGCTATAAGGCACTGGAAAAGCCAAAAGAAATCACCGAGATATTAACGATTATTTTTACGGGAATTAACGCGATCACTTATTAAAAGGTATTACATACCTCTGATTTGCCTGACGTTTTTAAGTTAGTATATTATTTAGTATAGTATTTTAAGTAGTAAAAAGTTAGTATAATCACCGAGATGTCTTTTTTTTAGGTCGGTGAACGGTGAACATCGATTAAACTAAAAATATGCTTCGTAATACTAGTAGTACAATGAAAATATTTGAAAATGTTCTTTTGTTACCATGTTTACTTTGTTTCCAATCAATGAACCGAACTTGGCTCCTTGACCCGACTTGCACTCACAGATAAGTCTAAAGGACGATCTCCTTTAAACTTTAACGAGTATGAATTAACCATTGAAGACTACGTGTGCGAAGCGATATTTGTTAATACACAAGAGGTTAATGCTAACGAGGGTTAGGTATGCATCTAATGATGATTGCCACTCTCGACTCAACCGTTTTAGAAGATACGGCTCCGATACAGCTAACGGTGTAAAGGGCTAAACTCTAACAATAATAATTTTCATCATTTAGTAATGCGGATATACCAAAAACCCTAATATTATTATTTATTTAGGTTCGCTTTGGGATAGAAATAAACAAAACGAGTTATTATATTATGTTTTTTTTTCATTGTTTATTCATATTTGCCTACCCGTAATCTCATTAAGTAAAAGCGTCTAAAATATTTACTCTGTATTGCTTAATAAACATTGTGAAAAGGATTTTATCACTCATTTTATGTAAGTAATAAACAACTAAGGTTAAGCATTTCCTTGCGGATAAATGCTTTAGTGAAGAGCACAATTATTTTGCTTTATCATTTCGTCTATAATAATAAATAACATATAAGTATGTAGTTATGCATCCGCCTGCACCCTCTGCTTTAGATTAAATAGCTACTCCGCTGGCTCAGCATTGCCAACGGATGTGTCTCTTAGAATTAAGATAACGAATTGTTTTGACTATCGTCAAGACATGGAATACTGTAAGAAGTTTAAAATATATTATAATGCTAGCCTCCAAATCGGCAGCACACTAGTTAAGATGTAGTTATTTTATTTAAAAAACCCTTTGTCCAAACTGGAAGTTTAACTGGCGCAGCCGGTAGGATCGTGTTGTTAAAGCTGTGCGCATCTCGTAATAATTCGGGTATCCAATTCTACCCGATATACGTGAAACTGCGTACGATGCCAGACGCGATCCTCGAACCAAAGAAATAATGTTGAACAATCACCAGGACATCGAGTATGGGAGTACCGGTCGGTTGGTAAGTAAAACTCCTTGCCTTCCTTGCCATATTATTACTCCCGTATTTTTCATGATAAAGGGTTTTATTTTATTTTATTGTAGTTATTCTGAGATTGGACGTTTCTCATTTTAACATAATCTGGTTATATGGTATAAAACTCTACCTAGGGCCAGGATATTTTTCTTACGATATATTTTTTTTTATTGTTAACTTTTTCTTAATATTTAATTAACTTTAGTGTATAGGTTTTCAAACTTTATTGAAATGTGTTTTAATTGTATGTGATTTTATTATATTGAACTATTTTTCTTACCAATTTTGATAGAAAACTTTAGTTTGTCGTAATAATAAAATAAGATGATATTACCTTACCGAAATGCCGCTAGATCAGTAACCGAGCCTAGTGCTCTTACCTGCTGAGGCAGCGGTACCCATACCAAATGTTAAGATTAATACCTCTTTATGGGGATGATAAAAGACATTTAGGGTTATTTATTAGAAAATGTGAGTATATTATACAGAAATTTAGAGGTCATGAGGCACAAAATTTATACCTTTTGCACACAATTACCAGTCGACTCACTGGCGACGCCGCGGCCTTATTGTCGGAACGCGAAGACGTGTCGACATGGACAGCACTAAGAGAGTTATTCTTCAATATTTTGTATCACATTGATAGCAGAACATTGATTAAGTCACAGGATTACCTAGTTCAGGAGTCAGGGTTTACCTTATCCGTATTACCTTTAGATTAAACTCGTTATGTATCCTAATTTTAAACAATGTCTAAGGTTTTTGTATCAATAAAGGTTTCAAGAACTGAAAGCACACCAACTTTTGAAAAAAAAAAGCTGCTATTTTTACGGGTGAATTTTCGAATGAAAATTAGAGCGCTTTTTCGATATTAATTCAAAATAAAGTAAAAAAATAAGTATTACAAATCAAATAAATTACAGCGTATTTGGCATATTAAAGGTAAGTTTTCTCAAAATTAAGTGAAAAAAAAAATTTAAAAAAAATAATTGTAAAAGATACAAATAAAAACTTGGTTATTTGAATTTTTCACACAAATTTGAGGCATTTAAAAAGTGTAAATACAGAAGTTTTAAATCTTTTTATTACCTACAACATTGCCATTTAACTTCTTTCTATAGGACTTTTAGTTTTGCCGGAAATCGAAATTAACCGGTTCTGTTATTTCTTTATCATTAGAACATATATGCAGAAAGTATTCATATTCTTTTTAATGTTGTAATGAATATTAATATAATTTCACAATTTTATACCAATAAAGTCTGTACGAAATGAACGTAATTCAGCAATTAAAGTACAAAGCCCAAAACCTCCTTTTGAAGGTGAGGGCTAAATCCAGCACTAAACTGTTAAAGGCTGTCATTCAAATATTTTAAGTGATTTGAATCTGAGATTTGAACAATAGTATTCCAAATATAAAATACTGCGATAATAAATTATTTTTGTCAGAACAACATTTCGGTTACCCTCGTAGCTTGCAATGTATTAACCTAGAGTTAGAATCCTGTAAAATTCTATCCGGTGAAAGTTATTTAGTTTTTGTAATAGGATTCGATGCATCTGAAAACTCATTTAATTTGTTATCTGATCCAAATATTAAATGCGCTAAAACTGCAATATACAATAATACAATATTGAATGTACTCCTGTATAACCTCAATGAAAATATGGTCCGTAAAGTGAGATTAGAGCCACCCTGGAACAATCCCTGTCAATTGTTTTGGTCAACTTTCATGTGTACACTATGAAACCGAATGGCCCATAGTCAGAAATGAAATGAATTGATATATATTTGCAAGAATTTAGTACAAAATAGGTCACAATAATTATATAAAGTTCAAGTACATTCTACCATAACAATGGTGTGCTACTAGCAATGTCTTACATTAATGGCATGCAATACAATAAATGTCAGTGTCAATATGTATTGTGATTTCATTAATTAATATTGATTTAAAAAAAAAAAAAAAAACAATTTCACAAATCAATTAATATACATTACCGAATGCCAAGAATATTAGATGTTTATTAAATGTCAGATTATGTCAATTTAGTCAATGTCAAAATAATTTAGAGATGTCAATAAATTAATAACTTTAAAAAAATATATTATAACATCATGTCACTATATTTTTATTCCTTATTTGTCATGTAATCATTTAAATTGTAAAAACATTTGTCAAGAAGCAATTTGGTTACTTAACTTTAAAAAAAAACAAAAATTAAAGGTTGATCCTTGAATGAATTTGGTAATTTGTTATATACTTTAATTGCAGTTGTATAGTCAGGTTACAACTAAACAATCGCTTGCAATAAATCCTGTTCAGTCCACCTTAAATTCGCTCAGACCACTGTTATAACGTTGACGCAGAAAATATAAAAGTACACTGTGACCCTTATCTTAGATTGCCATATGTCTATATCCCGGTGATCGATTCAAAATTAACGATTGTTACAGGTAGTACTCCATCAATTTTTTTTTGCCCTCGCACCGCTTACTATTATTTTCCTGAATATATTACACACGAACCGTTTCAGGTAGTAAGTACCCATGCCACTAGTCATCATGACAAAATTATTGAAATCCCTCTACTACCGACTTACAATTCTCCCGATTTTCACAAATTTCCTTTAAATGAGGTAGACGAGCGATATGAAGGACTCATTGGTAATGATTTATTGAAACAAATAGGCGCGATAATAGACCTTAAGAACTTATTACTAAGAACAATAACAACTTCGATACACTTTATTAATAATTTACATTACATTATTAAAATACCGCTACATTGCTCACAACGTGTCAAAATCCCCACAGATTTATATACGGGCGAGGCACTGGTTGAATTGAAGCTGTTTACTCCTGAATTACGAATGCGTTCCGCGTTAGTAAACTGCATCAATGGGTACGCCCTCACAGTAGTTCATAACACTTCAGAAACTCCGATGACTATCCACATAGACAGGCCCTTCACTGTAACGAAATTTGATGCCACAGAATGCCTAAATTTTTACGATAGTAATTACTACTAAGAACAGATACATTATTAGAGCAGAATTAAAAGTAAAACACTTAGAAGAGACCAAAGGACCCAAACATATAGACATACGTGACGACCCCTCAAGGACTACTATATCAGATTCAAGTAAAACTATTTCAATTTCCGAGTCTGAAACTGTCTCTATCCCTAGTTCCGCGAAAGTATCTGGCTATCCCATTAGAGCACTATCTGTGATGACTAGATCTGATACAATTCATTCTGCCATGGATGTAGAATAATCAGGTATTCCAATTTTAAATGAGGCCGTGGACACTAAGCCTAACCAAATTTTAGTATTCTCATGGTTAAGGAATTATATACAAATTAGAGACATTTCACATGAAAAACAAAAGCTACTTAAAGTATTTTTACCTATCAATAACCCGGATTTAGTAAATAAATTTTTATTAGAATATATCAAACCTAAAACGAAATACTTCATACATTTTGAGGATGTAGAGCATCGTAGACTGTTTAGTAGCAAGGTCATACAGTTGTTTAAGAAAGACACTGTACAATTATTTGAGAGTACAGAACGAGTAGTGTATGTCGGAAACGAAAAGGAACAAAAGGCAATAGTTATTAAACATCATCAGAGAAAGACTTGTCATAGAGGTATAAAGGAAACGTTAGCAAGTATACGCAGGAATTACTTTTGGCATAACATGCAGGATACTATCTCAGCTATTATTAATGCTTGTGAGTTGTGTAGTGGTTGTGAAGTATGACAGAAAACCTATTAAACCGTTTCTACAGTTAACCCAAACTCCATCTCCAAGGATGCTCCATTTCAGGAAATATTCATAGACCTTTTTCAGATCGAAGGTAATTATTACCTTACTCTTATAGACGCATTCAGTATGTTAGGACAAGCCATTCCTATAACTAATAGATCAACATCTGAAGTAGTACGCTCCCTTACAAAGTATATAAGCAACCATGTCTTAAAACTAAATTGTGTACATAAACTTAAATCAGTCAGTTTAATTAACTGTCTAATAACACAAGGTAGGGCTCCATATAGGGACACCTAATAACCCTTGTTCGATGGGTTTAATCGAATTCACCAATTATTCATTCAACAATTAGTGAAATTTACCGTTGCGCTAAATATGAACAGAAATGCACTGATGCCGCATCTGTAATGATATACTCGATTATGGCATACAACCATTCGATACACTCAGTAACAGGATTAACACCATTCGAAACAATATTTGGCCATATTCGTTCTGAAAATTCTTTTGGTATACATATCCTCCTTACTTCCTTAATATTGTAGCATATCTTGAATATTTACGAGAAATTACAATACAGAAATACAGACAATTAGTCCCACAACAACGCTTTAAAAGAGGTCTAATTAATCCATTGGGTTCTCTTATTAAAATTATCGCGAAAAACCTGGATCATAGCGATGCATTGCGGTACGATAAAATTACATCGGAACTTGGTCACAATCAAATTATTATCAAAGATAAGTTAACACTGGTCTCTCAAATGTTAGATAGTTTTATTACTATTACTTTATACTATATATTATTACTACTGAAGTTTTAAATCAAAATTCCATTATTCTAGCAGAAAAAAAAAATGGTTAAAAGTTAAAAATAATTGAACCCATGTATAATGAAGTAATGTCGAAAGTAGATCAGTGGTACACCACTTTCACTGTTAGCTTATTTAATATATTTGCGAGTAATTTCCGTACAATCTTTATAAAGTTAGGACAGATAGAGACTGCTCTTGCATTTAGTAAAATCTCTATACTACACCCAAGTATTGTTAACTCTGCCGAATTGTTACAACATTTAAAATTAATACAATATATATATATAAAATACAATAATAAACACTGCGAGTTAACTATATCCCGCAATGGAGGAAAACCTAGTAAAATTAGAAGAAACTATTATTGTCAAAACTTATCTTAAGAATAACCAGATTATGTTCATATTAGAGATTCCACTCCCAGATAATCACACTTATAACTACTATAAAATTTATTCGTTACCAATTTTTCGCGAATCAGATAATAAAACCATGTCCATTTTACCTAAATATCCCTACCTATTGGCAAGGGGTCTGAAACACCTGCCGATCGTGAAACCATGTCGACCACTTGCAGCCGGAGACCAATTCCTGTGCGCTGAGCATAACCTAGCGCCTTATCCAGAGCCAACCTGTATAGAGCAACTTTTGAAATTCGATGACAACCTTACATGCTGTAACCAACAACAGATTAACATTGAAGACATAAGAATTCAGCGAATAACAACCACGAGTTGGATATTATTTACTAGACTGCGGACCGTTCTCACAAGCACCTGTAATGATGAAATTAATAAACATCCTGTCTTCGGAACTTACACTATGACCCTGGAAGAGTCATGCGACATCGAGATACAGGGAATCCAAATTCGCCAACATCAAATCCTGACAGAAACTGAAAATGTAGAGCCCCTTCCAGTTATAAATTTACCAAAACTGCCTGCGAGTGCAACGCTACTGCTATCCAGTACACGCGTACTTAACATGCGCGGTATTAATTTGGACGAAGTGAAATATATGTCTTGTGTATTAAAGCAAAATGAGTTCTCTAACAGTGATTTTAAAGGTCAAGACTCTAATATCAGTGTAGTTATAGTTTATATTACATTTCTTATTGTTTTAGCATGTATTCTTTTAATTTTATCATATATTTTACGTAAAAGATTAAGAATGTTAATGTGTCTACGAAATCATCGGGGAGTTATTGAAAATGAACATCCCGATACTTTCGCTCTTAGGGAGGGAGGAGTTATGCATCCGCCTGCACCCTCTGCTTTAGATTAAATAGCTACTCCGCTGGCTCAGCATTGCCAACGGATGTGTCTCTTAGAATTAAGATAACGAATTGTTTTGACTATCGTCAAGACATGGAATACTGTAAGAAGTTTAAAATATATTATAATGCTAGCCTCCAAATCGGCAGCACACTAGTTAAGATGTAGTTATTTTATTTAAAAAACCCTTTGTCCAAACTGGAAGTTTAACTATGTATTTCTGAGTATATAGAGATACGTTTCTCAGTGTTTTGAATATATGGCACAGGCATTGTTTGTGAGACGGCCTTGAGTAAGATGTGTAACATTATAATTATACAATTTGTATATGTATTATTGTAGTGAAAATGTTCGAAGCACTCTTCACTGAAACTAAACTAATGTACTCAATGGAACAAGTAAGATTTAGTCAGTTGAACTTTCATTTTTTTTTAGTAATTTCTACATAGTATGATAATATAGTACTATAGATACGTAGACAAAGTAATATAGTGTAATTAAAAGTTTTATCATAGCACGTTATCGAAACTTCCACAGAGGCGTTGCACACATAGCGCACAACTTTGTTTGTTATAACTTGTATGTTTCGCCTCGTAAATTATCAAACGATAATATTCATTGGAAACTGTATTCTAAGAAGACAATGTTTTGATACTTAATATGTTATTAATAAAGAAGATAAAAGGCACAGGTTTGACAACTGTCTGACTGATTAGGTTAGATTATTTTTATTAAACTGGCCTGTTGACTATTTTGTCCATCGTCCTTGTCTTTTTGGGGTCGTGATTTTGATTCTACCCTAGGATCAAATAATGATTCATCTGCATCATAACGTCCAAGGCTAGACATAGGCCTACCTCAACAACCTATCATGTGCTGCCCCCATTCAAAGATTTCTGTGACCTTCATTAGTTCGTCGAATACTGTGCCTAGGTGTAATTCACTTATACTACGTATTTATTTAGAAATATTCAGTTATGTTTAGGTGTCAATAGTCTGGTTCCCATGGCACAGACTCTGCATAGTTTGGGTTTAGATGACTGAAACTTAAACGTGTGAACGACTATTATTTATTGCTCATGGTTATTTCTTTATCAGTGCTTCGATTGTTTAATGTTGAAAAAACAAACGTGCAAGAATGTTTACCAACTTGTGTACTAAAATAAATTAAAGTTCAAAAGTTATAGATTCTTCAACTGTAAAGAAGAATCGTTAAATGTTTTCAACTCGAAATAATGAGGAACTTGCAGATTAACTATAGAAGAAAAGACTTTTTTTTATAAAGCAATACGTTCACAGATTTTGCCTGTTAAATATTTTCCAGAACTTGAATGAAAAAAATCAATTAACAAATAACTTGAAATGTCTTTCTCCCAGCTGTCTTATAAACATAATCGAAGTCAAAAACCACTATACATCTATATCTATACAAATAAATAAAATTGTAGTATCTGTTTGTAATATAAAAATAACCGCTGTTTACTAAATGCATATGTACACACATAAGTTTTACCAAGTTATTATTTTTAACATTTTTCGCCTTTTTGTCGGTCTGTCTGTCTGTCTTTCTGTTTGTTCTGGCTAATATTTGGAACGGCTGGACCAACTTTGAGAGGACTTTCACTGGTATGTAATAAGATTTTAGACAAGCTTTGCATCGCGGTGTAAATGTAAGTATTCTCACAACTCCCTTTTTATGTAGATAAAAACATAAAGTGTTAAGCTCAATATATTTCAGTCAAAATAAATGGAGCATGTACTATGGTAGCCGACTAAAGATGAAACACACCTTTACATTTCTAAACACATACAAAGAAATAAATTACACCTAATAAATCTTTTTTGGACTTTTCACTTTTTTGGAAGTAAATTTCATAAATTGTACTAAAATCCATGACACCAAATATGCTTATCCGAAATATAGATTTATGCAAAGAAAATTTTTTAATTTAAAAATTTCAGTCCTTGTATTACAAGTCACAGGCCAACATTGTATATGCATCGTGCAGTTGGCAACTCTAAGACAACAGACGGTGTAAGTTGTTCGTACTGCGTTGTTCCGACATGATACAGCTGTGGTGGAATAATTCCTCGCTAAGCATTGTTGCTGCACTTGAAACTTCCACAGAGTTTGTCCAAACGCAAAACATCCAATTGGAATGGTATTTCAGAAGTTTGCGAGTGCATACTAGTCAGTAGTGCAATTACATTTGTATTCAAAGTACATTAAGTTTTATTTAGAAGGAAATAAAAACTGCAATTGAAAGGATTTGAATGACACTTTACAGCAATATAACGTATAAGTCAGGATAACACAAAAGCTACTATTGGCCGCGATAATCAACATATACGCGGGTCACCAGTGATGACAGCAAATTATTTAGATCTGAAAAAGGAGAGCTCAATTGCCACTATGTTATAGCAAAATATATATTGCGAAACCCAAATAGAGTAGATACTAAGAAAACTCTTATTTTTTGAAGTAGTAAATGTTTGCACACTAGGGCAGGTTCTGGTTTTAGAAGAACCTGTAGCAGGAAATAAAATTCAATCGTTGTCTTAAATTTTATGTATATTTAAACATGGATCTACAACATATAAATGTGTAGTCTAATTTAATATTCTTTCATTGTTGAAAAGGCAATTAATGTATTTATTATAGTGAAGATGTTTCAATGTATTCAAAACTAAACACAAAACAGTAAACGTTCCTATAACAAAAATTTTATTGACCATCAATTCGTATCTATGACTTTGGCAACGTTTATCTTTGAATGAGATATTGTTTTTACGACTAATATTGTATTGCTACTACAACACTGCAGGGATAAAAAAATATAAAAAGGGAAGTGTATATAATTTTATTATCAATGTAATTGTTTTTCTCTAGGGGTGCAGTATATTGTGGAAAGTAAGATATAACTTAAGAATAGGTACATTAGACAAATATTATGATTTATTATCTTTGTACGTAAATATATTATCATAGTTTTAGTTGCTTACAGTGAGAGTTATTCGCGATAAAAGTTTCTATTTCGAGAATGTTTCGAACGGGTTTACCGCTCGTGGTTACGGCTAGACTATTTGAAACTGGTCGCGAAAGTCCTAAAAATAAAAATAAAAATAATAAATAATAAATAATAAAAATATGCATGTCTATGTTATAATACTAAACTATAATATAAATTATAATTATAACCTACAACCAATTGATTGTATTTATTAATTATACATCATGCGCTTTTGGTGCATTGGTGGACTTAATGCCTTAGAGCTTCTATACCCGTTAAAGCTCTGTACTAGGTTTTCTATAAGGCCATGGTATTACTCCGATCTGACCGGCCCATATCTGGTGTCGCGTTATGTCTTTCCCACTGAATGTTTTCTTTCATTTTGTTTGTAACATTGATCTCCTAAAACATATACTCACTTTCACAAGGCCACACCATCTTACATAAACGGTAGGCTCAAACCAACAAACGATTGATCGTAGACAGAAACCTTAGCTTTAACCTTACGGTATTTAAACTTGTGTAAGAGCTAAATTAAAACAAACACAGTCCCTTACTATTTATACACAGAAGATTTTCTACAAAGTTATGCTTTACTCTTAACGGGTCTGACAGCCGTTCTAATTTACCTTTCAGTTGCGGGGAATTTACGGTAATTGCCAGCAAAAACTTATGATTTACGCGAAAGATGAGTCTCGAAACAGCGGGAATCTAATTTGTAGCCTCATTCAATTTGTAAGGAACATTTTATGGCGATATTAAAACAGTTTTAAAACCAAAATTAATTAAATAGTTTTTGTAGATTAACATTGGTCTTGTTGATATCAGAAAATCAACGTAAAATGACAGCGTTCGTGCTGTCGTGTTACGTAGGTGAGTGCAAGACCGGTGGCCCAATGATGCAGAAGCATCACTAGCCCGCCATGGTGTGGGTCACCATGCTGCATTATTGCATTGCCTGCATTCGCAGTATGGTGACCACTACCTTTGGATTCTGCTTATGCTTTCCATCAGGCAGAGTAGAGTAATTTTGGTAGGGCCAAACATTAAAAAAATATATAGCTAGATATCTCATTGAAGCGGAAATGTCAGTCTTTTTGAATACTGTATTGATTGCAAGTGTCTCGCGTCGAATTTCTTTACGTCTCTATTATCTTGTATTATTGGCTCATATTTTTTTATTTAGCATTAGCTGAACTCCGCGGTGTTACCCGCGGTTATCGTCGTACCGCGAGTAGCACCGCGGGACAAAGTTAGTCTAAAAAAACGTAGCCTAAGTTACTCCCTGGATCATTAGCTACCTGTCAGTGAAAGTTCCGTCAACATCGGTCTAGCCGTTTCAGAGATTCCCCGGAACAAACAGATACAAGGACAAAATTGTAAAAAAATGTTATTTCGGGATATGTACCGTGTTTATATAAACTAGCTGACCCACGCAACCTCGTTTGCGCCTTATATTGCCCGTAGCGTGAAAATTTCCCCCGTTTTTGAAACATTCTTCATTGTTGCTCCGCTCCTATTAGTAGTAGCGTGATGATATATACCCTATAGCCTTCCTCGATAAATGGACTATCCAATACCGAAATAATTTTTCAAATCGGACCAGCGGTTCCTGAGGTTAGCGTGTTCAAACAAACAAACAAACAAACTCTTCAGCTTTATATATTAGTACTAGCCGACCCACGCAACCTCGTTTGCGCCTTATATTGCCCGTAGCGTGAAAATTTCCCCCGTTTTTGAAACATTCTTCATTGTTGCTCCGCTCCTATTAGTAGTAGCGTGATGATATATACCCTATAGCCTTCCTCAATAAATGGACTATCCAACACCGAAAGAATTTTTCAAATCGGACCAGTGGTTCCTGAGATTAGCGTGTTCAAACAAACAAACAAACAAACAAACTCTTCAGCTTTATATATTATATATATATATATATATATATAACTAGCTGACCCGGCGAACTTTGTTCCGCGTTAATGGCAATAAATAAGCAGATTGTGTTTTTTTTATTGGAAAAAATACAAAAAAGTTAAATACCTAAATTAGTCTTTCATTATTATTTCTGTATTTTAGGTTAGGTTCACTTAATAGGTAGGTTGCTCTTCATTTAAGTACCTTGTGATACACGACATTTTTTGTTTTATTATCAGGCGCAAAAACAAACAACGCAGATGGTCTTCCGACCCGTGAACATGCCACGTATAATTGACCATGGGAAAAACATGAATGTTCTAGATTTAAACCACAAACTTTTAAGGATTGGCCTTGTGATTTGTTGATGGTCATGGCAAATGCAAGACGTATCGGAAATTGAAGTCTTTTAAATTCAAACGGCATATTGGTTGGGATCATCGGGATCCTCGGAATAAGAACTTCCTCACCTTTGAATTTTCCGATCATTATCGTAGCGTAAATTACATTGTTCATCATGTGTCTTGAACGTTTTAGAAATAAGTGGCGAATATGGAACAATCCAACTGTTGTCGACAACGAAATCCATTCTTTTCACTTTCGTTGTGACAGTTCGACCGTTGTCATCTGGTGATCGACGCCGATACAGCGGATAACCATCGTTGCCAGTGACAGTCTCCGCCGTTAATTTCCGTGGATATCGTTTAGAGCACTTTCCATCGACCATGCAAGGTGATTGGGGATTGATGGCACCACACGGTCCATGAATCATATTAGTAGTAACAACATCATGTAGGTCTGGATCGACTTCGTGATCAGGAATCTCAGCACATATGATATCATCTATTTGGTCAGGCTGAATTCTTTCCACTAACCAAATAATAATGTGTGCGTGCGGCAGGCCTCGCTTTTGCCATTCGATTGAATACATCCAGCATCGAGTATCTCCAAAGACGCGTTGCTTAACAATAAAGTTCATCAGGGACCGAATTTTTTGCCTGAATATACGTGCTGTGATGTCGTGTCTATCACTTGATGTTTGTCCGGGAAGCAGCAATTGAGTAATTTCTATCCATTTTGGATTACAGGTAAAAGTAATAAAGAGATCTGGCCGACCGTAATGACAAACATATGTCATTGCATCTTGTGCATATTCATGCATATGACGTGGACTACCAATGTACGTCGCCGGCAGAATAGTTAATCGACCAATATTAGCTGCATTTCCTTCAGTACTAACTGCATCACGTAAATGGATGTACTCCTCAGAACGCAGTTTGGCTTGGTTCAACCTAATGAATGTTAAACGTTCCGTTTCTATTTTTACATACATGTCAACGCAATACTGCTGAAACAATCGACGAAACCGAAGCAAATAGTTGTCAGCATTTTGACGAATCATCAAACGATATGCGTAATAATTCATTGAGCTAACTTTCTTTGTAGTTTCTTCACCTGAAATTAAAAATTTGATAATTAACCATTTCAAAGGCAAACAATACTGACATTAACTATTTTTTTAATAAGCATTATTTTAAATCAGTGTCTTTCACAAATAAATGAAATAAATTATGATACTGATACTCACCATTCAATGGATTTATCATTTTAATATTAAAATAATATCCATCTTCTCCTTGCCAAAACATCAGCGGGAATTGCAATGCGTCATATGATCGATGAGTTTCAGATATTTGTTGCAGTTGCCCAGAATCGCGACGTGTAAGCACAATATCGCGTTTTTCCAATTGTTCACCAACAATCAGGATGGCAACTTCGTCCAATGTTGGAGCATTAAATGTGCGTTCGTGTGTTCCAGATGGTCGTTTATCTGCTTTGATGACAACTTTATAGTCATCATTTGGCATGCGCTCTAAAGCACTCTTAAACAACCTGACCAACGCATGATGTTCATGAAGCAGACACTGCAAGTCTTGAAGAATTGCTCGCTTCATTCCTGCATTGATCCCTAGGCGTCGATCAAGTTGTTCTTCGATGTTGCCCATGAAATATATTTGTAAAAATTTATTCTGTGTATCTTCGAAAGGTAGTAATGATCCAATTCGATGGTGAATCTGTCCTTGAATCTACAAAATAAAAAGCAGACCGTATTAACTGGGTTATAAACACTTTTTTCGGTGGGAGAATAGAGTTCAGAATTAGAAAACATTTTTGGGTGGGAGAGTAGAGTTCTGAATTAGCAAATATAATACAAACCAATAGATAAAGTAAGTTATTCTTTAACTACATTCTATGTAAGTACAAAAATAAATACCTTAAATGTCGGATTAAATCCTCGTTCTTCGATAATATCTGCTCCAAATGATGTCATTTGGAAACAACCATTGTATTTTTGAGTGTTTACTTGCAAGAAAGTGGCGTGATTCTTGTGTTTCGCCACAAAGCAATGAATACAATGGCTCATGTGGCGGAGTCAACAACGGCAATTTCACTTTACCATTAAGGCAGCCGTTTCTCCGTAAAACTTTAATGCACCACAATACTCACAAACAACGTCCATTTGCCCAATGTAAACGCTTTGATGCAAGCTGTAATCATTGCTGCAATCGTATCGAAACGCAGCTCGATTCAAATCAGCACTTGATAAATATCTTGTTCTGCGTCGCAAATTATCTATTTGTTGACCTCTGTTGTTCGCTCGACGATTCCGCATTGCCAACCGAGCTGTTTCACGGGCTGCTTCACTTTGCTCTCGTGATTGGGAAGCACGAAGTCGAGCCATACTATCGCGGCGCTGTTCACGTGCAATTTCTTGTTCTTCTTCAGTCCTTTCATTTGCAGTATTTCGTATTCTTCTTGCATTACGGCTTTGTCGGGAAATATTCGACCGTCTTGCTCGCGGCATTATTAATTAAACTTCACTTCACTTCAATTCACCTAAAAATTTATTTCAAAACTCAAATTTTCAACCATACCGAGTTTTATAGTTCACTTCACTGTTTATACGAATTGGCAATGGCACTATCATTACATTATAATTGTTAATTGTTTATATAATAGAAATAGTTTAAATATTGATTTCTTACAAATATCAAATTGTCATCTATACGTCATTACATAGCTGTCATTATACGTCAATTACATAGCTGTCATTTTTTTATTCCAAGTCTGATTCTTTTTTGTTTTATAGTGAATGACGTTTCATGTCAAGTCACACGGGAACGCTGTCGAACGGGATAAAAAGTATCCTATGTCCGTCTCCTGGTTCTAAGCTACCTCCCCACCAAGTTTCAGCCAAATCGGTTCAGCCGTTCTTGAGTTATAAGTGGTGTAACTAACACGACTTTCTTTTATATATATAGATATATATATATAAATATATATTAGTATAGATATGCATTTAGTAAACAGCGGTTATTTTAATAGTACAAACAGACACTCCAATTTTATTTATTTGTATCAATTTATAGATTTAGTGGACCGTCGACGCTTTGACTCTTTATTTTTATTAGTGTTTACTTTTATTAAGCCAAACCTATCCAAAGTGAATATTTAGAGTGTGCATGAACCTCACATATTTAGTTAGGGTTGATTGATGATGTTCACAGAACTAAACGAGCACCTAATGTTTCATCAAACGTCGCTCACTAATCAATATGAGTGATTTATGGTGATCATTGTAACTCGCATACTTACATGAAGTATGTTTTGTTTCATTTTGCAAGTCTTTCGTAGCTGTCAAAAGTGACTTAGATTATTGATGGTTTAGGAATTCATAGTCTTCTCTGTGTAGGAGGATTAATTTATTTACGTTTAAAGAATATTTAAATTTATTGAATGATTTAGAAAGGTAGATAATAGTTTCTATTGCACTCTACAATAACCGTAGGTACAGTTGAAGCAAAAAATCTTATGGCTCAAATAAAGATTAACTGAGAAGGTTCAGAAACCTTCTGACTTCAGGGAACCAAGCTTCGGCCGATCGGAATATTAGGATCTCATCGCCTTTGTGTGTGTGTGAAGTTACTGAAGTTTAACCCGTCGTTGTTTGGATTCCATATGGCTCTCAAAAACCTACAGCGATCTGCGAGTGAATTCGAATCAATGTAGAGAATACGTATTTAGGATTATGTATCTTTACTTAGAATATAAATTAAAACGAAGAAAGAACACAAAATTTAAGAACAAGCTTTTGAATTGTTCTAAAAAGAATGAATAAAGTATTTCTTGAAAACTTATACTATCAATTTATAATGTCACTAGCTGTTGCCCGCGGCTTTGCTCGCGTGGAAGTTGATTACATGTATTTAATTAAAACTGTGTAAAAGTATGTATCTGTAGTTTATTCATGTTTTAAACGTATTTATTAATTTTTGATCAATAGCCCATTTAAAAGAACTTTCATACAAACATTCGACCCATATTTCATCCCCTTTAGGAATACAGTTCGCATAAATTCTGATATATGTATTCACCTATTTGTAATCAGAAACATAAAGACGAAAGTTTTTAGGCAGCTAAATTAAATAATGACGGACTTCCAAACTAACCAATATATGAAATGCCAATGCCTATTTCTCCCCTTAGGGGTAGAATATCCAGAACGCTTAAATGTTTATTTAATCGTTTTTAATTAGTAATCCAAAGATAATATTTTATGTTTCTAACTTAACAAATGACAGACTTCCATGCAATCTTGCAACCCTTATTTCACCCTCTTAGGGGTAGAATATCCAGAAACGCTTAATTACATATCTACTTATTTTTAATCAGTAGCCCAAAAACAAAGTTTCATGTTTCGAACTTCACAAATTACGGATTTCCAGACTAACCTATATGCGAAATGTCAACCCCTATTTCACCCCTTATGGGTAGAATATCCAGAAACGCTTTAACAGGTATCTACTCATTTTTATTCAGGACCCCAAAAGTAAAGTTTCATGTTTCTAACTTAAAAAATGACGGACTTTCATACAAACTTTCAACCCCTATTTCACCCCCTTAGGGGTAGAAATGCCAAAATTCCTTTCTTAGTGGTTGTCTACTCAATAAAACGATCCTACTCACCATATTTCATAGCCCTAACTATCATAGTTTACAGTCGGCGATGATGAATCAGTCAGTCAGTCAGTCAGTCAGGACTTATTATTTTATAAGTATAGATTACAAAATTTGTTCAATAAAAAAACCTGTTGAGAGATTTCAATACCCGTATTAACTTAGTTTGAAAATCTTTAACATTTTACAGTAGTAATAAAGGTTGTCATTTAATTAGATATCTAGTATAGTAATACTAGATATCTAATTAAGTGACAACCTTAACGAACACAAAGAAATTAGCAAGTAATTTATTTGTATGTTTTTGTTTCTTAACTTAACTAAATTAGCTATATTCTATTATCTAGTATACCTTTGTTTTAAGGTTTATTGTTAAGTAGGTAGGGTAGAAAAAGTAATTAAGTAACATAAACAGAAAGTTAATAATGTGAGACCCTTACTAAAAAAGGACAGAATTCTTGTTATTCCTACATTGATAATTAAATTTAATATTTCAAGAAACAAACCTAATGACGGCATTTCTCTTGTTTGATAAATGGAGTAATATGTAAGCAAAATATTTCTTGAGCTTACTAAAGTTATTTTTGGACTATATCTTGCTACTGTTTGCCACATAAATGAAAAAGTAAAAACGTTTTCATGCTAAATATATTGTATGGAATATTAATGGTGGGTTGGTTGACGCGGTCGCCACATGTTGTTCCTCTGATTCTGGATGTTCTATATATCCATTTCAATTATTTACCGCGACACAGGTTATATTTCAATGTAGGTATAGTTTTTTTTAGAGATAATAAATTGCAAACAAAAGATAATTCGTTTAGTATATAATGCTATCATATATTCCAAGTCATCTCCGTATAACCTTACTACTTGTTTGCCCTTTGCACCTACTTTAATAAATGACCAATTTATTTTAAACGTGGAAGAGCACTATACTGAAAACATGTGATAGAACTACTCAACACACTGGTGTTAATATAAACTCTACCTCTAATTTGAAGACACTAGTAATGATAATAAAGTAATAAAAAACCTAACTGGATATCAAAAAAGTAGACTGAATAAAATACATAGATATAGGTGTCTTCGTCGTCATGTTTAACTGCTTACTTACAAGAAAATATGTTGACGAAAGCAATACATAAAAAATATTCCTTCTCACGAGCAACCAAATAAAAGTAAAAGGGTCGATTCAAACTTATAGTTATTTTATTATCGTGAAAGCAATATTGGGAACAAAGACTTTTTTCATAATAGTACGTTTTCATGAAGCAGCTGTTTTGCCACAAACTGTAAGTTTTAGAAAGAGAAAGTTGTAACTGGTGGCTCTACTACTCTTTGTTCTTTAAATAAAACGCGCGATAAAAATAATTTAAAAAATCTTATTGTGATGTTATAAAAATATAGGTTAATGCTATACAGTTTAAACATATTCTTGCGCCGTCGTACTTGCGCAAGCGCCCTGCTCCGTCTTACGGCGTCTTAGGTCACGTGTCCTGTCACAACGTAATCTGTAGCGAGTTTAACATTTTTGACCCATCCCAAAATAAATTTTGCTAAAAGGCACAGTGCCGCTCAAGAAGTTTTTACTTCAAAAATACTCGAAATAACAATTAATAGTATTAAATCAAACATCACACCTAAAATTTCATCGAATTACAAAGCCCGCATACGAGACGCCAATAGAAGCACTCTCTAATGAAACTTTAACTGTCAACTATCCAGAGCTAGAGTTTGGTGTTGCGTGTGTGTCAAAACTTCTGACACTTTATTAACAATGTTGCCAACTAAAATTGGTCTGCCGTTACTTTTTATATTTTGAATTTATACGACACGTGTAATAATTTCAAACAAGTTTACAAAACTACACTAGCAGTAGATATATAATTTTGATTACAATTGCTCTCAGATGCAAGTGCCGACCAGTTTCGTCGTCACCACAAATAGCTTTTTAAAGCTGGATATTTACTTCTTCTTAGAAAGGATGCTACAATACCAAGCTGGTCAAACAGAAGTATTCATTCGTTTTAAAGTTATGTTGTCCCACGTATTTTACTCCTTAAGTCGCCTTTAAAGACACCCATGTGGTAATAAGGGGTGATGACAGTGTGTGTTTTAGACCTTCGTCACACGGGCATTCAGACATTTACACACAACGCCATCCAGTCCCAAACTAAGCAGAGATTGTACTATACGTACTAGACAATTGATATATATATTTTTTTTTTGTAAATATGTATATCTCATATATCGAAAACATTCAAACTCTGAAACATATATTTGCAGATTATACAAACTTTTGAATCTGAAACGTAAAAAAAACGATGTGCTATTTCAGATTATAGTCCATCTCTTTACCCAATATTAAAAACAAACATGAAGAATAAATGTTCATTCAAACTTCCTCATTTATAACAGTATAAAGACTATATCTCTATTTTTTTTATGGACTAGGGGGGCAAACGAGCAGCGGTATCGCCTGATGGTACGCGATGACCGTCGCCCATGGACACTCGCAAGACCAGAGGCATCACAAGTGGGTTGCTGGCCTGCGGGGGATGGGGAGGAGGATGGGGGGAGAGGATGGAGTTTGGGCCTCCAGTCTCCTCACTCACTCGTTGAAACACAGCTCAAGCGCTATTTCACACCGGTTTTCTGTGAGGCCATGTTATCACTCTGGTCGAGCCGGCCCATTCATACCGAAGCGTTCCCACGGTAGCTTGAGCTCTTTTGATTTTGATCCTTATGTAGAAATTTCTCTACAGCCTAAATCTCTGAATGTGTAATTGATGGAAAAATCCAATTTTATTCTATCTCAATGACTGACCTCAAAAGCTGTGGTACTTTGAAACTTGTTTATAAATGTTAGTATTATGAATATCCTCTGACGTCTATTCACAAATAAACATTCAAATTAAAAGGAATTCTGAAGAGATTTAACTTCGCCGTTTATGAATACACCGTTGAAATATAAGAAATACGTTTTCTTTCATTCCTTTTGTATTTTTAATACTCAGAATTCTTGCATAATTGGATTCTATTCTATTGAATTCTGGTCGGATATTGCTGTTTCGTATCTCTTAACTTAAGATTAAATTTATTTATGTTGTTATCTCTGGGGTTAGTTGTGTGTGTTAGCACGACTGTACATCACAAAATGGAGCTAACTGAATATATATAATAGCTGAATGGTTTTTTACAGGAAGATATTATCTGCAGTGCAGTAATCACAAATGGTACAATATAAACGACATTTTGCTAAACGAAAGAATCTTACAAAAAGACAGTATTATGTTGAATTACGCGTTTAATATAACTGTTTTAAATAAACTGCCTTTTTCTTTCATTTAAGCTTAATGAGGCTTCAAAATTATCCTAATTTTGAATTTGCAAAATAAACTGAGGAAAAAACCTAACTTATTGTACAATGACTGACCCAATTTTTGTCTGATTTCCATATTAAACGAAAACCGTATAATGTTGTTGATAACAGCTTTGATCGTATTAATTGTGTATGAATTTTATACTTGCTGACTGACAAAAGCAATAACACAAATTGACGTATTAATATTTGATACGACCACCACGTTATTTGAACTCTCGCATTCAGTTCCGCTGAGGGATCGTGTTTTATGACAATTTCATGTACTGTATTTTTTATTCTTCTATTAAGAGACTGGCGTTTTAGAAACAGTGTTTACAGTATAGTTACAAATATTAATGTTTTTGCTTTTTTTCCTAAAGGAATAGCATCCGCATTTTCCCAATTATAATTTGATTCTACTTTCATCATATAAGAGACCCTATGATGTATGGCGTTAAACCGTGTGCTGGTGGAATGAAAGTATAGGAAAATTTTAGGTACATTGAAAGGGAACCGTATCATTGTCATATGACAATAATTAACGAGTAAGTCTAACATGCTCTACTAGTGTTGTGAAACTAGAACTGAATGAATCTATGAACCTAATTGTTTTCCATAGACACTATTATTCGAGAATTGGGCCGTCAAATGTGATAGAAACCTGTGTATATATTTAGTAACTCCAGACAAGCGAAACCTTCAAGTATATCATTACAACAGACAGCTAACCTGAATAAATATTGAATGGATGTAGATATTTTACAATATTATTGATAACTAACTACCGTCTCTGAGGCATTTAGTGTCTTTTAGTCTCGAGAGGTCTAATTGGAACAGCTCCGGAGGCTCCCCGAGAGGTCTATTTATTTGAAGAGGGTACAAGGTTAAATTATAGATTTAATGGAAGGTCATGCTCGCTGGCCTAAGAATGTCAATGATTACTGTGGTACGTTATTTAATCATAAGAAGTCCTTGATATACTAACTGTGGTTTCAGAGTAGCGATGAAGTTGGTTGCCAGTTTGAACTGCAGTTAGTGCATTCGTCTGAAAAAATCTTTGCGTGATGATCACTATTATTTGTTCTATCACTAGGATTTTTTTTTATAACATAGATGGCAAATAAGCAAACGTATCACCTGATGGTAAGCGATTACCGCCGCCCATGGACACCCGCAACGCCAGAGGCGTCACAGGTGTGTTGTTGGCCTTTGAGGAACGGGAAGGGGTGGCGGGGTGGGGGAGGGTTTGGGTATCCTCACTCACTTGGTGAAACACAGCGCAAGGGCTATTTCACTTAATTTAATTACAATGTATATTAGGTATTCAGAAATATATCAGTATATTTATCAGCAGTAGTCTGTTTACAATAGCACAGATTATGCCTAGTTTTAGTTTAGACGACCGTGTGTGAGAATATTATTATATTATTATTGACGTGACGTCATGCTTGTTTATGTCTAAGATAATGAGTAGCAAAATGAAGTATATTTATAAATGACATGTATAATAACTGAGGTAAACTTATGGGTGGTACAGGGGTTGTTAGAGGGGAAAGACTGTAACTTTAACGGCACGTATTACAAGTGCCAGTTATTGGTATATGACATGACAGATGACGAGTAATATTGTATCGGTTCGCTAAGGGTCTATTCTGCTTGCTCAGTCATATAACTTCAACTTGACTTTCAATTTGAGACTTATGACTTATATTCTTTTACAAATGAGGATATGTGACAAAAATTTACCTTCTTTTCATCGCGTCAATCATCGAAAACCTTAGACAGTCTACTGTTGGATATGTTACCGTCAGATTGTCAAAACGGTCAGATTGTAATCTACCTCGCGAGATTGCAAACATTCGGTATCGACGAATAGCAAGTCACGCGCTGATTAGTTGAACAGCATATTATTTGACTGTAAATCGGTACTTAATCGCGATAATATCTCCAAGGTACAATACCTTTTTTTAGTTGCCCGACGTTTCGATCGAATTGCGCCGATTGAAACGGTCACGGGTAGACTAACCTAACTAACCAAAAAAGGTATTGCACCGTGGAGATATTATCGCGATTAAGTCCCGATTTACAGTCGAATAATATGTGTAGTCGCGAAAGTTTAAAAACAATTATGAACAGCATATGTCCCGCGTCGCCATATTTGTTTGTTAATTCGTTTTTGTTGCCGAATGTAAAGTATTGTTGTGATTGTAAATTGATTTTAATGTTAAAAATACTTCACAGCTTTAGAATTAGTTACATAAAATTGTTGTGAAAGTAAAATTAATTTGTGATCAATAATATAATAGATTTAACCTAACATAACCGAACTCTATGGCTATTGAACAGCCTACTCTAAAACCGAGCAATCAGGGTCTGTCGACAATTTGACGCGTGTGCATTATATCGTAGTTAACAATCTATCGATCGACGGTTTTTACAATCTTACGGTGACAGATATAAGTCTCTTTATAAAGGAGGTTTTGGCTTACTGTACCACGTTGGCAAGATGGGTTGCTTTAGGTTTCGTTTCAAGTTTTTCTTTCTCTTTGCACTGATGTTGTCGTGTGTAGTGTGCTCTCTTAGTTGCCTCTTAATATCCATGAGATGAACAAGAGTAACGATACTCCGCCTTCCTTATCCATCACAACACGGAGAGCTTTTACTTCTTAATATACAGGATGTCCCAAAATTCAACGATAAGCGGGCGCCTAAAGGTTGACCTGCTAATGAGTACATAAGGAAAAATATTAAAAAAAATATACCTAGTTTTTTTTTAGTTACAAGAAAAATTTACAATTTCTTTGAAAATTTATACCTTTCATGATATTTTGATTTTTTACAAGACCATGAGTCAAAGTACACTAAGAGTAAAAATATTTCATAATTTTAGGAGAAAAAAATGATTTTGAACGTTTTTTGTGTAAAAACTGCGGGCAATTTGGTGTTTTTCAGAGTTGTGGTGAATAGTAGCACTATGTAGGTATAAGATAAAAAAATAATCTTAAGCATATTTGAAAAATTGTCATCGTGGTCGTTCAAAATATCATGAAGGGTGTAAATTTTCAAAGAAATTCTAAATTTTTCTTGTAACAAAAAAAAAACTAGGTATATTATTATTTTTTTTCCTTATGTACTCATGAGCAGGTGTACCTTGTGGCGCCCGCTTATCGTGGAATTTTGGGACAAATGGTATAATATCACAATGCAAATGAAACACTATGAGCTTTATTTAACGACTAGGCGACTGCGTAGACTAATAGTAAAGGTCTCGACTTTAGTTTAATATGAATAGTTTTTATAAGTGCAACTTATTGGATTTAGTAAATAACATCTGTTTCACCTTATCGCATCTATGTGTGTATGTATAGTATAAATTAAAACTAATTATTGCAGTAATATTTTAAGAAACCTACATAAAAAGGGCAATTCTTCAAGTTTTACCTCAGGTGAGATACACCTTTTCTCTATATCTAAAACATAGTCTAGTGAAGTATATACAATAAAGTATATTCTTAATCATTTTCCAATACACTAAAAATATAACCAAGCCTTACTTTAGTTAGGACCTATAAAGGAATATATACGACCAATGAGAAAAAATTACGTCACAATATAATAAAAATATATATGGTTTAATATCATACTATGCCAGGCCATTGAATTTTGTAAAATAATAGGTTTAAATAGATTACAGAAGGCAGATGATGACGGGTCCAAAAGGCAAGTAAATTAAGAGCTTAAGTGTTTCATACGCAAGCAATCATTTATTTGAGATATATTTACAAATGTTAACGTCTTAAAGTCTGGTTCACGTCCCTTTTTACAAACATATAAATGATGGTTCATCGGGTTCATATATTCTAATTTGGACGCCAATGAAATTTCCGAAACTCCGGAAACTGGGTTTGTGTACAACTCGTTTACAATCTTCGAATTCTTCGGATCATTTAAATGTAATTTTCAGGGTTACCCTCGTGTGACTCGCAAATTGCTGACCTTTTGCAAATTAATTAAAAATATTTTAAGCTAATTAAACTTAATTAAGTAGGTTAATACTTTGTGCACTAGTAAAATGAATAGGTTCACTAATTCTCCGGGTTACTGGGGCGTTTTAAAAATACTGGTTAAACGCTAAAGATGCATAGCATAGTCAAATGTGAAGAATCATGACTGTATTATGTTGTATCTTACGTAGTTACTACATTCATTAAGAAATAAACACAATGATAAGGAATCTTTCAATAGTAAACTCAGATTTTAGTATCCGAGTTGAAAATATATAGTATCTTAAAAGCCATTTGAACAACAAAAGCCCTGTAATTGCTGTGTATTCGCGATGCGGTCGTGTTATAAGTGTGTGATACTGATCTCCTCGAATATTTTCCTCAACTCAGTTCTTTACTAATATACTTTGCAAATTATACAGTACTTTTGCTCTTTTCTAGATATTTAATTAACTCCCAAGCTTCGCACTACTTTAAGGGTGAGAATAAAATTATAGCTAATACAATGTTAATATGAAAATAGGCTTCAAAAAAATCCAGTAGAAGTTGCGTCTAATTTCTTTTACGTTTTTCATATGAATTATTCCACAGAAGACCAAGAAACATATTGTCGTGTCGTCCCCACATCATTTTCTAGTTCGCAAAACCTTTGTTATAGATCCAAAGCTTCCGAACAAGCCCGAATATGAAACCGCTGCGCCATTTAGCTTCTCACACAATTAAGCTGACAATAGCGTCCCTTGATTAAAAGGAGAGGGATTAAACTGTTCCGAGTCGTTTGATTTTCAGATTATGTGGATGAAGAGCGTTTGCTTGTGAACAAATCTTAAATGATTAAATACTGCACAAATGGTTGAATGCTTATTGTCCGCTGTCACCAAGTTTACGGTAATTGATAGACAGCGAACCATCTTTTATCCATCTTCGGCTAAAACTCTCTGACTCCGGCTAAGCATTCCATTACGTTTGAATTTTCGAGAATTAAATTACTTAGGCGGTTATTGTAGATTCATTAGTTGTGAAATTTTACAAAGAAAAATAAATTTGATGTAATTGACCAGAAGTACGAAAGTAGAATGGCTTATTATTTATTATGTGCTTAAAATAAAGCTTGATCTTGTGTCACAACCTACTAAATACATTTTAGGTGTGAATTTTTACATTTATTAAGGATTGCACTTCATTTATGGTACGTATAGAATAAAAATACATAGTGCGGAACATAGAACCTCCTTCTCTTTTGAAGTTCGTTAAAAAAATATAAAATTAAATCACTTATTCTAACGTGATCAATAGTCATAGATATTAGCTGCAAAAATGGCCACCTTTGAAGTGAAAGAGTTTTGGAGTGGAGGTCAGGTGGAATTACGACTTGCGCACGATGGCAAGAGCTGGAGAGGGCTAAAATTGATTAGAGTGGCTTATAATGGCAGAGTTCTATGTCGACCAGTGGACTGCAAGGTGATGACGAAAAGACGTACTTAGATTTGCTTGACGTTTCGAGTTGCGCTCTCTAGCTTCCACTTTGGAAGCATCCCTCGCGCAAGCTGTTCAGTTTAGAAAAAAAAATGTTAGAAACCTTAATATTATTTTTGAAGACCTATCCATAGATATCACACGTATCACGTATCGGCTTAATGCAAAAAAAAAAAATTGGGTTTCAGTTGTAATTATGGAGAACCACCAAAATTAATTGTTTTTTTCTATTTTTGTTTGAAAATCTTAATTAATGAATTAATACTCAAATAAAAAAAAATATAAAAAATTGTCGAATTAATAATCTCTTGAACTCCTCTCTCTAACCATTTTTAAAGTATCTTGGTAACACAGATGTAGTTTTTGTTTATTTATTTAAAACTAGCTGCTGCCCGCGGCTCCGCCCGCGTGTATGTCGGTTATCGTGGCAAATAGTAGTCTATGTGTTATTCTGATGTATAAGTTAAATTCCTGTAGTGTCATTCAAATCCGTTCAGTAGTTTTTGCGTGCAATTTCACTGATATGTCCACATATTGTGACAGTGTTACCTTTATTTAAAGAGCTTCGCTGTATACTATGTTATGTGTAATGCCATTGGAACAATATACGAACATATTAGCATTGTCGCTCACCCTCGACAGAGCCACATAGAGCTTTCCGTTGCTGAAACAGTTCGTCTATGCCTGCGGTGCGCAACGTCTGACCTTATGTCTTGTTTATCGTCATCGCAAAGCATAGACTCACAGACTCACCAAAAACTGCACGCGTTTAAAGAGGAAAGGGAAATAAACTATGGATTGGGGTCATCCTTTAAGATAATAGTCTAAAAAGACATATTTCACTATAAATCAAACAAAATAATTTAAGTTTCTCGCAGATTGCACGAAATAAAACTAACAATTTTTTTGAAATTTTGTCTTCGACATAAACGTCTTGTGATTGGTTGCAACTCTGGTGACGTCACATGCTAATAAACGAAAGATTCCTCTATTGAATAATGTTTGCGTTTTATGTTTTCGGAGTGGTAATAATCGATCTGTGAGCTATTTCTGCAGGACTTTTTTTAATAAACTATTTAATAAGTGGTTCGAAACAAAAAGGAACCAAATTTTGTGCGTGCCGATTACATCAACCTACATAAGATAGACGCTTTTATAGTTGCACTTTTCTATCTATACAAATAAATAAAATTGGAGTGTGTTTGAATATTAAAATAACCGCTTTTTACTAAATGCCTATGTATATATATACACAGTACATATACCAAAAATGTAGTTAAAAATGTTTTTGTCTGTCTGTTTGCTTCTTCCGGGTAATCTCTGGAACGGCTGGACGGATTTTGACGGAACTTTCACTGGCAGGTAGCTGATGATCCAGGAAGTAACTGTGGCTACTTTTTTTAGACTAACTTTATTCCGCGGCGTTACTCGTGGTAGAATAGAATAGAATAGAATAGAATAGAAAACTCTTTATTTGCACACTTTATTACCTTGGTACAACAATAACTGCGGGTAACACCGCGGGGTTCAGCTAGTACATAATAATAACATTGATAACTATGCTGCAGAACTGAAAAATGTTAAAGCAGCTGTGTTGCACTTGCATAAGTACAACATAAAAATTGTTTCTGTAATAACCTCTGGAAAAAATTCATTCATTATTTTTGTAAAATCTAATTTACTTTATGTTATCTTATTTACTTTTGAAATAGTACAAAGCGTGGTATTTAAAGATGTTATCTGACCCGACGAACTTCGTACCACCATATTTTTCTTTCGTTACCAGCTACCCATGAGTAAGGTGTAGTCACGGACAAAAAAACCTTTTTTCTTCATTTTTTATTTTTTCTTGTACACACACCTTGTCCTAAGAATAATTAACACATAAAAAAAAAAATTTGGTGTAGCCGATCGAAAGTTACGCGCATACATACATTTCGGCGTAACGCCGCGGGACAAAGTTAGTCTAAATAAAGTGGCCTAAGTTACTCCCTGGATCATCAGCTACCTGCCAGTGAAAGTCCCGTCAAAATCGGTCCAGCCGTTCCAGAGAATACCCGGAACAAACAGACAAACAGACAGACTGACAAAAAAATTTTTAACTACATTTTTGGTATATGTACCGTGTATACGTACATATGCATTTAGTAAAAAGCGGTTATTTTGATTTTACAAAGAGACACTCCAATTTTATTTATTTGTACCTATAGATGTATAGATTTGTTCACTGTGGCACTACAAACCATTTATTCGACATTTTAATTAATATAAAATTGGAGAAAACTGATAAAATTAACTTAAACCGCGCTGTTTTGTTTTGTTGTGGCTAGAGTGTGACGTCACGCGTCTCATGTGACCAGCGCCATTACAGAAATATCGTTTTTGGTTGTCAAGCTTGAACTTTATCTTAAATTTAAATTCATAATTAATCATAATACAGTAGAAATTCTGCAAAAAATTTGATTCGGTAAGTAGTCGTTTCACCACCCGATGAATGAAGCAATATTCTGTATTGCACAATAATAATATTCTGTACAATATTATGTATTCTGGTCAAAGACCAGGCAGGCATGCGACATAATAATTATCTTATTGTTTAAAGCTGTGCCGTCCGCGTGGATCTCCTTTTACAATAATGTTTTTTTTTTAACTATAGACTATTAAAGTACAATTTAATAAATAAATATGACGCTGCCTCTTAAAAATCTATTTAAGACCGAAGAGTAATTTTTACTACATCGCATCGTCACTACACTTGTTCAAAGTGGACGCTTCCGGTACTTACCTATGCATAAAGATTTGTGGAACTACTGACCCAGGAAAAAGCGACGTACAACTGCCCATGTGAAAAACATCTGAGACTAAGATCTACTCCAGCAACACGGAAAGTCTGAAGATGAGATTTATTAATTGTCATTGCATAAATTTACTTATTTGAAATTATACTTATTAATTTTACAACTATAAATATACAGAAAAGAAGGAGAAACAAACAAAAACACTAAACAAACTAATTATATTATTATCTAATACCTACTTTAAACTGATATCTAAAAACTACGTCTTATGTATTTTTTAAATCTAAAACGCGCTTATTCCCAGTCAATAAGAACCACGTTCGTTCGCATTAACAGTGACAATTCGAGTGAAGTCACCGCGTGAGCGGCGTGAGCGCTCCCGCCTTTTTGTAGATTCAGCGGATGGCCGTTTCGCGTGTTAAAGAAAAATCAACCGTAATGACGTACTTATACTGGTGCGGCGAGATTTGGCAGTTTTATTTCATCTATATCTTGTGTGTTTATTAATTATAATTTTATAATTCTATATTTTATTAAAAAAGATATTTAAGTGTATAGTGATAAGGATATATCCATGTGAAATACAATATATTTAAGTATTTAATACACCTTGAAGAAATGCCTAACGCTTAAACACGTTATTGTGGCTAATTTATAAAAGATAGAAGTATACTATTGAGGACTTTTTTGTAGATCTTTTGAAGACCATCATCTTTGTAATACATATTTTTGGTGTATGATCAACGTATGCGAGGATAAGAGCTCGAAAGCGAAAATTTTCATCCGACTTGCTTCAAATTTATCGTCACTGCTCAGCTCCTATGCATCTTAGCGTTATGTTATATAGCCTATAACCTGCCCAGGAGTATGTGCTATAATCGTACAAAGTTTGGTTAAAATCCCTTCAGTAGTTTTTGATCCATGCGTGCACATACAGACAGACAGACAGACAGACAGACAGACAGACAGACAGACAGACAAAAAACTTACTGATTACATTTTTGGCATCAGTATCGATAACCATTCATCCCCCAATAATAATTTTTAATATATATTCAATGTACAGAATTGACCTCTCTACAGTTTTATTATAAGTAAGTATATATAGATTCTGTGAAAATGAAAAGTATTAAGTCGTATATATTCTAAATACCGTAGCATTTATGTAAGATACTTTCACGTTATAATTCGACTACCGCCCAAGCTGTGTGATCGCAAAGTTGTAGGTTGTTTATCTTATCCCAGATAGTTTAGAAAGTTCGGGTCTCGTTAGTTTTCGTGATATATCCTTTTCAGGGTCGTTTCTTTCGAGACTTTATTTTGGTTAATCTGTGTACCTACAAGTGAAAGTTTTGTCCGTTGGTAGCATTTATCTATATGTATTTGGGGTAAGACATGCTTAAGTAGGTTTGAGTGTTTGCTTAAGAACTTAACCTTTTTAGGGATTAAAGGTAGATACAAGAAAGCATTACAATAGTGGTTATTTATTTATTGATAGAATTAGTTACAGTGTTTTAACTTCATCAATATACCTACTCCTAAGATTTTCAGGGTTTATAGTTTGATTCAGATGATTGTAAATATTGTATTATCTATGCAAATAAATAAAATTGGAGTGTCTGTTTGTAATATTATAATAACCACTTTTTACTAAATGCAAATGTATATATACAAGATACACATGCCAAAAATGTATTTAAAACATTTTTGACGGTCTGTCAGTCTATCTGTCTGTCTGTTTGTTCTGGGTAATCTCTAAAACGGTTAGACCGATTTTGACGAGACTTTCACTACCAGGTAGCTGATGATCCAGGGAGTAACTTAGGCTACTTATTTTAGACTAACTTTGTCCCACTGCGTTACTCGCGGTACGGCGATTACCGCGGGTAACACCGCGGGGTTCAGCTAGTGTAATATATAATATGACTACAAACATCATCCAAAGTATTAGAAGTAATTTGTTTAATTCTTGGTTTAGTGTAAGGTTTAAGTGATATATGTTTATATCTTTACATAGTAAAAAATATATATATATAGGGTCGAATTGAGAAACCTCCTCCTTTTTTGAAGTCGGTTAAAAATAAAGTCGCTTCCGCCACCTGTTCATGTAGATATTGTAAATTATTTAAGGAATTTTAATTGCTTTTTTGCAGTAGATAGAGTAATAGAAAAATACGTTTCTTATCTTTAATATATGCATATTATAGTAGAAGAAATCTTTCTTTTCTTTCGTGCGGAGCCGGGCCGGGTCGCTGGTTAAAAGTAAATGTTGAACATATGACTAGATTAAAATACCTATTACCTCCTTGGAAATTGTTAAGTACCTCACTTAATTGGCCATATGTTAACAAAACATCACAGGAGCTGTGTTAATTACAGTGTTTGTTAGCTAAGAAGAAAGGGAGGCGATAACTGTGGAGTATCATTATAATCACAAATTTTAACGAAAAGAAAACTGACTTCAAGCACTGGACTAAATTGAAATGGGATCACACGGGAAGCACCAACTTTCAAATAAAAAAAGAATCATCAAAATCGGTTCACCCAGTCGAAAGTTAGCAGAAAAAAAAAATTCCGTCGAATTAATAACCAAGGTGGTTATCAACTCGAAGTTTTTTTTTTTTTTTTAATCGGTTGAAATGGGTCAAACCTCTCAATTTTTAGATTGTTGATAAATAAATTACGCAGACATGATTTGTGATAACTTTAAAAACTAGCACCAAATTCAATATGCTTGGATTTCGTACGATGAGGTGATTGAAATGACGAGCACTCATAGCTGGGTTGCACTCGGTGATTAGAAAGAACCACCGAGGGTAAGCTACGACGAAATGTTTCTATTATAAATTTCTACTTATATCTATAAATTTCTATTTATTTCTACTTACTTGTTCTGCTATCTATGAAAACGTATTAAATTTATGTAATGGAACCAATATTACTGTAAATTTTCCTACAAAATAAAATAAAACAAAAATAAAAAGTAGTCTAGACAAAAAGTTTATCTATTGCTGTCAATTTCTTAGTGTAAGACATTATCGCATATGTATTAAAAACCTTTTTTATCATTTCTATCTATATGACCAAAGTACGCCGCTTTTCATTTTTTGATTGTTACTACCACCTCTAAATCTTTATTCATTATTTCTAGCAAACATACATATGCATTCAGTAAAAAGCGGTTATTTTAATATTACAAACAGACACTCCAATTTTATTTATTTGTATAGATATGTATAGATTATACGTGTATGTATACAGATGTTATTTAACAAGCAGGTAGAAAGTTTTTGTTATAATTAGTAATTTCCTGTCGTCTCGTATACTGCGTGTGCAGAAACTTTTCACAACTGAATCATGAACACCCGGCCGCTCATTAGCGGAATTTCTTTGTAGATAGGTGTGTCAACAAATATTTAAGTATCTGTGCCCCATAAGTTAACTTTTTCACTACACATAGTTATGACAAAATATGATTAATATAGAACTGTTTAACTCTTTCTGGATGAAGGTGTAAGTGTATACTTGTAATACATTGATGTATATCTAGTTAAACAACACATTTCTTGATACTTAAATAGTTTACGAGACAATTTTCAGCAAATACTTTTTAGTTAATAACGTAATCTACATATTACTTTTGTTTTTTAAATTTTCATAAAGTCTGTAGCTCTAATGCTATTTTAGTATATAACTTACGTCGTCGTCGAGAGAATCAAATGGAACTTGAGGTATGAGAATTAAACTGCAATCAGCACAATCTCAAAACCTTAGATCTTCTTAAATAATTTAAAACCTACCGATATTGCATTCAGCCTATCTATTCAAATACACAAAGGTAGTAAAAAGTTAATGAACAAAAGATAATCATTTATAAAGTGTCATTCAAAGTAATTGAAACTGTATAAAATGAAAATTGATTAATGCTTCTGATGTAAACGAGGGGTTAAAAAGGTGAAATGTGAAAAATGCGAGTAAGAGATTGTTAACAATTGATGTCAGATTTTGTCACTTTTAACATGAAATGTTCAGCGACAATGTTTGTCGTCAATCGTCGTTGTGGGACATTGGTTTTACGGGATATTAGAATGTAACCTATTTTATATTTTTTTTTTGATAGCCTACCAAAGTGACTCTGCACAGCTTGATGTAAAGCTTGAATAGAATTCAACAGTGGGGGCCACCATACTCACTGCGAACACAGACAATGCAGTATAGCGTCCCACACTATAGCGGCTTAGTGAGATGCTTTTTCACGCCCGGTTTTAAGGAACTTTTGCATAATTTGAAAATATTAAACTTGTATAGTTCAGTAAGAATGAAGGAACTTTGAGAACGGTACTAAATAATAACTTTTATCTTCTCCCATACTTACTAGGAAAAGTCCTGTGTCGCGGGTCACTTTACAAACATACAAAAAACAGACAAAAGAACTACCAGACTACCAGATAATAATAATATGTGGATCACTTAATATGTTGTCCGATGTTGAGATTTGAGTTCATAACATTTAGCGCAGTAGAGGCGAGGCGATCGCCTATACACTACGCCAGGCGTGCATTATGTACACCACTTTATATACACTTTATAGTTCACCAGAACAAAACTAAACTGTATACGACGTACAATAGAAAATGTTAAATACAAAGGCGAGCTTAACTTTGCTGACCTTTCAGCTAAGTTTTACCTGCACACCTTTCGAATAAAAGGAGTAAGTGTAAGCTTTAATAACAGAATAACAATTTGAAGGAAAGTTAAGTCTAAGTTGAATAAACTTTAAAATAGATACTAATATAAAAAGCCTGAACTGAAGTAAGTACATAAGTGAAGTAGTTCATATATCATCCATACCATAATCGATTAACATAATACGTTATTATAATATGACGTATCTATCAAACGTCTCTAACGGTTAATGACCCTGGCTGCTAAGCTGGATGTCGTGGATTCATTTCTAATCCAAAACAAATAATTATGTAGTGATTGAATTGAATTGAAACTCGCGGGCTTGGTTTCCGCAACTCGACGTCTTGTTGCGCCTATTTTGCGTGGTGGGTCGGCACTAGTGATGCCAACCCAATTCTTCCAGGAAGCCTAGCAGACCCCTTGCGTTGCCGACGACTTCCTGAAGTGACCTCGGCGTATGTAGTGAAAACGATAATCGATTCTTAATTTTAGCGGTATTTATGTTTAGTCTAATTATTTCTATTAGCATTGTGATTTGTATTGCTTGTATTTGCTTTGCTTTGTATTTGCTTCGTGGTGATTACCATACCACAGTTGATTGTAATATACAAGTTCTGCTTAGTTTCGAAAGTATTCAGATAATCGCTGGTGAAATGAAATGACTTACTCTACAATCAGTTTACCTGAACACTTTTGTATGTTAAGTCTTTTTGAGTTTGGCATTTCCTAAGTCCTTGAAGTCCAGTCATTCTTCTTCGAACAGTAGTACTACTAGTACCTACTATTCTCTCAGTAAAAAAAAACAATAATTATGATTTGAGTCACAACTATCATAGTTTAGATAAACGTTTTACATGTAAAGAAAAACAATTAAGAGAAAGCCAACGTAAAACTTTTACTAATTACAATTTTATAAAATAAACTTTTATTACAATGATATAATTTGATTCAGTTTTGTGGCATATGGTAGTTCCTATGGGAAGCATAATATATTATGTGCTGATTTAGTTTAACGAATTATTCTCATACGAGTAACTACAATTAAAATTAATAGTTCAGGTAAGGTCCAACTGCATTTATTATAATATTACTTTACAGGTTTAATCACCCAACCGAGAGTGATTTTGTGTTAATAATTTTTAAACGAGTTTTCGCTGCTGCATAATAATCTGTTATTAATACGTAAAGCAAAAATTTTAACCTATAAATATTGAAATTAATAAACAACTGGTCTCTAACAAAGACTTAGATTACTTTATAACTATTAAAAATGACTGCTTATTAACTACGCCACACAAAATGTTACGTGTTAAATGCTCATAAAAAATGATGCTGCTAAGTTTGCTTGCTTAACTTATCTTATAGCTTATAGAGTAGCATTACTTTTCTAAATATTAATAAACTTGTATTTAATAAACATAAATTCACGGATTCGACGACGGAGGGCGTGCGCCGCTGAGCCAGTCAGTCTGTGACCACGCAACCTGGTCCTTTACCTTTTAATAAGTGATCGCATTAATTACCGTAAAAATAATTATTAATATATCTACTCTTCATATAATAATTTTATATTTAAAAAAAATACAGCATTTTGACGTTACAAATAAACAATACAATCATTTTAGATAGATTAAACTTTAGATGGAATAAAATCATGTGTAAACATGTTAAACAGTAAAATGAAATCACTTTTCTAACATACACAATACCTTATACAGTTGTTTAAGTGCAATATCAAAGAAAAGTTTTGCTCATATATGACGCAAATGTAAATAAATGTTGCGTTCAGCATCTTAGAGTTCGTTTACAACTTGTACAGTTAACGTTACTTGTAGTGGGTTCGTTATTGGCATACGTTTTCATATTTCCCTCCACTTTTGTTATCATGCAGACGGTTATTTCTTTTGTAACGACTTCTATCTACCAGCATTACATAATATGAGCATAAAGTCTAATAATTTATGTTTTTTATACATTTTTGTAGTTACGCATGAAGTCTATTATGATATTTTAAGGTTTGTTGTGAATAATAAAATTGCTTTAAATTCAAAATAAAAGTTTCAAAACTGAAGATATCCTTTCGCGTTCCTCACACACTGAGATCTCATTAATTTTAAGCCTGGACAGAGATAACAGAAAAAAAATATGGACTGCATAATAGAGGATATGGCCAGAAAGGGAGTAAGCAGTAAACTGACGAGTGATAGAGGGGAATGGAGGAGAAAAACTCATTGCACCGACCCTAAACAAAGTTGGGAAGAGGGTAGGGAGATGATGTAAGATACCATAATAACATTTACTACGATTCTCTCAGACAGGTTGCGCTTTTCCATCTTTTATCAGTTCATACATGTTCGCCGACGACGGGTGCTTCAGATGAGGTCCTTCTACAGTGTACTAGTAATCTGATTGGTGGGATAACCAGTCAATGACCGTAGAAGTCACAAATCAAGGACATTGCAACTTCCAAGAGAACTGAACAAATTCAAAGGTATGTATATATACATATGATACTTTTTAAACGATCGTAATATCGTTCGTATTCTCTTCGACCAGCGGGTCGCCTGTCTCAGGCGAGTAAAAATATTAAGTACTAGTTGTTGCCCGCGGCTTCGCCCACGTGTATATCAAGTATCGCCGCAAATAGTAGCCTATATGTTGTTCTGATGAGCTATATTACTGTAAAGTTTCATCCAAATCTGTTTAGTAGTTTTTGCGCTAAAGAATAACAAACATCCATCCATCCATACTTACAAACTTTTGCGTTCAAAATATTAGTAGGAATTGAATAAAATAATGTGTAACATAATTACACATTATTTTAATAGATGATGTTAACCGTGAATGTATTTAATTAAGTTCTCAATACTGCCTAAAGATGCTACAAATTACAATTTCTTTTTAAAAATAATTGTTTTAGAACTGTAAGGAAATATTTATTTGAAATGAAGTTTTGTATTGATGTAGCAAAAAACCACCACCCTCGTCTTTCAAGCTTTATAAATAATACTTTTTCTTTCTCGACAAAATGTTATACTGAATGCACAGCATACCTAGTTTCCCAAGAATTCGCGACGTAGAATTTGACGGAGGACGTCAATTAACCTTTTTACCCAGCGTTGGTAACTTTATATTTTCTTATCAAAATAATACAGACATCGTTTGCTTGGGCACAGGTGTTTTCATGTTTTTTACACTTTTTTCCTTTATTATTGTCGGTGCCCGTGTAAAAAATGGTTTTTAATTATAAACTGTAAATACGTAGAGTAATTTAGATTCTATTTTCTTTTTGTAAATTGTATAATTAAGCAGAAACACGTCGTATGTGCACATAAAAAAAACAACTAATTTAATATTTGAATGTACTTGACAAACGCCATTGTAAGGTCTTACTTCGGCACAAATGAGCCTCAAACTAAGCATACCTTGTACTATGAGTAGTGGACAACTAAAATAAATACACATCCATCTACCTTTTTTGTAAATATATATATTATACATACATAACTATATATATATTGAAAACATTCAAACTTTAATTAGAAATCTACTCCAGTGAATCTAATACAAAACCAACTGAGTAATTACAATCGTTAGCGCAATCGATCGGAACCTAGCCTCCAAACCCTTGTGTTCCTATTCAAATTAAATTTATAAATACTTATCATTGTCTGCCGTTGGCCTAAACGAGATTAAAGTAAATTCTGGGATCATGTTTTGTCTTCGCAGTTGTCACTAATAGGTGTCATTAATTTACCTAGACCTTATTCAAATAATTGGATTCACTAAGAATTGGTTATTTATGTTCTTATCTGCAGAGGTTGATTATACACTTTCAGAGTGGATTATTATACGATACTAGCTCTTTCCCGCGGCTGCGCTCGCGTTTGTGACAAATTTCATTGAAATCGGTGCAGGAGTCGAACCGTATAAGCGTTTTAGACAGTTACTTTCGGATTAATAACACTAGTATAATAGTAGTAAATCCTAAAAATCCTCTATAATTTGGTTTCTACCAATTGCATCCTGAATAAATATTGATGCATTGTACGCCCCCTTTTTTAATCTTAAGTTTATAATACCCCTCCGCTTTTTTACATTAAAGTTTGTTTATCAATTAACAAATTAATAAGGATAGTATCTATTTGTTTGAGTTAGCAAATTGTACATATAAAAAAGTTTTAATATTTATTTTAAGCTTGTATTTCGTGTTCAAAGAACTAAGTTACGAACTGTGCAATGCTACCACTGTTTCGAAACCCACTACATATTTAATTAAGCTGCAAATAATCTAGTGCTCCAAGAACTTCAAACTGAGCTACTTGAGAACCACTCATCTTGTAATGTTTAACTATGAAATTTTAAAATATTTTGAGAGCTATGCGATCTATCTACAACTTATTCTTTACAGAAACTATTTGTTAGAGCTAAACTCATAAATTCATATGAGTTTGTCAACCACTACATATTTATGAAGGCAAACTAGCTTTAAACTTTGTAGTTTGACTTACAAGTATATCATAGAGCCTGCGTTCGAAACAGTAGTTTAGTCCTAGCATACTTTCCAAAAAATAAGCACATTGACCTAAAATTTTAAATTTGTATCACAGTCATGTCAATTTTGAAAACACTAATTTAAGAAGAAAGAATGAATTGGTGACATAGACTTGAAATACTACGTTTATATGGTATTTACTTAAAGTAGTTTAGATGAGTAATGCATATTTCATATGACAGTACCTGGACGACCGAGTTCTGCTTAGTGTTTTTTTGTAAAATTTTCTAAAATTGAATACTAGCTAGATCGATTTATCGTTTCCGAAACCTCCTTCCTACTGAGTTTCATGAAAATCGTTAGAGCCGTTTCCGGTATTCAGACTAAATAAAAACACGAAGTGTTCGTTTAAGGGTATTAGATAAATTTGCAAAACTATGAAATTTAGTGCTGAGAAACAATTGCGACGCCATATACGTAAACGACGTGTGCAACTTCCTTATGTTATGATGAAGGGTCTTTTAGAAAACAATTTCCTTCGAGAGAAACGACATAAGAATGGAGTAAAAGAATCAAGGGAAATAAATGAAAAGGAAAATAAGTAGGTATACTTTTGTCGACGCGCATTATGTAAGTGTAAAAGTGAGATGTTGTTTGTTTTCACTTTACTTGTATCTAAGATGCTGGTTGGCATTTAATTTTGGTAGATAGGTACAAGTCACTTACTAATAGATGAGATTCAGTAGCACGATGCCTACTATCGCACTTAGTTGCCTTCACAATAATTTTAAACAGTGAGTAGCATCGTGCCGATTTTATCTGTGTGATCATTTGGCCAAACATCATAATTATCAAAACCGTTAAACTGTGGTTCATCAAGCACCATAGAGCTTAGAGCCATGCTTTGTCACGCATGGACGGGCTCGACCAGAGATGCCACGGCCAGAAAAACTGGTTTAAGCAATACTTTCGTTATTTTGGAGAGTCCAGCAATGCATTTGCGACTCTTAAGTAACAAATGTCCTTGTTAGAACTCATATTCTTTTAAAAAAACTGTATTTATTTCCATAAATGAGAGTTTTCACAAGTCACACTGATTTCAGTATAAACGGGCCGTCTCGAACGGGGTAGTACTAACTCTCACTGAAGGCTAACATAAAATAACAGCATTCGAGCTGTCGTGTTTTGTTGGATGAATTATCATGCTTCATTGTTATTTTGTCTGGAATTGCAATGAGTACGGTGGCCACCACTCTTGAACTTTGCTCATCAGGCACAGTAGAGCCACTTTGACAGGTCTACACATAAAAAAGAAATTTTTGCTGTTGATTCAAACGTACTGAAAATATTACACTTCACACAAAATATTACGTTATAATCCATACATGCGTATTATTAAAACGTTTAACCTCGATTTCTAATAACATACTTATCCAGTAAATAAAAATACCATAACTGGATCCAAGTCTCTTTAAAGTGCAATCTTTAAGCTAGAGCGTAGCTATTGTAAATTACATATACAACCTGAATTTGACACTAGACTCTCTAGACTAGTTGTTGAAATAGTTCAAAGAAAATGAAACATATTTTCAGGTATATTGAAGTAGTCAACTTTTTCACAGGAGAGTCCCCGTTCCCGCAAAACTTTTGCAACATTTTCTCAACATTTTACATGCCATAACAGTCTTTAACGCAAATTCGATGGTATAGCGAAACTTTGAAACTAAAATATTTTTGTAATAATTAAATGATTAAACGGAAAACTTTAATCGAAGTGGGCCAACAACTGCTTTGTGAAACTTATAGTTAGTAATTCTCTTTGATGTTAATTTTGATGCAAATGGTTTTCTGCGTTTATCCATTGTTACATTTTTAGGAATACTTTATCATCCATTATCATTTTAGGTACTGGTTCAGCAGCGGCTTCAACTGCAAAATTCGTTGCACGTTTTTCACAAAATTAATGTCAAATTTAAATTGTAAGATTTTTACACAACAAATATACTGTGCAAATCAGGACAGTGGGCTGGACATGTCATCAGCCGATTAGTGTTAGAGTGGAGGCCGTTATTACGTAAAAGTAGTGTAGAACACCTTGCGGCACGAAGGACTGATGACTGGAGGAAAATGACTGGCAGCATATTGATCTGGACTAACCAAGCCTCGATGGTTAGCCCTCTCTAAGCCTTTCTTCAACGCTGGACGGCAATAAGCTAAAGTAAAGATAATCAGAAAGTAATGTGAAAATATCTATTGGTGTTTATTTCCCTGTTTTGTTTGAGATTTAATTTGAGATCGTAGTGTAAAAAACTCTTCTTTAAAATGCTTATGTAATACTTAAGGCATTTCTTGTTGATGAGTCCTTCCATTCCATAGAAAGAACATAATAAAACAATTTGCTTTGCGGTTTGTAATAAAAGTTCCAGGTATGAACTTAATATATTAACTTTTGATATTGATACACAGTTGTAACATTTAATACCATAAGTAATTTATTTTTCCTGCTTAAAGTTAGAATTATCCTCCCATTATTATTATTTATGTTACTACTATAATTTAAATGCCTAATGAACTTTTTTTTGTTGGTGAAAATATCAAATAAGAAAATTCTATTTGCACACAGTGTTAATAATTAATAAAACTCTGATCGAGCCGGTTCTTAGTCCACAGTCTTAGAAATCTAAAAGCATTTTTATTACTAAACTAGCTGAACACCGTGGGGTGTTACCCGCGGTTATTATTGTACCGCGAGTAACGCCGCGGGACAAAGTTAGTCTAAAAAAGATATTTCCTATTATCAGCTACCTGCCAGTGAAAGTCCCGGTAAAATCCGTCTAGCCGTTCCAGAGATTACCCGGAACAGACAGACAGATGGATAGACAGGCAAATTTTTTTTTAGCTTATTGTTGGTTTATGTACCGTGTGTGTGTGTACATACATATGCATTGATTAAAAAGCTGTTATTTTAACATTACAAACAGACACTCCAATTTTATTTATTTGTATAGATGAAGCAATGTTTTTCATCTTCAGCAAATAGATATCTAAAACGTTCCCATTCTAAAAAGTCTTTTTACATTTTGGTTTACGGATGTCAGCTTTGTCAGAACTTTTAGTCAACAACTTTGTCCCGAGCACCCGAAATTATAAACAATATTATCAAAGCAGCATTTGTCGGCAACTCGTCAACGCTACTAAAGTAAATAATATAAGTTACAAGTTATGTTAGACGATCATGAATGAGATTTTACCAAGAATGTTTTATACAAATCTTCGTCTTCGTACATGTTAAAGTATGTTCCCTTTGGGTACTCAATTGCCTTGATATTTAAAACCTATGCAGACAATTAACTTAGAAAGACTGAAAATATTAATTATTTTGCTATTACCTAACATAGGTACTAATTTATTCACTCAATAAGTTTGAAAAGTATCATCCATCATATTTCATAATTTTCTATTATTGACTATTGATAATTCCATAGATCCGTTTGGGAACTAAACAATTAAGCGGTATATGAATTCATCTAGAAATCAATTTAAATAAAGCTTATCATTCGAAATCGTCTTTAAAAATAAATTTTATCTAATAATAATATTACAGAAAAACCTTAGAGTTTATTCACCTATCGTAACTTTAAATATTCCAATTAACTGAAATGAACCTTTACATAATACGCTCGCTCTTTCGTAGAGCTGCCTTAAGCTTTTAATTTTGTCTTTTAATTTATCAAAAACCAATTATGGGTTTATAAAACTCTTTATATAGAAAACTAAGTTGGAAATATGAATTTATGGTTAGGATGTGCTAATAGAAATCAGGTGCAGAATTTTATTCACAAACTCTAGAAGAAAATGCACCAAGTTTTGAATCGACAGTTCATGCAACTGCGGTTTGCCAATAACCTTCGCCTTAGACTGAAATCTCAACTTTTTAATTTGGGAACTCGGACCAACTTTTCCATTAAAAATGGTTGAAGTGAAAAACTTTTATTTCGCTTTATACTTTTACCGGTTTTCACCGGAATCGGTTTTTTAAAGGGCGTTTAAGAAGCTTCATTGTGTATTATGTTTACAGTACTTTTATTTCCTGAGTGTGAAGCAAGTTTTGATTAAACTTAAAAAAAGGATAGGGTTTTTTACTTGATTGTATTTGTTATATTGACTGCCTCAGTGGCGCAGTGGTAGCGTACGCAACTGCTGATCTTGAGGTCTCGGGTTCGATTCCCGGGTCGGATCAAATGTTTGTATGATCTGCAAATATTTGTTTCGGAGTTTGAGTGTTTTCTATCTATAATATGTATGTAATAATAATAATAATAATAAATCTCTTTATTGTACACCTTATAGAAAATACAGTACAGCTTATACAGCTTATAGAAAATATAAGATAAACTTAAAAATAGGTACAAAAAAGTATGTACAAGTGGCGGCCTTATCGCTCCAAGGCAATATCTTACAGGCAACAATGTATTTACAAAAAAAAAAAGTATATAAGTATTAATATCAGTTGTCTAGTATCCATAATACAAGCTCTGCTTAGTTTGGGACTAGATGGCGTTGTGTGTTAGATGTTCGAAATATTTATTTATTTATTATTTATTATTTTGAAATAGTTAAGCATACCTATTATTTATTAAGTATTGTTTCAATTCAAAAAAATAACCACTAAATACTTGAACAATAGATAAAACAATTTTGAAACCTATTAAATGTAAATATTTTATTTAAGATTATTCGTCTCATTTATTTATTTTAATGTGAAAGTCGTGATAGTAGTAATTGGTTATCTGACTTTGACTATGTCGAGAGCATATAAGATGAATTATCTAAGAGATTGGTTGTGTTGTTATTGGCTTAGCTCATATATAACCTGGAAGGTGCTACGATACAAATTTAAAATGTAATCACCATTATTCTATCATCAAAACTCCCACAGTTTATATGGAGCTATTTCCTTCTACATGTTTAGGTGTTATCTCCTTTAACGTGCCCCAGAAATTGATCGTTGTAAATCGAATTGTATATCGGAACGAACATTTGAGAAGTTTCACAATTGTCGCGCAGAGCACGACCTCACACGTGACCGTTTAGCAAACTGCCGTGCCTCGCAAATGCCGATGTACCTACGACAATATATTTTTGAAAGTAGGCCACTTGATTGAGGTTGGTTAATATTGTAAAACGTACTTGTTATCTGTATCCATTACCCTTGTAAAACAACGTACGTAAATAAAGCTTCATGGTGATGCTGCGTAATTTGTCGATGTCATGGCTCCCCGTTTCCGCTCTCCGTCTGGCTTTTTAAAAAGACTCAAAGGTCAGGAAAAATATAGTCTAACCTCATTGTTTCAATGTAATAAACGTACCTAAATCAGATTTGGGACAAAATGTTCATACTTAATACTCATGTATTTTTATATTTATATAAAAATTAATAGACATAAAGCCGTACTTAGATGTTACGACATTAAGTTAATTTAAGCTACAAAAACGTTTATATACAGAGTTATTCGCAAAATTATATTACATTTTATAAAATTGTTGCGTCATATTTATAAAATGAGTTGAATAGTATGAGATCAAACCAAATTAGGAAGATTGACCTAATTATGACTATCGACTACCCCATGGTCACCTCTACACATAAGTACATTGTTGCCCTTCGAATATCCCCAGAATTAAGGGAACTTAAAATGCTGGAAACTTCCCATACCAGTATTTTATACCTATTTATGCCAATGCAAGACTATCTCATGGATGGTGATGAGCTGAATAAAACTAATAGGTGTATCTTTATATTAATCATCGTCATCTTCTTAGCCTATATAATTCCCAAGATTAATTGGGGTCGGCTAATAAGTAAACCGATTTCCCTGAATATCAGTTTTTCCACGGAGTGACTGGCATCGGACCTTCGCAACCCTGAGGGTGAACTAAATTCGAACGTTGAACTAGTTATCAGTATATTTGAGGGCACTGACTTCCTAATAACGATTGCCATAGGTGTTCATGAAACCGAACACCAGTTTTTTGTTAGAGTAACCCAACAGAAGTTCGACCCAGTAATCGAATTCAAGACCTCTTGATCGGTAGTAGCTTGAGCTAACCGTTAGACCAACGAGACAGTTTCTCTTATATTGAACATGGTAAAATATAATACTGTAAAAGACGTGAGTTGTTTATCCAAGCTACAAGTTTGCTTGATGTAAAAGATAAACAGTAAACCCTATGTCATGTCCCTTTAGAAACATGTTTCTATGATAAATTGTGTGGATCCTGAGCGTCAATCACTAGATGTTAAAATATAGTGTTATAAACAAGACAGTAATATATGTACTGAGTTTGGTCAGGTCCTTAGTTCCTTTTGTTACTTACAACAGCTAACATACCTGCAACCGGGATTAAAATTAAAGATAGTTGGAATGCTGGAAATGTTAAATGAAGTGTTGAAAATTACATGACGTTCTTGAATTAAAACTCGTTGCTTTGGTACTCTTTATGGAGATGTTAAAATAATTTATATTAGTAATGCTCACAATGGTCGTTTTAGATAAGTATAATATGAAATAGCCGAACTATGTTTTTCATATAAATAAGGTGAAAAATACCCCATTATATCAGAGTGAAGCAAAGTATCAGTCTTGTAGTAATTCATTTTATACAAAAAGGATATTAGCGGTTCGCAGTTATTAACACTAAGACACATACATTTTACCTTGGGAGAGCCACGCTTCGGCATGAATGAGCCGGCTCGACCGGCGTGATAAAACGGCTTTACAGATAACCGGTCTGAAGTAGCATCTTCTCTTTATTTCACCGAGTGAGTGAGGATACCAGAGGCCCATACCCAAACCCTTCCCCTCATCCTCCTCCCCATAACACAAAAGCCGGCAATGCACTTGTGACGTCTGCTTGTTTGCCTCCTATTCCATAAAAAAAGCATAAATTGATGGCATTGTAAGTCTCTTATCCACTAGTTCATCAAACCGAGTCCGACAGAAAAATTGAGATCCCTTGCAATACTCTTGCTAGTCTGTTTAAATATTTAAGAGTAAATATTTTCAATTTTAAATATACTTATTGTAGTTTTTTGTTGTTGAACCAACTCTTTAAAGACTAAAAATTTATAATCAAATTTTTTTTATAGTATAGTGGGCAAATGAGCAGACTTATCACCTGATCGCCTCTTTTTGATCCGAAAGAAAAATTGGTAATACCTAAAAGTCCAGGCAATTTTTAGACTAAGAACCCTGCTGAAATTTAAAACTTCTTTTTAAATTGGATTGGTTACTGAAATGTTGCAAGGCACTGTATTTATCTAAAAACATTTTTCTCGTGACAACAGACTTCTATTTACTATGTTGACAGACACACAAAAAAATGCTGGAGTCGAGATGTTTGTCAATAGAAATGACACTTACCGAAGTCTATTTTGTATTCAACTGTCCAGTTTTGTGTTTATCTTAACAAATATGACAGAAAGAACAAACTTCTTCTATGTTCGAATACTTGTTTGTTTCAAACAGTTATTGTGTAATAAGAACCGTATTTAATAGTGATAAGTAACCACCTTTATTGCAATACTAGCGACGCGCCCCGGCTTCGCACTGGTGGATTTCAGTCTGTAATATCTTCAAATATATTCATTAAAATTACATACTGTTGAAGGACGTATTGATCCATATTACATGCACAATATATTTAAGGTATTTAATTGAATAAAGATAAATATTGTATTGCTTAAACTTGCTTCGTAAATAAACCATTACTTCTCGTTAAAAGAAAGGAATAACAATGGTTATTGCAGGTTATCTAATAAGTTTCAGCCAGCGTTTGCAGAGTAAGCACAAAAAAATGTGTTTATTTACGACACTACTTTAGAAACCTCTAAAATTATCAGTATTTCTCTACTATATTATACATATATTATACATATGAACCTTTCTTTTAAATCACTCTATCTCCTAACGAAAACCGCATCAAAATCCGTTGCTTAGTTTTAAAGATCTAAGCATTTATAGGGACAGACAGACAGCGGCAGCGACTTTGTTTTATACTATGTAGTAATGATGAATATTTAAACATCTAGACCGGAACGGATTTTTCTTAGCAGAATTTTTCTTACTACAGAAAGAACTGCACTCGGATCGGATGTAAATGAAACTATTTAAAGAAAACTTAAAGTATTCACAGTAAATATTACGGAACGTTTTTGTACGCTTTATAATATCTTACATCACATTATAAAGACCTTATAATGCTATATGGTAACCCAGTATTGCTGTGGGTCTTTATTTTAAATCTATGTTTACTATAAAAGTACATTCAGAATGCTTCACGTAATTCAGTAACAGTAAAAGTCCTGGGCTATGGTTTTGTACCAACTTTCAACTTTTACTTATGGTGCAAGTAAAAATTTTGTCCTAAACATTGAATTAACAGTTTTTCCTGTTTCAAAAATGGTGAACATTATTTTTATTTTTATTATTTTTAGGCATCCCATAAGTTAATGAGCTTTAGAATATAGCAATTAAAAATATAGACCGACTTCAATTCGACCAAATCACTATAAATTGTTAAAAAAAAGGGTTTGGAGTACTAACGTGTCCATTGTAATGCCTCCACGTAACGACAGACGACAGCATAATTATTAAGGCACTATTTATTATCTGTGCTACTACATTGTCTGTGTATAAATTTTGTCTTTTTTTCTCTTCTACTTGTCTTTACATGGAATACATCTCTTAAATTATCAAAAGTTTTTTATTTTATAATAATTCTGGATATAAACCCCCCAACAGCCCTATTAATCTACTTTTTGCCATCGTAATAAGTGATTGTTTTAAATTTGATGGAACCAACCTCTATCACAAATATTTTATATAAAAAAGAATAATTGAAAAAGTTTATAAATAAGAAGGGCGTTGTTAATATAAAAGATTCTCGAGCCGTTTTAAGGCCAAGAAGAACAAAGCAAGAGTCGAGTGTACAAAGACTAGGGCACCTTTAAATGTCCGACTAAACGACAACCTGTAAAAGAGGTCAGGTAGAAATCAAAGATGTCGAAGACACAGACGAGCGAATAGTTTTGATAATAAACAATTGACAGAAATAGCATTAAAAGGCTTTGAAGACGTGGTAACACAAAAGAATACTTTTATTATATTTTCATTCAACTTCATTTCATTTCAGTCAAAGATTTATAAAATGGGGGAAAAATATAATGGACGTGTATGTGAGACACGGAGAGTCGTTCAAAGTGAAGCACTCACTGGCTGCTTGGCACAATCAGTGCACATTTGACTGCGTAAGTGTTATTTTTATAGAACGTTGTACCGTTCAGTGAGTCTGAGTAAGTGACGAGGAGAATATAGTATATGTTGAACTAAATTATATATTACTTTCCTTCAAGTATCTTGGTGGGGGTTACAAGTAGACTGAAGATACTATTGACTAGGTACTTTTAATTCGCCCTTTTAGGCGCCACAAGCGCGCTGCTGACTATTTGTGGATGGGGAAAGGGATGTGGGGAGGGTTTGGGGTATGGGCATCCGGTATCCTCACTCACTCGGTGAAACACAGCGCAAGCGCCATTTCATACCGGTTTTCTGTGAGGTCGTGGTATCACGCCGGTCGAGTCGGCCCCTACATGCCGAAGCGTAGCTCTCCCACGGTTAAAATCTTATTTTGTTTAATTATTATTACAAAAGTTGTTAAAATATAATTAATCCGATTTGAATCATCAATATTTTTTGTTTGTAGATAAATACTTTTTGTCTAGTTTGTTTAAATATGCATGAAACAACCAACAGAAACATTATGCCCGCTTTACCCACTAACCCCAACTAATAAATATAAAAATTAAGGAACCAAAAATATAATATTTATTAATCATAAAATCTGTAAAAAGCATTGAAATATTAATATAAATTAAACAGTTTATGGGTATTTTTATAAGAATTTACTTAAAAGTAGATCATAAGGACAAGAATAGGCAAGATTCTTCAAAAGTCACAGATGTGTTTAACATATTTTCTCGTTAAAACTTAAGCACAGCCGTTGATCAATCGATCACTCAGTCTCTTTATATGGAACATAGGTACATACCTATGTGATAATAAACATGTTAAAGGACATCCTTATTATAATGTATTACTGAGTCAAAAATTAGGAGGGATGTTGAGTTTTGAGTTGAAAGTTAATGGTCGAGTGAAAATTAATTAATAAATAAACATTACGGTCTCAGTATTAATATTCTCTTAGGCCCGTATGAAAAAATAAATTTAAAACATAAAATATTTATAAAATATATAACAAGCGCCTGTATAAAAGGCGTCTCAAGTATCGTTTGAACTCTAATCAGCTGAAACTAGTTTCAAGTTCAAATTAGAATGCTTTTTAAGTTCTACTGAACTGAAACTCGTCTCAGTAACTAATGTCAACTCGCAGTCTGTTTTTAATTACGAATATATAATTATATTATTATTATATATTAATATATATAATAATGCAGTAAGCATTATCGAAATTATTGGTCTGTATCACGCATCAATTTAATTTTAAACAAAATATTTTTTTTTATCATAATTTCTTTATTATTCGTTATTACTTTATATATTTATACTATTGGCTAGTTTATCAATGTAAATAATATATAATAATAAAAAACAACTCGCCTTAAATTAAATGTTATAAATATTGAAATAAAATGGCTAGGTATTACCTTTAACGGAACGTTCAAATTGTTATCAATACTTGTCATGTTGAATTGTGAAACTATGTTTTTGTTTTATATTTAAGTAGAATAATGTTATAATTTTGTCATAAACCATAAGGTTGTGGGTGATATTAATTTAAACAAATGGTTAAATGTGTATTTTAAGGGTATTGAATATCAATCAATGTTAACGAAATTGAATTGAAATGTGCTTGATAAGTAGTTCTTTCGTAAAATGTAATCATAAAATACGTTCATTTCCCCTAAAACGCCTTAGAAATTACCAGTTGAGACTAGATTGAGCTTGTCTCGGGTGAACAGAGATAACATCTGTCAAAATCTATCTCTGAGAGATTTTGACATAAACATCGTTCTAAAATAAGCTAGACTCAGAGATTCGTTGATCTTTCCTCACTTGATTAACGATCAGTGAATCTTGTTTCAAGAGACGTTCAATAATAAAACTCTTCTTAAAACTAGTTTTACAACTAGATTCACGACTGAGACGTCTTTTAAAATGAGAGAGACCACGCCTTCTTTCTTTTAAATACATTTCGTATAACATTGCCTAATTAAACTTTCCCATAAAAAACTAATAAGTCTAAATTACCATATTTTAGCCGACGCTTTCAATAACATAATATTTCATTATTTAAAGTTACATTAAAAAGTAACAACGATGCGCAGTAATTAAGAACTCAAAATTACTAGAAAATATATTTAAAACATTTATATTGAGCCGTATGACTTTGGAACATAGCTCAATTTGGCTTGGAATAATTAATGAGCATAAAATGATTAATAAGGTACGGGTCTAGTTAAATTGATTTCCTATTATGCGTTATGTTTACCAATTACCGTGGAAGAGCCACGCTGCGGCATGAATGGGCTGGTTCGACCGGAGTGATAACTCGGCCTCACCGAAAATCGGTGTGAAACATCACCTGCGCTCTGTTTCACTAAGTGACCCTCCCGCAACCGCTCCTCTTCCCTTCCATCCCCCTTCCCATATCCCAAAGGCAGGCAACGTATTGGGGAAGCCTCTGGTGTTGCGGGCGTCCATCGTTTACCATCAGGCGATACGTCTGCTCGTTTACCCTTATTTTATAAAAACAAATGTTTTTATAAAATAGGGGTAAAGACTAAAGACATATTTTAAAAATATAAAAATGATCTACATTTGTAGACTTTTAGAACTTTTTGGTCACATAGCTAGGCCAAATATTGACAACATTGACATAAAAAACACAGGAAAAATAAAGGAAAAGTGAACTAGAAAGAAGAAGAATTTTAAGCACACCGATCTCTCCCGACCAGCGACCAAAAGGTATACTTATCAATTTACACTCCCCAAGACCGCAACAAGTGGAGACCGATAATTCTAAAGATTGATATTGATTGATATGATAGACCCCTAGCAATGAAAAATGCGACAAAAAGAGAAGGAAAAACCTTCACCGTAATCTTAAAACGTTTAAGAAGTAGCTCTATATAACTAGTTTTAGTAAATAATTAGTCATTACAAACACATCAAACACTCGAACTTTCAAATCACGTAAACCAATTACGAAGTCTACAAATAAAGCCGCTTGTTAAGTATCTATTAAGTTCGAAAAAGGGGATGTAAGGATAACGAACGTAGGACTATACCCTTGTTTGTAAAAACCCTGCAGTTTATGTACAATCGTATACGTTTGGTAACGCGTGATACTGATACACAGACTTTATAAAAAGTTGTAATACATCATTTATGACGTAGTATCTTAGTAGCAACTTCGTAACATATCAACGGTCGCATATTCGTTCAGGTTTTGGCCTCAGATAGCCGTATGTAAGATGAGGATATTAAAATTACTATTATTACAGTTAAACATAAAAAAATACTTGATTAGATACCTATATTATTCATCAGAGAAAGAAATATTTACAAGAAAAAAGTGGTATGTCATTCTGTACAAAATGTTGTAGTGTCTCCTTATAGCACTCTAGTAGTATCTAATATTTAAAAGCAAAGTGCTTAGAAGACGTCTATCTAGCACCATTAGAAGCAACGAGCTGCGTCCTGGAGAATAGCATCAAATTGCTGAAAGTGCTGAAATGTGCCACATCGGTTATACACTTGAGACACATTTGCACACAATAAGTGGAGTTACGTTAAACGTATATCTTAAATCTTATTACATTTGCTTTTAGGTACATAATTGAATAAATTATGGCACTCACTTAATCTATTTGGTCGTATATAAAATTTATGACCTCTGTTATAAAATTGATATAATTTTGAATGACATAAATGTTCAATTCCGAGAATTTGAGACGATAAAATCTGCTTTAAACTGTTCTGTTCAGTTAATGGTTCGGTTCAGTTAATGGTATTTCATTCTGTTTATTTGTGGTTTAAATTTTGATACTAAGATCAAACGTTTTACCAAATATCTATTCAAAGTATTACTTGCCGGTTTGTGGGTTAGTATCGTTGTCAATGTAATATACCACCTGCAGACAAATTTTATATCTACACTAGCTGAACCCCGCGGTGTTACCCGCGGTTATTGTTGTACCGCGAGTAACGCCGCGGGACAAAGTTAGTAGAAAAAAAGTAGCCTAAGTTACTCCCTGGATCATTAGCTACCTGCCAGTGAAAGTCCCGTCAAAATCCGTCCAGCCGTTCCAGAGATTACCCGGAACAAACAGACAGACAGACAGACAGACAGACAAAATTTTTTATAACTACATTTTTGGTATATGTATCGTGTATACATACATATGCATTGATTAAAAAGTTGTTATTTTGATATTACAAACAGACACTCCAATTTTACTTATTTGTATAGATAGTGTAAAACGTGATCACGCGTCTCTATTATATTCAAGACGTTTGTTTATTTTATTTTTATGTGTGGATTACATTTAGACAAATCCAATTTTATAAAATTCAACCGCAGTGGCTGATAGCTGTACTGTTTTTTTTTTATTAAAAAAAAGCACTAAGCATGTTAATTATGTTTTATTTGTATTCAGCCAAAAAAAACTATGTATTTGAAATCAAACCAGTTTACTCAACAAATTCAATAAATCCTGCCATATAGAATCATAAATCCGAACTGTGTCGTGTTCTTAACACTTTCCGTACATTTTTCTATACGCTCTAGAGACTTATATCACGAAATAAACTTACTCTTCGTAAAATGTTCCAGAAAATACACAATAAACCAAATACAATAAACAAAAAGAGTCGCAAACATATCGGCACATACGTCACGTGGACTTACGACCAATAGTAAAGAAGTAACCCGCAGATAAATATCTTGGAAGTCGGCCAGAGCCGCGTGAAAACCACATATCCCGCCACATAAAGTGTTATGGCTTTAAAATGTGCGCTCAACTGTGTCACCTATGTTGCTGACTTCGTTCAGTGCCTCTTATAAAATATATTTCAAAGTTAGAATTGTCTTTTGAACAGATTTTAATTTATATCTGCCGGCTCTATATAAATTAGTTTGTCACTCTGAAAAAAAAAACGAAAATATTTTATTTAAACGTGTACAATTCATTGTTTAAATAAATTTAAACTAACTTGATTTCACCAAGCTCGTGTTACATACAAAATTCTAACAACAGCTCTGTTGTTAGAATTTTGTATATTGGTTTTACCAACTGTGATATATTTTACGGTATTTATATTCTCAAAACTACATCAAGTTATAATTCTCTATAATGGCATAAAGAAACTTCGTTTGTCTACTTATTGGTTCGACAAACGTGCTGCCAAAAAGTGTTATTCGGTTTTTCTTACAATAGCATGGAAGTTGGTGTCCGGCCTTTGGAGAACACGTTAAGCCGTCGGTTTTCAATTGCCTTAGATGTTAATGTAATTGGGAAGTCAGTACTTGTAAATCAACAGGTCTTACACAAATGTAAAACATAATACTAAGTTTAATTTAGCATACTGGAATATACACCTATACTTAAACATACATGTTCAACCTTCGATTTCAGATTGGCCTTAAATGTTGATGAGTCCGATGCCAGTCGCTACGTGGAAAAACTGAACATTATCATCAGCCTATCGCACGCCACTTAGTTCGATCCTCGGTCACTCGCATCCAGCTCCTGCCAGCCGTCTGAGAACCCCACCTAGTCTGAGAACGTCCTACACTACCTTTGCCGAGATACGGTATGCACTTAAGAAGCCGTTTACCTGTTAAGGAAAAACTGTTTTTTTTTTTTTATATATATTAGCTGCGCCAAAATGACTCTGCTCAGCCTGATGGAAAGCATGAGCAGATTCCAAGAGTGGTGGTCACCATCCTCAATGCGAATAAAGACATTGCAGCATGGTGACCCACACTATGGCCGCCTAGTGAGATGCTTTTTTACGCCCCGCTTAAAGGACCCGGGATCATAGTGGGAGGGAAACACGTGCTCTGGAAGTGACTTCCAGGTTTTGATCGCTCGACATAGAAAGGAGGAACCGAAGCGATGAGTGCGAGATCGAATGTCTTAGATACTTAGGTGAAACCCGTTGAACTAATAGCCGACCTCAAATAATATTTAGAGTACTAAAGGCTGGGAAGAAGATATTTTTACTCACATATTAATTAAGTAAGTTATAGTATATTTCGTTTATCACTTTTGCTAGACAAATCATAAATAAAAGTCCCCGGTAGAAATTAAATAAGGTCTTGCAGTAACTTCAAGTGCAGCAACTGAAGTATAAAACACAAATAATAAGACACTCCACGAGCGTATTGAAGTATCTCAATTTTCCTAGAAATTATTCCATTAAGTAATTAAACGATATTTAATCAAAGTTAATAGGGAAATTTGTAAGGGGTACTAGCAAAGACTGAAAGCTAATTAACTGTGCAGCGATAAATTCAACACAACGCTATTTAATATTTCCTTGAAGCGAGCTAGAGAATGACTTCATATTTTCATTACTTTATTTTCTCTGCAAGGAAAGGACTCCCGTCACTCTATTATATTAACGAACCTCCTCAAGAGGTATTAGTATATTTATGTATATACTTTTTGTAATTAATTATAGTTTTAAAGCTTTTCTTTTGAGGAACTTTTTGGTTGTATGTGTTACGTGAATGATTTGGTAGTTCCAATGTGTTAAACAATATTCTTAATGTTTATGTAGTGAGACGTACTAGCCATATTCGTTTATGCCGGAACTCTACCAGGGACGAAGTGCAGAGATCTGTGCTGATCTGTCTGCGATAAGGCAACCCATTGTATCACTATTTTATTTAGTTACATTACATATTGTATCTTTCATATTATGGCGTGCAACATAACTATCTATCTATCTTCATATACAATTCTACAAACTGTGTTAGGCCTATGATGTGAGTGAAACTATTGTTCAAGATAAAAATTTCGAGTTTAAAAACGTTTGACTATTTCTTAATGCAGTGACTTATTTTTTTTTTCAATCAAATAAAATAAGTCTGAATTTTGTACTTTATAGAGTTCTGTGGTTCCAAAAGTGTGAAAAAATATAGTAGTATCTAGGATTCGGTGACGAAATATCAAATATTCGATATTTCAAAATATGTCAACAGCCTTGGTAGTATTTGAAAGTGACATTTAAAAATAATCTTAAAGTATCGGTGGAAACGTAGAGGTAGGTATACTAGATACTTGGTACGATACTTTAGAGACCTTGACCTTACCTTAAACGCAATATTAGTACATGTTCTTGTGCAGTTGTGTGTTTTAGCAGGTATTGTGGTGTATTTTGTTAAAAGGAAATTTATATAAAAGAAAATAGAGTTAATATTAGACTAGTGGTAGTAGTAGTGTGACTATAAGTTATTGGGATTTTCTTGGGTCTGTTTTGGATACCACTTTTGTGACGCTATGGCAGCAGACCGAACTGTGGCGTGCCTTGGAAGAGGACGATCTAAAATTAACTATGAATAATAAAGACAAAAACAGTAAAACTAAAAATAAAAAACGACATTGCAGTTGACGAATACTAGTAGTAGTAAAATATGGAATCTGTTTTATAGTTGTTGATTAATTATTAGATTACGTTATATCAAAACCATTCATTCCACAAATAACATGGGCAAATCAGTAAATATTGGATGAACATTTATGGATAACATATCTACATGTAATACGATAAGTACAAATATCAATTCATTACTTATACGACAAAAGAATGGTTTATGTGCCCTCACAATTATTATTCAGCATTCAATATAAATCTACTAGCAAGTAAGATAAACAATATGATTTAGTAAATTTAATTTCCATACTATTACATAGAAACAATTTAATAACCTGATTGTTATAATGCCATCCCTTTTATACGAGTAAGTAAGATAGAGAAAGAGCTTACAGTCTTTACGGAGAAGTATCATCTTGATGCCTATATTGTTATCGCAGCGAAGTAGATCACTTAATACAGATTTAATCTAAAACACATTTGCATTTTAGATAGTAATTTATTAGAGCGTTAAGTTAAATATATTGGAAGGGATTTGTGTTAGATACCTATTGGAGGGGAAGATAAAATTTAGATGTGACTAAATTATATGTAAATTATTAGTATGAAACGTTGTTTGTGTTAATATTGTAGATGGTTACTGTGATCATTATCAACAACATTTGACAGTCGACTGCTGGCCATACAGAAAGACGACAGACGGGTTGGTATACAGTATACCAACCCGTCTAACCAACTTGGTAGTAGGCAAACACATCCTTTCTGCTTCCTAACTGAAACTAAACTTAAAACACATTTGTTTTAAGTTTAGTTTCAGTTGGCAGTGATGTTTTCTTGCAAAGTCTGCTACTTAAGTCGACTCTTACGACACCCGTAGGAGATATGAAGTGGTGATGCTCCGTAGTCTTAATACGTCACCAGATGGAGTTAATTGTCGTTACTATTTAAATTGGATCATGGGACGTGTCGGTACTTATTTAACTTTAACTTAGAAACAAGGGAAGATTTTACAATAATTTGTTTTTCGATATACTTTTTTGTGGGAAATTCCGTCACCCTTGATAGATCAGGTAGTAATCTGTGGAAAATAAACAATAGTTCCTTTCTCTCTAGGTATACGGTGAATTGACTTACTTACTTTGGTATGTTTAAGTAATAATAACGAGTATGCTTGTAAGAAACGCAATTTTCTTACACCAACCCGTCGGTTTATTCGCTCTCGTATGCTCTAAGAAATAATTTAAATTAATCGTGAATCGAATCGTCGTCGAAGAACTAATATATTTTTATTTGATTGCACGGACAGCGTTATGGTTAAAGCAGTTACCTAGTCACTTCTTATTGCCCTGATTGTTGTGAGTGTAATCTTTACAAGGAAAAACACTTTGTGTGAACCACAAATTGTTGTTCAAAGTCTGGGTATTGTTTGTATAAGTTTAATATAAGTTTTTTAAAGTCTCCCGCGACAAAGGAATATTCCTAGGACGGGAAGTGTGTTTAAAACAAGTAAAATTTTAACAAAAATTAAACCGACTTCAAGGTTTGACTCGATTTCTCTTGGACGCCATCATTAGGTCTTAGTGTCCTTATCATGATACCACCGTTGTAATATCTCCTTTCCATTTAAAAAAGAATCATGAAAATCGGTTCATAAACGACGAAGTTGTCCGCGAACACACATAAAATAAAATAAATATATATACGGTCGAATTGAGAAACCTCTTCCTTTTTTGAAGTCGGTTAAAAAATAACAGGAAAGGTAAATTCCTTGGAAATCATCTAACTTTCAACTTGTATTCAAACGCAAATTATTTTTGTACCTGTTTTTTTTATATCTTCAAATTTTTTTTCTCAATGAAAACAGAAAAAGTACTTATAAATATTCAACTTAAAATAACTGCTGCTAAACAGGACATGTATTCCTCGAAAAATAAATTTAATAATAATGCTCGTCCAAAACCGAACAGAGCCTGTACTAAACATACTTAATTCATATACTTATTAGAAGCGTCTTTAATAGAGATAGAGGGAATGTTGGAACAGTTAATAACTTGCTTTTAGTGGGAGTTGTTTATAATTGTTTGATAAACATCTGAGAACGTTAATTATGCGGCTTTCAGCTTTGTAAAACTTAAATTAAATTATACGCAACAGGAAATACTACAGCTTACATATGTATACATAAGGTGTATTAAGAGAACTACTACTAAAGGTGAATGAGGAAGACTTTTTGAAAACAGCTTTAAATTATACGCATGATTGAATGAATTGAATTACACTCATTAGACAAAGAAAACTGTCTTTGGTTGATGAGTTTTATTAGTGTCAATAACATTGTACATTGAGAACTGTAGTTATATGTCGAAAATAATTTAATTCATTTTGGCTTAATTTTTTAACCAGTATTATGAATTTTAATTATATGGAGGTGTATATGTATAACGTATCATAAAATATGTAGGACAATATCTCGCATTCAGCTCTTAAACGTCGGTAATCCTCGTGTAACTGGAGGTCAACCACATCGTTTACAAGTTTGGAACATCGATAAACCGACAACGTTGTGGTCAACTTTAACTGTGCCCTGAATGCAGCATTGTAGGTTTCTTTAAATAAGGTTTTAATGCAACAATTATTGTACTATACATGATCTTATCTCTGAATAAATTGTCGTTTAACTTAAAATATTTTTTTTACGTTACGTTTCGTAATAGAAGCAAAAGAAAGCATTATTCGTTGTCTTGGTTGCATGTGAGTCTATTTTGAGGAATTTGTGTACATTCATAACTAAATATACAGATTTTTGAATAAGTTGCGAATAAAGGAATTGATAAAAAGTAAGACTTATGATATTTTGAATGTATCATGGAGCTGATCTGATGCTGAATTTGGGCGGTGGCCGTAGGTTTTCCGTAATAGAGTTCCACAGCCCCGTTAACTTCGAGCTCATTTATCACGATGAGTACGAAAGTATCTCACAGCATAATTTGACTACCTACAATTTGTTGCATTGGTGCAAAATTATTTATAAATTAAAATATCTTTACTTAAATTTAAATAGCATTAATGAACTGAATGCTCAATAATTTTTTAGCCGCAATAATACATCCGTGAATCCGTAAAGCCGTGAATATTAAATTCATCCCAAGTGGTCTCATCGCATCACATGTAATTGCAAATTGGTTAAAACCCGTAAATATTAAGCAAGTAACGGTATTTGGTCAGTAGTGATAACGATTGCAATTAGTGCTTATTTTTCAGCTCATTCAGATTGATATATTTGTTGAAGCCATGTTTAATTCTGCCATCGGCTCAATAGATGGATAGAAAACTCTTTATTTGTACAGACAGATATTTTTTTATTGTACAATAACACAAAGATATGAAGTTTGTAAAACTAAATATCTAAAAACGTATTTTCAAGAGCGTAAATATGATGACAAATATGTAATGTACAAAGGGAGGCCTTAACGCCAAAAACAGTCTCTTCCAACCAGTGTGTGCTACTTATTGTTTTAGTGAGGTTTCTATTGTCTACAGTTAAGTTGCAAAACATGAAATCATTTAATTTGATTGTGTCGATAATTCATATTTACAGCTTTTTTTTAACTCAAAAGAATTTTACTGTCTTAATCTAATTAGATGAGGATCATGCTTTTATTTTACCGATTTTCGGCCACTACTATACGATCCAATTGAAAATAATGATCGAATGCCATAGGTATCCAGTGACGATGATTATTACAATAAGCACATAGTGTTTATCGCTTCAACGTTTATATATACTAATTATAATTTTTTAAACATTATTATTTCGAATGCTAGATATTATGTCTTATTTCTGATAAAATAAAAATAAAGTAAACAAATCCGTCTCAACAGCAAGTACCTGTAAAGGTTTTATACAAATTAGTATTCTTTTAAAAGTCACTCAAAGAGATGCTATTAAATTTATATTCGTATTATATACTGTATTTGCATAGAATATTCCAAGTTGTGTAACGTGAAGGAGCCAGGCTCATTAGAAATAGAATATGAATTTAAAAATAGAGAATATAAATGTGTCTTTTTACGATGCTATTGAAACTGTTTGTGCTTTTGAAACTTTCTCTTTACAACATTATATTTAATGTTAATATTTATTAATATCTTATCAGATATCAGAAATTAAAATGCGGGTGTAGGCGAGTGAGAGTAAGGTACGGGTAGCAGCAGACGGCGTGTTTTAAACATAGTGTATATTCTGTAGTTAAGTTTAATAATAATATTACTAATAACACTCCAATATCACATTAGTGTCTCATTATACACGTGCGAAGCTGGGGTGGCCTGGGTAATGGTTAAAAATACAAAATTTTGTCTGATTACCTATGTTAACTTCCAATTATATGTAATGAAAAAACTTATAAGTAAATATCCATCTAAATTCCCGATAAAATGAATAAGTTGGTCGGTGAACAAGTTCGCTAAAGACACGATACCTCCCGTGAACTGTGCGATACGTACAGTCACGTTAACCTCTACTTGGTTTATCTCGGGTCAGATCCTAATAAACATTATACTTGTAAACATACTGGAGAAAATAACTTATTTATACGTTACAAGATTAGTATTTTATTTTAATCATATGTGACTGCTTTATTCAATATGTTCTGTGGTGATTTACATACAACAAAAATAGAATTTAAAATCGTCTAGCGAATGCAAGTCGAACTAAGGATAAATTCTAATCCCCTACGCTGCTATGATATTTCTCACGACTTTTCCTACTAAATAATTACCTGTAAAGTTTATAACTGGGCTCGCAGACTATATTTGCATAGAAAAGTTTATAATCCTAGAAGATATTAATTAATTATTAATTTATTTTAATCAAATTTTGCTCAAACAGACTGCTCTAAGTCGTTCAGTCCGAAAAAAGCGTTTATAACAAAAAGCTATTAAACGATAAAGCGTCCCCGTCTATTTTATAAGACCGTATGTATTTAACGCTAAGCTGGGGCATTAGGGTGTCGGCCCGAGGTGCACACCGACTGCGATAAGCCTTCGCAAGATACAAACACGTTCTCTATGAATTAATCTGTAAAGTTATATCTCGGTAACGTGTACAACTCCATTTGTATTTTGACCCTTGAATACATAAACATTGAATACTAAATCATAGAGAACAATGCTACATTTAAGGTTAAAAAGATATAACAATATTTTATTATATGAAATTGTTTTGCCTGTTTGCCAAGGTCACTTCATTTTACCTAATAAAAACTATGGGTAGAATCATCATTATCATTGCGAATACACACAATGCAGCACGATGACCCGCAATATAGGGGTCTAGAAAATAACTTTCAACACATTTTTCATGTACATGAAAATTTTGAAACTTAAGTGGTAGTAGGCGGAACGTTGCTCGCAGAAACGATGGGGTCCGAAAGTTCTTGACAGGCGACCTTGTACAAAAAAAAACACAGCATTGGTAGACCGATCTGGTGAAAATCGCAAGAAGACGTTATTTGCGGGCTGCACGGGACTGGTTGTTGTAGAGAACCTTGTGGGTGTAATATGTGTGTGTGGGTCCTATAACCAGTAAAGTACTTCTTTTGGCAGAGATGATGATAAAAATGATAACATTTTTCTACTATAAAAGGGGTAAACGAGCTGACAGATCGTAGATACCTGGAACTCATGAGTCATATTAGAGTTGCACTTTTTTTATGTGTGACCTGCCAAAATGATTTAACTCTGCCTGATGGAAAGTATAAGCAGAGTCCAAGAGTGGTGGTCACTATACTCATTGCTCGTACAGACAATGCAACAATGCAGTATGGTGACCCACACCATGGCAGGCTAGTGATGCTTCTGCATCATTCGCACTCACCAACGAAACACGACAGCATGATCGCTGTTATTTTACGTTGATTTTCTGTGCGAGGGTAGTATGGCACCGGTCGAGCCGGCCTGTTCTTGCTGAAATCAGCGTGGCCTTGAAAACTTGACCTTTGAACTGAAGGATGGCTCTTGAACAAAATATTTGAAGAAAAACTGTTATTTTTAAACCAATTTGAGTTTAATTAGAATTTAAACAATTTCGTTAAAATAGATTTGGAAATATTCTAAGCGGATGTCTAGACAGACGAAAATTTAAATTCAAGTCTCAGCATTTAATTAAACGGCTGTTTAGAAATTTATCTCACAATAACTAATTTTGAAGGCAATATTATTTCGTTTCAAAGCATAAAACGATTTTACCTAGAATAATTCTTAGTTTTATTATTTCTTTTGGAAGATTAATTAAATATTGAAGCATAATAACACTCGATATAATTAAGGACAAAATAAGTGAACTAAAGATCTCACATAACAAGGTAAAACGAGGTATTTAATTCAAATTTTACTGCACTCAACAGAGCATCTTTAAAGAACTCCAACAACGCTTAAGGACCAAACGTACGCCAACTATAAAAAAGCTTTAAAAAAGACATCAAAAATTTAACTTAGTATTGATGCAGCTTTTGTCATTAAAAATGTAAATTTCTTTAAAAATACCAACGTCCTTAACATTTTCCATTCGTTTTATTCAAGTTTGATACTTAGCACTAAACCGACAAAAACTAAAGTGAAATTACCACAAAATCTGTTGTTAAATTGATTATTTCTAAGCTATAGAAAATAAATCTTGCAAATTTTGGACTAAAATATAAACAGTGAAGTCAAAAGTGTTGTAACTTGGATAGATATACCACATTCATGCTATGTAGATATTGATAGTGTAATCTACACTTTATCCTTTAGTTGTTAGTGTCAATTTATTCAAATATCTTTTAAGATCGTTTCACAACTCTACGTGTGAAATTGGTGTTTTTCACTTTCTTAACCATAGAGATGTTCGCGCGGTTAGCGCACACCTACAAACACACACGCGGGAGTGACGCGAGGGCGACCGCGGGGCCTGCGGTGCGGCGGACGGGGAGGACGGGCGCGGGGCATCGACCTGCGGCAGCAACACAGACGGCTTGGCGCTCTGACATGCATCGTGCGCATACACAGTATATATAGTAAATCAATTGTATCATTTACATTAAAATCTAAACTACATCTAAACTACAGTCCACTCATTTATTACCTTCCACATCAACGGTGGTTTAAAGGAATCACACAAACATAATGGTCCTTCGGCCTCAAGATTAAAGACCAGCGGTCCTTCAGCCTCAAGAAAACAAAATTTTTGTACCCTCGGCCTCAAAATAAAAGACCAGCGGTCCTTCAGCCTCAAGAAAAAAAACATTTTGGTCCCATCGGCCTCAAGAAAGAAGAACCTCGACAGGGTAACAGAGTGAGTTCGTTCCAATTTCCTTTCTTTCCGTTTTCTATGCATCTTATTGCCCGGGCTTGCCTTTGTTTGAATTAGTGCATTTGCTTATTCTATTAGTGAGCGCCGGCGTTGTGCATATCGTAACCAAGGTCATTGGCCGACCTTGCAGTGTCATTGAACTCGCACAGGTGACGTTTTACCGGTCGAACAATTCTTTCAATTTAGCTTTGTCATTCTTATTATAAAGCTTTATTTACATTATTTCTTCTTGCGCTGCTGTGCATTTACTATAATTTGCATAATTAGATAAATTTCATGTAAATAAGAAAACTTTCGCTCATTTTAGTAAATACATACCTACCTACTTTAATAAAATATTTCAAAGCTAAGCAATATATCATATTATAATATTCTTTTCATTTGCTTTATAAATTCATAACCATTAAAGCTATGGAACGCTTAATTAAAAAAAGAAGCTCAATAAAAGCTAAGCTTACTTATTTTTCAAATTTTTTGGAAATTCTTCAAAGCTGTACTGGCCTATCAGAGTTACAAGCTACCGAACTTCAAGGTCGTTTTGCCAAATTCGAGTGCTTATACGAACAATTCGATGAATTGCAGACCGAGATTGAGCTGTTGTCGGAAGATGCTGATGAGGCTTTCGCCGCTCGCGCGACCATCGAGGAACAATACCACCGACTCGTGGCAGTGGCTCGATGCTTGCTTAAGCGCCATGAACAAAAGCGCTCAGAGAGCGGTGACTTCGCGACGGGCTCCGAGGACTCAGCAGCTCCATGTAAGAGTAACTTTGTTCGCTTGCCAAAAATTGATTTGCCTGTTTTTCATGGCGGCTATGAGTACTGGGTAGAATTTCATGATAGTTTCATCTCCTTGATTCACAGTAATAATACTATTGATAACATTAACAAATTTCATTATTTAAGAGCGTGTCTTAAAGGAAGGGCATTAGAAGTTATCAAAAATATGGACTTCAAATCTGATAATTATCCCATAGCGTGGGACTTGCTTTGTGAGCGTTACAATAACAGTAGACTTCTTATTAATAATCACGTTCAAGCCTTATTTAATGTTGAGCCTATTCCGAAGGAGTCGCATACTTCATTGCGTCACCTCATCGACGTCATCAATAAAAACATCAGGGCACTTAAAGCTCTCAATGAACCGACTGATCATTGGGACACTCTCATTATCTACATGATGTCTAATAAACTAGATATTGCTACAGGTAGAAAATGGGAGGAATATCGTAACACATTGACAAAGTCGCCTACATTATCTCAATTTTGTTCATTTTTAGGCGAAAAAGCAGACCTATTAGAAACCTTAGAAAATAATTTAAATCAAAAATCAATAAAAACTAGTAATAACAATAATAATTTTAATATACAAAATAAACAATCACAAAATTATAAAGCTAAAAACTTTTTAGTAACGTCCGATAATAATAAAATGTTAAGATGTCCATTATGTACAAAAAATCATTACTTATTTAATTGTGATTCATTCAAAAATTTATCAGTCGATTTACGAATAAAAAAAGCTAAGGATTTAAAAGTTTGCACAAACTGTTTACGTTCGGGTCACTATGAAAAGAAGTGCAGGCTGTCTAATTGCAAATATTGTGCTAGTAGGCATAATACACTTTTGCACACTGACAAACCTGACCAACCTTTTTCGTATCCAATGCCCAATCACACTGAAAACGTAACACTTACATCTAACGCCTCCTCCATACAGCTTACTACTGATGTAAATGTTTTACTTTCCACAGCTATGGTGAAGGTGATTAGCAAAAACGGCAAGAAGTACGACGCGCGCGTTATTCTAGATAACGGCAGCACGGCTAACTTCGTTAGTTCGAGTTTTTTCAATAAATTAGGATTGACTCAACGCGGTACGTATTCCACAGTCACGGGCGTTGACAATCAAACCAGTTATAGCACACAGTCTTGCAATCTCAATATTGAGTCTTATTACAGTGGCTATACGATCAATATTGACTGTCTTATTTTGCCGCAAATTACACAAATGTTACCGTCGTCATTCATTGATAAAAGAGACATTGCAATACCCACTGGCTTACATCTAGCTGATCCGTCGTTCAACATACCGTCAGCCATAGACATACTGGTGGGTGCTCAAGTATTTTGGGATGTCATTATGCATAATTACATAGATTTAGGTAAAAATCAACCTAAGCTGTGTGAAAGCAAGTTCGGTTGGCTCGTATCGGGTGTTGTCCCTAGCCACTCACACAAATATAAGGCACATTCACACAAATCTACAAATAATACGATTTGTAATTTTTTACAACAGGACATAGACTTACCAACATGTTGGGAGCTTAATTCCATTTCACCCACTCACTCGCTGTCATTAAAAAAACGCGCATGTGAAGAAGGTTTTGACAATGACACAACTCTGGGTTTCATTTGCTACTATGAATAAGGAATCCTTGTATCAAAAAATCGTGTAGCCCCTATTAAACCTACAACTATTCCACGATTAGAGCTGTGTGGAGCTCTGTTGGGTGCAAGACTTTGTACTAAAGTTAGGGCATCACTCACTATTGACTTTCAAAGGTGTGTGTTTTGGTGCGATTCATCTATAGTTCTGGGATGGTTGTCAACGCCTGTCAATCAACTTAAGCCTTTCGTAAAAAATCGCATTTACGAAATTCAAGAAAGTACAGTTGGTTGTGAGTGGCGTTACGTGCCGTCGAAGGCCAATCCTGGTGACCTTGTTTCGCGCGGGCTGAAGGCTGACCTCCTCGTAGAGTCGTCATTATGGTGGTCGGGACCTCCATTTCTCTTAAATCATGAAAGTCACTGGCCTACATTACCTACGTATTCCGCGAAACAAGATTTACCAGATGTTTTAGTTCATTTTTCACACAATACATCCAATATTTTAAATAATAATTCACATACGATACATAAAAATATATTGGTTCAAAAATTAATTACTAAATATTCCAACTTAAATTATCTACCAAGAATAGTTGCTTATTTACTAAGATTTATAAACAATGTAAAATGTAAAAATATTAAAAGTAAAGGCTCACTCACATGCGACGAGCTTAATAATGCATTAACTATTATTATACATGCAGGACAACAACAGATGTTTTCCGATGAATATATTTCGTTAAACACCGGAAAACCTTTGGCCCGAAAAAATAGACTTACGTCTTTATCACCTTTTATCGACGCGAGCAACATCATTCGTGTGGGTGGAAGGCTTGACAATTCACCGTATGATTACAATGTCAAGCACCCTATATTGTTATGTGGCAAGCATAAGCTTACAAAATTATTATTTGAGACGCAACATATCAACCTTTTGCACGCAGGTCCTCAATTACTTTTAGCAAACATCCATCAAAACTATTGGCCTTTAGGAGGCAGAAATTTGGCAAGGTCAATAGTACATAAATGCTTAAAATGTTTTCGATTCAAAGCACAAAATGTTCAACCTGTCATGGGTCAGCTTCCTGCTAATAGAAGCAACCTCGAATACCCCTTTAGTAATTGCTCGGTGGATTACGGGGGACCAGTACTTATAGCAGATCGTAAAGGTAGAGGTTGCAAGCTAATAAAGTCATATCTTTGCATTTTTGTCTGCCTTGCTACGAAAGCTGTGCACTTGGAGCTCGTCACTGAGCTCACTAAACAAGCTTATATGGCTGCTTTAAACCGCTTTATTGCACGCCGTGGTAGACCTCGGAGCATACTCTCCGACAATGGAACAAACTTTGTTGGTGCTGCTAATGAGCTTTCTGCCTTTTTACAAGAACCTGACATTCCGTCGGATCTCGCCATGGAAGGTATACAATTTTGTTTTGCGCCTCCTTATTCTCCCCATTTTAACGGCATTGCGGAAGCGGCGGTTAAATCAACGAAGTACCATTTAAAACGTATATTACAGCAAAGGCACTTCACTTATGAAGAGTTAGCAACATGCCTGGCTCAGATAGAGGCAATTCTGAATTCACGTCCGCTTACTCCTCTCTCTTCTGATCCACTCGACTTTTCCGTCCTCACTCCTGCTCATTTCCTTATTGGGCGATCTCTCACATCTGTACCCCAACCGAGGGTTCAAGATGAACACACGACGAACCTGCAGCGATACCAGAGAGTCGCCTCTATCAAGGAGCATTTTTGGTCGCGTTTTAACACGGAATACATCTCTCACTTGCAGAAGCTTACGAAGTGGCCCTCGTCTAGCGGGCGAATCTCAAAGGGCTCTTTGGTGCTAATTAAGGATAAATCTGCACCACCTCTTTGCTGGCTGTTGGGCAGAGTGATCCAGATATATCCCGGCAGCGACGGCGTCGCGAGAGTCGCCGACTTGAAGACCAGGAAGGGTGTCATCAGGAGGGCCTTCAACAACATATGCCCTCTTCCTATTGAAGACAGCTCTTCAACGGGGGGAGCATGTTCGCGCGGTTAGCGCACACCTACAAACACACACGCGGGAGTGACGCGAGGGCGACCGCGGGGCCTGCGGTGCGGCGGACGGGGAGGACGGGCGCGGGGCATCGACCTGCGGCAGCAACACAGACGGCTTGGCGCTCTGACATGCATCGTGCGCATACACAGTATATATAGTAAATCAATTGTATCATTTACATTAAAATCTAAACTACATCTAAACTACAGTCCACTCATTTATTACCTTCCACATCAACGGTGGTTTAAAGGAATCACACAAACAGAGACGTGGAATGCAAAGTGTTCTCCATTAAGTACATACTTGGCACTACCGGTAGCCTAATGGAATTGTTGTAGTGGTGAACTGGTGATCCCACCCCACTGCACTTAACTAATGTGGAGCCACTTCGAACTTAGGCAGTTAGTGCAGTTGAAAGCATTATCGAGAAGTATAATTAGACTTTAAAATAACGTAAGTAAATAATAATAGTAAGGTAATAATCTAACACAAACTTTAGCGTTTACGGAACATTGAATAAATAGAGTTTTTTTAATTTCGTTGTTTGCTGGTATTGTAAAATACTAGCTTTTTTTTAAGTAAACAAAGATAATAAAGTTTTTTTGATTAGTTAATCTTTGTAATTCGTGGATTCTTTTTTAATCTATAACAAATATCTGAGTGGTAAGAACGTTTATTCGTATATCTAAGTGTCAGTCGTTTACATTGTATGTGTATTTAGTAATCTATACTTATTTAATACATTCGAAAGTAATCCTGTACGTCTGTCTGTCACGCTTTTACGGCTAAACCATTACACCGATTTTAATGAAATTTGGCTAGGAGATACTTTGATTCTTGAGAAAGGACATCGTATATAGACATAACCGAGATACACGCTGGTGTAGCGGCCATGGCTAGTATACAATATAATATACCCGCGGGTTTTGTTGCTTTCAAAATTATTCAAATTCCATTAAAATTGGTCTATCTGTCCTATAGCGGGTAGGAACAAACAGGGAAACAGATAAACAGTTTTTTAAAATGTTTTTTTACGTAGTACCGCGTTTACACATAGCCGTAGGTATATACCGTATACTATAGATACTTCAATATTATTTATTTTTATAGATAAGAATATTTATCAACAATCTAGTTTACATAATACAAAATATAGTATAAAATCTGATGTGTATGTGTGCTCAAGCTCTTATTACCTATTATTTTATTTACAAAAGAAAAGTGTCAAACAAGTGACAACAAACAATTTTAGAATCACCAATTAAATATACACGACTGTTATATTTCACAAACAGCTCAGTAAAAGTTAGTTGAACGTTCGAGTCCGCCGAGCAACAAATGAACAAAACAATTGTTTCATCCAAAGTTGGAGGCAGAAATAACCATTATCTGTTATTCACGCCACCGCACACAGGTTTGAGAACATAAAGCGGCAATGTGCAAAAACTGTCTCGGTGTGCACAATACCGCACTTCAACAGAAATACCGTACGAATAGAAGCTTCTGCAAACTGTGATTATACCTCCAATGTAAGTTTGAATAGTTCACCCCCAGCGAATTGTCTCTTTTTATTGTTATCTTATATTACACTGGCTAACTTTATCTGTGTAAAATATTTACAGAATAAAATTTCACCCTCTCAGGGTTTTATTAACGCGTACCTATGATATTCCCATAGATATTATTTATTTCTTTTGGGGGTTGGTTATCACGTAACTCCAGTATAGTCCGTTCACGTTAAGAAAATAGTGACACATTAATGTAGCCCAAGGTAATTCAGTTTCTTTAGAAATTATAGTTTTATTTTAGACTATTATTCATAAGTCCTTTGTTAGACAGGTTACGGGGCCTCAGTGATGCGGTAGAAGATGATACGTAGGACGGTTGAACTCGGCATAGATCCTGTCCCACATGCGATATTTCTCAAACTTTAGGCTAATTTACATGTTTAATAGAAAACAGGTAATTTAAAGTCTTTACTCTGCACACTAAGCTAAATATTCTGTAACGAGAAAGGGACACTACACTGTGTTTTGGCAATTTGAGCTTAGAGACAAAAAAGTATGAACTGCATGGAATAATGATAATATAATAAGAAAACATTGACTCACGTAACCAAAGTTTGTCAATTGAAGCACATGAAATAAAGCTTCAAAGTCGGATGAATACACTCAAACTTGCTATAGAATAGTTTTGTTTAACAAGAATTTTGACTTGTTAGTTTAATTTTACTTTGTTAGTTTCTTTAGTACTTTATAAAAGAATTGAAACCATTCTGAATATTCTGATAATTTATGAAACCCAATATATTACATAATATAGAAACCTATATACATAACCATAATTTAAAATATTAATATTTACATGTAAGCGTCAAAAAGTTCCCCCACATCTTCGGCTACTAGTAGCGTTCCCAAAATACTTGCAAATTACCGCGTTGAATGGCAATGCTGATTCTCTGTGCTAGAAAAAGGCCGGCCTTCTGTTCGAGAGTTGGTTCTGAATTGAATAAAATTTTCCATAATAGCTGAGATACAAATAGGGTTATGTCTGCCAGAAATAAGGTTCTGTTTAAGAATGAAGAGTGGCTATTAAAAGTCTTCGTTCATAAGAATAATTAACGCCTTCGTGACGGATCAATGACTATAACTAGAAAATTGATGAAGTAACTTCAGACAAGCAATTTTGTTTTGCATTACCTTCTTTTTCATTCAGTACGTGCTAATGTTATCGTAAATAAAGTTCAATATATTTTAAACTAGTTGTTGCCCGCGGCTCCGCCCGCGTATATGTCGGTTATCGCGGCAAATAGTAGACTATGTGTTATTCTGATGTATAAGCTATATTACTGTAAAGTTTCATCCAAATCCGTTCAGTAGTTTTTGCGTGAAAGAGTAACAAACATCCATCCATCCTTACAAACTTTCGCATTTATAATATTAGTAGGATATAAACATTCACACCTAAAATGTACTCTGTAAGATCTAAAATGACAGTAGCGACGACTATATTCAGTGACACTAGGTTAAATGGGACCTGAATAAGTGAGAAACCTCTATAATTGAGAATTATTTTTTGGTCTCGGTACTCTTTCTGGCAGCCAGTCTTTTGGGAACGCTACCAGTAGGCGAAGATGTGGAAGAGTTTTTTGACGCTTGTATGTTAATTTTGTTACTCTTTTTTTTAAGTTATTTTTATAGCTTCTAGGTTCCTCGCTTATGTAGTAATTATAAAAAATACCTAACTCATAACACTACAAATACTTATTTTTATTCTCATTTCTACTTTTATAAATGGAAAAGCAGTATATTTCAACCTCTATAAGTGGGAGGCCTCTGTAAATGAGACAACTATAATTATATACTAGTCTATTTTGAAAACTGGAGAAATGGAAACCTCTTTAAATGATACAAAATTAAACGTAAATTAAGTAAATGTTTTCACATAGCTAGACACAGCTTTTCCCTGATGCTTTTTTTTTCATAAATGCATATGTGTGTATAATAATAATAACTTTATTCACACACAAGAGGATGTACATAGTTAGCATACAATAAATTACAATTTGGTGACACAGTACATTGTTTAAAATTATTTGACAAATGTTAACAAATATAGCAGTTATAGAAATTACTGTTAATTAGGTTGGGCATTACTGTTTTTATGATAGCTATTATTAAATGAATAGTGTTAACGATGTTAGTTATAAACTCTGTCCCTTAAACTAGGGTGACCTGTACTATAAGAGACACATGCTATAATTCTCTTTATGTTTTTAGCAACTCTAGGATCAAGCATTCAAACAAATCGATCGAAATTTTAGCAAAGCAATACTGCCATTTAATATTCTAGTATATGATATATTCGCATCAAATGTGAGAAATATTCAGGCCCCTTACCCTCTGCGAAATCAATGTATATTTATTTATTCATGCCTATTTCACCCCAAAAGGGTTAGGTTCTTGAATTATATTCAAAGACAGAAATGGGCCTAAAATATTCTTGACTAAATGGAATTGCAATACCTGATTTTCTTACATTTATGTTTCGTTAGTTATTTAGAGAGTATTCAGCGGAATATCTGGTTTTAACCAAAAAAAATTGGCTATGTGTATGTTCAGCTATACCCAAGAGCGTGTCACAATGATGTCAAAAATATATAATTAAATAGATTGTTTTGTTATTTCATATTACTAACATTTCAATGTGTGGTGGTGACCTACGAGTATAATGTCCAACCAGTGTGCCAATTATTACAAGCAAACTAATAAACCTGGCATTTGTAACGAATTTAAAAGACATATCATTTTTAAAATTCGTTACAAATGCTACTGCCGTAATTTTTCGTTGGGTGCCCCTTCCCTGTGGGAGGGGTCCGGATGTGCTAATAACAGCAGTTTATTAATTTATTTTTTTAGTACCCGGATCCCTCCCATCTCAGGCGCAGAGTGGCACACGGTGTGGTTTTAGTCGGTTCGATTCCGACACACCGTCCCGCCGCATACCCCGGCGGAATGACGGCCCGAGGGGGTTTCCACACGCAAAAAAAAAAAGGCTGCCTCTTCCCTCATTCTCACGACTCTATTAAGACTAAATATCTCCTAAATGGGTAACTTTACCAACATATTGCATTCACAAACCCGTATTATTTTTGTTAAACCTATCTAATGACACCCCACACTAATTTTCAAGATTTTATATTACTACTTTTTACGCGTGAATAGTATAATCATGCAAAATTACACATTTCTTGAACTGTCTGCAAAAAATAGTGTGGAAACAGACGGACGGACGGACAGGACGAAATTAGAACGATACCGTTTTTGCAATTTTGGTTACGGAACCAGAAAAAATACTTCAGATGTAAATAAACACATGAAAAAAAAATTATCTGCGGTAAATAAACACACACGAAAAGAAATCGTTATTTTCACTACTTTAATGCAGTAAGTTTCCGAATGTTTCTCTTAGTTTGATGTTGGCGAATCATAGAAAATATCATACGAGTATCAGAGCACGTGACCGCATGTAGTGCGATCGTGAACTGCATTTCAGAATTCACCTTCATACTTCTGCTATTACTACTATTTTCTTTGAAAAACTTAAAGAGAAATAACCAACTTTCAGTACGATAAAAATGTTAAATTCTAAAATATATAAACTCCCTCCAAAAACATAAATGTAAAAAAGGAGAGCCAAGTTCAATACAAAAATTACGCTTGGTTGTGGGCATCGCCTCAAAAGGAATGGAGATCTAAATGAGTGCCAAGTTCTATGCAAAATTAAAATATGTATTTATATGAACAAAACAACATTATGAACAAGTAATAAACTCTATTTCTTTGCTTTATTGGATACCTATAACAATGGCTGTTATTTAAAAATGTGAGATCTTAAAGTAGGTTAGATTTGACTTGGCCAGTTTTCATTACATCAGTCATTTAATAAAGTTATTCAACATACAGGTATATATTTTTTTTTAATTCTGATAAAACCCCAAGGGTCAAATGCGGCACCAAGTGGTTCGTGTAATATTACACTCGGCGCTGGCTAGCCAGTTTCTTTGCTTGAACTTGGCTAACTTTCGTATTTGTAAAATTAATAAAGATATTGCATCTATTAATTACTTTGTATTCCCAATCGGGTTAATTATATATCGATCAATTTAAATTCATTGATGAAATTGGGTGAATCAATTCAACAACCAAAAATATATATATATATATACGGTCGAATTGAGAAACCTCCTCCTTTTTTTGAAGTCGTTTAAAAACCCGTTGAAGTTGCGGCAACATAACTTTATAGATTGGAAAATAGAATAAATTCAACCCATAAAGAATTTTAAGCAAGCCTAGTACGTGGAGGGCTGATAACTTCATGTAAAAAAACAAAATTTAGCCATGTCGTAGTAAACTTAAAGCCGAACCCAACCTAGTTTAGGTAAAAGCTTCGGAGGATAAGGAAGTTGAAATATCGTATATACAATATATCTGTATCGAATGTGGTAGATATATCTACTTTTATTATATTTTCAATATTCTCGAATTTAGTAGTATCCACGAGATTATAAGAATTCAATATTCGGATAACATAAGAACACTTAGTTGTACTTGTGTACTTCTATATCTTTGAGAGAAAGTAATATATGTCAAGACAAAAGTGACTCCTTCAGAAAATACTTGCGGAAATTGGAATATTGTATACAGTTTTTAACAAAGTATTAGGGTCTTTGTGTAATATGATATAAATATGATACGAGGTCTGTTAAAAAAATAAGGAAAATTTTCAATACATTCGATTATCGATTTTTTTAATTTTGTTATGTTGGTACACTCGCCTCGAACATATGTACACAGTTTTAGCTATATAGCACATTTACTAACTTTTAAACTTTCGCGTTCCATGATATATTAACAATTATTTTTACAGGAATTAACGCGATCGCTTATTAAAGGTATTATATACCTCTGATTTGTCTGCCGCTTCGGCCCGATTGCACTGGCCGTGGTCACAGGCTGACTGAGTCAGATTGTTAATATAGCACATTTAGTTTGTTTGTGAGAGGCATAAAAGTTAGAAGCGTTTTGGGTGTTCGGCGATTTTCTGCTGTCGAAAAACATGGATCAAAGAGTTTGCATTAAATTTTGTGTGAAAAATGGAATCAAATGCTCCAAAACACTTGAAATGTTAAAAGTGGCATACGGTGAGTCTACTTCCAAAAAATGTTAACAAGTGGAACAAGCTTTTCACAGAAGGTCGAGAAGATGTGAATGACGACGCTCGCCCTGGACGCCCCAGCACATCGACAACCGATGAAAATGTTGAGGAAGTGAACATAATTTTTATGGAGAATCCTCAAATCACTATTAGAGAAGTTGCTGAGGATGTCAGCATATCGGTTGTCAATACGAAGAAAACGTCTGGAATTGTGGAAAAAGAATTTACGATAATGTACCTGCTCACTCGTCATTGCTTGTTCGTAATTTTTTGGCCAAAAACAGCACATTAACCTTGCCTCAGCCATCGTATTCAACGAATTTGGCCTCTGCGACTTTTTCCTGTTCCCAAGATTGAAGAAACCCTTGAAATGACGACTAGAATCAGTCGATTTTAAATATTGACTATTCTTAAGTGCCTGTAAAATAAGTGCCTATTTGAATAAAATCTTTTTGACTTTGACTGTTATAATTTTCTTAAAGTTATTAATTTATCTAGGTTTCAACAAACTTCATAAGTATTTCTATATTTATCTTCAATTGACATATGTATTGAAAAAACATTAAATATTCTCCAATACGAGACATACTTTTGGAATTTATGTAAATCGATACAGTTTCAATTCAACTCTTACTAGATATTTTCTTGCGATTATTCGGATACCGTTCATTCTCCTCCTCTTCACCTGATTTAGTATTCATCGTTTGCTCACTATAGAACTCAATAAAATGTGTTTACGAGCAACAGACGATGTATAACGGAGCAGCATTCATGAATTGCTGAGGGGCGATCAATATTATCATTGCATTTTATTGGACTTTAGTATTTATTAAAATTCTCTGCAGAAGATTTTTGCTCATCACTTTTCAATACTTTCTGCGTCACTTGTCACATGACTGACTTTGGTTTATATTATTGCACAATAAAAAACCGTACTATGTATTTTAATACTCAATGAAATCCTACAGGAATAGACTAGAAAACCATCCAAACACACTGACTGTGCACTTTCATATTCAAAAGGCTACAAATAAAGTCCCCTAGAGATTTATAGGGATTATTAAACGTAGAGGGCGTATGACGATGGACTGACTGTCCTGCAAGTTAAAATGATAAATTCATGACCTTATGCTGAATGTTCACACGAAACAGATTGTGTTTAAAACACGCAAAAAAATGTATTTTAATGTCATGTTTGTCTCCTAGCCATAACATATAAGTTTCATTGCTATATAAGCCAATTCAAAAGCAAATCATGTTCTAATGAACTTTATTGAGCTCAATTATTTGTTGTTTTATACTTCATACGTGCATGCTTGGATATTGAAACTATCAAGAATGTTTGCGTATGCAATAAATATGCTTTTTGTGATTTACTATTTTTGTTGAATTTCGGTAGGCATAGTACAATTTCTCAGTGACTATTACTGCAATGAAAACAAAAGGTTCCCTACCAGTTTTGTTATCAAACCAATCAAGAAAACTTGTAAAGTGTCATACAGGAATTTTCGAAAAAAAAACCTGACTAACTATTGAATATAACATGCATAAATTTTGACTTACTTTAAAGTTGATTAAGCCTGACGCAAAGAAAAGGCAAACAAATCGAATTGCGTGATATAGTATTAAAATAATTTAAAGATTGTTATAAATTTGTGTCGATAATAAGATCGAAGTTTCTGTCATACAACTTAAATCACGTTAGTAATAAAACACTTATAAAATTATCAATTTATTTTTTGATTAGCGAGCTTCTATATTTATTTATTACTAGCTGTTGCCCGCGGCTTTGCCCGCGTGGAAGTTTGTTATATGTATTTAATTAAAACTGTGTAAAAGTATGTATTAGTAATTTATTCATGTTTTAAACCTATTTATTTATTTTTGATCAATAGCCCATTTAAAAGAACTTTCATACAAACATTTGACCCATATTTCATCCCCTTTAGGAACAGAATTTGCGTAAATGCTGATATAAGTATTCGTCTATTTGTAATCATCAGAAACATAAAGCCGAAAGTTTTCAGGCTGCTAAATTAAAAAATTATGGACTTCCAAACTAACTAATATATGAAATGCCAATGCCTATATATTTCTCCCCTTAGGGGTAGAATACCCAGAAACGTTTAAATATGTATCTACTCGTTTTTAATAACTAACCCAAAGATAATATTTTATGTTTCTAACTCAACAAATGACAGACTTCCATGCAATCTTGCAACCCCTAATTCACCACCTTAGGGGTATAATATCCAGAAACGTTTAAGTACATATCTACTCATTTTCAATCAGTAGGCCAAAAACAAAGTTTCATGTTTCGAACTTCACAAATGACGGATTTCCAGACTAACCATTTCACCCCTTAGGAGTAGAATATCCAGAAACGCTTTAACGGGTGTCAAGTCATTTTTAATCATTAGCTCAAAAATATAGTTCAATGTTGCTAACCTTAAAAATGACGAACATCCATGCAAACTTTCAATCCCTATTTCACCCCCTTAGAGGTAGAATATCCAGAAACGCTTAAGCACGAATCTACTCTTTTTTAATCAGTAGCACATGAATAAAGATTCATGTTTCTAACTTAAAAATGAAGAACTTCCATACAAACTTTCAACCCCTATTTCACCCCTTAGGGGTACAATATCTAGAAACGCTTGAATAGTTATCTAGTCATGTTTAGTCAGTAGCCCAAAAACAAAGTTTCATGTTTTGAACTTCGAAAATTACGGACTTCCAGACCAACCTACACGTTAAATGTCAACCCCTATTTCACCCCTTAGGGGTAGAATATCCAGAAACGCTTAAATACGTATCTACTCATTTTTAGTCAGTAGCCTAAAAACAAAGTTTTATGTTTCGAACTTAAAAAATGACGAACTTCCATGCAAACTTTCAACCCCTATTTCACATATTTAAAATATCTAGAAACGCTTAAGTACGTATCTACTCTTTTTTAATCAGTAGCACATCAATAAAATTTCAAGTTTCTAACTTAAAAAATGACGAACTTCCATACAAACTTTCAACCCCTATTTCAACTCTTAGGGGTAGAATATCCAGAAACGCTTATATACGTATCTACTCATTTTTAATCAGTAGCCCAAACACAAAGTTTCATTTGTCGAACTTCACAAATGACAGACTTCCAGACTAACCTAAATGCGAAATGTCAACCCCTAATTCACCCCTTAGGGGTAGAATATTCAGAAACGCTTAAATACGTATCTACTCAATTTTAGTCAGTAGCCCAAAAACAAAGTTTCATGTTTCGAACTTAAAAACTGACGAACTTCCATGCAAACTTTCAACCCCTATTTTACCCCTTTAAGGGTAGAATATCTAGAAACGTTGAAATACGTGTTTATTCATTTTTAATCAGCAGCCCAAAAGTAAAGTTTCAGGTTTCCAACTTAAAGAATGACGAACTTCATACAAACTTTCAACCCCTATTTCATCCCCTCACTGGTCGAAATTTCAAAAACGCTAGAACAAATGTTTTATTATTTTTTATCAAGTGCTTAAATATAAAGTTTCATGGTTTTATATTTAAAAATTATGAAATCCCATACAACTTTCCCCTCCCCTTTTAACCCCTTACAACCCCTTTTTCGCGATAAAAAGTAGCCTATGTTTTATCTCGGGGTCTAGAATATCTGTATACCAAATTTCATTCAAATCCGTTCAGTAGTTTTGGCGTGAAAGAGTAGCAGACAGACAGACAGACAGACAGACAGAGTTACTTTCGCATTTATAATATTAGTTAGGATTCTCAAAACCGTTTTTCAACTTTCTGATATCATTCATAAAACAAATGAAACAGCCTTGGCTCAAGGTACTATGAAAATTTAAAGATATTAAATTGTTATATAAACAAAAGAAGTTAATAAAGATAAACACCATCTATCACAATAAACCCAGCTTTTCTCGTGACTTACAACAATGTTCAAGTTTTATTTGTACAGAGCGTGTGCAGTATAAAGACTGCACTTCATAAACTGGCTCTTGCACTCTCTTGTTTAAAAGTAATGCGCCAGGTAAACATTGTAGATTTCATGTTTGAAGTGAAGTTATAGAAGTCCTTACAATTTAAGTATTAAACTTTTTCTTTATAAATTACATTTTACCTTCATTGTCAAGAAAGGGTAAATGCAATGATATACATTGCAACAACCCTAAAATAAAGTTGGAACAAAGCAGGCAGGTAAATTTTCTCTAGTACATTAAACTAATATAACATGATAAAATATTGGTTAATAGTGTTACGTCTTGGCTGTCAGTGTGCCAATATTCATCTTTTAGGAAGATTGTTTTTAATTTTTTGTATTTTCAAAACTATCTCTCTCTTATCTATAAAAAAACGTAGATTCGTTTGAGTCACTGTTGCACAACATATTAGTACACCAAATAATTATTACATTTTTAAAGAAAATATCAAAAGAGATGTATCAAGGCTATGTTTTGGCTTCAGATAATCACTTGTTTTAAACCCTACTTTCTGAGACACCAGATTTAAACACTTCCATCTCTATATATATTCGAGGTCGCATTATTTGTTAAGAGGCATCTTAATATATTTCCCACCTTATTGGATACTGTTGTACGCAATAGGCGAAAATATATTTCATGAATACGCAGATCTAACATATCTCTCACGCAGAAGAGTGTGAACTTCTTTATTAGTTGACTGCTGGACATATCGGCCTCTCCTTTGAGAAAAGGTTGTTTCTGATTGGTAAACGTACAAATTGTTGCATTTTATAGGCTAGCTACCTATAAAACATCAATATATACTATTAAATTGTGTAAAACAAACCCCAAAAATAGCTCTGAATATTTTATACCTAAACAGTACTCGGTTATAATCAAAACTTATGTGTCAAGTACATAGAATGAACTTATATATAGCACACATCACGCTTGAGTCCTCTAAACACTACTCACACGTGGGCGAGTGAGAGTCTTTAGCTCATATATCATCATATACATACTCATAATATTAGTACAAGTATCTATAGAACCTCGTGTTCACAATACCTAATGGTTTTCTATACGGTTGACATATATGACAAACTGATCCTCATTTGATATTAGATCGTCATATTTCGATTATTCGCTTAAAGTAACTTACCTCGTAGAGACGTTGACATTCTTGTTACAAATCAAAGAGGTTTCAAGTGTTCTCTAAGTTGTTCAAGCGAGTGGAACAATGAACAGTGTTGTACTTAACTTCAGATAGTTGGGAATTTAATATTAGTATTCCAGTATCCGAACGGATCAATAATGACATTCCGTTATACTGCGGTTTGATTGATATTCAAATTCTTTGAAGTCGTATTAGATAATGTAGATTATTACATCTGTGGTACAGATAGAAACAGTTTAATGTACTATTCTAAGAATAAATATAACGTGCATTGCAACAATGCAGCATAGTGACCCACACCATGGTGGCTTGTGATGCTTCTGCATCATTGGGCCTTCAGTCTCGCACTCACCAACAAAACACAACAGCACGATCGCTGTCATTTTACGTTGATTTTCTGTGCGAGGGTAGTACCGTCCCGGTCGAGCCGGCCCGCTCGTGTTGAAATCAGCGTGGCTTTAATACTCTAGTTATTTATATCCTGGCCTAAAAAGTTTAGCAAAATTTCTAGTGCATGTTCAGATTGCGTTGACAATAAATGAGGGATAAAACTAACACAAACAATAAAAACAAAGCAATCTATGCAGTATGTTGTATATTGTCTTGAAGAGCTCAATAGTCCAAACCATCTAAACATTTATTTTTATTGTTACTCAATAACTTTAGGATTTCTTTAGAACTAGCTCGCTATTATTATCGTGCATAACTATCAGATGAGCTTTGGTCAAATATTCTAAATTAACAACAGTTGTAGCGATTTACACAGCGGTTCTGTTCTTAAGATATTTTAAATCTTAAATTATAATAGCCTATGTGGTTTGTTTAGCATTTAAACTACCTCATCAAAAGATAATTAGAAAGAATTCAATTGATCTATATTTCATTCACCCTTTGATATGATAGTTGTCTTTATAACAGTATCTCTGTATTTTGAATGGAATAGCGGACAAAGGAGCAGACGCATCACCAGAGACGTCGGACGTTATCAGAGGGGTTGGGGTATAGGCCTCCGGTATCCTCATTCACTCGGTGCAATAAAGTGCAAGCGCTATTTGACCCTAGTTTTCTGTGAGGTCGTGGTATCACTCTGGTCAAGCCGGTTCATTCATGCCGAAGGGTTGTCTTCCACGATTCTTTTGTTTTTAATGGCAAAAGTGAAACTTAGTGCTTAAAATTCTTGACAAAATACTTTATTAAATAATACGACACTTAAATATTAAAACTGTTACGAAACATAAATAATTTAATATTCTTTTCTATCTAATTTTATCCTCGAACCATCTATCATTCTCCTTAAGCCAGACGTATTAATGAACCGCAAAGTAAACAAAAACTTTCTGATGAAAAACGTGCCACTAGAAATATTTTCCAGTAAGTTTTATTGGTTTTGTTTTGTGTCAATAAACAATGCTAGACACGCCACAGAAAATTGATTACACTATAAAATAAATGAAATCATATCAACAATATATTTTACTGTACGATAATATTTTACAAAATAATTTACCATTTCGTTTTCTATCATATTGTTTAATGTGATACCTCAAATTTCATAAAAGGCCCTCTCTTTTAGTTTTTTTTACAAAAATGCCAGCAGAAGACACATTTTTTGCTGGTAACCACTAGAATGGTTGCGTACAGAAAAAAGCCGTTGGTTTGCGTAAAACATGTTGTCTATAATCTGACAACCTTTTTTCTGGGTGAAAGAGGTTCTATGTATATATTTACCATACTTCGAGTAATATCTATTAGAAAATATCTTGTTTGCTGGAAAGTAGAATTAAACACCTTCAAGTAGTTTATGTATATAATTAATACACACATACACACACTTTACTGTGTTATTACTGTTACAATTTCTCCTGTAACACAGGTTGTAAACTACCACAGGAAGGAAGGAAGCTGTGTATGTTATTCAACACTGTCTATACCAATAAAAGCGAAAATTATAATTATTCCAGCAGTAGCAAATTTGGATGTTTAAAGCTCTAAGACTGAGTGCTGCTTCAAGATCATTACTCTTTGTCATAAAGTTCTTTTTCCCGTAATGAATCCTTCAACTTTACGCCTTTCTAACTTTTTATTGGTTTAATCAAAACCTGCATAATAACGGTGTTACTCAATATATTTTAGTTCACTCCCACTGACGAAGGGTACCGCGGACAGCTTTGTGATTGGATCGACTAAGTTAAATTGATCCCTTCATGCTTCAAGTAATAATTTTAATCAAACATGTTCCCGGGCACCACAATTGAATTATAATTTGTTCCAAACAAATATTTTGTTGTGGACATGTTGGGCAAGGGAGCTGTGAGGATTATGTTATGTTAGTATCGTATAAGGTTTGGTCCTGTAGGGGGATTTCAGTGTTTGATGTTGTATTTGAAATTAAGTACGTGGAATTAATACGAATATACTACTACCTTATTTTACTTGAAAGATAGATTTTAATTTCTAAACTGTTATAGAATAGTAATCGAATTTTAAGGAGGATATGTTTATTTTTTCTATTAATTAGAGAGCAAACAAGCCGTATGGACACAATCCTAGCTTCTGACTGTGTATCATATTAGTATGTTATATTCATATGTATTGTGCATTTAAATATAATCTTATATGTAGCGGTAAATTTATGTTTTTAATTTATATTTAATGAAGGTATATCTTTCAAAATTAAATTTCTTGGCACCTACCAGATCTTGTTTATACATTACCTAAAGGTCGACTAGGAGAGAACGCCTCAAGGCATTAAGTCCGTCTTTGTAAACATAAATAAATAAATAAATAAATAGTAAGTGCAATAAGTATTAAATAAATGAATACATGATAGTAAGTGACTACTGTCACTCACGGTTATCTCTCTTGCACTTAGAATGTTACAATTACATCATAGCCCGCAAGAGATAGAGGGAGAAGGTTTTCTCGAGTTATAAATAGCAAAAGAATTGCTTTACACATATTTGTCGGAGGCCGTGGTATTACTTCAGTTGATCCGGCCCATTTATGCCTGTGAATTCCTTTGATCGTTCTTTACTTTTTTTTTGTTACATTAATTGAATCAATTAAAATATAGAATATCTTGTGCCGTCTTCCACATACGATAGCAAAACATACTACAGCGCTATCTATCAAAGACACATTGTACTACGGAATAACGAATAACACGTCGGAGTAACTACTAAAATACTGTATCGCGATATAGGAGTTCTCGCGTTGATTAGCATATATACAACTTCCCAACAGCAACTGGCAAGCCTGTCCTAGTCATGATCACCTCATCAAATCATTTATTTTGTGAACATAAGTAAATAGTATGATGAAATCTTATTCCTTAAAACGAACAAATCTTGTACATAAATCTCGGAAACGGGTCATAGTATAAAGTAGATAAAATTACATAATCATAAAAAAATAGTCACACTAAATCTATTAAAGTAATTTAACAAAACTATTATAAGACTAACAAATCTCAATATCTGGAAAGTAAAAGATAGATACTTAATAATAATATTATAGATCTACATCATTCACAGCATTTTTATTTTCAAGGAAATCGGTTACACTCTAATAGCACTTCACTATTAAAAATTCTTAAATGTATCCTTAAACATGTTTGGACCCAACTCTTTGAGGTTATTGGCGTTTTACTATACATTAATTTACATCCGTATCAGTTTAGTTGCTCCAAACGATTATACCATATCTGAGTTCTGACTCGACAAGACCACACACGACAAGATACATACATAATATGTGCACCATAATTTCGTCTGGTCGGAGGATTATCGGACATGACCCCCGTTCCTCCACAATGTAACAATGTTTAATAGCAAGTTTATACCTGGTTGACCGAGTTTTGCTCGATATTTTTAATGGTTAATTTTCTAAAAGTGAATCATGCATACTAAATTTTATGTAAATTGTTGGAGCCGTTTCCGAGATTCAGATTATCTATACTAATATATAAAGCTGAAGAGTTTGTTTGTTTGTATTCGCTAATCTCAGGAAATACCTGTACAGTTTGAAAAATTCTTTCAGTGTCAGATAGCCCATTTATCGAGGAAGGCTATAAGCTATATTTCATTACGCTAAGACTTACAGGAACGGAGCACCAATGAAGAATGTTACAAAAACGGGGGAAAATTATCATGCTACGGGCAATAGGAGACGCAAACGAGGTATCGTGGGTCGGCTAGTACTAATATCTAAAGCTAAAGAGTTTGTTTATTTGTACGCGCTAATCTCAGAAAATACTAATCCGATTTAAAAAAATCTTTCAGTGTCAGATAGCCCATTTATCGAGAAAAGCTATAAGCTATATATCACTACGCTAAGACTTACAGGAGCGGAGCACCAATGAAGAATGTTACAAAAACGGGGGAAAATTATCATGCTACGGGCAATAGGAGACCCAAACCAGGTTCGTGGGTCGGCTAGTATTAAATATATATTCGGTGCGGTGCCCGCTACTTCGCACCCATGACATTATGATTTTTCAAGCATTTTTTTTCACCGTTTAAATCTTTACTGAACTACGACAAACATTTCAAAACTGAAATCTGCTAAATCAGCCCAACCGTTCTCGATTTTTATAATATATACAAAATATACAAGAATTACTCATTTAAAAGTATTTGTTAAAACCTCCTAATTCATATTCTCTCTGTTATTCATGTATATATAAACGACACATGTCAACGTCAATTATGCCTTTAACATACGATTATCTCTATACACAATTACAGGTAAGTTTATCAAGTATTAAACAAGAAAGTCTAATACAATTATTCTGTTCTAATTATTGTTGGTTAATTACTCATAGGTTCTGGCTGTGTTTGCATAATTTGTCTTACTTGTACGTACAAAATTAAGTTACGTATTAAGAAAATAATCTTGTTTAAAATCTGGGTTTTAATTTAGTTCAGAATGTTTTTTTTTATATTTTACACTAGTTGTTGCCCGCGGCTCCGCCCGCATGTGTATCGGTTAACGCTGCAAATAGTAGCCTATGTATTATTCTGATGTATAAGCTATATTACTGTAAAGTTTCATCCAAATCCGTTCAGTGACTTTTGCGTGAAAAAGTAAGAAACATTCATCCATTCATTCATCCATCCATACTTACAAACTTTCGCCTTTATAATATTAATAGGATTTAAGATTAGGTGTAAGTTAAAATATTAGTGTAGTGGTTTGCGACCTGACTGTTAAATCAACGGTCGCGCGTAATTTTTTTTAAAAGAGAGTGTAATTTGACCTGTGTCTACAGGTAAACTATATTATACAATATGTAAGTATGTTTAGAAAAAAAGAAGTACATTCATTTAAAATATATAACGTCGGCCGATTATGGCCAAAGTAGTCCCTATTACGAAATACTCGAAATACTATGTTTCGAAAGCGGAATTGAAATAATAATAAAATTAAAACTTTGGTCTTTAATACGTCAATACCACTTTTGCCAAAAAGATGTCAATTCAATGTGTTTTAAATAACTAAGGACAGTTGAAATATTATTAAACAGAAAAAAAATATGATTACTAGCTGTTGCCCGCGTTTATGTCAGTTATTGCAACAAATAATAGCCTATGTGTTATTCTGATGTATAAGCTATATTACTGTAAAGTTTTATAAAATCCGTTCTTTAGTTTATGCGTGAAGAAGTAACAAATAAACACACTCACAAACTTTCGCCTTTATATATTAGTGTGAAGTGTGATGTGATTACACTTTCATCCATGATAGCATGAATATATCACTAGTTGTCGCATTGACAAATGTTCAGCTATAACCTGCTAAATGTATGTATGTAAACGACCGATAGTGGAGCTTGTAAAATCTCATAAATAGATTAATACGACCCGCAGAGAAGCGAATACCACAAAGTGAATTATTTAAGTGCTTGGAGCACAGAGATGCTTTGAGTTATTTAATTTAGTAGCTTCGATTCCCAACCGACTCTGACACAAAGAGCACTAGAGAAGCACTGGCTGTAGAACTATGAAGTAATGGATCTGGTTTAGTATAAAATATTAATGTTTTTAAAATTATTATGTTATTAAGCTTTATTTTAATTCTTCTACAATAAAATTCTTGGCTTCTCTATTCCGAGTAACACACGTTACTGCGGTACTGTTGTAAATCATACCCCTTGTTTAGTCCATCCACCAGTGCTACGTTCCTTGGAGTGGAAGGAAACCTTGTGAATAGGCATATACGGCCCATAAATATAAGCTAAACACTCGTAGACCGATCACTGGTGAACGGATGTCAACTAGAGGTGATACACCTCTGCTAAAAACTAATATTACATTTACTCAGGGTAGTGACGGCTTCCAAATCTTCTTTGCGGTGAGGGGATCCCCTGTTAATAACTACGCAATTCCGTGCACATCACACGGTTTCACAACTCTAAACATACTCGTAAGTTGGGGTGGATTCCTGGATACGTACTACACACACCGAGCAATCTCTTCGTGAGGAACTGGATGATAATTACATACACAAGTTTCTACAATTAAAGCTCATCAAAAGCAGTGGCTGAACCTATTCACACACTGAAGCTTCAAATCACAATTCCTTTTATTACTTATACTGGCGCGATGACCGTCCGAAATATCAAAAATATAAAGGTACTGTAAATTTGTATGCCTGAGCATATAAGAATGTTCACTAAGTTTTAAACTATACTACATTTTGTAGTTTTTACTGAGTAAGTTAACTGCTGCGACAAACCAAGACTAGCAACGTATGTCTCTTGAAGCTCTAGTGCCCCTGGGTGAAAATGGTTACTGACTACCCTCATTATATCAACAAAGCAAAAATTTTACCGTGAGAGAGCCACGCTTTAGCTTCAATGGGCCGACTAGACCGGAGTGATACCACGGCCTCACAAAATACCGGTGTGAAACAGTGCTTGTGCTGTGTTTCATCGAGTGAGTGAGGATACCGGAGGTCCATACACCAACACCTTCCGCCACCCCCCACCTCATAGGCCATAGACATAGACAACACGCTTGTGACGCCTCTGGTGTCTATGGGCGGCGGTAATCGCTTACCGTCACGAGATCCGTCTGCTCGTTTGACCCCACTCCATAATTCTGTATAGATCAGAATTCTGTATAGGTTACTTAGCTGTCACTGTGTGTGTGTGTGTTAACATCACCTGTATGTTCAAAAAAGTTTTAAAAATAAAATATACCATTTTTAAGTGATTAAGAACTGTAAGGAAGTGACTTTCAAGGTAATAAATAAGTCATATCGTTTTCACAGCAAAACGTCTTGTAAAACTGTTTTTATTAGTGGTAAACAATCATAACAATAAATCAGTGTTTATAAACAAACGGTGAAACAAAACACAAAAATAATGCAATAAACTGTTACGTAAACATTAAAACTACAACACTACAGTGTAAAATAAATGATCTAGTGCTATAAGGACAACAAAAACACCAGAACTCTAAATAGTGAAAACCATTGACCGTTAATTTTATTCAAAAATCATTGACCGTCTTTGAATGAGAAGTTTGGACTTTGAACCTAGCTCTTAGTCGGCAAGAATAATTTTATTTATCTACATACTGTTAAGAAGCAACCAGTCACCAATTTCAATCCGTATTATAAGTTCTCGTTTGACTTAACAGGATATACACGTGCTGTTACTCACCTGTGTTTCCCGAACGGCTGGAGTTCGAACCCCACTCAAATTAAATATTTCTTTTTCTAGTTGTTGTTTATTTACTAAGTATACCTGCAGAGTCGAGTATTCTTCGAACATAATGAGTATTTATTGAAAGACAACTGCTTGTGTTAGAATTATAATTTTTCAAAACTAAGGAGTACTGTCTCAGCGACATCTATCGCTTCAAAAATAATAAACTTAAAATGGATATGGACTCGGTGAATGTTACAATTAGACGTCAACGCATTTCAAGAACGGTTTCACTTGAAAGTCTGTGTCAAAATAATTCAATAAATACTACTTTATCTGATGACATACTAGACAGGAGCCTAAACCTACCGACGAATAGACAGTGTTCAATTGTTGAAAACTTAAAAATTGAAATTGAAGTGTTAAAATCTAGTTTAGAGATTACAGAAAATGAGCTTGAAAATACTATTTTGGAAAATAATGATTTAAAACAACAAATTACAAAATTGTCTCGGGATATGGATATTTTAAAACAAATTTGTAGAAGTCCTCTAACATCAGTAAGTAAACAAAAGGATAAAATCCATAGACATAGACGTCGTATAACTGAAAGTTTTGAAAATAGTCCTTGTGCTTCTCTGAGCACTAATACTCCACAAAATAAATCTCAAACGGTGTTACAGAAAAAACAGAAATTTGATATTGATAGTATTGAGGTAGAACCCGCTGAGTTGGCTCAGTCAAAAGTAAGCGATCAGGGACTACTCTTACATACTGAAAAAAGAACATTACGGCAAACTGTAAAGACTGCGAATACACAGCAGTCGATGACTACCAAAAGAAAGATATGTTTATTAAGTGCAAATAAGACAAACAAGATTTTACCAATAGCGTTAAATACCTTTGGAGATGTTTCGCTGTGCCATTATCCTTTACCAAATTGTGGCATTAGTGGAATGCTTAGAAACCTGCACCTTAAACTCTGTGATTACACAAAAAACGATTACTGTATCATCTTAATTGGGGAAGAGGATTTTAATAGGACTATTAATTATTTTAAGCTAATATTGGATTTAAGAAACACCTTACAGAAAATACAACACACAAACGTTGTGATATGCCTTCCTACGTACAAATGCAGCAATTATGCTGCAGTTTATAACTGGCGAGTGGAAACGTTTGGAAATTTACTATATCTCGATCTGAATACCTATAATTACGCAACGTTGGTGGACTCCAATTTGTTCCTCTCAAATGACTATACAATGTTTTCTAGATATGATGGAAAGCTTAATAATAAAGGTATGAAAAATATTTTTGACAACATATTGTGGAGAATTGAGAATATTGTTACTAGAACCTTTGAAACACATAATGATGTGGAGATTACTGATGATATAAATAAAACTTCATTTTTTCTGTGATAACTTCTTACATATTATGCACCAGAATATTGCGGGCCTAATAAATAAATCCGATAGCCTCGCAGTTTGTTTAGAAGAGTTAAGTGACAAAAATATTAAAATAGACGTCGTTTGTATCACGGAACACTTCATTTTGTCAGGTTTTGAGGAATACTTAACGTTACCAAATTACCATCTGGCCACATCATATAGTAGAAAGGACAGAAAGAGAGGCGGTGTCTGTATATTGATCAGGAAGGGACATCAATGGCAAGAAATTCGGGAAGTGAAAGAGTTGACTATCAATGGGACTTTTGAGTGTTGTGCTGTAGAATTAACGGAATGCAAAATTATTGTAATATGTTTGTATAGAGTACCTAAACACAGTAATTTAAGTGTATTTTTTGAACGGTTGGAAATGCTTTTAAAGATTTTTTGTGGTAAGCGTAATAAAAAGGTTGTTATTGCCGGTGATTACAACATCAACGTGTTGAACAATAATAGCACTACTAGGGAATTTGAATGTTTGCTATCGCAATATGGCTTGAAACTGGCAGTGCGAGAACCCACTAGGCTTCAAAGTGGAACTTGTTTAGATAATTTTCTTCATAATTTTCGAAAGCAATATAAAAGACAAGTTTTAGATTTTGCGTTATCTGATCACACATCACAAATAATAGAGTGCCCTATTAAAATCCAAGGTGAAATTAAATGCTGGCGCATGAAAAGACGAAACTATAATTTTGAAAATATTAATAAATTTAGGTCATGCCTCGGTAGTCTATCGTTTGAAGACATATACTTAACTAATGACGCAAATGTAGCCTATAACACGTTTATGGATACATTTAGTTTATTTTATAATCTGTTTCCCATATAAAACTATAAAAATTAAATCAGTACATAAAGCTAAATGGATATCCAGAGGTATAAGGCAGTGTAGCAAAACTAAACGAAAACTTTTATGGAATTATAGGCTAAACCCCAATAATCAAAATAAAATTCTGTATAAGGAATATGCACGAAAATATAAGCGTATAATTAGATTAACACAGCGATCTCAGAACATAAATAGTATCAAAACCTCAAAAAATGTGTCGAAAACCACTTGGAAGATAATCAACCAGGCCAAACAGAACTCCTCTCTAAATACTTTTTCTAAATTAAGAACAAATGATGGCACAATAGTTACAGGTCCACAGGAGATAGCCAATGCCTTTAGTGATTTTTTCGTAGACAAAATTGTGCCTATAAGTAACTATGGTACAAAAATAACAAAACACATTGACAGACAAAACAAATCTATGTTCATTTCGCCTTGTATTCCATCGGATATTGAGAATATAATATCAGCGTTAAATAACACCAATAGTGTGGGATTTGATGGTGTTTTGACTAGGGTTATCAAATCTGCAAGTCAATGCATATCGAAACATCTATGTCACATAATAAATTTGAGCATTACAACAGGCACTTACCCGAAGGGACTAAAAACATCAATAGTAAAACCGCTTTTCAAAAAGGAAAACAGAGAACTCATGGAATGCTATAGACCCATTACACTGACACCTGTTTTTTCTAAAGTCTTTGAAAAATATATACTTAATCAGATTTATAGTTATTTAGAAAAACATAATATCTTGGCTACTGAGCAAAAAGGGTTTAGACGGAATAAAAGTATTAATAGAGCAATTTACGACTTTTTAAATGTAATAATGGCCAAAGTAGATAGTAAGATACCAGTGAGCGCTATTTTCTGTGATATGACTCAGGCTTTTTATTATGTCGATCATGAAATTCTACTCGCAAAGCTTGATCAATACGGAATACGAGGAAATGTCCTAGATCTTATAAAATCCTATCTGACTAACCGCCAGCAATATGTAGAAATTACTCGCGTAAATGACTTAACCAAATATGAAGAAATATACACATCTCATACGCGAACAGTGAAGTATGGCGTGGGTCAGGGTACTGTCCTGGGTCCTTTGCTTTTTATATTATATATAAATGACCTGCCTAAAGTAGTTGATCATCAAATTACACTATTTGCGGATGATAGTACAGTTACTATAGAATGTACAAATGAAGGACAATATGAAAGTAAAATAAATAATGCATTATTGACTATAATAGATTGGCTTGACAATAACAACCTTAAAATAAATATATCCAAAACTAAATTAATACAATTCTCACAAAGAGTACCCACGTTACAAAATTTGAACATAAACCACAAAAATGTTAAAGTTTGTGAGGTTGCCACAACGAAGTTTCTAGGCTTGACTATTGATAATAGATTAAAGCTTTATGTAATAAAATCAGTAGCTCAGCATATGCTTTGTTTAGACTTACGCCAGTATTAAATATTGATGCACTGCTTACAGCATATCATGGAACTGCTGAGTCATATCTAAGATATGGTATAGTATTTTGGGGCAACTCCACAGATACAGGTGTAGTTTTTAAAGCTCAAAAAAGATGCATTCGAGCCATGTTCAATTTAATTAGTAGAGATAGCTGTAAACCATATTTTGTAAGACACGAAATATTGACTTTGCCCTCTCTATACATATATGAGGTAGCAACTTTTATAAAATCAAATCCTGAGTTATTTGAAACTCTTTCAGACACTGTAACACGAAATAGAAGGACTAATACACGTGATAGACTTCGCATACATAAAGCAAATACAGCTTTATTGCATAAAAGTATCTACTGCATGGCGCCAGTCATATATAATAAGATACCTCAAGAATTTAAAAAATTAACTACTAATTTATTTAAGAAGCGCCTACATGAATTTTTGGTAAAAAAATGTTACTATGCAGTGAGTGATTTTCTCTCGGAAAAATAAGAATACTCTGTCTGATTATTAGATACAATTTCTTAATTAAATTAATTTGCTTGTAACTTATTACATACATATTATAGATTGACATTTTTGACATTTTTTATTATTTTTCTTAGGGTGACATTGATAATTTCTACTGACATTTTATTTTTCTTTGTTTGAAATATGTAGTGTTAAATTTTTGATTTTATTGACATTTTACTATTATTTATTATTAGAGACTTTGATAATTTCTATTGACAATTTATTCTTATTTGTCTGAAACGTGTAATGGTAAATGTAATAATTTAAAGTATTCCCAATTGAGTGACTGTAATTCCTCAAAAAATTTTGCATGCCGTTAAGGTAGATCAGAGAGGACATGTTTAAATAAAAAATGTAACACCATTGTACACCTTTGTTCAGCAAATAAATAAATTATTATTATATTTATTATTATTATTATCAGACTATGATTCCAGTGGGTACAGAGTAGCAGTATCAACTATTGTTGTTTTTTTTGTCACGTCGAATCTAAGGCTTATGTATGTAAGACTTTTGCGAATAACTCGTTTCACCCTTTACTGAAGTCCAATTTGAAGCTGATCGGACTTCCTCGAAACACACGCGAGAGTATGTTAGGGAATTCGAACTAATATTGTAAATTCGAATGAGAGTTTATATGCTTGTTAGATTTCACGAATCATGCCTGGGGTACTGAAATGTGCATGTTCAGACACTATTTGATTTGCCTATTTGAAAAGGAATATTTGATTCATAAATTAATTAGAATTATCAAAATTGGTCCTGTGTAAAGCTACGGGTCAGTACTAGTCTTAAATATTTTTGAATAATACTCATATTGGTATCCTTTTTAATTCAAAAATATCACAATATTTAATCTACATTCCGTACGTAATGGTTTCGTCGAGCTACCGTAGGCATGTCGTAGCCGTCGTAGCATTTCTGAAGTAGCTTAGGTTTCGAAACTTTATGGACTCCACACTAGCACACTCGCTATGGACGCTATGGACTATGGGGTACATTAGACTACATGGACTACGGCTTTTGAAACTTAATAATGTACCATGACAATAATAGTAGACATAATAGTCCTTAAAACTTTAACAACGCGTGACTACGGCTTTTTAAACTTGTTTCAAGCTTTTTCAGCTTCGTTTCTTTGTCGTAGTTGAGTAACAGTCTTTACTTTTTTTTATTCCATTTAGTACAGTATTTTTTTATTACTTATGACTCGTATTTTGAACTACAGTTAAAGCATTTGGGAGTCTCGAGTACGACCATTTTGCATATTATATTTATTCTAAAAACCAACTTTATTTCCCATAGACGTATTTTAACCACACTATCAGAGGGATTAAATTCTCAAGTCACAGTGTATCCAATGCAGAGGGAATTTGTATACGATCAACAAACAGAAGATGTTTGTGTACCAAAATATTGTCTGTTTATTTTTCTGCTCCTCCATTAGGAACTCCAGCATTAGGAACAATTATCCTGGGACCGACTGGCTTAAATTAAGTGTTCGGTCGATATCGCAATTCATTTTCGACACATGTATATTTTAGTTTTATATATACAAACTAATCCCACATTCTGTGAAAACATATATCGTTTTATAACTCTATCGTTTTCTAACTTATATTGGCAGCCCGACAATCAGGTAATTAGAATAAGTATGTATGGAGTGTAGTGTTTTTTAAACAATACTATACTAAATACTACATTAATTTATTTTTTTATAAATGAAAGTTATTAATCAGGTCTTTTAGCATTTGATAAAAATGTGTATGGATTATGACAAATAGAAAGTCATTAAAACCTTTATTGACGTGAGCATTTGGAAAAGTTGTATGTATGTACTCTATAGGTAGTAGAGCCACGGACGGGCCGGCTCGACCGGGGCGGTACTACCCTCGCACAGAAAATCAACGTAAAATGACAGCGAACATGCTGTCGTGTTTCGTTGGTGAGTGCGAGACCAAAGATGCAGAAGCATCACTAGCCCGCCATGGTGTGGGTCTCCATGCTGCATTGTTGCATTGTCTGCATTCGCAGTATGGTGACCACCACTCTTGGATTCTGCTTATGCTTCCCATCAGACAGAGTAGAGTCATTCATGCAGGGTCAAAAAAAAAAAACTACTAAACATTTTTTCGTATTTCGTGAGTCATATCTAAGTTTCGATTCTCTAAAAACAGGAATTTATAGTGTGTAGTGCTAGCATTTGTCTTTAAGGTACAAGTTTCATCAACTCTTACACGGGTTTGGAACGAGGCCAGGAACCAAAACCATTTGTAACTATAAACCTAATTACAAAGAGTTGGTAATCAAGATGTTCAGACATTATTGGTTGTTGTGGATTTTTTCAACTGCCTAAATATATACGTCTGTTTATCTCTGTTGTTTAGGTATCTCTCTGTTAATTTAAGGGCATGGACCTTGCCAGTAGAGCAATCTCTGCGTCTCACTATTTGATGTGATTTATTTGATATCTTGATAAAACGTGACTCCCACTTTCTCCCTTACTTACAGCATGTACATAGATCTAGGACCTTCGACCGTAGACCATCTTCTTTTTCTTTTGTCTTCTGTTTTTCCTTCTATATACAAATTAAAAGTACAGCCACTTAGTATATCTACTCAACAACGTAAAAAATTACATCTTTATACGAAAAAAATATATTGAATAAGTTCAGATTGAATTTAAGGCCAAAGTGGGATGCTATGCGAGTGTATGTTTAAGGTCATTATAAACTTAACCACCGTACCACATGACTGCCGTCCTTTAGCACACCACGTTGCAATCAGTCGAACATTATATTAGTATGACAATCGTATTGAAATATAGATTCAAATCAATTTATACCAAATCATATAATTAAGTACCATTAAATTCATTAAAGCTTCTCATTTTTATTCTAAAAGTAAGTGCAATTTTATAACATTTAAAACAGTTTCTCCTTTTTACAACATATTTATAGTAACTTAAGCATTTATGCACCTTATTGTAAGTACTAGATACGTTAACACTGTAGGTTTTTAACATAACAAAGAAAGTATTTTATCTTAACATGTATTTGATTTTCTATGACAGTCTTACTTAACTCTTCCACTCAATACTAATAGTGTCCAAAATTTTGCATGTTATTTCGTAGCACCCGGATAAATAGGCAGTTTTAGAACTGAAAATTAACTTGAAAAAATGCGCACCTCTTTTTAAAACTCAGTTGACAACAAATTGTGCCGTAATGAACGTTATTTGTTTAAATGGAAAACTTAAATCAGTGGCATTAGAAGAGTGAATATTTAACTGTGTGTCGGTGCGCAGCCGGTGTCGGTTTGGAGCCGCGATTATGTCAAATTTATGTACATAATTTGCTAAACAAATGGCCGCATGTTTTTGCTCCTAGTAGCGTATAATTAATAAAATATGATATTAAAGACTGAATTAATAATAATCGCTTTATTGTACACTAGATTACTTACAAAAGTAACTTAAAGCTAAGAGGTAGGCATTTTCTTACATGCACTTATGATTGACCAATGAAAACATTATTTCAAATATAGAATTCTAATTTTTGAATATGTTATTTTAAATAGTCAAGGCCGTTAGTCAACTGCCTCGGTGGCGTAGTGGCAGCGTATGCGACTGCTGTGCTTGATGTTTTGGGTTCGATCCCCAGGTCGGAACAAATGTTTGTATGATCTGCAAATACTTGTTTCGGAGTTAAACTCCAGTGTTTTCTGTACTTTAAAAAAAGCGTATAAAAAATGTATTGATATGAAATTGTTATTACCACCAGCCCGGAGTATGGAAGTTTGGTGGTGAACACAACACACGCCCGTGCCTCGGAGAGCACGTTAAGTCGTCGGTCCCGGTTGCCATGAACATCTATAGTAATCGTTATTGAAAACTCAATGCACTCAAATAAACTGACACTAGTTTCAACCTACGAATTCAATTTGTACCCTCAGGGATGCGGAGGTCCAATGCCAGTCGCTCTGTGTAAAAACTGTTCTTCAGGTAAAACCAGGTGGAACTAGTAGCCGTATAGACCCCATATAACCAGTAACCAGTTTGGATAAAATTAATGTTATATATCAGGGTACTAAAATCAGCGATACTAATAAAGCGAAATTTCTTGGCTTAGCTCTTGATAATCAACTAAATTGGAAGGCTCACGTAGAAGATTTATGCAAAAGAGTGAGTAGTTCCTCCTATGCTCTTTATAAGCTGGCTCGTGTAGTTAACACTGAAGCACTAATTACTGCTTATCATGGCACTGTCGCATCCGTGCTAAGATATGGTCTTATTTTTTGGGGCAACTCCACACATAAAGAAATCGCGTTCAAATGTCAAAAGAGATGTATCAGGGCTATGTTTGGGCTTCAGACAACCGATAGCTGTAGACCCTATTTTCTACGACATCAGATTCTAACACTTCCATCTCTATATATATTTGAGGTCGCATTATTTGTAAAAAGGCATCCTCATTTATTTCCTACCTTATCGGACACCGTTGTACGCAATAGGCGAAAAGATACTATTAGTATACGCAGAGCTAACACATCTCTAATGCAAAAGAGCGTTTTTTGTTTAGCTCCAAAAATATTTAATAAACTGCCTGAAGGATTTAAACAGTTGAATATAATTAATTTTAAGAAGAACCTAAAGAAACTGCTCACTGAGAAATGTTATTATAATATTAATGATTTTTTAAACGATAGCCTCTAATTCCCGTTAAAATAATTGTTAATATATCATGAAACGCGAAAGTTTAAAAGATAGCCTCTAAGTTTAGATAATATGGAATTTAATTTTATTTTAAAATTTGTACGCCACTTGTGGCCGAATATGCTGTGATTCATAATGTATGATTGAAGAACTTGTACCTACCATATTCATGCAAATAAATATATTGTATTGTATTGTATTGTATTATAATTTTGGGATAAGGCTAGAAAGAGAAAAGTTAAGGCCGTTAGTAATTATTCACAGTGACGTTTTGGCGTGATAACGTCTTGCAAGCGACAGCACGGAAGAAACGATAAAGAGGCACGATCGGTCTAAGCGTACAGCTTGTGACGCATATTTTTCATCAATGTTTTCTTGTGACGTAATCACGTAAATTATATTAAGAAGTTATTTAAGTGTTGTTTGTGAAAATGAAAATATGTATACTTATATTCATCATCAGTATCATCGTCATCAAACTTTTGCAGTCTACTGATGGACATAGGCTGCTCGAGCTCCTGGTGAGGGTCGCAGGAAACCGATTGATGCAGGTAGCACAGGACTGGCTGTTATGGGAAGCCTTTGGGACAGCAGTGGGCATATTTCGACTGACATGATGATGATGAGCTCCTGGTAGAACTATCTTGCGCAAATGGTCATGCACTTAACCTGTACTTACCTATATTTACGTTTTGTCAAAAATTCACTGGTTTGAGTGGAGAAAAACTAATCTCATTCACCACAGCCGTACGTTATAAAGACACCTCTATGGTTTCTTTTGACATATCGTCCCTGAGCGAACCTTAGGAAATGTTAACGCCTACTACCTGTAAAGTCCGACGTGTAAACAAATCTATCAGTTAGTCAGTCAGAGTGTCAGTCAGTCAGTGTGTATCATAATGTATGTATGTATCATTTTACTGAGTGGCTGAGGTTAACGGAGCTCCACCCAATGATCAGATCAAAGATACAGAGAAAACGTACGTGGATAAAAATAATAAAAACAACATTTCGAACATCTAACACACAACGCCCTTTAGTTTCAAGCTAAGCAGAGCTTGTGTTATAGGTACTAGACTGTTGACGATATTCGGGTAAAAGTATATATGTATTTAAATCTGTTCATTTAAATACATATATACTTTTTGTATATCTTCTTGGATATCGTACCCGAGAGTTCAAACACAACAATCGCATACACCTGCCACAGCGCCACACAGGCAGCCAATAATCAGATATTTTCGATAAAGTAATAAAAAATCTTGCGTGTAAGTAAAACCTTTATGTAAATAAAGTATAAGCGTTTCTGTAATAACAGTAACAATAACTAGACATTTTGGTTGTTCGTTGCGCTTCTGTTAGTGTCCGTATCTTGTAAATGTTTTAAGACCTAATTACGATGAACCCTAATAATTTTAAGACTGAAAGCATTGTCACGTTGAATATCAATATTAATATGTTAATACAAATCATTGTAAGTCTCTTCATTTTTACATGGAGATACTATAAACTAGATTGTGTTACTTATATTTATAAGCCCAGCACACTAGCAATAGGTAGCGTACAACCGTTCTAATCGCGAAAAAGTTATAGGTATATATATATAGCCACGGCTTTATTGTAATTAATTGTATTTAAAGCATTTTTTTTCTGGTAGAAAGAAATCAAAAGGCGAGAAAATACTTGTCTCGGTAAGAAATCACTATTGTGTAAGACTCAATTGTGTTTCGTTTCATAAAAAAACTTGATGAAAGTCTTCTTTAAAACGGTAGCAGTTGTCAAAACTAATAGTACATCTCATATAACGTGTACACAAGCAGTTGAGCCTGTGTACATCGAAATATGGACGCGTATGCAGTACTATTGTAACGTCTGTATGGGAACAAATCACACCAAACAATTTCTTTATACAAAGATGAGTCTCAATAATTTTCAAGAACATCTCTGCTTAAGAAGGAATCCTGAATTTATTTTCTTTTGCATATGTATTTTGTTGCTGATACCTATAATAGATCCTGTTGTCAAGTATTGTGTGAAGTCGAAACTTGTATCTACACTGTTAATTCGATAAATCAGTAATGTAGCTCTTTCTTATTAATTTAAATAGAATCGGATGAGTAGCGCACTATTATCTTGATTTGTTTCCTCAATGTTAATGCTATATGTTCTGAGTATATACACAAAATTTTATGCGTAGTATTTAGTGCAGATTTAAAAAACTAAGTAGTAATTATTTAATCCAATTAAAGAAATTCACATAATGTGTTTGATAAGAAAAAAAAGACGAAGAGAGTATTAATTTTTATAGAAACTTTTGTGCGTAAGATTTCTTTTCAAATATACATTAACTACATAGACGACATTTGACATAGGAATATATTATCTATTATGTATACAAAAAAATAGAAAGAAAGGATTTTTTTTAATTTCCTCATTTTCTTTTTTACTAAAACTATCGTCTATACTATCACTTTTCGAATACGAATAAAATCAGTACCAAAACATTCCGTCTTTCAGAGATCATTGCCCTCTCATACTACTGAATCAAGAAAAAATACACGTAAATCATGGAATTGTGCGATTTCATATAAATCAACAAAGGAACTCTACCTCCCTCTGGTTAATGTTGCCTTTCATACACCGAAACTTGTTTAACCAATAAATGGGGAAATCATGTAATTAATGAGTCACTATCTTTTCCTACGATATAGTTTTCCTTATCAATTTGGCTTTGTTCATTAATAAATAAATAAATAAATATTTTCGGACATCTAACACACAACGCCATCTAGTCCCAAACTAAGCAGAGCTTGTATTATGGGTACTAGACAACTGATATGAATACTTATATACTTTTTTTTTGTAAATACATACATATTATACATAGAAAACACCCAAACTCTGAAACAAATATTTGCAGATCATACAAACATTTGTTCCGACCCGGAAATCGAACCAATTACATTTTATCTTACCTAGAAGACTTATTCACTTGTCGTTGTTTTTATAAGTAATAGACTAAGCTTCTTCCGACTACTAGTGAAATGTACATGGAAATATTTTTAGTAGTTTTAAAGATGGGTATTAACAAACAAATATGATAATACAGAGAGGTAGACAGACCTGCGTTCTATTCCTCTTTTAATAGACAGTTAGACAAGTTTCTTTCCTTTGATCATATTTATAGATTTAAAAAAACATTCCATAAAATAATAGTAAAAGCCTATCTTATTTTTTTTATGGAAAGAGAACACTTACAATTAAATTCAATATACCGCTACTTCACTATTACTCTCGTGTAAATAACATTTAACTCTAAATAAGTAACATAATATTAGTTAAACATGTTCTACACAGAGCCAAGCTTAAGTTAAACAAGCCATTGTAATTGCACAGACGCTTCCTAGACTAATCTCCTTATACCAATGCAGTCAGTGTAAAATGCATATTTCATAGAGGCTACTCATTTAAAGTTACATATTCTAACATGCTATTCATGCATGAACTCAATTGGTATACTTGGGAGAGCCACGCTTCGGCATGAATGGGTCGGCTCGACTGGAGTGATACCACGTCCTCACAGAAAACCGGTGTGAAATAGCGCTTGCGTTGTGTTTCACCGAGTGAGTGAGGATACCGGAGGCCCATACCCAAACCACTCCCTACATCCCTTTTCCATCCCATATAAATACCAATTAATACCAAATTATAAAAATCGTAATTGGACTTCGATTAACAGGTTTTTTTAAATATTTTAAGGTAGCAGAATTCCATAATCGACACACAACATTAATAAGTCTACTACATAGTTAAGTAAGTAGTTAATTTTGCTTTATGAGGATAAATCAATGTTCATACGATTCGTAAATGAATAATTACTGAGAATTAATTACTGCTTTACAAGTACTAAAATAACTAAAACGTAAACCATGACTATCATTCATGAAATCCGACCTAATTCAAACGCTTCATCTCTTTAATAATATCAGCGAGGAAGTTACGATATTAAATGTTTCACAGTTACTCGTAGTCTTTCCAATAATAAATTGTACATTTTCGGATTCAATCTTACTATTTTATTTATGTTCTCGATGTGCGCCCGTCTCAATAAGCAGAAGTAACGGAGCGCGGTTCCTACACCTTTTCTTAATAAATATTTGAGCAAGTTAAGATAATAAAAAAATATTACTCCCTCTATTGGGAGACCCGGTGTCAAGGTCACGACTCGCTAACCAAATGAAAGAGTTTAATATTCTAATAAGTGTTTCTTTTAACGAATTGATTTTTTTTACTAAACGAGATAGGCTCAAAAAAATTAATTGGTTCTAGATGTTTTTAGCTTCTTACCTGGATTTTCAGTCATGAAAATTAGCGCATTTGCAATCGAAAATAAAACCACACGTTACCCTTTAAAAGTTGGTAAATTGCAAGGGACTCTAGAGTATTACTTAAGAAGGAACTCCTTAAGAAACTTGGCAGACCAGGACCATCCTTCAGACACTTGATGCTATGTTTTTATATAGCTTCTACTAGGCGAACAAGTAGTCTCACTCGTTATATATACGCCAACACTGATAAAGGTCGCGCTCTCCAACGTTCTTATTTTTACTATTTCCACCAACCAATAGCATCACACCAACGTAGGTTTCATGCAATCATCATATAACAACATGCCTTTAGCAATAAAATGAATAAATAAACTAGGTTTCATGAACTAGAGGAACAATATTTTCTTCAATCGCACATATGTAGAGTCTAGGATTTTTTGTCTATACATGAAATACGAACAATATAATACTCATTTTTTTATGTAGAAGAATCTTTAAGATTGAAACATTTCACAACTCAAATATTTTATATATTTGAGTTGTGAAATGTTGTGAAGGATTTCATCATCAGCCTACCGCGTCCACTGCTGGGTATAGCAATTGCACGCCACGAGCTTTGATCCTCAGCTTATGGTTTAAATAGTAGCTTTTTAGAAATATGAATTTGGCTATTTTAATTTCGATATTTTCTAACTATTTAATACTAGTCATTGAGGTCTCGGTTCTCGTTAATACTGCACATTATAGTCGACTGCCTCGGCGGCGTACTGGTAGCGTATGCGACTGCTGTGCTTGAGGTCTCGGGTTCGATTCTCGGGTCGGACTAAATATTTGTATGATCTGCAAATATTTGTTTCGGAGTTTGGGTGTTTTATAAAATATGCATGTATTTACAAAGAAAGTATATGTGTATTTATATCACTTGTCTAGTACCCGTAACACAAGCTCTGCTTAGCTTGGCACTAAACAGCGTTGTGTGATCGAAGGCCGAAACATTTAAAAAAAAAAACTTATTCTAGTAAATAATGTTAACATTTCAAATAGTGTATTAATTTCTATAGAGCACCTGAGTACTGTTCGAATCATAAAAAATAATTGTAATTTGTATAACACAATACTGTTTGAAGTACTTCATTCGAAAGACTGCAGTATAATAATCGTATTAACTATATACTAGAACATTCTATACGTAGGTATATATGTATATAATATTTAAGTAAGATTTGAATTTCTAAAGTAACGAAGAAAGACAATTCTCCGTACCTGTACCAAGTAAAATATGAAATACTATCTATACAAATAAATAAAATTGGAGTGTCTGTTTGTAATATTAAAATAATCGCTTTTTACTTAATGCATATGTATGTATACACGATACATATACCAAAAATGTAGTTAAAAAAATTTTTGTCTGTCTGTCTGTCTGTCTGTCTGTTTGTTCCGGGTAATCTCTGGAACGGCTGGACGGATTTTGACGGGGCTTTCACTGGCAGGTAGCTGATGATCCGGGGAGTAACTTAGGCTACTTTTTTAGACTAACTTTGTCCCGCAGCGTTACTCGCGGTACAACAATAACCGCGGGTAACACCGCGGGGTTCAGCTAGTACCTAATAAAACTAACGAAATTCGAAAAGCTGATCCCGTGGAACTCCAGTATTTATATTGATTCATGACGATAGGGAAAGGTGTGTATAATTAGTAAGATTCAACCAACAGACGATCTCTCATAACTTAATTTCATAACCTTCAAATTTCAATTATTCCACTTTTATTCCGTTGGAAACTAAACAACATCATAAATATTTACATTGTATAGCTAAAATGACATCAAAGAAAGCTCACCTGAAGAATAAATAATAACATCGTCGCTTTATTTTAACATTTTACTTCGACAAAAGGCCGTTGTTAAAAAAATAATTTTCTTTTATCTGAACATAAAGACTGTTTGCTGATTCTCATAAATTTTTATTTCAGTACTTATGTATATTTGGTGTGGTGAAGTCACATGAATATATGAAAAATGTACTCGCTTTTTATGTTACTATTATGTAAGATGTAATATTTACTATGGGTGAGATACACAAGGGTATCAGAGTATATGAATGATGCAAGAAGTAAAATTGAAAGAATTCATAACATTGGACAACAGATTAAACATTAGTAAACCCTTTTTTGCATTTCCTAAATCAGTTATGTTATAGGGAGTTTTAAAATATTTATAAATGAATACTCGAAATTTATGTACGCGCATAATTTCCCATCGACTGCACCAAATTGGATAATTCTTTTTTATATATGTTCGTTATTGTTAGGACAAGTAATTGCAATAATATTAAACGTTGACATTGTTAACTCTCTATGTTAAACTTCTTTTTAGGGTTCCGTACCTCAATAAGAAAACACGTAACCCGTACTAGGATCACTTTGTTGTCCGTTTGTCTTTCAAGACGCTTTCTCTAAGAACGCGTAGAGTTATTAAGTTGAAATTCATATGACTGCCTCGTTAGTCTCGCGGTTGCCGTGTACAACTGCTGATCATGAGGTCTCGGGTTCGATTCCCGGGTCGGACCAAATGTTTGTATGATCTACAAATATTTGTTTCGGAGTTTGGGTGTTTTCTATGTATAATATGTATCTATTTACAAAAAAAAGTATGTATATATATGTATCAGTTGTCTAGTACCCATAACACAAGCTTTGCTTAGCTTGGGACTAGATGGCGTTGTGTGTTAGATTGTCTGAAATATTTATTTATTTATTTGTTTATATCAAATACTCAGGTTTACTGTTCCTTGGAGCTGTGAAAAAAATGAAACTTATAAGTCAACGCAATCAAAAGACACAGCCGTTTATGCTGCAAAGTTTCGACACTCATAAAGGAATCAAAACCAACATGGGACTTCCTGTGAACTCAGAATCTTGAAATTTGGTACGAAGTAACGTCTTATAGCACAGATAAAGGGAAAATTGCGTAAAATATTTGTTTTTAGTTACGTCATATAATGTTCCTATAGGTTTGTACGAGACTCGCAGTTGGCCGGCTTTATAAAATAAGAATTCAATATAAGATATTAGTATCTTCGATAACATTTCTATTCCATATTTACCTCAGACTTTCATTCCTTTTAAAGCATTGTCTCGATTATATAGCTTTCGTATTATTCCTGAGGGCGCTATTTCGGAGATCTACAGTTTCTTATATAGCACTTTCTTTTTATATTTACACTTGTAATACATTGTACATACTTGAATTTAGAGTTCAGCTGAACATTCGATACGTAAACACTAGTACGATAATATAGTTGTTTCTTTATTACGGTTTTGTTATCCAAGAATAGTTGTATTTGTAAGGACCGGTGATAGGAGTATAACCATAAACCTAGTAGTAAAACTGAACAATCTCTTTCTGTGCATTGATAAGGAGATGAAGGATACTCGTTGTAGGTTATCCTTGTACTTGATGCGATGACTTCTGTGATAGGGTGAATGGTGATGAAACGGTTTAGTAACTTTGCAGGGACTCTAGCTAGAATACGAGTACACAGAATAGTCAAAGCACATACTACGACTGCAGTATGAGTAACTGTATTCACAAATTGTGTAAATGTAATGTGATGTAATTCATCATAAATTGTTTAAATGTAATATAATGTACTTCATCATAAATTATTTAAGTGTAATATACTGTAATTCATCCTAAATTGTTTAAATGTAATGTAATGTAATTCGTCATGACTTATTGACTTAAGGTCCTATGTCCCTAGATAAGGCAGAGGGCGTCCACAGTGCATCGCCATCCCGTTCTGTCTTGAGCGCCTCGCTTGATTTCGCTCCAGGTCTTGCCAATGGCCTTGGCTTAATCGATGATAGTTCGCCGCCAGGTTTGTTTTGGATGGCCGCGCTTGAGTTTTCCTTGGGGATTTCAGTCTAGGGCTTGCCTCGGGATGTGGTTGGAATCTTTTGGAGGGTGTGGCCTAATTCGTCATAAATTGTTTAAATGTAAATTATCATCATCATAAATAGTTTACATGTAATATAATGTAATTCATCATAAACTGTTAATTGTAATTTTATTCAATTGACGCCAACCCTAGTCAATAATAATAATAATCGCTTTATTGTACACCAAATTACTTATAAAGTTAACTTACAGCTAAGAGGTACAATCAACCCATTTAGTAAACAGTTCATTTATACTACAATTATCTGACTCTATATTTTGCTGTGAATGTAAGTAACAGATTTACGTGTGTATATTTAAATAAATAGTGTAGTCCCACTAAACACAAGTATAAAAAAACGAAACAAGATTTTAACTTAATTCTTAATGTCACTATCTTAATCCTATCATTAACTTTAATATTTCAAAGTTATATCAAAGCCTTGTTCAAAAATTTTCAGTAACAGCTCTGAATGCTGCTATTACGAATTTTCGAACAGAAAATCCGACATGACATGTAAAATCAGTCCATTTTGTAACTTGAGCAACTTGTATTGTTCTCGTGTCGGCCCCACTAGGGAACATGACATTTGGTTCATGAGGATTCATTTTGCTAACAACGATAAATAAATTAAATAACTTGGGGAGAGAAATGATGGATTTTGGACTGATATATTGGCGTAGAGGTTAGTTATATTAATTGCTGAGCCAATGGTTGTGGATTTAAATATATTCTCAACCAAAAAAATTTAAGTGATCACAATCATTTATTCTAGTTGTAGGTAAGTAAGTAAGTACTCAAATAAAAAAAAGGTAGATAACGCACATCCTTTTCGAAAAAAAGTAGCGTAGTTCCAAGTAAAGACACGCGTTAACGCACACACATGCTAAGAAACACTGCTACTTTTCGTCAGTATCGTACAAGTTGTCGATACTTGTACAATACTGACGAAACGTAGTGTAGTTTATGCATAGTGCGTTAACTCGTATGTTTACTTGGAACTACGCTACTCTTTTTGTTCCAACAAGAACAAGGCCGTGCCTTATCTATATTTTTAATTTAATCTGGGGTTACCTATAACTATATTAGAAATTTGAATGTGTGGTTGACGACATGTCATATAGTAATCACCATAATTAATCGTATGGACCCAATATTTCAATTATATTTTGACATAACGTAGGATCCGTAATACGCCTTTATCTGCCTCGGGGATAGTGAGTGTAGGTATAGCCTACACTAGTACATAGTACTACATAGTAGCTATGCATTAAAGTGAGGAGTTTTGCTGCTATCATAACGCAGTACAAATCACTAAGTTATGATTAAATCCTGCAAATTCTACCATCGTATAATCGGCATAATTTGTATGACTTTTATACGGTATTAAGATTTCAATAAAATACTTAATTGCTTCCATAAGAATAGAAAACAGTAAAGTACACTTTATTGTTTTCTATTCTTGATTATCATCGGCAAATTTTATTTGTGAGATCCCACGTTTTACACGTTTAAAATTTCTGTTAAAAAACCCTCAAAAATAAACAATATTTCTCATTGGTTTTCACTTATTGAAGAGCAAAGGTTAATAGCATAAAGGTTAATACACTGCAGTCTGGTTTCAATATCTAATATTGATGAGTTATCAGTGTTTTCTCGAATTTTACAGTTTTCATAAGTAAAAGTTCACTCAAAATGTACATAAAATTTTATGTGAAATGGTGTCAAAATACTCTTACCTACAAAGAAATCTCTCAAGAAATAAATCAAATATAAAAACCCTAGGCAATCTTTTATTAGATAAAATAATATCTTAAATCACTTTTGCTGTAAAATGAAAGTGAATTTACGATTATATTCTTGCGGAGAATTGACTCTAGAAAAGTAATATTTAAAGTTATTATTTTAAGAAGATCTCTTAAGGTTACTTGACAGCGTTGTATAATATATTCTGGAATTGTATAACTCAGTAATGTTCGAATATTTTATTGGATAGTGAAAGTACTTTCTTTGTTTTGAGTGAGACTACTGAAGCCTTAACCTAGAGGGGACTTATCTAAGAGTGGCCAGTGTGTCACCACCCTTGTTTTGCTCCTGGGTGTCGCAAGATCTAAGGGAATTAAACCACACAGGATAGAGCATTTAGAGTAGGTTAGTTGTGGTAATCCTACCCACCAAAAGACTGAAAGGAATGAGGAATGAAATGACGAACGGAATAAATGATAGAATTGGAGTGACAAAAAGAAATAGATTAGAAAAAGCTCCGATGATGTTGGAACAATGTTGCTAATAAAAAAAAACCCTACAAGGGGAAGAAAAACTTTAACAAAGCTAACACCTGCCTTTCTGGTCAGGGTAATATAGTGGGCCAATACCTTCTTTGGCCTAGAGGCCTATGATGATGGTGATAAGACCCACTCTTATCCTATCTCTAGGAGGAGGGGTTACTCACCGGTTGGCTGATAGTAACTTGCCATTAGGTGATAGGTAGTCGTCTGTACTCGTATTTCAAAAAAACATAAAAAACTTCCTAATACGTTGTTATATTGTTTTTAGGATTTAATAACTTTAAAAAGAAAATCTCGTGCCACACACTCAGAGAAAACTTTGTTGAACATAAAGTTTAAAGTATGAGACAAGTCATATTAAGTGAGTATGAGAGAGAGTGGGGTTGCATTTACTCAGTTCACCAACTTTGAGTGTGCTTCAGTAACTCAGTTTTAAGAACTTTACAGTTTTAGCCTAGAAGCTTAAAATGCGGAGACGCTACAGGCAAAGTGCATACTTCTGTACTTTACTATTAAAATGTGGTCATTGTAGTGTTGGCAAAACTCACATGCATTTCAGATAGATCATGAGAAACATGTGAGAAGTTTTGTGGCAGAGATATTTATCGCAATGTCTATACATTATGCATAATTTACCTTCCTTCTTACCCCACTACGGCGAAGCGAAATGTAATAAGTGTGCTAATCTATGTGTATGGAACGTATTACAACAAATTAGATCAAGTGCCGACAATCGAGAGGATAAATTACAATTTTAGTGATATATGTGTCAATAAATAGATAAAAATGGCTTATATGACGTGGGTTATTTAAATTTTATAAAAAAACTTCGTAGTCAGATTAAGGGTTTTACCCTTTTTTCTGTCACACAACTGGAGTTAAATAAAAAACCATAATAAATTGTTGAAAAAGCTGATAAAACATGAGGGTCCAATTTGTTCTAACAGATAGCTGTAGTAAATATTACAAGTGTCGTAAATGAACTTTTGCTTTGGTCTTGCTTTTACTTAATGATATTGAATCTATAATGGACCGGCTAGTAATCAATGACTCTAACTACTGAGCCGGTCGTGGATTCGATTACTGCTTAGATTAAATAATTATATGATAAACGCAATCATTTATTTTATATATAGGTGTAATTTATCCATAACAACGCAAGTTACAGTTGAATGTAAGTTTTCAATGTTATGAGAAACGAATGATAAACGTTCGTCTCTCTCGTCGTTTCTTAAACACAATTCAGCATCTTCTACGTAAGAGTAAATACACAAGGTTTTACATGCAACGCTGAGCTACGCAATCCTCATTAATTTGCACGGTAAACTGGCCTTGAATTGATTCACTTTGAAATATTAGGTCAGGGTTAAGTTAAGATATCTATTAGTGTACAGTTTAAATGAGATATTATAATTATAGATATTTCTTAATCCACACGAACTTGTAACTCTACATAGACAACGTGTTTATCAAATATGAATGGCACACTATTTAGCAAGATACGATAGACATTGTGAGAAATTATTGATAGATTGAGACGCTAGACAAGATTTAATCCCGCCCATATTGACCCGATGTCCTAAATCAGTGGAGTGTTATGCAATTAATATACCTTATTGATATTTGCACCTAACAGACACCAGTATATAATAAATGTACATATAATTTGTTTAATGATACTACCTCGTTGGTCTAGTGATTAGCGTAAGCGACTGCCGATCAAGAGATCTCGGTTTCGATTCCCGGGTCAGTCTGCGGTTGGGTTTTTCTTACAAGAAATTCTTAATAGTAGCCCGGATTATGGAAGATGGCGGTGTTTCCCGCCCGTGCCTCGGAGAGCACGTTAAGCTGTCGGTCCCGGTTGTCATGAACATTTATGGCAATCGTTATTGGGAAGTTAGTGCCCTCAAATATACAGACAACTAGTTCGACCTTCGAAATTTGTTCACCCAAAGGGTTGCAAAGGTCAGGTGCCAGTCGCTCTGTGTAGATATTCAGGTACAACCCGTTGAACTAGTATCCGACCCCAAAAAATGTTGGGAATAATAATGACTAGGAAGATAATGATAATATGTTCAATGACAATTTTATTTCTTAATTTTATCACTGTTATTATTTACAAGAAAAAACACTTATAAAAAAAATCCTGTCATTAACTGTCGATATTATATGGAATCTATAACATGATAGCATTAACTTACGAAGAAAATGCATTGAGGGTGACATAATAATCATCAACAGAGTGTTAGAAATAGGCTTCTCCCTAAAGGAGGGTTAAGCCTAATATGCCTGGTTACTAGACTGTATACTGGACTGGTTGGTATGGGATTATTTTTAAACTTTTCTTCTTAATTTTCTCTTAAAGTCACCTCTTGGGACACCCATGGAATTAGAAGGGGTGGTGATACTAGTATTTCATATGTGCAAAAAGGTATTTTTAAATCATACTGGTAGTCTAGTGATACTTAGTGCTCAATTTGAAATAAATTTCATAATTTTATTACATTGCGGTTCTTACCTTGAACTGGTAGCATAATACTTTATTTAAACTAGAAATGAATATTGAAATGAACGATACTGTCACAAATTCTTATTTGCTAGACAGTCAGGTGAATCCTTTAGTGGTGGTTTTACACAAAATCTGCCATTACTTAAACGAATTGTATTAATTAAAAAATGTTTTTCACAATCTATTTCGTTGGGACTTTAAATCTTCCTTGGTGGAAGATCCTCTAGCTCCCAGAATTTAGTAAGCATTTGGTGAATATTTTCGTTAGAAACGACTGCATGATTACTATGAATGTTTTGAGTTGTATGTTGTGAGCTGATAGGACCAGCTACAATCCAGCCTAGTTTTGAATTTTGTAATTTAGGTTTATTTGCACCTAAGGAGCACTGCTCAGATAGTAAAATATCCCAGAATAAATCTGCTCCAATTAGCATATCAATTGAAGCAGGTTCACTGAACCTTGAATCAGCCAATGTAATGCCCTTTGGAATTTTCAGGCTCTGAATATTTACCGGAAACCTTGGAATGTCTCCTGTAAGCTCGTTTAAAATATAGCAAGACAATGTAACTTGGTAAGGACTGTGCACGGATTTGAGGTTAGTAACACAACTTTCTGATATTTTGTTACAATAATTATTGCCTATACCAATGACATTTATTGTATCTAACAAGTTGCATTTTAAATTTAATTTTTGTTGCAGGGATTTTGTTATGAAAGATGATTGGCTGCCGCAATCCAAGAGCGCACGTACTCTTTCCGACCTATTATTTAAGGGATTGTAGACTTCTATGCAGCTGTAGATAAAATAACATAACTATTGAGTAAATTTTGTTTAGAAAATGCCACCAGAGGCTCGTTATTTTTTACGTTACAATTTGCTGAAACACTAGGATCGTGAAGAAGAGAAATGTGGCATTCAATTACAAGATGCCCTTGTCGCAAACAATTCGCACATAATTTGTATTGGGCTATACATGACATTTTTTCTTTAATAGACTTTGATTTAAAGACTTGACAATCATAAATTTTATGATTATCATTACATACCACACATAAAAATCGCTTTCTACTATTATTATGTTGTTGGGACATACTCGTAGATGAAAAGGAGGAAGTATTATGGAAACGATGTTGCTTAATAAATGGATTGTTACGATTTGATTGTGGTTGATAATTTGACTACAAAGGACGGGAACTTATTTGCTGTTTAAAACTATTATTAGTGGTTATATTTTTATTGTGACTTAGTGCTTCTAATACGTCAGCGCGATCGAGTAGAAATTTATAGAATTGTTCTAAACTTGGAACATCATCCAAAGTACTACGGTACTCCTCCCACTTAAAAAGAGTACGATTGTCTAATATAGATGTTAACATATATATTATCAATAAGTCCCAGTGTTCAGTAGGTTGCCCTAAGCTAGTCAACGCTCTTAGATTTTTAGTAACGTGATCAACTAAGCAACGTAGGGACCTATCTGACTCACGCGACAGTGATTGAACATTAAATAAAGAGTTCTTTTATTATCATAACGCTCGCAAATCAGTTTCCAAGCCTCAATGTAATTAACGGAAGAAACTTCAAGATTTGTTATTATGCGCGCAGAGTCTCCCTCAAGATACAAAATCAAATAATGAAACTTGTGTATATCTGGTATGCGATCATTTGTGTGCATCAAGCTAACATATGTGTCCCGAAACTCTAACCAGCGGAAATGTGAACCGTCAAATTTCGAAATTTATATTTGAGGTAACTTGAATCCAACGCTCTGGTGATCAAAATCTGAACTGACAATGACAGAATGACGCCGCTTACTATCATCATCAACATTGCATTTCTGTAACTGAGTTCTAGCCTTAGCAATACTCTGTATTATATCTTGTTCAACGCGTTCTCGCTCATCAAGCTCCTCTTGAATATTAGCAAAATTTAAAACCTCAATCTCAGTCTGCAAGTCATCAAATTTTGTCGATAAACCTTCAAACTTACTTAAATTTACATTTAACTCAGCTATTTGTACAGTTGAAAGTTCAAATAATTCGCTTATTTGGTGTAAATAGTTCTTAAATTTCGTAATTTGTCCTTTAATGGAACTACGTTTTGCAACTAAAACCTTTAACAAAGATTTATCGCTACCTTCCGTTGTCATGATTAATTAATAACTTGTCTAAAAGTAGTTGTAAATACGCTTAATTCGTTAATACTTTTAGTTCTAAGTAAAAGTGTCTAAAATAATTTGTTTCAATACAAACACAAAGGCATCGACAATGTTTAAATGATTTAGAAAAGAAATAAAAAATGATTTTTGCTCACGCTCCCCTTCTCGGTGAAATCTGCAGAAAGCCGGTCACGTTCAGCTGAACTGGCTGGTGACGCTCGTTCACGCTGACTCAGCGGAGTAGCACTGTACTTCATACAGCAATGGCTGAAAAGTTCGGCAAATTCGCTTAAATATACATGTAAATATTATAACGCTTGCATCCCAGAAGGGGTGGACAAAGGCGCGCCAACACTCACACCTTGCAAACAACGATTCCTATTTTAAACAGAAAATTTTATTTGTTGTATGTAGTATGTAGGTAATTACTTACAACACTTTTTAAATGCTAAAAGTTATGAAATTTACACAAATAAAGGCCGTACTATATTAGAAAATGATGAAATGCTAGGAATATATAGGAATACTTATGTATTTTGTATAATTAAGGAATTAGAACTGGAAACGAAATATTGTAGGTACAAAGAATGGCACTTATCTTGGTAATCACGACGAAGCTGGTTGTTTTCAGCTGAACTGGCTGGTGGCGCTCGTTCACGCTGACTCAGCGGAGTAGCACTGTACTTCATACAGCAATGGCTGAAAAGTTCGGCAAATTCGCTTAAATATACATGTAAATATTATAACGCTTGCATCCCAGAAGGGGTGGACAAAGGCGCGCCAACACTCACACCTTGCAAACAACGATTCCCATTTTAAACAGAAAATTTTATTTGTTGTATGTAGTATGTAGGTAATTACTTACAACACTTTTTAAATGCTAAAAGTTACGAAATTTACACAAATAAAGGCCGTACTATATTAGAAAATGATGAAATGCTAGGAATATATAGGAATACTTATGTATTTTGTATAATTAAGGAATTAGAACTGGAAACGAAGTATTGTAGGTACAAAGAATGGCACTTATCTTGGTAATCACGACGAAGCTGGTTGTTTTCAGCTGAACTGGCTGGTGGCGCTCGTTCACGCTGACTCAGCGGAGTAGCACTGTACTTCATACAGCAATGGCTGAAAAGTTCGGCAAATTCGCTTAAATATACATGTAAATATTATAACGCTTGCATCCCAGAAGGGGTGGACAAAGGCGCGCCAACACTCACACCTTGCAAACAACGATTCCCATTTTCAACAAAAAATTTTATTTGTTGTATGTAGTATGTAGGTAATTACTTACAACACTTTTTAAATGCTAAAAGTTACGAAATTTACACAAATAAAGGCCGTACTATATTAGAAAATGATGAAATGCTATGAATATATAGGAATACTTATGTATTTTGTATAATTAAGGAATTAGAACTGGAAACGAAGTATTGTAGGTACAAAGAATGGCACTTATCTTGGTAATCACGACGAAGCTGGTTGTTTTCAGCTGAACTGGCTGGTGGCGCTCGTTCACGCTGACTCAGCGGAGTAGCACTGTACTTCATACAGCAATGGCTGAAAAGTTCGGCAAATTCGCTTAAATATACATGTAAATATTATAACGCTTGCATCCCAGAAGGGGTGGACAAAGGCGCGCCAACACTCACACCTTGCAAACAACGATTCCCATTTTAAACAGAAAATTTTATTTGTTGTATGTAGTATGTAGGTAATTACTTACAACACTTTTTAAATGCTAAAAGTTACGAAATTTACACAAATAAAGGCCGTACTATATTAGAAAATGATGAAATGCTATGAATATATAGGAATACTTATGTATTTTGTATAATTAAGGAATTAGAACTGGAAACGAAGTATTGTAGGTACAAAGAATGGCACTTATCTTGGTAATCACGACGAAGCTGGTTGTTTTCAGCTGAACTGGCTGGTGGCGCTCGTTCACGCCGACTCAGCGGAGTAGCACTGTACTTCATACAGCAATGGCTGAAAAGTTCGGCAAATTCGCTTAAATATACATGTAAATATTATAACGCTTGCATCCCAGAAGGGGTGGACAAAGGCGCGCCAACACTCACACCTTGCAAACAACGATTCCCATTTTAAACAGAAAATTTTATTTGTTGTATGTAGTATGTAGGTAATTACTTACAACACTTTTTAAATGCTAAAAGTTACGAAATTTACACAAATAAAGGCCGTACTATATTAGAAAATGATGAAATGCTAGGAATATATAGGAATACTTATGCATTTTGTATAATTAAGGAATTAGAACTGGAAACGAAGTATTGTAGGTACAAAGAATGGCACTTATCTTGGTAATCACGACGAAGCTGGTTGTTTTCAGCTGAACTGGCTGGTGGCGCTCGTTCACGCTGACTCAGCGGAGTAGCACTGTACTTCATACAGCAATGGCTGAAAAGTTCGGCAAATTCGCTTAAATATACATGTAAATATTATAACGCTTGCATCCCAGAAGGGGTGGACAAAGGCGCGCCAACACTCACACCTTGCAAACAACGATTCCTATTTTAAACAGAAAATTTTATTTGTTGTATGTAGTATGTAGGTAATTACTTACAACACTTTTTAAATGCTAAAAGTTATGAAATTTACACAAATAAAGGCCGTACTATATTAGAAAATGATGAAATGCTAGGAATATATAGGAATACTTATGTATTTTGTATAATTAAGGAATTAGAACTGGAAACGAAGTATTGTAGGTACAAAGAATGGCACTTATCTTGGTAATCACGACGAAGCTGGTTGTTTTCAGCTGAACTGGCTGGTGGCGCTCGTTCACGCTGACTCAGCGGAGTAGCACTGTACTTCATACAGCAATGGCTGAAAAGTTCGGCAAATTCGCTTAAATATACATGTAAATATTATAACGCTTGCATCCCAGAAGGGGTGGACAAAGGCGCGCCAACACTCACACCTTGCAAACAACGATTCCCATTTTCAACAAAAAATTTTATTTGTTGTATGTAGTATGTAGGTAATTACTTACAACACTTTTTAAATGCTAAAAGTTATGAAATTTACACAAATAAAGGCCGTACTATATTAGAAAATGATGAAATGCTAGGAATATATAGGAATACTTATGTATTTTGTATAATTAAGGAATTAGAACTGGAAACGAAGTATTGTAGGTACAAAGAATGGCACTTATCTTGGTAATCACGACGAAGCTGGTTGTTTTCAGCTGAACTGGCTGGTGGCGCTCGTTCACGCCGACTCAGCGGAGTAGCACTGTACTTCATACAGCAATGGCTGAAAAGTTCGGCAAATTCGCTTAAATATACATGTAAATATTATAACGCTTGCATCCCAGAAGGGGTGGACAAAGGCGCGCCAACACTCACACCTTGCAAACAACGATTCCCATTTTAAACAGAAAATTTTATTTGTTGTATGTAGTATGTAGGTAATTACTTACAACACTTTTTAAATGCTAAAAGTTACGAAATTTACACAAATAAAGGCCGTACTATATTAGAAAATGATGAAATGCTAGGAATATATAGGAATACTTATGTATTTTGTATAATTAAGGAATTAGAACTGGAAACGAAGTATTGTAGGTACAAAGAATGGCACTTATCTTGGTAATCACGACGAAGCTGGTTGTTTTCAGCTGAACTGGCTGGTGGCGCTCGTTCACGCCGACTCAGCGGAGTAGCACTGTACTTCATACAGCAATGGCTGAAAAGTTCGGCAAATTCGCTTAAATATACATGTAAATATTATAACGCTTGCATCCCAGAAGGGGTGGACAAAGGCGCGCCAACACTCACACCTTGCAAACAACGATTCCCATTTTAAACAGAAAATTTTATTTGTTGTATGTAGTATGTAGGTAATTACTTACAACACTTTTTAAATGCTAAAAGTTACGAAATTTACACAAATAAAGGCCGTACTATATTAGAAAATGATGAAATGCTAGGAAAATATAGGAATACTTATGTATTTTGTATAATTAAGGAATTACAACTGGAAACGAAGTATTGTAGGTACAAAGAATGGCACTTATCTTGGTAATCACGACGAAGCTGGTTGTTTTCAGCTGAACTGGCTGGTGGCGCTCGTTCACGCTGACTCAGCGGAGTAGCACTGTACTTCATACAGCAATGGCTGAAAAGTTCGGCAAATTCGCTTAAATATACATGTAAATATTATAACGCTTGCATCCCAGAAGGGGTGGACAAAGGCGCGCCAACACTCACACCTTGCAAACAACGATTCCTATTTTAAACAGAAAATTTTATTTGTTGTATGTAGTATGTAGGTAATTACTTACAACACTTTTTAAATGCTAAAAGTTATGAAATTTACACAAATAAAGGCCGTACTATATTAGAAAATGATGAAATGCTAGGAATATATGGGAATACTTATGTATTTTGTATAATTAAGGAATTAGAACTGGAAACGAAGTATTGTAGGTACAAAGAATGGCACTTATCTTGGTAATCACGACGAAGCTGGTTGTTTTCAGCTGAAGTGGCTGGTGGCGCTCGTTCACGCTGACTCAGCGGAGTAGCACTGTACTTCATACAGCAATGGCTGAAAAGTTCGGCAAATTCGCTTAAATATACATGTAAATATTATAACGCTTGCATCCCAGAAGGGGTGGACAAAGGCGCGCCAACACTCACACCTTGCAAACAACGATTCCTATTTTAAACAGAAAATTTTATTTGTTGTATGTAGTATGTAGGTAATTACTTACAACACTTTTTAAATGCTAAAAGTTATGAAATTTACACAAATAAAGGCCGTACTATATTAGAAAATGATGAAATGCTAGGAATATATAGGAATACTTATGTATTTTGTATAATTAAGGAATTAGAACTGGAAACGAAGTATTGTAGGTACAAAGGATGGCACTTATCTTGGTAATCACGACGAAGCTGGTTGTTTTCTGGTGCGTTCTTTAGCTGAATCGCTGGCCAGAAGTACAAAACTGGCTTCTAGTGTCGAAATCTATTCGAGTGTCCTCGTATCCTTGAACGAAGTTTGCCGCTTCTTGTAAACATCGATATCCGTAAATTGCTGTTTATTTGTCCTGTCACGGTCGCCAATTTTCTTGTTTTGGCACAAGATTGGAGCTTTTTTAGGTAAAACTCGGTTAATATGTTGATTATAGTGTAATTGCTTAATAATACATGTTCGGTGCAGCCGAGACCAGATAATAATTAAGAACGTCAAACGAAAAAATAACTACCGACACTTTGTGTATTGTCAACAGAATATTAAATTACTTGACGGTAGGCTGGTGCTCAATAGCGTGATGTAGGCGCTTGTACACTGCTCTATTTATCATAAAATAAGTTACAAATGGTATATTAACGCCAAATTCATATTGGCAACTTTCCCAAGTAATTTTAGTCCCATTTCGAGAGTCATAGCGTAAAAGTAATGGTAGTTTAAATAACAAAACTTATTAAATCCTCATTAGGAATACTTTAACACTGGCTATTTTGAAAGTATTTTAAATTATACTGGTGATATATTATCACTAGTTGGTAGTGTTTGTTGGTTAATTAAGTTTTAATGGATTTATTTTATATTTGAGCCTGCCACTGAGTCTGACTGCCTGACTCTACTCTACTAGATGGAAAGCATGAGCAGAATTCGAGACTGGTAGTCACCTAACAAATTCTGAATGCGATTTTTTTTTATTAAATATTATTATGGTACAAGTGTTTAATGTTGGTGTTTACCGCTGAGGCACCATTGAGACCCGAGTCGTCAGGTGAGGATCTTAAGATAGCCGAGGACACACTACACAATTCACACGTGTATCTTACGACGTTTTTCAACACATTTGTGTAGAAAATAATACAGAAAAAAATTTTTTTCGCAATGGACGCATCTTACAATGGCGATCGGCCATAAAAGAATAATGTTTCTGTTTTTTAGTCGAGTACAAAATGGGTAATTTCAAGTTTTCTTTATTATAGAAAAAATAAAAGTTATATTCGAGTGAAAGATTTATTTATTAAACACGTACAAGTTGAAATTATCAATATTTTTCATTTTAAAAAGGCAATTCCCGCATTAGGAATAAACATTCTGTGTTGCGGGGGACAATACAAACATACAAGAAACGGACACAAAGAACACCCAGACTCAGGACAAGAATTTGTGGATTACAAAAAGTTTTGTGCGGCGTGGGGTTTGAACCCACGACACTTGGCGTATAGCAAGAGGCGTGGCGACCTCTGAAACCACTAGTAGTAAGAAAAGAAGAAGTAATGTAAGAAACTAAATGTGTCAACAATCGACTAAAATAATTCGATCTTTTAATAATATTATTTCAGAACCTAACAATATGAATCAAGACTGCCTCGTTGGTCTAGCGATTGGCGTGTGCGACTGCTGATCATGAGTTCTCGGGTTCGATTCCCGGATCGGACCAAATGTTTGTACGATCTACAAATATTTGTTTCGGAGTTTGGGTGTTTTCTATGTATAATATGTATGTATTTACAAAAAAAAGTATATATGTATTTATATCAGTTGTCTAGTAACCCATACGCATAAGCTCTGCTTAGCTTGGGACTAGATGGCGTTGTGTGTTCGATGTCCGAAATATTTATTTATTATTTTATAATCTGTCAATGTCTCTTTACTCTGCCTGATGTAAAGCATAAGTATAATCTAGGAGTAGTAGTCATCAAATTCATTGCGAATGCGGACAATGCAACAATGAAGCATGGTGACCCACACTATGGTAGCCTATTAACATGCTTCATCTCCGATCTTAACTCAGCATGGTTGCGACTTTTTTACGCATTCTATATATGTTATACAAAGTCAAATCAAATGTTAAGAGGAAAACAAAAAAACTCATTTAATTTTTATTCTTAGTATCTGTATATACGAAAACTAACCTCTTACGAATTGTAGAATGTAATAACGCTGTAGATCCTTCTTCGTTCATTCAAATTCACAGACTAACAACAAAACCTACCTTCATTATTAATCCTCCGTAACTTTTTCACTTTTAAATATAAAACTTAACAGAACTTCAGCGCGCTCTTTACAAAAAATTCGTGATTAAAGCCAAATTGAAACACTAATTATTTTCCAACTCAAAAGAGTAATTCTTTAGTAGAATAATAATTTCAATCGCAAGCGGTATATTGAGTTGTTGCAAAACTAATTTAATTAAAAATATTAAAACAAAACGATAATAATTCAATTAAAAATATTAAAACAAAACGATATGAAAAGGTTAAATAAACAGTATGGTATTAACAATAGAGATTTGTTAAAAGCTTGTGTTGAACTCATTTTAATTACCCGACGGTTCGGTCGTTTAAAACGTTTTTCTTTTGATATTATAATTATGAAATATTACTAATGTTTTATAATATAGGGTCTGCCAAATTGTCGTGAGTGGTGTTCAACATCTTCACTGCGAATGGAAACAATGCAGTATGATGACCCACACTATGGCGGTCTTGTGAGATGCTGTATTACTGCTTATACTGTTATTAATATTATATTTATCTGATCATGTGATCTAGGATCTTATATGTAGGTACATGGTTAATGAAGAGCTCTTCCAACTGGTCCCCCCTTCTCCATTCCTCTACAGGACAACACGTGCTGGCCTTCGCAGTCACCCTTTTAGAGTAGAAGACATACGCTCTCGAACGCAACGTTTCGGTTCTTCCTTCTTGTGCCGAGCGATTAAAACATGGAACTCACTGCCACCGGACGCGTTCCCATCCCTTTATGATCCCGGGTCCTTTAAGCGGGGCGTGAAAAAGCATCTTACTAGGCCGCCATAGTGTGGGTCACTATGCTGCTCTGTCCACGTTCGCATTGAGGATAGTGACCACCACTTTTGGATTCTACTTATGCTTTCCATCAGGCAGAGTAGAGTCATTTTGGTAGCTTGACAATAAAAAAAAAAAAAAGTGAATAACGACTACCACCTCTGAATACATGTATAGGAGACAGGACACAAAGGAAGGATTTTTTTTATGTATGTGTGAAAAACAAAAGCAGAATCCAAGAGTGGTGGTCACCATACTCATTGCGAATGCAGACAATGCAACAATGTAGCATGGTGGCCCACACCATGGTGGCCTTGTAATACTTTCGCATCCTTGGGCCTTCGGTCTCGCACTCGCCAACGAAACACGACAGCACGAACGCTGTCATTTTACGCTGATCTTCTATGCGAGGGTAATACCCCCGGTCGAGCCGGCCCGTTCGTGCTGAAATCAGCGTGGCTCTACGTACCATGAAATTCTTGGATGCTCCGATCAGAAGACATGATCATGCCTGACGGACCATAGCTCAACGGTTGGCTTTGAGATATTGTTTAGATGCTAATCGACGCGAGGACTTCTATTGCGCGATTGAGAATAAGTATAAATAAATAGCCCGTCTGGGTAGCATGGTATAGTCGGCCAACGCCTCTTTTCTAAGAAAAAGGCTATATCCAGCAATGGACGGTTAAAGGTTGATGTGATGACCCCTGTAGAATTACTTTTAAACCTGTTTTTTTTGTAAGGCCGTGGTATCACTTCGATTACATCGGTCTTTTCGTACTGAAGCATGGCTCTCTCCCATTTTAACAATAATATTCTTCTGGAGGTTTTAAAACTACATAGATTGAGACGAATAAAATAATACCTACCAACATACCAAATTGCTGTACTCTAAATACGATTCACTACGTTAAAAACATTACCGACCGCAGTCACGTTTACTAATTAAACATTACTAATTAGTGTTGTACTGTATAATTACGTTTAACTATTTTGTTAATTAATTTAATATTTGTCACCACTTTTAAATATTCTATTTATAGTCAACTATAACTATTTAGTAGAAACTGTAAAATGGCTTTACGAAATTGCACTCAAGTCTTTTCAATTGCACATTCTATTTAAATTTTCATGTTAGTCATAAAACCGCTCTAATACAGATTTTTCCCGTCAAATATTTACGACTAAATCAAAGTATTTCAACGATTCATTATCGTCGTAATAATTCGATTCAATTTTTATTCGATTTTCATATTAAACGAAACGATATCTCATTGTTGATAATGGCTTTGATCGTATCAATTCTATATGAATTTTATATGTGCTGACTGGCAAAAGCAATATCACAAATTGTCGTGCAAATAAAACAAAACAACAGGTTCCTTTTTCATTGTGTTCTGATTTTTATGTGCCGTTGAGTTTTATGTTTTATTAGATTTCAAAACAAACCGGTGTCATATTATATCTTTTAATAGAATTGGTTCAAAATCAAAACCAAAGAGTTTTTATTTTAAGAAGGATTTTTCAGATACTTTTGAAGTATTGATGACTCTATATTTCGGTTCCAAAATGTCATTCTTATGGAGAATAACTGGCAAGAAACTCTACGAGCTACTCTTAAAAAAAAATCAATTTTTGTGTACTTTATTATTTTTGAATGCAGAATAAAAGTGCATGTGTCCAAGTGGCTATTGAGGATAGCCACGCTTTAAAAGTATGGTCTAATGAAAAGACAATAAAATGTACTTCAAGAATGTTTGCTTCTATTTGACACTTTCACATCCTACTAATATTATAAACGCGAAAGTTTATAAGTATGGGTGGATGTTTGTTACTCTGTTGACCGCGATAACCGACATAGACGCGGGCGGAGCCGCGGGCAACAATTAGTATTATAAGAAGTGTGTGTTGATACCCTTAAAGAAGTTTTGTGGAAGTATCTTATACATTACACGACTAGCTTGTTAGTCTAATTGTTAGAAAGCGTAACTGCTAAACTAAGGTCCCATGTAAAGGGACGAGTTCCACCAATCACTATCACCTCTCCACTGCTAGATAAAATCTCTTAAATTACACGTTAAATGCCTGGCAGGCCACGTCCTAACGATTGATGTTGGAAAGTTGAACCTATGTTAAACGGTAAAAGTATGATTCATTTCGCGATACAGGATTAGCATTTACTTCATACTACTTTTGGTTTTCGTTAGATGACACTATAGTACTTTTTTCTTCTAGACTGTCTTGGTGGCGCAGAGGTAGCGTATGCGACCGCTGTGCTCGAGGTCTTGTGTTCGATTCCCGTGTCAGACATAATGTTTTTATGATCTGCAAATATTATTTCGGAGTTTGGGTTTAAAACACCCATACTCACAAATAAACATGTATAACATGTTTATTTTATTTCACAAAAAAGGTATACAAATGTATTTATATCAGTTGTCTAGTTGTTGTCATAACGCAAACTCTGCTTAGCTTGGGACTGAATGGCATTGTGTGTCTAAATTAAAATCTTAAATCTAACCAAACCCGAAACATATTTGTATTTGATATTTAAACAAGTTCGTCACAGTATAGGTTATTTAGTTTATTTATTCTATAATTTACACCATCCATTGGTATGATATATTTATCACTTTCTTAACTTTTAGTTAGCTGTAGAGGGCATGTGTTTCCTAATCGTCATTTGCCAGTATATCGGCTAACAGCCCCGACGTTCTTTGACCATTCTGCAATAGAACACTTTATTTGGCTTGTGTAGGAAATACTACACTTACCGTTTAAAATAAGCCATAAAAAGAATCTTCCTCGCAGACTGAACGACAAAAGACACATTTCTTGGGCCCTGACAGCAATAGTAATTAATAATTAAAAACTTAATAAATGTGTCTAAGAGTTTTGCTAAGGACCTTTGCAATCGAAATACTATCACAATTATGAATTCGTATGCCAGTGTAAGCTGCGCTTACATGAATTCTGTATAAAATATCCAGACATCTTATTTATTATTTCATATTATGTAGAGTATCTATAATCTGTGCTTCAAAGTATTTAAATTAAGCCACTTAGAGCTTTCAAGAGCTTTTATTATCTGTGTAAGCGCACTCTATTTTTAAAGACCTTCTATAATACCCAATTAAGAAAATAATTCGAAACATGTTCATGCATGTTTATATCGCTTCACTTAAAAATATCACGTCGTTGTCTACTGCGCTGATTTTTCCAGGTTCACTAGAGATAACATTTTGAGTAATCCACATACTGATATTCTGAATCTGGGTGTTGCATTTATTGACTATTTCATGTGCGTTAATAAAGACATTCAATTATCTATTCTTAGTATGGGAGTTCTCCGTGGCGCAAAGCCGTCACATGCAATTGTGAGAGTAAGGGAATAGAGAGTGCGCCTATGTCTATGCAATTGGTGTGTTACAGACACTTCAATTTTATATTAATACTAGCTGAACCCCGTGGTGTTACCCGCGGTATGACAATTACCGCGGACAACACCGCGGGATTCAGCTAGTTTAATATATAATGCATATTTGATTGGACTCTGTTGAGACTAGCCACGAAGGATCGAAAATCGGCTAGAATTTTTTCTCTAAAGTCAGAAGTTTCAAAAGCTATTATGAGTTTTCGGACATCAGTCAGTCAGTCAGGTTATGGTAAGCTTTTGGTAATAATTTAATACTGATACAAAGTTTCATGGCTGTTAAATTGACCGCTTAAGTGTGCCCTCGTCTGAAGCCAATTTTTATGCATAATCAAATTGGAAGATGTGGTTCTGGACTGAATTTGAAGTTCCACTTACAACTTAAAAACGCAAGTTATAAAAATTGTGCAATAATTGTAAAAATAAACTCAATTAACAACACAGGAATATTGAAGTTTTAGTAACTAAAGAAGTCCCTCTTTAACCCCCGACGCAAAAGGAGGAGTGTTATAAGTTTGAGGTCGATGTCTGTCTGTCTCTCTCTGTGTGTGTGTTTAGTCATTTAGTAGTGTGTTTCTCACTGAACATCTAATGATATTTTAAAAATAGTAGTGTTAGTAAAAAATATAGGAATAAAAAAATACTCTTATAAGTCTTCTTACGGGTATTTTATTAAAATAATAGTACTAGTAATATAAGTAGTAAAGTAAACCAAATGGAATCACAACAGGGATAAAATGATTAAAGTCTTCGATACAAAAGTTTTATTTCTTTGGACGAACGATTGTATTTATATTCTAAAGCAAAAACGCTTTTATGTTTTACCATTGTTAAGCTCCTATTATTGGATTCATGAGCACAATAAAACTATTACTGTGTATAACCAACAGTACTGAGATGTTAAGCTCAAAGTACGACTTTGTGTTTTCTTTATTTTCAAACAACGTAATTCAATCCAAAGCCAACAAAACATTAAGGTACTCAAAGAGATATTTCTTTTAATTTGATTTGTATCTGATTTTGATGAAATTTACTCAAAACCTACAAGAAAATTCTACAAATAATAAAAAGAACAGTCAAGTGCGAGTCGGACTCGCGTACCAAGGGTGCCGTACAAACCTGTAGGTATATGAGTAAAGCTGTAAATTTTAAGATTCTATGTCAACGGGAAGTAGCTTTGAGTTGCAAAATATGGGGTTTAAATTGTTGTTTCTTTTGATCACGTTAAGATATAAGTTTGATATTACACATTGACACAGCTTAAGAGTATTAAAGAAGAAAGTATTTGATATGAATTTTAATTGAATACCTGTACGTGTTCATGAGGTATAGATATTTTTATGATGTGACTTAAAATTTATGCTTTTCGCAACTGTTCCTTTATCTGTGCTATAAGACATTGCTTCATACCAAATTTCAAGATTCTGAGTTCACGGGAAGTACCGTGTAGGTTTTGATACCCTTGCGAATGTCGAAAATTTACTTTTCGACTTAGAAATTTGTTTTTTTTTACAACTCTAAGGGATAGTAGACTTGAGTATTTGATATGAATTACACGTGTTCCTGAGAAAAAGGGTGGTGGGGAAAACAACAAAGTGATCCAATAAGGGTTCCGTTTTTTCCTTTTGATGCACGAAACCTTACAATCTATGAAAAGGAGAATTATCGCCTTCTCATTCTCTTTTCTGATGTAAGTGTCTTTCAGAATGCGCCATCTAACCTCTATTAATAGTTTTATTGACGTTCTTCCTTCTATTATATTTGCTGGTCTCTTTATGCTTCCAAGGACACCATTTTGTTCTATATATAAATATAAATGAGTTTGCCAAAGTGACTTTATTCTGCCTGATGTAAAACATGAATTGAGTTCAAGAGTTATGATCACCAAACTCATTGCGAATGCAGACAATGCAACCCAGACAATAGCGGCCTAATGATATGTTTCTGCACTATTGGGTCTCCGATCTCGCACTCACCATCGAAACAAGACAGCATGAATGCTGTCTCCTGAATTTTACGTCGTACTTCGTAACGCTATATTTACATATCGGTCTCAGGTTCCCGTCGTGGACAAAAAAGACTTCCAGTTATCTTTTAATTTTTCTTGTACACAAATCTTGTCATAACAATAAAAAACACATAGAAATCGCCTTTGTCAAATGTGACATTTCATCATTCAAAACAGACAATCCTGTGTCGATCGAGCAAACTATACTCGTTACTGAACATATTTAAATCGTATTAGAGAAATATCACATGTCTATAATTTACGAGTACAACACCAAATAAGCAATGGGAATAATTGGAGGTGTTGAGTTCCAAGCGTTGTAACCAGTATACCAAATTCATTTGTAGATCGTGACTTCAAGATTAATTACTGCGGTAGGGGTAAGGATGGTGGTATTTAATGATAATGACACTACATAGTCTTGGCTCTTACGCATCAATAAGGAGCTGGAGACCTGAAGAGATTTTTTTGTCCATCTCCAAAGAGCTGCTGTTGATTTATTGGGCTTATTGGCACTCTCTATACCCTTCTATTAAAAATAAATCTCTAATTATCATATTGACGACACAGAGATACATTTTGAACAGATGCAAAGAAGTTAGTTACCGCCTTTTAGCCGTAGCAAGTATAATTGTTACCACATTTTACTAATCCAAACATATTTAAAATTTTGTAAATATAAATTCATGAATTTAATATGAGGTACTTTAAAGATCACCATTTATCTTATTTATTTTTCACAGATGACGACTGTTTTGCTCACATGTGAAATGTTGGCCCGCATCATCTACTTTGCCCCGGTGCTAGAGTCCAAATTACACTGAAAATTAATGGCAGCTATCCTGAGAGAACAATCCGTTGAACGTTGTGACGTCAGAGGCATAAACTCATGGCGTGGAAAGAACACTCGTATTTATACTAGCCAAACATGCACTATTAACCCAAATATACTTTCAGATTTAGTACTTTAATAGCATGTACAACATGAAGAAAAACAGCTCCAAAATGTACTGTTGCCAAAACGAGCAAATTAAAATGTTTGGAAAAAATAATAAGACATTGTTCAGAATGTGTTTAATTTTTGTGTTTGCTTATATAACTAAGAATGGAGATGAAGAAGCATTTCAAACTTAAAAGTTTAAATTTTATCTTTGATGTTGGTATATTTTTATAACATTAATTTTAATTATTCTAAGAGAGATAGTAGAAGATAAGATTCATTTATTCGCTCCAACACACGTGCACATACAATAAGCAATCGCATGCAAGATATAAAGTTAGAGAAGGCTCAATACATGTTTGCCACATACCATGGCTTGCGAAAATAATTATAATTAAATATGAATAAATTCCAATCACCGATAATTTCCATTATTTAACCATAATTAACGAAATTACCAAAAAAATGTTTACAATGTCAAGATTAATTATGTCAAATAGTATTAAATGTCAAGATCAATTATGTCAAACAAAAAACAATAGCAATTACTTAGTTATGATAATGAATACCCAGAACTTGTGATTATTTTGATTGTAAGTAAAACCTTCGTTGAAATGCAAAGTCAAATTCTTTAATAAATTTGACAATTAATTCAAACTTGTAGCTTAACATCAATAAAACAATGTCTGCAAACTCAATAACACAATAGTATACAATTCTAAAGAATAGGTCTTTCTTGTAATCTAAGTTTTGAAAGTCCACAATTCACAGAAAATCAACACAATTCACAAATTACAACAATAACCATCTTACGTGAAAGTCTCTAAAGAAAGTCATTAATGAAAATTAGAATTATTAAATGTTAACTTTAAAAAGCTAACGTAAAATATAACTATTATAGCTTTTCATTTCTATTACAAATTTTAATCAAATAAACATTGAAATATATTGCTTAATTAAGTAGTCTAACAATTGAGGAGCTCATAGCCCAGTTGCACTCGGTGATTAGAAAAATCACTGAGGGTATGCATTGACGGCGCAGTCAGTACCTGGATGGGTGACCGTAGGTGGCATGATACCATGAGCGTCTCCGTGATTTTGAGGCCACGTTAAGCAGTCAGTCTCGGCTGTTATCGTAGGATAACAGGTGTGACGCTTAGTTGAAGGCCTTTGGGCAACTTAAAAACATCCAATGGAAAAATGAAGTAGCCATAACGCTATGTTGCCAGTTCCCAACCCGCACTTGGCCAGCGTGGAGACGTATGGCCTTAACCCTCTATTGAGAGGAGACTCAAGCCAACCAGTTGGACGTTATGGGTTGTTAATGATGTTGACGAGTGCCTAGACTAAAACAGTGACGTCACAAGTTTGTATTTAGTACATTTTTCATACAAAGTTATCGTTTTGATAGATGACAAAAAGTAACCAATTTGACTAAGGTCTCGTCTACCGTATTCAATACGAAACAAAGTACAGTAAGTGAGTGTCGCTATTTTCCGCTAGCGGCTTGCAACACGGATACAGCTAGACCGATTGCCTGTCACTTTGGGTGACGGACACTAGCGGGCCCTTATGGATTACGACCATCTAAATTGCTCCCACACTAACCGCAGTGCTGCCTCGGTAATTACGTTAAACGATAGCTGTTTCTTATGAAAATGTGGTGGTACAACATTTGAGAAGAGTATGTGGAAATTTCCTATGAATTATTGATTTACAACCGATGAATGATTATAAAGGTATTAGAAATGACAATACTTTCATTACATCAAAAGCTGAACTTTTAATTCATCATGTCAAAGGTTTATTGCATTAAGTGTGAGTCGAATGATGATGATGAAGTATGCATTAACAAAATCGTTATGCTGCGAATAAGTTATATTTGAAGCTCGTATAAAACTTTGATTTATTTATTAGTGCTTTAAAGATGGGATGCTCGGATGGGTCTTTTATCTAAAAAATACAATTGTATCGTGTTTTTCTAATTTAAAATGTTTTATTTATTTCAAATTCAAAATGTTTTATTTATTTATGCCAAGTTAATCTTCGAGTGATATCGAAATTAAGTAAAGCACTAAATTAATAATTAAACTGCTGATATGTCTACTCATTATATCTTCATTATATCTGAAATACACTCTATACAATAAAAAGCGTGCATAAATATACAAGTCAGAGATAAGATTTTGTTAACCCTTGCTATACATGCAAATAAAGTCGAAGCACGCTTAGACAACATGTAGTATATAGTTCATGCATAAATAACATTGCACTACTGCCATAAAGGAACTAAACTAAGAGAGGCTAACCTCGGCTTTCCTTATGTTAGTATTCATAAAAAATGTACAACAGTAGCTACGATTTTTCCGGCAACACCCGACATTTGTCACATGTCAGCGCTCTCTCAAGTCACGGGCTCAATGAACACATACGATATATTTATAAAATGACCTACTTATTTCACGATGAGGAATCCGGTACTCCATTCTAGTCGTACATTGTTAGAATTACATCTGGAATTTCGTCTCAAGAAACGTATAGTAATGTTATATTTTCTACTTATACCCATATTTGGTTAGGAGTTAACCGTCACAGACTAAGAAAATATATATAAGTGAGGACTAAGAAAGGATTTTTTAAATTTCACCCATAAGGGGGATAAATCAGGGGATGAAAGTTTGCGTGAGCGAAGCTGCGTGCAAAAGCTAAAGTTATATAAATAAACCCTAAAATTACTGCACAAATTTTGACAAATATGATGACAAATGTGTAACAGTATGTCACCGTCCCAATTCATCTCATGAGTGTTAGAGCTGAGTAAGGGAGTACAATACGCAGAACATCATCACTGCAAAGAGAATGATAACTACATACACACAACACACACACACAACAAACACACAACAAAACAACTGTCTGGTCACAATTAAATAGGAGGTCAAAACCTATTTTTTAAGGAGAAGCTAGTGTCCAGGAGCGGAGTATTAAAGGCTGTTGATGTGATGTGGTGATTGACCTCTAAGTTGCGGGTCAACTAGTCTTTATACGTGTGTTTTAATTCAAAGTCTTGGAATTTTCGGCAGTAGCCGTTGATGTTTAAACAGCAAGTTTGTGGTAAAATATGCATTAATATTTTGATTGTACTAATTAAGTTGTGCGGTCGTATTCCATTTCATAACAATGTAAGTTCTTTGGTATCTACCTTCTTAAACAAACCTTTAATTGAAAACTATTATCTACAGAACAGTCAGTACTTAAAACTCAAATCAAATAAAAAGCTAGATAACGCACGTAGAACAAGATAATGAAACATTATTTTATATATGATAGCGTGGCATCTTTAAAAAAAATGTGCCTAGAAAAAATAGGTAACATGCAAAAATAAATCTGTTTGTTTCGTATAAATTATAATTAGATTATACATGTTTATGTAATGAAGGAAACAAGTATTTTTTTTATGGAATAGGGGTAAACAAGCAGATGTATCGCCTGATGGTAAGTGATTACCGCCGCCCATGGACACTCGCAACACCATAGGCGTCGCAAGTGCGTTGCCGCCTTTTGGGGGATGGGCAGAGATTGGGGTGTAGGTATCCGATATCCTCACTCACTCGGTGAAACACAGCGCAAGCGCTATTTTATCAAGCAAGGCCGTGGTATCACTCCGGTCGAACGCGTGTGTTTAAGTACTTGAAAGTATCTGAGTTTTTTTTTTGCTTCCACAAGAACAATGCCGTGCGTCATCTACCTTTTTTTGTTTGATCTGATGATAAGGATACTATTATTTAAAGACGCTAAAGACAGTTCACATCAGGATTCAATTCCTTAGTATAGGCGAAGACCTCAAAAAAAATACTAATTCATCATGAACATAGCTTTACTTATAAGTATACGATGCCACAAATTTTTATTTTTTTTATAGAGACAATTTAACATAGCAAAGCTTTTATAGCTTCGTGATGTACATTTCATATCATGATTGCTTTGAAGATTTACACAAGCGATCGCATTTCTATTTTCATTGGCCCGACCATTATTGTGGCGAGTATTGAAAGTGTTCAATGTAAATAATATATTCTCCCAATTATAGACTTTCATCATGAAAAGGTAAAATAACCTTTTGTGCAATATCCTTCTCAATATTTTTATGATCAAATAATTTGTAAATACGTATTAAAAGAGTAAGAGAAGCTAATTCAATAATATTATTGCTGAACCATTGTTCCTCATTATCATTCTAGCGAAAAGATGTCCACTGCTTTACATAGGTCTCCTTCAAGTCTCTCCACAAAAAAACTGATCCTATGCTGCCCGCATCCAGCTTACTGCGACCATCACCAGGTCGTCGGACTACTTTGTAGGGAGCCTACCAACACTGCGTCTTCCGGTAACCGGTCGTTTCTGCCAGCTACGTACCCCGACCATCCGTTCTTACTACTGATCACAATACATTCCACTGCGATCACCAAACCGCATGGCAAACAGTTATAACGAAAACTCCAATAACACGAACCACTGTTACTAAATAATAAGGTAGGTACAGAATAGTTTTACTTACTAGACAGATTGTTTTTCCCTTTCAGAGCGATAAGAGTGCCTCTATATCTACTCAAATTATACTATAGTGTTATGCAATGGAAATGTGTTAATATCTAGGCAAAGTTCCATTATATTAGTTTAAACATAGCTTTCCTTTTACTTACCTTATCTTACTTTAACCTTTTATTTTACCAAATCCACGCAATATTCGTGAAAGTTGCTCTCTTCATATTTATTTCATATGTGTCACATTATTTCTTTCATTTTACCAAGGGCCAAAAATAATTTCTTGTACATTCTATTTTACATTTAGATTGCTTTTTTGTGTATCTGTAATCCCACTGACCAGATTAAAATAAATTCCACGCTGAATCATTCCCTTCGTGAACTAATAAGGGAAGCTTTATACTAATTTCGACTAACTCGACTCCACGCTGGAATCGAGAGATTATCAAACAAAATTGAATGTATTCCACAAAGTTCTTAACGAATGATCCTTAGCTTTTAATGGAGCTTAGGGAAAAGAAATTGAGAACACGAGAAAGAAACGTTGTAAAATAAAAACTCGTTATTTTTTTTTCTATTTAAGTGATTGAGAGGTAGCGCTAAGATATTGAAAGATTTGTGATTGCACAACCCTTGAAGGGAATTGACGAAACGGATTAACGACTTGGGATGATTTTTTTTACACTTTTAGATAGTATTACTTCTGATCGACCATAATTCCTGCTGTTATGTATACTTTTTTTATATTTGAGCTGCTAAAATGCTCCACCTATTAGAAAGCACAAGCAGAATCCAAGAGTGGTCAGCAGTCACCATCCTCAATGCGAATAAAGACAGTGCAGAATGGGGACCAGCACTATGGCGGCCTAGTGAGGTGCCTTTTCACGCCCCGCTTAAAGGACTTGGAATCATAGTACGATGAAAACACGTGTGCTGGTGTGAGTTTCAGGTTTTAACCGCTCGGCACAGGAAGAAAGAACCGAATCGATAAGTGCGAGAGCGTATATCTTCCACTCTAAGGCGGTCACTTTTGAGGCTGGCGCGTGTTGTCCTGTAGAAGAAGGGAGTAGGGGGACTAGTTGAAAGAGCTAGTTAGAGAGAAATGCAGCCCAGAACATGGTCGAGTTGAACGAAAAGCTCCTGTCGTTTTTCCTCGATATCTGCTGAGTTTGTTGCAGGGTGTCCGAAGTATCTTCCATTAAATGTGCTGTCGTCTGCAAAGCAATGAATGTTGCCAAGGACTAACATGTCATTGATATGCTCCATCCTGTCGGACGAAACCCTGCGGTACTCTTGCATTGATCGACTGAAAGTCGGAGGATGCACCGTCGCAAAGGACCCTGATGCGGCGCTGGTGCAGGAATGCGGCAACCCAGTTGCAAAGCTTGGGGAGCAAGCCGAATGCCGGCAGTTTAGAGAGAAGCGACCGGTGCCAAACCCTATCAAAGGCCTTGGCCATGTCGAGGCTGATGGCTAAAGATTTCCCGTGCCTGTCAATAGCCCGTGAATCGTTTCGGTCTAAAACCATATTGACAATCATTAAGTAGAGAGTGATCCTCCAGGTAGTGGACCAATTGTTTGTTAATGATCCGTTTAAACATTTTGCAGATAATGAGGGTGACAGTTATCGGGCAGTAGTTGGGTTAGAGCGGTCGCCTTTTTGGGGATGGGCTGAACATTCGCCTCCCTCCAGGCCTCTGGTTCCCGAGGAATATGACAGGCGATACAGGCGCGTACCAATATACAATACTATAAATACAATACCGGAGACAACTCTCCGTAGGCCGATTGCTTTTGGGCAACGGCGTGGGCGCATTTCACTGTAGGGAATATAGTATTCCATACCGACAGTCATCTCGCCAGCCACGGTGGCCGCACTTAATTTTATACCTCTACAGAACTATAAAACTAATGACATTTCAAGTATAGAATAAATTATGAATATATATGTTGAAACCTTTCGAAAATAATATTTATTCTATTCATGTCAATTATAAGCGGGATTTCAATTTCTTATGTACCTTTAATATTTATCTCAATGTTCCAGTCAATTTTGATTTAGATAGACAGTAATTAATATTTTCTATTTTTTATCTTAATTAAAATTTTAACAATCAGGAAGTCGAACTCAAGAACTGGACCGAAATGAAATGTGACCATACAACAAGCCTTTGCTTCAAATAAAAAAATCATCAAAATCAGTACACCCAGTCGAAAGTTCTGAAGTAAAAAATACAATCGAATTGAGAGCTTCCTCCTTTTTGAAATCGGTTAAAACTAAGTTAAAACCAAAAAATAATAATTTGAAACGTTGACATATAATCCTCTGGGTAGGCAGAATCAATCAACGTACAATCATCCTATACTTACATATATTTCACTAACTAGATGAATATATAGCAATTCAAAAGTATGTTAAAATGAAATTATGTTGTCCGAACCAAAATATGAACTAGAATATGTACGAAGTTAAGTAAATATACTGTCTGCTTTTATATAAATGGATGATAAAGAAGACTACATGGTGGGAACTTTTGGCCATAAATGTAAGCAACCTAACTACAATGCGACTTAACAAATGTCATATGTTAACCTCTGTGCTTCTTACGACGCCTTTTCGCTTACGTATAATACGGAGATCCTCAGTCAGCCGCAGGTGCTTTTCTAACGTTTTACCTTCTCTTGTAAAAATATCGTCTACTTTGTAGTGAAATAATATCATTAGAAAGAAGAAAAGAAAAGAAAAATAGTTTCTTTTAACGACATTGCAACACAATATATTATTAAAGGAATTGGTACATAATAAGTATTGAAGCATTAACTTAAAGCACAGTTAAGTATTAAACATAACAGGAAGTTATATGTTTATCATTATGATTGTTATATCTGTTTCTATACTTACTAATATATAAAGCTGAAGAGTTTGTATGTTTGTTTGTTTGTTTGAACACGCTAATCTCAGGAACCGCTGGTCCGATTTGAAAAATTCTTTCGGTGTTGGATAGTCCATTTATCGAGGAAGGCTATAGGGTATATATTATCACGCTACTATTAATAGGAGCGCAGCAACAATGAATAATGTTTCAAAAACGGGGGAAATTTTCACGCTACGGGCAATATAAGGCGCAAACGACGTTGCGTGGGTCAGCTAGTCTGTTAAATAAATGCCGGTAGAAGGTATTCTTTTATTTAAATAAGAGCCTGTCAAAGTAATGTTTGTCTATGGCGGCGTATTGAAATGTTTCTGCATTAATAGGCCTCCGGTCTCGCACTGATCATCAACACATGAGAGTACGAATGCTTTTATTCTGCGTTGATCTTCTGTGAGAGGAATACAGACCGCGTGCGCAGAGAGATGTGACTCTGCACTGATGGCACACTGGAGAGGCCAACATGTAACGATTTACTCTGTAATTATATCTATATCTGTATTTTACTAACACTAGGTTAAGATGAATATTACTAACAAATATGGACGTAGTCCGAAATAAATGATATGATTATTATACTCCGCACATAAAAGACCTGAAATCGTAACAAAACAAAACTCACGTTAACATTCAGGTCTAATTTAGCTAAAGGGTAACACACAAAACACGGCCTACAGATATTACAATTACCACTGAGAACAACTAGTGTCTATCGCCGGAGGCTGCCACCGTGATAATAACGGGTCATTATTTGCGCATGTTCGCTATATTGTAGTGTTCTTGTCGACCGACTTCATCAAACTACGTGCCTATTAATATAATATCTGAGTATTAGTTATTCCTAATTAGTAACAAATTTACTGGCTGGTATGTGTGGAACAGGAATTATAATTGGCAAAATATGCCATGGGTATGCCAAAATTTGGGGTAGGAATTTTTAAATCGGTATTATAAGCCTACAGGAATAACAGTTTAGTGTATACTATTCAGTTATCAACAACCGATTATCATCATTATCGTTTTATTTATTTATATTTAAAAATACAACTCTGTCATTAGGGATATACATCATGTGTCGTGACGGACTTTACAAACATACATGAAACGGATACGAAGAACACCCAGACTCAGAACAACAATTTGTGGATCACACAAAGTATTGTCCCACTTAGGATTTGAACCCACAATACTAGGCGTACTAGAAAGCGGCGTGTCATTCCGTTAAGAATACGTAGTATTATTCATTTAATGTGTCATCCGCAAATTCTTGTATGTTTTAAGTTCATGTATGTTTTAAGTTATTTATATGTCGGAGAGTGGGCTAGATCTAGCGGTAGTCGATCCATTATTTTATCATTCGGGTTGTCAGAATTGCCATCCATCGTCACTACAAAAATATACGCACAGGCAGATAGAACACAGTTGATTTATTCCGAATCTCAAATCACTTTTACAAAATATAACGCGATACACTTGATATAACGTGATTAGATTTACAGCGAAACGTGATGTACTCTGCGGAAGGTCCGACCTGTTCAACAATTCAAATTAAAATGACCATAGTAGCCTTGGTTATTGCATGCGATCTTGAGCAGCGCAACGACAGGAACTACAAAATATGGTGATAACTTGCGTTATCCAGCGTCCCATTATTCAGGTGTATCATAAATTTACACAAAATAACATACGATTGGTAAGATTAATTTAGGTTAAGAGCCAATATGTTAACACGTATGCGCCTCGTGCGGTACCTCTCTATAGAATACCGGCCGGTCGCCATTACTATTGGTGACACCTACCCCTGTATTCGGGGTTAACCGTTTTTTTTAATAACATTTAATATGGCTTACAGAATCGACTAAAACTAAACCACAATTATTAAATCTAGACGTAATAATCACGTCGTTAACAAATATTCAGTGCGCCGTCATTTACATGCACCGTCCGCAGATTCCACCCAAACTGACATGTTTCTCGATGCACAGTTTGACGTTTCGAATAATCTTATGAACTAAATAAAACTAAACTAAATTGAAATTAAAAACTACTCATTCTCCGACATAATATATCGAATTCATTCCACAATAAAAAGTACAGTTCCCAATTTGATTTAAAGTCGTTGTAATCTATAGTTAACATTTTACATAGTTTTGTCTAGTTGCCTTTATCTGCCCAATTGCCTAACGGTAGGACTGTAAACAAATAAAACTAAATTATTTACTATATATAATCCGGCACATTAAATATCACAATTATACTGACTAATATATAGAACGCTTATACACTGATGTCTACACAACCTCAGACATGCATTGCACCATCCATATACCAAGATGTTGTTGCACTAAGCGAATGTCCAAAATCAATCTTGGCTTATATGCAGCGGTGAGACCATTAATCACTTGAGACACCGAATACTTACAATAAACGTTGGAGAATATTGTATGGCACTTCGCCTGAGTTATACTAGTATTATATAAGGTTATGAATTTGTGAAATTTGAGGTCGTAATCTTTGTATCTATTAAACGTATTTTGAAAATTCTTTCACCAATAGAAATTCAAATTACTTGTGAGTGTCATGGGCTATATATTAACCACAAAAAATATAGAATTTTGTTTTTTTTTTAATGTTAAAAAACACGAAGAAATTATCATGCGAGCGAAGCCAGCAATAGTATAGAATAATTTGGTTTCAGCCATTTGTGTATCCCTAACCTAGATGGTATGGAACGCCGAAGAACGTTTATTTGTTTCAGAGTGATCTAATATATAAAAAAACATATTTAAAAGTATTAAATGCCTTTAAATACTTTTGAATATTTTTGATTGCTTATATTACATACTAGCTTTTGCACGCGGCTTCGCTCACATAGACTTTCATCCCCTTATTTACCCCCTTATGGGTGGAAATACAAAAATTCCTTTCTTAGTGCTCACTTACGTTAAATGCAAATTTCAGGATGCTAGGTTCAGCGGTTTGGGCTGTGCGAAGGTCTCGGGATATGTCAGTTACCTTCCTCTTTTATATATATTATATAGATTATGTATGAAGTTACTTCTCAACATCTCTATAATACCGTCACTGTCTTTTCCTCTAAAAACGATATTGTTACTGTTCATACACTACGAAAGGAAAGGATATTCCGAAGTTCAAAACTAATATTGTGTACTATCTTTGACGCTGATTAATTTAAAAGTTTCACATCAGTATTATCTTAACAAAAAATTATAAATAAAATGTAAACAGTAATAAGCCACGCCAATGTCGAGGGAGTAAGTTAATTGAATCAGGATCGGGCGCCATTAATGCTTTGATACCTCAACTCCTTTATAGGACTTCGTGCAAGAGTAATTGATTAAAGTTTGAGGAAAGGATTCATTTATTTTAAGACGAAAAATTGCTAGTAGCTTCGGTTCTATTTTTGGATATGTTTATTATATCTTTTTATATAATACTAGCTGACCCACGCAACGTCGTTTGCGCCTTATATTGCCCGTAGCGAGAAAATTTCCCCCGTTTTTGAAACATTCTTCATTGTTGCTCCGCTCCTATTAGTAGTAGCGTGATGATATATACCCTATAGCCTTCCTCGATAAATGGACTATCCAACACCGAAAGAATTTTTCAAATCGGACCAGCGGTTCCTGAGATTAGCGTGTTCAAACAAACAAACTCTTCAGCTTTATATATTAGTATAGATTATATAAATAAATTATCTATTTATATAGCCTACAAGCTGAGTTCCGCTGTGTTCCCTGCGGTTGTTCTTGAAAGTAAAGCAGTAAGGCAAAGCTAGTCTATAACTGTAGCTTAAGTTATAAAGAGTTTATATAATCAGCTATCTGTAAGACAAAGTCCCGCCAAGATTAGAACAAAAGAGATTAGCCGTAACACACCGACAGAAAGACGCACAGATATATTAAAAAAAAATATCTTATATACTTTTATATATACTTAGTGAAAAGCTGTTAATTTGTAAACATAAACAGACACTTCAATGTTAAATAATATTTGTGCAGATTTATCCAATGCACTATATGTGGGCTTAAAAATTATACTCCTAGTTTGGGCTATTTTTTTTTCTAGTACTTTCACCAAAAGCTATTTCTTTATAGCCTTTGTGGTAGGTTTTTATGGTATATTGCATAGTATGGTATAACAATATACTTCGCCAGGTATACCTAGCTAGCCAGGTAATGCTATAGCATTCCGAGACACTGTGATCACGTGGGTGACATGAGCCTTACGTCATTACCGCTATCGCTGGTTATCCAACTCTCCAACCACCAATATTGCCTATGTGAATTCGATAGAGTAATAAAGTTTTAGGTTATCATATATTTTAATTCAAATATTTTCTTAGACCATGATGCAAAGGAGATGACAGGTCGCTGATGTAAGTGACTTCCGCTGTCAATTGCCACCTGCAATTCAAGGAGATGTTAGAAGTGCGACCCGTACATGTCGTGGCACGCCTTTCTCGTGGCTAATTCAGATAATAATTTATAAGGTATTCACCTTATAACTTGTTTTTTACATAATACATATAGTCTTCTATAACATACATATATTCTTGTCACGATAGAGTTTATGTTGCTTCTTCATACGACCTTGACAGATATAGTGCATACAGAAAATGTCTATATAGTAATGCTGGATTCCCATAGTTTTCAGCTCTGCATATTGTACAAGTTATGAATCGATGTCGATTTGATACAATGTAATAGAACTTTTCACTTTATACAGTAAGTTTATAGAAGTGAATGGAATATTAAAGTGCTGCATGAATCAATTTTGCCATTGCAACGAGTCTCCCGACGCTAGTTCGGTGAACTTCTTATTGGCGCATACTGGGGTATTATGAAGAAGTAAGTATTTTTACTTGTGAATTTTAATAAAATTTAGAATAATTGGTCATGGTAATAAAGTGAGAATTGTATTACCATTTATTTTACTTCATAATCATAATTCTAGAATTAGACTCACTTGTACTTAAACAACTATTTTAATTAACTATAATCCTGACCGGTTTTGCGGTCAGAATTCATTCTAATTTGTTTTTCAACAAGTTCCATCAAGTGCAGATAATTGAGAGTAAAAAATATATAATCATAGTTTAATTATTTGTTGATCAAAAGTATACAATACTGATATTTCTTGACTGACTTCAAAAAAGGAGGAGGTTCTATGTTTCACTGTATGTACTTTTATTTTATTATACATACATACAAATAAATAAAATTGGAGTGTCTGTTTGTAATATTAAAATAACAGCTTTTTAATCAATGCATGTGTATGTATACACGATACATATACCAAAAATGTAGTTAAAAAAATTTTTGTCTGTCTATCTGTCTGTCTGTTTGTTCCGGGTAATCTCTGGAACGGCTGGACGGATTTTGATGGGGCTTTCACTGGCAGGTAGCTGATGATCCGGGGAGTAACTTAGGCTACTTTTTTTAGACTAACTTTGTCCCGCGGCGTTACTAGCGGTACAACAATAACCGCGGGTAACACCGCGGGATTCAGCTAGTTTTATTATATAAACGTACTGTACCGTACCTGTATCACAATGTACTTTTATATATAAATTACATTTATCATTATACATTTCAAACTTTTCAAAATGTCATCGTGGGAGAACCACGCTTCGAAACGAATAGGCCGGCTCGACCGGAGTGATACCACGGCCTCACACAAAACCGGTGTGAAATAGTACTTGCGCTGTGTTTCACCAGTGAGTGAGGATACTGGAGGCCCATAACCGAATCCCCTCCCCCTATATCCTCTCCCCATCCCCCAAAGGCCGGCAACGCACTTGTGACGCCTCTGGTGTTGCAGGTGTCCATGGGCGGCGGTAATCTCTTACCATCAGACAATACGTTTGCTCGTTTGCCCGCTATATCCATAAAAAAATGTCAATATAAAATATTTACATGTCTAATGTTACATTATAGCATATAGACACAAATAAACCAGTCCAACTAAGTAATAATAAAATAAATAAATGCATTTCCTTAAAATATAATATTCTTATTTTCCTGAGATCTATTGCTAGGATCATTTCTTTACTTAAGTCATGTAGACAGAAGGTCAATTAACACAGGTGTGTTTACTTTTGAGTACTGTTCATACAAACATCCACGTGGTTTTAGAGGTATGACACTAAATATCAGTCGAAGTTAGAAATTAGAGTCGAAATCTAAGCGCTCAAAGTCAATTACAGACGAAATAAAATCAAATGAAAAAAAAAAACAACTTGTACCGAGTTTAATTGTCTTTATAAACGTCAAACTGAGAAGAGAGATAAGGGCCCTTGAATTTATCAAACTGAATTATATGACTGGTATAGAGATACTTGTGAGAACTCGTCTATATCTATGAGAAACTTTTCAAGTTTGTGTAAATACATGTATATCGTGGCCTGATTATACAATATTATCATATAGGCGACTACGTCGGCAATCAATTTCAGGAATTGTATGCGAAATAAATACATATGTGGTGGAGTAAATTTCTATGTACTTTTAATAAATCAGAGCGCCAGTTACACAAATATGATAGAAAACTCATTGATAGAACATGATCTTAGTCGCTCATTTTAAAACACATGTGCACGAATAATAACATTCTTAAATATCTAATACTCCCGTTATATATCTATTTTAACACTTACTGGTTCTCGCCCAACGGTCGCATTAGACCATAATTTTTTTTTTTTTGCAATTCTTCGTTCCTCTTTTTGCATACTTTGTGTAAAAAGTGTAAAAACTTTTTGCTTCACCTATTATTATTACTTAGTATTAATTTATCATCTCATATACTGATAAATAATTCTAATGTAGTTTGGACTGCACTTTTTAAACTAAATTTCGTGTTACAAGGAATTGAAAATCAGTGTTCAAATTTACTATTTTTATATTTCTTGATTTCTCAATCATTTCACGTACTCCTTTTGAATAAGAGGTAAGACTTCGTATGAAGGTGGCGTACAATATAATTCAATGAGGTGATTGGTCCTGCTTTAAGCAGTGTTCTGTAATCAGACTTCTCAGCAAACTTTGCATGGTTCATTTATTTTAACATTTCTATATGCAGTTTATTTTATCAGGAGTTTGTTTTTTGTGATATTATTTCTTGAATTATTAAATTCATTCTACTGGTTTATTTATAAAAAAGTAGCTTAATAAGCAGCTATTAATAATAGTCTACTGCTAGACATAAGCCTCTCCTTCGAAAGGACGTTTCAACAACATTTAGTTGTCAATTAATAAATAGTCCCAAGATTAAATAGCAGTAAATCACTTTAATTAATATTGAGTCAAGCAATATGGTTTTAGTTTTTATTAATACTAAGCAAAATACTTGAAAAGTTTTGGAAACAAATACTGTCGGAAAAAAGGAGGAAATAAAAATTTGGGATGCTCCACGAGTACTTCAGTACCAAATTAAAAAACTGTGCATCCCATCCCATTGCAGCCATTTTCCTATAACCGATTGAATTTGTTTTAGTGATACATTAATTAGAAAAAAAAATTGTTGCCATTAGAATAAAAAAGTTTTAATTAAATTTTTGTTATTAAATACATTTAAGAATGAGAAAAATGAATTTATAAGTGAATTATATTTTATACTAGCTGAACCTCGCGGTATTATAGGTATAAACAGACAGATAGACAGACAAAAAATTTAAAAAATGCTATTTTGATACATGTATCATATTATGTACATATACATTTATTAGAAAGCTTTTATTTTAATCACGGGTCGTCGGGGTTGGACGTTAACCGCCCGTTTTTCTTGGACTTGATTTAAAAATACTATTATTTTTAACTGATTTTTTTTTTCAATCATTACAAAATATGGTCTTTGTCACTCCGTAATAGTATCGCTTTCTGTTATTGAAATAATTTTCAGGATCGCATCAGTACTTCCGAAAATTACCCCCTACAACCATACAAACAAAGTTAGAAACTTTACCTCCTTATAATATCAGTATAGATCGATGAAGTATCGATCCTAATTCGAGTGGAAAAATAAGTGTCAGAACCCAGATTTAGAAAAAATTTATCATAAATTGGCATACAAACGCCTTCTCTCAATAAAGGCCATCGGTCAGATTGTAACAAAGGGTCACCTTATCGTTCTTTTAGTACGTCAGTATATTTGGGTCACTTTGATAAAATAAATTATCCTAAAGAAATATTCTACACTAGCTATATCCCGCGGTTTTATCCGCGGTTATTGTTGTACCGCGAGTAACATCGCGGTACAAAGTGTTTTCTTTAAAAGTAGCCTAATTTACTTCCTGGATCATCAGCTACCTGCCAGTGAAAATCCCGTTAAAATCGGTTCAGATTACGGGTAATCTCTGGAACTAACTACATTTTTGGTATATGTATCGTGTATACATACATATGCATTTAGTAAAAAGCGGTTATTTTAATATTACAAACAGACACTCCAATTTTATTTATTTGTATAGATTACTTCTTAGAGTGACGTACTCTTGCGACGGTATCATATACGGAGCCTATAAAGTCCACTGCTAGACAAAGGAATTCTTCTTAGAAATGAAATTCGATATATAATATATAGGTACTGATATTGTATATATACACATTATATTCAACATCGAGTAAGACACGAAATTAGAGATCTACTTTATATTCATGCAGGGAAAAGTAAATAAAATATTTTCAAATAAAAATATATAGAAAATTTAAAATAACTTTAAAACTGCTATGTTCTTCAAAATACGAATACGCGACATTTGTTCCATATATGATAGGAAATGAGGTATAGGCATCACACTGGCCAATGAAATAATTTAATACATGAAAAAACTAATAAATTGGAAATGCTACCATCTTGACGCTTGACGCCCTCTGGTTTCTAATATTCTTTCTACTTTATTTCTTTACGTTTATGTTATATGTGTGTCAGTAGACTAGATGCGGTATCATATGTAAGCCTATTAATACGAACCTCTGACTTTAACACAAGTAATACTATTCCTCCGAGAATTTATTCACAAAAAATTTAGGTCACGGTATACGAAATGTACGTCTTTATAGCCCTCTAGTGTGTCTCTTGTATGTTATATTTGAATAAACCTGAAGAAACTAAGATGATTGCACCATTAGACAGAACGGGTACTATGAATAACATCAAATTGTTAAAAATGCTGATGTATTTTACACGAGATACACATATTTAAAGACAGTCAGTGGTATTTAAGAAAAATATTTATTCGTAAGTATTGTATTGTATTGTAAGTATTGTATTGAATCTTTATTTTATTATGTACTTTAAGAAATACTGCCTCGTTGATTTAGTAGTGATTAGCGTACGCCACTGCCGATCAAGAGTTCTCGGGTCTAACTGCTGTTAGGTTTTTTTTTACAAGAAATTCCTAATGCCAGTCCGGATTATGGAAGATGGCGGTATTTTCCGCCCGTAGCTCGGAGAGCACGTTAAGCTGTCGGTCCCGGTTGTCACGAACATCTATGGCAATCGTTATTGGGAAGTTAGTACGCTCAAATATACTGATAACTAGTTCAATCTTGGAATTCAGTTTACCCTCAGGGTTGCGGACGTTCGATGACAGACGCTGGAAAAACTGATAAAACCGGTCGAGCTAGTAGCCGACCCCAAATAATCTTAGGAATAATAAAGGCTAAGAAGAAGATGATTATGTGTGTAAATAAATATACCAATTGAGATAAATGTTGACTACGCGACCCTACGCGACAAAAGTTTCATCCCCATCATCTAGATGGTTGGCAGTCCACAACTATGCGCTTTTCTAGAAACTTTCTGCCTCGCACAACAAAACTGTGGAATGAACTGTCGCCTGCGCTTTTCCCGGACCAATACAACCTTCAAGAAAACATTGTATTCCTTCTTAAAAGACCGGCAACGCACTTGTGACGCCTCTGTGCTGCGGGTGTAAATGGGCGGCGTTTTTTTTTTATAATCATAAAAAAAACGCATCAACTACCAAAGTTTTAAGTTTTAGTAAACAGCACATTTTAAGCTACCTACTCGCCTTGCAGAAGGTCGCTAAAAAGGACTCCCAGCTTCCAAAGTTTTAGGTAAAATATAATACTAGGATTATATTTTTTCATTACTATACATTTTGTCGATAAATAAACGCATTCAATTTTTAGGTTGTTTTGTTAAGTAACTAAGCACTAATAGCACATAAATTGGCAAACTCCCTTTCATATTAAAAAATACTAGCTGAACCCCGCGGTGTTACCCGCGCTATTGTTGTACCGCCGCGGGACAAAGTTAGTCTAAAAAAAGAAGCCTAAGTTACTCCCCGGATCATCAGCTACCTGCCAGTGAAAGTCCCGTCAAAATCCGTCCAGCCGTTCCAGAGATTACACGGAACAAACAGACAGTCAGACAGACAGACAGACAAAATTTTTTTAACTACATTTTTGTTATATGTATCGTGTATACATACATATGCATTGATTAAAAAGCTGTTATTTTAATGTTACAAACAGACACTCCAATGTTATTTATTTGTATAGATTATTCTCATTGTAGAAAAGATCTACTAGAAAATCGAATAAAAACCTAATCTGTAGATGACAAGGAATGTTGGCCCGTCAACATCAATAAAACAGTTTATATAGTGACACAATTAAGTACATCTGCTTTTGTTAAGTATATACGAGTATAGTGGTAGCATTTGGTCACATTTCATATTATTCAGTACTACTCCTGCTATAGTAATATTGCTACTAAAACTAATGATAATTGCCTCTAACTGCTAAGGATTATCATTGCGTGTTAATTGTAACTAAATTAATGTGATAATAGTTATCCTCTATCTCATGAAATAATTATTTTAGTTATTAAGTTAAGAACCTTCGCTCGATTGTATTAGCAAACAGAACTGTATTGTCCTGTTTTATTTTATTTAATTTTGTTGTTTATATTTTCTTTGCTTAACAAAATTTATTCATTTTATTATTTTGACATCCCAACTAACAAATATATTTTGAAAACATTTGTTTTGCAGCAAAATCGGTCGTTTTTTATTTTTATTTTCATTATACTGTGTCTGTTTCACTTTTATAATTAAGGCAGTTAGCTTTTTAGGCCATAAAGCGTGCCAATGAAATGTACATATTCATATAATACTCGAAAAATACAACCCTCCTGGCACAGTTGAGTAACAATCAAACTTCAATTTAGGGATACAAACGCAAAGGACAAAGTATTATGTATGGCGTCTAAATATTAAAACTCTTAAAACTGTTTTTTGTTATCATTCGTCACTTTAAAATTCAGTAAACCTGTATCTCTCACTGTATTAGCACACCCTGACATATAATCGAAATCATAATTGGCAATACATACAGAACAGAGCCCTGAATACGCGGTAATACAAAGCCAGCCAGTAATGATTGCCAACTAATTAACTGTGCAGCCATAACTCGACACAAAGTTATTTATTACTGCCCTCGATACAAAAAGGACGAATAATTGCAAGCTCCTTGCCTCCATAAAGTTAGGATAATAAAATACGTGACATTTATAGATCACGGTAGCGAAGTAGGTCTATTTTGCAAATTCATTAGTCTTACGTTGAATCTATACTAATATATAAAGCTGAAGAGTTTGTTTGTTTGTTTGTTTGTTTGTTTGTTTGTTTGTTTGTTTGTTTGTTTGTTTGAACACGCTAATCTCAGGAACCGCTGGTCCGATTTGAAAAATTCTTTCGGTGTTGGATAGTCCATTTATCGAGGAAGGCTATAGGGTATATATCATCACGCTACTACTAATAGGAGCGGAGCAACAATGAAGAATGTTTCAAAAACGGGGGAAATTTTCACGCTACGGGCAATATAAGGCGCAAACGAGGTTGCGTGGGTCAGCTAGTAATATATAAAAGCTAAGCACGTGTATCATAAATAATAATATATGTTTATTATAGGTATATTATATAGGTCTTGATTAGTAAAAATGTCAGTTTGTTTTTGAAAGGAACAAATGGGCCAACTGGAGTGATCACAAACACAAGTGCACTCTTCGATTCCTCGATCTCACAGTTCAATGCTGTCCGACACGACCAGGAGAACTCAGGCGCAGGACCCGCCGGCTTAACGCGCTCTCTGGGCACCGGGGTCCAAACTCTGGGTTGTTACTAAATATTTGTAAATCAGAAAACTAACTAGCTAGACAAATGTGAAAGGGGGGGAGTTTGCCGTAGTCCGTATTCAAAATCATTTTTTGAACTAAAATATATGTATATATATACATATTTTGATCTTTGAACCGAATCAAATCCATAAATTATAACTAACTGAAACTAAAAGTTTTAAGGTAAAATACAAAAGTGGTTTATACTAGGTAAGGTAGATGTCTGTACAATGTTATACATAATATATCTAAATGATTTCAGACCTACAGATCTTATTAGCCGTTAAGTTACAGACTCATCCTGATGAAAGGGCCTCATTACTCATCCACTCGCTGAAAGTACACTTGAACATAAAAGTGGATATTTAAATATTTAAACTGTGCTTGTCAAGTATTATTTAAACACGCATTTAGGTTCTTCAGTGATATAAAACATAAATCACGAAGGGAAAGGAAACCCACTTTTAGTTTGTTAGTTTACTCTTCCCTCAATCTTATTAAAACTGAAAATAAAATTTAGTACGTTCTAAGATGTATCATTTGTTTTGCATGGAGTTTTTTTTAAATTTAGAATTTTATATATTTTAACGCTTAAGAAAAACTAGAAAACTTCTTGTTCGTTGCTCATGATATTGATGTATCAACTGAGAAGGGTATCTGGTATAAAACTATACAAACTGAACCGTTGGCTATACCTTGGATTGATAACTGTTCACTGAATAGACATAAATTAATAATGGCTTTGAGGTTACGTTCCGGACACATTCCATCCAGAAAGTTTACTTTCCTAGTGGGCTTATCGTCTACGCCAAATTGTGAAATGTGTGGTATGGTAGAGGACGTAGAACATGTTTTGATGGAATGTGCTCGGAATCAACCCACTAGAGATCGCTTGTTTAGTGATAGGTTGATGGATGTTGGAAGATGTAACAGCATCCTGTCCAGTCCTTTGTCAGATACAGCCAAGGCATTATATTATCTGTATGCTGAATATCTTAGACTAATGTAGAATAAAATGTGGCTATGATGGAGCGACATAGTCATAATTGTGGCTAAGCTCCATAAATAGAGAATTAAAAAAAAGTGATATTGATGTATACCGAGAACAATGAGTAATAGATTATGACAATGCATATTGAAAGAACATTCATGGAGAAGCATGATACTCTTGCAGAAAATTTTACTATCAAAATGACTTTTGTGATTGATTTTCATGATTTATTAAGCAACACACAAAACCTTAACTCGTCAATAGTTTATTTTTAACGGTCAAGTCACTTTCTGTCTGACCATCTCTTAATATTACAGTATCTAAGAACCCATTACATGTTTTTCCAACAATTACTGTTTGATTTTATAGACTGTATTGATTCCACAAAGTAAACTAATTAAAACATTCACACTCAGATCGTTCAACAAATCAAATTTAACACAACTCGACCTATAAGCATTCCTGAATATATTCCCAAGTTTTGAGTAGGGTTACATCTTGCATAACTTTGTGGGTGCCCCCGAGCGCCACTTGGCATCCGCCCAGAGGATATTCCCTACTTATGCCGAATGCTCAGAGATGAGGTCAATTGGTTGTGTGCGTAGTTAGTGACAAGTTTGATATTTACTTATTGATATAAATATGAGTATATTTACACGTCTTTGTCCCCAAAATAAGGCAAAGGCGTATTTAAAACCAAAACTACCTTTTTATTTATACATCGCATTTTATTGTAGATAAGTATTAACCACCATTTGGGTTTTTGTTTTTTAATTTATTTACTTACTTTATTTTATAGAAGTAGTATTAGAAGTATGAAAGAGAGATGTAGCATTATTTTATTACTACTAATGATACATAGATACTGCATTTACAACCATTGTAGTTTAGCACGTATTCAGTTACTAAAACATTTATATTATAACTTTATAGCATCGGTAATGAGCACACAATAAAAGTAAATCCATACCATACACATACAGCTGTAATTAATGCTCAACATGGAGTAACTCACTGCACTGTGTTCGGTCATTAGGCACGTATGACAAAGTATACCAAGTACTACATCACTGTTGATCATTAATAAATTTGTAAATGCACTATACACAGAAAGGTATTAAACATACACATTTTGATAACTATAATTTAGTTCCATTTATGTTATAAGTTTGTAGGTATAGTGAAATGACTCCCGTATACTTTCCGATCATTTCGTCATCGAAATGTATAGAAAATGATATTGCTTGTCTCATTATTTTTGACAGTTAAGGTTACATTTAAGTTTATTTTTAATGCCTCTATTTAAATCGTTATTATCAGAAAGTAACAGACTGGGCTTTGTGGTGTTCCTTGGGAGAAGTTCCAGCAGTGGACTGCAACGGGCTGATGATAATAATATTGAAGTCATTACTCTTGTCTGTTGCTGGTTAGAAGCTCATCGTTCTGGACTATTTTTAATTTTTAGTTTTAGTTTTTAAATTATATTTTCAAATAAAACTTATTTATATTTAAATTGAATTTCCATGATATTGTTTGTGTCTTTTCAAAAGTTTTGTCTATATTTTAAGCCTTTTATCAATAGAAAGGCTTTTCCTGACCTATGTAGCTTTTCAATAACTTTATTGTATGTTCCTGTCACTCATTGTAGACATACATAAAATATGAATAGTATAATGTTATACAAAGACAGAAACATACAATCCAACATTGTGACAAATCAATCAAGAACGATCATTTACTTTAAAAATTCGCAATAGAAACTGCAATACGATCTATGATATCTTCATTATACGCCTGATACAACTCAATCATCTGATTGGTATCGTACTGTCTCTATCTTATACTTTGGTTAGAAAGAAAAGGAAATAAGGACCTTTGCTGAAATTATTAACATGATATGTCTGTTCTAATCCATTGTTATGTGTGTTCTAAAAGGATCACTTAATGCGGCATCTAATATCGATTAGGATTTCACGGGAAGGTATTTTGTTAACGCGTTTAGTTGTCAATATATCACAGCTAGGTAAATTAATTATACTCAATATACAGGAAGCATAGTTTCTAATATAATGTTACTCTTGTTTTTATTAACTGACTACAAAAAAGGTGGAGGTTCTTAAATCGACTGCATTTTTTTTATGTTTGTTATCTCATAACTCTCGACTGGGTGAACCGATTTTGATGATACTTTTTTTATTTGAAAACCATTTCAATTTGGTCTAGATTGAAGTCGGTTTTTTTGTGTTAAAATTTGTTAGTCAAAAAGAAAAGACACTAAAGAAATGAAAATTTCTTTGGCTGTAACGCAAAAAACCTTTTCATCTGACATCAAATGGTAAAACTTTAATAATGTCGAGAAATAACCGTATCATTAGCTAATTGCACACAAGTGCTTTAATTGCGTAATTATCAGGTATACAGGTTGGCCAACAGTCCTGGAACTATTAAGATCCTTAGTCTTAGAAGGTAAAAAGTAAAACACAAATTTTGTTCCGAGAGAAAAAAAATGTATCTTGTTAGAAAATCTCGATATGATTGCAATTATGCAATCTAACATCATGACTTAAAGAATCAGTAGTCAGTTCACTTAATAAAGTTTATAAATTTTAAACTTCATTACTTGCAAAAGTTGCAGGATATAATTACGTGCTGTGCACGCGTGGTTTCGAATCCCATTCTCGCCGCCAATGGAGCGTCAATGAAACGTGATAGTTAGCAACCGACTGATTCATTGCTAGCCACCTCCAAGTACATAATGTGCAATACGACAAATCAGGCTACTTATGCTACATTCACAATTTATTAAAATCTATTAATTATTAAATTCTAAGACCCATAGATTAAAGCATATTGTACCTATCACACCTAATAGCTTAGCACCACCTAGTAATTACTAAACTATGTTATTGAAAATACGTATCCACAGATAGAAAAAATCTCCGAAAAAGAACTACCTAGCCGATACAATTTGAAGGTGTTGAATTTGAGATTAAAGTAAGTAAGTAGGAGAGTAATTCCACGCAGACGGATTTGTGGGCATTTGCTAATAGTAAACATACAAAATAATTGTTTGCTATTCAAGGTAAAATACTAAGCTTAGGTTGTTTCTCGCCACTAAATTAGACAAGCGACTCATTAATGAGTTCGTTTCGTGAAAGAGGATATAATATGAAAGAGTAATTTTATTGACCTTTCCATAATGAGATTTCGACACGAAAGCCAGTTTTAGTCTGAGTAGTTGTTATATTATTTGGCCATAAATATTAAAAACATCAATAGTAAGATGTTTCTCGATAAGTCAGCAGTGTTTATTCGATTGATGTGTATATTATTTCCTATAACAATGAAAAACATTTTTGTTGTAGAAAACTTCAAATACTAGTATTATTGAACGAAAACAAGGAGTTAGGAGATTTCCTAGAAACATGAGTTCAAGAGTAGAGTACCTTTTATGAAATATCTGGAGGATAAACTACATATGAGTTATTTCTACATCTGATATGTATTTATTTGTCTGCCTCGGTTTATTATAAACCCTTTCCAAAACTCCCTAGTATTATTCGTTCTCAATTAGAAATTATTCCAATGTTTAAATCTTAAACAATTTCGAAATTAAAAGACTCAGTACAGTTCATACAGAATTAACTTACCTATTGCACTGTGGCTGGTGCATTCTCTTTGAATGCAATGTAATGTTCCATCCTGTTCGTATAGACCAACACAATGGAACAATCTTTTACTTGCACAATAATGTTACAAAGCATGCTCCCATGAGAGTGGTATTGTTATTTCTTTACATAGTCCTAGATGTAGTGAGTTACAGAATTTTTATACTAAATACTAGCTGAACCCCGCGGTGTTACCCGCTGTTATTGTTGAACCGCGCGTAACGCCGCGGGACAAAGTTAGTCTAAAAAAAGTAGCCTAAGTTACTCCCCGGATCATCAGCTGTCTACCAGTCAAAGTCCCGTCAAAATCCGTTCAGCCGTTCGAGAGATTACCCGGAACAAACAGACAGACAGACAGACAGACAGATAGACAGACAGACAGACCGACAGACAGACAGACAAAAAATTTTTCAACTACACTTTCGGCATATGTACCGTTTATACATATATATGCATTTAGTAAAAAGCGGTTATTTTAATATTACAAACAGACACTCCAATTTTATTTATTTGTATAGATTGTGTAGTAAGACTTAAAGTACTTTGGTAACTTCGTCTGATATATGTATTTCAAATAGACAAGTGATGGAAGTCTCTTGTCTCTATGTAAAGTGACACCCTCAAATGCTCTGCTCTTTTCGGTAAAATTCCTCACATCATGGCCCATGGTTTCCTACTTACACTCATAACAACGAGTCGGTATCGGCCGACAACTGCCTTCTAATTAAACTATCGGCAGATTAAAAAAATGTAGTCTGTAGGGGCTCTAAAAGTGAAGTCAAAACGTGAAATGAGATCTAACAAACAGTTCTTGATGGTAGTTGCACAATCACTCCTGTTCCATCAAAATAGAAATTCAAAATATAGGTAATGACTTTTCCACTTAGATGATTATATCGTAAGTGCATGAATAAAAAGAGATTATATCTTGTACTAGCTGAACCTCGCGGTGTTATCCGCGCTCACTGTCGTACCGCGGATGAAGTCTAAAAAAAAGTACCCAGTTACTCCCTGTATCATCAGCTACCTATCAGTGAAATCCCGTAGAAATCGGTCCAGCCGTTTTAGAGATTACCCGAAACAAACAGACATACAGACAAAAAAAATTTTAACTACAGTTTTTGTATATGTACCGTGTATACATACATATGGATTTATTACAAAGCGGTTGTTTTAATATTACAAACAGACACTCCAATTTTATTTATTTATATAGATTATCCTACTAATATTATAAATGCGAAAGTTTGTAAGGATGGATGGATGTTTGGATGGATGTTTGTTACTCTTTCACGCAAAAACTACAGAACGGATTTGGATGAAACTTTACAGTACTATAGCTTATACATCAGAATAACACATAGGCTAATATTTGCAGCGATAACCGACATACACGAGGGCGGAGCCGCGGGCAACAACTAGTGTTCAAATATAGTAAGACACGCCATACAAGCTTATACATACACATTTATAGGCGAAGAAGACCAATCACGTTGGCAACGGATCCATCACGCTAAGAGGCTGTGCGACTGCTAGATAGAGCACACAACAAGCATTTGTTACAACGCTATAAATTGTAATTGTCGCGTCGGAATTGAATTACAACAGTTTTAGATAGCTTTCACTAGCTAAGTGAGTTTTATACTACTCAATGAGATTATCGTTAGTCTTATCTATACAAATAAATAAAATTGGAGTGTCTGTTTGTAATATTAAAATAACTGCTTTATACTAAATGCATATGTATGTATACACGGTACATATACCAAAAATGTGGTTAAATTTTTTTTTGTCTGTCTGTCAGTCTGTCTGTTTGTTCCGGGTAATCTCTGGAACGGCTGGACGGATTTTGACGGGACTTTCACTGGCATGTAGCTGATGATACGGGGAGTAGCTTAGGCTACTTTTTTTAGACTAACTTTGTCCCGCGGCGTTACTCGCGGTACAACAATAACCGCGGGTAACACTGCGGGGTTCAGCTAGTTTCAAATAAAGTAGTATAGAATTAAGTAACATTATTTTCTTTAAAGGATTTTTTTTAGTTTGCGTGGCTTTTAATGGTAAGCAATGATCGTTAAAAGGCTTATAAAAATGTGTGTACTGAATTCAAAACCTATATACGTATGTACTTAGATTATCATATTGGTAAATACAAAGCAAGGAATGCCAGTTATATTAGATAAGAGGTCTTTTTTTTAAGTTATACTGATTCTTATGTCTTATAAAAACCAAATCTAACAAGGATAAATGTTACGTACATTAATCAAAATAGATAGACAGATAGGTACTGTTTATTACACACCATAGTATTAAAGATACAATCTATCCAAATAAATAAAATTGGAGTGTCTCTAATATTCAAATAACTGATTTTTAATAAATGTATATATATGTATACACGATACATGTACCAAAATAAAAATTTTCACAATTTTTACCTTCTGTCTGTCTGTTTGTTCCGGGTAATCTCTGGAACGGCTGGATCGATTTTGACGGCACTTTCACTGGCAGATAGCTGATGATCTAAGGAGTAACTAAGGCTATTTTTTAGACAAGCATTGTTCCGCGGCGCTACCCGCGGTACAACAATAACGGCGGGTAACACCGCAGGGTTCAGTTAATGTAGAATATAAACAAATAAAAACAGTGGTACAATGGAGGTCCTAATCGCTGACTGCTATCTCTTCCAGGCAACCTTTGTATGAGCTATTATTATACTAGCCGACCCGTACCCACTACGTTAGGCGTTAAGCGTTAACCGACTTAATTAACAAATACTATCATCTTAACTAATTTTTTTGGTCAATTATAATAAAATGACCTATGTCACTCACAAATAACGTAGTCTTCTATTGGTAATTTTTTTATTAAATCGGTTCAGTAGATCCAGAGATTACCCTCTACGACTTCACAAACTCACAAACTTTACCTCTTTATAATATTATTAGTAGTAATTAGTTTTAGTATAGATTAATGTGTAGTCTGTGGTGCTCATTTACAATGTGCAGAAAATAAGTATCCGTGAGTATAACGTGGCACCGACTTCAAACAGATTTTAGGTACCTAGCACACATTATAATACTACCATTTAAATGAATATAGAATTAGAAATATAGACAAGAATTGGCACATAGAAATTTATGGAGAGCCAGTTTATTTTACCTTTTTTGTATTTTTTGGCAGTGAGTTTTCCTATATACGGTTATATGTTAAAACTGACTAATCCTGTCCACACAGCTGCCTGAGTTGCAGCGACATTTGTATAGCTAGGTTAAACTGGCTGTTTCAACACAAAGTTTATCTTCAACGCTTAGCTTAGCTTTAATATTGTTTCAAGCTAATTATCAGCATTACCACTCACGTAAGAATCCAACAGTTTCTAAGAAGTGAGCAATAAAAATCTTTCTTCTAGTTATTTATTTTAGGAAAAGCTACTTTTTGCTTAATATGCTGATCAAGAGGTTTCGGGTTCAATTCCCAGGTCGGACCATACATTTGTGTGATCCACAAATATTTGTTTCGGAGTCTGGGTGTTTTCTATGTATAATATGTATGTATTTACAAAAGAAAAGTATGTGTATGTATTTATATCAATTGTTTAGTACCCATAATACAAGCTCTGCTTAGTTTGGGACTAGATAATGTTGTGTGTAAGTTGTCCGAAATAATAGTTTCGAAATTGTTTGATAATGAAATAAAATACTCAAATATACAACAACAAAATTAAAACCATCATGATAATATATTTTAAACAAATTTTATGTATTAATTACAAACTTTATGCACTTTTGTACATCAGCGGACATCAGCTCAACATTAGGGTGGTCAAGAAATTAATAAATTTGGTGTGTAAAGGTAAAACAGTTTACTGCATACAAAACCTATAAATACATAAACATATACAAATAAAATACATATGTCATAAATACTCATAAATATATATATACTTATATATACGATATAAAATATGCCAAAAAAATCGCGTTTTAGATTAATTATACCTAATTTATTCCCGCTGTCAAAATTTTAAACGAAAAAAAAAGACAACACAGTAATGATACCATTTGAGGAAATCATACTTTTTGAAGACTTGATTGAACCAATGATTCGATTGGCACATATACTTCGGAAATCAATATAATCATCATCATCGTGGTTGTCTGACAGCTCCTTTTTATTTTATTCACGGTCATTGAACACGAAACAATTCTAAGGCATTTTTGGCTGGTTTTATTTAACGTCTGCTTGCTTTCGATCCTCGTTGAAAATGTATTTCAAGACCAAAAAAAAGACAGACAATAGGAGATATCAAAGAAAGTGAGCAAACAAGGATACATTATATTGAAATCTTCGGATAATAATTGTAACTCCAAAATTTATTGTTTTTTTTTTCTATTTTTGTGTGAAAATCTTAATGCGGTTCACAGAATACGTCTACTTAACAAGTTTCAACATTATAGTTCTAAAAGTTTCGGAAAAAAGTGGCTGTGACATACGGACGGACAGGCAGATAGTCAGTTGGACAGACAGACAGACAAACATGACGAATCTGTAAGAGTTATATTTTTTGCCTTTGTCACGGAACCCTAAAAACTAAAAAGTACATCACCAAATAAAATTTGATTTCTGATTGATTTATCATAGGAAGTGTAAATTGGAGCCAAACTGATAATAACAGCGTACAGTTAACAATTATCGGTGCGTATGTGTCAGCATTTACCTTTAATTTGGATTTTTATTATGTAACTGGTAACCACTGAAAGGCAAATTTGTTCAGTTGAATTGTTTCATATGCAAATAATAGTTCGGATAAATTTATTTTGGAGTTGTTCATTTATTAACGAACTTCGAAAGTAACAGTGTTCGAAATTCTGTGCTATTTTTTTCATGTTTGATTTCTCAGTAGTCATTAATTTGTAAACTGATTTGGAAATTTCCTCTTTATATAATAAATAATTCTTTCCGTTTGATACGATACGAGGAACAAATCACCTGTTAAATGATTACTGCTTTCTGTGAACATGAAGATCAGTTATTTATTATATATGTCGGAGAACGCGTAGTTTCTTTAAGTTTAAATGTGATTATTACGTCTTAATTTATTTACAGCTTGATTTAATAATGTTGGTTTAGTTTTAGTCGATTCTGTAAGCAATTAAATGTTAAAATTAAATGTTACTAAAATGGGTGCGGGTAACACCGAATATAGTGGTAGGTGTCACCACTAGTTAAAGCGAGCAGCCGGTATAAAAGAGAGCGGCCGCACGAGTTGCGGGACTACTAACCCATTGGCTCTTAAACTAACTACCCACCGTTTCGTATTGAAGTAAAATAGAATCAACAGATCAGTTTAGTACGGGCATTGTACGAGGAAGGACAAGCTGTAAATAAGCTAAGTACATAGGCTTCTTAATTATTGTAATTGACTATTAAACGTTTGTAACTAATAAGTTAAGATGTAACTTTTAAAAGAGTGGCCATGAGTTTCTTTGCCAGTTTCTTCTCATAAGGCTCTACGCATTTTGGAAACTGGAGGTTATGGGTCGTCACGGACGTTCATTGGATTTTGGTGTTCTCACCTAATTCACTTTGACAATGCTGTGCCGATCTATGATTTTAACTGTAGCTTCATTGATTCAATAAACTATTGGAATTCTATATTGTCTTTGGCTGTGCAAATAAACCCTACCTACCAACGTGTGTAATAATGAAAATTGATTACTAGACTAGACTAGACTTGATTAAGAGCGATTTCTGTTGCTTTGGATCATGAGTGCCACTTGACAAAATATCCAAGTGACGTCGGCAAAGCTGACGTCACCATTTCTTAAAAAACCGCTTCGACCGATCGCCACACTGTGACTCCGACATATATATTAATACAAACAGCGTTAAAACGTACTTTCTAGCTCCTAAAATTGTTGTTGTCAGGCATTCATAAATATGTTTCAAACATGAAGGAAATGCATAAAAGAGAAAATATAAATGTAATAAATGAAACAAAAAAAAACTTAAAGATACAAACACCTATTAACCTAATATATATGTTTGCCAGGTTTCGTCTACGTGTCTCGTGCAACGACTTTATGAATGTAGTCATCGCTTTTCTTATCTCTTCTCTCTTTTAGTGTTGATAAAACAGGGCAGAGTAGAGGCTGCTAAGCTAGAAGTCATGGGTTCAATCCCACAAAATAAATATGGTGTGATGAGCATGGTCAATTGTTCTTTGTCTCCCCAGATCAAATAAAAAAGGTAAGACAAGTTGTCGATACTGATGAAAAGTAGCGTAGTTCATAGCATAGTTAGTACGTTGAGTTATAAGTAAAGCGTGTTTACTTGTAACTACGCTACTTTTTATGCTTCAACAAGATCAAATCAAAGCCGTGCGTTATCTACCTTTTTTTCATATCGTAATAAAATTAATCATCCTTGTAAATCATCATCATCATTTCAGTCGACTACTGGACCTAGGCCTTAAAGGCTCCCCATAACAATTGGTCCTGTGCTGCCTGCATCCAGCGATTTTCTGCGACTCTCACCAGGTCGTCGGACCATCTTGTAGGTCCACTCCAGAACTCTTTGGCCCATATATATAATATGTATGTATTTTTAAAAATATAAGTATGTTTAACAGCAGGCTCTAGTTAGTTTGGGATCAGACTACCGTGAGAGATGTGTGAAGTATTTTTGTTTTATGTTTGGCCCCTCCAAAATTACTCTACCTTGCCTGATGGAAAGCATAAGTAGAATCCAAGAGCACGACAGCACGAACGCTGTTATTTTACGTTGATTTTCTGTGCGAGGGTAATACTGCCCCAGTCGAGCCGCCCTGTTCGGGCTCTACTACCTCTAAATTTATCATTGTATTACCACTACCCCTTGAAACAGGTAACCTCGTTCAATTGGTGAAACAACGAAAGAGTAGCTTAAAACCGTATTACAGATATAATATCTTATTCATGTAATGCATTTATGGAGGAACGGATTCTATGTTCCTGCAATATAAAGGGAGGATCCTCCGACCAGGCGAGGTGATCATGCCAGGTGGACGACAGTCCATTGGATTTTTTTTAAATGGACTAGAGGGCAAACGAGCAGACGTATGACCTGATGGTAAGTGATTAGAGCCACGCATGTACACCTGCAACACTAGAGGCGTCACAAGTGCGTTGCTGGCATTTAGGGGATGGGAAGGGCGACGAGGGGATGGGTTGGGAGTATGGTTGATGTTGAGTAGTTGTATGTATAGAACTTCTGTATTGCGATTCTGGATTAGTAGTCGCTTCGTAATTCGTAACTCCGTAGTTTGGTGTATCTTCGCTAAATGGCACTGTAGTGTGCTTCTGTTTGTGCTGTATGTAGAAGTTGCCAGTAATACATGTTACACAAAGCACTTACTTTAATTAAGATGGTTCCAATTGATTCACTACAAAAAATTGTAGTGAAATTGAATTCCGTGAACTTTGCACCGCAGTATTTTAAAGCTATTTCATATATTTTTAAGAATCTTCAAAGACACGATCCATATATTATTATAAGATATAACAGTATGACATCTTCTATTTTCTACTTAAAATAGAAAGCAAACAAACCACCTATATTTTGCACTTTATTTTGAATGCAGAACTTTTCTCTTGAGAATAATCTTAATACAAGAATATTCCGAAGAGATAAAGCCAGTCAATATCATGATAACATAACAGGATTGTACCAAGGCACACATACTATGGATATATAAGAAAACGCTATACGTACGAGAAACAAAAGAAAGGCAAGGAAATATGAATATAGTAATATATCTGATATTATTGACGCTGGATTATTTCTGATATCTTTTTGAAAAGAATATTCCATACATTTATTTATTTGGATATGAAATTCATACATGGAAATTTATTAATATAGTATGTGAGTTTTGAATTTTGGGAGTATTTATTTGTTTGGTTTGTTGAAAATTGTTCTAGTTATAATCTTTTACTTAGTTAGGTTCACCAATTCGTAATCCGAGTGATGACCGATTAATTATACTCGTATAGAGTGTCAACATCCCTAGAGACTAGAAAAAGAGTCAAACTACGCAGGGCAATATCACGGCACGGAGATGAAGAATTTGAAACAAACCCTATATTAACACGTCTGGCCTGTATGGTAAAGTAGGCCAAAGCCCATTGTTCAGGTGAGGCCTATGTTCAGCAATGAACTATTAAAGGACTGCCATGATGGCGCAGTGGTAGCGTATGCGACTGATGTGCTCGCCTCCCGGGTCGGACCAAAAGTTTGTATGATCTGCAAATATTTGTTTCGGACTTTGGGTGTTTTCTATGTATAATATGTATGTATTTACAAAATAAAAGTATATTTGTATTTATAGCACTTGTCTAGTACCCATAACGCAAGCTCTGCTTAGCTTGGGACTAAATGGTGTTGTGTGTTATAGATGACCGATGACCGAATGATGGTAATGACTTAGGCACATATATTTGTTCTAGGATATTTACGTATTTAAAAATATAGGGATTGAGGGATTTAGGGATTAACCGTGGGAGAGCCACACTTCGGTATGCATGGGTCGGTTCGACCGGAATGATACCACGGCCTAACAGAAGATCGTGTAAAACACTGTAAAAAACTTGCGCTGTGTATAAATAATATGTACTTGTCTATTTTTACTGGATAACCAATTAAGGCAACTCCTTTCAGCAGTGATATTGTTGTCTCGTTTAGTAATTCATTCTTATAAAATGATTCACCTTCAGTACTAATGCGTAAACAACTGCGAAGTAATTCTAAAGAAAGGGTAAATTAAATATTAAATGAAGGGGCGATCGTCCGTCAAACGTTCAGAATAATTTCCCAGGAGGACCTGCCTTGTACATAACCTTTAAGCTTTCTTTCGCTTATTGCACGCCTGTCTGATAGTGATGCACAATTCTTGGTTGAAAGCATTTAACTAATGTTCTAGTCAACCAGTCTTATTTTTTTCAACATATCTACACTCTTTGCCGTAGAAAGCGATGTTTCGGTACGAATGGAATAGATCAGCTTTTTATACTAAGTCGCGGTAAAGCACTATTTTCCTTACTTTTTACTGGGTATTTGAAGATATTGGAGCCCTGAAACTCTCTCTACATAATTCTGGGGACAGAATGTAAGTCACAAGTGTATCGCCTATACTTCTGACTTGAGCTTTAAAGACTAGTCACTTATACACATAAAAACTCAAAATTTAACAAAACATAGTTTTTATTTAGTAAATGTATACGGACTTAAAAACGACCCCTCTGTGGTTTGGTGAAGTCTTAGGAAATGCGATACCTTCTACCTGTTAAGTCTGATTTGTAAAAATATCTGAAAAGATGTAATTACGAAACTAAATATTATTTATCATTCAATTAGTACTCCCCTGCATATAAAAACATTCTCTTGCTCAGAAAATAACCTTAAAGTTTATATCTTTCAATCAATATTTTAGTGTATGTGCGTAGCGTATATTATTATTTACGACTTGGTGATAAAAATAAAATCAAACGTTGCCATTTAGTAAACAAATGCGTGAGTTTTAATTAATATCCCAACTATAAGTGAAACCTAGTTGGTTTAGTAAGTAATCTGTCTTACCAATGAATCCTTAGAAACACGAAGTAATATTATTAAGTTGGTGGGAATATCTTACGAAAGTAATTATATATAAAAGCGTTATTAAAAATTAAAGAAAGATATGAGAGGGAGAGAGATTGTTAATCATCATTTCGTTGAAACGTAGATTAATTACTTTTTGTGTGCCTTATTAAAAAAATGTTTCAATTTGTTGCTTACATTTTATTAACTTTTATAACTGTCAGAGGGTAAATAAATCGATTGAATATTATTAGTAATGTTACAAAATTACGACTTGTACTATATTCTTCTAGTTTTTACTATGGTACTATATTAAAATTCTGATTATACTAACCAACTTTCCTGTCCTAATATCGATTTTCTTAGTATTGTTTTTCTGGGACAAAAACAGGCTTACGTACCACTTAATCCCATGTCCATTCATCAGAATGACCCTGGCAAACGATTCATTTCTTTGACACTAACTTTCAAAGCAGCTTAATAATCTAATTAGCTCCAAAAATTGTTCGTATATACAAACAATTTCTATGTATTACTAACATAATTTTGAATTCAAATTGGATAAGCGCCGTTCGTACTACCTACTTCAGTATTCATCGTGCGCTCACTACACAACTCAATAAAACGTGTTTACGAGCAAGAGACGATGAACGACAAACCAGCCAGGGAGCTCAGGCATTACCAACGTGTGATCAACTTAGATGTATTACTGACGCAAATAGTATATTAAATTTAGATAAAGTTATGAGTGTATTAATGAGAAGTTAAGTTTAGAGTTGTACTCGTTATATTAGTTAACAAACTATTAAGCAATAATAATATTCAAGAGTTTGTTTATTTGTTATTAGCTTTTGCCCGCGGCTTTGTCCGCGTGTATGTCAGTTATCCTGGTTAAGAGTAGCATTTCATCAGCAGTCTTCAAGAATCAAAGTATCTCCCTGCCAAATTTTATTGCGATCAGTGCAGCGACATTGCAAGGACAACAAACATAGTAACTACTTGCGAATTTATATTATTTTAGATTTTTAGTTTTGTAAGTTTTGTTTTGTCTTCTTATATTGTTTTCTTGTGGGAAAGCAATGCTTGGTCGCAAATGCCACAGTTCTAAATTATCAGTGCCTGTTGTTGCGAACAGTGTAATACGAATCACATAAACCACAAATTTTATTAGAAGTTTCGCAATTTAAACATAAATTACAAAAACAAACACCAAGCTGCTTCTATTTTAGTGCATATTATTTTGTTGCGAGAGATTTTATCATTTTATCGAAATAAATAGCCAATATATTTAAAACCAGATAAACTAAATATACCTCAAGGTATATGAGGGTTACTTAAAGCCTTTTAGAAGGTAGAATTCTGCTAAAATGGCTGCCCCGTAGATAATGAGAAGGGAGGGATCTTTATTTTGAACACTGTTACCCTCTCTTCGATATAAGGTGTTGTTTTGATTGCTTAATATACTGAGTGCTGAATACTGATATGAGTGAGTCTTAGAATTATGCAGTGAGTGTACTTTGCAATAATTTGAAACTTAATTGACTAGAAAGCAAAAGTAGAAGAGCCATAATATTTATATTCGGAAGTAAATTCTCATGGTTAAGTAATTGACTGCTTCGTTGGTCTCGCGGTTGGCGTGAGCGACTGCTGATCATGAGGTCTCGGGTTCGATTCCCGGGTCGGACAAAATGTTTGTATGATCTACAAATATTTGTTTCGGAGTTTGGGTGTGTTCTATCTATAATATGTGTGTAAAAAAAAAAAAGTATATATGTATTTGTATTTGTAATCCAACAAAAAACAACTAAGGAAAGTCCCTCTTCCTCCCCCAAGCCGGCTGGTCACCGTGGAGGAGTATGACCGACACCACCCCCCTGCAATAACCACTAGCAAGAAAAAAGATCTCTACGTTTGTACCTTAAACGTCAGAACCTTGAAGCATGATAGCCGAATAACAGAATTACACTATGCTATTAAGGATATAAAATGGGACATTATAGGACTATGTGAGACAAGAAGAGCAAATGAATGTATAGAGGAATATTCTGAGTTCATACTCTGCCATACTTCATCCCATGAGGGTAAAAACGGTGTTGGCTTTATGATAAATAAAACCCTTAAAAGTAACATAGTTAGCTTTAGAGCTTTCTCTGATAGAGTCGCCACACTAGAGATAATAACATCACGAAACATAACCTGGTCTTTCATACAGGTATACGCACCTACTGAACAGTATAAAGAAGAGGACACGAACCTATTCTACGATGTAGTTGAGAAAGCTTTAAACTCGGTTGATGCTAAGTACTGTATCTTGATGGGTGACTTTAATGCGCAGATTGGAAAGGCTAAACCTAGTGAAAATCAAATACTGGGCAGATGGTCGCATGGACGGCGAAGTCCTCATGGACAAAAATTGGCGGAGTTTGCATTAGAAAAAAAATCTTAAATGTTTGAATAGTATATTCAAACAGAAAACCCAAAAGAGATGGACTTGGAGATCACCAAACGGGCAAGTTTTAAATGAGATTGACTATATTTTTTCAAATAAATCAAGACAAATAAAGGGGTTCCATACAATAAAACAGATTAATTTTAATACAGATCATCGTATGATAAGATGTATACTAAGCATACAAGAAAAGGAAAGAAAAACACGCTTTATTAGAACTCAAACAAAAATAGAATACTCAAGGGATTGGATTACCATTGATATCCGGAGAGAGTGCAACACAGTGGGAAACTAAATTTGTAGAGGCCCTTAACAGGTCGACAGAAATTCAATCTCAGTATAACAACTTTGAAGAAGAATTAAAACTGTTACAATTACAATTACCTAAAAATGTAAAAAGTGGCGGTTCTAAATTGAATAATGAAACGATAGCATTATTGAAGCAGAGGAAACAGCTTTATAAACAGAAGAGAACAAGAGAAAATAAACAAGCCATCACGACATTAAGTAAAAAAATAAACCGACAGATAACAAAATCAAAAAAAAATCTTTAGGCAAGAAATTATTGAACAGTACGTAGAGAAGACCGGTGCCATTAAAAAAGCATTCAAAAAGCTTCAAAGCAAAACGGAATGGACTGCAAAGTTATAGAATAAGAACGAGAACATGCTCTATAAGCGGTCAGATATCATACAGGAAGCTACAATTTTTTACAGGGAACTTTACGCGCATGAAAATGAGTCAAATAGTATACAAAATATATCAGAAGTGTTAGACTCGACAACAACACCAAATATACTACAATCAGAAATAGAATATGCAATATCTACTCAAAAGAACGATAAAACACCGGGACAAGATAACGTGAGCAACGAATTACTGAAAGCGATGGCACCCTCGTTAATAAAGCCTCTACAAATCTTATTCAATAATGTAATAGAAAAGGAAATAACACCTGAACTGTGGTCAAAGTCCACAATAATTTTATTGCACAAAAAAGGTGATAGAAATAACATCGGAAACTACCGGCCTATAAGTCTGACTTCAAATATCTACAAAGTATTTGCAAAAGTAATACTAAACAGGATAACAAAAACACTAGACGAGCAACAACCGCCGGAACAAGCAGGATTCCGAAAAAATTACTCTACTATAGACCACATACATGCAGTGACACAAATAATAGAGAAAGCAAACGAGTATAATCAACAAATATACATGTGTTTCGTAGACTTTAGCAAAGCTTTTGACTCTATATTCCATACTGCTATTTGGGAGTCGTTACTGCAACAAGGTGTTAACATAAAGTATGTTAAACTACTTCATAGCATATACTCCAAATGTAGAGCAAAGGTGAGATTAGAAAAGGAAGGCCTAGAGTTTAGCCTTCAGAAAGGAGTCAGACAAGGAGACCCTCTATCGCCTAAAATGTTTTCAGCTGTGCTAGAGACTGTGTTTCGGAAGTTGGATTGGGAGAATATTGGTCTAGAAGTAGGAGGAGAGTTCTTGAACCACCTTAGGTTTGCGGACGACTTAATACTTTTCGCAAACAATGCAACTGACTTGAGATTTATGATAGATAGCTTATCAAAACAGAGCAAAGAGGTTGGTTTGTCTTTGAATGCCTCGAAGACCAAGATTTTGTCAAATGGCCCAACCATTGATATCATAATAGATAATAATAAGATGGAGTATGTGAGGCAATATGTCTATTTAGGACATTCAATATCATTTGACAATTGCACCGCAAATGAAGTAAACAGAAGGATTTCAATAGCATGGCAAAAATATTGGAAATTAAAGGAAATTATGAAAAACAAGGACGTAAAGATAGAGCTTAAGAAAAAAAATTATGAAATGGTAATCCTGCCAAGTATAACCTACGGATGCCAAACTTGGTCCTTAAAAAGGAAGGAAGAGGAAAAACTAGCAATCTGTCAAAGAAAAATGGAAAGGTGTATGTTAGACATAAAATTGATAGACAAAATTAGTAATAAAAAAAATTAGAACAATAACAAAAATTCAAAACATTACAGAAAGAATTCGGTTACTAAAATGGAACTGGGCTGGTCATATATGTAGAATGGAAAACAACAGATGGACCAAGAAATTGACAGAGTGGTTGCCCATAGAGAGAGCGAGGAGGAGAGGAAGACAAAGAACAAGATGGAGAGATATTTTCAGACAGAGAGTTGGGGTAGACTGGATGAGAGCAGCCAGGGACAGGAAGCAGTGGAAAATATTGGGGGAGGCCTACGCTGAAGAGGCGACTATTACCTAGGGTTAAAAAATAATAAAATAACATTTTTCTTTTTATTAACTTTGTAATTCGTAGTAGAATAAAGGCTATTTTTATTTTATTTTTTATTTTATATGTATTTGTATCAGTTGTCTAGTACCCCATAACACAAGCTCTGCTTATCTTGGGACTAGATGGCGTTGTGTGTTTCGATGTCCGAAATATAAAAAAAAAAAAAAAAAAATCACTGGAGTTTTCAGGGAACGCGCAATGTATGGGTTCTCCAACTGATTTGAAACTATAATCATATTATGTGTAAACATACATAGACTTATAATTAACTGAATATAAACTAACTGAGTTACGAATATTTGTTTTATTTTTGTCAGTCTCTTGTTGCTTAATATTTGAGTACAAAACTAAAAGCGAATCTGTCGTAAATCGACACTTACATAACAAAGATTTCACTAGTATTAGCAACTTTTTTTTTAATTAAAATATTTTAATTAAGTAAATATATTTATATAGATCAGTTTATATGCAAGCTCAATGTATTCTTGGAAAATTTAATTCAATTTATCTTGTAATATTTCCAACAAATATTGCTTGTTTGAACATGTTACGTTGAGGTGAAATGAGGGAGGCTAGTATATTGTTTTAATCCTGTGAGTCGGGCTCAAACTTTTCATGTTTTGTTCGGAAGTATTTACGTGGAATAAATTAAAACAATATTTCCATGTTGAGGTAAACAGAATATTAAATTATGAGGAACCCTGACAGTTCTGTGATACGGGACACTTTAGAAATACAAATGTTGTTTTCCTTTACCCAACTCAAACAATAATATGTTTTATCATTAATTAGTTGTTGCTATTTTTTTATCTACCTTCTAAAATAATAAAATCAATAATATAGAAGAGCTAAAGAATTTGTATGTTTGTTTGGGAAAACGCGCTAAAAGCAAGAACTGATATAGATTTACTTATATGTATAGTGATAGTTCAACTTTAAATATTTTTAGTGTATTACTTTTTGACTGGCTTAGTGGCGCAGAGGTAACGTTGTACTTGAAGCCTTAGGTTCGACATTTATTCCTATTTCTTCTGTATCAACAATTGTAAATGACAGAAAAGCACTTAATGCGCATGGTGTATAAAATAAATACAATCGAAGTGTCTGTTTACAATATTTGGTGAATTTTTTGACAGTATCTGTTTTTTCTGCTAGTCTCTACAACTGCTTAACCGATTTTAAGGAAACTTTTACTGGCATATTGCTGATTTTATAAGGAGTAACATAAACTATTTTTATTCTAGACTAACTATATGCCCCGGTGTTACCCGTGGTTGTTGTTGTAAAGGTAGAACAACGTGTTATACCGCAGAACAAAGTTGATAAATAATAAACAAATAATAAATAAATAAATATTTCGGACATCTAAACACACAACGCCATCTAGTCCCAAGATAAGCAGAGCTTGTGTTATGGGGTACTAGACAACTGATACAAATACATATATACATATTTTTTTGGAAATACGTATATTATACATATTATAGATAGAACACACCCAAACTCCGAAACAAATATTTGTAGATCATACAAACATTTGGTCCGACCCGGGAATCGAACCCGAGACCTCATGATCAGCAGTCGCTCACGCCAACCGCGAGACCAACGAGGCAGTTAAATAAATATAATGAAAATAAATAGGTTTAACGAACCACGGACAAGCGAATGTCGCAAAGCAAAGGGATTTATGTGTATAAGAACTTGCACAACAGAGATGCTTTGAGTTATTTAATTAAGCTTCAATTCCAGATTCCGCTTAGAGACAAAATACCCTGAGCAAGCACTAGAAAAGGCACAAATGAATGAAAGGTCGGGCTTCCAGTAAAACTGTAATATCAACAACTTGATAACATTTCTAATCGGTATTTTATTAACTTGTCATGTACATTTTAGTGCATGAAAGTTAAAAGTTAGTTTCTATTGGATAAAGATAATATGTAAATTATTAAAATTTCAATAAATTAATGTAATTAGAGAGAAGCTTTAGGCGACGTATATGTGTACTAGTTGTTACCCGCGTTTCCGCCCGCGTGTATGTCGGTTATCGCTGCAAATAGTAGCCTATGTATTATTCTGATATATAAGCTAATTACTGTAAAGTTTCGTCCAAATCCGTTCAGTAGTTTTAACGTGAAAGAGTAACAAACATCCATCCATACTTACAAACTTTCGCGCTTATAATATCGCTTATAGTATTATTTTAATAGTTTTATAGTTTTTCGCGTGTCCTAGTCAAGTATTGTTCTTATCTTGTTGTTGTATACATTAAAACAAAACTATTATCCAAATCCATTGCAGATAACCATATCACTATAATCCTACAGAATTTGTCGTGTCTGCGTTTTAATGCGCTGATTAACTAGCTTGTGCACCTGTGTGAAGTGTCACTTAAGATTAAATAAAAAACATTTAACTTCTCTTTAATTATCGAGGTCTTTGTCTCTCAGGATTAAGAGGTAGATGAGTCTAGGCTTGACGAATTAATATGAACGTTGAACATAGAAAATACCTTTAAGAATAATAATTACCTTTAATAACTTTTGTAATTTAGCAGACTTTCGTCGTAGGTATTAAACTTTGATAAAAATTTTCATCTTTCATGTTTTAAAATTATTAAACGATTAGCAGTTTTAAGCTTTACTAGTTATCGTACAATACTTATATCTAAATTCGTATTTTTACCGATCTTTTGTAAAGAGAAATCGCGTTGGCGTTCTTTAACCTTTATTATGACGTGAACTAAGGAGATTACGTATTTTATTGTACACATGAAACGGTTTACCGTAAGGGAAGTTTTTGACTGTCTATGAGTTGGTCACGTCATATAGTAATATCATAATAATAATTATGCCATAGACAGATTAGACACATTGAAAGAAAATTAACGCTAACTCGTGCTGTTGGAACTTATTAGACTGTAATTATAATAAATCTATTACTGTATGAATACCCTGACTAATTACATATTGACTACAGGCAGTTATAACTTTTCTTCGTTTTATCACATCTAGCGTAAAAATCACTTCACTAATTTCTTATTCACATTGATAATATTTATCTATAGAAATAAATAAAATTGGAGTGTCTGTTTGTAATATCTGATTTTAAATAAATGCATATGTATACACGATACATGTACCAAAATTTTTTTTTTTTAAATTTGTCTGTCTGTCTATCTGTTTGTTCCGGGTAATCTCTAGAACGGCGATTTTGTCGGGACTTTTACTGGCAGGTAGCTGATGATCCAGGGAGTAACTTAGGCTACTTTCTTAGACTAGCTTCGTCCCGGGACGCTACCCGCGTTACAACAATAACTACGGGTAACACCGCGGGGTTCAGCTAGTATTAAATACGGAGAACATTTTTTTATACATACAAAGACTTGTTTCTTTGCGTATTTCACTTTTAAGGTTTGTAGATGATCAACATGTCTGGCCTACGTTGAATAGTGGACTGCGATAGACTGATAATGAAAATGAAGTTCATGATATTAGCATACACGTTATGGGGAAAAAAATAGCTAACAACCAGAAAATAATACAGTTCCAAGCGAAACCGTGAGTAACAATCAGTATTGTTTAATGTGCATTGTTCTGAAGGCTGTTAGTACTGGTTCTACGTTTATTAAACACGTATGGAAAAGTTTTAAGCGTGGCAATGCTGTAATTTCTTGTTACGTCTCATACGGAGAAATGATTGGTTGTTAACTTAATATGTTAATAAAGTTTCATAAGTTTTAATTTAGTTGTGTGTGTATTTTTTCCATCTATTCAATAGTGTAGAGTTCATTTTTTTTTATGGAATAGGGGGCAAATGAGCAGACGTACCGCCGCCCATGGACAACACCAGGGAGTCACAAGTGCATTGCCGGCCTTTGGGAATGGGGGGAGGGGTTGGATTATTGATCTCGGGTATCCTCGCTCACTCGGTGGAACCGGTGAGTAACAGAGCAGGCGCACAGGTATTACACACCGGTTTTCCGTGAGGTCGTGGTATCACTCTGGTGGAGCCGGCCCATGCATACCAAAGCGTGGCTCTCCCACAAGTTGGAGATCCGCAGGAATTTTCCACCTCGTTAGTAAAAAAGGAATAAAATAAATAATAACCTTTACACAAGTACAGGGCTTTACACACGTAACACAATTTGTTATTTTAGAATGTGTAAATATGGAGCTATATCTAAGTATTCACTTGGAGTTTTTGGCCTTAAAACAAATAAAACACAGCAATATCTATTAAGAATATATTAATAAGTAATATCCATCTTTATTTTGGCTCGTAACAGGAATATCCACTGTCAAATAATCCCCGTCACTCTTAATCAATTTGCGAGTGCCGGAGTCTCCATTTCGTTCATATTATGACAAATACTTAAAACGAGATACACTCCATTTGAAAACTCAAGATTAACTTCGGCGGAGGGTGTTTTACATTCTTATTTTGTGGATTATTGTACCAATGCTTATTTTTGTAGTAACTATAAAATAAATATTCTTTCTGCTATTTATAATAGTAGTCTGAATATGCGCAAGTGTCAATATGTGTCTACGATAGATAATAAGTATGTTATTATTCTTGACTTTTCGACCGGGCTATATCTTGAACAGAGTATATTGTTTTATTTTACTGTATATTTTTATTGTAACTAAAAATTGTTGAAAAAAATAATGAATATAGTTATATTAGTATATCAATAAAATTGTAGAATTGATCATACATTGAAAAAAAAATTGGCAGTCAAGTGAAAACTTATAACTTAGAATGTTATTTGTAAAATTAGAAATTTCACACCTAATGTTTAACTTAAAATTATCAACATCAAAAATTAGCTTGTCATGTCGGTGACTCGAACTGAACTCGAACGATTTTCCCCTACAGGAAATTGCTCAACGCAGCTAAGTAAGGTTTCACTTCACTAAAAAATGTATAGTCTATCTCCAGTTTTAATTAGAGAAAGGTGATTGAAAACGGCCGGTTAATAGCTTATAACCACGACCAAAGCAAAGTAGCTCACAAAAAGTAAAAGCAATAACGAAAACAGCTATATCCATTAGGAAATTCAAGAAAAGGTTAAAACAAATTTTGTAACTTTACTTGACAAGTACAATTTTAACAAAAATAGAACCGACTTTAAGGTTCGACTCGATTTCTCTGGGATGCCATCATCAGGTATTAATGTCCTTACCATGGTACCACCGTTGGGACATCTTCTTTCCCTTAAAAAATAATCATCAAAATCGGTTCATAAACGACGAAGTTATCCGCGAATATACTTAAAAAATATATTTATATACACGGTCGAATTGAGAAACCTCCTCCTTTTTTTGAAGTCGGTTAAAAACTAAGAGAGATTTAGTTGAGAATCTAGCAACTTATTATACATGTATATAGTTATGGATGTGTGTGCGTGAAATTTGCATGAATGACTCATTTATCCACAAATCATCTACCCTAATACTGTCTGCAGCCGTTAGATAGCGGTGGTCACTAGGATGGGCAGGGATGATTAGCCGCGTTATTACAATAATATTCTAACACGCACACATTGCCTAACTTAGCATTCTTTGTGAAATAAATTTAAACAACACTGTTTCTGTAGAAAACAATAGAAGTATATTTCATAAGTGTCTACAAAAATATTACTCTTACACCGACAATCCTAATTTATTACAATCCTTCAATAAAACAAACCGTTTGTGTGAGTTACCGTTAACTTAAATGTTGTGGACCTGGGGACCGGTCTTTCATTTCTTGTTAGTAGTAGAGTCAACAGTTAGTAGCCACACGGTAACAGAGCCACGCTGATTTCAGCATGAATAGACCCATTCGACTGAGATGGTACTACCCTCTCACAGGATAGCAACATTAAGTGGCAGTATTCGTGCTGTCTTTTTTCGCTGGTAAGTGCGAGGCTGGAGGCACAATGATTCAGAACCATTTAAACATGCCGCCATAGTGTGCGTCACCATTTCGCATAGTTGTATTTCAACAAGACTGAGTAGTAATTTTGACAACCTCACAAAAGAAGTGAAATAAAGAAAATTGTTCATCTCACTTTGTTTTGATTAAGTTATAATAATAAATGTACATTTTCAATGATGAAATAACTAAATAATTTCACATTTATAAACAAAAGATCCCAACAAAAGAAAACCACATTTCTAATAATATATTGTCAAAGATTATGGGGAATGTTTTTGTGTTTTATTCTCTCTACGTCTTATTTATTTACTTTCTTTAGTTAATTAGTTATCTATTATTGTATAATTAATATTAAGGAATATTCTTTTAGGACTGTTTCGAGACTTTTGCGACTGTTACACATAGTTTTTCTAATATAGTGGGCCTAATACACGCTATAATTATTAAAAAGGATACAATTACTTTTTTTCCCGACAATTCAAACATATTACACGACTCGTGATATCTTTTAGGTTTGTTAATAACACTGTTAGTGTATATTTTGGAGACACTTAATCATTCACCAGCAACTAACGATGTCAAAAGTCGATTTGTTTAATGAAAAGCTACATCATTTTGTTGATTAATATTAGGTTTATGTAATTTCTTGACTATTTTCATTGACATGGACAAGAAAGTTTAAATGCTATTCTTACATTACTGTGATTAATTTATTCTTTAAACTTGTATAATTTATTTATATTTTTATACTGCATAAGACGTTAACAGAAATAACACTATCAGCCTACTGCCCGTATTCTATCTGATAAACAAAGGAACTTGGCATTCGAATGAATGCTCAAGAAAGAAATATAGTATTGCGGTGAGGGGCGGACACTAGACAAAATGTGGTCCAAGTTATGAATCGTCGAGGTTTAAAGCCAATGAAATAAACGAAGATGTCAATGATCTAGAGTTTAGTAAAGTATAGCGTGAAGTAAAAGATATTATCTACTGAGCAAATAATAAATTGGTAGTATAGTATTGGTGGTAAGCTGTAATCTGAGATATTACATTAATTAAATACAAAATTTAGTTTAAAAACTAAAAAACCCGCTTACAAAAGTCGACTACAAACAAACATATACGTGAAGGCAACAAAAGCGTGATAAAAAGAGATGATTAATCGTAATCATTATGGGTGATTGGGGACATAAAAGTACGATATTTTTTTCTAAAAAACTTAAGAGATAGCCTAGTTCTAGGGTTGTGGAGGTCTGAGGTTAGTCGCTCCGCTTAATATTTCGAAATTTAGCCATAGTGTGATAGACTTACAGTCGAATTTAAACTAGTTTCAAATTCATTTAATCAATTAAGACACTAAGTGACATTTATGAACGTCAAATTGAAGCTGCAGTTAAAAATTTTAAATCGACACAAACAGACGGCACAGCAAGTACTGGATTGTCAAGGTAAATTAGGTGAAAATAACAAAATCTACTGCCTGTTTGTATCGGAAAAACGTTTACAGAAAGAAACATAATTAACCAGCACGAAGACAACGTATATTTTTTGTAAACATATACAAGTAGCAAATCTTAAAATGTTAACTTAATTCAACCGCTTATATCTTGCATACATACAACCCAATTTCAAATGCAACTGCTGTGCTTGGCACATGCGGTATATTTAAAAAAAACTGCAACATTTTCGAGTCAAATACTATTTATTTATGTGTACCATGGTAATAAGGGTAAGCGCCAAATGACATCGTAAAAATAACAGCACCATTGCACACATGTACACTTCCCATGTACAATACCTACTTGAAATAATGTATATCTTATTGATTTTTCTTTCCCGAAGTAAAGACTTTCTTTCTAAAGTATTAATAAAATTACCATTACAATTTTCATTTACTTCATCAATCGTGTAACTACTTATGTTGACGAAACTCTTATTGTTTTCGGGATCTAGCATAGCTTATAAAATTAGATATCTAATAAACACAACTTGTTTTACTGAGATAACTATCGGTCCAACATGTGCAAGAACTTATATGGGACTCAAATTTGTTGGTCTCAGAAGTAGTTTCTTCAGCGAAATTCTTTTTTGTTGTACATTTTTAGGGGTTCGTCCATCAAAAGGAAAAAATGGAACCCTTATAAGATCACTTCATTGTCCGTCCATCTGTCTGTTTGTCAAGACTCTTTGTCTCAGGAACGCGTGAGGTATCAAGCTGAAATTCATATCAAATACTTAGGTTTACTGTCCCTTGGAGCTGTGAAAAACTCAAACTTCTAAGTCAACGCAATCAAAAGATACAGCTGTTTATGCGGCAAATTTTCGACTCTCGCAAGGGAATCAAAATCTACAGAGTACTTTCGTGAACTTAGAATCTTTAAATTTGATACGAAGCCAGTTATAGGAATAATTGCGAAAACCATAAATTTTTTGTTACCTACAGGATTGTACGGAACCCTCGGTGCGCGAGTCGGACTCGCACTTAACCGGTATTTTTATAATGTTTTTAGCTTATACATAAGACTTTCCTTCAATATAATAAACTAAGAAACTCTACATTAAGTTGCTAATATATGGACGTTTTAAGATAACTTCAAAGTCTTTTTGGCATATAATTTACATAAGTAACCAATGTTGTAAAAAATTGTTTAGTTGTAGCCGTTACTAATCCCTATAATAAATCTACGTACCTGCTTTACACGTACAGCATAAAAAATAGTAATAAGAAAAGCTGACATGTCTGCTTCTATTGTTGAACTTGTAACTGCATTCGGTTACACTGCGGTTGAGTGGCAGACTGTCTATAAAGGCACATAATCGTTCCATATCGCACTTTCTCGTCGATTTGCTGAACAAATGAGGTGGACGGAATGTATTGTGTGTGAAAGAGACAAAACTGGTGCGAAGTAACTGAATAAATGATTATTGATTGTGGTGATTTCTTTGTTATATTTGTCAGTATACATAAGCATGAGAATGTTCGAAGGAGTATAAGTACAAGAAAGACAAAGCTCTTACATATTTATTCTAAAAAGAGGATTTATCAGTAAGTACTTGAAGTTAATGCCCCGAGTTATTGTTCTTCATAACACATACCATCATAACTAGTGTAATAAATGCGATTGTGAGCTCTTTTGATGACCTTTTACACTTCAGCTACTAAACTAATTACTGTAAAATTCTGCATATTAGAATACCAGATATAGAAAAATAATTTGCAAATGAGCCAAGGGGTGGGCAATGGTAAATAACTTTATGAGACTAACTAGAACTAGTTTGGCACTTTGATTGTCTTGGTTGAGCGGTGGTAGAGTATGCGACTGCTGTGCTTGAAGTCTCGGGTTCGATTTTAGGGTCGGTGTGTATAATTTGTAAATGTTTGGTTTGGAGTTTGGATGTTTTATGTATACTATGTATGGATTTACAAAATAAACTAAAAAAAAAAAAAATGTGAACTTTAAAAAAGGTTAAACGAATGGGTAAAAATGGTAAACTCGCGTCAGGATACGTGACCTGATCGTAAGACGGCGGCGCATGGCGCTTGCGCGAGTGTTTGTACTACGCGCATGCACGGATGGTGATAGCTGATGGCTCGATTGTCTAATGTAACGTGACTGGTAATATGTTTATACTGTATAGCATAATCTATATTTTTATAACATCACAGTAAGTATTTTTTTTTACTTCTTTTCAAAGCAAAGAGGTTCATTTCAGATGAGATTAAACAACTGTTTGTTTATAGTTTTGAGTTTTCACTTCTGTCCGCAGTCCTCATGACTGCTTTGTGTTTTTTCTTTAGTTGACAAGTTATTTATTTCCCAGGTAACGTATTCTAGGTATAGTACACGCATAATGTTCCATTCTCTAAGGCTACAAACGGGCTGGCAGTCGGCTTGTTAAGCCCCTAGAGCCTAGCGAGTCACCTAGCAAGGAACTTAGTAAAACGAACGTTTTTAAACGTCCACGACCGGCCGCACAACGCGCCTATCTAGGCGCCAAGCGTGAAAACGATGATTACAATGTCAAATTTGAAAGAGATTTGATGTCGATCTCAATCAAGTAACTACTTTATTTTATTTCAAACGGAACTTAACAATCAATTTATTCTATGAATTTTTCCGCACTCGTTAGATTGTTCATCAGTTTGGTGTAAGGATTTCTTTTTCGTAGAAATCGAACACATATTATATTCTCACTTTCGTAGCCAAAAGGGTGTACAGGGGCGTGATCACAATCAATATTCTATTGTTAACTTGCAATATCTTACCAATACTTATTTCATTACCACGTCTTATCATAAACAACTGAGAATATACAACGTCATATATGGAAGGTGGAAGGAGGAGGAACGTTCAGATAAATTGAATAGTTTTTTTTTTATGGAATAATCGGGCAAACGAGCAGACGTATTGCCTGATGGTAAGCAATAAACGCCGCCCAAGGACACCTGCAAATACCAGAGGCGTCACAAGTGCGTTGTCGGCCTTTGGGGGAGGGAGGAGGGAGGGGAGATAGGGGGAGGGGGTTTGGGTTATGGCCTCCGGTATCCTCACTCACTCGGTGAAACACAGGGCACGCACTATTTCACACCGGTTTTCTGTGAGGCCGTGGCATTACTCCGGTCGAGCCGGCCCATTCATGCCGCAGCGTGGCTCTCCCACGGTATCGTAGTAGTAGTACTCGTAATTTCAAAATATTATTGTAAATAGTTCAAGTTGACAAATTAGATATTTTCAATGAACACATCCCAACTGGTCAAATCTATTCTAACTAAATCATAGATGGAACAAGCCTGGAATATTTTGCACTCCTAGGCACCTATCGCGTCATTCAGCAGTGGGCGACTATAAGTTGAAAATGATGATGACATCTATATTAATTCAATGAAGAATGGAATAGTGTCACCACTCTTATTCCTCCCATGAGTCTCATAAAAGGCAGCTAGGAGAACAAACTACGTAGGACAATATCATTTCACAAAAATAAAAGGAAAACTTGAAATAATTGTCGTACGAACTCGTGGCGAGCGTGCTATAGTAGGTCGAAACCTCATTTCGAAAGAGAGACTTATATTCAGCATTGGGCTTATGTGAAGCTATTCATATGATGATGTCAATATGAAGAAAATAGAGCAAAAGGATAAGAGATATTAAATGATAAGGATAATGGTCGTGTATTATATAGCATATATATCTCAATAAATAATATGTATGTAACATAACAGTAACACAAGAAATGAACACGTCTTTCACATATTTTAGTAACTTCACCACATCACACATAAGTACTAAAATAAAAATTTATTAGAATCAGCAAAAAATCTTTATGCTCGGATAAAAGAAAATTATTTTTGAAATGGCCTTTTGTCGAAGAAAATATTGAATTAGAAGGTATTTTTATTTATTCCTTAAATTAGTTTTATACGATATAATATTTTTTTGTTTGTAGCTATAAAAATAAATATTTTATGATGTCGTGAAGTGTTGGCAGTATACAAATGACTTTAGACTTAATATTTAAAAGCCTGCATATATGCTGGTAGTCAGTAAAAGAAAATAAAGAACAAGAAGAGTGATATCCAGATTTATTAATGACTTTTTTTTTTGTTTAACGTGTGGGAACCCCCTCGGGCCGTCACCCCGCCGGGGTTTGCGGCGGGGCGGTGTCTCGGAATCGAACCGACTAAAACCACACGGTGTGCCACTCTACGCCTGAGACGAGAGGGATCCGGGAACTGCTGTTATTAACACATCCGGACCCCTCCCAGCGCCAGCCCGCACTGAAGCGGGCACCGTCTGCTGGTAAAATTCTCAATTTAGGCAACGTACGGCACACGTGTAACGATTAGCATTTGTTCGTGACTTTGTCCGTATTTATTCGATATGTGTGATATTTCTACGGTATGCTTATTTGTTCCCTCATTCTTTCTAAACTAGTCAGAATAAGACAAATGAGGTATCGTTAGTAGCGTCTTGATTGCCCGCTGATAATAGGTTATATGACGTGTCACTGACTCTAATGTGGCGCCCTCTAGCCGACGTAAAGTAGTGTATAAAAAAAATTATATGAGAGAAATATGCCGTGTTTGGTATCATACGAAAGGGCGTTACTTGTAGATTTCAAATATATATATATATATATATATATATATTATTAGCATTTTCTCGTGACTTTGTCCGTATTTATTCGATAATTGTGATATTTCTGTGGTATCTATTTAAAATATACGTTGCAAAGAAATTAGTATTTTAGAGGCACCAAAACATTTTAAATAAAAAAAAGTAAAAACTAAAACCCAACTACGACAAAAAACGACTCTGAAAAAGTATGAAACAAGTTTCAAAAGCCGTAGTCACGCGTTGTTAAAGTGACATGGACTATGGTACATTTATAGGTTTCAAAAGCCGTAGTCCATGTGGTGTAATGTACCATATGGTACATATCACTTTAAGAACGCGTGACTACGGCTTTTGAAACTTGTTTCATACTTTTTCAGAGTCGTTTTTTGTCGTAGTTGGGTTTCAGTTTTAACTTTTTTTTATTTTATTTTGTAGGCTACCTACTACACTATATTTGATTTGGTTATACTGAACACTCACTATATTTCACTATAGAATTATATAATAAACTTAATATTAACTTAAATCTAAATCTTATAACTATTTACATATACACACTATTTCATTATAATCAACTTACTAACTATACTTACACATTTACTTTTCTAATATAAAATATTCAATATTAAACAATGATCAAAATACCGATGTCGATTATCGACAGCTGGGGTGCACTATGTCTTCTATACATAATAATAAATACTGGACGCGCATCACACGATCTTAGGGAGTGCGCGCGCGCCGGCCGGCAGGCAGTCGTAACTTGTTATTGACGCAGAACGCACGCTTGCTTACCTAAGTTTATGTACTAGTGCTAGCTCTTATATACCGCTTTTTTTTTCTTCTTTTTTTTATTATTACTTATTGTATTCCATCTTCGAGCTGATGAATTGTCAATGCTATGTACGCCATTATTGTCACATGCATCAGGCCATGAACTAAATAGTTTAAGTAATTTTCAATGTTGAATGTTTGTGATGTGGCTGTACTTATTTAAAATAAATAAATATACTCTATGTTATCTGCCCCCCTAGCCAAGTCACAAGCTTTCGCTTTTCTGCAATCGTTAACGAATCGCGTTCTCGTGTGTCATTGGCTAATATTTTGTTTTGATCACGTGACTTGATTCCATTTAAAAAGTCTTAGCCAAGTTGACGTTTGTTCGTAGTGATGGAATGGAAAGCGATCGTTTCTACAAATTCCATTGCGAAACTCCATACAAAAGCTCTCAAAAGCTAGCCAAGTTACACTTTTGACAAACGCAAGCGAAACGATATCGATGCGATCGAACGTTCACTAAGCGATCAAAAATATTTGGAGTTATCGCTTTAAAAATGGCGTCTATAAGACAGATAAACACAGTCTAATAGGACCACCGAGACCCATTTTATTTGCATAATATAATTTTGAACATTTAAAATAATTAAAATGCATACTGTAAATATGTTGTGGTGCGCTCATAATGAGGAAGTATGGCTTAGACGTGGAAAAAGACACATAAATCGTCAGTGCAACGAGACAATCCGCGAAATGCCGGACAATTTATTTGTGGACCAATTCCGGCTAGACAAGTTGTCTTTCGAAGCCCTTTGTCAAGAACTCCAAAACAAGACAACGTTAAAGGGAACCAACGAGATTCCCTTAAAAGTTAAGGTAAGTTAATAATCTAACTGTTTTCGTAGTATTGACTATTTTTGCTATTATATTATATTACTATTTACCATTCTTATCCCTAATGTTTGTTTTTATAGGTATTGTGCGCTCTTAGTTTCCTAGCCACAGGATCCTATCAGCGAATTGTTGGTGTCACTCAGCATCTTGCCCAACGGACAGCTAGTCGGTGCATAAGACAAGTTGTTGATGCTTTAAACCACCCTGCTATCATTGCAAAATGGATTAGGTTTCCTATTACACGACAAGAGAGAACAGCTATAAAACAAGAGTGAGTACCTACTTAACAAACAAGCTAACTATATTTAATTGAATATATACCATACCATGTATTAAACATAATTTTATTTTACAAGGTTCCAAAGAAGATTTGGTTTGCCTGGTGTAATTGGTTGCATAGATTGTACACATGTAGCTTTGGTAAAGCCCATTACTGAAGAGCATGTATACTTCAATAGAAAAGGATATCATTCGCTGAATGTTCAAATGGTAGATTTCTTCTTATATTTTTTTATAGAATAGCATGTATTAGACTATTATGACACTTCTTAATGTTCATTTGGTTTTCAGATTTGTGATAGTAATATGCGAATTATGAATGTGAATGCAAAGTTCGGTGGGGCTACACATGATTCCCATATATGGTCTTCAAGTAGAGCTGAATCATATATGCGTGAACTTCATCAAAACAATGAACAAGTATGGCTGTTAGGTTAGTATTTGTAACAATAAAAATATTTATTATTATTTTTATGTATGAGCCTTATAAAATGAAATCTCCTCTGCCTGATGGAAAGCATACGCACAATCCTAAAGCTGTGGTCATTATACTCATTGCAAATGCAGATAATGCAACAACTCAGCATAGTGGCATCATTTTAGAACCGGCCCATTTGTACTGAAATCAGCATGGCTCTATTACCTTAAAGTTCAGTAGTTTTCCTCTGGGTAACTAATTTTTAAACTATTTTTTTCAGGTGACTCTGGATATTCACAACATCCTTGGCTAATGACACCTATTCTCAATGTAGTTCAAGGTTCTAGGGAAGAACTTTATACTGTAAAGTATGTGTGAGCCCGTAACTGCATTGAGGGCTGTTTTGGATTACTCAAAGCACAGTGGAGATGTTTTCTCAGAGACAGGTTTCTTCATCATCATGCCTATGTAGCTAGCAATATTATAGCTGCATGTTGTGTATTACACAATTTAGCGTTACAAGCTGGCATACCACTACCACAACCACTTTCTGCTACACATGACAATGAAGACAATATAAATTTGCAAGATCCCATACCTGCTATGAATATGCCTAATCAAAGTGAAGTCATCGAAGGAAGAGCCATGCCAAATTCTTTATTACATAGATTAAAATAACGTTAATTGTTAATGGCTTCGTTATTAAACATTGTGTTTATTTTCCCCTTTCCTATGTGGGTTATTTTCCCCCGTGATATAAATTTTTTTTTGTGTTGGATAGAAAGAAGAGACTATAAAGATTTTATTTGAATTTTTTTTATTATAAATAATACTTTTTTTATTTTTTATAAATATATTTGATAATGTACTCAGATGTTAAAACAATCATTAAAAGGCTTTATTATTACAGTGTTTGTTTATTTACCTAGTAGAAATATTACAAAACAATGTATAAATTATGTCATTGACAAAAAATTTATATTACCACTATTTTTAATGTAGGTGAAGGAAAAGATTAGTAACCCGCAACTATCATTACATTAAACAGTTTATGATGATGATGATGGTCTCAACTGAGGTAAAATTTCTAAATTTTTTTCTGAAATATCATTGAAACAATTTATAATTATATTCTGTTTATTTAAAATTCTGTTATACAGTGCATTTCAAATTATAATAATTTGTAATGTATCTATCCTTCGCTTCAATTGTCTACTATGTTATTCGCCTCCTTTCCAGTTTCCTCACATCCAGTTTTTTTGCCAGTCTGCCTTTAGTTACAGCCGGTGAGTTTCTATGGTCGTGAACTTGCTTGACGTCACTGGCGCTCCCCTTTGAGATGCGAGGGTTGTGCATGGAACTTCTCCAGAGGGAGTGGGGCTGATGTTGCTGAAAAAAACAATTATATTATAATTACTTAAACTATAAGTTCCTCCCTGCTATCAAATTTTTTGTGATAATCGGTCCACTCATTCTGTAGATGAGTCACAACAAAGAGACTATAAGTAAACATAATCTGGGACAGAGAATGGACAGTGTGGTTGTACAGTCCTACTTCAACAGTCAAACCCGTTAAGGCCAACACCCTCTCTTCTAGAGCAGTAAGCATTTGCCTGCTGCTAGGACCATCACCAGTCCAGTCCTCACAGCTAGGGCTTTTTTTGGTTTCAGACTTTTAGTTTGCCCACACATATTAGAACATATCTATCTATTAAGCATTCATTACTAGAATAATGTCTCCTTTCACAGGAGAGGCTTATGTCCAACAGTAGACTATTAAAAGCTGTCGAAGATGAGTCAATGAGAATATGTGACTCATTCTGTCAATTTTAAAATGAATTTCATCAACATTATATATTACATAGATATCATGTAATTAATTTATAGATAGTACACAGAAGTTATAGATGTTTGATAGATTAATTTTTATAGTGTGTGTCTATGAAGAAAGTTGTTGTATGTGCTTTGTCTTTTAGAAAACTAAATGTCATAATAGGAAACCATTACATTATATTTTTAATATTAAATAGGCAATAACTATTGCATGTTGGCGCTTATCACGTCACTATTTGTTTCATACTTTCAAGAGATGAAGTGAGATACTTTTAAACAACAAAGAATAACTAATAATTTACATACCTTTCCATGAATTCCAATAAGACGAGGACTTGTTCTGTCTGGCTCTATCTATAAATTCATTATGTAAGAGGTATCACGTCATTTATTATAAGTTAATCCTTAAGCAGGATCTTCATGTTTCCAAGTCACAATAATGTTAAAACGACATTTCGCACTGTGATATTATAATAAACCATTTACAAACAGATTGTTCTTTATTTTATATACATTTTATCACTTTATAATTCAGCCAACTAAAATCGACAATAAAAATTGTTGATGAACAATGTCAACGTTACCATGACTACCTACTTTAGCGTTTCTTAGATGGATAGACCATAGACTATATTTTAGGTTTTTTCCATGTAAATTGTAGAACGAGCGATCGAATCATTTGTGTCAACTTGGCTACCAAGTTATCGTTTTCTAAAATTACTTAAGAAAGAGCGTTAACGATTGCAGAAAAGCGAAAGCTTGTGACTTGGCTAGGGGGGCTGGTGTACAATTCTCTGACTATATCTATCACCTTGCTTTAAACCGTATTGTGCTGTGCTTGTGCTTATTTATATACATTTCCTTTCCTGCACCTTCTATTGTGTACTTGTGAGTGTTGGACAATAATACAGATTAACCGTGAGTTGAACTTTTTATTTTATACCTGCTACACACAAGTTGAGTGGTTACTACTCCAGTACCACAATTTGTATAGATTACTTAGTTCTTTAAATAAATAAGTACCCGAATGACGGAGCTTTAAAGGTTTTTTTTTTTGAAAAAATTTCTAAAAATTGATTCTGTCTTGAGCAGTTTAGCGCTTTCGAAACCCCCTGCATACTTCAAGAAACTCACTGGAGATTAGATAGATGTAGGGACTGTTTATTTTGGTCAGTTTTCCGGTTTGCATCCCATACCAGTTGGTGTTACCTTCCTGTACCTATTATGCTATATTATCAGCGTTTAAAGTGTTTTAACTATCAGGGGACGCTGAATGTACTTATAGTTTTATTGGCGTACCACGGGTAACGCCGCGGGGCAAAGCTAGTATAAAAAAGTAGCTTAAGTTATTTCCTGGATCATCAGCTACCTGCCAGTGAAAGTCCTGTCAAAGTCGGTCCAATCGTTCCAAAGTTTACCCGGAACAAACTTATTATAAAATGGTTATTTTTAATATTACAAACAGACACTCTAATTTTATTTATTTGTATAGATATGGTTTGCTTTAAGGAGAGCAATGCCTTGAGCAGAGCACTAGGGCCTCACAGAATAGTCAAACAATTTTCTTGTTGCTTTTCACAAAGTGAGTGAGATTACGGAAACCCAAGCACCAGAAATTCTGACGAGGAGGATTCGAAGGGCGACAATGGACTCTGTAGCTCTTAACTGCAGGTGTCTATGAACGACTGTAGTCACTTCAATCACTTGCCGCCCTATATCATAAAACAAAAATTGAATTAACATCAATTAATTCTGTCAATTGAACATGTTATATTGTCAAATAGCAATCAAATAATAAAAGTGAATGTACATTGCTGATACAAATTTTCTTATTAACTGGTGAAATACTCCAAACGTCATTATTACGGTTCAACACTACTCGTGTACTAACTATATTAACTAACAATACTTCAATAGCGTGCGATTTAAGCCACTTAGTTTGAAAGTATATATAGATTGATAGTATAAACTGCCTCGGTGGCGCAGTGGTAGCGTACGCGACTGCTGTTCTTGAGGTCTCGGGTTCGATTCCCGGGTCGGACCAAATGTTTGTATGATCTGCAAATATTTGTTTCGGAGTTTGGGTGTTTCTATGTATAATATGTATGTATTTACAAAAAAAAAAGTATATAAGTATTCATATCAGTTGTCTAGTACCCATAATACAAGTTCTGCTTAGTTTGGGACTAGATGGCACTGTGTGTTAGATGTCCCAAATATTTATTTATTATTTATTTATTTATATTAAACAACTGAATTAGCTTACAAATACGACCATACAGTGGCGGATCACCATTATCCACGTTGGACTGTGTTATACGTTGGCTTTACGCCAAATGTTAGGCAAGGCTGATTGTAACCTTGACAAACACTTGAGAACCTATTGCGACTGATTAAGATTTTTTAACTAATTAAGTTAGCTCTTTTTAAATAAATGTTTGGCTGTCATAATTGGTAATCGGCCTATTACTTAAACTCCTTCACAATTTAAACCTATTCTAAGATTTCTAATTAGGTATATTTTCACAATTGCAAGATTTATAACTGACATAATCAGTTGATATAAAACAATAAAATACACGATTCTAACGTTTATGATTGAATCTCATTAAATAAGCTTTCAGTTCCAGAGTCCTTCCAGTAAGTCAAACTTATTTCAAGACATCTTCCTAAAATTAATCGACTTAGACTCAACTGAGATTTTCTTAATCCCCGAAATTCGTTTTCTGAGATAAACTTTAAAATTCATCTTGAGGAGCATTGAGTGAGGTTGAGTAGAGGCTTCACATTATTTACGTAATCAAATTACAAATGTAAAGTCCTTTTTCGCCAAGGTTTAGGGATACTGATTGTAATATCTGCCTGTTCTATAGAATAACAGAAACCATGGTTTAACATTGTTCACTGTAAAAAAAAAAGTACACTGTTTCCAAGTACTTACTCTTGTACTAAGCCTAGAAATACGCAATTAGCACTTATTAGCATATAGGCATTTCTAAGTTTATCTTAGTTTTTTCAAAAATAATAAAGGCAAAAGCAATAAATTTTTGCTTCGAATATGATTTAGAAATAATGATCTGATAGAGATAAAGATGATCCAGAAAATATGACAGGTTCAGAGTTCAACATTATAGAATCAAACATTACAAAAACAGAAATAAAGAAAAACTATTTATTGTAACATTCACAAATCACAAGACAAAGTGTTCTTCTTGTATTTTGATAGAGACTTTATACAAAATCATTCTCAGCCATCTCTAGAATGGTAATCTAGTTCCTTTAGGAAGTGACTTAGTAAATATGAATAGATTGATGTTTTTTATTCAGAAAGACAGTTTTAGGATATTATTTTACTGTAAGTGATTGCTGTGATAACATTGATGTGATCGTCCTAGTGAATACGTGCCTTTTATTGAATTAGGAAGGAAGGCAAGTAGGTGTGCATCGACCCGACCTGTTCAATGTTTATAGGATCACTACATCACACTGTTAGTAGAAGGAACAAAGCTTTTAATCTGTTTACTCTGTTAAAATTAGATACACTACTAGTTAAACGTGCATGGCGGATGTTGATAGACTTAGAGGAGCGAGTTCAGCATATTAGGCCGCGTTGTATGTACATTAGGTACGAGCGTAATCTGTTGTTGCATGATATTAGTTTTATGGATTTGTGTCTCCCTGGAAGGAGTTTATTTTCTATTGTCTAGAACAAAACTTAAGCATGATGAAACGTGTTAAAATTCATCGCAAAGTATTAATTGCGAGATTATCTAGCTATAGGTAGTAGAGCCACAGTGATTTCAGCACGAACGGGTCGGCTGGACCGGGGCAGTACTTCCCTTGCACCGAAGATCAACGTAAAATGACAGCGTTGTCGTGTTTCGTTGGTGATTGCGAGACTGGAGGCCCAATGACGCAGAAGCATCAATAGGCCACCATAGTCTGGGTCACTATGCTGCATTGTTGCATTCGCTATGAGTATGGTGACCACCACTCTTGAATTCAGCTTATGCTTTCCATCAGGCAGAGTAGAGTCATTTTGGCAGGCCCATACATAAAAAATACCCAAGTAAATAATTTAAAGAGATTCACCTTTTTAAAAATAAGTGAAATTTACGATTGTTATAAATGTCGATGAGTGAATGAATTAAAAATGTTGAGTAAATATTGAACGAACGCTTGAAAAGGTAAAGTTAAACAAGAAGTAAGGTCACGAAATTGGAACTACTTATAAAATAAATTTATGCTAATTCACATTATTCAGCCATATCATAACTTAAAGTTTTCCTAAATATTTAATAGCAATAAATATAAATTAGACCACGAATGTCCAACATTTGGATATTGTACTTTTAACGAAGATGGACATAAGAATCTCACGTAACAAGACCCACAGATACAAGTTTATTAGAGTCAAGTAAGGACCTTTATCATGTCTGAAGGGTTGTTTTACCCTTTTAAATAAGAAAAACTGCGACTATACGAGTATATACCTATTATTTAGATTTTACTCTGTCTGAACTTATTTTCTTGTCTCGTGTAAGACGTGTCTAAAAATTAGAAACTTAGTAAGTGGGTCGGTGACAATATTTATTTTACGCGGGATTCTCAGGATATTTTCGGCTTATGTTAGTTTTGTATTTATGTAAGTTGGCTTAATTGATATAAAAACAATTCTAACATAGTATAAGATTTTCATTGTAAAACTTAAATATAAGAAGAATATAGATTAGAAAAAAAGTACAATGTACATGATGCATCCATCTCAAACATAAATAATAATAATACATAATAATTGCTGCTAACGCGGCAACAATCACAAAATTGCGGAAGCTTTTACGGACCGCCATAATGTTAGCGCCATCGCGCAACCAATCAGCAACTAGTAAAATGACGTGATTATTTGCCGGCCAATCTGAACATATTCTTAACAAACTAATTGTAATGTGCACACGCAGCTCGCCTATATTATGTATTTTTAGTGTAATACAATATATTGTAAACCATTTATCTTTTCTTTGTTCATATCGTGACCAATAATAATAAAAAAAGACTTATGGTACTCGGGGACTGCCGCGGTAAAGCTATTGCTTAGAATTTTTCGTCAACTTGTGCAATAATAATTATTTATTTATTTTTTATTTATGCAGTATGTATAATACTGTGAATGAAAAATATTTTACTATTTTTCAACTGCTCCATCGCATTTGAAGTACACTGACATCAATATAATTGATGCCATACTGACAACAAACAAATGAATGTTTGGATTTACCGGACCGTTAGAATTTATCAAGTAGCATAAGAACAACAATTTTAATATTTAGTGGTAATGAGTTATTGGCTAGAAGGTGTAGGTGAATGATTTCTGACGAAGGTTTCTCGACTTCAAAACTCTACTGGGCGTTGTCGTCTTTTTGTGAATGTTTCCTGGACATTGTGGTAAAAGATATTCATTAAATAAGTAATACAATATTAAACAAAAAAAAAAGATACGAAACTTCACAACGAACAACAGAGGGCGCTGAGTTTGGATTACGAAGCAGCTCGTCAAAAAAACTCGTCTGTTTCTGTCAGAGTCACAGACAGATTCGTTTTCGTTTTGTGACAGATTCGTCGTTTGAAGCAGCTCGTCTCGATCCGTGCGAACTTCAGACAGATTCGTTGATTCGTCGTTCGGAGCAGCTCGTCTTGATCCGTGCGAACTTTGGGTGTCAGGTTTTTGTGTTACGGAATGTCTTGATTCGGTCGCCGCGCTCAAAGGCCTCAAAGCCCGCGATAAAAGCTATACAATAGCTTAAAATATCTCTTTTTTTATGGTTATATTTATATAGGTTTTTTTTTTTGCTCAATATCAAATATCTCTCTCAAATATCTATTTTTATCTGGATCTAAGTCTGGCGTCTCACCGAGTGAGTGAGGATACCGGAGGCCCATACCCCACCCAACCCCTTCTCCCATCCCCTTCCTCTTTTCTCCCAAAGGCCTATACGACGCTATGGCGGGTGGCCATGGTCGGCAGCAATCGCTTACCATCAGGTGATACATCTGCTCGTTTGCAGTCTATTCTATATAAAAAAAACATGAGCTGTCACGGGACGCTTGGCAGATGTGAAAATCAGGTTTACCTCTCGCCTTTCTTAATGGTACTGACCATGTAGTGGAATCCTGTTTATCCATTTTACAGGTGCTTGCCTAGCTTGAAAATCAGTCTCTCAATGACTAAATGTATATTTTATAATTAATATTGCTATGTAAATAGGAAAAAAATAATTAATTATTAAATTAAATTAATACATCCGTAAAAGTTTGCAGTAATAATACCTAACTATATAGAGACTAATAACGTATGCTTTCCAAAGTAGCTGTAACCCTAACTGAATTACATAATAAGCATCTGTACTCAACTGGCGTGATGCACGTGAGTGGCAACCTCTGGACTCGGTGCCAACTTACACATTTCATACTTACTTGAACTGAACACAACTACTTAAAAGTCATGAATACATTAATAAATTTATCAGGAATATATGTGTTGGTAGAATGATTTTATTACTCTGATATTTAACAACTGTAGCAATAAGTTTGAAAGTTCCAGAAAGTTTACACTTATCTTACACAGTTGTGTCTTCTAAGTTGAATCATATTTTCAAAACAGTAACATTCATTTGATAAATAATGTTTAAATTTGGTGTTATTGTGTTTTATGGGTGATTACACTTAGTTTCAACAGATAACCAAATTTAACTTCTCTTTTTGTTCGATCTAAAACAGATTCATTTCCCAATCAAATTAAGCCTCAAGTAGTAAAATAAAAAGACTTCATCTTTTTACCTTGCAAATAAATAGAGCCAACTAGAAGTAAAATAGGGGAAAAATTGACAATAATGATGATTGTTTGAAGTGTCTATGACACTTTGTCGAAACATTGACTGTGAAATTGAAATCTAAAAAAAATCAACTAACTGGCCATATGCAAGCATCAATGTTGGTCAGTTACCAACCCAAAATTATTCCAAAATGAAATTGAAGCGTATCAGTTCGGAGCGATACCTATATACCTACATTATACCGTCAGCTGTCATGGATAATTGCGTTAAATCAGGTTGCGTCAGTTCTATACTTCGATCTGTATCCAGCAGGAATTACGTTACCTCCTACAATAGTGATGCGCCACTGATAAAGATCGACAACTTTAATTGACTAATTTGAGTATAAGTTTGACTGTGATGTTGAAATATGTGCAATTTGATGTGAAAATTCAAAATAATGTTTTTTTTTTATTCGGGAAGCTTACAGCTAAATTTACGATATACTTAAAATATTGCTTCTCTACATGCCAATTAAAAGCTTCCGCATATAGAAAGAAGACAATGCTGTAAAATACAATCAGACTGCAATAAACTGTAAAATATAACAGAATATAGATAACTAGAATAACATTTCTGGTTCCTGAGACCTAAGACTTTTGGTATTATACTTTCTATTATAGAATAGATCAATGGTTCCAAATGGTTTAGCTCGTTAAACAACCTGGAAACTCGCGGTAGGAAACTATTATACCGATAATTACTGTGGCAAAGTGGTGCGTGGAGTAGGTTTTTGCAGCGTAAATTTCTAGTGGGCACATTCACATTCACAAAGAAAATCAGAACAATCTAACTTGCTCTTCGCTATATTTAAAAAAAGGCAGATATCAGATAGAAAGAGGTAAAAGATGAAGCTGAATACATCGTTGTTCGTAATCAAGACGAGGTAATTGGAATTTAAAGCTTAAATATCGAATAAACTGTTTCGGATTTTTTTCTATGTTGTTACTGCAGACATTACAATAAGGGTTCCAAATTTGACTACAAAACTCAAGGTGGCTGCGTACATCGGCATATTTTATTATTTTCATATGCCTAAAAGGTCTGGAGATGCGAATTATGAAACCAAGTGCTTTGTACGCTTTATCAATAGTATGTTCGATGTGCTTATCAAATAGTAATTTACCATCATGCAAAACTCCCAGATCCCTGATTACACCAGTCGACTGAAGTTCATAATCCTTCAACTTATAGGCAACAGTGAAAATGTTACGTTTCCGAGGAAAGGTGATGCAATACATTTAAGTTCAGTTTGTTACATTCACAATAGATGTCTAATCTATTCAAGTCTATTTGGAGAAGTAACGCATCGGGAATATTATTAATAATGTGGAAAATTGTCATGTCATCAACAAACAATTAAAAAAATATTGAAAAACAAGATGCAATGTCGTTGATAAATAAGACAAGAGGAGTGGCCCTAACAATGACCCTTGCGGAACGCCAGACGGGATATCTACCCAGTTGGAAGTACTGAAAGTAATGAAATGTGATTGTTGTCTGTTTACATCAAATGTTTCTACAAATTTTTTGTCATCCTTCTAGGCTGACTGCTGACTTTTATGTTTTAAAATATGTAAGAACTAATTTTCGTTTACTGGTTTTAGCACTACAAGAACAGTATTAAGTGTAACACTTTTATGTGGGCCTGCCAAAGGGGCTCTAGTTTATCTGACGAAACGCATGAGCTGTATCCAAGAGCGGTGTTCACTGTACTCATTGCGAATGCATGTGGTGGTATATTGAGATGCTTTTACATCATTGGGTCTCCGGTCTCGCACTCACGAATGACGCACGACACACAAATGCTCGCCTTGGTTTAACCAACACGTTCGTGCTGAAATCAACGTGGCCTTTTGATTCGTGTTAATGAAGATTTTATCAGTCATCTTAGATACATCAGATGACGTCGTTAATAGCTTAATGTTGTTGTATCTTAAGCTACAGCTTATCCTTAATTTGCCACCTTCGTAATAGTTATCGCAAAACAATACAGGTAATAAAAGAGAAAATATGAGCTAGTTGGCTTTTCCCAGCACTAGAATTTAATAACGCAGCCTAAGCTTTGATGTGGTACGTTAGTGATGACCCGCAATGGAATCCAATTGATCCACCACTTATTATAACCAATAAAATTGCTACGATCATTTGATTATGATAACTTTTGTAAAAATTACATTTCCGTAAGTTCATCTTGAGCCTACGCTAAGCTTCTGTGAAAAATATTTTAAGACTTTTACTAGGGAGTTTTTTTATTATCATTAAAAAATATCCTGTGGTTAAATGGTTTTGCTTTTGCTGAAATTGATTTGTTCAGACCCTTGCTTACATTCCTCAATTTGTTTCGTATCTTCCACACAATCAATGTCCTTATTCTACCGTTGCTTTCAATTTTCCGATCTATAGAAGACAATAATTTTTGCTAGGTGTTTCATTCACAGACATGTGAGTACATGATTCTGGATTCTTCAGAGTATTGTAGCCTTAGTATTTGTCACAGCTGAGACTTAGAATATAGTAAAGCGTCCGACCTTCAGTAGCCACGCATCGTTAAGTTAAAACTAGAGTATTTATTCTGATATAATTTGATTAATCCAGTTAACAGTAGACCAATTGCTAATTTATAAACGCCCAAATTATAAATTAGCAACTGGGGTCTGGACATTAATATAAGGCACAAATTCTTCTTTTTGTTTCATTAGTTTTTTGAATTGATCACCGTTGCCCATAGACACTTACAACTTAAGAAAAAGTCATTTCAGTACTCCACGCCTTTAAATGATTGGTAAGTAGGATTTCACCATCGGTCACTTTATTCACTATAGACAAAACAACCAAAGAATTAGGTGCTTGACGTGAAATTTCTGTGAAGTCGTGGTATCATTCCGATCGTACTAGCCGTGGCCTATTAGTGCCCAAGAGCGGCTCTCCTGTAATTTTATGTTGATCCATCAGCGATCCATATCCTATAGTATGAAAATTATCAGTCACACATGAATCAAAATCTTATTCAGATACTTACCAGTCAGAAAAAAAAATTGATTGCGTAATTGAAATTCTAAAATAGCTTTATTGTAAAAAAATACCTATAAAGAAATCTCTCAGGTAATAATTCAAATATAAAAACTCAAACCTATCCTTTATGAGCTCAAAAGTATTTCATAAATCACTTTTGATGTAAAATGAAAGAAAATTTATGATCATATTCTTTCCAGGGAAACGGTCGTGGTGTCATGATATTAAACGTTATTAGTTTAATAATACCTACCTCACGGAACTGGTGGAGTTGCACTATGATAATGACAAAGATAATAAAACTTAGGTAATGACAGTTATAAGGACAGTATAGCTTTCATTGCAACGTTAAATACGACTCATGAAAAAAGTATTTTTACAAGTCACTAATAGGATACAAGTCAGAATTGGATTTAATGATCAGCGATCTATGAGTTAGCCATTGGTTTTTTTCTGCTATTTCCGAACGAGGGCCATAGGAAACAGACATGTGGTATTACAATTTTGATAATTATTCACGTTCATTATATACATTAGATATTTAAATCAGTTTGAATCCACCACGAGTCTAATAAGCTTAGATCCAGGAGCAATACTCTTGTTTTTAAGCCATTATATCGCTAAGCTTAATTCAAACTGGGCAACTTCAGGGACGATCAAATCGTTCATCTTTTACGGCAAACAAACACATCGTATATTGTATCTACAGGTAAGGCAAAGACGCGTCTTAGCTTAGTTTTGCGTTAAAAATCAATATCCTGAAGAATTTCAACAAAGAGGTACAATAAATAACCAAAACTGCTTCCAAACTTCAAGACAATATATCGAGTGAATTGGTGCAGTTTAACTTTAGATAAGAAATAGATAGTCTGACTAATATATTGCCGGCTATGACATTGCAAGGCTATATAGTATGAATAACAAATACGAATAAAGACTTGAGAGGTTTGTGGATTCAGCCCTGCAACGTTAGGATGCCGAATATGCATATTTGATATCAGAAACTAATATTTTCATTCAAGCTGATACATGATTTTTGAATATTTTCTACGATAAAAAGACAGAAAATTTGTATGAAAGTTCAAGTTGTTTAATCTAAAGTTGTTATTATGTTTTGATTTATGTAAGATTCATTGTATTTATTTTGGGAAAATAGAAAATATTTACTCATCTACGTTAAAATGAACTCAAAATGAAATTTAGTTTAAAGGGATTACAAATGTCAAACGTGTGTGTATTATTAAATACTATTATTTAACTCTTTGGCACAATGAACCACTACTACTACTAAGATATACAGTACTTGGAAAGAGATAAGTTTTCTCTGATCCCTAGGCAGCGATTTGTGTTTTGGATATATTGTGCTTGTCGCTATAAACTTCATTGCTCTTTTCACTTTCCGTAACGTTTAAACTATTATATTTCATATTTGTATCGTAATTATTATATCTTTGTACGTTATTACAAGCAGATGGTCAGTTACTTCCACTAGCATTTTAATAGCCATAGGCTTATTGACAGCCTTTAAGTTCCTCCTATCCTAATAATAAGGAGAAGTTAGGCATTCAATAATTTCACAAATCCAATAAAATATATTTATTTTTATATACTCTTTTGTAACCATCTGTGGTGCATGGTTCTCATAGAATTAACTTTGTAATATTTTATCTCAATGAGCGAATAAAAAGAAGAACAATCTTGTTTACAGTACAGCTTTGTATAGTCTAGGGGGCAGGAAGAGAACAGAAATCTTTAAGTAAAATTTTGACGAAGAAACAAATAAATGTTAATTACGTTATCACTTTTAAATTAATATCTAACTCTAAATGATAACTTTTACTACGTATTTAAATCCGCCCAGTAATCCAAGAAATTTAAATAAACCTAAAACCTAGCAAATTGCCTGTATTGTATTATATTTTTGTTACGTAGGTTGTATTAAATCAAATCTATTGTTTGTGCTTGATATTGAAAATCTTCTTGCTCGAGGCTGATCAATTTGTATATATGGAACAGAAAAAGTAGATAATCTTGTAAACAAGAAGTATTAACGATATATTGAAGATATTGTTTTATTTTAATAACAAAACAATAGATGTTTTATTACTACCAATATTTAGCTACCAGAGTAGGTACTTGATGGAAGAATAGGGATTAAATAGTACAATTATTTTAAATTGTTCTACTAAGAAACAAGATTCGTATCGCAGGTACAGTATCGAAATCGATTCGTAATTATCGTAATGGCTCTTTAATTCTCTTTCTGAATACCTAACCGTATACCGATATGTACACCAGAACTTCTTAGCTGTCTAATATATATTTTATTGCCATCAATTACTTTATTAAATCGCTAGCGCAATGATAATTAATATTGTTGCTCATAGTAGATAACAAAAACTATTTAGTCTAGACTTGACTGATATTAATGTTAAATAAAGCCTCATGTGAGAAAATAAAATAAGAAAATGTTTCAATCGAGATATGAGTAAAAAATAGTCTTAAATGATAACATTTCCAACTAACGATACTTGTCTGTGTAGAGACATTTCTAAATTTTCCCAACCACTACCCACTCAATTTTAAGCCTTTAGCAAGTGTGGCAGGGTTAAGGTAGCACTACTAGTAAAGTATAATGTTTTCCATTTTGTTTCTGACGTAGAGTGTTTTCATTGAAGTGTGGTATTTTATCCTTATTTGATTTTCAACAAAATTCAGCATCCATAGCAATTAGTATGATAACTTTAATATCGAGGTTATATCCAGAGAAGAAATGAATCGGTTAGCTTCTATTGATAGCATACAGAGCATCAGATTCCCACACGCAAAATTCATTTTAATATCCTTACTCCACTCTGAAACTGCAATATATTCTTGAAATTCATTTCCTCCACTAATGTACAGTTAGCGTTGAATGTAAAATGAGCTTTCAGGAAAACCTGACCGATATTGAGTATAATGCTGGTAGATAATAATATATAAAGTTTGTGCTAAGAAAGCATCAGGTTTAAGAAATGTTGAAAAATTGAGTAAAACACGTTGTTAAGCAAATCAGGACGGGTCACACCGCAGTGCCACATCAACTGAGTTAAACCGCTATTGTGCCGAAGCATAGGTATCTCACGGAGATAGATTATGAAAAATAAATTCTACCGCGTATATATTAAGATTTAAACCTTACGAATTCCTAAACAATTTCACATTTCATCAAGACTATAAAAACACATAACTTAGAAGACATTTTAACTGTTTAGTATCTAAAACATTTAAACGATTTTTTTTTGTATATTTATAGATATCTCTTTTCGGCCCTTGTTGATCTGACGCGACGTGGCGTCAGTTGATTGTTGATCTGTTGGCGATTGTTGATCAGCAACAGATTTTGTTGATCTAATGTGTATTCCGGCGTACTAATGTGGCTCCGCTCTGGATCAACAATTGCAACCCCTCTGCTGGCAGAATTACGAACTATTTACATCTTTTTTATCCAAATCCACACCAGCTATTGTTGATCCGATTCAAATAGACCAATCAGAGGCCACATTCTCCACGATTGGGTCTTTTCTATGGCAGATTGTTTCCACTTTGCTTCACAATTAATTAACGAATTAATGCGTAACGTAATCAGATATAGTTAGGTACTATTTAACTTTACCAAAAGTAAAAAAATGAGTTGATACGTATTTAAACCTTTTTGGATAGTCTACCCCAAGGGAGTGAAATGGGGTTTCAAGATTGTATGAAAGTTTGTCATTTTTTAAGTTAGAACATAAAACTATATCTTTGGGCTACTGATTAAAAATGACTAGATACGTATTTAAGCGTTCCTGGATATTCTACCACTAAGGGGGTGAGATAGGGGTTTAAAGATTGTATGGAAGTTTGTCATTTTTTAATTTAGAACATGTAACTTTATCTTTCGGCTACTGATAAAAAATTACTAGATACGTATTTAAGCGTTTCCGGATATTCTACCCCTAAGGGGGTGAGATAGGGGTTTAAAGATTGTTTGGAAGTTTGTCATTTTTTAAGTTCGACTTTATCTTTGGACTACTGATTAAAATGATTAGATACGTATTTAAGCGTTTCTGGATATTCTACCCCTCAGGGGGTGAGATAGGGGTTTAAAGATTGTATGGAAGTTTGTCATTTTTAAGTTAGAATATGAAACTTTATCTTTGGGCTACTGATTAAAATGACTAGATACATATTTAAGTGTTTCTGGATATTATACCCCTAAGGGCGTGAAATAGGGGTTGAAAGTTTGTATCAAAGTACGTCCTCTTTTAAGTTAGGAAGAGGAAACTTTATTTCACGGCTACTGATTAAAAATTAGTGGTTACATATTTAACCGTTTCTGGATATTCTACCTCAAAGGGGGTGAAACAGGGGTTGAAAATGTATATGTATATATAAATATTGTCCTATACTCGCCAATTATTGATCAGGCCGAGATATGCAATAATTGTTGATCCACCTTTTTGCTACTATTTCTAAGGAAGTGTCCAGTGTATCGTCTTATAGGCGCAATATAGTAGTATACGGTTTGCTTAAGTCTACGGCAAAATCTCTATCTCGATTGACTCGGCAATTGCAGCTCTAATAACCGTCATCCTTTTCATATATGATACTTTGTTATCACTTTTTTCATACTAGATGATACTTTGTTGATCAATATACACAACGTTTGATTAACATATGCCACGGGAAGTAATATTTTAAAACGGCGTGGTATACACGAAGTAGTCAGAGCAGAATTTCAATATTCATTCGGGTTGAGATTTTTTTTAAACGTGAAAGCACTTTCGCGTCGTAAACCCTCTTAAAACTACCTACTTGAAAAAGTTTTTTTTAACTGTTTTGTTGGTCTAGGAAATAAAGTTTCATTAGTATACCTTAAAAAAATGACTTTCACACAAACTTTCGATCTTTATAATACCCCTTTAGGAGTAGAATTCCCATCAATGCTCATTCCCATAAATGCTGTGAAATGAGTATTCATTTATTTGTAATCAAAAGTCTACTTCGATACTAATCTATTTACGAAATGTGAACCACTATTACACTTCTTAGGGGTAGAATCTCCGGAAACTCTTAAATACATTTTAACTTATTTTTAATCAGTAGCCTAAAGAACTTCCATACAAACTTTCAACCCCTATTTCACCCCATTTGGGGTAGAATACGCTTGAATTACATATGTAATCATATTTAATCGGTAGCTCAAAGATGAAGATTCATGTTTCTAACTTAAAAAATGACGGACTATCGTCCAAACTTTCAGACCCTATTTCACCCTCTTAGGAGTAGAAATTCCAAAATTCCTATTTCTATATATGGTCCTAGCTTTTGCCCGCGGCTTTGCTCGTGTGGAAGTTGACTATATGTATTTAGTTAAAACTGTGTAAAAGTATGTATCAGTAATTTATTCATATTTTTAAACGTCTTTATTTATTTTTGATCAATATTCCCATTTAAAAGAACTTTCATACAAACATTCGACCCATATTTCATCCCCTTTAGGAACAGAATTCACATAAATGCTGATATAAGTATTCATCTATTTGTAATCAGAAACATATAGACGACAGTTTTTAGGCTGCTAAATTAAAAAGTGACGGACTTCCAAGCTAACCAATATATGAAATGCCAATGCCTATTTCTCCCCTTAGGGGTAGAAATCCAGAAATGCTTAAATATGTATCTTATCGTTTTTAATTAGTAACCCAAAGATAATATTTTATGTTTCTAACTCAAAAATGACAGACCTCCATGCAATCTTGCAACCCCTATTACACCACCTTAGGGGTAAAATATCCAGAAACGCTTTGACAGGTGTCTATTCATTTTTAATCAGTAGCCCAAAAATATGGTTTAATGTTTCTAACTTAAAAAATTACGAACTTCCATACAAACTTTCAATCCCTATTTCACCCCCTTAGGGTTAGAATATCCAATAACGCTTCAATTGGTCTCTACTTTTTTCAATCAGTAACAAATAAATAACGTTTCATGTTACGAACTTCAAAAATGACGGACTTCCAGACTAACCTATATGCGAAATATCAACCCCTATTTCACCCCTAAGGGGTAGAATATTCATAAACGCTTAAATAGGTATCTACTCATTTTTAATCAGTAGCCCAAAAATAAAGTTTCATGCTTCTTACTTAAAAAATGACGAACTTCCATACAAACTTTCAACCCCTATTTTACCCCCTTAGGGTTAGAATACCAAAAAACGGTTTAATACGTATCTACTCTTTTTTAATCATTAGCACATGAATAAAGTTACATGTTTCTAACTTAAAAAATGATGAACTTCCATACAAACTTTCAACCCCTATTTCACCACTTTGGGGTAGAATATCAAGAAACGCTTAAATATGTATTAAATCATTTTTAGTCAGTAGCCCAAAAACAAAGTTTCATGTTTCGAACTTAAAAAATGTCGGACTTCCAGACTAATCTATACGTGAAGTGTCAACCCCTATTTCACCCCCTTAGGGGTAGAATATCCTAAAACCCTTAAATAAGTATCTACTCATTTTTAATCAGTAGTCTAAAAGTAAAGTTTCATGTTTCTAACTTAAAAAATGACGGACTTTTAAACAAACTTTCAACCCCTATTTCACCCCCTTAAGGGTACAATATCCAGAAACGCTTAAATACGTAATTCTTTATTTTTTCATGTTTTTAACTTCAAAAATGAGGGACTTCCAGACTAACTTAAATGCGAAATGTCAACCCCTATTTCACCCCTTAGGGGTAGAATATTCAGAAACGCTGAAATACGTATTTACTCATTTTTAATCAGCAGCTCAAGAGTAAAGTTTCAGGTTTCTTACTTTAAAAATGACGAACTTCCATACAAACTTTTAACCCATATTTCATCCCCTTAGGGGTAGAAATTCCAAAATTCCTTTCTTAGTGCGTGTCTACTCAATAAAAGGATCCTACTCACCAAATTTCATAGTCCTAACTATCATAGTTTACGCTCGGCGATGATGAATCAGTCAGTCAGTCATTCAGTCAGTCAGTCAGTCAGTCAGTCAGGACTTCTTGTTTTATAAGTATAGATTTAAAGAATCAGTCTCTAACTCCAAAAGAATACAAATTAAGTTCTATAAGTATGTTTAATATTAAAATCATCCTCTAATCCATAACTGTAGAAGAGTTTAACCTTCTACCATCAGTACACCTAAATAACTTGTAACTACACAACTAAAGGTCTATAGATGCATATGAAATCGAAGGATTATCCTCCATCTCCTAACTATTGAGAGTTATACCTTCCATCATTAGCTTATCTAAATAATTTGAAAGAATACGACTAAAGGTAACATACATACATATGATATTTAAAGATTTATCCTCCAACTCCTAACCGTTAAGGAGTTGTATCTTACATCATCAGCTCATCATCATGAGACTACCAAACGCAAATATCGGTGTAACTATAGAAAATATACTAAAAACATAGTACGTACCTACAAAAAATGACCATAACCTTTCGAACACAAAAATAATTTTCAAAATTGGTGATATGGTTTCAAGAGTTAGGACTTGTTCATTGGAAATTTCATTGTTTTTCAGGTTCTAGTTTCAACAATTCCTTAAATATTAATATTTTAGAAGTTTTTAACGAAAAAGTAAATACCTTGTTTTCCTTTTCTTATTTTGTTAATATTAATTGCAAATTTTTATGCGTTAATAAATCCTTAAAAACATTTTTCTAGATGTCATGACACTCGAATGAGCTATCGCACATTATTATTAGGAGTTTTATTATAACAATAATATACCTGTATAAACGCGGGGGCCGGAGCAGCACTATCGGTAGAAAGCTACCGATAGTGCTGCTCCGGCCCCCGCGTTTTAAAATGCTAGTTTACGCGGCATATGTTGATCAAAACGTTGTGTATATTGATCAACAAAGCATCATCAAGTATGATAAAGTTGACCGTTATTAGAGCTGCAATTGCCGTGTAAATCGGTGACGAGCTAGAGTATTTGCCGTACACTTAAGCACAGCGTCGCAAAGAGTATAATACTTATATTGCGTGTATAAGACGATACACTGGATAGTATCTTAGAAATAGTGCCAAAAAGGTGGATCAACAATTATAGCGTTTCTCGGCGTGATCAACAATTGCCGAGTGGAGGACAATATATATATATATATATATATATATATAAATTCAAATATATATATATATATATTTGAATTTCGGAAACGAATCCAACAATTTTCATGAAACTTAGTATGCAGAAGGTTCCGGCGGTGATAAATCGATCTAGTTAGGATTCATTTTTAGAAAATTTAAAAAAAAAATCCGAACTAAGGTCAGCCATCCAGGTGCTTAGTATTTAAATTAAACAAGGTCTACCACCCGTTTTAAAATTTAAAAAGAGTTATTTAGTTAGTGTCTACTTTTAATTTCAATATGTTTGATTCAGAAATACAATAAACAGAGTTTATACAACGATCTAGTAAGCTTGTTGCCTTTCTTTCATCATCTCCTTTTTATTCATCTTTCTAGTTTACTGTTATTAACTTTATAAGCCCTCATTGCTTGATCAATTAATACAGAAAAATAAAATTAGACTTAACTAAACGCAATCTTAATGACAAAAATAATATAAAAGAACAATTAACCCACTATCCCATTAGCACTGTGCACCCTCACGACAAAATATTTTCTACCTATTGTTCCGCCCTAAAGAACCACGATCTGTCTTTCAAAGAATACTACACCAAGTCAAAGGCACATCCAACGTAAACTGTCAAAGAGAAATACCGTATAATTCAAACGAGACATAGCTTTAAAAGGAACTACCTTACCACGCATGCGCTAGGCTCTGCACACAGCCTCCTCTGAATAGAAGGGTCGACTCAGTTGCTCGGTACGCGCCATCCTGGTATAGTACCTTGAAGTACTCCGATTTCGTTTGAACATCGCGCCATCGACTGTTGAAAACTTTTTACAATGAGACGTTGCCGTTCGAGGATCTGGAACGTTTTTTGAGTAGTTTGTTGGTTGTTGTAACTGTTTGTGGTCATCATGAGTTGGTTAAAGCGGTTTGTGATGAAGTGGTGCCAGTTGTTTGTACTCGGAGTTACAGTGTTGTTCAAGTGTACGGATTCTGTTGGTAAGTTTAATAAAAACAATGTATAACATTTTAACCAAATGATGATTTGTAATTTTCCTTAATTTTTTAGGTGATTAGGACTTTTCTTAATAATTTTGGTATCTTGCTATCACTGTTAAATTTTCATTTGTGGAGTTATGACAAAAACGATGTCAAGAAAACTATTTTCTAAAAGTTTCATGATAAAAGCAGAAATCATAATTTATTTTCTCTTTTAGACTTATGTAATTATTTATGTAAAAAGTGTTTTTTTGTATAACATTTCTCTCTAAGTAAATTCTACTTATTCGATATTAAATATTGCATAATTTATGTATATTAAATAAATCGCAAAAAATGTGCTCTTAAGGTTGGATTTTAATAGATAATTTTTTAACTTTATTCCGACTTCAAGAGTTTATAATTATATAACTTAAACAGTGGCATTTGTTCATTTTATTTTAATTATAGTTCTCAGATTTGTCACATTTGTAGAATATTTTTTGAACTTACTGGACCTTTGCAGCATTAATAAGTGGTCAAAAATTGAAATTTTTCATTACTACTTACATAATTGGGCTTATATTATTGATTAAGTATATTAAATTTAAAAAAAAAAACCGAAATTGAATAATACAAGCTCCACTGTCACGGTACCGAACTGGCATTACGGCTATCGCAATTAAACGCATTTTAGATACTCCTCGGTACAAGATTTGTCCCCGCACCGTGCCAAAATTCGCATATTAAGACTATTAAATATTATTGCAGTGCTACAATTTCTTTCATACTAATGCAACTTTGAAGTAATCTTTTTGACAGGAAAACAATGTTTAAAAACTAACTGTAGTTATGGTTAATGTTGTGGGTGGTGAAATATTACATTATCTTTAGTTTTTTTTATATGGCCAAGGAATAAAAAAAACAGAAAATTTATAAAAAATGATGCAAAGATGAGTATCAAATTCATTTTAATTCTGCATTTCAAATTTCCGAGAGTAAATTGATGAAAACGTCTAACGCCATTATGCTCATTCGTCATGACGTCACCTTGCCCGTAAAATCATAAATTATTGCAATTTCGATTTCACATTCAAAACGAGTTACTTTCTTCATTATTTGTGATGCAGATATATATTCAACAATTCGTAATTTCCGTTTCTCATAGTAATATTACTTAACTTGTTACTATGATGCCGTAATGAGGTAGCGGTTTGAAAATCTGTGAATAAAGAATTCAAAATATTTATTTTTTATTTATTTTTTTCATTCTCTAATCAGTTAGTGTCAGTCTTCTTGTAAAACAAACTCTCAATAAAGTTAGACTGAGGCCAGTACCTCAGGTTCAGTACCTCAGGCCCGGGTGGGGCGTTTTCACACAGGAGGTGGTCACTTACAAACAGTAAGTTGCCCGAGATACTTTGGGGTTCCAGGCTTTTCCTTTCTAGAGTGTACCTAGTTCCCTGGGTCCTTGTATGGTTTTAGTGTGTGGTTGTAGTCGGTTCCAGTCTGACATACTACTTTAGTCTTATAGCACAGCTAAAGGGAAAATTGCGAAAAGCATATTTTTTTAGTTACGTCATACAATATGTCTATAGGTTTGTACGGAACCCTCGGTGGCGATTCCGACTCTTTTTTGTATATTACTTAATCATTATTTAAATTAAGAGCTTTTATGTAATTTAAAAATTTCTGTGCCGAGCGGTCAAAACCGCTTTCCATCGGGCAGAGCAGAGTCATTTTGGCGCAGCTAAAATATATATAAAAAAACAACTTCAAAATAGTGGCACATACTTTTAACTATGCAAAGGTCTGAGGGCAATAAATCGATCTAGCTAGAATTTATTTTTACTATACATCCAGCTTCTAACTGTTATTGTGTTATATAATGGGATGAATCTAATCTTTATAAGATTAGTGAAAGTAGAATCACAAGGAAATAAGCTAAAAGAATTGTTATGAGTTATAAGTCACTAACCGATTTATCACTAATCCAAAGTATCCTTCGTTATTTATTTATTTAATTAGGGAAAACAAACAGATACACATTCATCTTACAAACATCTAAGTTTATCAAGAAAATATATTTAAATGTGTAACTTACAACGTTATCCACTTATTACAATATAAATTGACTACTTACTTTATCTCGAGTGGACCAAAAGTCAAAAAGAAAATAAAATGAAAGTAAATGAATAACACTGCAAAAATTACGATACAAAGATAAGAACACAATATGCAAAACAACAAAAAAATAAATAAAAGGGGAGGGGGATGTTTGGATATAATATCTAAAATATAATAAGATTGATTTTTTTACTCAAATCACTTCTAAATTTAATAGCAGAAGATGTAAATATGTCTAGGTTTGTGAAATGAGTATGATAGTTTTTAGTTATGTGATGTAAAGGTGAGCGTACACCGGCGTTAGAGCGACAAGTAGAACAACGGATTCGTGCGCACCTTGCGCCCTATTATAGTTCTAGGTACTATGTAGCATAACTTATTAGTTATATCTGAGCTGTCATATTTGTTACTACATAAGTCAAAAAGGAACATGGTTTCTAAGAAAAGACGTCTAGATCTTAAATCCTACAGCATTTTATGATTGTCCTGGTCAGCAGAAACGTGACGACAGCGATAATGAGTCGCCCTCACAAATCTCTGTTGGACTCTTTCCAAACTATCCACATATTTGTTGTAAAGGGGGCTCCATATCACAACGGCGTACTCTAGCTGTGTCCTAATGAGTGTTTTGTAAAGGTGGTAATCGGTGTCAGTTTTCTTAAACTCTGTGGTTGACGCATCACGAAACCGTACATGCGATATGCATTGTCCACAATTTTATCTATGTGCTGATCAAGGTGCAACTTGTTATCTAGTAACACACCTAGATCCTTTACAGAGCTAACCTTATTTAGCGTTACTTGGGATAATGTATAACTGTTAGGTATAATATTTTTATTTTTAGTGAATGTAATGGTTGCACATTTTGGAAGGCTTAGGTGTATCTTGTTTATAGCACAATATACATAATGGTTAACAATAACTAATAGAAAACGCGTAAAAGCTTCAAGTATTTTAACTTTTAAATCTCGTTCAAACTCGCCAAATTTTAGTAGATTTAATTATTCAGAAGTCCGAAGAGTTTTAACGAGAACCGTCTGAAACGACTGATTTATGTTTTTCTTTTTACGACCTGCTCTAGTAACAATACAGGATTTAAGAGAAATCCCTGAAGTGGTAACTGGATGTGATTTACTGAAGTTACACTGGGACTTACAGTTTACATCCCTCTCATCTTATTATGAACAATCTTATTTAATTGCCGCCAACCGGATACTTTGAAAAGGTAATGAAATAGTGTGTTAAGTGAAAGAGTAGGTGTAAGTATAAACCTAGTAATATAGAATTAGAAATCTGATATTGAAACAAATAAAAATGAAAAAATGTGTTAAGTCTGGACCAAGTCGCTATAGTACGTAGCAGCAGTAGCAATACTATAAAGACAAAAGACAAACACTCTCTTAGTTGAAAGAGAAAATGAAACATCGAGATAAACACACACATACACGGGCATAAAGAGACAAAACTCAAATAATTTAAAGGAACTTAGGATTATTATCTAACACTCGAATTGAGACATTGCAATAAATATGGAAATTCGAAAAAAAAATAACAAAGTAAAATAATTATTTTTCTCTTTTACTTTGCTCTTTTATTTTATCCGTCCACGTGTTTAAATTAAATTTCATTAAAGATGTAATAAATATTCATTGGCTTTCACCAAAGCATCTGCACATTTTCCAATAAAACTTGGTGATATTTAAATTCGTTCAGTAATAACGTAAACGAATCTTAATTTAAAATGAAGACCAGATATTAATAAATAATTAGCTGTTTGAATATCATGATAATTAGTTTATTCGTGTTAAAAACAATCTAAGAACGATTGCCAATTGGATTTGAATAAACTATACTATACGATCGCAAACTGTACCTATACTTAGTTAGCAATAAAGATTTTGAATTTGAATTTGAATTTGAGGGTCAAGACTGTTCGTCCCAGTGCTGGCCGAATGCGGGTTTGATAAGACAATGTTGTTGCTACGTAATTTTGGGGTTAGATGTTTTCAAGGCGCCTAAAGGATGCTGTCACTTACGCTTAATTATAAAAAAATACAAACTGGTTAATTACTTGTCATATCATCTGATTCTTAGATGTTTAAAAAATAGTATCTTCTGTGTGTCACGTAGTTGCTCACAATGAACTTCGAAACTATCTAACCTGATTATCTTGGTTTTTTAAAATGTGTGTTTTACTGACGTGCATAGAATAGTATACTTAACATCACGCTTAGACCAATAGGAGCTGAACATGATTGAAAAGAGACGCAGACAATATTTTATTTGGCAAGTAGACATTTATTGTTTAGAATGTTAACCATACTACTCAGCAGTAAAAAACATCATATTAACAATCTCAATCATTATCCTGTATCAGGTCATTATCCTGTAATGACGATGATGGTTAAAAAGTGTGTTTGTTTTTATTTTCCTTTTTCTCTATTTTCACCAATTTATCCTCCCATTTTTATATTTTCAAATACTTTTTAATTAAAGGAAATATTATTACTTCAATAACAAAGTTTAGAAAACACTTTATTTAGCAATTAGATTTTACTCAGTCTGTTTATTTGGAATCTATTAAGTTCTCAAATTTATGAGATTAAACATAAATTGGTAAAATTACTGTTGTAAATTTGATGAGTCAAGTTCGAGTGACTTCATAAACTTAATAAGCCCTATCAAGCCATATTCCCACCCATCTAACCTCGATGAAGTAGTTCGTGGTTAGAAGGCTAATGGACTAGAATAGATTTCACGCAATATCTGAATTTAGACACACTACTCTTTGATACTTCTTTCTACTCGGGTTGCATGATATTATTATGTCATATTTCAAATATACCATGTCTAAATGAATCGTTGTTATTTTATGTGTTCTTTTTTTCAATTAAAATTAATAAGTTAGCTATTAATATTATTACACTTATAGACATTTATTATCTTATAATAACAGAATGAATATTTGAATTTGAAACTAAATTCTCATCAAATATTATTATTAAGCCTTTATTGCTGAACCTAAACATACATTAAATTATCTAACTTATGAACTAACACATCTGTTACTCCGGTTTAGTGATCAGCGTGTCCTGTGACACATAGGCCTCTTCCAGCTGTTTCCACTCTTTTCTATCTCTAGCTTTTCTTGACCAGGTAACGGCTCCAACTTTCTTAATTTCATCCATCCATCTTTTTGCCTGCCTGCCTCTTTTCCTTTTACCATCGCGTGGCTGCCACTCCGTTATGATTTTAGTCCATTTAACTCTACTGTCTCTTGTCATATGTCCCGTCCATCTCCATTTCAACTGTCTTACTTTCTTTATTATATCGTCCACCTTGGTTATGGATCGTATTTCTTCTGATCTTATGCGATCTTGTTTCGTAACGCCTGTCATGCTCCTTTCCATACCCCTTTGACATGTTCTCAGTTTTTGAAGATGTTTTATGTTCAATGCCCAAGTTTGGCATCCATATGTCAGACATGGCAAGACACACGAGTTGAACACTTTTTTCTTCGCTGCCATGGGAAACTGTTCGCTCTTGAATATCTCCTTAAGTGACCAATATCTATTCCATGCATTAGCTACTCTTCTTTCGATTTCTATGTTCGTTTGGTCTCTGAATGCAATTAGTTGTCCTAGGTATATATAGGTTTTCACATATTCAATATTTTCATCATCCAGTGTTACAGTTATTTCATCCCTGTTTGTCATTACCTTTGTTTTAGATTTATTCATAGTGAGCCCTACTTTTTTGCGTGCCTCTGTCAACTGTTTCAGCATATGTTGGAGCGTAGTTGCGTTGTCAGTGATTAAGACTAGGTCATCCGCGAATCTCAAGTGACTGAGGTGTTTGCCGTCTATATTTATGCCGACTTGTTCCCACTGCAAATATTAATCTGAAATAAATGTGTCAATAATTATAAAACCGAAAAAGAATTTAATTTATAAAACATCTGTTGAAAGTTTAACCAATTCTCATCATTATTTTTAAATCATTCAGAAATTGGAATATTAACGACTTGGAAATCAATTAAATTTTTCAATTTTTCATTAAATAAATAAATAAATAAATAAATATTTCGGACATCTAACACACAACGCCATCTAGTCCCAAGCTAAGCAGAGCTTGTGTTATGGGTACTAGACAACGGATACAAATACATATATACTTTTTGTAAATACATACATATTATACATATAAAACACCCAAACTCCGAAACAAATGTTTGTAGATCATATAAACATTTGGTCCGACTTAGGAATCGAACCCGAGACCTCATGATCAGCAGTCGCACACGCCAACCGCGAGACCAACGAGGCAATTAAAGTGTGCACTGTTCAAAAATTCATGTATTTTAATATTTCCCGTCTACTGGTCACTATGTGATCGTGACTGTTATAGTCAGGGTCGTGTGTTCGATTTCTACCGAGGACCAAAAAATGCATATGATCGCACGTGGGATGAGCACAATCATTTGTTCTGTATCAATCTATAATTTATCTTTAACTAGTGACCCGGCCGGATTTGATCGGAAATCTTTGAAAGTCTTGTATTTTCTGTACTATCATATGTATGCATGTTGTATACATATAAACCTTCTTTTTGAATATCGTTATCTATTACTGAAAACTAAATTAAAATAAAAACTAGTTAACTAATTTAAAATACCTAAGCGAACATACAGCGGGAGCGACTTCATCAGTACACATATCAGTAGTATAATTATAAATATCAGTAGCGTGTACCAGATTCTTGCATTGACTAGTTTGGATTCAGACGGCAGCTTGGAGGATGTGTCGAGTTCAGAGTTCATAATACTACAATGGTATTAAAATACAAGTATAAGTTTTAATTCAAACAAACTTTACATGTTACTATAAAAGTGGTGAATCTTACCGCATTATTTCAAATTTACCAGGTTTATATATATTTTAAATGAAATTTAAACTAGGGTATCCGCACTCTCATATATAGCGGGATGTACTTCAGTACGCAACTGTGTGGAACCAGCATATGCTGGAGTACTGCTCGCGTGGGCGTCTGAACGCGAAGTCTTAGTCGATCAAATTGGACTTGGAGTCGAATAGGTTGAAACACCTATAAATGAAATATCTATAACTATATATCGCAGTTTGGCTGTTTTCTATGTTCACTGATTGACATTATCTTTTACATAATTAATGAGAACAGGTAATATCGATGTTCAATGAAGGGTTCATTGCTCACTCTGTGCACTTGACTGCGAAGATAAACAATTTATGTTCTTGTGTTTTGGAGGCTACGTATACATCGTATAGTTTACTTACTAAGTTTTCTGCAATCTGCCTGCTTTAGAACATTTGGCTAGAGATCACATACTTCAAATTTGCCTTGGATGAAACTAGCCCAGTGGCTCGTCCATTTGCTTTCCTCGGGTCTTTTTTTTTCAACGTGTTCATTGTCTTATGAATCAGAATTATTAAATTAAATTCAAGTGTAACGGGATTTGATCTTCCCTGTCATAATTATTTTGATTAAATTTCAGTTAGATTACTTAACTCGTGTACATCGTTGTTTGCTATATTCTAAATAAAAACAAAGAAAGTGAAGTAAATGGATGCTAAAACTATTCGTACTTCTGGGTGATTGTAATGTAAAAAGTGATTACTTTTGAGTTAATGTCCCTAGTAGGGGATAGCTACGTACCATTAGATATTTTTTTGCACTCATTTGCCACCTACACATATCGTAAATTTCCAGATTATATAACGTTAACTGATTCCAATTTGAATTTAAAACAAAAACCGCTGTATCACATAGATCAGGAGTATGTTAATTGTGAACGAATTTTACGTCAGGATTGATAACATCAAAATCAAAAATTCTCATTAAACAACATTTTTAAACTGTAGAATAGATTGGTTGATTTCATAACACGCTTGTAATATTATTAGCTATCAATGTTTCAAATGTCGTTGTATTCCTTTCCTTCCGTATTTACATAGGTGGTCGATTCGAAAAGTATCCGACCCAACAATAATACATGACATTTTCTTCTTATTTTTTATACATAGTATTTATCTAACTGTTACACAAAGAAAATGCAAAGATGCACTCTTTACGTTGAGGTCGAATACTTTCAGCCCAGTCAAGTAGAATCTCTTCACATGAAAACTATTTTATGTGATGCTTATTGTAGTGCCTGATATTCAAATATGCCTGATAGTTATATGATTGTTGGTAGATGGTAGGGAGTGCGTCTATAAATAGCGTATCACTTATTTTTTAGCGTATCACTTATTTTTTTATGTTTGGCCTGCCAAAATGACTGGATGGACTCTACTCTGCCTGATGGAAAGCATTAACAGAATCCAAGAGTGGTGGTCAACATACTCATTGCGGATGCAGACAATGCAACAATTCAGTATTGTGACCCACACCATGACGACCTATTGATGCTTCTGCATCATTGGGCCTCCTGTCTCGCACTCACCAACGAAACACGACATCACGATCGCTGTCATTTTACGTTGATTTTTTGTGCGAGGGTAGTACCGCCCCGGTCGAGCCGAACAATATACGTTCAGAGACAATTAGGATATTCAAATCTACTAATGAATTTGAAAATTATTCTAAATAAAAACAAAGAAAGTGAAGTAAATGGATGCTAAAACTATTCGTACTTCTGGGTGATTGTAATGTAAAAAGTGATTACTTTTGAGTTAATGTCCCTAGTAGGGGATAGCTACGTACCATTAGATATTTTTTTGCACTCATTTGCCACCTACACATATCGTAAATTTCCAGATTATATAACGTTAACTGATTCCAATTTGAATTTAAAACAAAAACCGCTGTATCACATAGATCAGGAGTATGTTAATTGTGAACGAATTTTACGTCAGGATTGATAACATCAAAATCAAAAATTCTCATTAAACAACATTTTTAAACTGTAGAATAGATTGGTTGATTTCATAACACGCTTGTAATATTATTAGCTATCAATGTTTCAAATGTCGTTGTATTCCTTTCCTTCCGTATTTACATAGGTGGTCGATTCGAAAAGTATCCGACCCAACAATAATACATGACATTTTCTTCTTATTTTTTATACATAGTATTTATCTAACTGTTACACAAAGAAAATGCAAAGATGCACTCTTTACGTTGAGGTCGAATACTTTCAGCCCAGTCAAGTAGAATCTCTTCACATGAAAACTATTTTATGTGATGCTTATTGTAGTGCCTGATATTCAAATATGCCTGATAGTTATATGATTGTTGGTAGATGGTAGGGAGTGCGTCTATAAATAGCGTATCACTTATTTTTTAGCGTATCACTTATTTTTTTATGTTTGGCCTGCCAAAATGACTGGATGGACTCTACTCTGCCTGATGGAAAGCATTAACAGAATCCAAGAGTGGTGGTCAACATACTCATTGCGGATGCAGACAATGCAACAATTCAGTATTGTGACCCACACCATGACGACCTATTGATGCTTCTGCATCATTGGGCCTCCTGTCTCGCACTCACCAACGAAACACGACATCACGATCGCTGTCATTTTACGTTGATTTTTTGTGCGAGGGTAGTACCGCCCCGGTCGAGCCGAACAATATACGTTCAGAGACAATTAGGATATTCAAATCTACTAATGAATTTGAAAATTATTCAAACTTGGAATAGCATCACAATAAAGTGGCTAATAAAATTGATCACGCCGTATATGTATAATATAACAATTTTTACTGCCCGGTTGTCATTCGAACATTTTTGGCAATCGTTACTGGTGGTTGGAGCCCTAGAAAGTCCAACAACGGTCTTTTTACAGAACTTCGATGTCAAGTCTCATGGTAGTTACTTCACGTAAAAAATCAAAGTTCAGCTCTGTTGTAGACATAAAGTCGACTCAAACTTGATTTGGGGAAATACGGAAAAATGAGTTACAATTAAAAAAAAACAATTCATAGAATAGTTTTGTTCATCGAATAACTCGAAATAAATGTTTATGTAAAACCTCTCAACTTGAAGTTAATATTACCGTTGAACATACAAAGATTACTATTTTTTTCGCGACAGATGTGCAAAAAGTCCCTAGTTAGCAAGTTTCTTCTTCTCATAGACATGTCAAGTTGATTTATGAGGGGCCAGATACTCTGCCTTATAAATTAAAGGACTTTTGTAGGACAGCTTTATCTGGCTTGAGTACCTAACACAAACCTTTGTAGACACGAACAAAAACTTCTAAAGTGTCTATATGGAAACGCTTTTGTAAGGTCACATTACGTATATATAGATTTTTGAGAGATCTGTTGTTGGTGTTTTCGGGGTTTGTACATAATTAACGCTGGAGTCGAACTGGTGTACGAGATGCAATATTAAATTATGGTGCTTATTACTTATGTTAATAAACACTCAGTGACAGATAGCCATTCTCGGGGTTAGATAATAATAATCTTTATTGTTTTAAATAACCTTTTACAATTGCCTTAGAGCTAAAAATTACAAGGTTTAAGGTAAAGGTTACACATTTAGACTAACTCTAACTGCCAAACTAGGTATTCCTGTGACTTGAGAGTTAGTGTTCTGCTGTTACAGAGACAGATTATAATGTTTAAAGGTTTAAATAAAGTGCGTGTGTGTGCATGAGTGCGCGCGCGCATTCCTGTGTGTGTGTTTACTTGTGTGTGTGTGTGCGTGTCTGTGTGTAAGGCGTATGTGCGTTTGTGTATATATGTGTGTGTTTATGTACGTGCAAAATGGATGTATATGTATGTGTAGGTATGGGTATATGTTTAGTTAGGGATATGAAATAGTCCTTCTGTTTGTTCATAGTCTAGGGTTTGCAAAAAAGATATTGTTCTAGATTTCACTTCGTTCATAGTTAGCCCACTTAATGGAACCGCTTTACAGATTTTTTTGTAAATGACAGCGAAAGATTATTTTGAATATTTGTTTCTAAAAGTAAAATTCAAGATTCCTTAACTTTCTTACCTCAATTCTCCTGACACATTCCGATACCAAAATAAACTTTTGAAAAATCTCATTTTTCAGGGGCTTTGATGGCGGATATTCCCTTACTATCAGGCATCGTTTCTAATGAATACAATATTAGCAACAGGGACATTCCAGAGAACCACAAGCAGGTTGGGTGTGGACAAAGTGGACTTATCATATTTCGTTGCGGGTTCCAAGACAAATATTTTTTTCCTGGGACTTCACGAGTGTCAAAACTCGGTGTGTTTGTGGGTCACTGCTGTTGATCCTGGTGTACAGGAGTTACAGTGGTGGGCGTGTGGGCGGGATAAGTCCCACAAAAAAAAAACAGGTTGGGTAAAGATACCCTTTGTCTTCACAATTTGCACTTCACTTAGGATGGGTCCTAGATCAATGAGATGACTAGTTTCACAAAACTCCTGTTATTCTTTAGTCTTTGTTAAAATGTGGTGTGACTGTGCCTATGGTGCGCCCTCTACGAAACTCGCCACAGTCCTCTAAACTCGACCACAGAACACAGCAGATTTGGCCCTTGGTTTTAGAGGACCCGTAATTATCCCGTATGCATTGTTTAATGCTTTATCCAACATTATCTTCGAATGTATAGATCGGTTCGAATTGGGACACGCATTTACCAGCACAGAAAGCAAGCGTGAGGCCTGATGGCACAATACTCCTTTGTTTTGTTTTACTTTTTCTAATTTGTTTCTTAATTTTAATTGTCTATTTGGAACCCGTAACTAATGCGTAGTGCACCTTTTCAACTATTTCCGCACCACCCAACGGTAGACTGGTAGAGAATGCCTGTGGCATTAAGTCCGCCATTGTACATTCTGTGCATAAAGTTGTTAAATAAATAAAAATAAAATGTCACTCGTGGCGAAGTTCCCCAGTTGGTAGTAGATAAACGGTGTCAATCTCGTTAACGCAGGTGTATATCAGAAAATTAATATGAAGAATTTATTTGTGCTATTAAATGCTCTTAAATAAAAGTTTTGAGCTAAAAGCTCCGTTTCAGTTACCAAATGAAAGAACCTTAATCATAAATTCCTCGTAGTGATATAAATCTTTGATACGATTTAAATTCTATATATGAACGATTCTGATAAAAAGCGAGTCGGCATTGTGTAAAATTCCATTATGACTGGCTTCTATTGTAAGGTTACAAACACAATGCTTCGATTGTTATTGGTAAAAAGATTCCAGAAATGGATCGAGTGCCGATTAGTCTACTTTATTTGTATTTTCTGGGTTCATTAAAACATGTTACGAATGTGTTGTTAAGTTAGCAAAATCAAACATATATTTTACATGTTATTGTTGATTTTAGTTTAGCTTGAATAGCGTCGTGCGTATTCAATCATAGTTTATATCAAATTAAAATTTAAAGTAATGTGAAATGTGGTGTGTAGATATAATAATATATATTTTAAAATTACCAGGTACTCAGGCTTAGTAACAATGTTACACATATCTTATCTTTTTTTATGAAATAGCTCTCATCATCATCATCATCATCATGAGCCAATAACAGACCACTGCTACACATGAGCCCCTTGAAAGAAGGCAGGCCTAACCACGGCTAAACGAGTAACCTATTTTTTTGTTATTTGTCGTGATGTATTCCTGCGTTGTTTAAGAAAATAATGAGATGAATAGGGGTGGATAAACATTTTTTATTTGTCACCACATTGAGATCAGTCCAATCAATATCATATTACGGTGAAGCTAAGTAGAGTTAAGTAATAAAGTTAAGTTTTATAAGAAAACTAGCTGACCCTCGCAATCTCGTTTGCGTCTCCTATTGCCCGTAGCGTGATAATTTTCCCCCTATTTTGAAACATTCTTCATTGGTGCTCCGCTCCTATTGATCTAAGCGTAATGATATGTAGTATATAGCCTTTCTCGATAAATGGGCTATTTAACACTGAAAGATTTTTTCAAATCGGACCAGCGGTTTCTGAGATTAGCGCGCTCAAACAAACAAACACATTCTTCAGCTTAATATATTAGTATAGATAATAATAATAATATAAAGTATAGATTAGGTCGCAAAAAATAATTAAATTCGCTTAAGACAACTCTCCGTTTGTGTCTACAAAGGTTTATGTTGGGTGCTCAAGATAGATAAAAATGTCTTGCAAAAATCCTTTAATTTATAAGGCGGGATAACTTGAGGCTCGTAAATCAACTTGACATGTCTATGAGATGAAGAACCTAGCTAACTATGGACTTTTTGAGCATCTGACACAAATAAATAGCAATTTTTCTGTGGTCGATTGTGATTATAAGTTAATGCTTGCGATTGCATATTATAATCCAATTAGAATGTGTTTTTAACAAATATTTTTACGGGAATTAACGCGATCACTTATTAAAAGGTATCACATACCTCTGATTTGCCTGACGTTTCGACCAGGTTGCACTGGCCGTGGTCACAGGCTGACTGGCTCCGCGGCGCACGCCCTCCGTCGTTTTATACGTGAAGTAGAAGTAGAACTTCTACTTCTACTTTTACTACTACTACGCCGCGGAGCCAGTCAGCCTGTGACCACGGCCAGTGCAACCTGGTCGAAACGTCAGGCAAATCAGAGGTATGTGATACCTTTTAATAAGTGATCGCGTTAATTCCCGTAAAAATATTTGTTAATATCATGGAACGCGAAAGTTTAAAAGTTAGTATAGAATGTGTTTATATGGAATTTTTAATATTGCATTAATGTGTAAAAAAAATATTATGTCAATAGCAAAAACTAAAGATAAATAATATTATAATCTCAAAAGAACAATTACATAGGGTTTGGTAAACTAATTCTTTAGGTTGAGTGTTAAATACTAACGTAAAAAGTTTGCAGTCATTTTTTTTTTGTAGATGCTTATAAATATTAACATTATGTACTGGGAAAGGTATCATAAATCAGTAATTGTAATTATATAAAGTAAGAATGTACGGATACCTATATAACACATTTGTGAAGATCAACTTTAAAACGACAGCATTCGTGTATGTGAGGTGAGTGCGAGACCGAAGCCCCAATGATGCCGAAGAATGACTGTACATATGGATTGGTAGTTTAAATGGTAGTGACGCTGTTGTGTCGTGGGTTCAAATCCTACACGGGACAACACTTTATATGTTCCACAAATTGTTGTTCTGAGACTGGGTGGTCTTTGTGTATATTAAATGTATGTTTGAAAAGTCCTCCTAATTTATTCCTAGTGCGGAATGGGTCTATTTAAAAAAAAAAGAGGCATCTCAATAGACCACCATGTGTGAGTCACCATACAGCATTATTGCATTTTCTGAATTGGCATGTATGTGATTCTGCTCATGCTTTCCATCAGACAGAGTACAGTCGCTTTGTCGCGATCAAACATAAAAAAGTATGGTGGTAATTTTATACCCTAAAATTTAGAGCAAAGTAAAACCAAATTATATATTAGAGGTTTTTTTTTTTTTTTTAACGTGTGGAAACCCCCTCGGGCCGTCACCCCGCCGGGGTTTGCGGCGGGGCGGTGTGTCGGAATCTAACCGACTAAAACCACACGGTGTGCCACTCTGCGCCTGAGACGGGAGGGATCCGGGAACTGCTGTTATTAACACATCCGGACCCAGATTATATATTAGACTAGCTGAACCCTGCGGTTATTGTCGTACTGCAAGTAAGGCCGCGGGACAAAGTTAGTCTAAAAAAAGTCATCAGTTACCTGCCAGTGAAAGTCCCGTCAAAATCCGTCCAGCCGTTCCAGAGATTACCCGGAACAGTCAGACAGACAAATATTATTTTTTTAACTACATTTTTTATATATGTATCGTGTATACATACATATGCAACTAGTAAAAACCGGTAATTTTAATATTACAAACAGACACTCCAATTTCATATATTTGTATAGATATATGTATAACAATTGCAATATCTGCCACCATGCCATTAAAACTGTTAAACAGATAACAGCGTGAGCTCAACCGCAATGAAATCGCCGCCGGAAAGCGTCATATTCGCTATGATCATTATAATAACATATAATTATTATAATTTTTCATGATTTAGGCGGCCAAAAGTCGAAATTACAAAAATTGTCTAATGATAAAGAATTTTAACCTGGGATAGTCGACTATCTGATCAACAATATCTAACCCTCTCCTACACCCCTACACATTGTATATCCCTACGCACTTGGTGCATCTTCTCGTTGTGCTTAGCGATTAATTTAACATCAATTTCCTATGACGATATTTTATGTGACACATGGTATATTTACTTGTTAAATTTATGAATACCTATAGTACAGATAATCTTTTATTAAATTAATATGAAATTAGATGAAATATATTGTCATTGAATAACATAATGAGCTGATTCGTGAATTACATTTTTTTTTTAATATTTTTTTGTTATTTAGCAATTTCAATCGTAATAACCTTTACTTCCGGACCATTCTGAAGTTTTTTAAGAAGAAAATAGGAAGTACTTAGATTTTGGTTTTATTATATTAATATTAATTTTTCAGTATCATAAGTCATCTGGCTACTCAGAGATGTATGATGACTCATAGCTACCTCTTTGAAAATGAAAATTTGTATGAAAAAAACAAATTTAGTGACTGCCTCGGTGGCACTGTTTTAGCGTACGGCAACTGCTGTGTATGAGGTCTCGGGTTTGAATCCTGGGTCGGACCAAATGTTTGTATGATCTGCAAATATTTGTTTTGAAGTTTGGGTATTTGCTATGTATTTACAAAAAAGTATTTATGTATTCATATCAGTTGTCTAGCACTCATAATACAAGCTATGCTTAGTTTGGGTCTAGATGGCGTTGTGTGTTATGTTAGATGTCCGAAATGTCGGAAATTATCTTAAGGCCATGAATAAAATTACTAAAAAATATATATTTGATATTGGAACGAAGTTCCTTATCGCGCGTTGTGAAAGGGGGCAAGACGGAAAAAAATCTTACGAAAAGTTGTCACGACACAAAAAATCTTACGAAAAGTTGTCACGACACAAACATTCTTACGAAAAGTAGTCACGACACTTTTTCCTACAGTAAGCGATTGTAAGCCGTGCGGCGTGCGCATGTTTCTCTGTCTCTCTCTCTCTTACAGAAAGCAAGCCAGACATTTTCATTTCAATTTCGCATTGAACAGTTTGGTGTCGCGACGATTATTTTTGTTAAGTATATACAGGTTTTTGTACGTAATAAATATTAATAATAATGAAACCTGACAGTGAACTTCGTTCCATCCGGGTGTCCCTTGACACCTCTCGAGTTTTTTTTTTAGCTCGTGTATTGCGTGGGATGCCGAAGGACATATAAATAAAATAAAAAGTAGTTTTCGTATTTCAACAGTCATTTAATAAAGAAGTAGTCTCAGGCTAACAGAAAACTTGAAAACTTTTTGGTGGCCTATAATTTTCGGCTGTGAGAAATGTTTGAGATCCCCGTAGACACACATCAGGGGTAGAACGACGAAGAAACGGGTCTACTGTTTCTACTGACATTGATTGCAAAAAAGAAATTCGAAGTCTAAGGAAATAGAGTCCCTTACTCCCTGCAAGCACTTCGAATATTCGTCAAAGCTAATGTGATAAAAAGACAATCCGAAATTATTTTACTGACAATGAACAAAAGATTTTAGCCATATTATGGTAGGCCAAAGAAGAATGCTAACAATATAAAAATCATGAAAAGTGGAGATTAAATGCGCGTCAAGCAGCCTACAATCTTTAGTAGATCATAATGTAACCGGTTATCCTTTTTATTGGAAGAAGTGCTACTCACACTTGGAGGCGTTGAAAGGAACTCATTTCTATTAATCCGCAAATGAGGTTGTAATGGGTCTCAACAAACCCAGTTAAAACAAAGACTCACGAATGAGGATAACTCTGATGTTGATATTTAATATGCTCATTTGTGGCTCTATGAATTGTCTGTAACGACAATAATTATTTCTATTGATCCTTGATTATATTGATTGATGATATGATTTAAATAAGTCTCTTATGTAAAATCGATATTTGTAGCGATTATTACTATTATTTAGCTTGTGTAACTTTACAATAATGTATTTAAATATAGCTTATGTAACTTTACTTTTGTATAATATATCATTATTAATTAATTATATATTCATTAATATAATTATATTTAATTAATACATTAATTGTATATCATTATTATATGTCTGTAAGTTTTTCTAAGAATAAATTAATAAAAATAAATAAATAAAGAATGTTAAAAAAAATCATTTGAGTGATAGATATTTACCTACATATGAGGACACAACAGACCTTGTTTCCTTTAATAATACCCGAAATTATTAGTAAAACGTAGGATTCTATCTAGGTAGGTGTCTCCAATCTACCTTCTAAAAGAAAGACAAAAGTGTATGTTTTATTTATATTGTATAAAATATAAAAAAAAAATTGAAAATAAGTACGGTCTTAATTTTAAACATTTTTAATAGAAAATCATAAGTAGGCAATGCATACCACCACCGAACACCGACCTAAACTTTCGGTAAAGTATTCCAAACACTGAATTCCATTAATGTAACTATTTGATGATATTAATGTAACTTTCTGTTTTTCGGATTGCTTTGTGTATGTTTAATTATACTACGTGTGAGTGAAAGTGTGTTACAGGCATTATGAACTTATCGTAATATCGTAGATGTCAAAGTATTTTAATAGTGTGGATCACAATGCTGCATTGTCTGCATTCGCAATGTGTAAGGTGACCATTTCTCTTGAATTTTACTCTTACTTTCAGGCAGAACAGAATCACTTTGGCAAGCTCATATAAAAAGTAGTACGTGACAGTTGAATTGAATTAAAATAATAAACTCATTTAATATAATATAAAATATAATTAATGATGTTTTGCAGAATAAATTCATTTACATCATAAAATATTGAACATTTTACAAAAGCCGAAACGTTTAACAAGAGTTAATACGTTTAATAATTATGTTGGAATGATGTTTTGTAGAATAAATTCATTTACATCATGAAATATTAAACATTAAAAAAAAACAGTTTTGTTAATACGTTTAATATTCATATTTAAATGAAATTACAACTTTTAGTAAATTAATATTAAATTATAATTTGTGGGCTTATAGTATTTGAATATGCGATTTATGCATGTTTGATGGAGCTATATTCAATTAACTACAATGAAAATGTATAAATAATGTTTGTTTGAATATGGCAGCGAACAAATAAACGGCTTACCTTATGGAATGTGACTACCGCCGCTTATGGATAACTGCAATCGTACGGACATTGAGTGAGCACCTTAAAATTAAAAAGAAAAAAGATTTAAACTCATACATATTAGCATTTTAAGGAAGTGTATGTAAAGAATATAAAGGTAGTAGAGCCACGCTGATTTCAGCACGAACGGGCCGGCTCGACCGGGGCGGTACTACCCTCGCACAGAAAATCAACGTAAAATGACAGCGATCATGCTGTCGTGTTTCGTTGGTGAGTGCGAGGCCGGAGGCCCAATGATGCGAAAGCATCACTAGCCCGCCATGGTGTGGGTCACCATGCTGCATTGTTGCATTGTCTGCGTTCGCAGTATGGTGACCATCACTCTTGGATTCTGCTTATGCTTTCCATCAGGCAAAGTAGAGTCATTTTGGCAGGGTCAAACATAAAAAAAAAAAAAGGAACTGGAATTTTCCAATTTGTGTACAGTTATATTTATTCAGAATAAAGAATTTATAGCAAATCTATCTTATATTACCAAGATTAAGATAGATAGAAGAAAGTAAACTATTTGGTGAAGCTATAAGTCTTTGAAGTGCCTGCGGATAATTATTGTTTGTCTACGGCTTCACCCGCGTGTCGTCATGTCGGTTATTGACATGAATCAAAGGTTTTCTATTGTAAATTTCATTAAAAACGGTTCTGCGGTTTAGCCGTGGATGCGGAATTAACAGCCAAAGGTAATTTTGATCCTATAATTTTGTATAGAAGTGTTGATTATTGTCAGCTCTGTTAAAAATGTATGCGTATTATGTCTTGAGCAATAAATTGTTTATTATTTACTTAACAGTTAAACGTAAAAGTTAGTGAAGTGAAGTAAGCCTTGAATTATTTGCAATCAAATAAGGCAAGCTACATAATATTTATCGTACATTTATATCTGTGTTTCTTATTAGATAGAATTATATAATAGACGTGTTATGTATTTTTAGAGTACATAACACAATATTAAAGCTTTACTGTAAAAGAGGTGCTATTTTGACATTTACAAATTTCCTATAAAGTTTTAATTAAAAGTGACACAAAAATTAGAACTATTACAGTTATTTTGACTTCAAATCGAAAATGCAATGCAATCTCTCTGGCGAACACTAAACGCCTGACATCCAACAAAATAGTTTAGTATCAGCTTACAAAAGTTATTCAATAAAGCCCGAATACACCGCAACAAAGAATGGCACTTTAATCCTTTTCAGTCTACCAACGTTTGTACAAGGATAACACATGTAGTTCGTACATAAATAATAGTTTCATGGTCCACATAAAGGGGAACTAAAATAAGCTGGGTTAACCTCGGCGTTTCCTATGTCAGTGTTCATAAAAAATGTACAACGATAGCTTTTATAGGATTCCGTAGCGAAATGGCACAAAACGGCACCATTATGGTTTCGTCATGTCTGTCTGTCTGTCTGTCCGTATGTTATAGAAACTTTTTTACGAAACTATAAGGACTATGGTGTTGAAACTTGGTAAGTAGATGTATTCTGTAAACCGTATTAAGATTTCACACAAAAATAGAAAAAAGAACAATAAATTTTGGGGGTTCCCCATACTTAGAACTGAAACTCAAAAAAATGACTGTCTTCAAAAATGATATTGAGGATTCTAATATATTTTTTCTTAACTGAATAGTTTGCGCGAGAGACACTTCCAAAGTAGTAAAATATGTGTAACTTCTAAAATAAGAAAATACTAAAAGTAAAAAAATATATATGATGTACATTGCAATGCAAACTTCCCTCAAAAGTTGGTTTGAACGAGTAGTAAGTAGTTTTTTTTAATACGTCATAAATCGTTAACCACAGATTACCTTTCATTCGATCTACACAAATATAAAAAAAATATGTTACTTGCTGCTACGAAACCCTTCACGACTGAGTCCGACTCGCACTTGCCTGCTTTTTTTCCTTAAAACCGTCATTGCTCAAATGTCGGCGCAAGTTTTGAAGTCACTTACCATATAAACTGGAGATTTATTTTTAATAAATCTTGGATGAAGTTTAAGTTATTGTCTTAAGTTCATAGAGTTATGAAAATGTGTTGCAAAAATATGGTCTTTAACCTAGTGTTTATTCCAGTTTAAACTTGAGCTTATTATATACTATACTAAAATAAAGTTAGTATTTTATTTCACTGGTGACTTAATAAATAAAGTTCTAGTAATATTATATACTAGCAGACCCACGCAACCTCGTTTGTGTCTCCTATTGACCGTAGCTTGATAATTTTCCCCAGTTTTTGAAACATTTTTCATTGGTGCTCCGCTCCTATTGGTCTTAGCGTGATGATATATAGCCTATAGCCTTCTTCGATAAATGGGCGTTCTAACAAGATTTTTTCAAATCGGACCAGTAGTTCCTGAGATTAGCGCGTTCAAACAAACAAACAAGCAAGCAAACTCTTCAGCTTAATATATTAGTATAGATTTAAAAATTGTTAGTGTGAACAAAATTATTGGTTTTGTTAAGATCAAAGCTACAACTTTAATATTATTTCTTAGCTATTGTCCGGGGCTTCGATCGCATGAATGTACGTTTAGTCAACATTCTACAATAACGCGAATAATACTTTTATCCACGGAACAATGTTTTTCTCGATGAATGAAATCCTATTTTCTTTTATATTCCTTTGAAAAATTGTGTATAAAATTCCCGATAATCGGCTAAGTGTTGAAGGCATGAATGATTCTAGAACAGACAGAATAAATAAACTAACTTTCGTTGTAATAAATTTGCTTTGGAAGAAAGGAAAAATTCGCAAGCTATGCAAGTCAATGTACTCGTAGTCTGATATTAGAACACGCCCTAATTATTGATATTATTTACCTATTGATGTCGTAGAGCAGTCGTGGTCATAATTTGTCAAGCTTTGCTTTATATGAGCCAGTTGATCGTAGTGATACTTAGCCCTCAAAAGAGAATGGCAAGTAAGTTTTTTTATTTATTTCCTCGAGGGAGTAAGTATAGGACTTCGTTATCCTCACTCACTTGGTGAAACACAGCGTAAGCGCTACTTCACATCGGTTTTCTGTGAGGCCGTGGTAATACTCCGGTCAAACCAGTTCATTCGTGCCGAAGCATGGCTCTCCCATGGTATCTTTTTTTGTTTCTATGTTTTTTTTATGTATGGCCTGCCAAAATACCTCTACTCTACATCTAAATGTAAAATTTCTATATTTAGTACGCTATTTTGTATGGGCAATAATACCTTCTTCTAGTTTTTTGCAAATCAATTAAATGTTGTACTCAAAGAAGTATCAACTTATCACAATAATTACTTAACTCTAAAATATTTTGAGATATTATTAAAAAAATAAGTTCTCTAATAAATATCCAACTAGACTCATTTGTCATCTAAATTCAGCGTAAAAACATCCATAAAATATTTTGACCTAACATAAAACACTCTAACAATGACTTCGTAACATCCCATTACACGTAAATGGTTTATCCCAAAATCCTAAAACCCAATCCTAGTAAATCAACACATGAATACTAGACATCTATCTCTTTAAGGTATTCATAAAAAGCCCTTTTGTGTCAAATAGTTCGGGCACACCCTTTCTCTGTAACCGCATTACCACCTATTCGAGTTCGTACATACTGGATTTATCTACGTCTTATGCGTTATTTGAGGTTTTAGCTTCGAACAAAGTCTTTTCAAACAGGATTTGATATTACGTTATCACATGTTCATGTTTGTTCAATTCTTTGAGATTTTGTTTCAAATGATTGAATGCTACAACCGATTTTCTCACAAATATTGAATCGTGCAATATTTAACATATTACTTTGTATTGAATGTTCGAATCTACATTACTAACCTTTATTCTAATTTGAGTTAGGAGATCTTTATGCGGTTTAAAATGTCTGAACATTTGCAATTACATTTATTTGAATTTGGTTTATAATCAAATTATACAGAAATTGTGCGTCAACGAACAAGGTGAAAAGCTCATGAACTACTTTAGTTTGTAGACTAGACTAGAATGGACAACTATGATCTCAGGATTTTTATGTCGTACATTCATACGTTAGTATATATTTGTAACAAAAAATACTTCAGTTTAGAATTTGCGGAATTTATAATATTATTTAAATATTTTATTCAGACATTTTTACACACCTTGTAAAAATATATACATGTGAGTCTTATTTAAAGCAAAATATTAGCTCAGAATTTTTTTGTGCACAAAAGAATGTTTTTGCCGTCTGTTTATTTAATTCGAATCTGAAAAACCTAAATCTAATTTAGTTAAAATAAAATATTAAGTCAAACCCTGATCTTAATCGTTCTTTTAAGAGCTTCTTATCTTTAAATGAAATTTTGGTAGCTGAGGATGTATTTGACCTCATTAGTGGAGTACGTCTCGAACCAAACGGTGTGAAGTGTTTCGCTACTGAAAGTAAGTAAGCATGTTAGACGAGTTGTCTATTAATAGACCTGATTCGTTCTATGTTCTGGATATTTAGAACATTGCTTTTAAATATTTATAGTTATTATATTACAAAACAAGAAAACAGTTTTTAAAGCATATATTTATAATGTATTAAACGAAACCTACGTTTCGAAAAGGACCATTGCTAAAGTATAAACAGCTTCTTCTTCATAGTCTTTATTATTCCCATGATTTGGGGACGGCTACTACTAGTACTACTAGTTCAACCGGTTTTACCTGAATATCAGTTTTCACACGGAGCGCCTGGCGTCGGACCTCCGTAACCCTGAGGGTGATCTAAATTCGAAAGTTGAACTAGTTGTCAGTATATTTGAGGACACTGACTACTCAATAACGATTGCCATAGATGTTCATGACAACCGGGACCAACGGCTTAACGTGTTCTCCGAGGCACGAAAACTAGGAAAGTATAAACAGCTATCGTAACAATCCATATTCTCAGCAAAGAATATTAGACTGTTTGATTCTTAAAATCTTTGTGACTAGTGTTTGTTAGGTGTTATTAATATTTTTAATTAAATGATTTGTATTCATCTATTCCTGAAAGAATCCGCGATGAAGAAAAAAAATTTTTAGATTCAGAGAGCAGACTTGGTACCTTTATTTGTTCGTTGGTCCACTTTGTAGATGCCATACTTTATTTAAGACTTTTTAAGTTCATTTTAATAATATAAGATTTGTCTTCATGGATTGTCGCGTTTCTAAATTAAAATATACACTATGATATTGCTATATCTTTTACTATTATTTATGTTCAGTATATTGGTCACAGGTAATTAATAAAGAATAAATAATTTAATAACTAAAATGAAATATGTTTTAGCATTTCTTACCATTTCGGATTTTATTAAAATGTATTGTTTAATAAATAGATTTGACGTAGGTATTAACGCCATTTTCTTATTTATTGCTTCATTTATCATCAACGATTTGGTAACATTTCTAAATCAGCATTATCTGCTTTTGGTAACTTGATCTTTTTCATGATCTCAATTATACAGATACTACTAAATTCAAATTAATGGCTACATTAATAAAGATGAATAATATAGTGCATTACGCTATGCTAGATAGAAAATCAACAGTTTAAATATTTTTGTATCGTTAATTATTCATTACAAAACACGCATACTCAGCAATCATTTTTAATAATTTGTGGAATAAATGGTAGTTAATTCCAATGATATATATCTTTTCTATTCATTACATTAATGACTTGTTATTAAAATTTCTTTGAATTTGAAGTTTTACGTTTCAAATTAATTGCTTTCATTAATTGAAATAATATAGCACTCTAGACTTAAATCAAGTCCTCAATGTTTCTAAAAATACTGGCAACCTGATCTGGCCTTCTATGTTTCAATAAATGGCTCAGAACAATGCAATTTTACAATTTTCACCCTCTTTTGAAGTTTAATAGTCAATCTGAGGCTTCGGGCTCTGGAATTCATCGTTTTCCAATATTCTGATACGATCCTTATAAAGGAAACGCCTTTAGTCCTGTATCGGTTCTGTCAAAATACAGACGACAAACGATGTTTTTTTTTGTTTGTCAGTTTTACAAAATTTCGAAATTTCGTAAGTCAAGAAAAAATGTCACAAAGTTACATTGAATCTTTCTTAATTCTATTTATTCTACGTATTTGTTTTGAAAAATATGTTTTATTTAAGGAAAAGGCGGGCAAACGAGCAGACTCATCACCCGATGGTAAGCGATTACCGCCACCCATGGACAATTGCAACACTAGAGGCGTCACAAGTGCGTTGCCGGCCTTTGGGGGATGGGGAGGGGAGATAGGGGGAGGGGGTTTGGGTTATGGGCCCCCGGTATCCCCACTCACTCGATGAAAAACAGCGCTAGCACTATTTCACACCGAAATTTATTTTTTAGTATGTTTCTGTGCCTACTTAATATGAGATTTTTAATATTGTGAAGAAAAGATTGGCCTAAAGAAACGTATTTCTGCTATTTTGAATTAGTATTTATTACTTAAACCAACATAATAAGCAGTATACTTTTACAATACCAAAGTAGAAGGTCTCTTACACAAGTACTCTTAATTAAATTCTAATTTTATAACTAGGCTTATATAATGTAATGTTGGACTACTACATTTTAATAAAGGCTATATAATAACTACCTCAATTGGGTTCGGGCAACTTCAAAATTTTCTTTTACAAAATAAGTAATTCTCAACGTGTCTAAACTTTAATTGTAAGTTGGAGAGTTTTCGAACAAGCTCTAGTATAAAATCCTGCCCTCACATCACATACAATTCTGTTAACAATGGGCGTCCCTTGATTAAAAGCAGAAGGATTATGCTGAGCAAAGTCGTTGATACTTAGACTATAGCGATGTGTGGTGGGTATAAAATTTTGCATAAGTCTCTATACTTAAGCAACTCATTACTTTTACTTCATCAATGTTTGATTTGAAAAAGATTAAACCTACCTACTTTTGTTCTATTTTCAAGTCAGTGCCGAAAAGATTCAACTAGCTAAAAAAACCTTAAAGTATATAACATATTCGAAACTGTTTTTCTTCATACCAACACATGTAACAGAAACTTAATGGATTGGAACTTTTCAAACTATATGGGATAAGATTGGAAAGACAACATAAAAGATTTATGACAATTCCTTCGTTCCTTACTTTTATGTTAGTTGTCTAGTGCCATGAGACAATCAATGTCATTTTCAATTAAATGTAGATATCGTTTCGTTTGTGTTGTTAGCAATAAGTTGCTAAAATTAGTTGCATTTTGTTTATACTTCAATAACATCAATAAGGTAATTATTTTTCTGGGATTTCTCAATTCTGCATGTAATCCTTTTCATACAGAGGAGAGCCATAAATTTTAATGGAATTACTTCAGGAGTCTTTCTGAAGTAATCGACACCGATATAGAAACAAATGTGTCACATCACTTTTTTAATGGTCCGACTAGAATTGTAGTGAAGAATTTGGTTGGTAACATCATTCACTTAGTGGAAATAACAAAAGAATTGCCTAACACTGGAGCCTTCGTATAGTCCATTCGACCCGGCCCATATATGAAAAAAGTATAGTTTTTCTGCGGTAGCTTATGCGACTGCTGTCCAGTGCTGTAGGCCTCGGATTAAATTCCTGGGTACCAAATATCTGTATGATCTGCTAATATTTGCTTCGGAGTTTGAGTTTTTTCTTATAACACTAAATATTTATCAGTTATCTAGTACACATAGTACAATTACTGCTTAGTTTGTTTTTGTCCAATGTTCGAAATATTATTATGAATATTTTATATGTAAAGGTTAATACTATCTCGTGATTATATTTGAACGCTAATAATGTTAAACATATAAATTTATGTAGATTCCCTAACTACACATTTCATGCCGAACATCCCACGTCGAAATATAATCAAGAGCAATGTAATCAGAGGCAAATACGCCGTCGCGTCAAATTTTATCAGCAGATTGATCCAATACTTGCACGCTCTCATTACTTCCATGCTCAACATCGACTTCTTAGTGATAAGTATTCCTACGTCATATATTATTAAATCAATAGAATGTATTAGACCGACCAGCTAGGTCAGCAGATTACAGAGCACGTAGATAAAGACACAGCTTATCTCAGCGAGAATAAGACGTGACTAAATGCATTGTAACGAATCATTGCAGTATATAAATAATGAACTGTTAGTGAGTAAAACAGACGCCACCATGTAACAATTAGAGTATTATGAAGCCGTGGGTCCTGCATAAAAAAATCTAGCCCCAAAGTTATTCGTCGCCGTTAATATTCCTCGTACTTAAAAGTTCGCTACAATAAGCTGAACATAAACTCCAATATGACACACAGTTAGTTTAAATAAACATTTGTTAAATAGTATCTGTTGGCTTTCTTTTATTTATTATTTTATTCCAAACAACACACGCATCAGAATACTTGGTCATAATACTTGGTTTTATTATAAATGAATTCTTCAATAATTATGATTTCTAATAAAATGCTGTATTTTTGAACGTGTTTATGACTCAACGCAACTAGACAGATACTTAAGACTATAATATGTAAGGAACATTTAATTATTAGTATTTATAAATTAAGGAAGTTGAATAATACTTTCCTATTCTAGTTTCTATACATTAAATAAGTCGAAACTAACATTTCTCAAATCCTACTAATATATAAATGCGAAAGTTTGTAAGGATGGATGGATGTTTGGATGGATGTTTGTTACTCTTTCACGCAAAAACTACTGAACGGATTTGGATGAAACTTTACAGTAATATAGCTTATGCGTCAGAATAACACATAGGCTACTATTTGCCGCGATAACCGACTTATACGCGGGCGGAGCCGCGGGCAACAACTAGTATTAAATATTTGTTACCGGTTCTTATAAATTAAATGTGTTGTAACTACAATTATTTAGTAGAAACTAAACGGAGTCAATTGTGCAATTTACTTTTAAGTCAGTCCTAACTTTTAAACTTTATTCGGCTCTATTGCACACAGAGTTCAATAGCGATTAAATACAATGCAGTATCCTTAAAAACCGTAGAGCACTTTATCATCCAAAACTTTTTAATGAAGCCGCTTTGATTTAATTATTTCTAAGGCTGATTCATTAACTCCGTAACTGGGGTTGTTAAGTGAACTAATAAGCAAAAGGTTTATACAAATTTTGACGATGTCGCCTCCACGCCTGGGCCGCAAGATTATCAAACGAAAGTGGATGTATACCACAAAATGGGTAATGAACGATCCTTTATTTTGATGAAAATTTCCTTACCTTTAATGGAGAGTAAAAGAAATCGACCTCAAGGAAAGGGTAACATTTTAATGTCTATAACTTTTTCATTTAAGTGATTGAGGCCGTGCTGTGTGATGTTAAAAAGTTTAAGATGATGATATCTTTTTTTATGTTTATTTACTTTTGTTGCTGTTATAAAAATAAATAAAAGATTGAGAAAGGAAATTTTGTGAAAACTTAAAATCGCGACGTTAAAACATTTTTAATTGGTAATAGGGATGCACAATTTTTTTAGTTTTCTTAAATATTTTTTTCTAGATTGTTTATTGTCTTTACGATATACCTACTTAAAAGATATTTTTTTAAATTATTTACTACTAGTCGTTGCCCGCGGATCCGCCCGCGTGAATGTCGGTTATCGCTGCAAATATTAGCCTATGTGTTATTCTGATGTATAAGCTATATTACTGTAAAGTTTCATCCAACTCCGTTCAGTAGTTTTTGCGTGAAAGAGTAACAAACATCCATCCATCCTTACAAACTCTCGCATTTATAATATTAGTAAGATTTAAACCCACAATATATTAAATAAAAGTGTAAATTAAGGTAGGAAATTAAAACTTACAAATCGCGTCAATACTCGTCGAAACGGCGTCAAAATTCCTACTGTGTTAGTAGTAGTTGTGAGAAAAAAATAATTTATTCCATGATATTATAGCAATTAAAACGGTAAATACGTATCTATAAAGTAACTGAAACACTGAATAGTACACAAACACGAAATGACGATGACGTCATTGGCCGTGTCCAAAAGCGCGCGCAAAATGGCGACGTTTTAATTGCTCGATTTTAGACAGTGTTTTAGATTTCACTTTGAAAATTACTTTGACTATTTTTAAGCCTATTTATATTTTTTCTATATTATAGTTACGTAAATGATTAGATTAAGAAATAAAAAAAGCATCCACATTCCCTATTTAAAATATCTAGGTTCTTTAATCCGCATATTTCCTATAATCGGTATATTGAGGGACTGGCTTTTTTAGGAATTTTGTGCCAGTTTACCTTGGAATGGCAGTGGAGGAGTGATATTTCTTTAATATTACTCAGTCTTAAGTTCATATTATTATAGAAAACCAGTTATTGCCCGTGGCTCCGCCCGCGTGTATGTCGGTTATCGCGGCAAATAGTAGCCTATGTGTTATTCTGCTGTATCTATCTATACTAATATATAAAGCTGAAGAGTTTGTTTGTTAAAATTAAAATGGGAATCTGCGGGATTGCTTCCATGTACCTTTTTGTTTGTGAGTATCCGATATTATCCCGCAGATTCCCATTTTAATGTTACTGACCATGAAAGATTAAAACAATATATAGTTTGTTTGTACACGCTAATCTCAGGAACCGCTGGTCCGATTTGAAAAATTCTTTCAGTGTTGGATAGTCCATTTATCGAGGAAAGCTATAGGGTATATATCATCACGCTACTACTAATAGGAGCGGAGCAACAATGAAGAATGTTTCAAAAACGGGGAAAATTTTCACGCTACGGGCAATATAAGGCGCAAACGAGGTTGCGTGGGTCAGCTAGTATACTAATGTATAAAGCTGAAGAGTTTGTTTGTTTGTTTGAACGCGCTAATCTCAGGAACTACAGGTCCGATTTGCAAAATTCTTTCGGTATTGGATAGTACATTTATTGAGGAAGGCTATAGGCTAAATATCATCACGCTAGGACTAATAGGAGCGGAGCACCAATGAAAAATGTTTAGAAAACGCGGGAAAATTATCAGGCGATAGGCAATAGAAGACACAAACGAGGTTGCGTGGGTCTGCTAGTATAGCTTACTAGCCGACCCACGCAACCTCGTTTCAACAAACAAACAAACTCTTCAGCTTTATATATTAGTATAGATTACTGTAGGTAAAGTTTCATCCAAATCCGTTTAGTAGTTTTTCTGTTAAAGAGTAACATACATCCATTCATCCATACAAACTTTCGCGTTTAAAATATTAAGTAGGATAATATAATACAATGTATATCTATGTAACTATTGTAGGTATTCTAATCACTAGGAACGGTTACAAGCTTTTATATTAATTAGTAATTTATTCCCTGTTTCCTCCATTCTACTAATGCGAAAGTCACAAAATAACTATTTCATCGTAGTTGTAACAGTACCACTCCCTCGTAAAGCTGTTATTAAATTAATGTTGTATTATCAAACCAAATTAATATATTATAGCTATTCATGTAATTGTTGTATTGTATCTGTATCACTGTATCTGTCATTAATAAAGACGTTTTGGTAAAAACTAGCTGAACCCCGCGGTGTTACCCGCGGTTATTGTTGTACCGCGAGTAACGTCGCTGGACAAAGTTAGTCTAAAAAGTAGCCTTAGTTATTCCCCGGATCAACAGCTACCTACCAGTGAAAGTCCCGTCAAAATCCGTCCAGCCGTTCCAGAGATTACCCGGAACAAACAGACAGACAGACAGAAAAAAGAATTCAACTACATTTTTGGTATATGTACCGTGTATACATACATAATATGCATTAAGTAAAAAACAGTTATTTTAATATTACAAAGAGACACTCCAATTTTATTTATTTGTATAGATAAGCGAAAAGACGCGAAAGTGAAAACTTACCTACGCTCAAATTTAGCACATATTAATAACTAGCTGAACCCCGCGGTATCACCCGCGGCTATTGTTGTACCGCGAGTAACGCCGCGGGGTAAAGTTAATCTAAAAAAAGTAGCCTATGTTACTCCCTGGATCACCAGCTACCTGCCAGTGAAAGTCGCGTCAAAATCCGTCCAGCCGTTCCAGAGATTACCCGGAACAAACAGACAGACAGAAAAAAAAAATTCAACTACATTTTTGGTATATGTACGTGTATACATACATATGCATTTAGTAAAAAGCAGTTATTCTAATATTACAAACAGACACTCCAATTCTATTTATTTGTATAGATAAGCAAAAAGACGCGAAAGTGAAAACTTACCTACGCTCAAATTTAGCACATATTATTAATTACAAGTAGTTTATATTTACTTAAAATACGTGTGAGTGAGCTTTCTCGCAATTCACATTTCGAATTACCTGTTAAATAATCTCCGAATGGTTTCTAAATTTATAGAAGTGCTTTATTCAATTGAACGAACTCACGACTTGTTCAAGAGTAACCATTGGTCTGCAAAGAAGTAACACTTCGCTCTTTTCAAAAACTACATTTTAGAGGCAAGCTTAACATTGCGACTAAGAGGATGTGTTCTTTTTGTTGAATGCATTTGTGATAAAAATGCATTCAACAAAATAAAAACTAAAACCCAACTACGACAAAAAACAACGCTAAAAAAGCATGAAACAAGTTTCAAAAACCGTAGCCACGCGTTGTTAAATTTATCTAAAATTATTTTTTTAATACAGTACTTTATGTCGGCTAGAGGGCGCCACATTAGACTCAGTGACACGTCATATAGCCTATAACCAGCAGACAATCATGGCGCTTCTAACGACACCTCATTTGTCCAGTTCTAATGAGAAGTTAAGGAGCTATGAGGGAACAAATGAACATACATACATACATAGCCTGTCAAAATCATAACCCTCCATTGGCTTTGCCGTAGTCGGGTAAAAATAGGTGATCTTAGCAGATAAACTGAATATCAAAATTCTTCTGATAATGTTAAGTACAAGATTTAAGATATTAGCGAGTGCGAGTGCCGATTAAGAGTTCGCGGGTCGAAATGTTATTGAGTACTTCTGATTATAGAAATACTTATTAATAGCTTTTATTTTTTAAGATGGGGTCTGAACCGCCGTGCCTCGGAGAGCACATTAAGCTCAGTCCTGCGCCTAATCTCTCAAAGATCGTATCGTTTAATCGTCCCATCAGGTTATGAGAGTGAGGGAACAAAGAGTGTGTAGTAGAATTAGATAAGATCAATTATCTGTGGTCAAGTGACAAGAACAACGTGGGAGGTTTTGGCCGGAAGACTATCATGGCATTTTTGAGTAACACAGCTAGCACGAGGAATAAACGATAATAATAATAATAACTTTATTGATACAACACCAACACCACGATAAAACAATTTGGTTTTTAAGCATATGTCATAATGTACTCTTATACTAGGTGTCTACAGTATGGCTATGGTCACTAACGTCTAAACTAGGCCGAGCCTGTATCTTAGACGTTAGCTTCTTCCCAGGTTTTAAGAATATAATAAAAACATGTGTATTTAACTAGACCTAGGTACACAGCATCAAAATGTGGCCAGACTCACACAGTATATACACACATACATGCATTTTTCTGTCGTAAGAATAGCTATAAGAATATAGATCAAAACTTACTGAGCTATCTCGACACACTGGTATCACACATACTCCACACAAGAATTTATCACAACTTACATATATTACAACAGTCACTGGTAATTAAAACACAAAAAACAATACAGAAGAACAAGTAGTTAACTGTTAACATTAATAAACTGGAAAGGTACTTATGCGTTTACAATCCATGATCCCGAGACGTTAAGCGAGGTATCCATACAATTACAACACGTCCCAGTGGCCACTTACTTCCTAAGAAATGTACTTAGATAATTTTTAGACTCAAATTTAAGACTAGACATATTACAATTAAATGAGGGTAGGCTCGAAATGCAGCATGTTTGCGTAGAAATAAAATATACCGTACCGTCAGCAATTAGGTCGAATGAATGTATTAGATTTTTTTTTTTAATATACATATATATATTTTTTATTGATTAGATATTCACTGTGTTAAGGTTTTTTTTCCGACTAGTAATAGATACCCACACACATTTGCATACATACTAATATATATAAGTACATATATTTAATTACTTAATAATTTGGAACAAACTTTCTATTTCTTCATAGTTTCTCGATTTAAGCCATCGTGGTTAAGGCTTTTTTACACTTGTGTTCAGGTAGAGGGTAAATTTTAAAAAATTTATTTATTCTATTGTAAAGCATTGGACCAAGATAGCACTGGAATTTTTCAATAAATGCTGTATTATACGGTAACACAGGACATACCCTGACCCTCCGTCGAGCAGACATGCGACTGTCATATTCAACTTTTCGATGCTGCTCCATAACAATAGTCATAACAAATAGCTGCCTAATCGTAAGCACATCACTTTCTGAATAAAGGTCGACTGTAGGATACCGGCAGGGCTTAAAGAACATGACCTTCAATAAAGCTCGTTGAGCACGTTCCAGTTTTATGAGATGCGTTTTTCGAGCTCCTCCCCAAGCAATAATTCCATACGTTAAAATAGATTAAGCTAGTGCATAATATACCAATTTCAGATGACCATCACTGACCACACGTCTTAAATTCCTAAAAACGTATATTAATTTCCGTGTTCTTCCAGATAAAACGTTAATATATGTTAACTTATCGTCAAGGATTATTCCAAGATATTTGATAGATTTTACTCGATCCAAACAACTGCAATTACAGTTACCATTAGTTTCAATTAGGCAATGGTGGATTTGTATTTTTAAATTATGTGTTGTCCTTAATGAAGCCTCCGTATTACCAAAAGTTACAAATTTCGACTTAGAAACATTAAGGGTTAATAAATTATGATTTAGCCACTTTGAAACTGTCCGGAAACCCATCTCAGTGTAGTGCTTAACTTCATTCCATGTAGATCCGTAAAAAACGTCAGCAAATGTGAATATTTGACAATTTTGAATATTGAGTGTACATAGACTGTTTATATAAATCAGAAATAGGGTCGGGCCGAGCACACTTCCCTGTGGCAAGCCCATAGTTAATAAAGCATCAGAACTGACAAGGCCATCTATAGCAAACCTTTGTTTGCGATTATTTAGATAGTTACTAAATTAACGATTAATATTGTATAAGCTACATTTATAACAAGTAAAACGTTTAAAATAAGTTATATTATTGTTTCTATAATGACATTAAATACAACAGAGTGTGCCTGTGTTTGCATACACATTTGTGTACTATAATATCTCCTACGTAATTAACTAGTCCGTACCTTTGCTCACGTTAATCTAGAATTATGCAATTAATTCAGCATTAACAGAAATCCATACAGTTTTTTGAAGTCTTCACACTCAACAGATTTAATTAAAATTTATTTACTTAAATATTTAAAAAAATACTTATTAAAGATACATTGTTACATTATTGATAAACCCTTAGAATATAATACAGTAGCTATCTCGTATTATAAAGAGCATAGCCATAAAGGTATCTAAACCTTTGATTCATAATCTTCTATTCTTGTCTAACTCTACTGTTTCAGATGCTATTAATTTCTATAACTTATCTCATTTAAAGGCCATATACTCAATAAGGCATTATTGGTTGTATATATGAACTCTATTTTGCTAGCTCTCGCAAGACCAACGAGTGTCTTGTTGCTCTTGCGTTTAGCAAAAGCGACTGTCAATCTAGAAACCTGAGTTCGATTCCCGGGTCGGACTGCTATCGTGTTTTTCTTACAAGAAATTATGAATAGCAGCCCGGAGTATAGAATATGGCGATGTTTTTCGCTCGTGCCTCGGAGAGCACGTTAAGCCGTCGGTCCCGGTTGTCATGAACATCTATGAGAATCGTTATTGGGATAGTGTCCAAAAATATACTGATAACTAGTTCAACCTTCGAATTCAGTTCACCCTCAGGTTTGCGGAGGTTCGATGCCAGTCGCTCCGTGGAAAAACTGATATTCAGGTAAAACCGGTTGAACTAGTAGCCGACCCCAATTAATCCTGAGTATAATAAAGACTAGGAAGATAATGATGTTTGAACTCTATATATCATTACAGCATACGCAAAAAAGATGGAGAATGAATATTTTTAAATTGACTGAAATACAGACAAAGAAAAGTATTTTAGGGTCGATCAGTTTATCTAAAATCTGATACCCTGTAACGAGGCGAAAATCTTATAATAAAACGGGGAAATAATGATGTTGGCTGTCAACGTACTAACGTCGCATTTTTTACATTTCACCCTTTCAGGGTAACAACGTTCGTTACGTGACCAGAATCGCTTACTATTTCAGTTTTGTAACAAGCTTATTTTATAACCGAGTCAAAAGGCTAGTCAAATTTAGTATCGCGCTCAGTTCAGTCAAGTGTAATTGGCGTATAGATCAACATTTAATTTCTTTAATCGTTTAGATAAAAGGCAGGTATTGAATTATCATTAGGTGCTTTTTTGTTTTTCATCTGTAAAAACTTTTTTTTTAACACAACGATATCTAGTCCTAAACTAAGCAGAATTTGTATAATGAGTTCTAGACAACTGATATAAATACACAAATAAACTTGTTTTTGTAAATATATACATATTGTACATAAAATACCCAAACTCCGAAACAGATATTTGCAGATCATACCAACATTTGGTCCGACCCGGGAAACGAACCCGAGATCAAGTACAGCAGTCGCATACGCTACCGCTGCGCTACCGAGGCAGGCGAATTGTAGTATAGCCTCACTACGTAATACTAAATAGAATATAAATTAGTTATACGTAATTTTCCATTACTAAAATACCTAATTAAACTACGTACCATAATATCGACAACATGATCCAACCTTCCCAAGAGCTTCATCAATTATTTCAAATGGAATTAACTAACCCATTATCAATTTCCCATAGAATAATAAGCTATGATGATTAATTGTGAACAGAGTTGAATTCTTTTATTTAAATTTTAATGGTTTTTCTCGAACAATTTGTACTATGTAATCTATGTTTAACGCAGCGAGTTTACAACTTGAAAAAGTAAAGTTTGTGTAAGCTTTTATGAAAATGTTAGACCAAGTTCTTTGTGGTTGTAAGTACAACACAACTTACTAACTACTTACATCTTTACACTTAGCTCATTCTATAATAATTTACTTGGTATTTTGGGCTGCCACCAAAGTGTTTAAAAGTGGAGATACCTACCGTAAAGCACCATTAGTAAGTTACTGTATAAATAAAATATACTCTGTTTTGACAAGGTACCTTACGCTTATTAAAAAAAAACATATAAGTAACTATATCTCTATTAATATCTATTGTAGAAAGATTTTTTTCGGGTAAATGTAACTTAATAAAACGTTATTCTAATTGTTATTAAATACAATAATAAAACACAAGGTACAGTTTATATTTAGCATAGATCAGTAATAAAATTTTAACAAAAGTAAAACCGACTTCAACGTTTGACTCGGTTTCTCTTGGATGCCATCATCAGATCGGTTCATAAACAACGTAGTTATCCGCGAACACACACAAAAAATAAAGAAAAAAATATATACGGTCGAATTGAGAAACCTCCTCCTTTTTTTGAAGTCGGTTAAAAAGAAGTTACTTACTTGGCAGTGGTCAACATTGTAGTCTTGAAATTTTGTATATAATTAGTGATGAGTCTATAGACTAGTTGATTACACGATTTATTTTTTTATTATTAACAATATAAATCAAAGAAAAACATAAACATTAAATTCTGTGTATGCAAAATAATAAAACGATTTGACTATCACACACAAAAACAAACAAATTGTTCCTTATAACTTCCGGACGTTCATCAACGTTCTAGCAGTAGTTGTAAAACCTATTTAGAATATATTTTTGTTAGGTATATATATTACCCGAAAGACTACACCTGAATTAGTAACTAACCTCCCCTTGTAAGTTCTTAAAGAAACTTTTTTTTTAACCTCAAAAATAAATGAAGCTGAATATTGCGAGCCCAAAAATAAGAGATCACTTAAATTAACTTTGGAGTATAATACAGGGATAGTGGCCCGACCACAGGTGTTTTGTAAGCGTACTTTTACCATTTTCGTGGAAAATTGTTGGTTTGTTTGTAACAAGGTAGAGTTATTATTATATCTTGTTAAATAAAAGTCCAGAGGAAGGAGTTATTATTGTCCTTAGCAGTTTGTGTTATTTCATCATGTTTTAACTTAAATGTCTTTAACTTTAATTATTTTCAGAGCCTTTTTTCTATTCTATTTAATTTCGAACACATTCCCTCACAGACGTTTGTAGTTGAAAGAGAGCATAACTGACTTAAAAGGGCAGGGTAGGCTTGCAAAAGTAAAATAAATGTGGATGATACAACATCGATATCAATGAGCTAGAGTTTAAACAATAATAACAGTGATAAATAGTAATACATAACACATGCCTTCGAACAAATACTTAGAACAGTATAGTATTATTTGTATAATTTGTGACCATAAATTTTTATCTATAGTATATAATAGTTATCTACCCACGCAACCTCGTTTGCGTCTCCTATTGCCCGTAGCGTGATATTTTTTCCCGGTATTTTAAACATTCTTAATTGGTGCTCTGCTCCTATTAATCTTGCCGTGATGATATAAAGCTTATAGCCTATCTCGATAAATGGGTTATCTAACACTGAAAGAATTTTACAAATCAGACCAGTATTTCCTGAGGATATCGCGTTCAAACAAACAAACTCTTCAGCTATATAAGTATAGATTTGACGCATAATTTTTAAGTTTTTTTTTTTAAATGACTACTATACTTAGTAAGTATTATAATATTTACAAGTGTTTGCCTCATTAGTCTTGCGGTCTTGGGTTCGATTGCTTAAGTGGGTTAACAGTGTGGATGTGTTTTTCTTACCAGAAATTCTTAATAACAGCCCGGAGTATGAAAAGGCAGTGTTTTACGCCCGCGCTTCGGTAAGCACGGTTATGCTACCGTAATTGGGCAGTCAGTGATCTCAAATATACTCGCATATAGTCGCTCCGTAGTAAGTAAGCAAGTAGCTGACCCCCCAAATAGTCTTGAGAATAATAAAGGGTAGGACGAAGAACATTTATAAGTGTTTGAAAACTTAGCGGAAAATTTGAACTTTCCTACCTTTCAAGAAACATGTTGTAATTATAATTATGTTTCCAGTTTAGAAATATTGATGGTTACAGAACATGGAACGAATAATTTAAATTACTTTCGGAATCGTGAACGTCCTTCATAATTAATTGAGGAACCCTCCAGCTTGTAACTTTAATTTAATTATCTTTTTCAAATTTCTTTCCTCAAATTATAAAAACTGTACTTTATCCAATACATTATCTTATATACAAATCAACATACAAGAAAAACAATATTTATTAAAGAAAAAAAATAAGAAAATACAACCCAACTAGTTAATAGTTGTTGATTAATCAACGACTGCCTCGTTGGTCTCGCGGTTAGCGTGTGCGATTGCTGATCGTGAAGTCTCGGGTTCGATTCCCGGGTCGGACCAAATGTTTTTATATGATCTACAAATATTTGTTTCGGAGTTTGGGTGTTTTCTATGTATAATATGTATGTATTTACAAAAAAAGTATAAATGTATTTGTATCAGTTGTCTAGTACCCATCACACAAGCTCTGCTTAGCTTGGGACTAGATGGCGTTGTGTGATAGATGTCCTAAATATTAAATTTTTTTTATTTTTTTTTTAATCTATATAGTGTGTCACACGTGAACTTATTACGAATCTATTGACACCTCATTTGTTAAAATCAGCTATGAAGTTTATGCGCTACAGGGTATAACATACAAAGATACATGCACTGCCAAAAGCTTTCCATTCGACTTCACAGTAGTCGGGTACAAAGTAAGCATACGAATACATACGTTAAACATACCAACACACTCCACAACTTTCACTGATAAATGGTTCACTGTGCAAGCTATACGCCTGTCGAACTCCTTACCAGAAATTGTATCAAAAAGCAGCCATAGTCAGTGCATACTTTTAAGAAACTCGTCAAGGATCACTATCTATCTCTGTAAAATCTATGTTCTATATGGATATGTATTGATATTTATAAATGTATGTTAGTATATATACCTATATAAAGATATTTCTTAGTGTAGATGTATACATAGGTAATATTAATTTCATTAGTGATTTGTAAATGTGCACCACAAAATATACATTACTTGGTATATTCCATCTAAGATCTGCCTGGAAGAGATCGCAATCTGCAACAAGTCCCCTGATTCGTGTATTTTCAACATTGTATTTTTTAATTTAAATTTTAAGGTGTGTAATAAAGAGTTTATCTATCTATCTATATAAAATTATAACGCACAATGAAAATACATGAAAACTTTTAAGCAAATTTACAATATTAGTAAGAACAAGCAACCATTATTTTCATCGTATATTATTATTTTTTGTTTATAATGAGGTATAAATTTTTATTTATCTTGTTACTTATATTATTTTTAAAAATAATTTATAAAATTATCTCGAAATAAATAGTTTGGCACAAGAAGCCTAATTTATTTGCCACCAGTCTTTGAATTTGGTTAACAAACACTTATCGTTATTTAGCTGCTGCCTTAATTACAAACTAGATTGGATTTTACCTGGAATTTCACTTACTTAGTTACTGTAAATTTACTTTAATGAATGAAAAGTAAGCCTGTGGCCTTTAAAATTATCGACTTCTTCTGAAATATGAACAGAAGTAATTAAAATCTTGAGAAAATTAAATTTTATCTCGTGATATTTTACTATCTCTGGTAATGGCTATGCTTCGGAAAATTATGGTCTCAACGCTCTCGACTGATATAGTGGCCTCACAGAGCAAACAAGATCATGCGATATTTTCATTACTTTAACCGAGTTTGTATGGATATCAGATATCGAACGCCACCTCTATCACCTTAAAAAGGGTCTTCTTGCTCAATAAGAGGCTCGGAGACCCAATAATGCAGAAGCGTTACTAGGCAGAATGGTGACCCACACCATTCTGCATTATTGCATTGTCTTTGAATTACTCCCACCACTCATGAATTCTGCTCATGCTTTCCATCAGGCAGAGTAGAGTCATTTTGACGGGTCTGTCAAGAAGAAGACATTGGACATCTTTAAAACACATATTATGTAATCTTTCAATGTCGTTATTTTTTTTAATAGATCTCATGAAAGTTACATTCTAATTAAGCAGTTATTTATTACAAATGACATTCCCGTTATCTCCTCAATTTTTAAAGAGAAATTTAAAATAATATTGTTTGGTACGCCTTTGTAAGGGATATTTTTAGTAATATCCGTAACTTGATGGAATCCAAGGGAAATTTCCCACGTATTAGATGTTTGTGTATTTTGCTTGGTGATCAAAGAAATATGCTGTGGCAAATATTGATGGAGTAGGACTGTTACTCTAGTAATAAGTGATGCTCACTTTGAACTGGGTGTAATTACTACCCTCGATCAATAATTGTGTATTTAATTTAAAAGTATGTTTAAACATACTAACAGATTCATATGTAGTCTAGCTGTTATAGGACATCCATTGATTAGCTTAGGATCTAATGACTTAGGTACCACTGACCCCTTTCCCCTTACTGACGAAAATAATTTGAGCAGCAGGATAGTAACGATACGCGTTGTTATTGTTTTATACATATAGACGGAGAACTGATGACGAATTTTGAGAAGGTTCTTTAGACAAGCTGAATTGCGAAAAATAACAATTTCGTGAATTGACGAATCCAGTCCTGGAAGTCTTTTAGGGAGTTAGCGATTATTTCACTACTACGCAGCATACAATATTTGCAAAAAAAAACAAAAAAATATGTTTTAGGCAACTTGAATCTTTTTCATCTTTTAATTAATTATTTCTAGAATTACAAAAAAAGATCCAAGACGTTTTTGTCAGTTGTTAAGTATAGCCAGACGACTTAAAAATGACTTTCTTCAATTCTTAAAAAATATTCTTTAGGCACCTTTTCAAAATTGTTTATCAGCTCTTAGACCAGTATGTTAAGTATTGATGGGAGGTGCTAGCCACATACCACCAGGTAACCCATCTCGTTTGCCTCTACATCTTCCTACTTATTGTTATTGTTAAGACTATTTGGGATGGGCCGCTAATTCAACCGGATTTACCTGAATGCAAGTTTTTCCACGGAGTGACTGGTATCAGGCCTACGTAACCCTGAGCACGAACTAAATTGGAAGGTTGATCTTTCGTTCGTTACGCATGTTGGTTGATACATTCTACATAACGTTTAAAAATATTGAGTATCACTGTTCCTTCTAAGCTAGCTTTATCAAATAGTCAAATGTCAAAGCTTGGGAGCTAATGGATACAAAACTATTTCGAACATGAAAATAACCCGTCTCATGTTTACGCCATGATGGATATGAGAATCCCGGGCTTTAAGCTTGTTGAACTCTTCCAGTGCGATTCGGCTCAAAGTGAAATAGTTAAACGTTGTATAAGTTTGAATGGTTTAATTATGTCTGAACTTTTAACATAATATTAGACGTCTGTTAAATAAATTTATCTTTAAAGGTAGATGTATGTATATGTGTTTATTTTATATTAAGTCTCATGAAGTAAATTTCTCTCATCATGTCTCAAAGACATGAAAACTATTTTGAAAAGTAGAAATAACAAAAAACATTTATGTGTGAACTTTTTTAAATTACAAAAGTTTCCTAATTCCAAACATCCGTTAAATAGAGAGAAAAACCAAGAGGCAAGACAGCTTAAACATCTTATACCTCAATATTAAATGCAAAAGTAGTTCTCATAAAAGTATGAACTACGGCTGTATTAATGATTATAGTATTTAAATGCGAACAAATTTATATCTATACACAATAGCTAGCCAATACTTAGATCGCCTTTAATAAACATAGAAGTTCTTTGCTACCGTCATATTTCAATTTAAAAGTTTTTTGCGTAGATAAAGCTTAGTAGAATAAAAGATTCGTATTTCACTGTGATTGATTAGCTATTAATCGACATATGTGTTCACATTGTTCAACCAAAAGTTGTCAAATGACACAGTTTTCCCAAGTTTTGGGTAAATGTTATTTTAATCAATTCATATGTATGACAATGTATCTAAACTTCTGGATTCTGAAAATTCCATAGAGACCATATAGGGGATTCCAAACGGTGTTATAATAAAAGTGGAAGCATACAGATCAATGTCTGAAGATGCCCAGAAATCAGTAAAGTATCTCTTGCTGCTGATGAAAGCCCACCTTTGAATATCGATTATTAAGATTTGCAAAAACGAAACTGTAAAGTTACGAAAACTCGTATGATTATGTCAAATCTTATCGTTGAACCGTATTATTAGGTGTTTTTTTTTTCCTCATAGTTATATCAGTTATATCAGTCATAGTTTATGTTTTGTTATTACCTCGGGTGTACACTAGTTTTTGTACATTATATTAAACGAGATTGTACCCTAAGTATTAAGAGTTATTCCTTGATTATACCGATCCTCGAGATCACCGATCTGATATATACACTAGATTTTAAACATTTCATTGTAGAACATATATCAACATCGTGTTTTAGCAAGTCCAAAATGTATGTTTATATTTTCATTTCTTTAAACATTGACGCTAAAATATTATTCCATCATTTCCCCGGCTTAATATACACAAAGACTTTTAATCGGAGACAAAGCCTTAAAACTAATTAAACCACCAGCTTTGGCGCCGAGGGTTAATGAATACACAGGTGGACTCTATAACCCCTCTCGGTGGTCTACAGACGAGATGGAATGAGGTCAATTCAAAATGGGAAATGTCAGAGTAAAATTAACGTTATAAGGTTTAATCTCCTTTGGCATAAGACGGAGAGTTGTTTTTTTTAGTAAAATACCCCAGGTTAGTAAACTACTTGAAGGTTTACAAAGCTAAGGATTAGAGGATAATATTCAAAGCCTACAGGTGAATAATGGATCGTCGTTTTAATTATTTAATGACTCGCTTAGTGTTTGTCATGCCGCTTTATTTCATTTATTTGTGGAACTTCAAAGAGATGTCTGAATTGCTAATTATTTATTTACTCTAAATTAATGGTTTTGTTTGTCTTAATTTGAATGTAGTCGTTTGTAAGATGGCAATATTTTAAGTGCTTGCCATACACCAGAATATTCTATAATAATTTCAGTCAGCTTAATTCTTCTGTGATGATACGATTGGCTTCCACACGCTTAAATTCTTTAGAAATGAGTAGGCTCACAAAGCCTAATAAGTGTCTCTATTCGATTCCAAACTACATAGATAAAAATAGAATGTATTTAAAATTGTATTGGCAAAATATATTTCTAATAACGCTATTGTTAAGTTTATGTTATAATTCAATAAATTTTATGTACAAAAAGTAATTTAATTAAAAACATACCTTATTTTCTAATTTTGTATATTCTATTTTTACGTTTCTACCGTTGTGTTTTGTACATCTAAATAAAATGTAGGCTACTTACGATCTCTATGAAGTCTATAATAGAAGCTTTAGATTCCTTTCATAAAAATTACATTATTACGTGACTTGAATACCTAAATGAGCCTTAAATATTAAGTAACATATTTCAGCTTATTTATTTCTGCTTCAGCCATGTACTTTTTCTTCTAAAATAAGTATAGTAGAGTATATAGATTCTCTATTTCACCAAATTATTTCCATTTTTTTCAATCCTCGAACTGGCAGATTGACGGCCTTAGACTTGAATTCTATTGTATACCAATCTTCATCATTTTCTTTTTGTTTGATGTTGAGGAGTTTATTTTTTTGAAATATGTATTAAAAAAATGTTTCAAATAACGGTAAAACTATGCGTAATTTCACTACATTTCTGGGCCCGTGTTATTAACCATGAGAAAAACAAGCGAGTCTATTAGATTATTATTTCTACGTATAGCTATCTATACAAATAAATAAAATTGGAGTGTCTGTTTGTAATATTAAAATAACCGATTTTTACTAAATGCATATGTATGTATACACGGTACATATACCAAAAATGTATTTTTTACAATTTTCGTCTATCTGTCTGTTTATTCTGGGTATTCTCTGGAACGGCTGAACTGATTTTGACAGGACTTTAACTGATAGGTAGCTGATGATATAGGGAGTAACTTAACTTATTTTAGACTAGTTCCGTCCCGCAGCTTCACCTGCGGTAGGATAATAACTGTGGGTAACACCGCGGAACTCAGCTAGTAGTTAATAAAACAGTAAAACCGCAATACGATTAAGTAGCAAGTGGACCTCATATTTCTGAAATTCCCAATCTCTATTGTTGCAGATCTGCCAAGATTCGTGGGCTCCGGTTCAAACGTCACAGTGGCGGTTGGGCGAGATGCCGCACTCACTTGTAGGGTTGATAATTTGCAGACATTCAAAGTAAGTTTAGATGCAATATGCACAAAGAGTAATAACTTTTATAATTTCTTGTACTATTATTCAGTAGAAAATTACTGTGAGTTCATGGTATCAATTCAATGCAGCGGGATTTGTATAAAAGAATGCCTTTTGCCAGTGGTGTGTAATCTATCATGGATAATACATTACTGAAATTACTGTTGATCCTTCGTTAAAATAAACTACGTACTTGTATCATTAGTAAGTTCATATCTCTTAAATATTTTGAACTGAATTCGGATTTTAACTCATCCGTCTTAAAACTGCAACTTTTTTAATTTCACTTAATTTCATGCAATGTGTTCGTTTTTAAATTTATATTGCAGACCTTAATAAGCGTTCAACAATAAATTCGCATTTCTATTGAATGTTTGAGCCTATAGGCTATGTTTCTCATCCACTGATTGACAATCATCCATGAATAAATACAATATAGTGTAGATATACAGTTCTATTGATAGAGTAAACGGCAACTGAACCTTGTACAAATCACGTTATGGCGTCAGTATCGTACCTTTGTGTCTTGTGAGGTAGAGAATCATACTTTAATCAACAGGATTTACTCCGAAACGTTCCTTACTGGCTATTCTCAGACTCCATTAAATGTAGTGATGGGACGCAATTGTGTAGCACCATGTGTTACTACATAAAAGGATCGTTCCAGTTTCTCGGCACTGTTTTGAATTGAGGAAGCTTTTAGCAAACAATTTGGTTAGAGGAAAATGGTGAAAGAGATATTTATCAATGTAGTTGAGATAATTTATATTGTTACGAACTTGGCAAGGGTATGAGGATAAGGTTTTATTACAAACCTTATTGCTGTAAATAGTGCTAAATAAAATTTTGCTTATTTAGTAGAAATAGATAGATGGGCATTGTATCTTAAATGTCTCATTCTCAGAAAAAAAACAATTATATAACATTGGCTATTACTTGCAGTTTCTTGTTTCAGTTCATTAGTAATTTTTCCATAACATCGTTTACGGGACGAATTTTCGAAAATCCTTTTTTTATATATGGCCTGCCAAAATGACTCTACTCTGCCTGATGGAAAGCATAAGCAGAATCATGGCGGCCTAGTGATGCTTCTGCATCATTGGAACTCCGGTCTCGCACTCACCAACGAAACACGAAAGCACGATCGCTGTCTTTTACGTTGATTTTCTATGCAAGGGTAGTAGCGTCCTGGTCGAGCCAGCCCGTTCGTGCTAAAATCAGCGTGGCTCTACTACCTTTCTGGTATATAAAATAATGAAGTTTGCAGCCCCAATGATTTAGGACCTTCGTCAATAAATCAGTTTATCAGTCAATACCAGTTATTTAAAATAAATCGAAAATATTTTGTCTTTCGGCTCCACTCTCAAAAAGTTTTATTTGTCAGGCCGGACACAGCCCGAGAAATTGTATTGTGCGATATAGGATTAGTAGGTACCCTGAAGTTTGGCAAGATAGTGTTGTAGTAATTCCATTTTTTAAAGTATACTCACGTAGAATGAATCGCAAATGACATCACACAAAATAACGAGTTGCTTACAGGTGGCGTGGCTTCGCGTCGACACTCAAACAATTCTCACCATCGCCGGCCACGTGATTACGAAGAATCACAGAGTTAGTGTGGGCCACGGTGATGGAGCTTGGACGCTTGGCCTTAAAGAGATTGGGTCTTTAGATGGAGGGAGATACATGTGCCAAGTAAACACCGAACCGATGATGAGTCAAACCCATCTGTTACACGTGGTTGGTAAGTAACTATGAATAATGTTACGAGCTGGGTATTGATGACATAAAAGTAGTCGATTGATTACCAAAATTTACACAATATTTATTAATGATAACACTTTTTAACCGACTTCAAAAAAAGGAAGAGATTTCTCAATGCGACCGTATATATTTCTTTGTTTTCTTTTTTTATTTGTGTTCGCGGATAACTTCGTCGTTTATGAACCGATTTTGATGATTCTTTTTTTAATGGAAAGGAGATATCCAGTGGTACCAGAATATTTTTATTACTATATCATTTATTAGGACACTAAGATTTGATGATGGGATCAAAGAGAAATCGAGTCAAACCTTGAAGTCGGTTATATTTTTGTTAAAATTTTACTTGTATAGCAATAATTCACTAAATTTCTCGTTAGTCGCACTAGAAAATCACTTCGATATTAATCCACTGTATCGTGAAACAATACTGAACCGTATGGCTTTTATAGTGCTATCGAAATATCTGGAATGAGCCCTAGTGTTCGATTAACCATTCTGAACCAAAAGAATCTCCTAGAATCAGTTATCCATTACTTGCAGCACCATCTAGAGTTGAAAATATCGGAGTTATTCATCATAATCTCAACAGTCGTGCACTACTTGATACTAGATGGCGCTGGTCCACCGAACCTCGAATCATCTAGATTATACAAAACCCATTTAACTCTAGGGCCTCGTAAATTACTTTGTCAATTCCAAACAATAACCTCGTACTACTGAAGTTCTCAGAAAAGACCCATTTTGTTTTGTTAAATGGTTCATTTAATTATTTTTATTGTTTCTAGATTTTAGAGCTTTTTGAAATGATGATCAGTACTCGGCAGAAATTTTCTTTATTTTAGACAACTTCACATCTACACACTAGTGACTGGATATATTTATTTATGTCTTAGATCGCTTGGTGTTCTTATTTCGATTGTTTTGTATGTATTTTATTATTTTATTGACCAGTATACGTTGAGCTGTGAATGAAAAGACGAGTACAAATATATACTGGGCCTTTCAAAATCTATTTCAAGTTGCGTAAATACAACTTATGTACAAGAAGTAGCGTGCAATTGGAGAGGCCTATGTCCAGCAGTGGACTGCAATAGGCTGATGATGATTATGATATACAACTTCATAGTAAATAAATATTTTTAGAAAGGTTTTTTAATTGACTCTTGATTGATCTGTGATTATTAAATCAATTGTATATTTTTCAACTGGTTCTCTAGAAGATAATAACAAAAAAAAAATCGACAAAATTAGTGTAAAATAGTTTTCATGGAAAATTAAAAGTTGATTAAATAAAAAAAAAACTGAATTTCAAGCTCTAATAAGCTGAACACATACGTATTGACTGACGTGAAGGGTAAATTTAAAAAAAAATAAGCTATGTAACTCAAGAATACCTTCATCCAACACTCGTATCTCCTAACATTGATCCATCCTAAGGCTGCTTGGAAGGGATTATAGTTAGTAATAAAAAAATCCCTTTAGACATTACATCTAAGATGTGAATAGGATACCTCCCTTGTAAACATGAGCAAATATAGAGTTACCTATTCATTTACTATTGCGTAAAGTTACAATATGTAGCAACAAAAGGTAAATTTCATTAATATCGAAATGTTCAAGATCCTAGAGCAAAACAGTAGATAGTAGCCATTAGTAAGCGTTTCCCTCTATCAAAGAATTAGCCCAAATGAGCCTACGCGTAACACTGTTATAACATAGCATATGTGCGTTTGAAGTGACAAACGATTGTTTTGGTGTGTGAGTCTGAAGTGTGTAAGTGTGAAGATTTCTCCCCCTAAAAATTACTGGCAGTTAGTTTTATACACGGAAAAGATACAAAGTTGCTATATCTACTCCCCTCCGGTTCGTGATGGTCTACTAGCTTAAGATCAGTAAAGGATATCTTCTTCGTCGTATTCCTTTAATTTATTTATGAATATGTAAAACAGTTTGGAGTATGGAAGATGGCGATGTTTCTCGCCTGTGCCTCGTAGAGCACGTTAAGCTGTCGATCCCGGTTGTCAAGAACATCTATCAAAATCGTTATTGGGAAGTGCAGTGCCCTGATAATATTCCGACAACTATTTCCTTTCGTTCACCCCCAGAGTTGTGGAGGTCAAATGCCAGTCGTTCTGTGTAAAAATAGATATTCAGGTACAACCGGTTGAACTTGAATGTTGATGTTGATAATGATTTATGAATACGCTAAGATTAATATTTTTTACCAGTCCCACCAGACATCGACGATGACGTCAGCAGTAGTGAAGTGTTAGTTAACGAAGGCGACAACGCTGCTCTGCGATGTGTGGCGTCAGGCACGCCTCTACCCAACATAGCTTGGAGAAGAGAAGACTCCAGACATTTTAAGATTGACAATCAGACCTTAGGTAACTATTATTGATACTTTATATTAAACTTTCATTAACACATTTCATACCACAAGCCAAACAGAGATAAATTTCTAGAAACAAAAAATAAAATTCTTATTACAATAGCTCAGTTATAGTTCGGAAAATATGTTAGTTAGGAAACAGAAAACTGTCATAGTATGCACTCGGTGAGTACAACAACGAATACAAAACTTGGAGCACGCTTTTGTAAATTGAATATAAGCTATCCTATTTGCATTCTAGAGCGTTACAAACTTGTTACAAAATTTGTACCGGGTATCACTTAGCTTTTCGGAACGAATACTTTATTCGGTTCAATATTAGTTTGCTGTTTTTCTTAGCAAAACTTCCTTATTGATTATCCTGCTAAAATAAGTACGAATTAAAATGTATTCATTGGTTCCTTTGAGGCTGATGTTTACGGAAAATATACATAAACTCGGCATAATTTACCTTGAAAATATTTTTTTAAATGCTACAAGACAAAAATAATATTTTTCAATCATCGCTTTGCCTTTGACTATCGAAGTGAAGAAAGAGCCAGATGGATAAAATGTTTACGCTTTGGCATCAAAAGTGACGCAATATTATCGTATATACACAAATTTAGCATGGCGTAGGCTTTAGTGGTGAGGCAATAAATTTAGTACCTCACCACTAACGCGCCATTTCACAATAGGATAAATTCGGTGATTTAAAACAATTTTTCATATGCAGCAATCGATTCTAATCACACAGTTTTAATTTTGGCAATAATTTTAATAATGTCCAAAAATTTTACCTGATTATTATTTTAACAGTTTCAAAATGGAGCGGCCCTTGGTTGAATCTGACAAACGTAGAACGTGTCCTGTCTGGGGCCTACCTGTGTATCGCAACCAATGGAGTGCCACCCTCAGTAAGCAAGCGGATCCAGATTAATGTGATATGTGAGTCGACTCTTAAATAAATTACCTCCCTTATAATGACCATAATTGTAAATTTCGCTGCCGGAACATAACACCACTGTCGGGTGATGGATTATCATAATTTTGAGGGAGTAACTCCCTGAAGCGGTTGACATATTTAGACATGAACCCGAATATTTTATAACTTTGACTTGTGGGTGTATTATTTTTGATAACTTCAAATTAAATAAACTTAATATTGATAGAAAGATATATTCAAACGATGTCAATGTTGCTGTATTATAAATTGATTTAAATAACATAAATATTTCTATAAAATTAGTTTTTAACGATTTTTTCGATTTCATCAGTTTCTATTGCTGATTTAAAGCTGTAAAGTCGATGCACTTACCTAATCAGATCTCCATACACCTCCCGAAGGTTAGCTGGTAGAAAATGCGCTGGCATTAAGTCCACCTATGTACACAAGTGCTTGAAATTATTATATACAATTAAAATATAGGAATGATTCAGAGATAGGCGTTCAAAAGTTTTCTCTCTCCTTTGAATTTGAATATACTTAGTTTGACTAAATTTGTCAAAAGATATGAATCTGTTTATGAAGAAATATCTATATCTATGTTTATTCAAATATTCGACGAATAAGTTTTTAAAGGATCACATTAATTGCCTAAACAGGAGATATAACCAATCTTTATACTTCTATCTTGTATTATTCCAATACATTTTCTTATCAATATGATCTTAATTGGAGAATAAGAGATAAACGGGATCCTCAGAAAATCCAATAAATGATTCAGTACATCGTTCATCGTTTGTATTACATTTTAGGAAACACGATAAACATAATATGTATTTATATAAATAGCAATATTACGAGAGTATGAGTATTCTGTGAGAGTAATTGAGTTTTCCTCGTTCTTTTTTGTACTAAAACTAAGATTAAAATATATGTGCAACTATCTGAATCCCTCGGTGTTACCCGCGTTCGTTGTCGTGCCGCGGGTAACGCCTTGGGACGAAGTTAGTCATAAAAGTAGCCGAGGTTACTCCTTAGATCATCAGCAATCTGCCAGTGAAAGTCCCGTCAAAATCGGTCCAGCCGTTTCAGAGATTACCCGAAACCAACATATAGACAGACAGACACACCGACAGACAGACAAGTTTTTTTAAAAATGTTACATGTTTTATGGCACATGTACCGTGTATACATACATATGCATTTCTTCAAAAAGCGATTCTTTCCCGTTTTTTAAACATTCTTCATTAGTGCTCCGCACGTACTGGTCTTAGCATGATGATAGCTTTAATTAGATAAGCTTTAAATATTTGTATATAAATAAATAAATACCTATAGAATAGATACCACTTTAAGTTACATCTGAAAATATTTCTCTTCAATTCTTGTTTATTTTATTTTAAACGATATATAAGTTGTATCATTTAGATCTTTCATATCTTGAATACTGTACGAGTTATTAGTGTTCGACAAACGTTTATATGATATTTTATAATAAATATTTTGGGCATGTATTTAAATAAAAGGTATCTTCAACCGACTATCAATATCTATATTGAACTCGTGTTTACTGAAGTATTAACAGTATTTCTTTAATAACGACAGCAATATCAGTTTCTTAAATTTAAGTTCAACCTAAAGGATATTACTCATATCTCTTTTGTAAGAGAAAGTTATTAAAGCTTAAGAAAACGGTACCAAAACTAATCGGTTACGCCAGGATAAAAAGTAAAGGCATTTTTCCATCTTACTGACTCATATTTATTTTTACGTTCGAAGCCAACGTTTATAGTTTTATTTAATAACCTTTTATGAAGCCCGAGGTTATAGCTCTCGATGATTTAAGAAATGTAGAGAATATAAGTAAAAACAGATATATGTACTACATATTTTCTTATAACTTGAATTAATAAGCGTTTGTTCGACATTAAATAAAAGTAGCGAACAGAAAAGTAAAACGGCAATTCTGAGAAATGAACCACTCTTCAAACTAACAGGAAAATACGACTAATATCTTTAAACACTTTTTTCATTTACACACAGTTTTCTCTGAATAGTTTTTTTTTGTTTCTTAGTGAGTACCTACTGAGTTTTAAAAAACAAAAACGAGGCTATATATTTCATTCATGTTCACAGAACAGACTACACTAAAAATATCCAAAAAAAATTTTAAGTTTTGGTATCAGTATTAACATTACTTCTGCAGAATCTTCATAAAAAATTAAAAACTTCAAACTAGGTTCCAAAACATATTTATAGATGGCGCTCTCTTAATAAGAACTGTCAACGCATTCCACAAACTTACAGCTGCAAAGAAAAACGAATACTAACATTTTGTTTTCAAATACAGTTTCCCCGTCAGTATGGGCAGGCAGGGTAGCTATCCGAGCGCCGTCGGGTGGGTCAATCACACTGCAGTGCACAGCCGAAGCATATCCAGTACCTCAATTCTATTGGATGTTAAACGGTGAACAGAGGATAGAGAATGGTAAGTCTAATAAAAAATATTATTTAATGCTTTCGAAAATTTTCCGTTCATTTATGAAGCATACTTTTTGGATCGATGCCTCTAAGTTGTGCTGTGTGTGTTAAAATAAATCTTTTATTTTTATTTTTTCTATGACTCGTTCAACATTTTTTATCTCTAGAATAATTTATGTGTATGATGTGTAGCATATAATTTATTGCTATTGATTAATGGCTATTTTATTATTTGAAAGTAAAATATTTTATGAAAATTAAGACCATTTCTAATTAAGTTAAATAAATAAATATTTCGGACATTTAACACATAACGCCATCTAGTACCAAACTAAGCAGAGCTTGTATTATGGGTACTAGACAACTGATATTAATACTTATATACTTTTTTTTTGTAAATACATTCATATTAAAGATTACATATTAAGTTCTTTTTAAAGATAATATTTACATCTCACAGACAGACACACAGACATATAGAGATACAGACATATTAAGTCTGGGTGTTCATTGTGTCTGTTACATGAATTTTGTAGGCCCCCGCGACACAAGATGTATATTTCTAATAATATATATAGTGGTCTTACTTTTCACCGAGACTACCGTCGCACACGGCCGGGTAAAACCTATGTACTTTTTTCTCTCATTCTAAGATTTTAGATACTTTCAAAACCAATTACGAAACCTATCGTCGTGCAAAACATATTTTGTACATTTTAAATAGTTAATGCGTTTGTATATGTTAAAATTATAGCTTGATAGTGATACATCAAATGAAACTAGTTATTTCTATCTGTTGGCGGTGTTGTGCACTGATGTACTAATCAATCACTTTCTATATAATATCATATGTTCGATGAAAGCTCCGTCTCCTGTAGCTTGTGAACGAATGTGTGAATACATTAAACTCCTCGGTAAGCCATTGCTGAAGTAACTTGTTTTATTTGTTATAAATTAACTCTAATAGTATAGTTTGCCTAACTCACTTTTATTTCATAATTTGTTTTAAAATCCAATATTATATTTTATTATTTCTTTCTAAATAAGAACTATAAACAATTAAAACTTGTAATCGATTTTGTTTTAGTTCATAATATTTTTTAAACTGGTATTGTTTCAAACTTCAAAGTTTACGCTGCAAATGGAGCCATCTATTTAATGTGTTTTTGAAGTTATTATTTTAATGTTCAAATAAGGCGATCCAAGTTATACGCATATTTATTTCTCAGTTTTAAAATGAGATTACAAAATACGTGTTCTTGACTATATAAAATTGATCAAAAAGTAGTGCTTTCCTTACAGCAAACTTTCTTAACAATAAATTTAACATTAAAAGTCTTGAAAGCCTCACATCCTAATAAGAAAGGAACAAAATGATCACTCAGTGTAATATAATGGGTATTTTCAAGAAAAGCAGCACTATAAAAGGCTGTACGCAAAGAAATTTCTTCAACATTCAATTACTCTCACTTGAGACTTCAAAGCTTAACAAAGCCATTCCATTTTCCAAGTAATGTAGTTCCACAAAGAAAAAGCACAAAATTTGAAACAAACAAACGAAATAATATGCTTCTAGGCTGACGACAGCCGGCTAAGTAATCTTACAAAGCGTTAAATTTTGTTGTTAAACTTTTTAATTACAATTATTATTTTGGATCCAGTCTATTACTCTTTGACGTATCAGTTAATGAGTGCTCTGAAGCTTGCAAAGTTTCTTACTTAAGAGTAATAACTCAAAATGAAATTATTTCATAAAGAAAACTTTCCTTTATTCTGAATATTTACATCACAGTATTAAATGGATCATGATATTTAGTTTCACATCAGTAGTTCATAAGTAATATCTCGTATATGTAAATGAGATACAATGACCCGAGTTAAACACATTCACAAGATAAATATTTACTCGAATATGAAGTTCCATTGAGTGTGTGTGAGTGACTATGTTTACGGTACAGAACTTTTCAGCTGAGGACTTAGTAGAGGGTTTTCAAACATCACTCTCTCAATCATCTCAGGCTCAGGGTATTACGAAATGAGTTGCCTGAGGTTCTCACTTATTGTCTGATTAAGGCTTGCTTTTCTGATAGCATTAAAACGCAATCAGATCGCTACGTAGTGGTACGGCAGATTAGAGGAGCGAAGAATTTTATAAGAAAAGAAGCTCTGACAAAAATCAATACTTCATCATTAGCAACAGCTTTTAACATTCCACGGCTGGACATAAGCCTGTTCTCCCGAAGGAGATTTTGCTTCGTCCTTTTAGATAATCTACATACAGATACTTGTACCTACCTATTATAAACCATGCAATATCTTCAATATCTATTTACCTTACAATATGGTTCGTGTACGCTTCAAAACCTTGAGTTTTTTTTCCGATTGGGCTTGAATTTTACACGATTTAACTACAATATACCAGAGCAAGGCGTTGCAGAGTACAGCTACTTCTATGTATTCTTTTTCATTTCAATATTTTTTTAAATATATAAATATAAAATCAAGCAATATCATTGTCAGATTTTAGAAAAGAATTAAGGATTGGAATCACAACACTGCACGATACAATTTATAAACAATAAAACACCTATATCTGTTCGTCTCAAATAAGAAACCTCATAAAAACCGCTAGGGATTCAAAGTTTATGAGCTACAGAAGTTACGCTCAATGACAAGCATGTAAATATTATTTTATTCAATTTATAAAGTTATGTTTTACTCGAACTTACTAAACATAAATAAAAAATACCCAACACCGCAAAGTTGAGTTAGTTGTTTTGAGTGGATAAAAACAACAATCAGACGACGCCAGAATACTAAAAACCACCGGTCGCAAACATTGGCCACAAAACATAAATAAGTAACTTCAAGCTTGTTCCCAAATATACAAATTTACAACAAAAAATAAACTTTTGTTACGTAAACTCTGTTTAAATTAATAAAAAGGAGCAAAGCCTAGAAATTAAAGGAACATTTTTACATAAGTAATTATTAAAGTGTTCTGGAATTGACATGTACTTCAATTTTTACGTGAACGAAATAGTAAAAGACCAGTAAAGAAAAGCCGTGCTTTTATGCTGTGTGTAATTAAGTTTAAAGTATATACTTGATCAACATACTGTTAAAAATAGTACATGCGATAATTTAGCATCAGAGTATTTGAACATTTATTTGAAGCTCATTCCTTAGTACAAAACACAAATTTCAATGTAGAACTTCCAGATAGTTTATTTCAGCAGAAAGTTATTTAAACCTGCAAAGTTCTATACGTATTATATCGAGCTGTACATATAAATGAGTTCGTGTGATGTGTGTGATGAAATACAGTGTTTCTAAATAGAGAAATTACGAGTACAAGATTAGCCACAACGAGTTTATAGAACTTGAGTGTTAAGGAGATCCGAATAATTTGCATGACAAATTCTAGTTTATAATATAATATATTACCTTCATGCCATAATGCTTAATGATTTTCACATGTTGGATGAGAAACTACGAAAAACATATGTTTCAGGGAATGCTATTTCATGTTGTAATATTTTATTAGCAATAATAGCGTCTGTAAATATTATTCTATTGTCACAGCACACATAACATTGCGAGGTGAAGCTAATAAAAAAATGTTATTATAAGACTGTTTTTGTTGTCAGGTACAAAACACCGTTTAAGCATGACAACGCGAGGATATCGCCACACATTGAACTTGATAGTAACAGACATGTCAATAGAAGACGCGGGGGCATATCGCTGCCACGTCGAGAACACGCAGGGGAGAGCACAGGCTGAATTGTTTTTACATTGTAAGCAGTCACATGTAACAAAAATATTTTTTTTTAAATTCCAGAGTAGTCAAGTTCTGTTTGAATCCGTCTAAAGATTGACCATCAATGAAATATCAAAGTTTCTAACAAAAAGTTTAACTGTTTGAAATATCTATTCTATTAATGTAATTTTGATTTACCTTATCCCAATTTTTTGGGAGTTGATGCAATGCATAACATTGAAAAAAAAACTGAGGTGACCGACTATTTAAAGGACATTGATATATAGTATGTTGGGTATGTGATCGTTTTTAGGTGGAACAAAGGAAGAAGGTAAACAAGGGTATATAAAGACTGAAATGGGCAATTAGAACTGATATTACTGATGTATGGCAAAACCACTATGACAAAACCCTTTTACAAATACAGTAATTTCAAATTAGCTTTGAAAATTTTAAACTTAGTATAATGGGTTTTTACAATACAATTATTTTCTAATAGTGCTTACAACGACAACAACGACAACTACAACTACAACAACAACAACGACAACTAGTACAACAACAACCCCAGCTCCATCAACAACAACTTTATTACCATGTAAGTATGGGTAAATATTTTTTTTACAATCGCAATTTTCCAATCGGATATGTTTGTCTTTAAGTGATTATATTGAAGTGTTTTTGGAGATTAGTCTTTATAAACATTAAATGTAAATCTCTTGGCCTTTTCATGACAAAATGAAAATTTCCTTTCTCAAGGTTTTTTGGTCACAAAATTCCCTGTAGTTTTTTTTTTATGGAATAGGCAAATGAGCCACGGACACCCGCAACATCGTCACAAGTGCGTTGCCAGCCTTTGGGGGATGGGGAGTGGGATGTCGGGAGGGGTTGGAGTAAATGGGCCTCCGGTATCTCACTCACTCGGTGAAACACAGCTCAGGCACTGTTTCACACGGGTTTTCTGTGAGGCCGTGGTTTTAGTGATGTTATACAATATATTATATATAATATGTTCTATAATAATAATAAACTGTTAGTAAAACATAACTGGGAAGACTGAGTTATGAAATGTCAGTTTGATCATGGTATTATAAATTATATTCAGTAAATAACAAAACAAATAACTAAATAACACGAATATAATGTAAACATAAGTGTCATAAAGAATTTTCAGAATAAGTCCACAATTGACGGAGTAAGCAGTGAAGGTACTTAAAAAAAAACACAAAGCAGTCATGAGGAGTGCCGACAGAAGTGAAAACTCAAAACTATAAACAAACAGTTGTTAAAGCTCATCTGAAATGAACCTCTTTGCATTGCATTGAAAAGAATTAAAAAAAAATCTTTTTGTGATGTTATAAAAAAATAGCTTAATGGCATAAACATATTACCAGTCATGTCATATTAGACAGTCGAGCCATCAGCTGTGACCACCGTACTCGCGTAAGCGCCTCTTACGATCAGATCACGTGTCTAGTCGCGGATTTGGATGAAACTTTACAGTAATACAGCTTATACATCAGAATAACACAAAGGCTACTATTTCCCGCGATAACCGATATATACGCGGGCGGAGCCGCGGGCAACAACTAGTGAGCGATAAATAATAAAACATAGAGGCTTTAGATAATATTTCTGTAACCAATTAATTTTAAATACCTACTCATTTGAAACCCGCTAAAATAGATACCTAATCAAAACTAACGAAATTGCAAACAACGATCTAAAGGTTAATGTATATAGTAAAATTGAGTCTATTTATTCGTAATTGTAAGCACTTTAGAATCATTAAGAGTGAGCCAAAAATATCTGATGAATTTGTTTTGTAATCTCTTGATCTCTCGATCTCTCTTGAGACTATTATAGACAAGGATTTGGTTGGATAATATTTTGGGTATTTATTAATTAATTATAGTATCTAAAACTCTCAATCTTGATTTTGTTCATTTATTAACCTCACGGTATATTATATTATAAATTAGTAAGTCTGATCAATATTGGCAACATTATTTAATAGGAACAACAAAAAAAGGTGCCTCGTAGTTACAGGACAGTAACCAATATTGAACCGGCGCATAAATTGTTTCTACCAAATTTGTATACGTATTTCTCCCAAAACGACACAATTTTTTAATACTAGCAACAGAAAAGAAGCGCTTGCAGCTTACCTATTTTAGTGCTAGTGTTGTTCTTTGTGTGGTAGAAATACAAAAGTGGTCAAATTTAAGCACCGTTTCAATTGTTTCAATTGGTTACATCCCACCCTCCCCTAAATTCACCTTTTTCGTTCGAAGTCCCCTGGGATGCCAGCTTTAAAAGAAATCGCTGGTACTAGCCTCGTACTCCTAACTAACTTTCACATTTTTACAATAATTTTTAATAAGATAATGCAATCAAATAGAGATAAATAAAAATTCATCGGAGACTATTTCTGGCTCTAAAAAAAGTCTGTCAATTTACTCCTTTTAAAAAACTTGAGATAATAATTTGGTCATCTCATGCCCTGATCATCATAAAATGGCCCACAAATTTTATTTACCATTGATATTATTCTATCTGCAATGACTATCGTTTATTCAATCTCCTTTGTGACACACAAAGTTTGTTGTTTACACACACATTACACAAAATGTTTCGAAAGCTTTCTGTAAATCACAGACGAGTATATGGTAGTCGCACTGTGTGTATTTACGTCCGTTAATTATATCTGGAAATTTAAATCGATACTGAACAATATTTAGTATGGGAGCTTTTGTTTGATACCATGTTTCCTTTGTAGATGATCCGGAGAGACATTTGGAGCAATTACATCGCGGAGTTCTAGAAGATCCTGGACTTGATAACCCTTACATTGTGCTCAGCCAACACCAAATGCAGAATTTAGGTAAATACCATATGTACATTACTATTTAATAATGTTTTCAAACTTATTTAGGAAAGGATACATAGGTAGTCTGAATGAATATAGTAGTTCTACAAAAAAATATAGGATAAAAGTTTAAAAACAGTTATTTAATGTACTCCAAGAACTAAATTTCAAATATCTCTTACTTCGTAATAATAAGAATAAACACAAGCGAAGGTTTCGATTGAAGTTACACTATCGAAAATTAATTCAATTGTATTTGTAGGATAGCATCAAACATCATCATAAGTAAATATCTTTTGTGAGAAGGTTGCCTGATGTGCCGCCATCTTAGTGTGGGTGTACGCAAATTGGCTAACACTTATTATAAGCCAGCGTTTTAATGAAATCTTCTAAAGTATTTCTCGATTTCTAAATATGAATATTATGATTTTTTTTTAAATTAGATCTTTTTAAATAGTGTGGATCAGCTTGAAATAATGCCAACAGATAGACATTAAAATTAAACGTATTTGTTATTTTAAATAGACATCTAAATATTTTCGCAACGCAGTTTAGCTGTCTTTTTCAATATTTTTCGTACTTGACACTCGCTATATTTTCAAAGTGAACAGTTATTAATTTGAAAATAAACAAGTTTATAATGTTAGGTATACTTTGTAAACTAAGTTTTTCATTTCGCTTTGATGATGTGGAACTTTTTACTTAGTTTAAAAGCTAAGTTGAGTGACAGCAAAAATTCGTTGGAAGTTTTGTTACACGATAAATTTATTTTCTATTTCGGAATTTTTTGGTGGCAACATGAATATTTAATCATTTAACATGTGTTAGACAGCAGTTTAGTTAGCGTGTCTATATACGCGTAAAAAAGTTCTCAATTTTATTTTACAGTTAAAACCTATTACAGCTCATTTTCCCTCATTAAGCAAATTACTTATGTTTTATTTAACGTGTATACATTCTCATATCAAGTTTCTTACTGTACGGTGCTAATCAAATAGCCTTTAGAGAAACAATAGAGGAATAAATATAGCCACATTAAGCACTTAAAGAAAAAAGTGAGCCATCACGGGACGCCTGGCAGATAGGAAGCATCGAAATTTATATATCTAAAATGACTGTTTACAATATTTAATATTCATTTTTAATAAATTACAAATAAAAAAAACTAAATTCTTAAATTTATTTCTCGTCGCAACTGACTTCGGTAAGGCGAAGAGGAGAAGCGTCGCCACGGCAATTCTCGCCACGCCAAAAATCAGGCCTACCCGCACTAATAGATGCTTCAGATCAAAAGATGCTCTGCAGTTTCTGTTGCATAGAGTGATCAGCTGGGAGATACATCCTGCTTTTCTATATGTTTTCATAACTCGGCTTAAACGTAAATTTCAATGGTTAGGACAATTGTTATGACGACATGGCAATAAAAAATCAAACATACTAAGACATAGAAAAAAACACAAAGCAGTCATGAGGACTGCCGACAGAAGTGAAAACTCAAAGCTATTAAAGAGAGAGAGAGAGAGAACTATTAAACTCAAAAAGAGGTAAAATAAGCCAAGCGTGATGTTATAAAAATAATGCAACACAGTATAAACATATTACCAGTCATGTCATATTAGACAGTCGAGCCATCAGCTGTCACCATGCTCACTCGCGCAAGCGTCCTGCTCCGCGCGAGTTTAACATTTTACCCATCCCAAAATAAATTTTGTTAAAGTGTTGTTGTATGTCACTAAAAAAGTTTTCACTTCAAAAGTACAATCACTGAAAACATTTTTTCCCACAGAAATGGTGACGACAATGTGACCGGAGGCCGGAGGACGAGGTCCCTGGAGTGATGGGTGGCCACCACTACACGATATCGCGTCCACCGTACATCTACACCAGTGGACTCTGTTAACCTCCATTATAGTGCTTCTAGCGTGACCTAAAACTGTGCTACACTGAAAAATAAAGGTTGTAAACATGGCTTTGAAATACACTACATTTAACATGTTCCACATCAAGTTAAACAACTTGTTGAACAGTTTCTAAACTTCAAAATTGTTTACCTTATAAGGAACCGTTCTACAACAAATAGTTGTGAACTATAGTTGTAATATCTAACTATACAACGACTGTTGATCACTATTCTGTAATGTATATATGTATTTTAGGATTAAATAGTTAGTTCGCTGTAAATAATTTTGCATAAGGATAGTCATATCATAGGAGGCGATATAAATAAATTGTTAGTTAAGTCAGTAATATAGTCGTAAGGCCGAATGTAGATAACAAATCTTTGTGAAAATCATAATAGCATATTCTAAATATAATCAAAAACAAATGTGTCTCGGGTTTTATTTTTAAAGTTACAGGTATTTCAATGATAATGTAATTAGGACTTTCTAACTGAGTACTACTCGCTAATATTCCAGGATGACTAGTAGATAAAGCAAAGGCCGTCCTCCGACGTTGAGTATGTAAGTTAGGTCTTCTCTACAACTAGAATAACAATTACAGTGCACAAAACTGCGTGTATTGCGTACACTTTATCTTATTGTATAGTACATACAAATTCACATAAAAAACAACTTGGTAGAACATATTATTGTTTCGATTTATTACAGACCTCTCCTCAGTGATTTTAAATCTAATATTTAACATGCTTTGTTTACTTTTTCTATAAGTTATTTTAGTAGATCGCTATCAACAATCCTTTAAATATATTTTAATTTATACCAAAGGTTGTTCATTAATATTCAGAGGGCTTCAATGATCTCAAAATTAATTTTGCAAAAGGCGAACAGCGGCAGGTAACTTTGACAGGCGAAGTGGAAATCAATATTATAGTAACTGGTACAACAAATAGAACAGTTTGAAGGGCCAATTGGATTTACTAATATAATATTATGTTAGGTTTCGGGTTAATCAGGGATTCAGGTATAGCGTGAATACATTTAAGGTAATGGTTGGAAATTGTTGCTATGGAAATATACATTACCTACCCATTTTTATTCAAACTTTCACGTTATTTATGAAATGCATAAATAGTTTTGTTTTCGCCGTAGCTCCTAGGCTACTGAACAGTTAATAATCAATGAAGGTGTCAATAGATTCGTAATAATGACCCGGGGTACAAAGAAAATATATATATAACCTTCATCAAAAGCTTTTAGTTTTCAGAATATAGTTTTTTTATTTTTTTTCTTATTATTGTTATTTTTAAGGTACATGCGTAACATATGTATAAACTAATGATATTCCAGTATCCCGGATTTATATCTTAGACCGTTTCTTTTTAATAAAATTTTTTGTTTCATAATGAAAAGTACGAATTGGAAAAAAATGCTGTCAATTAAAGTCAATTTTTAATCTTTGTTTTGAAACATTATAACTCAACGTAGTTTACATAACATGACATACAGGTTCACATATCTACAGTACCTACTTACACAAAAGAATCAACGCCATCAATGTATATGAATGGATAAATGTATCACTTAATACAGTTAATACCCATGGGGTCTATGCTATGTGAACCATTTATCATCAAATACAATACTGTGTTAAAACTTCGCGACTTTTACAGATCATTTTTATTTTAGAACAGGACTAATATCACTGTGTCGCTCAATTTCTTACAGGCCATGGTAACTTTGAGAGCAAACTACACTCATTTAAATTAATCGATTCACCATTGTGTCAATGCTCAACACCTGATAGAAGCTGTGAACAGTCGGCTCATTATATTCTCTGGGAGTGTAGTCTTTGGTACAATGAACGTAACACAATGCTAAATAGCTTACAAATGACATCTGGGGCGGTATACTATGAGGATCTTGTGTCAACTGCGGTGAATTTCCGTGCGTTTAGGCGATTCTGCCATACATACTATAGTAATCAAATATAGGTCACTTAGGACCCATAATATTTTATCCGTGGTGCTACCTGGTTTAAAAAAAGGTGTCTGCCTATTTTGACTTCATTTTGTCTCCCGCTTTGCTAAGGAGGGAAGTGGACTTATCATATTTCCAACTCCTCCTGTTTTTCTTCTGATTAATTTCGTTGCGGGTTCCAAGACAGTTAATTTTTTTTTCCTGGGACTTCCCGAGTGTCATAACTCGGTGTGTTCGTGGGTCACTGCTGTTGATCCTGGTGTACAGGAGTTACAGTGGTGGGCGTGTGGGTGGGATTAGTCCCATGAAAAAAGGACTAATAAGAAGAGTTAGTCTACCCGCGACCACCGTGACCGGTGTAACTCGTTTGAAACATCGGGAAATAGAAGGTATCATAACCTTTTAAATATAAAAGAAAAATCTCATATTTGTGTCAATAAATAAACAATTTTTATTATTTTAATATAGTCCCGCCACTTAAAAGAAAATCAAACACATTCCTGTCTTTTTTAATTAAACTTTCTTACGAAACATTGCCAAAGTCATTAATATTTTTGTCTTCAGTTTTGATGTCATCGTTTAATATTTCAAAGCATGATTTGGCACCTTGCATAATGAACGATCCGGAACCCTTCCAAGTTCAGAAAAATATTCAACATTTCCTTGTCTTGAGGAAATTACGTTCAACAGTTGCTATACATCCATTTATCATAGGAAACCTTGAGGATATTAAAATATTTGTTTCGCCAGAATTAGAAATAAAAGAGTGCTTATAAGCGTACACATGCCGTTATAATGTAATTGTAAATTTATAACTTAATTGTAAAATGATAATTGTATTGACAATTTCTGTTGTAAAATATAAATTTTGGAACTGTAACATCTTTTATTTATTTTTACTAAGGTACCTTTTTAACCAAGTTCAAAAAAGGAGGAAGTTCTAAATTTGACCGTAAAAATATTTTTTGTATGTGTTCGCTGATAACTTGTCGTTTTATGTGGTACCATCATAAAGACACTAAGATCTGATTATGGCATCTAAGAGAAATCGAAGGGAACTAATTTGGTTGTTCTTGAAGTCGGTTTTTTTTGTTATTAAGGTTTAAATAGCAAACGCACAAGTGGGTCTTCTAATGGTAAGTGATAACCGTCGCCCATGGCCAGCTCAAACTCGCGAGACTCAAAATCAGTTTTAAGAAGTTTTCTATTTATCTCTAATGTCATAGTTATAAGTGACTTAACCGATGCGGGTGTGGTTTTCTCTTATACATATACTTCACTTAACATTTAGTGTTTCTTTTATTTGAAGCGGTTGAAGTTATTTCATTATTAAAAAATCACTACAATAACCAACACATCACAGTCCGCTTTAATTTACCCAGAAAAGCTAATAAAAGTTAATCAATCAGCTGTCAGCATGTATAGTGAAATTGATACACATTCCTGACAGACAAATTAATGTTATGTAGGCAGCTAACTGACACGAGATTTAAGGTCGGACTGGATGTTTGTTGGTGAATTGCCAAACATTAGTTACGTGTTTATAACCTTAGTTAATATTTCGGTCTTTGTAATAGTGTAATATATAAAAAAAAACTAAAATATTTGAAAAGTGACGGTGATAAAACTAGTAGTTACTGCTAAGATATCTCGGAATTAGAAGCTTTAATTTAATCATAATCTTATTCTCTACGTAACTTACGTAGCTTTATTAAAAAATAATCTGTAACGGTTCTGTGGTAATTTTAACTTTAAACTTACTGATTTAAAGTTGAAAATAACTCAAAATAGCTGTTTATATGCAAAAGGCTGTAAGTTTGCTACTAAAATGTATCATTTTATATTTTTTAATCTCTAGAGCCAAAGAACAGATGGACAACTGATTGGCAACAGTAGTAAAACAAAAGTGAGATACCGTTCTCTATTGTCTTACCTTCTCTCCTCCCCAATTAAGGAGAAGAAATAGGGCCTCTGGAAACCTCACTTTTGCAACTTATTGCCATCACTCAAGTCTACATGGGCTACACCCCATTTGTACATGGTTTTCTCGCGGTAAATACTGTTTTAACTTAGTACAGGCTCACTCTAATTTATTATGAGTTAGGTATCCTAGGTATTAAAATAAATCTGATCAAATACAAAAGCGGTCTTAATGCCAAGGGGCATTCTGTACCAGTCAATCTTCGACATATCGAAGACGTTGGAGAAATATAATACTTATGAAAGTTTATGACACTATTGGAGGACAACCCGTTTCTAGTAGAGAGATTTCTTCGGAGTTTTATTAGTATTTAGGTGCAACGTAGATCTTAAAACACATTTTCTATATTAAGACGCACTAAATTCTAATTACTCTTCCTTACATTTAAAAAAGACCATTACCAATGGTCATTACACAAAGATAAATTACAGACTTAGAAAGGGCGAACATTGATTTATAAAAACGGTAAAAATAGTACAGATAACTTTATACCCAACCTTGATAAACAACAGATGAAATTTCATATAATTTTCTACTCAAATAAGTAAACGTTTAATCACGAAGCGAACCGTATCTCTATTTAGCATACTCATGAGTCGTAAAAAGAAATTATACAGTAATAATGGAAACTAAAACGTTGACTTTAATAGCCATTATTCTACTTAAATGTACACATAATATTAAAGGTACGTTGAAAAAATCTCCTTTTTGAGTACAACAAAAACCTTTTTTATAAATCACTGAAATGTTTTTTCCCAACAAATAAAACGTATGTTTACTTCATCGGCTCAGTGAAAGCTAAACCACTGAAAAGCCGTAACACAAACATGGCTGCCGAACAAATAGAACCACCACACGTGTAACGTAATAATGTTGAATTAATTGTTCATTTACTTTATTTACCGACTGTTCGGGAATTGGATGGTCTACCACGTTTGTTTAAGAATTTCCGTTTGTACTTTTGTGTTCGACAAATAACATTATCCGATTCATACATTGTAGTAATAATGTAAAAAATACCTTGACGTTAAAGAAATAAAGTATAAAATAGAAAGATGTGAAAAAAGTGAAAGTGATTATTATTGTCGTGTCAGGACCTGATATCGCCAAGACTACTTTTCGTACATTACTATAATCTATCATACGCTTTCACCTGTATCTCCGAAGGTATAATAGGAAAACCACATTTATTACATATTTTCCCTACCTTTTACTTAAACATACTATACAAACATGTACAAACTACGATGACTGTGTACTTTCCGGGCACGGTTGCTTCGGGAAGTACCTGCACTCGATCGCCAGGAGGGAACTAAGTACAGCAGTTTTACTGCAGTCGCAATCTTCTGCAAAGACGTAATTTCGCAAGAGGAGGCGGTGGAGATGGCCCTGGAGGATGATAACCACTCGAACCCTATTCGCCGCCGGGAACCGGGAAGCGGAGGCGCGCAAATCAGCGCCTCGTGCCGCCCTGAGTGTGGACGCCGATGGTCTGGGCAGGTTTACCCCTCCATCTGCTCTATTGGCCACCCGCGTGGAGGCGACGTACGCGTGTGCTGTACGTCCCCTAAATTGAGATTTTAATAGCAGACGTCGTCCGCTTCAGTAGTCAGGCGCTGGGAGGGGCCTCGAGGTCTTAATACCAGCAGTTCCCGGATCCCACCGATCTCAGGCGCAGAGTGGCACACCGTGCGGTTTTAGTCGGTTCGATTCCGACACACCGCCCCGCCGCAAACCCGGGGGTGATGGCCCGAGGGGGCCCGACGGTAAGCACGTAAAAAAATTTAAAAAAAGTGGTTTAAACGCCACGCCGCTTTCCACTACGCCGCACTGAGGTATTCAAACATCAAAGACAAGAAAGCCCCTATTGATAGTTATAGAATAATAAAATATGAAGAGGTCGATGAACGAAAATAATGAAGCAAAAACAGTTATTTGATGACTAGCCGTTTCTCGTATTGGGAGCAATGTATTTCCGTTATTCATCTCGATTACATGAATTTCCTTTTCCACTTACTTTATTATACGGGTAAGTGAGAAAAATATTCCTCTTATATCTAATGACATTATCATGTAATAATATAATTGCTATTTTTATGATGATTTATGAAGTATGCCAACATTATTTGTAGAGTAAGGATCTCGAAAGAGTTTTACGATGAGTTTGTGCTTTCTTTTGGTGTGTGTTCCTTCTTTGATAATTAACTGCCCTCAGTGGCGCAGTGGAAGCGTATGCGACTGCTGTACTTGAGGTCTCGGGTTAGATTTCCGGGTTGGACCTAATATTTGTACGATCTGCAAATATTTGTTTCGGAGTATAGAAACATGGAGCACGGAATATGTAAGTATTTACAAAAAAGTATATGTGTATTTATATCAGTTGTCTAAGTACCGTTACACAAGCCCTGCTTAGTTTGGCACTAGATGGCGTCGTTGTCCGAAATATTTAAATATATTTTTTTGTAAGTATAAATAGATAGTCAAATATATTATTAGAATATTGAAATGCACAGAGCTAAGTGTAAAATCAGCCACAAACAGTTACGTCAAGCTACATCTGCCGGAAATAATCAGCTCCGTTAGGCATAAGTATGTATTATGATTTAAACTCCAACAATTAGAATGAGGTACATGAAAGAAATAACGAACGCTTCGACTTTATTGATAACATAGATTTGATATAATTGCTTTTGAAAGTTATGAACAATTTTTTGCCTATATCAAACTTTCAAGTCTTGCTTTAACATCTACATTTTTTTACCACCATATATTATACTTATATCAGTACTGAATTCGATACCGATACTAATGCCATTTCTACAAAAAAACTCACGTATTTTTAGATACTTATTTCCCTACTCGTTAAATTTCTTCGGTAACGTTATTTCTATTACTTTTGTTATATTTTTTAGAATTTTCGATAGCTAAGTTCCACTTAATACATAAAACGTTAGATGTATAAAATAAGGTAATCTTTTTTTGGACATTAACAAACGTATAACAGTGAGAAAATAAGAAAATTTAATTAAATTTGTTGAGATTTAATGGAGGTAAATTATTTTTATATTCGAAAAAGTAAGAAACACAAGTAAAAATTAAGCTACTACCGAGAAGAGCCTTTATTTCTTCATTTTCCTTATTTTATTATTGTTCACAAAACCTTTGTACACTCCATGTTATAGTTTCTTAACCGAAAAAGCCGTGGCTTTTTTCCGTCTACACAATCGTCCATCTTAGCTTGGAAAACACGCCCTTTGAATAAAGAAACTCTTAGAGTACAAATTACATCTAGTCCGAAGTGATTTATCCCAGGATAAAGCCAAAATCTCCTTAATACGGGCATTTTACTTGGCCCTTTATTTAACTATTTCAAATCACAACACAGCAGAGCAAATTATAAGCTGCTGGATCTCAAATTGCTTTTAAATGAATATGTTTAACGCTTGGTTTAATATTAATGATTTTTAGTTTGTCAGCCTCTGCTAGTGTGAGTTTAATTCGGATTGTGAATTTGCTGGTGTCGGTGTTCTAATTGAACACAATTCTATTTATAAGTTGTGCTGCGCATACAAATGTTCGAGGTCTTAGCTGGAATATCGTTACATTTTTCATCAGTTCTTTTGACAAGGAAAGATCACTTTTTTTGTAGTGAATAAACAATGAGCTATAAAGCATCGTTCAGAATTTCAACAATAGACTAGTGTAGTTTATTTTGCTTGTCGACCTAGTCCAAAAACAAAGCTCATATAAAGGAAGGATCAGGCAATTTAGTGTTTCATCAGTACTTCTTATAAATAGTTTTGGTCAGTTTTTGGTTAACTTAAAAAGATTTTGGTTATGATTAGATATACATACAACATACCGTCTGACGGTGTGACCACAAATAAGAATATTTAAAGAAACGTGGTCAATTTAAAAATAACAGTCCAAACATCAGTCAGTTTTTTACTGTTTACTCGACTACAGCGAAGCCAAAAGGAATGGTAATATTTTGGGCAGTCTATGTATGTTTGAATGTTCCACCGTAGCGTCTAAACTGCTACACCGGTTTTAATAAGTTAGGTGTAATTAGATTCATAATCATGGTTCAGGTGCTCTATAAATTTATCCAAAGTTTTTCCGTGGTCGGGTGGCAGTATTTAAACTATTTCTTGTTTTTGCAATAATTTTACTTACAATTAAAAAAAGAAGAAGTATTTTTGCTCAAGACTATTTATTATACTTTAGGATACTTAAGAAAAAAATATGAATTACATAACTTAGTCCCACTATACTTCCCTGGTAAATAAAGACTATTCCAATTAACCCAAAAATGAGAGATAAGAAACTTCTCTGAGTTATATTTTTATCTTTCACATCTTAAGAAAAAAGTATTTATTTGACATCCTTTGGGCCACAACAAAGCTTATCTTCAAATCAGTAACTGTCAACGTAAGACGATTGTTTCTATCTGTACTTTCTACATTTTGGCAGCGAGCGTGTCTAATTAATCTCTTGGGCGGTTTGCATTTTGTACGGAGCGGTAGGTGGGTACAGTCGCGCATAAAATTACAATAAAGCAGAGTTATCTTGCGTAATGGCCGGCGTTTATTTATAGCACCTGCGTCGATAAATTCAAAGATGGTGAATTCATAAGCGTGTTGCTTTTGTGAGATCTTTACGCTATGTCTCTCTCCTCTTGATGTAGATGAGTCTTAAATTGTTATTGAGCATAGATAATAATATTTAGATAGTACATTGCTTTTGTCGGGACGTTCTGTAACCCACCAGTTGTTATCTTAAGGTGTTATTGTAACTAAAGGCAAGAAAATAATTGTAGCGAACTAAATTCTCCAAAGGGAATATGGGCTTTACAACTGCGCTTGTGTTATGAGACTGTTGTATTATGTATAGGTTCAACACTACGGATGGAATTAGGTACATCGTCTTGATATTATTTCTTGTTAAACTGATGGTCATACAAGTAAAATTTTAGGAAGAAGAAACCGTCCTCAAGAAAGACCAAATTGAAATGGGACCACACGGAAAGCACTTGCTTTCAAATAAAATAAAAGAAATAACAAAAGCACTAGTCGCCCCTACGAATTTCGAAGATTCTCCTCGATTTCACTTGGATGCCATCATCAGATCTTAGTGTCCATATTATGGTACCACCGTTGAACTATCTCTTTTCCATTAAATATAATTATCAAAATCGATTCATAAACGACGAAATTATCCGCGAATACACATAAAAAATATGTAAAATAAAAAAAAAAAATTAGGGTTGAATTGAGAACCTCCTCCTTTTCTAAGTCGGTAAAAAATGGCAACTTTGATACAGTATTAAGTATTATTGTAGTTAAGTATTACATATTATTATATTAATTCATGTATAATTAGTTTCAGAGTTCTAGTAATATACATTAATCCATTTGAATCTAATTATAGCCAAAACGGGATACTGACTAGCGGATTAAAGGTTTCATGTTTCTATTATAATCAGCTGTATTGTACCGTCACTGGACCACAAGAGATATGTGGAGTGTATGGAAATTTACGCAAATTTCACAGAAGCGTGTGTGCTGTTTCAAAACGTACTTAAACAACGCGATAGCTGCGGGATGGGTAGCGCTGTGTTCGGCAAGTATTTTGACAGCTCCGTAGTACCGCAGCGCATTGTTTCACGTTAAGTGTAAACTGGATATCTCTCATTAGATGAATATAAACTACTGAGGATATAATTATATTAATCACTGGCTGAACCCTGCGGTTTTACCCTCGGACAAATAAAAAAGTAGCCTAAGTTACTCCTTAGATCATCAGCTATCTGCCAGTTGAAGTCCCGTCAAAATCAGTCTAGCCGTTAAGGAGATTACCCGGAACCAACAGACAGATAGACAGATCGACAGACAGATAGACAGGACAGACAGACCGACAGACAGTCAAAAATTGTAAAAAAAAATCATGTACAGTGTATATGGTATTTTAATATTACAAACAGACACTCCAATTTCATTTATTTGTACAGAATATAGATTATACGATGTCACGACATTTAAAGTGACTATTTCTGGCTCTTAATTATTTGATATGTATCGTGTAGTTTTAAACAGAATAGAAAAACCACTTCGTTTTTTAAATATTTTCTTTATTAGACAAAGATTCTAAAAGATTATTGTTTCTATTCGGAAAGGAAGCCTTCAATAGACGGTTCAATTATCCCGGCTTACGACTACCCGGATATAAGTTGACCCGTAACGCTCCGCCCGGGTTAATTCTGTTTTATTTTTGGAAAACTGGCAGTAGTTTTTTCAAGGGCTTTTTTATTTTATAGAAACGTTAGGAAATTCGAATTCTACGCAGGTTTCTAATTTGAGTTACAAATTGTTAAATGCAAGGGGGCCTATGTGACATTTTGTTTAAACGTTAGCATTTTGTTCTTATTTTTCCGACTCGTGGCGATAATCATAGTACTTTTATAACTAGACAGCAAGCGTATTTAGGGTAAGTAATTTAATTTTTCTGTGACCGATTACTAATAAGGAGTGTCACCCGGTATATCCAATCCGTAAATGTCTTAGAATCGGTCAAGAAATAAAATTACGCAGAACAGGTACTGCAAAGAGAAGTATAACTTGAAACAAACACTATATTATCAATAAATCTGGAATGTGGTAGGTTTAGTGGGCCAATTTTTTTTTATTGTATAGGCTGGCAAACGAGCAGACAAGCGATTACCACGATTACCCATGGAAACCTGCAAACACCAGGGGCGTCACAAGTGCGTTGTTGGTCTTTGGGGGATGGGGAGAAGGACGAAGGAAGGGGTTACTCGGTGAAACACAGCGCAAGCACTTTTTCACACCGGTTTTCTGTGAGGCCGTGGTATCACTCCGGTCGAGCCGGCCCATTCATGATGAAGCGTGGCTCTCTCACGGTAAAATTCTTTGTGAGGAGCTAACCATGTCGAGCTACGGTGAATAGTATTAAAAAAATCAGTTTTTAACTGACTTCGAAAAAAGGAGGAGGTTCTTAATTCGAACGTATATATATACTCGAATATATTCTTCTTGATGTGTTCCTGGATAACTTCGTCGTTTATAAACCGATTTTGATGATTATTTTTAATGGAAAGGAAATATCCCAACAGTGGTACCATGGTAAGGACACTAAGAGCTGATGCTGGCATCCAAGAGAAATCGAGTCAAACCTTGAAGTCGGTTTTATTTTTGTTAAAATTTTACTTGTTTATCACTACTCGTATATCAATAGGAAAAATGTAGGATCGTTCTATTTAAACAACCGCACAGCCCTACTAACTACTAAATATTACAGTACTGTTATTTGTGATGGATGTAAGCCGATTATTTTCGGAAACGTAGTGAATTTGTCCTACGACTTGTTACCAAAATTGTTCTGATACTGTCCAATTAAAACTTTTTTTTCATCTAAGTTGGTATCTTATCTCAATAATTGAATAATTTAACGTCACTTGTTTTAAATGCCGCTGTATGTATGTAATATTACTGGTTCCTTGACATTTCATAATTTCAGTGTTTACATTTAAATATGAAGTAGGTATATTTACATTCAATGAATTACCGTGGGAGAGCCACACTTCGGCATGAATGGGCCGGCTCGGCCGGAGTGATACCACGGCCTCACAGAAAACAGGTTTGAAACAGCGCTTGCGCTGTATTTCACCGAGTAACCCCTTCCTTCATCCTTCTCTCCATCCCCCAAAAGCTGACAACGCACTTGTCACGCTTACCATCAGGCGATACGTCTGCTCGTTTCGATATACATTATTTATTTATTATAATTAACCGACTTCAAAAAAGGAGGAGGTTCTCAATTCGAGCGTATTTCCGTTTTTTTATGTGTGTTTGCGGAAAGCTTCGTCGTTTATGAATCGATTTTGATGATTCTTTTTTAAATGAAAAGGCGACATCCCAATGGTGGTACCACGATACGGAAACTAAAATTCGATAATAGCATCCAAGAGAAATCAATCGATTTGGTCGTTCTTGAAGTCGGTTTTTTATTTTGTTATTTTTTTTACAAAATAGTATTTATTATATATCACAAAGTCATAATGTACACTAGGATTCGTCCCTCAATTTATATCAAACTACTACTCGTTTGCGCCTTATATTGCCCGTAGCGTGAAAATTTCCCCCGTTTTTTGAAACATTCTTAATTGTTGCTCCGCTCCTATTAGTAGTAGCGTGATGATATGTACTTTACAGCCTTCCTCGATAAATGGACTATCCAACGCCGAAAGAATTTTTCAAATCGGACCAGCGGTTCCTGAGATTAGCGTGTTCAAACAAACAAACATACTCTTCAGCTTAATATATTAGTATAGATTATGGGATTCAGTTCACTAACCATTATAAATCTGATATTTCAATGCAATAATTATTTTCGTAGTACAACGATGCAAATAGTTTTGCTACTGTCTGGTAGATGGAAAAGTGTAAAGTAAGACCCTCTCACCCCGCAAATTATCACGCATTATTTCATACAAAAATCTCATTAGGGCATCTCCTCTTTGTTTTTGCCCCGTGGTAGTAACATACCACTGACGAAATATATACTATGTCATTGTAACACACCTGCCTACGATACCTATCTTCTTGCCGATATGAGAGCGGGAGGTGTGAAGCGCGCGGGTGAAATCTGATATTTTTTTAGGTTTATGCGCGCTCTTAATGTACTGATCTAGAACTACGAGTTCTAGACAGTTCAGTAACTGTATATAAATAAATATGAAATGTTTGGTTCTACACAGACATATTACTTTTAACTGCCAAATTCATCATTTACATTCAATCACCTTATTCCGTAATAAAACATTTACCTTATAGATTCGTCTTACCGTGAGAAAAAAGGCAGGTGAAACTCAGTCTTTTTCCCTCACGGAATAGCTTAGAATATTTTAGATGAATATTTGAATACTTTTGTTAAGTATTTACATGATCTTTTTGTGTGCACTAGATTAACACTGCCGAACCCAACCTTCGCTCTTTATTTGGGTTTGTATTAAACTTGGCAGAGATTTAATATTATTTTAACCCCTGTATTATACCAATACTGCTGGAAAGGAACTAAGATGATATCAGTATTTCATTATATTGGTTTAAGATTTTTAACAAAAAAAATCCCTTTAGTAATGTATTCGTTGCCTCGTTGGTCTAGTGGTTAGCGTAAGCGATTGCACGTCAAGAGGTCTCGGGTTCGATTACCGGGTCGGACTGCTGTTGGGTTTTTCTTACAAGAAATTCTTAATGGCAGCCCGGAGTATGGAAGATGGCGGTGTTTCTTGCCTGTGCCTCAGAGACCACGTTAAGCCGACGGTCCCGGTTATCATAAACATCTATGGCAATCGTTATTGGGAAGGCAGTGCCTTTAATATACTGACAACTAGTTCAACTTTCGAATTCAGTTCACCTTCAGGGTTGCAGAGGCCCGATGCCAGTCGCATCGTGTAAAAACTGATATTCAGGTAAAACCGGATGAACTAGTAGCCGACTCCAAAATCTTGAAAATAAGAAATGCTAGGAAGAAAATAGTGTAGTAATGTTTTCCAAATACATAACATAGGAATGATATTCTGACGGCAGGTCAGAATATTATGTTTAATATTGTTTGGTATTGACTGATAGATCACTAATTTGAACTTGAGCACCAACAAGGCTGCTTCTGACAGAGACTTTGATAATATACTTTGAAACATACCAACATCTACAATGTTAATCTAAAGCTTAATTAACAAAGTCTCCCTCTCAGCCCTAGTTTTAAAACATTCCATTAAAAAAATATAGATATTCTCAATAATTCCAGATTCGGCACAATTTGGATTTGTACTTATACCCATAAGATGTCGAAACTTATTCAGTGGAACGTGACCAGATCGTAGCCTATATAAGCTATTATAATTACTATTATAGTAATAAAATTTTAATAATGTAATAATTACTATTATAACAGTGTATTTCTTACTAATTTTGATGGGAAACCATGGAACACGAGGAGGTTCACATTAAATTGTTCTACACCAGATTCCATTTTTTTAACGATATTTCGTCAAAATATTCTTTCCAGTTGTTCTGATACTTCATTTTAAATTTACGTAAAATTTCAAAATAACTTGGAGTAACATTGATTTCTATACCATCTGAAATAGCTTTATCTGCCAATCGATCCGCTTCCTCTTTTTAGACTTTTTAGTAACAAGATTTGAGCCTACTATAAGTATACCACGCTGGATAGACGGGTTGGCATAGAATTTGTTTCCAGTCACTTCTCTTCACACTCACTTTTTATATATGTATGTATGTATGTATATGACTCTACTCTGCCTGGTGGAAGGCATAAGCAGAATCCAAGAGTGGTGGTCACCATACTGCGAATGCAGACAATGCAACAATGCAGCATGGTGACCCACACCATAGCGGGCTAGGGATGCTTCTGCATCATTGGGTCTCCTGTCTCGCACTCACCAACGAAACACGACAGCATGATCGCTGTCATTTTACGTTGATTTTCTGTGCGAGGGTAGTACCGCCCCGGTCGAGTCGGCCCGTTCGTTCTATATATATATATATATTGTCCTGCGTGCTTCATAAGTAGCCTCTTATGACACTCATGGGATGAATAGACGTGGCGACAGATTGTATTCTTAACCTATCACCACACGAAAAACCCCAGTCATCAAATGGAAAGAAATGGAAGAATTGCGTAATAGTTGTTTTCAGTAAGGTTGTTGTTTTGACTGCAATCATTACTAGCCCATTATATATACCGAGGCGTAGCGTTTCTCCTTATTTTTTTGCTGCAGATATCACATTAATAATAATTGTATTTTAATTAGCTTTCTAATAAAAATACAACTAGCAAAGAGAGACTATCCGAATTAATACACCTGCAAATACAATATCCGTTTTGCTCAACATCATGAGTCTAAATGACCAGGAATTCAATTCCCAAATACAAAAAGAACAACAATAAACAATACCACAAACATATCCCTTACCTGCCTTCGTAATCAAAAGGTGAACTAATTAAGGGACATGTATCCAATGCCGGCGCCGTGTTCAGCCTAACTTACAATGCGACAATTTAGGAAATGCCTTTTTTACGTATCTAAAAACATTACGCACGGACGGCAAATGAAACATAACCTTTTTTTGTTCCACCTTGTTGGCGACATGTAGGACTCAAACCGACTAAAACCACAAGCCGTCTCAGGTACTAAAAGCCGGGGGTCCAGGTGCACCACAGAAAGGAAAACCCTGGAACCCCAACAAATGAAATCCTGCAGAAAGTATTGACTATCTCCTCACAAACAGATGAAAATTAACAGTAAATTGTATGTAAACGGCTGTTATAAATCAACATTCGTTGACCTAAATAATCTTCAACACTTTGAACTTTTAATGGTATTTGACATAAATAAGTTTTGTTTTATATTAATAGTTTCATTTGTTAGAAAGAAAAATACTCTTTGACACATAATAATCCTTTAAGTTATTGTTTTGAAATTATCGAAAACCTTTGAAAGGATTTTAATAACAAATTTGAAATGTTCGTCCTTTGAAATGTCTATCAACTCTTGTCATTTCATCATTCAGTATTTGGCAAGTGACAACAAAGCGTATTTGAAATGATAAAAACCATTTTACAAAAATATAATTCGTGACATTATATGTATCTACGCGTCACAGGTCCGATGATAATCATGTTGTTTGTTTTTCTTTGAGGAAAATAAAATAATTTAAAATATTAAAACATTGAAAATCACAAAGAGATAATTGTAAATTAAATACGGATTAAATATTTGGTTAGACAGGGCCAGGACTTCGTACTGGCAGTAAGTAGTTTTCGCCTGCCCTTGCGGCCCATAGACAAAGCCAGTAAATCGAAGATCTCTTGGGGAGCAGTTAAACTTAGAGGCGATTCACCTCTTTCTATAATAAGTTACAGGGTTATGGTGACTCACCAGTGTCCGAGATACGTAGTCTTCTGTATTCGCTCAGGGGATGGGGCGCGCCCCAGGCACGACCAACAGCTAGCTTCATAAGACACACCCCAGAACCATTTTGATTCTCTAGGATCCCTTTTTTTACGTGTGGAAACCCCCTTGGATCGTCACTCCGCTGGGGTTTGCGGCGGGGCGGTGTGTCGGAATAAATAATAAATATTCCGGACATCTATCACACTACGCCATCTAGTCCCAAGCTAAGCAGAGCTTGTGTTATGGGTACTAGACAACTGGTACAAATACATATATACATTTTTTGTAAATACATACATATTATACATAGAAAACACCCAAAGTCCGAAACAAATATTTTGTAGATCATACAAACACTTGATCGGACCCGGGAATCGAACCCAAGACCTCACGATCAGCAGTCGCACACGTCAACGGCTAGACCAACGAGGCAGTCAAGGAATCGAACCGACTAAAACCACATGGTGTGCCACTCTGTGCCTGAGACGGGAGGGCTCCGGGAATTGTTGTTATTAACACGTACGGACCACTCCCAGCTCATGCCCGCACTGAAACGGGCACCGTCTGCTGGTAAGACTCTCAATGTTGGCGACGCCCGGCACGCGCGTACGTCGCCCCCTCGCGGGTGACCACTAAAGCGGATGGAGGGGAAAACCCGACCCGACCATCCGCGGCCACACTCAGGGCGGCATGAGGCGCAGATAGGCGCGCCTCCGCCGCCCAGTTCACCGGCGCCACTCACGTACCTCTTCGGGCCGAGGGCGATAGTCATACTCCGCCCAGTATTCAGCCACTCGTAATTCTCTAGAATCCCTATCTTAACCTCGATCACCATACATAAGGTTTATTCAATCAAACATTGTTCGAACTATTTGCACAACTTCGATTCTACAAGATCGTTTCAAAATGTTATCACGCGCTTCCGAAACGAGGAATTTACAATTTACAAGTAAACAGTCAGGCGTATTTTCTACAAAAACAATTCCGACTGCTTTTTAACAATTTACTTAGCCCGTCAATTCACGACGGCTTCTAAATCTAAATCGGAGCTAAATAAAACATATTCAAACATGACACCAATCGACATGTCCCAGAAAACTAGTTCTAAACTAAAAAGAATAGTCACCGCAGCCATTATTGCGTTCTAAACTAATTCATGTTTAAGCATAACCTAAAATATGATTTGACATGATCCAGTGTTCCCAGTACACAATTATTAGTCTATACCGCATGTTTGGCATATGTGGTACAGACTAATAATTTTGTACTAAAGAGACAATTTTGTATTAAAAAAACATTATCGATAATAATGAATGAATCATCAAAATATATTTTGTTTTATTGTACGGTCTGTGGGGACAAACGAGGAGGGATCAGTTAAAGATACTGCCTCACAAAAACACTTAACTATAACTCAAGACTGGGTAGTGACTACAATTCTACAAATGAATTTGGTGACCTTAGGTCTCCTACAGAATCCAGGAAGAATTTTACTTGTTTTATTATTATATTTTCATCTTATATTGTTTCGTTTGGTTCATTATTGGAATTAAACGCACTCGTAATTTCATTGGATCATTTTTATACCCTACTAGATAGTGGAGTATTAGTATCAGACTTTAGTTGCCAGAATGTATTTTAACTAGTACCACCAAGTGTGGACAATCAACAGTATTAATAATAAAAAATATTTTAAAAAGGTCGGTTCGTCTTTTCCTTTTGGAAGAGAAACCGTAAGATGTATAATATATATATACGTATATATGTAAACTATAGTTTCATAAATAAAGTAAAGAATTCATTACACAATTATTAAAAACTACTTATATGAAAATATATCTCACAATCCTGAATTAAGAGCTCCTGACATAGCTGTCTTGTTTCCGGCTGACACGATGTCAAGTGTCCGTTATCCCTGTGGGCGGAACCCTTTCTTTTTACCAAACTTATAGATATCATCTAAAAGGTTTTACGCTATATTATATTACTAGCGAAGGCATTACTCTAATATTCTCGATAAATTACTAGTGCTTATTTTCAGAAATATACCAATTTGTTTATCCATTCCGTTTTGGTTTAGGATTTATTAGCTCTAATCAATCAATCAAGCAAGTAATCGCACGCATCTATCGCAAAATGTATTATTTATCACAATATTGTTTTACGGTGTCAGTTTTTGTTATAAAGAACACGTTATTCAAGGACAAAGGAATGTCAATGTAGTTAAGCACACAGACGATATAATCGTATTGAATGAAAACCATTGAATCGATGAATCAAAAATAACAATTGCCTATCTAATATATTTTAATATTTTGTTGGAAACAGACACATTTAATTGAAAAAAGTTGTCTAAAAGAATAAATCGTGCGTACTCGTATGTTTTGTCAGACATATTATTTTTTGTTAGCTTAGCATCAGTCAATTGGATAATTTCTATACCTATTAGATCATTTTTGCACAATACTGTACAATTGAAATTCTTAGAGCCCGCCCGGCCGAATTATGATCGTTTAGAATATTTTGTTTCCAAAAACCTCTTGAATACATTATTTAGTTGTGCCTTTATGACTTAGGAAGATTATATTTTACATGTGCTAAGGATAACTTATGCGCAGCCCTATACGAAATGTGGTCATCGACAAATTATATTATCGGTAAGGCAGCGAACCTTCCTGAGATTTCCTTTAATAGATTAAGGATTTAGAGTACATGTGAAGGTATTAAGATATTCATATTGTTAGCTTGTCAAATAGTTATACGTGCCGTACATAGCTGTGGTGTGACTAAAACAACATTGGCGGTTTTAAGCGACTCATTCATAACTAAACATATATTTCAGATGATACAAAAAAAAATACGATAGTGATGCGGTAGTCTTTTTATATCAATGTCCGATGAGTGTAATATAACAAGAATATCTATATTTATTAATAAATAACTTTTTTAAATGGGCCTGTCATGTATCTAGACGAAACGATGGTCGCTGAAACTGAAATGTAGACCAGCTGGCGATTTGAAGAATGTGGCTGGCAACGGATTAATGTGGACTGCCAAAGACCGAGATAGTTGGCGCTTGCGGGAGACCTACATTCAACAGTGGAAGGCGATCGGTTGGTTGTAACTTTATGCACTTAAAAAATTGCGATTGTTATTAACAAACTAAGAAAAAAAAACAAGTTATTTCGTTTTTCGTTAATAACTTCTAAAATACTGATATTTAAGTAATTTTGCAGAAAGGCCCTGAAAGAAATGGAAATTTCCAAAAAATAAATCTTAACTCCCACAACTACATCCCTATTATTTATAACTTTATTTAACACTGAAAATAGGTCTCCGCGAGGTCGTTACGGCATAGGCACGTCACCTGAAAAGCCGGTACATTACCTAAAATATTCTTAAATATTTTTATAGAGTATTAAATAAGTATATAAACGTTTGAATACATTATGGTGTAATCTAGACACTTGATCGAAAAAAACCACGGTGAAAAAAAACATTTATGCCGATTTTTCAAAAAGTTACAGCATTGTTAATTAGCTAGTTTTTTTCCAGTATTTGTTTGCATAAATTACATCATAAAACTTTAAATAATTGGTATGGAGCTCTTCCTATTTAGGTACTTAATAAAGTTGTGCAAAAAAATAATAAATAAAGTTTATTATTTTGAGAATTATATTTTTTTTAAACTAACAGTAAATGTGATATTAAGATACAGAAACAGTCCACTGAAGAATGAGTGTAATTAACTTAACGAAACATAAATTACAAGCCAGACTAGCAGTAGACAACCTAACATAGTAGAAGAAGAAATATCTTTTCATACTTATCGATCAATATTATAACTGCTAAAATAAGTTTGTAGTCTAAGAAGTGAACAACTGCCCGACATTTCTTTTATTTCTATTTTTGTATATAAAATAAAAGAAAGAGTATAATTAAGTGAGAAATTCTATCAACAATCAATTCACAGTCAAAGCCAAATAAAAATTGTTATAAGTTTTATAACCATAGTAAGAGCGTAAAATCTATCATAAGGGCAAAATGTAATCAATAAAATATTTTGAGAAAGTGTCACTACGTTAAAACTAGCGGGTAAGTTAATTTTAACAATGTTCTCCTTTAATTCAATAAGGCTTGTCGTTGTTGTGCTTGTGGGCTTGTGGAAAATCGGTTCATGTTATATTAAGAGTAAATTATTCTCTTATATTCCGATGGTGTATATTACATATACATTTTGTTGAATTTCATCTGTTTCACTAAACGGAGGCCAATCTTATTGCTGTACTGTAGAAATCAAAGAAAGGAAATGTGGCGATATTTAAAAAAAAGATAAGTAAGATTAAAAGGTATTAAAAAACTGAGATATTTGGAGTCATAAGGGAATAAAGAATTACTAATTATAGCTGGAGTACTTAGGTTAGGGTCGTACCAGTAATTCGAATGAGGACTCCTACTTGCCACTGCTGGGGAGAGTTATTACTTTATTTTATTTATTTATTGAATAGGGGGCAAACGAGCAAACGTATCACCTGATGGTAAGCGACTATCGCCGCCTATGGACGCCCGCAACACCAGAGGTGTCACAAGTGCGTTGCCAGCCTTTTAAGAAGGAGTACGCTATTTTCAACTCCTCCGGTCACGATTCTCATTAATGCAGACAATGCAATAATGCAGCGTGGTGACCAACACTATGGCGGCCTAGTCATGCTTCTGCATTTTTTTTTGTATTTTTATTACTTGAAAATATATTAGTTATTATGTTAGTTATAATCTATACAAATAAATAAAATTGAAGTGTCTGTTTGTAATATTAAAATAACCACTTTTTACTAAATGCATATGTATGTATACACGGTACATATGCCAAATAAGTATTTAAAAAATATTTTGTCTGTCTGTCTGTCGGTCTGTCTGTCTGTCTGTCTGTCTGTTTGTTCCGGTTAATCTCTGGAACGGCTGGACGGATTTTGACGGGACTTTCACTGGCAGGTAGTTTATGATCCAGGGAGTAACTTAGGCTACTTTTTTGGACTAACTTTGTCCCGCGGCGTTACTCGCGGTACAACAATAACCGCGGGTAACACCGCGGGGTTCAGCTAGTGAAATATATGAGTCTTGGAAAAATGTTCCATCAATAACTATCCAAAATAATCACTAAAACTTTATAAATAATTAATATTAACTCTCTATCATAATCATCATTCGAATACTTTCCTAAACTAGCCTGAGGGTCTATATTCTTATTTGATACTAGCTGAACCCCGCGGTGTTACCCGCGGTCATTGTTGTACCGCGAGTAACACCGCGGGACAAAGTTAGTCTAAAAAAAGTAGCCTAAGTTACTCCCCGGATCATCAGCTACCTGCCAGTGAAAGTCCCGTCAAAATCCGTCCAGCCGTTCCAGAGATTACCCGGAACAAACAGACAGACAGACAGACAGACAGACAGACAGACAGACAGACCGACAGACAGACAGACAGACAAAAATTTTTTTTACTATACTTTTGGGATATGTACCGTGTATACATACATATGCATTAAGTAAAAAGCGGTTATTTTAATGTTACAAACAGACACTCCAATTTTATTTAGTTGTATAGATGTATAGACTAGCTGAACCCCGCAGTATTACCCGCGGTTATTGTTGTCCCGCGAGTAACGCCGCGGGAAAAAGTTAGTCTAAAAAAAGTAGCCTAAGTTACTCCCTGGATCACCAGCAACCTGCCAGTGAAAGTCCTGTCAAAATCCGTCCAGCCGTTCCAAAGATTACCCGGAACAAACAGACAGACAGACAGACAGACAGACCGACAGATATTATATAGGTTGGTATGTTCGTTTTCGGTTATGTAATTGGATATATGTTATTGTTATACATTCATGTAATATATTCGTTATTTTTGACTAAGTTTATGATCTTCTTCATTATGCACCTCCATGCACGTCTCTGCATTACAAAGATTGAGTGGAAGAAAATGCCGCGGCATTACTTAGGTCCGCCATCATGTACGTGTGGATTTACAAAAATTTATATTATAATTACATATATATGTCGAATTTCAAAGGTGTTATATTGATTCAAAGTATTTACTACTATGTAAAGGCAATTTCGTATTTTAATCCCTATTATTAAGTGAATAATACTTGAAAATTGATCATTTACATAGGGACGAATCAAAGGAAATTAAAATTTATCTAAAATTCCTTTTAACACACAAAAGCATGATTGTTTTCACATTTTAAAAATCTGTAGCTTAAAAACAGTGTTCACTTTTTATTACTTATATTATTATGTGTAACTTACTTTAAATAAGTAAATAAATAAAAAAAGTTTCTTATTGGGTAAAATAAAAAAAGTACTCCTCAACCTTTAATACAATAATAAATTTTGTTGAAATTGGGCTTCTCTTATGAACCACAAGATTTAAATAAATAATAAATAAAAAGCTTTATTTGGAACTGATAACAAAATTACAAAATCATACATGTGTTTGATAATGACTGCATTAGTGAAACACTGTGGCGCAGTCACTGACGCCCACCTTTGGATGTGGTGCATACGTTCCATTGTTTTTAACAAAATTAAAATTTAATTAAATTTCAATTTAAGACCTTCACTCACTCTAAATAAAAATAAGCTAGTGTTTGAGGATTTTATGGTGCGCGTGTGTATTTCTGAGTGTGTTTGTGAATGTGTGTATGAGTGCGTGTGTTTGTGTGAGTGCGTGTATGTGTGAGTGAGAGTAATTGTGTGTGTGAAAGCGTGTATTGCATTATATAATAGATGCGGTTAATTTTTCAGTGTATTGTAATGTAATTGGTTCAGTAATGGGATAGATGTTAAAAAAAAAAATCATTAAACAACCAGGGAGCAAAAAAGTGAAAATGTCGTTTGGCAAGTTGTGTTTTACAAAATTATATTCTGTAAACTAACCACTCTGCGTTTGTTTGGATTTGGAATAAAGCCGAGATTTCTAACTGTTAAAATGTCTAGTTCGTGGTATAGCTGAGACGTAGCGAACCAAATAGGTTTAAATGACATAATTTTTAACAAACCGCTGTGTGCTCTTTCGAGACTAAAGAGTTTGACCTTACCTGCACTGCCGAGGCCGAAATACAGTATCCTGCCACTGAATGTACAAACACCAAATATATATATTTTTTGTGTAGTCTAGAACTGAACGCTGCTTCTTAAAAATATACATGAGGTTTCTTATTTTGGCCGTAGTTACTTTTATATTTTCCTTCCAAGAAAGATGATTGTCAATCCAGACTCCAAGATATTTGATTTTGAATTCACATACAAAATGCTTTGATCTCACTATTACGTTCAGATAACTACACCCAATTACCATCTCAATACAGGTATTGAAAATAATTGTCCTCAGAGATTTAATTATAGTGAACGTTTGAACTTTCGAGGGTTCCACTAGACTGGGACAGATCGGCTGGAAGTTTCTACAGAGGAGTTAATTATTGTTAAAGGAATTCAAATAACGTTTGCCCTTTACTAAAATACAGTTACCTAAATAATATTGGTTTATAACAAATAATTTTCTTGGATCAAAATCAAGATTTGGAGAATATTTTAATTACATTTTAATGTGGTTTAGGTTATCGAGCTGAGTGGAACGACCTTCACAGGAAAGTTTGTAAGTATGGATGGACGGATGGATGTTTGTTACTCTTTTGGCAAAAATTACTGAACGGATTTGGATGAAACTTTACAGTAAAATAGTTTATACATCAGAATAACACATAGGCTACTATTTGCCATGCACACAACCGATATATAAGCGGGCGGAGCCGCGGGGAACGACTAGTTAATAATAATGATTAACTATGTATGATGATATATGTATGATTAAAAAAATATGGATTAGAGTGGCGGCAGACAGAAAACAATGGAGAGAGATGGAGGAGGCCTTTGCCAAGAGGCACACCGAAGTAAGGTATATTTATTTTTAATTTTTCGGAAATAAAGGCTTTATTATTAATAATTAATGACATCATAAATATTCTCAATGCCTTTTATTTAGTATTTTTTATGAACTTAATTGTGTTCGTAGAAGTAACAGTGATCTTATTAATCAAGTACTTACATACTTACACGCCAATTCTATAGTATGTGCTGTAAAATATATAATAGCACCAATAAAAATCAAATTTTTTGCATATTTAAATAAACACGAAGTTAAAACCAAAGTCACTGCCTGGCTACAAAAGCTCGACTATTATTTGACTGAGGACCTACTCAAACAAGTCATATAAAACACCGTTACGCGTTATATTTAAATGTATGAAAAATATACACAGCGACACTTCACGTTCTTTAACTGCAGTACTGATATCGGTGACGGCACACTGTTCTTCCAACATACAAGATTTTGCCTAGTTTGGAGGGCAGTTTCACTACCTTTTGTGTAACACATTTCACGCACTATGTAATTTTAAAATTGTAAAAATGTCTACAACTGTTAATGTGTTTTTGTTCTGTGTTCAATAAATGCATTGTATTTTATTATTATTTACTTACATACATAGCATATAAGCTTAGTTCTGTAAAATCAGGTGTATTTATTTTTCTACTTGGTGTTTGGTGTTTTTGTTATGTGTCATGAAATACAGAGGTTTGTAAACCTCTGTATTTCATGACTCACAAAAAGACATGGTAGTTGACTTAAAGATTGAACTCTGAGAATTGTGTGATGACATAAGTACTATAAAACTACGAAGATGTTTGTATTTATGATGAATCGTCTTAAAAATTCGATAATCTAGCCAAAAGTTGGCTTAAAGATAAAACTGAATACGTTAGTTGGTCACTTCATATCATATTTGGAAGGTCAATTTCGTACCTAAATACGAATATACTTTCGACCTTCCAAATATCCATTAATTCTAGTTAATGTAATTGGATTCTTATACAGCTCTACTTAATGTGTTAAGCCGTGAACATATTTATGATCCAACAAAATAAATTTGACTGTTCTGGTTGAATAAACCCGAAAACATCACGCGCCCGAATGTTGTGTTTTCTTACATTTGCAAATTGACTGAAAAAATAAAACCAACTTTGTGGTTTATTTTATTCCCACACAACGAATGCGAAATGGCTAAAATATTTTAATAATAAAAATTCGGAAATGTGTCTTTTATTTATGTAGTATATCATTTTAATGACAATATATCTTGAATTTCCCTAGACGATATTAAACAAACCGACTAAATGCGTACCGGGCTGGCTGGTTTTGCAAGTGTTACTATGTAGGTTGTTAACTATAAACATTATTTATATGTTTTTAGGTCATCATTTAATGTAACCTTAAATAGATTTTCAGCTAAGTACAGACAATACCAACGTCTAAGCATAATAAATCAAAAAGAGTTTGCGCCTGACACAACATATTTCAACCAACGCAGTACAAGTGGTGAGAGCAAACAAATCCCAGTTAATCACGTGACTGAACAATGTCAGCCACATAAAGGTACACCGTTTGTTTTAAAGCGCCATTTTAGTTTTGCCTCCGTAGGTGTTAATGGGCACATCGCAAAAAATAAACAATAAGATAAGTCAGTAATGTTACTGAAAATTTGAAATTTTCTTGGGACCAGATTGTTTATAACAAATAAATTTCCAAGATGAATCATTAGTAACTTTTTACAAAAAAGTATAAATATGATCAACCGCTGATTTAATGAGGTTTACGAAGTGTTAAGCTCTCCTATCTCAGGTTCTTGAGCTTTTCAGTGCCGCATTATACTTGTGACTCTTAAATTACAAAGACCAGCAGTAGTTATTTATATATACCTCATTAATTATTAAGTACTGGTTTTCTATTGCACAGAATTTAAAAGTAAATAATAATAATATCCGAATTCAAAATTATTGTTTATGGAATGAGTTAAAATTTAGTTAAAAATATTTTCTACCTTTCGCATCACAGTTAAGTAGTTAGTAAATTACATATGGCAATATAAATTATTTCAAAGGGAATTCCAGTGGCAAGCATCGTTTAAAATCTTTTTTATTTGCGAGTTTTTATCAAAATCTGCTATGTACTTTATGAAATTACTCAAAATTCATCATTCATTTTACATAATTGAATAATTAAAACGTGATCTCTGCACATTTTGGAGCAAAAATTAGACATGTTTCAAAAAGCTTTACTCAAAATGCTGTACAATAATCAATTAAAGAAACAAATTATCATTTAATCACATAAACTAAATTGCTCATTTAGACTTCTGCATCGTAGCAACACAATCAATTTTTAATGCCACCAATTCGCATGGGTCCTAAAAAGGGACCGAAAATATGTCGTTTGCGTTTACGTGGAGAAATTCACAGAGGATTTTAAAGAGACCTTAAAATATGTAGCAGGTGATAGTGGGCTGTATTGGCTCTAATTTATGGCGGCTACCATTAATTTTGTACGTGAATATTTGAAATTCACCGACATTAAGCTGGGGAACGGTTAATGCGTTTTACGTCCTGTTAATTTGGTAACGGGATATCGTACGAATTCGTTTTGAACATTATAAAAGTGTAAACTGGCTAGAACTTGAGCGTTCGTTAATGTTTCGACTTTTGACTTCATTCATAATAATATTACGAATTCGAAAGTAAGTCTGTCTGTAGCAAACAGACAGACTCTTTCACGACTAAACCAATGCACCGATTTCAATTAAATTTTGCGTGAAGATACTTTGATTCTAAGGAAGGATATAGACTAATCCATAACACAATGACCGATATACAAGAGACTGGAGCCGCGGGGAAAAGCTAATTAATCATAAATAAAACAGCCAAAAAAATAATGTTAATAGTTTAATTTATTATTACACAAACACATAATAAAGTATAGATAAAATTCCATAATAATTCGTACCTTTGAAAGTAAACGAAGATAATATAAATTATGAACTAAAGTAAGACCTGAACATGTCACAGAAAAGAAAACAAAGTGTAATGCTGAGACGTGAATATTTCATAAATATGCTGATTCATGTTTAATGATAAGCAGTTAAATGAGTAATAATAATAATAATAATAATATGTTTATTTCACAAAAGTTACATTTTTTCCTTAAAACTTAGATGTTACAGAGTAGAATAGAGACAGAGGAAGTAATCAATTTGTACATTGCTGGTTCTCAAGCTAAGCAAGGCCTGTGTTATGAGAACCAGTGTGTTTCATCGTGCTGTTCGCTGCTAGTGGCAAAATTTGTTATCTATTTCTGTTGCTTTGTTGTGCGTGTGTGTGTACGAGTGCGCTCGCGCGCCTGTGTGTGTGTGTGTGTGTGTGTGTGTGTGTGTGCGTGTGCGTGTGTGTGTGTGTGTGCGTGCGTGTGTGTGTGTATGTGCGTGTGCAAGTGTATGTCTGTATGTTTATGTATTTAAGTTTGTGTGTGCAATGTTTTACATTATATACCTTTATAATACTGATGTTTTATGTACTTATACAGTATGGGTAAGGAGGTTTTCGGTCGTTACGTAATCAAGTCTTTGAAGCCAGTCAATTATTTTAGATTTTAATTGTTCTCTATTTACGCCTACGATGTTTAATTTTTTATTTAGGGTGTTGTACAGCTTCGAGCTTACGTTAAAAGTTTGTTTTTTTGCAAAGGCAGTTCTACACCTAACTGAACGACAGACCAATGACGTGGAGCGTTTTTTTGGGTCAGGAAGAGGCACGGTTCGATGTTTTTTTAGAACTGCTCTCAATATGAACAGTTGTCGAACTGTGAGTACCTTAGTGTTAGCATATAGACATGTGGTGGGGTATCTCATCGGTTTTTTTGTCATCACTTTCAACACAGCTCTTTGTGCTCTCTCTAATTTAATGAAGTGCGTTTTTGCCGCCCCTCCCCATACCGCAATGCAGTATTGTATTACTGATTGACACAAAGCAAGATATACTGATGTCAATTTATCTATCGGGAGGACTTCCCTTAGGGATTTAAAAATTTGTATAAGTCGTCTAACCCTGGTCGTAACTAGGTGTATATGTTTGTCCCATTTAAGCCTATGGTCAATTTGTATACCCAAGTATTTCACTTGCTCAACCCTAGTTAACTCCAGGCATGTGCAATTCTGCTGGAATGAACAAGAGTGAGCTTTAATAGAGAAATTAGGGGCAGGGTCTGTACTTTTGCTGAGTGCAAAAGCCACGCAGTTAGTCTTAGTTAAGCTAAGCGTAAGGAGATTTTTATTCAGCCAGTTCATAACCTTATGTAGCGAATGTTCAGCTCTTTCTTTAACAATCTGCCAGCTGGGTCCCCAAGTAAATATAGCAGTGTCATCTGCGTAAGTAAATATTTTTGTTTTGGGCAGCTTCATCGTACAAAGATCATTTATATAGATTTGGAAGAGAGTAGGGCCCAATACACTACCTTGTGGCACACCGTAATTAATTACCTCTTCGTCACTCAGCTGTCCCTCTATTTGAACCTGTTGTCTTCTATTAGCGAGATAGTCTTCAAAAATGTCACGCGCAAAACCTCGAATTCCCAACCTCTCCATTTTGTCCATCATGTCACGCGGCAACATCGACCTCCCCGCCACTACGCGTTTCGAACGTCGCCTCCTACCACTGCGTCCCTACCACCGCTGGAAACAGATAAAAGGACGAGCGCACCAACGGCTCGCCCTCTTTCTGCGCGCCTCTTTCTGCGCGACCTCTTTCTGCGCGCCTCTTTCTGCGCGACCTCTTTCTGCGCGCCTCTTCCTGCGCACCACTACCTGCCGGCGTCTACCACGCCCGGCGGCTGGGCCGCCCGGCCTCCAACGCCGGAGCCCAGGACTACTCTTCCTGCTGCTACCGAGTTAAGTGCCTCTTGCTTGGAGGTGCAGCTGTGGTCGAATCTCTCAAACCTACGCCCTGTTATGTAAACTTACATACCTACAATAAATAATTATCTTCCTATTGTGTCTAATTATTGCACCTCATGGCTCCTAAAGCCGCTACGTGACACATGGCGCCCGACTGCACTGAGAGATCCGATCACGGTTTGCCTCTTTTCTTTTTATTTATTGTGTATTTTTCTTGTGTTTCGTGTTGAATCCCATCCAGGCAAGTGTTTTTTTCTTTTGCTATGAGCACGTGCTAGACCGCATGTGTGATTGCTCATACTTAACCGCTTTCGCTATAATTTTTTTTTCTTTCAACGTATATACGCGTGGAAGAAACCACGTGCAAATCACACATTTACATCTGCTTTTTTTTCTTTTTATCGCTGTGGACACGTGCCAACTACCACCACACTGTGCACTTTCACACGTAGCTTAATCTTGTTATAACAACCTGGATGAGATTCGACAGATTTTTATTTTCTTCTAAAAATGCTTTTAAACATGCTTGATCGCTTACATAGCTATATGTAACTGAAATTATTTCTATCAAAATACCTAACTAGACTGAACTTGCCTTAATTACTGAACTTAATTATTACTTTGAGTCAATTATTAAACGTATCTGAACTAAAACTACTCGTATTATCATCATCAACTAACGCGTTAATAAAATTCTATCTACTTCTATATACATCTGCGGCTATGGTCATTTCCTTTATTATCTTTCTATATGCATCTTGGTTCTAAATATTCTCAATTAACTCATTCTTATAACTTGTTTTCTTGTGCAATAGATGCGATTCGTTTTTTTTTCTTGATGAGATTACTTACAATAAACATATATACTTACAATAAATACATTAAATAATATCTGGTACAGTTGTCGTTTGTAACGTCGATCAGCGTAGGGTTGATTCAATATTTGTTATATTTTTGGCATGCCGCTCTGAGTCTTGTCGTTTTCGTGTCATATACTGTCTACGATTTTTCTTAAAATATTTTCTTACTACTGTCGTTCAGCGTAGGATTGATTCGACATTTATTTCCATTTCGACAAAAACGCTCCGAGTCTTGTCGTTTCTTGCACATCTATTTATTTAGTTTACGTTTCCTTTAAAAAATACATTCTAACCACGAAAGGAACGTAAACCTATATAACGAAACGCATTCTAAATGCCTACTAATAAATAAAACTATTGACATCTGCAACTTAGTATAGTACTTAAATCTTTAGCTACTAAATGATATTCTATCGGTCTTTGGAATTCATTACAGATGTTGTTCACTTACTTACTTATATACCTACTTATAAAATATAGATAAAAACATGTTTTTCTTACAACATTGTTGCACTATTCTCAACTTGAGACAATTTTTACAAATGATGCTTGAGATGTGGGTGGATTTAAATAAAGTTGCAACAAGACTGCTTGAAAATAATTACATTAGGTGGGTATCGTATTGACTCGTATGGCTTACGTCTGTATATTCGTCTGAGTATATTTTGGTCTAAACCAATATACTCAAATATTTTCTTTATTCTCGTTACTAGACTTCTAGAACTTTTTAAATTAACTCGCATGAGTATATCTGTATTTAACCGGCTATACTGCCACTAAACTAAATTAACTAGTACTATTACTAGTTAACTCTAATAAGTTTACTGACGGTTTTGATTGGAATTTTAGCTTTGACTTTTCGCCTTCATCGGTGACTAGTAATGCTCTGGGCATGCCCTTGATCATCCATCAAAACGTCAGAAAACCTTGTTATTTGCTCCTTAGTAACCCTTATGATGTTGCTTCATCATGTCTTCTGAAAGACACTCAAGGCCCTACCCCTTGATAGTTACTTATGGTAACCTTTATGATGTTGCGTCTTCATGTCTTCTAAAAGACTCTCAAGGTTCTAACTCTTGAAATCCTAAGTCATTTTAGGACTAGTATTTCTATTAATTAATCTTTGGAGCGGTTAGTGACTCCTAAAATTAAGCCTTAGTACTAAACTTATCATTGTTATGGGTGATTTCTTTATTTATTTATTACAGAGCGGTCGGCAACTCTTTAAACAAGCCTTAAAGCCATATATATAAATTATTATAACAGAGCGGTCGGTAACTCTTTAAATAAGCCTTAAAGCCATATATATATATATATAATTATTTTAACAGAGCGGTCGGTAACTCTTTAAACAAGCCTTAAAGCCACATATATATAAATATAATTAATTGACTACAAATAGTCATTTTGTTCTCTTAACCTGTCTTTTCAATTCGATTGAAAATGACCTTATCTAAACTCTAATCTGCACACCGTTGTATAGCGGTGGAGCTAACTATACCTACTATAGCTACTAAAAGCTACTATATAAAAACTACTAAAATCTAAAAACAAACTATTTCTTGTTTTATAATTCGCGACAGAGAATCTTTAATCATTTAAATATTGAAATTAAATCTAAAATGGGTTGTAAAAGGTCTCGTTTGATCGGCAAATTAGCCAAGGATAGTTAAAGAAATTGATAAACAGTGATTTTGTTTACTAATTCCATAATTTACACTTTTTACAGACGAAGTCTCTGTATTATTTAACTCTTACAATTATTTCCTGCGTCGTGAGTCAACTACAACATTTTTTATTCTTAAGTCTTAATCTAATATTTTAACTAGTTATTGTACTAAAAAACAATAAAACTACGATAAATATCGCACGCTAGAAATCTAATAATATACTACAAAATAATTACAGGTTCGATTCTCGGCTACGATCGTTAACCTTAGTTTCTTTCTCTTTCATACATACTAATGATCAGCGAACATACTAATGACTATAACTTTCTATTACCGCATCTATCTAAAAACAATAATAATAATAATTTGCAACCTAAACATAATTTCTTGAAACATTTCGAACTGAGAATATGCATGACTCACTATTTGTTTACGTTCTTGTTTGAACGGAAATCTAATTTCTTTTTTGAAATATTATTTTAAACTTTTTAACTAAACTATTTCTGCTTTTTGAACTAAGCTTACATGACCTTGGCTTCTGATGTATACAGCCGAATCAGCTTGTCTTTCCCTCTTATCTCCTAAACCAACAAATTTTCTTTAAAAGTTTCTGATTCTGTCTTACTGCTTGTTTCCAGGGTACCAGCGAGGCGCTGCAGGCAGCGGAGACCGAGATGCCGAGAGAATTTTCCTCAGAAAAAATTCTGGTCAAACGGGGGGAGTATGTCACGCGGCAACATCGACCTCCCCGCCACTACGCGTTTCGAACGTCGCCTCCTACCACTGCGTCCCTACCACCGCTGGAAACAGATAAAAGGACGAGCGCACCAACGGCTCGCCCTCTTTCTGCGCGCCTCTTTCTGCGCGACCTCTTTCTGCGCGCCTCTTTCTGCGCGACCTCTTTCTGCGCGCCTCTTCCTGCGCACCACTACCTGCCGGCGTCTACCACGCCCGGCGGCTGGGCCGCCCGGCCTCCAACGCCGGAGCCCAGGACTACTCTTCCTGCTGCTACTGAGTTAAGTGCCTCTTGCTTGGAGGTGCAGCTGTGGTCGAATCTCTCAAACCTACGCCCTGTTATGTAAACTTACATACCTACAATAAATAATTATCTTCCTATTGTGTCTAATTATTGCACCTCATGGCTCCTAAAGCCGCTACGTGACAATCAGAATAGGGACAGAGACCGTATCAAATGCCTTCGTTATATCGAGGAAGACGCACAGACATCTGTTCTGTGCATCTATATTCTCCACAATTGTATTTGTCAGATCCATTATTGCATCCTCTGTTGATATCGATGGCCGAAACCCATACTGATTTGATGCCAAAATATTAAATTTTTCCAGGTATTCTTTTAAGCTTTGTTCAGTACCTTTTCCAAAATTTTTGACAGGGCGGAGAGAACCGAAATTGGGCGATAGTTATTTACACTTACTCTGTCCCCACTCTTATAGACAGGATGTATAATTGATCTTTTGAAGACTTCGGGAAATACACCACCATTTATAGCACTATTACAAATATGAGCAATTATAGGGGTTAGCACCTGGCAACTTTGACGGAGCACTTGGGATGAAATGTTATCCCAGCCTATCGCACAATCGGGGCGAAGTTGCAGGATGATGGCTTCAATATCTATGTTACTTACTTCTAATAGGACCAATGAATTCGACGGACTCTTAGGATCGAAGGTACGTCGGGAAGAAACAATATGATCAGCTAGGTCTGGTAGAGGAGTGATTTTTTCGGCTAGGTTTTGGCCTATATCTTTAAAAAACTAACATACTTGATTTATAGATGATTTCGGATTATTGCATATTTTTAGGAGTTCCTTCGGAATATTTTTAATTTTGGAAGTTGATGAAATATCCTTTATGGCTTTCCATAAAGCTTTAGGGTTATTACCCGCTTTGTCAATCAAGCTTTTGTTGTACGCGAGCTTTTGTTTGCGAATTAAATTATTTAGGAAGTTACGATAACGGGTGAACGTCAGTTTCAGAGTCATATTTGCTTTTTTTGAGTTTAAGTGTAGTTTGTCCCGATTTCGAAGACATCTCAGTAATCCTTGCGTCATCCACGGTTTTAAAATTCTAGTTTTTTTAGTAGTTGTACAGGTGATTGAGTGTTTTTTGATGATGTCTGAAATTAATGTCACAAACAAATCTGATGCTAGATTTGCGTCAGTTGTTGATAATATATTTGAATAATTTGCATTTTGTATATCCAGTTTAACTTTTTGATAGTTTACACTAGTTTTATAGTTATGTTGGTGTTTAGGGGTTGAAATATTTTTAATATGTAGTACTATAGGCATATGATCCGTTATGTATGATTGTAATATGAGTGTGACTGATGGATTGTCGAATTTCATAAAAAAGTGATCTAGGCATGAGTTGATTCTCGTAGGTTGAGAATGTGTACGGTAGAGACCGTGTGAGGCATTTAATGTTAGGTATTCGTCACATAGTGGGTCCGTGGAGTTATCACATATGTTAATATTTAGATCTCCTACAAGTATAATGTTACTAGTTTTAATGTTATTATAAATGTTGTCAAGACTATTTAAAAAGTTAGCAATTTGTTCTTTATTTGATAATGAGGGGGGCCGGTATATGGCTACAATGTTGATGTTATTATCTATTTTGCATACTAGACAATTCCCATTGCTAAGTTTTGGTTCAGATATAATGCAGGATATGTCTTTTCTATTATAAATGACGATTCCATCATTCTGGTTTTGGTTCATCGTAGTGTAGTACGACGTGTACCCATTCATTACAGGTATGTTATTACTTTTTTGAAGCCAACATTCAGTAAGGACTATAACATCGAATTCAAGTTTAGTTTCAGATAATAGTAAACAAAGCTGATCAAAGTTCTTAGTTATACTTCGTATATTGACGTGAAATATATTAATACCTACTTGATTATTTATATAGAGGTGACTGTCATTCGGTTTGCAGGAATATGACGTTGTCGCCTCTAAACGGTCCAATTCAGTTATAACGTTGTTTATACTGAGCATTGGTAAATGTTAAAAAAACACCGGACAGTGTGTTTTAGGTTCTGACTTAGTTCCAATGTTTGGGTTTTTACTTGAGGAATAATGTAGTTAGAGTAGTGAAGAATAGTGTAGACACTTATTAGTCGTGTATTGTATACTATATTTTTTTTGTATAAATGTGATTTATGAGTATATATGTGTAGTGTATAGTGTAGTGTTAGTTTAGTAATAGCATAATGTTGTTTAGGGAATATATATGGAAATGTAGTTATTGTAAATTTAATTTTAAGAATAAACAATAGACAAATTAACTCTTCTAGATGAAAGAGTATCCTGCTTTCAAGCATAACTAGTCACAAGTTTGGTTTCTCCAGGTCCTGAAGGGATTGTTCAGAAGTGATGAGTATTTGCTTTTCTCCTTGTGTTTTACGCATGAATATGTTTTCATTAGAAGTCCAGCAGTACTGGTAGCCGTTTTTCTTTGCAAATTCTCTAGATTGATGGAAGAGTTTTTTAAGACTAGCTGGTAAGTAGTCAGCTACATAAATAGCCTGTTTTTTACCCGGGATGTTTAATTGTTCCGTGTTTAACTTATCCTCCATTGTCTTTTTGCTCATGTTGTAGTGTCTCACCGCTGAGATAACAGTGTTCCGCATTTGAACCGTCTGGAATTCGGCGACAACCGGTCGTATTATTCCCGGTTTACCGGGAATGCGGTAGATGTCCCCTATGACTGCGCCAATTTTACAAACAGTATTTGTGAGGTAAGCACAAGACTCTTCACCAGCAATCGGGATGTTTCTTATCTCTATTGTAGAAGATCTGGATTTGTACTGAATACATTTTCGCTGTTCAAGGCGTTCTTTTTGTAGGCAGTCCAATCCGGTTTTGATTTCCTCATATTGGTCATTAATAAACACCATGCTCTGCATTACCTCGTCGTACGAAGCTTGAATCTTACTTGTCTGTGTCTTCAGTTCGGAGATATCTAATGACAGCTTTGTCATTAACGCGCTTTGCCTGTTGCTCATATCATTTAGTTTCTCATCCATTTCAATTTTCCAGTTACTAAGCATTGCCATCAGCTCCTCTTTGAGATCCCGTTCGAATGATTTTGGTGACTGAGTCTGGTCCGAGCGTTGTCTTTTGTGTCGTTTGGTATTCACCATTGAGATCTCAGCCACGGAGCGGACGTCAGATTCCGACCGCGTGTGTGCTTTAGCACCAGGTGGTGTGCGTTTCAACGACATCTTACAGAACAACCACGGTCCTCGCAGTAATAAAAATATTAACACACTCGGCTTGAAATAATCGTCCGTCTTAGTGTTAAACGTTAGCGGTGTAAAAACTAATAACACAGTATCGGCTACGCACCTGTAGCAGCCCGCTCCGACGTCACGTTGCAAAATAATTTTGTAGGTCGCACCTCGTAGCCGTTCTCTCACCCTTGTAGCCTATAGTGGCCGTCAGTCAATCGTAGCGAATACAAGTTTTGCAATGCACGTAACTTACTTCTTGACGTAGCGGTCAGGCAGACCAATCTCGCGCAGCCCCACTCAGCTGGTCGGTTCAAACCTCGGCGAATCAGCGTTATTTGTTTGTGTATTATTTAAATCCGAAATGTCACCACTGTTTCTATCTTTGTTTCGGACCGCCCCGTGGGCGGTAACAATAGGTTTAAAACTTAGAGGAGTAACAAGGAATCAATATTTCAAATATCAGCCAATCACAAAAAATAGGAAAAAGCACAGTTCAAAGCAACAATACGCGTCCGGCAGCGACCGTTGTCACGACTAGACTGAGTTACGAAAGAACGCAGGTTTGAAGTTAATAACAGTCAAACCAGCATAATTTTAATGTACGTGACCACATGTTGAAAGTAATTTAGACAAAAATTTAAGAGCAGAAGTAAAATCTGATGGTTAGCGATTACCGCCGCCCATGGACACCCGCAACACCAGAGGCGTCACAAGTATGTTGTCACCGGCCTCTGAGGGTTGGGGGGAGGGGATTTGGTTATGGGCCTCCGGTATCCTCAGTCACTCGGTAAAACCCAGCGTAGACGCTGTTTCACACCGGTGTTCAGTGTGCCCGTGGTATCACTTCGGTTGAACTGGCCCATGCATGCCGAATTGTGGCTCTCCCACGGTAAGAAGAAGAGAAGACGTACAAAGATTTAAATTTATTCAATTAATTAGTAACTGAATTATATAGTATATATAGTAAATATCTTTAAGAAATTGGTGAAAATTTTCACTACAAATATAAAATTTGAAAACAGAAAAGAATAGAAAAAATAATTTAAGTATTAAATAATTATAAATAACACAATAACGATAGTAGCACATAGAACACAAATTAATTAAGTCTCTGCCCAAAACGGTCCCAAAGCAAATACCAACAGTGACCCGAAGTCACTTAATAAACCAGGACCTAAACTAAAACAAGAGTAACACATCACTAGTAATCCAATAGATTGGAATACAGGTAACTAAACGAGTAGCGTGAACCGATACGTTTTCAGACATTAATTCCACACGTGACTGGAATACTTTGCCGATTTAATTGCTCTGGATAACAAGTTAGAAAGTCGCCACCGTCATGTAGTTTTTAACCGTTCAATATCGTTAATGTATGTAGATTGTTGTGGGGAAATTGTATTAGCTTAAGTTAATAGTTTATGAGAATCCATTGGTAAGACAGTAAAGAAAAGGTTTAAAGTATGTTTATTCAAGTACTAGAACCCATTATAATGGTTTTGCTTAGATTGATGGAGTCGTGGATTCCGTTCATAAGCCTTTCCTAGCTCATCAACAGTACTCGTTCTATTTAAGAAAAATGAGTGAAAAGAAAAAGAAAAGTGATTGATCGACATTTCTTGTTGTCAGATTCTGGTCCTTTCTAGCATAGAGATAGAGATACGAAATTCAACGTGGCAATACTGACAAGTTTTGAACAAGGATTGGTAGATTGGTAGATAAATAATAAAAACAGACATTTCAAGAAACAATAACGAATAAATATTGTTGATTAAATGCAGTACCTATCGTAAATTGAAAACAAAAGGATCATTTGTGTGTACGACCAATACGAGCTCACAAAACAATATACATAAAACACGAAACCCATGATTACCCCATCACCAAGAACTTTTTACACAAAAACTTCGTAGCAATTTTCATTTAGGGTCAGCTGAGGCCATTTGTGACGTCACAATTGCCGTGATGGCCCTTCCGGACCGGGTTTTTGTTACAGTTTGAAATACGCGACACTTCCGTCGGCGTGTCAACGCTTCTCCGACAACGCTAGAACAATTTTGTCTTTAATACTTGTCAGGGGTAAAACATGAAGTGTGGTAAGTTATTATCCTTTATTCTCATTTTTCGCTTAGTTGAAAAACACATTTAATAATGTCCATTGTCCCTGTTTTAATTCCGTTGCGAATCATAGGATATCATCATCTTCTTCACAGCCTTTATTATTCCCGAGGTTTGGGGTCAGCTACTAGTTCAATCGGTTTTAACTGAATATCAGTTTTCACACGTAGCGACTGGCATCGGACCTCCGTAACCCTGAGGGTGGCGCGCCTGGCCACCATTGGTGTTTCTCTGGTGGTAGAGGCGCTGGGCTTGCGGGGGGCCTTGGACAAGACGGAGGCCCAATTGTTTCATGTGCCCCGTCGTGGGACGCCCTCCGGCGCCTCCATAGTGGTTAACCCGGTCCTCGTACCGGTTCGGGCCCAGATGAGGTATCTGGGCCTGATCTTGACGGTTGAGAGTTTACCAGCAGACGGCGCCCGCTTTTGTGCGGGCAAGCGCTTGGAGGGGTCCGGATGTGTTAATAGCAGCAGTTCTCGGATCCCTCCCGTCTCAGGTGCATGGCACACCGTGTGGTTTTAGTCGGTTCGATTCCGACACCGCCCCACCGAAAACCCCGGCGGGGTGACGGCGCGAGGGGGTTTCCACACGTTAAAAAAAAAGAGTTGTCAGTATATTTAAGGGCGCTGACTTCCCAATAACAACAAACGTTCATTACAACCGGCTTTACGTGCTCTCCGAGGCGGGAAACACCGCCATCTTCCATACTCCGCGATGCTATTAAGAATTTCTCGTAAGAAAAACCCAACAGCAGTCCGACCCGGGAATCGAACCCGAGACCTCTTAAACTGCAGTCGGTTACGCTAACCACTAGACCAACAAAGCAATCCAATCATAGGCTATATAAAATTAATTACAAGATACACGTTCAAGGTTCGGGCTCTTGGAGTAAATGGAATCTTTTTCAGGATTCCGTGCCAAAGGCGAAAAACAAATAGATTCGTCATGTCTGTCCGTCTGTCTGTCACGGCCACTTTTTTCCGAAACTATAAGAATTATACTGTTGAAACTTGGTAAATAGATGTATCTGCGAACCGCATTAAGATTTTCACACAAACTTAAAAAAAACAATAAATTTTGGGGTTCCCCATACTTAGAACTGAAACTCAAAAATTTTGTTTCATCATACCCATACGTGTGGGGTATCTTTGGATAGGTCTTCAAAAATGATATTGAGGTTTGTATTATAATTTTTTTTCTTAACTTAACATTTTGCGCGAGAGACACTTCCAAAGTGGTAAAATGAGTCCCCCCTCCCTTGTAACTTCTAACGAAAATTCATAGTTCATAAATCGTACACCGCAATTTATCGGTCAAAAATACAAGAACTGTTATATTATGTTACTTGCTGCTACGGAACCCTTCATGTGCGAGTCCGAGTCGCACTTGGCACTTGGCTTTTAATTGTTTGAGTAACTTAGTCAATTTTTTGTCACCTTTAAATTCTTATTAGCCTATATCCATTCTTTTATTTTAAAAATTATCAGTTTCTTAAGGAAAGTTTACGTCATGGTGATGAGCCAAGAAAACGACGAAAGCTACTTATGTCAAATTACAATAACCTATTTACATTATTCGAAATATACAATAATAAAGGTTAAAAAAATAATAATGCTAATTTGTGTTTTAGTGTCCATCATTTACTCTATACTTACCTTTAACTATCACAGGATTAATAAATACAAATAGAACAACATTGCCTTATTTACTATGAAACTAATTTTGTTCTAGTTTTGTTTACAAACACTTCAATATGTTGGAGTTTGTTTTAGCTACCGTTGATTGTTTCTGTTTTATACATGCTCGTATCAATGTTTAAAGTATCTTTCAGAAAGAAATGAAATACCTAATTCTAATAACCAACATAGTGAAATGGATGCAGTTACATGAGTGAAATATTCTTATTTCTGTGAACTACGAAACCATTTAGTGAACTATATGGTCCTGCTGATATGTTTTGTATAACTCGCTACTGGGAAATTTATAAGGACTTTTTATTAGAAAGGTTTTTTAGACAGATTATGTTTAAAAACGTAGAGTTTACCGATAAGCGGGGGCTATTTTTTTTTAATAACCATACTAAACGAAGATAATATTTCGTTACACATATGAATTATGTCATAATGATACCTAATCTGATTTAGCTTAAAGCTTCCGTTTATGCTTTTCTCTCTTCCTGTTAAAAAACACAATTAATGCATTAGCAACATATATCTTAGTAATTCTATACTATTCACTACATAACGCCCTCTTAAATTATACCTCGTTTTTACATCAGCCTACGCTAAACTGGCAGAGAATTATTTTGGTATTGAGATCGTCTCTGTACACATTGTGACTAAAGTTATGAATAAAACAAAATAAATACCGTTGAAAATTTTCAGCAAATTATTAGTTTTAAATGAACTAATTACTGATTAAAATAAAATGCATATTTTGATGGATTATTAGTTCGAGATGAATCCAGACCATGTCGAACAAAGGTATTGTATTTGAATTACTTCGTTCATATTCCATTCATGTCTGTTTTCTTTCTTTTGTTACAGAACTTTTCTCATCAAAAAAGTTATTTGGCATTTCTTTGTTCATGAATATAGAATTACTACTATTCTAATTTTTGTTTATTATAACTTGTAGGAGTTAGGTGATGATCTGGTTTTAAAATAAGTTTTAACATGTCTGCTTAAATCTAGACGATTGGTGATGGCCACACTTTGTCTGCTTCAATTTACTTCATATTTACCTCTGACTCGATACTAAAATAATATTGTGTTAGTACCATACTAGTAGTTCTTTTCTGGGCATCCTATAAATTCAAATACGGTAAAAGTAGGAACACTCATTTTCTACGAACGCGTTTAAGTACCTCACTTGCATAGTGAGTTATAAAGATTTTAAGGCTTTTTTAGTACGTCCATATTGTATGAGTTATTGTCCTGATTTTTATTTCGTCATATTGTATCTTCTTTACAATTCTGAAAGTGTAAAAATAATTTCGTTCTTACGATAGGTACTATATTTTTTCAGTTTAATGATTTTATTTTTCTTTGTTTAATTTAAGACAGCTTGTTTTAATTTATAAAATACTAGCTGTCCCGGCAAACGTCGTTTTGCCATAACTATTAATAAATTAATTAAAAAAACATTGTCCAGCGGACAAAATTGTAAATCTAAACCATTCCCAGATCCCCTTGAACACACAAAAAATTTCATCAAAATCGGTCCAGTCGTTTGAGAGTAGTTCAGTGACATACACACTCACAGAAGAATTATATATATAAAGATAAGCAGTTCGTAACTTTATCACGTATTTTAATATTAGAAATCCCTGCTAAAACTGTGACATGGTAAATGCGATTGACACTGTCACATCTTTTCACGTAAGCGTAATTCAGAAATAAGTTATTCTTCAATACAAATTCTAACGAAGAGCTCACCCTTTTTTTAATATAGTAGACTAAGGAGCAGATCGGACTTATTGCGACGACAAACAATAACATGACGAATTTTAGGATGACAGAACGTTACGTCGACCATTAGAGGTATGACAGCACAACAGTACTATTGATGTTTTTTCGACAAATCGGAATTTTTGATCATTGATTCATGTAATGGAAAGTGAATATCTATCCATAAATACCTACAACTCTGGAGTAACTTATTGTTTTAGCAATACTTCCAAAAGTAATGCCCTCAGACATAATAACATGATATCGCCATCTTGTTCCAAACAAAGCAGACCTTCTTTAATACGTACTAGACACAAAAACGTTCATACATAGACTAGCGGACCCACGCAACCTCGTTTGCGCCTTATATTACCCGTAGCGTAAAATTTTCCCCCGTTTTTGAAACGTTCTTCATTGTTGCTCCGCTCCTATTAGAAGTAGCGTGATGATATATACCCTATAGCCTTCCTCGATAAATGGACTATCCAACACCGAAAGAATTTTTCAAATCGGACCAGCGGTTCCTGAGATTAGCGTGTTTAAACAAACAAACAAACAAACTCTTCAGCTTTATATATTAGTATAGATTTGTTTTTAATGTACTTACTATAATATATCTCTATTCTAGAAATGCCTGGTTATTCACAGCTTGTAGAGTTACTAAGAAGGTTTTATAATGTTATGGACAAGGGTGGGTGTGTGTTGAGATGCTACGTACATCGGTAAAACTAGGTCTATTATTTAACTACATCTGCATAATAAATTGATACAATCGAATTTCATAAAAAAAAGTAAAAACTAAAACCCAACTACGACAAAAAACGACGCTGAAAAAGTATGAAACAAGTTTCAAAAGCCGTAGTCACGCGTTGTTAAATTGGACTATGGTACATTAAAAAGTTTTAAAACCCGTAGTCCATGTAGTGTAATGTACCATATGGTACATATCACTTTAACAACGCGTGACTACGGCTTTTGAAACTTGTTTCATACTTTTTCAGCGTCGTTTTTTGTAGTAGTTGGGTTTTAGTTTTTACTTTTTTTTATTTAAAATGTTTTGGTGCCTCTATAATACTAATTTCTTTGCAAAGTATATTTTAAATAGATACCACAGAAATATCACAATAATCGAATAAATAATGCTAATAATATATATATTTTTGAAATCTACAAGTAACGCCCTTTCGTATGATACCAAACACGGCATATTTCTCTCATATTTATTTTTTAATACACTACTTTACGTCGGCTAGAGGGCGCCACATTAGATTCAATGACACGTCATATAGCCTATAACCAGAAGACGATCACGACGCTTCTAGAGACACCTCATTTGTCCAAATCTAATGAGTAGTTAAGGAGCTAGGAGGGAACAAATGAACATACATACATACATACATACATACATACATACATACATACATACATACATACATACATACATAGCCTGTCAAAATCATAACCCTCCTTTGGCTTTGCCGTAGTCGGGTAAAAATACGCCTCTAAATATTGATATGATCTAAGAAACACTTGTAATAAAAATATATGTATATATGAACTCGTTTTTCCGATTACCTACTACTTAATAAATAAGTAATTCATATTACATACACGTAAAAACAATACAGATAAATTATCTTTCACCACTACTCACTTAGCTAATAATATTAAGTAGCTATCATCATCCATGACATAATAAAGCCTTTTACTTAATTAACGTTAATAAGGTATTTATTCTACTTATTATATTTTCCCCTGCGAGTATCTGAGCTAATGCTAGACGTACAAGTACAAGGTAACAACGTAAGAACTAATTATTTTAGTATGTATCTAATAATGATATTACTTTTACTAACAGTTTAGTACGTAACTTTTTTTTTTATGTTTGACCCTGCCCTAATGACTCTACTCTGCCCGATGGAAAGCATAAGCAGAATCCAAGAGTGATGGTCACCATACTGCGAACGCAGACAATGCAGCATGGTGACCCACACCATGGCGGGCTAGTGATGATTTCGCACTCACCAACGAAACACGACAGCGTGATCGCTGTCATTTTACGTTGATTTTCTGTGCGAGGGTAGTACCGCCCCGGTCGAGCCGGCCCAACAGTGCTGAAATCAGCGTGGCTCTACTACCTTGAAATGAAACTAACTAGAATTGAAATTACATATGCTGTAACTAAGAGAAGTCAGCAAATTGCAAAGTTAATCAAACCTGGGAGGTCAGATATTTTTGCATTCCCGTAGAGCACGTTAAGCCGTTGGTTCTAGTTGCCATATAATTGTAGTAGTTGACATCTCTGTGGTAATTGTTACGACTAGCAGTCTGTCTACAGAAATTCAATATTGTCTAGTATTTGGGATGAGGAGGTCTATTGGTAGTTATTCAACGTACAAAAAATTGAAGTTCAATCGTGTCGTATTAGTCTGAAAGTCGACCCCAACCAAATTATAAGCAAAGGGCTTGAAGGCAAATTTTAGTTATCAAATGCTTATAATTATGTGTTTAAAAAAAAATATTTGTCGTTCGGTACAAGAGTATGTAATACTAACTATGTATACTTTTTACCCGACTACGGCAAAGCCAAAGGAGGGTTATGATTTTGACAGGCTATGTATGTATGTATGTATGTATGTATGTATGTATGTATGTATGTATGTATGTATGTTCATTTGTTCCCTCCTAGCTCCTTAACTACTCATTAGATTTGGACTAATGAGGTGTCTCTAGAAGCGTAATGATCGTCTTCTGGTTATAGGCTATATGACGTGTCACTGAATTTAATGTGGCGCCCTCTAGCCGACATAAAGTACTGTATTAAAAAATAAAATTGAGATAAATATGCCGTGTTTGATATCATTTGAAAGGGCGTTACTTGTACATTTCAAAAATATATACAATATTAGCATTTGTTCGTGACTTTGTCCGTATTTAATCGATAACTGTGATATTTCAATGGTATGCTTATTTGTTCCCTCATTCTTTCAAAACTAGTCAGAATAAGACAAATGAGGTATCGTTAGAAGTGTCTTGATTGTCCGCTGCTTAGAGTCGAATGTGGCGCCCTCTATCTGACATATAGCACTGTATTAAAAACGAAATTTGAAATAAATATGCCGTGTTTGGTATCATTGGAAAGGGCGTTACTTGTTCATTTCAAAAATATATATATTCATAGCATTTGTTCGTGACTTTGTCCGTATTTATTCGATAAGTGTGATATTTCTATGGTACACATTTTAAATAAACTTTGCACAACAATAAGTAGTATAAAGGCACCAAAACATTTTAAATAAAAAAAAGTAAAAACTAAAACCCAACTACGACAAAAAACGACGCTTAAAAAGTATGAAACAAGTTTCAAAAGCCGTAGTCACACGTTCTTAAAGTGTTATGGACTATGGTACATTTCTACGTAACGTGTGACTACGGCTTTTGAAACTTGTTTCATATTTTTTCAGCGTCGTTTTTTGTCGTAGTTGCGTTTTAGTTTTTACTTTTTTAATAATTATACTTCAACAAATCTTCAAAGTTCCTTGAAAATTATGATGGTTTTGGAAAACTATACGCTTTTAAATTACGCTTTTGCAGTTGAAACATACATAAAAATGCTAACTGAAGCTGCTAAAATGTTGAATGAGTAAATAATGAATATAAAAAATATAAAAGTACAGAAAAGCTTCAAAATGTTTTATATTCCCACTACGTTTTCTGTTAACATGAAAGGCATCAAGTAAAACAGGGCTCTTGAACATTTGGCTGCAATTACTTCGTTATTAATTCTGATGTTTCTACTTTACTTTGTTGCTGTAAGTCAAAGAGACTTACTTCGCTCCAGTTCTTTGCCGGTGTGCAACATACTATACATATACGCTACACACGCGAAAGTGAGGTTGCATGTTTTTGACAACCTTGCGAAAAGGATAAGTATTCTAATTTATTGGAATGAATTGGCAATACCAGAACAGGAAAAAAAAAAAAAGAAAAAACAAAAAATAGAGTGCTTGGAGGTGACTTACTTGGGTAGGAAGAAGCAGAGCTTGAAGGGTAGTTCCGGCAGCTGGTCAGACACACGTGTCCAAACCAACCATAGGTCAGGTTCTCTTTGTTGACACCAACAAGACGATTTGCGTAAAGATCAGAGATTTGAAGACACTCGCGTGTTTTCTTTGACTGCCTCGGGGTTCAATTATGCGTTTTTACACTATATATGCAGTTCAAACCGGGGCGGGCGTACGCGCATTTGTATCGTAACCACATACTCAGACGACACTCATGTCACATCTTTTTGCGAATAATAGCGGAACGGAGGGGAAGCGGGTGAGGGGAGCGGAAGCGGATTGTGCATTCGGATATGTGTACCTATTGATTGTTACCTTATAACATAAATATGTGAGTTAATAAATAGATTCACTTATGACCATTAACGGCGTTTACAGTGCTGTTCCAGACAGATACTCCAAAAGAGCAATATCAAATATTAGGATGATCGATTAAGTAGTTACCGATGAAAGTATTATAAACAAGTCAGTAATCTCACCTGATGTAGCCATAACAATAAAAGTGTGAAAACCAAGATTGCAACCATTGAAAAAAAAAATCAAAACTTTGTGACAAGTGACCCGAACTGTGAAGCTAAAGGTAGTAGATTCAATTACATAGATGTAAATATTATTAGGTAATGAGTAAAATGATTTGTTTTGTGCTTTTTTAATTAAATATGTATTACTACTGTATCAGTACTATTGTAGTACTGGTTACTATAGTACAAACACTGACTAGTTTGGAATTAAGAGCTCCCGCAAACTGCAGACCTTCGATTGGCTGATAGTTAGATTGGTTTCTTAATCAGTATGAAAATCTATGGGAGTGCGCACACTATACCGATTCGGTATCGGTCGACTAATAAGCCAAAAGCCACCCCGATCAAACTATCAAGCGATTAAAAAGTTAGTATTCTGCGGGGGCTTTAAATGGTCATTTGTGAGGTGTATTGGCCAGACTATTAAAACTAAAAATGAGTTCCTACAAATAGTTTATTCTGTCCATTTTCTGGCACTAATTGCCAACCAACCTCAAACACTAAGTCGTACGTTTTATTACCTCTTAGCAAAGTTAAACATTAAACGTCCAGTAATTACTTCCATTACGCCCATCAGTTTGGTACAACAAGCTTTAGTTAAATACTACTAAACGAAGTATCGTTTTTGTTGTTAATAAGCATATGGCAACAGTTACTGTTAAATTATTTTTCTTTTATTATTTTTTTCGTTTTAATTTTTTTAAGGTTTAAAATAAGCATACCAGATACAACAAAAAAGTAACAAATAAAGACGTTGCCGAGAAATAAAACCTCTACAAAAGCAAAATATTCAGGAGAAAATGTTGTATCCATTTCCTATAGCTATACAGACAGAAGACTGAACATGCTGAAACGTAGAATATGGTACCGGTTGAGAAGTGAAAATCTGAAATGTTACAATATAATAGTATTTAATGATCTGGACCGTATTTTAGAAATAAACTAAAAGCACATAGCAGTGACCATTATTAACCATGCATTTCTATTCATGATAATAATCGATGTCATTTTGATTTAATTGACCCAAATTATAAGTTAAAATTATAATTAAATGAAATAAGTATAGTATTAAATATTTTTAAAATTTTATGTATTTTAAAGGATCAACAACAACGCTAGCCTCAAACACCAGTAATAAAGTTCACCAAGTGGTTCAAAAGTTTTTTAATTTCCCGGTGAGAGATTTGAAGTCTCGGGGAGGCGTTTGCCTAGTAGCATGCAAATGGACAGGAATCCAAAGTCATTTTGCGACTTCTGTTTGCATTAGATAGCGTTTTGACTTTTTAAATATTTTAGCTACTAAAATGACCTATCCAGGCAATAGCGATGAAAAGCATCGGTAGAATTCATGAGTGGTGGCCACCATCTTTATTGCGAAAATGGACCCACATCATGAAGGCCTAGTGATATGCTTTTACACGCCCCGCATAAAGGAGCAGGGAATTAAACACGTGTCCTGGTTATGAGTCCAGGTCATAATTTCTCATCAGAAGTATATTAAAAGGCGAAACGTTTAGTTTGAGAGCGGATATACCTAGTCTAGCGTTGACTTTTGATTTCAGCATGTGACGTCGTGTAGAAGAATTGAGTAGGTACCAGTCGGAAGAGCTCGTCGAACCACTCTACATGATAATTTTTTAAAATTATTATTATTATTAACTTTTAAATAGAATATCTAGTGTATTAGAGGAGTTTCAGATTTTCTGTAACTTTGTACAAACCGGCCTATTTTTGTCGAAATATCTTATTACCTAAACTAATATCCATGTGAAAATTTAAATTTGCGTAAACATTTTTGAAGTATCTCTAGTCATTTATTTACGACAATGTAGTAGTTAAACAACCACTGTTATAATCAATAACACTAGAACAAATAAGACGTCACATCGGGTCAGTATAAAAACTGCAATCATGCCACTTCATTTTTGCTATTTAATTATTTGAAATGTGTTTCCAGCCAACCCAGTGTTATTAAAAAAGTTCTCGTGCGTCAAAATTTGTAGTGTATTTTCAGTGGGAAAGTTCATACCGCCGCATACTACACGGATGGTATTTATTTATATATATAATTCTTCTGTGAGTGTGTATGTCACTGAACTACTCTCAAACGACTGGACCGATTTTGATGAAATTATTTGTGTGTGTTCAAGGGGATCTGGAAATGGTTCAGATTCACAATTTTGTCCGCTGGACAATGTTTTTTTAATTAATTTTTAATTTATTAGTAGTTATGACAAAACGACGTTTGCCGGGACAGCTAGTTTATTTATATTATTTTAAAAGGTTTTTCTCTTACTCATATGTGTCAGGATTTTTTTGGGTATAAAGAAAGATACAAACGAGCATACAGGTTACCCGATGGTATGTGACTATAAACAGATCTGCCTCCCTAGGCAAGTTGACTTTAAAAGTGTTGTAAGACCACTTTATTAATAGCCAATATTGTTCTATATAGTGCCCTTAGTGCAAAGTGATAAATTAAAGATTTAGACAGTAAATAATAGAACATAGACATAGGAAATATGTAGTTAGAAGCCATGATTAAACATAACGTGTCCCTACAGTGTAAACGGAGAAAACAAACAAATGTATTGAATGACTTCATCCTAACTTTAGGTTACGTACTGAAAACAAAATATAAGAAAATAATATAAGCAAAAAGGATGCCAAACACTTGTATTTTGACTAAGGGCAATCCAATCTTACTCATCCATAGAAACTGCAACAAAAATTGCCTAAGTTTGTCATCTACAATCAAAGGTAAACTGAATAAGGGTTTGGGCTTCGGCATTCTTAATCACTCGGTGAAAAACAACTAACAATTGACTTCATACAGTTTGGTTTTCTTTAAAGCCGTAGTATCGCTTCAATTGGCTGGTCCATTAGGAGGTAGATTGGGACGTATAAGTAAAATCTCGAACAGGTTAAAGCTTCAAAGCTTCTCATGATATAAGAATTCTAATGTAAATTTAGTTTTAGCATACACATGGTAGTAAAAATAATAATATAAAATCTATATCTTTTGCATTAAATGCTTAAAATTAATATTATTATTATTTACTACAATTTATTTAGTTCAAAATTTAAATGAATTGTTCGGGGCTTACCACAAAAAGTAGTGTGTATAACTTTAGTTTAGTTTTGTGTTAGGGTGTTTTGTTTAAAACAGGAGTTGGAAATGTAATAGCTTCAAAATAAATAATGTTTATTATGGCGAAGCCATAGGATTATAGTAGTTTAAATCTGTACGCCGCAACGTGCTACATTAATAGTTTTACTACGTGCCGTAGCAACGATATTAGAAATAAGATATTGTCAATTTAGCAATTTCAGTAAACAATAGTTACTAGTTACCCCCACCTAAACCTGTCCATAAATCTTGTATATAAACTTTAGTTTAAGTTTAATTAACTGAGTCATAATAAATATATTACAATCAACGTGTCGTCTAATTGTCTCCAAGGGTAAACACGCAATAATTGGTGACCCGACGTGATCTATTGGTTTCTAGTGCTGATATAATACCGGGACGACCGGAACCCTATTAGGTTTTCAGCAGTGAATCTAGAGAACAATAGCATTACGAAATTATCACATCCCAAAAATGGCTCCAACAACAACTTCTTCAAGAGGCGACACTGGGTGCGAATCAATTGCTGCTATCACGGTCACAGACAAACTACCTCAATTTTGGACAGACTCCCCACGTTTATGGTTCGCCCAGTTTGAAGCAATAATAGCACCACAAAAACAGGGCGAAGATTACAAATATAACATGGTAATATCCAAACTACCAAAAGAGGTCGTCCATCAAGTTAGTGACATTTTAACTAACCCGCCCAGCGAAAATAAGTACTCCACAGTCAAGGAACGTCTAATAAACTGCTACGAAGAGAGCGAACACCGACGTTTCCACAGACAACTATCAGAAATGGACCTTGGAGACCAGAAGCCTTCCCAGCTCTGGAGAAAAATGAAGGAAGCTGGATGTGGAAAAATAAACGACGACACTATTCGCCTGCTGTGGCTAAGGCAACTCCCCGCTTCGCTAACAGCGATATTATCAGTTACAAACAATATATCGTTAGAAAACTTGAGCGAGTTAGCCGATAAAATATACGAAAACTTGACCTACAACAAGAAAAATACTCAAGAGACAGCGGTTGACATTAACCTAGTTACAAACATATCGTCGCAACTTGAAGCCATGCGAATAGAAATAAATGCATTACGCAGCATACGCGAGAAACAACCTATGCAACGCAGCAAATACCAAACACGACATACGTCACATTCACGGTCAAGGTCGCGCCACAGAAACTCACATAATGGATTATGTTATTTCCATAATCGTTTCAAGCAGGATGCATATAAACGCAATAAGCCTTGTTCATGGAATATAAGTAAAAATAACAGGCTATCGGAAAACTAAATTTAGCACAGAATACGACGGGCCTCTGTGCTATCCACCCAGCAAACCGTCTAACTATAACTGACTCAAACAGTGGTTATAGATTTTTAGTCGACACGGGTGCTAACATTTCGGTCATAAATAGCACAAATAATAAGAGCCAAGCATGCGAATACCAATTATTCGCCGCGAACGGGACCCCTATAAATACATACGGGGAACGCGTTTTAACGCTTAACCTAGGACTGCGCCGAAGCTTTAAATGGACATTTACCATTGCCGACGTCAAGATGCCAATCCTGGGAGCTGATTTTTTGGAGCATTATCAATTATTAGTGGATATACACAGAAAAAAACTGATCGATAAAAAAACAGGTTTGGAAACGCCTGCCGAAATAGTGAGAGCAATTGCATCCGTTCGATCGTTAAACGCTTCTCTACAGGAACCAATAAAGGGATTATTAGAGAAATATGAAGATATTAAAAAGCCTAGATCAATGAATCTACATACAAAGCACCGAGTACAGCATCAAATAATAACAAAGGGTTTCCCAGTATTTACTCGAGCGCGTCCATTACCTCCTGACAAATACAGGATGGCAAAACAAGAAAAATAAGTTTAAGGAACATTATGAACACTTAGAGGAGGTGTTTAAGCGCCTACATAAAAACGGCATAACAATAAATATAAACAAATGCGAATTCGCCAAGTCGGAGATTGATTTCCTCGGTTATCATACAACGAGCCAAGGGTTGACTCCTACTATGGAAAAGATTCAAGCTATAAACAATTGCCCTAAACCACAAACGATAAATGAGTTACGACGTTTTTTGGGTATGATTAATTGCTACAGAAGCAATATTCCACATGCAGCAAAGCATCAAACACCGTTAAATAAATATTTTATTAATTGTAAGAAAAATGATAAAACGGTTATCCAGTAGAATACTGAAGCAAACCACGAGTTTGAACGCTGCAAGCAGATAAGCAAACAGAAACAAGGACACGTTCTGGTAGAGTCTCCCACCAGACGGTTAGATTCGAATTATAATGATATTTGTTTCTCTTCAGAGGGGGAATATCTATGGCGAAGCCATAGGATTATAGTAGTTTAAATCTGTACGCCGCAACGTGCTACATTAATAGTTTTACTACGTGCCGTAGCAACGATATTAGAAATAAGATATTGTCAATTTAGCAATTTCAGTAAACAATAGTTACTAGTTACCCCCACCTAAACCTGTCCATAAATCTTGTATATAAACTTTAGTTTAAGTTTAATTAACTGAGTCATAATAAATATATTACAATCAACGTGTCGTCTAATTGTCTCCAAGGGTAAACACGCAATATTTATCAACTATAATACTCTAAACTTTGTTTATTAACTGACCTCAAGAAGTCGTGGGGTAGCTGTCATCATCACATCAACAACAATAAACACTACACTGGTGAACATAAACCTCTTAATGGTAAGAAGATTTTGACACTATACGTTGGCTAGACGACGATTCCTTAACAACTGCACAAAAATATGCATAAGTGCAAAAAAAACGGTTGATGGCGGCAGAATGCAATTGCGAATCTCACTCTCCTGGTCATTTTCAAACAGAGGCTTACCGGGGTGGACTTTAGTCTGTAAGAGTCTGATAGTGCCTTTAACTCCTCCTTTCTAATAAATGAAAGATCTTAAGGTCTTAATCATGAGACATTAATAAGCTGGATTTACTTTATCTCTTAAAGAGCATCGATAACAGATCAGGCAAATCAGAGGTATGTAGTACCTTTTAATAAGTGATCGCATTAATTCCCGTAAAAAAATATATTACTATTATAGCATCGATAACATTTGAATCAGAAATCGTTTAATCCAAACTCTAAAATAAAATTTACCATTATTTAAAACATTGTTTATAAAACAAAAAATCACTAAAATCTGGTACAAGAGTGTGTTGGATTGTGCTAACAACCTTTTTGTCACACAAGAGTTACAATAACAATAGAAAGGGCTGACACGGCTTTGTATTTGTTCTCGCCCCCGGACATGTGAGGCTCTATTGACAGCGGCCAACGCAGAGTGGAAATAAATGTTTATTTGCATAACTAACTGGTAAACCAGAATCGGACACATCTACCCGTGACCCTGTTATAACCACCACATTATAGTGCTACTATTTAAAATAAGTGACTATTTGGCTCTAATGGTTAGACATCCTGACTACTTACTTACTGGGTTCGCTTTTGACTAAGGACAACTATTGTGTTATGAGTATGATCTTTTATTCATGTCTGGGTGTAATTGTGCAATATGTTGTTAATGGCAATATTTAATTGGTTTGCTCTACAATACAAAAGGGGAAATAGTTATCTTATCACGATTATTGCAGTAATTGGGAGCTTATGTGTTATTCTGATGTATATATAGACTATGTTACTGTAAAGTTTCATCTTAATCCGTTCTGTAGTTTTAGCGTGAAAGAGGTATGTAGTATTTATAAGATCAGTAGAATAGTAAACAATATATCCTACTAAACACATCACACTTCACACTAATATAGGCAAAAGTTTGTGAGTGTGTATGTTTGTTACGTCTTCACGCAAAAAACCACTGGACGGATTTGGATGAAACTTTACAGTAATATAGCTTATACATCAGAATAACACATAGGCTACTATTTTGCCGCAATAACCGACATACACGCGGAGCCGCGGGCAACAAATAGATTATATATAATATTTTATGATAGAAACAAAAAAAAAACAGATTTTACACAAAGCAGTTGCCGATTACGGTAGAATTGCACAGATGTTAGCATACGTATCTTAGATAAGAAGACATTATATAAAGCTTATAAATTTATATAAACTAACAATTCATCACTTTTCCAAATCGCTTCTACGCTGAGGCCATAACAGTAATTATGATGGACTTAAGCCAAGATAAATATACGCAGTTTTGGCTCCGTCTCTCGTGCATAGTTGCCAAATACATCTAGAAGTAGGATTGGGACTAATCCCACCCACACGCCCACCGCTGTAACTCCTGTACACCAGGATCAACAGCAGTGACCCACGAACACACCGAGTTATGACACTCGGGAAGTCCCAGGAAAAAATATTAACTGTCTTGGAACCCGCAACGAAATTAATCAGAAGAAAAACAGGAGGAGTTGGAAATATGATAAGTCCACTTCCCTCCTTAGCAAAGCGGGAGACAAAATGAAGTCAAAATAGGCAGACACCTTTTTTTAAACCGGGAAGCACCACGGATAAAGTATTAGGGGTCCTAAGTGAGCTATATTTGATTACTATAGTATGTATGGCAGAATCGCCTAAACGCACGGAAATTCACCGCAGTTGACACAAGATCCCCATAGTATACCGCCCCAGATGTCATTTGTAAGCTATTTAGCATTGTGTTACGTTCATTGTACCAAAGACTACACTCCCAGAGAACATGATGAGCCGATTGTTCACAGCTAGTATCGGGTGTTGAGCATTGACACAATGGTGAATCGACTAATTTAAATGAGTGTAGTTTGCTCTTAAAGTTACCGTGGCCCGTAAGAAATTGAGCGACACAGTGATCTACCTCGAGCCATGTCCTCGACATCCGTTCGCGAACAGATGGAAAGAACTGGTAGAGGTGGCGCCCCTTAGATGATTCGTCCCATCGTTGTTGCCATTCATCCATTAGGTCGTCATAGACATTGGATTGCTGTTGAAACAATCTTATGATTTTATCGCGGTCTCGTACGCCCAAAAAATCGCATTCCATGTTTTGTTTTGTAGAATAGTACATGGCTGCACGTCTTTGCACCTCGAGATCGACCGGAAGAACACCCGCCAATACCGGTAATGCCTCAGTACTAACCGTCCTATATGCTTTGCATAAGAAGATTAATGCAAGTCGTTGGCCTTGTAGCAGTTTGCGACGGACAGCACCTACAGTCGCTCTATCGGCCCATACGGGAGCACCATAGCAAACAGCACCCAAATAAGTAGCTCCATATATGATTTTTAATGTATTAAATGAAAGACCCCATGTGGCAGTTGATATTCTCGTCAGAGCAAAGAAACTTTTTTTAGACTTTTCATTAACTGTTCTAATATGTTCGATAAATGAAAAATTTCTTTCTAAAACTAATCCCAAATAGCAAACCGAGGTTTTATTTTTAACAGTAACATTTTGAAATTTAATACACGGCGGTGATTTGAGGTTACCTTTCAGAAGTAGCTGGAAGGTTTTGTTTGGTGCAAAAGTCAAGCGATTACGTACACCCCATAGAGATACTAAGTTCAAACATCTATTAGCCAGACTCTCAAGCCCCGCTCTAGTATCAGATTCCACCAGTAATAAACCGTCGTCCGCATACGCGTTTAGAGTACATCCGGGTGGTATAGGTATTGTAAGAAAATCGTCGAAGCCTATATTCCACAAGTATGGACCTAGCACCGAGCCCTGAGGACACCCCATCGTAAGCGCCTTCGACACAGAATGATGCCCAAGTCTTAATTTTGTTGTGCCTTGTGTGAAGTATGAGGAGATTAGGGAATAAATATTTTTAAAGCATCCTCTTGATTTTAATTTTAGCAATAACATGGGCCACCACGCGTTGTCGAAGGCGCCAGATATATCTAAGAAGATACCTAAGACGTATTGAAACCTTGACTCGGTGACAGTTTTCCTTACAGATATGACCGCATCTGTTGTTGATTTTCCCAACGTAAATCCGAATTGTCTATCATGAAATTTAACTCCACCCGGTAGAAGTCGAGGCACTACAAGACGTTCTAAAAGCTTTCCTAGCGATGGTAACAGTGTTATAGGTCGATAGGACCCAGGACCGTCCGGCGGCTTATCGCCGTGTTTTGGTATTATACGAATATTACCGCACCGCCAAACACTAGGAAATACTCCTTCCGCAATGCAACGTTTAAAAACTGTTAAAATCGTATCACCCGAGAGTTTACAAGCTTCTTTTATCATTTTATTTGATATTTTATCGTCGCCCGAAGCCTTGTTTAGTGGTAATGACCTAACAATACCAAGAAATTCGTCTGAAGATGGTAAGTCAGACGTTGGAGACAACGGTGGTTCGATGGCCCACTGCCTAATTTGTCGGTGATAATCAGTGTCATCCTCCGGCCGATCGTCGTGCACAAGTGATTCTAAAAGATATTTTGCTGTTTCTTCTACTCCTGTAGTATAACTGTTATGAATTTTGATGTTCTGTACGTATGCAAGGTCGATAGATCTATTTGCCTTAAATTCATGATACAAAGGTGACCACGGACCCTCTCTATCGAGTTTATCTACAAGTTTGCGTATTAAATTTCCCTTTGATTTCTCCACTGCTGCCCTGTAGTGAGACCTAGCAACTCTAAGAGCAATGAGAGCATTATTGTAAATATCTCCTGTTACGTTACGCTTTTTAATGACATTTAGTTTTTTACGAGCTTTCCGATGGATTCTACGTAATTCGACCAATTTATAGTTCCACCAATCACATCTACGAGTGCTAGTGATAGATCCGCGGCCTATACAAACATCAGCACAATATGTGAAAGTGTCTGACAATATTTCTGCGCTTTCCTCAGCTGATAGACAACTGCGAGTGAAGTCTTTGGCATGTACTGCAAAGAGTGAACCAAATAAAGCCCAATTTGCCCCTTTAGTTTTATATCTAAAATTGTACGGAGTTATTAGTGGATGTTGTGCAACAATTGGTATGAATTCGTACACGATTAAGCGGTGATCACTACAGGATGCGTCCGGTAGGACACGCCATCCAGATATCGAGACGTCGCCGCGCGTAAGCGTCACGTCAATAGAAGACTCACCCATGGGGCTGCAAAAAGTTGGTGGTGCATCAGGGGTATTGTGAATGGTAAGATTCATTTCCGCAATAAAATCTTCAACCGCACAGCGCCGGGCCATGTCAGTTGAACGCAGCTTGCCATACCATAAAGTAGAAGATGCATTGACATCAGCGCCAATGATAATTTTGTGTCCCACGAGGGACCGCAAAACGAAACGTAAATGATGTAGATGAGGATCAATGGGATGTGAAAACTGAAAATAACAGCTCACTACATAAACCTTACAGGTGGAGGATGAAATCTCAGCAACGGCGCAGTGTGACGTCATAAGGTTACGCAAAGATGTTACCGTAAAAGTAGAACTTGCAACATATATCCCAGCCCGTGACCGGCCATCTAGTTGTACTACATTGTTCCGCAAGCGAGCGCTTTGATATTGTTCCTGTATAAGGACAATATCTAACTTTTGTTCCAAAACTAAATTGTCTAATTCTGACGTAGCTATTTTGTCATTATGAAGGTTTAACTGGCCTATTGAGATATTATCCATTATTAATTAAGTACTACAATTACTAAACTACTGCTGTAAAACTATTCAGTAATTAGTGTTTAGGATTAGCTGCTCTAATTTAAGTTTATATGTGGAGCAGTCCTGTGATCCACATCGATGGTCACATGGTTTTTTGTACCGGCTGCATTGTGCGCATTTCGGTTTAAAATCTGGTGTGTCCTTAATCGAACAAGCTCTTGTATCGTGGCTGCCGGCGCAATTGGCACAGGTAGGAGTTTTAATAGTGCAAAACTTTTGAACATGACCGAATTGTTGACAGTTTAAGCAACGAACTACTTCTAAGTCGTCTATAAACCTACAAGTGGCCCAGTCTATGTATAATTTATCTTTTGTGCTAGCTAAGTGTTTCCTAACTTCTGTCTCTAATTCTAAGCCTATCCATTGGCGTCCGTGTTCTAGTTTACGATGCCTGACAATTTTGGTTGATTTTAAAAAGTCGCTTTCAGTTAATTTTAATTCGTCCTTGATATTCTGACGATATAAAGCTGTTAGGAAAGTACGATCCTCCATAGAACTGGGTACGTCTTTTACAATTATACGGGGCCTTCGGCCTTTCGGTTTTTCTAAGCGTAAGCCTGCTGATTTAATGGCGTTTACTGATTCTAGTTTTTTAAGCTGCCTTTCATTTGCAACCCGCAACACGACGCCTGCCCTTGCGGTTTTTTTAACGCCTACAATTTGAAAACCTTCGTCACTGGGCTTAATAGCCTTCATGAGAGCCTGTTTTGTGGCCGACGAAGTTGCATAATCCGTTGAACGTTCCGTTGTAGGATACGCAATAACACACGGCCTAGATACGCGCGCCTCAGCGGACACCGGACACGGAGCCGAACCAGGCGGTAAGCGAAGCTTAAGCTTGTCCGCGTACGTAAATCCCGGCTGTTGAACCGCGATACCGCCCACCTGGCGCTCGAGATTCGCTAATTTCGTTTCATTGCTAGAAGATTTAATTGCCAACAATGAGACGATACCGGTAATCCGCTGGGTTATGTCCATAATCGCCGTCCTATTGCCCACATTCATTCGCGACCCTTGATCGTTTACTAATTCTAGAACTACTAATTCTAGATTAATATATATTATTCTATAGAATAGAACTAATTCTAGAATAAAATCTAGAAGTAGGATATTGTAACATAAGTTTGGTGTGTATGAATATTACGTTAGATTATGACCTAATTAATATTTATTGTCGAATCCCATCGCATTGAGAACCCCCTTCTTTTTTAAAGGGAAAATGAATCGAAAATAATTTACGTGAATGCCTTACATGATTTCCAGAGAAAGTAAATAACCTATTAAGTGAATAGTTAATGTATGTTTAGTCACATTAAGCGATAATGCTTAAATTTCATTCATAAACGAGTGTTTTAGTAAAATAAAATCTCTAAACAAATCCCAAAACTTTACCAAAGCATTAAGTTAGAACATCGTCGTAGTAAGTTAAAAGTACATTCTGTGTGTGGAGGCGACAAATTGAAATAAGTTTTGACATCCATTGTGTGAAATAGTCTTTACAATTTAATCAGAAAGAAAAATTTAAGTTACTTAGTTGCCAGTATACCTACTTGTTAAGAAATACAATTAAAAGTACTGATAAAACTGTTAGCCGTGACTTAATATATTAATGGTTAGTTTCTAGGAGAAAAAACATAGTCTAGAAATACACTAACCTCCCATGCATACTACTACTTGTAATAGTATAATCGACCGGAGTGATACCACGGCCTCACAGAAAACCGGTGTGAAATAGTGCTTGCGCTGTGTTTCACCGAGTGAGTAAGGAAACCGAAGGCCCATAACCCAAATCTCCTCCCCCTATCTCCCCTCCCCATCCCCCAAAGGCCGGCAACGCACTTATGACGCCTCTGGTGTTTGTAGGTGTCCATGGGCGGCGGTAATTGCTTACCATCAGGTGAAACGTCTGCTCGTTTGCCCGCCTATTCCATAAAAAAAAACTATTGCGCGAGAACGTTACCAGAAGAACAGTGAAGAGAGATTATACCCGTAAAAGTTGATTCGAACAGAAGTGTTCCCATATTCTATAGAAAATACCTGAAAGCCTTAATAAGAATACCGTAAAGATGATTAGGAATACTTGTTAATCGAAGAACAGACTAAGATGACACGAGGTTGTGCCATTCACAAACATACAAATACTAAATATTTGACTGCTTTGTTGGCGCAGTGCTAGCGTATGTGACTGTTGTGCTTGAGTTCTCGGGATCGATTCCCGGGTCGGATCAACTCTTAGTATTACCTACAAATATTTGTTACGGAGTTTGGGTGTGTCTATGTCTAATACGTAACTCTAGTCTCTAGTCCCAAGCTAGCTAGGGACTAGATGGCGTTGTGTCTTAGATGTCGGGAATATTAAAATTTGTTTTACTGTAACTAAACCATAAATATCATTTATTTTACTATTCAGTTCGTTTATATTCTAAATATCACGGTGGCTAAACACAAATTTTGTCACGTACAATACGAAACGTTTATAAATATTGTTGTTATTGATTTATTTACTGTCAGCTAACATTCAAAGGCTATGTCACGGCTTGTCACGTGTCACATGCGTCGTCCGTTTCAATTGATAATAAATGTTTCCGCTACTATGCCTGTATGGATGTGGTTTAAATGATAAGCGAATATTTGCGAAGAATATTGTAAATGATTTTCATCAGACATCAACAAATATCTCTATTTTTATGATAATTACAGTCAGTAAATAATGAAGAGATATTAGTGACAAAGTAAAGATAAAAATAATTCTTATGAATGAAAGCATGTCATAGGAAAAATAAACCCAAGCTGTTGTTCTAGAAAAGAAAATTCGATAAACAACATTGTAACACTTTTATGCATAGAAGATATAGAAGCGGACTTAAAAATATATGTTTTGAGTCATATAAACATAACAAGCAGAAAATATACTACTTTAGTAGTACATTGCATGGGATACGAAAAGATGAAAGATGGATGATAAGATCACAAAAAAGAAAACGAAGAAATAATAAACATACTCATACAAATACATCTTTAATACGAGCACGATGTACAAATTAATTCTAAGAATTATTTGAAAAGGTTGTGACAGCTTGCGACTTATACCGATGAAGGATAAGCAACCACTAAGCTGAGAACGGAAAAGGATACACGATCGTTTTTATTTATGGGTCAAACCTGGAGTTCAATGTTTTCTATAACAAATGTGTACAAAATAAATTATATTAAAAACACCCGTAAAAACATTGTCGTTGGATGTCACCAAAGAAATTATTTAGAAGAAAAAAAGAGGCATATCTCGAATCAAAGTTATAGGGACTGAAGATTTTATATCCCGCACCAACACCCAGCAAAAACGTAATCGTTCACGTTTGACGTAAGACCACGTTAAATTACCGGCGTGGAATTTTATTTATTTGACAGACGAACGTGAATCCACCGCCGTCGGCCAGATTAAAGTTCCATTCTTTAGATGTCTTTCGGCGACAAATTACCTTTTTTCCTGAACTAGAAGATAGAAAATAAATATTATTTCCTTACTAAAAAAAATCAAAGTTAAATCTCTAGTGTGAAAAAATAATTGAATTTGAACGTGTGTTCTCTGCACGACCGCTGGCTCTTATTTTTAAATACATCTGAATGATTGATGTCACATTTTTTGGTTTATTTTATCAACAAAATCTTACTTTAGCGGTATTATGATCTGTCTAGATATTGAATAAAATTAGGTGGAATGTTTTCTAAAATTAATGTATTAAATAGGTAAATAAAAAGGTTTATTTTTATGTAGAATACGAAAATATTAATGTCTAAATAAATTACGATTACTGCAACTTAATGAAATCAAACACATTTCTAGGAAAAGCGCAGTATTTTTTTAAGGCAGAGGAAATAATTTTTACCTAGTACCTTAATTAAAAATAAATAATAATAAATAAATATTTCGGACATCTAACACACAACGCCATCTAGTCCCAAACTAAGTAAAGCTTGTATTATGGGTGTATTAGACAACTGATATAAATACTTATATACCTTTTTTTTGTAAATACATACATATTATACATAGAAAACACCCAAACTCAGAAACAAACATTTGCAGATCATACAAACACTTGGTCCGACACGGGTCTCGAACCCGAGACCTCATGAACAGCAGTCGCGTACGCTACCACTGCGACAGTCAATCAATCAAATCAAAGTATAAAAATACTAATCAAATTTTCAAAAGAAAAAATGATTCGGTACTTAAGAAAACACAAAGCAGTCATGAGGACTGCCGACAGAAGTGAAAACTCAAAACTATAAACAAACACTTGTTTAAGCTCACCTGAAATGAACCTCTTTGTTCTTTAAATAAAATGGGCAATAAAAAGAAGTAAAAAAAATGCTTATTGTGATGTTATAAAAATATAGGTTAATGCTATACAGTATAATATTTAGTCAGTTAAAACGGGTCTGAAGGCTGCTTTAGGTCAAAAAGATTTTTTACGAAGCAGATAATGGGTATAAAAGAAGTGATTGGAATCACAGAGATCAATTGTTGAGCTGTGACATCATTCCTTTGCAGGTCCCTGTCATTCGCACACTTAATAACTGATCAAAAGACCTCCATGTGAATTTCAGAATTGTTAGCCATTGACGGGGTCAAAAGAAATTCTCGCCAAAGAAGTATCGCTCTGAAATTTTCCTTTCAACTTAGAACTCAAAAAAGGTGCTTTATCTTTTCAAGCCCCCGGTTTGAATAGGCTATTTTAGTATATTTGAGTATTTTCAAATATTATACTAAAAGGGGCTTAAATTATACCTTTAGTAGATAATAAAACAAGGATTACCTAGTATACTCTAATATTGAAGTGCTACAATGTAAATCTAAAAACTTGAAATAGTAAAAACGTGTGTATATCAATTACTTTTTAAACAATATGGTTAGTGACAGACTTATTTGGGATTAATTTAAATACTTATTTTAAAATTTCATATCAGTTTCTAAACGAGGTTCAAAATCGTAATCTGTTTGATTAGATTTCAGAGAAATTACTTAACTCTCTACAGATTATGTGCCATTGAATATTAAAATTCTGCTTTCTGCTATTTCTTTCTCTCTCTTTAGTCACTTTGTTTTATGATTAAAAGCCTTTAAAATAAGTATTAATGTTAAAACATTATTCTTTCAAAATATTTTTACCATCTTCGTGTCCCAACATTTATAAATTTTAAATGATTTTAAGTGGCACTCGTCTAACGAGCTATTCAATTTTCTGCGTACATAAATTAATATCAATTGTTTTATCAAGCAATTCTAAAACCATTATACTGAAGAGTTTTGCACAACATTCAAATGGCGTTCTCATTTTTAGGGTTCCATGCCAAAAGCAATGACGGAACCCTTATGTATTTTTTCATGTCTGTCTGTCCGTCTGTATGTAACAGCCACTTTTTTCCGAAATTATAAGAACTGTAATGATGTAACTTGGTAAGTAGATGTATTCTGTGAACCGCATTAAGAGTTTGACACAAAAAATAGAAAATAAGCAATACATTTTGGGGGTTCTCATACTTAGAATTGAAACTCAAAAATAGTTTTTCATCAAACTCATGCAAGTGGGGTTCTATGGATAGGTCTTCAAAAATGATGTTAAGTTTTCATATATATTTTTTCTAAACTGAATAATTTGCGCGAAAGTCACTTCTAAAGTGGTAAAATATGTGCCCTCCCCCCCCCTCCTGTAACTTCTAAAATAAGAGAATGACAAAACTAAAAAAAAATATGAAATAATGTAAACTTCCACCGAAAATTGATTTGAACGAGATAGAGATAGAAGTTTCTTTTAATACGTCATAAAACATAAACCACAATTTATCTTTCATTCAATCAACACAAAAAAAATCGCTACTTGCTGCTACGGAATCCTTCATGGGCGAGTCCGACTCGCAGTTGGTCGCTTTTTACTTCTCAATTTTTCATAAATTAAAAGTTTATCCTTATTATGATTTTAAGAATTTTTTGCAGCTAATGTTATAAAGCATAATCTTAACTATGAGAAAAACAAATTTCATCTTACACCGATCGGCTGAGTAAAACAAGACCTAAGAGAAAACCGGCATAAAACAATTTTTGGTGCATTGCAGGCAAGGAGAAAGACGTCAATAAATAACGTAAAAACAATTACGAGTATAAACAAGTTTACTCTTACTTGCAGCTCCGCCCGCGTGTTTGTGGTTAACGAGGTAAAGTTCTATCTATGTACGCCCTCAAGAATCAAAGCCAATTTCATCAATATCTCCATGCCAAATTTCACTGAAATCGGTGCTTAGTCGACAGACTGACAGACAAACAGAGTTATTTTCGAATTCATAATGAGTATAGATATGACAAATAACAATAAGTGTTATTAAGTAATAACATTTGAAGAGTTGAATTTATTAAAAGTCAATTACAAAAAATATAGAAATAAAGAATACAGTCAACTTTAAGAAACGTGTCTTGAAATGAAGTAAATTTAGTTATTTGATATCGAAATTAATATAATATTATCGCGTTGACTTCTAATAATAATATACCATTTACTATTCTCAAGTAACTAACATTGCTTTTCCAAGATGAAATTTTTGAAACCAAAGTAACGGTTTTTCAAGTAAGACTCAGATAATCGAAATATAAATACGGCTTAAATTGTGAGGATAAGAAAAGTGGTGCGTGTTAATACCTCACAAGGTGATAAATAAAACACCACAACGTGCCATGTATAGATTGTGCGGGATTTTCCGTCAAAGACGCCTATTTGAAATATCGAGTAATGTGTAATTTTCTGCTTGCCTAACACACAGAGCTGGAATTTCTTCGGCTCATCATTATTTTGAAACGTTGAGTTTAATGATTGTCTCATGCGACATTTTGTTGTTTTACTGTAAATAGCATGAAGTGATTCCAGTATGTTTTGTTTTAGGTTTACCATTTATTCTGCACTAAAATTTCATACAATGTTGATCACGGTAAGTTGCGCATCTACTAACCGGTATTATCCTTTTTTTAAATTTGCTGGCGTGCCTGAGATATTATAGTTAACATCACTCTTAGTGAAATAGAAAACCAGCATAATTGAACAGAGATGCAGATGAAGTTACGTGGGTAAGCTTGTTTAAGTACTCCCTTGACTTTTACTCATTTTATAATAATAACACATTTTAATGTGATTATATTTTGAAATTTTATTGAGTACTAAAGTGAGCATAGAATTAGAAATATTTAGGCTAATTTAAATTGTGTCTATATTATTAGGTAGCGTTAGTCAATTGTAAATCATTTAATAATTGTTAAATAAGTTCAGCCTTTTATTAGTTATAAAATAATACAATATAGTAAAACAATAAAAAAGTGTATGCTTTTTATATACCCTGCAGTAGTCTACGCGACTGCTGTGCTTGAGGTCTCGGGTTCAATTCCCGGGTCGGACCAATTTGCTTGTATGATCTGCAAATATTTGTTTCAGAGCTTGGGTGTTTTCTATGTATAACTATAACATGTATATATTCACGAAAAAGTATAAATATTTTTATATCCGTTATCTAGGATACAAGCTTTGCTTAGTTTGGGACTAGATGGCGTTGTGTCTTAGATGTCCAAAAACATTATTATAACAAACTAGTTGACCTGCCGAACTTCGTACCGCCATATTAACATATCTGTTTCAGGCAGTGTACAGTCGCGGATAAAACAAATTGATTTTTTCCTTTATCTTTTAATTTTTCTTGTACACAAACCTTGTCCTAACAATTACGAACACATAAAAAAAGAAATAATTAATTTGGTGCAGCCGATCAAAAGTTATGCGCGTACATACACTTCGGCAATTCATATCTAGATTAAGACAGTATTATGTTGTACAATGAAAACATTTGTCTCGTTACATTAAGATTTATAACTTTTTAAGTAATGGAACATGACAAGCTGAAATGTCCTATATTAATGAATCTCCATCTCTAAACATGTTATTACTTAATTTATCCTAAACAAAGTAGATTTTTCACGATACAGTCACTGAAAAGAATTGTTTCAGCCTTCGTAAATTAATTACAGACATTTTCCGACCCACTCTACTTTCAGAGTTTCTGTTGTGAAATGGTAAATGAATAATGTAGAAAATAAAAAATACCACTTTAGTGACATTTTGACGAAACTCTGTTGTCAGTCGGTTCAAAGGGCTTTTTAATTTGTCTTTTTTCAGTTAGTTACGTAGCGCACAACCCACGAATAGAGTTCGGGTGCTTGTTATTGAATTTTCGCAACAAAATGGAAGCTCTGCGGGAGATAAAAGTGGGCTCCGTTTCACTACTGATACGTTTATGGTCAACATTAAAATGATTTTTCGTTCAGTTTACCCAGACTTTAGTTTTACGAATTTTTTAACCTGGAATTGTAATTAAATGAAAGTACTACTATTCAAACAAAAATAAATATAAAACTACCCAAAAGTCAATAAATCCCTGAAAACCGACCATATCGCGCTTGCAATAAGTATCCAATGGTATTCAATAAAGTAATTTTATCATGGAGAGTTTTCTGAAGAGCTAGACATGATTTCTCGTACGCGTCGCTTCGGTTCTTCCTTACTGTGCCGAGCGGTCAAAACCGGGAACTCAGCACCAGCGCACGTGTTTCCGTCCCACTATGCTCCCGGTGCTTTAAGCGGGGCGTGAAAAAGCATATCTCCAGGCCGTCATAGTCAGCCATGTGTGCCACCATGCTGCCTTGTCTTTATCCACACTGAGCATAGCGACCACTATTCTTGGGTTCTGTTTATGCTTTCTATCAGGCAGGGCAAAGTCATTTGTCATTTTGGCAGCTACAACATAAAAAAAAACATACGTATTACACTTACCACACCAGAAGTCGTGACTTTCTATTCCCACTCAGGCCAAAATTTATGATAAGCACCATCATTTGTTCCGTGTTGCCTGTTTTAGATCGCTATGTATTCATCTTTATTCATAAGTGTGTTTATTACAATAATACAGATTCGGCCTAGTTTGGGATTAGACGAGCTTAATATGGTGTTTTTACCTTTTCTTCTTTCTTGTTATTATTACTGCTTTTATAACAGTTGTACATTAGTTACATATATATAAGCAAAGTGCATATTTTAAATATTAAATACTAACTATTGGTTTCCACTGTAAATGATAACCTATATCCTTCCTCAAAATTATCTAAATTTCATCCAAATCGGTCTCGGTAAGCATAGCAGGCGGACAGAGTAAATTTTAAATTTATAATATTAGCATGGATAGTAGACCAACGAGTTTGGGTAAATGGACCAAGAAACCGATGGTTAGGTTTCCAAAGACCATTATTACTAATTTCAAAAACAATCCTGCCCTAGAGCATTTCCTAGTGTGAACTGTGCATGATAGATTATTTCAATAGCGTGTGCTGCACTGTAAAAGCTAGACTCTATATAATCCTTTATAGATGCAAGCGCTTGGTGTCGATATCGAAAGCCACAACGCTTTAGAAAAAAATGTAGCCTGAATTTACACTTTATGAAATTTTGCTTTGAGAGTTGACCTGAATAGTTGTGAGACTTTAAAGTAATATAACAACTAGAGCATTTGCACAGGATTGGTTTATCTCAAACTTAGCTTTGCTATGGGAACCTGTTGATAATAATAATACTTATTTATTAGTAAATTTTGGCGGAAATGAATAGCGGCAATTACTTTTAGAGGTTTATTTTTAAGTATTTAGAGATACAAAATGTGCGACAAGATCATTCTCATAGAAGGTGAAGACAGCCACAGTTGTCGTAGATAGTACCATTAAAAAATAGTGTTCTAGAAAATGTAGCATATTTCTAACATACACACGTTAAATATTTACCGCCAACAGTAAATGTATACATATCATAAATAAATTACACAAGGGTACAGTCCAAGTAAATGTAATCATCCGGCAATATTTTTTTATCATCACTTGTCATCACAAGGTTACTAATCACTAGAACAAATCTTACTTAAAGACACATAAGTCTATAGGGTGATTGAAAAAACAAGGTTTAAACATAAAGAAACAATCCTACACAAATCACAATACTTCCAAATCAATATCGTTCCCTGTAATATTCGATGCGAAACATTCGAACAAATAGCGCAGCGCTATTACAATAGAAAATATCTTTGGATCGCGGTTAACACAAGCAAATGGTTATCAAAAAGAATATAAATGCGTGTAACACGGGAATGTCCCATCCAAACGTATAACAGGGGCCAGAGTAGTTAAGGAGTGGTTCTGTCAACTAGACCAAACATTAAAGAGTTAAACACGCTTGAAACTTATAGTTGTAGCCAATGACCTATTAATTCATATGACTAATAGATTGAATAGCTCATAATATTAAAACCTATGTACATAACCATAATTATAAAAAAAATAACAATTATTACACAAGTTAAATATTACTGGTAGTGTTCCCAAAGGACTGGCAGCATTAACACGTTGAATGGCAATACTGATTCTCTGTGCTAGAAAAAAGCTGGCCTTCTGGTCGCGAGAAGCGTCAATCAGTTGCTTGGCTAGTTGTTGTCTCTACCCCAAACGGTTCAAAAATGTAATTACATATTAATAGCTCATTGCTTTGAATTAAAGGTACCATAGAAAGTATTTCTAACAATGATAATAAATAAATAGATATAAAGTTGAAACCAAGTACTACACAAGTTGATATAGATGGGAACAAAATGAGATATATAAATTAATAATGTAATCGTAGAAGATATGGAAAGACACTTCATAATGTACTATGTATGTATATCTTTATAATTTTATTCATCGTGCATGAAAATCATTTTTATTGGTTATAAGACAAAATTGAGTAGCTTTGAAAAAGGTGACATTTTCATTTCAGACTAATATTTAGACCATATGTTTTATGTGTAAAGTAATATTTAGATGTTGTATATGTAGAAAACTGAATATGTTTTTATTGATTGCATCATAGAAATCTAATACGAGATTTCTGCACCACAAAAATTTTCACTAGAAGAGTGCATAAAGTTAGAAATAAATAAGCAGAAATATGAATATATGTAGGCGTTTCAGTTGTGGTTTTGAAACTCCCTCCTAACATTCCGCGGCACAGGCCGTGATTGCCAAGATCAAGGGAATTGCTTAGTAATTCCCCTGCAATATTCCGCTTTAATGCCGCACTGTGGGGAGTGTAATATGAGATTTTTTTCTTTTGTACCAACTTTCAAGAATAAAGGAAATATAAGTGTAAGTTCTGAACCGGCTACAAAAGTAAGCAAGCTATATATTTGGTCTTATCTTAGTCATAACAACAGAAGATTGCATTGTTTTTAATATTGGCGGTGGCTTTATTCTGACTATAACCACCCTGTTATCTGTACAGCAAAGTATGGGCATATCTCACGGTTGTTAGAAGCAGTGAATACAATTATAAAAACCAGATATAACATTATAACATCAGAAAACATTGAAATTGACGAATTAACAAATATAATTTCAAGTTTTTGTATCTTAAAAAAGACCAAAATAAGACCTTCTAAAGATTAAATTATTATTTGACAGTTTCATCCGAGAAGCCGAAATGTATGAAAATGAAATTACCATCATAAAATATGGGGAATATTTTTTGATGTTATTTGTGATTCGGTCTTTTGCATTTGTAAAAATATTTACACTGTAAATGTCTTTTAAGGTGCACTTTCAAATAAACTTTCTCTCTTTATTCGGATTATAATATACTAAAAGTTAGTGCAGAACTGCCTCTAGTGCTGCAAGATACTCAGTCAGTTATCACCTCTAAGATGAACTCGACTTTATTTTATACAACTAAGTCTAGAAATAAGGACAGAGTTTCTAGACTTATGTCATGAAATTCAGTTGTTATACTAAGGGATTAAAAGACTTACACGAATAAACCAGTTTTTAAAATTACTCGCGCCTGAGTTGCGTTTGATATTCTTCATTGCTTGTTCGATTTTTTTACACATTTTTGAACAACGTGTTGATACGTAACCATTGCGTTTAGGTTTAAAACCTAATTTTCAAGTCTATTAACAATTATTTTGCGGGAATTAACACGATTACTTATTAAAAGGTATTACGTTTACGTTTACGTGGTCACAGGCTAACAGTCAGCCTGTGACCACGGCCAGTGCAACCTGGTCGAAACGTCAGGCAAATCAGAGGTATGATAATACCTTTTAATAAGTGATCACGTTAATTCCCGTAAAAAAACAAAGTAATATATCATGGAACGCGAAAGTTTAAAAGTTAATTTTCAAGTCGTTGCAGTATCCAATGCTAATGTACTTATACGTTTAAACTAACAGTATCACGTCTTACAAATATTTTCCAACCATAAAATGAAAATAGGTACTAAGGTTTAAATCCATTTTGTCTGCCTCGGTGAACGGCATGGGTGCCAGATTCGATGAAAGTTCTTTTAAACTTACTTGACTCAGCATTCTACAAGACTTGAATTTATATTTTGTTTTAATCGCTTGGAAAATCACAACAATGGTTTTCTATTTAACTGTTTTCGGCAAATTTTCTGGCGTTACCATTAATATTCTACTTCACGAATAATATTTCAGAAATAATATTTTTTGTACACCGAACAACATGAATGAAAATTTTGTAGTGGTAGCTTCCGTATTTTAGCTTCATCAAATTAGGAATAAAGAGATCTTCAGAAGGAACAAAGTCAATTATATTGCCCGGAGAATTGCGAAATTTGGCAGTAGGAAGGTCGCGATGTCCGATGGGGACAAAAAGATTTAGAGTGGTGACCACGTGCTAGAAGTAGTAGTCCGTGGGTAGGGGTCTATTGGAGCTATTAATGGTCACAAGAATCCGCTAGATTAAGCCAGCATAGGACTAGTTGTTGTGGAGAGCTTTGGGGGAGGTCTATGCTCTGCAGTGGACGTCTTTCACAGTGATGATGCTAATGATTATTGCTTAAAACTGTTTGATCAGCTATTAGCAATATTTAATTAATGACTATGGTTGTCATTATCAATAATGTAATACATATTTTTCACATCACCATTTCTGTATCACCCATTTTAATATAACGTACCGATGATCAGAAATGTATAATAAAATAACATGGTCTTGGAAATACACAATAGTACCCCTCACCTGTATTGAAGTCGGTAAAAATATTATGTGGCCTTAGAGATTTCCACTTTACGAACGTGAAAGCCCAAAAGGTCAGTATTTCTTTGAAACCTTTTACAAAATTGAGAAATTATGTATTTTGCGTTATACCATGCTCTTGTGCGGTTCTTTTACAAAAATATGTTATGAGTAATAAGGACGATAATTTAGGATCTCGTTGCCCTCAGGAATAAAGTTTCTAGGACACATTGCAATTTCTTCTTTCATCACCATAAACTCGTTTTTATTTATTTTTAACCCCTGATGTAGAAAGAAGGGTGTTATAAGTTTGACGTTTATGTTTGTCTATCTGTATGTGTGTCTGTCTGTGACATTATAGCTCACGAACGGATGAATAAAGGTAGTAGAGCCACACTGATTTCAGCGCGAACGGGCCGGCTCGACCGGGGCGCTACTACTCTCGCGTAGAAAATCAACGTAAACTGACAGCGATCAAGCTGTCGGGTTTCGTTGATGAGTGCAAGACCGGAGGCCCAATGATGTAGGCGCATCACTAGCCCACCACGATGTGTGTCACCGTGTTGCATTGTTGCATTGTCTGCATTCGCAGTATGGTGACCACCACTCTTGGATTCTTGAAATAAATTTTATAGGTACTCGAATTGTTAATAGCAAGAGACCTAAGCTAAAAACTATTAACTATAAATCCCACACATGATATTAGCATAGAGTTACAGAGTAACTTGTTCCTACATTTTAATTCACTATTCTACTTGAAGTAAAAGTAATCTCTATAGTTTTAATATTTGATAATGTATCAAACGAGGGTCGCATACACATCAAATCTAAATATTAATTATTTAAAAATATGAAGTCTCCACTCTCTGGTTAAGCACATATTCATCCAGTTTTATAATACCTATTTCACCGCATTGTTCATTTTCAGTAAACTCAAGAAACTTTTCGACACTAAGTTCTCATAGTAGTGAAATATTTTTCACTGTTGTGTCATTCCAGTCTAGATTATGAAATTCCAGGAGCGTTATGAAATTTGTTTGGAGCGTCTCCTGAGTGCACTACGTTTGAATGTGGAAAAGATGGCGGCTGGGTAATGTGACTTAATGGAGTTAGTGCTCTGGCATCGGATGTTCTAAAACTTAGAGGTATTTTATGATCATCGTCATTTATACTTCATATAGAAAATATACTATGAAATATAATGTTCTTTCAAGCAGTAAGAAAAGACTGGATAAAACAATAGTAATAATTTCACGCTCTATATACGTAACACAACCGTTTGAACTAGGTTCGTAATATTTCTAAATACTATAGAAACTACTTTGCAAATATTATAACGGGACACGTTCGAAAACTTGTATTTAAATTAATAATAGTATAAATACATAAGGGAGATTTAAGAACGTAGACTGTATTTTTATATTCGTATTGTTGTTTTGTATTGTTGTAAACCGTAAGTGGTTTTCGTAGTTTGGCCATATGTGTATTGTTAGCGCTAAGAATATTGGTAAATTGAAAGAGAAAGTATCTCTCTCTCTTATTTATAACACAATTATTATTTGTCGTGGTATTAAGCCCAAGAGAGAGGAACCACTAGACCAAAATGCAAGTTACAAGAAATTGAAGAACTGACCAACATTTTTTTCCTCTGAAATATTAAAAAAAACAACATTCAAAATTTTGTATGGTGTATAAAAACTTCAATGAAATCTCTAGAAAAATAATAAATTAGGTTTTAAAGATATCCAAATCTGCTGCTCTTATTATTGTCAATAAAAATATATCTTGACGATAATGATGTTACAAATACTAACCGATTCAAACTTTAAATTATATGTATATCAAATGGAACTACAACTATAAGTTCCGAGAGTCTGTGTCTATTTCAGAATGTCTAAAATGATGTTCAAGCAATGTTCTTAAATCACTTTACAGTAAATAGTTGTAGACTTGGAGCTAGGCTCAGTTTAATCAGGATCTGAAAGTCCTTGAAACAAAACGTTTTAAACTGGCAATTTTGCAGTGAATCGTAAGAAAATAATTCAGTGTTTTATTCAATTTGGCGAGAATCTTTTACGGAAATTGAATAAGGAAAACCTTTTGGTTGCATTTTAAAGCTAGTGTATGATCCTTATACAGGTAAATCAAATGTTAAAGGAAAAAAAACTTGATTAGATAGGTGTATATATCTATGTTCCACAAATTCCACTTAACATAAAGTTCGAGTTCACTATGAACCACATTTTTTTTAAATATCCATTTCATCAGTCAGTCACACAATTCCTTAGACATATAAGTTAATATCAATACCTAAAGTGAACAATTTCACACACAACATATCAAAAAGCTTTATACTAGCTCACTAATATTGAAGGAGATGTTAGAAACAACATTGTGGGTATTAAAGCCAAAAGTCGCATAATTTAAAAACCTAGATTTGGCCGCAATATCTAGTTGGTCTGAGCGCAGGTGTTCATAAGTTTGCGGTCGTTGCTCCGTGTCGCATTATGCAATAAATCCCGCTAACTTACTGAGCAAACCCCACCTCACTGAGAATGTTTTGTTTCAAGACAAACCCCGCTCTACAAATGATCTAGATGAAGTTTGGGGAATGAAAGCTGAATGTAGATGAGAAGATTAAATAATGACTGAAGATTTGGTTTAAGACAATATGTGCAATATGCGCAACGTATTATTTTTTAAATTTGTAACTATTTTTTGGATTTAAAATCGTTTGCATTGCCTAATTCTAAGCATCTTTGACTCTGTGTTTCTAGGAAGATGATTACAAGCGAGAATATAATTAGGAGGACGGAGACTCTTTTTACCCGACTATGGCAAAGGTTATGATTTTGACAGACTATGTATACGTGTATGTTCATTTGTTCTCTCATAGCTCCTTAACTACTCATTGGAACTGGAAAATGAGGTATCGTGAGAAGCGTCATGATCGTCGGCTGGTTAAAGGCTATATGACGTGTCACTGAATCTAATTTGGCGCCTTCTAGCCGATCTAAAGAACTGTATTAAAACAAATAAGATAAATATGTCGTGTTTGGTATCATTGGAAAGGGCGTTAATTGTGCATTTCAAATTATATATATTATTAGTATTTTCTCTTGACTTTGTCCGTATTTATTCGATAATTGTAATATTTCTATGGTACCTATTTAAAATATACTTTGCAAAGAAATTAATATTATAGAGGCACCAGAACATTTTAAATAAAAGAAATTACACTTTAACAACGCGTGACTACGGCTTTTGAAACTTGTTTCATGCTTTTTCAACATCGTTTTTTGTCGTAGTTGAGTTTTAGTTTTGATTTTTTTTTATACTGAATGTTTTACTTAATTAAAAAACCGACTTCAAAAACTAAAAGGTATAAAATAACTTAATAAAGATTTAATTAAATATACCTCATGTGCTAACCTTTAATATTGATGAAACACAATTTTTTCGAAGTTTTATTATTTATTTTTTGCTTTTTAGTCTTTCTAGGCAGGGAATTTTCCTTAGATGTTTTTTTTTTAAAGTCTGTTTAATTGCTTTGTATGACTATGAAATGTAAAGAATTATCCTCCAACTCCTAACTACTGAGGAGTTGTACCTTCCATCATCTTCTTCTAGTTCACCTAAATGACTTGAAAGAATACGAGTAACGGTAATATACATACACATGACATTTAAAGATTTATCTTCCAACTCCCATCATCATGAAATGATGACTACCAAGTGTAAATACTACAATAACATAACAAAAACATAGTTCGTGCCTAACAAATTTGAGGGTTTTCTTCGATTTCCTTGGGATCCCATCACCAGATCCTGATATATGTAGTGGCAATGGGACAACATGGGAAGCATACCCTTTCGAATTTAAATGGATTTTTTAAATCAGTCCACAATTGACGAAGTAATCAGTGTACATACATAAAAAAAAACAATCAAATTGAGAACCTTCTTCTTTTGGAAGTCGGTTAAAAAATAACAAATCAATTTCATATCATAACTTTGATATTTTCCGCACGCATCTTAAGATATTTATGAAAGTGGTTTAATTCAAGAACATTTGATTGAATGAATGATTTTTTCACGACATTAATTTTCCTAGAATAGACATAATTAATCACGAAGTCATCTCGAGCTCTGAATGTTTTCACAAATAAACGTTATTAAGATACAAACATGATGTTAATTATCAAATAGCTCTCAGCTATGATGTTAATACAATTACAACGATGTACGCAAAACAAACGCTTCCGGGTGTTTTAATAATATCCCTGATATTCCTGTTTTTGTGTAAATGTAGTACAAATTGTTGAATGATGGTACTACACAGTTTTACATCTCGCAATATTTAATTTTTAAAACAAAATTCGTACATATTTCTAGAAAGGAACGTGTCGGGTTACTATTTTGTACGTGTAGTATATAATTTGTATTTTCAAATTTTAAATTATTTTAGTAATTCACTAGAAGATGTAACTTTTGTTTTTCTTTTATGAAATTGATGCAAACGGGCAGACGTATCGCCTGATGGCCGACTATCGCCACCTATGGACATGCGCAACACCAGAGGAGTCACAAGAGAGTTGCCGGCTTTTAGGAGTTTGCTCTTTTCTACAATCTGACTACCGGGATTTTTATTTTAGCTTTACATTATTTTCTCTTTAATAGAGTTAATCAATACCTAACTATATATATATATATATATATATATATATATATATATTGTCCTCCACTCGGCAATTGTTGATCAGGCCGAGATACGCTATAATTGTTGATCCACCTTTTTGGCACTATTTCTAAGATAGTATCCAGTGTATCGTCTTATACACGCAATATAAGTATTATACGCCTTGCGACGCTGTGCTTAAGTCTACGGCAAGTACTCTAGCTCGTCATCGATTTACACGGCAATTGTAGCTCTGATAACGGTCAACTTTATGATACTTGATGATGTTTTGTTGATCAATATATACAACGTTTTGATCAACATATGCCGCGTACACTAGCATTTTAAAACGCGGGGGCCGGAGCAGCAACCTCGGTAGAAAGGAACAGGTATATTATTGTTATAATAAAGCACCTAAAAATAATGTGCGATAGCTCATTCGATTCGTAATGAGTGTCATGACGTCTAGAAAAATGTTTTTAAGGATTTATTAGCGCATAAAAAATTGCGATTGTTATTAACAAAATAAAAAAAGGAAAAAAAGGTATTCAGTGTTTCGTTAAAAACTTCTACATTACTAATATTTAAGGAATTGTTGAAACTAGATCCTGAAAAACAAGGAAATTTCCAATGAACAAGGCCTAACTCTTGAAACTATATCACCAATTTTGAAAATTATTTTTGTGTTCGAACCAAACATGAGCGGGTATGCTCATTTTTTGTAGGCACGTACTATGTTATTAGTGTATTTTCTATAGTTACACCGATATTTTCAGTCATCATCATTCTGGTAGTCATCATTTCATGATCATGAGCGGATGATGTAAGGTACAGCTCCTTAACGGTTAGGAGTTGGAGGATAAAACTTTAATTATCATATGTATGTATGTTACCTTTAGTCGTATTCTTTCAAATTATTTAGATAAGCTGATGATGAAAGGTATAACTCCTCAACGGTTAGGAGATGGAAGATAATCCTTCGATTTCATATGCATCTATAGACCTTTAGTTGTGTAGTTTCAAGTTATTTAGGGTAACTGATGGTAAAAGGTTAAACTCTTCAACAGTTAGGAATTAGAAGATTATTTTAATATTACACGTACGTATAGACCTTAACTTGTATTATTTTGGAGTATGAGGTTGATTCTTTAAATACCATATATAGAAATAGGAATTTTGGAAGTTCTACTCCTAAGAGGGTGAAATAGGGGCTGAAAGTTTGTACGATAGTCCGTCATTTTTAAGTTAGAAACATGAATATTTATCTTAGAGCTACTGATTAAAAATTATTAGATACGTATTTAAGCGTATTTTGCCCCAAATGGGGTGAAATAGGGGTTGAAATTTGTATGGAAGTCCGTCATTTTAAGTTGGGAACATGAAACTTTATCTTTAGGCTACTGATTAAAAATAAGTTAAAACGTATTTAAGAGTTTCCGTAGATTCTACCCCTAAGGGGCGTAATAGGGGTTCACATTTCGTATATAGGTTAGTCTCGAAGTAGACTTTTGATTACAAATAAATAAATACTGATATCACAACATTTATGGGAATGAGCATTGATGGGAATTCCTCTCCTAAAGGGGTAATAAAAAGATCGAAAGTTTGTGTGAAAGTCATTTTTTTAAGGTATACAAATGAAACTTTATTTCCTAGACCAACGAAAGAGTTAAAAAAACTTTTTCAAGCAGGTAGTTTTAAGAGGGTTTACAACGCGAAAGTGCTTCCATGTTTAAAAAAATCTCAACCAGAATGAATATTAAAATTCTGCTCTGACTACTTGGTGTATACCACGCCGTTTTAAAATATTAGTTCCCGTGGCATATGTTAATCAAACGTTGTGTATATTGATCAACAAAGTATCATCAAGTATGAAAAAAGTGATCAACAAAGTATCATATATGAAAAAGATAACGGTTATTAGAGCTGCAATTGCCGAGTCAATCGAGATAGAGATTTTGCCGTAAACTTAAGCACAGCGTTGCAAACCGTATAATACTATATTGCGCCTATAAGACTATACACTGGACACTTCCTTAGTAATAGTACCGAAAAGGTGGATCAACAATTAATGCAATCTCGGCCTGATCAACAATTGGCGAGTAGAGGGCAATATATATATATATAAATGTTCAACTCTTGTTTCACGCCCTTAGAGGTAGAATATCCAGAAACGGTTAAATATGTCACCACAAATTTTTAATCAGTAGCCGTGAAATAAAGTTACCTCTTCTTAACTTAAAGAAGGACGTACTTACAACAACATCCAATCTTTAACCCCCTATCTCACCCCCTTAGGGGTAGAATATCCAGAAACGCTTAAATGCGTATCATGTCATTTTTAATCAGTAGCCCAAAGATAAAGTTTTGTTCTAACTTAAAAAATTACAAACTTTCATACAATCTTTAAACTCCTACTCCAGCCCCTTAATGGTAGACTATCCAGAAAAGCCTAATTACGTATTAACTCATTTTTTTACTTTTGGTAAAAAATAGTACCTTACTATATCTGAATAGCTACCTTTTTTTGTTTGAAGGGTCCTTAGGCAATAATACGTTACGCATTAATTCGTTAATTAATTGTGAAGCAAAGTGGAAACAGTCTATCATAGAAAAGACCCAATCGTGGAGAAGGTGGTCTCTGATTGGTTCGTTTGAATCGGATCAACAATAGCTGGTGTGGATTTGTATAAAAATGATGTAAATAGTTCGTAATTCTGCCAGCAGAGGGGTTGCAATTGTTGATCCAGAGCGGAGCCACATTAGTACGCCGGAATATACATTAGATCAACAAAACCTGTTGCTGATCAACAATCGCCAACAGATCAACAATTAACTGACGCCACGTCGCGTCAGATCAACAAGGGCCGAAAAGAGATATCTATATATATATATATATATATATATATATATATATTATTTACAATATCTGTTACATATCTCTGTGTTATCATTCCTCTGTTTAGAATTAGAAGCCGATTTACAATACTCTAAAGAAATATAAATTTTAATTTGGAATTAACAAAAAGAGTTGAAACCTTTAGATCAGGTAATTGAAAGAATAAAACAAAACGTTGATACGTAAGAAGGTAAGTAGAATTGATTAGTTTCTAACCCAACTTCTAACGCAATATCGAGATTTTCACACAACGTCTAAGATTTTCCATTTCGAAGTTTCATACGCTCGTGAACAGACTAATGGGAAACTTGCAAGACTGCCGAGTGGTTCAAAGCATAACTTCGCCAAGTATGCGACAATGACACCTTGGGGTCTGAGTGGAGCCCGAGTTTCAAGCCGGTGGAAGGTTGCAAAGAATTTCATTTCAGCTAGTTTTATTGTCCTACAGTTCGATCCGATTTCAAAGGCTATCAATCTTTGAAGAAACGGATTATATGTAACTGATATTAACAACACTGTATAATAATTAAACAAAGAAGCAGCAGTTTGTTCTGTAGAAATCCTTACCAAAGCTTTATTTATTTTAATCTGCAAACAATACATTTAGTTTAAGTAAACGATACTAATATACCAACGCTATACATACGTATTATATACTAATTTAATATTAAAAATTCGAAAGTATCTGTATATTTGTTACGCTTTCACGAGAAAACCACTGAATGTATTTGGATGAATTGTGATATATGGATAGATTTGGCCTTCGAAAAGGACATAGGCACAAGTTAGAAAGGAAGATAATAAAATAAGTGCCTTTCATTCATAATATAGTGGGAACTACTTAACTGTATCTTTTTAAATGAACACATTAGTTGGATGCTTTATCACTCAATAGATCAATTACAAGTGTTGCAAGTAATTAGTGATTTAAAAACTCATATAAGAGGATGTACAGTATAACATTATAATTATATGAGTAACCTATTTTCATTATATCTTCCCACACCAATATCTTTTTATATCTGTAAAGTTGTAAAAAGTGTCAGCTATCAAATGTCAGCTTAATATATTATTATATCAAAACAAAACTATAACACCATCACAGATACACATGCGCATACACGCACACACAAACACTCAACACACCATACAAGGAACACTTTTCATTTCTCGTCTATTTTTACATCACCTTTTTCTCTTATCTCAGAAACAATACGTATTCGTTTAGCTTAGATAAGTTTGTATATCGTCAGAGGAAGAGAGCCTGGAGATCCGTCATAAAGGTCTAGAACCAGACTCCAGCTCTCATGAAGGTTTTAATTTGGCTGCTATTATGTATAGTATTAAGATTGTGGTGTACTTTTATGAGAGAAATCTATACAAATAAATAAAATTGGAGTGTCTGTTTGTAATATTAAAATAACCGCTTTTTACTAAATGCATATGTATGTATACACGGTACATATACCAAAAATGTAGTTAAAATTTTTTTTTCTGTCTGTCTGTTTGTTCCGGGTAATCTCTGGAACGGCTGAACGGATTTTGACGGGACTTTCACTGGCAGGTAGCTGATGATCCGGGGAGTAACTAAGCTACTTTTTTTAGACTAGCTTATCCTGCGGCGTTACTCGCGGTACAACAATAGCTGCGAGTAAGACCGCGGGGTTCAGCTAGTAAATCAATATGATTTGATATGATTTGATATTTTAGTTCGCAAACTGAAGACAAATCTTATGGACCTCTAAGGTACAAAGAATGAGAAGGTTTGCAAATGCATGATAATGTCAGTGAGAGTCAGAGTTGCAGAGAGCTGTTAATGAGAGTTTTTGTGTGGTGTTTTAATGATGTCGGAATTAGAACACCTTTTCGAAAAATTGTGTAAATATGTCAAGAAATGTGTGTTATCATGTTCGTTTGTGGCAAGATATTCTGTGAATGGATTACAATACTTTATTCAGGTATTTCTTGTCTTAGTTGAATAATTGTTGTACTGTTATTGTTATGTATAGAAATACGCTAAGTTGTTAATGGTATTTTTCTTATTTTCAAATATTGGCTGCTAAAATGTCTGTTGTGTTATGTAATGCTGGTTACCTATTCGCCTGCGGTGCAAGCAGAGAGCCATCCTTACCTACCTTTCTTCGTATCTCCGATACCTGTGCTCTAATCACGATAGAAATCTTGGCTCAGTTAATAATCTGCTTGTCTCATGTTTCTATCACTACTCTAACTTCTTTAAATGTTCGTTCTTTCTTCAAGGAGTTCTACTCTGGAATGCGCTCCCGCTTGAAATCAGGATTTCCATTAACCGTTTTACATTAACAAAGAAAGTACATGATCTCCTTCTCAATAAACTGGCTGAACTATCTAATTTAATAGCATACCTTACGTTTCCATTATTCATAGTGTATAAATATAATATTTTTGTATATGTCAATCTGTATGTCTATATATTAGTATATAATATATATGTTATGTATTAGTATATATATATATATATATGTGGCTGCCCACGCAACTTCGTTTACGTCTAATTCCGTAAAATTTTTCCCCCGTTTTCGCAACATTCTTCATCGGTGCTCCGCTCTTATTGGTCTAAGCGTAATAGTATATAACCTATAACCATCCTCGATAAATTGGCTATCAATACTGAAAGAATTTTTCAAATCTGACCAGTAATTCCAGAGATTAGCGCGTTCAAACAAACCAACTTATTAAGTATAGATGTATGTTTGTGAATAAAATTAGATAAATCTAATAATATAACAAACAAACTATTTAGTACCCTTTTATTATTTTACTTTACTATATTAAATGTTAGTAGTGTAACAATTTTATACCAAGAATTTCTCTAAAATAAAATACGTAATTCAATTCTTTCAAGCACACTCGTGAACACTGGTTAAATTTTAAAGCAGAATGTCTTCGCCGTACAACAGAGCCCAGGAGTAATTTTAAAACGACTTGGAGTATACAAACCGATTTTAACACAAACCTTATCTTAAGATTAAATTCTGCAGAACCAAAACGGTGGCGAGGCGATAGATTTCCCAAAGGATGACAACGCTTAGTAACTATATTATGTAGTGCTTTCCCAGCACGTGGATTCTCTACTGGCGTAAAAATAAAAATACTTTTCAAGTAATCACGTATTTTTCGCAATTCTGTTTCAATTTTAAAGTTTTGGTTTGTAGTTTGAGATCGAAATGCATCAGGGAAGAAACCGGTTTGAACTATTGCCTGCATAGAGATTAAACTAGTTACATGATGAGCTTAAAGTTAAAAGTTCAATTCGAACCTAGTAATTTGAAGTTTTGACATTTAATAGTGGTAGCGCCAACTGGCTTGGCCAAAGAATTAGTGAGCGCTAACACATAAGGCGGGAGCGAGTATAACTTCAGTGACTATGCACTGCCTGAAAACTATGTGGGCTAAGTACTTTGCGGCTGCCGGATAGGTTAGGTTAGAGAATATGGAAGCACGCTTACCTTTGGTGATCTTGAGCTGCAGTCCAGACCTGGCGGCCTGATCAGGCGGCCCGGCTCCTCGTACCGTGGTGTGGCTTGCGAATCACGATGGCGATGCGTGTTCGATGTAGAATAAAACGTCCCTAGCTTGCCGGCAAGGCACGATTGCACTCAGCGAATTATGCGGGTTCGTTATTAAACTATTTTACTGCGGTTCTATTGTCTATATAAGACGCGGTGGCGGAGTCCACAACTGGTATAGAACTCGACGAGCGGTGAGCAAAGCGTCCGGGCGTCACTTCGCGAACAACTTGACTCTTTCTTCTTGCGGTGTGCGTGCGGTGCGGGAATAATGATCAAGGATGCGGGTAGAAATGGGTGCCGACAGCCTCACCTAGCGGAACTTTTAACAAACTAACAGTGTTCCTGTCATCATCGACAGGTGCGTTACCAAATAGTATTGACATGAATATACAAACACACAAAGACAATACATGTTGTTAATATTGGATTTAATATAAAGATTTGCTGCATATCTTAAGACTAGGTTGAGAAAATACTAGTTCTTCACATACAGTTCACGTTTGTTTGAGTATCTATATATATTGAGTACCTAAAAGAACTATTTTATAAAATTATTATATACTTTTAGGTACTTACTTATGTTTGTATTTACCACTAACAATCCCAAAAAAGTCATCACAAAATTATTAAATTAGTAAAAAATGGTTAGTGAGAGATAAAGTTGGAGTAAAGTTCAAGTAGAGCCACGCTGATTTCAGCACGATCGGGCCGGCTCGACCGGGGCGGTACTACCCTCGCACAGAAAATCCACGTAAAATGACAGCGATCATGCTGTCGTGATTCGTTGGTGAGTGTGAGACCGGAGGCCCAATGCTGCGGAAGCTTCACTAGCCCGCCATGGTGTGGGTCACCATGCTGCATTGTTGCATTGTCTGCATTCGCAGTATGGTGACCATCACTCTTGGATTCTGCTCATTTGTCATTTTGGCAGGGTCAAAAAAAAAAGAAAATATCGATGACGAGTTTAACTTATCAACGGCTTCTTTCAATAAGTCTGCTTTTGTTTTCAAATAAAACTATTTGAGTGTACTCATAAATTGTAGAAGTACTCTCTAGTTCCACTACAGGTCCGTGACAAAGTTTTGTGTACCGTTTACGGTCACCGCCCTTTAGTCTTGTCGCCGTAAACTTTCCTTATCTACTACATTTTTATCACACATTGTGTGTGATTTACTTTCCCGTATCTTTTATTTTCAAATAAATCTACAGGAATAACTGGTTCATCAACCCAACTTGAAGACGATATGCATTCAGAAAATAACTTTGATGAATTCTCGAAATTCATGCTTTTTAAACGTTAGTTCACTTCTAGTGAGTAATAAATTTTAAATTTTGCTTTGCTTACATTTGCTAATCGTAGTGGTGAGGATAAAGATGAAATAAAAAAATAATAAATAAATTTGTATATACAATAAAGATAGATAAATAAATAAATAAATTAAGTAACTTTATGCCAAACTAACTGTGGTTCTATTAGGTCGACATTTGTATGCCGACAGCCAATGTATATCAATGTTAATATTTAAGAATTGTTAGGTTAAAGTCGAAAACAGCAGAAATATATTGCTGTCATTTTTAAATGTGATTATTACAGATATCGTTATTGAAATGATAATTAAATGTATTTGCAGTTCCTGGTTTTAAACAGACTATACCGATTATGATTAAAGCAAGCAAGCTGACGGTCGTACATACCCTTCTTTATTCGTTTCGTACCGTTATGTAAAATAAGATTTAAACCCATAACATTTACTTATACTCGTACTGATTAAAGTAAATACTTGTCGATCTAATATTGGCAATAGTATAATTACTAAACCAAATTAGACTCACTTCAGCGCCATACGCAAATATATGCTTTATTCGCTATTGTTAGAAGGCTATTCTGGAAACTAGTCTATCTTGTCACGATACAGCTAACCAAACTGTACGTGCAGAATTGGATCCGCTTTTCGAAGCACTGTAAGGGTTCACCCATACTGTATGTGATTTCACTATATTTATTTTTTCTACTGACTATAAATACTGACGGATTTATGTTATTAAACTACTGTCTAATAATTATTGTATATGAATAACACAGACAATGTTATTAATCGAATAGGTAGTAAGCCACGCTGATTCCGTGCACCCACGATCCGGCTCGACCACGCTACTTGCTACTACCCTCGCACAGAAAATCAACTATAGTGCGTCCAATCGTTTATTTAACTTTTGACAGATCACGCACATAAAGTTTTGTAATAATTTTTGATCAATTTACTAGAGGGAATACTGTACTTCATGGACGGGCTCCGCCCACTTAGAGATGTGTCATTCATAATGAATGACCACAGACTATAAAAACGGGTTTGAAATAAATCGATTATCGATTATATTAATAAAACATACAATAACATTATTGTGATTATATTTTATATCAAATCACACGGTCTCTAAACTTGAGTCACTGATATAAGAGGCCCATTATTACAGCTCTCCTTTTCAAAGTATTCACGAAGTCGCAAGACAAACTCTCTTGTTTGTCCTTTGAGCACCTTAATTTTTGGCATTTTGACAGTAACGAAGGGAGGGACGATACGCTCAACTCAACCAAACGTGAGAATTCACAAATAAATCAATACGGAGGAATAAAAATACTCAACTCGACGTATGAAAATGTGAATTATGACTAACTACAAAATGTCCGCTACGCGTCCGGTGTTGCGGTTTAATAATCGATAAAATTACGAAATTATCGGTAAAATAATGAGTGTGTTAAATCGATTAAAACGTCTTCATGTACAAAATCGATCGATAAAAGAAATCGAATCGGTAACGGGTCAGGGTATCACTATTTGATTAAGTATTAGAGCTGTCAAAAGTTAAATAAATGATTGGATACACTATAAAATGACAGCATTCGTGCTGTCGTGTTTCGTTGGTGAGTGCGAGACCATGCTGTCTGGGTCACCATGCTGCATTATAGCATTGTCTGCATTTGCAGTGGGTGTGGTGATCACCACTCTTGGAATTTGCTTATGCTTTCCATCTGGCAGAGTAGAGTCAGGCTCGAAGCACATAATTACCGCACCGTAGTAATAAAATAAAAAAAAAACAGTAGTAGTGTCAGTTACATTATTAAAAAAGCGAAAAACATGCTTGCCACTAAGAGTACACCTCGACTTATTTATTTATTTATATGATATACCAACAGCACACATACGACACAATTTTAAAAATATTATACAAAATATGATCTAGTATGCGTGTCCATTACAGGTAGGTACACAAAACATTCACTATATGAGATAACAGACAGTAAAGGATTTAACTTATAGTTACAAAAAACAAAATACTAAAGGAACTACTTAATTATAAATTACAATTAGCTGACCCGGAAAACTTCGTACCGCCATATTTCCATATCTGTCGCAGACAAAAAAAGACTTTTCCGTTAACCTTTCAGCTGACTTCATAATTTTTCTTATACACACACCTTGTCCTAATAATAACGAACACATTCAAAAAGAATTATTTAATTTGACGCAGCCGGTCGGAAGTTATGCGCGTACATACATTTCGGTGATTCATTTTTATACGTATAGATATAGAGTATGATACTCTAATTAATATAATGTATTAAAAGAAAAAATAAAGGATGAAGAAACTGAAATAAAAAAAATAAATAAAATAAAATTTATAGTTGGTCAGAATTAATAGTATTGTCAGCTATAGAGCGGCTAAATTTATCTAGAGAGACATGAATGTCTATGTCTCTCAGTGAGCTAATGCTGTTATATTCTCTCCAAATTTGCGTCAGGACTTAGTGCTCTAGTCTAGCTCAGACCTAAGAAGTCAGTAAAACGAGCCGAGTATCCAATCTCGTGGAGGATTTCTATCTCTCCTGTGAACTTCCACAGATCTAACACGATTATTGTGTGCGTGCTTCAATACAAATGTTAGCGAACTGTCGAAGATTTGCTCATGTACTTACCATTTTGGCGTCTAATTTGTGAAATAATCTTTTCAGGACAGCTATGGGAATTAATGAGAAAGGATAAAGATCTTTATAACTGTGTACTTAAATAAATAAGAGAAAAACTAAGAAATATAAACATCGTATATATTTAAATCAATTGCTGTTCATTTGTCTCGCTTAAATTCGAGAACGGCTGGACAGATTTAGCTAATTTTAGTTTTGAAATGTTTGTCGTAGTCCAGGAAAGGTTTAAATGGTTAAAAATTAAAAATAACTTGAAAATCCAAATATCACACGTACGAAGTAACGGGCACAGCTAGTAATAAATAAAAATGTTATAGTTAAAACCTGCCTTACAGAAAAACATGCTATGCTATTCATCAGGGCACAGAAAAGGGTGATTGCACTTGTATTTCTGGATTTTCAGCCATCCATGATTAACCGTAAAAAATGTTTATTTATAAAAAGCCAAGATACAATAAGGAGTTAAGGTAAGTGTTATATTTATGTTTCATCATCATCATCATCAGCCTGTCGCTATTATATGATATTTATGTTTATTCAAGATAAATAAATAAAAATAAAATATAATAAAAATAAAATAAAATAATATAATAAATAAATATTTCGGACATCTATCACACAACGCCATCTAGTCCCAAGCTAAGCAGAGCTTGTGTTATGGGTACTAGACAACAGATATAAATACATATATACTTTTTTTTGTAAATACATAAATATTATACATAGAAAACACCCAAACTCCGAAACAAATATTTGTAGATCATACAAACATTTGGTCCGACCCGGGAATCGAACCCGAGACCTCGCGATCAGCAGTCGCACACGCCAACCGCGAGACCAACGAGGCAGTCAAAATCAATCAATCAATCAAGTCAAAAAGATGGTTATGCCATTTTGAAAAAGTACATAACACTGCATGGGAGCGCTTACCTCGCCGCTTTCTACTGCGCCGAGTATTGTGGGTTGAAATCCCACATAGAATAACACTTTGTGTGACCCACAAATGATTGTTATGAGTCTGCGTGCTCTTTGTGTTCGTTTCATGTACGTTTGCAAAATGTTTGTTTGAAAATGATATGTTTCTAAAATAGTAAGTTATTCATTACGAAACTAGCAAAAATTTTAATACCTATGTTGGTTTGTTTTATTACCTTCCATCATATCGATTAGAGTATACAAACATTGGTAAGTGATGAGTTTCGTTTCTCAATTACTATTTAAGGTTAGTGTTCTTCCATATAAATCGTTATTCAAAGCGAAGAAATATATTTATTCCAGTTATTTATCATCCATTTACATCAAAGTCCTTTCATTTCTCTAGTAACGGGAAGCGCGGATGTAAGATTTTCTCATATCGGCGGATCAGAGCAACGCGCGCGTGCCTCTCCCCCAAAAACTTTTCTTAACTAACTTTGCGAGATTTACAGATTTCTCAACAAATTTCTGAAGCGACTAACTTTATTATAACTTGGCATATTTTTCTTCAGGCTTGTCTATAGTTTTTGTGTCCAACTATTTTTGTTCTTTGACTTAAAGAGCCGTTTTCCCTACGGGCCATTTGTTCTGTGACCTTGTTGTTTAGTTGTGCCCGTCTGCATCATCTACAGCTCGCGAAAAGACTTCAAAGGACTTGCCTGTCCCTGTGATCAACATTTAATTATGAGAATATGTTATGCTTAAAGCTGACTTCTGACGTTTTGTCATATAAACAAGATTAGAATCGAGAATGTCGTAGAATCATGTCGGTTGAAATTCTGATGATATGTCGCACACAATCTTAGTGATTATGTAGGTGTTTGTCCCTTCTGAGTTAATCAGATTAGATGACGCTTGGTAATGCCCATGAACCTAAATCTTTGATCTGATGTTTACAATAAATGCAAATAAGAAAATAATATTCCTATGATACGAGCCCAAAAGATCTCAGGCAATATAATTTTGCCCTTACTTGAAAATACTCAATTTGTTGTGAGTTACTTGCGAAAGTTGCGCAAATTTTCTTATTTTCATTATCACGAATTCTTTGTATTTTTTGTTTATTATGTTGATTAAAATATTCATTTGAGGAAAGGTACTTATTCCTTAATTGATTCTCACTCATTTGTCTAAGGTTATAATTGTATCCATGTCACAATAACTATATAATAGCTAGCAAACACACATATTCATAACTTTATATCTATTTACGAAATAAATAATAATCCTTGACAAACTCCGATTAATAAGAATATTCTCCTCAAATAGTTAGAATGCATTCTAAAGTCGTGAATTTTATTCTGAATAGAAACTTTCATGTCATGTATTATGCAATGTTTTTAAATTTCCAAGTTCGGTTCACCGATGATCTCTTGAATCTATTGTATGTGTGTCATGTGTAAACGTGAAACGTTTCTTGAGATAGTCAGGAGTGCCGGGGTTGAACGAGATATTGTATAGTAAATAGAATATTCGACGAAGACGAAAACCACCTGAGTTTAGTAGTTTCGTACTAAACATATTTGCGTAAGCCAAGAATACAACTAATACAGATATTCGGAGGTGTCTCAAGTGTATTTAATTGATCCTCATTGAGTTCGAAGTAGCTAACGTCGGTATGGTCGTTTACAATATCAATAATTAGGAGAAAAATCGATTGCGCGTTAGTGATCAAAAAAATTTTTGTTGTTCAGTTGTTGTAAGATTTTTCTGAATAAAACAACAACAAACAACAAACCTTACAATCAACAAACCTTACATCATCTCGTCTTTTGAGGGTGGTATAGTATACAAAAACCTCATTTGTAACTAGATTTGTATGTATAGCGGTGAAATGTTAGATCATGACATAATTATAATGTTCTAGTAGATGGAATAAACTGACTAAGTTATCTTCTATCGATATAAGTGTATCTACAACTGTCGATTGCTCGACGTCGACAACCAGAAACTAAAGAAGCCCTAATATTTAGTTAGACAGTTTAATGCGAGTTCAAACGACCGTCGAACTTCCAAACTATCTCTAATACGTTTTGTCGTTCGTGAATAAATTTGCCTCCATTTTAAGGTATTTGCTTCCACCTATTTAATTAATATGACATAGAAGAAAAGCTACCGTAACAACCAAAGTTTGTATGTTTGTAATCCTATATTTAACTAACGTAATATCGTTTGAGGCTTAGTACACGGCTGTATAGTGTTGTGAAGAAAGTTTTAAGAACGGAAGTCAATAGATGTGAGAGTAGAGGATGACCAAAAAAAAATAGATGGACCAATAAAATAAACATCAAATGAGAAGACGGTAAGTGACTATTGCCGTTCATAGCCACGTGGAAATCCAGAAAAAAAAAAGTACGCTACCAACTTTTGAGTGTCCACTCTGGCGCTGCGTAGAGATGTGGCTTCGCTATGCATCTTCTAACGCATTTACTACGGGGAGTGCTCCGAGAAATTGCTCGCTGCTCACTTCCGCCTCTTTCCCCACTATCCACGATTTAGATGTTTGACAGTCCACAACAGTGCGCTTTTCTAGAAATTGTCTGTCTCGCACAACATAACTGTGGAATGAACTGTCACCTGTGGTATTCCCGGAATAATACAACCTTCAAACCTTCAAGGAAAGAGCATACTCCTTCTTTATAGGCCAGCAACGCTTTTGTGAAGCCTCTGGTGTTGCATGTGTCCATGGGCGGCGCTAATGACTTATCTTCAGGTGATACGCCTCCTCGTTTATCCCTTATTTCATAAAAAATAAGCTGTGTTTGGTATCTATTACCCTAATATACTCGATGAAAAACGTTACCCACCTTTACACGTAATTGCGTAAACTTTTTCATGGCAATATGACTTAAATTATTTTCATTACTTACTAATTATTTTATCATTATTAACAGCCTTTAAAGTTCACTGCTAAAAAGAATGTGTAGGGATTGATTCAAATTTTCATTTTTTTACAGTGATGTTATCTTGCGTAATTAGGTCCTTTCGTCACCTCATGCATCTGCGGGATACTTAGAGATAGCGACACTCTGTACTCTTAACCTGTCACCACGCGAATCTTTAATAATTAACAAAGTTTATTAATTATCACTTACAAGGACGAAATATATAATGATTAGTTCAATATCATAACGCCAAACTAGTCTAATCAGTGTAACAATTTGTAAATGAGAGTTTAACACGCTAATGATTGATTAATTAGATACCACAAACTTCAACCAAACTTTGACTCTCCGCCGTCGCCTATTACGTTAGACCAACGGATTTATGAAATAAACTTCTAAATATAATTTAAACTGTACTACTTTATGTAAAAACTTGGATTTGAAATTATTGTTTCTTCTTGTTGAGGGTGGTTTGTGTCTTTAAAGTTTAAGTCTATCACCCTATATATATCAACCTGATCAACCTTTTTTATTTTAATCCTACGTCATCCTAAATTAAATAATGGATACGAAATTTTTTCTTGAGTATAGCCAATTATACCACCGTTGTCAATTGAAACCATCATTTTAGACACTCCTGCGTCCTGTGGGAAGATTATAAGCTGAAAAACAAACAAAAAATTTAATATTTGGACATAGAATTTTTTCATTCTTGAATTTTGACATTTTTTAGTACTTTTTGACGAATTGTTCGATAACCCTTCTATATATATTTGACTTCTTTACATATTTAGATACATCTCTTCAAGGTCTATCTAACGACACCTCTTTCATCTAGTTCCGGCAATTAGAAGATAGAAAAATTTCTACATTTATTCTGAAACTTAGGTATTTCTTAAAAATTTTTTGGGTTTTCAGTGAATAACTTTATATCCCTATTTTTGGTAATTATAAATCTTACAGATTTAGATAGAGCTCGCTTAGACCCGTCTATAAACACCCTATTTGTGTATATTCTGCAAATAGAAATTCATAAAACTTTATTTTTAAATTTAATTTTTGGCAATTTTGAAAATTTTGAAGGTTTTCGTCGAATAATTCGATAGACATACATTTGGAAATTACAAATTATATATATTTAGATAGGTCTTTTCAAGACCCGTCTACCGACACCTCTTTTGTTTGGATCCGGACAGTAGAAGTCCGAAAAATTTAATTTTTAAAAATTTCAATAGTATTTGTTTACTTAGTAAAAGTCTACCTAAGGGCTGCATATCTGGACCAACTATACGAATTTTTTTCTTGAGTATAGCCAATTATACCACCGTTGTCAATTGAAACCATCATTTTAGACACTCCTGCGTCCTGTGGGAAGATTATAACCTGAAAAACAAACAAAAAATTTAATATTTGGACATAGAATTTTTTCATTCTTGAATTTTGACATTTTTATTTTTTTTTTATTTTATTTATAATTTCGTATATTTTAATTGTTGACCGAGGCCTTCTACACCTCAAATTTAACCGACCAGCTCAAATTAGAGCATAACTTATTGTATCTTTTGATTTTTATTTTATTGTTTTTAATCGTTTGTTTTTTCGTTGACTTATTTACATACCCCCCTTTACAGGGTCAGACACACTTATTGACACCACCCCCCTATACAGGGTTGGATAACATACTCAACGGACAATTTCCCCCGTCACACATACACACAACACACTACACACACCCCCTCACCACACTTACACATCCAATCAACTTACACTCATAATTGTCACGTGCACCCCCCAATATGTTTAGATCCCCCGCCAAAAGACCCAGCACCTAACCATCTGGTGCGATCCCTGCGCAGGGGCATACTCGTAGCTCGCTTTTCGCCCAAAATTGTGCGAGTATCCGGAAGCAGCTCAGTATGTCCGGCAACATAAAGAGAGAGATCAAGAGAGGGATCGAAGATAGGGTGAAAGTCTTAGAGTCCCTATTTAAAGAGTGTGAAGAGGAAGGAAAGAGACCGACAGCGGCGCCTGGTGGAGGGGAGGCGCTACTGGAGAGGCTGGGGGCGATGGAGGCCAATATCACCAAAAGGCTCGACGAAATGGAGGCTAGCCGCAGGCAAGATTGGCAGCGTCTCGACAATGCCAATGATGATCGGGGCGCCGACATTTGCGAGCATATCATAGATAAGGCCGCGGCGACAAATCTGGTGATAGAGAGGGCGGTTGAGGTTCTGGGAGAGTTGAAAGAAAGTATTGGAAAGCAAGACGATAGGGAAAAGGAGAGGGAGAGTAAGGGAACATCGAACGAAAGTGAAAGGATATTAAAGGAGAATGCAAAAGTTCTAGAAGAAATAAAAGCAAGGATCGAGAAGCAAAATGAGATCGAAAAAAGAAAGGAAACACAACCAGCGACCTACGCGGGGGTAGTGGCAGGCCGCTCTGAAGCTCGGCTCCCAGAAAGAGCGACCCTGCACTCGGTGATCGTTACGTCTAGAGACGAGATGGACACCGGGGAGCAGGTGATAGAGCGGCTGCGAAAAGTTGCGGACGAAGACGAAGGATGGGTGAGGGTGGAGAGAATGCGGAAGGCAAAAGATAGAAAAATAGTAATTGGATATAGAACAGAAACAGACAGAAGAAAAGCACAGGAAAGAATAGCGGAGAGGGGAAAAGATCTCGTAGTGGAAGAGGTAAAAAATAAGGATCCGCTGCTTATAGTCTACAGCGTCCAAAAGGAACAGACGGACGAGGACCTGGTGAAGGCCGTCCGGTGCAGGAACCGGGAGATATTCCGGGACCTGACACCGGACCAGGACAGGCTGGCCGTCCTCTATAGGAGGCGAGCCAAAAACCCTCACATGTGCCACGTGGTGCTCAGGGTCTCCCCGGCTGTTTGGTCCCGTGCCCTAGACATGGGGAGACTGCACGTTGACCTGCAACCGAATAGGGTTGCGGACCAGTCACCCTTAGTGCAGTGCTCCCTGTGTCTTGGATACGGGCACAGCAAGAAGTTCTGCACCACCACAGAACCTAGGTGCAGCCATTGTGGCGGGCCCCATCTAAGGGCCGAATGCCAGGGCGCTGCCAGTGGTGCAGAACCGAAATACTGTAACTGCCAAGGGGAGAAGCTGAGCAGCACGGGGCACAACGCGTTCAGCGCCGAGTGCCCCATCAGACAGAAGTGGGACTATCTTGCGAGGTCAACCACGGCATACTCGTGACACACTCACTCATACACGCACAACACAGAAGCACATACACACACAGATATTGTAAGTATATATTTAATATATAATGAAATATCACAACATGCACATAAACACTGGACAAGTACACACTACAAAAGACACGCATATAATTCTCGACCAAAATTATATTAATTACATATATTTGAGTATATATATATATTGTATAACAGAGGCGGAATTTATGCAAACAATAAAAAACACACATAGAAACGAACAACACATACCGATACAAAGATTATACAATACAAACAACACACACACAAACACTGAACAAATACTCAAACACACAAACACACAAGTCACAAATGCCGTGACCTCGCAGATAGGGAAGCCACGGTCAACACCATCACGACCTATTATAAAAGACATAACTCTGGATAAAGCAATAGAAATAGAAATATATATACACAATATACATAATAAATATACACATAAAATAGAAAACACATTAATGATATAACACAATAGTAGAACCAAATAAATAAAATAAATTAGAAGAAAATTTTAGAAAAAACAATAAAGTAAATAGAAGTAAAGTAAATAAATAAAAATAATAGTTAGACATTAAAAATCTTAGAAAATCATAAACATAGATATAAAGAGAAATAAAATAGAAATAAATTAGAAATAAAAAATCGTAAATTAAAAGAATTAGAAACAATAAATAAATAAAACATGCACACAAGATTATATAACGTTAGGATAAATAAACTAAAAATAACAAGAATTAGAAAACTACAGTCTGACAAAACTACTGTATTAAATGAAAGACATAGATGACAATGCCATGAAATAAATATGAAAAGTCTAGAGAAGGATGGGAGGCACTTTGGTGCGCGACTTACTAATTAACAGCAAATAGAAAACTCTATAAAACCAAGGTCCTGTCGTAATTTTGGACGGGGGAAAGCTGAGTTATCCCCAGGGACAACATAAAAAAAAAAAAAAAAAAAAAAATTAAATAATGAGCAAATGTTTGTAATAAGTGCTTTATTTATTTTTAAATAAAATGGTACCTACTACAAGTATAAAGCCTTTAATGATATGTCAAGAGTATTTTTAATTGCGGTGATTTTTTTTTTATTTTGACCAGTTGTGACTCTTGTATTTAAAGGGTTTACCTTATGTTATAGTAAAAAGGATTCTCAGACTATTTAACACATCACGGAAACAGTAATGATCATTTTCAATATGATAAACTATCTCATATTGCAAGGATTTTTTTTCACAGTATATGCTGTGATCATTTGACTTGAACAGATACTCTATCTATACGAACAATATGTTACGTTGTAACAAGCAATTAAAGTCAATCAACCACAAATTGATGCCAATCAATCAGTATGCAATTTGTGCTAATTAATTTCACATTCACGATTAATGTCCAAACATATGGTATCAATATACAATAAATCATTTCTTGGTTCTATGATATAATATTTAACTTGAATCAGTATTCCCATGAATACTATAAATTTTAATATCCTATTCTAAAAACTCAAACATCGTAAAATGACGTTTACGTGTTGGATATATGGGTTTTTTTAAAGCAACCCATTAGGACTTCTAATTTACAAAAGCTTTTGAAACAAATTGTGAATATTCAAATGTTTCAAAATAAAAGCAATATGATTCCAAAGGGATTTGAATGATCGAATCATTTCTAGATATCAATTTGAAATGACCTTTTAAAACTTTTCAGATAAACTTTTATTAAATTAGTTCACTTCTTTCTTTCACATTGTGTTGAAGAGATACACAATTTGATGAGCTTTGTTTCAAAACCTCTACATATTCATTTACTTTGACTTGACATTTGTAATAAATTGTTCAAATTTAAATATCCAGTTATTATAGACGATTTGGTAGATAGAACAATAGTTTGACATTAATCAACAATGACAATTAAACTTCTCCGTTCAAAGTAAAGGTTAAAGCTTCATTACTTTACTCGGTCACTTTAAAGATACGGCACACAGTTACGTAACTATTTGCAAATTGATTACGTAGACTTGCTTGTCCTTTCTTACTTGACCTCCTCAATTGATTGATTCGTAAAGCTCCTGAGTGATATTCACAAACTTGACAATCGATTTAGTTCTAATATTGTTATTAAGTCCAGCGGCTACTTTGATGTAGTATTGTTTGATGTCACTTCTCCAAACAGTTACATAGTAATCACAATATTTCTTCCTCTTTCTCTACTTTCTTCACAAATTTAATTTTTTTAGCCTTTGACTGACTGCCAATTACGCGTCTTTTGCCCTTTGACATACTATTCTCCAATTCAAAAGTCTTATCGCCTCCAATTAATTTTTTTTTGTCTTTTAGAACTTGTTTTTGTTCTTCGATTTGATCAACTTTATATAATTTTTATACTCCTTAAATAACCAGTAAATGAACAAGACTTTACATTATATTTTTCAGTTACGAAGTCGGAAGTAGATAGGCCGTGCAAATAATTACAAACACATGTCATTGATATATAGAAATAGCATTTTCTTCATTTAAGAGATTGTGAAATTTATTTTCAATTTCCTTAGTTTAATATCTATCAACATGCCCTGATTCTTTCCGGTAAATATCCTAATTATAGCCATCACCATAAATATCTGATCACAATCTAAGCCAAAAAGGCTAAACAGATTACACGGATAAGATCTTAATTTTTTCCCTCGTAACTTTAAAAGTGCTGGCAAATTTACGGTGAAGGAAGAGGTCTATCTTAAGAAATATCTTAATTAACAGAGAACACTGACTAAAATTTTGGGCTGGCTATGTAATTGTAGACAAGATACGCTTACTATAACAAACGAGTAATGCTATTTTTATTTTAAGTTACTGTGCAGGCAACTTTTTGTGTGGTATTATTTCACCGCGGTCTCACCGAACTCGGGTATAAACCAATTCTTTCATTTATTTTAAACATTTTTGAGAAGTGAGTTTCTTCGTGTAGCGACAATATAAGTATACATTGGTGATAATTCTCTTGGCGCTATCACAAAACTAAAATTCACTAAAATTTGTCATTGGATTATATACTCTGGTCTCATCTGCATAAATTTTATTATTAATATTTATTAGTTTTATTAAAGTCTATAATTATATATTTTTTTAATAAAAATATTCTGTCATGAATTTTTTTTGGACAACACATTTTTAATATATTTTCTAATATACAAAATTTATTATTAAAAAAAATTTATTCTATTTTATCAGCTTGGCGAAGGTCGATCTAGGGTCAAACCTTAGACTATAAGACGCGACTAAGTAAACAACGCAGGATGAAGTTATCTTCATCTGCAGTGAAGGAAAATTTGAAACAAAACAACCAACCCGCTTGGCAAGTGTGATATAGTATACCACCATGACCTTCTTTCTGGTCTTTTTCCAGCAGGGGACTATTTTAGAATGTTGATCTGCCCCTCCCCACACTTTTTAGGAACAAAGTGTGGCAATGCTCTTCTGGCGCTTGAGTGGAAGCTATGTATGGGCCGTAGTAGCCTCATACCTTCGAACAACAGAGCAAAAAACACTAGCTTTTTATTTCTGCCTTGATTATGATATCTTCATTTCATTAAAATTAATTAGTCTGATTAAAATTAATGTGCAGGTATGTAGATTTATTAATAAATGTTATTCAGTATTCGACAAACTTCCCCCCTCCCCCACCCCTAACGAACGCTATGTAGTCTAATATCAGTCCAACCATGGTTCCACATGAATGCACGTGATTACTGATATAATATTAGCTAAACTTCTGAAACATTAATTAAATGTCTTCAAAGTTGATAACATTTACTAGTAAATAGTTTAGGTCTTAATTTGATGAGACTCGATGAAGAATGACGTTCTCTGAGTGGATGGGCGTTTAACATTCGGTTTTAAATGTTGATATGTCATTGTAAAATATATGTTACCAGAGTTTGTCTATAAGTACATATACAATTATTGGTTTTGTTGTGTAGATTACTTAAAGTATTATCTCATGAGGAGATCGGACCTATAACACTCGACGCAGTAGGAAATTTGCTAATTTGCCAATAATAATTCTTGAACTAGTGTTATTAATTATTATTGAATAGTGAATAATTGTTATTGAATAATTATTATAATACTACAATCAAATGTAAAAGTACAAATAAAAAATCACAGTACAGACTACTTATGTACTTTTCATAAGCTATAAATTAAAAAAAGTAGTAAAAACTGAATTTTATACCTAATTTAATACAGAAATAAGAGTCAAATTGGTTTATTACCTATGAAATAGATAGTTCTGCTATTAATCCTTGAAACACCTCTGCAAACGCGTCTGTCTTGAAACGAGATCCGAGCTCCTCGGCACGTTGTATTTGGTAGTAATAAATTAAGCACCCTGAACCGTTTCCACCGCTTCCGTACTGAATATGTATTAGACTTTCCAAATTAAATGGTGTTAGCTATGTTAAAGGCTATGGTGTTAACGCAAAGTTTCAAAGACTTAATACTAACAAGGTGAGAAAACTCTGTCACTCAGTAAGTAAGTCAAATACGCTTCGGTAAACTTTATCGCTACCGTGGATTATAGGGACTATGGGAATGAAGTACGATAATGTAAATGATGTTTTATACATTTGAAAGTCAGGAAATAAATTTCATTCAAATAATAAATGTTGACAATCATACGAGCATGCGAATTTTATGCCTTATTATTATTATAGAGGTTGCTTGCTCACTCACTTATCTTCCTAGCCTTTATTATACCCAATATTATTTGAGGTCGGCTACTAGTATAACCGGTTTTACCAGAAGTTTTCCACGGAGCGCCGAGCGACTGGCATCGGACCTCCGCAACCGTTAAGGGAGCGAACTGAATTCGAAGATTGAACTAGTTGTCTGTATATTTCAAGGCACTGACTTCCCAATAAAGAGTGTCATAGATGTCCATCACAACCAGGACCGACGACTTAACGAGCTCTCTGAGGCACGGACGGGAAACACCGCCATGTTCCGTACTCTGGGCTACTACTAAGAATTTTTTGTAAGAAAAATTCAACGGCAATAACTATATGTCTATTTGTTCCGCTTTCATAGCTAAACCAATGTACTTTTTCCATCAATTTTTTGCATAAATACCTTGATTCTTGATGAAAGACATAGGCTACTCTTTATCGCTATAATCAACACACACATCGAGTTGCAGCAAAAGCTATTTGATCTATAAAACGCCAAAATATTTTTGTGAATCAAATTAAAGGGAACGGTTAAAGTGAAAGAAAGAATTCAACCCAATTATATGCGCATTAATTTTTTTTAAATTCTTGTAAACAAGACAGCCTTACTTTTTTCTCTTATAATAATTTAGCATCCCTAATTAACTGACTGACACCTGTCACTCTAAGCTATGTCTAAAAAGGTCCGTTTTTTTTTCATAATGGGATTACATTTGTAATCTTACTGTTGGTCTGGGAGTTGTGCCAACTAATTTGGAAACTTTTATTTAGCTGCCCAGTTGGCGTGTGTTTCTGGCGTTGGATATATCAGATGAAAGTAACTGAAAAAAGTTTTGGCTGTTGCCGAAAACATGGATTACATGATGAAGGTTCTGCGGTACCTATATAAGTAAGTTCATTAATATTATACTTTTGTTCTGGTCAGATTTTTTTTGTTTTAATATATTCCGACAGGGCTTGTTGTTTGTTTTTAATATCAATACTTTGTTGACTGCCGTTTTGGTCTAATGGTTAGCGTGAGTGACTGACAATCAGGAGGTCAAGAGTTCGATTTCAGGATCGTACTGATGTTGGGTTTTCAAACAAGAAATTCTTAATGGCAGCAGGAGAATGGTAGATGACAGTGTTGCCCACTCGTGATTCACCTCGCTCGAGAGCATCTTAATCAAACTAAATTAAGATTAAAAAAAAAACAATAACGATACAAAAAACTCCACATTTTCGCCAAAAACCTTCACATTTTCGCCAAAAAACTCCACATTTTCGCCTATTGGTAGCGTTCCCATAAGACTGGCCGCATTACCACGTTGATTGGCAACTCTAATTCTTTGTCCTAGAAAAAGGCCATCATTTTTCTGGTCGCGAGAAGCGTCAATCCATTGCTTAGCTGGTTGTTTAAACATAGCGCGAGCACTCAGACCCCATGAACATAGCGTCTCTACCCCAAACGAACTACAGACCATTTGTTTCACATACTCGCAGCTGGAACGCCGACAGTAACAAGAGCACGACGGATAATGTCGTTAACATTGGCATGTCGAGGTATTCTGCTGCAAGAAAGGCCATGATGTCCGAAACTGTCAACAGCTTCTACGCAGTGACAAAAATGCGAAGAAACACAAGGCGGTATTTACAAGGCGAGAATATGCATAGTAACCACTTGATCAGTCCCACGTCTAAGCCTTTAATACTTTCATTGATCCCCTTTACATATTCTATGAGATACAGCTTATCACTTAAGCCTGTCGGCCTTTATGTATATACTAGCAGACCCACGCAACCTCGTTTGCGTCTCCTATTGCCCGTAGCGTGATAATTTTTCCCCGTTTATGAAATGTTTTTTCTTGGTGCTCCGCTCCTATTGGGCTTAGCGTGATGATATATAGCCTATAGCCTTTCTCAATAAATGTACTATCCAACACAAAGAATTTTTCAAACCTGACTAGCGGTTCCTGAGATTAGCGCGTTCAAACAAACAAACTCTTCAGCTTTATATATTAGTATAGATATGCCAATGAACATGTCTGTGTGTTAACGGATTAAGATTACTGATTATCAACATCCCTATTTATCCCCTGAGTGTTGTAAGATCCGACTGAAAGGGCTAAATTCTGAAGGAAACCAATACTGCCAAGACAAGAAAAACTTGAAGCATAACCTATACTAACCTATCTGGGCAGCGTGGTATTCTAGGCTTAGTTAGCCTAAGGGGCACTAAATTAATTAGTTTTTAGAAATATAACGTTTTATTTAAATTAAATGTAAGCGTTAAGAATGAAATAGCATAACCAATCATTCTTAAAAAAAGTTTCAAATAAATTTTATCAAAACAAAAAATATTCTTAAAATTCTACGGGCCTTAACATAAGCCTCAAAACACGGTACAGTCCTATCCATGTAATAATGGATCGCCAGCGATAGAGCGGGGTCGGCCTGTTAATCTTCTTAACGTCGTATCTAGCACCAATATACCTCTAATGGACGGGACTAATAAAAATCTGTAGGGACAGCCGAAATATTGGCTCGGCTCAGGGTTGCTTTTAACCGGTCTAAAAACAGAAGAAAAATACAAATATATGAAAATGCGTTTTTTACATGCAACGTATAATAAATATTTTAATTCTACAATTAATTTCAATTATTCATACTTAATCGATCCCTGTTTATAACTTAATAAAAAAGATGCAGACGTTTCCTTCGAGGCCTTAGTGCAAAGAACCAGACTGGAATTGGCAAAATTCTTTTGAAAACGAGTAGATGAAATCATTTAAATAAATCACTGATTCAATAATATAGCCCACCCCCACAATAGACAACTAAAGGCATTGACATTTGTTAACAGATAAAAAGACAGCGGAAAAATCAAACTGTTCCGGATTATCAACATGGAGTTATCAAAGGTTACATTAAGTAAACCGAACAATCGACCCATACAGCAAACAATTTTATAATCTGTATACAAATAATCTTTGAATACTAAATCTATTTTTTTTATAGAATAAGCCGGCAAACGAGCAGACGTATCGCCTGATGGTAAGCGATTGCCGCCGCCAATGGACCCCCGCAACACCATAGGCGTCACAAGTGCGTTGCCGGCCTTTGGGGGATGGGGAGGGGAGATAGGAGGAGGGGGTTTAGGTTATGGGCCTCCGGTATCCTCACCCACTCGGTGAAACACAGCGCTAGCACTATTTCACACCAATTTTCTGTGAGGCCGTGGTATCACTCCGGTCGAGCCGGCCCATTCATGCCGAAGCGTGGCTCTCCTATGGTTGAGATGTGATCATCATCTTCCCAGCCATCTTATTATGATACTACCAGGTCACTTATTATGCACATACCGATGGACACTCAACTCAAGAATTAAAAGTGCGTCATTATTCTTTAACTCATCCTCCAGAATCATAGATAGTTTAAGGTTTCGGTACTTTTTTCACTGTGTGAGAAGCAACGACAGAATTGCTGAACACGCTTTTGTATTAATCTTTCTCTAACATTACTCAAATTGTAGATATATACGTTAGTAAACCGTTTGTTTAATTACTCGGTATTGTTTATCTAAGGTAAAATATAAATTGCAGCGGTCACGAGACTATCTGGCCGTAGCATAGAACTACCATTCGTAACACTTGTGCACTTTTTTATTTTACACTATAATTATACACCCGAAACTTACAACACTTTTGTCAATTAAAATTTCAATTTGCTATTAATAAGTTATTTTATGAGAATAGTAATTAATCTTCGCACTAAATTTACATAAATTATTAAAAAAAAACCTTTTCACCTCTACATTTCAGGTTTTTACAAAATAAGTTGAAAATCGATAAATTATACCTCATTTCTAGAAGAATTTTAGGAATATGTTAATATTTCACCACTTCAACTAGCTAGGTAAACAAAGACAATATATTTTCAACCAAAATACTAGATCAACCAAGTGCAACACCTCAAAGTAACTTTTCATTATAATTTAAAAAACAAAAATAAAAGTTCAGTCAAGTAATGCCAAGGATTGCAGTAAAAATGTGAAACTGGACATTCACGAGGGAAACTAGAATTCATTGCGAGGTACAGACTTGGTAGAGTTCATGTTTATTTATATTGTTCTACCTGTCTGGGTAAACTCTGACATGGAAGTAAAAGTTGTTGCTGAATCGCTGCACGGAGTTCGCAATTCAGTAAATAATTTTAGATAACCTGACTGGCTTCTACATATAGTATATATAAACAACATCCTACTATCCTACTAATATTATAAATGCGAAAGTTTGTAAGGATGGATAGATGTTTGGATGGATGTTTGTTACTCTTTCACGCAAAAACTACTGAACGGATTTGGATGAAACTTTACAGTAATATAGCTTATACATCAGAATAACACATAGGCTACTATTTGCCATGATAACCGACATATACGCGGGCGGGGCCGCGTGCAACCACTAGTATATAATACTTTGAAAACTAAAAGTGGAAACAAAAATAGAGGAAACCTCATGCAGTGTATAGCATACGTTACTTATATTTTTCTTTATGAAAATATTGAGTAATCGTAGATAGCTTAAACTTAATTTGAAAGAATAAATATAGTTTTTAAATTAAGTCACTTAATTCAACAAATTATTATTTTAAAACGGGCAATTTGATTTACTGCTGGAAGAGACTTTTTGTGACTTTTATTCGTCTCTAGTATATATGTGACGATATTTTTTTTTGTATTGAATTATATTCATAATTATTAGGCATTTATTTAAATATATTTGACTCCCATTTAACAGACTACGCATGTATTGGGATCGAACGGTCGATTTCAAGGATCCTTTAAGATGTTGTTATAGGAGGACAAACAATTATATGGATGACCTAAAAGAAGCGCTGAACATGGGGCTCACTTCAACAAATTTGTTCCAAAGCATAGCGTTGTCAAAAACCCAAATTCTGATTGAAAGATATTTTCTTCTAATAATATAACAAAAGATATTCACAGCCAGAACATTTGTCTTAAGCGTCACAGACACTTCTTAATCAAAAGTGCGTTATCATAGTACTTAGTAAATACACCGTCCATAAATTCTGGTTTGTTTGCGTACCCTTAGCGGTTAAATATTTGATTCAACATTTTTTCTGGCCCTTTGCCAAACAGATTTAGTGAGGCTACAGTGTAGATAAACTTAGCAATGTTATTCTGAACTAATAGTATGTTCTAATGGTGTGTAAATCAGTATTTTATTGATAAAAGTTTAGATTTATCACTTTCGCAAAAATAGGCTGAATTAAATTAAATTTTATTCAACGATTCAATTTTTGGTAGTATACATAGGCTTCTGTCATAATAATAATAAATTAATAATTATAATTACTTACACAAATAAAACATACATATAACAATGAAAATCAAATAGAACCCTAGGTAAAAACCTCTAACTGCTATTATATAATTTGTAGTGATGCAAGCTCATGCTATCAATGCTAATATATAAAGCTGAAGAATTTGTTTGTTTGTTTGTTTTTTTGAACACGCTAATCTCACGAACCGCTGGTACGATTTGAAAAAATCTTTCAGTGTAAGATAGCCCATTTATCGAGGAAGGATATAGGCTATATGTCATCACGCTGAGACTTACAGGAGCGGAGCAACAATGAGGAATGTTACACAAACGGAGGAAAATTATCACGCTACGGGCAATAGGAGGCGCAAACGAGGTTGCGTGGGTCGGATAGTCTGATATATGATTCAAACAGTACATCCCATACAAAAAAAAAAATATTTTGATGAAGCATTAGCCAATTATTTGCCTATACAGGCCAGGATTCTATTATTCTCTAGCTTAAAGCAGAATTGGGTAAAATAAGACGTATTTGTTTAACTAACTTTGACTTTCAAACTAGACATATTCTGTTCTCATTGACTAAGCATGTCTTTTTTACTATATACATATACAAATTTACAATATACATATCATCATCAACAACCCATAATGTCCGAATCACGGAGACGCTCATGGTATAATGCCATCAGCGTCACCCATCCAGATACTGACCGCGCCACCGTTGATTACCCTCGGTGATTGTTTCTCCTTGATCCTCCTCAATATACATATAATTGAACCTAAAAACATTGATTGCCAAAATGAAAATATGTAAATTCTTAAGCGTGCTGATGATGAGTGCCTGGATTAATAAGTAACATTGGTCATAAATTGACTAGTCTTTTTTATTACCTTGGGCACTTGCCAATTAATCTAAACTAAACTCTAACGAAAACTCAACTTAGAGCGATACTCGTCCGATTCATAAAGAGAAAGAACTTTTTAGAACTGAACTAAACGGTTAGATAGCCCAGTTATCGAGGAAGGCGGCTATATAACGTAAAAGGAAAAGGAGCAAGGTATCAATGAAATAGGTTGCAAAAACGGGGGAAAATAATTCCTTTTGAACGTCCAACCGATAAAAGTTTCACAAAACAAATTTATGAAAGAGTTGTTGCCCCTTCCAAAAATCTAGAAAAAAGTCTGCGAGAGCAGCATTATGTCCCTTTTGAGCTTGGCTCACTGCAACTTTTTTAAGGTAAACAAATTTGTTCACGCTTTATAAAATTACGCTACGGGCAATAGGAGACGAAACCAGGGTTCTAAGGTCAACTAGTATGTTATTATTTCCCGATTTCTTTGTTTGTTAAGACAAATATCAATAGAATTTAATATGAAACAACGATCGATGCAATACGAAACGAATTGATATCTCACGTTGTTTTATATGGTGAAATACAACAGATCACACACGATATTCGATTATTTCAAATTGAATAAAGTTATTTTTGTAAACATACTCTGTTGACAAAACTTGATTGCAGTTTTGAAATATAATTAAACGTGAGCATGTTTATTTTATTTAAGCAATTAATTCGATTAAAATTTTACATGTTAGTGATCATATTTTATTTGCAGGTAATACGTTTATTATCCAAGCAGATACATCCATAGTCGTGGAGTTTAGCTTCAAATTCTTCTAATAGTGTATCGACATCGGTGAGTATATTTTTCAATGAATTTAAGAAGAAAATTCGATGAATGATGAATTTAAAAAGAAATACCAAGAATAACTAAAGTAGTATCTAGTCAATAACGTCTAAGATGTTTGCATAAATATAAACTCAGCACTGCTGAATGTTAAAGTATTATTATAATACTACATTTACATAGTTTAACTGCCCTTTGGTCTCGCGGCAGGCATATGCAAAATGTTATTGAGTTTTTTTTATTATAGAAGTGCTTAATAACAGCTCGGAGTTGGGAAGTTGCGGTCTTAGCCCCAGTGCCTCGGAGGAAACGTAAAGTTGAAGGTCCTGCGCCTGATCTTCTCTTCGTGTCGGATAATCGTCCAATGGGAATATGGGAGTGAGGGAACAGAGAGTACACCTGTGTTTGCGCACACACGGCTCCGTTGAGACTAGCCATTAATGTTTTCAAAGCATACATAAATATTTTGTTTCTTAAGCGCAAACCTGTCTGATATAAATATTGATGTAAGTTTTAAAATTCAAACGTCATCAAGAATCCGACATAACTAAAAAATATCATAAGAAAACAAAATGCATGGAACAGAAAATGCCATGTTTTATATATATTCATTAATTGATGGGTACTGCAAAACTACGAAACAACAGCGATACACTCTGTTGGTCTTAGAGCTTTACGAAATAACCTGTCAAAAGTGTACGCTGTGGTTATTTCCTCATACAATAAAGTTTTGCAAACTTGTAATAGGTACAGAAACGGCTCAAAATAACAATAAAACTAATTATTTAACAAAAAATAAAGCTATTACCATTGTTTTCATGTATTGACAGTCGAATATAGTATGTAGTAACTTTAGCAGCTAATTTTCAAGAAGATAATCACTTGGAAATTACATTTCGGACCGTTTGACTTCTCGAAAATACTATCTCTCTTCCGAAAGTTAGAATCAAAGCTAGATTTCAGTGTCAATCATTGTCAATGACAGAGCGGGTGACAAACACCATGAAAACGTAAAGATACTAAATATAGTAGATTTTTAATTGTTTATGGTAAATGAAATTCGTATTCCCATGAAATGTAATATAATAATTTATTTAACATTATTTTTTTATTTAACAAACTATTAAATATTAACTATAAATTACTTATTTTACGAACTTTTAATTTACCCATCTTTGTAACTAGCGACAAATTGGCTCATATTAAGGTCATTTTAAATTGTCCTCTGTGAACCAATGTTCGAACCTTAAAATACACTGATTGTTTTGTTTGCAAGCATTGTTCTCAATTTACTCAAACTTTCGTCCAGATTAAACAGAGCGTAACTTAAATGAAAGTACACACTATTAAAAATTGCCTAAACAAACCCAACGTCAAAACAAATATAACGCCATACTAGTTAAATACAAATCCTCGTAGGAACACAAGTAATTACACTCGAGCAGTTTAATCACTATCTGTTACATCGAAATATTCCAGCTAAACCAAACTAATTAATAGAAACTTAATTACGCCGTCTCACCTCGCTAATTCACGTAAATAGTAATTAGTTAAAATATCAGATAGCGAAAGGTCATTTGGAGGTATTTTCCAAGGCTTGTTACAATTTATTTGGGAAAGTTTATTATTTATTCCCAATAGTTTCAACATTAGTTATTACTTTGGTTGATTGTGTTTGTCAGTGGTAGGATTGTGGAAAATTTTCTTTCTACGTTCAACATTTTGATCCTGTTTTGAATGTTGTTTATTTTATACTGTCGTGTTAAATTCATGTAAGTACTAAATAAATTCAGGTGTGAAATTTATTTTATAAAGAATAATACATTTAATTAGAATATTTGGTACCATAGACAAGGTTTGATAAAATGTCTCAACATCAGATTTTTGAAAGCGTGAAATACATTACTATGTTCCTTGTAAGAAGACACATATACCATAATTTATAAAAATTAAGAGGTTAATATTATTTGTTACTCTTTTATATCTCATTTACGGTATCAATTACAAAAAAATTTTGCATAAATTATGTTATTATATCTATACTTAATATTTAAAGCTGAAGAGTTTGTATGTTTGTTTGTTTGAACACGCTAATCTTAGGGACTATTGGTCCGATTTGAAAAATTATTTCAGTGTTAGATAGCCCATTTATCGAGGAAGGCTATAGGTTATATATCATCACGCTAAGACCAATAGAATAGAAGCACCAATAAAAAATGTTTCAAAAACGGAGGAAAATTATCACGCTACGGGCAATAAGAGACGCAAACGAGGTTGCGTGGGTCTGCTAGTGTAATATATGTTACATACGTCAGGCCCCACCAACGTGGGTCACTCGCTCGGCGAAAAGAAAAAACAATAATTGTACAGGTTTACCATGAGCTCATGGCATGTATGAACTGGAGTACCGATTTTTCGTAGAAAACTTGTGCGTCTTTAATGGAAAATAATTGCATCTTTTTTACTAACTTTAATTTTCCCGCTTAAACTGTTTCAGCGATATTTTTTTAAAATGAAAATACTCTTTGACTTTAAACTCTGGGAAACTACAAATGGATTAAACTGAAAAGCTTTCAACTGAATGCAATAATAATGTAGAATTCTGTAACATGGTTTCTTACTTCTAACAAAACAATACGTACTTTATTTTCCTTTGTTATCTACACATTTTCCAATCCTGATCGAAGTGCACTTGCTTTTGTTTAAGTTTTTACAAGCATAAATCTTTAATACAAATAATATTAAATTGAAGTGTCTGTTTGTATTTTCAAATTAACAGCTTTTTATTCCAGGTTTATGAAAGTAAATAAGGTGCTTACATAAAAAAAATATTATTTAAATTTTTGTCTGTCTGTTTGTTCCAGCTAATCTCCGGAATATCTATATGAATTTTGACGAGCTTTTCTTTATAAGTAGTTAGAGTAACTTAGACTACTATGTAGGGTTCAGTAGATAACGGCAAAAAAACGGAACCCTTATGGGTTCGCCATATCTGTCTGACCGTTCGTATGTCACAGCCACTTTTTTCCGAAACTACAAAAACTATACTGTTGAAACTTTGTAAGTAGATTTGAACCGCATTAAGATTATTGGGAATTCTCTATATTTGATTTTGAGATTGAAACTCAAATTGTTTTTATTTTATCAAACCCATACGTTTGGAATATCTATGGAATGATCTTCAAAAATGATATTAAGGTATCTAATATTTTTTTCTAAACTGTATAGTTTGCGCAAGCGACAATTACAAAGTGGTAAAATGTGTCCCTCCCCCTACAACGAGATCTATTAAGTAGTTTTTTTTAATACGTCATAAATCGTAAACTGCAATTTACCTTTCATTTAATCAACTCAAATGTAAAAATAAAAAAACATTTCATTTCATAAACATAAACCTTATGCATAAACCATGCTACTACGGAAGCCTTTATGGGCGAGTCCGACTCGCACTTGGCCGTGCGTTGCCAACCTGGGGGGATAGGAAAAGGGATGTGGGCATGGGTTAGGGTATGGGCCTCCGGTATCCTGACGCTGCCTCTGCCCTTGGGCGACTTTTGCCCAATTTGGGCGGAGCCAGCGTCGCAACGCGACACCTCTACACGGGGGTGGTCCGGTCGATGGCGCTGTATGGGGCACCGGTGTGGGTGGCGGCTCTGACTGCCCTCAATAAGGCCCGCCTCTGGCGGCCTCAGAGGGTATTGGCGGTCAGAGCCATCCGCGGATACCGCACGGTGTCTACCGAGGCGGCGTGCGCCTTGGCCGGAACACCTCCGTGGGATTTGGAGGCGGAAGTGCTCGCCGAAGTTTATCGACGGGTGGCTGAATTCCGGGCGGAGAGAGGCATTCGCCCTCCGCCCGAAGAGGTACGCGAGTGGCGTGAAGCCGCCCGTCGAGCCACGATGGCTCGCTGGTCGTTCCGGCTGGAGACTCCACGCGCTGGCTTTGCCGCCGTGGAGGCTCTCCAGCCGGTCATCCTCGAGTGGGCAGGGCGGCAGCACGGGATCCTTTCCTTCCGACTGACGCAGGTGCTTTCCGGGCACGGTTGCTTCGGGAAGTACCTGCACTCGGTCGCCAGGAGGGAATTGAGTCCCGCCTGCCACCACTGCGACTGCAGTGAGGACTCGGCCCAGCACACGCTGGCGGTTTGCCCCGCATGGGCGTCGCAGCGTCGGGCCCTCACTGCAGTCATCGGAGGAGATCTGTCGCTACCGGCCGTCATATACTCCATGGCCGGTAGCGACAGCAGTTTTACCGCGGTCGCAGCCTTCTGCGAAGACGTAATTTCGCAGAAGGAGGCGGCGGAGAAGGCCCGGGAGGATGATATCCACTCGGACCCGATCCGTCGCCGGCGAACCGGGCGGCGGAGGCGCGCCTATCAGCGCCTCATGCCGCCCTGAGTGTGGCCGCGGATGGTCGGGATGGGTTTTCCCCACCATCCGCTTTAGTGGCCGCCCGCGAGGGGGCGACGTTACGCGTGTGCCGTACGTCGCCTAATTAGAGAGGTTACCAGCAGACGGTGCCCGCTTCATTGCGGGCAGGCGCTGGGAGGGGTCCGGATGTGTTAATAACAGCAGTTCCCGGATCCCTCCCGTCTCAGGCGCAGAGTGGCACACCGTGTGGTTTTAGTCGGTTCGATTCCGACACACCGCCCCGCCGCAAACCCCGGCGGGGTGACGGCCCGAGGGGGTTTCCACACGTTAAAAAAAAAAAAAAAAAAAATGGGCCTCCGGTATCCTCACTCACTCGGTGAACACAGTGCAAGCGCTATTTCACACCGGTTTTCTGTGAGGCCGTGGTATCACTCCGGTCGAGCCGACCTGTTAATGCCGAAGCGTGGGTCTCCCACGTTAAATCTTTGTGGGAAAGGTATGTTACATGTCCCTCCAACACAAAGGGAGGATCCTCCGACCAGGCGAGGTGATCATGCCGGGCGGGCCACTGTCCCAGATAATTTAAAAAAAGTAATAACTTTAACCCAACTACGACAAAAACGATTATGAAAAAGTATGAAACAAGCTGGAAAAGCCGTAGTCACGCGTTAAGTGTTATGGTACGTTTCTATGTAACGTGTCATTTCTAAGTATGGGGAACCCTCAAAATTTAATCATAAATACATTATTTACCAAGTTTCAACATTATAGTTTCGGAAAAAAGTGGCTATGACATACGGATAGACAGACAGACATGACGAATCCATAAGGGTTCCGTTTTTTGCCATTTGGCTACGGAACCCTAAAAAGCGGTTATTTTAACATTACAAACGGACACTCCAATTCTATTTATTGGTATAGATAAATAGTAAGATTTAGAGATAGATATAGATGTACTAATAAACTACATTAGGTACGTTATAGCGCAGTCCCAACCCGTATTTCCGCAACTAGTATCCGGTGCTCGGCTGGCTACAGCCGTATTCACTCGTCTAGTATACAAACACTTACAAATATAATACAGAACACTGTGACCCTGCGCGTATCCAGACTGTTAAAAATCGTCACACGGGTCGGATATACACACGGTGTTTTAAATCAAATTCTTTTTGAAGTGAAAACTTTTTTAGCCGCATTGAACACTTTATGGTAGGAGAAAATCTTATGAGTTCGCGTCACCGCGTCACCGATATGCTGACCTCACAGAACTATTTTGGCCGCGTTGGGCACTTCTTGGTAGGGAAAAATCTTATGGGTTCGCGTCACCGACGTGCTAATGTTTGATGTTGATAATTTTAATTTAAAAATTAGGAAATTATTTTTACTCATTAGTTTTACAAATAACATTATAAGTAATAAGTTTTCACTTCTATAAACAGTTCTTATGACTGTAATTTTTTTCTTAAAAGCGGTTGACCGACGGCTTATATTTGCCAACTTGAAAATAAGATTTCAATAATGAACAGAGGGTACTCCTTTTTGAAAAGCCGGCAACGCACTTGTTGCATGCATGATGCATTTGGTGTTGCAGCTGTCCATGCGCGGCAATATTCGCTTACCATCAGACGATACGTCAGCTCGTTTTTCCCTGCCTTAAAAAGAGAAAAAAAACACAAAGTAGTCATGAGGACTGCCAACAGAAGTGAAAACTCAAAACTCTAAACAAACAGTTGTTCAAGCTCACCAAAAGTGAATGCTCTTTAAATAAAATACACGATAATAAGAAGTAAATAATGCTTTTTGTGATGTTATAAAAATATAGGTTAATTCTATACAGTTTATACATATTACCAATCATGTCATATTAAACTGTCAACCCATCAGGTGTCACGATGCATTCTGGCGCAAGCATCCTTCGCCGCCGTTCTAGCGCAAGTGCCCTGTGCCTCCGTTTTACGATCAAGTCACGTGTCCTAACGCTGTTTTAATTTTTTTACCCATCCTAATTTTTTTTTTAAAGTGCACAATGCCTCTAAATAAATTTTCATTTGAATAATCAACAACAACGTAGGTAGTACGAGGTATTGTGAACATCAACATCAGTGAGTGTAGCCCTAAAGCTTTGTCAAGCGAAGCTACGTCAAAGAGTGTCACGTCACTCGGTCCGTGCGTGCGTACAAAAGTGTGAATAATTAAAAGTCATCACGTCGCGTCGTGTCCTTCTAATTCCACACCCACGTGTTAATTTGCTTCGGATTTTTATGAAATATCCTGTTCACATGTTTAAAAAACGTTATCTTTATATGTCGGTTATCGCGGAAAATAGTCTATAGGCAGCCTATGTGTTATTCTGATGTTTAAGCTATATTTCTGTAAAGTTTCATTCAAATCTGTTCAATACTTTTTGCGTGAAAGAGTAACAAACATCCATCCATCCATCCATACAAACTTCCGCGTTTATAATATTAATCAATAGTAATCACACTAATATTATAAAGGTGAAAGTAATTTTGTTTGTTACGCATTTACGGAAAAATTACTTAACCGATCATCATGAAAATAGTAGTAATAATAGTAGACATAGGTTCTCGTACTCATCGCTTCAGTTCTTCCTTCCTGTGGCGAGCGGTCCCAACCTGGAACTCACTATAAGCATACGTATTTCCCTCCCACTATGATCCCGGGTCCTTTAAGCGGGGCGTGAAAAAGCATCTCACCAAGCCGCCATAGTGCGGATCACCATGCTGCTTTGTGCTTATTCGCAATGAGGATGGTGACCACCACTCTTGGATTCTGCTCATGCTGTCCTGATGTCATGAGCAGAAAAATACCCATATTTTTGGAGGTATTAGAAGTAACATGGGATACTTTTTATGCAAGCGAAGCCGCGGGTAAAAACTATTAGTACTGTATTACTTACTAACCGATCATAATTTAGTTTGTGAATTTGAAAATGATTAAAGTTTTCAATGGAGAGGCCTATGTCCAGCAGTGGACTGAGATAGGCTGATGATGATGATGATGATGAAAGTTTTCTCGTTGTTGCAACAATTTTTGTTGATGTACAGGTTCGTCTGTTTAAAGGTCTACCGAGAAAGAGATCTCACATCTACCTTATCATCTAACTAGCTTTTATTATTCCCAAAATTTTTCTACGGAGCGACTGGCATCGGACCTACGCAAACCTGACGGCGACCTGAATTCGAAGGTTGAACTAGTCGTCAGTATATTTGTGGGTATTGACTTCGTAATAACATTGTCATGGGTGTTCATGACAATCAAGACCGACGGCTTAACGTGCTCACTGAGGCATGGGCGGGTAACACTGCCGTATTACATACTCCGGGCTGCTGCAGCAGGCTGACCCGGGAATCAACCCCGAGACCTCTTGATTGATAATCGCTTGCGTTAGCCGCTAGACCAACGAGGAATTATTAGCCTAAATATTGCAGTTCACTGCATTTTTTCTTTTTCTACCATTTTCATTTGTATATTTATATTAGAAACTAGCTGACCCACGCAACCTCGTTTGCGCCTTGTATTGCCCGTAGCCTGAAAATTTCCCCCGTTTTTTAAACATTCTTCATTGTTGCTCCGCTCCTATTCGTAGTAGCGTGATGATATATACCCTATAGCCTTCCTCGATAAATGGACTATCCAACACCGAAAGAATTTTTCAAATCGGACCAGCGGTTCCTGAGATTAGCGAGTTCAAACAAACAAACAAATAAACAAACAAACTCTTCAGCTTTATATATTAGTATAGATATAGAAATTTCAGCATGGTTAGTCCGGCTTGTCCGGGGCGGTGCTATTTTCTCACAGAAGACGTACCTAAAGTGACAGCAGCAGTGATGTCGTGTTTCGCTGATGAATGCGAGACCGGAGGCCCAATGATGCAGAAGCTTCTTAATAGGCCGCCATAGCGTGAGTCACCATGCTGCATTGTTGCATTGTCTGCATTCGCAATGAGTATGGTGACCACTACACTTGGATTCTGCTTATGCTTTCCATCTGGTAGAGTCATTATCTATACATCTATACAAATAAATAAAATTGGAGGGTCTGTTTGTAATGTTAAAATAACCGGTTTTTACTAAATGCATTTGTATATATACACAGTATATGTACCAAAAATGTAGTTAATTTTTTTTTGTCTGTCTGTTTGTTCCGGGTAATCTCTGGAACAGCTGGATGGATTTTGACTGGACTTTCACTGGCAGGTAGCTGATGATCCAGGGAGTAAGTTAGGCTTCTTTATTACGTATACGTGTACGTACGTATACATATTGTAACGTCAGACAGACAAACAAAAACTTTTTTAACTACATTTTTAGTATATGTACCGTGTATACACACATATGCATTTAGTAAAAAGCAGTTATTTTAATATTACAAACAGACACTCCAATTTTACTTATTTGTATAGATGTATAGATAAATAATCATGAAAATCCAAATTCAAACACAACAAATTTTACCAAGTCATTTATTCAATTTTATTATTTTAGATTTTTTCCTCTTATTTCGATTTAAGCGGCCACTGGCACCAGCCTGTTCCCTTCCCTCAACCCTGACTCCACAGCACCATTTACAGTGGAATAGTGGATGCTGTTGGTAGCTTCACCAGCGAAGAGAACTCTTGGCGCTCCGCTGCTGTCCACGAGGGGTTCTGCTAAGTTCGCGCGGTTGAAGGTTGTTGAACGAATAAGTGCCTCTGGTGTATGGGTTCGTGAACCAGCTAGTTCTGGAAATCAATACATTTAATAAAATTGAAACTGGTCGCTGTTTTTCAACTAGCTGAACCCCGCGGTGTTACCCGACGTTATTTTCGCACCGTTGGTGACACCATGGGGCGAAGCTAATCTAAAAAAAGTTACTTAAAGGCCTAAGTTACTTCTTATATAATCAGCTACCTATCAGTGGAAGTCAAAATCGGTTTACCCGTTCCAGAGATTAGCTGGAATAAATAGACAGACAAACAGATAGACAGACGGACAGACAAAAATAGAAAAAAAATGTTATTTTGGTATATGTACCGTCTTTACATACATATGCATTTAGTAAAAAGCGGTTATTTTAATATTACGAATAGACACTCCAATTTTATTTATTTGTATAGATTCAATTAACTACTCTATTCAATGCAGGACAAAGCTTATAATCTACCTCTATGCAAACTTCCATTCATCTTTTGCCTTTCACGAGACGCAGACTTATAACCCCTGGTTTATCCCCTAAGGGGTTGAATTTCCAAAAATCCTTTCTTAGTGCTCACTTACGTTATATAAAGAACCTACATGCAAAATTTCAGGATTCTACGTTCAGCGGTTTGGGCTGTGCGTTGATCTCTGTGTATGTCAGTCAGTCACCTTCCTCTTTTTACCCGACTACGGCAAAGCCAAAGGAGGGTTATGATTTTGACAGGCCATAAATGTATGTATGTATGTATGTATGTTCATTTGTTCCCTCATAGCTCCTTACCTACTCATTAGAACTGGACAAATGAGGTGTCGTTAGAAGCGTCTTAATCGTCCTCTGGTTATAGGCTATAGCTGATGCCCGCGGCTTTGCTCGCGTGGAAGTTGATCATATGCATTTAATTAAAACTGTGTAAAAGAATGTATCAGTAATTTATTCATGTTTAAAACGTATTTATTCATTTATTTTTGATCATTATTCCATTTAAAAGAACTTTCATACAAACATTCGACCCATATTTCAACCCCTTTAGGAGCAGAATTCGCATAAATACTGATATAAGTATTCATCTATTTGTAATCAGAAACATGAAGACGAAAGTTGTTAGGCTGCTAAATTAAAAAAAATGACGGATTTCCAAACTAACCAATACATGAAATGTCAATGACTATTTCTCCCCTTAGGGGTAGAATATCCAGAAACGCTTAAATATGCATATTCTCGTTTTTAATTAGTAACCCAAAAATAATATTTTATGTTTCTAACTCCAAAAATGACAGACTTCCATGCAATCTTGCAACCCCTATTTCACCCCTTAAGGGTAGAATATCCAGAAACCTTTAACAGGTATCTACTCATTTTTAATCAGTAGCCCAAAAGTATAGTTTAATGTTTCTAACTTAAAAAATGATGAACTTCCATACAAACTTTCAATCCCTATTTCACCCCCTTAAGGGTAGAATAACCAAAAACGCTTAAATACGTCTCTACACTTTTTTAATCAGTAGCATATAAATAAAGTTTTATGTTTCAAACTTCAAAAATGACGGTATTCCAGACTAACCTATGCACGAATTGTCAACCCCTATGTCACCCCTTAGGGATAGAATATTCAGACACGCTGAAATACGTATTTACTCATTTTCAATCAGCAACCCAAAAGTAAAATTTCAGGTTTCTAAGTTAAATATGTCGGATTTTCATAAAAAAAATTAACCCCTATTTCACCCTCTTATTGGTAAAATATGCAGAAACGCTAAATAGATATATAGTTACTTTTAATCAGTAGCCCAAAATTAAATTTTCATGGTATTAATTTAAAAAATAACGGACTTCCATACAAACTTTCAACCCCTATTTCATCCCTTAGGGGTAGAATATCCAGAAACGCTTAAATACGTATCTACTCATTTTTAATCAGTAGCCCAAACACAAAGTTTCATGTTTCGAACTTCAAAAATGACAGACTTCCAGACTAACCTATATGCGAAATGTCAACCCCTATTTCACCCATTAGGGGTAGAATAATCATAAACGCTTAAATAGGTATCTACTCATTTTTAAACAGTAGCCCAAAAATAAAGTTTCATGCTTCTAACTTAAAAAATGGTGAACTTCCATATAAACTTTTAACCCCTATTTCACCCCTTAGGGGTAGAATACCAAGAAACGCTTAAATACGTATTAACTCATTTTTAGTCCTTAGCACATGAATAAAGGACATTTTTCTAACTTAACAAATGACGAACTTCCATACAAGCTTTCAACCCCTATTTCATCCCCTTAGGGGTAGAATACCAAGAAACGCTTAAATACGTATTAACTCATTTTTAGTCCCTAGCACGTGAATAAAGTAACATGTTTCTAACTTAAAAAATGGCGAACTTCCATATAAACTTTTAACCCCTATTTCACCCCTTAGGGGTAGAATATCAAGAAACGCTTTAATACGTATTAACTCATTTTTAGTCAGTAGCCCGAACACAAAGTTTCATATTTCGAACTTCAAAAATGACAGACTTCCAGACTAACCTATATGCGAAATGTCAACCCCTATTTCACCCCTTAGGGGTAGAATATTCATAAACGCTTAAATAGGTATCTACTCATTTTTAATCAGTAGCCCAAAAATAAAGTTTCATGCTTCTTACTTAAAAAATGCCGAACTTCCATACAAACTTTCAAACCCTATTTCACCCCCTTAGGAGTAGAATACCAAGAAACGCTTAAATACGTATGAACTCATTTTTAGTCCTTAGCATATGAATAAAGTTACATGTTTCTAACTTAAAAAATGACGAACTTCCATACAAACTTTCAACCCCTATTTCACCCCTTAGGGGTAGAATATTCAGAAGCGCTCAAATACGTCTCTACTCTTTTTAAATTAGTAACACATAAATAAAGTTTCATGTTTCAGACTTCAAAAATGACGGACTTCCAGACTAACCTATGTACGAAATGTCAACCCCTATTTCACCCCTTAGGGGTTGAATATTCAAAAACGCTGAAATACGTGTTTACTCATTTTTAATCAGCAGCCCAAAAGTAAAGTTTCAGGTTTCTAACTTAAAAAATGACGGACTTCCATACAATCTTTTAACCCCTATTTCACCCCCTTAGGGGTAGAAATTCCAAAATTCCTTTCTTAGCGCGTGTCTACTTAATAAAAGGATCCTACTCACCAAATTTCATAGCCCTAACTATCATAGTTTACGCTCGGCGATGATGAATCAGTCAGTCAGTCAGTCAGTCAGTCAATCAGTCAGGACTTACTATTTTATAAGTATAGATTAATGTTCTTGACGGTAGTGATCAATAAAAAAACAGATTATTTAGCTTATAAACAAAGCATATTTTGAAAGTATATTCTACTACTAATGAGTTCATAAGTGATGTAATTTTGAGAATAACAAAAAAATATAGAATCAAATTCTTTTCTCTTAGAGTTTGAATTTTGTACAAAATATCCCCGTTCGCTAAACAAATGCAAAAATAACATCACTTCTAAAAGTTTCCAGAGGGTAACCAGATTCAGACCTTTTTTTGGTATTTAAAACTGTACAAGTTCTTCTATCCTACCTACTCAGAAGCCAACATGAACTATATTTCCTAAAATATAAGAATGAAATTGCCTTACTGTTTGATTTCCACAGGACACATCGTTGGAACCTTTTCACTTGAAACTTTCAACACAAATTCCATTAACGGAATTAAAATTAAAACAGCCTCATTAATATGTAAGGAAAGATTAATGAACTAGTTAATAGCCCTGCTTCACTTGGATTTTGCAAAAAATGTGAGTGCTGTGCCATTTGTTATTAAGTGTTCTTGGAATTCTGCTGAGAAATAGTTTGCAGTAGTTTAATTTTTTTTGGTGAACGTTTTATTGAAGTCATATTTAAAACATCCTTGTAGTAACGAATTGCTACTACCACTATTCATACAGTTGGTGTTTTAAGACTAAGAACAAAGGAAGATATACTTAAAGACCCGTCTGGCAGTGTAGTACGGTAAGCTAAAACATCATTGCTAAGGAGGACAGGCCTATCACCAGCAGTGTACTCTTTATATCTCCAGATGTAGGTCTCAAAAGTATGTGGTATCTTTAATAAATACCTCCTCGATGATTGGTTGTCGATGGTTAGTCTCAGGCATTCTAAGTTATTGAAAGAAGGCTATGTTACTGGAAGAATCAACATCACGCTGACAGATCCAGCGAATATGTCAATATTCGCTATTGAAGATAAACGAAACTGAACGATATTGAAGACTGGACCTAGAAAACTAGATAAACATTTTTAATGAAGATGAATGTAAATGTATATAAACTTACGTAGAAACCACCTTATTATTAAATAGTTAAATTCCGTCACGTAAACGTAAGATAGAGTCCTAATAATATAATGATAATTGTTTAAACGTTAGTTACTTCTCAGGATCGCATCATCATTATTCAACATTATGACGTTTTTCTAATCAATCCAGCGAAATCTGATATTCACCTTTTCTCGACTGTTAGACAATAACAAACTACTTTACTAATAACTCTGCTAACAATGGCTCTCAGATGACCATGTTTCAATTTTGTGCCTGTTAAAAAGTTACCCGTAGCGTGGAAAACACGCTCGGAACATGTTCCGGCGACAGTGGAACGGAACAAAGGCCGCTTTGTTACTCGTTCTATTGTCGCGTATTGCCGCCGTATTGTCGCGGGCACATTACTCGTTAATGTTGTGTTTATTTCGATAATTCCTGGACATGCTGCTTTAATGTATATAAATTGTTAATTTAGTATTAATTATTCAGTAATAACAGTAAACAATATAGCAATTATCTAGTACCCATAGTACTTTGTTATGTTTATTTGGGGCTAGATAGCGTTGTGTGTTGGATCTCTGAATTATTACATAGTATCATGTAGAATAATGTTAAAAAATATTACCAATATAAAATTAATACAAACAATTTTGACGTATCCGAAGTTGCAATTTTTAAAGAATGATAAGGTATTTATTTATCCTTTCACGACTTTAAATACTAGTATCTAGTTAAAAGCATTTTAATTAATTGATACAGTAAATGCAATCAAATAGATCAAATTAATTAATTCAATTGATACTTCAAATACATTTGATTGAATACTAATGAGGATGTATTGACGCACACTCAATGATCTTCAAAGCAGTTCAAGCTTTCTGCCGCGATGAGAGTCTATATGTCTTTCCTGTTTAAAACGTGTTACATAATATTGCCTTATACATAAAACAGTTCTGCCTTTTGCACCATTTAAGTAGTATGGAATATTTACGTTCAACAGCAGGTAGATTATAACTTAAATGAATATCAAAGGAGAGACATGTAAGTAAGAAAAGAATGGTGAGTGATATCACGGCTTCATAGAAAACCCGCAGCAAGCAACTTTATTGTAGCTTTTCAACGAGTGAGTGGACTTATCGAAGCCTAAAATTAATTAAAATGCTTTTAACTAGATACTAGTATTTAAAGTTGTGAAAGGATTAATAAATACCTTATCATTCTTCAAAAACTGCAACTTCGGATACGTTAAAATTGTTTGTATTAATTTTATATTGGTAATATTTTTTAACATTATTCTACATGATACTATGTAATAATTCGGATATCCAACACACAACGCTATCTAGCCCTAAAAAACATAACAAAGTACTATGGGTACTATACTTTTTTTGTAAATACATACATATTTGCATAGAAAACACGCAAACTAAAAAACAAATATTTGCAGATCATATAAACATTTGATCTGGCCCGGGAATTGATAGTGTTACATAAAATCTGACACACCTAATATTGGCCAATCTACTGCTAAAGTACTGCTGGAGTACTGCGCGTAATCATTGGTCAAATTAAATAACAGGCTATTCCCCTTCTTCCTGTCAAATACTTCCATCCCTTTTAACGGAATTATTCCTTTAGTTTGCAGGAAAGCAAGCTAGAAGATGTAATATCAAAAAATATTATCGATAAGACAAAAATATGTGACCAACATTCTCGTATACACTGTATTTGAATGTTTTAAACGCCTAATTTTGAGGAGAAACTCATTCACATTAAAGATTATTGAGTAGTAATAAAAAAAAATAAAAAAACTGCTTATTTCTTAAATAAATTTAACATCATTCTTTTAGTTATAGAAAGATCTATAATTAATGAAAAAATCATAGCTATCAGGAAGTCCACAAACCGATTTACATTTAAAAGGAAGTACACGACCTACTTCTCATTGAACTGGCAGAACTATCTCATTAATAGCACACCTTATATTCTGATATTTATGGTGTATTAATATGATATACATATTAAGTGTACGTCTTTAAGTATACATTTATGTATGTATATGTTTAGACTTATATTTGTGATGTGTTCCGTTGTGTGTTTGAATGTGTGTATGTTTAAGTCAAATTTGTTGTGAACTGTGTACATTTTTAATCGACTACAACCCCTGTGCACCTACCTAATAACATTTCTACACCACCCAAAGGTTGAGTGGAAGAGAGTCCGCCGATGTACAAATTTAGTGCATAAAGTTTATAAATCACTACATAGTTTAAAACAAAGCCGCTTCTGCTGTCTGTCTGTCCCTATAAATGCTCAGATCTTTGAAACTACGTAACGGATTTTGATGCGGTTTTTTTAATAGATAGAGTGGTTCACGAGGAAGGTTTATGTACAAAATACATGTAACATGTAGTGGAGATTACCTTATAATTTTGAGGGTTTCTAATGTCGTAAATAAACACATTTTTATGTGCTTACACTGACTGAAACCTTAATAAGGTAATATTAAAAAGGTCTACAAAAAGTCTGCGATGGTAATAAGTCGGCATTGATAACGTAACAAAAGTATATGTATGTCTCATAGGGATAATCCACAATAACTATTTTTATTACTTTATTTTTACGAGAAATAATGGCTTATTTACGAAGCGATCTATTAATCCTTATTCAATTAAGTGTCTTAAATACATTGTGCATTTAATATATACCAATGTAGTCCTTTACAGTATGTTTTTAAATCAATATATTATTAACTCTTCAGCTTTATATATTAGTATAGAGTATAGATTTCAAATGCACGAATCGTCGGTGGGTGCATCGTAACTTCACCCGCGCGAAGCCGGGGCGGGTCGCGTCGCTAGTAAATAAATAAACCTGATATAGAAATGACAAACCAATCAGATCGCCACGCAATGAAGACTACATAACCAAGAAGAATAAGTTGCAATACTCGCTAAAGCATAATACGCTTGCTCCCTAAGTTCTTTGGCTTAAATTTTAAAAAAGGTTTTCTAAATTCATACTCCAGAAAGGTATTCCAAGCCATTGCAGAAATGAAAACAGGTAATGTGTTTTAAAATTTAAATTGAGCGCAGCTACTTTAAACTTCATGTGCAATTTGATACCTGCCTACATTGGATGGGTTTTCGAGTTTCGGATTAACATAATATTATTCTACATATAATTATGCACCACAATTATATATGTCGCTGTTGAAATATTGTGTCTTGATATTTCCTTCAGTTTGAAGGAAGAATATTTTTCATTTGTTTTGTGGTTAATAATGCCGACTTATTAACTGAAAGCAGCTTATTATGGCAGCATGGAGATGAAATAAAATCTGTTTCATTTATCTTATAAAAATATTGGTATTCTAAGAAAGTAATAAGGGAATAATAAGAACAATATTGTTATAAATTTTCCACAAAGCTTATGTAAACTTTTAACACCGTTTCTCGTCGAGGAAAAAAATAAATGAATATAGGAATAATTAAAGGAGAAAAAAAAGGGCCAAGTTCGAGTTGGACTCACCCATGAAAGGTTCCGTAGCAGCAAGTAACATAATATTTTTTTAAATTTTATAATTCTCTTATTTTGGAAGTTACAGAGGGAGAGGGACACACATTTTACTACTTTGGAAGTGTCTCTAGCGCAAACAATACAGTTTAGAAAAAAAAATATTAGAAACCACAATATCATTTTTGAAGACCTATCCATATACCATACGTATGGGTTTGATGAAAAAAAAAGTATGGGGAGCCCCCAAATTTTTTTTTTATTTTTGTATGAAAATCTTAATGCGGTTCTCAGAATACATCTACTTACTATGTTTCAACATTATAGTTCTTATAGTTTCGGAAAAAAGTGGCTGTGACATACGGATGGACTGACAGACAGACATGACGAATCTATAAGGGTTCTGTTTTTTGCCATTTGGCTACGGAACCCCAAATATGATAATTTCTTTATAACTAAACCTGAACATATAATTGATGAACTATTTTTAAATTTATTCTAATAATAACAATAGTTATACATAAATAATATCTTTAATATCATATCATCATCAATAATATAAATAATATCTAACTTAGAAATTATGATAGAAGTTTGAAAAGATAAAACCATAATAAAAAAGGCTGTAAGATGAGATTAAACTCAGACCCCTGAGCAGCTACACTACTGTTTGAAAGATTTGATTTATATAGATTTATAAATTACTTTTCACACTAAATTCTATAAATGGTGTACATAAGATTTTCAAACCTTTTCTCGAAATGCATAAACTTTAAAAAGCAGACAGATTCAAGTGATAATAAACAATACTTAAGCCCCGTTTCACCGGTTACAGATGGTTTAGCACAATTATATTGAAAAATACGTCAAAATATCTGTTTAATAACCTATAAGAAACTTATCTCTAAACGGTGGAACAGGGTCTAAAAACATTTACAATCGAAAAACAAAACATTGAATGTTTCTGTTTCTCTACCCTGCATGCGGCGATATTAACAATCAAAAACTTACACACGAACAATGGTTGTTTTGCAATCGTATGTTTAAAATTGAAATTATTTTCATTCCGTCCGGAATTAATCATGAAACTGTAGAGTAACTTCCGTAAGAGTAATTTCCGGCCATGTTCCGATTGTGATGAGAAATAATTTCGGACTTTGTGAACTAAGGTTCGACAGTACGTAATTCTGCCGTTGTTTCGAATTTTATGGACAGAATTTGTAACAAAGCTAAAATTAAAATACTGTTATCTAGTTGAAACCATATTGTTACTGAGGTTTTCAATTTACTTAATTATTCAGTTAGATCTTAGTTAAGTATATTTCGACACACAACGTCATCTAGTCCCAAGCTAAGCAGAGCTCGTGTTATGGGTATTAGACAACTGATATAAATACATATATACCTTTTTTGTAAATATATTATATACAAAAAAGCCAAAACTCCGAAACAAATATTTGTAGATCACACAAACATTTGGTCCGACCCATAATTTGACTAGACTAGACCTCAAGCACAGCAGTCGCATTGACTACCACTGCGCCACCGACGCAGTCTAAACGAAATGAACGAATTAATCTATACAAATAAATAAAATTGGAGTGTCTGTTTGTAATATTAAAATAACCGCTTTTCACTAAATGCATATGTATGTATACACGATACATATACCAAAAATGTAGTTAAAAAAAATTTGTCTGTCTGTCTGTCTGTCTGTCTGTCTGTTTGTTCCGGGTAATCTCTGGAACGGCTGGACGGATTTTGACGGGACTTTCACTGGCAGGTAGCTGATGATCCGGGGAGTAACTTAGGCTACTTTTTTTAGACTAACTTTGTTCCGCGGCGTTACTCGCGGTACAACATTAACCGCGGGTAACGCCGCGGGGTTCAGCTAGTTTAAAATATGTTAACTTTCTAATTTTGTTATCTGATATTTATTTAAATTACAAAACCTTCTAAACCTATAAATATTCAATGTACTCAATAAACAAAGTTTAAGTTTTAACCAACGTTAGTCGTTTATGGAAAGCCAAAAGAAAGGGTAATTTTTTGATAGTGTATGTATGTTAGTATGTATTTATTTAAGTGTTTAATGAATGGGGTGTCAAGAAATTTGTAATGATGGTCCGAGTGACAGAGACTGTATAAATTTTATCAAAAGTTTTTACGTGGTTGGGTTACAGTTTTTAAATCTTTTACTCGTTTATACATCTGTTCACACTAAGGCGAATTTGTACCGAACGGGCAAAAATTTACTCGTAATAAGAGGGGAGTACGACTAAATAACGACGTTACTTCACTTACCTCGAACATTTCTGTGTGCACTGAGAACAGGAACGGTTGGAATAAACTCATGCTGTGAGAAATGCACAACTTTGTTGGAAAAAGCTGCCGCAATATCGCGGAGCATGTGATGATGTAATGAAAAATCTCATTTTCTAAGTGTCTAACTTTCATAGTTCACTACTTTATAGTTTGTATAATAACATCACATTTTTAACCAGATTCTAAGGAGGAAGCTCTTAATTCGATTGTATTTTTTTTATTTGTTAAGTCGCATTTCGAACTCGTCCTGCTCTTCCCCGCTTTCACCCCGGCGGATGGCACGAGACTGGTCATAGACCTTCGCGTCCATATCCGCCAGGATATCAAAGGGCGGAAAGAGCGGCGGAAGACACCATGACGGCCTAGTGATGCTCCTGCATCATTGAGCCTCCGGTCTCGCACTCGCTAATGAAACACGGCAGCACGAACGTTGTTATTTTACGTTGATTTTCTGTATGAGGGTAGACCGGCCCGTTCGTGCTGAAATCAGCATGGCTCTACTACCAGATTCCAGTTACAAATTTTGCTATTTTTACATTGTTTTTACAAATATAAATAATAATTTACATGAACATTTCAAAGGATGTTCTTTTAAAAGAGTATCTAGTTTATGGAGCTTTTAGTCGGTTCTTCTCCATGTCTTTTGACATTTTGGAACCGCGTAAAAAGAGTAATTTCCAAAGTCGCTGAAAAGACTAAGCTATTCTATTTTCATTTTGCTTACCGTCAATTTTCTGTGAGGCTACTGGAAGGAAGAGACCACTTCAAACGTTGCAAAAAAATATGTCATTAAAAATTATCAAAACTATATTCAGAAAAATAGGTATTATAGCAATATGTTCCCTATTGGATGTTGTTGAATTAATAAAATTTAAGATCGTTGAGAGGTCGTGGAGGATCGTCTGTCAGATTAAATGACCAGATAACAAACGTTATTACGTTAGAGCTATTCAAGGTACAAGCTGATATGTCCGCAGACGATCTATTACTTAGATAAGAGCCCTTAGTGTCCTCCAAGGATTACGCGACGAAACTTATCGACGGGATGAATAACTGCTTAGGTTTTATATGCTGGTAAATAGTATTATGAAGCTTTTACGTCACTTTTTACTGAATTAGTTAGATTTCTGGAATCCGAACCTGATGTCAACGCACATTTTACCGTGGGAGCGCCACTCTTTGGCATGAATGGACCGGCTCGACCGGAGTGATAACACTGCCAGTTAGACAACGGGTATAAAACAACGCTTGCGCTATGTTTCACCTAGTGAGTGAGGATACCGGAGGTCTATCCCCAACCTCTCCTAATGGAATTGTAATATGACAGATTATTAATATTTAAAGTAATAAATTCTTTGTAAAAGAATATTATATAATACTAGCTGCCCCAGCAAACGTCGTCATTTAGGGAGATGAAAAATAGATGTTGGCCGATTCTCAGACCTGCTCAATATGCTCACAAAATTTCATGAGAATCGGTTAAGCCGTTTCGGAGGAGTATGGGAACGAAAACTGTGACACGAGAATTTTATATATTAGATTATAATTACAGTAAATGATTTATTCATAATAAACCTATTATGGGAAGCCTTCTTGCGAGATTGCGGCGGCATCTGACAGCAAAAAGTAGCAGACCTAGCTCTCTGATATTTCTGGGAAGAGGACAATCTGCAGAAACGGACTGCAACGGGCTGATGATGATACTAGTATAAAACAATCTAAGAAGCACGAGAACATGTATCATTTTACGAATGACTTAAGATTAGATTTAACTACCGTTCTCATAGTAAAGGGAATCACAAATTAAAAGACATCACACGAGCTTCGATTATCTAATAGACCAAGAGCTGGTGACAGGTGACGTTCCACGATTTTGTCGTGCATGCCTTTTCAAGGCTTGATCACTAACCCTAAAATATCAATGAAAGTCGGGGTTTTAGATCCCCGCGCGTACTCTTCATAAGGAAAAGCGCTTTTCTTTGTGTAGCGGATTTTCGTGTTTTTCCGTGATAGTATACTGCATGCCATACGGAAGTTTAAACAAATTAAAGCTGTAATAATTGATGGCATGCACTCCGCCGCAGCCCAAGATGATCATTAGATTCTGAAAACCTGAACAAAATTAAAGGGCAATTCCATATTTTGAAATTGCATGCCGATATAAAGAATGGAAGTTTTTGTAATAAACACACTCTGAAAAAATTGGCATGTACCCCTCGTATGACCAACGGTGGTAAATTTCCGGATAACTCTGTAAAATTTGAACACAGATTTACCATGATTCCAAATTACTCCTAATCAAAATGAATAAAAATGAATATTAATTTTATAACAAAATAATTATCTAATTCAAATGGCATGCGTGTTGAATAAGCCCATCGTATTATAAATAAGATTAAAAATTGCAAAAAATACTGTGCAAATTTAGGTGACTTCTTCCTGCATACCGCTTTGTATTTTATTAGTAGATACTATTTTAAGCTCAAATGCGAAATGGCATAGGGGGCTAAAACCCCGACTATCATTGATATGTTAGGGTTAGTTACCAAGCCTTAAAATCGTGCCTTCGTGCCTTAAAGGCATGCACGACAAAATCGTGGAACGTCACCTGTTACCAGCTCCCGGTCTATAAGCAAAGCCCTTGAAGAAGACTCACGCGTATTCATACTTCTGTTTCCTTCAGACGGCGTATATTAAACTTATCTCGGTACATTTTCCTCATATTATTTTCTCCAATCCTTTCTTTACGTAACATTATTCATTTATCATAATCCATATAAATCTTATTCCCACCGCGTTAACCCTTACTGAGATCGGGTTTATTATATAATGTATTCTGTCTTGGTATGTTTCATAATGATAAATTAACATATTAAAGAACGTTCCCCTTGATGTACATGCGTACATTATATACATATACCTGTAATCACATAATATATGAACATAATTTAAAATGGTTTACTACTTTTTTTATAAAACATTTCTTTAATATTACTTGAATAAATTTTGCATCGATTTTTCATGAAATAATCAAACCTTTGATTTTTTCTAGAAATGTCTCCACAAAATTAAAACAAACTTTGATCTAAAAATGTAATATTAAAAAAACACACAAACAATTTATTCACTGTAAATCAATTATTTGGCAGTTGTAAAGTTATTGAAATTTGACTAAGACCTGTAAAACCTTGTTCAAGTAAATTATTAAATTAGTTTATCATATTTTAAAGCAAAAAGGCGGTAAATAAAAATAATAAAAAACAAACGTTTTTGAATCAAATAAGTTTTAAAATTAGTATCTTTTTAGGGAATTTGGTTATTTATTCTAATCTAAACTTAGTACGCTGAAAAACACACTTTTCCTTTCTTATTTCATTTAAAGCTTTCTTAATAAGAGAGAATATATCAAAATTATCCATATAAACTTGAAAGATGATATACAGCGAGATTGTTCGTATTAGTGATCATCAATAAATCTGCGGACTTTCCATAATGATTGGCAGTAGCACTTCGAATTAAAGGTCTAAGTCATAAGATGGCGCGTGGTAATATAAAACAGAAACAGGACATATAGGATGGTGATGCTCATTACGCAAAACGTGCAAACACGAAAGAACGCACGACAAAAGTTCTGAAAGCAGTTTGACTTTTTTAATGTGTATGTAAAACACATAGGGCGCTTGGCAGTAGTCGAAACAGGGTTTTAATGCACACACCGATTCCGTATCTGGTTTTTGTCAAATTTCTTCTAATTCTATTTAAATTATAATGCTTTTTATTTACATTTGGGTATTATGATGTAAGTAATATTCTTGATTTTTTTATGGTATAGGGGGCAAACGAGCAGACTTTTCTTTTGACACAACATCAGAGGCGTCACTAGTGCATTGCCAACCTTTGGGGGATGGAGAAAGGGATGTGGGGAGGGGTTGGAGGTATGGGCCTCCGGTAAGCTCACTCGGTGAAACACAGCGCAAGCGCTATGTCAAACCGATTTTCTGTGAGGCTGTGGTATCACTCCGGTCGAACCGACCCATTCATGCCGAAGCATGGTTCTCCCACGGTATTCCTATATATTATTTATCAATAATTATAAGTTCGATAACAATAGTATTTCTCTGAGCATAACATCAAATTCCGGGAAACGTTGACTCAGTTATGTGTCTCAACATCTTGTCTTTGTACCGCGTTCATCGCCGGCCCAGTAATCACATGGATCATTGCGTAGCTAACTCATCAGCCACGAATGACAAAGTTGAGATCACGCCGACTCATCTCCCACTACCTACATGTTTTTGTTTTGTTAGAATCCTTCTTTTCTATTTGCTCCCTAGTCACATTGACAATTTACTGAACGGAGCTCATTTAGAAGTTGAACTGATTTCGTTCCTGAACTAGATTTATTTGCTTCGGAAATTGAATTTGATGACTGGTATATCATACTTTTGTTTTAACATGATTGAGCAGCAAGTAAACTAGTGTAGTAAATCTAGCATAAAGTAAAATAAATTAACATCAGAAATATTTCGTAAGGTAAGTACTTTTTTTCTCCGAAGTTATGAAACACTAGCTGAACCCCGCGGTGTTACCCGCGGCTATTGTAGTACCGCGAGAAACGCCGCAAAGTTAGTCTAAAAAAAGTAGCCTAAGTTACTCCCTGAACCATCAGTTACCTGCCAGTGAAAGTCCCGTCAAAATCCGTGCAGCCGTTCCAGAGATTACCCGGAACAGACAGACAGACAGACAAAATATTTTTTTAACTACAGTTTTGGTATATGTACCGTGTAAACATACCTACATATATTATGCATTTAGTAAAAAGCAGTTATTTTAATATTACAAACAGACACTCCAATTTTATTTAGTTGTATAGATAAACAAAATAGTCAGACATAACATACATCGTAAATTCTACAATCACTGCAAATATGTCTAAGCACAACTGTATAAATCTACCACGCAGAAAAAAATCTCTTGTGGCGTTCTTATGTTCATTTTAAATAAGTACAGCGTTTATTTTAAAACATATATTTTTATAAAACTACATGTAAAATATACAAAGAAAATGAAATGTGTTTTCAATATTTTTTATTCAAATACACACGAATTGAGAATGCAACGTTTCAATATATTGCAAGTTTAGTTGGTATTTTTTTGTAAAAACCAGTCAATAATTATGTCACAAACTTTCTAAGAATCAAATATCTTGGCATAGAACTAAATTAATAAACCAAAAATTAAACTTTCAGAAGTATTATCTCAATAGAGTTCCAAAGAAATAAAATAAATAGAAATAAAAGTAGCCTTTTGATAATTTCATTTCATTCGTGTTGTATCTACAGAATCCACAGCTGTTGTAGTTTACATGCCTTTAATTACAAAGATTGGGATAAATCGTCTCATTTTATTATCCACTTTTTCTTGTTATTTACTTTATAACTTATTTTGTCAACCGTTGATTCTGAAACACAAATAGTGTTAACTTCTGAACAAAAGTCGATAATGGACAGGACTAATATGGTTCTTTTTCATCGGTTACAGATAATGTCCAGGCAGAATCTTACAGATTTGAAGCAATTTACACATGGAAGATGCGACAAATTATCTTTCAGATAAACTGCCCAAAACTTATCCGTAACTGGAGAAACAATGGGCGTAAATATTTTTATAATCAACAATTTTCCAACCAGCTGCTTTTTAGGAGGTAGGAGCCATATTGTAAGATGACAGCCTCGTTGGTCTCACAGTTGGCGTGTGCGACTGCTGATCGTGAGGTCTCGGGTCCGAAATATTTATTTATTTTATTTATTTATTAGTTAATACAATTTATTGACTTCCTAAAAACAAAATTTTGTAAGTATGGATCTTTTTTACTCCATTACGCTAGAACTGTTAAACGGATCCAAAATAAAATTGGTATAGAAAGAGTTTAGAATTTGGACGTTAGATTTAACGTATAGACTCATCAGCATATCGGTGACGCAATGACACGAACTCATGAGATATTCTCCTACCAAACAGTTCTCAATGCGACTAAAGAAGTTTTCACTTCTAAAAGGGAAAAATTACTAACAAATTCCACATTAACACTAATGAATCGCATCTAATAACATTAGAAAATTTCTTTTTGAACCTTCGTTTCAAGAAATATGGCACTAAAAGACTGTTACTTACTAATTGAATGTGATCTTATTTGTTCATCTTGTTTTCTTATCGACGGAATCATAATAAGAGTTTTACGTTTATATAAATATTGTTGGCTTTCGGTAATACCTAAGTTTTCTTAGATAAGAGAAAAATATCAATAAAGTAACTTGATAAAGTTTGAATGCGAATAAGTTTCATTACCTCCAAGTTAGTGGGCACCTAAAGATTTTTATATAAACAATTGTTTTTGTACTATTACTGGTATAAAGCAATCCTATAAACCGCTTGACGATAATAGATTTTCAACTCATACCCTAAATTAAAATACTACAAGATTTATGAGCTGAATTTGTTTTGTTCTATTACAAAACCAACATATCGAATTGCCGCCAGTCGTACTGGAAATGAAATATTTATTCATTTGTAAACCTATAATCCTTCATTTGATTTAGATAAATTAGTTTCATCTGTATCAGTTGGTCCTTTAGATAGATTGTTGAGTAAAGTGTTTTTAAATTTTATAAAATATAAACTTTCCAGGTTTATATGCGTTTATAAATACATACACAAAACAGCCATATGTATGGAGTGACAGGCAGAAGTTGACAAAACTCGTATGACAAAATATTAAGTCACTAAGCAGTTAAAGTAATTTTTTTGGACAAAGCAGTTAATAGAAAAACAAATTCGTAAATCGATATTTCAGGACAGTTTTAGGTCCATAGTGAATTCGGAAAATGTTGTAATCTTGTTTCGAAAAATATTTTAACAGTGGAACGAACACATCTTTGACACTGACTCACTCAATGATTTCTATTTTTTTAATACTTTGTAGATTTATACGGTTTCCCTAAATAGATACAGAATATAATAGTCAGAGATTCTGTTGCAATTTTAGATAATATATAAAGCATCTTCTTAACTTGATAGAAAAACCATCAGTTCATTTGAGTTGATGTATTTTTGTCATATTTAAATAATAATTCATCATCGTCTCCTATTCTTTATTATTTCCAAGATTTGGGGTCGGCTATATTTAAATAATAAGTACCACTGTAATTTATATCTCACAATCATCTTAGTCATATTGATAAACTTTAGCTTTCTCTTTCGGAAAATATCTATTTACATGATTCACATAAAACCATGGAATAGTACCTACTTATAACAACAACGAAAACTAAACAATTCTTTTTACAGTCTAAAGTGTGCTTCACACGAGTCTTAGTGCCACGTTACAAAGGAACGCGAGACTTTTGACATCGCGGAAGTGGGACGTTATGTCTTCATATAAAATATACGAGACAATGCACCTTGTGTGTCGTGCGTTTTGCTTCAGCCGAGCTTGTAATGAGGGTGGGGAGAAAGGGTCCAGTTTTGATTGTGACTTTTAAATGACAGTAAAAGTTCTTTCAAGTTTTCTTTCCTGTTGATACTTTTAGTACTCAGTACTGTAAAAATTATTACAGTACTATTTCGGGGTACTCTGTTTTTTATAGCACGCTGATAACCCAGCTTACTAACAACAAATTATTGAGAGGTGGTAAAGGCAACCTTTACATTAATTAATCAATGTTTAACGGCATTGAAGTAGGTAATACTTCTGAATATATATTTTCGTCAGTCTTCTGATATGCACTGTTGAAGGAAGACATACACTGTGTAGACAAGATGGGCAGACGACTAATGAAGAATGGTTGTCAAAGCTCTTATAGGGGCATTCATTTGTTCAAATACACAAAATATAAGAACAGTAGAGTTATAACTTTAAATCTTTAGTAATTTGTCTAATAATTTCATTTTTCCCTGATTACTATTCCATATTTATCTATACTATGAACATAATTAATCCAAAAAAACATTTATTTCTATCAGCCGTAATTCTGAAAGGGTCATACAAAGAAAATCACTAAAATAAATACAATGATATTGAACGTGCCGACCCAGAATTCGGACGTTTCTGTCATACTAATTTCACAGACAAATCGAACCGAAAAAAAACGAACTAATATCCTCTGTATCAGAACTCAAGAGACGGTACACAATAAGTTTCCATCCAAAGAATAACTCAATTGACCTCAATCGGTTCCCATTACTACAATATGGAACTAACCCTTTGTCTATCAAACCCGAATTTATTCTCGAAACATGAAAGAGTCGTCGTATCTTTGTTAGAAGTATTTCTAATATAAAAGCTTAATGCTGTTGTCCTAGTAAAAGCGTAGTATGAAGACATGGGTGACAAGACAAAGTGTACAGCAAGCTTCAAAGAAAATTGAAAATTATTGATCCAATACTGTCCTATTGTATCTTCTGTCATTGTTATTGACCTTTTATCCCTTTAAAACTGGTACATTACTTAACAAGGTAATCTCTCTTTTTGACATTAGTAACGGATTGTATTGTATTGTATTTCTACATACTAGAATAAAAATAAATTTTGACTTGTTAATAACAAAGTAAGGTGCCTGGGTAGAATATGGCCACCTCATTCTATTTTAATAATAATAAAGCAAAAATAAACAAATTTTAGCACTCATCCATGAAGTGTGGTCATTTATCTTTACAACAAAGGCAAAAAAAATACAAAGAGTAACAAGAGTCACAGTACCGAAACAGTTTTTAAAAAATAGCATTTGGCCATATATCCGACGGCGGAGGTATTATGGCCATATGTGAAACTATTCTCACATTTTTGCCACGTTCTGGTGCTACAAAATGTACTCCTTTGGATTCACGTTCAGCTAAAACTGCGGGTGTTTGTGCGAACTAAGCTGGCAACACTTTTAGTCAATATTAATAAAACGTTTCGGTTTGTTCATAATGTCATTATCTTCTAATACTTTTTTTAATAACCTCAACAGTATGTTTCACTTTAATTCACTGAATCTGGGAGACTAGCGAGCGTGCGGGAAGATTGACAGAAAGCCATTCGGGAACAAGCGACACTAGCGATAACTTATGCTTGCGTTTAGGTTATTAAAATTTTTGGTGATTGGAATAACGATATGTGGCCATATTTTCCCGCTAGCCATATTCGACCCAGGTACTTATTTAATTCCCTTCCTCAAGTAGAATTTAAAATTGTACATTAGAAAGTAAGAGAGTTTGGGCTTCAAGCTAATAGTGACATTGATTTATGCGTAAGAATACCTCGCAAAAACATTTGGTACTTTGTCCTGCTACAGCAGTAATGTTACTTATATTTAATGTATATATCCATCTACTTAATTATCACTTCCAACAATACTAAATATAGTAATGTACATTATCATTATCCTATGCTTTCCTATTCATAGCTAAAACATTATACGACAAATTATTGTGTTTGAATATAAAATGATCAAAGTAGTATACCCACGTTGATTTCAGCATGAACTGGCCATCGCTGGCGGAGCGATATTACCCTCTCACAGAAGATCTACCTAAAATGACAAGCTTTGCATCAAGTAGAGTAGTCACTTTAACAGGTTCATGTAAATAAAATCATAATTATGATTTTGTTTATATCTGACCTGACCTGAATTCATAATTACCTTGTTCTTGTTTGTCCTGTACATACAACAATAAAATATAACACAAAATGCATGGAACCATCAATGCAATACGGACAGACAGGTAAATCAAACAAGAATATTCTATTATCCGTGTAAACTACATAAAAAATAATTCGACTAAGTGCCGTCTTTATTAAATTTTGTTAAAAATAAATGGTGTGGTATAAGTTCAACGTTCAACACTATAAACTTAAATTATGAAGCAAAAGCTCCGAATATAATTATATAACTTCGCCACGGTTTCTTCAAAGTTTAATAAGTACGATTTAGGAGATGTAAGTTGAGGAAAGAACGAAAAAAGCTCAAGTTTTTTTACCAAGAGGCTGAACTATTAAATTAATATGTCCAAGTACAGTATAACTGATGACGCAGAATATGAAACGTACAGAATAAAGTATGACGTTACAAATACTATTATTTATAGATTCGAAAGTAATTCTGTCTATCTGTTACGCGTTTCTAATATTTCTCGGTAAAATGTCATTGAGAGTCGAAACAAACTTGTGTCGGAAATTGAGACCTCTTTGTTATATGTCTCAGATTGGTGTAGACTAATTTAGTCCATTTTAACTACACAAAGACACAAATTTGCGCGTTCATCGCAAAAAAACTGCCGTGGGTCGTATGTCCTCGGTTCGAAGACACTCCCTTATCTGCCTCAGCCAACATTAGAATACTTGGTGTTGACATATCGAGTGAAGTCCAGTTCCGTCGCCATTCGGAGGATAAAGCCAAATTGGCTTCTAAGAAGCTTGGTGCGCTTAACAGATCGAGATAATATTTCACTCTGTTTCACCGCCTTCTGCTTTATAAAGCGCAGGTTCGGCCTCATATGGAATACTATCCTCATCTTTGAGCGGGGGCACCCCAGTACCAGCTCCTCCCTCTGGGCTGCATTCAGCGGAGAGCTCACAGAACAAAAGATTTAATTATCCTCTTCTGTGGGAGAGCTATTCGCATGCATCAATGCTATGCATCTTCTACCGTATTTGCTATGCTCCGAGGAATAGATCGGACTGATTTCTGCCGCCTCTTTCCGCCGTCGTCATACGCGACAGCAGTGATGGGGATGCTCATCACTTTTAGATAGTTGGCAGTCCATAAACGTGCGGGAACAATTGTGCTAGGAACTTTCTGATTCGCACAACAAAACTGTGAAATGAACTGTCGCCTGCGGTATTTCCGGAGCAATACGACCTTCAAACCTTCAAGAAAAGAGCATACTCCTTCTTGTAAGGCCGGTAACACACTTGTGATGCCTCTGGTGTTGCGGGTGTCCATTGGCGGCGGTAATCGTTTACCATCAGGCAATACGTCTGCTCGTTTGCTCCCTATGAGGACATAGTCTCATACACTCTTAACCGCGATAACCGACACACGAAGCCATGGGCAAAAGCTATCATTTATTTAAATGGAATTATCAAACAAAAACAAAATACCATAATAAACTTTATTCTCAATTCCTTAATTTGCCAATTTTGCGGTCATTATCATTATCAGCCCGTTGCAGTTAAATATTTCTAAAATTACAACAAACTCAGAATGGAAGATTTATAAATCGATTAGAAAGACACCCATTGTCGATATTACATAAAACTGATAGACTTTATAGAATAAACAATATGCAATATAAACTGTTCAGAAAGAAAAACATTATTAATCAATTCAAATCAAATTTCTGAGCCCACCCAATTTATTTACATACGCAATGTTGAAGAAACGGTTAGAAGCCTAACCTTTGAGATAGCCAAAGTTCGTAGTCAATTGAATATTCTTATGAGATTACGCATAACCGCACATACAAATATCGTTTGTACAATATGTATGAAAAAAATGTTCATAACATTCAACATTTAGTTTTTATACTTCATTGTTTTGGGGATTTTGAAACTCGAAAAAGAAAAGGTGATAATAATGGTTATTTCCTGAAATTTTACTTATAAATAACGGAGTTATGCTCTAGTTCAAACTGTGAACATCCAGACAATATAACATAATAGAGAAATACTTCTTAACATTTGTATGCATAATTATTTATATGAACTATGATAGGCTAATGATGAGGAGCTGTAGTGTAGTGTAGAAGTGACCTGTGAACTGTTTGTCTGTAACCGTTTCTGATTCATACAAAATAAGCATCAAACCTTTGTTCTCAAATAATAATAGTAATAGTAAATAATCTATTCCAATATATAAAGCTGAAGAGTTTGTTTGCTTGACTGCGCTAATCTCAGGAACTACTGGTCTGATGAAAAATTTAGTTTTAGAAATCGAAGAAGGCTATATATCATCAGGCTAAGACCAATAGGAGCAAAGCACCAATAAAGAATGTTACAAAAACAGGGGAAAATTATTATCTTTCGGGCAACAGGAGACATAAACGAGGTTGAGTAAGTCAGTTAGTTTATTCAGAAAATTACTTATCTAAACTGAAAATTGTTTATAACAGGAAAGCGTCCTAAGTCCTTATATCCTACGAATGAATTTGTATAGAAAGCTTCTTACACTTGACTCCAGGACGAACTAGTTTTATTACGTCTTAACAGACTGAGGGACTTAAAGACGTCAATTGGCAACTAGGAAGGCAATTTAGGATTGTATTGTGTTTTATCCAATTCTGTTTTACTTCTACTACTAAGAGCGATTACGCTCTATGCCTGCTTTTAGTCCGATCCGAATCCGTAAAAGACCGAAATCGGTAATAATAAAACTTTAGAAATAGCATAGACGCGTGAGCTTGACCTTTTAGTATACATGACAAAATTGTAAACGCTTTCACGGCTAAACCACTGCACAAATTTCAATCAAATTTGGCATTGAGATACTCAGATTCTTTAGGAAGGATTTACACTAGTCTTTACTTCGATAACCGACATACATGCAGTTAGAGTTACAGCAAAATTTGGTACCATATAAAATAAAATATTACATATTATTACGATTTCTCTTTTAGAGATTAAGATCGAGTACAAATCGGACGAAGTTCGTAAGCGCTAAGAATTGAAAGAAAGCTCTTAAAGCTAAAGTGCTGTCATCAATCAGTAACGGATACGGCAGTTAATCAACGGAACAAAATCAAACGGTACATTGTTCGAGACTGTATTTAATCACGTACCCTGCGACCTGCATAACCACATGATCAACTCTTAAATATTTGCTTTGCTTAATTAAATTATAGTAATATTTTGATAGTTTCTTTTCATTAATTTATGGTTATTTAAAATTAAATCTCATAAAGTGAAATGAAATAACTATGTAAATTAATTAAATATTTCATGCGTTGAGAGACCAAGCAGTTTATCCACACGGATAATGCCATTAAATCTGTAAGAAAGGAGAAACTAAATGCAAAAAAACTATTTTTAATAATCGAGAAAAATTTGTAACTAAATTTTTTAAGTAATATACACATATTATACACTATTTATCTACTAGAGATAAAATATTTTAATCACCATTAAATGATAATGAAAAAGTTAAGATAAGAATGCGTATTTGCCTTTTAAGGGTTGAATCTTTTCATTAACCAAGCAATAGTGTGAGTTTATGTAAATAAAATCCAATCACAAAATCAGGAGTACGTGACAAAAAACTGGAGACCTGGGGTCTCGAATGAGGGTCTATTTACTAAGGATCGTGCTGTCTCAGCCTCTCTCATCATTGGCTTTATTGAAGCCCCGACAGTCGCACACTGTGTTTTGAATTTATAAGACGCCCCAATTCTCTGGCTAACATTAAGTGTAAAATCGTGTTTTATCTCGTCTATAATGTATGGTGAGTAAATGTCAGGGATGAGCATTTGAAATAACATTAAAAAAACAGTCATATTATGCTGATTTCGGGTAAAAGAAACATCTCGGTAAACCGCGAGAGACGTATTCAGTTGAAAAAAAACACGATGTAGTCACTAGGACTGCTAACAGAAGTGAAAACTCAAAACTATAAGCATACAGTTGTTTAAGCTCACCTGAAATAAACCTCTTTGCTCTTTAAATAAAATGCGCGATAAAAAGATGTAAAGTAAATGCTTATAGTGATGTTATACACATATAGGTTAATGCTATGTATAGCATGACATGACTAGATATTTATTTATGCTGTATTGTAAACATATTAACAATCATGTCATATTAGACAGTCGAGCCATCAGCTGTCACCATGCACATTTGCGCAAGCGCCCTGCTCCGCCGTCTTACGATCAGGTCATGTGTCTTGACAAAACTAGATCTGACGCGAGTTTAACATTTTCTACCCAGCCCAAAATAAATTTATCTAACGTGCACAACGCCGCTAAAGAAGTTACACTACAAAAAAAAACTCGCAGAGTTTACAATTGTAAATGTACAGAAAGCTCCGTCATGCAAACACCCATGTTTAGTTTCGCTTTCGTATGAAAGTACGAGTATATTGAAGAGTATTTGAATAAGATATTTTATTCTTCTTCCTAGCCTTTATGAATTCGAAGGTTAAACTAGTTGTCAGTATATTTGGGCCAAAGGCTCCAGCCAAGACGGCTGCGCCGAGGAAGACGGGGCCTAAGACGGCGACGGGGGCAGGAGCGGAGTTTCCTCCGCTCCCCACTCCAACACCTCTGCCTGGCTCCTCCACCTCTGCCCCCTCGAATGAGGGTTGGCAGGTAGTTGGGGGAGCCAAGCAGTCAAAGAAGGCGAAGAAGCGGGCCAAGAAGGCTGCCCAAAAGGCGGCCTCTGGCCCGCAGTCGTCAACGGTGACAAGGGCCACCCCAAAGAAGCCGCGGAAGTTGCAGCCGCCTAAGACCGCGGCTGTGGTGGTCACGGTGTCACCGGAGGCGGCAAGGGGTGGACTGTCCTACGCAACCGTCTTTAAGACGGCCCGGGACAGTCTCGCCCCAGATTTTGGAGCGTCAGGTGTCCGCCTGCGCCTAGCCCAGACGGGAGCTCGAATCCTCGAGTTCCCTGGGGCCGATGGCGCAAAGACGGCGGACACCTTCGCCGAGAAGCTCAAGGAAGTCTTCGCAGCCACGGATGGTGTGAGGATCTCCAGGCCCACTAAGTGCGCGGAGCTGCGCATTTCGGGCCTGGACGACTCCGTCACTGCTGATGATGTCCGCGTTGCAGTCCAAGAAAGGACGAAGTGCAACGTGGGCAACATCAGGGTCGGCACCATCCGCCCCGGTCCAGGAGGACTTGGCGCGGTGTGGGTCAGCTGTCCCGTGGCGTCGGCCAAAGTTTTGGGCGACGCCGGCAGGCTCCTCATCGGCTTCGTCAGCGCCAGGATTACAATCCTGGCGGCGAGGCCGCTGAGGTGTTTCAAATGCCTGTCAGCGGGGCACACACGCGCCAAGTGCGTGAACTGTTTTGACTGCAGCGGTCTCTGCTTCCGCTGCGGTCGACCGGGGCACAAGGCGGCAGAATGCTCTGCCGCCCCTCACTGCCCTATGTGTGCGGCGGGCAACAAGCCCGCCAATCACCAGATGAGGCAGGGGGGCTGCAAGCCTTCCCGAGCTTCTCGGCAGACTTCGGGGGCTAGCCTGGCGACCCAGGCTGCCTCCGAAGTAATTAGTGCGTCTACATCGTCGCCCATGGAGGAGGTTGTAGAGACGGTTCAGTAATGGACCACGTCTCCAACCTCCTTGTCCAGACGAACCTCAACCACTGCGCCGCGGCGCAGGATCTCTTCCTGCAAAGCATGGCGCAGTGGTCGATCGGTGTTGCCGTAGTCGCGGAGCCCTATTACGTTCCTCCCCGTCCAAACTGGATGGGTGACTGGGACGGCTCCGTGGCAGTCGTCGGCTCCGGGGCGGCTCATTCCCCGCCCTTGTCGCTTAGAGACAAGGGCTCTGGATATGTTGCCGCCGAGTGGGGGGGGGATCACCGTTTACGGTGTTTACTTCTCCCCCAACCGGAGTTTGAGCGACTTCGAGGTCTTCCTTAACAGCTTGGAGACCTCGATGCGGCGTTTAGCGTCTGGGCACGTTCTCGTGCTGGGGGACTTCAACGCTAAGTCCATTGCGGACGACCCTCGACGTCCTTGGTCCCCCAGGACGGACGCCAAGGGCGAAGCCGTAGAGGAGTGGGCAGCTTCGGTGGGCCTCTGTTTGCTGAACAGAGGCGCCACCAACACGTGCGTGCGACAGCAGGGGGGGTCGATAGTGGACCTTTCGTTCGCTACCCCTGCTGTCACCGCACGAGTAAGGAACTGGTGTGTCCTGGAAGAGGTCGAGACGCTCTCGGATCATCTCTATATCCGATTTGAGCTCTCCCGGTCCCAGGGCCCCAGTAGGGGTCACACGGCGCGGCATACATCCCGCTTTCCGCGGTGGGCTGTTGCCAAGCTCGACAGGGACCTACTAGAGGAGGCGGCCATTGTTCAATCTTGGCTGTCTCCGCAGGCCCCGACCGAGGAGGTCGGCGTGGATGTAGGGGCTGGCCGTTTTCGCGATGCGATTACGCAGATATGCGATTCGGCCATGCCCCGCGTCCAAGGTCGTCGGCCTCCTCGGAAGGAGGTCTACTGGTGGTCCCAGGAGTTGGCGGACCTCCGTGCGGCGTGCACCCGTGCCCGGAGGTCCTACACCCGCAGCCGGCGACGTCACCGTGGAGACGGTGGCGGGGACCAGCTTCACGAGGAGTACCGCGAGACGCGGAAAACTCTGAAGCTGGCCATATGCCGCGCCAAAGATGCGAAGAGAAAGGATATGCTGGAGAGTCTCGACCGTGACCCCTGGGGTCGCCCATATCGTGCGGTGCGACAGAAGCTCCGCACGGCGGGTCCCCCCCTTACCGAGACTCTCCAGCCCAGCTTCCTGCAGGAAGTGGTCGAGGGCCTTTTCCCGCAGCGGGCGGAGCACACACCCCCGTCGATGGCCTATGCGGTCAGAGACGACGGGGGTCGAGAGGACGACGTGCCGCCCGTTAGGGAATCGGAGGTTGGGGCGGCTGTTCTGCGGATTCGTTCCAAGAACACCGCCCCCGGGCCGGACGGGGTTCCAGCCCGAGTGATGGCCCGAGCCCTCGACCATATGTCGGACCGCCTCAGGGAGGTGTTGGACGCTAGCCTGGCGTCCGGAGGCTTCCCTGAGTGCTGGAAATGCGGGAAGCTGGTCCTACTTCAGAAGCCGGGACGGCCTGCCGATTCGGTCGCGGCCTATAGGCCCATCGTGTTGCTGGACGAGGCGGGTAAACTTTTTGAGAGGAGTGGCAGACTATTTGCAGGAGCGTACCGTCGTGTACGAGGATCGAGATGGCGCCTTGAGACGGCGACCCATGTCGTGCGGCGTTCCGCAGGGGTCTGTCCTTGGACCACTCCTGTGGAACGTGGGATACGACTGGGTCCTAAGAGGTCGTCTCCCCCCCGGGCTGGGCGTAATTTGTTACGCCGATGACACCCTTGTCACAGCCCGGGGGGCGAACTTCCAGGAGGCGGCGCGCCTGGCCACCATTGGTGTTTCTCTGGTGGTCGGGCGCATCGAGGCGCTGGGCTTACGGGTGGCCCTGGACAAGACGGAGGCCCTGTTATTCCATGGGCCCCGTCGTGGGCCGCCCCCCGGCGCCTCCATAGTGGTCAACTCGGTCCTCGTACCGGTTCGGGCCCAGATGAGGTATCTGGGCCTGATCCACGACGGTAGGTGGCTCTTCGACGAGCACTTCCGACAGCTTGGTCCCAAGCTGGTCGGCGCTGCCTCTGCCCTTGGGCGACTTTTGCCCAACTTGGGCGGAGCCAGCGTCGCAACGCGACTCCTCTACACGGGGGTGGTCCGGTCGATGGCGCTGTATGGGGCACCGGTGTGGGTGGCGGCTCTGACTGCCCTCAATAAGGCCCGCCTTTGGCGGCCTCAGAGGGTATTGGCGGTCAGAGCCATACGCGGATACCGCACGGTGTCCACCGAGGCGGCGTGCGCCTTGGCCGGAACACGGGTTTTCCTCTCCATCCGCTTTAGTGGTCACCCGCGAGGGGGCGACGTTACGCGTGTGCCGTACGTCGTCTAAATTCAGAGAGTCATACCAGCTGACGGTGCCCGCTTCTGTGCGGTCAAGCGCTGGGAGGGGTCCGGATGTGTTACCCTTTCCTTCCGACTGACGCAGGTTCTTTCCGGGCACGGTTGCTTCGGAAAGTACCTGCACTCGGTCGCCAGGAGGGAACTGAGTCCCGCCTGCCACCACTGCGACTGCAGTGAGGACTCGGCCCAGCATACGCTGGCGATTTGCCCCGCTTGGGCGTCGCAGCGCCGGGCCCTCACTGCAGTCATCGGAGGAGATCTCTCGCTACCGGCCGTCATACGATCCATGGCCGGTAGCGACAGCAGTTTTACCGCGGTCGCAGCCTTCTGCGAAGACGTAATTTCGCAGAAGGAGGCGGCGGAGAAGGCCCGGGAGGATGATATCCACTCGGACCCGATCCGCCGCCGGCGAACCGGGCGGCGGAGGCGCGCCTATCAGCGCCTCATGCCGCCCTGAGTGTGGCCGCGGATGGTCGGGATGGGTTTTCCCTTCCATCCGCTCTAGTGGTCACCCGCGAGGGGGCGACGTTACGCGTGTGCCGTACGTCGCCTATTTAGAGAGTTTAACAGCAGACGGTGCCCGCTTTAGTGCGGGCAGGCGCTGGGAGGGGTCCGGATGTGTTAATAACAGCAGTTCCCGGATCCCTCCCGTCTCAGGCGCAGAGTGGCACACCGTGTGGTTTTAGTCGGTTCGATTCCGACACACCGCCCCGCCGCAAACCCCGGCGGGGTGACGGCCCGAGGGGGTTTCCACACGTTAAAAGAAAAAAAAAAAAAAAAAGTTGTCAGTATATTTGAGGACGCTGACTTCCCAATTACGATTGCAATAGATGTACATGACAACTGGGATCAACGCCTTAACGTGCTCTCCGAGGCACAAGCGGGACACACTGCCATTTTTCATACTCCGGGCTGCTATTAAGAATTTCTCGTAAGGAAAACCCTGTTTATGAACTTCTTCTGCTGTGTTTTGTTATGTAGTTGTATTAAAGAAGAGGATGAACTCAACTAAGACTTAATTTTAAGCTTTTCCCGCGCCCAGCTGCAGAAATCGATATCTACACTTCAGATAGAAAACTCTTGTCTGATTTTGTTTGAAACATTTAATTTTATAACTATAAATATTGTCAGAATAGAAGTGTCATGAATGATAAACAAGCTCAACCGACAGTCATAACTGATGACATGAATATAACCATCTCCTCTAGTGTTAATCTAATGTTATATCTCAATTCATAATCCATTCAACGTCACAAATTGTATCCGGAATCCATAAATCATTAGATTGCCCGAAGACGTTTGTCAGCACGAATAAGTTAACTGTACCCGACGGGACGATATAATTAATTGGTATTCCGCAAAGTATGACCTCTGGAGCGTCAACAATATTGAGATATCGGTCAGAGAAGTGAGCTCGAGAAGTCAAGGTTCTGTCTCAAGGATATTAATATTTTAGATATTTGATTTCCGGGCCGATACAAATCAGATTCAACATCATTTATATACAGTCCTTCAAAGGATTTCCGTAATTTAATCAAATCAAATTTAATAAATAAGCTTTGAAGTATCAAAGGTTCGTTAAACTATGTTATGACAATAGAAGATATTCTTTTACTGACAAATTTTCCTGCTTTGGGTTTTGTTTATAATTTCTGAAACAACTTTTTGCAATTTATTATTGACTAGCCGACCCACGCAACCTCGTTTGCGTCTCCTATAGCCCGTAGTGTGATAATTTTCCCCCGTTTTTGTAACATTCTTCATTGTTGCTCCGCTCCTGTAAGTCTTAGCGTAATGATATATAGCCTACAGCCTTCCTCGATAAATGGGCTTTCTAACACTGTAAGAATATTTCAAATCAGACTAGCGGTTCCTGAGATTAGCGTGTTCAAACAAACGAACAAACTCTTCAGCTTTATATATTAGAATAGATTTTTAAATACCTAGACTAAAGGACTTGGTTTAGAAAGAGAATAGTACATAGTAGATAGACATGTGATTTTAACACAACAGAATAAGTTGCAATGAAAATGAAAATAAAAGGTTTTATAACAATCCACACTAATATTATAAACGCGAAAGTAACTCTGTCTGTTTGTTTGTTTGTTGGTCTGTTACGCTTTCACCCTTTCTTTACCCTAGGTGATAAGGGCTAAAGCTCATATATAAGCTTCTGGAATTAATTACACATCCTAAGCCAGGGCTATGGAATAAAACACCCATTTCACTGACTGGACCCCAAATAAAAATTATAACAGGACAGGAATATATTAGCGATGATAATGATAAAAATGTATAGATATTGAAGTCGGCTCGCAAAACGTAAAATGCGATCAATTTAGTACTGAATTTTTCCCGAAAAATATCTTATTCAAGATATACACTTACCTTATCTTAATACGGGGACAGATATAACGAAATATTGGCAACTTGGCATTGGATCGATTATCGTCAGATCACGTCCCGCGACGACGAACCGTCTTGTACCTACACCTGAATTCTATTGATATTTAAGTTATGAAATGAAGCGGGAAAAATACATAGATTCGATTACATTAAATCCAAACATTTGTCATTGAAAAGATAGTAGTGATAATTTTCATAAAACCAAAAGAGAATTCGAGATAGCAGTGATAACTTAAATTTTAAAATCTTTACATATTTATTTGGTAACTATTTAGAGTGTCAATTAATGAGATGGTTAACTGGCAGCGATAATATGTACTTTTTGTGTAGTGGTAGCATCAGTATCAGTGGTAATAGCAGGGGTAAGGGCAGTTGCACTGACTGTGACATTAAAATTGGCTGAATAGTTAGTTGAGTAGTAACAATTGACATTAAAAAACTTGACCATTAGTTGTTCACATACATTACACTGGTCTTTTTTAACGGCATATATTACTAAAGGAAGATCAAGTGTATTTTGTAGGTTCATATAATTTTTATCAATTTTTTAAATCACAGTCTTATCCCCAAAAGCCGGGCACTTTTGTCAATTTTAGCTTTTGAATGTTATGGGCCATCGACATTTTTTTTTAGACAATTTGTAACTTTAATATCAGTTAGTTATAATATTAAACGTATGTTTTCAAATCGCTGGAATCTTATATTTACATTAAATGAATATCTACCTGAAGTCCTGGTTTCTACATACTGTTACAGCAAACTTAGCCGTGCAAGTTCTGAATCAATATCTCATCAGCTAAGACAGCTTAATTCAAGCCAATAGCGAGTCTCGAATACAAAACTAATCCCGTTTTGGGTTAGCCGTACATAATAATATTGTTTTATTGACATTAACTTATTAAGGTTTAGTGTATATCTCTAAGTTAGTTATCAGACGTCTGCAGACTGTTATTTAAATTATTTAGGATGAAGGGAACAGGGAAACTAAATTTTCATTGCTGAAAGTTTATGTTAACGAGTTTGCTAATGGCGAGCAGGAATTTATTTATTCTATCATGTTTGAATAGTTTTAATGTCTCTAATTTATACCCTCGATTGTCAGCATTTGGTGAAACTTGTTATTAAACATTCTTGAAATTAAACTTACTTGGACTGTTATTTCACTATTTAGATGTGTAAGTTTACATTAAATATTTTTAACTATTATTACTTATGAAATTATTTAAGAACCAAAATTTAAATTTACTAAAATATTTTATATAATCAGTATATTATACAAAGATTCAATGTGCTTTTCAGACTATTGGATGTTTAAATTACGCACTAAATCCTAAGTTGTTCTGAAAGACGTTGTTGATTGAAAAGATCGTACCTTAGAGGTCGGCAACATGCTCGAGACTTTCGAATTCAGATGGTAATAGGTGATGGCAGTAAAATTTCATCAGTTTTATTCCCTCAGGTGTCACGTCACTTTGACATAAGCATAGCTTGAGTGTCACTAATAATTCCATTAATAATATTAATAATTCCCGACTCGCGGCCATTGACCGGCCAGTGGCTGGCCGGTGACACAATAGACCATGTTTTAATACGGCCAATGAAAGGCCGTGGACACCTTAGGGGATAACTTCTATTTCTGTGTTCTTTGTACTTTGACCATAAACAATTTAAATGCTAATTTCGAATTATTGTCATTATAAATAGACTTTTTAAATACTCGAAGTTTTCTGTTGTTGGTGGCCAGCTGCAAAAAAAAATACACAATGAGATTGTCAATACACATTTTCGATTTCCGAAAAAAGTTTTTGCGTGATCGTGAAGTGGTTCTTTGGTTCTAGATTAGATTATTTAGGCTAACGCTCAAAACGAATTTGGATCATCTCTGATCAAATTTTTCAGGATCTTTTTCAATTTATTTCGTTTTCCACACCACATGGCTCCGAGCCTGTTTCCCAAGAAGCTTTTCTAGTATTATTTTACCGATGTGTCCTTATTGAACCTTCAAATATATATAAAATTCAATGTTAATCGTCAATAGAATTTAACAGTCCACTCTTGGACAAATGCGTCTTCGTAGAAAACGAAGCTGAGGCTTACAGTACCACACTGGCCAGATGGATTGGTTCAGACTTTGTTTCAAATTTTAATTTAGTGAAGTGGTAAGGTTTAGTTTGATCCCTTAGTCCGGAATCTATAAGACAAATGGGGGTGGTGACATTTGATATTACTTATCCATCATCACACGAAGAATTTAAAATATACATATTTCTGGAATCATAAATATATAATAATAAGTAAATAAATTATGCAGCAATGAACTATTCCACACTACAAAACATGGACTGCGATTTTTTGGGCATACGAGACCGCTATAACACAGCGAGCGCGTTTCAACAACAGTCCAATGTCTATAAAGACCTAATGAATGAATGGCAACAACGATGGGACAAATCATCTAAGGGGCGCCACCTGTACCAGTACTTTCCATCTGTTCGCGAACGGTTGTCGAGGACATGGCTCAAGGTATATCACAGTGTCGCTCAATTTCTTACGGGCCACGGTAACTTTAAGAACAAACTACACTCATTTGAATTAGTCGATTCACCATTGTGTCAATGCTCAACACCTGATACTAGCTGTGAACAGTCGGCTCATCATGTCCTCTGGTAATGTAGTCTTTGGTACAATAAACGTAACACAATGCTAAATAGCTTACAAATGACATCTGAGGCGGTTTACTATGGGGATCTTGTCTCACAGCAGTGGTGAATTTCCGTGCGTTTAGGCGATTCTGCCATACATACTATAGAAATCAAATATATTAGGACCCATAATATTTTATCCGTGGTGATTCCCGGTTTAAAAAAGGTGCCTGCCTATTTTGAGTTCATTTTGTCTCCCGCTTTGCTAAGGAGGGAAGTGGACTTATCATATTTCCAACTCTTTCTGTTTTTTTCTTTTGATTAATCTCGTTGCGGGTTCCAAGACACTTATTTTTTCCGTTAGTTCCGTTCAGTTATAACTCGGTGTGTTCGTGGGTCAGTGCTGTTAATCCTGGGGTACAGGAATTAAAAAAAAAATCTCTTACCATCAACACGATTTAACACACAATGCTATCTAGTCCCAAGCTAAATATAGCTTGTGTTATGGGTACTAGACAACTGATACAAATACATTTATATTTTTTTTGTAAATACATACATATTATACAAAGAAAGCACCCAAACTCCGAAACAAATATTAGTACATCATACAAACATTTGACCCTACCCGGGAATCGAACCCGAGACCCCATGATCAGCAGTCGCACACGCCAACCGCGAGACCAACGAGGCAGTTGGTTTTATGTTTTAATTTTAGTTTATATTTAAATCTATACAAATAAATAAAATTGGAGTGTCCGTTTGTAATAATAAAATAACTGCTTTTTACTTAATGCATATGTATGTATACACGATACATATACCAAAAATGTAGATAAAAATTTTTTTGTCTGTCTGTCTGTTTGTTCCGGGTAATCTCTGGAACGGCTGGACGGATTTTGACAGGACTTTCACTGGCAGGTAGCTGATGACCCGGGGAGTATCTTAGGCTACTTTTTTTAGACTAACTTTGTCCCGCGGCGTTACTCGCGGTACAACAATAATCGCGGGGTTCAGCTAGTATTTTATAAATTGTTTTATAAATCTGTTCTCGTTTCACATTCCTACAGTTTCATATTTCACAATCAATTTATCGTCAATCGTAGTTACCATACCGCACAATAATTTACAAGAGTAAAACCAAACAAGTACACACTACCTGGATTATTTATTGTGCGTTTATGCATAGAAATAAACATAAAGTGAAGTTGAAAAAAATTGTTCTAATCGCTTTTGTATTTCTAAATAATTTAGTATTTTGTTGTTATCTTTAATAATACACTGTCTTCCAAAGCTTTTCAAGTATTAAGATTTTATTTATATAATAGCAGGCAAAAAAGCAGACGTATCGCCTAATGGTAAGCGATTACCGCCGACTATGGACAACACCAGAGGCGTCATAAGTGCGTTGCCGACCTTTGGGGGATAGGGAGGGGCATGAAGGAGGGGTTGGGCTATAGGCCTCCGGTATCCTCACTCACTCAGTGAAACACAGCGCAAGCGCTGTTTCACACCGGTTTCCTGTAAGGGCGTGGTATCACTCCGGACGAGCCGGCCTATTCGTGCCAAAGCGTGGATCCCTCTCCCACGATAAGATACACGTTAACAGAGCAAGTAATCCGTCCAAAAAGCGTCCGTAACGCTAAATCTTACGTTAGTAAGATTAACTGCCTCTGTTTTGCGTTAGTAAGATGATCGTGTTTGTATGATCTGCAAATATTTGTTTTTTCGGAGTTCGAATGTTTACTATGTATAATTTGTGATAAAATAATAAGAATTAATAATACTAAACTTTTTCTTCATTTTTAATTTAATTTAAATTACTTCAGGGACGAAAAATTTACTTTTATGATAAGGAAATTCATTCCTATCTGGTGTCTTACGACACCACCCATTTTTGTTTATAAAATGTTTAATAACTAAGTCATTAAAAGTAATATGTATGTACATATTTGTATCTATGAGTACACGCTTTTTTTTCTAATATCTACAATACCAACCTCACATATAAGTACATAGGGAAAATACAAAAGTCAAAATAAAAGATACCACAAACATGATCGGCTATGGAAATATATATAACAACCTTTATGGGACGTATAATACCTACAAAAGATGACAACATAGTGAAACAAAGATACAATATATTTATCAAAGGCAAGAACACGTCACAAAAATTTAATATCGACAAATACTCTTTGACTGAACCCCTGTTAAGAATTTCTTGATTCCGTAAACTTACTTCTTGCCAACAAATTGAAACATATTATTCGAGGACGCCGAAATTCTGTGATGGTGACAGCAGAAATTTATTTCAAAACAATGGCGGATACAGTGATACAATATGTATTTAAAGAAATAGAGGTATACCTAAATTGTGATGAAAACTAATTTTTTTAGTTTTTTTTTTGTAATATCAGATTAACAGTTTTTGTTTTATGCATATAAAAGTTTATACGGTGTTTAATAAATAAAGTTTTGAAATAAAGTCGCGTACTAAACATGTAGATGAAGCTAATAAATGTGTGTTAACAATAGTCTACAATAAATTCGATATTAATCATAAATGTCTTAAAGAATGAAAATGATTTTACACCCCATCGTTAAGGTTAAATAGTGGTGAATTTATCTCAAATAAAACCAGAAATTTCATAAACTTTAACAAAGAGAAATCCATGCTTATGGAATATTTCACAGTAAATTATGTTCAAATTCGTTCTACAAAAATCTGTTTTTTTTTTCCGCTCCACTAAAACTTAAAGCGGCCTCAATAATACTTTAGTTTATTAAAAAGACATTGTGTATATAAGCGTATTGAAAATACACACGTACGTCTACGAGCTCAAACTTCCAGTCTTCACTCGCAGTCGTGGGAGGATCCACTTATTGAATTAAAACTTTGCTCGTTACTTTAATGTGTGGGATGACTGATTGCTTGAGTACCGTTTGTTATTTGTTGAAAAGTTTCTAAACATTAGGAACAACTTATATAACAATTTTACTACACGTAAATATTGCATAGTTATGTTTTAGTCTAAATCAATCGTTCTCAGCCTTTGTTTATGAATAAGATGGCCAAAAAGTTAGAAAGAATAATTTTGAATTAAGAATAAATAATACAATATACAAAACAGTAAAATATTTATTACATAATATAGACAGCCATGTTCATAATCTTAATTAAAAAGAATAGTGACAATATTTATACATACAAGCATCAAAAAACTCCACATCTTCGCCTACTGGTAGCATTCCCAAAAGATTGGCAGCATTAATATACTTATATTAATATTTTGGAAGCCGAGCTTATATTATGCGTACTAAACAACTGATATAAATACCAATTTAATACTGTTTTTGTTTACCTACAAATATAAACAGTAAAGACTCAAACACCGAAATAAATATTTTGCCGATCATACAAATATTTGGATTTCGACCCAGAAATTGAATCCAAGACCTCAAGCACAGTAGCTACCACTGCGCCGTCGAAGCAGTCAAAAATAAAGTTTAATGTTGCCAGTTTTTAACTATAACGCTAAAAACTGTATTCATTGTAAGAACAAAAGTCGTTACAAATACGATAACATTTTTCACAAGCAACTGCACTTCGACAACGTATTTTATATTTTTCTAAACTAGCTGCCAAGCTTTCTCTGCAAAACAAAACGTTTCCATGAACCGATATGAAACTGCTGATATGTGACGTCTCATCATTAACGTTAAAAGCATTAGTCATTATGAAGATAGGTTTGTTGTAGTAATTTCTTGATACATTAATTGTTTGTCTTATGGATCGTTAGCTCTCAAGCTAAGTATTAGTAAAGTCATGGATAGATGGACAATTTGTATGACTTCGAAGACTCTCCTATTTTACTTGTCTTCTACTAATGAAGTTAAATTTAATGTCTGGTAACATTTAATAATAACATAATATAAGTTGTGCACTTGTATATGAATAGTCATGTTATTTTAATAGATATAATATTATGTATCTTTTTTGACCTGACGAGATTACATTAGCTATGGTTACTGTCAACGGGTCAGAATCAGCTTGTTAACTTTTATTATCTACATTATAATATGCCTTTTCTTATTTAATAAAAAAAGATTGTATTATCATACTTTTAAATTTTATAAAAGTTAGACAATCTAACACACAATCAATAAGTTTTCCAAATAGTTATTTTTCACGTATTTTATTGATATCTGACACCAGTGTGTTTCGAATTTATCCAAATTACTTCAACTGTTCCATAATTATGGGCAAATATCGTTGAATCTGTAAGGATTCTTGTACATTTAAAGAGTCAAATCTTATTCGAAGTTGGTGTTGATGAATATACCATATAAACATGATTAGCGGCAACCAAGGCTCAATGGCGGTATCAATACCGCCGTTGATTTTTTGCTGGAATAGCACTGATTGTGGTCTCTCAGTTAAGTCAGATAGCAACTTTAGAATATCATTAATACAAATTTTATTTATTTATTCGGACCACGATTTTCGTTTTTTCTAACCAAGTTTCTGTTTTACAAAATTTATAAACGCAAGGTTATCGCTTACACTAAATATATAACAAGGGAATATTCTAACCAAATTCACAGGGGCCTTCTTTTTCGTACGTGAAACACAAAAACAATATAACCAATAATAATATTCATACATTCACGAAAGGATTTCCCAAATACATTCACAGTTCGTTTGGCCAACTATTTTCGATTCCTGCCTTTTGGCCAAATGGACCCACGGGGCAAATATGTTCCGTATCGTGTTATTGGCCGGGCATTGTGCTAACGTGCCTTGAACATAATATGCTACATACATGTGGAACCCTCTGGGAAAACTTGAGGCTCTTATAATAAAAATTTGAAGCCCTTAGATACTTACAAGTTTTGTACTGAAATGCTCACTGAGAATATTCTTAGAAAATATATTCGAATATTTTAATGAAACGAAAGTGATTTTAAGCGAGGTTGTAAAACTTTAAGATCTAAATTGCTTATCTATGAATTTAATACATGTTTATTTTTCAAACATAGTCAACTATATGTATTTTTTAAATCGGAAACCAGAAAGAAAGAAAACAAGGAAAAATAATCCAGGGTTGCAATAAATAGAATTTGATACTAATTAAGGGCAGACAGAAAACTCATGATATCAATAAGCAATAAATTGTTAATCAGAGGTATTAAAACTAAATCTAGTGTTATAAATATTACCATTAGAGCTTATGATAATCAAAAATATTTTAAAAAGAAAAGTAACAAGTAAAATTTTAACAAAAAGACTTCAAGATTAGACTCGTTTTCACTTGGATGCCATCATCAGATCTTAGTGTCCTTATCTTGGTAGAATCGGGATTTCTATTTTCCACTAAAAAAAGAATCATCAAAATCGGTTCATAAATGACGAAGTTATCCGCAAACACACGTGAAAAAATATCTATATACATAGGCGATTTGAGAACCTCCTTCGTTTTTTGAAGTCGGTTAATAAACTGAAACTAAAATTTTATTTTATTTTATTTGCCTTTAGTTATTTCGACATCAGGTACATTTTTTTCAATTTTTGTGGTAGGAGTATATTATAGTTTTAAGTCTACAACTAAGTCATTAAAATTACAATATTTGAATAACGTCCGTGTCGGACTGTGTCTAATTTTAATCAATTCGTATCACTGATTAATAAAAACTTCTGTTTTCTTTTTAAGTTATGACAGCGCTCGCTAAACCTAAACTTTGCATTGGATACACTAATGCATTTATTGTAAGAGCACACTAATTGTTTCTAATTTGTAAAATAATTAAACCCACACGTAAAATTAACTTTATCGAAATTGGTGGAGCACATAAAAGTCTACTAAAATGCGATGGGAATAAAAGAACTTTTACCGAAAAATGCCTGATCCCGACATTCATTATAAAACTCATTTGGGGCTTAAAGTTCCGTAATTAACCAATTTAAAGTATCTGCAAAGTCATCTCACTAATCCGGACTTTGCAAAGTTCAAGTTAATCGTACGTGGCTTTGAAGATAGGGCTTTAAGTCGAGATGAACTGACCCAATTCACGCTTACCTCATTTGTCACTTGTAGAATTTGGGGATTCGTTTTTCAGTTTATGGACCCTCCTTATAGGAATCTTCCTCATTGCTTTTATAACTTTTATAGATTTAACTTTAGTTATAGTTATAGGTATAGGTATAATTTTATACTCAAAGAGTAAACAAAAGCTGTTAAACTATTTATTTAAAATGGCAAACGAAAGGAATTTAAGTAGAAATGTTACTCTCATTCCTCTTACTTCTTAGGAGAAAAAGTCCCTGAAAACTCAGGCCCTGATCGTTTTTGGCAGTCATACCATTAATATGCAGAGAGATAGCGGATTCAATTTTAGCTGGTAAGAGTTCGGCAGACCTTCTCCTAACCCTTCCCCCCTGCTAAGGAGTGGAGAATAGACGCTATGATCTTCATCTAACTTTAAAATAAGTCTGTCTAAAACCTGACTGAAATAGTTTACTACATCTAATAATTTACACAAAAAAGTTGCATACAAATTACATTGCAGTACACTCATCACGAGAACTATTTTCAATTTCATGTTGTCACGAATGTTTCAGAACAACATTATGACACCCAGTGACTTTATTAAATAGAACACTCGGTATTGTCGTACTGACGTATGCAGTGAAATTTCGTGTGTAATTTATACAAACTGAAATTTTGCGGGACAACGTACTTACTAGCAACGAAAATATAACATAAATGTACCGTGACGTGTTCTCAGGTAAATTAGTTTCGCTTACAGTTTAGTAAAATGTTAAAATGTTTCGATTAAAGTACCGTTATGGTTTTACGCAGTCGTGCAAGTTAAATAATGATTATCTTTGTAAATATTACCTGTTCGTATGATTCTCAAGTGTTTTTAATAATAATAATATTTATTTAATCAAGCAACATGACTCATTTTGTTAGTCACAATTATTTTAACACTATGTTAGTTTACCTACTCTAGTTTTACATACAAAACTAAAATTAAACAAAACAAGAATGACTTGACCCATGCACAAGAGTCACCGCTACAAATCCACCAGCGAAGTGGAAAGCCACGCACACGCAGTCTAGTCTAAATGTTGTTGGGGCTGGACCGTACACGGCGCAGTAATTTATTTTCCAAAAATTGTTTAAACAACTAGCTAACCAACTGAACGACGTTTTTCGTGACTTCAGAAGACCGGATTTCTTCTAGCGCAGACAATTAGCATTGCCATTTAATGTGTTGATACTGTCAGTCTTTTAGAAATGCTACCAGTAAGCGAAGTGTTTGACGCTTGTATTCAAATTTTCCTTGTTTTTTGTTATAAAATCTAGTCTTTCTGTTTAATCACGTTTATTAGTTACCCTTAGAAATCCCCTTAGGAGGTATAAATGTTAATCACTGAGGACGTAGTTTATTATATAAATATAATAATAGTTAAATAAATCATAGAATGAAAATTATACACTATAATACAAAGTAAAGTAAAAGCCCGTGAAGCATTACCTAATACAAAGAATAATTAATTAAGAAATAAAACCTATTTTAAATTCATATTTTGTAATTAATTTTTCTTAGAAAATACGATTCGAAATATTTCTTCTATGTATAATTACATTTTTATGTAATTATATTATGTATATTTACAATTTACAATAAAATAAGTATATACGTATTCATATCAGTTGTCTAGTACCCATAATATAAGCTCTGCTTAGTTTGGGACTAGATGGCGTTGTGTGTTAGATGTCCGGAATATTTATTTTATTTATTTATGTTAAAAAATTTAATGTTCAAGACTATAGTAGAAATAAATGTAGAATATAAGATACTACAGATCCATTACAAAACTTTTAAAATATATTAAACATATGAATTAGAACGTAAAGTAGTAGCATTAAAATCATTATCCTATAAACATTTAAACAATAACACTACCCGAGTGTGAGTCCCAAAATTACGGAAAGTTGGAGCCAGCCACTCAAATTAACCCAATTTTAAGGCTTACCCATTCCCAAGTCGGATCCCATCTTCGTTCGCGAACACGCACGGTTGCTAATTCAGCATTATCACGCATGTGCACTAAACACGAACATTAGCGCTAATACGACGTCGTTTAAAACAATCCTCTACTGTCGTTGACAATTTGTATCGTACGTAGTTATTGCGTTGTAAGTGTTTGTTTGTATTTACTTCTCATTTGTGATGTATTTAATATATTATGTAATATCCTCACGTCTTTATTCTTGAGGGAGTCGACAGAGGCAATACGGACAGTATCAAACTCAAACATCTTTACAACCATAATATTAGTCTCATTTATTTACGTTCTTAATCTCTATGAGCCCATATGCCTCCTATTCTATATGAAAATGAACAAGATAAAATTTTATGCTAAATATTCTAGATGAAAAATTTCTTAAACAATTATTTACACAATTCAAACTGTTCTTCTGGAGCTAAACCAAAACGAATATTGTTTAGATCAAAACGTTTCCCATATAATGTCGATTAAATTTCAAAAATGTGTAAATAAATAAAATATAAAATGTTTACTGTTTTAACAGTCATGAACAAAACTGTTACAATACTATTTTAGTACATCAAATGTTTAACAAAAATAGTGTCAATCATCAGTCATTAATTCGTAATAACAAATACAGCTGAAACCGAATATAAGAACATCGTTTGTGTATAAATAAGTTTATGTGTGTGTATGTCTTAGTACCGCTTTGTATATATTAACTACTACTTGAACAAATAACTTATAAGAATAGCTTACGAAACAGTGAGACAAAACTCGTTGTACTAAAATATTTTCTTTCCAGTCTGTTGATAATAAACAACGCCAGTTACCAGCACTAGACTGGCATAATTACACCGTTTTAGTATCCAGTACAACAGTTTCTGGCAATTATGTCCATTTTGAACGCGATGCAACAATTTAGAGTGGTATTTACGGCATTTAAACGATCTCGGGCTTAACAGGGATTCATTTTAGGCGTAATTTCTTCTCTATGATAACTCTAGTCTAGATTGTTTATTATTTTTAACTAAGTTAAAAGAAAATTAATTTAATTTTAAAAAATTAACTTATCACACTAAAAAATTTCAATCAAAACGTTATTCTAATGAAAAACTTATCTTTTGGTCCCATTTACTTTTAAGAATTGATACCAGTCTTTAGGGTTAAAATTGAAGAATAGTTTTAAAAATTATTTATTATTCATGCACTAAGGCAAGCAGTATATTCTCATATTAGTTATTATAAACATGAATTTTGATCAGACGTTAATATCTGCCTGAAAAAAAGAAACCAAGTAATAAACTATAAGAGGTTGGAAGTGATTAGATGAAGACGTGTATCAATTTAAATATCATGTCATACACACACTAAAATATACAGTTAATAAATATATTTTAAGCAGTATAATGTACGATATTGAATAGAATTACAATTTCACAACGAAGTTCAAAAAACCTGAGCATTTCACTTGAACATTCTAAATGCCAAAATTATCACTCCCTTAGTTCCCACTTAACTAACTTAATTTATTGTTCAGAGCAGGAAGTCATCAATGTCATAATTTAAATTAATACTAGCTGTCCCGGCAAACGTCGTTTTGCCATAACTACTAATAAATTAAAAATTAATTAAAAAAACATTGTCCAGCGGACAAAATTGTTAATCTAAACCATTCCCAGATCCCCTTGAACACACACAAAAAAATTCATCAATATCGGTCCAGTCGTTTGAGAGTAGTTCAGTGACATACACACTCACAGAAGAATTATATATATAAAGATAATAAAGGTATTCCTTTTGAATGAGATTATATTTAAAACCACTTTTCAGTTTGATGATTTGAAAGTGGTTTTGATAGTGAAGATTCATTTTACCTTGGAAGAGACACGCTTCGGCATGAATGCGCTTTGTCTCACCGAGTGAGTGAGGATACCGGAGGCCCATACCCCAACTCCTACCCCCATCGCCATGCCTTTCCCCATCCCTCAAAGGCTGGCAACGCACTTGTGACGCCTCTGGTGTTGCGGGCGTCCATGGGCGGCGGTAATCGCTTACCAGTAGGTGATACGTCTGCTCATTTGACCCCTATTTCATAAAAAAGATACAAAAAGGTATTCTCATTTATGCCATTTCTGTTGGTTCCAAGACAGTTAATTTTCTTCCTGGGACTTCCCGAGTGTCATAACTCGGTGTGTTCGTGGGTCACTGCTGTTGATCCTGGTGTACAGGAGTTACAGTGGTGGGATTAGTCCCATTATGCCATTTCTGTGTGTGGGACCATCGTGACTTAAATTTAATCGTGTATTACAGCAATTATAAATTTTGCAGTTAAGTTATAAAAGCATAGTGTTCTATCATATTCATTCAGAGTCCTATCAAAATGTTATCATGCAAAGTTCTGTTTATTTAGCGAAATGATAATGTTAAGAAATTTTATTACTGATACTTGCATGCACTTCGTTTTTTTCTGGGCAATTTTTTTTTTATGTTTTGCCTGTCAAAATGACTCTACTCTGCCTGATGGAAAGCATAAGCAGAATCCAAGAGTGGTGGTCACCAAACTCATTGCGGATGCAGACAATGCAACAATGCAGTATGGTGACCCACACTATCTCCGGTCTCGCACTCACCAACGAAACAAACAAACAGTTTCTCATAAACTTACACAGACTTGCAAATCTAACTCATAAATATGATGTCACGAGAACTAATCTAAAAAATGTGATTGTAGTAATTTATGTAATACTCTAAATTACATCAACTTATTACGAGGTATTGTATTAATTCTAATATAACCAATTTTCTAAATGCACAATACAATAAATCAGTTAATTACTTAAATGGCACAAACTGTTGTAATCTGTTCAATGCTGTGACTAATCCATTTCCATTTAAGAGCTAATTTTTAAACCAGATTAAACAAACAAAACAATACACAATTAATATTGTCTATCTAATTAGGTATTCGCATAGCCCACGTCACGTTGTTCCTATCAGCGTGGCGCACGCTCTCGCCAACTCGTCCCAATACCCGGGTTATCCGGTTTATCTCCACCTTCTCGCCCCATCTCGGACCACTCGCTCTGATTACCCCGAAATAATCGCATTTAACGCATTTTAATTTAATGTTAATGTTGTTTACGCTTGCTCCTAACCGTTCCATGGTTGCTAACTGGGTAATATCGAAACAATGGCACCAATTACTGCACAACTTTTATTAGAAAATAATCTTGGTCTCAATTATTTGTCCCCATAATAGTTTTGGTTGGCCATTTTAGGTAAAGTGAAGCTTTTGCGTGAATTGAATCTGAATATAGTAAAGCAAATTTAAGTGTTATTCTAATAAGAATTTATTAAAGGGTTCAAGTAATTTATTAGGCCTCTGAACGCTTTAAATTCTCAAGGGCAAATTACCTGCGTCTGAAAATGGTGTCGTGACAGTGTGTAAATATTTAAATACCCTAATCAATTGTGACGTCTATACTCTGAGGAAAATTAACTAGATAACAATATTTAGGTTTGTCATAAATTTGGTATAATATACTTGAAATTACCTGAATTGAAAAGGTATTTTATTCTTATTCATGTTAAACCTTTATTTTCTTTAATTGAGTTCTACTAGGCGGGTGTAAGATAGGGAAAACTATTTTTTTTATTTAATAGCCTGCCAAAGTGACTCTGCTCAACCTGATAGAAAGCCCAAGCAGAATCTAGCAGTGGGCCACCATACTCATTGCGAAAGTAGACAATGCAGAATGAATTTCCACACTATGGCGCCTTTTTGTTGTATTTTTGAATTGACAAATTGATTTAAACCAAAGATTTTTGGCGCTTCCATTTCCGTTTAGTAATTCTGTGTTTATATCTACTGCTATATCCATGTCAATTCTTTTTTTGTAAAACATGAATTCGAATGATATGTATTCGTTTATTTTTCGTACTCGTAGTACCGAGCGACCATTTACAAGCACCTTTATTTCCCGAAATCTGAATATTTTCTGAGCCTGAAAATTCAATTATCAAAGGTTAAACAGGTCATGCGAGTGAATATTCTAAAGTAGGTACTTGTGTTACAAGGTACAGTAAAATAAACGAACAAGATATTAACGCTCAATAAGATGTCTTTTGAAACTCCAATTTGATAAACCTGAAATCCTAGAAACCGATATTCTTATTTCCTTCGATTTTCTAGATTTTGTTTATTTTTCTATTTTGGGACTAGATGGCGTTGTATTGAATGTCCGAAAATATTTACTTATTTTATTTTTAACCGATTCGACCGATAATCTGGGATATCACTCTGTAGGATATCGGAGAACGGGTTACATACCCATAGATAGTCACTTTCCGGTATTTGCTTGTTTTCAATTAGCACACACTTAGATGGACATTTTAGTGGCAAGCACGAACTTTAACAGAATACTTTAAAATATAAACGAGCCCTACGTTTTAGCTTCTAATTAAATTAAAACGGTTGAACGAAGATGAAAGTAATTTGTAGTTTATTCTACTTGTATAATTGAATCTGGTACAATATTTGCTACATCTATACTAATATATAAAGCTGAAGAGTTTGTTTGTTTGAACGAGCTAATCTCAGGAACTGCTGCTCCAATTTGAATAATTATTTCAGTGTTAGATAGGACCATTTATTGAGGAAGGCTATATATCATCACGCTAAGAACTACAGGAGCGGAGCACCAACGACGAATGTTACAAAAACGGGGGAAAATTATCACGCTACGGGCAATAGGAGACACAAACCAGGTTGCGTAATATATACATAGTAAAAAACACGAAATAAGAATAAATTTTATTATGAAAGCGATGCCGTCAGAATTATGATTGGCAAATACTGATCCTCACATGTAAGCAATGTTTATAAATAAGTTACTATTTCCCGAAGCTCCGTCCGCGTGTATGTGGCAGTCAAGGTAAAGAGTAGCCTTATACACCTTTAAGAATCAAAGTATTAACATGTCGAATTTTATTGAAATCAGTGTAACGATCTAGCTGTGATAGCGTAACAGATAGACAGAGTTACCTTTGAATGTATAATATTAAGTATGAATGTTCAAGGTCCATACAATTAAATGAAATAAATATAAAAGTCTTATTAAGAAACAACAAATAATTAATTTCTCTCGAACGTTGAAGGCGTTATTAAAATTCTAACAATCACCTTTAAATTTCCGCGTTCCTCAGCCTCTGATACTCAGGAAGGGCCTCAAAGTGCTACCAAAACACGATACAAAATTAATATCCTTTCTTGTTTATTTAAGCAAATTGGTAAAACAAAAATTCATTATCACGGTCTCTTAATTGAGAACGTCCTCGTGTATTTAATGGTTAATTTAATTCATTTGTCTGTCCATGCAACAACATCACAGAAGACAAATTATATCAGCTAACCTTTTCCTTCTAAAGAAACGGACGGCAACTGTTTTGGTAGCATTTTTTTTTCTTAATAAAGGATTTATCTAAACGGTTATAGTTATTTACGTGGGTGTCTCCTCAGAAAGGAGATTTTGGCAAACTAGCAAAGTGGCCATGTCATGCATTAAGAATCCACTATTTCTAGTACCATAAAACTTGATAATAGTTTTGTAATGTATTTAATTGATTTTTCGTATTACCTTTAAAATACGCCTGCCACACACAGTGTTGCAACACCCAAAGGTTTGACTGGAAGAAAATGCCTGTGGCATTAAGTCCGCCTTGTGCAGTATGTTTGCAGGAAGTTTGAATAAATAAAATAAATAAATAATACTAATCAATCAAACTTGATATCAAGCAGTTAGGTTCGAACATCCCACGGCGCCAGTGTGCACTCTTTTTTATGGAATAGGTGGTAAACAAGCAGATATATCGCCTGATGGACACCCGCAACATCAGAGGAGTCACAAGTGTGTTGCCGGCCTTTGAGAGATGTGGATGGGGGGACGGGTTGATGTGCGGGCCTCCGGTATTCTTACTCACTTGGTGAAACACAGCGCAAGCGCTATTTCACACTGGATTTCTGTGAGGCCGTGGTATCACTCCAGTCGAGCCCGCTTATTCATGCCGAAGTCTAGCTCTCTCACGGACAAAAAAGGGTGACTACTAGAGGAACTAAGTGGAAGCAGCAGAAAGTTACTGTTTTAAGATGAGAACTAGGAACTATTATTATCTGTCCTTACAACAAATATACCCTTAGTATATATTATCATGTGTATTTAGGTACGTATGTATGTTTATTGTAATTTTGAGAAATTGTATGTATACTGTATAAATTACTGTATAAATTAATGTTCATATTTTTATTAAATAAATTTCTTTATCGATTCTAAAGTGATCTTGAGTATACCCTGATGTATATCCACTATCATCTTTTTACTTTGGGTTTTCTGAAAAATAACTCAGTTTTCGATTAAGATTACCATTTACATAATATTTGTTTGTGCAATTAAGAACAAATACAAAACAAAAATAAACCAACCCAGTAAGAAATAAAACCGTACAGTTACTGCGGTCCGACTTTACACAAATATCTTAAAGGAGTTTACGAAAAGTGTATGTTATTATTTGAAATTTCTCACACTTTTTAATATTAAATAAAGTTTTTTATAGGTGACATTTAAATCGAACCGTAAAAGAAGCATTCATAATACTTTAATATTTATTTCTAACTTACCACTACTCATAACATTAGTGGCTCACAACAAAGAATATAATTAAGAACGATCAAATCGATCGATCTCACTTGGATGCCATCGTCAGATGTTATCACGGTACCACGGTTAGGATATCTATTTTCCATTTAAAACAGAATAATTAAAATTCGTTCATAAACGACGAAGTTATGCGCGAACACAAATAAAAAATATAAAGTCGAATTGAGAGAACCTCCTCTTTTTTTTAAGTCGGTTAATAAATATTCAAGAGTCGGACATACAAACATCTAACATGAAATCTAAAGCTCCATTTACAATAAACGAAGCCACATAAGCAGCTATATAAAATAAATAAAAGAAATAGCTACAAAGGTATTATATCAAACGTGGCAGTCCCTTTATAAGGTTTATCATGCCCAACGGTCGACCTCCGTCACAGTCTAGATCAAACGACTTAACATATTTACCAAAAATCTTTGTTTTATAATATCCAAACCTTGACAAATTGCGGCAATCTCAACCTTATTACATCAGCATAAAGGTCAGATGATTGTAAAGTTTGTTATATAAATGGATTTCGGAATGAAAAAGTATTTCTCTCGTATTCAATAAGTTATTTTTGTTCGAGCGATCACAAGAGATGTTGGAAATTCGGATGTGCGTTGTGATTCAAAAGGCAATTGTTAAAAGGCAAAATTCATCAAATCAGTCTAATGGAAGTATTACAAAATAGCTTTTAATTTATTGTAATCAATAGTCAAAGGACATTGTTTCGGAGCTCTGTTGTTTATTTAGAATATTAGGAGTACCTACTCCTACGTTTCCAGTATAATACTTCGAGTAGCTACTCAAAGCATTATACTCGGAACATTACAAACTTACAAATCCCATTCCGTGATAAATATATAAATTGCGTACGTAATATAGATAATTACCGCGATGAAGTAATTAGTTTGAAGTATCTTTAATTTTTCTTTCTAGTATGTTTGGTTAGTATTCGGGATCATGTAAATGATTCTAAGGTGCATTTCAGTGGCTAGCTGCTATCGGCTGTGACGTATGAAAATAAACCTATAAAATACAATTAAAGTAATATTTACGAATTAATACATTTAGCCTCAATGATATGCAGAAGCATGTCAATAGGCTGAAATAGCTATCAACAGAGTATAGTCACTAACTTGCCTAAGTAGGCAAGTTAGTCGGGTTCAGTTTCTAGCCAGGAACAGTAAACCTAGTCGAAACGTGACGCATATTTTTTATCTTATCCCATATATAAGATAAAAAATATGCGTCACGTTTCGACCAGGTTTACTGTCCCTGGCTAGAAACTGAACCCGACAAACTAGCCGGGTTCAGCGAATCCAATTAAGTTCCTTCAAGGTGCTTTAGACTTGAAACTAATTTGACTTCACCGACATTTAAATAAAACCGATACATACGATAGTTTTATTTACGGTAAGTATAATCCTATATGAATAATTTACCTCTTTTATTTAAGTACTTTTTAATATTATACTACAATGTTTATAAAGTAGGTACAGTTTCGTTATGTATCTAATCCATTCCATCCGACAAGATATTCTTGTCGCGTCTCAGTCACGCACGCCCGCTGAAAGGGCCCAATGTATCGTGTCGCAATCAGCGTGCCGTGATAACCGAGTGCGTGTCGATGGGGGGTTATTTGCTTTACATATTAAAGATTTTACTTGTAAAGGACGTTTAAGAAAATTGTTCTTTTAAAATATGAGGTATTAGGACGGTAGGTACGAAAAAGTATTCAAGGTCTCTTAGGGTAAATTAAGGTGGTATATGGGGGAGTTTCCGCACATATATAAAAAAGAGTAAATTAAGGTTTTTAAGTAATGGAAAAACTATTGTGAAAGCATGTTCTCATTACGAAGCATGATTTCAATGGGAAGGTAAAGTGAAAAGATCTTTGTACTGAATGTGTGTTTACAAAGGAATATCCAACTGTTGTTGCTACGGATTTTAATTCAATCATGTCGTCCAGGATTTCATCGTATGGCTAAAATACCATAAAGTCCTATTAAGTTGCTTAAAGACTTAGATTTGATAATACCTGTTGTATTTTTTTTAGACATATTTAAATGATAAATATTTCTGACATCTAACAAACAACGATATCTAGTCCCAAGCTAATTAGAGCTTGTGTTATGGGTACTGGACAACTGTTAAAAAAAATGTTACATACTTTTGGAGTTTACTCCTTAAGAATCGATTTTCATATATAAGGCGCCCGGTATGAGAAAAATATGAGAGGTAAAATCTACTGATGAATGACCTCGTTACTTTTTTGGTGCGCACGTACCAAGAGCACTAGCTCTTGGTACGTGCGCACCAAAAAAGTGCACCCAATCATGTATGCACATTTTTGTCACGTAGTGGTTGTAGGAGCCATGAGGTGATGGTGGTTACTTCATAGTAGCTAACTATAGCTACTATGAAGTAACAACAAGACATAATATGCACACACTCAAACACGCAGGGAGATCCATTTACAGTTACTGTACATTAAGCAGAGAATGTGTGACAGAAAAAAAATCATATCACAAACTACATTACTAAAATACTCCATTAATTAATTTTCACTTAGCGGTCATTGGGAAGATTTTTATATATGACAGGTCGTGTTCTTTAGTCACTTTGAAGTAATTTCAACATGTTTAACATGTCACGTATTAAAGATGTGAAACTAATTTAGTTCGTGAACAAAAGAAGTATTCCAAATGTATCCCTAAAACTGAATATATATTCTTGTAGAAGGTATTTTTTTTTTTTGGAGTTTACTCCTTAAGAATCGATTTTCATATATAAGGCGCCCGGTATGAGAAAAATATGAGAGGTAAAATCTACTGATGAATGACCTCGTTACTTTTTTGGTGCGCACGTACCAAGAGCACTAGCTCTTGGTACGTGCGCACCAAAAAAGTGCACCCAATCATGTATGCACATTTTTGTCACGTAGTGGTTGTAGGAGCCATGAGGTGATGGTGGTTACTTCATAGTAGCTAACTATAGCTACTATGAAGTAACAACAAGACATAATATGCACACACTCAAACACGCAGGGAGACCCATTTACAGTTACTGTACATTAAGCAGAGAATGTGTGACAGAAAAAAAATCATATCACAAACTACATTACTAAAATACTCCATTAATTAATTTTCACTTAGCGGTCATTGGGAAGATTTTTATATATGACAGGTCGTGTTCTTTAGTCACTTTGAAGTAATTTCAACATGTTTAACATGTCACGTATTAAAGATGTGAAACTAATTTAGTTCGTGAACAAAAGAAGTATTCCAAATGTATCCCTAAAACTGAATATATATTCTTGTAGAAGGTATTTTTTTTTTTTTTTTTTTGGAGTTTACTCCTTAAGAATCGATTTTCATATATAAGGCGCCCGGTATGAGAAAAATATGAGAGGTAAAATCTACTGATGAATGACCTCGTTACTTTTTTGGTGCGCACGTACCAAGAGCACTAGCTCTTGGTACGTGCGCACCAAAAAAGTGCACCCAATCATGTATGCACATTTTTGTCACGTAGTGGTTGTAGGAGCCATGAGGTGATGGTGGTTTTATTTTTATTTTTGGAGTTTACTCCTTAAGAATCGATTTTCATATATAAGGCGCCCGGTATGAGAAAAATATGAGAGGTAAAATCTACTGATGAATGACCTCGTTACTTTTTTGGTGCGCACGTACCAAGAGCACTAGCTCTTGGTACGTGCGCACCAAAAAAGTGCACCCAATCATGTATGCACATTTTTGTCACGTAGTGGTTGTAGGAGCCATGAGGTGATGGTGGTTTTATTTTAATTTTTTTATTTCTTACAAGTAGCTTACAAGTATAAAACAATTAACACAGTAAGAAACTCAAACATTTTAACCGTACCGAAATACATATAAACGTATAGCAATTTGCAAATATAATTTCTTAAATTTACATTAAGTTATACACACATGAAAGGTTAAACTAAAAACCCAACAATTAGTGATTGAAATTAACTTGAGCAGTTCTATCGCCACCACCCACAGGTTCGTGGTATTAACATTAATTATAATATATTAATTATGTAGCATTAAAAGCTAAATAAATGTTTCTCAAACAAATATTTCGGAAATACTACTAGAATACTAAAGTATAAGTTTTTAGGTAAAAACTATGATGTGAGGATACATGGAAATACGGAACTAACCAATAGCCTGACATATAATCGAAACATATCTGTGAGCTATAACGACAAAACCACTAACATTACTATTTACAATTTTACAACTAAATGAGCTACAGTTAGAATTCAAAACGAATATAAATTGTTAAAAAAGAACGTCCAAGTGTCAATTGACGGTATACAAAGAAAAAAGTTTCTTTACCTTCCGTGCTAGTCGAGACTGTGTTACGGCAAGGTAAGATTCTCGTTTCACAAATAACAGCTGTATGTATTAGCTTAAAGACACATTTTTTAGTGACAAAGTTTATGAAATGGAACATTGTATTGAACAAAAGATTCCTATAACAAGTTATAGTTTAACGTAAACATGTAGTATAGGCAAGAAAAATAGACAAGCAATGGGATACATTTTAGAGTAAGATACATAATGCTTTTATTTAGCATTTGATAACAGATCACTTCATTTCCATTACTAGGTAATATATGTGTATACAATCTATGACATATTATGTATCTATTCATTTTTGATAGATATCATATTAACGTAATTACATAATTAAACCACATATAACAAAATAAACAAATAATTATAATCTATAATAAAATTACTATATACTACATAACGATTATATAAATAAATTACATACATTATTTTTGAATTTGTATAAAATGTTCAGTTCGTTCATAATCCAAACTACTCAGAAACTCATCCAGTGCTCCCTTACAGCCAAATTTTGACATATCTTTTAGACACTTTATTTTGCTAATTCGATTATACAATAGTGGACCTAAGAAATGAAAAAAATTCTGAGCAAAACTAGTATTACATGCAGGTACGTCAAATATAACATAATTTGCCCTTCTATTAGATACATTAGTACGTTTTTTTCGGGTATGTTGTCTCAAAACAATATTTTTGATATAAAGTTGGCGAGCATTTAGAACTTTAAACAAAAGTTACTTCATAGTAGCTAACTATAGCTACTATGAAGTAACAACAAGACATAATATGCACACACTCAAACACGCAGGGAGATCCATTTACAGTTACTGTACATTAAGCAGAGAATGTGTGACAGAAAAAAAATCATATCACAAACTACATTACTAAAATACTCCATTAATTAATTTTCACTTAGCGGTCATTGGGAAGATTTTTATATATGACAGGTCGTGTTCTTTAGTCACTTTGAAGTAATTTCAACGTGTTTTACATGTCACGTATTAAAGATGTGAAACTAATTTAGTTCGTGAACAAAAGAAGTATTCCAAATGTATCCCTAAAACTGAATATATATTCTTGTAGAAGGTATAAGGGAAGGGTTTGTTAAAAAGGATACACGGCCAGGAGCAGCCGGCGCCGAGAACGAGTTCAGTTCGTGTACAAAAGAAGTATTCCAAATGTATCCCTAAAACTGAATATATATTCTTGTAGAAGGTATAAGGGAAGGGTTTGTTAAAAAGGACACACGGCCAGGAGCAGCCGGCGCCGAGAACGAGGCCCCTGTGAGTTGGCGAGTGCGCGGCGGCAGAGCGACGCGACGGGGCCCAACACGCACTCGGCCAGCTCCGCGGTGTACTAGAGCACCCGTAATCGGCGAGCGCGGGTCAAAGGTTAAACGGTGATGTGTTCTCTCTGCCTACCCAAGACAGGAAGGTACATCTGTATGTCTTACAGTTTTGTAGTTCACAAAGCCACCTCTAAGTTAATTTTGAAGAGTAATTACTTCCACTGTACTACTCACTCGTTGTCGCTCTCCTATAATAGTACCTAATATCAAATATATGTATTTTTATTGGAGTTTACTCCTTAAGAATCGATTGTCATATATAAGGCGCCCAGTATGAGAAAAATATGAGAGGTAAAATCTACTGATGAATGACCTCGTATAAGAAACAAAGATGAGGTCGTGGTTGGAGAATGCCGGTGCTTCCGGCGGAATGTTGGGGCCGATGTTAAAATCAGATCCAACCAAGTGTCCAGCCCAAGGCTATTATGATGAGTTGGCTGTAGTGGTAAGATCTTCATGTCGGCAGACTCCACAATCTGAAGGAGTTTACAGGAACGTGAGGTACGGCGGGTTAGGTCTGTTTTAAAATCTCCCATAATGACGTGATGAGCGTATGCAGACCCTAAAGATTCCAGTACTGCTTCCAGACTGGAGAAGTAATCAATCGAAGGAGGACAATAAACAGCCCCCAGAACCATTTTGGTTCCCCTCACAGAGACCTCAAGAAATAGAAATTCAGCGGTGGTGGAGCCGGCAGGGGAAGAAGCTAGAATTTTAAAGGGAAGGGAACAGTGTATATATATTGCAACTCCGCCACCCCTCCTACCGACACGATCATTTCGTACAAGAATGTAGTCTGTGAGGGGGTAGTAGGTAGAAAGAAGATTTGGCTTGAGCCAACTCTCTGATATCAGGATGGCATGTACGTTGGTGTCGTTGAAAGCCTCCGCCAAGTCGCCAAAGTGACTGGGCAGGCTCTGTGCATTAAGGTGACATACATTAAGCAGATGCTTCGATTGGTTGCTGAATTTACACCGTAGGCGTTCACCCAATGTCTCAGTTAAGGAATCAAAACTGTCTTCGTCAGAAGATATAGCAGACTCATAAGCAGAATTATCAGAGTGATAATTAGGGGTAATCATCTTACTAGCGGTGAATGTAAAATATATACAATGGTATATGTAAAAAATATAAATATATAAACTAAATTAAAATTATGTTAGTGATATTTTGAATTATAAAAAAATTACTATAATGGCATGCTTCTCTGCACCACCCACCAGCCAACACTACACGTAATCAATACAAACTAGAACATTAAAAACTGAGAAAAAACATTAAAACAAAAACATTGGTTGTGTGAACATAAACATAGCACAAATGTTGTATGTTTCTGAACGCAACTCGCCGCATCAAATGTCACTTTGCATTTAGAAACGTCAAATTTTGAAAAGCGATTGAGTGATTGTAAACAAAGTGTTTAATCTATTGTGTTGTGGGTAATTTATTTGCATATCAATTCATATGGTATTAATCTTATTTTCAGTTGGATAAACTCTTTTTGCGTATGTTTAGACAATCGTAATTAAAGAGTAAACTCCAGTCGTGCGTCGGAGCTGACACACACAATTTTTTTTTTTTGTATATTTAATACATATTCTCCCAAACTCCGAAAAAAATGTTTGCAGATCATTCAAACATTTGGTCCGACCCGGGAATCGAATTCGAGACCTCAAGCACAGCAATCGCATAAGCTGCCACAACGCCACCGAGGCAGTTATTTTGTGGCGGCATGGTCATGTCCTTCCATGAGGATCCTCAGACCAGGCGAGGTGATCATGCCTGGCAGACCACGGCTCAACAGTTGATTTTGGGAAGTTGTAAATGTATATATCCTAATCAGGGCGAGAATTTCTACATCACGATGCAAGATTAGTAGTTACTCCGTAGTTTAGCGTGTCTTTGATAGATGGCGCTGTAGCATATTTTTATGACGCTGCCTTTATAAGTCGTCACAATGGTCATAACTTAAAGAAATCAATTCGCATTGCAGGACTATTACCCTAGTCTATAAAAAGCATACCTACTGTTGAATTAGTATATTTTTTAATTTCTTCAACTGAAATAGATGCAACTGTTAGGATTAAGTTTAAGACATTACTTTTTTCACGCGCCATTGTTGGTATGGTAAAATATTACTTTTAAAAGTCACCTGTAATGTTAGTATATTCATACAGTAAGATCGATAGACATGATACTTTAAGTTTTACTATTTAATAAAAAGAAAGAAAAAAACATAGAAATCATAGTAATTGATGGAACAATGTATGTATCTTTCAAGGTAGTAGAGCCACACTGATTTTAGCACGAACGAGCCGGCTCAACCGGGACATACTATCCTCGCACAGAAGCTTAACGTAAAATTTCAGCGTTCGTGCTTTCGTATTTCGTAGGCGAGCGCGAGACCGGAGGTCCAAAGATGCAGAAGCATCACTAGGCCGCCATTGTGTGGGTCACCATGCTGCATTGTTGCAATGTTTGCATTCGCAATGAGTATGGTGACCACCGCTCTTGGATTATGCTTATGCTTTCCATCATGCAGAGTAGACATTTTAGCAGGGCCATACACAAAAAAATAGTTTTGTCAATGTAAATGTGTGTGTGTCATTATTATGAACTTCCCATAATTTATGTGATTTTTACACGTAACGCACTCTTCATTTTGTATAAAGGGATTTTCATAAAAGTGCTCCCGGATTTATTATGCTCTTACGTATGGTTAAGTAACGGATAAAAGGAACCCTTCACATAATATTACCTGTATCCCGGTCTAATGTAAGGATAAAACCTAAAAAGGGAACAAAATATTTATAAAATACTTTTGGCTCGTGTTCACAAATTGTTGTGTTGTCGATTTTGGGACCCAGTTTATGCATCTTCATGTTCGCCTTTTGTGACAACCTTTTAGATAGTTTGTATATTAGAAGGGTATGAGTATCGTACGAAAGCTTCTTATAGTTCGCTAGTTTTTGTTCGCAGTTTACTCAGATGAATGTCGATTATATTATGCGCATAACTGTTTTAATGCAAGTGGTTGACTATTTGCATGGGGTATAAAATATATAGTATCAGGGCTTTACAGTAAGAAAGAAAGAGATGAATAAATAATTTCAAAGTTAAAAAACAAAGTTATTTTTCAAGTATATGTATTACTCATGTATTCAATTTCCTGTCAATTTTAATTCTTAGTTAAAGAACTTACCAATGTTTGTAAATTTTTATTCTCATAATTAATATTTTTATGGTTTCTCCACTTACTCCTGTTTTACTCATTGAACCACTTTCTTAGAAAGGAGATTTTTAATTTACAGTTACTTTAACGTTTTCTTCTCTAATAACTTAAACATTTTCTTTTATACAAATTCTAATAACAAACAACAACATTACAAATAAAGCCAAGTAATGGATTTTTTTTTTACTATTTTGAAAAAAAAAAAACATTTACACATATTAAGGCCTTTACTTTACTACTACTACTACTTACTTTATTTTACATGTACTTGTTAACGCGTGTTAAGCGCTTGTCATCTGAACATGGGCTTAGGCTACTGATTTTTTAAATAGAATTTAAAATTTGTTACAAAATTATTGGAGAAACAATGTAGAGTGTTTCAAATCAAAGGCACCAATAAAAAGGTTTTGTATCCAAATCCGAGTAAATCCACTGAAATTGCTTTGTAAACGTTGTATTGGCAAAAAGCCGCTGTCTAGATACAAATCGACGTGTTTGATGCCTTTGTACAAGGATTGAGGTTAGATAATAGAAAATTTTCGTGATTTTTTGTTGTATATTTTATTAACCAGTCTTAGTTGCTTTTCCTATTATAGTAAAATCTAAAGTTATACCACTCAAATTCCAGCACCGATTCCGCATTTGTAACTTGACATTTATATTTTTGCACTTTAGTGAAGTAAATGATGGTAAGTGGTTACCGCTGTCTATTGACTTGCAACTTATGAGTCACCCCTGAGTTGTCGTGTTTTCAGCCTCCCAATCATCACTTCGGTCCTTGCTCATATTTTGTAATGCAGTTAGTATGTATAATAAATAATAGATATTATATTGACATTTTTTCTTCTTCTTTTTTGATATGATATAACATTTATTATACATTCATATTAATATTTCAACAATTATTACTGTACTATTCTCAATTTCAAAGTATGTTTTCATTACTTGTTCTTTTAATTCTTTTTTTTATTATTACTTATTGTATTCCATCTTCGAGCTGATGAATTGCCAATGTTATGTACGCCATTATTGTCACATGCATAAGGCCATGAACTAAATAGTTTAAGTAATTTTCAATGTTGAATGTTTGTGATGTGGCTGTACTTATTTTAAATAAATTTAAAAAAAAAGTATGTCTTTCCACATCGAAGAATATTTTCATTGAGTAGCAACCATACTATAAAATACAATTTTTAAAACTTAGCTCTCTGTCGATGTACATGTAAATATCTGGGTATATAAGATATATATATATAAGACTCCATTTTATTTCTTCATCGTAATTTAACGCCAAAATGACCTGTAGGCGAGCAATTAACACCCAAATGACAGAAAATTATAGGAAATTAATACAAGTTATTTAGAAATTTATTGTCATTTGGCTAGGCTCGTTTGTCGTGTAATGCGTACCGTTATCGGTCGTTAGTGGGCCGCCATTGTCTCGTGGACTTCATTAATGTACTGCCATTATACTTTGAAATTGTAGGCGTATTTCATGGATCTGTGGAATTGTTACTTTTTGTCAAAACATCTGGGCTGTGTGCCAGTTTGTTGTTTTGTTTTCAGAGCCTTTAGTACCATGTATTTGCTACCAAATTAATATGATTCCCCTGTTTGTGGTTACAATAGTAAATTTTATTTTAGTATACGTTTATAGTATCTATACTAATATTATAAAGGTGAAAGTTTGTAAGTATGGATCGATGAATATTTGTAACTTTTTCACGCAAAAACTACTGAACGGATTTGGATGAAACATAACATATACACCAGAATAGCACATGGGCTACTATTTGTCGCAGTAACGGATATATACGCAGACAGAGCCGCGGGCAACTACTAGTGTACTACCTGTGTGTATCCGACTTTTTCTTTTACTGTTAAAATAATGAGTTGCTAAGAAACCCTATGATATTGAAGAAAATCGACTCTGGTTCTATTTTATATTTTTAACAAGCTTTTTATTAGCTTCACCTGTATGTTTGTATGTATGTTTGATTGTAACTGACTCCTTTGGACTTAATTTTGACCCACTTCTAACGCTCAGATTTTATTTATTCTTACTAAACTTATCGAGGACCGATGACAATACAATAATTGAATGATTTTTTATTTTTTTAAACTATTATTAATTTTTTTTAGATACAAAAAATCACCTCTAAAAGGTGAGCAGGAACTATCAGTTGGGGTCTAGTTATATATAAAAATAATGAAACATATACGCACGCATGCGCAAAAGTAGGCCTGCATGAACGGACTTGCTAAACTTCAAAAACAGGAACCTTGTTTATTAGGAGGCGAAAATCTTTAGTATATTTTGTACCAAGTTCAGTTCGTTATGTGAATAATAATAATTTTTGGGTACATTTACTTATTACTAGTAATCGCTCAGTGGTCGATATTAGACCTTAATATTTTTTTTTTTACCTTACTGCACTCCTCCTCCATATAAAATTTATTTGTGCCATTTTTTTATGTATGGCCTGCCAAAATTACTCTACTCTGCCTGATAGAAAACATGAGCAGAATCCAAGAGTATATTCACCATACTCATTGCGAATGCAGACAATGCAACAATGCAGCATGGCGACCCACACCACGGCGGCCTAGTGATGCTTCTGCGTCTTTGGGCCTTCGGTATCGCACTTACCAACGAAATACGACAGCACGAACGCTGTCATTCTATGTTAATTTTCTGTGCCTTTTATGCCGACGGAGGAGTATGAAGTTATACTCCTCCGTCCGTTCGTCCTCCAAAGGTAGTACAGCCATGCTAATTTCAGCACGAAAGGGCCGGCTCGAATGGGGCGGTAATACCCTCGCACAGAAAATCAACCTTAAATGGCAGCATTTGTGCTGTTTCGTTGGTGAGTACCAAACCGATAGTTCGAGTTCTAGACCGGTATTCACAAATACTAGGTATTCATTAATCACTGGCCCGGATAGCATATCGGCAAATGCAACTACCGCAGGCTATAGTATTTGATTCTGTAGTATAGATTTCCTATGATAAAAGAACATTAATCCATCTGAGTCTTGAGTCCACACTGAAAGAGAGTAAGTGATCAGCACGAATCAATTGTAATGGCAAATCTCAATGTCTAATTGTCCGTAATCCTTCTCTTTGATCCGCGTGAGGCCTTTAAATCTGGTGGAGTAATCTCGAGTCTGGAGCCACATGCACGGTGGAAGGGTGCGGCTCCATCCCCTCGTGGGGTAGCTGGAGGCTTCAATCACAGAAGTTCAATCAAATATTCATGTCACTTGTCACATATATACCATACACACACTCTGAATAAAAAATACAAAAATGTTCTCTGTCATTAATATTCTACCAGAGAACATTTGTCAGAAGAGAATACATATTTCTTAACTATTAACAGTTCTCAAAGGACAAAACCATTCGTAACTAAAAATTCGCAAACAAACACGCATTAATAAAACTCCTTTGTTTTCCTCTTTGCAACTTCTGGCTATCGTTTTCCTTATCGCTTTGAAAACTCTCTAGGGAATAAAATATTAACTGGATAGCAATACTATAATATATACTTCTTTGTATTTACGTCTAAAGAAAAGAGTTATTTCAAAAAACCTATGCCCCAAGACAATTTACAATCAATTTCAAGTGGCCTTGCACTATTAAAATAAAAAAAAACAAAGTAATCACGTAATATGATACTCAGAAATCCTTAAACGTTGTTAAATTTTTATTTCGTTGTTTATTTAATTTTATTTTATAAAATAAACATATAAAGTAATGATAGGGTAATAAAAAAAATATGATGTCATGACTGAGTTTGCTGATTTGACAACTGATTAGAATTAGCATTTTATAAACTGTTTCAAAAAAGAACCGAATTTTAAAATTGTACAGTTTGATATTCGTTGATAGCCGATTTTGAATGGTATAAAAACCTAAAAGAGGTGCTCAAAAGCAAATAAAGCTAGCAACTATTGTCGAAAAAATAAAAACTTGCGAGAAGAGGGTCACCATGACAATAGCAGTAGTCCATTCGTTTAAATTGTTTCGGGTCACCCGCAATTGTGGTTGTTATTGTGAAATACGAATATATTAATTCATACAACGGTGTAAACTGACAAATCATACTTGCGAAGGCGACCGTTCAACGTGACCGTATCTAAGCGAATGGACTGTACTTAGGTGATATCAATTTTCAAGATTTTAGCCTAACTGAATCATCAACATCTAAACCGGTCCCTTAGGAATAAAGTTTCTTAATACGTTTATTTCATTTACTTTTATTAATATTTATTTTTTAAACAAAACATGAAATTTTAAAACAATTAATGAAAATAGAAATTATCGTTCATGAATGTATATTATATGTGTATAGTATAGTATTCATAAATATTATTTGAAACATATTTGTTTTCCACAGAAAACCCAGATTCATGTTTATATGTGCAAAACAACTAATCCAATTAAGTGAAACAGATATATCGTAACCTCTATTCTGGTATTTCGAATATCATATACTCTGACAAGTAGATCGATTGAGATTTGTTTTTACTTTTAGTATAAGAAGCAAACGAGTAGATGGGTTGCTTGATGTCATAATCACCATCTTCATCATCAACAACCCACAATGTCCCACTGCTGGGCTCGGATCTCCTCTTAAGAGAGGGTAAAGGTCATAAGAGACTCGATGTAACTAGATGTGACTCTCAGTAATCATAAATGCCTTAAAAATCATAACTGTCTCGTTGGTCTAGCGGTTGGCGTGTGCGACTGCTGATCATGAGGTCTCGGGTTCGATTCCCGGGTCGGACCAAATGTTTGTATGATCTACAAATATTTGTTTCGGAGTTTGGGTGTTTTCTATGTATAATATGTATGTATTTACAAAAAAAAAGGTATATATGTATTTATATCAGTTGTCTAGTACCCATAACACAAGCTCTGCTTAGCTTGGGACTAGATGGCATTGTGTGTTAGATGTCCGAAATATTTATTATTTATTATTATTATTAAAAGTAGAACACAAGTGCGTTCTGTCTTTTAAGTATTTTAAGTGTCCTTCATTTTGGAGAATGAAGGACTATGCTACTTAGATTCACTCGCATAAGAAGTTCACAACACTGGTTTATGTGAGGCTAAAAATATAAAGCAGAATTACAAGAAAACCAAAATACATAAAGGTAAAAACGGTTCCTAGTATTTCTATGTATGCCTGTTCTTTCTCGTTCAAAACTTTGTTTCGCTAAAGGTTTAAGAACAAGATTAAACTACATTGTCTGTTTGGACTTCATTAAGAAACATTTCATCCTAGATAAAATTGCTTATTATTGTTTGTTTCAGACTGTATTTCAGGATTGAAAGTTGGAGGTTCTTGATAACTGTATTGTGTTTAAGCAAACCCCGATCTTCGAATTACGTAGTCTTTGAAAGCACAAAACGTAAAAATTGAAACATGGGTAAATAAACAAGTTTAACAACTACAAAAAAACTTATTTTTTAAGGGAACAGAATAAAAAAAGCAATTTGAACTTCAGAAAATACGATTTTGGGTGTTCAATTTGTTTTACTGAAATGTAAAATTGTGATAGATCCTCAAATATAAAGCTCTCTTAATAATATTCATGATTATCACAAATAGTCTTTAAAAGTCCACTGTTAGATATAGAACTCTCCTCAGAAAAGAGGTTTTTCCAGTTTTATTTTATGCTCGAAAAAGCATCTCGCCTCGTTGGTCTAGTGGTTAGCGTAAGCGACTGCTGATCAAGAGGTCTCGGGTTTGATTAACAGGTCGGACTGCTGTTGGGTTTTTCTGACAATGACAATCATTGTTGGGAAGTCAGTGCCCTCAAATGTACTAACAACTAGTTCAACCTTCGAATTCAGTTCATCCTCAGTTGAACTAGTAGCCGACCCCAAATTTTGGGAATGATAAAGGCGGCAAAGATGATGTTGAATATTTGAGATTTTCTTCATCCATACTGATTTTGCTTTATATTTTATGGTAACAATTTACCTGCAAGGTAGTGTAGTCAGCATAGTCGCATATTTGAGAAACTTTACGATGCTTCTTTGTGATTTTAGAAGCTGAAGCAGAGTCGTAATCTACGCACCCAAGAAACATCTAACATTAAACCTGTGGGCCTAAACTGAGTTACGGCCAGGTCACGCCGCTCCAGCCTATAAATTTAGTCCGTTGTACTTAAGTCCATATTGTTTATATAGTATGCTTTGAGGACGAAAACAGCAATATGTTTTGATACAACTTCCACGGCCGCGTGTGCTTAAGCTCAGTTTCGCAAAGTTGTTGTGATGAACGCTCCAAAAGTCACGTAATTAATATTTTGTTTGTGTTGAAGATGCAATTTAAATGTACTTTCGAATGTGAAATATTTGGTATAATTAATTTCAAAGTTCATTTGTGTAATTTTGTTCTTTGTACAACTTGTTCTGTATGACGTTCTATGAAATGGATTGAAACATCATCTAAATAATAAATTAGTGTTACTAATGCGAGCTTCTAGATTATACCTAGTGTTTTAAGAAAAAGAAAGCACAAAGAATATAGAAGACTTAAAAACTATACAAATTTAATTTTTATGTGATAAGTTATTGGTCCATTTAAGTTATGCAGAAAACACATGTTTTTTTATTGTTAAAAAACAACTCTCGCATTAGGCATATACATCATGTGTTTTTTGGGGTTCCGTAGTCAAATGGCAAAATACGGAACCCTTATGGATTCGTTATGTCTGTCTGTCTGTCGGTCCGTCCGTATGTCACAGCCACTTTTTTCCGAAACTATAAGAATTACAATGTTGAAACTTGGTAAGATGTATTCTGAGAGCCGCATTAAAATTTTCACAAAAAAATAAAAAAATCGAGTCCGACTCGCACTTGGCCGCTTTTTTTATATAAAATAGGGAGAGGCGTCACAAGTGCGTTCCCGGCCATTGGGGGTGAACAGGGGGATGGCTATGGGGTAAGGGAAGAGGTATGGGCCTCCAGTATCGTCAATCACTAGGTGAAACACGGTGTATCACTCCGGTCGAGCCACGACACAGTCATGCCGAAACGTGGCTGTGTAGCGGAGGACCTCTTTTACCTAGACTCAGAACATCAATTCGTGGATTACAGAAGTGTTGTTACGTGTGAGATTTGAACCAATGTGAAAAGAAAGCAGCGTGGCGACCGCTTAAACTAATCAGACAATCATACAGTCAAAGATGTTTGTAGAAAAGAATAATTTTGTGTTTGAGTTTGATGTCTTCGAAAATGTTTAGTCTTTTTCAATTCTAGTATATGTACCACATACTACAAAAGATGGTAAAACAAAAAAAAATTTCACCTATGGATTCATTGCATTGAAAATAGGGATATTGTGAAGAAAAAAACAACTTAACTCATCAAAAAAATCTCATGAGTTTTGTGAGAATAGAAGCAAAAATCTATGAAAAGGACCTAAATTAAAATGTGTATAGAGCTTGAGTGCAGTTCTTGACAGTTTACCATATATTGTTCATTATAATTTACCGAAATATAACAGATAATACGAAATTATACTAAATGTGAATATCAGATCAAATTACCCACACTAAGACTGAATAAATTATTCAAGAAGTTGCGTGTTAAAAAATGAATTTCCTTTAAAAAAACTTGTGTAGTCTTATCGAGCGGACATCATAATAACTCACCGTTCAAAACAGAATTCTGCCTTTTCATGCCGACCATTTATCACTCTTGTGAGAAGGAAAAAACCCCTGTAGCCTTAAGGGGCCAAGTGAAAATAATGCGAGAAGAGGGCCAAGTTCATTTGATTTATACCGTCCAACAATGTCTTGTTAATTAAGGTTCGATGTCTCAGACCAGTACTAAAGGACAATGAAGCCATTGGAAGAAATTGTTCTTATTCATATTTCTTTCTTCACCGACTGTACTTTAACTATTTTCATAATTATAGCACACATATGGAAAATGCTATAAACATTAGGTTGTTAACTCATTAGTTTTTAGATGTCTTATAAAAGCGTTTGGTGAATTGTGACAGACAGGTCCGAAGTAACAAAAAAACATTTTTTTTAGGGCCACAACTTCTGCCTTTGGAATATAATATATACTGTGTTGAGGCGGACTTTATTAACATACATGAAAGGAACACAAAAAACACTCATTCTCCGAATAAGAACTTGTGGATGACACAGTGTGGTCTCATTGGCGCAGTATATTGTGGTGGGTAAACGCTCAAATAATTAGGCCAACCGTGCAGTCGATTTTGTGCGATTTTGTGATTTCGTGACTGCTAAGCTACTTATTTGGGGGCTGTTTGCTATGGTGCTCCCGTATGGGCCGATAGAGCGACTGTAGGTGCTGTCCGTCGCAAACTGCTACAAGGCCAACGACTTGCATTAATCTTCTTATGCAAAGCATATAGGACGCTTAGTACTGAGGCTTTACCGGTGTTGGCGGGTATTCTTCCGGTCGATCTCGAGGTGCAAAGACGTGCAGCCATGTACTATTCTACAAACCAAAACATGGAATGCGATTTTTGGGGCGTACGAGACCGCGATAAAATCATGAGATTGTTTCAACAGCAATCAAATGTCTATGACGACCTAATGGATGAATGGCAACAACGATGGGAAGAATCATCTAAGGGGCGCCACCTCTACCAGTTCTTTCCGTCTGTTCGCGAACGGATGTCGAGGACATGGCTCGAGGTAGATCACTGTGTCGCTCAATTTCTTACGGGCCACGGTAACTTTAAGAGCAAACTACACTCATTTAAATTAGTCGATTCACCATTGTGTCAATGCTCAACACCCGATACTAGCTGTGAACAGTCGGCTCAGCATGTTCTCTGGGAGTGTAGTCTTTGGTACAATGAACGTAACACAATGCTAAATAGCTTACAAATGACATCTGGGGCGGTATACTATGGGGATCTTGTGTCAACTGCGGTGAATTTCAGTGCGTTTAGGCGATTCTGCCATACATACTATAGTAATCAAATATAGCTCACTTAGGACCTCTAATACTTTATCCGTGGTGCTACCCGGTTTAAAAAAAGGTGTCTGCCTATTTTGACTTCATTTTGTCTCCCGCTTTGCTAAGGAGGGAAGTGGACTTATCATATTTCCAACTCCTCCTGTTTTTCTTCTGATTAATTTCGTTGCGGGTTCCAAGACAGTTAATGTTTTTTCCTGGGATTTCCCGAGTGTCATAACTCGGTGTGTTCGTGGGTCACTGCTGTTGATCCTGGTGTACAGGAGTTACAGCGGTGGGCGTGTGGGTGGGATTAGTCCCATGCTAAGCCAAAATTGCGGCATTTGTCCTGGACAACCTGTCCAACCAGGACTCATGTTTTTTTGATGAGAACGATGTATTTTTCTGTGTCTTGATGTAATTTATAATATTTAATAATAATATTTCAGACATCTAACACACAACGCGATCTAGTCCCAAGCTAAGCAGAGCTTGTGTTATGGGTACTAGAGACAACTGATATGAATACATATTTACTTTTTTTTTTGTAAATACATACATATTATACATAGAAAACACCCAAACTCCGAAACAAATATTTGTAGATCGTACAAACATTTGGTTCGACCCGGGAATCGAACCCGAGACCTCATGATCAGCAGTCGCACACGCCAACCGCTAGACCATCGAGGCAGTCAGCAATTTATCTATAATACGTATGCATTTAGATATGTTTATCAGCGTTTTGGTGATTATAATATAGGCTCTAACTAGTTTGGGACAGAGAGCAGTGTTATCTCACGTGGGATTATTATTTTCAATGACATTAAAATACAGCATGACATTTTTGGTAATAGATGATACTACAGCAGGGCAGTACCTGACAGGGAAACTTTCATCGAAGACAACGTAGTTTAAAAAGGCAGAATTAATATCTTTTTTATGCGAGTGACTTGACAAAATAAAACAATACCTATAGTTTGTATTAACATTTATTATAAAGTAAAGAATCTGTAACTGTCCATCCGTCTAATCACACCAGTGTAGTGTCAATAGGCGAATGTAATCGTTGGCTGTTATTTGTCACAGTATGTGCATGGAAAGTGTATCAGTCAACCACACAGCATTCAGTTAAAACTCATAGACTTAGATCTTATATATTTTTCTTTGTACTATAAATTAAAAGCCACTCATGTGAAAGTCTGCGCAGTCATGAAAACAACTCTCGACCTTTAACGTTCTTGACGGACAGTGGAACTCTTATTATACATAATTGCTTTAATTGGACTCTCTACCCTTCCAAGAGATTCATTATGAGTTGAAGAAAATGCTAAAGAACCTTTGAAATAAATCTTTTTTATTTGATTCCAATTTTATTATAGGAAGCTGACTTTAAATATACGATCTCATTAAACGAAGAAAGGAATTCTTGTACTGGTAAATTGAATTTTATTTCACTTGGCTTTTACCAATTCTTTTAAGGATGAGGCCAGTCTATTTTTATGTTTAAAAAACAATATAAAATCAAATATTTGAGAATGGGAAATAATTCAAAATAATGTGTAAAAATAAATGCTAAAAGTGAAAGAATCAATATTTATTTGACAGATTTTTCAGACAGGTTACAGGTAACATTTTCTACGTTAATAACTACTTTTTAATAACGTGTTAATAACTATACAGAAGTAATTTCACAAACTATGAAAAATTTGAAATTCAATATTATAGAGAAAGTATTAACTTTTCTGCTTCTAATCAAAAGCTTGATTCAGAATGCCACGACCTCAGAAAGTTTTGATAAAGAAGTGGGGATTAACAAACATAAAACATAGTCTTTACTTTTATTTATTTATAACAAAATTATATTATTAAGTTAAAGAAGAGCAACCAGACGCAAATAAAAAAAAAGTGCGCGTCGGATTCACGCACGAAGGGTTCCGTAACGTTATCTCTACATCATTAAATGTTATATAACCTAAGAAACGTCAAAAAAACACAATTGTAGTATGGAAACCCCTCTTAAATATTTGTTTTATTGCACTTTGATTATTAAATTCTAAAGTGTTTATATCACGTTTGTTGTTTGGAAGGCCCCCTTAAATATTAATTTATTTCTGTTTATAGTATTTGTTGTTATAGTTGCAACAGAAATACATCATCTGCTATGATTTCAACTGTCTAGCTGTCACGGTTCATTAGATACTGCCTGGTGACAGACAGACGAATGGACGGAAGTACAGACAGACGGACAGCGGAGTCTTAGTAATAGGGTTCCGTTTGTACCCTTTGAGTATGGAACCCTAAAAACTGATCTCTTTTAAGGACTAAATTTTATTTGAAAATAAAAGCTACGCAAGATCGAAATATGTAAATTACAAATATAATGTGCTTATCTTATAATAGCGGGAGAGCCTTTAATAGATCAGACACGACTTTAGTTTGACCGGCCGACCTTACTTACTCCAAGTACAACACAATATTTGTGTGAGGGTGAGTGTGATGGGGGTTAAATAAATCTGATTTGATGCATTTTAATATTCGACTAAATAATCTAATATATAAAATTCTCGTGTCACAGTTTTCGTTGCCATACTCCTCCGAAACGGCTTGACCGATTCTCATGAAACTTTGTGAGCATATTGAGTAGGTCTGAGAATCGGCCAACATCTATTTTTCATCCCCCTAAATGGTAAGGGACACCCATCCTTAAAAAAAATTTATTACAAAACGACGTTTGCCGGGGCAGCTAGTATAATATATAATTATGAAACTGAAGATTTTTTCCCGGTTTTGCAACAATTTTCATTTCATATATGATGTTTTGTAGTCGAAATCCTATTCGATAAATGAACTATTTATCACAACAATTGAGAAACTATACTAGTTATAACTATACTAGTTATCATTAGACCATCAAAGTCCACTGCTGGACATAGGCCTCTCCAATTTAAAGGATCAAACCAAGTGGCGTGCAAACACCATAAATTAATGTCCAATCATCTATAAAATAACTACAGATTTCGGTTTCACAAATCTTGGAAAGCGACATAATATATATCTATAGTAATGTATAAAGCTGAAGAGTTTTGTTTGTTTCTCGCTAATCTCAGAAACCGGTAGTCCGATTTGAAAAATTCAGTGTTATATTGTCTATTTATCGAAAAAGGCTATAGGCTATATATCATCACGCTAAGACCTACAGGAGCGGAGCACCAATGAAGAATTTTACAAAAACGGGGAAAAATTATTAGGCTATGGACAGTAGGATACGCAAACGAGGTTGCATGGGTTGGCTAGTATCAGATAAACATAGTAGTCAGATGCACGTATAAATCATCAAAGTTAATTATGTTTATCACCAATTTTTATTTGTTAAATAGTGTTACATAGGAGTATACTATCTTTATCGGGAACTTAGTTAAACTAGCCCTTAATATCCTATCAAAATAGAAAAAAAATGCTTCACATAACATTTCAATTCAATTGAAACCTTATTCAAACATATACGAATACATACATTTGCGTCATTACATTTACGTTTTCTTATTTGTAGTTCGGTACCTACAAAGTAACATCATATAAAGGTAATTGTCAAAGGATGTATATCGGTTTGAGACTCAATTTATTTTGGATAAGAATGGTCCCAAACATAACAATACAAAGTTTTATTTTTTGATAAGTCGGTTCTTTGTGAAACATGAAACTTTTTACTTCCTGTTTTGTTTTTAAACATTAATTATTGTTATTTTTATTTGTATTTTACACTGTGAATACACTGTGAATATAGCTGTATATCTAATTGCTATTATAAATGTTAAACTTTCGACGGGTATTCTTAAATGAATCGCGACAAAACTTACTTTTCGATAAAAATTGTAAGATTGGAATAATAAACTTTTAATAACCATACAGAAACTAAAAAAAATAAGAAAGTGAACAAATGCGCGAATGAAACCTAATTTATCTTTTATATAAAAATCAATTGCTGTTTGTTTGTCGAGAACGGCTGGGCCGGTTTCGCTGATTTTCATTTTGAAATATTTGTCGTAGTTCAGGGAAGATTTAAACGCTGATAAAGTAAAAACTTGAAACTCGGAATCTCACGTGTACGAAGTAGCAGCACAGCTAATCTTCAATAAAATCAGATAAATTTAAAATGTCTCATCAAATTTTCACAGTAAAGACATTTTCTGGTCTTAATATCAGAACTTTTTCTTTATCTTTGAAGTATCTAATCTTAAGATATTAGATATTAAGGCAATGTACTATCTTTCTTTGAGCTAAAGTAAAATGAAGTTTAACTTGAAGGGACCAACGACAAGGTCAATATAGGAGTTATGGACGTGCCGCGAAAAAATTGGTTTGTTTTACAAAATCTAGTGATATTTTAAAAATGAAAATTCATTCTTCTTCTTCTTTGATGAAATGGCAACCAGCCGGATCTCTCGGATCAGCTATTTCTGCCAATATCAAGTGTTTATAGTCATCAAATCATAAGTCTTCAAGTCTTTAAGTCTTCGTCGTGATGAAATTAATGTTAAAAATTATATAAAATATGGATGAGATGAAATGGGGACCGTCTTTCGAAAAAACAAAAAACGATCTCCTAAAAATACATTATTCCTTATTGGCAAAAAACATTTGAGTGTCATCCTGTCAAATGACGTTCCAAATGTCAAAGATTGACTAAAGTGAGATTTGTCGTACAAAAATAGATATTTATGTATGATACAAAAGTATTTTTCTTTTAGTTTAGTGACGCAACAACAAAATTAGCTAATTTATATATACATAAATATTAGAGGGTACTTAACGCGTGTATAACTATGCAGTTGTGCACGTGTTTTATCTTTTCAGAAAGCATCAATTAATCCCGTAAGCGGTTTCAGAAAGTCTCCGATTTACAAAGACGAACATGATAAAAATTTATAGGCATTTACATTTTTCCAGAAAAAATACGAAATGTTTTCTTCTCTCTCTAAATATAATTATTTCCACGTAGAGTAACAGTACACTTCTAGATTAAGCTGTTTTAAATACAACTTTGAGGTACGAAATTACATTTAAAGGTGTTTGTAATTATTAATGCGAAAGTCTTGACGGCTTGAAAATATATATATCCATCTGAAAATTTACAGTCGGACGGTTATAATTTTCATATTTTTATTTATAGTGTCACTTTTAAAGACTAATCTTATATATATATATATATATAACTAATATATATTTATATGGGTGCCCGCTCAAAACTGCGAATTTGCAACGCATCGTAATATCATCAGAATTTGCAGGATTTGAGATGTTATTTTATTTTGGTTCAAATACTGAAGAATATAAACAAAATATTTGGTATACATTTTTGTTTGTTTTAAAACATTTACAAAACTATATTCTTATTTATTTGCGTCCATAAATCATATATATTACTTTTATACTATTTGTCATTATACACTTCATACAAAAATCTCATTAGGATATCTCTTTATGGCCGAAAGTATGGTCACATGAACCAACGCTTTGCCGCACGAATTCGTGTCATAGCAATTCGCATCGCAAGTTTCTACGATGCGGCGTCGCATCGCATCGTAGTTATGTGTGGGAGCCCTAAACCTCAAAATCCATCAAGATTTTTACGCTATAAAGCATGCCAAAGAAAAATACACATCTACACTCGAATAAAAGAAAAAACGTAAACCTTTTATAAAAAATTGTTACGTTGTACCATTCACAAAAAAGGCACAGCTGAGGGCGGACTCGAACGCGTCGAAAAGCCTGCTGCATAATGCATAGTGACTGCACCTGACCTTTTGACTCATAGATTATACGGAGAGTTTACTTCGAAATTCCAACATTCACATTCTGCTTTATACAAACATTTATTCTTTGTTTTTCCAGTTTGACTCTTACTACGCGTGAAATTGGCTCAGGAAATGCTTTATGAGATTTGTGAGAGCATTTTAGAAAACATTTGTTTCCTAATAGATTACACGGTATTGTACGTCTTGGCTTTGTGTGGAAGCTGCGATAGCGCAGAGCACTGGAAAAATAAATGTTTTAGATTAACTTTTGACTTTTCCTCTTTACGTCGAACAATAAGTGAAAGAACTAATCAATAGGAAACTCAGTTGAAAGGTGGAAGCGAAAGATAAATTATTGTGTCATTTGATGCAGTGATGAGTGTCGCTAATTAAAGTAAAATGAAGAATAATATTAATATGCTTTTATTAGCTTGACCTGTATGTATGTATGTAACAAAGCTTTTAACTTCATTTTCAACTACGTCAAAAACAAATAGGTTTTTTCTAAAATAAAAATAGTTTTAAAAACTAAACAAACACGTTTTTGTAAATATACCTGTGCTTGGAGTGCTTTCTGAAAATATTTCAATAATGTCGCCCCACGCTTTTGACATTAAAATTATTTTCTACGTTTTAGTTTAATTGCTATTAAAGCGTGTTTTTTAGTTTTTTAAACAAATTTTTTTTTATAATGAAGAAAGTGATGTACCTACATATACTCATGATACAAGAGTCAGAGCAATTTATAATGCTTGACCTGACCAAGCCTAGACAGCTGGGAATTGAATTTTATTGTTGACATTGTTGCAAATTGAAATTTTAACAACTGATGCTTTTATGACGCAAACAGAAGCTAAGAACATGTTTTTGGAAAATTCGCCCCTAATAATAGAAACTGTTGTATAGAATTTAGATTTTTCATACTTAGTGGGTGTGCGATTCCGTAGGACCAAATAATGAGTGCGGAAATACGGCTTTATACGCAATAGTTAAGATAAACAAAAATGCGATGCGGGGCGGGACTAATATAATAATGCGACTTTAATGGACTGTATCTTTATGCGAGGTTATGAAAATGGCTGACACAGTATCTACTGGTACTGTAATAATAATAATAATAATAATAATAATAATTTATTTATTTGCTGAACAAAGGTGTACAATGGTGTTACATTTTTTATTTAAACATGTCCTCTCTGATCTACCTTAACGGCATGCAAATTTTTTTGAGGAATTACAGTCACTCAATTGGGAATACTTTAAATTATTACATTTACCATTACACGTTTCAGACAAATAAGAATAAATTGTCAATAGAAATTATCAAAGTCTCTAATAATAAATAATAGTAAAATGTCAATAAAATCAAAAATTGAACACTACATATTTCAAACAAAGAAAAATAAAATGTCAGTAGAAATTATCAATGTCACCCTAAGAAAAATAATAAAAAATGTCAAAAATGTCAATCTATAATATGTATGTAATAAGTTACAAACAAATTAATTTAATTAAGAAATTGTATCTAATAATCAGACAGAGTATTCTTATTTTTCCGAGAGAAAATCACTCACTGCATAGTAACATTTTTTTACCAAAAATTCATGTAGGCGCTTCTTAAATAAATTAGTAGTTAATTTTTTAAATTCTTGAGGTATCTTATTATATATGACTGGCGCCATGCAGTAGATACTTTTATGCAATAAAGCTGTATTTGCTTTATGTATGCGAAGTCTATCACGTGTATTAGTCCTTCTATTTCGTGTTACAGTGTCTGAAAGAGTTTCAAACAACTCAGGATTTGATTTTATAAAAGTTGCTATCTCATATATGTATAGAGAGGGCAAAGTCAAGATTTCGTGTCTTACAAAATATGGTTTACAGCTATCTCTACTAATTAAATTGAACATGGCTCGAATGCATCTTTTTTGAGCTTTAAAAACTACACCTGTATCTGTGGAGTTGCCCCAAAATATTATACCATATCTTAGATATGACTCAGCAGTTCCATGATATGCTGTAAGCAGTGCATCAATATTTAATACTGGCGTAAGTCTAAACAAAGCATATGCTGAGCTACTGATTTTATTACATAAAGCTTCTACGTGTGTTTTCCAATTTAATCTATTATCAATAGTCAAGCCTAGAAACTTCGTTGTGGCAACCTCACAAACTTTAACATTTTTGTGGTTTATGTTCAAATTTTGTAACGTGGGTACTCTTTGTGAGAATTGTATTAATTTAGTTTTGGATATATTTATTTTAAGGTTGTTATTGTCAAGCCAATCTATTATAGTCAATAATGCATTATTTATTTTACTTTCATATTGTCCTTCATTTGTACATTCTATAGTAACTGTACTATCATCCGCAAATAGTGTAATTTGATGATCAACTACTTTAGGCAGGTCATTTATATATAATATAAAAAGCAAAGGACCCAGGACAGTACCCTGACCCACGCCATACTTCACTGTTCGCGTATGAGATGTGTATATTTCTTCATATTTGGTTAAGTCATTTACGCGAGTAATTTCTACATATTGCTGGCGGTTAGTCAGATAGGATTTTATAAGATCTAGGACATTTCCTCGTATTCCGTATTGATCAAGCTTTGCGAGTAGAATTTCATGATCGACATAATCAAAAGCCTGAGTCATATCACAGAAAATAGCGCTCACTGGTATCTTACTATCTACTTTGGCCATTATTACATTTAAAAAGTCGTAAATTGCTCTATTAATACTTTTATTCCGTCTAAACCCTTTTTGCTCAGTAGCCAAGATATTATGTTTTTCTAAATAACTATAAATCTGATTAAGTATATATTTTTCAAAGACTTTAGAAAAAACAGGTGTCAGTGTAATGGGTCTATAGCATTCCATGAGTTCTCTGTTTTCCTTTTTGAAAAGCGGTTTTACTATTGATGTTTTTAGTCCCTTCGGGTAAGTGCCTGTTGTAATGCTCAAATTTATTATGTGACATAGATGTTTCGATATGCATTGACTTGCAGATTTGATAACCCTAGTCAAAACACCATCAAATCCCACACTATTGGTGTTTTTTAACGCTGATATTATATTCTCAATATCCGATGGAATACAAGGCGAAATGAACATAGATTTGTTTTGTCTGTCAATGTGTTTTGTTATTTTTGTACCATAGTTACTTATAGGCACAATTTTGTCTACAAAAAAATCACTAAAGGCATTGGCTATCTCCTGTGGACCTGTAACTATGGTGCCATCATTTGTTCTTAATTTAGAAAAAGTATTTAGAGAGGAGTTCTGTTTGGCCTGGTTGATTATCTTCCAAGTGGTTTTCGACACATTTTTTGAGGTTTTGATACTATTTATGTTCTGAGATCGCTGTGTTAATCTAATTATACGCTTATATTTTCGTGCATATTCCTTATACAGAATTTTATTTTGATTATTGGGGTTTAGCCTATAATTCCATAAAAGTTTTCGTTTAGTTTTGCTACACTGCCTTATACCTCTGGATATCCATTTAGCTTTATGTACTGATTTAATTTTTATAGTTTTATATGGGAAACAAAGATTATAAAATAAAATAAATGTATCCATAAACGTGTTATAGGCTACATTTGCGTCATTAGTTAAGTATATGTCTTCAAACGATAGACTACCGAGGCATGACCTAAATTTATTAATATTTTCAAAATTATAGTTTCGTCTTTTCATGCGCCAGCATTTAATTTCACCTTGGATTTTAATAGGGCACTCTATTATTTGTGATGTGTGATCAGATAACGCAAAATCTAAAACTTGTATTTTATATTGCTTTCGAAAATTATGAAGAAAATTATCTAAACAAGTTCCACTTTGAAGCCTAGTGGGTTCTCGCACTGCCAGTTTCAAGCCATATTGCGATAGCAAACATTCAAATTCCCTAGTAGTGCTATTATTGTTCAACACGTTGATGTTGTAATCACCGGCAATAACAACCTTTTTATTACGCTTACCACAAAAAATCTTTAAAAGTAGTAACTGTATCTGCGATGCGTATCTAAACTGACTGATTGACCGCGACACAGGAATGATGAACTGCCCTTAGGAAACAGGAGAATATGGACAGACAGTTCGTTTAATAGGTAAGGGACTAACCTCTCTGTGGTGCCTTCACGCGTTGATGCTGGCGGCCGACGCGAGGGGCTGCTTGACGATTCACCAAGGCCTGTCACTGTTCTTAACTACACTCGTTTGACACAGGAAAAAGTTTAATAGTTCACATGGGAAAATGCGGTTCCTAATCACGTCACATCAGTCTTTTGCGAGCGCGAACTGCCCTCAACGATGGTTGAGGCGAAGACCGAAAACCCTTTGTTAATTATGCGGAATGCGGGTGCGCATCGACTACCCTCAACGACGGTCTGTTTTGAACTGTCACTTGCATTTGACAATTGACGAAACGATGCGGCGCTCTTTCTTGGTAGTTCATTCCATCTTGCTCAAGGTTTGGGGCAACAGGAAATGTGGATAGGACGCGTTCATCAGTCAGTCAGCGCGACAATTAAACAAATATGACGCGTCCACTTAGAAAATTGAAATAAGAAATAATCACTCAAGTGAAGCCAAATTTGCAACAAAAACAGTGTTTTTCTTACCACCAAATTTTATTGCGTTATATAGGATTAGTAATTAAGTATAACATAGTTTTGCTTGCCTTCGCTAGATGGCAGAGAAATATATTTTTCTTGTAAACTAATACTACATAAAGAAAACCTTTTATTTCATTTCGTGGATACATTATAACTCAGGCTTCATATTGAGGCACTGGGATAATCCGTTCACCTGGTTTAGACTCTTTATTGCGGTCAGTAATCCGCGCCCAAAACTTTATGATTAAAACTTGTCCCCGACATGAAATAGAGGCAAAGGGAGATTTCGCGTTTCTATGTTTCAGAAGCCTGAATTTTAATGAGTTGATCTCAAACTCAGAAGGACTTAAATATCTAGTCTATCTATCTTCAATTTTATCTTAAATGGTTAACAATATGAGTATACTATTGTAATTTATAATTCAAATGCTTAATTTTAAATTGAGTATTCCAACAATAAAATAAGTGAGTGGAAGCTCTTTCGTAAGTGTGAGTGATAAGTTATAATAGTAATTATCTGGGTTTGGTCTAAAATGATGGTCGGTGAAATGTGAACTTATAAATACGCATTGCATTTATCCTAACACTTTCAGTATGTACTTTACTTAGCAATACATTTTAATCATCAACAACCCATAACGTCCCACTGTAGGGTCTCCTCTCTGAAGAGGGTTAGGGCCATACGTCATATATTTTTAATATTTTAAAATATTTATTTTTCCAAAAAGCAACAGATTCAGCAAGAAGCAACCTTTTCTTAACATTTGAATTTTTTTTATTACGAAGCAATAGATAGCAGCATATTGCATCTTAATATAAACAAGCTTCAAAAACAAATTTAATAAAATTTTAAACTTTAACTTTGATTACTGTTTGACGTACGTAACGGAAATAAAAAAATACGAATTTCCTTGGATCTCATCTTGCGCCTACGTCAAATCTCTTAGATTATTCTAGTACCATTTACTATCTATGTCTTAGATAATAATGAACACACATACGTCGTTTGCCTTGCCTATATTTTTTTCAAGACACATAAAATTTGAATACCTATTCCATTCTCTTGCTCGAACCTTACGACCAAGTGACACATTTAGCTGTAAGCAGTACAAAAGTCGTGTCGGCACGTATCAACTATAAAGTACAAAAAAATATTTTATTAACTTTCTGCGAAGAAAATGACACAAAGAAGTCGGATAGAGTTTTCTAGTTGTCGTAAAAAAGACAATAAAACATCGACAGGCGTTCACCGGCGTCGTGCGGGCGAAAACTTCTGTGCGGGTAGTTAGCTTGTCTCACAAGTACCATATTTTTTTTAGAAACTAGCTAACAAGTGAGCTGATAGCAAGTAACCACCGCCGCTTATAGCTTTCTGCAGCTCAAGAGAGTTTATATCTGGGTTCTCTCGTAAAAAAGCGAGAAAAAAATTGTTTAACATCGGTTCTCCATAATGCATATTAGAATGTTAAAGTTACATAAACAGATTGAAAGTGAATTTTATAATATCACTAGCTGAACTCCGCGGCGTTACTCGCGGTTACTGTTGTATCTCGGGACACAGCGGGACAAAAGCTAGTCTAAAAAAAGTAGCCTAAGTTACACCTCGGATCATCAGCTGTCTGCTAGTGAAAATCCTATCAAAATCGGTCTAACCGTTCCAGAGATTACCCGGATTAAACAGACAGACAGACAAAAATTAAAATTGATATTTTGGTACATTAATCGTGTATACATACATATACGTTTATTAAAAAGCAGTTGTTTCAATATTACAAATAGACACTCCAATTTTATTTGTTAGTATATAGCACAGAGGAAATATAGTCACGGGTATTCACTCCAATGTATTCAATTCTACTTCCATCCACCCCTATCACTTAACTATTCCTTACTAAACATAGTTAGTAAAATTTATATTGGTTTAAGTAATAGTAATATAGTAAGTATAGTATAGATAAGTCTTTATTTATTTATTATAGATATAGGCCTCTCCTTAGACTACTCCTACTTCTCTGCCTACCATACCACACCTACCAGACGGGTCACGGGTGGTTATGGGGTTCTACTCAAGTTTTTTTTTCTCTTGGCAGTGCTATTTTCTAGCGTAGTTTTGTGCACTTAATCGGTTCTTACGACATTCAAAAATGAATAGGGGAAGGATACGCTGTGTCCTTAATTCGTCACCTCCTTATAATAATTTACTAGCAGACCCACGCAACCTCGTTTGTGTCTCCTATTGCCCTTAGCGTAATAATTTTCCCCCGGTTTTGTAACATTCTTCATTGGTGCTCCACTCGTGTAGGTCTTAGCATAATAATATATAGCCTATAGGCGTTAGCCTTCCTCGATAAATGGGCTATCTAACACTGAAATAATATTTCAAATCGAACCAGTAGTTCCTGAGATTAGCGCGTTCAAACAAACAAACTCTTCAGCTTTATATATTAGTATATAGAAGTACTAGATACTACTTACTTAATTTCTTTTCCGCATTCAGATCCATGTGAGTCCGACCAAAAACTTATTGAACTTAAATAAAAACTGTTAGTCGTAGTGAGTTGTATCGATAGTCTTATGTAACACTGTTCCATTTGTATGTTGTTCTACCCATAAAACTTTTGTACGAAGCATTATTTTCAAATCCGAAAGGGTTTTGATATCGTTTACATGTATCATAAATCACTTTTAGGTAGTTTTCTTTTTATTTATGTATGGTCCTGCCGCATTAGTAGAATCAAAAAGTGGTGGTCACCATACTTATTACGAATGCAGACAATGCAACAATGTAAGGATGGTGACCCACACCATGACAGCCTACTGATGCTTCTGCATCATTGGGTCACAATGAAATACGATAGCACGGACGCTGTCATTTTAGGTTAATCTTTTCCGGTTGAGTTGGCCTTTTACAGCTGAAATCAGCGTGGTTCTAAGTACTACTCTTAAGTCAAAAATAATTTGACTTTTGTTCAGATACTGTGAAGGACTAGATGGTTTTCATCATTGTTCATCATAGTCTGTGCCCTTTGCCAAATGTGGTTAGGATCCAGTCTGCTACCTCTGGAATGACTGCCATCATACGAGCTACTGAGCTCCAACCACTCCTAATGAATGCCCCAGATATTAATTTTTAAACCATGGCCGATGGCTTTAGATGCTTTCTAAGCCAAAAATGTTCACCCTCTCGATTGCTTAACTTTTCAACGTATCCACTTAGCTATGAGCCATTTTCATTCATAAAAATAATACAATGAGATTTTAATTTTACCGTGAACGAATTCGTATGTATAAACATCACAAATGAATTCACTGGTCCGCCCCTCAATTCACAAGGAAAAGGTATTCTTTTAAGCCTATTTTCATCATAAAAATGCGTGTCAAAGTTATCGTACGTTCACAGAATACAAGTCGGGGAAATTTGCGCTTCTTAGAAAAAATACCGAGGGGCTCTTGAACGAGAGCCGATCTTATTACACACCCGCATTGTTTCTACCCGAGGGCTGAATTGAAGGCGATGAAATATCCTATTACGATTTTATTACGACAAATTATAGTCAGTCAAGCATATTGATACGAAAACGTAAAGACTGACGGCGATGACTCAATATTTTATAATGCGATTGGGATTGTATTCGTTTTTACTTGTATGCTCATGTATAATAAAGAATATGAGCATCCTGAATGAAACAAACACAGAAATATATAATGTAGATAGAATACAAACGTATTAGGAAATTACTTATAAAGCCCCCGCTGTTTATAAACTTTTTAATCAGCTGATAGTTTGATCGGGTTATAGTCGACCGATACCGAATTGTTACAGTGTGCGCATCTTCATCTATACAAATAAATAAAATTGGAGTGTCTGTTTGTAATATTAAAATAACTGCTTTTTACTAAATGCAAATGTATGTATACACGCTACATATACCAAAAATGTAGTTAAAATTTTTTTTTGTCTGTCTGTCTGTCTGTCTGTCTGTCTGTCCGTCTGTCTGTCTGTCTGTCTGTTTGTTCCGGGTAATCTCTGAAACGGCTGGACGGATTTTGACGGGACTTTCACTGGCAGGTAGCTGATGATCCAGGGAGTAACTTAGGCTACTTTTTTTAGACTAACTTAGTCCCGCGGCGCTACTCGCGGTACAACAATAACCGCGGGTAACACTGCGGGGTTCAGCTAGTACTGAATAAAACTACCGACCAAACTAGCGGCCGATCGAAACCCTGCAATTTGTGGCTTCTAAGTTAATTAATTTTTGCAATTATTTTTAAGTACAGAATGACGCAACAGGTTCTTAATATTGACTACCAAGCCGAAGGTCGTGGTGTATTATAATTTTGAAGGCTGTTGATGTGTCAGCAATAGGACTTTTTTTTCGTGGTTCCGTACCACAAAAGGAAAAAATGGAACCCTTATGGGGTTGATATCACTTTGTTGTCCATCTGTCAAGACCCTTTTTCCTAGGATCAATTTTTAGAGGTATCAAGCTGAAATTCATTTCAAATATTTAGGTCTACCGCCACTAGGAGCTGTGAAAAATCAAACTACTTAGCCAACGTAATCAAAAGGTACAGCCGTTTATGCTGCAAATTTTCGACACTCGTAAGGGAATCCAAACTCTTAGGGTGAACTCAGAATCTTGAAATTTATTTTAGCTACATCTAATATATACCTGTCTACAGGTTTGGACGGGACCCTCGGTGCGCGAGGGTCCCGTAAAAACCTCGCTATTGCTATTTTTATGTTTTAGCTCCCAAAATGACTCTGTTCCGCCTGATGAAAAGCATGAGCCGAAACGAAGAGAGACTGATATCTATTACGCAAGTAAAAATAAAAGTTTATAATGAACAAACTCTAAATATATATTTAAGATCTGTAGTAAATATTCAAAATGTTTAGTCAATCTTGGTTTTCAATGAAACTCTTAAAAATGAACAAAGGACGGTGTTAATATAAAAATAAAAGCATTTAATGTTTTCGAAACAAAACAATTTATTTACACAAAGTCATGTGTACATACATATTTACAAAAAAAAAAATTAATAAAATATCACACAGAGTACCACAAAGAGATTGCATAAATGTTATAATGCATTAGGTTTACAAAGGATAATTTCCACTGCACAGGCACGTATCAGACTTTAAAATATATTACATTCTATACACAGTAGTCGAAGTCTATATTAACAATTCACGCACACCAACTTGATCGCGCAATCATACCTTAGCTACTGTGCACACTATTCCTACGTCATATATTATTAAATCAATAGAATTTATACACAGATAAGACGACCAGCCAGGTCAGCAGATTTCAGATATCAGTATGTTATCGATCACGTAGACTAAAACATGGTTTATCTCGTCGAGAATAAGACGTGATTAAATGCATTGTAACGAATCATTTAAGTGTATATAATTAGCTGTAATTTGGTATAGAAAACCAGACGCTATCATGTAACAATTAGAGTATTATGGAGCCGTTAAAAGTTATTCATCGCCGTTGATAATCCTACCCATAAGTTCGCTATACACACGATTTAATATTGTTTGAAGGTTGTAATATCCAATACGAGCCATATAGTGGAAACTTACTTTAAAAAATCCTCGGCAGTTTAAAGCACAACACCTGGAACATGCTATGCTGGATTCTTGCTAATAAACATAATTTTGTCACTTCGATATACCAATTTAATGGAAAACACAAACACTCACACACAAACTTTTTAAAAACTTCATCATTATTATAGTTACTTTTATAAATTACTTTCTAGAGATTAGATTTAACCATTTGTTTATTTATCCAGACTTTCTAATAATTCAGGGTTCTGTGCGAGAATGGCTTTTCCTTTATCTGTATTAGCTGATGGCGCTTCTCCGTGGAATGTCTCTTCAGTATAGACAAGGTTCTTTTTTCTCATCGTACCATGCAGCTGAAAGGAAAATATATTGTGTTATATGATTTCGTTTTGGTTTGTGTAATATTGGGAATATAATCACAAATTTCAACAAAAAATAACGACTTCAAGAACTGGAATAAAAGAGGACTACACGGGAACCAGCTTTCAAGTAAAAAAAGAATCATCAAAATGTGTTCATCGAGTCGATAGCTATGAGGTAACAAACATAAAAAAAAACCAATCGAATTGATAACCTGCTCCTTTTTTTAAGTCGGTCAAAAATATGTTTTCATTCAAATTTAATTATAATATATCTCGCAAATAAAGTTTTCAATCCTAAAGAATACAGTCCATACTCTTCTCATTATAATTAATTGAGTTAATCTCAAATGAAATTGAGAAAAACGTAAGAAAAGGATTATAATAATGATGGCTAGAACTAAAACCTAATTAGTATCTAAAACAACTTTGCCACTGGCACGTTTCAGGAGGAACCCATGTTTGAAGAATAATATGCAGAAGGATAAATTTTGACTTACTCTATCCCATAGAGACATGTTGAAACCGAAGTTGCAGTGGAAGAACTCATGATGCTTGTCGTGGAAGTCAGCATCGGGCTGCCACGGCTGCCACCACTGGGCTTTGAAGTTGATGCCTGAGTGGTCAATGATGCCGTGGTAGTAAATGTATATAGCAATGCTGTAGAATGGAACTGAAAACAAAAATTAAGACATTAATCTAAGAGGTTTCATAAATCTAGACAGAACATATAAATAAGACAAATAAGTTTTACAATAGTAAAACCATTTAACGAATGCTTTAAATCTGCCCCGGTGGCACAGTGGTAGCGAATGCGACTGCTATACTTGTGGTCTTGGGTTCGATTCCTGGGTCGGACCAAGTGTTTGTATAATCTGTAACTGCAACTATTTGTTTCGGAGTTTGGGTGTTTTCTATCTACAGTATGTATTTACAAAAAAAAAAAATATGGAATAAAAACACTGACTATTTACATAGACTGATACATATGAAAAGATTCTTCGAAAATACTATTATACATATTTATGATTTAATTTGTTTTCTTTAAAAACAACTTTTATGGTGTAACGTCAAAATGATACGACACAGATTTATTATCAAGAATTACAAATTAATCTAAGTTTCTCCTTTTTGGTGCACATTTACATACGAAAATATTTTTTTTGGCATGAATGGGCCGGCTCGACCGGAGAGATACCCCGGCCTCACAGACAACCGGTGTAAAACAGTGCTTGCGCTATGTTTCACCGAGTAAGTGAGGAGAACCGGAGTTCCATACTCCAACCCCGCCCCCCAACCCTCTCCCCATCCCCAAAGGCCGGCCAAAAACTACAATTGTTATTGGAAAACATTCTGTAAAATCAGTTCTCTCGGTCAAGGAACCTAAGCTAGTATTCTCTCTAGTTCTGATTTACTAACTTTTAAACTTTCGTGTTCCATGATATAATAATAATTATTTGTACGGGAATTAACGCGATCACTTATTTAAAGGTATTACAGGCTGAGTCAGCTTGTGCAACCTGGCCGAAACGTCAAGCAAATCAGAGGTATGTAATACTTTTTTTTTGTATTTTGTCCCTTCCAAAATGACTCTACTCTGCCTGATGGAAAGCATAAACAGAATCCAAAAGTGGTGGTCACCATACTGCGTATATAGACAATACAATAAAGCAGTAGACCCACACCATGGCAGACTAGTGATGCTTCTGCATCATTGGGCCTCCGGTCTCGCACTCACCAACGAAACACGACCGCATGATCGTTATCATTTCACGTGAAATCAGCGTGGCTCTACTACTTTTTCTCTATTACCTTTTACCTTTACCTTTAGTGATCGCGTTAAATCCCGTAAAAATAATAATTAATTATTATAGTTCTGATTTAGTTTAAAAATATGTTAAGCAATAGTTACAATAATGTAGAAACTTACGCCAGTGAACAGGGCAGAAGAACAGCGGTAAGCACATAGTGAGTTGAATGTGCATTATTTCAAAAGGGTGAATAGCGGTGACTGAGAAGGCGGTGGGTTGCTTATATTTGTGGTGTAACTTGTGGAAGTGCTTGTACAACCATGGAGTGTGGTACATACGGTGGAGAATATAAGTTGTGTAATCCTAGAAAAAAAGAACATATGTTATGTTTATTATTGCCAGAAATAGAAATGATAGATAAAACTTGAAAAAATCATATATCATTAGGAAAGGCTGAAGCTGTAAATGATACAACTATTTACTTTTCCATCACAGAGGTATACTTTATGTTAACACTGGTTGTTGCCCGCGGCTGCGCCCGCGTATATCTCGGTTATCGCGACAAATAGTAGCCTATGCGTTATTCTGTAAAGTTGCATCCAAATCCGTTCAGAAGTTTTTGCATGAAAGAGTAACAAACATCCATCTGTCCATCCATACATATAAACTTTCTCGTTTATAATTTTAGGAGGCTTATAACATTGTTTTAGAAGAAGATTAACAATTATGATCTAAGTGATGAATAGACACGATTCTGATAATTCAGTTTGCATATCCAGTCTATTGCAGATACTGGATAGATTTACTTAAAGAGAGCTATAATCGGTGTTCTAACTTATTTTTAACCGGCTTAAGAAAATGAAAAGGTGGCCATATCTTTCGACTGGGTGGTAAAATCTTCTTTCCAACGTGTCTAATTATCTTCATCTATGAACCTCGTGGCCTAACCACCAGATCTTAGCACTAGCTCTTAAAGCCACTACGTGACACTAGGAAAGTAGAGATTTTTCTACAATTTCAAGACTAATTCTAGTGATACTTACATTATACAGGAAGATTACAGGGAACTGCAGGAAGAACCACCACCATCCGTATTCGTCGAATTGGAAGTACACTGTAGAAGGGTTCCCGTTGAATATATAGCAGGCGAGGAATGCGGAGAAACTGCCCGTAATAATTAAGGAGACGGTCCCCACCATAATTTCATGGCGCTCGAGTTCTGGAGATAACCATTTATCGGGCTGGATTTTCCATTCTTTTGCTATATGCCTCCTCTTTACATAAAAATACCACTGTAACAATAAAAATTATTAGAAAAATTCATAAGCTTTTTTTAGAAATTTAACACTTCAAGTATATTGATAGTTTTTAATATTCTCTTACACAATATTATGACGTTTTACATGCCTCTTATAACATGGCACAGATAACTGTTATAACGAATGTAAACTTATAATTTGTGTTCATAGTAATGTTTAATTCTCACTTTATAATATATTTAGTTGAATAATATTGTGGTTATTAATATATAACAAGAACCGACTAAAGTATTACGCAAACATGGTTGTATCTATAACTGAGCGTGTTTATATTAAAGCTCCTAGTCATTTTGTTTTAATGATCGCTGTATTAAACATTATTTTATGAATGAAATTGTACATACTCATTAAAGTGTTGCCTCATTTTCAAATTGTTCAAATTCAATTCAAATTCAAATTCAAAATCATTTATTCAATTAAGACACTAAGTGACATTTATTACCGTTAAATTGAAGCTGCAGTTAAAAATCATAGATCGACACAAACAGACGCCACAGCATGTGCTGTATTGTCGAGGTAAATTAGGCGAAAACACCAAAATCTACTGCCTACCTGTGTCGATCCATAACTTCTAGTTTCCAAAATGCGTAGAGCCTCATGAGAAGAATACTGGCCAAGAAACTCATGGCCACTCTTTTCAAAGTCAGATTTTCAGGTACAATAGTGTTAGTATTACATGTAAGGTAAACAGTATGCAAGCTGTTGTCACCTGAATTTCCTTTTATTAAAATGCTCCAAAACGTAACGCTCAAACAAAAAAAAAGAAAAGAAAAATCACTCATTGATAACGTTAAAGGTTTTAGTCTATTTGTGTATTTAAAATCTCGTAAATTCAACTATTTCTATCTTGCAATACAGTATCTTTAATTGCAGGGGTAATATTTAATTCGCTGTCCCGCGTATACTGTACTTTTAAGTAGAAATTTTGATACTTTTTTTAGATTCAGAAAGGACTTCTGGTCCGTATAAAAATGATAACATTGCCAAAATGGTTTATGATTAACCAATGCTCTTTCATGCAAAAACTACAAATAAAAAACAGTGATATAGCTTATATACCAAGGGGGTTGTGGAAGAAGCCCCTAGCAACTGCATATAACCGACAGTTGCCATAATCATCAACCATAAGTTGTGAAAATTACGTATATCGTTATTGTTTTGCTAGCGATAAAAGTAGTCTGTTTAGAATTCTAATCCTTAGTCTATCTATGAACGTTATTGATATCAGTACAGTACAGTACTTTCTGGAGTGATTGCGTAACAAATATTCGAAATCAAACTGATAGATTTACGTATTTACTAACATGACTGCGAGAGTGTTAATATTATTTTCATAAAGGAATATAATATGTATACAGGTATGATGTATTATCGTTTCTTTATCTATTATCCAGTAGCGTATGTGATAGAAGACAAGTTTGTCTGATTTCCTTAACCTTAGTAGGATTACAGGTGTAAGATAATGACTATTTATCTCTGTGACGTTTAAACTATTTAGAATTAATATTAGTTATCAAAACAACAAATATTTGATAAGATTATTGTTGTCGTAAATAGTTAAAGGATATTGTAATATTTCGTAAAAGTAATTAATATTATAGCAATCGCATTGATCAGTTAAGTCTTTAAGTATCTGTAGATTTTATTTAATAAGTATTCTAATCACGTCAAAAAATTAATATATATCTTGCACTTCGCTTCGCAGTTATTCTATAGCAAATACTACTGATGTACATCTATTGTCACTTGATTTTTAGCCCATGTTCAGATGACGAGCGCTCAACGCGCGTTTTTATATGTAGTTATTAACCCGCGTTAGCAAAACGCGCGTTGAGCGCTCGTCATCTGAACATGGGCTAAAAATCATTCCTTATAAAATTTATAGAAATTCAGATATCATTTGACAACGTTTGGTGCGCATTATGGTTTTGTTAAACTATTTAATGTTGTATAATTTTAATTTTTGCATATAACTTTATAAAAAAATTCTCTTGTAACCAACTCTTTTGCTTAAACCTAGTTATTAATTTTTGTCGCCTACCTACAATACATTTTATTATTGTAAGCGAGCTCTGAACCATGTACCTTATTTTTTAATTATGTTTATTTCTTATGTTAAGTGATTGGTAATCTTTGAGAAATAAATAATTCTAACCTTATTAATATACAATGAAACCAGTCATGTCAAAACGAATTTAATTCTACTAAAGTCCTTCCCAGTTAGACATTAATTATGAAAATAAACGTCTAGAACGATAATAACACAGCTTAAGACACAAGAAATAATGTATCTAACATCCAATATTGTTGTGGTAAACGTATAATATAAAATAATTATGAAAATATTTGAATGGAATAAAGGGACATACATCTCGGAGAGAGTATTTTTAGTTTTTACCCTTCGACATCTGAGTGCAAACGCCGTTTTTATCCGCTAAGGACCATGTAAATTGAATTTGGAACATCGTGTGCACTAAGTATGTGAATTGAAAACATCATTAAACCAATTTACTTCTACCTCCATGGTGTTGAATTTATAACACAACCGTTTTTAATTTCTTGAAAACTCAGACTCGGAACCTATTTGGTGTACTTTGTTTAATTTGCTTTGCCCGCGTCATTTTTTTTTTCACATCTTTTAGTCATTTTCTCGCTGAGGTGGGATGAAGAGTTACGTGTTGCACTCAAGTGCAAAGCATGCATGTTTCACCTCGTGCTCTTTTGATTCCCTCGTTGACGCTCAGTATTCTAATTTTTGAATTACTCGCTTGCTCGTGATTCAATTTTAGAATCCTTCGATTTGATTTCGATGACCGAGCAAGGTCATCGACATTGAACACTTTGCTCTCTTGTATAACAAATAACTATTAATTCTTGTGCATAAATCGATAAAACGCTAGACTTACTTTGTTTATTTGTTATCGAATCATAATTATTAGCAATAATACACGATTAATAAATAATCGTTGTAATTAGTGACAGTTGTACGAGTAGTAGAAAATAAACCTTACATTTTATGTTGATCCACTGAAATTTGTAAGTACAAAACTTCGAATTGTCTATGACTTTTACAAACACTACTCTTTCCTTGTATTTTCTTATCATATAAAAACATTTATTTATAGGTAGTGATTTAGTACATTCTACGTTCAGTAGGTACAAAAGTTCGATTAGAAGGTCGTCTATGACGCTGTTGACAGTACATTAGTAGGCACTAACCACTTATCGATTTAGGTGCGTATATTACTGTTATCAGACGTCCATAAATCAGATGATCTCAATTGTCATGATAGGAAAAGTTTCGTTTATTTTACAATAAAATATATCAAGTTCAAGGTAAGTTGCTTTAATTATGTCCTTAGAAATATGGTTGGAGCCGGTAGGTGGCGTTGTAACTGGAATCTTGTGTTACTTTGAAATGTTTTTTTGAGTTATTGTACATTTAAATGAAATTCCAAAGAATTGTTATATCTGTCGATGGCGCGAAATTATATTTTGAATTTTAAGATAACTTATATAAAAATAATATTTGATTAGTTTCACTGGCACTGGCACGTGTAAATTTTTTTAGAAAGCCAAAGCAGGTGACAGTGATGTTAAAATAGTGTTTATTGACTCTAAAACTACTTACATGTAAGAATCCTCCAATCAAGAAGTACATGGTCATGGAGACAGTATGAGCACCAATGAATATGAACATAAAGTTTTCCAGCTTCATATTTCTTGTTGTAAATAATTCAAAAAGTTCTGCTGTTGAGTTCACATTGGTCTGAGTTTGACCAGTTAATTGTTTTAGAGCTGACACGAGGATGACCACCCATTCTCCTGAAAGTAATGTTATTAAAGTTATGGATAGTTCGACGACTGTAATAAAGTGATTAATTTTAGTCTATTAGGAACCAGTTGTCTCCGTTATACACTTTATATTGGTATATTTCACTTGCAAACTAAGATAATATCCCATTTAGCCATAATACTTTATCTAATCTAATACCTTTTAACGAGCAACTCTTGTATATAATACTAGCTGAACCCCGCAATGTTACCTGCGGTTATCGTTGTACCGCGAGTAACGTCGCGGGACAAAATTAGTCTAAAAAGTAGCCTAAGTTACTCCCTGCATTATCAGCTATCTGCTAGTGAAAGTCCCGTCAAAATCCGTCCAGCCGTTCCGAGATTACCCAGAACAGACAGACAGACAATTTTTTTTTTTAATTTAAAAAAAAAAATACTAAGAAAAACTCGGTCATCTACGTACTTTTAATAGTGCGTTATAAATATTACCATTTAGGTTTTTTTGCGATCGTGTTACTGAGTTGAGGTAAAAGCTTGGCATTTTTTCTACTTTACTCTATCAACATATTCGAAATTTACTTATTACTAATTCCTGATATATCCGCTTCGTGGCAAAATACTAATAGAAGTAAATCCATACTAATATTATAAATTCGAAAGTAACTATGTTTGTCTGTCTCTCTGTATGTAATACTTTTACTGATTTAAATGAAATTTGTCATGGAGATACTTCGATTCTTGATGAAGGATATAGGCTGCTCCTTACTTCGATAACTGAAAATATTTTATACATTTCATCAGATTCTGTCTCTCTTCGCATTAGCGAGTATTATCAATTTTCATTACTTTATTCTCTTCTATACTTACATTAATAATGTAAACAACAATCAGGTCTAAATGTAAGTTTTGATTTTCATAGCTGTCATGTTGTAAACTTTACCATTAAGTGTTTGTATTTCGGCAAATATTTGGCACTCTCCAAGATAAGATATTATATTATCACATGAATCAATTAAGTTATTGAGTAATTTATTGTCGTCAAGAGGATTTGTCTTTATACGACAATGTTCGAGCATTAGCATTGTAGATCTACAAATTGATTTCATTTTTATGTCACGTAAAAAGATAAGTAATGAATTAATGAAATACCAACAAAAATACTTAATGATTTCAAAATACACCCAAAGATTTTCTACTGACAACTTTTTGTCCGTATCTTTCATAAGGAATATTTATCCCCTGCTTTTGCAAGTTTTTTTTTTTGATGCTGCTTTTGGTGGTTTTTGGCATTAAACAGCCTTCCTTGATAAATGAGCATGCTAACACTATTTAGTTTTCAATCAATGCAAGAAACCGAAAATCGATGAGATTGGCATGCAATGCGAAAGGCCTATGTGTGTGGAATGAAATAGACTGATAATTTATGATGAACTGATTGCATGAATTCCTGATTCATTCGCAAGGTCGTATGCATTCAACAAAACAAACAAATAAACTTTACACGTTTAACATATTAGTTATAGATTACATAAACATCTACACCATTCTTAATATTGTAGATAAGAAAACTGATGAACGTTTTAATCAAAATTTCGATTACATAACATCGCTACGCATGAATGTCTGAGATTTGTGCGATAAATTTCATAAGCGTATTACTTGATAATTAACAAAGAAATCATCATTGAAATATACCAACTAGGTAATTAGCTCAAAGAATCTCTTTTCATTTCCATAATGGTTATGGAAACGTATTAAACTGTCAACTATAATTGGAGATTTATTGATTTTACTCCATCATTAATATAACTTTATGTACTAACTAATTTTTGTAACCTATGTCCTTCTTAAAGAATTAAAGTATTTTTATATTACACATTGAAATAATTGCAGCATTTTAGCCATGACAACAGACAGACGGATAGAGTTACTTTCGATTTTATACTTTTAGTATCCATTGCTTGTGCATACACAACTAGCAACTAAGCAACTGATAAACACTTCTCGTGACCAGGAGGCCGTCATTTTTCAAGCACAGAATATTAGCATTGCATTTCAAAGTGGTAGAGTTTGTTGCGGGGTAATTTTTGTGTGTCAAGTGGCGTGCAATTGGAGATGCCTATGTCCAGCAGTGGACTGTGATGGGCTGACGATGATGATGTAAACAATGTGAATATTGTTTTTGTGCTATCTTACTTTTTGTTAGTTCATTCATAAAAGCTTGTTAATAACATTGATGGTTTAGACTCTATTTAAAAACGTTCTAATTTTTGCGTGATTCCCGGTTTTAATTCTCGAATAATAAACCTTAAATACCTTAAAAATAATTAAACTCGAATACCAATAAATTGGCTTGTAAATTCAACCTTACATATTAAATAATAATGAATGCAATTTTACATATACCTCTTAACGTAGCTCCAAACGTGAATACAGCTAAAGTGGCAATAAAGGTACTTAAGAACTCAGGCAGTTTTTCGAAGAATTTCTCTAGGGAGTCACTATATTTCTCTATCCATTTGACTCCTTCTGTTAGGGGATCCCAGTATTTTGATTTCTGCACTTGAACCGGTTCTTTATGAATTTCTTTCTGTTTGCCAACAGGCCGTTGTTTGAATGTTGAACCCGTCATTCTGAAAACAAAAGTGAAGGGTTGATTAAATATATTCATAAAAATTAAGTTTATATAAGATAAATTTATTCTGGATAATGATTGAAGTTTAGATCAATTATTCACTTGATATTCAGCTTCTAGTCTCTCTTTGTTTTGTAAAAATGCCCTCTGAGAACTATTGGACACCCAAGGAGGGTTTGTATCAGGATGGTTCTAAAAAAATTAAAGAAGGGAAAAATAATGATGATTATATATTATGAACTCTATTTTTAAAACAAAAATATTTCAAAAAAAGTTACACTATTCTTTATTACAATATATTAAGAGTAGAACGTGACTGCACTGTTATTGTTACGACAATTGTTAATAACCCTTTAAGAAATAGACATAGGTATAATTTGTTTTTTATTTACCTGATACGGTATATTAGTAGCACATTAAACACGTCTTTTTTGCACTAATTACAATCACCGAATGATAGCAAATTTGCGAATATTTACATATGTACACAAAGCTGACAAAGGTGCTACGTGCGTATATTAAAACACAGATTATTTTTATTTATCGGATTATTTACTTTACAGCTGACAATATTCTTTTGAAAGTTGTTAATCAGTAGATTTTAAGCTTAAAATATTTTGATTAAGATTTAGATAGAATTAAAACGTTTTTCATAGTATGTCGTAATGTTACTTGTAACTTTGGAGCTTGAACGGGAAGAGCATCTTAATAAAGGAAATGAAAAGATTAGAACATTTAGAGGCATGTAAGTATCATATCTTTTCTAAATCTTTAGATTACAATTTATAGCACACGTGTGACTTGCGCAGTTTGTGATAACTGCAACAAAAACCTTTTGTCGTAAGATTGATGAGGATCGAGCGCAATGATTAGGCACATAATAGCATGCAGGTGTTTGCAAATGCATCTTTTCAAAGACATCGAAAGTCGAACTTAGTTTACTGAAGGTATTATTATTATTATCAACAGCTTTTGATAGGTTAATAGATTTGGCCTACCACACGCCAGACGTGTCGCTGTAGAGATTGTTTCTAGTTTTTGTTAGCTTTGTAATACTGTTGTCTTGTCTATACCCATGATATGCATGATGATACTTCGTATTCTTGTTTCATTACAACATCAAGATAAACTATTACATATTATTTTTCCTTAGTATTGTTCCAAGCAGTTTTCATAACCGTTAAAAATTGGTAGCGCACTCCAATAGCACTCCAATGCACTAAATTGCAGATATCAAATTTGCTACATCTTTCTCGCTTCTTTCCATACCCGAAATTTTCCATCTAAATTAACACGAATCAAGTTTTGGTTGCAAATTAACCTATGTTGTATCCAGGAATTACCCATATAATAATACCATATCGCAAGTCGACGTACATACGCAATTATAATGTCAATGTAAAATAGTGTAAATAAAGGACTTTATTTAGACTATTTTACATTTAAAGAAAGGACTAAGTATTATGTTTATAATCTCTCGGACAAACAAGATTATCATGTCCGTCTAAGAGTGCAACTTGGGCAATTTTATACGCAATTCATTTACTTGTTTATTAACCAATAGCAAAAAGAAAATCTTCAATTTTAAATTTTGCTACTCCCTCTGATTTATAATTTAATGACACTTTTTTTCAATTTCATTTATTTCTACTTACACGGTTACAAGCTTCTAACAATGTCAAAATAGCATGTAACTAATATAATTAGTAACTAAGCGACCTAGTTGTTAATTTTAAATGTAATTGTCATTTCTAGCAGTGGTCCCAAAATTCAGAAATTTCTGCTATATTTTCTGCTATATTCACATTGTTTGCAAATATTAGAAAACATAATTTTGAAAGATCAGGTAAATACAGTAGGCAGATATGATGTGAGTAACATATGTGCGTGTATTTTTATTGTTAAATGACATATCAGAAATAATAATAAAATTAAGAAAAAACCTACTCTTTAAGTAGGCTTTCTAAGTTGCCTAATATGCGATTCTACACGTAAGCCTATTTTGTTTACTTTATGATAAGACAAGACATCCAAAAACCTATTTTTTTATTTAATTTATGCGTTACTTTAGAACGGCTTTTGTCTCACCTATTATACAATAGAATTAGTATCGAATCACATTCTCAATCACGTTGCAAATCTAATCAAAAACGTTTTTGTGGACTTATTTTAGTTGTTCTAATCTTATTATATTATTAATTGACACCTTTATTTATTACGTCTTTGTGAGTACAATTAGTGTACAGACTTAACACTAATTATTTTTATTTTATATTGTTGACCATTGTTACCTCATCTCACAAATTAATTCTATTTAGTATAACATTTGGGAAGGAATGGAATGACATTTATCGGATCTTAACAACTACTCAATATTATCTTTGAAAATTCGAAAAAAGACTAGATCTTATCTAGATTATCTAGGCTAGAACTTTGATTTTACAAATAGCAGCCACAAATGAAACCTATTCTTTTAACTAAAATTTTAAGATCTAACCATCCTGGAAATCATTTGAGGAATCCTTTAAATTTCTTTCATAGTTTTTTACATATAATTTACTTCTAAACTGGTGTTTCGATCCTCAAACTCTCTCAAACTCACTGCAGCCAGTGCTTACATGATAATTAAATATTGATAAATCATACTCATTTCTTGTCAATATTTCAATTGTTAATAGTTTGTTTTATTTCTCATTTGATTCTCTAAAGTGTGTAAAATATATTAATAACCTACCCTCTACATACCTTAAGGTCGTAGACAAAGGAGTTAACACTCCGTTTTCAATGTATGTACGTAGTTCTTAGAAAACAAAGACGAAGGGGATGACTCGAGATGATTTTTAAAAAGAGTGGTGTTGAGTTTCTTTGCCAGAATTCTTCTCATAAGGCTCTACGCATTTTGGAAACTGGAAGTTATAAATGCACACAAGCAACAGCACAACCACAAGCAGGCAGGAGATTTTGGTGTTTTCATCTAATTTACCTCGACAATCCAGTACATGCTGTGTCATCTGTAAGTGTCGATCCATGATTTTTGTCTGTAGCTTCAATTTAACGTTCATAAATGTCACTTTGTGTCTTAATTGATTATATGACTGACTCCGTGGTATAAATATTTAATTTAGCACCACACAACAAGATTTCACAGAATCACAAGACTTCACACCCACACACACACACACATTTCCCTTGTATACCAGCTCGTTTTATTCCTAACAATATGATCTTCATTCGGTTGGTCTTTAACAGTCTACTGCTGGCCATAGAGCTCTCTGTATAAAAGAAGCTTAGGTCTACTATACCACGCACATCGATTGCCACTAAAGCATCACAGTTACGTATAACCCACTCAAGTGCACCGTGGAAAGAACCACGCTTCGGCATGCGGCCGGCTCGACCGGAGTGATACCACGGCCTTACAGAACACTGGTGTGAAACAGCTGTGTTTCAACGAGTGAGTGAGGATACCGGATGCCCATACCCCACTTCGCCCCATTGCCTTCCCCATCCTCCAAAGGCTGGTAACACACAATATATATTAAACGGAAATATATTATGTACACAATATTGAGAGCAATATTGAGAGAAATTAAAATTTAAACTGAAGTTCATAAAAACGCGTTTAACAGACTCGAAATATTCGTAAACTCCTAGTAAAATAAACATAAATGCTACTAGATATTACGAACCTAATTCTATTTTAAATGCCTCTAATATATCGATCTCATATGGCAGAACTCTTGGAATCAGAACAAGAAATACAGTGCAAGATTGTGTTAAACACATTTGAATAAAGGCTGTCCTGGGCGTACATCAACACTAAGTGTAGGTCAGTATAAAGTAGACAGCGACTTAAAGTAAATTTATTGCCCAGATAAAAGTATGTAACGGTTGTAACTAGGTTTGGTATTTACCACTCACGTCATAATTTTCAGTGCATGAGTACGGTATTTATTGGCCGGATCAAAAACAACTTCAGTCATAAGATTTAGAAACAAAGTATTCTGGTAACAACATTGTTTGGTCATCCCTGGTATTAAGCTATCAGGTTATATCGTTCAATATTTATCGAGTAAGACAAATTTATTGACTTATTATCGTTTGAGTGTACTTGTACCGGAGACTGAATCAAAAGAATTACAAATATATCGAATTTGTTCTAAATAATATTTACTTTTTCCTCTTTACAGACATCTGAGGAAAAGACAATGTGATCACCCAATCAAAAGCAGGTTGGAGTTCCTTCGACCACTTAATGGGGCTACCTATAGGCTGTAGATTCTATAGCAGGTCTGGGGACCGTTAGGGAACCAGAGATTTTTAATTGTAGGTTACATTTTGTTCTTCGTCTATAGAGAACCAAGACGTTGAGTAGTTTTTATCCCCTCCATAAACAATCCCACCCAGAGATTTTAGCACGAAATAAATAAGAGACTGTACAGGATGTTGGGAGAGTAAATAATGCATGTAACAGATTATTAAAAAAAACAGACAGTTAAAATATGTTTTTGTAATAAGTCGTTATTAGTTTCCCTAAGCAACTAAACTTTGACTTTAAGCTTTGAATTTTAGTATCGAAATTAAATCGTTGCTTAATTGGCAATACTTTAGTTTAATGACTTGGTACTCTTTTCAAGTTTAGTCTCATATTATTTGCCAAAGATACATATTGATGAGTTTTGGTAATGAGCTTATTATTAATACATTATCGAATATCTACATCTGATTACAAAGCCAAGGGAATCGACCGCTGGACTTTATTATCTTCTTCACTAATTGACTGGGTTCATAACTAAAACGTGTTTTTTAGTTTCTTAAACTGTAAATTGTTTTTATTGAATCTTTCCAGGATAGCGTGTACCTCAACTATATACAGTTCGAAGCAACACCCATTATAGATCTCATAATCATATTAATACGTGGAAGTAACATTTTCTAAATAATTTCAATTTAATTTTCTAAATATACATTACCTGTGATTTTTGTCATTAGATAATCATTTTTCAAGGTAGGGTCGGATATGTATAAAATGTATTTAGTTTTTATTTCAGTAAAAAGAAACAACAAAATTGGCAAGAAATTCGTTATTTTGGTTTACGTATCCTAAGAAACCCGGGGCTGGATAGGTACTACCTACTTCATTATTCACAACTAGTAACCATGATTATCTCTTACTTAATTGAACCCTTATCATTCCTTAATCAGACTATTAGACACCAAGATAACTGGAAGATGATGACTTGTTAAAATTGATATACCTACCAAAAAGACGAGATAAAGGTTTTGATAGCTGACAGCTCTTTCCAGTTTCTAGATGTCAAGATTCGAAATGAAATGACAGTCGACTGCCAAGAACTTTCAATTCGGCTAGACTCTTTGGCCCTACGTAGAAATGTGACTTCGCTGTGCATCTTCTACCGCATTTACCGTGCGGAGTGCTCCGAGGAATTGTTCGGACTGAGTCCTGCTGCCTCTTTCCGCCACCGTTCTACGAGACAGAAATTTCATCTCCATCATCTAGATGGCTGGCAGTCCACAACTGTGCGATTTAAAATTTCCTTAGCAGATAATATTAAACATAAGATAACACTAAATAATTTATTAGAGTTTATCGAATAAAATATATTTATTTATACAGCAAATGATAACATTAATAAAAAATCAAAACATCGTGACAATGTACAGCAAAAATGTACCACTATTGTGTACGGTTGTAGGGTGGCTTTGATTGATGTTGATTGTCAATAAGATTTTGCCCAGGAAATCGACCTACACCAGGTGATACCCAAAAACACAAGAGTATAGCAGAAGATCTCAAATAAAACATTCTTAGCAGAAAAGTATAGTATTGAAGTAAAATAGAGCTTTTCAATATAACAATAGTTCCTTTTGCAACTACTCGGCATGTGTATATCTCGGTTACCGTAGGAAAAAGAAGCCAATGTCCTTCCTTAAGACCCAAAGTATTTTCACACCTAGTTTTATCAAAATTTGTTAGTGGTTTAGCATATGGACAGACAGAGCTACATTTTCATTTATACCTAGATATAACATAAATATATTTATTATAACTTTTGTACCAGACCACTGACTTCAATGAAATGTAGCATGTCATAACTTTGTTATAATCACAAACAGTTTTGTGAACAAACGGGTAACATATGGCCAAATATTCCTGGAAGAACATTCATATCCGTCAACAGAACCGTTTTATTCACCAACATGATGTAATGTAATTCATGGAATCTTCAGTTCAGTTGAGTAGATAATTTTATTTAGGTGCCATACCCACGGGTGAGAGAATCGCGGCGATGATATCGTCGTACGGCGCTTATAAGTTCTATTCACTCTGCGATTCCGTTGCGATTTGCGACGATACGCTAAAGGAAGAAACGCGGATCCCTTGCGATTATTTTGCTCGTGGAGAAATCCCTTCAAACTAAACCGATTTCTGAGGAAATTAAAACAAAGTAAACATTCAGTTCAAAGGTTTGTACATACTCTTCGGGATAGTAGTTTATTTTGTATTAAAAATTAAAAGGTCGCTAAGGCAACAAAAATATTTGTTAAATAGTCTTCGAAATTGAAGAAGGAGAAGAAATGTTATAATTTTAAAAACCCATTACATATTATTATAAAAAAATATTAGTATTATTAAAAAAAAACAATCAAATCCTCCTCCTTTTGAAAGTCGGTAAAAAATGGTTTACGGACGTATATAAACCCTTTGAAGAGATATAAGTACCTACTTAATATCTATATCAGTACAATTTTTGCACGTCTATTTGATAATACTACTTATAATTTGTTCATCATCGTATTGTTTGATAAGGATTGAAATAATGTTCATAGTTAAAAATAGTCAGCATTTATTTTTTTTCATAATTCATTTTAGTATTTTGTTATCATTTTTTCTGATTTCTTCACGAACGTGGCGGCTCGACCCGGGCGGTACTACCTTCTCACAGAATGTCAGCCTAAAATGAGGCATTCGTGTTGTCATTTGTGTTGTGTTTCGTTGGTAAGTGTGACACCGGAGACCCAATGATGAGCATGTCACTAGGCTGCCATATGGTCACCACTGTCAATGTCGATGCGTACGTATGAAATTGAAAGAATTATACTCTAATTCCTTACTGTTGAAGAGTTGTATCTTCCATCATCATTTCACCTAAATTACATATTTTTTTGTATGGCCTGCCAAAATGACTCTACCCTGCCTGATAGAAAACATAAGCAGAATTCAAGAGTGGTGGTCACCATACTCATTGCGGATACAGACAATGCAACAATGCAGCATGGTGACCCACACTATGGTGGCCTAGTGATGCTTCTGCATCATTGGGCCTCCGGTCTCGCACTCACAGACGAAACACGACAGCACTAACGCTGTCATTTTAGGTTGATCTTCTGTGCAAAGGATAGTACCGCCATATCGTGCTGTATCAGCGTGGCTCTACTACCTATGAATACGACTTTTAATATAATTTGAAAGAATACGTCTAAAGGTAACATACATTATACATGAAATTTAAAGATTTATCTTCTAACTCCTAACCGTTAAAGAGTTTTATCTTCCATCATGAACTGATGACTATCAAATGTAAATACTGTAATGTAAAAACTAGTATAGTATAGTATAGTAGGTAGGTAGTATAGTAGGTACGTGGCTAACAAATTTTTGTACTTTTTTTTAATTCATCATTTAAATCATCATCAGATCCTGATATAATAGCATGGACCACATAGATGTATATATATTAATTCTGATAAAAACTTGCCAAGTTAAATCTAACCTACTTTGAGTACTACATTTTTAAATAACAGCAATTGTTATAGGTACCCAATAAAGCAAAGAAATAGAGTTTAATACTTGTTCATAATGTTATTTTATTCCTACAAATACATATTCGGATTTTGCACTTGGCATTCATTTAGATCTCTATACTTTTTTCGGCGAAGCCCACAGCCAAACATAATTTTTGTACTGAACTTAGCACTCCTTTTTACATTTATGTTTTTGGTGGGATATCATAACTTTTTGTTAAGAAAACTATGTATTATATTTTCGTTCGTGTATTACACTCGGCGCTGGCTAGCCAGTTCCTTTGCTTGAACTTGGCTTGACATGCTACCGCGTGTCTAGATGATAAGGATTATACCTGTATCCATTTGGATATGATTAGATAATTAGCTTTGCATTTACCACATTATACGTAACCAATTCTTATAACATAATGGGTATACTTAATTATCTTTTAGAGATATATGTAATTGCTGACTTTTTGTAGATCTATTAGATAAAAATATCCCATTATGCATTGTTTTGTTGTATCTCAAAGAGTTTAGGCAGCGTTTTCGACGAAACATCCCAGGCGGCTGATTTTTTTCTGACATTCTAACAAATGATGTCGTTATATTTCAGTAAATTTATACAAAAACTTCAAACTATATCGTTATATGTCAATCAATTTATACAAAAACTTAACAAATATGCCTAAACGTTCCTCAAGAATGACTCTAACTATTGGTGAAAACCGCATGATAATCCATGCAGTAGCTTTTGAATTAATATTAGAGTAGGTATTTACGAACAAACAGACAGATAGACCGCGGCAATGGACATTGTTTTATATAATACTAGTAGTTGCCCGCGGCTCCGCCCGCGTATATGTCGGTTATCGCGGCAAATAGTAGCCTATGTGTTATTCTGAGGTATAAGCTATATTACTGTAAAGTTTCATCAAAATCCGTTCTGTACTTTTTGCGCGAAAGAGTAACAAACATCCATCCAAACATCCATCCATCCTTACAAACTTTCGCATTTATAATATTAAATAGGATGTCTTTGTATTTGCTCCGTGGCTAGTGATAGGGATGATGATGGTACTGCCTGGATGGAACTGGTAACTGCCCATGGTTCTTTTACGTCACTTCTTTTGATGAAAATAAGTATAATTTTTGGGGTATAATTTAACCCATAAATATAAAAAAAAATATAGAATTCAAAATTTTAAATAACGAAGTATTACCCGCATATCTAAAAGTAACTTATATACCTATAGTTAAAATAATTATTTGTTAAAATAGTTTAAATATTTTTTAAATAATTTTATCATAATAATAATTGAAATGGATCATTTCATTTTAAATCAATATTTAAAAATTGTCTTGATAAAATACTTACATCTAGGACTGGACTGTTTTAAAAAAGGAATAAACATCTAGGTATGTTTATTCCTTTTTTAAAACAGTCTTTTAATAACTTTATTAAAATTAAAACCGATCATTTCATTTTAAATTAATATTTAAAAATTGTCTGGAGATAAATACCTACATCTAGGTATGTTACTATATATATATTCCTTTGTTAAAATATTCTTTTAATAATCTTAAGAAAACTGATACAGATCATTTCACTTTAAATTAATATTCAAATAAACCCTACACCTAGGTATGTATATAGTTTACACACATTACCTTACGAGTTATCGAAAGCTACCAGTAGCGCCATCTTTTAGTATGTAATTCTAAATTCCAACAATGAGTCGTAACACAAATACTGCGTAACAATATTTCAATGTTATTTTACTAGGTGACGCTGTATTACTTACATACATATATTTTTCTCTAGAAATAACCTTGTATTGTGTATTGTACTACAAATATAAGTTTGTATTGACAATTATTATTAGATGTAAAAATAATAAATACTCCTTAGAACAATATTTCTGAGAAGGCTGCAAGGTAATACTTAGTTCGCCTCAAAGAATATTGTTATAGCGCCACCTATTTTATTTTATCCGAACTATTACCGAGACGCTTTGAGAAAGGTGAACATTAGTTAAGCATTTTACCGCTAGATGATGCTTAACAACTTTATAAAAATATCTGCTAAATTTCCAACACTTTATTAAAAAATACAGTATGTTCAGCTTTAAAGACCGAATAAAAATAGAAACTAATATAAAGTACAACATTCAAAGATTCATTTTTTTCACATTTAGTTCGCAGATTTAGAATAGCAAGCCCCACAGAGAATAATTTCCTAGGAACGTACTTGAAAATCATGTCGATTCTTTGACTACAATTCAAACTAAAGGTATGCAACAGTATAGGTACAAGCCCGACACATAATAATAAAAGCATTTTAACTCAACATTTAAGGCTGAAATTTATAAAGCGTACTTAGTCTTTGCTTAGACTTACCTCACGAGTTAAGTGTGCGTTGAAATTTATAGTCATTATGCTTAGCTCAAGCTGAGCAAATGCTTAGCATTGTCTAAGTCACCGAAATCGTTGACTTAGCGATTACTTACGCGCTTGTAAAGATGGTTTGATGGATTGAAGTCCGTAAGGGCATTCCAGGGTCAAAGTTAAAAGTTCTTTCTAGAAATTGGTAATTATATGCGACTGATCTCGAAACAATCTGAAATATTCAAATATATCGACTGGAGTGATACCACGGCCTCACAGAAAACCGGTATGAAGCAGCACTTGTGCTGTGTTTCACCAAGTGAGTGAGGATACCTGAGGCCTATAACCCCTCCCTCATCCCCTCTCCATTCCCCCCTCCCCTCTCTATTTTTTCCCACGTTCCTCTAGGGCCGGCATCGCACTTGAGACGCCTCTGGTGTTGCGGCGGCGGTAATCGCTTACCATCAGGCGAAATGTCGGTTCGTTTGCCCTCTATTCCATAAAAAATGTTATGACATTTGACTGACAAGTCAAATATACTCTTTTATTTGTACATGTGTTATTTTGTCCTTTTTCACTTAAAATTAATAAAAATCAGCGGTTTAATTTGATTGAAATACAATTATATAAAACGTTTTATAAGATTACTAATATTTTAGTTTATAACAGCTATTTTCAAATATGTAAAATGTTTTTAAAATATCTATATAATTCAAATAAATATGCTACGCAAATTGAAATGTTATACATTTTTTCCTGAGTTCTTGCTTAGCATACACTCAGTACATTCTTAGCCCAATGGACTATAAATTCGAATGCTAAGATTCTACTGAGCAGGAACTTACGTAAGTTTAGCGTAAGCAAAGTCTGAGCAAAGGCTAAGTACGCTTTATAAATTTCAGCCTAAGAGCCTCAGAAAAGCAACCGTTTATATTTTCTGCATTCAATGAACAGATTTTGCACCCGCTGAGTTTTCCGTCTCAGTGACTACAGTGCTAATGGAATCAGTGCTTGAGCCTATTGTTGTTTAACGAGCACCTATATAGGTAGGGTACATTTTGTGTGGTTTAGCGAACCGACTTAAAAAGTAAAGTTTCTTAATTCGACTTTTTTTTAGTAAATAGCGTGATTTTATGGCCATTTTTAGCGTCTTTAAATTGTCCTTTTTATACCTGAATTATATGTATGTAGATACTCAAGGTTTTACCTATTTGAATTTTAATGAAATACCTGTTCCACTTGGAAAAATTCAAGATAAATAAAACGGTTTATTATGGTAATAGTAATTAATTAAATATTTGACCAACTACATTACAGTACAAATACATACTAAGCACGAATACACACAAATATAAATATACATACATGGGGTCCACCTCTTCTTGGGAAGCCTGTTCGACAACTTAAATGTCAACGATTACCGTCAGAACTATTCTAGGCGCAAGTAATTTCGTTAGTTCGTATTTCTAACTATAAAAATTCTAAAATAGTCAATCAAACTTTAGTATAAATAAAGTATTTAATCGTAACGTATTACGACCTTCAAGAAAAGAGCGTATTCCTTCTTAAAAGGCCGATAATGCACTTGTGACGCCTCTGGTGTTACAGGTGTCCATGGGCGGTGTTAATCGCTTATCTTATTACGCTTGCGCTGGTGATACGTCTGCTCGTTTTCCACCTATTCAATTAAAAACTGCTTATTAGGTGTTTAGATCTTATATTAACTTAGGATCTCAAGAGACTTAAATTTTATACGTTACATAGCCAACTCTTCCCCAAAATAGAGGAGAGGGCATTTAGAACTTGAAACAAATGCTATTCTGCGGCACCCGTATTTTTCACAAGTACGACGCCTAGGGGTTTCTGTAGTCAAAGGATTAAGGTACTTGAAATTTATTTATAATATTACACGTGTTTACTGCAAGATAAGAGTTTTACGATACCTATAGGAATACAATTATTTATATTTCACTGCTAGGTGGTTTTGACTCCGCGACCCCTGTAGCGAATCTCTCCTTCAGCATTTCAAAAATCGAGATTTCAAATTATATAAATCCATTTTAGAATATTCGCTTCAAACAGATTTTAACTGCCAGTTGTACATTTTGAACAGGAGGTTGTATACCTCTTCACCATGAAGGCCTATCGCCAGGCCGGCTGGCCAGCCTGGTATAGTAGGCCAAAACCTCCTTGATAAGGAGAGGCTTATAGTTGTTTACCGACGAGGACTGTGCAAAGTGGTTAATGGTTTGAACGCCACAGCATAATGTCTAGCAATTGACTAGGCTGTAGTAGTAATCCTAGCTCAGTAGTAGGGTAAAAAGCTGAGTGATGGAAAACTAAAAGCAGTAGAGCCACGTTTATTCGCGGGCCGGCTCGACCACGGATGTACATTCTCACAGGAGATCGACCTCATATAACAGTATTCGTGCCATCGTGTTTCGTTGATGAATGCAAAGCGATGGCCCAATTGATGCAAATACATCTCAATAGGCCACTATAGTGTGGATCGCCATGCTATATTGTTGCATTGTCTGCATTTGCAATGAGTGTGATGACCACCACTCGGAATCTGCTCATGCTTTTCATTATAGTAGACATACTTTAGCCGACCTTTTTATTTGAAGTGTTCTGATATTGCTCAATCTGGCCCATTTCTGGCCATGAATGGTTGACCCACGCAACGAAGTTGTATACGTCAAGAGCATATGTCATGGGTGAATTGTATAATAGAAAGAGAAATAATTGATTAACAGAAATCCCTAAATGTTTCTTCTTATTGTCTATGATTGACACGTGGACCGAGAGATTATATCCCGCAAGAACGTGTACGCTGAGCTGGCCCGGCGGGGTGTTACTGTTGCGCAGATATTACAAAGGGTCGCCCCCGGGTGTATTGATGACTGCTGATGCCAAACTTTTTGTGGCGCGAACACCTGCTGCTTATTGTGGGCTGTGATCATTAACGTACCACCTATTAGTTCGATGCACTGTTGGCCTAGTGGTTTAAGTGGAACAACACTTTGAGTGTTCTGGAAATTAAATTGTCTTCTTTTCTTGTTTTATGTATGTTTGTAAAATGACCGTGACACAGGAGGTATACTTATTCCTAATACGAGAGTTATCTTTTTAAAAACAAGGAACTTACCTTGGTGAGGCTGGATGATTTCAATATATTATTAAGTTTGTAAATGTGCGCTAAGTGAAAAATAAAGTCAAATAAAAGCATACCCTGCTTATGGCGCATTCGGGTAAAAACATACACATATAGGTACTCAAACTTATATTCTTAAAAGTCACGTATTGTATATTCTTAATTTGTTAAATATGAAATGATGCTGTTATTTATATTAGGTACAAATCTAGCACCAAGAAGTCAGTTTTAAGAAATTATGGTATCGAGCGATAGCTTGAGTTGATCAAGAACGTATACCTATAACTGAAATGGTTTTTTTTATGTACTAGGCGGGCAAATGAGCAGGCGTATGCCTGATGGTAAGCGATTACCGTCGCCCGTGGACACTTGCAACACCAGAAATGTCACAAGTGCGTTGCCGGCCTTTGGGGGATGGGGAGGGGGATGAGGAAGGGTATGGGGAGTGGTTGGGGTATAACCCACCGGTACCCTCACTCACAGGTATTACAGGTGTATTTAAAATAAATATATTATGTCTAGGGAATAAAATAAAGACACTCAACTTACATGTGAGAAACTGTAAATCTAATCCGCAAAGGGTTACCATGTGATATATTTCAATGACAAATATATTTCCATAGTAAATTAGTACGACCATAGAAATCGATATAAATAATTAATATATTTCTGTACAGAATATATTTTATACCTACCTACCTACCTACCTACTTATTATACCGTGATGCTGGATTCACCAGCTGTCATTTAACTGACTTGATAAATATACATCATGCTGTCAACCCACATAATATATTAGAATGTATGCTGACAATATGGCCGCCCACATAGATATTCAATCTATTTACTAATAATTCATTTCTCAGAGCAATATTGAACAATATTTGTAATGACATGAACTCATTTGAGACAATAGTGAAGCAGTATTACTTATTTATTGTGGGTAAAGAATTAATTTTTCTCAAAAATAAATTTACATTTCACTTACATGGGAATATGTTTTGGTTCTTGATTCATTAAACATACCCACTATTCACTGCAGGCACTGCAGCACTCAACAATAAACACTCAACACTTAACATTTTGATACTAATTATCATCACTAATGATCTAAGTAAAGTAGTAAGAAGAAAATACAAATATACCCTCGCATAGTTGCTAAGAATGTGGACTAGTGGTGACAGTACAGTTAAGAAAACAGTAGTAATAATTCATTTTGCAAGATTGTTTTAGTTATTATTATATTATATTTAAGTGAGAGAGATTATTTCGAAGATATGTTTTTTGAATTTATTTTGATTGCTGGGATGCTTTCTGAAAATATTTCAATAATGTCGCTTTTTACATTAAAATTATTTTCTACTTTTTGAACTAAAAGGTAGAGCTAATTAAGCGTGTTTTTTAGTTTTTTTAAACTATAATTTATTTTTAATTTTTTACTAGATATATTTACAAAAGCGTGTTTGTTTAGGTTTTTATAAACAAATACGCTTCTTAACCAACTTCAAAAAAAGGAGGTTTCTCAATTCGACCGTATATATATTTTATATTTATTTATTTTTTGTTACAAAAATACTTACAGGGGAAGCTAATAAAAGCGTATTAAAATACTTAACGAGTTCGCATTACTAATGTTTTTGGGTAATTTATTAAAGGGTTGCACTCGCTCTATAACAATGTTTTTTGGCTTATTAAACTATTATGTATCACTAACGAAATAAATACTAAAAAACTAAATAACTAATGTATACTAAAAGCATGAATTTTACACCATCACCTTATAAATCTTGCATTATCTATACTAATATTAGATGGCGTTGTGTGTTTAGATGTCCGAAATATTTATTATTATTATTATTTATTTATATTATAAAGCTGATGAGTTTGTCTGTTTGTTTATTTGAACGCGCCATTGACGAAATAGTATTTTGTGCCATTGTTATGTATTAAATATTTATTATACAAAAAAAAAACAGAATCTTTGTTCCCCAAAACCTGTTATTTCTTTACCAAATCATCAGTTATTATCTGTGCTTATGGAGAGCTGCAATTGAAGACTTATATTGCGTGTGTACAACTACACAGTGCGTTCCTGTGTGTTTGAGTCCCCTTTTAACGGGGGACAGACCCATGGTTCAACTAGGTTCTCCATCTGGGTGAGTTGGAGTATAAGGTACTATATAGTCCTCATACTTCAACTAGGTAGAGAACCTAGGTGAAGCACGGGTTCCCCTTTATCGAGTTTTTAGTTTTTGCTTTGGTAGCCTTACCAACTCCGCGAAAGCCTTGAAAGCCTTGACTGCCTCGGTGGCGCAGTGGTAGCATACGCGACTGCTGGTCTTGAGGTCTCGGGTTCGATTCCTGGGTCGGATCAAATGTTTGTATGATCTGCAAATATTTATTTCGAAGTTTGGGTGTTTTCTATATATTTTTATTTTCTTTCATATTCTCTTTATCTATAATATGTATTTATAAAAAAAAATAAGTATATAAGTATTTATATCAGTTGTCTAGTACCCATAAAACAAGCTCTGCTTAGTTTGAGACTAGTTGGAGTTGTGTTAAAAAAAAAAGAAGAAAAAAATTAAGAATGGGGAAAAAGTATTTACATCAGTTTTCTATAAGGCTTTAGTTTAACAGACCACCGATGCCTAGCCATGCTTCGTCTGCTCGTTTGATTTTAATCTTTAAATAAATGTCGTCTTTTCTTCTCCTGTCAACCCACAAGTGACATCACAAATGATAACCTTTAAAACAATTAATTAAATACTCAGAAAAGTATCGAATTCTTTTGAATAGACCCACGTATCTTCATAACTTATCGAACTGTTACAATATTATTAATTTCCCTAAATCATCCTCTCGCCAGAACATCGTCATTTCAATGAAAGCACATACATTAATCAGTTACTGCGCGGGCGGTCCTTTGTGAACGAAATTATGGCGCACCATGAGTTATGGCGGCGGATTTAATGTACTACCCCACAATGGCTCATTGATTCGGTAGGACTAATGTTCATGGTGCACGCTACGCTGATGTACGGGGGTTGGTAGGAGGTAATGAGATATTTTACGGACGTTGCTCATGAGGTTACAATTACGTTACATAATAAAGTACTGTACATCCTTATTTCGACTTTTATTTGGGAACTGTTAATTTCTACTTGTAAGCATTTTTAAAGACGTGTTCCTCAAAAAGAAGGAAAGTAACTCTTTTGTCTCGAGAAGCTGTAAATAATTCAAGATTCAAGAAATTAGAAAATTGTAATGAGGTCATTTAGCAAAAAGCATAGCAAAGTAAATTGACTATACTACTACGGTATTTAAGATATTACTTTTCGAACTACGAAATTAAATTTCTCTTAAGAAAAGGGACAGAAATCTTTAATACCGTGGGAGAGACACGCTTCAGCATGAATGGGCCGGCTCGACCGGAGTGATACCACGGCCTCACAGAAAACCGGTGTGAAATAGTGCTTGCGCTGTGTTTTACCGAGTAAATGGGGATACCGGAGGCCCATTCCCAACCCCCTTCCCCTATCTCCCCCCTATCCCCCAAAGGCCGGCAACACACTTGTGACACCTCTGGTGTTTGTGTCCATGGGCGGCGGTGATCACTTACCATCCGCCTGATGGTAAGCGATTACCGCCGCGTCTGCTTGTTTTCCCGACTATTACATAAAAAAAAATAAGTTTAACTAATTTACTAATTCTTAAGTATTACTATTAATACTTAAAATATTAAATTAATAGATGAGAGATACTTGAAGTTGAATCCAAGACGTCTACTCACTTTTGCCTAGACTTGTTTAAGTTGTTGCAGTGAATATAATATTCTTTTAAATAATAATGTTAAGTTTTAGCACAGTGAAAATCCTAGAGTATTCATTAAGAGCATTTTAGCATTCAAGAGCATTCCTTTTGAAGCTCGTTAATTTTTGACAATGTATATTTAAATAATTGATTGATGGAATGATAATGGAATTAATAAGGGTTCCTCTAAATTTGATTGTTTAATAGAAATATTTAATTCGATGGAAATAAACTCAATTAAATTGAATAAGTTTTCATCTTTTACACTCAGAGGACTGGCAAAGCATAGTAATACATTACTATCTTTCTAGAAATATCTATCTGTTTATGTATTATGTACCTTACTAACTTTTCAACAGATTATGTTTTAAGGCACACATTATATACCGCCATTATTGTACACATCTGATATACTTTACTTCTTTAGTTCCAAAATCATAATAAACCGAAAAAATCTCCCCAGGGTATGGTAAGTAATCAGGATTTTTAGCTTCATCATTACGCTTAATATTGAGTGTAACATCGGCGTAAGTATAATAAGGTGGGTAGCGCGGTCCCGCAGGGTGCGTCCAGGGGGCCGGGTATTACAATCAAAGAGTACGTTTATTGTACCGACAGATTCGCTAACAGTTGCTGCCTACGAATGAATATTTTTCAGGTCAGAATGTTTGGTAATGTGCTTATTATTTATTCCAAATTTACACTTTCTATCAATCTGTGGTAGTGATTTAGTGAAAAGAGACGGAAGTGATAATAGGAAGACAGGGAAACACGTACATTTGTTTTGACCGATAATCTTGCATTGTGCTGGATGTCAGATGTTCCGATTGTTTGAATAGCAAAATTATATTTTAAGTTGGTATATTAAAATTTAATATATTGACATATATAGAGATAAGATATATGTAATATAAGATAAGAAACTACAAAACATTTGTATTTATTTTATTCATCATAATCATTCTCATAATGATAGCCTCTGCTTAGAAAGGAGGTATTGTAGAAGTTTTGTTTTAAGTTTTCCTTCGCTTATTTATTTTATTGATATAATTTTATTTTATTTTTTAAGACTAAGTACTTATAAATTCCATTCTGATTCATTAACGGGAAGAGTGTGTTAACATTTAGGAGCAATTAATGCATTCAATAATTATAATTACGATACTTAAAAAACAACAAGGTTTTGCTTGATAATAGAAATTACACACAAACTTAGTTGTGTTTCATATTTTTTTTGTGAGTGACGCGTCTGCATAAATAACAATAATAGTGTTTGACCCGAGTTTCATGTTACAGACTTAAAAGGGTTTACTCACCAGGAGGTCAAAAGCATAGCGTGAGTTGAAATTGATACAAAATTTGGTTTCGTTCAATAGCCGTATTAATTTTTAAGCCTTTGTTATTGAGATGAAATCGTATTCAGTGTTGGAAGCAGCAGTCCTATTGAATCGTAATGATTTTCTGATGATTATGAATTTAAACAGTTAGGAAAATAAGTCAAAATCCCGGGGGTCCTTGAGGGAAAGAATAGAATTGAAATAGACTTTGATATAATTTTGTATTTATGTTGCGGAGTACAGTTCGTTATAATGACAATGATTCGATGTTTATTATTAATGAAACTTGATAAGTTATATAGTTTTTGTGAGAAGGGGTGTTCTTGTGCGTATGAACAGAACTATTTTACATCTGAGTCATAGTTCGAAAAAAATGTTTACTAATTGAATTTGCCTCTTAAGGGAACTCAAAGTATTTATATACCTATTTGTGTCACGTGTCTGATTAAATTTTTTATATATGTATCGGTTGGAGAGCCCTATGTTCAGCAGTGGACTAGTGGATAGGCTGATGATGAAACTTTGTTCGAATTCTTACAGAACGAAAATAAAACTCAACACTAAGGGTAAAAATGCTGAAATATAAAATATCCAAAGTTTATAACAGTGCATCATGATTTAGGCTGATTAAACTGATTATTCAAAGAAAGCTGTTATCTATACAAATATAATTATTACTCGGTCTGTCCATCTGTTTGCCTGTCTATATGTTACACTTTCACTGCCAAACCGCTTAACTAATTTGGATGAATAGATCGGTATAGAGATAGATTCGATCTTAGAGAAGGACATAGGCTAATTTTGTCATGATACAAATCACTGTAGTATAAAACTAGTAATTTAATAAAAACATATGAAGTTTGTTTATTTTTGTTTTTATACCTAAGACTTTGTTTACCCAGAAACAGCTCTATATAGTATGGTATATATAGGTATGTTTACAAGGCTATAAAGTACAATCCAGCGCTCGCAGACCACCTATCGCAGTGCTATCGCAACAAATTGCACGTGATGTATCGCTAGCTATTATCCTTGTAACCACGATCTCAAGGGTAGCGGGATAGTCCTAAACGTAACACTTTAATAATACAGATTTTCCAAGTTATTTATTGTCATTTGCCAAGTTGACAAATAGGTATAATTATTATTCTGAAGACAGAATGCAATGAAATTAATGGCAATCGACTGCCTTATAATGTTAGTAAGCTATATAAACGTAGCTTAGTTATTAAAAAACTAAATATTTAAAAAAACTAGCAATTCTGTATGGTCACTAATGCGAAGTAGCTACAGTAGTACCCATATAAAATTTAATCAGCTCTGGGTTCAAATTGTAAGGAGAAATTAAGTAACTGCATACTCTTACTATATTTTGTATATCTTTTATGTAATAATGATGATGATGATGAATTATTTATTGATTTAGACCCAGTTTAAAACCTGGAACTCACTTCCAGCGCACGTGGTTCCCTTCCACTATGATCCCGGGTCCTTTAAGCGGGGCGTAAAAAAGCATCTCACTAGGCGGCCATAGTGTGGGTCACCATGCTACAATTTCCTTATTCACATTGAGGATGGTGACCACCACTCTTGGAATCTGCTCATGCTTTCCATCAGGCAGAGCAGAGTCATTTTGGCGCAGCTAAAGAATAAAAAAAAAAAGTTTCGACACTCGGTGATAAACTGACTGAAACGAGTAGAATATTTTAAACTTATCTGTCATATAACTGCAGATTTTGGTTTCACAAGTCTCGGATAGACACAAATATGTCAGATAACCATACCAGCAACTTTTACCACTACATATGGCGTATAACTATTTGACACTTTAAAAGAAACTGGTAAAAGTGGCCCTTAATATTTGAATTCTCTTTTACGCGTTTTAAATCGACATTATAAATAAGTGATTTAAAGCCTTTATCGATTTGCTTTCTAAGTTTTAACAGGTAACTTTTATTCTACGACTACAGCGGCTACATTATATGTACATAGTAGTATGTTAACACCTTACTTACAAGTTCAGAAAAACAATAAAGAAAATCCTATAAGGAGGGTAAAGTATGGTGACCAGCACCATTACGCGGGCCGGCCGCTCGGCCGCCACAGCTAGATTTTATCGCTCCTTCGAACCATTAAAACGACCATAATGAAGTTTCTGCGTCGGATAATGCACTGGAGCATTACGCAATGATTTACAAGGGCGGCAATAAAAAGAATTTAAGGGATGACCCGGGGATAGTAAAAATAGCGAATCGACCTCATAAAGAAGAGGAATGTGAGTCGGAACCGACTGCGGTTTCATGTTGGAGGTTTTATTACATCATATTACATGTAGAATGTGCTTTATAGGGATTCAAGGGTACTTTTTGGTAGGGTTTCTCTTACTGTTGTGACGTCACCGTCATAACAATTTAATGAATCTAATCTTAATGTGCATAAACCCTCAAATATTCTTATAAACTTTTCTACTACTTTCAAATGTAATTTTGAAGAGACGTTATATATATTTGTGATTGTTCATTTATATATACTAACCCTAAGTTTTTACGGAATTGTGAATAATAAAAATAGGTTTCCAGTTTTAAAAATCCGCATTAGAAATCAATCTTGTGTAATAAAATGAAATGTCATAAAACACCCAAATCAGGGCAACAATTAGTGAATCACCTGAAATCCAGAAAAAAACTTTCCAAAAAGGTATTTGGATTAATTAATCTACAATCGAACCAAGTGGCGCGAAATCGGAGAGGCCTATGTCCAGCAGTGGACTGCGATAGGCTGATGATGATGATGAATCTACACACACGCATGCTACACAATGACTTCGAAAAGAGTAATGTATTATTTACAGAATACTATTACTTGTCAAAAATATTATTGAATCTAATATCTGTATGCTTTAGCTATCCAACAAACCAACCGACCCCTAAGAATTATAGAAATTTGAAATTTAATAATATAATGGACTTCATCGCTCCACCAATTCGCCCTGCCATCATCATGGAGCAGTCTATTGGAACTCGTTCCGTGAATTGAAAAACTAATTTACTGGAATCAAATTTAATTGAAGCTATATGCGTTTAGCTCTTAAATAATAAAATAGAATAGAATATTACTTTATTGTACACCGATCAAATTGTTACGGTTGAATGTTAAAAGAAGATTTATACAATGGGCGACCTTATTGCTAAAAGCAATCTCTTCCAAGCAACTTTTGGATGGATAAACTGACAGGAGATAAAAAAACAAATGATGCTATTAAGGTTCATTTAAAAATACACATGCATACATTTATACGCAACTAGCTGAGTCCCGTGATATTATCCGCGGTTACTATCGTACCACGGGTAACGCCGCGGAGCAAAGCTAGCCTAAAAGTAGCCTAAGTTATTCCTTATATCATCAGCTACCTATCAGTAAACCGTTTTAACTTTAAAGGAGACGGTGATCCCTGACTTTGTTTCGTACTTGTTTCTTAGGTCTAAGTCGGTTAGGAAAGGCCGAACTCATCAGTTCAAAAACAGTTTAACACGTGTAAGTATTCACGTAACCTTATTGCAGACTAAATGATTTAATTTCTTCCATCTAGCAAGATTCCTATAACATTGTATTACTATTAAGAAAGTTATTACTCAAATTAAGATAACCACCCATCTATTTTATAGCCTAATCCACTTCTATGTCACTTTTAATGATTAAAAAAAAGCTTAAACGGCTCATCTTAAAACCTTCAACCCATTTTATGGATTTAATGTTATGTTCACATTAAGTGTCTATAATAACAAATTGAATTGATGGCCCGATCGGGCTACAATTAAGGCGGGCTGCTATAAATCGGTGCTTATCTGATTCGGAACATGAAAGAGGCGTTGCGCACCGACAGCATTGAACGAGCTCGTGGTGTAACGAGAGATGTTTAAGATTTTAATTACGTGTTAGTAGTTATTAGAGAAATTATTTGACTAAATATACTTAGGGTCACTGATAGTTATCCGCCGTATAGCACTATTTAACAGATGAAGGTTTCTGATATGTATGGTTATTTGACATATTTGCCTCTATCCGACACTTGTGAAAACGCAATCTGTAGTTATATTGTAGAAAATTTTAAAATAGTTTATCACGGACGGTTGTTAAACTGGTCCGTTAGCACTGTAAAGTTTAAACAAAAATAAGGCAGTTAATACCATGTCTAGTCGAGTTAGTTAAGTAGAACAAGGTTAGTTTTGATAGTGATAAAACACGAGTTACTTAGTTTTCCCACAGCAAGATAAATATGTCTCAATAATAATATATTTATAGTTTTGTGCTACAATCAACAAAAGGTTTTTAAGAGTAAAAATATGCCAATCATATAGCACGTAATTCGTAAGAATATAAGTTATTTTAAAGCAAATTGGAAAGAAAACTAGTGAGCCTCATAGCAGTGACAGTTAACATAAGTCTAACATACAACTTTCCTACAACTATTGCGGACAATCAAATCTATACAAATAAATAAAATTGGAGTGTCTGTTTGTAATATTAAAATAACCGCTTTTTACTAAATGCATATGTATGTATACACGGTACAGTCACTAAGTCACTCCCTGCATCATCAGCTAACTGCCAGTGAAGGTCCCGTCAAAATCGGTCCAGGCGTTCCAGAAATTACCCGGAACAAACAGACTTAGTCTGAGAAGATAGTAATTAATCTATATACTTGAAGAAACAACTAATATAATTCACATGAATATATATTTAAAACAAAATTGGCTAGTAAAAGCAAGGAGCTCTCATTGTGCGTCGAACTTCAAGCAGTACAAATGTATCATGCACATGTGAATGTTTCGCTGACAGTCGACGTACCCCCACGTCTTGTGAACATAGTATTGGACACTCCTATACATGGCTGCAACTTATATCTTTATAAATTGTATTGAGATATATGATACCGCAGAATAATGTCATCAGGAGTCAGCATAAATTTTAAACTTGAAATTTTAGTCCCCTAGTTATAAGACAATACGTTTTTGTTGTTTATTGTTGTACCGCGAGTAACGCCGCAGGACAAAGTTAGTCTAAAAAAAGTAGCCTAAGTTACTGCCTGGATCATCAGCTACCTGTCAGTGAAAGTCCCGTCAAAATCCGTCCAGCCGTTCCAGAGATTACCCGGAACAAACAGACAAACAGACGGACAGACAAAATTGTTTTAACTACATTTTTGGTATATGTACCGTCTATACATACATATGCATTTAATAAAAAGCGGGTACTTTAATATTACAAACAGACACTCCAATTTTATTTATTTGTATAGATAAAATTAGTAAATAGTCAGATGATATTTTTTTAATGTATGGACTTCCCAAAGTGACTTTACTTTGCCTGGTGGAATCTGCATTCGCAATGAGTGTGACCACCACTCTTGGATTCTGCTTATGCTTTTCATCAGGCATTGTAGTCATTTTAGCAGGATCATACATAACAAAACGTGGAAGAGATTAGTTAGCTCGGGTATGTACACAAAAAAATTAGCTTAAATTTTCATGTTCCATGTTGTATAATAATGTACTACACGGATCTTAAAGCGTTTATTTGAGACTAGTTGTTGCCCGCGGCTCCGCCCGCGTATATGTTGGTTATCGCGGCAAATAGTAGCCTATGTGTTATTCTGATGTATAAGCTATATTACTGTATAGTTTCATCCAAATCCTTTCAGTAGTTTTTGCGTGAAAGAGTAACAAACATTCATCCAAACATCCATCCATCCTTACAAACTTTCGCATTTATAATATTAGTAGGATATACTACATACTCTTAAATTAACTAACATTTCGTCCAAGTTGCAATTTCCGTTATCAGAAGCTGTCAGTACATAGTTTCTGAAAAAGATTACTTACAAAGATTGCTTAAACAAGTAAAAGTAGTTGTTATGTAAATTACAACATATCTTAGACACAAATTAAATAGCCACAATACTGACTCAAAATTACAAGTTTTACTCACGTTGTATAACGCAAAAATTATAAGTGAAACACCCATGAAACACAAAACACCACATTATAACGAGGTCTCTGCCACAAAAAGGCTACCGTATAAGATTCCATATTTGATATATGTACACAATAAATATGGCCACAAAAATAGGAAACAGAGACATAAATATTGTTTGGTATCGCGCTCGTAAATACTGAGGTCGTGAGAGCTCGGCCCTACTGCACCCGAGGTTACAGTGAAGTAATTCATTTCGATATTACTTATAGATTATAGTTTTATAGCTGTTTGCTTTATACCAAGAAGTTTTTTTTACGAAACTAACATTACTGAGAACTGGCTGAAAACAAAATAATGTTTTCGTACTGGTAAGTAAACTTGCAAGGCGATATGTAAAGTATTGTTTTTTTTGTGGCCATCCAGGGTTACCACATTACCTGACTAAAATGATGGCAAATCCTTACTTAAATTATAAAATCGAAAGTAATTCTGTCTTTTTGTTACGTTTTCACTGTCAAGTCGATAAACCGATTTATTTAAATATGCGCCTGCAAAAATGACTCCAATTTGCTTAATAGAAAGCTTGAGTAGAATCATAGAGTAGTGGTCACTATACTCATTGCGAAAGCAGACAATGCAACAACGCAGCATGGTGACCCACACTATAGGTTTACTATATACTTCTGCATCACTGAGTCTCTGGTTTCGTATTCACCGACGAAACACGACAGCACGTATGCTTTCGTTTTAATGTATTTTGGTTATTATTTAGGAAGGTAACAGGCTTAGTGCGGTTTAGAGGTAGAATATGTTCTCTGAATATTCAAAAATTTAAACGAAACTTATATTAAAACCTTTTTGAGATCAATGAAAACACGAAAAAATTATATCATTCGGACATTATTCGGATAATACGATATTGAAAATACTATATCAGAATGTGCTACCACGAAAAAATTATATCATTCGGACATTATTCGGATAATACGATATTGAAAATACTATACCAAATTACAATACCTCATGAGCAGCAACTTCTTCCACTGAAGAACATAGGTCTTTATTATGATAGGGGTTTGTGCTACTGTATTGCTCTGGGGGGACGGCTGCGTTGTTACCAGTTTTTCATTTCTTTACGAGGCTGTAAGTTATTCTGTGTGATTTACTTCAGGAGACTCTTACTTTAACTTTAACTTAGACTATTAAAATGCATCATATACAATAATTACGTTTCAATTTATGTAATAAAAAAAAGTAAAAACTAAAACCCAACTACGACAAAAAACGACGCTGAAAAAGCATCCAATGATACCAAACACGACATATTTATCTAAAAATTATTTTTTAATACAGTACTTTATGTCGGCTAGAGGGCGCCACATTAGATTCAGTGACACGTCATATAGCCTATAACCTGCAGACGATTATGACGCTTCTAACGACACCTTATTTGTCCAGTTCTAATGAGTAGTTAAGAAGCTATGAGGAAACAAATGAACATACATACATACATAAATCATAACCCTCCTTTGGCTTTGCCGTACTCGGGTTAAAAAGACATGTTACTTCATTCCTGCACATACAATATTATATATGATAACATTCATCATTCCGTTCAACAAATCAACTTTAATGAAATCATCATTCTTATTTATGATGACCACTTCCACCTGAATCACGTTAGCTGTCATCATTACATATAAGTTATAGTGTAATGTGTCTGTGCATACAATAGGCTGGTTTAAATCATCCACGTTGGACCAATTGCCAAGTTTACATAGCGTCATATAATTTGTGGTTTTGTAGCTATTGGAATCTGAGGCTTCTAGGTGGTAATCTTAAGTGATGAAGGTGGTAATCTTAAGATGAAGTTATTTGCTTGTTTTATAATCAATAATCTTTTGTACAAATAAGAGATACAAACAAAAACATAGAGAACTTTTTGTAGTGAAAAAAGACCTAAGCGATGGACAGAAAAAAGGTTATTGTTGTAAAAGAAATGCATTTAAAAAACCAGGGATTACTTCATGAGAATTACAAATATTTACAAATGGTTTAATATATAGTAAGTATCATATGAATTAATCAATAAATTTCAATAAAAACAAAAAATCATACTTTGTTTGTTAATTCTATAGTTTCTCAGTACCTAACCACTGAACCTACTAGTTGACAAACTGAATTAACTGCTAAAACGTTGCGATGAGCCTATTTATTTATTAATTGATGGCATTTTTATTGTTATAATATCTAATACATTTAATTTTTCATTTTAATAATAGAGATTCCCTATACCATGAAATAAACACATATCTTAATAAAAACCACTGATAACATCGGGTCAACAATTTGCTGAAAACCAACAAAAAATTGTCCTTAATTAATATTACGACCCCTACACAGCTACTAGAACAAATAATCATATTATATCCCTAATCCGACTATTAGCACAACACAATAGTTTGTTACCGTAGTATTAAATCACTGTATAAATTTATACAGAACACGGTAGTGTTGGGACAATGCTTGCGATGTCTCGATATATACGAAATATGCTAAATTCAATAACGCTCACGACCTACAACTGGCTAGGGTTGGCAAATATATTTTTAAGCAATGTTTTGTTTATTTATCATATTGTATTGCATGGGTTGTGGAACAAATTCTGATTTCTCCTTTCAACACAAAGAGGCGATCCTCTGACCAGACTAGATAATCAGGACTACGGCTAGTGGTATTAAATGGTATTAAAAAGGATAATGTATATACTAATGAAAACATAATAAGAACACATTAGGTCATTGTATATTACTTTTTATGGTAGTTGTTATAATATACACACTTAAACCTGATGCCATTCTAGCATAAATGTCAATAATGATATGTACAATGTCATTCTTTATGACAATATTTTCCTATGGTTAAAGGTAAATCAATACCGTTAAACCGTCGAATTAGTATTCACCTACTTGCTTCATTGTCGATTTCTTGTAATTTATTTCAACCAAATATATATTTATTTTCTGTTTTCACATTTCTTTGAATTATAATTTTTTGGAACGAACTTTCTTATGCGTTGCGAAAGGGGGCTAGCTAGACGGCTAGAAAAAATTAAGGCCAAAAGTTGTTGCGACACTTTTTGACATATATGTATATATGCATAAATATGTATATACATATATATGTGTGTGTGTATGTTTAAGTACATTTTTTTTTGCTTTTTTTATTTCAATAGCGAATCAACTAAAGCATCGACTACTGAGGTACAAACAATAACTATAATTTCGTTCCATCCGGGTGTCCCTTGATACCTCTATTTTTTTTATTAAATACTAGTTGTTGCCCGCGGCTCCGCCCGCGTATATGTCGGCTTTCGTGGCAAATAGTAGCCTATGTGTTATTCTGATGTATAAGCTATATTACTGTAAAGTTTCATCCAAATCCGTTCAGTACTTTTTGCGTGAAAGAGTAACAAACATCCATCCATCCTTACAAACTTTCGCATTTATAATATTAGTAGGATGGGGCAAAAGAGCAGGCGTGTCACCTGATGGTAAGCGATTGACGCCGCCAATGAACACCTGCAACACCAGAGGCGTCACAAGTGCGTTGCCGACCTTTTAAGAAGGAATACGCTCTTTTCTTGAAGGCTTAAAGGTTGCTGTTTCATTCCTTTCACCAGCGGCTTTGGCCCTTGGAGTAAAGGAACCTTTGATCTAGGCTTAGGGCCCGTGAGTACGCTATAACAGTCGAAGAACTATCCTCCCAGTGAAAGCAGTCAAACTAAAGTCGTTTCACCTCCCTTTTTGTTATTATAGTTGAATCACTAGAGAAATACCTATTTTGATGCCAGCTTCACTTGAACCTTACACACACTAAAGCCACCGTATACATGACACCGTTATACAATTCAATAAAGGACTGGGGCAGATCCCAGAATCCGTTCTGCTCGACCCGGGTTACAATACAATTAACTAAATGGTTAGTCGACACAGTGGGCACAACCTTATCACAATTTATTTCCCGACTCAAGCTTCCAGAGAGTTTGATCTACATTCCCGAATTAACGTGGCCCCCTGAACCCAATTTAATGACATTTTGACGTAACCTACAATGGCACTTATGTCAAAACCTAGTGTGGCCACTACAAATTACGTTTAGTGCATTCGGTTTCGAACCGTCGTATTGGTTCAGAAATACCGCAGGCGACAGTTCATTCCACAGATTTGTTGTGCGAGGCAAAAGTAATAAACTGTAATTAAAATAATAGCAATGGCTTATAGGTTTTAAAACTTTTAATTCAACCCCAACTGTTGCAAAGTGTCAACCCTGAATATAGCGATGTGCGATAGCCCAGGTCACGCGGTGATTTACTGTGCCGCAGATTATTTATCAGCGTATGCGCCGCCGCTGCCTCACACACTGCCATTAGCGTTGCTAACATACCTATGTAGACAATACGATACGGTATGGTTATATATTTGAATAAAAATTTTGATCGTTTTTATTTTATCAATCTTAAATCACTCCTTAAATGTTCTTGTATCTTTCAATAAAACAAAATTTGATGACTGAAAACGTTAACATTACAACAGAAAAAATAAAAAGCTAACATCAAAAGCAATTAAAATAACATCTTCATTCCCGAATTTCAACGCTCCATCAAAACAGACACTTATCTGAAGACTCTCTTAACATTATTTAACAGCATCAAGTTCATAGCTACACAACTTATGTACCCTACCATTAATAAAACATTCGCAAGGACGTGATTAAAATGTAGCGCCCTTGCAGCGTTAATTTGACAAATGGGAGTTCAACTGTCGGGCATTGAGGATCCTTTGAATCTCCGCCCACTAGGAGACGTTTTGTTTATGGCGAAGATAGAGCTGAGAAATATGATAGAAGTGACAATGGCAGTTAAATTTAACTTGTGGCTAGTTTTTTTTTTTTAACTAAAATTTTAAAATGATGTATACTTGATAAATACTAGTATACAATGCAATAATATAAATAGTGAACAGTAAAAATACAATGATAGTTTTAGATTTAAGTTAATATTAAGTTTATTATATAATTATATAGTGAAATATAGTGAGTGTTTAGTATATGTGTAGTAGGTAGCCTACAATCCCTTCAGTACATACCATTTAGTTAAAAATGTAAATGTGAAACATCCTAAGAGTGCGGACTGTAAGAAGAAGAATATTGGAAAATAAATAAGTTGAAATAAATTTTTGGCATGTATGGCACCCGATGCAAACGGGTTTCACGTCTTGTTAACGCACGATAAGCTATATGAATCCTAGAGGCTCGAAGGATAGTGGAATCATCAAAAAACCACCATGAAAGTCATTATATTCCTTCTTTATCGAAAACAGTCCTCAGAACTAATCCAATGTTTAGGTGTAATTTTCTTGGTCCTGAATTTTTTGTGTGTTAACAAGAAATCAAATGAAATAATGTTTTTTTTTTTAAATAAACATCTGGATTTTAATAGTACTATGCAACAAATAAGTGTACAATAAAATTGTACCTAACAGTAGAGCCATTGTCGCCTGCCATTAAAACGTTAAATTCTCGGAGTGTTGTCGAGGACCTCGTTAATGATGGGCGGGCAACTCTGGCTGGGATTTGCTTAGTTATAGCGAGTCGCCTTAAGGTTTATATTGATATTAAATGTATGCATATTCGGGCTGAAGATTCTGACAAAGTTATGACTAGACTAATATTTGTGTAAATAGGTGACTACATATCAGAACATAAAAGTAAAAAATTGGATGTACGCCTATATAACGAATGTATACCATAAAATTAGAAGACCGAGATGTGATCAGCAATATGCAACTATCGGCTAAGTGAAATTCCTTTATCAAGAGATATTGACAGATCTATACCATGATTAAGGGAACTTTAACATTTTTCCGCAAACAATTTCACTGTTAGTGATTTACCACAAATTAATTGTAGGGAAAATATTTTAATTTAAAACACGCTACTTTCTTCTTCATCTGTGTAATTTAAAGGTCTTACTTTCACTTAACCCAGAAGTAAAAAAGATTTATTTTCTAAGATAGTGCCTTAAGCCATTTGTTCTCTTGTCGTGACTTCGAACACGTTATCAAAAGCGTTGTTCTGTATGAACAAACATATCCCTTAACAGGCCGCCTGGAGTGCCACGGAGGCGTGTCGTTCCGCCCTCTGAACACAGCTCAAATTATACCCTGCTTGTTCAACAGTACCACCTTTTACTTCATCATATATTTGTTCGATAAAAACTTTATAGCACACCTTTGCCCTCAATGATTGTTTGTTTAAAATCAATATTATTTTTACTTTTGCGAGGATTGTTTAAACCAGTCGGAGGTACAGTTTGAATAGTAGTCAATAAATGTCTTTGAAAGTTCCTTTGTTTTGTATTGGTTTTGGTAACGGTTTTTGCATATTTACATCCTCGTAATGAGATCTTACATCAAGTTAAATAAATTATCATTCGGTTAAACACGTACTTGTTCATACTTTTAGCCCAATAATGCAAAAGCATCTCAATAGGTCGCCATAATTTGGGGTCATATACCTATATAAGGCAAAGTAGGGTCACTTTGGCAGGCTCACATTAAAAACTTCAAAATTCCATGTTGATGAATTATAGACAACAACGTCTTAATAGGTTAAGGGGCAAATAAACCGTCGACCATGAACACATACTGTTCAAGAGACACAAATGAGTCGTCGCCGAACTAAAATCTTGAGATCTACTTAATTTTTCATTAAGTGAATAAATTGAAGATTATGTTTGAGCTAACTGTTTTTAGACTCTAGTGACTTTTACGGATAGTTTTTGTTGTCTACCTGTGACTACAATCGTTATGACCAGTTCAAAAAGTTTGGATATAGAAGGTATTGTATCCTTTTAAATAATTTTAAAACTGAATGAATCTCTTATTTTTGCACTTCTTCGCTTCTTTACCCACTAAAGTAGCATTAAATCATGAATAAGAAAATGTTCTCCATATTATCACAACTTAAGAAAAAGCTTTAACTGACCTGTCGTCTGACGATAGAACGTGAATTTAAAATATCAAGAAGCTACTTTTAATAATAAAGCGCTAGGTATAGAATCTAAAATGTAAGGCAATTTAGTACCTACTACGAGTATAAACAGGTATAGCTCTTACTTACAGTTATAAAAAATACTTTTTACATTTATAACTTTAATTTTAAATTATAATGAAACAAAATTATTGATACTCATAACAAATTCAAACATATTCGAATGTTAGTTTGTTATGATTTACTGAAGTGGTGTGAATTAATATTCCTATAACCTTAAAAAAGTTACTCTGGTAATTGTATTCTTAAACTCATAGTACGAAGCGTTGTTTCTTATAACATAGCGTTGGTAGTACAACAACATAATGGCCGAGTCACTGCCAAAATAAATGTTGCTTAATACGCCGAAACTTTTGAAATATGCCGCCTTTAAATGTGCCGTTGAAAGCGAAATAATTTTCCCCTTTATGTCCCAAGTTACGTCGCTTTTTGTATGGCGTATCTTTTTATTGTTTAGCATTTTCTCGACGACTTTTGTTATTTAATGTCGCTACTATAATGTTTATCGTAGTTAATGTTGTAGTGCTTATTTATATTAAATTATATATGCTAAGGGTGTTATTGTTGTTATGGTTCTAATTTATTTAACTATACAATCCATATATTTTTGTACTCCAGTGTGATTATTTAAGATAATAGTAGTCAGCAAGTTTACATCGATAATTTTTTAATTTTTATATATTTAGCTTTCTGCAAATCTCCTTCATATGAACTTTTGTTGTGACATGTTTCATACTCCCCCATTCGAAATTTGTAAAAAGAGGTACATACAGCTGTTTTATTCGTTTAAGCGTCAGTGAATAGAAGAAAATAGATACGCATTTTATATTGGAAAAAAATTGTAGCAACAAATACAGTCTATTATATTTTCCAACGAAACTCAACTCCATTGAAAAATATCACATAAATACACTACCCACATACAATGCTTTCCGCGGAGGCCATTTCAGCAATAGAGACGTAGAGATACGATATCTTCACGACTCGACTTAAGTGGGCTATTACAGATAGGGAATAGCGTATAACAGATACTGCATGTGCACCTCTGATGGCCTATTTCCATACCTATTGAGAGCTCAATGGCTCCATTTGATAACGCCAGTATGTCTCCTTAACCCGTTTTCCATTTAAGCTCACTTCTCTTTGAACTCCTTGGAAGTGTTCCAGTTTCTGAACACAGTGTTACACTGTGTTTATTGTTTTGAGTTTTGGGGTTCTTCCTACGTAATACTTTGGTTAAAGGTGACAATGGTTTTGGGAGGTGGATGTGTTTTCTCGACCCTGATAGTTGGATGGTCTTGTAGACAAGCCTATATAGAGACGTAATTTTATAAAGTATATGTTATCCTATGTATTATGGTGGATTGAAATCGATAGAAGTTTACTTAGTAATGTATTTAGAAATTTATGATTATGTTTATCAGTATCAGTTCTGTAGTACATAGCTTTGTCTAGTTTAGGATCAAACGCCCGTGTGTGAGTCGTGTCAGAATATATTATTCTAGATAATTAAACTCAGATATAATAATATGAATATGTTCATTACACAATTTTCATACACCCTCTCAAAACACGTACTCTTATATAACTCTAAAACCTTGTCCAGAAAGGGCGAATTCTCTGCGAAAACTTTGCGCGAGTGTTTGGGGGCAAATAACAATTCCATATCAAAATTTTAGCGCTCGATTTCCCTCGAAACGTGCACTCGTTCTGGATTCCAGAGTCTGGAGTTCATGCGTTAACTGGACGCAACAAGGCTTCTCTAGTATCTCGACTCGCGAGAGTCTGGCGGAGTGCACGCGATTTACGCACGTATTTTGTATTGTATTGGGGCCTTGTATCTCGCTAAATGAATGAATTCGCGCGAAATATTTCGCAACGAATTCGCCCCTTCTGGACAAGGTCTCACTTCCACGATCAGTATACCTACCTCAGATCATAAAAGTAAGTGGTTTATATGATCTGTGAAACTTACAATATTCAGTCTGGCTTAGTATTGTAATAAAAATAATTTCGAAAATTACTTAACATCTAATATAAACTCATCAATAGGGTAAGAAATACAGTAAAAACTTACTTGAAATAGTCAGGAACACAGACCACTGGTTTAAAGAACCTTCCATAAGACGCAGCGATGTTCGTACATCCGTAACATAATGCAGTATACTTTTAAGTTTAAACTCACAATAAAATTATTAAGTAATAATTTTTCGTGCGTATTCACTTAAATATAATGTAATTACGAATGGCCGGCTACGCACTCATGTTTAAAAATAAATAAAAAAGTGTTTACGCATATGTTGAAAATTTTAACAGTGTCTATCTTCTCTGTTGTGTTTCCGGATTTAAGTAATAAGAGTAAGCGAGATAGACAAATCATGTAGGATTGTAATATATAAAGGGTCTAAAATGTATTGGCGTGAAAATCCAAATGTTAAGTTGTCGATGATTTCGTGCGAATTTTTATTGCGAATAATGAGTCTATTATGTTTGGTCATTATTTCCGTGTTATTTTCAAAGATTTCTTATGTATTGGAGGTAAAAAAGACAAAACACCTGATGGAAAGCATCTACCTTTGCTTATTGACACCTGCAACTCAGGATTTGCAATCTTTACTTTGGGAGATTGCTTTTTAAGATTTAGAACTTACATCAGTCTGTGAAAGAGAAGTAAAACGTGAAACAAGCCCTGTACCTGCCCGTCTGGATAGAGCGGTTGTTCCGTTACCCTAAAGTATATATATATCGTAATTCGTAATTAGTGTTTCGATTTTCAGTGCTGGTAATAATCGTCGCATTGGCAACCTTAAGTGGTGGCAATTGCAACACTGACTCGTAATAAACATGGAGCCACTGACGGTTGTGTGAAAAAACCTCCGACGCGCGCGCGACTTGTATCGGTCGATTTCCTGCTGGAAATCGAAATCTACTTCATTTTCCCTCGCGTGTGACGTACACAAGAACTGAAACCCGTGAATTGTCGACTCCTGAACAAGCGAAGGTGGAAACTCAACGAATACCCGTGGCAGTCCAAGGTAAGTGCTTGCATTATACTTTTTTTATGTCGAGTTATTGAACAGCGAAACTTCACGAATACGTACAATCGTACGTATCAACACCAGACTGGGACAAATTCCAGTGTGGTGTTGATGCCACCCGCTATTTCGGCTGGGTGCGTACGCCACAGTGGTATAGCAGGCTACAACCTTTTTTCTAAGACTGTAATAGCCTGTTGATGATGATGATCACTCCTTGAAATCCTGGAGACAAAAATTTGTTCCACGGTTTTGTTTTCCGAGGTATAAAGTTTCTTGAAAAGTGCACAGTGGTAAAGTGACAATTTTACTGGAAAAGTAACGTTTTTTTAGGAACAGAGTCTTTAGAACACTTAATTAAAAGCGATAGAGAACCAGCAGTTGAAAAGTCTCCTTAATTATGCACAAAGCCTTTTTTGCCACCAAAATATTTTCTCCCAAAGTCCTTGTTACCAGAATTACAAATGCCGTAGCTTTATATTATCAAACTAACTGAGTCCCGTGGTGTTACCTACGATTATTGTCGTACCGCAGGTAACTCCGCGCTGCGAAGTTAGTCTAAAAAAGTAGCCTAAGTTACTCACCTATGAGTGAAAGTCCCATCAAAATCGGTCCAGCCCTTACTGAGATTACCCGGAATAAACAGATAAATAGACAAACCGACAGACAGACAGACAGAAGTTGTAAAAATGATATTTTGGTCTACGTACCGTGTACAGACACTCCAATTTTAGTTAATTATATATAATATAGTATATACACTACATCAAGCATCGTTATTACAAAATATCTTTCACGGGCGCCGACATTATCGTCGGCCCCCGAACACTACAGGATAATATTATTGGATTTACGACGTTCAGCTCCGGACCTATGATTTACGTCTTCCTCCGGCGATAAATTATAGCTCGATAGCCGGTACTACGGGGCGAGATCTTGCTCCGAATTGGTGGTTTGTTAGCTTTGAATGTTGCTTGTCCAATTTACACATTCCTATTAAAAATAGAACGCATTTAAGCAGTTAAATTAATTAGTTAATGGTTTAATTAAAATATTGTTTTAAGTAGTTTTAAAGATGTTATTTCCAGATTTGTGTTTGCTGGAAATATTCAGATGAAAGTCTTTGCATGTGAGTACTGAGTCCTCTTTAATTTAAATACGAATTATAATGTAGATTTTAGTATATCTATTATGAAAAACTATAGATATTATATAATATATATTAATATGGTAGTAACTATTGTTGACTAATAATAATAACATCGTTAAATGTTAGTTTAAGTTTTAAATTAATTTAAGTTGTTTTTAGCTAGAAAAAATACTTTAACACAAAGGCTTGTACTTAAATATTATTAAAACTTTAATAAAAAACTTTTATTTTGTGGTAATAGATACATAATCTTACTGATATCAGAATTAATTATAACAAAAAATAAAATAATGTAACTTAAAAACCTTACTTATCGCATTTTATATCAAAAAACAGGAAATCAGGTATCTTTATTGAGATTTTTTTACTTTATTTACATTGAAATAAATAAGTTATTTCATTTATGAAGTGCTTACAAAATTAGGTTGGCAATGATGTGAAGTTTTGAGATTACACAATACTGCATTATAAGTAATAAATCTTGATATCTTCTACACGAGTTCAAAACAGACCTAAATTACGAACGTAAGAGAGATTGAATGGTACAATAAATTATGCCATTTAAGAACACTTAACACTAATCCACTCGAGACAGACCTAACCATACAGCCAGACTATCGAATGCAATATTTACGAGTAAATCCGGGCACAATGCTATCAGGATCTGTTCTTCGTGCCCCTAACAAAGACCATTCATCCGGCGATGCGGCAACAAGATTATCATATTTAATGGCTGCACACATTATTTATACCACGCCGCTGGGATCTAAATTTACATTTAGTTACGCCTATAGATCTCAATATGGGTGCACTGATAGCGGGGTTACAACACTCGATTGAAAAATACACACTTCCTTACGACTTGTTTTATTATATCCCTTTAAAAGAATGATTTATAGTTTTTGGAAACTAACAAGCGCTATCTGGACCTAAACATATTTATTTTCATTTTTTTTATGTATGGCCTGTTAAAATGACTCTACCTTACCTAATGGAAAGCATAATCAGACTCCAAGAGTGATGGTCACCATACACATTGCTCGTACAGACAATGCAACAATACAGTATGGTGACTAACACTATGGCGGGCTAGTGATGCTTCTGCATCATTGGGCCTCCGGTCTCACTCACCAACGAAACACGACAGCATAAACGCTGTCATTTTACGCTGATCTGTGCAAGGGTAGTACCGCCCCGGTCGAGCCGGCCCGTTCGTGCTGAAATCAGCGTGGCTCTACTACCTGTTACTTATTTTAGTCAATGAGCTCCAGATTCTACTGTCTACTACCAAATAGTCTACTGCTGGAAATATTCGCCATTTCCTTTGAAAGAACGTTCTGACCTACTATAGTAAGCTGGCCAGATGGATTGGTATATTTAGACTATCAAATGTATATAATATATAAGAGTAGTGACATTTTGTATTATTAATCTGCTAGCACACGGACAGATACATAAGTTTATAATAACACAATCTGCTCATGACTATGTACCCGCAATTTAAAATTAAAAGCAAAAAAAATAGATCACAATGAAATACCCAGTAAGAAAAAAATTGAAAAGAAAGAAATATTCCTCGATCGTGAGAGAGACATACTTCGTCGGTGCAAATCCGACGTGTCGATTAGAGTGATATCACAGACCTACAGCAAACCAATTTTTAGCAGTTACCCGAGGCCCAGAGATGGAGTGAGTGCCACCTCATTCTATTTATGGAAAAAGGGGACTCAAACGATACGAAAACGAGTTAGCTATATATTGGTAGATTAAGTTATTCATGTGTGCAAAATTAAAATAAAATTAATTAATTGAAAAAAATACCTTTAATTGGCCAGGTTCCATGAAACTGGACCGAAGTAATGTTTATAATATTTTAATTTTATTACCATTAGGTAAAACGTTGTATTTATTTAAAAACTGAAAATTATCATATTTTAAATTATTATAAGCACCTATTTTGATTATAAATGTTTTGATGGTTAACTTATTATTGTTTTGTATAAAAATTTATTTTATAATGTCAGCAGAATAAAAGTACGAATTAAAAAATATAACTGAGACTAGTTACCAACTGAGAATGAGAATTTGCTCACAATGTATGCTGTAATTTGCTGCAATTCAAATGGTGTATTGTGATAAGCAGAAAAAGTATTCAACCGAAGGACATTTGATTAGACACAAATGGCATTTAAAAGATCTCGTAGAAAACCGGTGTTAGGTAATGATTTCGTTGTCTTTTACCGAATAAGTGAGTTCCCGGAGTCAAAATATGGTAACTCATTTCAGACTTACAAGTCGTAGGTGTCCTTCGACGATGATAGTCAACAGCTTTTAACAGTGCACTGCTGAACACAGACCTCTCCTTAAAAAGTCTTTTTGGTCTACAACACGTTGTATAATATTTCAAAATTTCCTTTTCTTTACAGCTATATTGTTTTACATAGTTTGAGGCGATAGGGATAGTCGCCTCTTGCCCCATTGGTTGAATGGGGGCGGCGAAACTCCAAATTAGGAATTTGAACTTTCGCAAGGATCTATCATCACAAGGAGCATAATGTATACCACAGTGATTTTATTTTTAAACCATTGACATATTTATAGCTATATTATCATGGTTTTAAATATATTTTAGTAATAAATCTGGTACGCTAAAAGTAGTTAATAACAGGTCTAGGCACGATTTATAGTGTTATAACATGTTCTAGTGTAGGTAGTAATTACTTGATCGATATTACTTCAAAATTCATATTTTATTCATGGAGCTGCGCAAGCGCGTTCCTGTTCATGTTTACATATTCATTTATGATAAGTGTTATTGTGAATTTAAACTGTATATTCATTAAATTCTTTGTTTGAAAGATATTTTATGTGAAAACATATTGACATAATTTCTGATTTTTCATGTATTATTAAGTTTTTTTGGACTGTCTTGACACCGATTTTGATATAATTCACAATCTGTATTCAAATTCAGATAATACTGTAAAAGTTCTTGTTATTTAAAAAACTTGTTAAGTTGATATTAATGTACATGAATCATCTTAAATCACTCACGTACAGTTTGCCTATTTATTTATTTAGTGTTAAGGTAGCCGTTAACACTTCTTATAAAACTGATATTGATCTAGATGGTACGATAAACGAAGCCAATGATTTACATCGCATAATATCTGTTTAAGCCATTGACAATGATGTATCGATTAAGGTTGAGCATAGGTTTCTTGTCACGTTCTTGAGTTATAAGTACTTATCAGGTTTATCTGATGTATCTTTGAGATATTGCTGCAAGGATATTTTTACAATAAACACTTGTGCAGAATCTACAAGCTTCTACAAGTTGTGATATGCATTTATTAAAATGTAACTCTTAGAGTACAGACATCAACAAAAGCTTGGCCAAGCCTATCATGCTTGAGTTCTTCTTCTTTTGATGAAATGGCAACCAGCCGAATCTCTCGGATCAGCTATTTCTGCCAATGTCATGTGTTTATAGTCTTCAAATAAAAAGTCTTCAAGTCTTTAAGTCTTCGTCGTGACGAAATTAATGTTAAAAAAATATAAAATAAAAATGAGATGAAATGAAGACCGTCTTTCGAAAAAACAAAAATGATCCATGCTTGAGTTGTCAAAGTGTAAAACAGAACCTTTGTCAAGTGTTACATTTATACACAAATGATATGTGTGGTAGCGAATGCCGGACACGAAAGCAGCTTTCCTAATATTTACTTCTTGTAAATAAATTAAATCACAAGATGTTTTAGTTTGAAGGTTCAGCCCTTAAACTATAGAAATAACCTTCTGGTCTTGATAGATACATCTATTATCAGGAAAATATCCGATAATAGCATATAAACTATTTGCGGTTGACGGTACCACTGTTATCATCACATTGCCACCACGAAAAGGAAGTATAATTTCAAAAATTGTAAACCAGCACGACATATTCAGCACGTGTTGATAATATGGTCCCACACAAATTAAAGCTGAACAAAGATTCTTAGTGTCTGTTTTAAACAGATATCTGAAAGGATGGCACAGAGCACGTTAATAGATTTGGATAGTACAGGTGTGCCATGCGCTTGTAGTACGTTACTAGCATTAAAATATGATAATTAACTTCCATTTACTTCAGAGAAGCGTGCACAGAATACATCGGCATCACCGTGACTTGTTTCCGCTGATCTGTCTGATAAAACGTTGATTAATATTAATAAATCAATCAATCGTGCACCTGTATAGCTAATAATTGTCAATAATTTAATCGGTTCGCGTTTATCGACCAAGGCATTCCCTTTTCATATTTATGCATTCCATTTCCATAAGAGGGTGCTACTGTTGGAAAACGATCACATAAATATTTATGCTTAATGATTTTCTTCTGTCAGTGTAACTTTTATTGATATATTACAACTGTGACGCCCATATAAGTGCTATTTACTTATCTACATCGAGTGACTGATGTATAAAATCATAGCATAGTGTATGATAGTCATTCCAGTAAATGAAAAACTCTTTAAAAGAAGCCCCTTGCAAACTTACCAATTACCAAACAAATTTAATCCTATAGATTCATCTTTCATCAATCTACACGGCTTTTATCGGAAGATTTTGAGCATAGTCGTGACTTTTATATTGCCCATACTTTCTACTGTTTACGAGTTAATTTTACTTTCATATTTCTTTTGATAGACATATATTATGGTGTCAAGTACCTCGTATTTACCAGATGCCATTTCATCTTCAATCGTTTTGGCATATTAGAACATAGTGCAGAGCAAGGTTTACTGAGGACTTGGAGGTTTTTTTTTAAATTTTAAGCAAGCGTAAAAAGATTTTGATGTTTATCTTGGTATTGCTCCTTTATTCTGCTCTCATGACACCCACTGTACGAATAGAGTAGTGGTGATAAAGGTAGTTTTAATCTATTACCTCACGTTGTAGTGAACAAATTAACATAACTTATTTAGTTTTAAATATGTTGCTGTTTATAAAATGTCACAAAAATAAACATTTATTTCGTTATGTTTACATCACCAATAGATATAATTTCTTAACTTACTTTTTTGTAACGATTACCGTTTAGTTTGGGAGTGGATCGTTTGAGAACCAAAACACTTGGGATTATTTTTTATAAATACTCCAAAAGCAATACAAGCATTTTATCCGAAAATAATCGGAATATCTATAATCAACATAATTATCGGATCCTACGAATAAAGTCATAGCAATATATTACAGTTGAACATTTAGCAACGATAATACGCTAAGACATCACATATTAACAAAACCGGGATAGCGATTGCATATGGCATTATTTGAGTTTAGTCATCGATATAGCTCTTATAAATCCAATCTCTGCGTGGGCCTTGACTGCCCACAGAAAACTTTATTGAATTCCAAGTATCAATCAAATCTAAACACTATGCTAAAGATGTAGAGTTGTCTGTTTATTGTTACGTTTCGAATGCATTTGTCGATTCACTATTGTTTCTCGATTTGAGCCAAACATTACTTTTTATCGTTTCGAAGTGGTATCGGGATATTCTTCGAGTTTCATTTCTGCTTTTATTGATTTTCCGTTACTTTCTCGTCCTTATAAATTGTGTATTATGATATTGAATCGTAAAATGTGTAATTTCTGTATCCCTTCAGTTTTGTAAATTTCCAAAAAGTGTTTTATGTTCCATTTTATTTTCAATAATTTGTTCTATATATTTACAAATGGCTCTGCTGTCGTTGGGATCAGAAGAATTCATTTTCTCTGTGTTATTGTTATTAAATTTGGTATTAAGTGTTCATGAATTAAGAATAAACATTTATATTAAACACTAGCTGAGTCCCGCGGTGTTACCCACGGTTATTGACGTACTGCCGGTGACGCGGTTGACAGACAGAGAGACAAAAATTAACAATACATTTTTGGTATATGTGCCGTGTATACATACATAAATGCATTTAGTAAAAACCTGTTATTTCAATATTACAAACAGACACTCCAATTTTATTAACTTGTATAGATTATTAAACGTTATTTAGAAATACTAACCAGTTGTTTTACTATTCGATTGTTGTTACTCTAAAATAATTTTTCCGTGTTATTTTTGTGATGAAATAACAACAAGCCGGATCTCTTGGATCAGCTATTTCTGCCAATGTCAAGTGTATTATAGTCTTCAAATCATAAGTCTTCAAGTCTTTAAATCTTCGTCGTGATGAAATTAATGTTAAAAAATATATAAAATATGAATGAGATAAAATGGGGACCGTCTTTCGAAAAACAAAAAGACGATCTCCAATTTTCCGTGTTATTAGCTACCAAATGTATTATTGCAATCAAGTGACATGCAACATCATCATCATAGTTACCTAATAGTCCAATGCTGACCACAAGCTTCTCTTAATAAAGAAGATTATGGTCTCCTACACCATATTGGCCAGACGGGTGACATTCACTAGAAAGTATTGCCATTAAATAAAATCTCGTAATCTTTAAAATCCACAGATAATAAATTTGTTTTACCAACCAAGTGGTCAGCGTGGTAATAATAGTCATGATACAACATAACACAGTTGCTGTCCCATCCATCGTTACGATCTATGGGCAATAATTGCTGGCTGTGTTGCTGAAGGCAATGAGTTATTAAATTATGATGGTGTTTTAGATTGAGTTATAATATTTACGATGTTATTTTTTAATTTATTAGACACTTAAATGGTTGATGAAGTATAAGAATTATTGTCGAAGCTATAAAAGAGTGTGTAATAACTCAAAGCAATTATAGTATCTAATATAATGTAATTAAAACTATCTATCCGTTAGAGAACCACGCTTTGAAATAAATGGCCCTGCTCGACCGGGATGATACCACGGCCTCACAGAAAACCGGTGTTAAACAGCGGTTGCGCTTTGTTTCATTGAGTGAGTGAAAATACCGTAGGCCCATAAGCCCCTTTTTGGTGTTTGGAGGCTTCAGTTAGTAACATAGGGATGCGACTTCCCAACATACTTTTTAGTTTGATTTATTTATTAAAGCGTGTTTTTTTAGCTTTTTTTTATCGGTTTTATAGTGTAGGCATTACGATGAAACCTACAAGCATACAAGGCGGCCAAAGCTATTGCCCTACTTTTTTCTTTTACAATCTGGTAAAAATGATGATTACAGCAATATTTATGCTGCCTAGTGATGTAATGGACTTATTTATTGGTGAAACCAGACATCAAGTATTGACACAGCACTCTTTTATGGTGTAGGGTCCAAACGAGTACTCGTATCACGTGATGACGAGATGGAAGTAACTACTGTCGTCCATGGGTAAGGTTATCATTGCTTTTGACCTATCTGTTACTTACGTCAATGAGTCTGAAAGAGCAGGTAAAAGTGAAAAGAACAGAATAGAAGAAGAAAGACAGCTGCATTCTGGGAGCCTGTAATTGAACTAAAATAGATTATCAGCTCTAAGGTACGAGTCTTTCACGATAAGATGTTAAATACTACTGAAGATACTACAGAAGTAATGTTAAAATTTATCATCGTAAACTTATGTAATAAATCTCTCGTTAAACATTTACAGACGTACCGCGTCTGAGCAAGTGCTTGTCACACAGCCATTCTTAAAATTGTAGTGAAATATTGCACAAAAGTACCCACTGATATTCACACAAATCATTGCTACAGAACCGCGCATTACCTTACAAAATATTACGTGAGAAATTGCTGAAGGTGCTATAACCGCAATCATATAACTGCAATACCATATAGAAGAACAAGTACAGACAGCAAACTCTTGAAGCTAGCAATTTCCAAATCGTAAACAACGTATACTTAACGCAGTGAAAATGGCAGGATTGGTGTGCAGAAGGTAAAATGATTACCAATTCAGTGATACATGTTTCAGGTATCGCGTATTTACACCTCTTCTTAGTCGATTCACGATCGATATTTTCGAAATGTTTTTGTCGATTTTTTATCTACGATCGATGGATTTTTTTGCTAAAATGGACTAGCTTTTGATGAGCCAATAGCCTGATTGTCGAATTTTGACATTTTAAAATCTCTTGTCTCAATTCGTTGACCAGTATAAGATAAATTAATTGTTGGTGTCTAAGTCTTTGTAGGCGTAAGTTTTGGTTCATGTAGACTTTGTTTTAAGTTTTTTTTTTCTTTGCATGTTGTTATCCTGCGTAGTTTGCGTGTTTTAGTTGGTTCTTATATCACCTTCACTTAAAAGCTAAATGTAGGTGTTTAGTATGCAGAAGTGAGTGTATACATACATTACCTAACCCATACATAACATAGCCGACTCATAAAGGTAAAAATAGTGTACCTAATAACCACACCTTGACCTAAATATATACACTTATTCATATGTGTACAAACAGCAATCTCGAAAGTAAGACCAGTAATAGTCAGACGCAGTGAAAGTACGGTCATAAAATAAATCATACACTAACACAATGAGCAGTTAACCGCGAGATTGCCGCTTCATTTGACTTATTGATGGTTGGATGGTTGACAAAATAGGCAAAAAGTTTTTTCGCTTAAATTCATCACCGTTTAATTCGTTTTTTTTATGGGTAATTCGTTATGGAACAATGCAACTAGAACTGTAATCTTCGCAACTTTGGTTTTGATACGTTGCGATTGAGGTGAAATGAAAAAAAAACTAAAAAGAAAAATAGATGAACAGATGGCGGTACTACCCGCTTATAGAAGAACAACCTTGTTTTTTTGGTGCGTGTTAGACCCGAGGCGTATGATGCATCTCAATAGGCCTCCATAATATGGGTCGCCATACTGCATTTTCGCGTTGCGAATGGTGACTACGATTCACGTTTTTCTTCAGGCAAAATATAGACACTTTGGCAGGCTCATACTTATATAAAAAAATAAACACCATCATGGTTCATCCGTTGATACCGGGAATGTGAACATTTATGTACTATTTTATGTATGGATTAATCAACGCAAGGGTTTCTATTGCGATGGAGAAATAATTAGTCATTAGTGTTAATATTTTTGTTAAATAATGTTCATTTATCATCTATCCATAAATAGATACAAAACAACTCGTAAAATATTTAATACTATCACTTAAACCACTAACGGAATATATCTTGAACGTTTAATTTCCTCTAACTCTTTTCTTACATCACAATTAATAATCAGAATTTAAAAGACATTTTTATGAATGTTAGCAGTAGTAAATTAAAGTCAACTGTTATTAAACTTAAATTTGATACATTGAGTAGAACTACAGTATCTCTACGGTAAGCGACACACCAGCTACACGTTTCACAGATGCTTTTTAATTATTTAAATCAATTAATCAGTCGAATTGAGAATCTACGTAAATTGTCAAGTGCAATAAATTTTATGTCTAGTCCGTCCACAAAGTGCTGCGTTCCCCCTGAAGGAAGGAGACCTTGTTAGTCTTATACGGCTCATAGACAATATATTCTAAACACTTGCAAGCCGATCACCAGGTGAACGGATGTCAACAAGAAGAGGCGATACACCTCTTACACAATATACCACAATTTTCTTATCACTAACCTGGTATATACTGCGTCGACATCCGAAGCGGTTAAGAGCGCCCTTATGACGCTATCCCCTGCGCAGATCCTTGTTCACTACACCAGATAGTCCATAATCCAAACATACTCGAAAGTCGGGGCGGATTCCGGTTTCCGTAGTACACACACCGAGCACAATCACTTTGTGAGGAATTGCACGACAATCACATTACGTTTATACAATTAAAGCTCATCAAAAGCAGTGGCCGAATGCTTCACACTGAAGCTTCAATTTACAACTAAGTATACTGGCGCGCTATGACTGTTTGAGACCAAAGTTCAAGGTAATTTTACTTTTATTATGTTGATGCGCCCCCGCAGGCATACAAGCCATCAAACCAAACACACCAAACACTCCCCAAGTGTATTATTATAATTAGCGAACAAGCTCTGGGAGGACTTTTTAATAATTAATAGGCCGGCCCGCGCCAACACACGTCACACGATTTGGTATCGAACATTTTACTTAATGCACTTACAACACGTAATGCAGAAATAACCACTTAGTAAAAACAATAGAGTAGCCTTAAAGTTGTTGATCAGTCTAATTATATAAATATACGAGTGGAAGTAGAACGCCCTCATTCAAACCAGCATCACAAGAGTATTAAATATTCATACAAAGTTAATTGCAAAGTTACAACATACAAACCCCTACATTACACATCACATATAACCACTTTACATACATAAATAAATTACACACATTTCTCTAAAGTGGCTCTAATAAGCGTTCCTATTCAGACGTGAACATTATATAATAACACAAATATGACTTTAAATGTAGGGTAACTACACCATTTATCAGACCTGTTTACACTGAATAGATATAGCCATCTCCATCATCATCAACATCTTCGTTTATTGACTGCCGCGGTGGCGCAGTGGTAGCGTATGCGGCGATGTTGTCTTGCATAGTTTGCGTTTTTAGTCGTGTCACCCATCGAATGAATGCGAGTGATGACACTCCGTGTTCTTAAACCATCACCACGTTATCATCTTTCTACTGCTCCACTGGATATCTGCAATTCAAAAGCGACAGATGTTTAGCCGCCCTCACAGTCCAATTATCTTTAGATATAGTTTTGGTACCTTACCTAACGATTTTAAGCAGTAATGAAAGAATTAGTTGAAAAATAAATTAAAAAAAAATATTTGAGACTAGCTCGGAAAAGCTAGTCCAGGACTCCGCCCGTGTTTATATTAGTTATCGTGATAAAGTGTAGCCTATATCCATCCTCAAGAATAAAAAATCAGTGCAGCGTTTTAGCCATGAAAGCATTATAGATTGACAGTCAGAGATTAGCATGGATTGGTGCGATAACTGCCTCGGTGGCGCAGTGGTAGCGTACGCGACTGCTGTTCTTAAGGTCTCGGGTTCGATTCCCGGGTCGGACCAAATGTTTGTATGATCTGCAAATATTTGTTTCGGAGTTTGGGTGTTTCTATGTATAATATGTATGTATTTACAAAAGAAAAGTATATAAGTGTTCATTTCAGTTGTCTAGTACCATAATACAAGCTCTGCTTAGTTTGGGACTAGATGGCGTTGTGTGTTAGATGTCCCAAATATTAAAAAAAAAAAAAAATGTCAAAGATTGGAATGGATTTGAGGTGATCATTTAAAGCAATCTATATACAACCTTAACACAATATAGAATTATTCATTTCCTGTTGTTTACTTTAAAAAAAATATATAAATGTTATTCATAGTGATAACCATCGGAGGATGTATTTATATGCATCTTTATCATATTATTACTTATTTGTGTTACAAAACTAACAGGATGCTTCGAAATTCATTATCGTTGTATTAAATATATTATCATAATCTCAGTACTAATTAAGTGTTATCTCAGATTTAGTTTAAATTTAATTACCACACATAAAATCTACTTTGTAGGTAGGTAACAAGTTTCTTGACGCATGTAAAAGATAATGTATCAATCATTGAGGTGGTGCATCTCGGATTACGTCATTAACGACTTGCGTTGTCTGGTATTAATCACAGGCTTATCCTGCCATATTTTGTTAAAGAAACAACTGTCTAAATTTTATGAACGACCGATTTTTCACTTACTACATTGGACATCTATATTTGCTAACATGTCATATTACACTGCTCTATTGGGCAACAGGTTAGTAACAATAACTGCTAAACCTAAGGATGTAGGTTCATTTGCCACCCAGGACAAATACTTGTGAGGTGACCATGATCAATTTTTCTGTTTATTTCTAAAGTGATTACTTGTTTAGCCGCGTTGAGCACATTTTGGTAGGAAAAAATGTTGAGTTCACATCACTCCGTCACCGCCGACATGCTGACGTCACAAAACTTCTTCGGCCGCGTTAAGCACTTTTTGGTAGGGGACAATCTTATGAGTTAGCGTCACCGCGTGACCGACATGGTAATGTTTGATAATTTTAATTTAAACATTATGAAATTGCTAATTTTACAAATAACATTCTAAGTTTTAAGTTTTCACTTCTATCAGCAGTCCTTAGGATTGCCAATTTTTTTTTATGTATGACTCTGCCCAAATGACTCTACTCTGCCATTGGGCCTCCGGTCTCACACTCACCAACGAAACACGACAACGCGAACGCTGTTATTTTAAGTTGATTTTCAGTGCGAGGGTAGTACCGCCCCGATTGAGCGAGATTTCAACACGAACGGCGGCCCGTTCGTCTGCTCAAAAATCAGCGTCGCTCTACTACTATCTTGGAAATGTGTAATTTTCTTACAATATGTCTGTATTTAGAAATACCAGCTTTTGCCCGCGCTTTTTATATGTGATGGCAGTAAATAGTTACAAATGTTAAGGACATAGCTCCTTCCTAAAGGACCAAAGTGAACTGTATTAAATTTGATAATTCTTTTTTATGTTTGTTTTTGTTAGGAAAAGGTTGTATAGAAAAAAAAATAACTGGAAAATAATATTTTTTGTCCGCGACTATACACTGCATGTGGGGAAAATACCATACCGCAAACCTCTCCTCCCATCCCCACCCCACTCCTCATCCCCCAAAGGCCGGCAACGCACTTTGACGCCTCTGGTGTTGCGGGTGTCCATGGGCGGCGTAAATCGCTTACCATCAAACGATGCGTCTGATCGTTTGCCCCCTATTTAATAATAAAGAAATTGAGGTTAGGGGAATTACTTAAACATTTTGTTTGGAAATTCAGAAAATATTACATTATACGATTAGTTCTACTTTGTATGAGTTTTGACTACCGTGTGTGAACTGCATGAAGTTATTATTAATGCTATGCTAAAAGCAAAGACATGTTATAAATACAAACAATTTCAAATAAGTTTTAGTACGAGTAGGAAGGGAGTTTTAATACTACCGTGGCTGGGAGAGCTACGCTTCGGCATGAATGGGCTGGCTCAACTGGAGTGATACCACGTCCTCTCAGAAGCTCTCTCAGAGCGCTTGTGCTGTGTTTCACCAAATGATTGAGGATACCGAATTCCCATATTCTAACACCTCACCTATCCTCCTCCCAATCCCCCAAAGGCCGGTAACGCTCTTGTGACGCCTCTGGTGTTGCGGGTGTCCATAATGCGTGGTGCGGTAATCGCTTTCCATCAGGTGATACGTCTGCTGTTTGCCCACTATTCCAATAAAAAAAGGTACATACGGTCGTTGGCAGGTGACATTACCTTACTAAGAATGCCTGTTTTTAACATTATACTGTGTCCAGTACACCGAAGGCTTAATAGATAGAAAATTGATACTCGTCAATAATTTATGATCGTAATGACGGAATATTGCTATAACAATTACCTCTCGAGTTGTAGTACCAAGTAATTATAGCCTGTCCCGTATAGCAATTAGTAGGCCATTAAAAATACTGGATAAATGTAAATAGGTATATTTATGGACATGATTTATGTTTTTTTGCTCAACAATAAATATAAATATTTAAGATACTTCAGTGAGTTTTAATGTATTTAACTTTTCTACAGTACTTGATAGAACTGATTGGATTGCGGAAATTTGATGGCAGTTCTTGCTCAGACCTAGGTTAGTTTGGAATATCATTCTTTTCCCGAATCTTCTGGCCTCTTCTGGGCAGAGAGACTCATCCTACGGCATAAATGGATCGTGTTTAATAACAAAAGTTTCTGGACTTGGTTATTAGGAAATGGGCGTTAAGGCACTTGCTACTCCGGGGTTGTAAGTCCATTTGCGGTATTAGTCACTTACGATCTATACCATTAGTATACGACTCTGTCTTCTAGGATCTACCTTTGTTCCATTTCCTATATAAGACTTTGTCGGTATATTAGGATCTGGTTGTAGTGCTGTGTGCTTCGAGGCGGCAATGAAAAGCAATCCTTGTCCTTATACATCTTTGTACACATCTCTTTAAAATCTATCTGATTGTAGATAAATAAAAGACACATTAAGAACAGACTTTTTTTTATTATATACAATCACGGGGTCTCGGGGGTCAAACGAGCTGACGTATCACCTTGGGAGACCCACGCTTCGGCACCAATGGGCCAGCTCGACCGGAGTGATATCACGGCCTCTCAGAAAACCGGTGTGAAATAGAGCTTGCACTGTGTTTCACCGAGTGAGTGAGGATACCGGAGACCCATATTTCAACACCTCCCCACATCCCTTTCCCCTTCTCCCAAAGGTCGGCAACGCACTTGTGACACCTCTGGTGTTGATCGTTTACCATTATTTTATTTTATGTTATAGGATGCAAACGAGCAGATGTATACGACTGCCTCGTTGGTCTCGCGGTTGGCGTGAGCGACTGCTGATCATGAGGTCTCGGGTTCGATTCCCGGGTCGGACCAAATGTTTGTATGATCTACAAATATTTGTTTCGGAGTTTGGGTGTGTTCTATCTATAATATGTATGTATTTACAAAAAAAAAGTATATATGTATTTGTATCAGTTGTCTAGTACCCCATAACACAAGCTCTGCTTATCTTGGGACTAGATGGCGTTGTGTGTTTGGATGTCCGAAAAATATTTGTATTTATTTATTTGTATTTATCACCTGATATATGATATGATAATCTCTTGGGTCATCAATATCATCATCAACAACTTTTAACAGTTCACTTCTAGACGTAGGCCTCTCCTTAAACAGGAGATGTTTCCCTTACCTTCTTACTTTGGACCACGTTAGCCAGATATATTGTCTTTTAAGTTTTCTTTCCCTTTGCAATACTGTTGACTTGCGTAATTTGCTTCTTTACTCGGCTGGCTTTTGTGATCAATAGAGATAATGACACTCCGTATTTTTAATCATGTATCACACACACACAATTTACATCACAACACATACAGATATTAATATATGTCGAATCATAAGTACTATAGTGACAGTCATAAATATTACAAATAATAAAATAATTAATTTATATCACGGATGTAGGCAGTAAACCAGTGATTTATAGCGTTTTTGTCATGTTTATTGACATTACACGGTTTATTAGTTCTTGTATGCGTGTTGATCGCTTCCTTAAATGTCACCATGAGTGATATAAAGGATTAAAAACTATGTAATAAAAACGTTTATTTCTCACCAAAATCAAAATACCTTAATTATTTTACGAATTGAATTACATGATTGCTACCTATATACTTTGTAACAAGCTGGAACAAGACGAAGATTTTTTTAACACCCAACGCCTTCTAGTCCCAAGCTAAGCAGAGCTTGTGTTATGGATACTGACAACTGATATAATAAATACATATACATTTTTTTGTAAATACATACATAGAAAACATCCAAACTACGACATAAATATTAACTGATCATACACACATTTCTCCTCAACCAATCGCCGTCCACTGCTGAACGTAGGAGGATGAGACACACATTTGGTCCGACCCGGGAATCGAACCTGAGACCTCAAGCACAGCAGTCGCATACGCTACCAGTGCGCTACCGAGGCAGTTAACAATACTTGTTTGTTATGTGTGGTAAATGGACGTATCAAGAATACCGAGTGTCACTACTCGTATTAATTCTGTAGGTGTCGCAAGAGCCGAGTGAAAAAGCAAATTCTGCGTAAGAACAGCACTGCAAAGATAATGTACAAACCCTATAACAATCGTGAAGTAAATGTTTATTTACTGATAGAATGTCCTTTACATTTCGAGAAGATTTTCAGGAGTTGGAAAGAGACGATGATCCCGGAGTTTGTTTCGTCCTTTCATCTCAGCGCTAGTCCAGTTACTTAAGGCCGGAATTATCTGCTTGCAAAAGTGTTAAAAAACGATTTCATTTCATTGGCTAGCGTGATATATTAACATTTATCTTTTTTCTAAGAACAGAGGTAGACAACAGTGAATTCATAGGGGTTGTTGATATTGATGACTATGACTGATGATTTTTAAGTACATAATAGGTCTTTACCTATGAAGAAGAACTGAGATTGGAAGCTCTCCCTCATCCACCATACTCACCAGACCTTGCACCTACCGACTATTACTTTTTCCAAAATTTAGACAACTTTTTAGTGAGTAAAAAATTCAATTCCCGAGAGGCAGTACAAAATGCCTTTGAAGAGTTTGTTGCCTCCAGTCCAGCTGACTTTTACAAGAAGGGCATCAATAAACTGCCATTGGCAAATATGCGTCGATTGCATGGGTGATTACTTCGAATAACAGAAATAAAAAAGTTTGAAAAAATAAGTACTTTCACTTATTGCATACAAAACGGCAACTTCATAGGTAAATACCTAGGTAAAGGGTAAAACCAGAGGGTATTTACTTGTGTTAACTTGTGTCATTGAGGGAAGGTTCTGGTACTCGTCTTCGAACTTGTCAGTTACTGTCTACTGCCTGCAGTAGAAGAAAAGTATTCTTAATAAACTAATGCCTCATATTTTAAGATATTATAATCGCTATCAATATTTTTTGTGCCTGCATGAGGCAGCCACAATTATTTAATATATTTTTTACTTTATTTCATGAATTGATTAATGTGATCTTATAATCGAAACTTAACCAGTATTCTCTTACGGCCGTTTTCAATAACCTATCTCCAGTTAAGGATAGATCGCTATCTCGGATTTGCAGCTTGATCTTATCTATCCATAACTTGCGTTTCACAATCGAGGATAAGCGCTATCTATCTCTTATCAACGAAGGATAGCTTGTTCCCTCTTGATACGTTTAGTGTTTTGCTGCGCAAATCTTTAATGTTAAAAACAAATATTAACAATTTAATTTTTTTATTAAAAGTACTTGTTGTATGTATTTTTTTTGAAGATTTTATGGTGAATCAACATCAACTTGATTTTTTTTATTTGTTTACCACATTCAATAATGAAATAAAACGTTTTGACATGAGCATGTGACATTGGAATTGACGTTCGTTAGTACGGCGTAAAATAAATATTACGTATTTTGTTTTTCGAAAGATCAGAAACATTATCAAACATCAAATACAATATATACGATATACAATACTGAAACTATATATATTACAACACCTATAGTCAATAAATTAATGTTTACATGCCAAGCTCTGAGATCGTCACAGCCAAGCGGAAACATGTAAGGAATGGAAAAGGAAAAGTGTAAGGCCAGCACAATGAGGGAAAATGATCTGACAGAGTTTTTATTGGTAAAGAAAAAGAAAAATAGAATTAGAAAATAGAAAACTAGAATTAGAAAATGAAGAAAAGGAATTAAATATTGCTAAACTCTAGTTAGAATCAGAAAAACGCCAGATCCAAAAAGGATTTAAATTAACATTTTATCATTCTATTATATTGTGATCATAGTGATATATATAGTATATAGTGATATAGTGATAAGTTATATTGTATTGTGATCTCAAATTTGTGAAAGGAAATAAAAAATACATAAAATATGAATTATTATTGTTTATTTTACACATTAAAGTAATTATTTATTAACAATAGCCATTCTGACATGTTTAAAGTTGGAGAATTGTCATGAATAAATTACATTTTCCTCCTGGGTTGTTTCTGAAATTGATATTTCAGGCTCTATCTCTGCCAAGTTCATGTTCCTGGCAATATTATGTAACACAGCAGCGGCAATAATAATGGTTTGCATATTTTCTAAATTAAGCCTCATTTTTAAGGATAGCATGGGGAATCTTCTTTTCCAAACTCCAATACATCTGCAATTACAGTAGGTATTAATAGTGTATTTAAACCATTTGCCCTGCTTATAGTATTTAGTATACCAAACAAACCTTTCTATAGTATTTATTGTTTTAATGTGAGCTTCATTATAACATTGCTCTGATGGAATATTTGGGTTGAGTAGGGGTGTCAACAGATAGGGTAAGCATCACATCACCAAGCAGCCAGCTATTTCCAAGTCCACCTTGTTCACAATAATCTGCAAGTTTAATATTATATATCAGTTGTTTAAGCAATAGGAACGGGGTACTTATTTTTTTAAATTTCTTTTTTAAAAAGAATTACTAGCAACTGAAATTACTAGTATACCCGTTAACCACTCCAACTAAGCTAAATTGCTTGTTAGGAGTGGGTTCAAGTCGGTAGTGTACTTACTGGTCAGGATTTGAACCACAGTCTTTTTTTCGCAAGTCCAATGCCTTTATGACTAGACTACAACCGCGTCTAAAAACTTATTATTCACAGAATAAACAACTAAATAAGTGACCTTTTAAATTAGAGTGGTTGAATATAGTGGTATCATGATTGGATCCTGGCCATCGGGCAACAACATTTAGAAACACTAATGAACAATTACACACAATTTGTACATTGATAGAGAATGTTCCTTTCCTGTTTCAAAATTCTGCTCTAATATTTGAGTCTGTAAATAATACAAAAACAGTATTAATATGTATGTACAAATAGTATGAAAACATAAAAAAAATAAGTTAGACCAGAACCTAAATAGAAGTATGAGATAGTTCAATATGAGATGAGGTACTTACTTGGTGATATTAATATAAGGGTGCCATCTATGACACCATGTATTCTGGGTAATCTAGCAATATTATAAAACTCTTGTCGAGTGTGATTTTGTAACACAACAAAGTTTGGGCACAATCTTGCTATGGCTCTAGATACATCAAAGACAGTATGACTAGCAGATGCTATAGATACTCCGATGAAATCTGCAACATACATAGTACCCAACGCATAAAATTTTAGAGCCAAAAGTATCTGATGGAGGGTGGATAGCCATGATTTCTGGAAAAATAAGACCTTTGTTAAAACTTGATATTCGCATGGCAATACTAGCACCATTATGAGCCTACACTTGAGCCAAACTCATAAAGAAAATATAATACAATTGCTCGTAATTGTCAAATTATAGAAAAGTTTAATGTGTTGTTTATAAATTTATCAAATTTGACTGAAGTATAAAGTTGAGACTTAAAAAGATAACTGAAAACTTACCTTTTGGATTTTACACTTGAATATGGTTTTATCATATTTATTGACTGATTCACACCAATTTTATTTAGTCTAAAATCTATATACAAATTCGTAGTCATTTAATTTAGTCATATAATTTACACTATGCTTATATTCCTTCTGTAAAGGTATGTTTTCTTCAGTATCACTGTCACTGCTTTCATCATAATCCATAATAATTCCATGTCGCTATCATCACTGCTAAAACCTTCCTTTATTTAATATTTGCTTGGAAAGTTAATTATTTTCGAAATTCTATCTGGCCGGGTGGCGCGTAACTGGCCGATGTTGACAGATAAGCAAATGACGTTACTGTAGTTAGCTACGCCTATCGGAGAGTAACTCGAAACTAATATTGAAATACAAGTTAGTCCGATTACTATGCGAGTTCCTATCTCTAGTAGCCTATCCGTCCTCCCAAAGATAGATAGACCACGTCAATAGGAAATGCTATCTGCCGGTAGGTTATTGAAACGTACCTAAGTAAGAGTAAAAAGATAGATTTGTTTAACTGTAGTAAGGAGAACTAAAGATAGATAGATTATTGAAAACTGACTGCTTTTTGCCTGAGGCATCTCAATAATATATTTTTATATTTTTTCTCATATATTATAGAATAAATTACCCTAGGTGCCAATAAAGCAGTGTGTTTATGAGTTTTAGCATAAATACAATGTTAATGAATTTGACATAATAACCGAGAGAGGTCGACGTTGTCGGTATAACAAACAATGGCATGGGGTCAAATACTATGTAAAGAGTAACGCCGACAATGTTGTATGATATTTAGAAATTATTTACATTCTTTACTTTAAAAATAAATACCTACATGTTTTTGTTACAAATGTTATTAAATGTTTTGTCAATAATTTCTTTTATCTATACAAACAATTAAATTGGAGTGTCTGTTCGTAATATTAAAATAACAGCTTTTTAATCAATGCATATGTATGTATACACGATATATATACCAAAAATTTTAAATCCAAAAATTTTTTTTGTCTGTCTGTCTGTTTGTTCCGGGTAATCTCTGGAACGGCTGGACGGATTTTAATGGGACTTTCACTGGCAGGTAGCTGATGATCCAGGGAGTAACTTAGGCTATTTTTTTTAGACTAACTTTGCCCCACGGCGTTACTCGCGGTACAACAATAACCGCGGGTAACACAGCGGGGTTCAGCTAGTTTGTAATGTATTATTTAAAGTAAGAAATGTAAGCATTTCTTATTGTTAATCACAGCAAATAGTAGCCTATGTCCTTCTTTAAGAATCAAAGTATCTTCATGCGAAATTTCATTAAAATCGGTTCAGCGGTTTGGCCGTGAAACCAGAACAGATAAACAGACGGACAAAGGTTGCCTGTAAGAGGTTGCTTTTGGCAATAAGGTCGACTTTTTTATTACTTCTAACTTCTGTAGTACTCTGTAATATAGTGTGCAAATAAAGTTTTTCTTTCCATTTATCGAGTTATATAGTTGTATTAAGAATATTGGCTTACTTACTTTTATTGTATGTATGCCTATTTGCGAAACCGAACGACCTCGTCATAAGGTATGATAGTGTGATATAATATATGTATGATAGAAGTGCTAAACCGAGATTTTAGCTTTATTTACACTTTTTCAGCATTTTACGACGTTGTATGAATGAAGATATTATGACGTAGTATATTTTAGTGAAACCAATTTTTTATTACCACATACTACACGAGTATAAAAATATATGTGGAAAAAATGGTATCAATATACAATATGAGTATGTATATAATTTTTAAACGGTTTTATTTAGCTTGACCTGGTTGTTGTTTGGGCCAAATCTTGTAATTGAAATTTGACTCCCTTTCTGTTGACAAATTTATCTGAAATTTGGTACACGACCTCAGTTCTGATGAAAATACAATTAAATGAATTCTGTTTTATTGTAAATCCAAGATGGCCGCCGTAAAAATGGTGGTTTACAAATTATGTTACGACTACCTCAATATGGCTATCAAATAAAAGGGCTTAGTGGTAAAACACAGATGAGAAGTACTATGTAATGAAATTATTAAAAATTTGAAAAAATAGGTTTAAATTTAAACTGTTTTATTGAAAATAATGTACTTAAAGCTAAAAAATTATTAACAATTACTTTTACTGGAATTAACGCGATGACTTATTAAAAGGTATTACATACCTCTGATTTGCCTGACGTTTCGACCATGGTGCACTGGCCGTGGTGACAGGCTGTTAATATATCATGGACCGCAAAAGTTTAAAAGTTAGTGAAGCTAAAAAAATATTTGGTAAAAAATATTCGGTATAAAATCGTTGGGCTCGTGTTTCCAGTTCCAGTGTGTTCCAGTCATCTCAGTTTACGCTATGCCCAACGATTTTATACCGAATATTTTTTACCAAATATTTTTTAGCTTTTAGTACATTATTTTCAATAAAACCGATTAAATAAAAACTTTTTTTATGTCCTTACTCATCTGAAGTGGTCCCAGTTCACTAGTCGCTTAATAGTGTAAATAACCCTACAGATTTTTTGTTACAACTGTATTTGCTTGTTTTACAAATGAAGATTGATTGACTATTTACTGTATCTAATGACTTGATCTTCAAAGACGTAATTAATAATGATATACAGATTAGAACTCGTAAATGATATTGCAAACGTGTTTCGACGTTGCAATCACATTTATAACACACAAAATAAGTATCAGTTTACTACTTTATTAGTGTACAACCACATTAAATTTTATCTAAAGTAGTTATACTTTATCCCGATCCACAGAAGTTAAGACAAAGTTAATGCTAATGCTCACAGCAAGCTAATATTACCACCAAGGCTTCGGCAATAAAAACCGTATATCCATAAAATAAATACCAACATCCACTCTCATGTCGCACGGTGGCTAACATTGATTTATAACGAATATTCATTTCAACAGGCTCGCTGTCAGATTGCGCACGATTACAGTCCAGATTTATGTCGCGATGTCGCGTCTGCCCGTGTGGGAGCGTGTTAAGGTATGTCTTGACGAGAGACGCGGCAAGTCGTGAATGAACGCACTAATAAATATTTAATCTAGTTTATTACTAGATGTTGATGATAAATATTTAATATGATCTAATTAGAGGCGGGCTTACGATTGAATGATCGAGATATTATATTCAGAACTCATGTAGTTTATTTCGTAGACAATGGATTACAAATAACATTAAATATTTTTGTAAAATAATACCAATAATGTATTAGTACTTATAACAATTTGAAATATATATTTTGAAAATAACCGGATTTGTTAAATAAAGTATCAATCAATACAGTCCTCATTATTGTTGAAAAAGTAAAAATGTGCATCCGATCTTCCATATTAATATTATTAATCTCAAACCAAACCACATCAATAAAATTTTGTCATAAAGGTCTCTTGAGAAAAGGACATAGGCTATTTTTTAGTGCGATAGATAACTAACTTACATGCTGCTGAAAACTGGTATTGGTATAAAAATAAAATAATATGTTTTGGTAAGCTAATAAAAAGACGTAGTGAAAATGAAATCCATTAATAAGATAGTATTCTAATACATAATTTGTGAAAAAGATTAACTAAAACACATTTGAAAATGAACTGCTTCTTAAAAACCCCTTTTTTCAAGTGTTCAAGTACGTAAATATCCACATTCTCATAGCCGTGACTGCTTTACACTATGAGGCAGTCTATCAAATCCCGAGGCATACCCAGTGTACAAAAGCTGCATACACATACATACATATAACTGGGTCTCAACGGGTTCAATCCTGTCAAATTAAAAACAGCTAAATAAAAAAGTAGCGTGTTATAGGTTGTCTGTAGAGGCTCTAACGTCACTAATGCGGTACCGCTGACAGCATGATTTAGTGCACCGGTTGCGTCAAGACGTCGACGCGTTTAACATTTACCTCGCTTTGATCCTACATTAACAATAAATAACATACCTGACTAAAACTTATAAACACATTTCTGTCTCTTTGATAAGTTCCATTTATCATTTGTGTTATTATTTTAATTCAGTTTCTTATAAATAAAATAGTTAAGTATAAAAATAATAAATTAGAACCATAAAACTTTATTCACAATGTGCAATTAATGCTATAAATACTGTTTGCTAAAACACCTTAAGATAATGAAAAAATGAGTTTATAAAAATGAATAGAATATTATTAGGTATTAATAAAAATATAACATAATAATAAAAAAGGTACTATATAATAATTTTGATGATACTCCAATGGTACAGATAATTAGAATAGTAGTAATTAAGCTTAAACAGATTGTGTTAGAATTAGTTCTAGAATGTCATGATTGCATATCTGTAACTCAGACTAATAATAATTATAGTGGACTGACTAGCTTTCACCCATGGCTTCGCCTGCGTGTATGTCGATTATCGCGGTAAGGAATAGTTTCATTGACATCGATGCAGCGGTTTAGCCGTGAGAGCATAACAAAGGTTGCTTTAAAATTTATAATATTAGGATTAAGTCAAATGTCATATTTTCAGAATGAATTAGAATTTTATTATTTTTCTCCAATTATAACCAGTCTAAGCTTTTCACCTTATCTCAACGGAATTCATATTTTCTCTCATCTATATGGTTAGCAGCTTCTAGACAGTTAGAACCGGAGATATAACTCAGTAAATTATTATAATGCTTATAGGTGTCGATCTAGCTAACTGCACAATAATTTATACTTATCTACAATCTTAACGGCATGCACGCCAACAAACAACTTAGTTGCAACTTGTGCAAGCTTTATCGGTTAACATTTGACATTACGGTTTTTCTGTTACATGTATGATATATATTTATTACTTGCTTGTACATTAAGACGCATTGCCGTTTGTTAAAATTTGGTGACAAGGGATTGTAGAATTTGTCCTATTTAGTCGCCTTCGTTGAATTTGCGGTAAAAAGAGCGTATTAAAGTTTACCTTTTGGAATTTAGGTTTATTACGGTATAAAAGGACTATTTTTTTTTATTACAACCACTGTTGACATTTTTTTGATAAATAGGAGAATATCATTATTGTATAAAGTACCAAACGCAGTCTGCTTATTCAAAATAACATTATTCTCAAATGTACCCGAGAAAAAAGATCTCCCTCAGACTCTTCTCTCGAAATCAAACCCATTAAAGAAAGAAAGTTGTAAAACTTGGAGGAACAGTGCGCGCGCGTCTAAGACAGTCTGTAGACGATCTTACAAGAGCCATTTACCATTGTTGACAGAGTGATTTAGTACGATAGTCGCCGCGTCACAAGAGACAGTGTACTGTAATATCAACGATATTTATATCCGTAAAATAATTGTACTATGTAATTCTTTTGACCGATGATCATATTGCTTGACTACACCTGTTTTATTCACGTTTATTAGCAGAGTTTATTGAGTTGCTTTGTTTAAAATTAGATAAATCTCTTGCTCTATTACGTTTTATTTCTTTGCTTGCTTTTGCAATAATATTTTGTTGGAACATTCGGGAAAGTAATTACAAATGGATTCTCGAGACTTTTCATTTCAGCAGCTAATTAGATATATATGTTGTCATAATTATGTCACTTTCAATATAAAATAGCAGAAGCAGAAGCATTACTAGCCCGCCATGGTTTGGGTCACCATGCTGCATTGTCCGCATTCGCACTATGGTGACCACCACTCTTGGATTCTACGTAAGCATTTCAAAAAAAAAAAACACCGGCCAACATCAGAGAAGGGAAACTTGAAATTAATCAACTCGTTGGTCCAATGCGTTGTTTATTTACTATACCGTGCTGGAAAAACCCTGATATCTAAGGAGAGGCATATTTTTTGTATGGGACTAATCCCGTCCCGCCCATCACTGTAATTCCTGTACATCAGGATTAACAGCAGTGACCCACGAACATACCGAGTCATGACACTCGGGAAGTCCCAGGAAAAATTGAACTGTCTTGGAACCCGCAACGAAATTAATCAGAAGGAAAACTGGTGGAGTTGGAAAAATAATAAGTCTCTTTCTTTCCTTATCATAGCGGGAGATGAAAAAGAGAAGCATAGGTATGTCGAGCAGTAGACCATTAAAGGCTGTTGACGATGATTTCATTTAATGTACAAGAAAATAAATGTAAAATGACAGAAACTGGCTGTACTAGAAGATGGTCCCAAATAATTTTGGAAATATAAAAGGCTAAAAAGATGATAGCAGGTACTGAAGTGACATCTACCTAATAAAAAATCGAGTTATTCATTTGTTCGATTTCAAAGCGTATTCTACTCTATAATATCCATCTTATCTATAATTATTACATTCAATACCCATTCATAGTCTTCACAATATGCTACAGATCATCATTTTAACCCATTACGATTCAAACCACATACAAACCGTATTATGACCATATTAAAATGCTAATAAGACTTCATTATGTCTTCTGTAAGTGTCGTTAAACTTAATTGCTTATTATTATGCTTGTCGGGATGAAAACTCAATATATTAGCAATGATGTAATATGTGGGACTAGATGTTGGCTGTAATATGAATATTAGATGCGTAATAGAATGGAATTGATGTGTTTCATTTCTTTATACTCTGATATTAAAGAAATGTAGAATAGAAGAATAAGATCAACGAAAATGACAGCATTTGTGCTGTCGTGTTTCGTTGGTGAGTGCGAAGCAACATTAGGCCGCCATAGTGTGGGTCACCATGCTGCATTGTCTACATTCGCAATGAGTATGGTGACCACCTCTCTTCGGTCATGCTTTTCATAAGGCAGAGTCGAGTCACTTTGGCAGGCCCATACATAAAAAAAGACAATAAATTACACTTTTCCTTTAAAATTTAACTCCCAAATCTCGTCTTATTTCCTAAAGTAGTTAATAGATGTTGTCGGCTTGACCATTAATGCATAATTAGAACTAATTATAGTGTACTATTTACTACTTCAGGCTTTTGCCGTCCACTGCTAGCCCCAACCTAGTTTTGAACCTACTTAGAAAAATGAAGAGGGTCTCGATTCGACTGTAAATTTTTCGGTTCATTGAGTCGAAGGGCACTCCACACTATGTATCCACTTCACATAGACATGGCTCCAGCGACCAATCTGCCTCCACTATGTGAGCAGTCCACTTCCATTTCAGTATATTAATTCTAGCTTTTTCATATTATAATGCCAGAGAAAACCATTTGTAAGTTCACAAGTAATATTAGACACAAAGCTTGTTCAGCGTTCATTGCTTCATCAAATCACAAGCACTCATCAATCACACCACATTCACCACACACGTATCAATCACGATAACCTTGCTAAATGTAGGTGGAGTCCTATTGTTCTCAGCCGCACACATTCATCGTATATTTAAAATGGGAGCATTAATCTTTGCGCCGACCATCAATTACCCGACCTTTGATTGATGGTGTGGTATGTTCATAATGTGGAATATTGTCAGGTTCAAATCCGGATATGTGGTGTTAATAAATGTGTGCTAGTTTGACATGTACTATATAAAACTGATTTATTGTAACAGTCATCCCTATTTTGTTTTTCCTATAAGAGTATTTTTGACACGGTCAATTGTTATTAGTTTACCGTACTGCGATTTTAAATAATTTTGCTCTTAAGCGCAATAAATAGTTAATTAATATTGATTGAATATAGTCCTCAATTTACTCAAATATATTATCTAAATCGTATTGAGTAAAACACTAATACATATGAGACGTTTGATGTAACTCCTAATGTATGATATATATAATATAATGATGTAAGGTACTTGGGTATAAAATAAAATTTTGGAAGCCTGGAAGAGATTGCTTTTGGCAATAAGGCCGCCTATTGTACACATCTTCTTGAATTTTATAAGTGTAACAATTTGTAATTGGTGTACAATAAAGTATATTCTATTCTATTCTAAAATATATGAATTTACCCGTATTTCAACAAACCAAGTTTTAATTAAATTATTCAGTGAAAATATCAATTGTTGCTTTTTCGCTACTCTTTGATCTCTATTTTTAAAAGACTGTTAACTTAATTGTTAATATTTTGGACACATCAACCAATATCCAAGCTAAGGTTCTTATGTCTTATGAAATAACAGATCGTGGATAGAAGATAAAGCGCAAAATAATTATAAAATTTAATGTTCAACGTACTGTTTCATTTTAAAATTCCTCATTTAAATTCAAACATAGCAATGAACATTTCAAATAAAGAAATTTGTATTCATTCACTGAGTTCTAATAAGCGCGATATGAAAATAATCATTCACTCGTTCCATTCATTCGAACGCATTCGTTCAGACGTCGCTTGCATTTGAAATTTAAATTTAATTAGTTCCTTGAAAAAGTTGTAAGTTATGCAAACCGAATATACTAGAATTATAACGAATGATCTAAATGTTTTTTTTATTTTTTTATTATTAGAAATAGACATTCCAATTTTATTTATTTGTATAGAAAGATTTAAAACGAGGTTAAAATTTTAAACTTTGTTCTTTAGAAATATCCTGTATTCTATATATACATACAAGTTATTCGTAGCTTCTTGCACGTTTAAATTATATCTCTTACCTCTATATTATCTCCTTTGATAATGTGTGAAAGTGAAAAAAATTATACAATGAACTCAAATTCGTATTCACTAGTAAATTAGTGACTGTTTAGTTTTATACCCGAGTTTCAGTACTCAAAATTTTAGTTAAGACTTAACGAAAACAAAAAAATACCCTATAGTTTAAAATCATTATATTTTTTGGGTATGATCAAACTTATTACAGTCATTTTGAAACGGGGCATTAACGGTCAAGTTCCGCCCATTTCCGACCCACACATGTTTTCATTTAGTTTAAATTATTTAACAATTATGGTACCTACTTTGTTTCAAAGGAGCTATTTGAGAATGTTAAATATGATATCTATACTAATATTATAAACGCGAAAGTTCGTAAGTATGGATGGATGAATGTTTGGTACTTTTTCACGCATAAATTACTGACCGTATTTGGATGATTAGAATAACACATAGGCTACTATTTGCTGCGATAACGTATCTAATACATAATATAATCTATTCAACATATTATATAGCAGAAGAATAGAAATAGCATCGTAGCATGTACCTCCACAAGTCACCAGATAACTTTTTTTTTAAAGTTGATACCCTTAATAAATTTGCTTTGGTTATTTGATGACAAGCATTAAACAGTTCAAGAGTCACAAGTGCATTGCCAGCCTTTAAGAAAAGAAGACACTCTAAAAATTAAAACTCATAATTCCAAGACTCAAATATGTAACATAATTCGTGTCATATAAATGAGTTATGCACCAAAACACGTCCACTAATTACGACCGCCATCTTGTTGATCCGACCCGCCATTTCTAATGGCTATGCATCAGTCATAGCTCGTAAAACAGCACTTAGTCGGAACAGGCACGTAACGTTAACTATGGTGGCGATTACACATAAAGTTTTCAGTTAAAGCACTAACATTATGAAACAATTCATCGGTCCGGCGGTTGCGGTGTGGTGCGAGTGCCAGCGAGTAGCGGAGCAATTTTTTTATATATTTATAGTATTTATAATATAATAGTTATTTATGCAGCTGTTGTTTAATAAGAGGTATCAAAACACGAATATGGGTTTGGCACTTGGGCGAAGCCGAGCGTGATAGTAGTATCACATGAGTGCTTTAATTATGTACAGTTGCATACAGGACTTTATCTACACCTATGATATGAATCCTCAATAGAAAGTTCTGAAATAGCTAGCTAACTGATTTTTTTAAAATAAGTTTCATTAGAAATTTGGTACAACATTATAACACTCATTTGGATGATATTTTGGTTATTATGATACAGAATGTTTTAATGTTGGCAATAAGGTAACTGTTTCAGAAACTTTTATAGAGGACTAGCCGACCCACGCAACCTCGTTTGGGTCTCCTATTGCCCGTAGCGTGATAATTTTCCCCCGTTTTTGTAACATTCTTCATTGTTGCTCCGCTCCTGTAGGTCTTAGCGCAATATATATAGCCTATAGCCTTCCTCGATAAATAGATTATCTAACACTGAAATATTTTTTCAAATCGGACCAGCGGTTCCTGAGATTAGCGTGTTCAAACAAAGAAACGAACAAACTCTTCAGCTTTATATATTAGTAAAGATTTATAACATGGATGTAGATATAAGGATGTTATATAAATTAAGTGGCACATCTCTCGCGTTAATTGTTGTGGGCGTGAATCAAGTGCTACACAGGATTATTATATTGTATCATACTATCGTTAAGAATTCAGTAGAAGTACTCGTATTAATTGGAAATACTCGTATTAACAATGACATAAATTTATTTTAATCCATCTGTAAGTTTCTGCTACGAGACACGCTATATTTAATAAAGTATATTTTTTTATTACGTTCATGTAGTAGTCTCTCGACGCTTACTAATAAAAACGACTAAAGTACATTATCATTTTATATTATTTTGCAAGCATTTAGTAATTAAAGCGATCACAATAATAGCTATAACATGCCTTTAAATTGTCTGATGTTAATCATCACTTTAACAAATTACTTATTACTCTTAATTGTATAACCACTATAAAAACGGTATGTGTTTTCTACCATATTCATTATAAGCCTCCTGGCAAAATGCTGATTCCAACCATTATGGATAATGTAATTACTATAAGTATCATATTGGATTAGAAATTCTTTTACATGATGTTGTTAAAATACGGTCATTTTTTTAATTTAGACAATGTACCTACATTGTCTAAATTATATTTAGTGTAGCGATATATAATAAATTCAATTTAAAAAAAACTTTTGAAAACAAGCTTTTATTGGAATGTCCTAAAAAGAAAAAAAAGACGAATCAAACGAGTCCAAACTCGATGGTTTAGCGACGCTTCTTTACAGGGTTCCTATGGCCACGTTCCAGCTCCAGCATCAGATCAGCTTCATGTCATTATAATATTGTATTGTCATTTTGTATACTTACTTATACTACTTATACTTGCAAAATTTCAGGAAAATCATTTGAAGAAATCTGCTTCAAATTGAGTTGCAAGATTCCACCCTCACATACATACATACATTGCAAGTAATAAAAAGCTTGTAATACCATACACACATAACATAAAATTTACCTGGTGATAGTTTAGATGCTACTATGAATAAAAGTTAATGTCAGCTAACTGTAAGACAAGGGAAAACTCGTCAGCTGATAAGATTCCATAGGTGATAATGATGCTGTTGCGTTACACCTTTCCACCAAGTCATGGTCGGCTGACTTTTTTTTACCTTCATGATATTAGGTAAACTATAATCCAACAAATTTTAAAATAAGAAGAAGTCACTAAAAAACTATTTCCCTTCGCGCGTGGGAGGCTGCCACTGCCCGCCCCACCCACGTAGTCGCAGCTGATGGTCCCGAGTAGGGATTCATTTTGTACATTCCAAATGTATTTTACGAATTTTCGATTGAGAGGGACTTGGTAATCAAAATCTGTTACCGGCTCCCGGGCCATAAGTCAACTTACAAAAAAAATATTTGTAACTTGATTTACGGCATTCCAAAGGCAAAATCAAAGATTGCAGGTCAAATTGAACATTGCTGTATGAGAGCTGTTGATAAATCATCGCTGAGGATGGAGCTCTACCTCACTCAAGCACCTAAGGCGTGCGAAGTTATTTCCTGCGCTCAATATTTCACAGTGCCCACACTGCGGCATAAATATGAATAATCGACAGCGCTCGCTTCGACAACACACATAAATTATGTGAAGCGAAAGCGATAGGCTGGATACGTTCATAGGGTAGCTATTATGGACACGATTTATAACTAAATGTATTTGTTTATAGCATGGCTTATCGAGTTTCAACGGGTAATTATTTTGTTCGAATCGAATAAAATAAATGTAAAGAGTAGTTACTGATTTGAATCATGGTTTTAATGTTGAAATACGATATTAAAATGATATTTATTCGATATTATGCGGTGGTACTATCTAGTTTTACTGACTCATTTAAGTCTCTGTCCTAGTAGCTTTTCGGCATTTCACAATTTGTACATGGTCTTGTATCTAAACTGTATTAACTGGTACACAATACAATACAATAAAGTTTATGCTATTCTACCTATTATTGTCTTACTACTTCTTATTTCACTTTGGTCTCAGACCTGTTTCTGATCTGAACTTCCAGGTTCCATGTACTTTTAAAGGCCGGCAACGCACTTATGACGCCTCTAGTGTTAAGGGTGTTCATGGGCGGCGGTACTCGCTTACCATACGGTGATACGTCTGCTTACCCCCTATTACATAAAAAATAATTTAGCATATAAACATGTCTATTTATAAAAATATTAAGTTAGTTTGTGTACAATTCAAAAACTTGAAAAGTTTTGCACCAATTGACGTTGTTTTCATTTATATTCTGCGTCAGTTTCGTTCATTATTTTTCATTAATGCGATTATAATGTGCTATAGCTATCATCATTTACTTAATCCAGCTCCTTCTATTAAGAGCCGCTTCCTTGACCTCCTTATTAATCTAGTCCATATAACTATGTCTCGGTCTTATTCTTCCTCTCTTTTCTTCTCAATCGACTCTAAAAAAATTAACATTACGAGTATATGTCTATTAACCCCGGAGGATTAACATCTTAACGTCAACGATTTGTCAGTCGTCCTTCTCTAAGTTTTGATAGCCGTGTAATTTTGTGTCATTATTGTCAGTCCAGTGACACGCTTCTCTGCAATCAGCGGTCGTTAGCTGAGCGATTTATATCCTTAGCATTTGTCTAAATTAGATAATTATATGGAAGTATGCTTACTAGAAATATTTAATGGACTTGAAGAAAAGAAGAGGTTCGTAAATCAGTGTTTTTTTTTTAAAGACTACCTCTGAGGACATAACATTAAAGTACTAAGAATTAAGTTTATTCCAAATCAGTCTGATGTACGAACATTTCTTTATATTTTAAAATTTACATTTAACAAAAATCGGTAGCATTGGAATAAAAAATTATAACCAACATAACATGTATTTTTTATATAAATGTGTATAAAAATAATTCAAAATTGATAACGAAATGTAAATGGACAACAGGAGATTAAATTTATATAAGCTATTAAAATATAAAACATTTAAATAAGTCATAATTTAGAAAGAAAATCATAAATTATTTTACTGTTTTTAGTGACAGACCATCAATCAATTCAAATATCAATAAGGAACATTTCAGTAGTGGGCATAATAAGACGCCCCGCGGCGCATGCGGCGCGTAAACACGTTGGTCATTTTAATGCTCCCAATAAATTATCATGGACAGCCGCAAGCTCGTGTTACCATTATATAGGTACTAATCCTGGGTGAAAGATTGCTCTGCTTTCAAAATAGAATACGATAAGTTGTGAAATAACACTTGAATTTGTACTTTTTATTTATGAAGTAGTTTCATGTACATTCGCTATTTTCTTTAATTGTGATTTATGATTTAATGCCAAATCCAATCTTGACGTTATTTTTCTCTAGTTTTATAAGATAGCATCTGTAGTCTCTATAATGACATATCTTTAAGACTTCAAATTTTATTAGCAAAAGAGCTGTGGGTGTCTGGTTTATTGTATTAAATTTATAAAAAAAATCATAAGAATTTTCGACTTTAGAATTCTTGCGTCCAGTTTTTCTACGGATATTTAAACAGGATATACTTAAAATATAAGAATTTATTTATATAATTTGAGTCTAAAAATAATAACTGACAATTCCAATCTATTAAATTTGAATACAAGTGTTAATACGGGGCCAATTAATTTATTAGTTGATTAAAGGTATGCCTATTACCGTACTTAATAACCGTATCATGTAACAGGCGGCCCAAGCGGTATTCATAGCAAAATATTCAAAAATATGGTATGTGTGTGGGAAGTAGTAACTATTTTAGGCACAAAGCAACAAACAATATGCAATCATCACAATATAATATAAAATAAGTAAAAACTAAAAACCACTTTCGAACTACTATATATATTATATACGAATATATATATATATTATTAGGATTTGCTCATGACTTTATATATTCATTCATATAGATTCAGTGACACGTCATATAGCCTATAACCAGTTGATGATCAAGACGCTTCAAACGATACCTCATTTGTCCAGTTCTAATAAGTAGTTGAGGAGCTATGAGGCAACAAATGAACATACATACATACATAGCCTGTCAAAATCATAACCCTCCTTTGGCTTTGCTGTAGTCGGGTAAAAACAAAAACGTTTCCGCTGTCTGTCTGTCCCTATAAATGCTAAATTCTTTAAAACTACACAACGGATTTTGATGCGGGTTTCTTTATAAGATAGAGTAATTCAAGAGGAAGGTTTATATGTATAATACATATATAATATAGTAAAGCAACACCGATAATTTTAAAGGTTTCTAACGTGATGTCGAAATTTTTTTTTTATGCTTACTTTGCAAACGCTGACTGAAACCTAGGATATAGATCAAAACAATGTACTACAGCATTATATACCTTAAAAAGGTCTACAAAAACTTCCGTAATAGTATATGTGTATCTCTTATGAATAACCCACCATAATCATTTCATTCCTTTCTTTTTACGAGAAATAATGGCTTATTTACGAAGCGTTTAAAAGCAACACAACATTATTTCTTATTCAATTCAGTACCTTAAATACATTGTGCATATAATATAGATCAATATGATCCTGTACAGTATGTAATTTAAATGAATATATTCCAAGATATAACATATTTAAAATGGCGTCGAGATGCACTCACATCTGACATCCACCCAAGTGAATCCGGGGCGGGTCGAAATGAAATGAAGTGAAATGAAATGAAGTTTTTATTTACATATAATTTAAGTTAGTACCAGCCAGGTATAACATCGGTGGTTTTTGATCATACCATATTCTGTCTTGTTTTGGCTAGTCGCCAGTTATGAAATAAATGTAAACGAAACTTAGATTTTAAAAATATTTTAAGTAACAATATGTTTCTTTCAGATCCAATTAGGCCACTCAATTTACTATATTGTCATAGAGAAATGAGGGCCATGTTCCTACAATGGAAAGCGATTCTCCTTTATCCCTTTCTACAAAAAGTGATCCTGTCTGGCGTTAGGGACTTTATTTACTGAGCAATGGAAAAACTTTGATTGCGTGAAACACCATAACTAGCCTCCATCCACAAGGAATGAGGAATTCGAATACTCTTTCCTTAGGCAGTTATTAGTGATCTCCAAAAGCCAGTCATCGTACAAAACTCTGATTTTACCACCTAGTTGGCAAGAAGGCATGATACTTAATAGATTGTCAATCGTCGCCAAATAGTTGGCAACTGACGCTGTCATTGCACCGGTTGTAAATGCCACACCGACATATCGCAATAATGAGATTAAGATGAAAATAATTTATTTTTATTAGATGTAATTAAAAGTTGTGAAGAGAAGTAGAAGACTTCTTCAACTTCCACACCTACACTCAGGTTAATATTACCAAAGGGTTAAGTTAGTCATGGAATAAGGGGCAAACGAGCAGACGTATCGCCTAATGGTAAGCGATTATCGCCGCCCATGGACACCCGCAACACAAGAGGTATCACAAATGCGTTGCCTGCCTTTGGGGAATGGGAAGAGGGTATCCTCACTCACTCGGTGAAATACAGCGCAAGCGCTGTTTCATACCGGTTTTCTGTGAGGCCGTGATAAAACCTCGGTCGAGCCAGCCCATTCATACCGAAGCGATGCTCTCTCAAGTAATAATGGTACATGCATATTTTGCCGCCGATAATTATAATTCAGCTTACAGAGAGCAAACCCCTTTGACAAGATGCGGGTATTTCATACGTGCTTTCCATAATGGCTGACGTCTCTATTGTATAATTCGTAAATATTTTATTTAGACCACGTGAATTTATCGAGAAGATGATGTCATTCACTCATTCCCATTTATCTATATATCAGTTTTTTAATAACGCGTTTACGTTTGTAGAATGCCTTACTAGATCTCTACACCACCTAAAGATTGGCTGGTTTCACTCATGTCTTTGTTTCACTCTTGGATTCTACTCATGCTTTCCATCAGACATAGTAGGGTTATTTTAATTGCTTTTACATTAAAAAAAACGATAACTTAACACACTCAGTAAGAAAACAGTTTTCTGTGAGGTATCACTCAATATCACTTTTCTCTCTTTTCACACACACACACACACACACACACACACACACACACACACACACACAAACAAACACACACACACACACACACACACACACACGCTCACACGCACACACACACACACACACACAAACACACACACACACACACACACACACACACACACACACACACACACACACACAAACACACACACGCTCACACAACACAAAGACATCAGCAGTGAGCATGCACGAGCACTTCCAACTATATGCACTCAAACATTCAGACTAACATTGTTTGTGATGAAAAAGACTGGACCTCACAACACAGGGAATCCTAGTGTGGGGTTCTAGTACTTGTTATATTAAGACTATGTAAAACTTTTTAGAAACACAATAAACTAAAACTAAAAAACCCGACTATAGCAAAACCAGAAAGATAGGTAATAGTTTTGGCAGTCTCTAAATTATAGGTTATGTTACACCGAAGTACCGACTCCTACCTACTTAACCGATTTAAATGAATCAGGTATCAATGATTTATAATAAAAATAGCCTGAGTAACATAGGCTATAGCTATTTAAACTCTTTCTTGTTACTATATAATAAAAAATGTTTATATCGAATAAAAATGCTCACTACCTCAACACGTGAAAGTAGAACAAACAACTATATTTTCACATTAATAAAGATTACGAAGGATTAGCTATAATCATGCTATGTTGACTAGTCCTAGAAATTAAAACAGTAAAAAAATAACACATTATCAAGTAGGCATTATCGTTTCAATAAATAAAAACGATTAAACAAGGCATTAATTTCAAATAACGATTAACGAATGTCAGATAAATGTATAATAATAATCAAAACACACACAGGCCACAGGCCACACGAGAAGCAGCAGCTTTAAACAAAAAAAGAATCATCTAAATCAGTTCATCTAGTCTAATTTTCTGAAGTAACATACAAATAAAATCAGTCGAGTTGAGAAACTCCTTTTTTGAAGTCGGTTGAAAATCGAAACAGGCTCATCTAACCATTCAATATTCAATCTTGTAGATGACTTACTGTTTCTATGTTAACATAAGGATTCATTAGAAGGAGTGGCGTATCCATCATCCTGTCAAGGTCTCTATTCCCGTGTGACTTGGGAACCATTAGTGTATTCATTTCGTGGTAGCTTTAATTGCTCTGAGTCCTTGAAATAAGTACTGATGTTTTACGCGTCATGGTTTTAATGTTTTTTCCCTTCTTTTCAGATTTCAGACTATCTCAGTCTTACCCTCTTTACGATAGACAGACTTTATTAATTTTATTTTTAAAAGACCTCCGAATTCAATACTAGATAAATTTACATGAAAATGTTAATTAATCTTATCGCTAATTTTAATATTTTATGTCTAGTTCCCTGTCTACAAATGGTCGTCTTCTTCCTTACTTCTTTGCTATTATCTACAGGTATATAAAAACGTCAAACAAAAACTTTGCACCCCAATTGGGCACAGTTAAAGTTTATATATGGAGGAGGAATTTGAAAAAAAAAAATGAATTATGGTAAAATTCCCATAACTGGGCCACTAGTATGAAATAGTAACTTGACTCACACATAACATTTTACTGTACAGTTGGCTTAGTGGTTAAAGCTGTCGGCACACCGCTTTCTACTGCGCCAAGTGTCGTCGGTTCAAATTTCCCATGAGACAACACTTTGTGTGATCTATCAATTGTTGTGCTAAGTCTCGGTATTCTTTGTGTCTGATACATGAATGTTTGTAAAGCGGCATAGGATAAATATAAAACTAAGTCTGCCGGTATCAAATCAGGCAGACATTTTTATTAATTTCTAAATACATAATGCAGAAAAACTTCATCCACGCAACAAAACGATAGTGTTGTAAATACCCACAATATTTGTTTTGATAATAATCGATCTCGAGGCAGAAACATTAATCACTGGACTAAGCCCAGTCATTATAGTACATTTACGTACAATCATGTTTTGTATACATTCAGAGTTTCAACCTCGTACCTGATTATTTTTCTGCTGCTTAGTTTGTTGTTACCTATAACCTTTTCTAAAACAATGAATTTTAATTAAACTTTATGTAATCTGATTAGATATTTGCAAGACAAGACGATTTAAAAAAAACATTTTTAGTATTATATTAGTAGTACAGACTGATAAATATTAAACACACTTAGATTAGAATTGGTACCATTATAGAAATAGTCATAATAAACTCGATATCATATCAGCTTTACAATCAGCAGACCTATTTGGAGTCGATATATCTACCATTAAATATAAATTGAGTGTAAATTAAGAGATTATGCATCTGAGAGCAAATTTAGATAAAACTTGTTTTAGCCGATCTTAGGTAATAGAATAGATTCGCATCTGCTGTCCATAAGCAATTTATGGTAAAATAATTACGCTAATTTATTACAGTATTTCATAATATAAGATGTTTTATGATTAGAAAATAGCCTAATAATATTTAGAAGGTCGTAAGACCACGGTTATAAGATCTAATCGTGTTTAAGTCATCGAGGAAAGCCTATCTACATACTAACTACACTAACATCAATATTGGTTTTTATCAAATGTGTGTGTGTGTGTTTGTGTACACCAAAATTCAAATAATACAAGTTTTGTAGTAATTTAAACTGCTTTAAACCTACAATAGAGTCCACTTTTACAGCCTCGTTTAGAGATGTTGTCTGAAAATTGTATTTAACTCATAATTATCGAACCCATTTTTATGTTCTCACTTAGAAACACACAAAAGAAATCTGCTGGAAACTAATATAATAGCAATACAGTACCAATACCAATACTCAGACAAAATCCTTCATTACGTTATACTTTGCAAAAGTTCCAACTGACCGTATATCACCGGACTAAAACTACACTAACTACTTCGGCTCTTCCTTCTCTTGCCGAGCAGTTAAAACCTTGAACTCATAACCAGCACAAGTGTTTCCCTCCCTCTAATATCCCGGGCCGCCATACTATGAGTCACCATGCTGTTTTGTTCGCATTCACAACGAGGATGGTGACCACCACTCTTGGATTCGACTCTAGCTTTGCATCAGGCTGAGTAGAATAATGTTGGCAGCTATAAACTACCATTGCACGTGAAATAGAAAAGTTTTGATAACAACGGCTGTAACATCCGGGTATTAAAAATAACCAACCATAACCTAAGTCATTATAATATACATATCTATCTAATGATGTTTTCGTGTCAAAAATACTGTATTCAAATCATAATCTGCTCGAAGATCAAATCGCGGTAAAAAACGATTTTTCTTCGCGGACGTAATCGATCGATCACTGTTTTAAGCTTTGCGGACTGTTATCAGACAACATGGAGGTAAACTGGGCAATAAATAATAATATATCTAACAAACAGTCAATATAAATCACATATTAATTCTAGATAATTATATTAAAATGATTGCTCTGACAGATATTGATTGCATATACAGTGATGACTAGATATACATGGCTTATTATCGTGTTGTTATTATGTTAGCATTTTTTGGGTTTCAAATTTTATAATAAGTACTTTATTAATGTCAGAGTGGTGATGGATTAGGAATATGCTGTGTCATCACCTCTATTTATGGGACAGTATTTTTTATATTTGAACCTGATAAACTGACTCTAATCTGTGGTGGTCACCATACCTTATTATTTTTTAATTAGTACAACCACACTCCATTCACAACAGTATTAGTACAGTGAGATAAAGTATATATACTCACTGCGAATGCAGACAATGCAACATTGCTTCATGGCGACCCACACTGTAGCGTGTAACAAGATGCTTCTTCATTACTGGGTCTTCGGTCTCGCACACACTAAAGAAACACGACATCAAGAATGCTGTTATTTAAGGTTGATATTTTGTACGAGGGTAGTACAGCTCAGTCAAGCAGGTCTGTTCGTACTAAAATGAACGTGGTTCTTCTTTGAAAATGAGGAAGTAAACTACTAAGGACTATGGACGAGAAGGAAAACCTGATACACAAGTTCTTTACCAACCCGTCTAACTAGCGTAGCATGGTGGACCTAAATCTCCTTTTAAAGGAGAGGGTTTTATCGAGCACAGGATCAATAAAGTCTTTAAATAATGAGCTCTGTTTTATTTTTAGGGCCTCGCTTATTATAATACTCATAAGTCAACAGTTCAGACATTATTTAATATGATTATTTGATAACAGCTAACAGATTAGGTAGTAATAAGTTACTCGTAATCATAATTTTTATCTGAATCATACCCATACTTCATGAAACGTGGTATGATTTTATAGTATCAGCGTGATACCTGTTCCTATCAGCTTATAGTGATCTGCAAGGCTTTGAATGCTATTTTTGGATAATCCTGCATTACGCAATACCCCCGTTGCTAAGGTACGTAGTGATTATTCATGCTATAAATATAATTGGACCTTAACCATTGGTATAGTATTGGTTTTTGTGAGGTTGTAATCAATACGGTCGAGTCTATCCAAATATTGGAGAATGAAGGGCCATTTTCACAACACACGGCAAAATATTAGTAAAAAGCCAATAACAAAAGGAATAATAATTTATGTCTACCTACAAGATATATGGGGATGATGGTGATGAAAAGATATATAAGGTTACAAAAGCCATATTACTTTACTCGATATCTTTAAATTATGATGCAAGATCATTATTATTTTGCCGACACAAAAAGTAAAAATATAAACACGTATATTAAAATTTACAAGCATAATTTAACTTTAAATAATTACCATACTTTCCACACATAAAAGTAGTAATGAAGCAATTTACTATAATTACTTTCGCACCAAAACTACCGACATTAAGTTAATGTCACGAACGGTAGTCAGTTTTGACATTAAAGTAACTTCGAAACATGTCATTATAAAGATATAAGGGGCAAGATGACAACTTGGCTATAATAAAAATGAGTTTTGACGTTGACAAATTGCCGCCAGAGGGCGTCGCGGGCCACTTGTTAATGTCGACGGTTCAACTACACACGGTTCGGTGTCAAATAAAAATAAACGAGTGTCCGTACAATGTTTTTCTTCTAATATTATGTTGAACAGATAACCAAATGAAAATATATGTTATTTTGTTAGTGATAGAGTATAGTTTACATTTAAATACTCACGTCTATACCCTAGAAAGAGTAGGCAAAGATGTATTAAATACTAATATAGTATTTTTTAGAGTCCAACTTCTTGACAATGATCAATTCAAGTTGTAGTACTAAATATGACATGCTCAGCTTTTGCTATACACAAACTTATTGTATACTTTGAATCCCTTTCCTTTTTTTTTCTCTTAATTAATTACCTTTTCCTTGGTATATTATATCGCCGAACCGTATACTTTCACATGCATTTAGTGTTAATTTGAAATGACAAACAGACACTTAAGTATTTTTTATTTGTATAGATTAATATATTAAAAAAAAAATTATGATACAGGGGGGCAAACGAGCAGACGTATCACCTGATATTAAGTGATTACCGCCGCCCATAGACACCTACAACAACAGAGGCGTCACAAGTGCGTTACCGATTTTTGGGCGATGGGGAAAGGGATGTGAGGAGGGGTACGGGCCTCCGGAATCCTCACTCAACCGGTGAAACACCACGGAGGCGCTATTTCACACCGGTTTTATGTGAGGCCGTGGTATCACTCCTGTCGAGCCGGCCTGTCCATTGTGTTTTGCCTGTTCTGTCGATTCATGTTGAAGCGTGGCTCTCACACGGTACATATATACGTTAGCAAACTATTAATATTTAAAAAAACAAATTATTAAACATTAGGGTGTTTAATAATACGGTATGTAAAAAAGGGTAGAATATTTAGGTACATTAAACTATTCAGACTCTGAAAACATCTTAACAATTTTAAAGTAGAATTTAGTATTGTTACATGTACTCTTAGTCATAACTTATGTTTTAAGAAAAAATATTTTTTTTTTTTAAAAAGTAATTGTAAGACCAGAAATTGCCTGAAACACAGGTCTTACCTAGATCAGGCAGATCGCTAATTTGAAATGTTGATCTTACTTAATAATGAGTTTAAGAAGTGTAATTTGATAGTAAGAAATAATAAAGACTTAGTTCTAATCGCATAAGTACTTCAGAAATTAAGGTAAGTCTACTCTTAAGAAAAACACCCAAATCTTGTATTATTATATAGTACTTATTGTTTAATTTAGTAATTTGAAAAGATAACTTTAAAGAAGAAGGCGTTGCTAAGCTCTCACCAGTCTACCCGTGACCACGATTGGTGCAATTCGATCGAAAGGACGGCAACCAAAAAAGCTATTGTACCTTGTAGATGTTATCGCGATTGAGTCCCGATTTACAGTCGAATAATATGTATAGTCGCGAAAGTTTAAAAACAAATATTTAAAGAAGAAGTTTCTAGTTCAGAAGTTCAAACTCTCGGAACTCTATCTCTCTTATTTATAGCTGGATTTTTGTAGGCAAATAGCAGCATATGTGTTATTTTTATGCATGAGCTATATTACTGTAAAGTTTTATATAAATCTTTTCAGTAGTTTTTGTGAGAAAGAGTAACAAACGTCCGTGTATTCATACTAACAAACGTTCACATTTAAATTATTAGTAACTAGTTGTTGCCCGCGGCTCCGCCCGCGTATATGTCGGTTATCGTGGCAAATAGTAGCCTATGTGTTATTCTGATGTATAAGCTATATTACTGTAAAGTTTCATCCAAATCCGTTCAGTAGTTTTTGCGTGAAAGAGTAACAAACATCCAAACATCCATCCATCCTTACAAACTTTCGCATTTATAATATTAGTAGGATAGTAGGATATGTTAACTCAACTTTAAAGATGGTCTTAACCCAGCCGAAAAAATATTATTAATTTATTATGGAGACACTACCCACAAAGACAGTACTACATAAAACCATTTTATAATTACATTTTATTGAAGTGATGTTTACGAATATACATGATACTAAATTATTATTACATTCTGATTAGCAATGGTAATTATTCTGTTGTGTAAATTACTTGAATTAAGACCTCGATAATGTTATGTTCAAATTGATTGAACTGACATTCTGAACTTTGCAGCAATTTAAATTTAATTCGCCAGGCTCTAGTGATGACAGTGATGAATTTCTGTCTGCATGTAGTAGTACCGGTTCTCAGGGTGACCCAACTATCTCTGAGACTCTTTCAACCCAGTTTTCTGACGTTCCTAAGAATTTCAACGTTATACACATTAATGCTCAAAGTGTTCCGGCTCACTTCCCCGATATGCTGGCATGTTTTGACTGTACGAACTTACACGCTATTCTTATCTCTGAATCGTGGCTCAAGCCCTGCTTACCATCTTCTGCGTACTCCTTACCAGGATTTAAACTTATCAGGAATGATCGCACTGGGGCTGGTGGCGGTGGTATTGCTATCTTTCTACGCTCTCATATCCCCTACACCATTATCAGTTTGTCACCGCAACCACCTCCAGCAGATGCGGGCGAGCATCTCTTCCTGGAAGTAGAACTTTTCCATTCTAAAATCCTTCTTGGCGTCTTCTACTGCCCCTCCTTACGTATTAATTTCTTCTCTTCGTTTGAACTGCTCCTAGAACAATTTACCCCTTCGTACAGTCATACCATAATCATGGGTGACTTCAATACCTGCCTTCTGAAAAATAATACTGGGTCATCTACTCTTAAATCGATAATCCAATCTAGCAATCTGTCCATTCTTCCTTCCAATGCAACGCATTATTTCCCACACTCCACTCCATCACTATTAGACCTCATCATTGTTTCCTCCCCTAACCTCGCAATTAAGCACGGTCAGTGTTCTGCAGATGAGTTCTCCTATCATGACTTGCTCTACCTATCCTATCGACTCCGACCTCCTAAACCTAGAGCTAAGATTATCCTGCAGCGAAATTTCAAGAACATGGATATTGGTGCCTTAATGAGGGATGCTGGTATCATCGACTGGACACCTCTCTTCAGTACTGACTGCATAGATGAAAAGGTTGAACTTCTAACCGCTAATATAAAGACACTATACGATAAACATGCGCCAATTCAAGAATTGAAGGTTAAACGGCTTCCATCACCGTGGCTAACTCCAGATATTAAAGATCTACTAAAAAAAAAGGTGATAGCTAAATCCAAATACAAAAAGAATTCAAGCGATATCAACCGGGATAAATACACAACTATCAGGAATCATTGCAGCAAGGTGTGTAGGAATGCACAACGCCGATACATCCACAACTCTGTTGAAAACGGAGACCCAGCTAAAGTCTGGAAGTTTCTGAAGTCACTAGGAGTGGGCAAATCTGTCAACGACTCCTTTCCTAAAAATGTCAATATAAACCTTCTTAATCAACACTTCTCTGCTTCGTCGCATTTAGATAAAACAACGAAAGACGCAACACTGCAACGTCTTGCTTCTGCCCCAGCTCCTGACTGTTCTCCTTTTGTCTTTAGTCAATTTTCTGATTGTGATGTTAGGAAGAGCGTAGTATCTATTAGTTCGAATGCAGTAGGTTCTGACTGTCTAAGCCGTAGTATGATCCTCCCGATCCTTGATAAAATTCTCCCTGCAATTTGTCATATCCTAAACTATTCAATCTCCTATAGTGTGTACCCAAAGACTTGGAAGGATGCTCAAATTATACCTATCCCCAAAAAGAAAAACCCCGATTCTTTCGACGAATACCGTCCCATTTCCATTCTCCCGTTTCTCTCCAAAGTTCTTGAACGTCTTATCCATATTCAACTATCGAATTTCCTATCTAGAAACCTGCTCCTAAATCCTCTCCAGTCCGGCTTTCGACCCGGACACAGCACCACTACTACCCTAATCCATATTACGGAGGACCTCAGATCTGCTATGGAGAACGGTGAAGTCACTGTATTAACTCTCCTGGATTTTAGCAATGCCTTCAACACCGTTGACTTTGACGTTCTGCTGTGTGTGCTGCGCTCTCTTAACATATCTCCAACCGCAATTGACTGGTTTCACAACTACCTGTCTGGACGCCGGCAACGTATAAATATCGAAAACACTGTTTCTTCTTGGTGTAATACTACAACTGGCGTACCACAGGGCGGCGTGCTCTCTCCCCTACTTTTCTCTGTTTTTATAAACTCAATCACATATAATCTGTCTTCCTCCTACCACCTATACGCGGATGATCTCCAAATTTATACCAAGGCATCACCAGTTAATCTGGCTGATGCTGTTAATACCATTAATGCTGACCTGGATAGAATATGTAAGTGGAGCAACTCCTATGGTCTGAAAATTAACCCATATAAGACCCAAGTCATTGTTGTTGGAAGCTCGCGAATGATCACCAAAATTGACTTCACAAACTTACCGCAGATCACTTGCAATAACACAATCGTTCCGTTCAGTGACAAGGTAAAAAACTTAGGGATTTACATTGACAGTACCTTATCCTGGGGTTATCAGCTACAAGAGCTGAGCCGTAAAATGTTTGCCGCTGCAGGGTCTTTGCGCAGACTCCGCAATTTTCTTCCTATACCAACCAAGATTGCTCTCACACAATCTCTTCTTTTCCCCATACTTGATTATGCTGATGCCAGTTATCTAGATCTCACTCAAGACCAACTGAATAAGCTTGAAAGACTCCAAAACCTTTGTATTAGATTCATATTTGGATTACGCAAATATGACCATGTCTCCGAATATCGTAAACAGCTTAAGTGGTTGCCCATCCCACTTCGCCGGAATGCTCATATTCTTTCTCTTCTATATAATATTCTTTTTAATCCTTCTACTCCACTTTACCTTAAATTGCGGTTTACCTTTCTACATGATTCACATACCAAATCGTTGAGGTCGTCAGAAAACCTGAAACTGAAAATGCCAGGACACTCTACGAAATTCTTAGACCATTCCTTTTCTGTGCAAGCGGTGCGATTGTGGAACGCGCTACCAGTAGTAATCAGATGTGCACAAACACTTACAGCCTTTAAGAGGCTGGTAAAGGAGCACTACTTGGGAGACATCCATCCATAATTAACTGTTATTACAGTCAATTAGGTCACAATATTTAAGTTATCTAGTAAGTAAAGTATGTGTGTAACATCTATGAAATTCGCTTATAATATTATTTGCATATATATTTGTATTTATTTCTCATCAACACTATGTGTCACTCTCCTTTCTTTTTTTTTTCTTCTTTTTATTTTATATTTTTAGTTATACATATTTCCACTACTTTATTTATCTTTTTCCAAACTACTCTATAATACACCAGACACTACCCTATACATCCTGAATTTATTTCCATCCCATGGTTGCCTGGAAGAGATTGCCCTTTTGGCGATAAGGCCGCCAATTGTACTGACCTAGCATAGCATTATCTGGTGTACAATAAAGCGATATATTATTATTATTATTATTATTTAATGTCAATTAATCAGAGGTTATTAAGATAATAACATTTTATGCAACTTGCTTTGATTATAATAAAACTAGCTTTTTCTCGCGGCTCTGCCTGTGTGTATGTCGTATATAGCTGTTAAAAGTAGTCTATGTGTTATTTTTATATATGAGCATGTATATGAGACCGTTCAGTAGTGTTTGTAACAAAAATTCATACATCCCAATCCTTCGCATTTATAATATTAGGAGATAGGAAGTAGGATTATAGACGAATCACCTTATAGTAAGTTCCTACCGTGGGTCAAGGCCACCTTTAGAGAATGATTAAGAGATATTTTCCTCTATTGGAAGATCGGAACATAGAGCAAGTAATAAATATCCAGATTAGACGAATACTGCGATCGACATTTGACAAATGAGAAGAAGACAGATAAGTGGAGAAAAATACCACAGACAATCTGGAGCATAGATAATAATTTACCAAAAAGGTTCTAGAGCACTGTATATATACAGTGCTCTAGAACCTTCTTGGTAAATTATACATTATAAATATATATATAGACATAATATAGATAGATATAATAATACATATAAATATATAATATATACAATAAATGTATACATTATATTAAATATATAACTATTTAAATTGGTATTCTTTAGGGCTCTGGTGTAACTCCGACCCATATGTGCTCATAATTTATTTATTTAAAACAAGATAATGTAATTCAAATACATATAAGTCATATAACCGTTTATGCATAAAGGGGTGCAAGGCTGCAAGGAAGGATCATAGAATGCCTAAAACCTGCTATCTTACAACTAAACCAATCATAACATTAACGCTATAATTTACTAGGTTCGATCCCGAGATAAAGAAGAAATAAAAGTGAAAAATGGTAGCTGCAGAAATACTACCAAGTTAATAATTTTAATATGTTTTATCACCATATTTTGTATGTTACGCCTTTTATTCCCAAAGACGTAAGCAAATGTTTATTAACTTACTACATTTACAACATTTTGCCTAGAGTAATTTAATTTAAATAGCATCCTTCTAACTCTATCTTAGAATGAATATTATTACAATAAATTTAAACTAAGATAACAAAACAGGTTTCATAGCAATCAAATGCCATAGCCCGAAATTTGTTTTTTTTTTGCATTTGGCAAACATCTATCAATCAATCGGCTAATCAATCAGTCGCTGTTCTCTGCTGGACATAAGCCAACATATCCCAAATGTGAAAGTGTCTGCTTGTTCAATCATGCTTTAATATATCGTTTTAATTAAATGTTTATCATTTAATTATATGTTTTTGACCTAACAGACGATTTGTAGCGCGCCGGTTGATTTATTTGACAGCTACATATTTATTCGTCTGGGTGTTTCTTTGTATAATACATTATGTATATATGAAAAATTTGTAGCTAAAATATGTATGTGTCAAAAACGAAAAGATATTAATCATCGATTAAAGTCTAATAGTGCTAATAAATTCAGCAAAAAAAAAACAAAGCAGTCTTGAGGACTACCGATAAAAGTGAAAACTCAAAACTTTAAACAAACTGTTTTTGAAGCTCACCTTAAATGAACCTCTTTGCTCTTTAAACAAAATGCGCTATTATAAAATTATAGGTTAATGCTTTACAGTATAAACATATTAAGAGCGAAGCCGGATTTCATTATTTCTTCGTCACTTTTATCATTAATAGATGCACTTTGTTCAATTTCCATATTTTGGTATCGTGACGTGTCCTGACGCGGGTTTCTGACGCGAGTTTAAAATGTTTGACCCATCCCAAAGTAATGTTGCTAAAGTGAACAACGCCGCTAAAGAAGTTTTAACTTCAAAAACTAAAACAATTACAACAGCTTTAAAATAATAGTTCCAGATACGTGTTTAATTTATTGATGGTAGTTATATATTTTATTTCCTTACTCAAATCTGAATCGATGTAGTGACCACCCTTTTCCAACGTAGATGTTGCAAAAGCGGACTAAATGAAAAGGAGTAAACTATGCCTGATACTAGCCCTGCAAATATATATTTATATATATATATATATATATATATATAAATGAATCCCTATTTGCCTTGGTCACGACATCACGCGTGAACGGCTGAACCAATTCTGCTAATTCTTTTTTTGTTGTATAGCCCATTTAGTGAGTAAGGTTTGAGGTTATGTAACATCACTCTACGACTAATAGGAGCCGGGTATCGGTCGAAAATGTTGGGAAAATGGGAAAAAAAGTATTTCTCACGGACAGACGCAAACGAAGGTGAGCGGGTCAGCTAGTCAAATATAAAGACTTGTCACAAACCCATTACCAGGTCAAAACGCTCCTTTCTACGGACTAGAGGACTATGTCCAGCAGTAGACTATTAAGGGCTGTTAATGTGTGATGAGCTCAAACCTATGTATGCAAGGTACACATTTTTTTGTTCAGCACTGCACGACTTGAAATAAACTCTAATGTGTCTGAGTGAGAGTCTCTATTTATTTAAATAACTATGCACAGTAAGTCTTTTGTACTATTTTTGTTACGTAATATGTGTATCGATGATACAAGTGGAATGATTACAACATACGACGTTCATCAATAGAAGCACGCATCGGTCATACCGTAACTGGGTAGTCATTGAAAAAAGCTTCCTAAGAAGTTATTCCGCTTAGTAATATTTAGTTAATACTATATTATATTACCTAAACCAATTTTATGATTCAATGAGATATGGCTGTTTTTATTCGTAAAGTTTAAGAGTACTATGTCAACATCATCCTTTTATCTTAAAATACTATGTAATCCAAATGTAAAATATGAATTTACTTAGTAGCAACTACTTTAATTAGCAAACGACGGAGTAGGTTCTTTGTGTGTGTACCAGTTAGTGATATTTACGATATTTGTAAACCAAATTCACCTTTTCTTTTTTAATTGACTTTATTAATAAGTTGAAATGGTCATACTCAAGGCAGATAGCTGCAAAATTATTGGATGATTATTATATATTTTTTTTTCTATTCTACAGTCGATGAAACAAAAATATTGATATCGTCGATCGATAGATGTGATAACACGTATACTAACTGCTAAACTTTACAAGAAAGGCAAAAAACATCTTTTAAAATAAAGTGTAATACTTTTTTTATTTAATAACAAGTTGCGTTGAACAACACAGCAAAACTATGAAATGAACTTTCGCCAGCGGTATTTCCGGACCAACCTTCAAACCTTTAATAAAAGAGCGTACTCCCTCTTAAAAGGCCGGCATCGCAGTTGTGACGTCTCTGGTGTTGCGGGTGTCCATGGACGGCGGTAATAGCTTACCATCAGGCGACACGTCTGCTCGTTTGCCCCCTATACCATAAACAAAGTTGCATCCTAAATTTTTATTTAAAAGTTCAAATTCAAATTCAAAATCATTTATTCAATTAAGACACTAAGTGACATTTATGAACGTTAAATTGAAGCTGCAGTTAAAAATCATAGATCGACACAAACAGACGCCACAGCATGCTGTATTGCCAAGCTATATTGCCGAGGTAAATTAGGTGAAAACACCAAAATCTACTGCCTGCCTGTGTCGATCCATAACTTCCAGTTTCCAAAAAGATTGTATAACAGTTAGTTTTAATAGAAGTTCTAGTCACTTCTGTAAATTTTGGCAGTTTGTATATACGAGCTACCACAATTAGACGAACGACATTAAATGTCGTAACTTTTTGACGAATTTGAAATTTCTTCAGGCGTCTACTGCTGAACGAGGGCCTCCTCTAAAGAATACCGGAACAAATCCGGCCTTGGGCAGTCCGCATTTATTCATTGCCAGCTTTTTTCCTCAACACATGTATCTTCTATAGTGTAATTAAAAAAAAAAGAATTATTCAATATCTTAGATCAAAAACTTGAATTAGTCGATAAACTGTTAGAAAACATATTTACGCTTATGTATTACGATGCCAATAAAAGATAAAGTTTGTCCTTGTTCTTGTTATGACTGCTGTTTGTTTTGTAATGCATTTATTATAATTTATTTTGATAACAGTGATTAACACACAAACGTGTGCTAATTGTAATGTTAGAGCTGCGAAACGGATACAGTTCATTTATTGTGTGTAAATATTCTATTATATAAGTAATTCACGCTTAAATTATGAAATACTATATTTTTTTGTGTTTTTTTATAGGTTATACTGATGAGGACTGCCAAAGAACGGGAGGGTTGGTGTGCTTTAGGGGAGAATTCACTGAAATGAAATCATTTATTCTGCAATTAGGTTACATAAACACTTTTGCAAGTTAAACTTTTTTAAGGCTCGTTTAGTAGCTCGTTTCTAGTCTCTTTTAAAATCCAGACAATTTTCACAAATGCAAAAGATATTATAAAAAAAAAGCGATAATTACAGTTTGAGTGACAATTATAATAATCAGTAGCTAAGGATAATAATTGAAAAAAATGACAACTATAACAATAGTTTAAGATGAATTTATTTCAAAGTATAAATTATCGTCACATCAAAATAAATTAAAACATCAAGCCGGTTTTATCATCAAGATATTCTGCTATGGTATAATATCCCTATGCGGATAACTTCGATTTAACGGTATTCTTAAATTTCCTTTATGTTAATTTCCTAATAGCAGCACTCAGCAGTTAGACGGTGATTAGCAAATGATACTGATGATAAAAAATCTTTAGAAGTCGTACTATAGCATACAATGATTGGTTTGACTTGAATAAAACCACGACCTCAAGAAGCTAAAAGAGCCCGAAAGAAGCGGGTTAAGCGAGTGAGTGAATTTACGGAAGCTGATAACCCTGAAAGGAGTTCAGGGGGACCAAGGGTATCCATATCTGATGGAAAAGATCACTCAAAGGTTGCCAATCTACTCGTGACTCGTAAGTCGTACATGTCTGTGGGCAATAGTCACTATAACGTCTGTTCGTTTTGCCTCGAAGATCACGTTAATCATATTCATATAAACATTCATATAAATGAATAATAAAATGATAAATTTAAAGACTTATAAAAAATTATGATGAAGACTGCCAAAGAACGGGATAGATGGCGTTCCTTAGATAAAGCCTTCGTTCAGCAGTGTCTTGTGACAGGCTGGGTTCAGGGGATCAGAGGCTCCATATATCTGAGGGAAACGAAGACTCACAGGGCGTCAATTCACTTTCGTTTCTTGAATCGTATATGTCTGTGGGCAAAAGTGACTTCTCATCAGATGATCCGTCTGTCTTCTCCCTATATCATGAAAAAGTCAGTAACTATGTAACTTTAAATATAAAACTCCTTACTGGATGCAGTATGGTTTAGTTTGTCCGGGCTGACTCCAAACTTAACCCCTTAGTTGGGTCATTATATTGGACCTCATTATACTAGATTCATCATAAGACAGTTTTAAAAAATTGCAATAGCCCCTATAGTCTCAGCTGTGTCTAATAAAATCTACAAAATATCTATCGATGATACTCATATTCTATGTCAAATATTAGATCGATATGATCACGAATTTATTGCGATAAAAATGACCAGTAAAATTGAAGGATATCGCAAAATGATCAATAGAGAAAAAAAAATGTTTTTGCTTTCACAAATTATATTGCTTCAAATGCTTTTGCCTAGTTTTATTATATTTAAACACAATAATTCAGTTTAAAAATTATAGCTTATACCTAATATTAGAACAAAATGATTCCATTCCATCAAGTGGTGCCTGAAAGAAATTTATCTAAGCAATAAGTTCGTTTTGTACATTATAAGATTTGTAAAAAGCATAAGATACAAACAAAATATTTATCTATCTAAATTAGTAACAAGGAATTGACATGAATCATTCCTAGATAAAGGTCTATCGGGTTCAAATTAGCCGGGAATCCCTCAAATAAATGAGTGATTAACTGTGTCTATATCTTAGATAATATGATTACTTTTAAATCGATAAAATTGTAATCGACTTAATGTTAAGAATGTTTTTAATGAAAAACCTTGGGCTAAATTTATGTTCCAAGTGATCAATCTAACAACAGATTAAATCTTAAATTAAACATTTAGTTTTTGTACGAAAGTAAATAACGAATTCAAATCTTCATTTTAAAAACTTATGAATATAATGTACTAGTTACCGGCTAAGTTTGACCAATTCCAGAAGTGCATAAAAAAGCAAAATTCCTAACAGAAACGTACATAGTTTCCTTGGCACTAAGTGCAACTACCTCTCAAATCTGACAAGAACATGAATAAATCATAACCGTTCTCTGTAATAAAGTAGCCATGTTTATCCCTCCATTCATTTATCACCGTTTTGCTAGTCCACTTTAACCTGATACCGTTGTTACTTCGACACGTTATTTGTTTTCTTACAAATATTTGGTTGAAGAGGTCTTATTGGCTGGTCGGTTAGTATTCATGATTGCAATGGTCATCAATCAACCGAGTCGGTTAGAATGATGGTCGGTATATTGCGTAATGTGTTTGAAGAATGTTTATTTGTGAGCTTTTGTGTTGGTTTTTTCGACTTGTTTTTTTTATTGTTGATTAATAGCTTGATGGATGACTTAAGTATGGAGAAATATTTTAATTAGGAAAGTAATTTTCGGAGAATACTATGAGCTCCTTAACGAAAGATGTATTGAGTATTTACTGTTTTACTGGCCTATTGGTCTAGTGATACTGACTGATCACCCAGAGACCTATTTTCTCCACACATAACTATTTGCTTTATGATTATATTCATTTATTACTTGGGTGGTCTAAAAAGATTTCGATCTAATAATGATGTGTCACGACAATTTATTATTTAAATTTACTACATATTTGACCTTTGACCTTGAACTCTACATTACTTCTCTCGGCAATGCATAAGACAAATGTAAAGATGCGCAATTACATCCAATAGTTTTTATTAACGAGTGCTGTACTTAATTTCACGCTACAATATAGTTCTTAATGTAAGAGCTATATTGAAACTCCAAAATATTAAATACTTCTGTTTTCAAGGAAAATATGAAGTAAGATATTAACTAATCGTTTACATTACTCTATAAATTTGTGTGACAAGATAAATACTTAGATATTTATAACAAATGTATGTTGTAATATATAGTGACTTTCTAGACATCGCAATAAAAACATATAGAACTATTATTAGTAGTAAAAAAAATATTATATAGTTGAAATATATTAATGTTGTGCTAATCATAGCCGATACTACTGCCAAGTATTTATAAATGAAAAAAATACTATTAAAGCTTCGACTGTGAGTGTTCATTCGGTTTTCACTGAAGAAACTGTTAAATCGGTACATATATATATATATTCTTATTCAGTGCAACTAAGGGTAGAAAGCCTTCCTTAATAAAGCAGTTGTAATCGGATCTCGGCCTGTCATTGACATAATATTGGCGCAGTCGGTAAATTAAACACATTGCCATCATGCCCATCTATTCTACATTATTCATTCTTATTACCTCCTGGATGGTTTATTATCTCGTCAAGAGTTTAATCGGGATTCAGAAATTCTGAGATTAAATAAGTATCAAAACAAACATTTTGAAGATTTGTGTGGTCACCATGCCTTTCTACTCGTAAAATACTTTTATTGTGGCATTAGTAATAAACGTCATCACAATCGATGGTAGTCGTGGAAAGTGGGATTAATGTTTTGGTAGCATTAGAAGTAAACGACATCTTCATCAACAGCTTTTAACGGTCCACTGCTGGGCATAAGCGTCTCTTTAGAAATGAACACATACCTACATCGAATATAAATTAACTCATACCTACATTACAAATTCGAAAGTAACACTGAATGAAGATACTTTGATTCTTGAAGAAGGGCATTGGCTACTCTTCAAAGGGAACACCATGAAACACGCACGTGGAGCCGTCGGAAAAGTTGTTACAATATAATTTAAATATATTGCAATAAATATGAGACACTAGAAATAAGAATTCTGACAACTGTATGAAAAATTTAATTGCAAAATTCAGCTCAAGAAATAGTAAATTTTATGCGTTTGCAATTTTATTAATCAATCTGATATAAAGTGAACATAAAGGGCTGCTAAAACATTTATGACTGTGGCAAGAAACGTGAATATTACATTACTTCTCTGAACTGAGTCGATCCATTGTTGATAGTCGTATAATTCAAAGTGAGACGTTGATGGAATAACAATAAAGCGATTACTTACTCAGAATCCTTTTGAGCTATTGAATCAAAAGTACAAACCTGATAATTAAATTAAGATATCTTTTCACAACCTTGTGTTTCCAAGTACGAATAACATTACAACAGTAAGTTTGGTACAACTGTTCCCAGTACCCAGAATCGATATAAAGATATCGATTTATAACCACGAGGAAAATTTGTTCACACGTCAATGTTATTGTGTCGAATGTAATTTAAGTGTTGATTTTTATAAATAGTATGTACCCTTATTGCTCTGAGTATCGATGACCGATGACCGTTCAAGTTAAGAATTGCCATATAATATGCAAGAGTGTAAAAATATTTTAAAAAAGTAAAATATTTGGCAGAAAATTGAAAGTGGTCCTCAAGGATCAGAGGAAGTAGCCCTGGAGGTTCGAAAAGATAAACTAAAATAGTTACAAATGAATAAAAATAACATATTAAATGTTTCTTCAAAATTTGGTTTACCGAAATCCATTTTATCTGGATAAGCCCCACCTCTTTTGAATTATTGATGTTGCATGGCCCCCTTACGGTCATTACTATTTCGAAAACTATTATATATAAATACCAAACATTTTGTCAGATTTCAAATCAGATAAAACTTAATCAGTTTAGTCCTCATGGATCTAAACCAAGTGCAAAAGGAAATTAACTTGTATTTTTTTGAAGATTACAATTGTGTAAATAAACACGATTAATATGATGGGTTGTACTAAAGCCATTCAGTTAAACAACAAACTATTATGTATCTCACACATCAAAAACCTGCAAAAGATGAAGACAGAGATGGACAACACCATCATCATTACAGCTTTGCAAATGGTTATCTTAATCCACTAAAAATAAGATTTAGAATACAACAAAACGACCAAGAGTATCAAGTAATTACTCACAGCTAGCGGCGTGATACCGATTGACTTTGATAAAATGCCCCAACCTACTTGTTTAACACGATTTATTACCTGCGAGCCACGAGAGGGCCTGGACGTCCGTCACTTCGAATCTAGAATTTTTGTCAGACAATGGAGGTGATAGTGAGATTCCGAATAGATTTAAACTAGAATATTGTGCGAATGAAATTGAAATACATGTTTTATGTTGTAAGTGATATAATACTATGCAAGTGGTATGTTATGAGAGGAGACCCGAGCCCAGCAGTGGGACATTATGGGTTGTTGGTGAAGTGATATGTTATGGCTATTGGCCAAAACTATTTGAAATTATTGAACTTTGAATTTTTCAACATGTGACATGAAGACTTAATACTCTTAAAACACTCATTTTAGACTGGATTCTGCTTGAATAACAAAAACCATTAAGTTTTCGAAGATTTGCTTTGTTCTGGTCAAAATTATAACTACATAATTATATGAAAACTTGCTAGCTGCAATTATTTCTAAACAACGACACACTACCATTACTGATCATTCCTGACTATCGATGGAGATGCATATATCTCATTGCTCTATAAAAGAATGTATTCTAAGAAAATGTTACATCTAAAATATGCCCATGTTGACAAACAAGTTGATGATGTGACTTATTGTAGTACATAGTTCACATCACTCAGTTCTTAGTTTTCAACTGTTCATCCATCTAATTCATCGAAGCGATGAAATGATTCAAATGTCAGTAGGTTGTCTAATTTTAATCTATCATTAGACACTTGTGTTTTTATGTCTAAATCAAATAGTGATGTTCAATATAATACTGACTAATTAAATATAAGAAAATGTTTTTGATGCTGCATTAGTGATGGAGTTTAACCTATAATATTTTACAACTGGTCTTAATAAAATTATTTATACATAATTTAGTCCCATTAAAGGTAAAAAATATTTCATTAATCATTAAAAAGGCTTCTCAATATACCTTCTTACTTCCAATTGCTAATTCATAAATGTACAAGATGTTTGTTGTTTCTCAACTATATTAAATTTAATGTATAGCTTTTAGTAAAAGTAATGCTTGGCACGGTTCTTAAGAAAAATTTATTCTCAGCTCTTTATTCTTATATACATAAACTTTCTAGACTAGACTTTATTATTCCCATGATTATTTGAGGTCGACACTAGTTCAACCGGTTTTACCTCAACATCAATTCTTCCTATACTTCTGTAGTTTTCAGGAAACTGCTGAATTGAGGCAAACGAATCGCCTTTTCTCAACGGAAAAAGCATTTTTAATATATTGCTCCCAGTACAGTTAGTAAACTTATAATTCTTTTGAATACATCATCAACATTTTCCTGCCCTTTTGCTAATGTTGATTTGTAGCCTTCCCAATGTAAAACATTGCAAACGGGATTTAGTTTTTTTCTTTCATGGGTAACTCGTTGCCTGACTCTAATCTGAGGATTAAGAGATTTTGGCCCTGCTTTAAGGGAGAGGGGAAAAAACTTCTGACTTCCTAAGCCATCGTGATCGTCTTATATGAGGAATGTTTGAAAAAAAAGAAAACGTAAGATATAATCTATCTTAAGACCTTGATTCAGCAGTGGATGGCAGTGTCCTGAAAAGAGAGAGAGAGAGATAAAGACGGAAATAATAAGTTCTGTTAAAGTATGTATTTCTTCTTGAAATTATCATTTAGATAAGTTCAGAATCTTTGGAGTTTATTACATTAGCTACTTATAATTATCTGTTCACGACTTACTGTAGTGAAAGCAAATTGCTATCAGCTGTCTTAAGGAATATAATAAATATTAATTTACTTTCATGCAATCAGATGTCATTTTGATAAATTAGTGCTGAAGATATTGTATATCATGAATCAATATTAAATAATATGTCAATGTAGTTTTCAATTTCATCGCAATAATTTTGAGTCCATAAATGTACGTGTATGACGTAACTTTCTCTGACACAAAATTTTCTCAGACACCGTTGTCTCATAATAATTGACCCAGATCCTCTCTAATGGATATTATTACAACAATTTAATGCATTTTATGTATTCTAAAGTTATAGGATGCAAGTAAAATAAGCACAACACTGGGAATCCTAGTGTGGGGTCTAGGGCCTCAATTCATGTATATTTTCTTTTTTTATGAGACAATAAAGTATTATTATTCCATGAGGCTATGGTATCACCATAGAACACGGGGTCACCTTCAGTCAAATTTACATTACCTACATTATAATGTAGTTTAATACAGGTATCTATATTCTTATTTTTTTATTCTATCATCTCATTTGCACTTTTTATTATTTTTCTGAGAGATTGGTAGTACCGTATCCACGAAAGTCAAAGCTTAATTCTTTATCACTCCGAGGGCCTCACAACGCGATGATCTATCAACTTGTCTGCACAAGATTAATGCGTGCAGATGATTGACGATTCGCGTTGTCGGCGTCGCTCTAATGGTACATATGGCCAATGTTTGCCTGACTTGGTTATTGGTGATAGGATATAGTGTTACAGAAATTGTTTTATGACCAAATTGGTGATGTTTTACGTTAAGGATTTTTTCTTAAATGGTGAACTATTTTTTTTGATGATGATGTGGAAAATTTATTCAGATTTTCGTACTGACCTGATATATGGTATGTCCACTAAAAACTACCCGGTGATAGACTTTAAAAGTTAGTAGTTTGGCACGAATATTTGTGTTGTAAGCCAATGAGATTTGACACATGCCATAGCTGAAGAGTTAACATTTATTTATGTGGCTTCTTACCGGATGTCTAGTAGACAATATTGTTCCTAATGTTTAAATCAACATGTCACACAATCTCACAAATTAGCGCTGTGCTGTGATCTTTTAAAATTTAGCTAAATTTTCTATTAGCATTTTCTTGCTAGGTTTTATTAATCCCAAGACCGGCTACTAAGTCAATAGGTTTAACTGAAAGAATTCTCATAGAATAGCAATAATTTAGTCAAATAACAAAAATTGTCGTGTTTATGTAAGAAATACCACAACTGCTTCAGTTTTGCCTCTTAAGGAAAATAGGATGACTTGTCCATTCGTGCAACTTTAAGTGAAAACAAAAGAAGCGTGATGAATAACTAAATGGTAAGAGACTACCACCACTTATAATGACTTGTAACTCAAGAGTGACAAATGCGTTGAGTATTTAAGCCTCCCTTTCTAGAATCACTGGGAGGAAGAGGGTTTGTTACTTCACTTTATCAAGTAATGAGGTGAAACACAAGAAATTATAGGATATAATATATTTAATGAAACTCCAGTTTTCTCCAGTTTCCTTCCTCTTTTCTAGTGTTCCTTTGACTAAAGTCATTGCAGGTTCTAATACAATATTTTTTCTATGATTTCTCAAGTATCATAGATTGGTGTATTCGTGGGTCACTGCCGTTGATCCTGGTGTAATATTGTAATATGAACACTATAGATGGCCTTATTCCTGAAAGTAATTTTTTCAACAACAAATCGACAGGAGACGTGTATTACAGTAATGGTGGTATTAAAAACAATGCAACGACATAAGTCTAAGGATTATACACATATGTATGTAATTATATCTGTTACAGTCAGTTATCAGTAAAGAGATAGGCAGATTAACACATCTTACTTACTAAGAGTTACAAGAATTTTCTGATATAATCTATTTAATGAGTCCACTCACACACACTCATAGCCCTGACAAAAATATTACCTTACAGTAAGAAAGTTGAAAGAACTATGTCATTATGCTACCTCATTATATACTAGTACTAACAACTAGTTACGACTACGTACAAGCATTTTAAATGTTAAAGTAGGAGTGAAATCTAGATTGCTGCCAGCCTAATTACAAAGCAATTAAACTAATTATTTCAAGTCAGACAGTCGATAAATCTCAGAAACCAACTGTGAGCGAGGCTTCTTTTTAGCCTGCAGGGCAAAGAAAAATATTATATTCAGATTTGATTGATGATTAAGTAAATACAATTGATTATTAATTGAAATAAAACAATAATGAAGCCGAAGATATAAAAAAGTGGCGCGCATCTAGAGGAGACTATGACCAGTAGTGAAAGGTTGATAATGATGAAATAATTCTTTTCCATTTATATCAAAAGAGAAAATATACCTACATAGTTTAAAAACAGTAAACACGAGACCAGATCATCTAAAATCTATGGACAAATTTAGTAAAAGAAAAAATATGACCTTTGGTCTAAGCATTTATTAGTAAGAAGATTCGAATATGTACAAACTAGTTCTATTTCTTTGAATTTTTTTCTACTCATAGTTTAACGTACTGTCTTGTACGTGTACATTTTTTACTGTTTAAAATGAAGTACAAACTGCACGCAATATCAAAGGATAGCAACTCCAGGTATTACAGAAAATAAAGTAGTAGAGTGTGGCCTTACAATAACAAGCAGAATAATAGCGCCCTTATCTCATCATCGCCACCAAATAAATGAGACGTCGCCACAACTGTCATGTAAGTGTCAGTGTAGCTATTGCGTGCGCCAGCGCCGAGAGAAGTTAGTCCAGGAGCCGAATCGTGAAACGAGATATGAAAAAAAAAATTTTGAATTTTTATTCTTATTTATGTATAGTTCGTTTTTTTTAAATAAATATTACAATAAAAATAAATAAATATTTCGGACATCTATCACACAACGCCATCTAGTCCCTAGCTAAGCAGAGCTTGTGTTATGGGTACTAGACAACTGATACAAATATACTTACAAATACACATATACTTTTTTTTTGTAAATACATACATATTATACATAGAAAACACCCTAACTCTGAAACGAATATTTGTAGATCATGCAAACATTTGGTCCGACCCGGGAATCAAACCCGAGACCTCACGATCAGCAGTCGCATACGCCAACCGCAAGACCAACGAGGCAGTCCAATGTTTGCTAAGTTAGCGTTCTTAATTCATTAGATGAAGATTAATGTGTGATTTCTGCAAAAAGATGAACATATCAAGTGATTTCAGAAATTTGCGATCCCATAGAAGATAGTGTCCCTCTTAACAACTTTACTCATACATATTAGTTTTAGTAACATAAAAACATTAGAATTCTGATGTTAAAGTTAAACATGGTAATTTAATAAATTAACCAAAAGGGTTGGATTATTCAACGCAAATTAAGTCTCACTTAGTCAAATTGATTCAAATATTATTGAAAAGTCAAAATCTAGCTCCTGTTCTACATATTGGTCATAAATCAGTTGCGGCCAGTCGCTTGGCGTGTCGAGAAACGCGCGATTATAAATAAACTAGTGGACGTGCGCTTGCGACCTCACGACAAGTAGTTTAATACTACATAACATTTTGACGCTAGTAATATTGTATTGATAAGAATACTACCAACTTATGACTGAAAACCATTTGAAATTGGCATGTTGTTCTAAGTGTGGGTGTGCATTATATATCTTCCATGTTTTTTTTTATTTAAGAACTACCAAAATGATTCTACTCTGCCTGATAGAAAGCATGAGTAGAATCCAAGAAATAAAAAAACTGCAATAGGAATTAGGGGGTTCGAGCATACAATTTTAAGAAAAAAAAAAGTCATGCAGCAGTGTAGCTAAATGGTGTCTCTTTTCACACGATATAACGGGACTACTGCAGCCCATGAATGCGAATTTGAAAACACAATGCAGCAGTCATAATCGCTAATCACACAAGAAGAATCTAACAGTAACTGTGTTTACGAACATTGTAAATCTTTCCGTGTCAATAAATTATTATTGTTATAGAATTGCGATATTCCTATCCATAATCGATGTTCGCTGGTTCCTGTTTATCACTTTCTCTTTTACTCGTACCTTCATTAATCAACACACAGTAAAATGGAGTCAATAATATGTCCACTACTTTCCACAAATCACACGCTGCCAGTGGTCAGTGTCGAAAAGTTATGTCACTTATATGTCACACGTCACGTCATGACGACCAAGCTCGGACATGACGGCATGACACCCTGTCACGCTCGCGGCAAACGTGGTAATTAGCTAATTGCATCACGACTTTCACTTCACATAGTTGCACCTTTATTTCATAAGAATTATGGTTTAGAATTGAACGTTTTACTGTTGACGAGTTGGTCATAATTTCGTCTCATTAAAACATTACGCGTGAGTTATTACTGATTGACGCTTATTGTGGTGTATTAAAGTTTATTTTGGTCTGATTTTGCAATGACATTGATTGTTGTTGTGATGTGTTAGACAATAACGCTGAAGTTATGAGTCGTCCGTAAATTCTGTAATGAGTCAATCTGACAGCCGAAATTATAGAAGCGTTATGTTCTGACATATTGATGATAGAGTTTGCTTTATTGTGATTACAAAATGACGTTCACTGAAATTGCTTTAACCTATGAACATGATTTATTTTGGCAAAAATAATTTTGATGACTTCGTAAACGGTCTTTGTAAATAGAAAGATTTAAAATAACAATATATTAATCAGAAAACAATACCTACTCTGAAAATAACACCAATGACTCATTATCATAATCCAGACGACATCATAGGTAAACCTAAATGATTTATGTACGCAAATTATTATTTAAAGTAGTCTAAGTCTAAATAAACTGACAATATAATATTACAAAATAATAATAGTTTAACGTCTTTCCTTTCGCTTTACTACAATCTATGGAACTGATTACTTAAAAAGGGACAAAAGTGTTAAACAGAAAGTAGAAATCATGCTGTTTTGATTTGACCACTGAGCAATCGCAGTTTTAAAGTAAGTTTTAAGATAATAATTATTTTTAATAACGTTCATCCATTTTAATAACCAACGTATATTAATATTATTTTCCAAGTATAGTCTTCTACATTTAAAAGGAAGAAGTTTCCGGTGAAACTCGATACGGCAAATAATAATGTATATTTTTTCTGTGTCACGTCACATCCGAGCGGCTACTTATAAGACTGACCGATGACATAATTTAATGTCAATGAATGTCAATTAATTGCTTATTGTCACGTTGACTGATGGTCGGCATTACAGTGAAATCAAATAACTGCTACTTTAATGGGAACAATTTAGCTATTCTTTTCAATGAATGGACAAGAATATTAATGACTGGCATGAGCATTATGAATTGCTTAAAAGAGTTCAAGTTGTTTTATATTAAAATATTAGTAATAATGAAATAAAGCGAGCTTAGACGTGGTTTCATTTGTTGTGTAGTGTGTAGTGTAGATAAAATCATTTAAGGTTTCTGCTTCTTTTCATGAAATAATTTGTAAGAAATTTAGGAAATCAAGCGAAAAATTATTTTTAGTACAATTTTAATATCGAGCCTGTATTTATGGCTGTGATAGCTGCCAGGTTTCCACCGATATGATTCACTGTTGTAGGATTCATATAGACAAGTAAAAAATTTATTTCCTTATTCAATTTTTTACATTGTCTTTTTTATTGCAGTACTATATTTTGTGATTATATTTTTAATGTTTATTTCATCAAATTTATGATTAAAATCAGAATTTCACTAAGTTTATATGTAAACATATTTTATTTTAACTGAATTAATTTATATTTGATTTCATTGTTCTTATTATTATTAATTTGCTATAAATGTAATAATTTGTTTGGGTCCGAGATACCTGGGAATAAAGAGATTTATTATTATTAATATGTATGGTTGTTACCATAAACCACATTGCTGATAAACAAACCTTTAAACCCAAAAAGATAAAATGATCAAAATCAATACATAATTTAATCTCGGTAAGACTCAAACCTACGACAACTAATCTGGGAATGTCTTACCATTAGACTGAAAACATTTAAGAGAAGGGAAGTAATGATCGCATTTATTTTTAAAAACATAATGATATTAAATATGACTATGGATTCTAAGTGTTGTATTGTATTTATAATTATGTCAATAAAACTTACTCTAAACCAATCTATCACTTAAATAAACATCATAATAGACTTTATATAGTTAGACTAATTTATCAATATCTAAACAGGGTAAAATCTAGTTTTAATGTAAAGTGGTCAACAGCGTGTCAGGTGCCACGAGAGTGACAGTTGTGACAGATCACCGGCGTGACACAGACAGTGACAGCGTGATGCGGCCGACAGAACGGAAAGATTTATTGTTTCGTTTGTTAGCGTCTGTAATTTGCGCTTTTCTGTCGTTGCTAAAAATGTAAGAAAAAAATGATTCAATTTAGAATATTTTTTTAAAAACTTCCTTGGAATTGGGAAAAATGTTCTAAATGAATCCATATAATAAGATCATGGAGTACGGTCAAAATAATATTTTTTTAGTAAGAATTAGCGCTAATAATTACTTAAATAATACAAATATGCAGATGTTTTAGTTTAGGATGACTAGTTACAAATAGAGCAAGTATTCATTTGCATTTAAATCAAATTTAGTAAGTATTTATTTAAATACAAATATAAGTACTTTGATACTTTTATTCAATAATCCATTCGCTGTTTTAGCTTTTTATGTTTTTATTTTATAAAAAGAGAGTACACTGCATTTATGATGTACGTAAATCAATAGATAACTAAGGCCATGTTCAGATGACGAGAGCTCAACGCGCGTTTTGCTAACGCGCGTTAACAACTACATGTAAAAACGCGCGTTAGCATGTGTACTCCTAGAACAACATTACATGAAGTTGAAAACGCGCGTTGAGCGCTCGTCATCTGAACATGAGCTAAATATTAGACAAAAGTTTCACAGAACACGACTCAGCTTTCAAACTAGTAAGTTCCCAGCTTCCTGTACACCACTCTAAGTTTTAACATCTTTAACACCTGTAGCCAAAGGAGGTTTTACAACACAGTCACATTAAATATAAAGTAGGTTTAAATGATCGGCCTGACAAGATACTACGGACTACGTTTCTAATTGACACGTCTCACCGGCCGGAAATAAGGATGTTCAACATTACATTAAACATTAAGTTAGTCACATCGATAAAATTAATCATTTTACATAAAATTAATCGATTTTTATTGACTACGATTTATGGATACGCGAATGATTATGATGATGGAATTTCGTATGTTATTTGCTTTATTTTGTAATAGAAATTAATTGTCTCTTTAACAAGTAGATGATTCTCTATTTTTTACATGAGTTTTAATACTGTACGACCGGCATTGCACTTTATTGATTCGATTCAGGGATTTCATTAAAACGAACCATAGACTAGAACTTCGTACCAGTAATATTATTTATTCTGTAGCTTATAGCAAGTCTTATCATACCACTAAATCATGTTATTAACAAAATTTTATCATATCTAACGATCACTAAACTTGTACTATATGAGCCACAAACTTCACGGAATTGATATTATTTTGAGAAATTGCAATTTATGTGACACTAGTTGTTGCCCGCGGCTCCGCCCGCGTATATGTCGGTTATCGCGGCAATCAGTAACCTATGTGTTGTTCCGATGTATAAGCTATATTACTGTAAAATTTCATCCATATCCATTCAGTAGTTTTTGCGTGAAAGAGTAATAAACATTAATGCATCCATCTATCCATTCATCCCTACTTACAAACTTTCGCGTTTATAATATTAGTGTAGATAAATTATTAGTAGATAATTAGTGACCGTAATGTCTTGTTCTATTTTTATTTTTACCTATTTAGCTATTAATATTTAGTTACCATTTTTTTTTAAATCATTGACTACACTCGTTAAAAGTTTGACTTCTTAATTTTTAGATTTAAAATTACTTGCTCTGACTAACTAATTTATTTATTAATGCAGAACCTAAGCCACTGGAGCCATAGTCTTGAAATTTTGACAGCTAACAAGATTTTCTGGGAATTACAAAGTCGAAAATATCTTTATTTTTGTTACTGGCTCTTGTATCTATAGGTAGTTGAGGTATAAAATAATTTATCGTCAAAGTTCAAAATTGAGTCTCTTCACTAGTGTCAGTTGACAGGCGGAAGACGCTACGGAAGTAATGGCGCTGACTGTCAACAGTTCTAGACGTGTCTACGACTTTGTACTCAGTACATAGATAATTTTGCTACGAATGTACATACAGATTCAATTATAGGACCTTGTTTATTGCGCTTGCTGTGTGTGATTTGTGTGATATGGTTCTGTTTTAGGTTTCTCTATGTATGTATTTTCTATATGTAGGTTTATGTGTTATAAAATAAATTTGAATCATGTTTCAATATTTTTATTATATAACTAGCTGAGTCCCGCGGTGTTACCCGCAGTTATCGTCATACCGCGGGTAACGCCATGAGGTGAAGCTAGTCTTAAAAAAAGTAGCCTAAGTTACTCCTTATATCATTAGATACCTATCAGTGAATGTCCCGTCAAAATCGGTCCAGCCGTTCCAGAGATTAGCCGTAACAAACAGACAGACAGACAGGCCGACAGACAAATAGACAAAAATTGTAAAAAATGTTATGTTGGTATATGTACCGTGTATACATACATATGCATTTAGTAAAAAGCGGTTGTTTTAATATTACAAACAGACACTCTAATTTTATTTATTTGTATAGAGATAGACGTTTAGACGGGAAGTAACAGTGCACTCTCCCACTTAATTTTTTTCAACGCAATTTTGACTTCTCAGGTACAAGTGTTTTATGGGCGTTGACTTATACCGCCATGTATCGTTACGTGCAGTAATTCTTATTGGCCTCTTACATATTAAATAAAGTACGTAATTATTAGTCATCAACAATAGTGTCAAAGGTTCTGAGCAATCTTGGAATTTCTCACCTAGGTGACCGGATCGTAATTACAATAAAATTTATAGAAATATTGTTAAATAAAATGCATTGATTTGTGAACATCAGATCGTCAATTCAAGTAGTTAACATTTTGTTATTACTAATTTATGCACCAATATCATACTAGACACTACTGCAACCATACTTAATATGGAAATCATACTTCGGTCAGATCATGAGAAATATCAAATACAGAATGCTCGTCATCAAAAGGAAGATTGCGGCAAATAGTAGCCTATGTGTTACTCTGATGTATAAGCTATATTACTATAAAGTTTAATCCAAATCCGTTTAGTAGTTTTTGCGTGAAAGAGCCATAAACATCCATCAATACATACATTCAAACTTTCAAGTTTATAATATTATAACTAAAGATTTTTCAACAACACATTAATGTCATGTCACAATATGCTAATGGTGGAAGTGTTGATTGACAGCTGTTTGTGTTAAAGAACGAGAGCCGGGTCAGGATCAGGTAAAACCACAGATATGTGTCTGACACAAATTGCTTTATGAAAGTCCAATTTCTGCAAAATAATGTATTCCCATTCCGCCTATTCAGAAGATCCTTTCTTGATTTGCTGTGTATTAAAAAGACGGGGCTCACATGATACGCCTTTAAAAAGTAAAAACGTACAACAATACTAAATCAGTCAATCAATAAAAAATTAAAGATATGAATGTATGGAATTTGTGGCTAAAATGAAATTAAACGAATCTCGTATCATCTTATATGAAATTCAAATCAAATAAAATTTTATTCAGATACTTGTACAAAAAGGTTATTGTTAATGGCACCCAAACTAAGCTACGCTTGTATCTTCATATTTTAAGTGTGAAGTATAGTACATTTCGTATTTACAATATACCTACCTTACCTGTACCTACTCTATTTCTATCAAATCTAATTGCATAGGACGTTGACTAATTTTGTTGTAACGTACATCACATACGATCAGTCAATATGTCACCCACCTCTGTAAAATATGTTTTAGATCCCTTCCTGAGCTTCTTAATTTTCAGAGTCATCTATTTATTCTACACAAAATTTAAAAAAACAGAACATAATCTGTAATAATCAAGATCAGAATACATATTTAAACAACAACATTTCTAATTATAATTTCTATATATCTACTTTAGTTGAACAAAGTTAATCTGAGTGCAGTAAATTATTGTTTCAAAACGCAATTTTAATACGCACGCATAAGTTTGAGTAATATGTGTGTGTGCAATTTAGGAAATCGTTATCAAAGTAAAAAAGATTTATGAAGCGATTACCGTGAATTTATACGTGGAGCTAATGATGATATATTGTTCAATTAATCCGATGTGGCGTGATTTGCAACCGTTGCGTTCATTGCCAACACTACGATATTTACACGACTACAGCAATAAAACATTTGTGTTTAAAAAAGTCAGTATAACTAGCTGTAATCTGTACTAGTATAACTGGGGTGGAGAGTTGTTTGGTGGTTTATAGCGAGATGGTTGAAATTCGCAGGTGGATAGTGGATGCAGAAGCTTCTACCTGATAGATTCGATGATACAAGGCATGCCTAGTACAATCAGTTCACCTATGATTACGGTCAGTACAACCTGGACAAAATTTTAGTCAATTATACTTATATAGGACTTATTATCGCGTTATGTTGTGAAAAGTAATAATGTAAAGAATTTTAAATATGACTTTTTTTGGGTGCAACTTATCTCTGCATTGCTCGATCGGTCTACTGGTAGAGAATGCTTTAAGTCTTTTGATGCATGTTTTGTGCATGAAGTAATAAAATAAATAAACTTTACTGCCATGAAATAAATGAATTTAGGAATTTCTTGACATGGTTTTTTGTTTAGTAAATACGAGTTTGTACCGTTTATGCACTTGCGGTGAAGTCGATTTGTCAAACGAGCTGAATTGTTGCCTGATGGTAAGCAATTAACGCCGCCCATGAACACCTGCAACACAGAGGCGTCACAAGTGCCTTGCCGGCCTTTAGAGATTGGGGAGAGTGATTGGGGAAGAGGTTGGGGTATGGGCATCCGGTATTCTCACTCACTCAGTGAAACACAGCGCAGGCGCTGTTTCACACCGGTTTTCTGTGAGGCCGTGGCATCATTCCGGTCGAGCCAGCCGGTGGTTGTGAACGATAAACAAAATATTAATTTTCCACAGAAATCCACCTGTTCAGTCCAGCCTACTTAAAAGACCAACCGTTCCAATCATGAATAGACGAACATCTTTACAAGAACTCATAGGTGATCCAAAATGTCCAAAAATAAACATCTCAAGTGCACAATATGCTCGCATTAACACTATTGCGTCACCCCTTGCAATATTCATAAAAAGAACCTTGTCTAGCAATCACTTTTATGTACGATTCCGATGCGGCTTAAATCGATAACATGTAATTACCATGTAAGCTTTATCGATTAATTATATCAATTAATTAAGATGTTTATCGATTAAAACACTGTCCCAATTTATGCTGCATTTTTGAGCTAATAGATCGTATATCCAGTGATTAATATATTGATAAAACTATATTAACTCTGTTATTGATTAATGATAATATAAAATAATGATAGATGATCGAAGTTTCGAGAATTATGATCGATTTATGTCACAGTACTAATGAAAGTCGCTTTATTTTATTATTGTAAGATTTGTGCAACAGAATGTAAGTGAAACAGAAATCGAATGATTGCTGGAGTTACCAGTGCATTGACGTACTTTGAGAGTATAGCTCTGATAACTTTGCTCATTCGATGAAAAACAATAAAAAAATTGCTGCATTTTGTGAGGAGGACTCACTCCCATTGCAGCTGGCCTATTGTGTCAAGCACTGTATTCGAATTCCAAATTAAAATATGAACGTCTACAAGTTGACATCTTTCTTGATCATCCTACAAATATAAGATATCCTTAGAACGCTCTCTTATAAACAGCAGTCATGTTAGAGCACTAAACTTTCAAATTCAAAAATTACCAACATTGGAATCCTACTCGACACCCGCCTAAATGGGTCATCTTTCAGAGCAAGAAACAATTCAAAAAAATCCTATAAATGGGCAACCAATCAAATATTTACATTTATATTTCAAATTTAAATTCATATATGAACAATAGTGCGACACTACAAGTCCACCGGACAAAACTATTCTACAAGATAAAAATAAGTTAAAATAGCAGGACCAACATCACTGCACAACAATTTGACGTCCGTATGGATCATACTACAAGACAAGAAACAAATTCAAAGAAGCCCTCTCGTAATCGGCAACCAATCAACTACACTAATGTTCCAAATTCAAATATGAACAACATATTAACTGCGTCAATCACATTAATATCGGCGACGTATCGCAACGAGCGGCGACGGGCGTCAGGGCGAGTTACGGGGGCGTATGATGGATGGCGCGTCGTTAATCACTGCGCAGTGCTCATCATTCATCGTCACGACGGGTGTGCCACATTGAAAATTAAACAGTAATTTATTTCTGTATTTCTAACCTATTTTTGTGATAGATCGAATGAGGACTATCGTTTTAGTAAATCGTTTTTGAGTAGAAGATTTTTTTTTTATATTTCGCAATTAGAATCGAAGTCACTTGAATTTAAAATAACATTTTATTCTAATATATAACTGCCTCGTTAGTCTAGTGGCTAGCTTAAGCAACTGCTGATCAAGAAGTCTCAGGTTCGACTCCCGGATCGGACTGGCTGTTGGATTTTTCTTACAAGAAATTCTTTATAGCAGCCCGGAGTATGGCATATGGCGGTGTCTCCCGCCCGTGAGCACGTTAAACCGTCGCTCCCAGTTGTCATGAACATCTATGGCAATCGTTTGGGAAGTCAGCACCCTCAAATATACTGACAACTAGTTTAACCTTCGAATTCAGTTCACCTTCAGGGTTGCGGAGGTCCGATGCCAGTTGCTCCGTGTAAAAAACTGATATTCAGGTAAAACCGGTTGAACTAGTAGCCGACCCCAAATCTTGGGAATAATAAAGGCTAGGAAAATGAAGATGATGATATGACGGTAAGCAGTACTATTACTAAAGTATTGGATTTTTAACTTTTTAAAAAGTGTCACTTAATTATGTATGACAAGCTCTGCTTACCTTAGTACTAGATGGCGTTGTGTGTTAGATGTCCGAAATATTAATTTATTTATTTATTTATTATTACGAATTCTGGAGGATTTAAGAGGCTGATAATTGTAAGTTACATAGACTCGGTTGACGCGGCTGGCCTATCCAATATACCATAGAAAAAGTATATACCTTCATGGTATGTAAGATAACCGCATACTGTCAAATGAACCCTATACCTACTTTTAGATTCCTTACGTCAATATATATTCTAGTCATCACTAATAAAAGATAAATACTTTAAAAATTACAATTGGTTTACTGTTTCGCTTGTATAGTGTGTTAATGGAGGAGAGCCGTCTAAAAGTGAATTGTGTATCGTTCAGAATTGATCACTTTAATTTCTGTGTTAATAGAACAAATTGTTTTTAGATATAAGAAAATGTATTTCGCTAATGAATTATCGCGGGCTGATAGGCGTTTAGTGATGTTTTATAGAAATTATAGATATATTTATTATGATTGGAAGAAAGTTTAATATTTTAATAGGAACGGTGTTTTCTCTTGTATAGGAGGCAATCGTGCACATAGGTTCCGTGATGAAAAAGACTACTACCACTCTTCGTTACTGTAGTAGAAGTAAAAGTAGGGAGATAGGGGAATTAGGGTTGACATTATCTCGTGGACGTGACCGGTTGTGGTAAGCTAGACAGAAGTAAGACTCTCCTGAGTTTCTGTGTCTTGCATCTATTAGTTACCTGTACACTGTCAAGAGAATCCTAACCTTAGAAGGTAAACAAATAAATTGATCACTTTAATTGTAAACATAACAAACGATATTAGTATTAAAGTGACTCAACATAAAAATGTATAATAATGTCTTGAATCATCTAATATACAGTCGTGTTATTCTAAATTAGACCGAGCTTTTGTTATTGCAACCAATTGTTGAAAATAAAATGAACCTACGATAAAAAATCTTGATATTTACTAGATCAATATTTTCTCCTAATTGATTTACTTGTAGAAGTTTCTAAATATACTAATAAGCTATAAAGGAAATACGCTGTGTTACTGTGATGTGGCCTACCCGACGGTCTATAGGCATTTGAAATTGGTGTTACATTTGCTTTGCCATTTACGATCGCTAGCATTAACTTTGACTAGAGAGAGAGCTGTTTAACAGACATTATCAGTGAAAGCCTAGTTCAATTAGTTATACTTGGTAATATAATTGCTTATAAGTACCAATAAGAATGTCAGATTCTTTAAAGCAGACCGTTTATTATTCGCAGCTGGATTTCTTTTAACCGAGTTTGTCCAAGGGGATTACAAACTTGATTTATACAAAAATGGGAAATCTTTTATTATTCAAGAATCATTTCTCAATAAAAAAATGTATTTTCAAATTTGTAGCATAAAATAACTCAAATACTAAATGTTACTATTTGCCAAAGTCCAAAATATATTCTGACTCACTATCAAAACTTATTGCCATCATCAATCACCCACATCTAATGCACACAAACCATTGAAATTTTCGATTAATAATAAGGCAATAAGTTGATAACTAAATATATTGAGCAAACAGGCCGTCCATGTTTGGTGCCGCTCAATATTTGCCCAAACATTGACAGGTGGTATCGATTAGTCAAATGTTTGGCTCCAATGGCACTGAATTATGATTTAAGTGATAAATATGAATGCATAATGATTAGGTTCTAAGAATTGTCTGTATTCTAATTTAAACTTTATTTGTCAGGAATAAGAAGTGATTTAGATTACAGAGAACCTAGATTTTCCGGCAATAACTGGTTTGGATTTATGCTCGTAGGTGTGCGATTTCGATCTTTTCAAGCAATTGTTTCATCAGCTGTTCTGTTTGATATACAATAGCACTTTTCTTTCATTGACTTCATTTTGTTTCCTTAAATCCATTTTTTTCTAAATCGTACGTAGGCAGGGACTAACATTATCGGCCATTTAATAGACCTGTCTTTACTAGATCATGGATGTACATTTCTGGCAAACAACAATGCGCGACAAACTATAGGTATGTAATAGAGCCACGTTGATTTCAGCACGAACGGGCCGGCTCGGCCGGGGCTATACTACCCTCGCACACACAGAAGATCACCGTAAAATGGCATCGTTCGTGCTGTCGTGTTTCGTTGGTGAGTGCGAGACCGGAAGTCCAAAGACACAGAAGCATCACTAGGCCAAAATGGTGTGGGCCACTAAGCTGCATTGTTGCGTGGTCTGCATTCGCAATGTGTATGGTGACCACCACTCTTATGTTCTGGCTATGCTTTCCATCAAGCAGTTTAGAGTCATTTTGCCAGGTCCATACATAAAAAAGCCAAAAGAACGTTCTCCTTTTTCAAAAGTCAGCAACGCATTGCTGAATCAGTAACTTTCCATCAGGTGACTCGTTTGCAGGTTTTCCTTATTTATGTACAAAAACATATCTAAAAATACCACACCTTCTGTATTCTAACTTCAAGCTTGCACCCACACAACCATCTAATACTTGGAACTGACTAGCAAATGTCATAATAAATAAAATTTAATTTTACACACAGTGGCAAGTGACTGAGTCGCTCCTGTACTTCCATATCAAATAATTCAAATATTTGGGCAGCCCTCATCGATCACTTACCGATGATGGATGAACTTGTTTCTTTATCTACAACATCACAAAACGATGTAACTCATCACCAGCTGTAAACAAAAGTAAACTTTACAGCAACGCAAGAGAGTTTACTTTTCATCGAAGCGAAGTTTACTATACAATGTGAAGTTCGAAGTAATGTTGGCCCTAATACAACCAGTAGGTCAGTGTTTGTACAAATGTAAAGGGGACGAATGTTTACACAATTGACATTATCATTTATGTTTCACTTAGGAATAATTTATTGATGCCGCGCTTGTGGGGATTAGATAAATGGTAGATTAGTTGGGACGTTGTCAAGTATTATATGTATTTTATTTTTTACTCTTGAGCAATATATTTTATTATAACCTTGATATAGTGGTATTGTTAATAATAGTATAAACAATGATAAATAAATTTGTTAACTTAAAAAAGCTAGGCCAATAAAAACAAGTATTTTTATATTAAGTCATATCGAATCGCAGTAGGCAATATCTTGCAATAAATTTTCGGGGTGAGCCTAGTTTTTGAGATTCTCATTTTTCTGTCTAATACTAACCGATTTCAAATTTGTTATGGTATTTACTCGTTATCTTGACATTATAAACAGCTTAAAATATAATCAGTAATTTATACTTAGCACATGCGGTAATAAATTTAGATTTGATAAAAAATATATCATATAACCACAATTTATTTTATCACTGTCATACAATAAAATTAATAAAAAAATTCTATGATCTACTTAAGGTTACAGTCAAAAATCGCCCTTAAAATTATTGAGTCCAAAGTACATAGTAGTTATCATGACAATGTGACATATAGTTTTATGAATCCAAAAGTGACTCAAAGAAGCTCATTTGAAGTCTAAGATGACATTTAACACCTCAATTTACCTCAAAAAAGATAAAATCGGTGCTTCTACTTGATATATATTTTAAAAAGTTAAATGAAGAAAAAATAAACGTTGAGTTAGTGTTGTAGATATGACAGTGACAGCTGGGTAGCGAGAGCCATAAGTTTTTTGTTAATCTCTATACATAAAAATTGTCACGGCTCCGTGTGTATCAACATATTGGGATATTAGTGTAATGTACACCTTTTTGTCTTGATAAATGGTTCTCCGGGCATAAATAACTTTTGTTTTTAGTTGACTTTTTGTTTCGTTATTTATTTTGGCAAGTTTACGAGCGTATTCATTATATTTATGTGTTTTGTTCAAAAGTTGTTTAGTTCTTAAATATTGATTCTTTTATATAGTAAACTTTTATTTGTAATGAATTTTGCTACGTTTACAATAGAATTTTTTCATATCATTCTGAGTGATTGGTTTCAATTTTCTATTAATATCAAAGTTCTTTATCATGAACATCTTTTGCCAGTCCAATGCTGATTACCTCTCTTAAAAAAAGAGGTTTAGAAGCCTACTATTATCATAACTACTTAGTACAATTGACAAGATATTTCATTTATCATGTCTGCTACAATGAGTTCTAAATAGTCTACATTTATTGTATACTAGCTGAACCCCGCGGTGTTACCCGCGGTTATTGTTGTACCACGAGTTACGCCGCGGGACAAAGTTAGTCTAAAAAAATAGCCTAAGTTATTCCCTGGATCATCAGCTACCTGTTAGTGAAAGTCCCGTCAAAATAGGTCCAGTCGTTCCAGAGATTACCAGAAACAAAAAGACATACAGACAGATAAAATAAAAAAAAATGTTTTGGTACCTGTACCGTGTATACATATGCATTTATTAAAAAGCGGTTCTTTTAAAATTACAAACTGTTTATTTGTATAGATATTTGAGTGGAGACTGCATATCGCTAAACGTATTGTACGTATTGTGTGGACATTCACAGACCAGGTGGAGTGATGATTTGCGCAAGATGGCTGGTAGGAGCAATTGACGTGTAATAGGAGAAGCCTATGGCCAGAAATGGACAGCTGTAAGCTGATGATGAAGAAACGCATCTCTAATATATACTTATAGTCATTTTTATTCATTAACTTTTTAAAAGGAGGTACTTGTAAATATAACGTAATATTATAAAAATAAATAAAAAGATAACAAACATAAAAATAAGTTGACAGTGCCAACGTTTTTATTTGTCACACATTAATGTTCAAACAGTCGAGGTGCCGTGCCCGGTAATGATAAGAATATATTATATTTTACTGCCATAACACTTGGCGGCTCGTAATGACCGTCCTGGTCATAACTCACCGTCTAAATTGGTCATATTATAAGTAAATATGGTGAATACGTACTAACACTGACATATTTATGTTTATTCAAACTGTATTACATATAAATTTTATGTTGTTTCTTGGATCTTTCATTTCGTACACCTTTTTAATAGCCGTTTAACATAAATGTGGTACAGAAATCTGGTGTAATAATCCGTTGACTTTACATGGTTTACAAGCTTTATATCTATACATACATATACATACATACAAATAAATAAATTGGAATGTCTGTTTGTAATTTCAATTTAAAAGGGTTTTATTAATGAATGCATATGAAAGTATATACGGCACTTAAATACATCAAACAAGCAATTTTTGAATTTATTGTCATTCTATCTAATTATTCCGGGTAATCTCTGCAACGACTGGATCGATTTTAATAAAACTTTCAATGGTAGATAGCTGATGATATAAAGATAACATTAGGCGACTTTTATTGCAGACTAGCTTTGTTCCATCGTATTGTAAAGTTACAACAACAGAAGTTATAAATATTAAGAATCGTTGTTTTATTGAGATAACTTTAGTCACATTCGCTCGTAAGTCAAAAGTTCTAAGAAAGATATGTTAACTATCAAAAGCACTTGGGTATTCAAACTGTATATCACACGTCACAATAAAATACGACGTACATTACGAGTGTTCATTTAATATTCGTTCTTTGTGTTCTTTTCAAACGATGATGTAAAGCTGCCGACGTGGAATGACCACCCACCGCCACTCGACGGACGGCCGACAATCGGCCAATCCATTACCCGCACACATTTTCACTGCTTATTTATAAACAACCTTACTTTTCTACCAAACTTTTGAATATGAACCTTGACTTCTAAAGAACAGAGTTCAAATTTAAATGGATTTTTTTTGGTGGTTAGCACAGTGTTGTCGTAGAGAAATGCACTTACAATATAGTGGTGTTTACACAATTCCGCCGTTTTGAAAGCGCAGGAAGCTCGGACGGTACATTCTGTTTGTCCGTCACGATTGTGGGGTACAATGGCGCGGTGACGGGGACACGTACCTATTGTGACGAGGAATGAACGCGGTGTGAGGTTGACGGTTGATGCGATTTACTTTTGACAATGTCGTTCGTATAATTTATTAGGGGAGATAGATGAGTTTTGTCTACTTCATTACTTTTTTTATTCATAATAGGTATCTACTTATGATAATAAAGAAGGTCACTGGGTGTAAAGTGACTACTGCTTTTGCACACGTGTGGTTCCTTTTGAGATGTAATCAGCCTCCCAAAGGTTTCCCTTAAGGAGCGCCAACCATCCCGGTCTTAAGTAATTCACATCTATCCACTGCCAGCCACTTCAAATCGGCGGTTTATAGTGACTAAAGGCGCCCTAAACTACGTTCTCTTACTGAGAACCCTCATCCCTCCAGAGTTAGTAGTAGTAGTAGTCAAGGTAGTAGAGCCACGCTGATTTCAGCACGAACGGGTTTGCTTGACCGGGGCGGTGGTACCCTCAATGTAAAATGACAGCGATCATGCTATCGTGTTTCATTAATGAGTGCGAGACCGGATGCCCAATTATGCAGAAGCATCACTAGCCCGCCACGGTGTGGGTCACTATGCTGTACATTGTCTGCATTCGCAGTATGGTGACCTCTTGGATTCTGCTTATGCTTTCCATCAGGTAGAGTAGAGTCATTTTGGCAGGGCTAAACATTAAAAAAAGTAAGAGGCATACTATGGACCATTTCGAGTTACCAAACACCCAAATTTCCTTCCTTATGATTCTGAGCCTGAAAGGGCAGCGCTAATCACTTCCCATCATGTGACTTAGTTGCTTGTACCCCATATACCATAAAAAGGCACTCCTATTATCAAAAAACATATCTGTCATAGAACAGCAACTCATCTAATCCATTTATGAAAAAAGAAATCATTTTTTTTATTCCCAGTAGAAATAATCCAAGTAGACATGCAGTTCCCATGGGTTTCAAGTTTCTTATTATTGCTCAATCATGCTTCAATACGTCTATGATGATTAACCGACATCTAAACAAGGAATGAATCTGAAGTGACGTGGCTAATAAAACTCCAACTTTTAATGAGATAAAAGCTACTGATATGATCAGCTTTAAATGCTGTAGGGAGAATGGTAATCTGGAGTCCTGGTTTGGTTGACATGCGAATATTTTTTCCTACATGAAAATAGATTACTTACCTACAAGGTAATACACGGGATAGATGACTTATGCAGAGATTACTTAGACACAAACGTTTTACAACTTTTTGGGTTGTGAAAATGAAAAGGATTTTCTGTTAATTAGATTTAGTGTTTTCAGCTGAAAAATAACCTTTTTAAAATTTTGGTATTTGTGCTGGGCTTATAATAATTAAAAGATTATTTGAGTACAACCTATTTGTTTATTGGATATTATTGAGAACTTTTTCTCCATAAAACTATACATTCAGACGATATTTCTTTTCTTTAGAATAGTAGGTAGTGTTCGTTATCAAAAACTAAAAATCAGCAACTCGAGAACTTGTAAAAAACCGTCAATATTGAATTTATGTTTGTGTATTTTACACAATGCACTTTATCTTCAATCTACTATTTTGAATCTTATTGAACACATTCGACACCCATATCAAATTTGCTACAAAGCATAACGATCCTAAGCGAATCCTCGACCGTGAAATGTGTGTTTGTTATTGCTATCTTCACGGCTTTTACCCTATTTATTTCCCTTCTAAATCACAACCATTGTCGATTCACCACGGCTGTCTATTCGTTTCACACTACCACCGATTACTGTCACATCCACCCCTAACAGAGTAGAAATATTACTCTACACACATACTGTAAAATTCAGTTAGCCAATGTTGAACTTTAACGTTCTGCTAGACTGTGATGCGCGGCGTAGGGTAGACGCCCCAATGAGCGGCATTGTCGTCGATGTGATGAATCGATATCGCGCGTATTGTCGTGTTCCCCGCAGCTGTCGTCTGTCACAAGAAAGATGACACTTGGACTGGTTTTTTTTGACGCATCCCTTTGAATGAACACAGTGTGGTGCCCGAAATGAGCTGATATCGATCGCTCAATATTATGCTTGTAGGAGAGGGCTTTAAGTTTGAATTGAACTCATAAATAAATAAGCTGTGTCGTGGCGTGTACGGTTTTTTGTGCGGCAATGATCTAGTGCTTTTCTTTGTTGTGTGATTCCGGGGGATCCGATATGCCGGAGGTAGAATTTATTACCCGAAATTGTTATTAACAATAGAATTGTCGGAATAAAAATATTATAAATGATTTCGCATTATCCCGAATTCGAGGTTCGACGATTAGCACGGTCACCCTGATTTATTTTGGTGTTTATTTTTTTGGTAAAAACATAATTTATGTAAAATGTTTTAAAGAAAATGATTTTGTTTAGGTTTAGGCTTTTATGTTACTAATGGGTCTGTTTATCATATTTATGCTTTTATATTTAATGTATATGGAGATGACATGACGGCTTATAACTTAAATCAGTCGGTGGTTTTGCGCTAACGTAGAAAATTTATAAAGTTTATGGTACGAAGTTGTTACCTGAGGGCACGTCATTGAAAATGACCTACTGTATCACAGATCGATTGATTCATCCTGGATGCTTAAATAAATGATCGCGTTGCTACTGCTCCTAGATTTTAAGTTAATCTAGTGTCATTGCATCAGAAAGAGATCAGAAATATTTGTTTGCGCTTCCAATATAAAATGACCAGCTCTCCTAATAAAGGCAGAAGCTTATTTCTACCATTCTCTTGTTTGTATTCTACATTTTACATTAAGAATTTATCTGTTCAGGGCTCTTCTAGACTTCCATTAGAACTAAAATGCCTTAGGCAAACCACATTGTTATATTACTAGCAAAAAAAAGAAAATATGTACCTATTGTTTATGTCCAAAAATGCCGACTTTATCTCTAATTAGACTTAAAATCAAGACGCTTATGAAATATAAGTTTTAAGTAATTGTAATAATGTAAAGTTTTCTGTGTCAGTACTTAAGGATATATCACTTAAACTCCGCGCTGCAACACGATTTAAAACTAATGTCTCGTACCGCGACGTCGACCGGAGTCGTAAAGCGGGCTATAATTTTGAATTATTACACGGTTACGGCGCGTACGAGCGTAATGAAACACTCTGTATATCACAATTCCAACCTTGCTCGGAGGCTAAATGGTCTCGCTAAATTAGCCTTTCTCTCAATGCATGGTTTTGTATCACCCAATATGTATAGAAAGGGATAATATATATTTATTAACCGTAAACGAGCTATGCTTTAGCACAAACAGGCTGGCTAGAATAGAGACAAACCATGGAGTTTGGTTCAGCATTCAAATTTATAAACCACTAGACTGGCCAACGAACGACTGGTTGTTGTGGAGAGTATTAGAGCAGGCCTAAATCCAACGATGGACGTGTTTCGGTTGATTCTGACGACGATAAACAACAGACCAAAATACCAGTTAGTATAACTTTAAAAGAGACGATGATTTCTGAGTTTGTTTCATCCTTTCTTGTAGTCTTGTAGTCCAGTTATTAAAAAAGATTTATTTTGCAAAAGTGTACTTGTTACCTAATCGCAGAATAAATGATTTCATTTCATTACATTGTATAAGTAATATGTTGGTCTTGAGTTAATTAAATAATCATTATAACAAAGTGTTAATGCCTGTCTCATACACATAATATTCAAAACTGCATCTCAAATTGTTGAGTCCATATAATATTAGTTACCCAAACCAATGCATTAATAATATTCATAGAACGAAAACGCTTTTCTTTTCCAAAAACTCATAGTTGTATTATAGGTATTTATAGTTGACAGTAAGAAAATCTTTGGTAGATTAAGAACCCGCAGGATTCCTCACGATAGAAATTATCGCCTTTAGCTCTGTATTCGTGAAGGCTGTACATTATTTCTTTAGCTTGCAGCGATAATCTTAACCAGACGATTTCGAATTCAAATTCACTGTACAATTTGCCTTTTATGATTGTCTTTAAGAGATGATACGAAATATTTTACAGTTATTTCTTGCTATACCTTTTTACAACAACAACCCCTGGTAACACTGCGCACAACATTTATTGAAAAGTTGTTATTTGAAATAAAAAAACAGACACTCTAATTTTATTTATTTGTATAGATAAGCAAGTAAAGGAATTAAAAAGGACACATAAACACTGATTTTTTTAGCTGCAGTAGCCATAATCGTAGTGCACAGGCTGTTTAATTGAGATTGGTATTAATAAACAACATCGGTACATATCATGCCAAGTTCATATTTAGAATAATAAATTCCATCTTCAGACAGCATTTAAAACTTTACACCTACAAAAACAGACCAAAAAATGAACCATAATTCATAAATTAACACGCTAATTATTCAAAAACATAGCTGTCGTAACCTTCTAAAAAGGCTGAACCAAAAAGCTGGTCGTAAAAACGTAGCACATTGCTCACAGTTGTGTCCAAATTGAAATATACAGGCGGCCATATTCATTACTGAGGCTCAGAGCGGCGATAATTCAAACTTATGGCGCGCCTTTTACGAGTTTTAAGAGTAGTACTCGCGGGAGTACGCAGCGACAGTGTGAGAGAGTGACACTGGCGTTGATGATTGTACTCGGGAATATTTTAGCTAACGATCGTAAATTGTGTGGCCGAATTGTCACGTTGAAGGTGAATAAGTTAAATGAAAAATAACTCGCTGAAGACAGCTATTCCTATGCAAAGTAATGTTATGTCGTAATTCATAATTTATTTATTTACTAGGTTTATTTTAGGCGTCTTTCGTATTTTGTAGTCATTGTGGTTGTGTTTAGAAGCTAAATGGAGTTGAATTAAGTTAACAATGTACTTTTATTTATAGGTTTTTTCAAACAATTAATCTGAAAATGAAGGATGCATATAAAACGTTCAAAAGCTGTATAAATCAAAAAGATTTTTTTTCTTTATTCTACCTAATTAACAGACATCAAAATAGAAAATTATAAACGTGACCATGGGCGGTCATATATAAATAATAATGCAAATGATAGTATTTACTAGTAGCAGGGTGCACAAATTTTGAATTTACTAAAGTAAACAAGAAAAAACACTTAATTTCAAAAATATAACATTCACTTCACAGATATACACATACGAATACATACACACAAGTACATATACTATATTTAACAAGTTATTATAATGACAGATAATTTAATAATATTCTTCCTTGAATACGGGCAAGGTTTGACCGTGACGAATTGTTCAAATAAGACTTCCTTAAAATACTTGCGTTCAGTCTATTTATTCGATTATACTGGTCTTAAATAGAATATTATCATCAACTGTCTTAAACAATCTACTGATGTATATAGGGCGTCTCCACTCTCTCCTACTATACCATATTGATCAGACGGGCTGGTAAAGGTTGTTTAAAAAGATAAAACATAAATATTCTTTATTTTTAGTACTGAAAATTATTAGCAAAGTAATAAGGATATTTCTTTCTTTTTCAACTGTAACTTATTTATCTGTGTATGTATTTACACACTACATACATAACTGTTACTCCATGTATTTGTCAAATGTCTATAAGCTGCAAAAATACATTACCTCAAAACAAGATTGGAGATATAATAAACCACTGCGTATAAAAATGTACAATGTTTTTCACTTTAAAGATCCCAATTAAACTTTATAGCCGAATAACACATGTTCCATCTCCGAACTGGTAGTATTTTATAAAGATTGTATCATCTACAGATGTCAACTGTCAGATATAATCCTCACCAGGATCACCCACTAAGCCAAAAAACAAACCGACCATTTATCAGAGCACATAATAGCCATGACAATTCTCCCTTCTCTAAATCACCCTTACAGACTAAATCGACAATTTCTAACTTCTCAAAAATTTATCGAACAAGCATTTATGAAGTGAAACGAACTAACCAAAATACCAATACATAAAAATTCAGTCGAAAACGAACTTTAAATCGTTCAAGTGAGGATCGATAATAATAATAACTTCTAAACATGCAAAGCTTTTACTAATAATTTTGCAGAAGTGAATCTTATTGCATTAAAAATATGCGTTAAATTGCATTTTAGAACGATCCAAGAGAAATATTGTCAAACGATTAGATAAATCGTTCATAATGTTCTAATAGCTATTCCAATATACAATGTGTCCCAAAGGCGACGTGTGAAGTGATAAATTGCCATTGGCACCTTTGTCACTGGCACTGGCAAAAAGTGGCAGGTGGTGGCACTTTAATTTACACAGGATTGATGACACTTTTGTACGTGTGATGTTTGTGCGATTTTTTTAGAATCATTTTTTTTACAAATATCGTCATTTTTTTTTATATTTGAGCTGCCAAAATGACTCTGCCCCGCCTGATGGAAAGTTTAAGCATAATCCAAGAGTGGTGGTCACCATTCTCAATGCGAATAAGGACAGTGCAGTGACCAGCACTAAGGCGGCCTAAAAACGGCGGCGGCGGCGGTCTTAACTTTAAAAGGAGAACTACTACTCTTAGACTGAAGTATCATGAATTGATCAAGTAAGGTTTTTTTTTTGTTTATTGTTAAAAACAGCCAGTCTACATACAGATACAAAGATCAGAGAGAATCTGTCTCTCTCTTAAACCAAACGGGTTTTTAGGCAAGAGGGAGTTGGTCTATAGTCTATAACTACATATTATTAAGCAAAATCAAATTTACACAGTTTAGCACAAATATACACAAAACTCAAACAAGACAACAAAGGGCAGGCAAGCGTATGTAGGTACAATGTCTAATAGACAACACAACAGCACCCACCCACATACTTAAGCTATGTTGTCCATTAGGAATCTATAGATTATCTATAGATCTATAGATTAGAAGTTTCCAAGTAACTTGTAAACAGTTATATTTCAAGCTGTTTGTGACCCTTGCACTAGCAGCATCCATGGGTGTAATATTAATATCTTGTGTACCACATAAGTAAAAAGTGACGGAGAGTGCAAAACCAGAAGTCAACTTGGCAGAAGAAAGCCCGAGTAAGGTTCTTTTAGATTTGGCGTCGTGACGTTTAATGCCTCTCCAAATTCCAGGCAGCTGGATCTCTCTTTCCAGTACTTTATTCCATGACTCTTTATACTTGGAAGTTTTTGTATCGTTCAGATACAAGCAGGTCACATTATTTTTAAATGCATAGCGTTCTGCTGCGACCATTCACCAAAATTATATGTGGGTTAATCGCTTTGTTATGTAGATTAATCCTTTTTGTAGATGTAAGTGAACAACTGTCCATGTGGTAAGATTGAAGATACGGAGTGGCATCAACCCTACTCATCATAGGGGTGTCGTAAAAGGCGACAAAGGGACTACAGAAACAAACCCTATAGCCGCCTGGCTAGCGTGGTGAGTAGTTCAAATCCTCCTTTCTAAGGAGAGGCCTATGACCAGCAGCGGACTGATTAATGCTCTTGATGTTTGATGATTGAAGTGAACGAAGTTTACATGCCCAAAAAGTTCAAATTCAAATTCAAATTCAAAATCATTTATTCAATTAAGACACTAAGTGACATTTATGAACGTTAAATTGAAAGGAAAGGATTACAAACTTAAATAGGTAAATACCAAGTATACTTTTATTATTTTTAAATTGTGTTATCGTAGATGTTAGTACTTGTTCTCAGATTTTATTTATTAAACTGCCCTGACAGTCTTAGTACTGTCCAAAGTTATTGACCTGTCGCGGTCTAATAGAAAAAAAAGTTGTGTTTACTATTTTTTTTACATTTTTTAGGTTTGTCTCTGACAATATTAGTGCTTAGCAACACACTTTTCTTTTTTATTTATATAGAAAAAAAAATCTGACTATTAACACAAGCTCTGCTTTGCTTGGGACTAGATGGCGTTGTGTGTTTAGATGACCGAAAAAAAAAAATTCTTTTAAAAGAAGTGATATATTTTTCACAAGTGTCATGTTTGAATTCGCTTTCCTCCCCAAATAAAGGTGAAATAAATAATTTTCCCCCAGACCCCCATAGAACCAATCAACGCAAAACAAGAAAATAAAACAAAGCCAAAACATCACTGACACTTCGTAGCGCGATATATTATCGAGTAAGGCATGTTACACACTTGTGTCTTCATCGAGACAGAAACAGAAATTTGAAAAACCATCCTCGCTTCCAATATACTAATAGCATAATGATTTTTAATTATTCTTCATTATTTAATTTTCATCCTCAGCCTAGCACTGTTCAGTCAAATTTGAAGTAAAAGAGATGAAATATAAAAAAAACGTGTGCGTTTCGGAACGCCCGACAGAAGTTATAACTTTAACTAATCTAAGTTAAACTATTAACGGCTAGTGCTGTAGGTTAGAGTGAGAGAAGAGGAGCCTGCTTATTGTTGTCGTATGCGTGAGAGTAAGGAAAGCCAGTCGGACTAGCGTCGTAACGCGTTACGTAACGAAGCGGAAAAAACCCTCCCATAAGAAGTTATCACTTCTATAAATGGTATGATTATTATTTAAATACACACTGGTTTACCGGATTGCAAAAGTAGAGCATGTTATCAAGAGGCAAAGCGTCCAGCCATTACTATGTCAGGCGTCAAACGTGTCGCATCACATAAATAAATAAATATTTCGGACATCTAACACACAAAACCATCTAGTCTCAAGCTAAACAGAGCTTGTGTTATGGGTGCTAAACAACTGATATAATGACATATATACTTTTTATTTTTGTGAATACATACATACATAGAAAACATCCAAACTCCGATACAAATATTTGCAGATCATGCTAACATTTGGTCCGACCCAGGAATCGAACCCGAGACCTCAAGCACAGCAGTCGCATACGCTACCACTACTTACTTACGCGCTTACTTCTCTTTAACTTGCTGAAGTGCAAGTTAAAGAGAAGTAAGCACAAGTAAAGTTTAGATTTCCATACAAAAACAAATTAATACAAATTCACCTTTTTTTAGTTTAGGTAATTAAATCAGTCGACTATTAAAAGAAGCAAGAAAAGCATGGTAAAAATATTGCAATAATTCAACAATTTCAACATTTAATCATATTATTCTTAAATCGTTTAGACAATAATACCGTTGGGTGTGTGGCACGCCTTATGTAGCACTACGAACAGCTACGGCCTACACTTGCTACGAGCATCGTAGCAGCTGAAATATGGCCCATGTATTATTCAAAGAAATTGCCACATATTTCATCCGAGGGAAATAACTCTGAGATATATGCTGCGCGGTACGCGAAACGACGATTTGTTACTGGAAATTTACGGTTTTATTTCAAAGTGTTGCATTTGTAATGATAATTTTAAAACTCATAAACCTGAATACAGATTTCAGTGCTTTGGAAATAATTTCAGCCTCTTTTTGGCCACGTTCCTACCATGTTTAAATTATGTTTCACGTAATTTCTTACTGGTATTAGTAATAATATACGATTATAGGATTTAGTAGCAATAAATATATCAGTATAACCTGCCTAAATACGGCCATACGTGGCCATCTGAAATGGCGTTCAGGAGACCAAGTTAAATTAATGGATTATAAAACGCAAAAATGTTTTAAGTTTCCATTTAATATTTTTTACTTTGAGAAAACAGGTATGTTTATGTTTCAACCAAAGAACCATATTTTAAAATAGACAATTTAGTACATCTTGCAATGTAAATTAAGCACTTTCCTTTAAAAAAATCAAGGTAAAGTCAATTGTTAGAGTTTAAATATGCTTAAATATATTTGAGTTTTAATTTATAAACAGTTTGTATATCATAAATATCTATTAATATTTAAAGTAAAGGCCTTAAATTAAACTCATTCAATAAACGATAGACGAGAACACTTTTGCATATTCTTCAATTGCGCCATCAATTTATGATTCGCATAACTGAAAGCTGTGGCCTCGCCTTATCTCCGGCGACTGATTCGGTGCGGCGTTCTGCGATATTTATGCCTGCTGCCAGATTTATGGACGAGTCGTATATGCCACTGACATAAGTGTGCGCTTTATTGAACAGAGAGGAGACTAGTGAGTGAAAGAGACGCAGATTAAAGTTGTGGATACATAAATATTGATAAAACTAACTTTTACGCGCAAATATGCCTGTATACATGTGGTAGAAAATATGTAGGTCCTTTTCTCAAGAATCACAGTATCTCTATATTAATTTAGACATTTCAAAAGACACCTAGCGCATTAAGAATAAATAAACATCCTGTAACGCGGGGGGACGTTACACACGTACACAAAACAGACACAAAGAACACTCACTACTCAGAGCAACTACTTGCGATTCACACAAAGTGTTGTCCCATTTAGGATTTAAACCCACAACTTGGCGGCAGTCAAAAGCGGCGTAACTAACACTCGAACCACTGGCTCAAACGTGCAGTCTTCATTGTTGTAAAACAGACAGAGTCATTAAGTAATGACAATATTTAATTATTGGGGAGGTTCATGTAATAAGGTAAGACTGACCTATTAGCATAGTGGTTAATAATCCCGACTGCTAAACCAGACGTTTGATTCCCACCTAGGACATTTTTTTATGTGATGAGCACAATTAGCTGTGTCTGGGTTCTTTTTTTATGGAATAAGAATACGAGCAGACTCCTTTTAAACCTTTTTCGGAGTCGGTTAAAAATAAGGTCACATTGTAAAAATACGTATTAGCTATATTGAGTGAGCCCATCTTCACACGAAAGGACACCGTAAAGATATACTAGAGATAGAACGTAGTACAAAAAGGTTTTTTTTATATTTAAAATTTATGAAAACCAGAAAACAGCTTAGCAATTTCTTAAATTAACATATGGCTGACTTCAGCGTTATAAATTAGAGTTATCATCATACTAAATAAACGAAGCTATGTCTACCTTCAAAAAATACATTTCCTTACGATGCATAATATTTTAAACCACCCCCTTGCTTTATACAAAATGGCTGTCGGCACTCGCTACTATTTTTCCAAGAGGGACTGGTCCAAGTTATTCTGAAAAAAAGAATTGAAATCCTTGAAGCGATTTCCATTTTTATTTAAGTTCAAGAAAAATATGCTAAATAATACAAAACATATTATTACGTAACATTTACTTACTTGAACCTTGACCTTGACTTCCATTCCTTCATGAAAAGATAGAATTATCTTTTGAGGTGACAAAGGCCAATGTAATTCCTGGGATGATTCCAGGTTATTTCTCCTACACTGTTCCAAAATAAATGGTTAATAACCCCTGGATTTGTGACAATCCCTTTACCATTTTTTTAATATGACCACTCAGTTCGTTTTAAATAACTAAATGTTCATTTACGATGCTAAAAATGAAGAAATTAAACAACTGAGTAGTAAAGATTATTCCGTGACTACAAACGTCAGCCAAATTCAATTATATCTTCCTCATTTGATGAAATGACAACCAGTCGGATCACTCGGATCAGCTATTTCTGCCAATATCAAGTGTTTAATGTCTTTAAATCTTAAGTCTTCATCATGATGGAATTAATAATAAAAAGTATGGATAAGATGAAACGGGGACCGTTTTTCCAAAAAAAACAAAAAACTATCTGCTTCAATTTCAATTGTCGATGAAAAATCTGACGACTGTCACTTGGTACGATACTTATAATATATTTTTCTGTGGAGAATTTTCAGTGAATTATTAACTTAACTGACAGTTAATACTAAATTTTGCCTCACATAGAAACCTAATTTTATGATAAAACCACGCTTTAAAAAAATTACACCTTTCCCATTTCAACACCATCTCATAATGTAAAGTAATGAAATTCTTTTTATCTATTCGAATCTGAACCCGCTACAGTACATCACTTTCACAGAGGCACGCGTGATAAATTCCCTAGGAGTTCCTTACACTTGGCAAAGCAGACAAAATAATTTATGTACCTAGTTTAGTGGGTACTTTCCTGGATAAATGGCATCTCCGAGGTGAATGACATCTTTGTTACTCTAGTGCCAGAATTGATGGCTTGGGATAAAAATGGCTTAAAAAGTATAGGAGGTGTTGTGTGTCAGGGGATGGCAGATTTACATATAAGGTGGATGCTAATATCGTTCTGGGAAAGTGTGTGAAATGATATATGTTATAAAATCAGAAAGTGAACTCTAATAACTCTTACTTTAGAATACTCAAAAAATGGATTAAGTGTGAAATGTATTCGGAAGTTTCGTTTTCTATTTCGAGATAATAAAAATGTAAACAAGAACATGTTTGGCAGACGATAAAAGAAGTTAAAAGTTAAAAAACCCATCAGTTTCAAAGTTCCAGGTTAATTTGTGAGAAAAACTAACTAAACACGTTTCATTCTCATACTCATCAATTTTAAAATCGGAAGTTAATAAGAGTGTCATCTACTTGCTACCACAGTCCTGCTTGGTAATGTGCAAAAAATTTAATAACATTTTTAAAAACCCAAATAAACATGTAGCTAAAGTGAATTTAAAAGAATTGACATACCGTGGGCGAGCCATGCTTCGGCGGTTTGACCGGAGCGATACCACGGCCTCACAGAATACCGGTGTAAAATACCGCTTGCGCTATGTTTCACCGAGTGAGTGAGGATACCGGCGGCCCATACCTTGACGCCTTCCCGCATCCCATCATAAAAATAAAAAATATCACGAATCTTCTGCGGGGACTTCGCATGTCACAATTTGTCATCTGCTTTAAATACTATCTTCCTTCACAATCTTTGTCATAAATTAGCACGTATAAACCATGTAAATAAAGCAATAAAACCCACTTATATTAAAGTAATCCTACTTAAAACAGATAAACGCAATATTATAAACCATCCTCTTTATACATTTATTGATATAATATCCTGTTGTTAACGTTTGCATCGTCTTTTATGATTAGTGATGTTCAATAATAACTATGATGATTTACTGATACTATATTATGGAAATAATAAATACAAAGCATCTGTTTTTAGATAAATAATTTGAAAGGAGGATGTTTACTTAGATTCATGAGAACGATGTCATCTATAACAGACGCGAGTGTTATAAGTTCAGAATTGCGTTAGTTGCACTGTAGAAATGCGAGGCAAGTATAAGGGATGCTGGGAGATACTCTCACTCTTCATCTTAAACGTAACTGCACTGAACTCAGTCTATCATCATTTGTATCTAACAAATGCTAAATGAAACTGACTGTTCAAAATACCACGTATAATAATTACTATTAACCCAAACCTCTGCCTAATTAACTTCTAAAAACTAATATTTTTTTTGTAATCTTGATTTATTTAAAAAACAACACTAACTAATTACCTTTCTGGATACCAAATTACTTTCTATATGTGGGTCAGCAAAAACCCAAATAAAGTTCCAAACGTAGTAGCTTTACGACTCAAACAAGCAAAAAAGTACATCTTCTTGTTATTGGTACTGTAGTTGATGCATATTCAAAGAAATATACTCAGAAACAAGGCAGTCATAAGTATAAGCCAGCACTGTTCCTAGACAGTATATCTTCAAAAGTATTGATTTTCTCAAGTAATATAAAGGAAGCAAAAACACTGTCTATAATAATTTTGTTCTTACTCATCTTATATGCAACTATCTAATTCAGAACTAGGCACGCCTTTACTGTAGGAATTAAACTGCTAGTCTTCTTTTTCTTAGCTTTTCTTATTTCCAGGATTACCGGTCGAACCGGCCCGTTCGTGCTGAAATCAGCGTGGCTCTACTATCTGATCGTCTACACTAAATTGTATGATTCTTTATTTTATACCTTTGTTACTGCCACGACAAGTTTGAATAAAAGATAATTATAAGGAAACCAGTAGGGTGATATTTTTTTAGTCTGTGACTGTACATTACCTATAGGCAAAGGCATACATAAATACTAAAACAAGATTTTCATAAACTTAGGTGCCTCCCTTAGGATTCAAGTTCACAAACCATTAGGAGAATAGGCCCATCAAGCTAAGACATTTGTGTTATTAACTTAAGAAATTAATCAACAACAAGAAATATACTTAAAGAAGAAAAACTGATCTATAAGCGAAAGAAAACTATTTCATTTGGATAATAGTTACCTTGAAATAATCATAAAACCGTTTTACTGATATATAGCATTCAATTTTAACTGCAACAACAATAATAGCATGTAAGTAATAATCATTACACCTATTGCATATCCAAACGTCTTTGAATAAATATACGATTTGTTCGATAGTGGTATGCAAATTTATGCTAATAACATCTTAGTTCAGACTTTGCTTAACAATACAACATTATGTAATGTATGTACAGAAGTTTTACTCAGAAATTCTTACAACATTTTATTCAGCATGTCAGAATGCATTCTCCGTATAGACTATTGTCTCAAAGAAAATATTTAAAGATTTACAAAGGATTAGTACAACTTGGGATCTATTTTTATCATCATCATTTTACTACAGTAAAATTATTTTAGTAGTCACTTGTTTCATTCAATTCTCTTTTGTATTTAAATACTAGTTATGACTACGATAGCTTTATGACGAATGATTTAACATTTTTAGTAGTTTTTTAAAGTTTTAGTAATTTAAAAAAAATCATCGATCAGGTAAGTGCATTCTTGTCTAAGGCGAGGCTTAGAGAAAGCAGTGGCTGTTGATTATGGGGAAAAAGCAACTTTGCACTCTTGTATTACAAATAACTATTTTTAATTACATTTTATTGAAGTGTTGTTTACTAATATACATTTATACTAACTTAATAATTTAATTAAAATACTAGGAAATTAAAAATCAATGAAATTATTTTCAATATTTATATACAGGCGTAAAAAAATGAAACGTAAAAGAATGGATGCGGACTGTCCAGGACCGAGATGGTCGGCCTTCTTTGGGGGAGGCCTTTGTTCAGCAGTGGACGGCAATAGGCTGAGAGAGTAAAAAAATACCTCCACTTATCACCTATTGGTAGCTTTCCTAGAAGACTGGCAGTATTGCCACGTTGCACAAATATAAACATACTAGCTGACCCACGCAACCTCGTTTGCGTCTCCTATTGCCCGTGGCGTGATAATTTTTCCCCCTTTTTGAAATATTTTTCATTGGTGCTCCGCTCCTATTGGTGTTAACGTGATGATATATAGTAAATAGCCTTTCTCGATAAATGTACTATCCAACACTGAAAAAGGTTTTCAAATCGAACTAGCGGTTTCTGAGATTAGCGCGTTCAAATAAACAAACTCTTCAGCTTTATATATTAGTATAGATATAGATTTGTGTATTCTCAAACCCATAAACATCGTGTGATCCATGCTCTTCCATCAAATATTTACTAGTATCCATTCACGAACGGTGCAATTACACCGTCTCTGCAAGCTTAGATTTATTGTTATTACCCCACATTTCCTGCGGGTAACGTTTTAATTACACAGATCGGCGATAAAGCATCGCTGGAGCGCACTTTTCTTCATTAGAAGATGGATGGATAGTCTGCATCTACAGGGTTATTTATTGTGGTGAGTTCTAATTGTAGAGAGGTTACCAACTTGTGATTTGTATCACTACTTAAAAGCTATAATGGTTTTGCTTTGGAAATTTCTACCAGGACTTTGAAAGAATACGAAAAAAAATGCTAAAAATAATACTTGTCAGGTAAAATAATTGGTTTACTTTGCATCACTTTAAACATATTGAACCATGTAAGAAATATGAGAAGAAAGTCAACACAATAACTCATCTCAAAAACTGCAACTCGATTACCGACCCTCCTTTATATGAAAGATATCAATTCATTCACGGCGAAAGCCATAAATATTTCACAAAACTAATATCGCAGTACTTGCGTCATCACTAAATCGTATGTCAAAACTGATAGAAATGATATTGGCGGACCTAAAGCAACATTGGGAGCAATAAGAATCATAAATCAATCGGTTCATAAGAGATCCCCTAACGCATCCGACACTACATGAACTAGCAAAAAGGAAATTGCCATTCGAAAAAAATTCGATATATCCTCGGAATGTGAACCATAAGAGTGCTTTTCGCAGGTTCTCACTGGATAAAACCTTTGATCGGTATCAGAGGGCGAACTGAGAAAGCTATCGACACTTTCCGTATTCACTTATCATTTATCGTTGGCCGTTCCTTTTTTAACATACGATTTTGAACTCTATTAACATACTCATTTGTGCATAATTTATAATTTAAATTAATTATTATATTAATGTTCAGTATTTATATTCAAATAAATAATAGTATACAGTTATATTTTGTTTCATCTATCTCATATTCTATGAATTTTATTACATATTCAAAATGTTCATTACATTGTTGAATAATTGGATTCAAAGCAATAAGTATTATATTAGCTTGAACCGAGCTTAAACTTACGACACATTATTCGACACGGGGTCTTCCGCAGGCCATTTGTCACAGAAGCCATTTGTACTTGTCGAATCACGGCCATTAGACGAGAGTGTGTGACCGCGTGGGGTTAACCACGTCCAAACTGTGCTACATCACTATAACGAGTCGCCACAGTATACAGAAATGTTGTACAAATGAATCTTAATACTAATAGAGGTATAAAATATTACATCAAATATTTTTGTCATGTGGTCTATTACAACTTGGTGTGTCATCAAATCTGAACACGAGTTCAGAGAATACCGCACTTGTCAATATCGACTTGTATGAGCCGAGCTGTCCTGTCGATTTATCTTACTTTGCGGCTATTGTTACCGACGAGCGAGGTTACAGCTGATTTATAAGTAGCCTAGTTAATTACGGCGGGCGTCGACGCATCGTTAATTTCTCTTTGGATTCCATTTATCTCTCGACTGTCATCCGTGTCGACTTCCTATTTTCACCTGATGTACGTTTCTGAGTAAACGCGTAACTTTAAAAGCTTGCCAATAAATACATTCGCATAAAACTTGAGTTTATCTCTATACCCTTTGAAGTGCGGCCTGAGAAAACAAACAAAGCAATAAAGAAGGCCTTTATCGGAGCCACGAGTCGACACGCGAGCTAATTTACAACACAGCCGCGGGTTTTATCTTCATTAACCCATCGATTCACAATTAAGACGCGGAATAAATCTCCGGTAATGCGCTCCCCGTCTGCGCCGGTAGATTCAACTTCAAACAGATGTTATGTATAAATAAAGCCGAACGGAGGCAACCACTCGATATATTCCTGTCCGCGGCAAACTTTACAGATCTATCAGCACTCGTTCGCCGGGGACAAGTGTAGTGCGCGCTCGAACCAAAACCGACCTTAGCAGCATCGCCCTATAATACCATATGTTACTGTCGATCGAATGACTTCGAAGGATATTAATAAGCCTCGAGCAAAACAGCTGCACTCAATACTGTCTATAGTTCGTTAAAATTATTCACCAGTTACGTCTTTGCTGTTGACGTAGAGTCACAAACCTCATCTTATTTCCAGCGTAACGAGTCGATGCTCACATTCGATTATCTGGCTGCGGTATCCGAGGCATTACAGTTGATGTATCGACGGCGACTGCGCGAGATTGTCGGCCGACGGTTGATTTACTGTGCCCATTTCTTCCTGGCACTCCATACGGAATAGATCCCCATCTGTCGCGAGCGGTGTGACGGATCGCAGCAATCGGAAAGCGTCGAGGGGCTCTCTAATGAATTGTCCCAAATAATTGGGATACTATTTTATATCGGCGTCATTTGTACTTTTATCGGTACATTTGTTGTTACGTTGATTTGTTAGGCACTTTAACCCCGCGGTATTAGGATATTAATTTTATCTGTTTCGGTTTTTCTTGTTGCAGTAACAAAATATACATACACTATTTCTATTAGTTTTGGGTGAATAAAATTTATTTCTCTGCGAACAGTGATGTAGTTATCTTCACATCTGTTTGAGATTTGTGTGCCTTTTTAAACTTTTATTTAGGCGGAGAGTATTTGTTCATGTTAGTGTGAGTGCAGTGGCATCTGATCAGTAGTCATGAGCTCAGACAATGCTTACATCACGTTGTATCGCATTCCTCATCTCCGCTTTTGCTGTCGAACGTGCATTTACTACAGAAACGAATGTAGAAACATTTTTAATGTCGAATATTTCAAAGATTATCTACGAAAGTGCATTGTTTTATTACAAGCTTATCGATATTGTTTGATTGGCATTTTTTTGTTTATTCTCAACACTTTAATCTTGTTGCGACAGTATACAGCTGTGTATTTTGTATCTAGTTAAACTACTTTCAAGCCGATACTTACAAACAAACTCTAATAAATCATGGTAATGAAAATTGTACTCCTATCTGGACCAAAACCACTTAAGTTTATATTCTTAGAAATATACACTATGACTTATATTATAATATTAATTTAAGTATTGAATCAACGAGTTTATTCAAATGATTTTCTAAATATTTCATAAACCACTATTTATACTAAAACAAATAAAGCCACCAAAGCAGTGAGCATGAATGCTCCGAACATTAGAGCCCGCAACTGTGTGAAAGCGCTCAACAACGAGATAAGACTTGACTTTGATGTATGCGCCACATCTTGATACGTGTCTGCAACCGTTTCAATAAGCGTACGTCTGTCTGTCGCCGGCGAACTAGTTTTAACTTCGAGTTGCCTTGCTTTAGTAATGCAGGATAGTGCTTCAACTTGTAATTCTCTCTAAGTCTAGGTATTTATTTGGATTGCTTTAGTAAATATCGCATCACATTAATAGTTCTGGGCCTCTGCTTAGAACGGAGTTTTGGCCTACTATATCAAGCTGGTAAAACGAGTTCGTATACTTGTTTATAGTAAAAGATGCCAGCCAATGCGGTTTCGAACAAATTCTGTTTTTGCCTAACACCAAGTGGATGAAGATACTGGAGTTCATATCTCTCCCTCCCCCTTCTCTATCCTGAAGAAGACACACTTACGACTTTGAAGTTGCAGGTGTCCTGGGCGCAGGTTGCCGCTTACCATCAGACGACTCGACTGGTTCATTGCTCACCTATGCTACAAAACATACGACGTGGCTACATTACCTTTAAATAGTTTCTAAAAAGATATACATAATTATTATACAAATCAAGACTTAATGTATTCCTTTGTATGAAAAGTGAAGTGGGTGGGAATGTTATGATAACTATCTTTGGTGAGCAGTAAATAACCAATCTTTGTGAGACATCTTTCTATATTTATTTTACTAAATAGAAAAGGAAAGAAAGCACATCGAAAAATGTTAAAAAGGTGGTAAAATCACATTCTTATTTGATTTATTCCTAATACTTAAAATAAAGTATAGATTACTACGTAAAATATTTAATTTAAGAAACATAGAATTAGATAACATTAGACCCATGTTTAAGATATTTGTAGAGCTTTTTTTAAACAAAAACGAAACATGATCTTTGGCAAATTTTAGCTTTATTTTTAATAATGAGACATTTATAACATAATATAGAAACCTATGTTCATAACCATAATAAATAGAACAATAACAATATTTACATACCAACGTCAAAAAACTCCACATCTTCGTCTACTGGTTGCGTTCCCAAAAGACTGGCAGCAGCATTACCACGTTGAATGGCAATGCTGATTCTCTGTGCTAGAAAAAGGCCGGCCTTCTGGTCACGAGAAACAAAAATCAGTTGCTTAGCTAGTTGTTTAAACATATCGCGAGCACTCGGACCCCATGAACCTAGCGTCTCTACCCCAAAGGGTTCAAAAATGTAATTACCCATTCAATTTTGGTACTTACGCCGTTTGAGGATTTCCGCTGAAGCAGCAGCATCGCTGGCAAAACTGGCTACTTGGAAGATGAGGTGACGCGAGGGTGTCAATCAAGTTGCGTCCCATCGTAAAAGAAAAACAAATAAAATATTTGGATTTATCTCACGAAATTGTCGATATGTGGAATGTGGATTCAGTGATCATTGTTCCGATAGTCGTATCTGCTCACGGATTGATAGCCAAGAGCCTCGACCAAAACCTTAAGAGGCTCACGTTAGAGGGTTGGATCAAGGGTGATCAGGTAATGCAGAAGGCAGTCCTCCTTGTCACGCCACGTATAGTGAGGAGGTTCCTGTCTTTGGAGTCCTAACCACCGGTTTTTTGGTCCCTGTATCCGAAGTCGATGGTCTACTATTTTTTATATTTTAAATTTATTTCTTTTTATATGTATATTAAAAAAATAATTAATATGTAAATATAAAGGTAACAAAGAGAATAATAATAAACTTTTTACTATATAAAAAGAAAGTGTTAAAAAGTTTTGTAATCGTGTTGTGTTACTTTTTTTTAAAGACACCCTTTAGAAATATAACCTGGGTTGCGCTGGATTTTACAAACACTCATTAAACTTATACAAAGTACACCTAGGTTCAGAACAACACTTAGAAGAAGGGACATACACATCGAACACTCAGAGTTGTACCATGTGGGAATCGATCCTTCAGGACTTAGCGTAATAAGAAGCGGCTATGTGTTTTTCTAGTGTATGAGCCTGCCAAAGTGTTAGAACAATACAATAACGCAGCATAACCCACTTAATGACGTCTTATTAAGATACTTCTGCATCGTGGGCTTCCGCGCTTTCCGCATTCACGAATGAAACACCACAGCACAAATGTTGTCATTTTAGTTTGGTTTTCTGTGAGTTCCACCCCGGTCGAACCAGCCCGTTCGTAGTGCATACGCACGTTACTATAATCCACGTCGCTCTACTACCTTGAATTTGTCTTCACAAACCTAAAACAAGTAAAATTTTAAGAAAATTAAAATCAACTTCAAGGTTTGACTCGATTTCTCTTGGATGCCATAAAAAAAAAGAATCATCAAAATCGGTTCATAAACGACGAAGTTATCCGCGAACACGCATAAAATATATTATATATACGGTCAAATTGAGAAACCTCCTCCTTTTTTTGAAGTCGGTTAGCAACTAAATATCAGAATATTATCCTCTTGCAAGGCGTAGCAACCTTCTATATAGTTCTGAATCAGAGATAATAAAGGGTATTGTTTGATTACACCATAAAATACGAGCATATACGATATAAATTATAAAGATTATTGGTAATAAAATAAATATATTGCATTGGGTATTTACAGATAGCTGAGCTCTTTTATAAGCCTAATGTTTGTATATCTTATTATTTTTATATTACAGTTATTTGATACGACATTTACCATTTCATAATGTACTAAAAATAGAATTAATTGTGCACATTCAAGTGTGATACATTCGTTACTATTTTTAAATACAAAAAGTTCTAGAAAAAGTCAATAATCTATCTCACATTGAATTTAATTATTTAAGTATAGGTGGTAACCACTTACTGCCATCTGGCCGTCCTAAAGTTGGTAATAGGAAACTAACTCCGCCATGCACATCTTCAACGAAAGAGTCTCAGGTGCGTGGTCAACCTTTGAGTGCTCCCACCAGAATCCGGTTACCTCTAATAACTTTTTTGTGTAAGCCTGCCAAAGTAAATTGGCCACTATAGACATTGCCAATGCAGACAATGCAGTATGGTAACCCACACTATGGTGGTCTTTTGAGGTGCTTCTGTATCAAGCATTTCACTTATCCTGTAAAATTTAAAGATATAACAGTTTGACTGTCGGTCTGTGAGGGCATGGTTTCATTCCGATCCAGTCTACTAGTTAACAGAAAAAAAAAGTGAAGCAACCTTTCAGATCAGATAGAACTGCTAATTAGGCAACTGGTACTTGTCACGTGGTTAAAAGCTATAATCTACAAGCTAGAATATATTTTTCCCAAAACTGCTTTGAAAATTCCTTGGACTCCCGTAAATATTTCCAGACCAAAACCACCTAAATTTGTTCAGCCATTCCCAAGTTTTAATAAAACTAAATAGCAGACTTAACAGTAATGGACTGTGAAAGGCTGGTGTTGATGAAATAATAGCAATTATTTTTTTTAAAAAAGAAATCACTCTATTATTAATCGAATCATAAATATATCCTTTTTCTAGTATTATCTTACACATAAGTTATAATTTATCATTATATTAATGTTACAACGTCGCACGTCGTCTTAGCATGGGGAGATCGTACATGACACTATTTCCGATACAGCTTAATCGCATTAATGTAAACACACCAGTAATAACAATTTTACACCGATCTCAAGATATAAATGAATACTTTTATTTTGACAGGATACTGTGGATTGCGTACGACTTGTATTGGAGATTAAACCACCAGATATCTACCTACGTCTGTTAGTATAATGTAGTACTTTGTATGTTTTGAAGCAAATTACGTATACTGCAGCCGGAGGTTCCAAAGAAAACCAAATTTACTTATAGTTAATTTAATAAAAAAAAGAAATTACAAACTAATTTACAATTATGTGAATCCTACTCGAAGTATGAGCTAGGAATCTCATTACAAACTACAGCTAATTAGTCTAGTGATTCCACCTCGAAGTGTGAAGCAAGAATGACCTAAAGTAATTGAATTTTAATATATATACACTATAATGATGACGTCGGTGCCTCGTGTTACCGTTGGTCTCACAATAGGCCTTTGTGGTCTGTTCTCGTAATGTCGCTCTTGAGCTTGTGGCCAGTTTCCGCCGTGGGTCCGGTTGCATAGAGACTGCAGTGTCGGCATATTGAACACGAGTTCGTGATCTCATAACAGGCCTTTGTGCTCTGTGTTCGTAATGCTGCGTTGACGACACATTTAGGGGTTTCATATAAAACAAAAAGTCATTCTTTATTGAGAAGAAATACTGATACGTGTGTTTAGACTAGACGCTATAAATAGTTACGTAATGCTGCGTTGACGATATATTTAGGGGTTTCATATGAATATGTAACACCTCCACCCTCAGTTCAGCAACTATTTTATCATGTTAATGGAAAATGTTGCTGGAAACTCTTCTCGTTAAGGGTTGGCTGTAGCTTCCATAGTGTGTTTCTGAAGTGTTTGGTTCTCTTTTGAACTATTTCGTTTTAAGTGCCAGATCTTGTAGTTACAGCCTACTGCGTAGGTGATAATTGCAGTTGTAACTGATACCAATACATAGAATGGGATGGTTGTATGGTATAGGTTAGTTGACTGGACATTGTCGATTTCCATCGATATTTCTCTGGAATACTTTATTCTGAATGCTGTGAAGATCTTAAAGGTTTATTGATCTTGAGCTAATGTGATTATATGCAGCTGTCTGATTGATTTTGTGTCTCACAGAGATATGTGCTGTGCTATACTATACTTCGGGCATTCTGCCTTTATGTACACGAATGATTTCTCATTTGTTGCTATGTAAGGAGCGGAAGGGATAAGGGCAAGTAAGCAAGTTGTTCGCTGTTGGGTACAATAGACAGTCTGTATAGAAATTATAGGAAAACTATAACTATTCTATTCCTAACAAAGTAAGAGCCAGGTTTCATAAGATTATAATATTTTCTTAACTCTAAGTCGGGGATGTAATCTCTACTGTAAACTATTCTTAATTAATCTATTATAGACTTTAGAACTTTGATGTCTCTCATAGAATGGTGAATGAAAGCTAATATATTTTCTAATTTAATTATCTCTAACATTAAGTCTTCTACGTTATTACTAATTATTCCTAAGATTTGGGTAAACTGTGCAGGTTTAATGAGACTGCAATCTCTGTAAGTATAAGTTGTCATCATATACGTACTTGATAGTATCTAAGTAATCTAAATTGCTCGTTATACGTTTAATTACTGATCCTAGACCATCTACTAGACCTCTTTTAACTCTACTAGGTTCCAAAGATTTTACTTGATTTAACATTTTGCCAAGCTTGTTAGTCTGGTAAGATAGTCAATCCGATATTCGTAAAGTGTGTAAGTATCGTTACAAAGTCTGATTTTGAATGTCTTCAGTTGATTCTTTATTGGGTTTATCTTATTTTCGATGTCATCTAACTGTACGTATTGTATAAAGGAGTGGTAGTGAGTGGTTAGTCTAGTCAATCCTAGTTAATACGGTAGAGTCTGGTCTGTCAGCTAGTGATTTAAGTCTTATCTCCTGGGGTTGAGTCACTTGGACTGTCAGTAGGGACAGAATCCTGTAACAATGTCTTTGTTTTAGGTGTTCGCTTTAATCGAGACTTCGCTACTAGTCCGCGTTTCTTTGATGTATAGATGTGTATGGGTGAGTCGGCTAGGGCGGTGTCTTGAGTATACCGCGGTGCTGTTTTCTGGCGGCTAGCAAGAGGATTTTTAATAAAAACTTGTTGTTGAGGGGCGTATTCTACTTCTGGTTCGCGGGTTTTGTTCCTATTTTCCATTAAAGTTGTTCGATTGCTTAGTGACGATTCATTAATTAAATCATAAACTTGTTTCGTTTGTTGCCTATGGTTTTCAAATGGTTTAGTCACTGTCGGTTTTCTTTTCACGTCGCCAACAATGGTCAAATGAATTTGTCTGTTGAATTTGTAAAGGGGGTCATCGGTAATGGGGACTTCTAGTATGGGATGTTCATTGCTAGTATGTACGGTATCGGTTGAAGAGTTTAAGTGTTGGGCTGGTGCCTCTGATGGATTGTTAATCATCGAACTAGGTTCTTTAATGTTGCCTATCAATGAGTTAATTTCGTCTATTTCACCGTTATGAATTTCTACGCGAGATAGGGCATCAGCGTTAGTGTTACATTTTATGTTATATACTTCAGCACGGGCTGGTTGGTCTAAAGAAAAAATAATGTCGTTAGGCGTTGGGTTTTGTATAATGCAGTTACAAAAATGTTGCTCGTTTATAACGCTACGCGAGTTATATACTTTAATGTCATTAATGGAAGTTCGTGTAATTAGTTTAAAGTTTTTTAAATCTATTTCAGCTTGCCATTTCGATAATAAATCCAGTCCTATTAGTCCATCAAAATAGTTATGAAATCGGTATACAAATAATTTAATACTATCCTTTTCATTGAGTTCTGAAAAACAGGGTAACGTTATGGAGTAGTCATTCCTACTGACTCCGTGTACGTTTGTTACTTCGAATGGGTCATAGTTCAGAGAGTAATCTGCGTAAAATTTTTGTACTGCCTCGGGGCTTATAAATGACTGGTTGGCACCGGTATCGATTAAAATTTTTAAAGGGGGTTTAGTGATTTCGATATATGGTAGCTGTCTCTGAGTTTGTAGGTTAATGTCTATCTTTGCTCTTTTGATATCTTGGCTGGGCCCTGATTGTGGGTACATGTCGTTATACTGGTCATATGTCTCGTCTCCATAAATCATGGTATTGTCATAGTTATAGTTGTAGGCTTGGTAATAGTCGTTAGAGTCAAAGTTAGTGTCTTGTTCTGGTTCGTAGTGAAAGTCAGAGTAGCAGGAGTTGTCTGTAAATTCGTTAAAATTAAGTTCTCGTGATTTAAAATAATTATTCGGTGCCGGGTTACCGGATCTACGCCAATCATGGCCTGACAGCATGGGTCTTGGAACAAAGTGTTGAACTCCGCTCATGGGTTTTGGATTGATATTCTGATGGAGATTATGCCTAGGAGGCGCATGAAAAACGTTACTTTGTGGATGATAGTTTGGCGGCGGCGCGCGGAACATTTGCTGTGTACGAGTAGGGAACCGGTTTTGGTGTGTATGTGAGTTCTGGTGAACATTAGGTACGTTAGTGTTAAATTTAAAAGCGGGTTGTGGTTGGTGACTCCGTAGTCCTATAGGGGCTGGCCAGTTTGATACTTGAGGTCGCGGGACGCTCAGTGTGTTCAATGGTGTGTTGTAGGGTATAGGTACTTTAGAATTACTATGGTTTCTCGAGGAATCATTACGATTTTGTAAGTACATAATATTTAATTCCTCCTGTACGTATTCGAGAGCTTTTTCTATTGTCTCCGGTCGCATACAACGAATTCGCGATCCTAAAGGTTCTTTTAATCCGCGAACGAACGCCTGCATGGTAACCTTTCTGTAAAGCGATCTTTTCGCTTCTATGGTTGTCGGAATACTTTCATGTAACGTCACGTATGTCATAATAGTACTGAACAAAGTTTGGCATTGGTCATAGAATTCTTGAGGAGATTTGTTACCTTGTATAGCTAAAGAGAGGTCGCTGTACAAAGCCGTCTCGTCTCGCTGATCTGAAAAATTATTGATAAGTGCTAATCTAATTCCTGCCCACGTCTCAGGAATACCATTCGAGTTTATAGTGGATGCTGCGGTTCCTGTTATTTTATTTAAAATACCATTTAAGAGACACAAGTTTCCTAATTCGCTGCCTGGCTCGGGGCTCGCGTACTGGTTTACTATCCTATCACAAATGTCAATAAATCTGACTAAAACGTTCGCGTTGCCATCAAACTCTGGCACTAAGCGCAAGGCTTTGAATATAACGTCTGGGTCGTGCGACATCTTTACACTAAATAAGCTAGTTAAATCTAAATCTAATTTACTGTCTATATCTCTATTACTGTCTAAAATGTGCCGGCGAGCCTGTCGCGATGCAGGATCCCGGTTATACGACTTTTCGTAGCGAAAAATGTTGGAATTAAAATTAATTAGGATAAGGTAGGAAGCAACACGAGAAAGATTCAAGTGTACTCACAAATATTTCATATCTTGTTTTCCTCGGTGAGTCGATGTCTGGATTCTCCGTCCGGCTACGCAGTTGTCCCGTAGATTCTGGATCCTCTGGCTGGGGCTTGATAGCCACCCGGGTGACTCGCGAATGCAAATATCGATATGAGATGCTGCTAATGCTCGCGAACCGGCCCGCGAGGATCCTACCGACTGCGCCAATTACGTATACTGCAGCCGGAGGTTCCAAAGAAAACCAAATTTACTTATAGTTAATTTAATAAAAAAAAGAAATTACAAACTAATTTACAATTATGTGAATCCTACTCGAAGTATGAGCTAGGAATCTCATTACAAACTACAGCTAATTAGTCTAGTGATTCCACCTCGAAGTGTGAAGCAAGAATGACCTAAAGTAATTGAATTTTAATATATATACACTATAATGATGACGTCGGTGCCTCGTGTTACCGTTGGTCTCACAATAGGCCTTTGTGGTCTGTTCTCGTAATGTCGCTCTTGAGCTTGTGGCCAGTTTCCGCCGTGGGTCCGGTTGCATAGAGACTGCAGTGTCGGCATATTGAACACGAGTTCGTGATCTCATAACAGGCCTTTGTGCTCTGTGTTCGTAATGCTGCGTTGACGACACATTTAGGGGTTTCATATAAAACAAAAAGTCATTCTTTATTGAGAAGAAATACTGATACGTGTGTTTAGACTAGACGCTATAAATAGTTACGTAATGCTGCGTTGACGATATATTTAGGGGTTTCATATGAATATGTAACAAGCATTTAAAAGGAGATTTATTGTCCAATGAATCAAAAGGAGAAATAACTTAAGGTCAGAGAACATAAATAACAGAGGTGTTATTAATGATGAAGTTTTAATTTTTAGTTACCTATTGTATGCACCATAAAATTTTTATGTTTTACTTTTCAACTTTGCGTTACGATTGAAAAATTTATGCAATTTTTTATTTACGTTTTAAGCCACCAGCTGTAAACGTGATTACAAAGAAGATTACAATTATAAATACGATGAAATCAATTGTACTATACAAACATATCAAACTGACCTCGGAAACTTAATCAATCGGATATGAATAATAGTGTATGTATTTCACTTAGTTGTTAATAACAAACTCAAGATTGATACCGAACAATCTACGGAATTGATGATCTCACAATCGACAGTTAGAAAATTGATGATCGTGTTGAGAAAATAAACGACCACCTTTCTATATTTACAGACCATGAATAAGCTTACAATTTATCATTCCAACCGTTACAGCTATAAATCATTGCAGTTACTCACAAATATTTTAACCTCAGTATATACTTTTCGAAGGAGTGCCTTTCACCGTGTCTATACATAAAATCGTCTGAAAGCCTTTAAATATAGAAGTTGTAATTACGTAAACAGACATATTGACGTATGTCTGAAAGGTAATCATAAGCTAAAATTTATCATGGAGTGAATCATTCATGCGCTAAGACAGCTGACAGCCAGGCACATATATTATAATGATCGACAGCCTGACGTTCCTTGTCACAGAGGGATAATGTTGTTGCTGTACTAGAAATATAACAACGTTCAAAATACAATCACGATCCATTGAGTTAAAATCCTATTTCCAATGAAACAGTATCATTCACTAATAACGTTCTTGTTTCAAGCAGTGGGAATTCTAACGAAAAGAACAAAATACTCAAGTTTATTGCACAATATGAACAGAACCTTATTGCGTCAGTGTTAGCCTTAAAATTCTCTGGAGGTATAAATTTTGTCGAGTTACTGGTGTTGGGTAATGTGACTTAGTTCTATGTGCCAAAGTTCAAAGTGATATGACTTTTGTTGAAATAGGTTAGGGTATAGAATTGCCTGATGTAAACGAGGTGTTGTAAGCTGTTAGTATTGTAGCGTTTGTCAGTAGCGCGGTAGCAGAGAGACGTGTCGCGGCGTGTCATCGGGACGCAATGAAGATTTATGAACAATCCGGTACTACGGTTCAGTTGGAACCTCATACAGTTTTCTACTTTGTGAATAATTTTATGGTGAATTGTAAAACCTGGCTTTAAATTTTATCTTTACTGTGTTTATATGTTAGTCACGTTTATATTATAGCTTCAGTAACTAAACGAAACTATTTACATACTGTAAATAAACAGAAAATTTTAGTTTCCAATTCTTAACAAAACTCTGACTCAAACGCATTTTACGACTGTTTGTTATTCAAACAAAATTGTAAATTAGCTTTTAAAATTATAATATGTGTATACAAAGTTTTAAAACTTCGTTTTAGCATTTAGTATTATGCCTTTTTTATTATACTCCTCAAACATAATTCCTTAAAACACTATAATAAATTCACTGTCTTAATCATTAGATAATAAAATTCGTCACTAATTGATGTTGCCCATTTTAAAAACAACATTAAATTGTTTCTTCAATACTATATAAGACAACCCGTGGAGCCAAACTCGTTTCTATATCTGTAAAACATACATATTAAAATATTGAACGAAATTGATTGAAACCCATCTGAAATAAAAAATATGGAGAATATTGAAATCATATTTCAAGGACTGATTGATCTGTTGGTAGCTAGAGGTTGTTGTTTCTAAATAAATCAATGTTTTACATTTATTACAGTGAAAAATAATTACGAATTTTAACAAAAAAAAAGACTTAATTTCGTCCAGTTCTTAAACTGGACGAAATTAAAATAGGATCACTCAGGAAGCACAGAAGCTTTCAAATTAAAAAAATCATCAAAATCGGTTCATCCAATCGAAAGTTATGATGTAACAAACATAAAAAAATCCAATCAAATTGATAACCTCGCGATAAAGTCGCTTAAAAAGACATAAGAATTCGAATTCGTCAATTTTTTTAAAATCTTAACTGAGCTTGCTAAAAATTATTCTTCCTGCTATGAATACAAAATAAGACCTCCCAAATTGTTCAAACATCATCAACGATCCTGCTATTAACATAAAAGTATTTTCAGTAATCCATGGTAGAGGTCGGAGGATCCCTTCATTACGTATTTATGGGCGACAGGCGGGATCAGCCGCTTCATGTCGGACGAAGAGTGGATGAGCAGGCATGTCAGTGACGTCACCCTTGTTAGATATTGTATTCGCTTGTGTTGAGAGGACGGTGAGAAAGTGTGAATTGAATGTATTTTTAAGTGATTGATGTCCTTCTAAACGCTTTCTTTTACAGACATATTATGTCTAACATAAGATAAATAACTACAACACTACACAAAACTGAGAAAAGGAAGACAGTATCATAATTCTACATCACCTGAAGGTTGAGTAGGAGAGAACACGGGACGATTATCCACCTTTGCGGATACACAATTGAAATTAAATGTGTAAAGAAGTAAATAATGAAAATGACATTACGAAACTTTAATGGTCAAGTTACGATATACCCGTAAGGGATTTGACTTGACTGACTTACATTCTATAATCTAATTAATTTCTACATTTAATGTATTCTGAATCATCTAGTTGCTTTATAATATTCAGTGTACACTCAAAGAACCCTTTCAAAAATACCAATAATAATTACGACCCTAAAACACTTATGAATGCACTAACGCAACATACAAAGAATAAAGATAAAAATCCCATTCCCCCTAAAAACAGAATTCTCCTAAGCATACTGATCAAAGTCGTTTGTGCGATGTCGCATATGTATTGTTTTATTCACACACCGATGTTGGGATAAGAATTCATGCATTTTTATTTCAATTTCCATCTGTAGGGGATGCTCTTTGAATGTTTATTTTATTTCACACTCTTCTTGTCGCGTAACGTCGATGCTTCTTTTAAAATTACGAAGTATATTTATTGTTATTACGACAATTGTAGTTATTTTAAATTTTATTTTATTAGAATACAAACACAAGTCTCAAATTATATATTAGGTGTGGTGTCTGAGTAGGACTCCTTTACAAATTCGATGATACAATTCGACGGAATAATGTAAGCAATGTAATGAATTAAATGTATTAAGCAATTCATATTTATTTATTATAACAAAAAGTTGTCTCGAGATAGAAAGACGTTTCAGACACCGGAAATCTTTGTATCAATACTTACTTAGTTGTATTTCAAAAGAAGCTAATATGCATTGCAGACAATATAAGAAAATCTCTTTCTACAAAAAGTACCGAGGCTATTGTTATAAACAAAACTACCATTATTCATTCCTCGCCATACAATCTATCATCTGAATCTATTACGAGCTGTACCAACATCTTCTGTTGAACGAAATTTCTGACAGGCGATATTATCCACGTCCATTAATAAAACCACACAGATAATAATCACGTTCATTTATAAAAAAATATTTTATACTAATTCAAAACTACCGACCTTCATTATAAACGTCATCGTTCAAAAGGAAAATTGATTTACAACACTGCATTACGCTATTATTTTATGACGCGAGAACGCCCCGAAATAAAATACTAACAAACATTCAACCGGCATCCACGACCATTACTATAAAACCACATGAAACTTTGCCACTAACAGATTCTTATTAAACTCTAAACGTTTAAAAATAAAGTTGAATTTAGAACGAAAATTAATAATAAGGATGAAGCTGACTAGATTGTCAGAGACCGTCATAAAGCGAATAAAATACGGGGCACAAAGAATAAGCGGTCGTATAAGCGCTGTTATGTCTGTCAACATAAAATATTGTATCCTGCGCGAGCCGGGAGCTGGGGTTCAAATTGTACTGCCTCTATTGCGTCATTAATCTTAGTAATGCACCGTGTGAAACGGCAGATGAAGATATTGCACTGCTCTGTCTTTGTCGTTGTTTCGGACTTCGCGTTTTGTCCGCGGGGAAATTAATAGGCGTTCTTAAGGTGTGGGCAGATTTTATGGATTCTGCTAAAGGAGATTTAGTGTCGAGATTGTCGGCGATAAAATTAAGTGAACATATGTTTTCGTTTATCTTGGATACGAACTCGGAGGAGGCTCACGTCGTGTCAGTTTTTTACTGTTATTTAAGCTCGTGTAAAATTATTATTATTTATGTTTCGGTATATTTTAAATGGCTGAGGCAACTATTGTGTATTTATGTATATATATCACATACTATGTATTTAATTCCAAGCTCTTCATATACAAGAGGTCCGTTGAGGTTAACTTTTATAACATACTAGCTTTTACCCGCGGCTCTAACCTTAATTAAGATCTATTTATATCACTTTAACTATAATTACTTAAACCTAACTGCATTGCACTAAACTCCAAAATGAACGAACCGAAAGTCTCCGCTATTAATACTTTACAAATCGTTTTAAACGTATTGTACGCATGTTCAGTCAATTATTCCATACAATAAGTTAGAGTTACTAATCATTATACTAGTATACATTTTTCGCCATATATTGTTCAATTCAGCGTATTATGTATGTTTTTTTTATTCAGCTTATAATGGACCAGCAATTTGTCGCTCTGATTGCAACTTTAAATTCCTTTGCAACCTAAACTTATTATTAAGTCAGTATTTAATCCTGTTTGTATTCCATATGTCTGTTTGAGTAAAGTAGAACACCATTAAAACTTTCAAACAATCCAATTTTATATACAACAATAAAGACCTTAACAAATCTATAAAATTCTCATACTCCCCTTCAAAATTAATTAATGTTCTAAAATGTGTATTCAACCACACTGTAGGAGAACGAAATTGCAGTGAATCCAGTATATTTTCAATTATGTTGTGTATCCATTAAACAATGTCATAAATGCAAATTAAATGTTATTATTTTCGCCTTGAAGCAAGAAACTTTCGCGAAACACAATGCCTTATTCTCAAACTCATTATAAAGACAATGTGTTGTCAAAAGATTATAATTACTTATTTTAACAACAAAATGTCCGCAACTAGGTCGCTTATTATTCGACATTGCATGTGAACGTTTATTTCGTTTTAGAAGTTGAACTGAGAAAGGCGGAGCGTAAAGCGTTCAATTTTACTACGTGTAAGGTTTTTTGTTCATTTGTCTGCCAATGTGTTGACGAACAAAAAGTTGCTCGTAGTACTACCAGTATTTGCATATATCTTTAAATAGGATTTGCTTTTATTTTGTCTCATTAAGAAATATTTTGAGAGTGTAAGTTTTACTGTTATTTATGGTAATTAACTTTAACAGGCATTTTATCATTTTTGTTTCGGTCACTGCTATTGTTCTACACTGCTATAGTGTAAAATTACTATGAAGCTTCGTCAACGAAGCATATCATCATCTTGATGCATTTTACACAAATTCTTTGGCAAGTCCGAAGTGTAAAAATATCTGTAAAGATTTACTTACAAAACAAATATCATTTATCATGTTTTTGAATGAAACCGAGGAAAAGAATATCTGGGATTAGTAAAATAAACAGATCGAGAAGCTAAGGCAAGAAACTAAGATATCACAAGTCTCAGAAGGAAAATTAATTCTAATACTGTAGTAGCACAAAAAAAGTTAACGTTCTGTTATTCCAGAGTTCAAAGATGCACGTCAAAGTTTGGCTTGCCTATGCTGCCTACAGGATACTAAATACGGTGAAGCGCTTTGCTCAAAACGCTGAGTTGATTTTAGCATCGCGGTCTTATGATAAGTGTATAATATTCCTTTTGTGTTTTTGTTAATTAAAATGACAAATGTGATATTCTTGTTATTTTGTTATTGTTATAATAAATCGTTGGTGAAAATGTGTCAGCTGTTGACTGGCCCAACAATGTTGGCTTGCTATTATAATATTCTGTTCGCATAATTTAAAAGTCTAGACATTTGCATGTATACGGTGTATTGTGTTAAATGCGGTCTCATTTTATATTTTAATAACTTCTCATGTACTCTTAAAAGAGTTAAATATATTTCATCTTGCCGCTTTTAAAAAAAATCTTGATAATACATTCTTGAAATTAAACTCAATTTTACTTTTATTTCACTATTAAATGATCTTAAAACTTTTACCTAAACAGTTTCACAATATAAAAGAAAAGTGCATTTTTTCCACTAAGTGATGCCAATATAGAAAACATATTAAAATTTTGAATAACTTCAAAAAAGAAACACTGCAGAAAACACCAATGTAGAACACCAGACATATTGGTCCATCCTTTGTACTTGCAGGCAGACGAAGGAGGTCCTCCCAACGATCGACCCCGGATTGTCATGGAAACTGACGCAACTCAAGAGGCCGCTGCTTCGACTCTTAACTGGAGCAATAACTAGTCATGCACTACTTAACAAACATCTTTTCACTCTAGGTATAACAGACAGACCCCTATGCAGAGCATGCTTGGACGAGGAAGAAAAAGCCGCCCGTGTCATCATGGCATGTCCTGCGGTGAAGAATACCGCGCGAGACACCTCGGATCGCCGAGGTTACTTCCAGAAGTCGTCGGCAACATCAAGGGTCTGCTAGGTTTCTTGGAGAAACTGGGTTGATATGAATAATGCCCGACCCATCACGCAAAATAGACTCTTCAATATCGTCGAGCTGCAGAAACCTAGCCCGCGTAAACCTATACCTATAACTTGTAAATGTGCTTTCTAATCTGGTTTTAAAATAATATTCTTAAATTCTTCTTGACCACCAAGTAACTGCATATTGAAAATGAGTAGGTATCTAGACATGCAATCAACAAACAATCAATTTATTAAATGACGAACACGTATTTACGCCGCTCAATAGTGTCAATACTAATAACTGATTGAGTTGGTTAGATAATTTGATTTGTTGTTGTTATTTGTTTCTAACAATGCAAAGAGAAATAATAATAAGAAAATTGTTGCAAGATTTTATCTATACCACGTTTAAAATGCTAACTTTTATATATGAGGATGCCTGAGTGACTCTAATTTGCCCGTTTGTTTTTATAGAATAGGGAGCAAATAAGCAGACGTATCGCCTGATGTACAGTATGAGCAGAACCCAACAGTAGGAGTCGCGTTCACCATACTTACTGCGAATGCAGACAATGCAGCATGATGATATGACTATACTCGTACCATCAGGCGATACGTCTGCTAGTTTGGTTACTATTTCATAAAAAAAATATGATGACCCACACTATGGCGGCCTATTGAGATGCTTTGGCGTCGTTAGATGTTTTTAAGTCTTTGAATTATGATTATTTGGTTGTTAAAGATTCTTGCGTATTATACCTATTTACCGTATACGAGTATACCTTTAATTACAAAATACCAGAACTTCTTTGCAGATACTTGACTAAGCGATTACTTCTGAAAATTATTATTACTGTAAGTTCTGTTGCCTTTGTACCGAGAACAGGTAGCCCTATTCAAAGTCTATTCGCTTTTTTACCTCCAATCACCATAATGACCCAATATTTGAGCTATAATTTAGTAAATTATACCCTGAGCCGCAGGGCAACACTAGTCAAGCATGCAATTTGGATCTTTATAATTATATTGTAGACCTTCGTACGTGTGACAGCTTGGCGACCAATTAAACTATGGAAAGTTGTGGTGCAAAGTAAAACCAATAGCGGGATTGAAGTATACCGTGGGAGAGCCACGCTTCAATATGCATGGGCCGGCTTGATCGGAGTGACATCACGGCCTCACAGAAAACCGGTGTGAAACAGCGATTGTTCTATGTTTCACCGAGTGAGTAAACATACTGGAGACGCATACCCCTCCCCCATTCCCCCATTCCCCAAGGGCTAGCCACGCACTTGTGACGTCTATGGTGTTGCGGGTGTCCATGGGCGGTAGTGATCGCTTACCATCAGGCGATACGTTTGCTCTTTTGCCCTATGTTTCCTTACTGAAAAAATAAAAAGTAAATAAAAGGCTTTAAACCCCAAATCTGCCCTCCACTGTTTATATTTTACTAATATTCTATAATATCTAAATTAAGTAGGTATTACTTGATTATTTATTTTGAATTGATGACTTGATTTTCACTAACATTATTTTATTATAATTTAGGTAAATCTTTTAAAATAACAACTAACGTACCTGTTGAGTTGACCACCTACTTTTCAAGAAAGTAAATGAAAGAATGAAAGAAAGAAAGAGTCTCAAGAGAGAGTTGGGATTTAAATAAACTCATACATTCGTTGAAAATTAACTAAAGATTTCTGTGATGTCGTGATATTATCTTGATGGAGCCACTCGTTAACTACCTCGGTGGTGTAGTTCGGTTTGGTTCGGTGTTTGGGTATTTTATATGTATAGTATAATAAATATAAAAACTACATAGATGTATTTGTATGAGTTGTCTAGTACCCATAACACAAGCTTGGCTTACCTTGGGGCTGGATGGCGTTGTGTTGGCCGCGGATGGTCGGGATGGGTTTTCCCCACCATCCGCATTAGTGGCCACCCGCGAGGGGGCGACGTTACGCGTGTGCCGTACGTCGCCTAAATAGAGAGTCTACAGCTGACGGTGCCCGCTTCTGTGCGGGCAAGCGCTGGGAGGGATCCGGATGTGTTAATAACAGCAGTTCCCGGATCCCTCCCGTCTCAGGCGCAGAGTGGCACACCGTGTGGTTTTAGTCGGTTCGATTCCGACACACCGCCCCGCCGCAAACCCCGGCGGGGTGACGGCCCGAGGGGGTTTCCACACGTTAAAAAAAAAAAAAAAAAAAAAAAAAAAAAAAAAAAAAAAAAAAAAAAAAAAAAGTGGATGGCGTTGTGTATTATCTAACACACAACGCCGTGTATTGACGCCGAATATATATTTTTTTTTTTATCTGTCCAAAATATTTATTTATTTATTTTATCTATAGGATTCATTGTGGTGTCATTGTGAAATTCCATATTCCTAATACGTCACCACATAGCTCTCCCACGGTTACTCAAAAGGCCATGACTTAGACCACAAACTAACAAACCTTGTAATTTGTCCCTCTATCCACGTCATATGTCATGTAATTAAGTTTCTCTTTCGTGAAACAACAATCTGTTGTATCGATACGAACATCATAACAGAAATCTATGTTAAATTATTTATTATTATATTAATTTATATTGTTAGATTAATCATGGCACTTAATAACTTCCTTAAGGTTTATCTTTATTTTCTTTATTGCATCTTTTCTGTTTTTGTACTCTTCAACTGTCATAGTGTTATGTGTTCCATTGTTTTCATGTAAAGGTATCTGTTTATTAATATGTAAAAATAAATTATTTACATATTTCAAAAATTGCATATGGAGTAAGAGAAAAACCAACCAAGTCATCAGTATTGAATGCAACAATTTTAGCAAATTCCTTTTCATCTAAAAGGAGATTGGCCTAATTTGTACCAAATCAATAAGTTCTTAATTATGATGTCACTCTTCAAACACTCTAGGCTCTAAAAATATATATGGTTATGATCATAAACTTAAGTTATAGGTTAATAAAATTCAAAATAAAGTGCAAAATCAAAAAAAGGACACAAAATAGACAAAACGATATAATACTAGTCGAATAAGTTATGAATGTGTCTCCATTTATCTATAAATTTAAAATTTTAAAATTTATTTAACTTTAAATTTGTTGTATTTTGTAAATGAATTTCTGCAATGAGTATGGTGACCTTGACCCTTGGATTCTGCTTATGCTTTTCATCAGGCAGAGTAGTCATTTTGGCAGGCCCGTAGATAAAAAAAATGACATTAAAAATAATATATTATATATATATATAATATATATATATTATATATTATTTTATTGTTACATTTCGTTTAAGTCAATTCGGAAAAACTAATTAAAATTCTTATTTAATATTTTTATAATCGGCATGCAATGTAGCATATAGCTTTTTCATTTAAATTAAGAAACAATGTCAATATAGATGAACTGTGAAAGGCTAGATAATATTTTTTTTATAAATACATAATTATGTGTCTTTATATCTACATACTTTAATTTGCAATACTAACTATGGAAATGTATTATCACCTGTATATGATTGTTTTTAATAGTGAGCAAATCACATTAACTAGAATTAGCATAGCCATTCAACCTGGCAATGCTGTCAGCCTTTTGGGATCGCTACCAGTAAGCGATAATGCGGAGGAACTTATTGTTTGAGCGTAAAAGTTTGAGCCAATCTTTACGTTAGTTTTAAATCTAATAATAATAATATTTAACATTAAAATAAAGCGTAATTACTATCCCTTTACATTAATTTAAAATGTAAAACGGCATTTATTAAAAATGGTGTAAATTATGATAATAAAAAATTGTTATTCATAGCAAATTCAGATAATATACGACAATTATTCTATATGTCCACACAAACGATCGTTTACATGAAAATTTATGTGAATTTATGCAGTTTTAATTACTTGACGTTTTTTATTTATTTTCTGACGTCATCACGGCCGCCATCTTCGTTTGTTTAGGATTAGTACAGAGGGAATTATATAACACTTACGTTTATTTACGTATCTTGTTAAACATAGGCATAGAGCAGGTAATTTTTTAACATACATTTTTTAACATACAGTACTTACGTTAGTACGTAACTTAGAGTAGACGTAAATTCAATGTGTTTTAATCGTCTGTACAAAAATAAGTTTCTGTATAAGACCATTTTGTTGTAGGAACGAAATTTATTATATTATAAAGAAAAGATTTAGTTTCAAAATAAATATTAATCGATTTAAAACTACTAAACTAGTCTTGTAAATTATATTACCCAAGTTTAACATATTATTAAGATAAGAAATGATAATTTATTACAAGAAAGTTTCAATTTACAATTCCAAAGGATATCATCTTACATTTATTTATTATTCTAAGTTTCGAATTTCGATATTATTCAGTTTTTATTGCAAATATAATCAAATATCGATATATTTTAAACTGCAGGCTAAATATATTTATTTAGAGTGGCTGATGGGGAATGACAAGTTCCGAATGTTTAATATACAATCAGAGTGATAAAGGGTTAAGAATACGAAATGACCGTGGGAGAGTCACGCTTCGGCATGAATGGACCGGCTCGACCGGAGTGATACCACAGCCTCACAGAAAACCGGTGTGAAATAGCGCTTGCGCTTTGTTTCACCGAGTGAGGGAGTTCTCCCCACAAATCTTTCCCCATCCCCCTATAGTCGGCAACGCACTTGTGACGCCTTTGGTGTTGCAGTTGTCTATGGGCGGTGGTAATACGTCTGCTTGTTTGCCAACAATACCATAAAAAAAAGTCTCACAAGCTCTTTTCATCCATCCATCGTGGTTGTTGTAAGAGACGAATAAGGGAGCAAACTACGCAGGACAACGTTACTGCAAAAAGACAGAAAAACTTGAAAGAAATCTTATACCTACTCGTCTAGCCTGCATGGTATAGTAGGCCAAAACCTTTTTTCAAAGGAGAGACCTGTTCACAGTAGTGGATTATTAAAGGCTTTTAATGGTTGTATAATGATAATGATGAGTTAAGTTTTTTAGAAAAAATACAGTAACAATATTTTCAACAATACCGATCTGCCCATTGCATTTCAATCACCCAAGCGTTATCATATCAGTCAAATGTTAGGCGCAATGTATGTATACCAACATCGGTATTACCATTGGTCTCAGAAACGTAGTCGCATCTTTCTTAGCTTATAGCTTTCATTCTCATTGTAATCCTGGTAAATACGGTAGTAAACTTATTCAGTATTTAATAAACTTTATTCATTCTTTTATTACGTCATTGAGTCTTTTTGAATAATTGACAGGTGAAAACTTCATATCTTTATATATATAATTCTTCTGTGAGTGTGTATGTCACTTAACTACTCTCAAACGACTGGACCGATTTTGATGAAATTTTTTGTGTGTGTTCAAGGGGATCTGGGAATGGTTTAGATTCACAATTTTTTCCGCTGGACAATGTTTTTTTAATTAATTTTTAATTTATTAGTAGTTATGGCAAAACGACGTTTGCCGGGACAGCTAGTACTATATGTATTTTAGTTCAAATAGCATTCTGCTTATGTGGAGTCAATGCTATGGTATATGGTAATTAGACCGATAATAAATGTACTTATGCATACTTAATAAATACATGTCAATACTTAATATTATAAGCTGGAAAGTATCTCTGTCTGTAACGCTTTCACGCTTAAACCGCTGCATCGATTTGAATGAAATTTGGCATTCAGTTACTTTGATTCTTGAGGAACGACATATACAACGCATTACCGATACGATAATCGACATACCAACAAGCAGAATTACACCTAGACACAGAACAAATCGTCGTACTCCTCACATTTCCATTTGTCCTGTGTGGAAATCGAACTCCCAACCTAGTAGCAATCAGGATCAGGAACCACTAAGTCAATAGGACTGTCTATATCGTTGCATTTAAAGATATGTACTACTAAATACCTACGATAGTGTATAGCTTGTGTCATAGTCTATGTGATAAATCACAAAACGTATTTCACTATGTTCACTCTACTCAGTTATCCGCACTAGTCGTAAATAGTCGCTTGGATGTGTTCCATCATTCGCTTCCGACTATCTAAGAGATAAATCGCTGATCTGTCAACTAACTACACTTTACTCAGACAACATTGTTTATTATTTCACCCTATGATTTACAAAACAACATGACACGTTTCATAAAATATGCTATGTTTTTCCCATGACTCTTCGCCATAATATATTATGTCTAACGTTGTGAAGTCGGCACAAATTTGTATTTATTGCTTTCATGTTGGCAGATTAAAATAGTTTTGTAGTAACAATACGTCTACATAACTGTCCATGCGAGTAATCTCTTTGAATTTTTTACTCCAAAAAAGTTTCTATAACAATAAAATGCTATTAAATATGGAATAACTATAGTCCCCATCCTATTACATCGCTAACAAGTAATACTCGTATAAAAGCCACAATAAAAAACCGAACCCCAACGTTGTCACGACTCGTATCACAATGAGTATCGTTTAAGCTTTTAATATTCTAAACGCAAACTTACATTATCAAATGAACCGATCGCTCACTCGGTCACGCATTGTCAAATTTCCTGTCATTGACGCGTCATCGTTACAAATACCCTATTGCATTTGAGGGTTACAGTGCTTCACAAAAAAAAAACAAACCAATAAAATCAGATGTATTGACATTAGGCTTTCAAATAGAGAAGCGATGCATAATTCATAAATAAATAAACTAAATCCAGGTACAAAAACAGAAAATTAACATAATAATGAAGATTTGAATCGATTTTGACAATACATCGCGTTGAAGGGTAGCATAATCCTCTAATTTGATGTGTGGGTAATAATATCCCGACATGCATTATTCATCTGCTGATAATATGTTAATTTACTCCACCTTATGTTTATGCTAATAGTAATTGGTTATTTCACTGCACAGATTATAGCGCTGTAAGGCATCAATCTTCGCTACGCATCTGTCAAAGTTAATCCCGCCGTGAGAGGTCATTTATATTGAAACATGTAGTGATATTTCAAGGCGTGCTCTGATGGTATTAATAAAATCTACATCATTATCTCAATTAATATCTTAAGATTTATTCATCTCATTTTTAAACTTTTTTTGTGTGACGATTAATCACGATCATAGCGTAAAAACACTACGCGAGGGACATTAATTTTATGCATTTTTGGTACACACCCACTGTCTGAGGGTTAATTGGTTATAAGTTGAAATATAACTACAAATAATATGAGGATTGATTCGCTCAGCATTTGTATAAGGATTTCTTTCAAAATATTAATAAATTATTTCTGATAGCTTCAATTGCCCTTAGGATTTATTAATAATAAATATTTTCAGGGTTAAGTAGACTCACATTTATTCATTTAAGAATCTAAAATGAATGAGGTTTGAAGGAAAATGAAAAGTCGTTCAAGGTAAACCTTTCAACTCATACCGCTATAGTTCACTACATTTAAACTAGATGGCGCTAGTAGGATCAAACTGAAACTGCGAAACAAAATTGTGTCAAAGCCGTGTCATATCAAAAGGTGTGTGAATATAATAAATGATTTATTAAAAGGAACCAGAACGGATATAAATGTCGCTATCAATCAAATTCAATAGTTTTAGTTAATTACGAAACCGCTATCAAACGTTGAGTGATTTATTATATTTATTATCGTATTCATGGACTGTCAATTCGATTCTAACTCGGTTTATTTGATTAATGTTTATTTATATCATTTCTATTCAGAATTGAGTGTTTATATAAATTAAATTTATGCGCCAGTGCATTCACAAATTATAATATTATGTGCAAAGTGCTTGCACTAGATATTTTTATTCAGTTGCGTAAAAAATAATTTTGTACTGTATACATAAAAAATAATACTGTCACGGTTAAATCTACCTATTTCTAGGAAATATTTCTAAATAAATATGTATAAGATCGGATTATTTATATTAATAATTTGGCTAAATTATGTAAAAGTGAATATATCAAGATATCAATCTTATAATGTATGCAATTTAATTAAAATTTATATTCAGTCAGATTTTTATCATCAAGACACGTATTATTAAAAATAAGCACATTTATATGCAAAACAAAATTATAATAGTTTATAAGAATTTAGTGATTCGCCATAATCATTAAAATATATACCGTGAAACTAAATGTAATATATGACAAGGATTAAAGAAAAAGGATGGTTTTAATATCATTTAGGAAGTAAATTTCAAATCATTTGATATAACACGACTCTTGTTTCTTTTTTATTGTCTTGACGTCATCTCTGTTTCATGCTACTCTGTGCTCCTACCAATTACGCCTCTTGACAGCTGAATTTCCAACATGACGTGAGCCTAATCAAAATAGTATTATAAAAAAAAACTTGACATTAAAGCTGACAGCTCACGGTTCTGTTATTAATGACGGCGTACACCGACCTCTTTCATGTATTTTCAATATAATAAATTATTTTGTTAGTTTATACAGTATGGGTGGTGTGATCGCGAGATTGCCGTCATGTTCCTAAGACAGATTGATGGCTTTAATACTCAGTCAGAAGGTGAATTAGCCGATGAAATGTAGTATATAAAGTTGATTGTGGTTTTTATCTACTGTAAAGTAATTATCCAATGAAATTGATTGTAAAACTTATAATATTCGTACTTTAAATATGGTGTTAAATTTATATATTTCAATATCAGTATAAAGTAATTTAAAATAGTTACTAGTCAGTCAAAATAATTTTGTAGGTTTTAAACGTCATATTTAATAATAGTTAATGAAGTAAAATAAAAGATGTTTTAATGATTGGTAGGTAGATATTATATTTGAAATAATTCATTTAATATTAAACATAGAGATTATTTACACAAACATTTGGCTGTATAGTCCGCGACTTACGTCGCTACGCGCCGTCGGCATTTTCACATAATATAAATATTATATTTAGATTGCACTAATCACTAAATTTGTCATGGCGTGTCGCGCCTAAGAACTTGAATAGTCTATCGATATCACAGAAGAAACTTGGACAATATTTTTAAAAGTCCTGATTTGCACTTAACTTCGTTTATTGATGGACGGCGGCAGCTCCAAGCCTTTGCCCGTACATAGCATAAGGAGAGTAGAATGGTCCAAGTGCAGGGTTAAAAGCTCCATAAGGCGAAGCCCCTAAACTTGCAGGAAGGCCAGCTTTTGAGTACGGATGATACCGACTAGCAGACAAGGGGCTAAGAGGGGCCGTCGGATAGGCACTTCGCAAACCCGCTGTAGTAAATAATGGGTTTAGAGAGTTCAACAGTGATGCCTGCGTTGATGCAACTGATGCAGGTGTAGAGCCATCAGCTGTGTGACTTCTCAAGTGCTGTAGGAGTTCTTCAGAATTGCCAAATCTCTTCCCACAATACGATTCACCAACAATCCAATTGCAAACATAAGGTCGACTCAATTGTGGGTATGGTATACCACCTGCTGCGGCACCTTGCTGGGATAGCGCCATTGCCATTGCTAAATTGTATTTTTGATGTTCACATTGTGTACAACCGGCAGGGCATGATCCATTGCTCATAAGTAAATGATGATTGTTTACTGAAAATTGGCATCCAGTACAGTAGGGATCCTTACACACCGGGACAAGAGTTTCTCCACCAGCAGGCGTTTTCACTCTTGCGTAGCCAAGGTACGGATTAGGCGATGATCCTGGGAAGCCAGCGGCAGCTGCTAACATCGCAGCATGATGAGCACTAAAGGGAGCACCCGCGTAAGGTGGTCTGAAAGCCGGGTTGGCATGCTGTTCCATTCCCGGAGGACAGCAAAGTCCGGCGAGTGGGTTAAATCCAGGTAAACCAGGTAGATTTTTAAACGCTCCGAGATGATCTTTACCATGTCCTAGAACTTCTAATCCAGAACGGATGATTGGGCTGGTACCGGAAGATCCAGCTGGAGAGGTTTTTGATTCATGCGGGCTGGATTTTCCATGTTCTGTTGTCGGCGGTGTAGATTTCCGTCCAGGTGTACTCTTGCCAGATTTTTTATCGTCTGAACTATCAGAACTAGCCTTAGATGAAGGCCGTTCTTCGGGTTTCTTTGAAACAACATTTGTTTCATACGGTTTGAACGCCAAATGTTTATTGTCGGGTGTAGAACGTGGTTTATCGGGTTTGGTCACAGTATTTGTTGGTGAAGAACGACTAATTACGTCACTGTTAACACTATTCACTTTTTTCTTGTCAAGCGGCGGGAGCAGCGGTTTGGTTGGAGATGAATCCACACCAATTTGACTGCAGGTTTGCGCTAAAAGCGCTAGCGGGCTTTTCTTCGAGTCCAACTGCAACAAAAGAAACAAAAACTTTAGTATAAATGTTGTAAAAAATACAGTGTTTATTGTCTTTATAATTTAAAAGACCAAATATTGTGCTTATCGCTTAAATTTAAAGAAATTTAAATAATTTTTAAAAGTTAATACAATAAAACTAAATTTAAAAAAGTGTTTTTAAAATAATAATTCCGAAATAAATATTTATACTTACAGAGGACGGAAGAGGAGTCATGTAATCGGGTTGTAAATATTGATTGGGATTAGTAGTCATCATTCCACCGTCTTCAAGCACCACCATTTGGAAAATAACTTTTACGATCACTTATAAACTTCACAGTGCGGTCACGATACGTCTCTGACAACAACTACTCTGTGCTACGGAACGTGGAACTAAAACTGTAGCGCGTGCGTTCGAAGCGGCGGTCGAGTCAACTCTGAGAGACTGGACCCCACCAGTGCTCAATGCTCTGCCGCTACCTCACCCCGCACCATGCGAGAGCGGGATACATATATCTTGAGGCAACGTTAGAGGGAGCACGCTATGTCTCACCACTGCAGCGCTCGGTTATAAAAAATAAAGCGGAAACGACACATAGCTGCATTGCGGTAGGGGAAAAAGGAAAGGCGGTATGGTCGGCAGCCGGGTGCGGATTGAGACGTGCGATGGTGTTGGTGGCTCGCCACCCATGACGGGCAGCGCTTTGTGCCGCCGCCGTGAGCGTGACTACGTCTACCTGAGCGGTTCGGCGCTCGAGGAGAGAACGCGCGCCCGCCCGCACCACTGCGCTCCACAGCTTTTTGTTTCACGCCACTTTTATTACGCCCCCGAGAACGGCGCAGCTACATTCTTTCCCGGCGTCATCGTACTTTACTGCTGACACATTCGAAACTACTTACTCTTTTACGATCACGCTTTGTTCTGGGATGCATCGGTGCCGGTTCAAAGGGGGAAAATTGATCTGTTCTCCGACACGGGAGCTTTCCGTGAAACCTTTTGATGTGTCAACACACACGCTAACTTTAGCCGTTTACATGTAAATCGATAAACATTGAGCGTAACAAAAGGCGATATTTCAGTTTATCGACATCGCTAAGTCCATAACGTTAATGTTAATCCGACACTAAAACCTGTCAAACGGGCAAGTCGGACCCTCCGTTGCGATCAAATTAAATATGTCAATTTGGGAACCCATATCAACAGCTGCGAGCGACGGCGGCGGGGCCCTTTAGAAATATTGCTTATTGTGTCCAAACAAAGATACTAAGTATAACGTATGGGCGGACGACAGAGGTCGTAAATAACCCCGCGGGCTGTAATATATTTGACAGTGCGCGGACATGCGAAACAAAAAACATGTTTATTGCGAGATCGGACCGGTGTCGGCGCTCGCCGTCGCCGCTCGGCCGATGTTGTTCTATAAATTAGGCGCGCCACGTTTTAGTGTTTGTTTAGGAGTGTTGAGTCGGGCCGAACAACTTGCGGCTAGGTTTTACTTGTGCCGCTTGAATGCACGTCATTATTACAGAGTGATACAATGTTTGCTCGGACCTTTGATATTTTTAATAGCTTTGTATTATTCAAACGTTGTTTGTTGTTTACTTTACAGTAGAAAATAAAATTAACAACTACAATAAATCATTGTTCTATATTAACTGAATTTATATTTTTGAAAGAGATTCACAACAATATTGAAATCTTGAGATTTAAATGATACACTAACAAAATGTGAAACCAGATTAATATAAAAAGAAGCAAATCCGCCTACCACAATTCCCAAACCTTTAAATTTCAATAACAAAGCACTGAACGCACGATCAGTTACCAAAGAGATTTAGATAACAATTTCCTGGCCCAATTACCGGTGCGTTGAAATCCAGCCAAGTGTAAACAACCACAATTATTACGACGATGTCACGGAAAAAAATTACACTGACGGGAATAAATTTAACCACAATGTACTTACTGCTTTCATTGTACCAGAAAATTTAAAATCATAATCGCACTAATTTAGATCAATAAGCCAATTACAAGTGTTTTCGCATTGGAAGATTGTGTTTTACAAACTTTGTTTAGTTTAAATCACGGTAGATGGCATCGCTCTCTCTACGTGAATCACGTTTTAGATTTGCTTACACTCGTAACATAAAAAAACAATAAAGTCATATCAAAAACATACGATTTGTTCGACTAAATGACAAAATATTGTTCTAATCCTTCGATTTGGTTGCCCCTACTAATCGAAGTTGTGTTGATCTTAAATAAATAACAGATAAACCTAGGTAATGACGACAGTCAGTTGTAAAGCTACTCACCTGTTCTAATATGATTCTAAAGATTATCCTAATCCTATCCTAATATCATACTTCATACTATCCTACTAATATTATAAATCCTACTAATATTATAAATGCGAAAGTTTGTAAGGGTAGATGGAGGTTTGGATGTTTGTTACTCTTTCACGCAAAAACTACTGAACGGATTTGGATAAAACTTTACAGTAATATAGTTTATACATCAGAATAACACATAGGCTACTATTTGCCGCGATAACCGACATATACGCGGGCGGAGCCGCGGGCAACAACTAGTATTATAATATAATATAAAAAATGTGAATGTAAGTTTGTTTGTTATGCTTTCACGCAAAAAGTACATAATCGATAATCATGAAACTTTGTACACATATTTTTGGAGGTGTTAAAAGTAACATAGGATAGTTTTTATAAAATTCAATCGACCCCGCGGGTGAAAGCTAGTATAGGATAAAATAAATTCGCTTCTTTTTTTCTACTGGCTATGTGGCTATGTGTAATATATGCATATTATAGCATTGGAAAGCCGAGAATTTCTAGGACTTGCATGCAAAGCCAAGCCGGATTGATCGTTAAACGATAAATGAGAAAATTATCATTCAAAAACATTTAATAAGCCTTAACCAAAGTACTACTACGTTCTAACTTCAATTACTTAATGCTGGATAATGTTTTCAATAGATGTTAATCTAATGCAACAGTTACCGTGTAATAAAGTGTTGCTTGTTGAATGTTTCATAAATAATATTACGTTCAAATTGTTGCACAAATAACAACTGCGTCGTCAATCAATTTCAAAGTATTTGAATAAATTGTACACTAGAGCTAAAATATTTTATAACTTATCTAATAAACAGTATTACCTTAACATTTATTAGGTTTATCAAGAAATAATACACATTACAATTGTACAGTGGCGACTTCTACACGACACGGCACCAGAAAAACCTAATACAGCACCATCTAACTAAATTTCTCCGTACGTTGTAACTGCTAATCCTGATGATTCATTTAGGCAACTTTTCAATGTCAACCCAAGCACCTCGGTCCATCAGGTATGACGGTCTCGATTGCTGCTCTTCAAAACTCGACGTAAACCCAGCTGTAACTAACAACTTGGTTTTTTATGTTTGTGCCTGCCAAAGTGACTCTGCTCTGCCTGATGGAAAGCATAAGCAGAATCCAAAAGTGGTGGTCACCATACTCGCAGCGAATGCAGACAATGCAACAATGCAGCATTGTGACCCACATTATAACAGTCTAGTGAGATGCTTCTGCATCATTGGGCCTCCGGTGTCGCACTCACCAGCGAAACACGACAGCACGCATGCTGTCAGTTTACGTTTTTTTTCTATGTGGTCTATCTCCAAACATCTCAGAAACGGCAATGTTATATAAACTAGGCTTAGCCTGTATGTACTATTGTAAACAGACTACTGATGAACATACTTAACCATAGTAATATATTTCCAACAACAAATGTACATATCATAGATAAGTTACGCCCTAACACCGAAAAAATAACCATGCTCATAACACCATAATTTCTCTTAGATACAAACCAAACTCAGAACCTCTAGCTAAGCAGTTAGGATCGCTAACCACTAAACCGAAAGTACCATCCCCTTTAAAAATGCATCTGAATTACATTATAGTTTATAAAGTAATTTAAAACATCAATGTCATATATTTAATCTAAATGAAGTTTGAAATGGCTTGCACACGAAGCCGCTTAACCATTAATGGCACAATCAACAAGCTTGTTCTACTGTGAAATCTTCAAGATAGACAGTCATTGTACGCAACGGATGCGGCAACATCAAAGCAAGGACCGGCACTACCAAATAACTGTTTACCAACGGTGTAAAAACGTTGACGGGTCCCACACGGAGGCTACGGTTTCAATGCCTTTGATGTTCTGTTATGATCAAGAACATGTTAATGAGTCATCAATATAGTAAAAGTGCTTCTAAATGATTTTTGTGCTTGTGTTAACGATACAATTCATGTTTGATGTTGGTGGAACATTGTCAGGAGGTAATAGGTTTGGCTTAAATTAGAGTAGGTCACGTACTGAATGATACGCGGATAGATTCTTTTTGGATATTACATAAGAACTCGTTATCATACCTCAGACAATCTCACGCAGACATTTACCTATGAGATTAATGTAAGAATCGATACTGAATTAAAAATATTCTGATTCCTCATTTTTTGGTGCTGAAGTTTCCAATTGGCAACTGTCTGATAAAGAACTTAGGTTGTTTTATTACAGAACCGCCTTCTTAAAAAAAAATATCACAATACTTTTATAAGTACCAATAAAACACAATGCAACATTTTTTTTAATACAATGCAGTATAAATATTGTACTTATACAAATACAAATAGTACTGGGACCTCCCATCGACAAGTCGTTAAGAACTATGCCGCTCATAAAACAGATGCCTCCAACCCCTAATTGCGATATTTATTGGCGTATATAAACGCTTATCTTTAAAACTCGTCTATAAACCTTAATTCTCTACCTATATTTTGAACAATGATATGTGTAAAATAAATGGGTCATTTAAATATTGTCCACAAACATCTTCAATTGTTTTTGTGATATATTGCCATCTGTAAATGGGGTACCTAAGGATAACAGGGTACCTGCTATGGATAGCTAAGGATAGTTGTAACTTAAGGATCACAAGCGCATTTGAAATCCAATTAGAAGACGGAGTGTGGACTCCGATAACCTCACTTATTAGGCTTAAAGCAATGACAGAATCGCATTATATTGGTTTTATATGATGCCATGGTAAATTGCATTGTGATACTTTTCGGTGTAGCAATAGAGAAAACTGGACTTTTCATACCAGAAGCGCTACTGTTGCTATTAGTAGAACAATCAAGAATTAGATGGAAGATATTTTGTTGACTTCGGTACTAACCAGAATTCCTCAATCATAGAATAACTTATCGGTTATAGTGATAACAAAAATATTGCAGGAAAATCCATGGTACTATATCTACAATATAGTTGTAAATAAAAGGTGAGGCAAAATAAATTTCCACCGAGTTGTATTAGTATTTATGGAGGCAATAAACAGCCAAGCTTTTGTGAAACGCCGCGCATTGTAAATAATTTCGTTGTGAGCAAGTTGCCTTGTAACACTTACGGAGGTGGGCCAATAAACCAGCGAGAATGATTTATTGATAACATTTTAAAGTGTTTTTCGTGAAACGTGACAATTCTTCTAATAGATAAATATGATCCTGATTTCTGGTCCAGATCTGGATTAGTAGTAATTAGCTTACACAATATATCATCATCAATCCATAATGTCCCACTACTGGGCTCAGGTTTCTTCTCAAGAGAGGGTTAAGGCCATACCGCCGTCCCCACGCAAGCCGAGTGCGGGTTGGGGACTGGCAAGACAACGTAATGGCGACGTAATCTTGCCGTTGGATGTTTTTAAGCCGCCCAAAGGCCTCCAACTAAGCCTCACGACTGTTATCCTATGATGACAACCGGGACCAACTGCTTAACGTGACCTCCGAATCACGGAGACTCTGATGGTATAATGGAACTAACGATCGCCCATCCAGGTACTGACAGCGCCGTCTTTGCTTACCCTCGGTGATTGTTTCAAATCACCGAGTGCAACTAGGCTATGAGCGCCTCGAACACAATATATAATGGAGTGTAATACAACCTACTTGTATACTCTTATCTTCTCTTTCTTATTTATCAATAATCCAATTCGAAGAACCTTACACACCTCATTACGGCTACCTGCTATTAAACTATGCAAATCCTATAGTAACTAGAGTGCTGAATATTCTTATAGTCAGGCTGCACGGATATCGTAGTAGTCGCCATACATATTTCTGGGTGTTGTACATTCAAATCCCACCCGGGTCAACACTTTGTGTGATCCACAAATTGTAATTCTGAGTCTGGGTGTTTTTTGTGCACGTTTTATGTATGAGGTTTTTATAAAGGGGTTTAAATCCATAATACTCAGCTCAGTAGAAAGATACTTGAACCACTACGCCATGTGTGCTGTCAATCTATATCTATTCAAATAAATAAAATTGGAGTGTCTGCTTGTAATATTAAAATAACCGCTTTTTACTAAATGTATATGTATGTATACATGGTACATATACCAAAAATGTATATGTATGTGTACATGGTACATATACCAAAAATGTAGTTAAAAAAATTTTTGTCTGTCTCTCTGTCTGTCTGTTTGTTCCGGGTAATCTCTGGAACGGCTGGACGGATTTTAACGGGACTTTCACTGGCAGGTAGCTGATGATCCGGGGAGTAACTTAGGCTACTTTTTTTGACTAACTTTATCCTGCGGTGTTACTCACGATAGGTACGACGATAACCGCGGGTAACACCGCGAGGTTCAGCTAGTTTTAAATAAACTTTATAAAAATAACTATAGTTTTAAGAAATGGATGGTGATTGGTGACTAATACAGTGAAAGTTCACTTGTCATTGGTGTCGATTAGTGACACTTCAACGTTCCTGGTCTTTGTTCTCCGCTCCCCGCCGACTTCAAAGCCGTGCCGCTGTCGGCAAAACTCAATGGACGACAAGACAATACTTAAACGACGGCACTAACGATTATTGTGTTTTCGGGTGACAAAATTTTCGAATAGTTTATGATATACCAAAATGGCAAAATTATGGCAGATTTTTTTTGGAAAAAGTTATTTTTGCAAAATACAACCGTCTTTTGTTTATAGACAATAGCAAAGTGACGTTTTGTTCGAAATGGTCCAGTTAGTCAATAAATACTTACCGTGGGAGATTGTTGTTTTGTGACGTCAGCGCGCCTCAAAAGGCCTCAATTCGCCTCAACCGAAGAGATACCATGGCCTCATAGAAAACTTTCAAATTTAACACCGAGTGAGTTAGGTTACTGGAGGTAAAACTAATTTGCACCTAATATTGAGAGGGGTACTCATAGGTTAGCAATAAAATTGTTTCTTAAGTTATATATACATACAAACGTGAAGAGAACAGAGAGCACCTGTGTTTGCGCACACACTTGTGCACTATAATTTCTCCTAGGTAGTTGGCTGATCTCCGTTCATACTAGCCGCCGTGGCTGAAGTCGGCTAAGAGAACATCATTAAACATTTATATGCCTATTAGATATTATAGCCCTATTAGATATATTTTTATATACTCTGCGTCATTTCAACATGTCTATATTTTTCAGACTGAGTAATAATTACACATTCACTATCTAAAAAAACCTATGTGTCTTTATGCCTATAAAATTAAAACATACCTCAGACCAAAATAATAAAATAAAATTAGTAAAACCATGCACGAGACCTCACACACCGATAAATATAAAATAAAATCGTCTACTGAATAAATATTTCTCTATTATAACAGAAACACCAGTAGCAAGTGCGTAACAATACATTAAAATATGTAAACATGACCGAACGGACCGCATGCGCATAATAAATAACTACTTTTAACACATTCCAAGAAATGCATTGACAAATATAAAGATGCCATCACACACATAAATTCCAATCTTATTGCTTTAGTAATAAGGATATTTCAAAGTCTTAATGACTTAAAAGGCGATGTAATTCATGGTTTTCGTAATAAAATTTATATGAGTTTGAAAAAAGGGTTGGGACAAACATAATACTAATTCGAATCCTGTGATATTAAAGCTGTTCTGGAAAAGGAGATAAACGGATGTTTGTTGTATAAAGCTAAAGAGATAAAACTTTGTATGTGATAGGTTGTTTCTTATAAATATTATTCCAATATCAAGATTTCTATAATATCATTAGCTAGTCCAAAGTTTTAGAAAGCACAGATTCTTAGAAATTAATCCAAGATTTCTTCAAACCAAATTTCTCGGACTAAATTAACTGATAAACATTAATTCATAATCTATAATCTAATATTATTAAACGAATGCTTGTTCTAATCCTTATTCTTTGTTCTTGTTTTCTTATCTAATTCCTATTATTTGAAAGGAAAATTGAGCTTGGATTAAATTCAAATCTTATCTGTTCCGAAAGATGACAAAACTTAATCGGTTGTCTCAGGGATTTAAACAATGAGCTATACTTAAACTGGAAAGGATTTTATCTGTTTCGGATCTAACAACTTGGATTATTCAATCAGGAGATTCCTTGGTGTCGAAAATTGGATGACGAGGAAAACGCACGGTTAATTTTAACCTAACTGAAAATAAAATTTATAAGCTCATAACTATAGTAACCTAAACAAAGCCCATAATATATACAATTTACATAAATAACAAAAAAAAGAAATTAATAAGATGGTAATTAAAAGTGAAGGAGTTTCCTTTTTAGTTTATAAACTTAACAAGTAATTTAACCTAGCTAACAGAACACAGTACAAGTAAGAAAAAAAGAATGAATAACCTCTATAACAAATAAACATAAAATCTGCTTTGCTAATAAAGGACTTGTTAATTCTGAAATTACCATTCAACTCTAAGGGTTCGTATTCAAGCTACATAAATATACATTTTATGAATGTCCCAAAATAGTCTATTCAATTAAAGTACTGAAGACTTGATCCCTTACACATCAATAATCCGATATAACTCATCCTTAACTCAACGTTTATTCCAAAACGTATTATATTACATGTCGTACACGCATGAATACAGTATAAATAAACTGCGCCCACCATAAAGATAGCGATAAACAAAATTCAGCCCTGTGGTTCATTCCCCTTTTTTATTGGCAGGGGGCAATTTGAGACGATGTATTCTACTGGTTCTGCCAAATTCAAATAACACTTCAGAAATCTCAAATTTAGATGCTCTTGATCTTTATATTAACAGGTATAAGGTCGAAGATGATGACAATGAATATTTTATTAAATGTATACAGAATGTTGCTCCAATGTAATTTATATTCCAGCTACGGTTTAGTGAGAGTTTACGAAATTGTTAAAGACAGATAAAAGGGCGATATTTAGATTAAGGGGTGGTTTATGGGAGGTCCCAGATAGATGGTAACACTAAAATGACAGACATTACGACTAAGGCTAATAGTAACGAATGGGTTCTATAATGTTGGAGGCAGTAATATTATTACCATTGGATGAAGTTACGTCAAATATGCTCCATAGCCGTATATTGTAGTTCTGCATGTGTGTTCTACATTATTGACTTTATTTATTGTAACTTTATGCCAATTAAAAGAATAACAATTTGCACCTTCTAATGTATATTTAATTTCAATATAAGGTTTTGTCCTTCAATTGTAACAGGAAAACACTGACTTGATATGGAAGTTTAGTGAGTTTAACATAACTTCTGTTACGTCACAATTTTCATATAGACTCAGTTCCGTTCAAAGTATATATGTATATATAAAATAAACACTACGTAAAAGGCTTAAATGCTTTTTCTAATTAATATGATTATTAACACAATAATAACTGTTAATCAACTGGGCTTAGTTACCAGTCAGTACTAGACGTAGGTATAATATTCATTTTTATTTAACTAGCTTATGGAACTTCGTACAAGTTTCAAGAACATAAAACACGGAAGAATTTATAAATTTGTTCTTTCTTTCTGAACCAACTTTAATCTTCCTTATCGTGACAAACACGAATGCTATCAACTTGAACAAATTCTCGAACACTATTAGCTTCAAACAAATAATTTAATCGCACATAATTTAATTAAACAACGCTATCTAAATAAAACATAACAAATTTGTTCAGTGACAACTCTGTTTGTTGTGAAATAATGTCGGCAAATATTATGTGGCGTGTGTCAACAGACTCATCGAAATTTATAGCTGTGAAACCATTGTCACGGCCTAGATAGAATGATGTTTGCCATCGCACGATATGTTATGTATTCCATTGGTGGCTTTCGTCGTAATTTCAGAATTGAGAGTAATACGTATACGGACATGGACGATGAATGAAATAGAAGCGTCGTAAATGTTTATTACGATGTGTTTTTATACAATCAAATGGAGATAAGTGAGCTTATAACGTGACGTGTGGTAGGAAAGTACTTTTGGCAGTATGATTAATGACAGATTAGGGTATTATCAAGGCCTAGCAAACAGTGGTACTGCAGAAGACTTATGGGCTTGTCAGGGCTGCAGTTGGATTATAATATTTTTTAGATAGATGTGGTGCTTTGGTCATGTGATAAGTTTGTGGAAAATAATTTGTGGGGACTTGGTGTTATAAAATTAAAAGTTTCGTTGTGTGTTAGTTAGCTTTTTGAATATAAAAAATATATCCTTGAGGAATCTGCAACACAAAAAATGTAAATGTATTTAATATTAATTAATGGATTCAGTAGGCGAAACATGAAGAACTAAAAAAATAGCCCTAAGAACTCTAAATTGAACCATATTTCTAGCAAATAAAGCAAATAAATAAATGGACAGTCCATCAGTTATGCAGAAAATCAACCAAACATTAGTTGGCTTTTACTTATATAAGATTTATCGTACAATTCTAGCCTCTAAGTCTTCTCTTGATTTTTTTAAAGTAGGTATTCCATTATATTTCAGAAGACTTTGTAACAAGATATTACAAGACTGTAAATAACCTCATCTCGTATACAACAAATAGGACATACAATTATAAATATATTCAAATATCAATAATTTAAAGGCCACATCATGTCAATCACGTCTAAAATCTTCGCTAGACAGGTTAGACTAAACAAATTATTGTGCTTAAATATTTACACATCCAATTTCTGAAAGGCAGCGCAACGCCCGTGTCATTAACTCGTAGACGTGCTGGAAAAAATATCAACATAAATAAACTCATTTTCGCTGGCATGGAGCAAACTCAAAGTGAAATTACCGAGGCTCGGGGCGACGTGTGTATGAAAAATTCATTCGGAACATAACAAGAGGGCGACGACGAATAATAATTTGAATAAATATCAAGGAGACTCCCATACATGTGACGTGACAAAAAGCGGGCTCAGCCACGCGTGTTTATGCGTTGTGATGGTGTAATTTGGCAGTTACAGTTGGCACAGATCTCGTAATTCAAGCCGACGTCTACTCGTACACAAAAATGTATTAACTTGCTGAGGGTACGTCGCGGAGCGTTCCCAAATGTCATTTTAGAGTCCCTCATATGATTTTATTTTTGCCTCGTAAAGCTGTAAGACAAGATAAAATTACACATTGTTTTCGTTAACCGCTTAACCGATGTTATTGCTATTCCATTCACATGGACCTCTTCCACGGAAAGATCGGAGTTACGACGCACAGTTTATAGCTCACACATCCCCTCTTCTGAGAAGGTCTACGCCACACAAAAGGGTGCTAAGTGTGCTCGCAAACACAAAAATAATAACAAAATCCCCGTGTATTTTGACAACATAATACTCAACGGTCACAAAGGCCGTCACGTCACGAGCAATCGGTTTCGCTTCCTAGCCGCCCTTTGAGAAGGGTTTCAAACAAGTTTCGCAAATAATTTATTAAAAAGTTTTTTTTCAATGTTAGAGGCAGTTGGCTCACCGTGCGCGCTACCGTTTGACGGGTCGGCGATGAAAGATTTTGTAGAGATTATAATTGACAAGATCTTTGTTGACTGTGACAATGGGGCTTAGTATAAATCGGGCTATTGTTGGTCGGAAGATTAGCTGGAGTGGGCTTCGGCACTGTGGGTTTAATTCACGTAGTAATTGAAAGCAGCGTCTGTTCAGCTATACAATGTGCGGTTCTCGCTAAACTTAATTCCGTATAGTCCCGTCAACGCATCAGATTACGGCTTTAGTGCAGTTTAACTAGTTTCTTGATAAGAACGTATTGTGTTATTGTACATGTTCCCAGAATATTCTTTAATGGACTGTAACAAATAGAAACTTATTGAACTAAGTCCCTACATACTGCTGCTTTAGAGTTATAAAAGTAAATACAATTGACTTGCGATGAATGATAGTATCATTTAATAGGGTCTAATGAAAGCAAGCTTTATTATTGAATGAGAGTTGAAAGTTACGTGTATAAACTACATTTCATTTGTCATTTTTCCTGAATACCACAAAGTTAATAACAAATCTTAAACGTATTTAAATTTTTCGTTTTTACGTTATTTTTACAACATCATTAAAAATATAGTACGCAGTAAGAAACTATATACTCTATAATCACATGAATCACATCAGCGAAACACCTAGCTTGGCCACCCACAGAGCTGAACCAAGGCTTCGTAGAAACAAAAGCATAGAACATAAATTCGCGTACGCTTGCACTGTTGTGTTGCATACGAATGTGTCACAAATAGATACGGGGATGCCAAATTACTAATTTATCAAGTAATTGGTTTTATTGGAACTAGATTCTTACTGAATACTTTTTTCAAATAATTTCAACATTTTGTTTTGAAAATTGTTTGTATTTAGCTCTATGGAAACGTTATTGTTATCAACTCAACTCCTTTGCAGAGTTTTGCTGTAGGTATCTATTGTTTCTTATATGAGGGTCCAATTATGGTTAATGTCCAATCTATCTTTATAACGAAATTCATTCAACACAGTACAGTAGTTTTGCCGTGTCAGCAGACACATTTTCTTTCGAATTAATATTATTAGTATTTATAATAAACTGTTAATAAACACAAGGATTAAGACTACTAAGTTTACCTATAACTAAAAAAAACTCATGTGGATTTCTCTTACATGAAATCTACTTCATTATTACACGCAAATTTGAAAACATTAACTATCTAAATACATGTGATAATATTAATTTTTGCTGTAGTAATTGATGTCTAGATATAGTGTGGGTACTAAATCGCTTTTTCTTTGAGTTATAACAGCCTTAATCATTTCCTCATCCAGGACCCAATTTATACATAGGACCAGGATCTCAGGTTTTATGTCATGTGATATATGAATGGTGCATCAAAAAATTGGCATGTAAATAAATGTAATGAGCGTTTGTTAAAATCACCATTACTTCTAATTAGATCTAGCGCAATGCTATTTTTTTTTAAAATTAATAGCAACTGATTTAAATTAGATGTTTATTAATTATTTATTGAATTTTGTTGTTGAAATTGGGAGTTTTGTTAGGTTATGGAAATAACGTCACAAAACTCCCATTCAATTGTTGTCGTTAAATATTTAAAATTATATTGAGAACCGGTACAAAATCATATATTAATTGTACGTAATAACTATGATTAATTTACAAATAGAGTCGAAACACACACAAAACTCAAACCTAATCATTCAACAGTATTCATTGGCTATAATACTTTCTAAAGTCAAAATGTGACATGCGCAGGACGCTGTTATGACAGCTGTCACATGTCAACTATATTCTGAATACCTCTGAATACAGCCCCAATTTAATGCACTCGGTACACGTGATCGTGTGAAGATCGTGTGAAACGTATTCGTTCTTAAAGATGACTTTACGTTTATAACTTTTGGATACACTTTTTTTGCCTATTGGTACCCATTTTGTAAGTAGTTTTTAATCTTTCTTTTTTTAATCTTTTTCTCATAGACCTCAGTTAGGGTCTCGGGGAAAGTTTTCCAGGTCTACGGCTTATTCAAGGGGTAGTCCGCAACACCAACTAAAGACGTCCCCCCTGTAGTTGGGTTGTTCTACCTACTACTGGTTGTTGAGTAGCACACTCAAAAAGTATTGTTAATCTTAAATTACTAGTTACCTGCCTCGATGGCGCAGTGGTAGCGTACGCGACTGCTGTTCTTGAGGTCTCAGGTTCGATTCCTGGGTCGGATCAAATGTTTGTATGATCTGCAAATATTTGTTTCGGAGTTTGGGTGTTTTCTATCTATAATATGTATATATTTACAAAAGAAAAAGTATATATGTATTTGTATCAGTTGTCTAGTACCCCATAACACAAGCTCTGCTTATCTTGGGACTAGATGGCGTTGTGTGTTTAGATGTCCGAAATATTTATTTATTTATTTATTATTAAATTATGTGGTCGGACTGAAATATTACATAGATTTAATTTAAATACCAATATAGCAAGTGTTATATTTACAAACAGATTTCACTTCTCCATGTATAGTCTTGTTTCATAATTCTGTATCAATACAAAACATATAATAACACATTCTTTTTCAAATGATTACAAACGTTATTGATCTAAACTTTTCCCATTTCAATTCAATTATTGCATGTCAATCATCAGCTGTCAAAACATGTACCAATTTAGTTGTACCGTGACAATATAGTTTATGAAATGACAAATCGTGATCGGTTCGATGACAAAGCCTTTGTTACACCCACATGTTGTCGTGACATTAATACAATCGTTATAGTATAATCTTTTTTATATCTTATTCGTGAATAAATTGACTAATAAATTACTTTGAATAATGTTATACCCGAACACAATAACCATTAAAAAAAGGATACGCATGGTAGTGTAACTAATTTAAATATTATAAACTAAATTTAGTTCAGCATGGGAATTTTAATTGGTTTTGTTTTAGTTATTTGTACGTAACGAGTTAGTTTAATCATGAAAAGTAACCTATAGATATGTGTAGTAATTTTTAGAGTTTTTTTTATTTCAAAACAATTTTAACGTCAGAACTGTCAAAGCAAAGGCAGTCCCTTCAAATGATATTCGCTCTGATTAGGTTTTTTCCCCGGTCTGCTCAACATCGTTAACATTGCGTGCGTCTCATAATAACGGCTCAGAAACATTGTAAGTATGCCACTTATTGATTAAACTAACCATATACACAAATATAATGAATACTTCTGAACATAATTATCGCCTAATAACATCGCAACAATGTTTTTCCTTTGTACCGCATAATACTCGCATTATAAACAAATGAAATTATATTAAATTGTATACCACAGGAACAGTAGCTGCCTTATTTAATTATTTCACCCTTCGAAAAAAACTCCATTATTAAAGAAGAGTTTTATTATTTGACGTTCGCATAAACTGCTTCTAATATAACAGCCAGTGTTTTCCTTACATGTATGGTAATTAATACCTTTTAGATCGGGCATCTTTGAGAAAAAATCAAGTTATTGTCTCTCATCAACAAAAGCTATTGAATGCAGCTGCCGTTTATGGACAGACAAAGCTCCGATGGGATAACATCGGGATAGTAGATCGTGGACTGTCGGCGAATGTCGGGCGTCGTCGGCTCGACTTACTGACTACTGACTACTGAGTGACGTTGATCGACAGGCTTCGCAGACAGGTATGCCGGTCCAGCGAGACATGCTAATGGCACTGTTTACCATATAATAAGTCTCGTATTAACAAAGTGGAATGGCGGCATCACATCCAATTCCCAATACAATTTTCATTCAAATATTTTAGTTTTTATGTTAGCCAATTTGAGATTCTGATTTAACTGGTCTCATTATTGAGTTCAGGTCAAATATTGTCTTGCAGAAACGTGAACAGGATAACCCTATCATTGACAAAAAAAAAACATTAATAAAAACCACTTGAGTTATAAGCTGTCTTGCTGTGACTACTAAGGGTAGGTGATGATAATGAAATAGTAACATCATTAGACTTTCGAGGTTTACTGCTCCCTTAAAGAACGCGAAAAGTAGAGAGTATAGTCTTAAATTTCTTAAGATTTGAAGATTTGATTGCTATTGTGACTACCAAATTTCAAAGAGTATTTTGTTGTAGAAAAAAATCAGTAAAATTGTTAATTAAGAGGTCCTTCAGTTAATCTTTAATTTCAGAATATCATACAACACATAACAACAACACATACAACAATATAACAAAATAATATAACAATATTAAACTAAATTAAAATTTTAAAATCCAGCAAAAACAGGTCTTTCAGCTCTCCTTTGTACCCTGCAACATATAATTTACTAACTAGATTTCATTAAAAAACCAAGTTTATTTGAATAGAAAAATTAACGTAATTCATTTTCGTATTCGGATATTTTTTTTAAGAAAATTATACCTAAAAAAATATACCTACTTTAAGATATGTTAAGTATGGTTTGAAAATTTTTAAAGCATAAGAAAATCATTTTAAGACACTCTTGCAACATCCGATATGGTCTAGTGGCTAGGATACCTGGCTCTCACCCAGGAGGCTCGGGTTCGATTCCCGGTATCGGAATACTTTTTGTTCCTTTCCGACATTTGTTATTACTTGAAATGTGGAGAGGGACAAATTATGTTCATTTTTCAAGCTTTTGACATAAAAGCAAGAGTTGTTGTAATCATCAATTTAGTTTAGTTTTTTTTTATTTTCAGTATAATTTCAAATGTTTGTATGTATATCTATTTTAGTTTTTTATCTATATTTTTAATGCTCATTTGAATGTTTCATAAATTAAAATTATTTAATTTCATAGAAAAATAATATTTTTAATTTGACTATAAAAACATTTCGTTATAAATTATTCAAAATCTGATAACATCTAGTAGATTAAAATGATAATTTATTGTTTCATTAATGCAACAAATTATGAATATTACTTAATTATGTATTTAGTTTAATAATTTAAATTTATTTAAAAATAACAGTAACTAATTAACATTCAAATGTATATAAATTTTAAAAACATTTACGTGTATAATTTAATTTCTCGAAAAATGCCGCCTTATTGGTCTAACAGTTAGCGTAAGCGACTGCCGATCAAGAGGTCTTGGGTTCGATTCCCGGGTCGGACTGCTGTTGGCTTTTTCTTACAATAAATTCTTTATAGCAGCCCGGAGTATGGCGATAACTAGTTGAATCTTCGAATACAGTTCACCCTCAGAGTTGCAGAGGTCCGATGCCAGTCGCTCTGTGGAAAAACTGATATTCAGATAAAATCGGTTGAGCTAGTAGCCGACCCCAAATCTTGGGAATAATAAAGGCTAGGAAGAAGAAGACATTCTTGAAAAAAAAATTTTTAATGTCATCTCACACGTCACACTATAATCACACTTCACACTAATATATATGTAAAGGCAAAAGCTTGTGAGTGTATACGTTTGTTACTTCTTAACGCAAAAAGTACTGAACGGATTTAGATTAAATTTTACAGTAGCATAGATTATAAATCAGAATAACACATAGGCTACTATTTGCAGCGATAACCGATATACACGCGGGCGGAGCCACGGGCAACAGCTAGTTAGGAATAATATCCTGTGCCGCGGGGGATATTACAAACTTATAAGTAACGGACACAAAGAACACCCAGTCTCAGAACAACAATTAGTCGGACACACAAAGAGTTTGCCCACATTGAGGCTTGAACACACTACACTCAGTGGATTAGAGAGCCGTAGCTCCAGTACACCATACGTGCAGTCAACTATTGAGATAAGCTATTTAATATGGTAGGCTAAAACCACCGTGTGATTTTGTGTGTTTACAGAACCCGGGGTCTTACCATTCATCCTGTATCCATTCTATGGGCGTCGTCGTCTGGATTTTAAAAGAGACGTTGACCCCTGAGTTTGTTTCGTCCTTTCTTCTCAGGGCTAGTCTAGTTAGGAAAGGCCGAACTCATCTGCTCAAAAAAAGTTTAACTTGCAGTGTTTATATAACCTAATTGCAGAATAAATGATTTCATTTCATTTCACGTCGTATACTAAGGGAGCAAACTTCGTAGGACAACAATGCTAAGAAGTGGAAAAGTCAGCACAGCGTAAACTAAGCTGGTTGCCTTTACTGTTCAATGCAATTGTTACGTGATTTTGTTGTTCTAGATTGTATGTTGTATTATGTTGTTGTTAGCAAAAGTAAATGGTTTAAATGGTAAATGGAAACCTATGTATGCCAAAACATAAAAGAGGTAGTAAAGTAACGCTGATTTCAGCACGAACGAGCGACCGGGAACGACCGAGGCAGTAGTAACCTCGTACAGAAGATCGATGTAAAATGACAGTTATATGTGCTGTCGTGTTTCATTGGTAAATGCGAGACCGAAGGCGCACCGATGCAGAAGAATCAAGGTCACCATGCTGCATTGTTGCATTCGCTATGAGTATAGTGACCATCACTTTTGGATTCTGCTTATGTTTTCCTTCAGGCAGAGTAGAGTTACTTTGGCAGGCCCATACATAAATAAAAGCGACGTCATCAAAATCAAAGTTATTGAAAACCTTCTTGTTAAAATGAAGTCTATGTTCAGCAATGAAGTATTAATGAAAAATGTGGACTGTGATTAGTAATAAATGTCCCAGCAGCACAATTAGCTAACTGGCTCTACCTTACTTGAGATCAGATGACTGTCAATCTGTGTGAGATGTATCAAGTAATACCTATTGTTATAAATCTTTTGCACAATGGTAAAACAAAAGCTACATAATTTAACAATACCCATTGAACAATATTAGAGAATTAAGTAATAGCTACAGAAAATATTCGATGCTACCACGTCCCTCTAGCTCCGATGTCACCTTAAAAGAGAACTGGAACCAAAATCGCACAGTTTTGCGTCATCACAATGCTAAACCTCACCCTCCATGGTAAGCCTCACTCTAAAATGCAGATGACGTCAGTAAGCCACGCCTCTTAAGATACGTTTTCCGATTATTTTCACTTCTTATGAAGACTTCTCTATAACTATTATTAAATTTAAAAACATATAAAAACTTGAAACTATATCTACGTAGAAATGTGTAGTTGCTAATAAAATGTGAAACAAATAAGAGTGTTGAATAAATAATTCAACAAAAATCGTATTTCAAATCACATTTATAATAAAATCATCAATATAACACTTAAATTTCGGCATTGAACTAACAATCGTTATTATAAAAAACAAATTGGTATAAATCTCGCAAACTTTTGAGTCCCGACCTTCTGCGCCGGCGCACATTAATCATTTATTGTTCAACAAACACTTCATTGAAACTAATTGATTTGTGATGTTATTTGTATTGTACATTCATATAAAATATACGTTATAATATATACGTAGTGGGTTACATAATAAGTTGAAACATTGACTGAAGTCTAATCTTTTTTAGGATCAGTTAGTAATGTCGTAATAACAATAATAGTTCATAATAATAAAACGTCATAAATAAAATAATAATACTAAAATGTTTTCAATTTATAAGAGTATGTGTATAAACATGGTAATCATACTAATAGTAAACAGACAAAAAAGACTTAGGGTGTCTACCTCTACTGCATATAAATTAGGGTCGATTTTTTCTAGTCTATGATTAAAACAGGTAAAGTATTATATAATACTAGCTGACCCACTCAACTTCGTTTGCGACTCTCTATAAGATTTTTTTTTCCCATTTTTCCAACATTTTCGGTCGATACCCGGCTCCCTTTGGTCATAGAGTGATGTTACATAGCCTAAAACTTTTCTCGCTAAATGGACTATCCAACAAAAAAAGAATTAACAAAATCCGTTCAGCCGTTCACGCGTGATGTCGTGACCAAGGCAAATAGGGATTCATTTTTATATATAGACTAGCTGTCCCGGCAAACGTCGTTTTGCCATAACTACTAATAAATTAAAAATTTATTAAAAAAACATTGTCCAGCGGACAAAATTGTGAATCTAAACCATTCCCAGATCCCCGTGAACACACACAAAAAATTTCATCAAAATCGGTGCAGTCGTTTGAGAGTAGTTCAATGATACACACTCACAGAAGAATTATATATATAAAGATATATTTCAATATGTTTTGTTTCTGTCACTTGTTGCCCTGTTTATATTTGTTTCTAAGTCAAGTTAACATTGTAAGTGTCTTTATAAATACTATCAACACCATAAACCTAAAAGAAATGTGTTTATATTCAGGAAAAATTACAATAAAGCTAGAAAATGATGTTTTGAGTTCAAACAATAAAGCTTTGTCCTTCAATTCATAGCTTTAGAAATTTGTAAAATTTATAATCTATGATTTCGTTAATAACCTCGAGCAGTGTACCAACTATAATTAAACTTCAATAGTTATTATGCCATTAATCATTCGTGTTACAGCCATCCATGACTAAGACTCAAAAATATACGTTAATAATCTTTTGACATATTACACAACCAAAATGAATCGTAATCTAAAACCTCACCGTTTACATACACTCAAATGACCTTTTTATATTATTTTCATTATATCAAAGTTTGTTATTGTTATTTCATCTTAGAGGTGTGTTTTTTGTTTGCCCTCCACAGTAATTTATTTGAGGACTTTTTGTTCTTGCGGTGCGTTGTATAATCCTCGGGCTGTCAAGTCGCCGCCCATGATGAGATAAAAATGTTCGCCTACCGCCGTGTGGAGAGTGGTGTCAGCTACTGTTTATTTGTACATTTTGTGCCGTTAATTTTCTTACAATTTATTTATTTTATCTTATGAATTCAGAAAGACATATTTCTGAGTAAGTGCTTCGAAGAGCTAAAAAACAAACTTTATTTTCCAATAATAGTAGTTATTATTATTTTTGTTTTATAACTACTAAATGTATTCTTATATTTGATAAGTATATATATACATATTAAGATACATATGGGAAAAATACAAATATTTGCAAAAAAAAAAAACTTTGTGATAGTCCAAACTAATTCTAGGTCTACATTCAGAACTTTAAGACAAAATGAGGATTTTATCCATACTGATATTATAAAGCTGAAGAATTTATTTGTTTGAACGCGCTAATCTCAGGAACTACTGGTCCGATTTGAAAATTCTTCCAGTGTTAGATAGCCCATTTATCGAGGAAGGCTATAGGCTATATATCATCACGCTAAGACCTATAGGAGCGGAGCACCAATGAAGAATGTAACAAAAACGGGGGAAAATTATCACGCTACGGGCAATAGGAGACGCAAACAAGATTGCGTGGGTCGGCTTGTCCTATATAGAAATGTTGCACTATAAAGTAAATCAATTCAGTGAAAGAAAATTATTTTGCAACCAACTTTTGTGTACCATTTAAAGAAACAAATTTAATGAACTATGCCTACAATTACAATATAGCTTAAATATCTCTTATAAATTAAACACAGTTAGAAACGAACCATGCAATTCAATCAATATAACAAAATCACATCGTATTACGGAAATAATATACCAATGTAATAACCACTCCACGCCATTTGTTAACCTGTAATGTCTGACTCGACGGCTACCGGTTTTTACCGTCTGATTGACGGCTGTCGGCTTCGCTTACACACCAACAAATCTATCAACATCAACGTCATAAGCCTCTATTACGGGGTCACAAGGTTTATTTTTGTTTGATTGAGTAGCAGAGTTATGTTTGTCCATCAACATTTGCCGCGGCGCCGATCTTTGGCCAGATCTTGAATATCATCTACTTATTCATTATGGCCCCTATTCGGTGTTAATCATAATCTGTAGTCTCATTACTTTGGTGTAAGAAGATTTTTATAGTCATCGTGTTGGTTATAAGTTGTTTGTGAGTTTGCTGTGTCATTGAGTGGCAACAATCACTTAAATTTAACGGATGGGTTTTTGTAGAGAAATGAAAGGAAAGTAATTCATTATAATACTTTTGTAAGAAATTTTTACTTTTCTGTTAAATTATAATGGGTTTGGCTACTTTTTTTATTTCGTGTTACTTGTAAGACGAAAATGAATAATACAATAATCATCTTTCTAGCCTGTATTATTCAAAAGACAGTAATATAATGAAGCTCTGTCTGTCCGTCTGTTATGCTGTCATGGCTAAACCGCTGAACCGATTTGGATGAACATTACTCTACATGGATTACGACTTTTGAAATTTAGTAATGTACCATTGTCCATAACACTATAACAACGCGTGACTACGGCTTTTGAAACTTTTTCAGCGTCGTATTTTGTCATAGTTGGTTTTAGTTTTTACTTTTTTTATTTAAAATGTTTTGGTGCCGCTTTAATATTAATTTCTTTGCAAAGTGTATTTTAAATAGGTGCCATAGAAATTTCACAATTATCGAATAAATACGGACAAAGTCACTAGAAATTGCTGATAACATATTTATATGTTTGGAATGTACAAGTAACGCCTTTTCGAATGATACCAAACACGGCATATTTATTTTTAATACAGTACTTTATGTCGGCTAGAGGGAGATTCAGTGACCCGTCATATAGCCTATAATCAGCGGACAATCAAGACACTTCTAAAGATACCTCATTTGTCTTAGTTTAGAAAGACTGAGGGAACTAACAAGCATACCATAGAAATATCACACTTATCAAATAAATACGGACAAAGTCACGAACAAATGCTAATAATATATATATTTTTGAAAAATACAAATGACGCCCTTTCCAATGCTAAACACGGCATATTTATCTAAAATTTATTTTTTATTACAGGACTTTATGTCGGCTAGAGGACGCCACACTAATGTGGCGTCCTCTAGCCCATAAGCAGCGGACGATCAAGAAGCTTCTAACGATACCTCATTTGAACAGTTCAGATAAGTAGTTAAGGGTTCAGATAAGTAGTTAGTTAAGATGAGGGAACAGGTGAACAAACATACATAGCCTGTCAAAATCATAACCCTCCTTTGGCTTTGCCATAGTCGGGTAAAAATGGAGGTCAAAGTTTACGAGGCCATTGCTCTTTATTTTAAATTTTTATTCGAAGCGACATAGTAAAAGCGGAAGTTCAATTCTCTGCTATTTTAGCATCCAAATTGTTTATTATTTTCATGAATAACCATTGACATCTTTTACGTGGTAATCACTTTTATATTTTATTTTAAATAGTTATTTTACCAATTTTCCGTTACCATTCCGCTCATTATTTTAACATGGACTATAACCCTTTTTAAAACAAAATTTATTAAATACTTTTTGGAATTATTTGAGAGGGATTTAAAAAAAATTCAGGATTAACGCATTTTAGTAGACAACCATTCAAAATAGCTCTACGTAGTTATTACTTTACCTTAGATTTGTAGATAAGTGCATACCTGGGATTAATAACTTTAGTTAAGGTGGTAAACCTACTTATTTAAGAGTATAACAAACAAAAAATTGTAAGTATTACTACTAAGTAGTATTAGTCCCTAAATTGAACGTCAGTATAACGGTAAATAGTGTTCTATTATCTCTATCGTGCATGCAAGTAAGCAATTTGTCTTGCTTCAAAATTATGCATGTAATGATTGATCAAGCAAGAAGATAATTAATATTGATGATCAATGAGGTATGTCGATAAGATAACATCACTGTAATTAAAATTAAAACAAGCAGTTCTCCTGCAAAAAATTACATTTTAATCACTTTAGTTGTTTACATATAAACTTGTACATAATATGTATATATCGACGTAGGAAAGCATATTTGCTGTAAGTAGACAAAATACCTAAAGTGACTTTTTACCATCATTAGAATCAGAAAAAAAAGCCGCATCGACTGAACCGGGTCCTGTGGCTCTACGATGAAAAAAAAATTACATACGCCGTTGAAAACGCCCGTACTTATATTTTTTTTAGCAAGATTAAATGCTGTATGTAGGCTAAAATCCAGTCATTTTAGACATTTTATACTTACAGCAAAAGAAAGACTGCATTTTTTGCTTTACAAATACTTACTTCTTCCCATTTAAAAACTTTACGCTACTTACAGCATATTTGCGGTGTGTGATTTTTACATTCGTTTACTTACAGCAAGTTTAGGGAACCTATCGTTTTAGTTTTCGTTATTTACAGCAAATCATCACGTATTTTTAGACACACGGTTTTTTAGAAATTTGAGATAATGCATTTTGAGAAATCATTTATATTTCTTCTACTCTAAAAGGGTGACTGCGAAGGCCAGCACGTGTTGTCCTGTAGAGGAATGGAGAAGGGGGGACCAGTTGGAAGAGCTCTTCAGAACACTCTCCATGATACAGGCGATAGAGGACTGCCGTAGAGGCGATATCTCTTCGCAGCTGCAGAGGTTCAAGAAACTCGGTGGCTTCGGGACTACCGATGATGCGGACTGCTCACCGCTGCAACCGATCAAAAGCGTCAAACAGATACTGTGCGGCACCATCGCATAGATGAAAACAGTACTCCCCGCACGAGCGAACCTGAGTCTTGTAGAGATGACACAGATGCCCGGGCGAGAAGAAGCGTCTCACCTTGTTAAGTACACCTAACTTTCGCGAGGCCGCTTTAATGACGCTTTCGATGTTCTCACGCATGTTGAGGTCATGGCAGTCATCCATACCCAGGATACCGAGCTTATCTTGTAGGGGCAGTTGAGTGTTCCGAAAAGTGGAGAAGGGAAGGAAGGGAGACTTTTTGGTAGATAACACGCACACCTGTGTTTTCTTGGCGTTAAACTCGACCAGATTCTCAGTGCCCCATTGAGAGATGCGGACCAGGACCAGGTTGAGCTCAGCGACAAAATCCTGTCGCTTATCCTCAACACCTGCAGACTTGGCTGTAGGGTGACTAAAATATCGCCCATGAACTGTACTGTCGTCTGCATAGCAATGTATATTGCCTAGGGCCAACATGTCATTGATATGCAGAAGAAACAGCGTGGGGGACAGAGCCTTGAGGTACACCAGAGTTTACCTGCCGATAATCAGAGGCCGCACCGTCGCAAAGGACCTTACTGCGGCGCTGGTGCTGGAATGCGGAGACCCATGTACAGAGTTTGGGAGGCAGGCCGACTGCGGGAAGTTTGGAGAGAAGCGAGCGGTGCCAAACCCTATCAAAAGCTTTGGCCATGTCGAGGCTAATGGCCAAGGACTCCCCATGACCATCACCCCAAAGGCGAGTGACATACACTAGAAGATCACCCGTGGATCGGTTCGGCCTAAAGCCATATTACCGATCATTTAGCAAGGAGTGATCTTACAGATAGAGGACCAATTGCTTGTTGATGATCCGTTCGAGCACCTTGCAGACAATGGAAGTTACGGCTATAGGTCGGTAACCAGCCGGGTCTGAACGGTCACCTTTTTGGGGATAGGTTGAACGTTCGCCTCTCTTCAAGCCCCCGGAACAAGTCCTGAGGAATAGGACAGGCGGTACAAGGATGTCAGTACGGGAGACAACTCTGGTGCGTAGTTTTTGAGTCCTCCCGGAAATGGTCGCCTGGTCCCACCGTCCGGTCACCAACCGGCACGACGAGCCACTCCGTGGATTATGCGCGACCTGACGGGGCAGCCTCCCAGCGTGGTTAGCCGTGGTTGGATCCCTCTCTATGCCGCGGGCGGCCAGCGGCACCACCGTTTCTACGGGTCTCCCTAGCCGACGGTTCGATCCAACCTTACTATGACTTCGCGAGCACTCTTTCGCTCACACACTTATCACGTTAACCGTCACTCCTGCATCAAGCCACCAAACACGACAGCACGAATGCTGTCATTTTAGGTTGGTCTTCTGTGCGAGGGTAGTCGCGCCCCAGTCGAGCCAGCCCGTTCGTGCTGAAATCAGCGTGGCTCTACTACCTTTCCCTTATTACATGTTTTTGATTGAACACAGTGTCTTCATGTTAAGTTTCAATTATAATTGTATTTTCGTTCTAAAATAAGGCAAATTGCTACTAAGTTTCTGTTTTTTACTTTTAAATAAATATTTTTTGATTGGATACAATGTTTTTATTTACATCTAGCGTTATTAATAAGTTTTAAAGCCTTATTTTTTTTGTATTTTTTTATGTTTTATCTCTTATATATAAGAGGAAAATACTTTCTTAATTCATTGTATTGTTGAAAAGAAGTTCTGGCAGTATAATTAGAGTTTAAAATTTTGTTTCAACAATTTAAAAGACCATAAGTAAGTTTTCCTACAATTGTAAAATAAAATAAAATAAAATAATTATTTAATTAACCATTTACGAAATTTTATTTCAACCAAACATTACATTACCAACTAACCCACTGCATTTCTAGATCTAATCATAATTATAAATTTAATCTTACACCTTGAATTGCAGTACCCATATAAATAAATTTACTGCATACAGCACATTTACCGCCTGTAAATTGATAATATTTCCATCTACGCGTACATTTTTCTTCCTTAGTTACAGCGTTTTAAAGGTATGTGATTTAAAAAACTGATTGCTGTAACTAGCCAAACACATACTTATAGTAACTTTGGATAAAAAGTTTACATTGCAAATGGTGACTGGCAGTTAAATAAACCTATGTTCCAAAAATGGTAGCAATATCATGGATAGGTCAGAAGCTATTAATTTTTTTCCGAAATCAATAAAGTTTTTTGGCTCTGGTGAACAATTGCAATATGCCTACTTACAGCAAATATGCATTCCTACGTCGATATGTACTTGATATTGCTTGTTGAAGTTTGTGGAATTGAAGCAAAAAGAAACTGTATAAGATGTGTTCTTGCCAAAAGTCCAGTTGAATATTTTAGCCTTGAAATATGCGGTTCTATTTTGTCAATATTTAAGACATTAAAAAGATTATAAAGTCGTAATTAAATGTACAATTTACAATAACAAAATCATTGATAAAGAGTTATAGTCTGTACAGATAGGTATTGCCTGTGAAAGCTAATTTTCATAAGAAAAGGGGGGATAGAAAATTCTAGTAGGTAATGAGGTCATATATAAATCTATATTTCTACTTCTTAAATAACAATAATTTACTCATTCTAAAGTGTAAAGCTTTCGAACTCTGATGAAGGTTATTTTTCCAAAAGTGAAGTATCCTTTCGCTAAATGTCAATTTTTCAAATTCAATTTCAAATGTCAAAAACGTTTTACTCATGTAAAACTGCATATATCTTTAACAAATATGTACTAACTATTTTAGTTGTATATCTAATAACAAAAAAAAACTGTTTAGTTTTTTAAATCTAAGTCTTATGCAGTAAATGTTTCTATAGATGATAGCATTTAAAATTACAATAACAAATTAACTTCTACATCTTTGAAATCAATTATTATAGAATTAATTAAAAATAATCCCAAATGAACTAATCTCCAACATAATTTTGCAAGTCTGTCTGCCAATAAAAAGTCTGCAAAGGCACCGAACGTGCGATCGATCCAATCATCTGTCAGATTAAAATCTACATAAAATAAAACGAACGACTTCTTACCATCGCAAAAACTTTTAGATAAAAAGCTATAAAAACTTCAACTATACGTCATATTTATTCGCATTTAACAACGCAATAATTCAGTGAGATTTATTAATTAATACACGTCAAAGTCTAGATGTTGATATAAAAAGAATGAACGAACATAAATCATCTAGTCTGAGAATGTTCGATAAACAAAAGAAAATTGCTCAAGAAACGCTGGAGGGTTTTGACTGGTAGAATTTATTAACAAAATTACTCAAAGACAATGAAGGATATTTAGAAGCGGAGAAGACAAATTGTTGGAGGTATTGTGTGGATAAACAAACTGAGGCTAGATTGAAGGGAGTGGAGGAGTGAGATGCACTTGTTTGTTGTTTGAGTTGTTGTATAAGAACTAGCGATTGTCGTAATGAGCACACAGTCAAACATTGTTAAAAAGACTGCAAGTATGGTAAACGCAGTACTAGTTACAGGATTCAATGTTTGACACAATAATTATGTTTAATATTTTTTTACATAAGCCTGCGAAAGTGACTCTGCCTAATGGTAAGCATGGGCGGAATCCAAGAGCAGTGGTCACCATAATACAGTAGCATGGCGATCCACCCCATGTGCGGCCTATTGAGAGGGTTATGCTTATGCATATATTAGGTCTTCGGTCTTGCACTTACCAGCAGTTCGAATGCTCTCATTTTAGGTTGATCTTCTATAAGAGGGTAGTACAGCCCGTTTTTGCTAAAATCAGCGTCAGCGGCTCTACTACTTTGAAACTAATATGGATTAAATATCAATTTACAATAAATACTGATTTCTAGAATTTCGTTAACAAGCTTAGCTAAGTAACATTCATTGTCGACGTTAAAATGTATTTCCAAGTATTTATATAGATTGAACCAAGTAAATGCTCGTCTTATTAAACAAAAAAAGTAGGAGGTTTCTCAATTCGACCGTATATATATATTTTTTTACTTTTTTTTTTGTGTGTTCGCGGATAATTTCGTCGTTTATGAACCGATTTTGATGATTCTTTTTTTAATGGAAAGGAGATGTCCCAACGGTGGTAACATGATAAGGACATTAATATCTGATAATGGCATCCAAGAGAAATCAAGTCGAACCTTGAAGTCGGTTTTATTTTTGTTAAAATTTTACTTGTTTGTAAACTAACTATCAGATGTAGCCAAGAAGATGTTGAACATTGTTACATGGGTACATTGTTAACTTTATAAAAGTTTCTTTAACTTCAATACACCTACTTAGAGATGATTTTACACTTAGATATGGTACGTTTTCTTCAAAGAATCGGACCAAGCAGCATCTCCTGCAAAATAATCAAAAATAGAATTATTTAAAATCAATTCATAAATAAACGTTACCGAATTTAGAACCTCATTTTTTATTTAGTTACCTTTAAAAATAAAAAGCCTCGCATGTTTTATGGATCTCAAATAAGTTATAACCGTCACAATGAACAGTTTCAGAATGTTGATAACCGTATCAAATATGTCCGGTATGCTTATAACTTGTGCCACAACACTACGAAGCATTCAAAGCCTGTTCGTCATACTTGATGGATGGTAATGAATAGCACTTTTATGCACAGCCGAGGTGAATACCGTTTATTGTAGGGGATTGATTGTAAAAGGCTGACTGTTTGTTACCGACGTTTTAACTCCATTGCTTTTGAATGGATTATAAAGTATATTCACGATCCATTTAATATGCAACCATGGGACTGCTGCCGTTTTAATGGTATTAAATAATTCTAATGGAATTTTTAATCACCATGAAATTCGGGTCTAAATTGAAACAGATATCTTTGGTGTATTAGCAACTCTTAAAATGTACCTGGCATATGTACATGAATAAAGTACAAAACTAACGTGTTTATATTACTTTAACACTTGATTGATCTTTGACTTAATCTTTTTTTATAACTTAAGGAGTAAATAAACAAAGGATCACTTGTTGGGAAGTAAATACTGCTGTCTATTAACCTATAACTTAAGAGTAGCTAGTGCGTTGCTTGTTTTTGAGTTTGAAGTTTGAACTCCACTGATCTCCATCCATCAGCTTATAAGCAACGTAAAAAATGTGTGGTGCTGATAACTACCGAAGCATAGCTTTTAGTCCTGTTTTTCATTCCTATATCATTGGTATCTATCAATCTAGCTTGCTAACTCTGTCTATGTTCCTCATCTCTATTTACTCTCTATATACGGTTAAATTTGGTACGATGAATGACGTTAGCTAGGTGTTTGATTGTGAAAGAAACCCGTCAAAACCCAAACTAGCCTACACACTGCAACAATCCTGAACATAATTGAGAGAAAGGCAGAAAGATAATAACTGGCGTATGGTTGCTGCAGATTTGCTTAGAATCTTTGGTCTAACAAATCTAATAGGTCCACGCTCTATCTCTTAAAGGCAGTACAAAGATGACTTAAAGATGTGACGGTAAAACAATGACTGGTAAACGGCAGACGAAGCTTTGTGACTGCACAAAGGGAGTGTGGCAAGACAAACGATACTAATTATTCATCATTAGCGGCAATCGTGCCACGGATAATGTATGGCGGGTTAAGACAATTCATCATCTGCCTTTTGTTTCAAAGTACAACGAGTATTTAATCATGTAAGAAGATACGAGCATCCGACATTTTATTCTAATTTACCGTTGGGTGCAATTTTATTGAAATTTACCTCAAAATCAATTCATCTGCAGTACTAATGCGCTTCGTCACGGCATGAATAAGACACAATAACTGCATTGAACCACGACTAATCTAGCTTTAAAAGAAAAATAACGATGAAATGGCAAATTGTTATTTATACAAAAAGTCTGAATACAGTTTTTAATAAACAAGAAACATAATCTTTGTTGCGTCATTCAACTAACAAAAAATGTTTTATCTAAAGATCTATAAACTTCGTTTAAATCTTGCAACATTTTATTATAACATTACATAAAAGATTAGACAAACAAAAAAGAATGAAATAAACATTCGCACTTTATACCTGTCAACTTATCTTTTAGAAACGAGACAACTAGCTTTAATGACCAACCACAGAATAAAAACTTAGCTTACAAAACACCTCGTTATGAGTTACCTTCATCAAGAACTGTCAAATTAATTGACAGCTCATACAGCTGATATGTATTGCCTGGCGTTTTAAATTTAAAACAAAATTAATTATACAATCAATCAGAAGACATGTCATGGCCGCAAAGGTGTTGCTTTTCGCGCGGCAAAATGCCAATCAATGTACAAAATGCTCACCCAAGCGATGCAGTGATTCCAATTTTAAAAAGTATTTACTTATTTTTAATAATAATAGTTTTCACTACTCTATTTATAAGAGTGTAAAGTTCATTTTTAAATAATTGTTTGCTGTGACATAAGTGCAAGCTAACTTTTTTCATGTTGGTAGTATAACAGCCCGATTCGCCACACTTTAATCGAGTCGCACAATAAACCGAACCTGTTCAAGGTGAGAACGATCTCAAAAGGCGCATTTGACAAGGAGAAATTTTTATGTTTCGCCTGTCATTTCACGCGCATTTAATGTTAATTCACACGTTTCTTGTCTTTGAGTGAATGCGTTTTAATTTTCTTGATCGGAAATCGGCCTCGAATTTATGTGGATGCATGTTCAATACAGTCTTGGCTGTAAAATTTATGACAGAAACAGAAAGGAATGACGGAATTGAGAAATAAAACTGTTTTCACATTCAAAATAGCGCTATATATTTTACAAAACGTTTATGATGGTATAATTTATGTGGTGATTCATTCGGTATGGTATAAAAAATTATATGTTCTTGATAGGGAAACGGGCTTCACGTTAGTAGAGATTATGGCTTCCTGTGTAACGAATGATCTTGTGAAAATTAAACAGTGGAGGAAACGGATTCATCGATACGACCCACATATTTACGTCAAAGCTAATTTAATATTCCCGGATACTACTGTTAGCGGTCGCGAGAATTTAGATAATTGATACAAATAAACTTTTTTTAAACATTTTTCACCATCCTCCGCTGTAATATGTTTAGTGGTTTCCACCGATAAAACTAAGGAAATTGTTTATATTGAATGGCAAATGGAACTGTTTTTCTGAGCCTGAACCAAATTCACAATTGAAGTCGCTGTTGAATAAACCAGTATTACCAACATTGCAGTAATTTTCTTATAGGTTATTAAAGTATGTTCAGAAAATAAATTTTTAAATTATTTTCAATCACAATCATAGTAATTAGTGACAAAAGTGCATATTTTTTATCCTAATGAGTTCTGTTGGGTTGAAACAAAAAAATATTAATATAATATAATAGAAAATCTCTATGTTAATGTATTTTATTTGAATGTATTTTACTTGAATTTGACTAGAAAACGGGTGGTATAACACACAGTATTACTGATTTTAACCCTTTCTTTACAAATAAAAAAGAAACAAGAATAAGAGAAGATTTTATCACCAAGTGCGATTCGCTTCGGAACCGATGCATCACAATCGATTTACACTAGTTAGACATCAATGAAGTCGCCGCCGGCTCGTTGCGGTATCGACTAATTTGTTACTGATAGTGGATACAATCGATTGGGTAACCAACTTTATCGTCGAGTTTGAACTAAATACACGTTACCAAGTAAGGGACAAAATATACAACTTTTCTGGTGTACAGGTACCGTAGTACAGGCTCACTCTAATTTGGGATTAGCCGGCTATGTGCAATATGTGTCAACTTATTATTGCACCGTTTTTTACATAATATTTAATACTTAACAAAATAATGTAAACATAAGTACTGACTAAAAAAGAAGGATATAAAATGTACTATATAGACTTTATCAATCTGCATGATGGACAAAATCTGTTTGAATGTCAAGAAAGTAAAAGTCGCTAGCAAAAGTTTAGTAAATGAAAAAGGCTTTTTAAAATTAGGAAAATAAACATTTGTAATTTCATTGTCTGGTAGGCTTTTGTAAACAATGTACAGTAAATGGATTGCCGTCAAACAACAAAGCTACTATTAGCGCTGGCGTATCAATCGATTCGTTACCGATACCGCGGCTACAATCGATTGGTGACATTGACAGTCAAACACATCGATTGTTTCCCATGAATATTATTTCAAATACTCGCTCGTTCGTGCGGTTAGATTAATTATTAATAGTAAGTTGCATAGCCCGGGTTATGAGAAAAAAATTAAAGATTGTGTTTTCGTTGGTACTTATTTTTAACGGACATTTGGAATGAGAAGGTTTGAATTAAGCTGTAGTTTATATGTTTGTTTTTGGATTTTATTATTTTCTAATTCTGAAATATTGGCAAGGTAAGCCTGCCTCTGATTCATTGGAAAGGGCTCAAAAGCTTTTGACTATTGAGGTGTCCTATGGGCGGCGGACGTTCCATTCATTCATCCATGTTCTTTGTTTCTTACGGTTTCACATCCTCACTACTTAAAAATCACTATAAAACCATGCAATTGTCATGGGTAACTTACCGTTTGTTGATACATTCTTTAATATGAATTTAAGGGAAGCCATAGCTACAAATAGTTTATTGTTTAGAACATCGTCGGTGCGTAAAATTAAAACATAATTAGTAGGAACAATAATTGTAGTTATTTGTAGACACATAACATACTACGTCCACCTGCTTATTAAAAAAAATCAAGATGTATCAAGATGTGGGCTTTTCAATAAACTTGAAAAAAAAACGTTTTTTTGTGATGAGTGCTAATTCCGAAAAATCTAAAAATGACATGAAATGTTTGCCATTATTAGACTTTTCTGTAAATATGCTAATAATGGTAAAGCAGTCGATAAAATGAGCAGATAGGCTTTAAAAAAGTCGGTTAATCCAATAAATATGGCTATAGAAGAATTATCGTGTGGTATAACACACGGAGGATAAATAACATTGCAAGAACAGAAAACAGCGCATTGATATGCACCGTGATAAGGGACCTTATCTCTTCAAATATATGAATTTCTTGTTAGTTCTTATTAAAAGTGTTTCTTATTTCAAAGTTTTATTACATTAGTTATGAATATGTAACAATGTATTTGATTTGTTATTGATTGTACTAAATACAATATTTTTTTCTGGGAATTGAACCTACAATATCTCAGTCAACGAACCTGTTAATTTTACGCAGATAGCTCTGACTCCTAATAATTTCAATCCTTTGGTCTACAAAAATTTTTTTGCATCTCTAGGACTTACAAAATTGTTATTATCTATACAACTAAATTAAATTTAAGTGTCTGTTTGTAATATTAAAATAACCGCTTTTTACTAAATGCATATGTTGGTCTAGCGGTTGACGTGTGCGACTGCTGATCGTGAGGTCTCGGGTTCGATTCCCGGGTCGGACCAAATGTTTGTATGATCTACAAATATTTGTTTCGGAGTTTGGGTGTTTTCTATGTATAATATGTATGTATTTACAAAAAAAAAAAGTATATATGTATTTGTATCAGTTGTCTAGTACCCATAACACAAGCTCTGCTTAGCTTGGGACTAGATGGCTTTGTGTGATAGATGTCCGAAATATTTATTTATTATTATTTATTATTATACACGGTCTGTTTGTTCCGGGTAATCTCTGGAACGGCTGGACTGATTTTGACGGGACTTTCACTGGCAGGTAGTTGATGATCCATTGAGTAACTGAGGCTACATTTTTAGACTAACTTTGCCCCGCGGCGTTACTCGCGGTACGACGATGACCGCGGGTAACACCACGGGGTTCAGCTAGTTCCAAATAAAAAGACATACCTATAATCTACTCTGAATCCAGTATTTTATAATTTATATTGTACTACAAAAACTAGATCATTATAATTATGTTAATCGTGGCAATGTAATATGAACTTACTTGTCAGTAATCTTATCAATGGCAACGACTTCCTCAAGCTATAAAATAATTAAGCCATAGACACTTATAATTAACTTGATAAAAATGCCATTATTTGTTATTAATAGGCGTAGATTTTTCACAGGCGGCCATTAAACTAGTGTTGCGCAAAGTTGTAAATCAATGTGTAATCAAGAAGTCGTTAATAGAGGTTCGAATGTTAATTGGCGAATTTCATAAGCCGTCGGCTTCAAATTAATCAATGTTGCAACACGTGAATTTATTTGCGTTTACACTTGCGTGAAAATTATTGATTGGGTTGATCAGTTTCTGTGATTGGAGGTAAATTTATTTATTCGTTAACTGTACGGGGTTATAGGAAGATTAATTACTTTGGAGTTTGCAAGAAGACATTAAAATATAAATGAAAATAACAAGTATGCAGATGTAGAATTAGTAATATATTTTGTGTGTTTTATGCTCATTATTTTAGGTTTTCTCTAATTAAGTTTGTATTACATATCCTTAGAAACAGTCTGTATATTTACTTATAAACCATACTAAAATGTACGTTTGGTCATTTGCGAAATTTTATGAACTTTAAATTAGAAATTTGATATCAACATAATATTACGATAGTATGTTTTTAGAAGAACCAAAATTGTTTGGCTAAAATTCACATAAATTAATGTATTTATACGCTGTAGACAAATATCTTTATATACATCATCTGAAATAAATTTTAATTAAATATAAATTCATGTTTCCTCATTCGCGAAATTTATATAAATTTTAAATAAGACATTTGATACCAACCTTTTAATATTTATCAAAACCCATTAGAACATGTATAGATAAAAATCAATGTGTATAAATAACATACATAATTAAAAGTATACATTCAAGTCTAACATGTGGAATTAATTACCTATACTTAACAATTGTTAACACAACAACCTCCCACACTATTACATCGAAACTATTCAAAGTTTAAAGTTACCTCATTATATTTTGATTAGAATCAGAGTGTCAAAGTGAATACTGATAGCGTACAAATTAATCCATCAAGCTGTATAATCCGGCGGTGCGTTGCCGTGGCTTGTCGGCTTGTGAAGCCCGGCTTGTCAAGCTGGCTGTCAGAATCATGACGCATGAGTGCGCCCACCGCGATGCCGCCGGCTTACAATGAAACTTTTTTATTATTTCTTTTTTTTAGTCTTGAATGACAGTGTAATCCGTGAAACTGGAAACGGTAGATTATTATCACCAGTTTTTGGGAACGTTTTTATGGATGACCTTTTGTATGAAACGATTAATGTGTAGTTTTTGTGTGAGTCTGACGTTATTATGACGGGTTGATGTGAGTAAGTTATTTACTTTACAAGTTTTTTTTGTTGTAACACATTTCAACAAGATATTACTTTAATAAAATTTGTTATAATAACAACACTGTTTCAGTATTTAAATTTTATGGTTATTTTTAATTGATCAAACTTGTATCCCACCAGCAATATCAATAGTCGAAATATGTTAAAACCCAATGAGCTTGTGGGGGAACGGGTATCATGTCCCACCAACACAAAGGGAGGATCCTCCGACCAGCGAGGTGATCATGCCTGGCGGGCCGCTGCCCAACGGTTGATGTTGGGATGTAGTATATGAGAACTTCTATTGCGCGATTCAGGATTGGTAGTTACTTCGTGTTGTGTTACTTCGTAGTTCAGTGTATCTGCGGTAGAGTGCGCTGTCATATGATTTTGTTGCCGCTGTATGTGGAGGTCGCCACATCACTCCCCTTCAAGACTGGAGGTCGATATTTGATGAGTCAGCTGTCTGTGCTCTGTTGCGGAGCTTGACAGTGCCAGGAGTGAGTAGTTCCTGTGAGTCGGAACTGAGTGCCGCAAGTTCCAGTGAATCGGAACGGAATGCCGCTAGTCCAAGTGAGTCGGGACTGTAGTCCGCTGATCCCAGTGAGTTGGGATGGCGTGCGGTGCGCGGTGCTGCGGTGAGGTCCCCAGTGAGTCGGGACGGTTGCTGCGTAGTGGCTGGCTGCTGCATAGACGGGAGAGATATGCTCTGCCTACATGAACCGTATTTTGATGCCCGAGCAAGCGAAAGATCCTAAAAAGCACGAGGTGAAACATCTTTGCAGTCGAGTGCAACACGTAACTTTTCATTCCACCTCAGCGAGGAAATGACTAAATGCAAAAAAGCACTTACAATCACAAGATACTTATATATATATATATTATCTATGCAAATAAATAAAATTGGGATGTCTGCTTGTAATATTAAAATAACCGATGGTTACTAAATGCATATGTATGTATACACGGTACATATACCAAAAATATATTTTTTACAATTTTTGTCTGTCTGTCGGTCTGTCTGTTTGTTCCAGATAATCTTCAGAACGGGTAAACCGATTTTGACGGGACTTTCACTGATAGGTAGCTGATGATATAGAGAGTAATTTACGCGAGTTTTGTAGACTAGCTTTGTCCCGCGGCATTACTCGCGATATGACGATAACCGCGGGGTTCAGCTAGTATATATATAAAAATGAAACATAAATATGTGTGTATTGGTGACTTATTTTATATGTATATTAACCATATTTTAGGGTGTTCATTTGAAATTGTTAAAATAAACGACACCTTTCGAAAACAAACACTTTTATTAAAAATAATTTATCAACTAATTAGTACAATTATCCGGAAGTATGTCACCGGCCTAAAGCCTCGCCTTCGTAATCAGTTAATTAGCGCTCACGACAATGGCTCCTCCACACGCGGATTAACTTTTTATCGTCTCATTTGTTGTGACGTGACATAATCTGTGCGCGGCCGCAATCTGTCAGCTGTCATACTTGTCAAGTGGGTTGGCACGTAACACCTTCGTGCGGTCAGTGCGTCGATCTATAATTCTATCGTGAATGCTCACACCATTTTAATTGTGCTTCGTAAATTTGAAAAATAATATTTCCAACCTACTAAATCTTATAATATTTCGTTAATAATACAGAAACTCAAAAAGAGTACTAAACAATAATTTCCTTTGTATGCAATATAATCAAACTGGTAAACAACTAGATATTTGTTAGACTTGAAACGGGAATTATTGTGACCCCTATGTTTGCTTACTATCTTACTTCTTTTTACTTGTAACCACTTTTCTCTTAGTTGCCAGTAATCTGAAAAATTGGTATCGTGAAAAGGAACCTAAAAGCCCAACAGAGTCTAAAATCAAGTCAAGCTTGATCCTAGGTGAGATTTACGTGTTACACGAATCCTATAATTAGACTACTGTAAAATTCACCTTCATACCTTTGTATACAAAGCTTGTCTGCATTGGGTTGACCTCGAGTCCAAACCTGTTCCCAGCCGTCGTCCAAATTTATTTGTTTTGATACTATCAGCAGGCCACCTTACTACCAATCGAGGCAATGCACAAAAATACGCCAACAGTAGGGGAACTCTAGGACCCTCGTTGGAACAATCCATGATGATTACAAACCAGTCACGGATAGAGGCATGTACGTATTATTTGCGAAATATAGGTCATAGCCACGCTAATTTCAGCGCCACGCTAATTTCAGCGACACGCTAATTTCAGCCCGAACAAGTTGGTTCGACCGGGGCAGTATTACCCTCGTACAGAATATCGACGTAACATGACAGCGTTCATGCTGTCGTGTTTCGTTGGTGAGTGAGAGACCGGAGGTCCAATGATGCAGAAACATCTCAAACGGCCCAACCCATAGTGTGGGCAAAACGGCTGCCATAGTGTGGGTCACCATATTGCGTTCTCTGCATTCGCAATGAATATGGTGACGTTCTTGGATCATTGGATGTACCACGGCCTCACAGAAAACCAGTTTGAAATAGTGCTTGCGCTGTGCTTCACCGAGTCAGTGAGGATACCGGAGGCCCATAACCCAAACATTCTCCCCTATCTCACCTTCCTATCCCCCAATGGCCGTCATCTCACTTGAGACGCCTCTGGTGTTTGCAGGTGTCCATACGCGGCGTTAATCGCTTACCATTAAGCGATACGTCTGCCCGTTGTCTATCTAAAAAAAATCTACTTATGCTTTCCATCAGGCAGAGTAGAGTCATGTTGGCAGTGCCATACATAAAGAAAAAAACTACGCAGGATAAACACTGTGAAGATAAGGAAAACTAGAAACAAACTCTATACCCGTCCGTCTGGCCAGCGTGATGTATGCAGTAGGCCAAAACCTCGCTCTAAGAAGAGACTTGTGTCCAGCAATGAACTGTTAAAAGCTGTTGATATGATGTGTGATGTGATTATAAAACTTTAGATACTCCTTGTGTCGTTATTCTCAATTTTGAGGGTCGTGACCATAGGGAACTACTGGAGCTATTTTGCGAGTCATAGCTAGCCACTTGTTTCTACTGAGCAGTGTGTAGAGCCAACTTGGTTTCCCTAGCGCAACGGGTAACGGTCTTTTGGGCTTTTACCAAACTTTAATTAAATAAGCTTAAAACAAATTTCGAGGATGAATTCTATGTTATCATAGAAACTTATATTGCTATGGGTTCATGTATCCTAAAGTTGAAATAGCATCTGTTTTTAAATTAATTTTGCTCACGTGTAAAGATTGTAGAAAGGAAGTAATAAAATGTATTTAAACATATATTTTCACACATAATGGATGTAGATTTATCAGTTGTTTATCGTTTCTCTGCTATCTGAGCGGAGGTTAAATAATACTAAAAGCATTTTGTGTATATAATGTATATTTACAAAGTATTTATACAGTTTTATATTTATTGTAGCCATATAAAGTTAATACTCGAAGTAATTACGGGTAATAACCTCGAATTAAAACCCAAGGTTTGTATATTGTAATTAAAATTTATAGTTTTAATTTATATTTACACGTTAATTTTGAGACTATTTTTGTAGTGGTAATTATGATAATATCACTGTTGTTCGCTTGTTGAAAATGACGTTTTTTTATGTCTTGTTAATAAATGAACAAACATGAGTCTGTTTAGTTCTTGTAGTTTTTAATCGACTTGAAAAAAAGAGAAGGCTTCACTTTTGTTTTTCTTTATTTTTGTTGAGTATAAAACTCATTGCTTACGAATTTATAAACAGTTCCTTACATACTTAGACTCCCAAAATTACCTTTTTGTTCGGCATCTTAGTCGTGTAAATAGCGAAGTTACTAAAGTTAAAAACTATTTTGACCTAGTTTACAGGCATAGCAGTACTTGAGTATCGTTAAAAAATAATAGAATGACCTCTTCTAACAAACAACAAAAAAAATAAGAAACTCTTGCGATATATTGTGGTATATGTATGAATATATATGTATCATATATGTATGTGTATATATGTGTTTTACTGCTGCATTAGCATTATTAGATTAAATAGTATAACTGTTTTAAAGCTACTATTATCTAGTTTTCGCCCTTGAAGTGCACCTACCTCATGTTTTCTCTACATTGCCCAACCGGTTGACTGGCAGAAAATGCCTTAGGCATTAAGTCCGCCGATGCATGCATTTGTGCATAAAGTTGTAAATAAAATAAATAAAATAATATATTCTTCAACTTCAATAGTAATTGCATACCAATATACACGCAAGTGTAATTGTATTTGGTTTTGTATTCAATGAACTTGATTACAACAGTTTATACCGTGCATAGCTTGGTCTTTGACTACGAAACAGACGACGTAACTTGGAAGTAGCGATTTCATTTTGTATCACTTATATTTTCATTCTTTACACGCCAGTTTTATCACAATTGAAGTAGAACACATTATAAATAGAAAAAAAATCACAGCTAAAATGTACCTCGTAAGCTCTATATATTTATTATGACGACGACTTTAGACGAGACGGAGACGGAGACGAGACTCTTATGTCCCGTCTTGGTCTAAGACAGTCTTGGTATTATGCACTGCTTTATAAACTTATTAATGTCACTTAATGTCGCTACTAAAGTTGCTCAAAAAATAATAAATTTCATCATTGAAATATAACACGGCTAAAAATATAATTAATTTGAGTACCCGGCTGGCCTAGTGGTTTGGGACGATCACCACGCCGTTCGCCAATTCGCCAAGTGTTGTGGGATTAAATTCCATATGGGAGAACACTTTGGATGATTCACAAATTATTGTTCTGAGTCTGGGTGTTTTTTGTGTCCGTACCATATATGTCTGTAAAATTCCCCGCGACAAAGGATGTATATTCCTAACCCGGTAACCTAACCGGTTGTTTTAAAAAACATGTCATATATTTTTTAAACTTGCTGCCATAATACCATAATAATAATAAAAAAAAAACATTTTATCGAACTCTTACATCTAACTCTCGAAACACAAATACACAAGAACAAAGAGCACCAACGTCCGAAAGTTTACATCGATTCTGGGCGAACATTTGGCAAAATGCAACTCAACATAATGCAAACGCTAACTGGATACACACTATTAACGAAATAACTAGTCAGATTCCTGTTATGGATTTCGAACATATTACAATAGACACTTTCATACGCGTCATCAAACATTCTCACAACTGGAAGTCACCAGGGAGCGACAACCTTCATAACTTCTGGTATAAAAAATTGACTTGCATTCACCCATATTTACACTACCATCTTAATACGTTCATTCAATCACCACATTTAATGCCCGACTATATAACACATGGAGTAACCTACATGCTGCCAAAAGAACCCAATACTGAAGACCCATCAAAGTTTCGCCCTATAACTTGTTTACAAACTGTTTATAAAATTCTAACTGCTTGTATTAGTCAAACAATTTATGCACATTTGTCAGAGAATGACATTCTTTCCGAACAACAGAAAGGCTGTAGGAAAAATAGCCAAGGATGTAAGGAGCAACTCACAATAGACGCAATAACTATTAACGAAGCGTACCGTAGGAAACTAAATATACACACTATGTTCATAGATTACCGCAAGGCATTTGACTCTGTCCCTCACAGTTGGCTTCTATATATACTTCGGTTATATAAAATTAACCCAATTATTATAACATTTTTACAATCTTCTATGCAGAGTTGCCAACAACGCTCAAACTAAAAACCAAGTCCACTGATGTAACTACTGAACCCATACGTATTATGCGAGGTATATATCAAGGTGACGCACTAAGCCCACTTTGGTTCTGCCTTGCACTTAATCCTCTTTCTAGTCTTCTAAATAATAGTAATGCTGGATACAATTTAGTAACTACTGACACCCGGGTTTCGCTAACGCATCTGTTCTACATGGATGATATAAAACTCTATGCCACTAACAAATCTGACATTTTTCTGCTAGCTGATATTACTCAACAGTTTTCCAAAGACATATGTATGGAATTTGGAGTCGATAAGTGCAAAATTTTATCGATAAATAAAGGTATAATTGAAAGTAATAGATATATTTTAGAATCTGGTGAGGATATTGAACCAATGGATAGTTACAGTGTTTATAAATATTTAGGTTTTAAACAGTCTAGAAGAATTCTTCAAAAAGAAACCAAAGAAGATCTAGTAAATAAATTTAGACACAGATTAAAGCTCATTTTGAAAACTCATTTAAACTCTAAAAACATTATTAAAGCCATCAACACGTTTGCTATTCCTATTTTGACTTACTCATTTGGTATTATTAACTGGTCACAAACAGATCTTAAGAACTTGCAACGAACAATTAACACACATATGACAAAAGAACGGAAACATCATCCAAAATCGTCAATAGAAAGACTTACTCTACCACGCAGTGAAGGAGGAAGAGGTCTAATAGACATTCAAAATTTACATAATAAACAAATCACAACACTCAGACACTACTTTCATACCAAATCGCTGACATCTTCTCTCCATAAACAAATCACAGACATTGATAATAAACTCACACCTTTAAACCTACAAGACCCACATATCCAACACAACGAAACTCTGACTACAGTAGACCAGAAAATAACAAAGTGGGCTGATAAATCCCTCCATGGAAGACACCGAACCGACCTTAGCCAAGATTACGTCGACAAAGAAAAGTCGAACGAATGGCTTAAGAAAGGGGAACTGTTCCCGGAAACGGAAGGATTTATGCTTGCTATTCAAGACCAGGTAATAATAACTAGGAATTATAAGAAATTTATCATTAGAGATCCAAATCAGACAACAGACATATGCAGACATTGCAATTCCGCTTCAGAGACCATACAACACATAACCGGTGCCTGTAAATCTCTAGCACAAACTGATTACAAACATCGACATGACCAAGTAGCTACAATAGTTCACCAACATTTAGCACATAACTATAACTTCATCAGCCAAAAGATTCCATACTATAAGTATAAACCTGACACAATACTAGAAAACAGAGCTTGTAAAATTTATTGGGACAGAACAATCTTAACAGATAAAACTATTCACTACAACCGTCCAGATATAACAGTACACGACAAAATCACTAAATCAATTTACATCATAGACATAGCAGTCCCGAACAGTCATAATCTTCAGTCCACTATTTCAGAAAAACTCTCAAAATACCAAGACCTGGCAATAGAACTCAAAACCCAATGGAAAGCTCACACAGTACACATAGTTCCAATAGTTCTTTCATCAACAGGCATAGTACCTAAAACTCTCACTCAAAATCTTGAATTACTTCACATGCCGTCACACTCTATTTATTTGCTCCAAAAAGCCACCATACTCAATACCTGCCGCATTACTCGTAAATTTCTAACGTCTTCATCTATATCATCCACTTACTATATCATACAATTTAACGTATCATGCTTGGCTGTGGCCCGCATGACACGTATTTTACCCCTCTAAAAAGGGAGATAAATGAAAAATCTAAATAATAATAATAAATAATAATAAATATTTCGGACATCTAACACACAACACCATCTAGTCCCAAGCTAAGCAGAGCTTGTGTTATGGGTACTAGACAACTGATATAAATACATATATACTTATTTTTTGTAAATACATACATATTATACATAGAAAACACCCAAACGCCGAAACAAATATCTGTAGATCATACAAACATTTGGTTCGACCCGGAAATCGAACCCGAGACCCCATGATCAGCAGTCGCACACGCCAACCGCTAGACCAACGAGGCAGTCCTGTACTAATTCATAGTACTACCGTGGTAAGCAATTTTAGTTTTATACGTAAACTATAAATAAGCATCACTAATTACAAATACCTTTATAGTATAGTTCATCTAAAAGTGGCCTGAACGAGATCGCAGACTGCGATGAGGCTGATGATGATGAGGATTTTTATCTGTTTGTATTCTACTTTGTATTTTTCATATTGTTTACAATAAACAGTATCTATATATCGTGGTTTGTCTAGTGCGAATAACAGAAACCTAGAATTCTGAATTCAAAACACAAAATGTCCACATGGAACCGTACCCATACAGCAATTAGTCGGTTCATTTGCACCGATATGTATAAATAAATCAACACGACTGACGTGACGAACGTGACAGTTCGCTGTCACAGCGTCACGTCATGTCGGGCCCAAGTGACGTGACGCGTACAACGTGTTACGTAGAAAATTAGGGGTGTATTTTTTAATGTCGTCTAGAAGTGATATGGGACGTCAGTATTTTATTTTTACTTTACAGGTGTTTGCAAGTGTCCATGGGCGACGGTAATCGCTTACCATCAGGCGATACGTCTGCTCGTTTGCCCGCCTATTACATAAAAAAAAAAAACTTTTGGTTTCTTAGAATATTGAAAACATTGTATATCTAGCGAGCGGAGATATATGGTGGTTGCACACACATTTTTCCATTTTTTCCTCATCATTTCCTTTATTTTTCCTACTTTTTTCTTTAGTTGGTTTCATTTATTTTAAGACAAATCGTAAGATCGACATCAACTCTCCTTAGGAATCGTATGCAGGCATGACAAACGAATCAGACGTTCGCACGATGCACGCACGTTCACAACTCTGAGCGGAGGTGTTTTTTCTGTCTGTTTCATGTACGTTTGTAAAGTCCCAGGCGCGTCGCAGACTGTAACACACTAACACTGACTTGTCGTGACTGACAGACAGTCCAATGACATACAATATTATGTATATATATATAGTCCTTCATCCATATTCGAAAATTCAGATAGAATCTCAGAGAAGAAATTCTATCGCTCAGTCTGTTTCATTCTTTATATGTATTGGTTTCTAACTCAGGATGCATTACCATCACATCATGGAATCTTCTCCAATTAGTAGCTGATGTTTATGTATCATTCTAGTTAATTAGGGGTGAGTACAGACAGCGATGTCGTCGGCTGTCGCTACCAAAGGCACGTTCACTCCTTTTTGAGTTCATGATTCACACCAGTTATGGCCATCAGGGTTGCCATCGCCTTAAAGAAAGGTAAAAAAAATGTTGTTAGTTTGTTTTAGATATGAACGAGAAATTGAGCTAAGCGATTACTTGGGTTAAATATTAATTGAGATTATTTCTGAAATAAAAAAGTAACGTTTTATTTTACTCGGTGAACTAAAGAGATTGTTATGTGATTTTTATTTTTTATTTACTTTTTATTAAGGTCATCTGAATCTTACTATTGTCTTGAATGCGACAGTTTAATGATATATGTGTACTTATAACTGGACTATATAACGGACTAGCTTATGGATATCCAATTTTTTATTCTAATCAAACTAGATTTTCTTTCTCTAAATACAGTTTTGTACTATTTAACTTTGAAATACTATTTAAAATGTATTGATATCGGTTCCCATTGTTACCTCAAGTAGAATTCAAGTAAATTAATAGTAGATTTGATCAATTGAACCGCAAGTGACACCCCTATTGGTCCCGTTGTATGACGTGACCGAACGGTTGTCAGCAGTATGAGTGATGGCGTGCCGCGTCGACGTTACCACCTGATTTATTACTTCCGAACTCCCCCCGCACCTCACCCCTCAAGTACAGTCTGCAGAACAGTGATGTAATTATATGTATTAATTATAATAGGTGAAAGAGAATAATTATAATAAACATTTCACGTAATTGGCACGTTCAGTAAGTTCTAAATTGTTTGGAATTAAATTATATTTTTTTCTAACTTTTGCTAGCAGCTCTACACTCATGTATGCCGGTTATAACCGAAAAAAGTAGCCTTTGTCCTTCGACATAAATCAATTTCAAATTTATAATATTAATAAGCATATAATTAATTTATAAGCCTTGATTTTCATTTTCAAATTTGTTAAATTTAGTGCTTAAAATAAAACGAAATTAATTACTTAAATTATGAACATTAACATAAATTAACTAGGTTATATCAAAAAGTAGCACGTCTAAGTAACAATTCTGATACAAGATGGCATCTCCAACAAGAAACTTTAAGTAGCTCCTTCAGTGGAGATAATGTAATGTTAGCAGTAATTTTTCACATAGCTTGTGGCGCCAGTATGTATGTAATTACATACTAACATATTTGCACGCTACTTTACAAGGTACGGTAATTACTTATGGAAATAACTAAATACGTGGTTGGACTTCATATTTATACTTGAAGATATTACGAGAGTTCCATCCGTTAGGTTGTGAGATAGAATTATGTAGTGTCCGTAGTTAATTTATTATAATCGTATCATGACTATTGTCTTACTAGTGCTATAGGAGTTTAATTCCTAGGTTGGGTTAGAGTACATGGTATTGCATTATAGTATGCTGTCAATAGTCTCCTTGGTAACTAAAAGTTTACAAGCACTTTTTCTACTTTTCCATCACATTTCCAGAGAGTAAGAGACGTTGTTGTGTTCAACTTTCATTATATTTTGGTCGGCCGGTCATATAAGCTACATTAAGAAACACATCATCAATCATACACAATTTAATAACGTTCTTGACATTAAGCTAACTGATTAGAAATCTAAATATGTTCTTGAAACATGCTTTTAAGATTTTTTTGGAAATACGTAACTTTAAAATTAGTTAAAAAGTTATTTGCACTCAGTACTTAACCTACCTGATGCAGGTGTAAGAGCGGTCCCGGTGTCGCTGTCGTACAACATGTCACCGTGTTGGTTTTCCTTGATTCTGGTATGGCATTGCATTACATTAGTATTTTGCTGTAGGTACGTAGGTACAACATTTTATCAGACAGCACATATACTCAACTTAATTCCCGGAGAACCACGTTATCACATACGTGATTGTTTACCTAGAGTAATACCATGGTCCAATAGAAAACCACTGTTAAAATGTTCTTAGTTACTCATAGAGTGTGCGAGAGAGAGACCCCAGAGACTCAACATAATAATTTACCCCTTTCTTTCTCTCTAACTCCTGGGAGAAGGGCACTCAAACTATGACAACACACTTTTTCTCTAAAGTTGTGATGTTTAATTGATTGAACTACGCAATTGCCTTTTGGTAACAGTGGAATAAAAATTCTAGAAAAGAATATCTTTAAGAGATCTTCTTGTTTTCTTGCACTCGATTGTACTTTGATAGATAAGGTACAAATAAAAATTTCTAGTGATAAGTTATGAATCAGAATACTGTTACCTAAAGTTTTGTAATATTAAGAGAGTCAAGAGTATTTTACATCCTTTGATTTCGACCTATAAGTAAGTGTAAGTGTTTTTATATTAAACAAATTGATTCAATAAATAAATCTAAATATTTATTACGAAATATTTATTATAGTCTAATGCTTGCACTGTGCACCGCGCCGTTTCCTTGTAATACGCAGATAACATGTAAATAACCTCACCGATATGCAATACGTTTATTAACAAAACAGTCGTAGTGTTAACTAAAAGTCGCTGTTAACTTCAGCACAACGGCAATCCTCCACCGCATATATCATTCTGTTTTATGAATTGTAAATTTTACATTATATAGTCTTTAGTGGGCCATATTTCAACTTGTATTAATGTCCCGCCAGCGGTCGCAGGGTTGAACGTAGGGTGTGCAGAATATTTCGAATTAATTTTGTTTAAAAAATGACTATCTTGAAAATAAATGGCAGCCGTGAATTAGGTTACGTGAATTTATTTACATAGTTATTTGAAAGAAATACATTATTAGGTTGTAGAACTTTTTATTAGCGTTTACAAGGTAATATTATTCATTATGTTTTACATCGAATAAATCCTTCGAAACGGCACTGAATAAAATAATTTTATTATCACCGGAAACAGAATCGATTGAAACACTATATTTTAAGCTAATAAGTAGTTGTTTGACATTTACTAACCTTATAATAAATGTTTAATATTAAACTAAAATGCCACAATTTATTGTTATGAATTATCTTTTAAATGTTCTTTTAATGAAATAAATATGTAAATTTAACGTTTATAATGAAAACTTTTCAATATATCATTGAAATGTTTGTGAAAAAAAAATGTTTTTAAACTAAATACCTTTATTAAGATCATGAAATTTTTAGAATTTATGTTCCTAATTTTATTTAATAGTTTCTGCTGCATTATTATTGATATTAAACATCTAAATATTAGTATATTTGTTTTGTTTATCATCATTTTATCATTATAAAATTTATATTTACACATTTTCAGGAGTCTTAAGAAAGTTTAAGACACTAAAGTAAAGGGCAAAGTGTTATGTCAAAGTCGAACCGAAAAAAACTCTTTGATATTCCAGTTCCTCAAATTGCTCCAATGGCTCCTAGTGCTGTAACACCATTACCTGGTAGTTGCTCTCTTCTGAAGATGAGTTAGCAAGCAATCACACTCCTATTTACGGATTTATTTGATTATGCTACATTTTGAGGGATAAGAATTTATTTTAAAATTAGTTGTGGCCCGCGGCTATGACCGCGTGTATGTCGATTATCGCGTCAAATAGTAGTCCATGTATTATTATTCTAATGTATAAGCTATATTACTGTAAAGTTTTATCCAAATCCATTCAGTAGTTTTTGGGTGAAAGAGTCACAAACATTCATCCATACTTACAAACTTTCGCGTTTATAATCTTAGCAGGATACGTTGGCGTTCATTTACGACTATAAATCTGATTCATTGGTTATTCCAGTAAAATATGCTAACTATCTATATTAATATATACAAAATGGCATAAGACTAACTTATTACTATGTCTGTTTACAATATAAATATTTCATAGTAAAATAAATAATAAAGATTTTTAAAAACTTTCATATTTATTCAAATAGATGAGATATAATTCATTTAATAAGGCTTATTAAGATTATGATCGCGATGAAATACACACGTCTTATGTATAATTAAAACGAAACGTTAGTTAACAGTTTGTTCAGAGCTATAAAAAAATAATACGCGTTTTAATTAAGTTTCTTTCTCTTCTCGCAATAGTAGCATTAATAGTTGTTTTGAGAATCATTTTTCTACTACAAGATGTAAGAAAATAATCCTTATTAATAAAAATATTACTTTTTTGAGATTTTTCTGGCATTCACAATGAGTCTTAAAATTGAAAACTTACTTAGATATTTTTTGGAGGTTGTGAATTATAATTTAGTTATTAGAAGCTAGCACTATTTTTATCTATAGTAAAGAAATACTCAATTAAGATTTTTAATTACATTACTGTTTTTATAAACACGGAAACTTGCCCGCACACTGCCGTGCACAAAGTGTTTACAAAAATATATAAGTAGCTCCATTGACGGCATAAACATATAATGATAATAAGCACCTACACAAACATCCTAAATATAAGCTCTGTCCAAACCGAATAAATTAATGAATAATCTTTTTGATGATCGATACAAACTTCAGCACATGACATCGATCATTAATATTATTCACTTATGATTGATCGTTACTTAATCGATATAGCTCGTACATCATCCGATAAAAATCGTTACAACCAGTCACGATAGTAAGCATTAGAATTTTTATAAGATCACGAACGAATTAACAAATACAACCATTAATCATTCTCTAAGTGAGGCATTGATAAAGATTTTATTTCGATTTTACTCTCAGACGATTGGTTCGATATAAATAATAGCGATTAAATGGACTACAAACGCTACGGGGCACATTTTTCTTGTAATTCATAACCATATTAAAGTTCTCGCTGTAATAATAAAGTAAATTATGACGTTCGTAGTACCAGACAAACTCACAAATGTACGTTGGCCAAGGTTTCTAGAAGTCAACGATTGTTTTCTACTGATTTTGCCAAGCTTTTTATGACTAGTTTTCTAAATATCAATCTGTAATTTCACATCTTAAAACACGTTGATTTTAATTATTATTATTATTGGTAGATCTAAGAATAAATTTATTTGTTATTAGAGATCATTTGTGGACGTTCTCAGAAACATAGAAATTATTTATTGCAGTAAAAGAGTTTGACGCTAAATACAATAGTATATTGTCTAGGGATAGGTAAAATAAATATTTGGATTAAGCTACAGGTTTAAACAAACTATTAATAATGATGAGTGGAATGGTCATCACTCATAACCATTTCATTTTCTTTTTATTAATAGCAGTGTGTGAAAAATGATGAAGTATATACTTTCAGAAGATTTTCAAACTTAAAAGCTTAGAATTATCTCGTTTAAACCGATATTTCACAAAAATAACAATTAAATTACCAACCCTAGTATGGTAATAAACAACTTTTGTGTGGAAGGCAGCGCGGGTCGATTCATAAATTCAGCGGCAGCGTTTAGTTTTATGTACGATATTATCTATGTGCGCTGTCACGCCCCTGGCTAAACGTGTACTAACACGTCACAGGCCAATAGAAGGAAATGGCGGTGTTATCATTTTATGTACCTTATTGTAGCACCTTGGACGATGGGAGCGAAACGATACTTGTTCTGGTCACTTATGCATTCTCAAAGAACCAGACCATTGGTTATAAACGTTTTACTTGAACTTAGATGCGCATATATTGATTGCTTTCGTATGAATTCGTAATAAATGAGTATACCAATGATTATTGAATGGTCAGTTTGTGTTTATTGTGTTAGACTGCCTCGTTGGTCTAGCGGTTGTCGTGTGCGACTGCTGATCATGAGGTCTCGGGTTCGATTCCCGGGTCGAACCAAATGTTTGTATGATCTACAAATATTTGTTTTGGAGTTTGGGTGTTTTCTATGTATAATATGTATGTATTTCCAAAGAAAAATAAATATATATATATGTATTTATATCAGTTGTCTAGTACCCATAACACAAGCTCTGCTTAGCTTGGGACTAGATGACGTTGTGTGTTAGATGTCCGAAATATTTATTTATTTATTATTTATTATTGTAGTTCTTTGTAGCAATTTTGAGGGTAGTAAAAACACTCTGACTTCAACATGATCGGGCCGGCCCGACTGAGGTGGTACCACCCTTTCACAGAAGACAAAATGACAGCATTTGTACTGTCGTGTTTCGTTGGTTAGTGTGAGACCGGAGGCCCAATAATGCAGAAGCATCTCAATAGGCCGTAATAGTATACCATCACCGCCATCACACACACATGATCACCACGCTGCATTGTTGCATTGCCTGCATTCGCAATGAATATGGTAACCTCTTGGATTCTGCTCATGTTTTTCATCAGACAGAGTAAAGTCACTTTTGCAATATTAAAAAAAAAGTAATCAAACAAAATTTGAAATTCTTACTATAGAATAGACTATGGTCTATAACAAGAATTTCTAGATATCTCTTGAAGTTATTAAGTTCTTAGAATTTAATTTTAGAATATAATTTAAAATCGAGAAAATATGAATAATTTTTTTTTACATATGAAACCTATTCGATGCAATTTTGATCAAGTTAAAGCGATGAAAGTAAAATGTGACTAAGAATTACATGATACTAAACTAGGTAAGGTAAGGAACTACATTGTGTCAATTCAAGGGAACTAAAGGTTGCTTCCATTTGATGATGGTTTTGGATCTTGCAATAATTTTCAAGTTCATGTATAGATAAACACGCAAAACATGTACTGCCGTTAGCGGTCTCGCATCACTTCTCACTGCACAGAGCGTGTAGACTGTGTGTGTGTGAGTAGACTGGAACTACACATATGACAATACTTTGTGTAATCTACAAATTGTTGTTGTAAATCTGGATATTCTTTGTTTCCTTTTCATTAATGTGTTTGACAACGGTTTTCTGTGAGGCCGTGCTATCACTCCGGTCGAGCCAGCCCATTCATGCCGAAGCGTTGCTCTCCCACGGTATAAATCTTTATCTGGTGATAGTCTTACCAAATGAATCTTTTCATTTACGTTTATATTGACTTTATATTTCGATATAAATTAAAATTACAGTCAAGAACTAAAATATTATATTCAAACATAAATAAACAACCTCCATTCACTTTTCATGGCAAAAGATCGAAACTGACAACCACCAATTAATATATTTTTTAACAAAATTGTATGTAAACTAAATAATCCATTACAAGACACCAACCAAACACAGGCATTAACATAATCAGACACATTCGTCGAAATAATGTATGCTAAGGGTTTTAATGAAAGGTCCCCGAGCGCGCATGGTGGGTCATGAAATAACTATCATTAAGACCGACGCGATACGAACGATAATCATCGGCTTCGGAGCAAAAAGCCATAGCATCGTCTCTGATGCAAATTGCATACGCTATAAATCAAGTGGTTAATCACCATGCAGTGGTCGAGTACGTAATAATGAGATTACTTGAAAAAATTACAGTACGTTCGCTATCCAAGATGGAAGTGATAAAACTGTAGACGTTTGGTTGTAATTTTATTATGCGTAGTGATTGACATATGTGTATATGAAGTAAAGATGTTTTTTTTTTTTTTGTATGTTTGACCCTGCCAAAATGACTACTCTGCCTGATAGGAAGCATAAGCAGAATCCAAGAGTGGTGGTCACCATACTGCGAATGCACACACTGCAACAATGCAGCATGGCGACCCACACCATGGCGGGCTAGTGATGTTTCTGCACTCCGGTCTCGCACTCACCAACGAAACACGACAGCATGATCGCTGTCATTTTACGTTGATGTTCTGTGCGAGGGTAGTACCGCCTCGGTCGAGCCGGCCCGTTCGTGCTGAAATCAGCGTAGTTCTACTATAGTTCTACTACCTTGAGATGTATATCGGAATATTAGCGTAGTTACTCAAAGATTTTGCCTTTGAAAAAGTACTCTAACTATATTCATCTTTACTACTAATTTGAAAAAAAAACACAATGGTTTTATCTCGATACGTTCCAATCATTTTCAGGACAAGTTAATAGTAATCTTTCTTCTTAAGAAGGTTTGTGTGACCACTAATATACATAAAATATTACCAAGCATTTTGAAAATATCCGTCCATAAATAACTCAACGATAAACATAAGGCTGTTAAACATTTATGTAGTCAAAATAACTTAAAAAATTTTATGATGCAAGGAAAATACAAGATAAAAGACAAAAGCTATTAAGAAGTAACAATCGTTAAACACGAACTTAACGCTATTGAAGTGAAACAAAACGCAAATCGTAAAGACGGTGAAGATGTAAGAGGCGATAATAAGATATCGAATGGGGCTGAACAATTTATAGTCGAAGCTAAAAGAATCATCGATGACGATAATTCACCGCATACAATAAAGAGCGCTATTGATCTTTCAGAAAGCGAATCGCTCGTAACAGAACAAAACACGCTACTGCCGAATGTCGCATAAATCTTTATTATTGCGGCAACAAGCTTATAGTCAGTCGTTTCAGGTACTCAAACCGGATCCCAGTCAGTATAAACTCACGACTCCAAAGTATTTTTTCGCTCAATGAAATATGCCACATCGCCCCTGGCCCAAAGGAAGGAAACCCATAAATAAATAATAATATAACCATTTATATTACCAAAGGGTTTCGCCCGACGTGTCTATTATCATCTGAATTGTTTAAATATGATAATGTATCAAAATAACAGGCAGCTCGTTCGCGACCGCGACTTCTGTTCCGACATTATCATAAAGATTCACTTAATAGACTGTTTCAAAATTATTATGGTAGTCTGACACTGTTTTACGACCACTGAGATTACGATGTTGACTTTTTGCTTAAATATACATTCGTTTTTGTATGAGACAGAAATCTATAATTTTAAATTTAGTTTCACGCGTTTAGATTAAATGGTATTAGTGCGTCAAATATATTATATACTAACTGAACCCCGCGGTGTTACCCGCGGCTATTGTTGTACCGCGAGTAACGCCGCAGGACAAAGTTAGTCTAAAAAAAGTAGCCTAAGTTACTTCCTGGATTATCAGCTACCTGCCAGTGAAAGTCCAGTCAAAATCCGTCTAGCCGTTCCAACAAACAGACAGACCAAAAAAATTTTAACTACATTTTTAGTGTATGTACCGTGTATACATACATATGCATTTAGTAAAAAGCGGTTATTTAAATATAACAAACAGACACTCCAATTTTATTTATTTGTTTTTGATGAAATTTTTACCAATAGGCAACATACAGTTGCCAAAGGTTTTTACATTGAATTAATTATTTAATATTCAGTGACAAATTACAATCAATTTAGTTTTAATTAAGAAATAAGCCTCCTGAAACTTCTTTTCATCATATTCGCTGATCGAAATCATATTTAATTAATTATTACCATCCGGCCACTGAGACGTTTAAAGCTCGGAGGCTATGTTTTTGCATTAAAAACGGAGTATAAAAGGGGTAATAAAGTAACCCTAATAAACCCCGAAACGCACTGAGTTGCCTCGATATAACCGTACGTAGACTAAACAAATGATTTTCTCGATAATAAAAACTTCACAATAAAAGCGTTCACGAAATGTCGGTCATTAAGTGTATTTACGCAGCGAAACGGATATAGGGGCCGTAAAAATGTAGAGCGGCTTATTGAGACGTTGGCAACGGCCTCTCGCGACGAGATCCGACTTAATCTATGGGCTACACGCCTCAACGGACTAATTTAGGACATCGGACAGCACGCCGACGTAAGAAGATTAAACTTGGCTTAAAATTTCAGCCAAATTAAAATTTCAACTGGAGAAACTGAGAACAATATTATCAAGATCGCATAAAGAACGTCCTTTGTATTCCATATTTACGAGCGTTGCGAAGGAAAAATCGTTTAGGTAAACACGAGGGCAATAAAAACAAGCGGGCGTGCAATTCGCATTCGTGAGCAACGAACGTGAACAATATTTAAAACCACAATTTATTCAGTTACTTTATCGTTAACACATGAGTTTACACTAGCCGGTAGCGGCCAATTAAGTCGGTTGAAAGGCGAGGCAATAATAACTTTATATGGATTAACTGTGTCAGATGCATTTAGAGATATAACGTAGAGCGGTCTATCGCATGCTGGCGGCGTGCCTGTGTCCGCTTCAAATGCATAAATTATTACTGTCGGTGAAATTTCACTCAGGGTTGCATCGTCTTAGACAGAAATTAATATATATCTAGATCACAATAAAGATAACAACATTGTTGAGACGCATTGAGCGGAAGGTGAGTCGAGCTTTAAGAAAAACGCAACAGAGACCGATATTTATAGTTCTATTGTTGTACACACGAGCGCTTTTTCTTATTCGACGCCAAACATAAGCTGCTATTGAAATCGGAATTGTTATTTCATTCATAATTTATCACTTTATCGATCTTTGTATTTAAATGTCTAGGAATGAATTTGATGTATACAAACCAAGATTAATGCGGTTGGAGCTTTCAATGAATTCATATTTTTCATTATGTCGTGATTTGACATAAAACATGCACGTCATCATACTGTTTTCTATTAGAGTGATGTAGTAGATCGTAGAAGAATTAGATAAGATCAACTTATTACTGAAACTGTTAGTAATTAACTATAGCTACTTGAGTAGTCATGGATTACATATCTATTGTTTTTTAATTAAAATAATAATATTATTTATTTGATGTTATGACTAACCATTTTGCTAATCAAGATTGTGATCTGAAAGCCGTTCCTTGTTCGTAACTAAACGTGTGGTACCAACAAAGCAATAAATTTGAAGCCAATCGCCTTATGATTTCCTGCGGCCAACAATGCAATAGTTTGTCAGTTCTAGGCGGTTGTTAGGGCGCGTGGGCGTGGAGGGGCCGTCATCAATCACGCTCCGTGACTCTTTCAACCTGCCGGCGCGGCGAGGGGTGGGGGACGCGGGCGGCTAGGGCTGCTACAAACATAAATTATACCTGTTTTTGTACGACTGTCGACTGGAGACAAAATTTGTTAGCGACACAGTTAATTAATTACACGTTGGCATCCTATCAAAGAATCAACAGACATTATTTAACTATAATTTATTTAACGTATCTATAAACTGTACATAATTTTAATTAATAGCCCACTTGTTAATGTTTTTGTTAATAGGGTCTTACTATATTGCTTATTATTTATGTGTTTTGTTGACTGGTCTGTTGATTATTTCTTTAAGTCAAGATGCAATTTAAAAAAAAATGTGGCCGAATCGAATAAAGATTCTCATTTTTTTTGGTTGGTAGTAAATTGTACTATTTAAGAAGACACGTTATTTGTCGTTTACTTTATTCCTGTAGTGGTATACTTACTTAGCTAAACATATTTTTCAGGAATGATACTTCGCTAACCCTAATAGCAAACAACATACTTGATCATAGTCAGGGTCGGCATCGGTTGACGTTTTTATATAGCCTCTGCACGATAGATCGACACTGTCAGGTGCTTACGAAAAATTGCCTCCATCTCTAAGCCCTTCACTGTAATACATTACTGTTATATGAAACTTCATTATTTGTAAATAAGTAAACGATGTACTAGTAGCAAATGGAATTATATTGCAAATCAAAATCAGTGTCAAATCATTTAATGCTACCCTTGTTGTTTTTTTAGAACCAAACATCAATAGTGCCATTAGAAACTGGCTGGGTCATGCGTTTTTGCAATTATTGATGTACAACTATTTTTTATAAAATAGCTGACGTATCGCATGATGGTAAGCGATTACCGCCGCCCATGGACACCCGCAACACCAGAGACATCACAAGTGCGTTGCCAGCCTTAGAGGGATGGTTATGGGCCTCCGGTATCCTCACTCACTCGGTCAAACACAAGGCGGACGCTGTTTCACACCAGTTTTCTGTGAGGCCGTGGTATGACTCCGGTCGAGCTGGCCCATTCACGCCGAAGTGTAGCTCTCTCACGGTAGGTATAACTACCGCGGATAGCACAACGGGGCAAAGATAGTCTCAAGAAGTAGCTTAAATTACTACTTATACCATCAGCTAACTGCCAGTAAAAGTTCCGTCAAAATCAGTCCAACCTTTCTAGAGATGAGTCAAAATAAACAGACAGACAGATAAAATAAAATGTTGATGTAAGAACCGTATTTATTTTCATTTAGTCAAAACCTCCTAATTTGAAATTACAAATAGACATTTCAATTTTATTTATTTGTATACATATTATTACACTTTTTTATTACCACGCCTTCATTGTATTTAATTATCTTATAACTTGAAAACGATTAACTATTTTATTATCTAGCAAAAAGTTCTTGCCAAGCTTACCGTAACAAAAGAAACATGTAATCCATCAGCACAATACTCGCAACTCACACAATTCCATCAAAGAAAAGCTTTAAAAAATCAATATGAAACACATTTAAGCTTCTTTTTATCCAAACACAATGAAAGATTAACAGGCACGTCAAGGTGAGAGTAATGAAGTAAGTAATGCGTTTGACAGCGAAACAGGATACACAATACATTCTATTGAATATTTTAGAAGAGCGCACTCGTTTTGGAATTGTAGAACTTAGAATTCGTGGCACAGCAGATCACATAATAGATTGCATTAACCATTTTAAATAATGGATTTCATTTCAATGCAGTTTGGACATAATAATATGTCGGTTTCCTTTTTCGAAAATTAGCAAGGTGTTAAATCTTTTTCCTAGAATTATCAACGTCAATTTGGACGTAAAACTAGTTAGGGAACATCGATGTAATGAAGTTATAGAATATGTCGCTTGGTTTTCAAAATAAATGTTAATACCACAATAATAAAAATGATAAAAACTAACTGGCAGTCTTTAAAATAATCAACGAAAGAAAATTGTTTACTTACGAATGACAGAAAACACTAAATTTTATTTCATCAACTTTAATAAAAACATATTCCTACAATGTATAAAAAGACTTGACTAAAAACAGGAGCGAATATAAATCCTTTTAGAAAGGGGTGAACCACACTGTACCCGTTGTTCTACTGTGGAAATTAAACATTTGATTTACTAGACACATCCGCAAACGACGTGACTTCCCATGGGAACCCATATATATTATTTCCTCTTATTTATTTAAGACAAAAAATTTGGATCAAAAACAAAACTGACTTTCTCAAACCTTAAAATCATGTTTTGATAATATAATATTCACACAAAAATTTACTGAAACCATAAATTTAACAGAGTTTTTTTAATGTATAAATATTTTGAATAACAAATTAAAACGATCATTAATGATTCAGACGTTAATGATTGAGTAAAATTCCAAATATGTCGTCTTAAAGAAACGATCCTATCATGATCTTTGTCTGGCTATAAAATATTTTTATTTATTTCAATGGCGCTTTGTAAGATGTCAGATATAATGAATATATTACCGGTAGCACAGAAGGGATATACTTTTTAAAAGGTAATTATTTAAAGAAACGATCTTCGTATAGCGATAAACAAGGCTGATAACAATACATCTTCGACAGCGTTCACGCATTCCGTATCTCCATCCATTACTGTTTCATCTTCAATAACACGTTCCTGAGGCATAGAACGTGCATGCTGTTTAGCTTCGGGGAATTGAACTTTATATGTAACATCATAAAGTTCAACAACTGATACTTTTTCATCGAGTTGATGTCTGCGCTAACTCTTTCATCTATCATAATCGTTCATGCTGAAAACAATCAAGATTGATTTTTTTTCATTCCAAGTTAGACTCTAATGCTCTTATATTACGAATACGTTTTGTTTGGCGGTAAGTACTATATCTGTTGGTAGCTAACCACCGTCAGAGGCGGCGGCGTAACGAAGGGACCCACGGATCGTGGAAAATGACAAATGACATCTGCCTACCGCCTGTCAAATAACGGACAGATAATAAATGACCCTGATTGTTTATCATCAAATATCGCATATATCATTATCGTGTACGCGTTAGGAGGGGGGAAGGGGAAATATGATTAATACTGTTTGGTTTATTTTGAGACGGGCCCGTAATGGGAACACTTGGGGGGTGAGTTTTAGCGCCGTCATTGCGGGTTGATTACTATAATGGCAGCTATGGTTATCCGATATTTGTTTGTCACGTTTAATGTTGGACAAGATTAATTTACTACTACCCTCATTGTTTTGAGTTTCGATAATCGGTTCAAATTCGATTTTGGGTCCACAAATTTGAGGTAACCCTTTTTTTTTATCTATTTACATATCTATCGTAGGTATATTCATCAAACGCAACTGTCTCATGCAATTGTTTACTAACATGCAGCCCAACATTTCCGTGACAGTTCACATTGAGTACAACAGCCTCCTGTAAAATAATAACGACCAAAAACAGGCTCTATGTCAATGGGAATAAGGTAAATTTATCGTGGCTTGTCGAGTCATTGATCTGGACAGCCGGTTGTCAAGTGACATGGAGCAAGCGTGAGTTGATTAATTCAGACCTGACCTGCCTTCGATGTTTCTCGTGTCTTGCCAGCCGGTGGGTAATGAATGATACTGCTTTGGACATATTTTTACTCAATGAGTATGAAACAATTGGTTGGTAGCTGTTTGCACTGGGATATGTTTAATATTTTAACGGGCTTATTAGTTATATAATATATTCTTTAGGTCATCTTCGTTAAACTATATAGTTTTTTGAATATTTCTTTAAGTACATTATTGTGTAAAATTTTGTTAAGGTTTAGCCATTGGTTTTAACCGACTTCAAAAAAAGGAGGAGGTTTCTCAATTCGATATATATTTATATGTGTTCGCGGATAACTTCGTCGTTTATGAACCGATTTTGATGATTCTTTTTTAATGGAATGAAGATATCCCAACAGTGGTACCATGTCAAGGACACTAAGATATGATGATGGCATCCAAGAGAAATCGAGTTAAACTTTGAAGTCGGTTTTATTTTTGTTAAAATTTTACTTGTTCATGGTTAACTTAGGAAAGTTAAACCAAAAAATAATTATGTTGTAATTTTCTGTCTTTGTGTGTGTCTCTAACTTTAAAAAAAAATAAATATGTAATGATTTAACAAAAGTTGAAAACTTGAAAAGTATAACACTTGAAATAGATAAATTAATGGAACATTTCAAACTCTTTTAAAAATCATGAACAGAGCCACCCGTTTTCACCGGTAAATCATTTTTCACGAAAACCACCCCATGAGGCGATACGTCAAAATCAGTGTTCGCGTAAATTTCGCTCGACACCGCACACCACTCAGGAGAGCTCCAAGGCATTGACTGAAAGCTGTTCAGAAAGCGAATTGTACTTTTTAAATATAAAAGAGAGTTATAAGTATAAAACTACTTTTATCCCTACAGAATACTAATATTTTCTATTAATTACATAAACAATACCTAGTCGTCTACTTCTAGATATAGACCTCTCCTTAAAAAGGACGCTTTGACTTAATATACCACTCTGGCCAGAGGGCTTAGTATAAGGTTAGTATCAAGTTTCCCTCAATTATAAACCTTCAATTCATTTAAATTTAAAATTAATCATTCAAGTTATTAATCACCGGATTAATAGTAAGAACGTCAGCATTCTAAAAATATTTTAAATAATTATTACAACTATGATGACACAAAATTAAATATAAATGTGAAAATTAAGTTAATTATATTAGTTATTACGTGTTCACATGTAACTTTATACTCTTAGACTATCATGTATCAGAACAAACAAGAATCTACATTTACATTAACAGAATTTTTGTGCGCATTAAAAGAAACATCCACAGATGTCAAGTGAACTGTAAAAAATTATACACAGAAAGTGTGAGTCTATTTTACATCAAATAAAACGTCCCCTTGACCACGTATGGCATGGCGATTGCCCTGCACTAAAATCTTTACCAATCGCAACGCCAAATGTTTGATATTAAAAGCAAATTTTTATCAAATAAACTCACATTAAACCCTTCGAAAATCATTTACACACAAGTTTTATATATTGAAATACATGCCATAACGGCTACACCAAACTATATCATTATACATGACTTGATACACAAAGGCAGCTCAATACTACTCACTATTCAATCAAATACACCAACAATATGAAAACTTGATGAACCATAAACCAGACTTGGACATCAAAACGATTTTTAGTATACAAATATATCCAACTAGCTGCTGAGTTAGACGTTACCAGACTGTAAATTGTACCAGCGCATTAATTTTCAGAGCGGAACAGTAAGCTTGATAAATGAGTGTCAAAATTACAAAGGGGGCACAATGGAGATCTGACCCGAGAGACGGATCGTTAATCAAAAAATGTCTATGACGTCAAGGTGAAAGGGAGTTAAGACGTTTAGGTGGTGGGATAAGATGATTGTTTTAAAAATTAACAAAAACAATATATGAAGGTAAAATGATTATGATTTCGGTGGCATAATTGACTGTTTGGTTCTATAGTTTTATTTTGTTGCTTTCATAGAATTATGGTCATTATATTTTAGATGGTATCGCAAGACTGTAATTTTTTAGCTTTCTTTGACAAATTGTCCAATGGAATATTCGTTTAAAGGAAATAAAATCTTTCGCTTAAATACAGTGAGATCGATAAATAAACCGATACTTCTCTTCTCACTTTATTTCACTCTTTCATTATTCTCTTCTACTTTTCTATCCTGGTTTATTAACGGAAATCACAAAATACTTTCAAAATAAGGAAAAAAAGCCTATATTTTGCATAGGTTGTTAGAAATCAAACATTGACAAGGTAGGTATTGTATTGCATGTACATTATTGCATTTAATATTCATAATTAGATGTCTTCCTAATTGCCAAACAATGAATCTATCAACTGAGTTGCTAATTATTGCAGACGATCTTTTTTAGAAACTAGCTGATCACATAAACTAAGATGTCTAGTACGTTTTGAAACTACAAACAAAACCATTAAGTATCGATCGTTAATCGTCAAAGGCGTTTGATCTGTTTAATAACAACTTCAATATCGATCATCCTAAACGTAAAACTTTAAGACGATGAAGCGGACTTTTAACGAGTGATACAGAGTTCTCTTTTATTCATCGTAGCAAAAGTTTCTTAGAAAATCGTTGTAACACAGCAAACAGGATGCTGGGCAAATAAAGTCGGACCGGATACGAAAATCGCTCCATCGATAAATTTATGCAGTTGTAAAGGCAGATTTATACTTGAAGAGGCGACGTGTGAAGTCGATGTGACATACGGATGTTGAGGAAAGCGAGCAAACTTCAAGCAGTTTGCCAATTCCATGACAAATCATCCACAGTTACTACTCAGTACATTTTGTCAAAGTATCTATAAATGTTGAGTTGGTTTCTATACGCTTAGAAAACTTAACTAGATTTCAATGGAGCTAAAATTTCATACAATTCACAACCCTCTTTAAATATACATTTTGTGTGTCAAATATCCTAAATATAAAATCTAATTTTATGCGTTATTGTGGTTTTATGAAGAATATAATACTGAATCCATAAGAAATAGTAAAAATTTAAACCTAATCGCAAGACAGACAAATATAGACGATTGAATCTGTAAAACCAATTTAATTATTCAGAATGTCCAATTTGAAACACTTGTATGTCACAAAACAATTTCGACGTTTTATAACGTACGAAGTTCCCTTTATGTTACGTTGAAAAATTTATTGCAAATAGAAAAAGTGACATGAAAGAAAATGTTGTGTAGACTATAAATGTAAACTTCGGTAATAGTTTTTAAAAGCTTATTTACAAATCATCAGACCTCTTTAAACGCGTCAATAAATTCAGAGGAATCAAATTATCTGATGAAATTATCAAGGAAATGGATGGCATTAGTGTGATTTCACTTGTAATTTAGTGTTTCGGTGTGGCAACGACGACTAAATATATGAATATGCGATGATTCAATGGTCGGAGTTAAATAAAAATATTTATTGATGTTTATGAAGTGTAGAGGCGGGCTTTCAAGATGATGTGTAGAATGAAATACAAAAATACGTCAATGGACGAAAATAAATAGCAATATCAATGACATTTTTACATTTTAATTAAATTATTTTCAAAAAAAACTTTCAAAGTTAGTTTTAACTTTGAAAGTTTTTGAGTATTGTTTAATACTCGTAGAATCAAAACTTCAAAATAAGAAACTAACAGTAAAAACGACTCACATTTTCTTTAACAGAAATTAGATCTGAGGTAGAAAATACGTGCGTACCGCGAATCTACCAATCATCAAAGTATAAGTGATCATCATAAATAATAAATAAATAATTATTTTCGGACATCTAACACACAACGCCATCTAGTCCCAGTTTGTTAAGCTAAGCAGAGCTTGTGTAATACATGTATACTTTTTTTAAATATATACATATTGTACATAGAAAACACCCAAAACTCCGAAACAAATATTTGTAGATCATACAAACATTTGGTCCGACCCGGGAATCGAACCCGAGACCTCATGATCAGCAGTCGCACACGCCAACCGCGAGACCAACGAGGCAGTAAAATAATCATTAAAGATAAGTCAAAGTGGAATAAGTTTTTAAAAGAGGACACACTTGGTGACTAAATCATCATCCCGACAATTAATGAAGTCCTTCATCTCAATATTGGAGGAAAGTTGTTCTTTGGATGTATTAATAGCTCAGAACTTTAAAATGTTAATGCAACATTTATTTTATGAACTTGAAAAGAAAACGTTTTTTACTATAGTAAGTACTATAGTACTTAATCAGAATAGCAATAAATACAGATCGGTTGAAAACAAAAACATAATTAATGTGCCGAACGTCTTCATTCTGTTTACTTCGTTTAACATACGAGTACGTTTTAAGAGGTTCAGAGAGGTTCAGTTGAAGTGAAATGGATTATTCAGTGTTTTTCTTTGATTCACGATCATTTGCATAAAGCTTCGCTCATCTGAATTTTATAAATATCAAAGCGAGGATAAAGTCTTTTGTTATTTTAATGCAGTAAGCCTTGGCAAATTAACATGCTTATGTTTTCTCATACAAAATAGATGTAGATGAATATTTTCTTCATAAAATTTGATGTGTCTCGCCAATGTTTTTATAACTGCCTCGGTAGCGCATGTAGTAGTGGAAGCGACTGCTGAGCTTGAGGTCTCGGGTTCGATCCGTGATTCGGAGGTCACATTAAGCAGTTGGTCCCGGTTTTTATAGTAGGATAACAAGCATTAAGTTTAGTTGGAGGTCTTTGGGTGGCTTGAAAACATCCAACGGCAAGATTACGTAGCCACAACGTTGTCTTGCCAGTCTCCACCCCTCACTGGGCCAGCAGCGTGGGGACGTATGGCCTTACCCCTCTTCTGAAAGGAGACCCAAGGTCAGTAGTGGGACGTTATGGGTTGTTGATGATCCTACGCTGGCCAGACGGCTTGGTTTAGGGTTTGTATCGGATTTTTATCCACTTTGTAGTACTCTGTTCTATATAGTTTGCTCTTTTAGTTGGTTATTCCAACACTCATGGGATGAATAGGGGAAATTAAAACTCTATATTCTTAAAATGAACACACGAATGAACGACTTATCTAAACAAGCGATTATAAGTTACATTACGTCATTTTTCCAATAGTTTCGTTACCAATAGTTTAGAGTACAGTCTGATGCTTTATTTAATGGTATCCTATTGTTATAAACAGCAGTTTTGTTTTCATTCTTTCTTCATAAACAGAATAAACGAAATAGAAAACGACTATTATCCGCAAACACACCTCATGCATATCTAATGGAGTGAACAAAAATATTTCTTCAGCCGCCTTTTGTTTTGACTAGAGGAACGAATGAATGCAAAGCGTGTTGTTCATTCATAAGAATTTAATGACTTGTATTCAAGTTCATTCACAATATTTGATTAGGTTTTTTGTTTGAAATCAAAATAATTTTTATTTGATGTTAATGTTGTGCAAATTGCGTCCGCATATTTTCATAATGGTTTAAAGTAATTGCTTTGTTTCCCCGTTAGTTTGATTTCGCTTGTTGTTAGCAGCTATTTGCATTATATTAGCCGTATTTTTTAGTTCCAGTTTTTAACAAAAATATTCTGGGCTAAGAATTGATTGGAATTCGATTTGTTTTTTTATGTGATGAAACTTTCTATTCGTTTAGTTTTTTAGCAACAAAATTATAAAATGTCCTGAAATAAGATCAAGTTGTTAGTTTTTCGGAATACAAAATAATTTTTTATATATTTTTTTGTATTTACTCGACTTTTAATCACATGATTTCTCTGCGTTTTATTAGCATACGTTCTATGTTTTACTGAGTTGTAACCCACTTTTTGTTATTCAGATGCGGTAGTGAACAATATTTTGACGTATTCAAATCAAGAGGTTCGTAGCACAAAAAGTTGTAGAAAAAAAATTGTAACACAATTTTGTTCCTAACATTGAATGCCATTTTTTATCTAATGACTTACAATTTAACATCATAAAATCAAAATTATAGATCTCTGTAGTCAGCTGTTTATTAAATGTCACACCTCAACATTTCCGAATATTTGAAGGTTCTAAATAAAATTACAATAAGCAGAATTCTGTTATAACACCATTGAAGCATATAATATGCACTTTGAGGATAATGTGCGTTCAGAGTATTATATGAGGCTGAAGATAATACCCACTAACCACTCATAATAGCACGGTGCACCGCTAAACACGATTATGATGATGCATGATTACTGCCTTCAGATATTACAGATCACATATAATTTTAGTGAGATGAATTTGCAGATGAAGGTGTAGAAGTATCCAAGTTTAGTCGCTGGTAAATTATAATAATGCAGTAAAATAATCAGTTGTGATATTGAATTATACAGTAATGTAATGACTTGTCTTGTACCAATGTAGTGACTTGACTTGGACTGAAATTAGATAGGATTTGAAATATATATATAACAATATAATATAACTTGCAATCTTTTTGATTTGTTTGTTACTATTAAATGATTGAATTAATAGATACACCAATTAATGTACATGAAAAGGCAATACAAGTGAAGTAAGTTTGATAAATGTCAAATAAAGTTGCCATATAATCAAAAGACCAGTTCTGCCCAGAAGTAATAACTGTATGATGAGCAACGGAGGGGTGGCATGATGGTAAATGTCTGCAGCTGTTTAGAACTCTACCAGAAATAAGGTGAGGTATACAAATAGAATGAGGGAGGAGATTGGAATTACATCCCCGATTTTGAGTAGGAATCCTAAAATTTCTACACAAAGAAAATAAAATAATAAAGTTTTAATTTGATTTTAAACCTCTCTACGAAGAGAAATTATAGAAAATTTAGATTAAACGAATTTCGTTTAATAGAGGCTATAAAACTAATATTATGACCATAATCATACTAACGAACGTAATTTTAAAACCTAGACTAAACTATAAGCTCATAAAATCAAAATTCGATTCTACGGCCACTCGATGTTACTAATCAAAAATCTGAAATCGATTTTGCAATTCATATCAATTTTACGACGGCATAACAATTTTATATAATTATTCGATATTTTAATAATAACATCATTAATTACGTAATTAAGGCTTTATTTATTGAAGATAATAACTTTGCGTTTACGATTCGTTCCTTCACTACGTTCATTGCACTTTAATGAACAGCGATTAAATACTCTAATTAAAACAACTACCTAATATAAACATAAATTGTGAGATTTCTCCGTGAAATGAACAACCATATTTATTTGTCAAAAGTAATAACAAGTCTAGATGTTAAGATTACCAATAATAATTATTACAATAACAAATTAAAGGGCCTGTCCTAAGAAGGACCTATCTTTAAATGTAGCCACCTCATAGTAAATTTAAGGATAGGTCCATCAGGTCATGTATCGATGTCTACATTGATACATGACGTGCCTTTGCAAATATATATGCCTTTTTTATATAATCTCGATGGAGTATAACATAGCTCCTAATCTCGTAGGTATTAAATTATGTAATAGTGACTCCTGGACACGTAAACATTCCTATGTTTCTCAGCACTACGCACAGTTAGATAAAGACACATTTAAATAAGCAAGTACATTTTTGAAGGAATCATACAAATATGATTTCATCTTAAAGAGATACATAGGATACTCTTTCCATCTACACCATTTTTTAACCACCATCTAACATGTGTTATGAAAATTTTTTTTAACCATTTTTTCATAATGAGTGTTATGGTGGAAATAAAATGGTGGATAAGGTTAGACAGTGGCAGTTAGAGATGCATTTGAGTTTTGAAAGTATCATTGCTGAATAGTAGGTATAGCAATGAATAAAAAAAAAGTTTAAATAAAAATCCACTTCAATTTTTATCTGAAGAGCAATACGAAAATAGTACAAAATCATAACAAAAAGAGCCTTCAAAAACTAAACCAAGACCACGGGTAGCACCAACTTTCAAATAATTAAAATTAAATAAAAAATTTAAAAAACCCCAACACAATAACCTGAGTTTCCTTTAAAAACTAAAAAATAATAAAATAAACTCAATCTAAATGTACTTAAGTATGTACGTATTAATAATTCTAAAATAAATACATCGCGTTGGGGGACGCACCTACTTATTTAAAGTCAAGTTAGTCAAGGTAAGTAGGAGCGGTTATTGTATCGGGGGTTCTTTTTTTGATTTTTAATTATATTTTCATTTTATACTTTTATAGGTACACACTTATTATAATGTAGATTTTGTTAAGTAGTTAATACATAGATACTTGTTGAAAATTTTCAAATTTATATTTAAGGTAAAGATAACATTTAAGGTTGTTCGTTGCAAGCTTGTTCGTTTTTATTTTACTTACTTACTCATTACTATTTTTTGTTTCTATAAGTAATATTGTTACTTAATGGTTAGATTTTCACCACTCTACTTGGGTAAATTTGCTGACATTCGGATTTCCATCCTCATTTTCATCCCACCACATATATTTGCAGATATTGGGTATTTTCCCCACTTTTACTTCCAGAGTTATTTCAGGGTTCAACCAATTTTCATTGAACATTTTATTTTGTAATGTGCATGTGATGCGCTTTCATTTGAGACCCCACTCGATTATATTTGCAGACATTCGGTTATTCTAACCCAATTTCACCCCCACAACTTTTAAACGACTCAACAGATTTTCATCATACATGTGTAAAAACACTCGCCCGTTACTCACCTGCATACAAAAAAAAAACTAAAATAAAATCGCTTTATCCGTTTGCGAGCTGCGGAGTCACAGACAGACAGGTCAAACTTATAACACCCATATTTTTGTGTCGGGGGTTAAAAAAGAATCATCAAAATCGGTTCACGCAGTCAAAAGTTCTGAGGTAACAAACATAGAAAATAAATGCAGTTGAATTGATATTCTCCTCCTTTTTTTGAAGTCGGTTAAAATATATATAGTAATTTGCGAAGTAAAGTACATAATGAAGTGTTTAATATAATATTGAATCGAGAGCTTCAGATAAGTGAAAAGTTGCCGCCCTTAGTAAAGGTGAGCTTTATATTTAAATAATAGCTTTTAATTTTTGTATTAGGGTTGTCAGCAAATGTGCCTCAGATTTGGTAACAATAATTTTAGAGAACGCTTAAGCTTGCGAACGGCAAAAATTTAATTCGGATATTGTTTCCAAATGTGTTAGAGGTTTAAAGAGCCCAAAATGGGTCATTTTGGTCTCTGGAGCAGGTTGGAGGCGATGGTATGAAGGAGACAGGCATAAGTGTTGAAAAAGCAATGCTGAACGTGATCACATACCATGCAACAGACTGTACAACATTAATCTGATTCTTTTAACATATAAAATACATAATATTATTTGAGTGTTAAGTTCAAAATACTTAGAAAAAGTAAAGACGACAACTATATATAACAAACTTTTGCAGCAAAAATATGCAGCTATTCTGCACCTGTTTGAATTAATTTTATATTTCTCGCGAGGCGGCAACCCTAGAAAGATTATAGGTTGAAACACTCTGCTCATATCGCAAGTTATTGGTTTATGACACAAAATTAAGGGCACTCTGTTTATTGGCGTGTTGGCTACTGCAGTTACTGTTTTATGGTGATTGTAAGTGTATGGTGATAATTAGGTGAATTGCACCTCTATACCAACTATTGAACCGGTTGATTAACTAACGACACGGCTTGTTATCGAATAGTAAAGTTAGATATACTAAAATTGAGTTGAATTAAAATGATGATTTTTATAGAGAGTAGTACTATAAACAAAAGAACATATTAATTAGAAATAGCCAAAGTTTTTCTGGTATCATATTTTATCATCAATTATCAGCTCTTACATTTCATTTTCGATGAATAATAAACTCATCTTAACTTTTAAACCAGTTCGATTTAAATAATTCAAAAAGTAATTTATAGGTATTGATATAACCTTGTATTTGAAGGGATTTATTTGGGTAAGGATTAATACCAAGGTACGAATAATGAGGCCTAGTTTATATCGACGTCACTCACAAATTTTAACACGAAAAAGTAGGTATTGTGAGCTACCTGTTATAGTTAGACATATAGTACCGTGTTTTTTTTTTGTATTACATCATTTTGCTCTATTGTGTCAATACTTTCCGCAGCGCACGCGATATATGGATTTTTTTTGGGTATTCTTTTTTACACCTTGGAATATATTATGGAAGTTTTCATGCGGACCCCTAAATTGTGTGCAAATTTAATATAGCCTTTGTTACTCGGGGATAACTTAGCTTTCTAATGGTGAAATAATTTTTCAAATCAGTCAAGTACTTTTTCAGTTAAATCGTTACAAACAAACAAAAAATCAAATCTTTCCTCTTTATAATATTATATATATAGTAGTATAGCCTTTGTTCCAAGTTTTCTATCTTTTTGTAATGTTATATGTACACTTAGTCGGTTGTTATGACACCCATGAGAGAAATGGACATGACAATCCGTATTCTTAATTCAGCAACACACGGATATTCTACCTACCTTTTTGTTTTAAAATATTTATCTCCATTGGATTTCTTAGAATATATTCCTAATCTACTAAAGTAATCCTAAAAATGCTTCATAGATGGCAATATACTTACCTCGTACTAATTAAGTGTAGGTAATTAAATATGGGAAAATAGGAAATTTACAAAACTGACCCAAAAAAGTAGGTACTCTTTTAATATGTCTCTATAGCATATTACTTAAAAATAGTGACAAACTATCCTTAAATGCACTTAAACTATAAAATTCTTAAAGCGATTTAATTTGTGCCTGTAAAAAGTGAACACACGGTGCAAAATTATAGGCCTTTCATTTTAAATTCTTAATCCGGCTACGGTTAAGTATAGAAAATTACTGGGTACAATTGTATTTAAAGATTCATCGATGAATAAAGACATTATAGCTTATTATATGGTGGACATGTTGGCCGGCCTTGTACGCTTGATGAAATATTAAGTGAGCTGACGTGGATATCAGAAGCAGCCTTCGCATCGCATGACACGGTACTTATGTTGTAGTTTTATTTTTTACTTATTGCTTTTGTTTGAAGACATATTATAGACTTATATAACCTTCTATTGCGTACGACTTCGAAATTGATATATCTATGGATGGAGAATGTTTTAGTGAAAATTAAAATGTGTGAATTTCACGTAGTTCAATACGTATTTAATTTCATTTGTAGAATTCTACTTACTAGTAGCAAAATACCTTTTTTAAATATTTGTTTCTATAGTTATTTCATCACAAACATAAGGATGCCAGTTCTCGTGAAAATTGATAGTATAGATAGAAATATTTAGTTACTATAAGTCTCCATAATTTCCTGGTGATACAAGCTACAGAGAATACAGAGAAGTTATATCTATGTATATATAAAGATGTAACTTGATATTCAAGTCAATCAAAATTCAAATTCAATAATTGAAACGAAAAAGCTACCTACAATCCCTACTTGGCTTACATTCAGGTTAATGTAAAGAATTTAATTGCACCAAGAATAAGTAATAAAAGTCATAATTGATCTTATCAATGATGTTATAAAACACATATGTATATACCAAACCAATCACCATGTAAATTAAAACCATGAACATTAATTTAAAACCAAACATAAAAAATGGTTATTAATAAATAATTGCTAATAGGTACCGGCGATAAGTTAGAGTTGTAATAAAGTAACATTATAACCGTTATTATTAGTAATAAAACTAGTTATTGAAATATTCAAGGAACGGCTCGTAAATTAATTTTTATCTAGTCACGAGAACTTTAGTTGATACTTGGAAACACAAATAAAAATATATTTTCATGGAAAATAATCTATAAGGTAGTAGAACCACGCTGATTTACTCTTTCTACTCTTATTCTATTCGCCTATAACGTCTACTTATTCTGTTACAAGTAGTTTCGCACCATGCTGCAGATGCCAAAAAACTAAGATCCTCATTTCTCAAACTGACATTATAACGCAAAAAGCGTATCTTATAAATGTTTAAAATATTTTAACACAACAGCTATGACAGAAGATTAAAATAAACTGATAATTATTTAATTTACATTTTTCTAATTATAAATTCAGACTGTTACGTTTTGAGGGGAAATTAAGCAATTAACCACGAGTAACATGCTGGTGTAATTAAAACAGCACATAATGCATGTAACAATGGTAGCCCACATTTCGGTGCTAAGGTTTATAGCAATTAGGTGGAGAAAGTAAACAACACAATTAGGTTACGTTAAGTTATCGTGACCTAGACGTTAAAATATTAATAAATAAATTAATATATCGTATTTAAGCCTCTCGGCTAAGGAGTTGCCTATGTCCAGCTAAGCACTATATATACTATATATATATAAGCTGTTGATGACGATGCTAATTGTATTAAAAATAAATTATTTTCAATTGCTAAAAAATATGTTACTGATACAATAACGAGATGGTTCAGTACTTTCATACCAATAGCAGAAAATCAGACACCCAAAGATGTAGGCTGGACCATTTTTAATGTTGCTACAGATAAAATACAATAATATAAGTTTAGCTAAAAATGTGATAGTCTTCTATCATAAACCAACATTTATCATTCTATTACAACAACTCAAAACAAACTAAAACGGCAAATCACTGTCATACACTACCTATTTTTGCAAAATACTAAGAAAGAAAATAGACATTACTTTTATTCACGTATGTACTATGCGAATGCTGGACTAGTTTCGATTCGTCCCATCAATGTCCAGGTGCAGACATTTAACTAGGGTCAGGTTAATCCTCTAAATATACGTTTCGTGTATGCTTGAGTTTCAGTATGTTTGTCGTCACGTAAGCTAAGTATGAATTCACAAACTCTCTGTCTTCAGTCGTTAATGATGATTATGATTGTATGATTATACAGACTCAACGCTCACTAAACTGACATAGAAACCTATCATCTCACTTTTTTATAGAATAATTAACCGTCTAGAACTAGACGAAGAGACATAAAGAGTTTTAACGAATTACTATAATTTATATTTTTAATTCTACAAAGTTTTATGACGCGGAGTTTATTATGATTATGTTCTTTATATTCAACTGACTGTGATAGTTTATGTACCTTGTCATTTATATTTTTAATGCTAGATTTTTCACATAAGTTTATTTGCCTTCCAATTAGCTTAATTTTAGAATTATATTTTTAGAATCTTCAACTAAGCATTTGTGAAGAGTCTTCGAGACGGGACGCAATCAAATAGTAATAAAAGCATTATTTACTTTTATTTTATTATTGTCTAAGTATTAAGCGACAGGTGCAATTCTGAATACTTGATCTTTTATAGCGCGTTCTTATCTTGAAGTTACTGTTCTGACTAACTTTGAGTAATCTCCAGGTCTTGTGCTCTTTACGCATCTTGTGCTCTTTACGCATTTCCTATTTCTGTAACCTTATCTAGATAATATTGTTATGCATTAGTGGATCGCCAGCATATAAAATAAGCACTAGAAATTTTGCCGCCTTCAAATAATATCTTTTAATTCCTCTTAATTTTGTACTAAACATGGTTTTAATACAGTGGTTTGTATACAATTCGTGTTACTACACTGGTTTTGTAATTTTTGAGCGCCAGAAACTTTTTTTATGTATGGGCCTGCCAAAGTGACTTTACTCTGCTATAATAGCATAAGCAGAATCTAAGGGTACTTGTCACCATACTCATTGCGAATGCAAAGAATGCAAGAAAACAGCATGGTGACCACCACCATGGCGGCCTTATGATGCTCATGCAAAACCGGAGGCTCATGCATCATTGAGCCTCCGGATTTGCACTTACCAAGGAAAGACAACAGCATAAATGCTGTCATTTTACGTTAATCTTCTGTGCGATATGTCGATAATAATTTAAAGTTATGAGTACTTTCGACTACTGAAATGGTAAATTAGGTTTGAATACTTTGAGTAGTCTTAGTAATTTGCCATTGTTATGTGCAAAGTATGAATGATTTCGGGTTCATGCTGTCTGTTGACTGTCTAAAACTGGTGAGTTTATTGAGTCTGTTGCTTCCACTGATTCTAACTTGGTGACATGTTTTTTCAGATTGCCTTTGGCTTTATTAAACTCCATGATGGACAATCTAAATGTAAGATCAAAAGACTTTTTGGAAGTCGATAAAAAGCAGAACTGAATGACCGAAAACAGCGGTTTCTGTCATCTAAGAAGATAATTTTGATTATGTACCCTAGAAACCTAGAATAAATTTTGCAACATTTTATCATTACGACTTTGGTCTAAAGTACGATGGATGTTAATAAGCAATAATTGTCTGCTGAGGAAACTGTCACATCGCATCTTGGAGTCATTACAGTTTTATGTGAAGAGCAGGTGATACAATTACCGGACACAAGAACCATTTAAGATAAGAAATGATTGAATAAACGCTTCTAATGACACTCAATAACTATAACTCAACTTGTCAATTAGCGTCAACCATTACATTTTTTTGTTCATAAATAATTTTATACTTAAGTAGCCTATTATAACGGACTACCGAATTGATGGTGAAATAAGTACAATAATATCCCATCCTCGATGTATTATAGGGTTTAAATTCTTCCATGAAGTTATCATGTTTATCAGATAATGAGCATCATTATCCGTAGTAAAGGATAATGTAATTGCTTTTTCCTTTTATCCAATTTGTAAGTGCTAATTTAAAAGTAGATTGGTTTCAAACTAAGGTCATGCATTAGGTTTTAAAAAATATGTATTATTATATTCTTCGTTTATATTCAAAGCGACATTAATGACCATATCTTTCAATGTGTATCTTCTTCAGTATTTCAACTGTGGCCAAATATTTTCGATTACATTACATTACATACCTTACATACATTATGTTAGCAAAATTATTTCTGAAACCGTATTGCGTCTATACGTCAATTATTTTTGGATTGGCGATATCTTTCCATCAACATGAACGTGTTCTTGAAAGCACATTTAAGTGTTAAAAATTGTGTATGTATGACCAACTGTATATATGCACACTATATATTTTCAACCACCCATCAGTTATTCAATTTTGACGTGACTTCGCATAAATCTGACGCTCATAAGAAACAATTCGAAAATAATAAAAATGTCGCTAAGTTATTAGTGGGATTTCAAAGTTCCGTATGTGGTTAAAGTTACTTTTGTGATTTGATTTAATTAAGAGTTACCAATCAGTGTGATTATGGATAAGAATACGAAGTGTTTACCCCTACTCATCCCTTAGGTGTCGCAAGAGGCGACTAGGGGTCAGCGATGATGGAATGAGTGTCGGGGACGAGGCTAATTCAGTAATAATAAATTCCACCAGTTCGTGTGATGACGGATTAAGAATACAAAGTTTCACCACCCCCATTCATCCCATGGGTGTCGTAAGAAGCAACTAAGAAAAAAACTAAGCAAGACAACATCACTGTCAAAAATGGAAATCTTGAAATAAACCCTATACAAATCCGCCTCGCCAGCGCGGTACCTACAGTAGGTCAAAACGTTGCTAGAACAGTGGAATGTTAAAGGCTGTTGATAATGAAGAATTTCAACCAAAGGTTCTTTAGAATGCAACTGTATTTAATGTTCAAAAAGACGGCTAGAGACGGTTATTTTTTTTTTTTTTGTTGCATCAAGTTCAGTTTCTTATATACAGACTCTTTGCCGACACTCTGTCCGTCGAATTGACCCTCAGGGACAAACTACGCCTACTTTATTGCAAAGAGAAGGAAAACTTGAAACATATATACCGTCCTGTTTAGCCATCGCGATATAGTAGACCAAAATATCCTTCTTTTATAAATTACCTGCCAAAGTGACTCTGCTTAGCCTGATGGTAAGCTCAAGCAAAATCCAACAGTGGGGAAAGCAAACAATGCAGTATGGCATCGCACACTATGCGGCTTAGTGAGATGCTTTTTCACGCCCCGCTTAAAGGACCCGGGATCATAGTGGGAGGGAAACACGTACGCTGGAAGTGAGTTCCAGTTTTTAACTTCTCGGCACATGAAGGAAGAACCAAACCGTTTGGTTTGAGAGCGTATTTCTAAGACTCTAAGGCGGTGGCTTCCAAGGTCAGCATGTGTTGTTCTGTACAGGAAGGGAGAAGGTGGGATCAATTGGAAGAGCTCTTCAGAGCACTCTCCATGGTAATGGCGGTAGAGGACTGCCATAGAGGCTATATCTCTTCGCAACTGCAAAGGCTAAAGGAACTCGGTGGCATCGGGACTGTTGATAATGCGGAATGCTCGCCGCTGCAGCCGGTCGAGAGCATCAAGCCTGGCTAAGAAGAAGATTATGTCCAACAGTAGACCAATAACTGGTTATCCATGTTACAGGTTCTCACCTAGTTTGGAAACCAGTCTCCCAATAAGCAATGTGTATTGTACAATTAGTGTATATGGGAGAAAATAAAATAAATTATTATTAAAAAAAAAAAAAAAAAAAAAAAAAAAAAAGGTTCTTGATGGTGATGATGATATAATAATCTCTTGTTAGAGCTGAAAATCAAACCAATTATTATATTTGAAGTGAAAACTTATTTGGGCGCATTAAGTACTCTTTGGGTAAAAAAAATCATGGAACATGCATCATCTTCACCGAACGCTTTCCATGAGTTTTATTAAACATAATGTGTACTTTTGAGATCAAAAAAGACAGTGGAAGACTTGCGTTATCGTCACCGAACGCTTTCTCAACTATACAATTAACAAGTTACTTAATTTTCTCTTCTATCGGTAGTTCTCAAAGACTGCTCCTCATTTTTTTACCCTTTTCGCCACAGCAAAAATAAAACTGAACACCAAAGCTTATATTCCAGCAACATAAAACAAGGTGTCATTTAACCTTTTCAATTACGGAACCCTAAAAAAACAATACAAAATGGCGGCATGCGTTTGTTTTACTGCAAATGGGTTTCGCGCTTCGTTGTATGCACATATTAATTTTATTGCCGTTCAGAATACTGATTGCGAAGTGCCAGTTTTTTTGATGTCCTTGCTGTTTTTGTGATACTTTATTTCTGTCGTCTGGAAATTTATAGGACTTGGGTGTGTACATGTAGAGACTTCAAATCAGAAAACGAAAGCTTATAGTTTAGTTTCAAGCAGTAATGTTATACACTTAGTATTTTATAGTCAATGTGTTTGACATCGAAAATCTGGTCTTGAATTTTTATGATATCCAAATAAGACTCAATTAGCATCGCATAGCGTAGTTGTAAATGAAAGATAGGTTCACTGAATGTGCGACTTTTGTACACAACCAAATAGAAACATGTAGTTCCATCTAACGAAAACACACCGAACTAAGGGATAAAAACTCCTGAATCGCGCAACAAAAATTTCCACTCTGATTACAACTTTCGAATGCTCAATAGTATGCATTTTAGTCATAGTACTTATCTATACTAATGTTCAATCAACCAATCCTTTCAATTAAACAATAAAGAAACTAGATTACTGGCTAAGTACCTAAATAATTTACAACACACTTAGAACGTAATAGGAACAGCACCATCTATTGATGGCCACCTGCAAACGTCACACATTTCATGTGCACGCGCAGTCGTCAGTTATGTTTACAAAAGGAACAGCGTCCGCCCGCTGCGGGAAGTGATTTACTGCTACCCACACCGCACAAACTGTTAGAATAAGGTATACACACTTGTCAAAATTAAAGTAAATTATTTCATACCTTTAAAGCTTTCGATGTAAGATAACGCCTACAAAACGTTTGAAAAACACTTATAATAAAAATATTTGATGATTTAAAAAATAAATAAAGAACTAGAGACAGCTAAACAACAAATCATGAGTGAGTTTAGAATAAATATTGAAGTTAGACTTAATACATAGGTACATACATCACGTCTGTTTCCCAAATATGTAGGAGAGAAAATTTATCTCCACTTACCACGGTCCTATCACACTTGTTTTGCTTTGTTCACGTTCATGAATTGTTACATGCATGTTTCGGTGTCCGATGGTTTTCAAGATTATAGATTATATTTTACGTTAAACAAAACAAAAACAGAGCGTACTCCCTCATTAAACGGAACCATGAGTAATGGTAGTCACTATTAATGGTCACCCCTCATCTTCCCGTTTACCCCTAAATCATAAAGAAACTAAATATATTATTCACACTTAAGTGTGCATTCCTCTTAAACCAAAGACATTAAAGTTAATAATCCCACCACATCAATCGTCAGTTCAAAGAAAACCGTTGCAATTGGCCTTTGAGTCTTCGCTCATTAGCGCCGAGCTTGACACATCAAAGGCTCAAACATCACTTGTCACTTGTCGCGCGCTGTCACCATACGTCACCTGTCAAACGTGACAGCAGCTGTATGATTAATAGACGTACTAATTATTTGGCAGATTCTTATTTTTGTTTTTACTCTTTTTTTTTGCTAACACCACATATTTGATTAGATTTACGATATTTATTGAAAACGTGTTTAATCTCTTCTTCTTTTCTTCAATTTGAGAATTGATCTCAGTCATATTTCATTTATAGTTTTAATGTAACTAAACGTACATATTCTAGCAATGTATTCTCTATTCTTTATCCAAAGGAACAGTAAAAACTCACAAACCGTGTTTCAATAAATTCATCGACATGTAATTTTCACGTCGTGCATCACTAACGGCGTGCAGACATAAATTACTTCAAAAGTGATTTACTTGCGCCATACAAATCGCCGTCGACTACTCGTTGCGGCCTGTCTCCGCCTGTCTGGGCCGTTCAAAGGCCCTGACTGACAGGTGTGAATGATGGCCAACTAGACGCATACAGACTGACAAAAGCTATCACTAAACTGCTCTGCCGTTTTCTTTGAAGATAATAGTTTTGTTTTTGGTACATCGTAACAGTTTACTTTGCTTACACCTATCTCAAAACATAGGTAAGTAGTTTCAGGAAATATTGTAATATTGAATTGATTCAAAGCAAAAGTATTTTTGTTTGAAGATATTAAGCCCATGTCTGCTGCATCGTAAATTGAAAATGTTTTTAAAACATTTCAATGGTAAAGTCATTTCAAGCGTTTTAAAGCTCTAACGTTCAACGTCTTTTTTATCGTGGCCTCTTGACGAGCCTGTCACGAACATAACTCGCAAAATAAAACACGTGCGGAGTGGCAGCCACAAATCACATTTTTTAATCGAACTCACGTCTCGGTGCAGTGCCATATAAAGAGCTCACTTACGTACAACTTTATGTTTTAGAATATAAGGTTTAAGGTTCTTTGTGCCGGAGCAGCAAAAATATTTGCAGTATTCCAGTGTGCAGTCACGTCGCACCACGCGGAATGCTATCGACATCCGCTTAACTATCGACGTTGGCACAACACTAATTGCTCTTTTTGTGTGCCCCGTTTCTCACAATGATTTACGTAATGCTTCTACAAAGAGGGTAATCGTATCATTAATGCTTTTAAAATGACTTTAACGGCCAATTCTAATGATTTAAATTGATTACAGTGGGTGTAAAATAGAGAGTTGTTTATAAGTAACATACATAAATGGCTTATTTCATCTTAAAAACGGAACAGACTTAGAGTAAATATTATTTTTTACACTCACAACTAATTGTTAATAGATTTTATGTTTCATTTTTAAATATAGCTTTGAAAATTAATATTGGACAATACTTAATGCATCACTATTAATCTTTCACTTTAATTAAACTTTACCAGTTTACATAAAACTTATGCCTACATAATTTTCACTTATGTATGTTAAACAAACACTTACAGGATTATAATTATATTCCAGTAGTCTACCACACATTTTAAAACATATACACAAAATAGAGCAAACATATACAAAATAGAGCAAAATGCGCCTTGGTTTGTGTCTAAAATGACTCTAGCGTGTTAATATGAACAGACCTTAACCATAGCGCTGCATTAAAAAAAAGTATCGATAAAATATCTAAATTAAAATAGTGGTGGACACGATGCATTTGTCATGTAATCGGCAAGATAAGGTTGCTCAATTAAAAATTTATTCGTCGGCGGCTTGGTGTAATTAAGATAGCAGGTGAACGTAGATTATGCGAGTTACGACGTGCTGTTATCTCTGACAGTGGAATGGCGGGAAGCGATTTTCATTTGTAATTAGCGGCACCGTTGTGATAAGTTCAACTTGTGTTTTGAGTACGTCAATATCTTTATGGTTTCGAGTAAAGTTGGGACTTCTGGTTTTTTATTCACTACTTTTCTTTTTTGTTTTCTGTTTTTGACCTGGATTTTAAAATGTCCTTTATTTCTGTTTATTACCTTAATATTTTTACATACAAACAATTTTTGTGTGATAAAAAAAGAAGAAAAAATTATATACGATTAACGTACCTACAAATCTTTTTACACAGAAGTGATTTATTTTATTAAATAAATAAACTTTAAAAAAATATTATTTTATAGGATTAATTAAATTGATATTAACATCATCGACTATAATATAAATCCAAAAAATAATATGCTTATCCCTAAATTACTTTTATTGCGATTATTGACCTACCTAAATCTGACAGCATGATCACGTTGGTGATCTCGCTTCACTTAACCAAATACAAATTGTTGTTGTCGCAACATTGATGCTAACTTTCGATAAGCTAAATTGTATTGACACGGTTGCTAGATAAAATATGTTACCAGATAATTAATTTTTTACTTACTTTTTTATGCTTTAGCATACGTTTTCGTATAATACTTTAAATAGGCCAATGTCAATCGCTTCCATCGCAAGTATTTATTCAGTGAGTAATAGTGTTTAAGTCCTTATTTGTACTCTAGAGGATATACTTGCGTGATAGATAATGATCTTTCAAAAATTATTATAACTTTTAAGAGAACACTTTAACAGTCAGTTCTTCTTTTTATTTTAGAACTCAGAGGATAAAGAGAGAAGGTCGAAGTCCGAAGATATCTGTCAACGCCGGTCTCTATTACGCGACGGCCCGTTGGCAGCTTGAATTTATCTTAACAAATAATATAGATCCAGTTAATCTCAACAGACAAAAAGTAAAATATAATAAACTTTCTTCTAATAAATTAAATTTAGAATCTTGTTTTTTACTTAAAGTGAACTAAATTTAGTTACTATTTTAGTTAATACTGTCAAAACTGTAGATAAATTACTTTAATTTGTCTGGCATTTATCTAGCCATCTATCCGCTGGTTTAAAGCCGTAACCAAAGAATAAAGTTGGTTAGTTTATATCCACAACCACTATCCGGATTAGTCTCTGCTCGCTTTAGAATTAGATTAGATTGGAGACAACTTGATTGTAGCAAAAAAATATGTGGTAACACTTCTTTACGTTGAAGTCAGTGAATATTTTATAGTTTATATTTTGGTGACATTAATATTAAGTAGTAGTAATTTAATACGTAGGTTTGAGATACGGAGCAAATATATATATTAGACGCAAAAAATAATGTACATCGTGTATTTTGTTAAAAATAATGAAATGGATATTATGTTATCACTTTTATTCCCGTATATTGTATAATGTACATAAACTTGTTTCTAACAGATCACTTTGGGGTTTAGCTTTTTGAACTAATTTGTAGAAAAGTACTTTCGTATTTTAATTATCCCATCTCTTTGTACATAATATCCTATATTTAATTTGAATATGTAATTATACTCTCGAGCAAGAGAGTGATGGAACTTGTTGTAATCTATGCTAATATATAAAGCTGAAGAGTTTGTTTGTTTGTTTGTTTGTTTGTTTGAACACGCTAATCTCAAGAACTACTGGTCCGATTTGAAACATTCTTTCGTTGTTGGATAGTCCATGTATCGAGGAAGGCTATAGGGTATATATCATCACGCTACTACTAATAGGAGCGGAGCAACAATAAAGAATGTTTCAAAAACGGGGGAAATTTTCACGCTACTGGCAATATAAGGCGCAAACGAAGTTGCGTGGGTCAGCTAGTATATTCTAAAATTAAAATCGCTTGTACAATATTCCACTATTGGTGTGAATAGTGGAATTGTAAATGTAATTTTAATATGTTTAATATCTTCGCTTATCGCTCTTGAAAGTATTCAAATACATACTTTAGAGCAAAAAAAACAAAAAACTTTAACTGTATTCGATTCGGAAAATAAAATATTCTCCTTTCACGGTTGCCTAGAAAAATAGCGTTGTAATATTATAGTAAGTACTTGCCAATCAATTTTTTTTTGTTTTTTTTTTTACATACAGGCCGATTTTCTTACTATATCAAATTAAATTATATTCCAATAGATACAATAATTATGAATGAATATTCTGATTGATCTTGTTTTAATTTAGCGACAGCATTTAAAGTCGATTCATTGGGTATTAATTAACATTTAAATTTATTTCACTTTCAAATTATTATAACTGGAGGTTGACTATGTAAATTACAGTATAAATAATTTAAGAAAATTTAGTCAAATCAATGCAAGACTGTAATAAATTAATGAAACTAAATTTTAATTAAAATTTTAAATTAGTTACTTGACACGACATAGATAACAGATGTAAAATTATATTAAATCGTTGTCTAAAGTTTTAAACAATTGAATTAAATTAACATTATGGGGGTTTTATATTTTTAAATCAACTGGTTTTGTTACCATTTAGATATCACTTAATGATAAATTAGTATTTTTAATGTAGGTAAAGCCCCCACCCATTATTAGCTTTTATATGTATTTATATATATATTTGGACCATAGTTACTACTACGTCTTAGGATGTTTGAAGTTATAATTTGAAATTATATCAATGTCTTAAGTTGAAATGTTTAGCAATAATTAGTACCATATAAGTAGGTATTTAAAAAAATCAATCGAAATTTACTGACTTATTTAATAGCTGCTAATACTCTATATCGATTTTGTTCGTTGACTCTTTATTAATAGTATAGTATACCTGAACTAGAAACTAGTGAGTATGTTAATTTAATATTAATGGCGTTGAAAATATTGTAAAGTTAAAATTGGATTATTGTTTCTTGAACGAGAAATAGAAAAAAATAATAATAAAAAGAATTAGTTAATAAACAAATGGGAAATTACATTTCGTTTGTATACATTAAGTTTCAATTTCAATTAAAGAAACTCTAATTCATCTTTATCTTCAAATAATTTACACGCTGTGTGTTTCAATTCTCACAGGTATTATTAAATACCAAGATTAAACATACATCAACATTGACAGGTGGTTATACAAAACATTAATTCTTATCACGCTTCAACTTATCAGAGTCTCGATCTAAAACCAAAATCACGTCAGCTCCAACAAATTAATTATCATGCTCGACGTGAATTGAAACATTTGAATGGCATTCACTTCCGCCATTCAATGATAATGGATCTACTGATTTAGCGGTCTATTCCTAGTCTGACGAATAGTATCGTTAGAAAAATTTATGTCTTGTTCATTTAAAGTTATGGTTGTTTTAATAAAATCAATTTCCGCCTGGTGTTTGTCTCTTAACTAACCGCTTCCTGTTTTATGAAAGTATTTATTAATGATTTTAAATTATAAAAGATTTATAGGGTAATTTCAATTTCTGTTCGACAAAGATTTCATTAAAATTTAATAATTTATCATCAGGTTTTTCAACGCAAATTTTTTATAGCCACGATAAAGAGAAATCTGTGACATTAATAGAGGCAAACAAAATAAAGTTTTTGTAATAATTTGTTTCTAACAAATACTTATACTTTACAAAACTACTTAATTTATGCCAAACAACTCACAAAAATATGCTGGTATGCTTGCTACGCTATGCTTGTTATGCTGCTATTATTTTAAAACAAAACATAAAGCAAATCATATCTTCGTAATTTAAAATATAACTAACGTATCTTTATGTTAAAAAAAATCCTAATCGATTGTTTTCTCCAAAATTTGCTGATTGTATCCTATCCTCATAAACAATTGACCTTACAATTAAAGGAAACATTAAAACTTTAAAAGTAAAAGCAAAAACTACATAAACATGCGTGTACTGAATCATGCATTTTATACGACATAACGGAAGTTTCACCATCGTGTTATAAACTCCAAATGATTTAGTGCCGATAAAGTAATATTTTATCGATATTTATGAGCATCACTATAAACACATTTGGGGCACATATAAAGTATATTAGTGTTGTCGGGCAAAATATTTATTTTGAGCAGACTTTTTCAGTGATGAAAGATGAAAATGAGACGGACGTTTTAGTTAACAATTGTCATTTCATAGAACATTTACGTATGTAGCTCTGTCTTAAGAGCTATTTATTAATCTGTGCTAAGAGGTTATAAATAGCAAGAAATACTAATAGTCAACGTTATTTTGACATCTGAAGTATAACAAGTGTAACGACATGCTAAAGACGAAATTATTTGATGTACAGGGGGAATACATTGTTATAGCACAAAAAATCCATAATTCCATGCTTAATTTTTCGACTCTGTCTATATGTCTATTAAGTTTTTACGGCTAATCTGCTGAACTGATTTGGATGAAATTCAAATAGAAAGATACTTTGATTATTGAGGAAGGATATAGACTACTGTGACACTTATGAAAGGCGACACTCCGTACTCTTAATCTGTCAACAGACAGTCTTATAAATGTATACATATATACAAATAATATATATATTACAAAAGATACAATATTAGAAGAAATCAATGGTAATTAATTTAGTAACAATTAAATGGTAACATATGATTTTTCTCCCATATGCTTTCAGATCGGACTTCTGCAATCCAATAGTAATAAGTGCGTTGTAGTCTGGAAGGGGTTTGGGCTTTGATATCTCCTATCAGTTAATAAACTGTTACAAAGGAAATACTTAGCACTGGAGGGCTTGCATTCATAATTGCTTTGAGAGAATATGTATGACTCCAGTGAAGCCGGAAATTTTGTGCTCTCATGACATCTTCACTCGACACTTCTCAGGATTTGTAATTAAATTGATCCAATGTCTCAATTAACTAAGCCCGTAAGTGAAATGTAACGATTTAACACCGGATTCAAGTTAATTCTTGATTCCAATTTATCTTCCCGATAGAAATTTTTATGTTTCCTGATTTAAATTACCTCACTCACAACTTTCAGATAAAAATGATGTTTAGTGATTGGAAACATGAGAATTTCAGAATAACTAATACAAACTAATATTGTATACACCCAAAGAATAAGTATAGAAATCAAGATAATTCCAAAAATGAAGTACAGCAGAATAACTACATAACTACAATCTTGTCTGCCTGAAAAAACAAGTGTCTGAAGTTGTTTCTTTGCTAAAGAACAAATTGCATCATCTTCTTCATCCATCTTTGAAAAGATATAATACAAAAAATCTTATAGAAGAGCACAGTCTTTTGTAAAATCATCCAAATATTGGCCATCCACTGTGACATTCCTCTCAAATAGCTTACGATATCCCGATCCTTTTTTATGTTGACACGAGCCGAATCCAAGAGTAGTGGTGGTGAGCTTTTGACCAAATGTTATATTTTAAAGGTTTTTTTACATCTCAACATTCGTAGTCTGGTGAGGTAGGTACATCAGCAACGAGTAATAAAATATGTAGTAAAATATACATCCTCAAAGCAAACATGATTTCATGAATACTTCATTTGCACCCACTTTACTATTCAAACCACAAAATCAATACAAAATCGACACATCAAAGTTGCCGCATCCACCGGATGCGACTCTTGCGCATCGCGCCACATAAATCATGATGGCGGCGATAACAAGCGACCACTCATAAAAGCAACTACGGGAACGATTTTACGATTCATAATTGTACTTTATTAAATGGCATCCACTAGCATTTTAATGGAAGAATTTTGTGTAATAAAAGTTTTGTTGGCCGTCATAGACTAGGTGTCAGCAAACAACCAGATACTCTTAAAAGTTCTGACGAAACCATAGAGCAATACAATAGGTAGTAGCCATATGCATGCGTTATCTTCTGTCAAAGTATAAGCCCAAATGGGCCTCCGCATTACATTGTTATGACACAGAATATATTTATGTGTATGTGAAATTCTGAATGTTTTGTTTTAATTGTTATGTGTGAGTTTGTAGTTATATACGATTGTTTTTGTATGTGAGACTAAAATGAGATGTGTGAAGATTTCCCCCTCCTCCGCACAAAAGTACAGACTGTTTTGTCTCGGGAAAAGATACTATGGCTAGTCTCCTCCAGTTCATGGTGGGCATGTGTTGCTGTACGCGATGAAACCTTTACGATTATTTTCAAGGTACTGTCGCAAACTGAACGAGAGCAATCTCAATATGTCACGATAATTAATTCTGTTCACATACCTATAAGGGCTTTGTCAATCATTAAACTGCATGTACTATTTAAATGACTCCACAATCGGTACACTATTTTATCGAGTTCTGTATCTAAGTACCAAATAGGATTTAAATGATCAAAGGTACCTACAATTTATAACGTCGTATCTGTAAAAGCAAAGATCACTACCGCCTCAAACGGGCAGCTATCCGCCGTCTATTTACACCAGCTAATTAAATTATAAATCTTTCACGACGCCCTTTTCGAGATGCAACTGAGAAAAGAGAATGTTAAGAGCGGGTAATACCCAAATTGGAATTTTTATAAAACAGTTTACGTCACTTATCTTATATAGAGCTGCTAATAAAATAGTGTCAAAAACACCTTCTTAAGTGTTTTTGACACTTTATAAATAAGTGAGAAAAAAGGGGACTGAATTATTATTAACAATAACTTTCTTCCACCGTGGAAGTCATTGAAAAAAGAAGAGAACTACTTTAAAGAACAATCCTTTATGTATTTAATGTTATGTTCACTAGATTTAGAAGAGGATATAAAACAACTAGGATGATATTCAAAAGTCACATTAAATGCATACAATATACAAATGATAATCGTTTACGAATTCGTATCCTCCTACAAACGTGGCTTAAAAACGCTATTCCTCCGTCCGTTTTTGTTTCCGTGATATAATTTGTAATTAATATGAATGATTGTATTAATTATACTCTTTTCACTTTATAAGTAAAATAAAAACACTTCAATTGAACAAAGCTACCAGAAATAGTTGCTATAGTTATACTTGTTCAAACAGTGTTGAGAAATGTACTGTTTTAAACATTAACCAGCTTTATAAGCGTGAAAAGGTACCTGTAAAAGTAATTAACGTTAATTATATACGAAAATAACAATTATTATGGCACCATTTTTTAATTAAATTGAACATTTATTCTTTATAATGTGAGATTGTTTGAATTTTAGACAATAGAGGGTTATGTATTAATGGTAGATTTTAGAATTACTGTAACAAATCAGCGGTTGATTTATTTGTCAATTGTTTGGTTCCACTACATGGTTTTAATACAGTAATAAAATTTCTGGGTACAGTTACCAACCGGTATGCTTCTGATTACTTCGTATCGTGAAGATTGCGAGATATAATATCTATGAACATTAAATGTTCACGCATTGAAACCTTGACTGGGACATTTAAAAATGATTTATATTAATCTGTTTCTGTTGTAAAATTGTTACACTTTATTGAAATCAGAATAAAAGGCTCTATACGTGAATCAAAATTCAAAAGTTTCGCTATCTAATCGCTGGATTCATTCCAAAACTCACAGGGTTTACTACTTAAATGAAAATTGTCTCTAAGATGTCTAAGTGCTAAAGCTATTAAAGTTGGTTACGAGTGTTTATTTACCTCTCCCTCTCTCGTCTTTTTTTTTTATCTGATCCACGGTAAGAGACTGGTTATGCAGTATAGATCTTGACTCTAATTTAAAAACAGTAAAAGGTGTTCTTAAACAGTTACCCATTTCTTTTCTAATTTTTCGAATAAGTTGAGGATTTATTAATCTGTGGTTGAGGTGGCAAACCTCTTTTCAATGATAACACGTACATTTTAATCAAAACATTTTGAAAGGCCTTATGCGATAATATAAAAATCTTTTGTGTGTTATTTTAATGGCTATCCTTAAAAGTGGTATTTTATTAATATTGAAAGAGTCAAAACGGGACGTAGGTACGTAGTACGTACGTAACGTAATTTTTTTAACAAACGTTTTATGATAATTAAAAAAATCCACGGTTACTTACTTGAACTTGCTTACTAGTTTTAGCCCAAGGTTCGAGTATGATGGTTATCGCATATATTTCCTTTCTCAAGAACCAAAGAATCTCCATGCCGAATTTGATTGACATCGGTGCAGCAGTTTAGTCGTGGAAACGTAACACTGATAGTTACTTTCAAATTCATAATATTTTTTATATTAAAAGTATATTATTGTCCGTAAAATTAATATAGATCAACTGAATAATTTGCTTGCTTAACATAATGTTGCATTTGTTAATTTCAAACTTGTACATGGCAGAAGGCTTTAACGGGCTGTTGCTTAAATGATACACATACATACAGTGTCATAATTGCAGGAAGTTGTATATAATAGGGTGTAAATCACAGTCGGTCGGTATCTTGCAATCCGACAGGCGTACGCGCAGCAAACTTGTACAGTTAGGTAACATCAGAATTGAAAAGTTCATTTACATTTGTTTATGTTAATGGACTTTGGAGAAACTTTAAAGATATACATAAAAGTAAATATACAAAGTTTGCACAGTAGCATGCTATAGAACAAAACTTAATGTTGAAGAATTTTTAAAATGAAATTGATTTTTAAAACTGAAATTTATAAAAGTCTAGATATGAAAATCATAATAGAAGAAGCAAATCAATGCACAGAGAAATAATAATCAGACCGCTAACTAAATCATTGTCACGTTCTAACAAAGGCACATCTGTACAGGACATCTTTAGATTTTGTAAAGGGCCGGGCCAGGCCTTTTAACCTATTAGTTGAGGGGTGATATAAGTTATCGACTATAATACCTTCTTCACTTTTATTTCTTCTAATTTGTTTACCGAATAGATTCAAAATCATTGGCAATTTTGATTTTCAAATATTTATAGTAATTCTTAAGAAGATTACATGTTTAACGTTTGGATCACCTCATCCGATGAAAGTTTTTTAACTAAATGTGAAGTTTTTGTAGGTGTGGGAAGCTGAGACTGTTGTGAGATCATAGGTTTATAAGTCTGATGCAACTATATGTATTTAAAGCTGTATACGTTAAAGTATCTAGATTTTAAGTAATCTAAATAATAAATTTAAAAGTATTTAAAAGCAACAAATCGCAGTTCAATAGTGATCTTTTTATCACATGATTTGAAAGCAAGCCTAGATATAGTGGAACTGAGTCTATAATCCATTACTAGTAAAGAAAACGACTCACAAACTGGTCGCATACAAATTGCAAGCGCTAGCAATTAGCTGTAGAGGTAATGTTAACGGCTTGAACACAGTGGAGAAATAACAGAAGGAATAACTGGTAGCAAGTGTTTAAAGCCACCAATAGACTTCTGTAACTTAAGAGTCAGATGTAGATTTTGATTGTAGGTGATATAGCTCGTTGAGTCACTCAGGAGGTTACTGGCTTGCAATTCAGTAGCCCCACTCGATTGCTGAAAAGATCTGAAAAAATGTGAAAGTTTGGTTTTCTGTAAGGCCGTCTTATGTCCCAAACCATGGTTCTTTCAAATATTACGAAATTTCCGACCCTGTATCAATTGATTTTTAACAACGCTTGTCGTTCGGATTCCTTTTCTACCATGAAATTTAATTATGTGATCAACACAAACACATTTCTAGGTGCAAATTGCTTAAAATATAAAATAATAATAAATATTTCGGACATCTAACATACAACGCCATATAGTCCCAAGCTAAGCAGAGCTTGTGTTATGGGTACTTGACAGTATATTAAATACATATTATTTAGTTTTTTTTTGTAAATACAATACATATTATACATAGAAAATAAGCAAACTCCGACACAAATATTTATTTAATATAGCTGATGTTATCAGCTAATGTTTCGAACATTAGCTGATAAATATTTTTTTATGAATAAATGAAAAAATAAATGTATTTTTGGGAAAACTTCAACAGACACTGATATCTACACTATAAACATAGTAAAATATACAGTTTATTGATATAGGAGTAGTATAGAACGCCCTACGGCACGATGGACCAACGACTTGAAGAAAATGGCGGAAGGATGCGGAGTGCCCAAGACCGGGATGGTTGGCGCTCCTTGTGAGAGGCCTTCGTTCAGCAGTGGATGGCAATAGGCTAATAGTAATAGTAATATATTTCTTTCACTTCACTTCAAAAGAAGTTTTCTCGTAGGAGAATGATATTTCTTTATCAAATTTATTTTATAGTCTTTGGCAAGGCTCGTTTCAAATGAAATTTAACTTATATAACAAGAGAATTTAGTTATGCATATTCATGGTTTTAACTGCGCATAATAATAAATTGTTCAAACAAATCTTTGATTTGATTCAATAAATAATTCATAATCACGACCCCTCAGAATTAATGAACACGTGTTTAAATATTTTGCATCACAATAACATTAAAACTGAATATTGGTCTACTGTTAATAGTTACCTGTGGCGATATCGTGATCAAGGCTCGTTCATCGCAGCATTAGCATATCGGAATTATTCCATTACAGCGTTAATAATTTAAAAATAATACGCCGCTGGCGCACGCGACCTAAAGTTATGAGCCCCTGGAGATGCGGTTGCGAAACAAAACCACCAATCAAAAGCAATCTCTAAATGAACGTATGCAAAGTTTATTTTGATTTACGGTTGGGTGTGTAAATTTCAGAGCTGCTAAACATTTTATTATGCTGATAAGCAGACAATGCGAGTGTTATTTTGTTTTTAATTTATTGTTATGTATTACTATTATGTAACTTGAAAATCATGGTCGTGCAAGCTTTAAATCGAAATGCATAAATTATAAATTACTTTATTTTTCGTTTGTTTTATTCAAATATTGAAACCAATACCATTGCTCTGTTAAATGGTTGGTGATATAAGTTTCGAACATTAGTATTTATGAAATTTGACACTTAATATTAGAGCCTATGTACTTAAATATTTTCTTCTTACTACAAATTCTCTCATTTTTTTCTATTTCTTTTTATTATTTTATATAGACAAAAACTATATAATAATTACTTAGTCTAAGTCCTAAACAAGACACTCGTGTCAACTACTCCCATATTTAGTTTTCAAAACAAGTAACAAACAAATATTCTTGTTATTGACATTATGACATTTAGGTATTTCCATTTCAAACGAGACTCCCCTTTGAAATCAGAACATCAAAATGTAGTTGATGCCTGAACGGGAGGAGGATGGGGACAAACGGTCCAATAAATCAACCGCGAACGCCGTATGCAGGTGTTACGCCACTGCATTATACGTTGAAATATTAATGCAAAGATTAAAATAAATATTGTACAATGCAGACATGACAGTGAATTGTTTCACAATTTAGAAATAGTAATCTCTGATTTCTGTCTCACTGTAGAACAAACGATGTTCAATTTTGCTGCAAACTTACCTTGGCTTATGATTTTTATTCGTGATCGCAGTTGGACTATTTAATCCCATGAACTTTTGGAATTACGGGACACGTAAATTCCCTTTTCCTAAAAACCAGAATTAGCCTTTCAGTAACCTTGGTCACTCAGTACAATGTAATAAAGACAAAAATCGACGAATTCTAAAACGAAAACAAAAAAAGTGTGGTATGATTACGAACAATCTTTATCCATGTATAGATATGTATTCAGAATTTTCTCGTAGGTGGATAATTTAATACATGAAATGGAATAAGATGTCTCTTTTTTGATACATAACAAAATATTATCATTGAAACTTATCAATTTAAATGAAAAGATGAATTAAATTCCCTTCCTAGTTTTTTTTTCAACCGATTTCAGTCACCCACAAATTGAACCAGTCTTTTTATCTTTTGCACAGCATGTGAACAGCTTAATCTGCATACCCAAGTTTATCAGTGTCAGAAATATGGCTACCGTCAATTGTGGGCTAATAATTGGCTGCTGTTTCGTTCAGCTTTAATTTATAACTCAATCATATATCTAGTAGCCGTTTTTTTCATCCATCTTGGTTAATTGGACAGGATAATTATTTACGGAATCGGGTGTTTTATATTGTAGCGTTTGATGTATTAACTTTAAAATGTTGTGAGGATGTTTTAATTATTGTTTTATGAGCCAATAAATTCGTTGAAAATTTAGGTTAAGTTTTTTATTAGACCGTGTGTAGAAAACGGTAGAATAAAAAGTACTCGATTTTAGTTTCGTCTGAAGTATTTATTTTTTAGTAAATATATTGTTATGAAATTAGGTGGAAATTATATAAAAAAGATCCGATTGAGGCAAATATAACGTTGGATAATATATTTAATACAAATAAGCTACAAGTTAAATTTAGTTATTTTGTAAATGACATTAGACTTAATTTTCCTAATAATAGTTTAGTATTATTATATCAGTTGTCCGCAAACTCTGTTAAAAAAACTACATACGTACCTTTAGATAAAATTTAGCACTGTTAAAAATGTTGAAACAATGATTAAAATTAAAAGTTGAATTTGAAACATATTTCATTTATATTGAATACTAGCTGAACCCCGCCGTGTTGCCCGCGCTTATTATTGTACCGCGAGTAAAGCCGCGGGATAAAGTTAGTCTAAAAAAGTAGCCAAGTTACTCCCTGGATCATCAGCTACCTGCCTGTGAAAGTCCCGTCAAAATCGGTCCAGCCGTTCCAGAGATTACCCGGAACAAACAGACAGACAGACAGACAAAAAAATTGTTAACTTCATTTTTGGCATATGTACCGTGTATACATATGTATGCATTTAGAGAAAAGCGGTTATATTATTATTACAAACAGACACTCCAATTTTATTTATTTGTATAGATTTTAATGCAATTGATTAACATGAATAGCTGCTCATAAAAGCTGTTAAGCTTACTTACGAACAATAAATTCGTATTTATGTATATTTTATTCGATTTCGCTTATCAATCGAATGGGATATAAAGCTGCAGTAATAAAGTCTTACGATGAATTGCAATTCGATATATTTAAGTACCAATGTATATATACTACACGCTATACGTACTTATGAAATAAAATATTATTGTTCTGTTATTCGCCGGAAAACGCAGTAATTCAAAAATTTTACTTTTAAATATATTATCAAGAAACTCAATAACTTCTCGGCGAATGTGATTCCCAGTAGTTTCATTGCTCTTTGATAATCTCAGTTCTGTTCGTAAAAGCGAACAGATTAACAAACACATAAATAATTTGTTTAAAAGAAAACATTTCCTCACCACGACAGTTTTATTACTAACATAATATATTTTTCTTTTCATTTATATTTTTATGTAATAATTTAGCGATCGCGTTCAAACGCTCGCTTTAGACAAATTTAGAGGGAATTATTTATTTTATGGGTCGACAGACTATATCTATTTTTATTCGGTAGTCTCTGCCTCGGTTAAAGCAATAAAATCATGATATCCAGGGCTGTCACGGTGCCAAATTTATAATATACCATTATGTTTTGACAAAACACGTTATAAATTTATGTAGAAGGAAGGAAGCTTTGATAGTTTCCTGCTGTTTGTTTATGTGTCACCATTTTGTTCTGATATTATGAGAGAGCTTCTCACTGAGTTTGTACTACGTATTTAAGTATTTAAAACTGTAAGTATTTGCCGAAATTAAACTGAATTTGATTTGATTTCAGACTTTCTTTGATGATCAACGTATGATAGCTCAATACAAAATGATTCTAAAAAAATAAATAATTAGAACCCTAGTGAATAGTGGAGTTGGAGTAAATGCCCTAATACATAGAAGAAAACATTCATGAACTGTTAACTTGTCAAACATATTGACGCAGATATTTTAGACGAAGAAATCTCACAACATCTCACGGCCGCTGTGACACTCAGCAACTTCGGACCAAAATGGCGCTTGACATTTTAGCTGTTAATCAAATTTTTCATAATGATCAAAACTGCTTATTATTAAGCCTCATCATATACTTGATAGGGCATTGAAGACAGCCTTATCTATGTTCATAACACATTTCATATAACAATATTTCATAACCTGAGGGGTAAGTTATAAATGCAATTTAAAACGTCCTGTTTGATATTCAAATTGTTTTATTAGTGTAATTAGTTCTGTTATTAGCATGTAAAATGACTCATTTCTTGTTCACTATATTTACATGTGAAACACGTCTATTATATTAGTTCTTATGTAACATTGAAATGTCGACCGGTCTGAGTTTTAAAATCTAATTAACTCTTTGATCTCAATCTCTCTTTTAACAATATATTACCTGACTTTACATAATATTTTAACATTGAACGTGTGCCATTTAAAATTCATAAGAAATCTTCATGAGCACAAAAGTCAAGTTGAACATTCGAATCATTGTTAATAATTGCTGTGTGGTCAATGATTTAAAGTATGGGGTGTTATCAACCAATTAGATGGGTGCCGTAGGATCCTAGTAAACTACGCGGGATAACAGCACTACAAAAATATGAAAAACTGGAAACGTATCCAATACTAACCCGTCTAGCCCGTAGTATAGTAAGCCAAGTCCTACTTTCTAGGGAACGTCCGATGTCTAACTACAAACTATTAAAAGCTTTAGACGATGATGATTAATAATTTAGTCGAATCACTTAAGCCGGGTTTCCTGCGAAACTGTTTAGTGTTTTCTAACACCTAACATCAAACACCTAACAAAATATGGGCGTGGCCTAACAGTTCTAAAACATCGAGTAGGTAGGTACGTCTTCATAGTCCGAAGTCATTTTGTTGATTTGATGTTTGGTGTTCGTGTTTAAATTTTGCTAGCATGTTTTGTTAACATATTTTGTTTTGTTATTTTCAGTAGCAAGAGACACGCCTTTATAAAAGCACATATTTCTCGTAACCAGACACACTCAATACTATTTCATTTTAAGAATTATCTCTCTCTCTCATTGAGTTCTTCATTAACACTGGTTAAATACACACATTTAAAAGACATTAATGAACACATACAGAGTTATGAATAGCAGACAACGATGATTGACCTTTTAAAGTTTAATCTTTATTATATTTCTTAACGTTGTGTCAATTACGTAAGCGCGAATTTCAAAGTGATAAGTTTTATTTTTCTTTTAATAATCACAGCAGTCACACAATTTTATGATTAAGATCTTTATATAAAAATGACTCATATCAATTATGTTACAACTGTAGGTTATGTTACGTAGAGAGGATTGGCATCAGGCAGGTGACCATCCATATAAGTATAATAAAAACGAGTTAAAACCAACACTTTGTAAAGTTTCTGCCTTCCTCAAATTCGAACAGGGCAGTAAAAATTATAAGTATATTTCAGCTTAGTAATAGCTTTATAGATATACCTTGTCATGGATGAATGGGGTTTTTTCTAGTGTACACATTTCCAACCTTTCCACACTTGTCTGATATTCTTGATTTGTATATTTACGTAATTACATATATTTAATTAGTTCATGCTGATTGAATTTTCAACACCTGTCTATTAACGCATTTATTTGATGTTCTGCACGCTTTCAAGTGAAGTGGGTTACGTTTGATCGATGTAAGTAACAACAAATTGAAAAGTGCGCGTCAATCACGATTTAGGAAAACGGTGAAAGCTGTAGTAAAAACAATTAGGTCGCTGTTGTGAGGTCCTTCGTTACTTTTAAACAGGTTTTGAGGTTACTGAAGCACAAATCAGCTCTTCTTCATTCAACGTAAAACGTAGAATGAGCGTAACGGGACAATGAGTCATCCTTTTTCAATGCAGCCAATGTTCACCAATTTATTAAACATTACGTCCAAAACTGCTGAAATGATGATTACATACACAAATTTGCCAAAATGGTCGTACTTAACAATTCTTTATAAATCTCATTTTCGATATTGGTTTTTATCAATTCAACAGCTCAGTGATTGACTCTAAAAATTGTCAAAACAACACGTCATATCATAGTGTAACCGAAACCAGCTTCATCAATTTCTCTTAATTAAAATAATAGGTTACGCCGAGACGCACGCCACCAAGATTTAATTAACAACTCCCTGATATTTTTTCATAGGTAATTAATTACTATTACACGCCTTCGAACTCATAAAAACATTCACAATAGCCTCTGAAAGGTTTAACTAATATCTATTAGCATCATATCTAGCTTTTATTGTTTTACAAATAAGGTACATTTTCGAGTGATTGGATTATCTAAACTTGTATGCCGAAAAAGTGGTATACGATGGCTATTCATCATTCATATAACAACCGAACATAAATAACATATTTAGATGGTTTATTCCTCTTTGGTATATTGCATTGAAACCTTATAAGTTATTTAGGATAAGTTATAACTTTCTACGGAGGCAAAAAAGTTCACATAGAGTTTATTTTGGTGTGACAAGCATCTTGTTTAGCAACTTTTAAGTTTATGCTAGTTTATCATATTAACGGGTGATTAATATAGAAGCTTATAACTTTTACAGAAATATTATTTTGAAATGCTATATGAATCATCAGCATGTAAGCTGGGTTAATTGGTTACTAAACCAAATAGGTAATTAAAATTAAAATATTCTTTTTCTGTTTTTAAAAAGAAACAAAATATTCTATTTACTAATAACTCAATAACAAACTAATAAAACGATCAAATTTAAAAATGAAAATTTCGTATAACCTCTATAAAAGTTAATAAAAAAGGGGTTATAACCTATAACCTGAAATCAGCAATAAATAACAAAAAGCAATCAAAAAACGTCTCAAAACCTTTAACCCTGCTAGAAATAAATAAGAGAAACTAAGAAGTAAGAAATAAGTTAACATCAGATAACTGTCATCGTGTTATTAATAACGTTTGTTAATATTTATGTCAACCTCCTGCTTCCAACTTGATTGTATAGTGATGATTAGTGATGAGTTAGATGTCGATAGTTCGGTGGGGCCCAGGACGACTAGTCGTATGTTAGGCACGATCATTTGTTCCGGATTTCTCATTAACACACATCAATAGCTTTTAACAGCCCACAGCTGGAGGTAGGCCTCTCCTTAGTCACTTAGTGTTGGACCACGCTGGCCACACAGGTTGGAATAGGGTTTGTTTTTAAGTTTTCCTTCTCTTTTCAGTGAACATCAGTTCTACATAGTTTGCTCCCTTAGATTTTTTTTGTTATGTTTAGCCCTGCCGATATGACTCTACCCTGCCTGATGGGTAGCATAAGCAGAATCCAACAATGGTGGTCAACATACTCATTGCGAATGCAGACAATTCAGCATGGTGATTCACACCATGGTGGACTAGTGATACTTCTGCATCATTGGGCCTCCGGGTCGCGCACTCACCAACGAAACCCGACAGCACGAACGCTGTAATTTTACGTTGATTTTCTGTGCGAGGGTAGTATCGCCTCGGTGGAGCCGGTACGTTCGTGCTGAAATCAGCGTGGCTCTGCTACCTATATGTATTGCCGCTTATAACACCCTCGGGATGAATAGGGTGGTAACAATACGTTTTCTCAATCCATCCCCTCATGGAAAGTTCAATTTTTGGATAAAATTAATTCAAATAATATTAAGGGCATGGTTATCATTTTAATTAGTTGTGTATCAGGCGACTGCCTCGTTGGTCTAGCGGTTGATGTATGCGACTGCTGATCAAGAGGTCTCGGGTTCGAATCCCGGGTCGGGCCAAAAGTGTTATTGAGTTTTTCTGATTCTATAAATACTTAATAACCGCTCGGAGTTTGGAAGTTGGGGTCTGAACCCCCGTGCCTCGGAGAGCACGTTAAGCTGTCGGTCCTGCGCCTGATCTCTCCCCGATCGTGTCGGTTAACCGTCCCATCGGATTATGAGAGTGAGGGAACAGAGAGTGCACCTGTGTTTGCGCACACACTTGTGCACTATAATATCTCCTGCGTAGTTGGTTGGTCTCTGTTGAGACTGGCCGCCGTGGCCGTAATCGGCTAGGAGAACATCATCATCAGGCGATGGTAAAAGAAATATTTCCGGCTATTTATTTCATAATTACTAGGAGCATAAATTTGCAAAAGTAGTTTTCTCTGTTTCAAACATGTAACATAATTATTATATTGAATGATGTATAAACTCACACGGGTGCTGTAAGGAACACACTATTGCCTACTAATTCAGAACGCCGATAACAAGGTTATATTACACCAATTAAGCGCCATTTTACATTTGATTTTATTGTGGCATAATTAGATGCGGTTTACGACCGAAGGTTTAAAACCACTGGTTTTATAAGCAAACGATACGATATAATAAACGTTATGGATTATAAATTAACGTGTATTAAATTTTACTATCGGTTTGGCGTACCGTAGGCAAGCTTCAAAGAAAGCTAGTTAATTTAAAAAGAAATGATTTATATCTTAATATTTCTTATACGTCAAAACAGACATTAATAGTAATTGGTGCAATTTTAAGAACTGCTTTTTTGACCTCCTTTACTAAGTTTTGTTACTACTTTCTCTTAAATCATTATCTTGGCAAGTAAATATATCAACCGTCGGATAAAATATCTGTCTCTATCAATTCTTTTGTCTCTTAATGTCTTGAAATTAAATTTTACCTTGACAAATCACAGTCAAGGTAAGAGCCGCGCTGATTTCAGCACGAACTGACCGACTTGATCGGGGCGATATTAAATACTCACAGATGATTAACCAAAATTACAGCATTCGTAGAATGTCGTATTTCATTAATGAGTGCGAGACCAGAAGCCCAATGATGCATAAGCATCTTAAATGCTACCGTAGTGTAAGTCACCACGCTGCATTGGTGTATGGTGGACACTATTCTTGGATTCTGCTCATGCTTTCCATCAGGCAGAGTATAAAAAAACATGCGACTGCCTCGGTGGCGCAGTGGTAGCGTACGCGACTGCTGTTCTTGAGATTCCCGGGTCGGAACAAATGTTTGTATGATCTGCAAATATTTGATTCGGAGTTTGGGTGTTTTCTATGTATAATATGTTGGAATTTACAAAAAAAAAGTAGATAAGTATTCATATCAGTTGTCTAGTACCCATAATACAAGCTCTGCTTAGTTTGGGACTAGATGGCGCTGTATGTTATATGTCCGAAATATTTATTTATTTATTCATAGATTTTTCGAGAAATTTAAGTTCTCTTCAGGGCTAATTCATTAATGAAGCTCTCTCTTCTGCTTAGCTCTCTCTTCTGCTTATTCAGGTTGTCTATGACAGAAAACGGTTACGACTTTTTATAAACAGCTTCTACTGGAATGATTAATTCATGGTTATCATTTTTTTGTTGTTTTTACCCCACTGCGTCAGGAAGGTAATATTTTTATTGGTCCAAACGTTTTTATTCGGCAATAATAGATTACTGTTTCTACAATTTAAAAATTACTTTAACTAGTTAAGAATAAAATATGATTCCAATTGTTTATTTCAATAAATTTGAGAATTTGTTTTCCATTCTCCTCTATCAATCGTTAGTTTTCTGTTAATACCTTTCCAATTTTATCATCTTTTATGCAGTCCGTGCATAGTTTATTTAATTTTCTATTGTATCTCTTATAGTTAAAGCCACCTTTACTAAATTTATCTCATCTTTAGCAACGCGTTCCCATAACAAGATAACCTATAATTCCTCCTGAATTATGGTGCTACTTATTCATGTAACACTTTTTTAATAAAATTACCATTTCAAATATCCATTAAAGGAAACAGTAAGCGTAACGCAGGCCGTTATGTTTTACAGTATTTGTTTTAATTACCGAGCAGAACCTTGAAATACATATTAAAGGCATGCAACTATAAATCGTTAGTGTTTCTTTTTGTTCGATAATTTGTTTTGCATTTAATTATTTTTGAACGAATTATTATAATTAAAGCAGCGATTCAGAATCACATTGGCAATAATACATTTAAATTAAATAGAAATCCATATCAAATAGAAATACGCTTATATATATTATATTTAAAAGATTATGCATGTATGAACACCTTCCATGTATTAAGATAGATATACTAGCTCTGAATAGAAAAAATATGGAATACAAATACAATTTATTACGATTATTCATTATGGCGTAAGCACATTGAATTCGGCATTACTTTTTACATATTATTTATTTTATATTACTTTGCTTCTATTGCGGTAACAGGTAGTCATAAAATACAGGCTTTTATTTTCATAGTCATTGCAACATTAATTATATTATAACAAACATATAATAATAAATATTAATTGTATAAATAAAACGTACAGAATTCTGTGAGCTATAACAATATTTTTTTCTAATATCAACATAAGTGGGTGTCAAAACATGATGATAATAATCATTAGTGAAACTCATAGAGAATATACAATAAACGTATTTCATTAATTTACCATCAAATGTCTTCATAAATAATGATCGAAACGACGTCTGCGCCCACGCACGCGCTTAATGAATCGATTTATAGGGACCCGTTGGTAAATGGTCCTCATAACACTATCAAGTATGCAAAACTATTAACTATGAATTTTAATTAAATAGTTTTTATTTAATAAAAGAAGATTATGTGAAGAAATATTTATATAATCTAAATGGATTTAAAATATATACATTCAGAGATTTTAGATATTTACATTGCACCATGATTTATTTAAATGATACGAAGTTTTGTCACTCTGTGTTTTTTAAATTTTTTTTTAATTTTTTTTTATAGACAATTTGAATTCCACGCGGGTGTTATCATTAGCATTATGATATAAAGGATGACCTTGGACGATTTGTGTGGCGTGGCAGCAGAACGTTCAAATGCAATGTCATGGGTTGTCGATAGGTACCCACTTGCACCGATCTTTATGTTTGACAATTTGTGTTCACAAATACACTGTTATATAGATCCAAACTAAGCAGAGGTTAGATTAAAGATATGAAACACAGACAAACTTTAACCTATTCTATTTTGGTTCTACAGTTATAACACGAATAAACCATAAGCAAATGAAAGTAGGAAATATTTTTCTTTTTAATGCAAGTGACCCTTTTCGTAGAGATCTGGAGCTCAAGAGACAGAAGAGCAATGCTGCACTAATAGCTCTGATCATCCCCTCCTGTACAAGATCAGGGAGAAGGTAGAGAATTAGTCCTCTCCGGTAACCTAATCATTGGATGTGGAATAATAGGGTAGTGGTGATAAAATTTCAAACCGACATTCGTATATTTTATTCATGTCCAAGACCCTACAGAACATGTTACACTCAGTTTGAGTATAGAAAGATATAGTACATTCGCTTTGATACGGTCACCTTGATCACGCCGCCGTCGCTAGTGCCGCAAGCCACCACAAAAACAAAGGGCCCGCTTGCGCCGTACACCAACAAACAACTATGATTTGTCAATTTAGTTACGCCATTGCATGAATTAATATATTCGTATTTAATAACAATAACCACAAATGCGCGCGGGTTGACTATACGATAGTGTGTTGTATCTCATAATATTATCATTACTACGTGTATAATAAATTTTATGAACATGTCATTAGGTTTTTTAATCCAATAACAGGTTTTCATGTACGGGTCCCATAATATTAAATTCAAACGACCTATGGTATTATTCCCTTTTTATGTTTATTTCAGTAATGAATGTATATTTCTCTTGGTTATTGTGATTTCTAATATTCATTATTTGTTTGTGCTCTATGGTCGTGATGACAGTTTGTATGTTTATTTTATACTAGCTGTTGCCCGCGGCTTTGCCCGCGTGGAAGTTTGTTATATGTATTTAATTAAAACTGTGTAAAAGTATGTATTAGTAATTTATTCATATTTTAAACCTATTTATTTATTTTTGATCAATAGCCCATTTAAAAGAACTTTCATACAAACATTTGACCCATATTTCATCCCCTTTAGGAACAGAATTTGCGAATGCTGATATAAGTATTCGTCTATTTGTAATCATCAGAAACATAAAGCCGAAAGTTTTCAGGCTGCTAAATTAAAAAATTATGGACTTCCAAACTAACTAATATATGAAATGCCAATGCCTATATATTTCTCCCCTTAGGGGTAGAATACCCAGAAACGTTTAAATATGTATCTACTCGTTTTTAATAAGTAACCCAAAGATAATATTTTATGTTTCTAACTCAACAAATGACAGACTTCCATGCAATCTTGCAACCCCTAATTCACCACCTTAGGGGTATAATATCCAGAAACGTTTAAATACATATCTACTCATTTTCAATCAGTAGCCCAAAAACAAAGTTTCATGTTTCGAACTTCACAAATGACGGATTTCCAGACTAACCATTTCACCCCTTAGGAGTAGAATATCCAGAAACGCTTTAACGGGTGTCAAGTCATTTTTAATCAGTAGCTCAAAAATATAGTTCAATGTTGCTAACCTTAAAAATGACGAACATCCATGCAAACTTTCAATCCCTATTTCACCCCCTTAGAGGTAGAATATCCAGAAACGCTTAAGCACGAATCTACTCTTTTTTAGTCAGTAGCCTAAAAACAAAGTTTTATGTTTCGAACTTAAAAAATGACGAACTTCCATGCAAACTTTCAACCCCTATTTCACATATTTAAAATATCTAGAAACGCTTAAGTACGTATCTACTCTTTTTTAATCAGTAGCACATGAATAAAATTTCAAGTTTCTAACTTAAAAAATGACGAACTTCCATACAAACTTTCAACCCCTATTTCAACTCTTAGGGGTAGAATATCCAGAAACGCTTATATACGTATCTACTCATTTTTAATCAGTAGCCCAAACACAAAGTTTCATTTGTCGAACTTCAAAAATGACAGACTTCCAGACTAACCTAAATGCGAAATGTCAACCCCTAATTCACCCCTTAGGGGTAGAATATCCAGAAACGCTTAAATACGTATCTACTCATTTTTAGTCAGTAGCCTAAAAACAAAGTTTTATGTTTCGAACTTAAAAAATGACGAACTTCCATGCAAACTTTCAACCCCTATTTCACATATTTAAAATATCTAGAAACGCTTAAGTACGTATCTACTCTTTTTTAATCAGTAGCACATGAATAAAATTTCAAGTTTCTAACTTAAAAAATGACGAACTTCCATACAAACTTTCAACCCCTATTTCAACTCTTAGGGGTAGAATATCCAGAAACGCTTATATACGTATCTACTCATTTTTAATCAGTAGCCCAAACACAAAGTTTCATTTGTCGAACTTCAAAAATGACAGACTTCCAGACTAACCTAAATGCGAAATGTCAACCCCTAATTCACCCCTTAGGGGTAGAATATTCAGAAACGCTTAAATACGTATCTACTTAATTTTAGTCAGTAGCCCAAAAACAAAGTTTCATGTTTCGAACTTAAAAACTGACGAACTTCCATGCAAACTTTCAACCCCTATTTTACCCCTTTAAGGGTAGAATATCTAGAAACGTTGAAATACGTGTTTATTCATTTTTAATCAGCAGCCCAAAAGTAAAGTTTCATGTTCCCAACTTAAAGAATGACGAACTTCATACAAACTTTCAACCCCTATTTCATCCCCTCACAGGTCGAAATTTCAAAAACGCTAGAACAAATGTTTTATTATTTTTTATCAAGTTCTCAAATATAAAGTTTCATGGTTTTATCTTTAAAAATTATGAAATCCCATACAACTTCCCCCCCCCCCCTTTTAACCCCTTACAACCCCTTTTTCGCGATAAAAAGTAGCCTATGTTTTATCTCGGGGTCTAGAATATCTGTATACCAAATTTCATTCAAATCCGTTCAGTAGTTTTGGCGTGAAAGAGTAGCAGACAGACAGACAGACAGACAGAGTTACTTTCGCATTTATAATATTAGTTAGGATTTATTTTGTCGATAAATGTCTACAAGTAATAAAGATTTTATTACTTGGACATATACCATCTCAAAATAAATGATTTTGTAGAGGAACTAGAAAATATATTATTAAAGAATAATTTGATATCGCTAAGTCTTAATAAGGTTAGAAAATAGTGTAATTTAGTATAGGTAATATTAAGAGGAGAGTAGCGAACTTTTTATGAAGCACTCGCAGCGCAATTGCGACGTGCCATTACAAAAGCTCGTTTTTAACCGACTTCAAAAAGAAGGACGTTCTCAATTCGAACGTGTTCGCGGATAGCTTCGTCGTTTATGAACCGATTTTGATGATTATTTTTTTAATGGCAAGGAGATATCCCAACGGCAGCACCATGATAAAGACACTAAGATCTGATGATAGCATCCAAGAGAAATCGATCGATTTCGTCGTTCTTGGAGTCGGTTTTCTATTTTGTTAAAATTTTACTTGTTATGTCAAAAAAAATGTCGTTTTGGTAAAAATACAGAAATGGTAAAGTTCGATATTAGATACTCTCTTCTAAGTTACAACAGTGGTAAATGACAACTACTCCATATGAACATCTTTTTATTTGAGGATTGGGTCTAAACAGCAACAAAAGAATTGAACTAGTTTTCTGTTACGCTGTGATATCATTATCTACGAAAAGGTTTTGTAAAACTGCCATCGAACGAATATAAATGCCCCTTTTGAGGCGTCTCATATGTGATAAATCATTGTCTTAAAAACTAACTTTTTATTTGAATACTAGCAGTTGATTGAGAACAGTTTCTAATAGAAATAAAAAAGACGTCACTCCTCATACAATATTCTCATGTTGCAATCATCACTGACCCATACATAAACTACCGTATTCATGTCAACTCACTAAGTGCGGCATTTACATATGAATTGTATGAATTAATACAACGCCAATTGACACCAGCCTTAAATCATATGTTATAATAGACCTGTTTCTAAATGACAATGAACAACACATAGATTAAAATTGTTTTGTATAGTTAGAACCTACAGATACTGTGCATTCTAGAGGCTTATAAATAACTTTCGAAAAAATAGCGTGTTTTTGTAGTACGATACGACCCGGACGACCTAAAGAAATTGACAGGCAACGGATGAATACGGACTGCAAGGCCGAGATAGTTGACACTCATTAGGGGAGGTCTTTGTTGAACAGTGTACGGTTATAGATTCATAACAACAACAGCATTAGCTCTTATTAGCAAAATGACACTAACTTAGAAAAATATAACTGTGTTCTTATTGTTATCTTTATTTTCTAGGATATTTGTAAATTTAACGCTGAAGAACTTTCATAAGCCAGTGCAGCGAAGACAGCTCCTTTTCTTTTCAAGAAAGAGACTGTTCCAATTAAAATTATCTATTTTTATTCATACCGTTGCATTTTTTAATGTTTTATAACTACATATATCAATTTTTTGAATAACTTTTTTTATTAAAAATTAACATCGTACTTTTTCTTAAAGTTAATAAATTTTAAAGTAATAAACCCTCATAATCATGTTCATGAATATATTTTGCGAGATGTAATAGACATTTAAACTTTAAGGAGCCATCAAATTTTAAGCGCAGATTTGTATAATTCACATATACGTGTCATGTAACGGTATGTCCAGTCTTCGACAATAATCTGTGAAAAGACTCGTAAAACAGGCGAGCGAGGCGGATCATAAATTTAACTGCCGTTTTCTAAAATTAATAACGCATAATTCTAATATAAAACCTTAATGAGTGGCGAATAAAGCGATAAAAGGGTAATTTACGATCTGCCCGGCTAATAAAAACTTTAAGATAAGCAATCTTAGAAATGGAAATCAATTATTTTGTTTACGTCAAGCTGTTATATGTGATGTTTATTTTTTATTGTATTTGCTTTATACTTGGTTTGAGGTTACATTTGTTGTTTTGATGTTTCGGAAAATAAATTTCTGTTTTCTTAGTGGATATTTTATCGTAAATTCGTAAGTCATTTGTTACACACATACACACTTAAATCTTAGTATTGGTTTTAAGTCCATGTTATGTAACATCTATGTTAAAATTGCGTTAAAGAGTAAATAAGTTTGAAAGTAGCATAGGACAGGTCCGTGCAATATGACATTTAAGATTACATCTGAACTTTTACCGTCAGAAATAACACTTGAGAATAGATTTAGATTTGAACCAAAAACAATTCCAATCTCTTAAATTATTTGATACTAGCTGAGCCCCGCGGTGTTACCCGTTATTGTCAGTAGTTATGGTAGTACCGCGGGTAAGGCCGCGGGACTTACCCGGAATAAACAGACAGACAGACCGACAGAAAGACAGACAGACAGACAAAATTTTTAAAAAATGTTGTTTTGGTACCTGTGCCATGTAAACATATATGTGCATTTATTAAAAAACTGTTATTTTAATATTACAAACAGACACTCCAATTTTATTTATTTGTATAGATATAGTATTAAACGATTCTGACGGCTCATGTAAAATTGTGGATTTAATTCCTATATATGACATATATGGAGTGATGAACACAGATTTTGCCTGTGTACCTATAAATTATCTATTATATGTATATTTTAAGTTCAACAACCCAATAAATAGTTCAAAATATTTTGAATACAATTCGCTCTCAGGGTTGTGGAAATACGATGTCAGTCGCTCCGTTGAAAAACTGATATTCAGGTAAACCCCTCAATAATATTAGGATTAATAAAAGCTAGGAAGATATATACAAACATTTTGTCCGACCCAGGAATTTCATCTAAGAATTTAGTACTTCAGTCGCATCCATCATTCATAATATCCATCGAAAATATCAAGTACCAACTTTGCCTACGACCTTACGGCCAATAAGGCCAAGGTGGGAGGTCGTACTCCTTGATTAAACAACGTCACCATTTTCGGCTCAGGAGTTTTAGAAGCCCATCATTAGCCTATCGTAGTCCACTGCTGGACATAGGCCTCTCATATCGCGCGCCACTTGGTTCGATACTCGGCTTCTCGCATCCAGCTCCTGCCAGCCGTCTTGCCGCAAATCATCACTCCACCTGGCATGTGGACGTCCTACACAACGTTTGCCGAGACGCGGTCTCCACTCAAGAACCCTTTTACCCCAACGGTAATCAGTTCTGCAGCTAATATGGCTAATATGGCCATATTAACTAACGTTGCAATTAACATGAAATGAAAACACAATTCTTTAATGATCTTCCATCATCCATAGTGCATCGCCAATCGTACGAATGATGAAATTTTTAGCTTGTCAACACGATTTGAACTGTATCATATTAGGAGTAGGATTTATATTTCGTTAAAACTTATATGAAATCATGAATAATACTATATTAACAAAAATAAATAAAGCTATTTTCTTTTGTTATTTCAAATAAACAGTTTTCCATTTATTGCATTTGAAAGTATACTTCTATAAAAAACTTCTATATCTGTCTGTCTGTTTGTCTATCTGTTTATTTGTTGGAGGCTTTCACTGGCAGATAGTTGACAATATAATTAGTAAATAATTTTACTTTTTTAAGTAAGTCTCAGCCCGCAACTTTGCCCGCTGTTTTTTATTATATAGGTACAACTACAACTGCATTTTAAAATACAACCCTACTCTACATAATCTAGCGCGTAGAGTGTATCTGCCTCAGCACACAGCAATAACTATGAGTTGATGGTCAAGACAGTAATGGCCTGTTAATGGCGTTAGAAGTACATTATTACGTTTTTTATACCCTCATTATAACGCTCATAATAACCATCAGATAAAAGTAATGTCATAAATACTGATATAATCAAAATTAAAATAATATGTGATTAAATTTTGTAGGACACGATTGAAATTAACATAATACTCTTGGTATAATATTACAAAAATATTTAAATTTCGCTGAATAATTTAATTATTATTTTATGTTCATTGTATTTTAATGTATGATGATTTCAAATGTAACTAATTAGAATGGAAGTTAACGTTTTTGACTTTTATTAACATACAAATGAAAAATAAAGATAAAACGGATTGTGCTTTTACAATTTCGTAAGTGTAACATTGTAATTGGTTGAATGGTACATAGGTTAGTAGTTAGCGATTCTTTTTGCTAAGCTAGAGTTCGTAGATTCGATTCCTAAACAGGATTATTATCATAAAATGAACACAATACTGCATACTGAAGCTGAGTGTAGCTTATCCATACAAATAAATAAAATTGAAGTATCTGTAAAAAAATACCGAGCAAAGTGTTAACATTCAGGTACATTTCCTACTAATATTATAAATATGGATGCATAGATGTTTGTTACTTTTTCACGCAAAAACTACTGAACGGACTTGGATGAAATTTTAAGTAATGAATACATCATAATGAATACGTCATACATCAGAATAACACATAGGCTACTATTTGCCGCGATAACCGACATACACGCGGGGGGAGCCGCGGGCAACAACTAGTTATTAATAAAGTAATCCACGGCTTTGTTTGAGCCAGTGTAGATTTTGTTAATCGTTTTTCCATAAGGAGCTGACTACTTCAGACTGTAATCTTTTCTTTATCACGTCCAGATTCAATTCAACCATTATGACTAACTTGTATAACATATATCCAAACATTTATTATCAAAATCTTGAGGATTTGTATCTTTAATAGAAGTTGCAATCACTTAGTGGACGAAATTCGATAAAACTTGTCTTGTTTTACTTTTGTACCTTTCTGCACTCTTCCATATAAACTTTAACTGTACCAAATTACATACTCACTCGTTACGTAAAAAAATTAATATGTACATTTCTAACAAGAACTCATAAGTGCAGGTATTGGACTTAATAGATATTAAAACGAGATTTTACCCTACTGTAAAGCTTTTAAAACATCTTTTTAATTAAAATAATTAAACCAACTGCATTCTCGAAAAAGTTTTAGTCCATATTAAACCAGTAGGTAATTAACCTCACATACAAATTAAATGAAACTATATTTTTTAATAACACCCACAGTTACAAACATTATTTTCAAAAATAAATGACTGAAACTTCTTCAAAGGAAATTAATACGTCGGCATAATAAAAAAATAACTTTAATGTGCACTGAGATACAGACAATATATTTAACTGTGCTATTTAAACTTTTATGTGCATGCAATAAGTGTAAAATTCACATAACACGTTTTTACACCAACTTTATACACAATTCACGATATAAAATCGACAATCTCGATTTTGTAACGATCAAATTGATTTTACGATTTCTCGATAGATAAGGTAATGTTAACTCGATACGTTATTATTTTTAATGTATTTTGAGTTCGCCAATAGTGTAATTTGGTAGCTGACTGTACACGACCTCGATTTAAAACGTTTTTACATTTTTATATGAACGTGAAATCGCGGTTCTAAAATGTTAAGTAGCACATATATATTTTAATGATATTAAAAATTATATACATTTAAATTAACTTACAGAAATTGCAGCGGTAACTTTTTATAAACAAAAATATATTGCAAATTTGAAATTATGATTAATAAAATAGTGATGTTTTTAGGAAACGTAATCGTTTGTAAACGTTTAAGAGATTAATGTGTTTGGATTGAATTGAATTGAACTCGCTGTCTGGGTTTCCGCAACTCCACGACTTCGTTGCGCCTATTTTGCATAATGCATCGGCACTATTTGTGACAACCCAGTTCCTCCAAGAAGCCTAGCAGACCCTTTGCTTTGCCGACGACTTCTTGAAGTGACCTCGGCGATCCGAGGTGTCTCGCCCGGTATTCAGCCACGATCAGAAGTCGAAGCGAAGATCTTCCGAGCTGTTTAAGCTTCCGTGACTGCAGTGTGCCGGTTCTGCAGGTTCTAAGGTTGGACCAATGTACCTGGTGTTCCACCTTGGGGTTCTGTTGCAGTATCCATCGCAGCCAAGCAGTTGGCAAGGGCAATATTGGTTCAGGGCCTACTGCCCTTGTCTCCGATCCACTTCTTGTCAGTGCATCAGCTGCATCGTTTTCGCGTGAGTTGCTATGCCCCTTGATCCACTGGAGATTTATACTATTTGAAGTACTTACCTTTTTCAGGGTTCTGTGGCATTCGTAGATCACCCTTGAGGTAGTCGTATGACTCTGTAGGACTTGTAAGACTGATTGGCTATCGGAAAGTATGCGGATGGGGTATTCCGAGATGTGTATGTTTAGGTCCTCAGAGAATACTCCCGAGCCAGTGCCTGACCTTGTTTTGGATCCGTCCGTGAAGATTAAGAGATTAATGAGTTAAACTGAACTGTCGTATATAAGCAGTGAGACGTTATGGGTTGTTGATGGTTCAGTTTGTTGATTTATACTATTCAAAATTTTGCTGTTTCAAAATTATATCTATTAGAATAACAAAATTATTATACGACCAGTTAACTAAACCATGTATTAGGCGTAAATAAAACAGTTTGTTCTAGATTCTACAATTAAAATTAACATATTTTAACACGCCTGAGGTACGTAGAGGCAACGTAAAGTAACATATAGATATAAGAGAAAAAATTCAAGAACAATTTTACTGACAATTCCAATGCCTTTTATGTAATTTAAAGTGGTCACATTTCCCAACACAATTTCGCATTCCTTGTACACTTAAACGTACAAGAAGTCTGATAACTTGTTACTTGAATTACATGAAAAAGTAATACACCAATTTGTAGAAAAAATTGAAACACGTCTTATTCGGAACGAATTGCGCACTACCGTGGCTAAGAAGAGTTTCTCACCAAAAGCGAATTATAGAACGTTTTTCAATTTTATGTCTTCATTGAAAAATATGTGTTGTTGCACAATTTGATGAGAGTAGATGAAATCTGATATCATCTAGTAGATGATCTTGATATTAAATCTGCTCTGCACGTGTGATACTTTATCTCATACACGAAATGACAAATTATAACTTTAAACCCATAACCAATGGGGCAAAGCTGTTCTTGAGTGGAGACTGTACTCTCTCAGCAAACGTAGACGTCCACAAGTCAGGCGGAGGGATGATTTGCGTAAGATGGAAGAAGAAGCCAAGTAACGTACAATTGAAAAGGCCTATGTCTAACAATTGAAGAATGAATTGCGATATGCGGATAATGATAACCCTGAATAAACTGACCAGATTGTTAGTGAATGTTAAAAGGGCCTCGTTTAAACAACCCGTATCCCACAATATAATATAAAAGGTCTAATGAATGTACTAAGGCGTTATTTCAGGATCATGAATGCGGTTATATCCTCACTGTCTATCCCATGAAGAATGAGGTTTAACTGTATATAAGTTTGTTATTTCTTCCCCAGTCTGAAGATATTCGATGACATTCCCATACTTGCCAAAGGTCCGTCGGTCGTCGTCCGTTGCAACGATGCGTGGACAGACGGACATAACTATGACTATTTAAGGTATTAATGTTATTGGTTCAACTTACTCATGTCGAAGTACGCGTAATATGTGGCTAAAAACTGTATATACGTTATCTGACGGCGAATTTATTGGTGAACATTCTCTCATGCTTTTTGTGTTTAAGACTCTTTAATTGCTTCCTTGATTATTTGACATGGTTAAGGTTGAACCTTCTTGTGAAGGTTTAATTCTACAGTGTTATTTAAAGCAGCATAAACCTATTATGGAGTAATGACCTAAGGCTTCTAAAACTAAAGGATTTGGTACTAGTGGATTGGTTTTTTAACATTTGAATGTTTCTTTAGTATTTTAGATTCTAAAATAGTTATATATATAGAATACAAACCAATAAGTATTAAACGGTAAATAATCCTGCTTTGCAGGTCCGATTTCTTGAAAGGCAAACTGGACCTTGGGAACTGAACCATTTGTGTCGATGCATAGCTCTCCAGGGATAAAGCTCTCTCTTCTCTCTGTCTTTCTACGTCACTCTTGGCTTAAACTATCTTATGCTCTTATACTGACCCACATAATTTTCCACTCAGTTAATTTTTTATTATTCGCGTCGTTTCTCACAAAAAGTGCTCTGACGTCGTAATAACAGCAACAGCTGCCAGACGGTTTAACGAGCGCAATAACTCAAAAGTATAATTATATAGTAATGTGTGTGAGTGTATTTGTGGTTAAGTACGGTGGTTTGCGGGTTAGTAGTGCGCATGTTCAGAATTGGCATAAATAGGTAACTTACTTGAAACTAACTTTTTTCCAAGGCTGTGCCTGCATGTATATTGGGTAAAAAACCCATGTTTTCCAAAATAATCATAACATTTCCGTACCAAATTTCATTTTAACCATTAAAGCGTTATATGTAGATACAGACAGGCAGAGTTACTTTCGCATTTATTTATTTATTTAATGCAAGGTCTTTCACAACTGACAAAAATACATACAAAATACAAATTAATTAAAAATTATACAGAAAAAGCGTATATAAAGAGTATACGGTCTATACAAAAAAAAAACCTTAAAAAAATTAATTCTAGACCACAGTTATGTATGAATAATAGGAAACCAATTTATAATATATAATATAAAATTATATTATATTTATAAATTAGCTAATTTTATATTTAAAATGTAAAATTAGCAGGAGTTTTTCTGTAATACTACTAACATTCGATTGAAACACAGTTATTAATTGTGAGTTTTGATGATGATCATGAATTTATCACTGCGATTATTGTGATGGTACAAATTACTTCATCATCAGCCTATCGCAGTCCATTGCTGGACATAGACCTCTCCAATTTCGCGCCAGTTGTTTCGATCCTCGGCTTCTCGCATCTAGCTCCTGCCAGCCATCTTGCGCAGATCATCACCCCACCTGGCCTGTGGACGTCCTACACTACGTTTGCCGAGACGCGGTCTCCACTCAAGAACCCGTCTACCACAACGGTAATCAGTTCTTCGGCTAATATACAAATTACTTAGTAGATGGTAAATTAAAACATTTCAAAAGAGCCACGGCTTTCAAATTTATACAGAGCTTCATTATCTGCTACTCAATTTTCAATTAAAGTATATTCTCCAACAAATTTTGGACACTTCTTAGAGTTACAGTGCATTTCTTGGTGGTAAAAAAACTATTATCTTTATCTATTTTATAAATCAATTCTTATAACAAATATACGGCTACTAAATTATATATTAATTTTATCGAACAGTAGATATACATTCTTAAAGAACACGACACAAATAAGTCTTAAATCTCCATAAAAATACAAAACAGTTAAAAAGAACTGACGTCATTTCTCTGAAGTATTAGTTCTTTTTGCTGTACAGATTTTGCAAATACAGTCGCCAATACTAATAGGCCGTATTATATTAGCCGTCATGCCATTGCACACAGTTAACAAGTAATTTTTTGATACACTAGTGATAACACTTAGCTTTGCCGTGGATTATTATTTTGGATTATTTTATTATACAGTTACGAAATCTCGCAACTTTAAAGAAATTAGATTTATCAAGCATTTTTAAAAAAATGAGCCCGTTATATTGATTCTACTTTGTCTGATGGAAACCATGAACAGAATTCAAGAGTGGTGGTCGCCATTCTCATTGCTGAAGACAATGCGACAATGCAATATGGAGAACCACACTTCGGCGGCCTATTGAGATCTTTCTTTATCATTGGGCCTCCGGTGTCGCACTTACCATTAAAATACGATTTCCCAAAAGCTGTAATTTGAAATTGATCTTCTGTGAGAATGGCCCGCTCGTGCTAAAATCAGCGTGGCAGTAGAGCCACTTTAGATGATTGCCTTTGCCGCCGGTAGGTAGATAGATTTCATTAGATTGATCTTACCGAAAAGTCCAATAAATCCTTGTTCATTTTTATTCTCATATAAATAACAGTTATGATCTCATCTAATTTTTCTTCTACTTTTTAGGTAACATTTTAAGTAAAATAAAAAATCAAAAAAATTCAACGTATAATGTTCCAAGTAATTTATGTTGTTATTATTATTAATTTAGCAATAAAAATAGTAAGATATAAATATTTGTATGAAAACTATAACAATCATAAAAATTATAACCCTAAACATTTATGTTATATTTATGTATGACCATTTCTAGAAAAAAATATGTCCATTTTATGTACGTTTCAAATAAACAGTCTTTTTAAAAAAAACATGCCTATATATTTTACATCTCCATTTTGTACATTAACGTAAACAAACAAAAATATTACAATATTATTTTGTCATTCTATTTGCTTTAGTATCCTCAATCTCTCATGGTCAATATTACTATTCTAGGTCTTGTATACAAAATTCAATTTTCTTAATACTTTATGTTTACAAAGTAAATATATACAATAAACACACTCGCTCACAATGTAGAACCGTTACATGGCAAGCTCTGTTGCACACGATATTACCACCTCTCACTACATTCGTGCTTGTCAAGTTTTTCACCCGTTTCCTCTCCGTGTATTAATCACTCTACTTATTACACTTTATTAACAATGTAATTAGATATTTCTTGTTTACGATGTAGAATGTGCGAACATAAATATTGTTCGTTTTTACTTCGAGGCACTTCGAGCATGTGTAGAACAGACAGGTAATTGATTCTGTATTTATACGGTTTGACTGCGCAGTTTTTTTTTTTATGATTAGACGGTTAACTCGGTGGCAAGTGACTAACGGCGATCATAGAAACCAGGAATTCAAGAGTCTCAATACGGTCTTCATCATCATTTTTATGATCAGCCTATAGCAGTCCACTGCTGGACATAGGCTTCTCAAATTACATACCACTTCGTTCGATCCTTGTCTTAGCTTTTGAATATCGCACCCTGAATTTATATTCTCTAAAGCCATGCTATCACTAAGGTGTATGAAAAACATTATTTTTCTTCTTCCTAAAGTATCCTGTTTATATCAAAAGGTAGTGAAAAGTAATTTATTTAGTAAACAGTATTTTCTTATATGAATCTTTATTGTCTTATTGATTTATTAATAACAATAGATACTTTATTAAGGAAATAAACTGTTGTTAATACAACAGTTTATTTCCTTAATTCCTAAATAATTTTATAAAATTCGCAGCTTTATTCAGGAAGCTCGATTAGTCTTAACCCCTAAGAAGTTATTTTTCAAGAAGTGGCTCTACTTAACAGAGATTAAATATTTCTTAACATAATTGTGAATTTAAACAATTGGTAAAGTAATAGTCTCGTTCAATAGTCATTTAAAATTATAATCATATTATAAGTGTAGCAATTTCATCAACAAAAACCTTTAATTTTATATCCACTATGTTACATAAATGATATTATTACAGGCGCTACAGTATGTACGGCAAAACCGAAAATGACGGGCATTAAAATGTAAAGTAAATAATATTGTTCCGACAACAGGATAATGTTCATTAAGCAGCTTCATTAATGGCAATTTGTGTGTTGCTGGACCACGAGGCTTAATTGCGAATGAATTATGAATATTAACTGTTGTCATTTCGATGTTGAAGGGTTGTTGGGTCAAGTTATAAGCGTTTAGTCAGTATAATTAATGGTACTATTAACATTATTTAATTATTTTCACAATAGTTAGTCCCTTTTTATTTCTCTTTACTATTTTGAAAGAATTAATGCTCTAATAGTGTATGAGAGTCCTATTGAGCCTTTCATTGTAAAAATAACATTTCACTAACACCGTACTAGTTCGTTAAAAATCATAAATTATTTAAAGGTCGCTATAGTCAAAACACTGAATTATTCCAACATCTAAACAGTTCAGCCATATTAGCCAAGATTCAAGTAACTCGAATCGATTATCTTTCTACAATCGCTAACGCCTATATTCTCTTTTCGTGTCTATTATTACCTAAGATTTTGTTTTGATCACGTGACTTACATACATATATTTGTTACTTTTCTAATACTGTTTACATTTGTAAAATGTCAACTTGGCAAACAGCAGGATTAAGTAGCAGTTTTATAATTTTATTTCAATTATTGAAACATTCCATCAACAAGTGTTGAACATCGTCCACAATGTTCCACATTTCGCATTTTTTTTAAATAGCTTTTAAAATTTTGTTGATGGAATGTGTCCAGAATTAAATCAATGAAATATAAATATCTCATTATTTAATCTTCGAAGGGACGGAGATTAGGTAGTAATTTGGAATTTATTTTCCTGTAAGTTAAAGTGGGTTCGAAAATCGCTGTCACTCCTCTCTTAACACGATAAAGCAACAGTTGTTTAGGTCAGTTCGATACACGCTAGAGATATATCGATACTGAATAAGATTGTAAACGTCAATTAGCACCGTAATATACGCGTTATATTGTATGGATGGATTTATTGTGCAATGGTCGGAGACAACTTTAAGCTGTTTATGGGTTGTCAAGATATTGATTTGGACATGTCTTGGAACTATACTGCAGGGTAGAAACTTGTACGGTAATAATACTCAGCTGATTCTTTCAATTATAGCTATAGGAAATGTGTTAGACGTTCACAAAATTGTATGTATAGTTATAAAAGTATACTAATAAGTATGCCAGCTAGGACTAAACAGTTAAAATATTTAATGCATTATACTTATTACCTAAATAAGGGGACATATTTTAGAAGTTCAAATTAGTATCAACCAATCGTCTAAACGAAGATTTCCTCTAAGAAAAAACAAACATATACAGACGATCAACTATAAATTGAGTTTATCTACTATTGTACACATGACGCCACATATTCTTTCCTTTGAAAGAATATGTGGCGCCTTTGAGAGGCGTATGTTCAGTAATATACAGTTGAAGATTGGTGACTGATCCCCGTTCTGATGAAAATGTTTTAAAATATAGTACAAAGGCGTTACCAGCTCATGGTTATCACCGATTTCCTGTGAAGTTACTTATACAACTTTATATTACTTTAATATATTGTTATAAGTTACTTTAATGTTGTTGTCGCATTTGAATGCTTTAGTAGTTTTTTTTAACCATTAGTTTTCTTTTTTTCATTATGTTTTCCTTAACTTTTAATTTGAGACGGTACAAAGTCTTCTGTTACGAGCTGTGACTGCCTATAATTGAATAAACACTAGGCATATATTTCGTGTTCTCCAAATTATACATTTTATGATGTGTGTATCATTTGTTGGTGATTCATATAAAATAAAACTTAGTGCCTGTAACGTAAATGACGTAATACCCGGTTCATATCTAACACTCAAGTCACTCTAAGTCCAAGCACATTTGTTCAGAGATGGAATCTGACTTCCTGTGGCATTAGCTGATATAGATCAACATTGTATGTAAATCGTAGATGGGAATCACGATGCGCTTGTCTTTATAAATCATGTTAAACGTTGAGTGGAAATTAATATGTTTGAAATGGTGGACATTTAAATATTACACATGATCGAAATAGAACACGTGTTTTAAATATGTAACTATTACTATTTTAGTTTTTGACATTACTGATTTTTTTCTAGCATTGATTGACTAAAGTGACAACCTTTTATATATATTTATTTGTACAATCCCAAAAAAAATATGTAAAAACCTTAATGTTTTGTCAGGCTTTAAGAAAATAGTAGTCGGTAAATCTAGAAATCGATTGTCGTTTGTCTAGCTAAAACTCGAGAACGGCTGGGCTGATTTAGCTGATTTTAGTTTTGAAATGTTGGTCGTAGTCCAGGGAAGGTGTAAACGGTAAAAAATTAAAAATAATTTTAAAATCCAAATGTCACGTAACGGGCGCAGCTAGTGTATTAATAAAGAATATAGCCATGTCATTTTACCATCATGTAGCTGTCATTTCCTTCCAATCTTACCCGATTACGGCAAAGCCAAAGGAGGGTTATGATTTTGACAGGCTATATATGTATGTTCATCTGTTCCCTCATAGCTTCTTAAGTACTTATTAGAACTGGACAAATGAGGTATCATTAGAAGCGCTATGGTGTGAAAGGGTTATGGACTATGATACATAACACTACATGGACTACGGCTTTTGAAACTTGTTTCATACTTTAACAGCGTCGTTTTTTTCTATATGTATCAATTTTAATTATATGTCTCTTATATGTAGTTGTGTCAACGATAGATCTATTAAGGTCCCTTTATATTCACAAACCTTTTACATGTTTGGAAGGTGTCCTCCTCAAGTTTAGTAATGCGAGATCTATTTATAACTAGATTATGCATATCGTTATAAACTAATTCAAAACGTAAAGAATGTCATCATATTTTAAACATAACATATAAAAAAGGTCATTCCAATTTACACAGTTTCGGAAACTCTTAATGATCCATTCCCACGATAAAATATCAAACGAATATCTAAATTATGTTAATAGTAAACAAATATCGATATTTATCTATATCTTAATCAGATATTTCGATAATTAAAGCTGTAACTAATGTTGTGTTTTATAATTAACTTATATGCATATCTACATCTTTAATTAATACTTTTTGTTCGAATAAAACATTTTCAAAGTATTTTTCTTCGTTATATGTTAGCTGCTATGATTATTTCCACAGCAATTTATTATTTTTCAACGACTGACTTAATAATAGAAAAGAAGACAAGAATTAAGTAGAATCCGAGAATCAAAAAGATAGGATAGACTGCGTAAAAGAAGATATACCTAGCTGGAAAAAGAGCAAGTTAACTGACAAGTGTACTTGTACTTTTTGCGTGAAGAAGTAACAAACATACACACTCACAAACTTTTGCCTTTATATATTAGTATGATTATAAGTATCTATTAAAAAATGATTTTATAAGAAAGACTAAAAGATAGGTATTAATTACAGAAATGTTATTGTAGTTGTAAACTTTCTGCCTCTGTTTAGTCTTTGTCCAGACCTGGCATTAAGGTGTCACAACAACGGCGCACGACGTCGCAGATTTAACGCTCATCGCCGGACTCACAGGATTAGCGTGACGAATACGAGATGAGCTGTGTCAACATGTCTGTAGGCATTATACCCACTGTTGTTTTGTTATTAGTCGTCGCCTGTCTGGATTTGAATGTCACTAGATTGTTCTGTGACAACTAATTTGGTACGTTTTGAAATGTAACTTATATATATATATATACTAATAATTATGTTTGAATTTTATACAATACTAACTGAACCCCGCGGTATTACCCGCGGTTATTATTGTGACGCGGGTAATGCCGCGGGACAAAGCTAGTCTAAAAAAAGTAGCCTAAGTTACTCCCTGGATTATCAGCTACCTGCTCATAGATCAAAATCGGTCCAGCTGTTCCAGATATTACCCGGAACTAACAGTCAGATAGACCGACAGACAGACAGACAGATAAAAGTTTTAAAAATGTTATTTTGGTACATGTATCGTGTATACATATACATATATGCATTTAGAACAAAGCGGTTATTTTAATATTACAAACAGACACTCCAATTTTATTTATTTATATAGATTACTAACTTTGTTTTTCCTATAATATATGTGGAAAATATTTGAATTTATAGATAGCATGGTAAGTGAATATCGCTGTCCACGGACAAAGGTAACTTAAAAATCACAATTAATGCGATAGGTACCAATTTTTTAAGACCCCTTTCTGGATTATCTTGAATATCTGGCAAACTCACTTACTCGTCATCATCTTTAGTGAAAAGTCCACGTTCACGCCTCTCCTTACCAAGGAGGTTCCAATTCATTCCGATTCCTTTATAGAACTTTATAGAAGAACCATTTTTTGGAGTTTGGGTGTTTTCTACGTATAATGTAGTATGTAGTAGTAGTATGTATTTACAAAAAAAAGTATATAAGTATTTATATCAGTTGTCTAGTACCCATAATACAAGCTCTGCTTAGCTTGGGACTAGATGGCGTTGTGTGATAGATGTCCGAAATATTTATTATTATTATTATTTTAATATTGTTTAAAAGTCATAGTAGAAACACTTTTGGACCTAACGAAATGAATGTCAATGTTATTAACATTTTCAGTTCATTATTTTGAGGTCAAGAATATCAGGTTACTAGATGTCAATGCTTTTCATTTTTGAACGACATTGACATATCAGACAAACACAGATTATAATTAATCATAAACGTCAGAATAGAAAGCTTTAAATGACAGATGAGATTATTGATTTTATTAGGAACTAGCTGAACCCCGCGGTGTTATCCGCGGTTATTGTTGTACCGCGAGTAACGCTGAGAGGCAAAGTTAGTCTAAAAAAAGTAGCCTAAGTTACTGGCTGGATCATCAGCTACCTGCCAGTGAAACTCACGTCAAAATCGGTCCAGCCGTTCTAGAGATTGCCCGGAACAAACAAACAGACAAACAATTTTTTTCAAGTACCTTTTTGGTATATGTACCATGTATACATATGCATTTAGAAAAAAAAACGGTTATTTTAATATTACAAACAGACACTCAATTCTATTTATTTGTATAGATTAAGTTTGGTCAAACATTTAAAAATATATTTAGTGATAGTGATGATTGTTTAACAATTAAGCTTATCATGGCATTTGTATCGAAATCAAGTGATTTGGATGAACTTTGGTAGGAAGCTAAATCATATCTTGGAGGAGCATTTCGGCTACTGGCTTATTAGTAAAATACATTGAGAAATTACACACAGAAATAGAACCCTTTAATCAATCATGATCAACACAGAATATTAATCTTAAGTGAGAATGGAATAGATGACTTCTGAGCATAGAAGTGAGGATTACTAACCATCCAAAATATATGATGACTAATTGTCTATCATATTACATCGGTACAACTTGCTAAGTATTAACAAACACGCCACTAAAATGGACGATGACACTCGACCTGAAGATAAACCTGTCTGTGACATTGCTGACACGTAATATGTTGACGATAAATGGAGAATGTGAGTTATCTTCATTAATTGTTTATGTTACACGACGAGGTTATACCTAGCAAAGGAGACAACATTTTTTTGTCGGATTATCACATTTCTGACGTCTATAGTAATTAATTTTTCAATCCGTTTGGCGAGGGACTAAGACACGTATGAATCAACTAATGCAGATGCATCACTAGGCAGCTATAGTGTTGGTATACCCATGTTACCTGTCTACTGTTAATTAGAAAGCACTCTACAATAAAGTAATACATCCATATTAAACCATATAGTTTGTAGCCAGTTAAAACAAACGCCATAGATTAACAGTCGCACACCTTCATTAATTATGGTGTAAATAATTCAGAAATAGCCATAATAGCGACACTTAGCCGCTCGCTGCCTTCCCCATAAACTGACGGTGTTCTGTGGTTTATGGCCTGGCCGCACGCAATACACTCGTAAAGATGCGTCTGCATTCAGTTAATAATTAATTGTTCGTCTGATGCCTTATCGGCTCTCCCCTTCCATTTTATGGTGGAATATGTTCTCCTAAGATTAGTTGCTAGGTCTTATTGCAAATTTCTAAATGTTTTAACAATCTGAAGATCAGGATATTTAAATATTCAAATACCTGTTTCTATAAGATCAATAAATGGGATATTTTTATGATACGTGTTTTACACTGGTCACCGAGTTTCCCTACCCATATTTGCGCAAATATGCCTCTTATATATCACTGTAAAAATACATATTAGTTTTTTCTTGGCTTATAACTTCACTGTTAACTGCCTCGGTAGCGTATGCGACTGCTATGCTTGAGGTCTCGGGTTCAATTACCGGGTCGGACCAAATGTTTGTATGATCTGCAAACATTTGTTCCGGAGTTTGAGTGTTTTCTATGTATGATATGTATGTATTTACAAAAAAAAGTGTATATGTATTTATATCAGTTGTACTAGACCCATAACACAAGCTCTGCTTAGCTTGGGACTAGATGGCGTTGTGTGTTTGATGTACGCAATATTAAAAAAAAAATATAAATGAAGAAATATGTACATTTTTTTGCTAGCTTGCCTTTTAAGCGGTTTAAAATATCCTTAAATATTTCAAATAAAAGATGTTCTTGGAGCTCTGGCAACTCGAGTACCTAAAGTTTTCTAGCCATAAGGTAGGTGTGTTTTTTTCGGTCATTGATGTGTGTTTGTCAATATTTTATACTTTAGCTTATTTCAACACAAGCAAAAGGAGAAAACATTCAAATTGATTAATCCTTATCAAGATTCATGAAATTTATTCAAAACATCGAGAATACAAAACGGTATCGTATCTTTAACATAATGTGAATAAATATAAACATGTAATAGAAATGAATAATGTGGAACCTGATTTATCGCACAACTATACACAGTTAATAAACTAATTATTGCCCGCGGCTCCTTCATGTGTGATTATTTTTTAGGTACTTCATATTTCTAACTTTGAAATAGATCATTTTACTACTTAGATGAATTTTCAAAAAAAAAATCTTAGTCGTTGTTTCAACCACTGCTAAGATTGCAAATTTGTGACTCCACCGGTTTTGGCCCTATATTGCCATAATAAATAAAATATTGTTATGAGGAGCTTTCTTCTTAAGTTTCGACACAAACCAAATTAACGATACGTCGGCCTATTTAAACCTTATGTATACTTTTCATAGCGTTTTAAATTAGCAATAACAAAATATTATGGTAGTCAACTGCTTACAATTCGTGTTACTTGTTATTTTAACATTTGGTATGTAAACCGGGCTTTGCATTCGAATTATTCAATAACCTAACATTAAAGTGGAAACTCGTGACAATTTTCATATGCGAGGCAGGATCGACACGCAACAATAAATGATATGGCCGCCTCGCGTTATTGTAAATACCGTTACTCACATAAATTCTACTTTTAAAATGTCGAAATATTGATTTGAGTTGAACAGCCTTGCTACTGAACTGTGTTTTTCACATAGTTTTGATAATTTTAGGCGAAATAATGATTTTGAGTTTAAATATGTATAAAATCTTAGCAAAACTTAAATAAAAAAAGTATTTCATTTAATTATGTAATATTAATACGATTATGGATACGATTTCGTGTTATGAATAATATTTTTATGTGTTTTTTTTTTAATTTCCTTTTCTAACTAGGTACAATTTATTTTATACAAACGAAAGTTCATTCCATGTTAATCTACAATATTAAACGAACAGTGAAATATCTCAAGCCTTTCAAATCAGAACTTATACCTACCCCTAAAACATATTTTGAAACCCTGTGAGGATAACAAACCAAATTATGATTAAAAAAGGTCATAAGAAATGTATTCTTCTTTTAAGACTTTGTATTTCATTAGCAAAAACAAGATTGTGAGTTAGATCTCTTTAAGTCTGTATGTAGGTATACTATCAGTAAAAGAATATCATGAACGATACTAGTCGCTCGTCTGCAACTCCTTGAACATATCTCATCAAACAGATGAATAACGAGCGAACTGCCAATTACACTAAAAAATGTCCATAGGCACCAATTAAAATGATTTACATATCAATAAATCGCCTGGCTACGCGAGCAGAGGCAATTTTTCTACCGTATCGCGTTGCACACTGGGTCGAGGTATGACTTATTGCTTTTGTGTCCTCCTACCATAATAAAATTGGAGAAATTTTGTGACAAACGGGTTTTTCGTTAGAAAAAGGGATGATATTTTTTTCTTAATACTTATTATTAATTATTTAGATACGAATTATACATCCTAAAATTAAATTCATTTGTACCTATTCCCACGCAACTTCATTTGCGTCTCCTATTGCCCGTAGCGTTATAATTTTCCCCCGTTTTTGAAACATTCTCCATTTTTGCTGCGCTTCTATTGGTTTATCGTAATGATATATAGCCTATGGCCTTCATCGATAAATGTACTATCCAACACTGGAAGAGTTTTTCAAATTTGACCAGCGGTTCCTGAGATTACCGCGTTCAAACAAACAAACAAACTCTTCAGCTTTATCTAATATATAAAATTCTCGTGTCACAGTTTTCGTTGCCATACTCCTCCGAAACGGCTTGACCGATTCTCATGAAACTTTGTGAGCATATTGAGTAGATCTGAGAATCGGCCAACATCTATTTTTCATCCCACTAAATAGTAAGGGTCACTCATCCTTAAAAAAAAATTATGGCAAAACGACGTTTGCCGGGTCAGCTAGTATTATATAAATATAGATATAGATTTAATCCACTAAAAACCTGACAGGTTTTACCCTAGGGCGTTATACAAGGTTCGTGTGAGTTCAGTTCTAGAATATATTCACCAAGTGCCGACAATCGGGAGGATAAATCATTGTATCGTTTTAATTAAAATATGCAAAATGTATTATAATTACCTATACGCAAATCTAACGCAATCACAGAATAAGATGATTGTTAGCCTGTGGACCATAATTATATATTACGTATGAAAATATTTTTTGTTACTTCAGCTACTACTAGATACTATCGATGAAATGATCAATTTATTGAAAAGAAATATTCATTACTACAGTGCAAATAAATTTTGATCTTTCAAGTTTAAGTATGATTTAGTACCAAAATCTACTGAGAACATATTAGACATCTAAAACAAATAAAATTATTAAAAAAAACTGACTGCGTCAATATCATCACCATGTTGTCATCTTTATTAAATTCAGTTTTTCAAAATAAAACATACATTTTTTTTAGATTACTATTTGACGCCAAAAACCCTTTATTTTGTTTTTTTTTTTTAATTTTGATGTACCCAGTGTCACTTTCACGACTAAGACGAATCTATTGACACCACTCACATAAAAATACGACTAGCCGTTTAGGCTCTAGGGCGTGCCAAAGCAATATACATAGATTTATACACTCGAAAAACATAACCCTCCTTCTTTCGCAGTTGGGTAAAAAGCAATAAATAAAAACAAATAAAGATATAATAAACCATCACATTGCCTGGGGCAAGTCAAATTTGAGCTAATGAGTGTCATTGTTGACAATGCATTGCATGACAAAAAGTAATATCAATCAAACTCGCTATCAACATGTCACAAGACACAATTTTATTAAAGCAAAACCGCTCTTAACATGCATTAAATTAAGACAAAATTTGATTAAAATGGATGACGATTTTACGGCATACAAAATACGACAGTAAGATAAAATTGTATAATTAAAGGCAATGTAGATATATTATGATGATGCGACAGCGACAATTTCATGAAAAAGATTATTGTCATTGCTCTAATGGTAATTGACGTATGAAAACATCTAACCCGGAATGTATTTTATTTAAATTAACATTTTGATGTTAGTTTGATTGTCATAGATGGAAATTAAAGTGCAATCAAGCTATGAGGACACTCAATAGGAACTAATTACTTCATACTCTGTGGGTGTACAGAAGAGCTATAGATTTGATTGCACGGCTGGCCTAATGGTTTAAGGCCAAGTGTTGTAGGAACAAATTACACAACACTTTGCGTGATCCATAAATTGTAGTTCTCAGTCTAGGTGTCCTTTGTGCCTGTTTCATATATGTTTGTAGTCTTCGTAAAGTTGCCATTTTTTAAAGAAAAGATTCATATGGGTATAAAATCGTTCAAATTAGAATGGAAAGAAAACTTCATTTTACAGACTGTTCTGTTCATCACCATTGACTGTCTTTGACAGTCCAGTGCTGTACATAGGTGTCTTCTTAGATAGGATATTTTGGCCTATTATACAACAAAATAGTAATTTGTATGATCTGCAAATATTTGTTTCTCAGTTTGGATGTTTTCAATATGTGTGCATTTACAAAAAAAAACTATACCTACATCTATATGTATCAGTTGTGTAGTACCCTAATTTATCTAGCTTAGTTTGGGATGACGTCATGTGTCAGATGTCTACTTATTTATTTATATCACAATTATAATTTCATAAAACACCCAATCATCCAAACATAACTCTCCGCCGTCTATAAGACGTGAATATATTTATCACTGCTCAAAATCATGTACAACTCTAAAAGTTAATTCCCGTAAAAATATTTATTTGTTAACTCTAAAAGATACTCGCAAGTAAAGATATTAGCTAGGAATCCTTCACCGGCCAACAATATTTACACATCCGACCAATTTATTGGTACAACATTAAACACAAATCACTTGTTGATTGAGTGTGGTATACACAGTGTTGCAAATAATCACGTGTTCAAACTTGTTTATACAAATATCAGTGGGCTACTGTGCTTTCCTTACTTTGGACATTTTTATGTCGATAATGAGTATGCTTACCTGTAGTTTATTTAACGTTGTGATGTAAATATTTTCGGTTCGATCAACGATTTATTTGTAGCTGCAATAAAATCGATGTAATACTCGTAAATATAGTTCACGTCAAGTTGTAAAAGTACTGTTGATAATTTCAGTATGATTTCTGATTTTGGTACATTATTCATTTATTTACTTTTTAGTTTATAGACTTTCGAAATCAATGAGCTATTTAAATAAAATAAATGAGTTATTAATTTATGACGTGTCTAGACACATAATTTTCAAAAAAAAAATCTTCATGCATCATCAACTTTCGAAATTGAAATAAATTTCAGAAAACTACTTAACCAGCTGTAACACTAAATTATACTAGTGTTGCCATTTATTCTATAGTCAAAATTTAAAATAGATGAAAATAGTATCTTGTGCCTAATCTTCAAAAATATTACATGAGACAAAGCTTTTATTTTAACGCCATATAGCTACCTACATGTAATTAATCAGTAATTTTTTATTCAAATATATAAATAATGGGAATGTCAAAAAATTATACCGGCGTATAATTTGGCATATTTTTATTTTTTTCAAAGGCCCGAAGTGTATACCAGTTGCCACATTAAAGTCACTAAATCATTGGAACAGATATACAACCACAAAAAGCAGTACCTGCTTTTCCACATCCATCGTCCGCGTCGCAATTCCATTCGAATGGTGTTTACATAAATTACATTGGCGAAATCAATTGATAATTAAAACCAAACATATTTTTATGATGCCGTCAATTTTATAACGATATTAATTTATTGCCGGTCAACTTTTTATATCGCCTCTTGAATATTAATGAAATGTAATTTATCGACACATTTAACGCTCCGAAGAAACCAACGTTTATCGTGTTTTTTATATTTTTTAATATTAAAGGAAGTTTTATGATTTTCTAACATGGATTCAAGTAGATAAGTTGTTGTGTTTTCTATTGCATGGGTGTGGTGTTAGGTCCTGATTAGTCTAGACAGCTGTCTTTAATTTGTTTTGAATATTCTAACCTAAGGCGTCAAATCAGTGTTTTAAATCGTAGGCGGTTACTGTTTCGTCCTTATTAATTCAAATATATACAGTTATGTGACACTTACATAAAAAGATGACAACTGTAGGAGATTATACACGGAGCTATAACACGATATAAAAATAATACTTTCTGTTAAAATGATGACGATTTAAAATCAATGAGATAATACAACTTTTGATACAAGTATTTTTTTAAGTAGAAGTAGTTCGTGTTTTTTAATCCCTTTGTGCGCAAGTATGTTTTTTATAACCTACTCAACAAGCAAAAGTTCAAAAACCATGTAACACGTAAAAACTTTCTATGAAATTTGTATAGCCTATGATACCTGGACCATTATAATGAACCTTTTGTCACCTCGAAAAATCGAACCAAAGTTTAAGCACTCCGATGGAACATAAAAACATACATCATCAGCAACCTATACGCCCCACTGCTGGTTTCGAGTCTCCTCTCAGGAGAGGGTTAAGGCCATTCATCCCCAAGCTGGCCAAGTTCGGGTTGGGAACTGGCAAGACAATGTTGTGGCTACGTAATCTTGCCGTTGGATGTTTTTAAGCCGCCCAAAGACCTCTAACTAAGCTTCACTAGTACCATAACTATTTCCCTTTCTGTTGGCTTCGCCGGAATCAGGTATACACAGTACTTTCATACTTTCTAGTTGGCCTTATCGTATGCTAAGTGTCGGGTAATCACAATTAAATCGGATGGAATACTGTAGAAATCTAGAGAAATCCTTAAATGTTATGTCCAAATTAAGAAAATAAAAGAGGAGAATATTTTTTTATTATTACGTCTACATTGCATACACTCTCATACTCATGCTTATGCTCCAGCAAAGCCATAAAGCTCAAGTAATCTGATGAAGCAGGTCAACAATGCTAACCAAAACTATTAAATGTGATTAGTATGGAGTCTGGATTACGTCGTAAGTAAAAGTATGGCATATGACTCAAATGTTTTAAAAACAACATTTTTTATAGTTTTCTCAGTAATTTATTTATTATATTTTTGTAATAATTTACGTATTTTTATGTTAATACTGTCTTTACCTTTTACGGCGACTTCTCAATTTAGTATGATTTCTATTTTCTCTCCAAAATTGTTGTCAGTGAGATAGATTTATGTATTTATAAATATTTTTAATACATAGGTTTAACCGTAAAATGTGTTTGTGCCATATATTTTTCCTTTAATTTTTATTCTTTGAAACAAATTTTTATTTATTAACACTGGAAATATCTGTTAAAGAATGTCTCTGTGTTTCTATACTAACGGATTGATTTCAAATAAGAATTTTATTTTTAGAACAGCAGAATTTTTTGAAACCTTCTTTATGTTAGTAGTTACTATAGGAGACAATGATGCTGGCATTAAAAGCCTCTATATTAAACATCTAAACAAAAAGGATTAAAATCAAACAGGAGAATTATCGAGACATTTACGCGAAGTATTAGAAGCTAAAACTGTAAGTAATGTTATGTTATAGAGAGGAAAAACATAATGGCTTACACTTACGACTGAATTTATATGTCTAGATACATAGAAACCTAGATAGCCACTTTAAACTTGTGAAACTCCATATTTCACATCGGGTTTTAAAATAAAGAAATAAATGTGATTTATAAATGTATTGTATTGATTTAAATCCATTATACTAAATTATATCAAATATTATTTGTCCTTTTGTTTCTGGTAACATTATACAAAATACTGAAGCAATAAATGGTAGTACAGCAAAAACTAGTGACGGTATCCAATGGGGACTCATAGTCGCAATAAAAGGCGCAACCATTGCTCCCATTTTGGTTCCAGCAACGCTTACACCAAATGCCATAGTACGCAATGGAGTAGGAAATAATTCTGAAGCATATACGCATAACACTCCATATATTGTACAGGTGGAAGCAAAACCAACTACTCCTAACACTGTACATCCTGTATGACCTGGTGGCATGAAAACTATCACAGCCATTGTAACTCCAGTGATTAAAAACATTGGCACTAATGTCACTTTTCTACGAAACGATTTATTCAAAACCATAGCCAAGGGACATGTTGGTACCTGCAAGGAACATACCACAAAATAAATACACCAAAAACAATACAGAAATATTATACAATTATACATATTCTACTTTTGAAATGGAATACATATAAGACTTACTTGAATGCATCCTAGTATTATCACAGATAAGTATAAATTTGCTCCAATAAATGTTATGTATTGATTAATGCCATAATAACATACTCCAGCGACGAACCAAATGAAAATTGAACAAATTGTCCGCAATGCTATTTTTTTTGTTTTAAAGAGATCTATGTATGTAAACTTGCGCACATTTTTATCATTAATCATCATATCGTCACATGCTCTTAGAATATTATACTGTATATCGCTGACCGTAAGGTTCATTTTATTCCTATAATGAATAAAAATACATGTAGTGTTGATATTCAAATTATACTAGATTAAATGAATAATTTAAATTTCATTTAACTCACCTCTCTGCTGCTTTAGTCATAACATCGAGTAATTTTTCTACTTTACCCTTAGACATCAGCCATCTAGGTGTCTCAGATAAACCAATTATAAATATGTAAATAAATAATGATAAAAAACTGTATTCCAAAAGATACATTTTCCAGTCTACTGCAAAGTAAGCAAATGCAGATAACAATGCCTGAGCAAAGCCATCTGATATAATAGATAAACTTCCAGCGGCTTCTCTGTATTCAGGTCCTATAATTTCTATTATTAATACAAGGCTAATAACCATAACGCCACCAGTGGTAATACCAACCAAAAACCTAATTCCACTAAAAACCCAGTAACTTGGAGATAAAGGTGCTACTATCATAAGCATTACGTTTATTGATGTGGATGTAATCAAACCAATGCGACGACCATATCTAAAACAATAATACATTGTCATTTAGAATTAATTACAAAAGATAAAAATACGTAAAGCTGTTGTTATTACCTGTCTGATATCCATCCAAATAAAGATACACCGATTAAAGATCCAAGCATTATCAAAGTTTGCGTGAATCCAGCCTTCCAAGCATTATCACAAACTAAATTAAATTCTGAAATTAAATTCTTTTCAAACATTAAATCTTCATGAAAGTCATATTTGACACAATTTTCGTAGCACGTCGAATTTTCTACATTAAAGGTCACATTATCAGTTTTAAATTGCACACAATAAAACGCAGTTGTTGGGGTTAAAAACACTATTGATAACATGTTCCATATTCCCGTAGATCGCACCAAAGCTGCTATTACACAAATTTTGGCTTGCCATGGTCCAAATGAACCAATACATTTCACTATATAATCGTCTTTGGATTCACTACCATTTATTTGCCGGTCATTTGAAGTTACTCCTCCCTCCATGGTAATATTTATAGAATTGTTAAATAGTTTTGAAGCAGTTTCATGTTTTTAATTACAATATTTGACTATTAAAACTGTCAGTTAATTATTATAATATTCGCTTTTAATAGATCCACTCATACAATAACACACAACATAACTGAAAGTATAAAAATACATAATGATAATTTATAGTAAACAAAGTGCATAATTTATATATCAATTTTAATGTAACTTGAATTGAGATCAATGAACAATATATTTACTTAAGATTATGGACTGTTGTCGTAGCGAAAAAGTAAGCAAAATTGCTTTTTAATAAGATTATTTTATAGCTGTAGTACGCCTCGTTTTAATATTTTATGAATTTAGTTTTTTGTCTGTAATGCACCGACTTACTGTTTTATCAGCATCACCCAGAAGTACACTGGCATAAAATAACTCAGTCATTAAGTTCACCTCCTTACTCCAAGTTCTTAAGGTTTTGAAAATTAAAAAAAGCAGATCTAATGACGAGAATATTGATCAAAACTAAAAAAATAATAATTGGCAGTCATAAGAAGAAGAGTCATAGAATGTTATTTGTAAAATTAATGTGTAAAATTTTAAATTTCGTAATGTTTAAGTTAAAATTATCAACATCAAACATTAGCATGTTGGTGACGCGAACCCATAAGATTTCCCCTACCAAAGAGCGCTCAACCCGGCTTAAGAAGTTTTCACTTCGAAAATGTCATATGTCATATCATCATATATCATATGTCGGTGACGTCAGCATGTTGGTGACGTAAACTCATTAGATTTTCTCCTACCAAAAAGTGCTCAACCCGGCTAAAGAAGTTTTCACTTCAAAATTCACCATGACCAACCATCCAGGTTATTTTAATACAAATCAGGTCTTTGAATTTTTTTCTTTTTTAATTTAAATTTAACTGTCAGCAAATTCTGAATAGCAAGAATACAAAACATTACAGTAAATTAAGAGTCCAAATAACATCAAACCTTATTTACTTGCCAGCTGATTTTCTTCTTAGTATAAATTGAGCCTGTACAAAAACCCGGAGTAATTAACATTGTCCAATTTAAAGAGTTTAAATTAGAACCCTCGCCGATTTCAATACCATAAATAAACCTTCGAAAACCGCTTTTGTTCGTATCGTTTCGGCAGACAAAACCACACGGGTTGCTTGTCCTCGCATTTTTTATCCGACGCCCTGTACAATTAATCTTCCTTATCGCTCCATCGCCGCCAGTTAAATAATCGCGGCGCGGACGAGTTTAACATAAATTAAGTTTTCCACGACACCTGAGATACCCCCCTTGTGTTAAGAACTTCGACAAGATACCAATTACAGTTAAATTAAATGATTTTGATTCTTATGTGAAAGAGTTAAGAATTACAATAGATGTTTTTAAATATTTGTTGGTCAGTAATAATGAGGCTTCGCCGAGAGATGTATATCGCAAGTCAGAAAGAAAGGTTAAGTGTGAACATTTGTTTGTTAATGCCCTTGTATAATGGATTCGTGGTTCTTTTTCGGTTGAAATGATAAGTTGTTTTACTTTAATTGATCGATCGCTTGATTTCGGTTGGGTTTTGTAAACGGTGAACGAATTTCTCTTAGTTGTAGACAGGTTCGATAAGTGATAAGGTGCGGAATGATTGATGACAGTGTTTACATTCAGTGCTGGTAATGTTTCTAGGTATTTTGGTTCTATAACAGATTTTACTTTCTAGTAAGCTCATGTGAAAAATCTTCTTTATCTCCTAAGTTTTACATTCTTTTTAGATGAAAACATTCTGTGACATAAATTTCTTAGATGGAAAACAAGCAAATATTTTATTTGTAGCCATATTAAGGGGCCATCTTAATTTATTTATGTTTGATTTATATAAATAGTCAAACTAATGCAAGTGCATGTGTTTACCGAGAGTTCGACAAGCAACTTCCGACGTTTCATGCACTGCAGTGACGGCACTCTGGCCTCTTGATTAGTGATTCTGATCGCCGAACCACAGATCGTGACCTGGATTTCCAAATAGTATAGATAAAATTAAGTGATAATTAAAATTAATTATTGCATGCCTAAATGTAGTTTACTACGATCATGTACGTATTCAAAAATTTAACAGTATGTTCATCAGGAATCTATTTAACATAGCTACTTCGCCTGATTTGGTATTAGACGACCATGTGTGGGATGTGTCAAGATTGTTATTGCTACACTGGCCCTGAACGGATACAAGTATGAGGGATACCGGTTGGTGTGCACGGTTTCTTAGCACTGTAATGTGTGTGTAATCTCCCGTAACTGAAACGGTGTCTCAATAACTAGTTATGTTACTTTGTATGATGATAATGCCATTTAAATAAGTAACGGTTGCCAATTACTAAGTTATAGCTAATATTTACATCTGCACTTCATTACCTATTCTAATTTTTATTGTAATTTATTGTAATTTTTGTTACGGTTTATTTTTCTCACGCTTGGTATATTAGTAAGTCATAATAAATTAATCAGGTAAAACAAGGTACATTAAAAAATTAATTTAATATTCTTGATTATATTAACAAATTCGATACTATTTATTTATTTAAATCATTATTGTATGCAAACAAAATATGCAAATATAATAATCGGCATATATAATAATATAGACTGCCGATTATTATTTGCTATTACTCTAAAATAAAAATGAATGTCAAATCATCCTGAACGGCAATGCCTCTTCCCAGTTAGCAAAATAAAAACACTGTAGCCATTAGGACCCTAAGCAAATAAAACATTCTAAAATCGTACAGTGTTATAAATAAGTAATATCCCAAAATAAAAAGTCAGCGTAACCCAGTTGAACTTCTTGTGTCGAAGGGAAATAACATCCCGTTTCTCCCCACAAGATATAACTTTACAGACTTCATAAGTCGAGGTGAGTACTAAATATTCCAACTCCTAACAACAGTAACTACACATATCTACACATGTATTTATCATCATTACTGAGGAAATATGGGCCCATTTAGATTGCACTCATGATTAGAACACTCGAATATATCAATAAGTGAGTCAACAAACACTGCATTCTTGCTTCTTCAAATAAAGGGTTACGAAAATTGGCCAAATCAATTATCGCTATTAACCGACTAGTTGCGCTCGTGCTTAATATATTTGAGTGGCCATACCACCGATAGTTATATCAATTTGGTTGCATTAACATACTTGTGTTGTTTGCTTCCCTTGTAGAGTTTTGGAAATACGATTTCACTTGTGTGGTCTACAGTGGTGATGTGTTAAGTGAGTTAACTGTGACAAAGTAATGGATGCGAATTGTTGTAATTGAGAAGTGGCGATGTTGCGAATTGAATGACGCAAATAAATTAATAGATGTGAAAACATCATATGTATGAAAGAAAAAATCTTACTTCAGGATATGGAGATTTATCACAGATATTTTAAAGTAGGTGGGTTCGGGAAAAATATATAGATTATGGCAATTAACTATAATTTATATAAAATCAATTATATAGTCAATTAACAGTTAAAAAGCATAATATTATTTTAGCCACAGAAAATAAAACATTTATAAGGATACAGGACTAAGCAATTAGGTTATAACCTCTACCCTGACAGATCATTTGATCACCATTAACATCATCACCATTACACAGCACTGCTAGGGTAGTAAGACAATAATATACCAAACGGACTTTATAGATACCTGGCATGATACTGTTGGTAAAACCACCTTTCCTAAGAGCAGAGTTAGTTGATTATGCCTTTCCTAAGAGAGGCATAATCAACCAACTATAGTCCAACGCGGACCAATGATGATCATACTACACAGATGACACACCACTGTTGTTTTAAAAGATTTATTTTTATGCTTACAGGACAAATCCAAGATGATTCATCACACAAGTATTTTTTATCCTAGGTGGAAATTGCTTATTTAATTTTTGTTCAACTTATATGCATTATGATTCCAGTCATGTCTTCTTCTACAGTAAATAGTCACAAAAAAGTACCTTCAGATCCGTTAATGAGGCATTTATACACTTATTTAGCACCACAAGTCGGTCGCCGATCAGTTAGAGTGTTTGATGGCCTGTTTACCTTGCTATTAGCAAGTTCCTAGGTGATTGTTGTAACTGGATATTTTTGTTCATTTGCAATATCAGTTTATTTATTTCTTAGAAACTCACAGCTAAAAATAGCACGATAGTGTGTCAATCAGATGCCACATATATGACAAACATATTTCAGTTGGTTATTATGTGTTAATAAAGACTCGATCGCAATAATATTCTTTCGTTTTCTTGTCATCATAGGTAAAATTATAGTAATTTTGATGTAGAATGAATTTGTTACTTCTTGAAATAGAACCTCGAAAATGCCTTCAGCCATTATATGAATGTTACTGTCACTGGCATTGAGAAATCATCAGTTTGATCTAACCAAGTCTCTAATGTTTTTTATAACATGAACTATTGTAATTATACCTTGTGAAATTAATCGCTTCTAAGCGCTAAAGCCGCCTTTTCTACAATATCTGTCGTACTTTTTACTACTTTATTGTAACAATTAAGAAGTTTGATAGGCGCTCATAGCCCAGTCGCACTCGGTGATTAGAAACAATCAACGAGGGTAAGCAACGACGGCGCAGTCAGAACCCGGATGGGTGACCGCTAGTGGCGTGTTACCATGAGCGTCTCCGTAATTCGGAGGTCACGTTAGGCAGTCGTGCCGGTTGTTATTATTGAATAACAATTAAAGTGGTGAACACATAAAGCACTATCTATTATTATTTACATCAAAGATTTTTAATGCTATTTTGATTATTGTTAAATTAGACATCCTTAAACATTCACAGATCACAGAACTAGATTTTAGTAAGACTAAGTCTAAAATTGAATTTGAATTGATTGTATAATTTAGTTATTTCTACTTAAGTCTCTGAGCATTTCTAATAAGATTAAACAATGAATTTAAAAAGAATAGCCTTAATATATTTGACTACGTATAGAGTAAATAAGCCTCAAATAAACCAGAATTAAACGATTTCTTCTCGAAGATTTTCTTTCACCCGAAAACCCGGAATTAACTTAACCCGTCCCACAGTGGGCACTCAGCAAAACCAGGCAGGTAAAAAATAAAAGGCGGATCGTGTCGTTACTTTGAACACGAGACGTTGCTACAAACTAGGGGAGATCTGCGATAGCCGGCTAAACTTGTGGGCGGTACTGCACAGTGGGTAATAGTATAAAATTTTGAGTACTCTCAAAATATAATATAATTTTAAATTCTCTTCCTCAACATAAACAGCCTTTAGTGGTCCCCTGCTGGACATAGTTTTTTTTTGAGATGGGAGTCTTATTTGGAGTAAATACTCTTAAAAAGGATAAATAAATTTGAACATCGGTGTTTGAATGTATTGTACATTTAAACCACAATGTAGTAATGTACACTTAGGAGCAATTACGTCTAGGCAACCTTTAAAATAATACTGTTCAAAAATTAAACATATATTCATGTAACGGTTTTCAGCCCCCATAGCCAAGTTGCAAGTGTTTTTCTTTCTGCAATCTTAGACAAAGTATGCCAATGATACACGAGAGTTTAGGCGTTAACGATTGCAGAAAGAAAAACGCTTGCAACTGGGTTAGGGGGTAGGCATTACTATTTACAGTTATTTGCATCTACTCTTCATTGTAAGATAAAAAAACGCTCACCAAAACAATTTTAACACTGTTAAACCAAAAAGTGTTTATCAGTATCTTAATCCCTATAAATATGTTCTATGGGTAAGAAAGTAAGTTCGTTTTTTTTATTTGCTACTTTCTCGCATTATAAAAGCAATCGATCACCAGGACTTTTTGTATACTAATTGATAGGGATACAGAAAGAACAAAGCCTGGCTTTCCAGCAAAATAAATATTGTTTTGGAGATTATACCTTGCGAGATATTTAGTTAAATACTTACAATTACACCAATGGTACTGCGCAGTATCTATTCGATGCTCTCGACCGGTTACAGCGGCGAGTAATCCCCATTGTCGGCAGTCCTGATGCCACCGAGTCCCTTGAGCCTGTGCAGATGCGTAGAATTATCGCCTATATGGCAGCCCTCTATCGCCTTTATCATGGGGAGTGTTCTGATGAGCTCTTCCAACTAGTCCCCCCTTCTCCCATCCTCTACAGGACAACACGTGCCAGCCTTAGAAGTCACCGCCTTAGAGTGAAAGACATACGCTCTTGCACTCATCGATTCATTTCTTCATTACTGTGCCGAGCGTTAAAACCTGGGACTCACTAACAGCGCACGTGTTTTCATCGTAATATGATCCCGAATCCTTTAAGCAGGGCGTGAAAAAGCATCTCACTAGGCCGCCTTTTTGCTGGTCAACATGCCGCACTGTCCTTATTCTCTTATTATTGTCTTATTATATGTCCTTGAAGATGGTGACGACCACTCTTGGATTCTGCTTGTGCTTTTCATCAGGCGGGGCAGAGTCGTTTTGGCAGCTCAAATAAAAAAAAAACATTCTAAATGACGCATCTTATCGCCGCCATGATATTCTTCTTGTTATTGTTTCAAATTTAGTCATAGCTCTCAGAGTGTGGATTTTTTTTTCAAATAATTATTTGTTCTACAGATTGGCTGGTTGCACACCGTGCACATAGAATAAGAGACAATCAGAGGCGCTGGGTGTTAACGCTACGTCGCGCGTCGTAACGATCTCGGGATAATCCCCACGATCGACTCGGTGAATGCCGATCCAATTTACCGGCGCCCGGTTCTAGCTTGATACCGGGTCGAGTTCACATCGTGTTATTTGAAACAAGTATCTGGGGTTCGTGGCTACTGTTCTTCGGTTTATTTCTTTATTTCTTTTTTAGATTGAGTGATACAAGCATTTTAGTTATTTGCAAGAAATTGAGCAAGTGAGAATGCTAGCACCACTAGTTAGATTCATTCAATATAGTCCAGTATTATTACGGGATTACTAGGGCTGAGCTCTAGTTACATCACTTAAAAAGCCGCAACCTTATTAAATGCAATAAATAATGAATTAATAATCGCTTAAATCCAATATACTTTTAGGCTAACGAATGTTTTTACAAATAGATTCTATATATTAATAGATGAATCAAAAACATTTTACCCCATTTTACGAATATTTTGCGAACAGAGTACCTGGAACGAAATTTCGCGTTGGTAAAATTCATAAGAAAGAGTGCCGAAAACAATATTAAAAATAAATAAATGAACTAAGATCTAATTTCGACCAATGGGCGACCAATATTAGACATAATTATTCAATAAGTATTGTTTCTTACAATATTATTTCTATATATATATATATTAATTGCAAAACCCTCATGGTTTGTAACTGAAAAATGCACTATAAGCGTCTTCGTATTACTCCCCCATAATAATATAATTATGTTCTATAAAGAAGTTACTTCTAAAAGTTTAAATGTAATTGCATTAATTTACTTTTCAAACAGCAATACGACAACATAATTTAATACCCATATAGGTGCAGTGTGATGTTTTAACAAGGAGCTATTCTATATAAAGTCAATAAAAACAACTTCGAGGACGAGGTGAACAGAGAATTCAACTGGTAACGTTTGGGAAACTTTGTCGGGTCTTTAATCCCGATCTCACAGTGCCTACAGACGAAAGTCTTACATCAGCCAAAACGTGGACACTTACGGTACGGCTGATCTACAAGTTCAAAGTCGCATCAGGAATGAGGTGACAAGACTTAGTTTCAACTTAAGCTCTCTCAATAGAACTGTATATAAGAATAATAATATATATTTTATTTTATCGGTCAATGAAATATCACTACCTATTATATACCATTACTATTTTAGATGAAATAAAAATTAAAAAAAAAATTAAATAACACTTCCTGCATTACAATTTCAATCAGGCGAACTTCATGCCATATGGCATTACATACCAGCTATATTTATATTCTAACACTTGCGTTTAAATGGTTCATAGAAAACCAATATGTACAAATAGTAAAAAAATACAACAAAGAAAAATGTCACGTATCCAAAAACGACAAAAGTGTATCCAGTCGGCATCTTTGTTGTCCTATTCAAATTAGCGACCCAGTACTAAATTGACCAATCATGGCGCTCCTTTTTCTTCGTGACGTCTCGATATGAGCCAAGCGGCTGAGTCAGTTTGTTTAACTTTTTTTTTCAAATTCGAATTTTAGAATGTCATATTGACAGTTAACCCTTCTGGGAAAATGTGTGAAGCATGGGTAAACGCGATTTTAACGTATCCACGCTAAAGGTTACTGTCGGTTGACGCGCAAAGCAAAATAAATATTTATTTATTTGTACCGCCGCGGTCTAATCACTTTTGTAATTCTGTGGAACGGTTTAAATTTGTCGTGTTTGCGGCTACCATTTTTGTTGCTTTTGTTCTTAGTTACATAGTAAATATCAAAATTCCTTACAAGTTCTGTGTTAACCTACTGTATTTTATAAGCTATGGCTGTTTAGAAGGTATGTGTGAAAAGAACGACGCCTCCAAAAACTTTATTGTGTCGCAGAACATAAAATTAAAAGAGCTGTATCCGGTGCATTACAATATGTTAATTAATATTCATGCTTATGTGGGCAGGTAATAAAAATGGCTTGCTAGACAGGTGTTTATCTTCTTGGTTATATTGTAAAGATATCTGATGGCTCATTATGGTGTCCATAAAATGATAGTGAGCATGAAATTAATATTGAACTCTTTACACTATCGGTTTATTGTTATTTTATTTGTGAGTCAATTATATCAATATAGATTAAATGTGTCATTTAAAAAATCAATTACGTCTAATATTTCTTTCTTGTGATGATTTTACGAACGAGACAAATGATTAGGCAGGAACGTCATTTCTTGAGCGTATAATGTAGATAAACCAGAGAATATAAGAGAAGGTTTTGATCGTTTACTTATAAAGATAGATGGCCAAAACTCTGAAAGCGTAAAAAAAGTTGCGTTCAACTGCTGTCTATTACTTTTTTCTGTGTTACTACACCACACACCTATACATAAGCAGAGAAAATATGGCTCCTTAGAAAAACTATCTAAGCTAAGAACTACACAAAGGAAACAATTTACTATAAATTTCACATCATAACGTCCATCTTTTCAACATTTTACAAGAAAAATTCCAAAATATTTCCCCACCATTAAATATACCAATCAATACATGTGATTTCTGAGTAGTTATCCACATGCAAACATACACTCACACTATTTGCTCACCACTTAGCGCTAAGTTTCTTTTCTGATTAACATGACCACACTAAAATGCGAAAGCAAATAAAGTTGCCGCCCGATAATTTATTAACACGCCTAAACGTGTTGTTTAAACTTCAGTTTAACATGCCAGTACTGGAGAATTTCCAAATTTTTCCATTCTATTTGATTTTAAGCTCTATGTTTAAGAAGAAAGAGTCGAGTTTCAAGTATCGGTATTTTGACAAATGAATTTGCAATATTTGCAAAATGCCAAAATTGATTTCATCGGTAAACAATTGAAATAAAATATTTTTGTTTGCGTTTAAAATTAAGCACAATTTTGGTTTCACGTACTTAACTGAAAATAATTAGTAACTTTGGATTAACTGACAAATAGTTTTACTAGTCAACGATGAGAGAGCTATGGCAAATATGGGTCGACCCGAATAAAGTGAAACCATAATCCCACAGATAAATGGAGTTCTTGCGTTGCATTTCATGGAGGACCTGAGAGTAGATTTATAAAGCTCCACAATACTTGTGCCCCTTGAGTTGAAGGTCTCCCTGAATGGCGATAGTTGCTTACCTTCCTATACCATAAACAATGAAATTTTATCACTACATAATTTTCGGTCCCCGAACAGAATCACAATGTTCTTCGCTTGACCCTACAGAAAATAGGTGTAAGAATACAAAAATAACAGCTGTCCCAACAGTCATAAAACGATTACATACGAATTTTTATTTCGAAGTATAAACATAAAAGCAATAAAAAGAGCACAAAGAAACCGAGGGTCCAGAACTGCAAAGAAATAACAAACCAGAAATCGATTAAAGTTAGCCACTTTGGGAGACATTCATTTATGGACACTATAAAATGGAAGTAAGTAGTGAAAATATACGCAACGTAATATTACACAGTACCGCTTGATCATAAAGGTAATAAAACGCAAATGTGTTAAAGTAAAAAAACAATAAAAGAAGTACAATTATACTGTAATTATGGTTCGTTTGGTATTAAATGTCATGTGGTACTTTCACAATAAAATGGTGATATTTAATTCAAATGATAATTAATAAAAAGTTGTAGTATTAAAAAGTATTAAAAACTTGGAAATAATATCATCCCATGACATTACACATCAAAATGGAGGAGGGAGGCCCAATGATGCAGAAGCATCACTAGCCCGCCATGGTGTGGGTCACCATGCTGCATTGTTGCATTGTCTGCATTCGCAGTATGGTGACCACCACTCTTGGATTCTGCTCATGCTTTCCATCAGGCAGAGTAGAGTCATTTCGGCAGGGCCAAATATAAAAAAAAAAGAAAAGAGAAAAAATCGCATATCTGTTTATTCGTCAAAAATTATAAGCTTTTTGTTTCTTCACCAGGGAAAATACATTTGGTCTTAGACATGTTGGACAAAGACAATGGAGAACATGCACAACTCTGCTACTCAACCTGTGACCACGGTCAGTGAAATCCAGTCAAAAATTCAAATAACTCAAAGGTACAACATGATTTTTCTATAACGTAATTAAAAATAAAATAATTCATCAAGTATATTAAGGCACATATTAAACTAATGCTATTAACTCTACACGTGTCAGTAAGACATGAGTGGCTGGAGCACGTAAAGCGAGTGATCGCAGAGGGCAGCACATTCCCAACGACATATAACTGGCCACTGGGGAGCCACTGCATTGACCATTCCGTATAAAATACGTTTTTACGACTTCATGTTTGGGATAGGGCTGCCATTAGCGGCTACCTCATCACCACTTTGTTTTTTTTTTCAAAAATTAATGATAGCCTTTTGTAAATTATTTGAAGGTAACTAACTTCGTTGACATATTTAGAATTCTCTTCACTCAAGTAAATTTTAGCGTAGTTGGATTTTTGTAGATATTATTTGCATTATTGAAATTATTTTTTTTAAATCCTCGGTTGACTATACCTAATAAAAACGACATTGTCTACTTGTAGTATCTGTTGTTTAAATACGGCAATATTTCTGGATGTTTCAAGGTTTCGCTTGATGAGATATTTTAAATTAAACTCGTAGAAGAACGATATTAATTTTGATATCACTGAATTCACTCAAGCAAGAAAAGTAAAGGGTGTGCCACCCCTACAGAGGAAGAACTCAGTTATAGTTCAACGATATTTACGCGGAACGATGTTGGTGAAAATATTGTCGGCAATTTATTGTACAGATTTTGTGTTACGATTTATCGTGGCGAGGATAAGGAAGATAAAGTTATTTTTCGATTCTAAAGAAATAAATCAGTAACTTGTAAATAAACTCTTTTCAAACTTGTGACGATTAGCATCAAAAGAAAGGAAGAGAAAAAGAAACATAAATGAATAGATAAGTATTAGTTCATTTACTTTGTTAATTGTTATTTTTGTTTTATAAGACGTCGGTGGGTCTGCAGACCGTCTCTGGTAGCATATTGATTACTTCGGTGGGGGATGGATGGGTTGTTTCATGTTCGTCCCTTTCAAAAAAAAAGAAAGGGCGGTTAATCAAAGTTACTTACAGAACAGATTAGTTGATTAATATTTTATTGTCTCTAAAGAGAATATAAATTATTTAAGCTTACTTTTAGACATTTTTAATTAACTTCTTAATATTTATCCCAGAAATAACAGGTTTTTTTGAACGATACTCAAAAATAATTTGACTTCTTTTCCTTCATTTCTCTCTTCTCCAAACTATTAAAAAAGTGGTTTTTAAATAAAATCGTGTCATATTACATCGACTATGCTCCCAACACTAAGCTATCCAGGAATTTATTCCGTCTGTAGAGTAACAAGACATCGGATTTGTACCGGCGCGGTAGGTTTCACGGAGCGACAGCTAAGCTTATACCTCCTCGTTTCAAATAAAGTCGTATATAATACTGAATAGCGAAGCGCAGTCACTAACTTTATGTTTTGGGACACAAACGAACAGATGGGTCATTTAATGGGAAGTGATTACCGCCACAACTCCAGAGTTAGGAGTATGGGGTCGATGTAGGGTTCAGTAACTTCACTCAACTGCTGAACGTCGCTTGTGTACACCTAAACATCCATTCTCGTATGGATGATCGCACATTGTACGGTTGCTTTGCATATTTCTATAGAGTTAAACACTTTTTTGTGCATAGATACTCTTCTAAAATGTACAGAAACTGTAAAAAGTTATATCTATAACATAATGCATTCATCAGCTGTAATTTACAAGGGCATAAAAACATCTAATCGTTCAAAGTTAAGAGTATTAGTGGAACAAACAATCTAACATAAATACTTAACACATTTCAAAGCCATGGTCGCTTCCGCTGTCTGTCTATCCCTATAAATGCTTAGATCTTTAAAACTACGCGACGGATTTTGATGCAGGTTTCTTTAATAGATAGAGTGATTCAAGAAGAAGGTTTATATGTATAATACATTCATAATATGTTAGAGAAATACTGATAACTTTAGAAGTTTTTAATGTGATGTCGTAAATAAACCCATTTTTGCACTTACATTGCAAACGCTGACTGCACTCTACGAGATAGATCTGATTGATGTATGACAGTATTGTTCACTTTAAAAAGGTCTACAAAACAATCTGCGCTGGTATACGTCTGTCTCTTAGGGATAACCCACAATAACCATTTTTTTATTCCTTTCTTTTTACGAGAAATAATAGGCGTTCGGTATCCTCACTCACTCGGTAAAATACAGCGCAAGCGTTGTTTGTTGCACACTGGTTTCCTATGAGGCCGTGGTATCGCTCCAGTTGAGCCGGCCAATTCATGCCGAAGCGTGGCTCGCCCACAGTACATATTCGAAGATATTACAGATTTACAACGCACGAATCGTGTCGTCAGTGGGTGCATCTGAATCTGAAATCCACTCGTGCGAAGCCGGGGCGGGAAGCTAGTAAAATGTAAAAACACTTGTCAAAATCAAATCTAGGAGAAAATAAATAAAAAATTTCAAAAAAGCAAAAATTGGCAAAACAAAACCAACGAATCGCCGCAGGTGTCAGTTTTTAATAAAGGCCCAATCAGTCGGCGGCCGGAAGCGACGTCGGCGGCGCTCTTCCTCGCCGGAAATGGAGCTCGTGTTTGCCTGCGCCCTCTGCCGGCATCCCCCGGAAACGACGGTGTCGCCCCCGGGCGCGTGGACTCGACAAAATGAACCTTGCAATACGTTCCCCCATCAGTTGGGGTGAACAACATTTCAAACATAATTCAGGATAGATGATATACATTTATATGTTTGAACTAATGTAAATAAATATAACAAGCTTAATATGAAAGAGTAATTTGAATAAAACTTGTGGTTCAATTCATGAAATGTTTTATAAATTTAAGAATATGATACTTCTCAAGAGCAATTTAGATAGAATAATCAAGAATGAATAAAAAAGCATTTATTTAAAAATACTGTTTTTAATTTATTACTAAGCATATTCCATTTTATGTCACTTATAATATGTCAGAATCAGTTTGTGTTAACCTGGTAAGTGTGAAGTAGACTAGAAAAACTCCATTCTAAGCAAAAGCGTATATCGTTCATCAATATTACTATTCGAGTATTCGCAGTATTCGAGAGTGTTGGTAAAAATAATACAGAGATCATTATATGAAAAGAAACAAAGAGTATCAGTAATAACTACTATTGTAATTTCAATTTTCAGGACTCTCCTGCCAAGTTCTCTATATCTTGTCCTAATACGTTTGCAATAAACGTATGCCGGCGTATGGAAATCGTTTGAAGCGCTTGTTTTTTGATCTGTTTGTTTTGTGCATCCTTTGATGCAACCGCGTAGTCAATCTATGCGGTTTCTGTTGCAATAAATGTTAAGGAGTCGATGTTGCAACGCTATAGACAAATAGTGGTAGCTCAGAATCATTTATTTGGCCTTGGCAGAGTCAGCGCTAATTGACAGCTTGTCTGGAGAGAAATCAAGATTGTGCTAAACACTAGTACCAAGGAACTTTGCTTTTCACTAAGCGAATGAGATTACCGGAATACCTAACTCCCTCTCCCTTTAGTTTGTGGGTAGGACAAGATACGAAGAACGAACACGCCAGGTTCTGCAATTTATGCATTGTTGATATTAAAATATTACTAAGTATACTCCTGAAGTGAGCTGACAAGACCAACAAGGTACATATACTAAAGAATGTCAGTTTCGCTCCTCACCTGTCTGTTTCAATGCATTTAATTTAGTCCAAGATAAAAAGCCACAAGTACAATTACTTTACGTCGTTCTATCTTACAACGTTCAAAGAGCACGTCCTTCGCGACAAACAGCTACACTTAATCACTGAGCTTCCGACGTGTGAACAGCGACCTCTTACATAAAACACCGCCCACCGACTAGAGATGGGACGGGTTTCGACAATGTTTAGCAAAAACTTTTTCTGAACATGTTCTAATGATAAAAGGATCTCCAACGAAAGAAAATAGTCCCGTAATTACAGGTGGTGGGTGTCGTAAAAACCGATTAAGAGATCAAATTACGCAGGACTGACAGCATTATAAAAGGAGGTCTAGCTAGTGTGGCATGGTAGATCAAAACCACCTGTCTAAGAAGAAGTCTATTGTCTTGCTGTAGACTATTAAAGGCTGTTGATAATAATAATCAATTATAAGGATCTGTAACAAATGAAAAGAGTCACGTATTTAGAGGTCACGGTAGCACTCGAGTCAAATTAGGTAATGCCATAAATTCAATTTAATTCTAGCAAGGGTAATCGATAGTTTTTGGGTTCAGTAGAGCATCAAGCTGATCAGAGCTTATCCAGGCAAGAATATCACATTTGTGTCATGTGTAGCATACTTCACCCGTGATGGTCTTGAAGTTTTTAAGGACAGCTACCGTACTAAGAATATAGCCTGTTTTATGGTATTAGAAATATATATCAAATAGACGTTAGACTCAGCACTACAATTTAAGGACAGTATGAAGTGTCTTCCTGTGTGCTACGCGATCCATGCATTCGATTTATTAGGTATGTCATGATTTAGACCCGTTGAAGTGCTGTTGAAGTTGAAATTAAACTTAAGTTCTTTCTTCAGTTTTATTAGTTTGTTCGTTCATTATTCTAAGAAGGCATGTTTACCTATCGGTTTGCGGTTCGAAGCTATCTCCTAGCGTGACACCACTAGTAACAAATGCCAGTGTCGCGTTCGCGCCGTGCCGCTATCACTCACCGCGAGCGAAACGAATGCCCACGGATTTGTCACGCTGGCGCCGACGTCACGTCAAATGTGCCGAGAAAAATGGTGGTCATTTTATATCTTAGTACCTGCTGTAATTACAGGGCTCAGGCGAATAATACCACCGTTGATAATATAATTTTCATTTTAAATTCTGACTCTTTAAGTACTGTTTTCTACTTATATATATTATATCTGGATAGCTCTATTTTTTTGGGGTTCCGTGCATAAGGCAAAAAACGGAAATCTTATAGATTAGTCATGTTTGTCTGTCTGTCCGTTTGTATGTCTGTCTGCCCGTCCGTATGTCACAGCCACTTTTTTTCCGAAACTATAAGAACTAAAATGTTGAAACTTGGTAAGTAGATGTAATCTGTGAACCGCATTTAGATTTTTACACAAAAATAGAAAAAAAAGCAAAAAAATTTGGGGAAAAAAAACAAATATTTGAAAAAGTTAATAAACCCCACTAAAAGTCAAAACTTATTTTTTCATCAAACCCATACGTATGGGGTATCTATGGATAGGTCTTCAAAAATGATATTCAGGTTTCTAATATCATTTTTTTCTAAACTGAATAGTTTGCGCAAGAGACACTTCCAAAGTGGTAAAATGTGTGTGTCCCCCTGTAGCTTCTATAATAAGAGAATGATAAAACTAAAAGAAATATATGACGAACATGCAAACTTCGTCCGAAAATGGGTTTGAACGAAATCTAGCAAATACTTTTTTTTTAATATGTCATAAATCGTAAACTTCAATTTACCTTCCATTCAATCAACACAAATATAAAAATAAAATAAACATTATAATATGTTACTTGCTGCTGCGGAACCCTTCATGGGCGAGTTTCGCTCACACTTGGCCGCTTTTTTTCTACTTCGTTTGATGAGATGTCCACCAGCTAATCAGCTATTTCTGTCAATGTCAAGTATTTTAAGGCTTCAAATATTAATTCTTCGAGTCTTCAAGTCATCATCGTGCTGAAATTAATGATAATAACGAAAAAATGTGGATGAGATGAAATAGTGATCGTCTTTCTAAAAAACAAAAAACTGTCTCCGTTAGCTCTATTTTGGTTTAAGTTTATTAAAGTATAAACGAACAAGGCAATGACGTCATCAGATGTAAAGTTACTAAAGTCCGCAGATGGATGCATATGTAAGTTAAGAATCACATGTGCTTAAGTTTAATTGAGAAAGAACGTAAGGCTGCCTTTATATCTCAATTTAAAGAACGCCTGAATTATAATACGTCTAATAATTCGGGACTACAGAAAACGTGTGTCAAGCAATTCTTTGTTTTTCTTCACTGAGTCAGTGAGGTAACTTTAGTGCAAACCCTCCTTCTACCCTTTTCTTGAGCTACCACTATCCGTGGGTGGCGATAACCGCTTACCATCATGTAACCCGTCTTTCCGTTTCCAGTCCTACTGTTGGTCAAATTGCCAGTATACAAGCTGTGTTGTTATAATAAAACTATCCTTTATGCAAAAAGTAATACCGGCAAACTAAAGTGCCTCCTTATTCAAGAGCACGCAAATTAAAGCTATAAATCGAATAATTTAATTTACACCTACGCACATCACTACGACTCGTACGACGTTGAAATAAAATTTAGACAATTCGAACATAAGAATAACATCGTCGATTTCCAACATTAATAAGTCACTAAGCACCTAAATTTGTCCATTATGCTTAATTTACAACCATCCTAACGTACATCCTATATTTCTCCCATAAAAACTTTAGTTCAATAGAATAAATTAAATTTTAAAACGACGTATATATCCTCAATTTAACAAGAGGTTTTATTCAAAGAACCATAAATTCAATAATATAATAGTGACTGCGTTCCCCTACACACCTAATCCGAAAACATATTAATAAATTCAAAATAAAATTATAAGCTAACTTCATAAATACTGTATTCACTATTTAAAGTTCGCCGCTCTCAACTTTAGTGCTGTCCAAGAAAGGTATCGATAAAATATTAATTTGAAAGTCGATACGATGTTAGCACGACATGCTCGTAAAAATTTACAGTCAATAAAATGCAAATAGACATCGCTTGGGATGATGACACAATGATAATCGACAATCGTAACACATTCATTAGCATTAAGGACGGTGTTTCTTCATAACTGTCTACGTGGTGTTTATTCTTTACTTATGGTGGGTTTTTGTCAGAAGTTATTTGTAAGAAGTGTATTACTCCATAACTGATGTAAAATCAGTTCAACATATAGTAGTACTTAACTGTTCAGTTTACATTTAAACAAGTATGTTAATGAAACTGCAAACAAAATATTAAACTGTAACTTTGTAATGAAATTATTAGTGAGTCAATAAATTTTATTGCCTCAAAGTCTAATGTTATTCTAATGAATGTGACAATAACATAAACTATATAATTTCATTTATTCCTAACAATATATATTTTATAACATGTACATTGGTTATGTTATGAAGTAAATTACTTACGACTTGTGTCACGATGACCATATTTCATTGTGTTTATTTCATTATAGTGCGATCTTATTTATAAAGATTTAACATAAAGTCGGCATAATGCTACTCATTGTTTAAAATTATTATTAAGTTAACTAAGTGCGCTAGTAAGCATCGTGCTACTAAATCAAATGAGATAGACAGTTTTAAAATTCATAATGTTAAGGCCTGATGCATATTTTATTCACTAGTTTTTATGTTATACGGGCAAATGAATAAGCGGGTCATCTGATCAGAAAAGACTACACCTCTCACAGGAGATCCTATAACTCAAAAGTCGTATGTATATTGCAAAAGTATCAGAAGCTAGCTTCTGCCTGCGGGTCCACCCGTGAGTAAGGATCTTATCGCGGTAAAGAGTAGCCTATATCCTTCTTCAAGACTCAAAAGTATTTCCATACAAATTTCACTGAAAGCGTAACAGACAGACAGAGTTACTTTTGTATTTGTAATTTGTATTTGTGGTACAGATAAAATACAATACAAAAAGTTGTCACACACACACACTCCCATTAGAAACCAGGATGTCTACTAGCCGATCCACTTTTAAGCTCTCTAAGCTTATGGAAGTTCTATATAGACTTGTTGACGGAGTCATCAGAATAAAACATTAAAAGTGTATTTTTGGATGTTTATATGCTCGTATATGTATATGTGTGTGTATGTATGTAAATTGTATATGTGTATATATCTGTAGAATCCTTAGTTTTGTTATATATTTTAATTTAACCTATGGTAATACTTCTTTTTAAAATACGCCTGCCTCACACAGTTTTGCAGCACCCAAAGATTTGACAGAAAGAAAATGCCTGTGGCATTAAGTCCGCCTTGTGCAATATGTTTGCAGGAAGTATGTATAAATAAATAAAACATATTAATGGTAAACATCGATAAATATCACACACATGCCTAAAATCCATTACTCAAACAGTTTTGATTACAAGGATCATCACCAACAACTAAAATTAAACTAGAAAAAATATGACTCTCTCGACTAAACGTTCAACAACTTATCTACTTAAGCTGTTAATACTTGAGTCTAAAACTTAATAACTGCGATAAATATTTAGTTTATGGCTGACCTTTAGCTTCAGACATTCAGCTATTAACAGTGGCGGACGGTGTCTAATAAATTTCCGATGCAAGATAGGTACTGATAAAATGTACATTTACATATGAAAATAAGAATGTTTTTATGTTAAACTTGTATTGGCTTACTTTAGTATCTACATAATAGTGGTATATTAAAGTCAAGTTTACATTTTGTGTTGCATTAAAATTATGACTTTGATAGTAAGTAATTATGGTTACAGGAATTAATATGCTCTCGATAGGTATTAATTATCTACCTACCTTTGAAATGTTAGTCATACAGTCTGTTTAGTACCAAATTGTCTCTTTGGTATATGTAGAATAGACTAATAATTTTTGTACTGGGAACACTAGGTCATGTCAAATCACATTTTAGGTTATGTCAAAATGTGATTCAGTTTAGAACTCAAAAATGGGCGCAGGAGACTATTCTTTTTAGTTTAGAACTAGTTTTGTGGGACATGTCGATTATAGTCGCGTTTAAATTTGTTGTATTTAGCTCCGATTTAGATTTTGAGCCCAACATAAATTGACAGGCTGAGTAAATTGTTTAAAAGCAGTCGGAACTGTTTTTGTAGAAAATACGCCGGGCTGTTTACTTGTAAATTGTTAATTCCTCGCTTCGGTAGCGCGTGATAACATTTTAGAACGATCTCATAGGATCGAAGTTGTGCAAATAGTTCTAACAATGTTTGATTGTATAAGCTTAATGTATGGTGATTGAGGTTAGGATAGGGATTCTAGAGAATTGAAACGAACGGAGGGAGGAACTAAATACTTTGACAGGTTCTACCGTTAATCTAGAGTTTAGTGGTCTTTACTGCTCACCCAGAATTACCCAACTACTACCCAGAACAACCCAGAAACCCAAATTTTATATTATATTGTGTGATAAACACTATCAATTTTTATTGGGTTTTTATTTGGAAATAAATAAGCATTTGTTATTGGCGTTGATTCCGGTTGTTTACTTCTTGTGGAATAAAGACTTTAATGAAAAATGAAGAGGCTCAAGGATATGATAATAATTTAAATAAGAAAACCCTAAAATTGGTTTCATGCATTTTTGTTGAATGTCTATATGCATAATTATGTATATAGGTGGATATGGTGTAAGGATAAATGATACATAATATATTAGCATATTCATGACTAGAATATGTAAATGAAAATGTAAACAAATTATAAATATAACATTGCATAACTTGTATCAGCCGTAAATAAGTCAGATCATAAATTTAAAACTAAAGTGATACATATAATACATACAAATAGATGGGAATAAAATAATGATTTAACAAATTAATTGACTACAATTAATTTATTTAAATGGATTTATTTACATTTATAATATTGTCTTGGTGTTAACATAAATATCGTCATCAACAAACAATCTTTAACAAAACACAGCTGGACAAAAGATTTTTTCAACTCAAGAGAGAATTTCGAGAGATTAGAGCGTTCAAAGAAACTATTCATCTTTGTAGTATTAGTACGAATTGAACTTGAAATTACATTACATTATTAATTTTAATACATGTAATGTTCTGTGAGCATGTTGTATGAAACCACATTTTAAGCCCCATTTCCTTGTTTACGTAAACCGAATAATATACGTGACCTACTTTTGTATGCAAAAAACCAACATTATGATAATATACTAGTTGACCCACGCAACTTCGCCTGCGTCTATTTTCAATCATGCATATGGGTGTAAGCGTGATGTTAACTATCCCATGTTAGGTATGCCAGTAAAACACAGATTTACAAAAAGACTTAAATGTGAAAATAGTTTTGGAGTTCATGGTGAGCAGCAACGTGACACGAACTAGCTGACCCGCTCAACTTCGTTTGCGTCTCTCCATAGGATATTATTTTTTCCATTTTTCCAACATTTTCGGTCGATATCCGGCTCCTATTGGTCGTAGGGTGATGTTACATAGCCTAAAACCTTCCTCGCTAAATGGGCTATCCAACAAAAAAATAATTAGCAACATCGGTTCGGCCGTTCACGCGTGATGTCGTGACCAAGGCAAATGGGGATTCATTTAATTTTCAAATTATTATATATTTTTTCAATAAAAGTAAATGCACAAAATTTTAATATTATCATTTTATTGAGTAATAAATATAAATTTTAAAGTCGTACATTTAATTAAATCGATAAATAATGCATGCCATTCATGTTACCTGTTGGCCGAATAATTGCGTTTTAAATGATAATGTTAACCTTTCAACAATAATATTGGCACTTAAAAAATGGCAACTCGTATATAAAGTACTGTTTTTCATTGATATTTTATGTTAGTTGTGCTACTTACATTCTGCAAGTCTACTATAAGTTTATGTTTTTATAATTTATGTTCAAGCAATTACAACAGAATGCTCGTTAAGTGGAATTAAATTTTTCTGTAGGGTTAAGGATCGTAAGAGGCAACTAAGTAAACAAACTACAAAGAAACCATCACTGCACAGAAAAGTTTTCTTGCCGATTCTTCTCCATTGAAATTACATGTACCTACTACCTTTAAAGGTGATAGAGCCACGCTGATTTTAGCAAGAGCAGGTCGGCTCGACCAGGGTGGTACTGTGACCGGTGGAGATCAATCTAAAATAACAGCGTTCGTGCTGTCGTATTTTGTTGGTGAGTACGTAACCGGAGGCCCAATGTTGCAAGAGCATCACCAGGCCATCATGGTTGGGTCATCATAGTGAACTGTTACTTATTGCGAATGCAGACAATGGTCACTAACAGTAACACTCATTGAATTTTGCTTGTTCTTTCCATTGGATAGAGTGGAGTCACTTTGGCAGTCAAAAAATGATAGGTTGGAATTGAGCAACTAGATTCTTTAATGTTATGTTTCGAAAGTGCCTGGAAAGTTCTACTTAAAATAGAAGCGATTCGATTTTGATTTTGGAAGGATAACTTGAAGGAAACCTTCAATTGTTTCTTGAATTTAAAGTTTATGGCAACAATGTATCTTGCGTTTCAATGGTACTTATAACAACGAAGTAGATAAATACTGTATATATAATTTAATAAATAAAAAAATATATGTAAGTAGATATGAAGGTAATATATCAAACTGCACGAACGCATGGCCTTTATTATACTTCATTAAATAAATAAATAAAATAAATATTTTCGGACATCTAAACACACAACGCCATCTAGTCCCAAGATAAGCAGAGCTTGTGTTATAGGGTACTAGACAACTGATACAAATACATATATACTTTTTTTTTTTTGCAAATACATACATATTATAGATAGAACACACCCAAACTCCGATACAAATATTTGTAGATCATACAAACATTTGTTCCGACCCGGGAATCGAACCCGAGACCTCATGATAAGCAGTCGCTCACGCCAACCGCGAGACCAACGAGGCAGTGTCATTGTATTGCATTGTAACTAAATAAATTATAGACTCCCTAAAGAGATATATACAAATGTCAATTTTTTTGCATCAAATTATCATTAAAAGTAAGTAATTGACTATAGTCAGATATGAATACTATGTGCTTTTTATAAGAATACTAATTTGACTTGACAATCTTCTATATCTAGTATTTTAAAATTAAGGTCCAGTTTTACTAGTTCCTGATAAATTTCTGGATAGGAATCTGCTATTTGACCCTATTACCAGATAAAAGTTGCTGAAAATTTTATTTAAAATACATATCTATACTAACATATAAAGCTGAAGAGTTTGTTTGTTTGCTTGAACGCCCTAATCTCAGGAACTACTAGTCCGATTTGAAAAAATCTTTCAGTGTCAGATAGCCCATTTATCGAGAAAGACTATAGGCTATATATCATTAGCTAAGACCTACAGGAGCGGAGCACCAATGAAGAATGTTACTAAAACGGGGGAAAATTGTCACTCTCCGGGCAACAGGAGACGCAAAAAGAGGTTGCATGGGTCGACTAGTGTACATATCTGTAGTAAAATTACAATTAACTTGACATTAGCCTATGAAGGATAAATGCCTTATTAGGAAGTAGTGAAACTGGCTGTAAGTATTTCTAATGTATACATCTATCTATCTATACAAATAAATAAAATTGGATTGCCTGTTTATAATATTAAAATAACCGCTTTTTACTAAATGCATATGTACCGTGTATACAACACGGTACATACGCTAAAAAGGTATTTAAAAAAAAAAATGACTGTCTGTTTGTTCCGGGTAATCTCTGGAACGGCTGGTCGGCTCCGATTTTGACCGGAGTTTCACTGGCAGGTAGCCGATGATCCAGAGAATAACTTAGTCTACTTTTTTTAGACTCACTTTGTCCCGCGGTGTTACACGCGGTACAACAATAACAGCGGGGTGTGGCTATCTGTAAATAAAATAAAAAGTGGGTTTATTGGAATAAAAGGTAACTCTGAACGTATAACAATGGTAGGAAAGTCATATTGCTAAAACAGATAGATTGGAGAATATAAACAAAAGATCAAGTAGGTCAGGTACTCAAACCTGAATTTTAAATAAACTTTTCGATTCCAGGCCTTGTTACCTCAATCGAATCTTAATTTAATAAAGGTAGTAGAGCCACGCTGATTTCAGCACGAACATGGTGGCTCGACCTGTGCGGTACTACACTATCACAGAAGACCAACCTTAAATGACAGACAAATTGCTGGCACCTGATGGTCGTGGACTGTTCAAGACCGCGATGGTAGTTGCTCCTTGAGGAAGAACTTCATTCAGCAGTGAACGACAATGTGTTGAAGAGATAGCGGTGAAAGGAATAAATTACATTAAAATATAGTCATAACTCTATGACCATGTCGGGGATTGAAGACATCAGTGCATGTAAGTGTGTGTGTATGTTTAAAGGCAAACATTCTTTACTATTAAACAAAATATCGCTTAATTCATCCATAATATCAGGTTTACGATTCAATTTCCTCAATAAACTTATCTTATGTAATGTCACAACTTAGGCAAGGCAATATTAATTTAACGAAACAGCTCTATATCAAAGCAACAAGTTTCTCGTGCCACGACATTTACGTAACTCGCTATCGACAAACAAACGATTAGACAGACGGACGTGTCGCTTATATTGACAAGTTTCGTCATTCTAATATACACACCGAATTACACGCTTGCTGTATTCACAAGACAAATATTTGATTAAAGAAACCCATAGAGGCGCTGTTATAATATCTTTTTTTAGGAACAATCTTGAACTTGGAATTGAACTTTACTAACTTATAGTTTATTTTAGAATTCATGAAGTAATATTTATATTATGTTACAACAGTTCATTAAATTATCATTAGATTGTTAACCAACTCCGGTTTGATTATTTTTATACAAATTCAACAATATTTTTGTCAAGATTTTATTGTAAATTATACCGAGGGAGAGCCACGCTTTGGCATGAATGGGCCGGCTTTACCGGAGTAATACCACGGCCTCACAGAAAACCGGTGTGAAATAGTGCTTGCGCTGTATTTCACCGAGTGAGTAAGGATACCGGAGGCCCATAACCCAAACCCCCTCCCCCTATCTCCCCTCCTTTTCCCTCAAGGGCCGGTAACGCACTTGTGACGCCTCTGGTGTTTGCAGGTGTCCATGGACAGCGGTAATCGCTTACCATCAGGCAACACGTCTGCTCGTTTGCCCGCCTATTCCATGAAAAAAAAAAACAAAGAAAATATTATAGATATTGAGAGAAGGTTCACTGATACATTTTATTACTTCTTTTCATTATTCCCTTTTTGCTTGGAACTAGATGGCGTTGTGTGTTAAATGTCAGAAATATTTATTTATTACTACAGTTACGAAGTGACAGGTATTAAATACCTCGAAATTTCGGGCAAATTGCATTACCCGTGATCTTACCGCTGACTGCACGCCCAATTCATATTTACACCATTTTATAACATGGAAATCATTAGCTTAAAAGTTTCAGAAAATAATTAACTTAGATAACTGTAATTAATAATATTTTTCTCCTTTATCTTATGCTTAACGTCTATTAATTTTATTTTGCAAATATCGACTCCATTTAATCCTCTGTCGCAAAATAACACCTACCGGCGGCAACGAGAATAAATTAATATGAATATTTAAATCAAGAACCAGTTGTCCCATTAAAACACTATTACGGTATTAGCATATTTGATAAACAATCGATAATCGAATGACAGGCACAACACTATTCATTCCGAATATATATTAGTGACCTTATACACTCGATTATTAATTAACTGTCAACGACAATTAAGGTGCTATGTTTGTGATAAATTATGTATCTCGATTATATAAGGTGTGTTATTTTAGGGATATTAGCTTTTTTTATTTATGAATTTATTAGCTTTATTTGATACACTATTAATATTCATGGTAAATACAATTGAGAGAATTGATATTTCAGAAATATATTATAGAATCTAGAATATTTGGTAATATCATACTCATACATAATTAGCTAATTACTAGCTGAACCCCGCGGTGCTACCCGCGGCTATTGTTGTACCGCGAGTAACGCCGCGGAACAAAGTTAGACTTAAAAAAGTAGCCTAAGTTACTCCCCGGATCATCAGCTACCTGTCAGTGAAAGTCCCATTAAAATCGGTCCAGCCGTTCCAGAGATTACCCGGAACAAACAGACAGACAGACAGACAGACCGACAGACAGACAGACAAAAAAATTTTTGACTACATTTTTGGCATATGTACCGTTTATACATACATATGCATTTAGTAAAAAGCGGTTATTTTAATATTACAAACAGACACTCCAATTTTATTTATTTGTATAGATATTCAGAACTAGCTGAACCCCGCGGTGTTACCCGCGGTTATTGTTGTACCGCGAGTAACGCCGCGGGACAAAGTTAGTCTAAAAAAAGTAGCCTAAGTTACTCCCCGGATCATCAGCTACCTGCCAGTGAAAGTCCCGTCAAAATCCGTCCAGCCGTTCCAGAGATTACCCGGAACATACAGACAGACAGACAGACAGACAGACAGACAGACAGACAGACAGACAGACAAACAGTTTTTTAACTACATTTTTGGTATATGTATCGTGTATACATACATATGCATTAAGTACAAAACGGGTATTTTAATATTACAAACAGACACTCCAATTTTATTTATTTGTATAGATGTATACTAATGAAATGCATATGAAAGTATATACCGCACTCAAAACATTTAAACATAAATGTAGTCTGTCTGTTTGTTCCGTCTAATCTCTGAAACGGCTACACTGATTTCAATGACTGATACATAGCTGATGATATAAGGAGTTACATAAGATACTTTTATTTTAAACTAGCTTCGCCCCACGGTATTACCTTCTGTTAATGTTGTAAAGGTGTACAACAAACGCGAGTAATATCGCGGCTTGAAGTACGTTGTAAGTTAAATAGGATACTAACTTTTAAACTATCGCGTTTAACAATAGAATAGTTATTATTTGTACGGGAATTCACGCAATCACTTATTTAAAGGTATTACATACCTCTGATTTGCCTGACGTTTCGACCGGGTTGCACTGGCCGTGGTCACAGGCTGACAGTCAGCCTCCCGTAAAACATAAAAAAAAGTAAAAACTAAAACCCAACTACGACAAAAACGACGCTGAAAAAGCATGAAACAAGTTTCAAAAGCCGTACTCACGCGTTGTTAAAGTGTTATGGACTATGGTACATTATGTACTACATGGACAACGGCTTTTGAAACTTGGTAATGTACCATAGTCCATAACACTTTAACAACGCGCGACTACGGCTTTTGAAACTTGAAACTAAACACGACATATTTATCTAAAATTATTTTTTTAATACAGTACTTTATGTCGGCTAGAGGGCGCCACCTAAGATTCAGTGACCCATCATATAGCCTATAACTAGAAGACGATCATGACGCTTCTTGTCATTATGTTCATACCTCAATTGTCCAGTTTTAATGAGTAGTTAAGGAGCTATGAGGGAAGAAATGAACATACCTACATAGATAGATATATAGCCTGTCAAAATCATAACCCTCCTTGGGCTTTGCCGTAGTCGGATAAAAATATTAAATAGGGTGGACAGAAAAATACATCCCAATAGAAATAAGTACTCCAAATTTTCTTTTTATTTTCTTTGAAACTCGCTATAATAAAAACTATAATAAATGTAAAATATTAAAACCTTGATTGAATCGTAAAAAAATATTCCGTGCATAGTCTAACCCACCAATGATAATAAAGTAATATTTAGTTCTTTCATCCAAGTAAAAAGTATACGACCTATTCAAAGAACCGTGTCTGCGCATTTAATTACATATTTTTCCAACGTTTTAAAAGTAATCGTCAAAGCAGTAGTCGTAAAGCTGAATGACGAATACTTTTGAAGAAATACTCAGTCTGTTAAGAATCAGAATTATTTCGATTAGGTATGCAAATTCGTGAAGGTAAAGAGAGAGACAAAACTCTCTCTCTCGTAAGTATTTGATAATATCTCCTGTGTTGCAGTGGATTTTAAAAACATACATAATCATACAAAGTGTTGTGTCGAGTGAGGTTTGTAACCACAACAATTGGTGCAGTAGAAAGCGGCGTGATGGCCGCCTCAACCACTACGCGAACGGAGCAAACTCTCCGAGCGTTTAAGTAAAACACTTGAACAAATGTCAAGGTAGTAGAGCCACGCTGATTTTAGCACGAACGGGCCGGCTCAACCGGGCGGTACTATCCTCGCACAGAAAATCAACGTAAAACGCGATCATGCTGTCGTGTTTCGTTGGTGAGTGCGAGATCGGAGGCCCACTGATGCAGAAGCATCTCTAGCCCATGGTGTGAATAACCATGCTGCATTGTTGCATTGTCTGTATTCGCAGTATGGTCACCACAACTCTTGGATTCTGCTTATGCTTTCCATCAGGCAGAGTAGAGACATTTTGGCAGGGACAAATATAAAAAAAGAAAACAAAGAGACAGGAGAACATTTGACTTAAGATTTAACTTTCAAGGTAATATATATTATAAATATAAACACATAGTGAATATATATATTTAACCGATGAAAAAGTGACGGTATTTTTGTTTAAATTTAGATAAGAAGCAATATACTCAGTTATAAAATTGAGTTGTGTGCATAACTTTATAGCTATTAAATGACTACAGATTTATAAGTAGAAGACCAGAAACATATATAGAATTTTAAAAAGTCACACAGCTCTGTTCACATACACATTTTAAGAAACTTACAACAGTTTCAATCTTTAGTGACTTTAACAGACATTTACAACTTGTAAAACGCTTGGCACTTCTCATGTAAATTATTATGTTATAAAAATAAAATAAATTTATAGAGCACTTAGTGAGTAAAGTTATGTAGGGATCTATAAAATATGCAATCGCCTTACAGCTGTTCACCCATAACAGACTTAAAGTTGATCGTAACTCCTTTTGCCTATAAAAGCTTAAACTACCTCATTACATATTCGATGCGTAAACAATTTCGATACAAAACAAATTACCATTTACGACAAATAAAAATATTTATTAAATAAGTACGGGACGACAATAAAACGCGAAAATTAAACTTCAATAACGTTTTAAAGTCGGAACGGTGATCGTAAATTTTGTCTTTTATGATGTGATCGTGCATAGATCGAATAAACATAGGACAGGACGCTTTTATACCTTAATAATGCAGCAATGATATAGTCAAAGTTAGTTCTTGTAACGTCATGTGTGTAGTTTCTTATTAACTTTGAAGAAATGTTGATAGTTCGAGAAACTGTTCATGAAAAAATATTCTATGCGCGTGGAAAGTAGAAGCTTTTTCAGATCTTTCTCTTGCTCTCAGTCCATATACCTAATGTGGGGTCTCAAAAACAGTTACGTCGTTAACATCATTGTGGTTATTACAATAACTAGTACTGTTTTTCTCTTAATTCGTTCATCATCAGACTATCGCAGTCCCCTGCTGAATATAATCATCTCCCAATGCACGTTGTTTTTCTCTTACGAAGTTATAATTCAAATATTGTGCATTTGGCCTTGACATTGCTCGAATATTAGATATTTTTTCTGACTTAGCATGTTTAGGCGATTGAATTCGATCCCATTTTTATGAAATTTGCTTCAGTTGTCAAGCTTAAAATACTGAATCTATATATTATAGATAAAAGTTAATCGAACTATTAAACACATCCGCAGCGGGAGTAATCGATCAAAATTTTCTAGTAATGCGGTACGAGACAAATACTGCCCGTATCTATATTGCCTGCTATGCGTTACGGCAATTAATTATAATTAATATTAAAAGCAAAAATATCAAAAAGATCACTCTCTCTGTCTTTTGTAAACGTACGGGAACATAATTAGATCACCCCTGTATCACGTTCAAAACAAGGAGTTGCCGCACTGGCTGAACGTCAAATACGACAAAATACTTACACAAAATACTAATCATTACGCGTAAGCAACTCATCATCTACCTAGTGTTAACCTAACGCGTCTGTGAGCGTCAATTAGACTTCAAATTATACAAGTGCTTAAGCATGTCTAAGGTGTGCAGACCTCTATATGATATTCATAATTTTCATTGTACTTTCATTGAAAAATTCGTCTGGCAAAATGACTGGCAGTAATTTTCCTCCAGCTGTCAAGGTCATAGCGTTTCAGGATGACATACTACGTTTGCTAAATGTAGAGTGTGTATAATTTACGATTTTATCTAGTTAAAATTTCAGAAAAAGGCTCACAACACTCCAATGAGAAACACGCTAATGATAGTTAGTTTTTGTTTTCATCTTATAATTTTTATTTCTATGCCAAAACGAAGCACTGTCTACTGTCAAAGTTGTGTACGGTTGTAACTGGATTGCAGGTTTACTATAATGTACTGTTGAGACTGTTCTTTGTATTTTTTCAATCTGTTATTTGTATCTGTACCTATTAAATAAAAAAATAGACGCTGCTATGACACCAGGCAATTTTTTTTCGCTATTATTATAATTCTATAACCAACCAACATGTACTTAATAGCCTCCTAAGGTTTTTGGTATAAATGATATGATATACTATTGTATTATATTAAAGTCTAACAAATTGCAAATCATATGCCTAATGTATATTCATAAAAAATGATAGACTTATTTATGCGGTATAATAAAATATTACAACAGCTCATTAAATTAAATCTAAGGCCAAAAGAACAATAAACAGATGGTTATCGTTTGGCATTTGAATAATAAACTTAAATAATATATATGATATTTGATATTAATTCTTATTTTATTCGTAACATCAGCCCTGGTGTTATAAAAAATGTAATAATGTCTTTGTATATATATTTAAAAATACTCTAAACATGTGCTGCCATCTTTTATATCACGAATGAACTAACTAAACTTTTAATGAAATTGTATTCGTTTCAAAACCAGTCAATATTTTTCGGTCTTTTATGTCCACTGCAAAAATTACATTGACATACGCATACTCATATCATTACACATACCACAACAATAATTAATTGTAGAAATGAAGATAAACCTTAACGGAAACAGAAAACTTACCTTGCTCAATTACTTTATACTTTTTAATTCCCATTTTGAATGATAGGAATTCTCCTTATCTTACATTCAATATCATCATCATCATCTCAACCGAAAGGTGTAGACTTAAGCCCGTCTGCTGGACATGAGCCCTCCATAACAAACTGTCTTGTAGTGCTCTCAACTCATCTACCCTCTCTGGCTTCTAGGTCTTAAATTATTGGCGCAGCGTAAGACGTACTGCGAATTCCGTCTGAAAGAAGTAGCACGTTAAAAAGCGTTGAAAAATCTCCTAAGTCTATGTCCAGTGCATTCGGAGTAATGGTGAAGCAACCCATCCTAACGGAACTAGGCCTCAGATGGTATCGTATTATATTTTTCAAGCTCTTCCTTAAACCAGAAGGTAGGCAAGATCTTTTGAAGGTAGTGATAGTTGTGTGGCTAACGCATCACCAAGATCTTGGACGATTAAATGAGACATCGAGATATCTGTATACAAAAAAATTGAGTTGAACTAAACAAATTAAATTTGACGTCACACTAAAATTGTACCCATAGCTGTACATATCACAGACACTTGACAACATAAATGCAAACTAGACTGCGAGACGCCGAAAAAACGCATTTTTACCTAAAAAATCAGACAGACATGAATAATTTATACAGACACTTGACAAATGTCCCCAGACGTTGCACTATTTAGTGTCACTGTCAAGTATAATGCAGACACTAAGTTACCAGACACATATTTAACCCCGACACCACTCAATACCGCTGACAATATGGTAAAAATATTGAAAATTTTGACATAAAAAATGTATAATACACAGTTTTGGAAATTAGATTTATTAGAATGTGAAGTCACGAATGCAGTTGGTCACGTATGACCTCATGTAGCCTTAGCAACAACTATTATAATTTACTCTTGTGAGATTGACATTTTGCTTGCAGAGTTTTATTCTATCTTTTCAGAAAATTCTGAACAAGATTCAAGCGGTTGGCCAAATCGGAGTTTGAAAATGATTTTGACACGCTGAATTCATTATTGTGGAAAAAACATTAAACTTATCGCAACTCTCCATTGTGCATTAAAAACAAGCGGCCTACCTAACTTTTGGTGATAATTTCGCTACCCAAGATAAAATAACAAGGTACAGCATTTACTATGATTATGTGGTCAACTATCAATTATATTACAATACACATTTGATAAATACAAGACAAATACAATTCTAGTCATTTTATAATTATCTTAAAAATAATAATCACCTCAACTCCAATTTCATGCATAAAACATGTAAAAAGTTAAATAAACAAAACACATAAATACACACAAAACAAACATAATTTCTATGTCAGTGGGAAAATGATGGTTCCCTAAAAAAAAAGAAAAAAAAAACTAAAGATACATATCGGCAAAACCTTGGGGTTTATTAATGTTAATATTATACCAAGAGGACTGAAGCACCGAATAAACTGGATGTATAATTCATAGGACATCAGAATAAATGTATCGCAGACAGACTTGTGATGGATGGCGTTTGTTCGGATTAGATGCAGTTGTCTGCAGCTAAGTATAATTTGGACATTTGAGAGTCCAAGACGCAAACGATTTTTTGTGTTTCAATAATTTAACCTTCGGTCTCAATGTAACAGTTCTTGTATTTTTAACCGACTTTCAAAAGGAGGTTCTCAATTTGATTAGTATTTTTTTTCGATAATATATTTATTTAGAGAAAAATATGCCTTTGTCATGATTCCATTATTGTAAATTTTTATAAGGTGCTTGAGAACTCTAATGTTTATAAACCATTTGGTGAATATCATTAATAGAGTAGATGATACCTTACTGATGGAGGTACTTTGATTTTTGAGGAGAGACACAGACTACTCCTTACTGCAATAACCGATATACGCATGCGGAGCCGCTGGTAAATGTTAGTATTCTATAACAGCCGAGTTGCAATATTTTCGATTCTACAAACCAGCCATGTCTTCTTTGACCTTTTTTAACAATGGCCTATTTTTCTTAAATTTTTGTATTTATTCACTTGAAACAAAGTAATTCTTTACACGAAGATATTTTGTGTGATTACTTTGACAAATGGTACTTAGACTGATTGTCTAGATGCTTACCTCTCACTCACAAATATATATATATATACATTTTGGAATTCATCCTAAATATGGTTCAGCTGAGGCTTTTCTACAGGTTGAAATATGAGACAATCCATAGCAACATAGACCAATATTGGATTGAACTATTATAGTAGGAGATCCAAGGTAAGCTCGACTTTCACCCATCTGTTATCCGGATGAAAATTATATTATATTAAATAAATTTTGTTTCTGATTATAACGCATGTGAGTTGCCTAAAAAAATGATCATGAATATCATTAATTAAAGTAACAAAACCAATTTTTTTTCTTAATTTCACCTACATGTTATCCAAACGAACTTTAGAAATATATGTTGATAATTGCAACCTTCTGTTTATCACTTGAAACATACATAAAAATAAACGTAATTAATTTATAAATACAGTAGTATAAGATTGCTTTAAAGAAATCCGTTCATAGATAACGGTTGTCAAGGTTTTCACCTTCAAACGTTTGAGAAAATAGCAGAATCCAGTCTCATTAAACTTTGTTTATTACGTGCCAACGAAATGTATAATCCTAAACAAACAAGGCCTACCGATTTTTTTAAAAGATTAAAAAATCATTATTTCAAAGATGCTTTGACACAATAGGTGAAGTTAGGAAAAAAAAAGGTTTTAAAACTTTAATTACCTCATGATATTCATGAACCTTTTTATAGGCAAATCACATGCGTCATACTCAGAAACTAATTTTATTTAATAATATATAATTTTCATCCTGATAACAAATGGGTGAAGGTCGATCTTACCTCAGATCTTGGACCATCCCACTCACACGCCCACCACTTCTATATATGTGTTTATTTTTTGAAGTTTTTGAAGTTGTTTATACATATACTAGCAGTCCCGGCAAACGTCGTTTTGCCATAACTACTAATAAATTAAAAACTAATTAAAAAAACATTGTCCAGCGGACAAAATTGTGAATCTAAACCATTCCCAGATCCCCTTGAACACACACAAAAAATTTCATCAAAATCGGTCCAGTCGTTTGAGAGAAGTTCAGTGACATACACACTCACAGAAGAATTATATATATAAAGATGTGACCTGTTACTTCATCTTCCTAGCCTTTATTATTCCTAAGATTAATTTGAAGGGTGAAAGATAAATAAATAAATATAAATAAATATTTCGGACATTTAACACACAACGCCATCTAGTCCCAAGCTATGCAGAGCTTGTGTTATGGGTACTAGACAACTGATATAAATACATATATACTTTTTTTTGTACACACATATTATACATAGAAAACACCCAAACTCCGAAACAAATATTTGAAGATCATACAAACATTTGGTCCGACCCGGGAATCGAACCCGAGACCTCATGATCAGCAGTCGCACACGCCAACCGCTAGACAAAGATGACCTGTTACTTTACGGCATTAATTCCTATGAACATATCTAAAATATATATGTATCTAAAATATTGAACTTTTTTTATATGGGAGTAATCCCGTTCACACGCTTACTACTGTAACTCCTGTATACCAGGATCAACAGCAGTGACCCACGTACACACCGAGTTATGACACTCGGGAAGTCCCAGGAAGAAAATTAACTTTCTTGGAACCCGCAACGAAATTAATCAGAAGAAAAAAAACAGGAGGAGTTGGAAATATGATAAGTCAAGTGAAAATATTGAGCTTGTTTATTATCACTATTATTGTTTGCTTTTCAATACTATGAAATTGTATCAATATGTTTTTATTACGTAGCCTTTCATTTAATATTCCCATTAACCTTCCTCCTTATAAGTATGGACTGCAATAACAATAAATTCACAGTGTAATATTATACCGACAACAGTAACAACAATTTCACGGTGTAATATTATGTGTACACATATATTTATTGTAAATAAAGCAAGTAAGCTATAAAAGCATAAAAAACCAGCTGATTTCCATTAGGTTCCTGAACACGTGAAAGAATCACGGATTCAACGAATGTCCATGATGGATGCCCCAGACAGCGATCTGCAGTTTTTGCTCATAATAAACGTCTGGGCCTCGCGTCACCGCTGCATAATGCAGAAATAGTCTCAAATAAAATGTTTTCAATTTGAACTATTTTTGTCTTACAGTTTTTAGGACGTCTAATAATAATCAATTACTAATCGCAAATATTTTAAATTTCTGCAAATTAACTTTACTTGTACCTCAAATAAATTAGGTTAATTTGCAGTCTATAGGGAATAAATGCATTCTAACTGTATTTTGAATCAAATCGTAATGGTGTGTGTTAGAATGAGATGGATAGCTTAAATTCGTTCATATACCATGATAAAAATAATTTTAAACCAAAGATTCCAATTTTAAACTTTTTTGTTTTGACGCTGTGTTCTCATGTGATAGTAGGTACTAAAGATTAGGCTTACGCTTTAAGAACGGTTATTTTCTCAAAGGAATACATTACTCGCTTATATGAGAACTTAAAACTATTACTGGTTATTTACAATGTCTCTCTAAAGAGCGTACTTAGCATAAAAATAAAGGTAAACAATTAAAAATACACATACAAAATTGATTTTAACAAAATCAATAAATGAAGGTAGATGTGTGTGATAAACTGCCCGTCGCCTAACTCCGCATTAACCGATCGCCGCAGCAGTGATAACCATAGGTATTGCACCAAGCGTAGCGTGTATAGTCATTACTAGATGAGACTATGATAAGTAAGATAAGCTTCAGACTAGAAACCTTGTTTAGTCCAACCATTACCTTCCTTACTTTCCCCGAGGAAGCCTTGTACCATTTTATAGGGCCAATTGTATAGAAGACAAGCGTAAAACAATTCACCTAGTGAAAGGATTTCAAACTTCGGGCGCAAACACCCTTTAAATACAATTTTCTTCTCACTAACTTGGTGTACGCTGCGTCGACATTCGAAGCGGTTAGGGAGCCACCTATAACGAAGTCCACTGCGCAGATCCTTGCCCAATTACACAAAGTTCCGTTTACAAATACAATCACAGTTTAAACCAGATTCCCGGGGCTGATTTGAGAATCCTTTACTCGCCCGAAAACTAATCACTTCGCGATTCTAAGAGGGCGGTTCTGGGCGGCTAACTGGTTTTATATATTATTTAGCTTATAACATACGAGGTGGCAATAAAAAAACACGCTGAAGCTATATTACAATTCAAATTACGGCCCGGCCATATTTTTTCCTTACTTGCTTACTTACTTACTTCTAGCAAAGTCTTTAACGGAGAGACGTTTACATTTTGACAACTGACACTTGCCAAAGATAAGAACCTAGTGTTGCCATTACAATCTTATACTTTATACTACGATACCAAATTGATGTTTTGGGATCGAATGAACCTAATTTCTCTAATTGCGCCTGGATACGGTTATTTAGGTACTAGGTTCTAGTAAAAATAATCGACAAGAAATCCATTAGATCAGAACCATCTACACTGTTTTTTTTTAATTTTCAAGAAATTTAAAATATCTCTTCTTAACAACCATTTTACTCGATGCTCATAGCAAGACATGCAAACCTTCTTAAAGCCCAATATTTAACAAACTAAATATGTTTGCATCAAGTGCTCAATAGCAGCTGTCTTTAACAATCCAAATATTTAACTTGCAACAAGCCGGGTGAAATCGAAGTAAATTTACATAGTTGATAAGGCTAACGCCTGCTTGTCTGTTAACGCTGACGGCTTGATTACCACTGATGTACGTTGGTTGACTGTTTTTACTTGAACAATGTATTAATAAGTTTCTTTAATATATTCTTGGTTATGTATAGCAGACCAGAGCCTCCTTCCCGACTGTTATTTTTGTGGGGACTTCCACATACAGCCCACCAAAAACATACAAAATTACCATCTACCGATGACACACCGAACTACAGAGTAATTACGAGTAATCTTGTTTCACAATATAGAAATTAAAGAAAGATTATCAAAAGTACAACTTCCCAATTTAGCCTTGGGACCGTAGCCAAACCGTCTTGATCACCCGGCCTCGTCGGAGGATCTTCTCTTTATGTTATAGGGACATGGTACCCGTTCCTCCACACTTTCTTTAAGATGCAGGTATGCAAGTAAACAACCGCCTTTTAAGATAAAATTTGGATGTGGACTCCGGCAGCCTTACTCGCTCGGTGAATAGGATGAAAAATCCCTTACAGCCTCTTATGCTGTAAGGGATTTTTCATCCTTATGTAAGACAGTGGGAGCTGAATCAATGGTGTGAAGCTGGGTGTTCTTTGCGTCCGTTTCTTGTATGTTTGTAAAGTCCCCTGCGACACAGGGTGTTTATTCCTAATGCGGGAGTTGCCTATAAAAAAAAAAAAAGAATTCTATCTAGTGTACATCGGCCGAGTAGGCCGGTTTATGTCGATGTATGAGGACAATGGGTTTCCAAAGGCAAAGTTAAGTTTGTCCCTACATTGTTTGTTTGTGCGGAATCATCGGCGCGTGAGTCCGACTCGCACTTGTCTTTTTTTGTATAAAGCGGATGCACTTACATTGTAGTGCAACTTATATTGTCTCGTTGTACAAGTTAATAGAAATTGCTTATCTACTACTTTATATAAATTAAGTCTTCCTGTAGCTTAATCTATAATTGTATACAACTTAATCCAATTGAACTTATGGCCTAACCTTTAACCAACAAAGTTACAAAATTGCATTGTTTGCAACTTAATATATATACAAACGTTTAACAATTAAACTATTTGCATGTGTCGTTCTGGTGTCTTTTGTACTCATACATTACTAGAATTTGAAAAGCATTTTTGATTTAAAGTAAATAATAAAAAATATGAGGAGAAATTACAACATCGCCTAAATATTTGATCTCTGACAAATAAATTCTTATCTTACGTAATTCTATAAGAATGTCCTTTCTCTCGCTCCCATATTCGTTAAATGTATTCTAGTAAGCTTTCTCTAAACATTTTAAACAGCAGCTATATATTCATAAGACTAAATAGCCTCATTTCAAATAAATTGGTACTAAGAATCAGTGCACAGACCACGTTTCGTCATACTAAAATGGCGTGTGAAAACACCATCTAAAATCACTTCACAATGCATAGTAAATCGTTGCAAGGCATCGCAACAAGCGATCGGATGAATAATGCAAGTACACGCTTGAGTCACAACGATAAATAACGATTATAATTTTATCGCGATTCGCAATAAATCGCCCGATTGAATGCTAGTATGCGCATGGCTTTAGCGTCAACGGGAACGGTGTGGGTAATTTTCCTTGAACATTTGTATTCTACGGATTTTAATGGTGGCCAGCATTTTTTCAACACCATTCTGAAAGTTGATATGTTTACTGTGGTAATCGATTACAAGACCTAAAGTAAGGAACAAAATTTATTTTTTTATATTTCACTACCAGACCCACGCAACGTCGTTTGCGCCTTATATTGCCCGTAGCGTGAAAATTTCCCCCGTTTTTGAAACATTCTTCATTGTTGCTCCACTCCTATTAGTAGTAGCGTGATGATATATACTCTATAGCCTCCCTCGATAAATGGACTATCCAACACCGAAAGAATTTTTCAAATCGGACCTGCGGTTCCTGAGATTAGCGTGTTCAAACAAACAAACAAACTCTTCAGCTTTATATATTAGTATAGATAAGAGAAAATTTCTAAGTGGCCTCTCCATAAATATATCGAGCAGTTCCGTTCCCTAATAAAAACCTATAGTTTATGGACTTCTTGTATTTGATCTTCCTGAAAACAAGTATATTTTAAAAGAAACATGGTGTATTGCTAGCTGCTAATTATAAAAAAAAACAAAACCGTTTTATTGCTACACATTATACCCATAATTAAATCTGGGCCAAGGTGAAGATTGTGATTTAAAATAAGGTAACAACAATGTAGCAATAAATATTATCACTATTTCGTAGATATTAAACTCCCAACACGGCCAACGAGCTCGACATTCTTCTTATTCGTGTGTCCCCATGAGATACTTATATCGTTTTTACGCAACTGATCTTTAAGATTTATAACAAGTTGTACTTGATTTATAGCTGACAATATAAACGAGTCAGAACATTTATTTAGAATGTAATGTTAACTTATTAGCATCATTAAATATTGCTATTATAATATGAGATATGAATATGCAATCAACAACTTACTTTTTTTTATTTTGCTTGTCTTGCTAACTTAAAACTGGGTTATCAACTTTATTTTTTTAGTAGATTGTAGATTAGTTGATCTTTTCCTGTAAAACAAGATTTATTTGTTTTAATTTAGTATAAAGCATTTTATATTGCAATTTTCGTGGCATATACTTAAGTTTATTATCATAATTGAAGAAGTTTGTCAACTGTAAAATTAAAAAAACTGTACCAAATAGAAATACTCCTAGTTTTTTTCAGCGGCTTCACTCGCGTGTATGTCAGCTATCGCGGTAAAAAGGAGCCTATTTCTTGCTCCAAGAATCTAAGTATATTCATGCTAAATTTCATTGAAATCGTAAGTCATATAAACAGACAGAGGTACTGTCTAATTAAATTATTAGATGGATCTATCACATTTGATACAGCTTTAACAAAGTGAAAACAATTCAAAAACTACCCACGCAAAACCAACAAGTCATCATACAAGCGCGAAACAAACGCTTTCCATATATTTCTCAAGAGACGTTTTTGCCCGTTGTCTGTTCAAGATTTATTACGCGGTGATATTGATTTATGAGTGACAACTTGTATACAATGTAAACTTAATTGTAGTGGTGTGCACTATAAGAATTAGCAGTTATACCTACTAAGAAGTTGTCGGTGCGTTTTTTTTTTATGTACGAGCATGCCAAAATGACTTTACTCCGCCTGGTGGAAAGCAAAAGCAGGATCCAAGATTACTGTTGTGAATGCAGACAATGCAGTATATTGACACTCACCGTGACGGTCTATTGATACGTTTTTGCATCATTGCCTTTCAAACTTTGTTTTGATTGACATGTTTTAAACAAATAAAGGAAGGATTTGGGATACTTTGGTATGGGATTTAATTCAAGTTTTCTTTCTCTTTGCCGTAAGATTGTACTGCATATTTTGCTTCCTTAGTTAGCTCTTAAAAGGAATAAATAGAGAGAAAAGGAACGAAAGAACTGCTTAAGATAACTTTCTCATGAGGTCGTGATTCATTTGTCTCATAATAGAGTTCTACCACGTATTGACAAGGTAGTATTGTGTATTGTATTGTGCTCAAGGTAGTAGAGTTTCAAGATAGTAGAGCCACGCTGATTTCAACACGAACGGGCCGGCTCGACCGGGATGGTACTACCCTCGCACAGAAAATCAACGTAAAATGACAGCTTTCGTGCTGTCGTGTTTCGTTAGTGAGTGCGAGACCGGTGGCCCAAGGATGCGAAAGCATCACAAGGCCGCCATGGTGTAGGTCACCATGCTACATTGTTGCATTGTCTGCACTCGCAATGAGTATGGTGACCACCACTCTTAGATTCCGCTTTTGCTTTCCACCAGGTGGAGTAGAGTCATTTTGGCAGGCCCAAAGATCTATATCTTCTTCTAACCTAACCATTCTTTAAAGTCTTGTACATCACAAATATAGAAAAGATAACTTCAGTGTACATAAATTACACCATAAAAAGCTAGTTGGTTCCACGAACTTGTAATTACTTAGCAGCGTCAAACCATCGATTAAAATAATCTTTATTACCATACCACTCAACATTACTTCTCTTTTGAGTCGGTATCGAGTAATTGCACCAACGTTCGAGAGAATTTAACGGTTTTTAATTACTTAAAGTTCTTACTGGCATTTGTCAATGCAGAAGTGTATTACGTTGAATTGAGCTGCTTAATTAAAGGCTGTAAATTTATAATTGAATGCTGTGTGGTAAACGTACTGATTACAAACCAGATAAACGGCTTTGGGTGTTTTTAGATACTGTAAAGCTTACTAATTCATTTGAGTGTTAACTACGAGAGTTTTTTTTCCTCTTCTATATTCTACACAGAAAAGTCGATTACAACTAACATACCTATATCAATAATTATTAAAAACATATTAAATGTTGCTATTTCCGTAAAAAAAAAATAAACAAATTAAACACTTGATTTTTCAATTAACTAAAATAAAGGTTTGGTAAAAATTAAAAAAAAGTGTTACAAGATTGTACACAATTTTAATTTATGTGCTCATTATTTTTAATTTATTTTTCATTTTTATTTAGATATTTAGATACCGAACAGATTTTCTTTGAAATGTCATCGTCTGACCTTTGCACAACAACAATAAATAATAAAATATAAACTATAAGCGGCTTAAAAACACTAATAATTTAAAGACCTTCACAGTCATTGTGACATATAAAGCATGATTATAAATAGTAATTTTAATCTCAATCAAGAGATAACAATATGAATCATCAAAACATTTAAAACATCTCAAAGGTAAACACGATTAGTTTTAATTAGGTACATTTTTTCAACCTCCAACAACTTATATATTCATTATCACCATTGGAGTAAGGAAATTCCACCTGTCTAGTATTTAGAGCTCATTAAGAACCATTCACACATACCGGAGGGCATTCTCGGAACATTTTTTACGTTGTCTTTACATGAGCCATCCGCATAACTGATCTCATATCTGTGAAGGCGGTATTTTCTCATATTTTACGTGATACTTGATGGATAGTTGGGATAGTTTCATTTCTGTGAAAGTGTTTGAACCTACTGCAAGATGTGGTAACACGTTTGAGAGTCGGAACTGCAAATATAGTTATGATTATGACTTTACCCATTGTTATTATTGTTAATTCTTTGCTTTAACTTACACTCTCTTCTTATGTTTGTTACAGATAACGTCATCAGCAATTCCAATTTGACCGACGTCTGACAGTTAAACTAAAATTAATACTAAGTTTGTTTATTAGTTGATGTCATTAAGTGTTTTATTAGCTTCTACTGATATATAAGTATACGCGAATTTGGCCTTATGTACTTGTGAACACCCACTGGCCGTAACACAATCGGTGTTTACGATGGGATGACGCTCCGAGTGTACCACTGCGCCTTAAACCAAAGAGGTTCAACATCTTTTTATAGGACCATGTGTCTCACTTACTGTTTTTCCGGGACCCCTGTTATTTGTAATGTAATGTCAACCTGTTAAAGCACACTCAACCTTGATTCGTCATAGGATAACTGCGATATCATTTACGTTAGCTCTTTTCCTTTTCTTCATCCCAATATATTTTCGCTATTTATCCAGTCTAAAAATGATGAAAACTCAATAGTGATGCAGCGAATTTATGTCTCTTTAAACTATAAGATTTAATTCATAAGATTAATACACCCGGAAACCTATACAAGTTTCAAACAACTTGTTTTAGTTGTTAATCGATTTGTTATTTAAATTATAAATGAATAACATTATGTCAATTATGATATGCATTAAATTTTTTTAGTTTCACTTTTAAGTGAAACTGTCACAATTAAAATTAATTTACAATAAAATGTTTTGTATTTGAATACTTTGCAATGCCATGATGGGTCGACATCGACATCATATAGTCGTTACTACGTAGTGTACAAGTCGATAACACTAATATGCAAAATATCAGTGAAGACTTAAATGCACGATACATTATGACGATCAAACTGATGGGTAATGAAAAAAATTATGGCATATGCCTATCTAAAATGAACTTGTTGATTAAATGACTCAATTATTTTTCCGTTGAATTATAACCCAGAGCGATTATAGTACATAATTACTTAAGCCTTTAACGTCCCTATTCGGGTGTAATCACCAGAACTTTAATAGATAATCCTGTTGATATACCGCGATTGCAACGAGTCTCAAATACTTGCAATATGTATTTTGTAATTCCAACTTACTTGGTTCTTTTGTCCCTGTAACTAGCACCGTGAGAATAAAAATCAGACATGTGGATGGCCATAAAAGACACTGGCAAAAATTCAAGTGCAACCCAAGTCAAATATAATTGGGAAATAGGCAGTAAAGTGATAATTTTCACGAATCACCACATAAGGTAGAGTTCTTTACTTATCTGTCATGTGATCATTGGAACGATGCCATAACATTTACCATAGAAGTCTCTATAATTACGTACATTAATCGATCGATTATCGAATAGCTCTCATTCCCTTAATGACAAAACGACCGTAATTTTAATCGCACTCGCCCCATGTAAACATGTCTTAACGACAACTCGACAACCTGTCGTGTCTTACCATATAATACAACTTTAATTAGTCGAACCATTCCTTAAGGAGAGCGTCAAAACATTCAGTTATATAATAAAAAAGTATTAAGGGTGGATTCCTACAAGTATATTATGTTAATATAAGCACGGGAAATAAATATCCTCTGCGTGTAAAACAATAATTCTGATGAACAAACCAGTCATTAAGGATGTTGTCTTTAGCGTTTTGGTATTTTAATTGTTTTTTTAATGCGTTGTGAATTCAATTGTCTTTTGTTTTGAGAATAGGCCACCCATTGATAAAGCGATAATTATTTATTTAATTCAAATAAGCATATTGCAACACAGAGAAGACAATAGGTAATATAAAGTAATAGGAAATATGAGACTTTAGGTACTGGAAGTTACGACATGTCAGACTAATTTCAAACCAGTCCCCAACCCACACTTGGCCAGCGTGGGGACGTATGGCGTTAACCCTCTCCTGAGAGGAGACCCGAGCACAGCAGTGGGACGTATGGGTTATTGATGAAACTAATTTCATGGAATACTATTGTTTAAGTAAAAAAATTCATCTTTATACCAAATTTCTCGATCCAAGGAATGAAACTGTAGGTGCTTTCTCGGTTATATTAAGCTGAAGCGAAGACATTCAATTTTTTTTAATATATATTTAGTCACAATATTCACAGCAATAACGTTACATATTCACACAAACTTTGCAATAAAATTTTGAAATAATAAATAAATGTATGTTACTACTAGCTGTTGCCCGCGACTACACTCGCTTTAATGTTTTACAATTTATATTTTTTTTAAAACATCTGAGTCTTTAAACATACCTATAAAAGTTTAATAAGATAACTACTTTTTTAAGGGCGTCTTTAATTATTTATTAATATAAATAAATACTTTTGTATGATGCTAAATTGTTTATTTAAGATGTAGTAAACCAAGAAATAAAATACTTTAGCTCTTTTAAAGTTATTATGACCATGTGGATGAATCTACGTCAGTCTTTTTATGAGAAAACATCACATAAACGTAATAAAAATAAATGAAACCTCTTTATCATATATAATTACACAATCATCGACAATTATTCAAGTAATTTTATGTTCAACAATATCCACCCAGTTCTTATGTATTATTAACTCCACATAACATAAATAAGATAACAAAAACGAGCCATGCAACCCACATTGGAATAAACAACCTTCTGCCACAATGCTTAAGTTCACAATTGAATCCAATACATTTAATATAAAACATGAACATAACCCCTTTTCTGTGTGATGCACTTCGTTTCAGATTAAAAAATAAATTAAATTATCATGACGATGTTCATTATCAAGTTAACCCTTCAATGCGATGTAGCATGAAATAATTCAACTCATACATGTAATACATATTCATGTATAAAATGTACATGAAACAGGTGTACCTACATTTTTTGTAGAATATTATTATTAAAGTCGTTATATTACTCATGATCGAGGGTAAAAAATGTGATGTCCTTATAAATTGTATTTAAAGAACATCTACTGCCTTTTAAAAGTACAGAAAAAGTTTGATGACATCGTAATGGGCAAAATGACTAGCTAATTTCATTTTTATGGTTATGGTACACATTTTTTTCGTAAATTACATAAGTTAAACATTTTTAGTACATACATAATGTGATGCTTATTACCCAGAAAACAATTGATCTTCAATTGGTACGGATCTGACACACCTCTTTTGTTTTGTCCACCTTCATCAAACGAACGCTTTTCACACGAATAATCATTGCTGCTGCTGTTTTATGACGTTATGATGTTAGATTTATTATTCGTATTTACTAAGAAGGTGAATTTTCATAATCGATTAAAAAACTAGCAAGTTCGAAACAATCTCTCTCAAAATAAATCGATCATCAATCGAATTGCATATAAGTACGTACCAATCGATTAAAACATACGTTATGTACTACGTATGTTAAGTATAAGTTCCTAAGAAAACAATTACTAGAAACAATAACAATTAACATTTAACACAATGTCCAACGATGCAATGATCGTAATGACGTCGTGACGTCATGACTGTCTAACTGCTGTACCATACATGGATGGTTGTCATTCCGGATTCACGCTTCGATGCAAGAGTATTTACGTTTATACTTAAAAAAAATATGGATTTATATTCCTAATATTTGCAATATTTAATGCCTGCGTGTAAAAGTGTAGACGGACAGAATCTGAAAGAAAAATATGAAAAAGACTTCATCAATCTAGTTGATCAGCCTATATTTTGACTTGTCACAATGCAGAAGTCTCTACATTGTCAGTTTTAGTGATATTTATGTCCTAGGTCATAACCACGGTAAAGATTAAATCTCCAAATGATATTTTAATAGCAGTATAAAATTGTTCATCTTTAATATCTTCTCGTAGAGAAACTGGTAAATGTATATAATCTAATATAGTGTTTCTTATAGCTATATAAGCACGAAGGAAATCATCTAAGTTTCATAATGATGCCAGACCTACCAGACCATAGCAAACAAATAGGTATTGTGAAGCTGAATTCCTTGAAATCAACCCAAATTTTTTAAGTGCGTGATGCAGCATAAAAAATAGCGTAGTTCGTCTGATTATCACTAGATGGCCATATTAAGAAACTAAGTTTTAAGATCTTAGGAAAAAAACGAAATCGACAATAACTTGACAAAGAATGCACTACAATAACCTGCTCAGAACTCAAGAAACGAGCCTGTATTGCATCAAAGTGTCGTTTGCAACGGCATCATGGAAACGTCTCTCAAATAAATTAATAATTAAAAAGGAGTGTCGCGCAAAACATGTTTCAATGGTCCAACATTCCTCACAATCAATTTTTTGCCATTCACGAATGCCAAAACGGTTGTGACTGGCATGAGAGCCACCAAGAAGTTAACAATTATAATGCCAGTCAATTCATTTTTGACTGGTACTTCAGAATACTAAAAGAATACTTTCAACGTATATAGTAATTCGTAATGCAATTGTTTTAAATTTAAACTGTGTCCAGAAAAAACATGGGATCGTACTCGCGACCTTAATTTTATATATAAGTTATATGTTGTCACATTTTATATTGAATATGTTTCTTAATTTAATTCGGAGTGCAAACAGTTTTAACCATTATTACGGATTTCTGGTCACTGGAAACTTTGTTCACGTAAGTAAATTTTAAAATACACGTATTTTAAACAAAAAACTTAAGACAAAAAAAGTAATAAATGGGCGAGTTGGTTTGGTTGGCGTTCTGTCTGGAAGGTTGTGGATTCGATTGCCACCAAAACAAATATGGTGCGATGATAGTTAATCTTTAAAGTTTAATTTTTCAGTAGACTTTTATTTGTAATTACAGAAAAATTTATTTCGATTGCTAGTAATTATAAGCCTTAATTTAAATTTTTTTCATGGTAAAACCACAAAATAGTTTAATTTTATTATTTTTCGTTACCATTGCAACTGTTTTAACTAATTTCCTAGTTAGTTTTATAGTAGATAGCTGAACCCCGCGGTATTACCCGCGGTTATCTTTGTACCGCGAGTAACGCCACGGGAAAAAGTTAGTCTAAAAAAATTAGCCATGTTACTCCCAGGATCATTTAAAAAAAGCGGTTATTTTAGTATTACAAATATATACTCCAATTTTATTTATTTGTATATATTAAAGAAGATTTTTAATTAGTCATTTCAGGTATATTTTTAGTATTCTTAGATAGATTTAATTTTTGTTCTAATTTTATTTGAGGTATTGTTGGCATATAAAATGAAATTAATATTGTCGCTTCGAATTATGTGAAATAATTCCAAGTGTTTCCTATGTTTGTGACTAAAACTAAATTAATCTGATAAATGCCTCTGCTATTATGAAGAATTGCTTTTTTAGGGTTCCGTGCCCCTTATAGATTCGTCATGTCTGTCTGTCAGTCCGTCCGTATGTCACAGCCATTTTTTTCCGAAACTATAAGAACTATAGTGGGCCTGCTAAAATGACTCTGCTCTGCATGATGGAAAGCAGAAGTGGAATCCTAGAGGGGTGGTCACCATACTCACTGCGAATGCAGACAATGCATCAATGCAATATGGTGACCGATACTATGAAGGCTTAATAGAAAAAGTGTTAAAATTTAATGAAAATTGTATTGTTGTCAGCGACAAACCTAGTTACCTATTGATGCCAATGCTGTTGTTGCGTCACTAAAAATATTCTCTCTGAGATAATTTTCGTGTTCTTATTTCGAAATTAGTAGTTTCGTATATATGTACTAGCTGTTGCCCGCGGCTTTGCTCGCGTGGAAGTTGATCATATGCATTTAATTAAAAGAATGTATCAGTAATTTGTTCATGTTTTAAACGTATTTATTTATTTATTTTTGATCATTATCCCATTTAAAAGAACTTTCATACAAAAATTCGACCCATATTTCAACCCCTTTAGGAGCAGAATTCGCATATATACTGATAAAAGTATTTCATCTATTTGTAGTCAGAAACATGAAAACGAAAGTTGTTAGGCTGCTAAATTAAAAAAAAATACGGATTTCCAAACTAACCAATACATGAAATGCCAATGACTATTTCTCCCCTTAGGGGTAGAATATCCAGAAACGCTATGTTTTTAATTAGTAACCCAAAAATAATATTTTATTTTATGTATCTAACTCAAAAAATGACAGACTTCCATGCAATCTTGCAACCCCTATTTCACCCCTAAAGGGTAGAATATCCAGAAACCTTTAACAGGTATTTACTCATTTTTAATCAGTAGCCCAAAAATAAAGTTTCATGCTTTTTACTTAAAAAATGACGAACTTCTATACAAACTTTCAACCCCTATTTCATCCCTTTAGGGGTAGAATACCAAGAAACGCTTAAATACGTATTAACTCATTTTTAGTCCTTAGCATATTAATAAAGTTACATGTTTCTAACTTAAAAAATGACGAACTTCCATACAAACTTTCAACCCCTATTTCACCCCTTAGGGGTAGAATATTCAGAAACGTGATGAAAATCGGCTCATAAACGAATATTCGTTTATGAGCCGATTTTGATGATTCTTTTTTTAATGGAAAGGAGATATTCCAACGGTGGTACCATGATAAGGACACTAAGATCTGATAATGGCATCCAAGAAAAACCGAGTCAAACCTTAAAATCGGTTTTATTTTTGTTTAAATTTTACTTGTAGTGTTACATAAATAACATTAGTCATTTACTTGAAATGTAGAAAGTCGATTGCCTAGACAAACTTGCTCTTAGTGATTTTTAATTCAGTTTAGAGAATTTAAGTATAACGTAATTAACACCGAAAGAATCTCACAAAAATTTCTCCCCAAAACTACTTGAAAGTGAAGACAATTTATTTTGCCAAATCCAGTCAATTAGCTAGACGTTTGTAAATAATCTCTGCAAAATAGCTTCATGGCTGATATAGACGTAAAAATTCTTATAATTATATATTTATAGAGATAGTCAAAATAAAAGGACAAGACATGTCTTATTCTTAAATTGTTCAATAAGTTCTTTGACACATCATCCAAAGAACAACCAACACTTTATTGTCAACCGACCATTTCGGTTAGTCTTTCTATAGGAAAGTTTGACTTCTGGCGGTACAAAAAGGCCGAGAGAGAGAGTAATTAAAATTCTCATCGTCGCCGTAGAGCGGTTGCATTGTGGCGGTGATCGCAGAGCGATTTTCAATTAGGCGCGTTTCACGGGAGGCGTAGTTAGAGAACCTTTGTCGCAACGTCAGGGTTGCTGAGGAAATATTAATTTTAAGAAGCAAATGGCTTTTGCAGGCGTCAAAATAAAATACATTGCTTTTTTTGATGAAATAAAAATAAAAAATAAAGCGTTCTGTTTGAGAGGTTTGAGTATTTTAATTAGATAAATAAAAGTTATTTTTTTTAACCTTAAATCTATTTTCTACTCGTTATAATATATTTCAAAGTACATCTAGAATATAGTTTTAATTCTAATTATGTAGGTAGGAAAATAAGAATAAAAAAAACATATGAAAAAACCGAGTTTTTAAATAGTTTTTTTGAAACTAGTAACTTTGATTGACAACCCTATCGTCGCGGGTGGCTGGCGCGTGTTCTTACAGCTAAAAGGGTTTGACACGATACGACGGACCGAAGAAATTAGTAGTTACGTCACTCCGTTTGAAGACGTATCGTATTGCAGTCCCTTTGTGTGTGACTTTGATCTCCGCGGGTAGTGGGCACCGGGCGATTTCGTTTACGGTGTCTAAAACATGTTATGATAACAGTAGTGATTGTAATTTATACCCGACTGGGTAGAAAGCAATATGTAGTTTTAATGAGAATTAGAACGAAAATAATATCTTCATTTGAAAAAAATTGTTAGTAAAGTAAAATTCTAAAAAAGTAGAAGTATTATTTATATTCAAAATAAAAGAAAGCAGAAAATGGTTGAATTATAAACAGCGTACTGAAACGCTCACATATTGATGAAATTGACCGGAGCGATACCACGGCCTCATAGAAAACCGGTGTGAAACAGCGCTTGTACTTATATTTCACCGAGTGAGCGAGCATACCGGTGGCCCATACCCTAATCTCTCCCCCCATACTCCTCCCCATCTCCCAAAGGCGTTACGTCTGCGCGTTTACCCCCTATTCCATTAAAAGTTGAATTTTTACAATAAATTGGGGCTTGCAAGCACACGGATCACTCGATATCAAATGACTTTCGGCATCCATGGAAACAGACAACTCAAGAGACACAAGTTACTTATTTATTTATTTATTTATTTTATCTTTATTGTACACACATAAAAGATATAAAAAAAACTACACAAAAAACTACTAAAAAGTTACTATTATTGGAGTGCCTCTTCCTCCCCATCGAGTAGGGTTCGAGTAGCCTCACTCGGCTCAAAGAATCGCGCATCATTTTTTTGTGAGACTGTCAAAGCCACCTTTGGTCATCTTTTTTTTGGTAAAAGCTTTTCATTGGTAAACCCATCGAGTTGGCCCCCTTTTGACATGTCTACAAATTGAGCTTCATAATGATAGACCGATAAATAGATGACCAACCTACAAATGACATCATTTATGCAGTCATGATCCGTTGATAACTGAAAGCAGCATCCTTTCGAAGCATCCTTTTTGCAAGTATAAATAGTATAAGATTCCTTGTTATAATACCTCATCTAAAACTAAGTCTAAGAACATAAGGTTCATATTACAAAAACCCACTTACTGTATTCAATTAATAAATAATGTTACAAGTATAACAGCATTTCAGTGAGCCATTAATCAAATTTATCAAGGGCATGTGTACGACATGGCCGTTTTACACGAACAACTGAACTAATGTTTTATGTCAAGTGGTCACGATATTTATATTTTTAGACATTATAAAGTTGAATATCAAATAATAGAGTAAATAATGTAAGAGCTTCTGGTTTTAACAATATTGAGAGTTCTATTTAAATTTATAGTTATAGGAAGGATGTAGGAGGGATGTCAGCGCAGGCAGGTGCACTCTGAGCAACTGGAGTGGGGACACAGAAATAATCAAACTAGCATAGGACAGATGTATAGTCATCTCAGTATTATGGGTGTAATTTGATAAAGGAGGGAAGGGAGGGGTCATATACAGTAGTTTGTATCGGGCGTATAAAACGATAGTTATAATACTACTACCCTCATATTTTATTTATTTATACTTCTTCAATTACATTGCACGAGGTGGATCTTAATGTCATATGGCAATAAATCATTAAAGCATATGTATTTACCTAATTTATAAATATTTACAAAAAATAGTATATCATTACTACATCTTTCTATCCTTTTTCCAATGTTATTTAGGATGGTTGAATAGCTAATAATAAGTCTTGAATGGGAAATATCTTTTAATAGTTTAAAGAAACCGTGTTATGAAATTTTTATTTAGCATGTGATTGAAGATTTTTTTTAAGAAATGTCATCAACGGCATACGATCTTTAAAAAGTTAAATCCTTTGTACTAGTGACATGTATTGTAATATTATTATTATTACATTAGTAACTCTTTGTCCACATATCTATCATTTTCGATCTCATTCGTAGACAACTGAACCATGTAAATAAAGAAATTCGTAGGAAATACCTTTTGGCACAGAAATAAAACTTGAAAGATTTTACTCTAACAATGGTAATAAAATAGGAAATACTTGCAGTTGAAAGTTCCATCACTCATCTATTAACATAATCACCTACTAAACCAAGAAAAAAAATCAGACTAAAGACTTTAAAGTAACCGCTGGTAGATTCAAAGTCATTTATCTTATATGTAATTAAATAATTTTGCAATCACAACCTAACATCGATCATCATAAAAACCCGATAGTCATTCATCGCAAGTCGTTAAAGCACCGGATATGGCCGTTTCAACCACTTGAAACTGACCATTAAATGGTGCAAAATTAAATTCAAATTATGAATGTTTAGCATAGTGATGTATTAAATATGGATATCGATAACTAAAATAAACACAAAGGTAAAGTCAGTTATATTAAAGAAATTAAATCTGAAATTTAACATCAAATTATCAAAAGACACATAGTACAATTTTATTTGAACGAACAATTGATACACGCAAGTACATTGCAGTTGAACATAAAAGCTTTTTAAGTTAGCTTTAGTTTGCTTTTAAAACATGGTATTATTTGTATACATAACTAGTTTTATTTATATTGAAGAATATGGAAGTCAATATTTATATTTTATTATTATTTATTTACTCAAACTTCCTGCAAACATATTGCACAAGGCGGACTTAATGTCACAGGCATTTTCTTCCAGTCAAACCTTTGGGTGTTGCAACACTGTGTGTGGCAGGCGTATTTTAAATTCGTTTATTTTATTTATATTCGTACATAAAAATTTTAAGAAGTATGTTTAAAAATACGATGGGGTTATAATTCCGTGATATTTTTTTTTACAGTATGGCAAACGTTGCATGCATCTAAAATTAAAAATGACGTTTTTTTTAATCTAAATTTGAGTTCGAAAGTTTGTTAATTACCATATTATTTAGAAAAACTATTTTTTAATACTCCAATTGACTGAGATTACCAGAGCTCAAACTCCCCTTTCCTGATTTAGAGTAGAGTAGAGGGTTCCAAGGACGACTCAATTCCTCATTTACCCCTTTTAAGTTACAGTACTGGTAACAAGACTTTAAACTGGCTCGATGTGTAGGTACTATGTAACTACTGTGATGAGGTCGCGATTTCTAAGTCACTATTTATAAGTATAGTTTACAAGTAATTGGTTCGGAGTTTAAATATTTTTAAGTATATAATGAATATGTATGTATTTAGTAAAAAGTAGTACAAGCTCTCCTTATTTTAAAACTAGAGGGCGTTGTGTGTCAAATGTCTGAAATATTATCATTATAAAAAATTACAGTATCAAGTTATCGATATCTTCCATCACTAATATCGAATAAAGTCACCCAGTCATCATTGGACGAGCTGGCCTATATAATATATATCATTAGCGATATTAAAGCATACGTTTGGCTGAGCGTATCAAAGGCCTCACTAAAGGCCCTTCCTTAAAGGTACCGCCAGGCGCCACTTAATTGATAGTTTTGGGATATCTCATTAAAATAATAACGGGCCTCCGGCGTTGAATAAATATTGTATTATAAGCAAATTGACGGAAGAAACTTGGAAAAAAGTTCTCGTCCTTTTTTAAATAGTACAAAGCGGAGAAAGGTGCATTCGTGTAGAAAACGATAATCGCTAGCGAACATTTTGGAATTTTAGATGCATGCAGCGTGTATAATGTTAATCCGTTTTAGCAAGGAATGGAAAGGAAATTGAGATTCAATTTATTTGAAATGCAATGAAATTAATTTTGTAGGTTATTATTAATAAATTAATAGATTTTCTAATCAATTTTAAAAGTTCTCAAATGACCTGTAAGCTATAAATGTATAAATTATTTAAAAATTATAAAATTTTAATTTGCTGTGTTATTGGTTTAGGATATTCTAATCACATTAGAAAGACAGTCCATGAATATCAATTTAATTATCATAGAAAAGTATATATTTAATAGGTTATCATACCTACTATAACTATTAAAATAAAATTTTAAATGGTCAAGAAAGTTGAAGCTCAAAAATTCGAATCTTTCGAAAATCGCTCTATAGCGCGCGGTACCGGATAGACGCAGACGGCCCGTTTGATGTTACGGCGTGTTTACACTAACCTAACTGAGAAACAAGTCATTTCGTCGGGCGTCTGAGCTCGCCGCGCCGCTTTGATCTCACCGCTGAGTTTTTGCCCCTTGACTTATTGCCGACATGTTTGATGCGTCAGGGATGGCGGGTTACGCTAGCATTTTCGGTGACTGTCTGCGCCGTGACTTGCGTTTTTACTTCGTTAATGAGTTGGTGATTTGTGGTAGAACTGCATTCGAGACTTTCTATTTATGTCAAGAAACATTTCAGCTGTAGGGTGCGGTTGTTTTAAATATCTGTTGGTGCTTGCCTTGCGTTTTAAAAATAATAAAGATATTATTTTCTTTAGTACAGCTGTTTGATGTCGCTCTTAACGCTCAGTTTCAGCAACGGTTACTGTGTCATCTGCACTATAATAGGAATATCTAGTTATCTATACATGTATGTATGTATGTAACATACATATTATAGTGTGTGCTCAGTTGTAGCATTTAAATGTTGGTATTTGAATTTTTGTTTGTAAGTTTTCCGACCACTGAACAGTTTGCCTGGAAGTAGTCCACAAAATTCTTTAGTATTAATTATAGTTTAATCACTCCTTTGCAAAATATTGGCAAATCCAGAGTTCAGTTGATCATGTTTTCAACAGCAACATTTTACTGTCAAAAAAATATGATGACTAATAATTTCTTGTGTTTCACATTAGCGTAATATGGAGGGGGCTAAGGGGAGGTATCAGAGAGCGGATTCATTCTTATGACTTTTTAGTTGTAGAAGTTTCATAAGTACATGAGTGGTGGTAGCCACTTAGCATCAAGTGACCTATCTACCGTCCTTCTTCTTCGTCTTCAAATACCATAAAGATTCTACCATAGATACCCAATGATGCAGAAGCATCACTAGGCTGCTATGATGCGTTATTGCATTGACAATGGTTATGGTGACCACCACTCAGGGATTCTGCCTATAGTTTCTATCAGGCAGAGGATGTCATTTTGACAGGCTCATACAAAAAAAATGGACATAATAACTTTGTTTACATTACTATTATTACCTGAACTAAAAAAGTCTCTACACCATCCTACTAATAATACAAACGCAAAAACGACTGAACGGATTTTGATGAAATTTTACAGTAAAATAGCTTATACATCAGAATAATACATAGGCTATATCTGCCGCGATAATCGACACACACACGGGCGGAGCCGCGGCCAACAACTAGTTATAAATAAAACTAAAATCCATAAAATACTAGTGACACTTACTTTCAAGTAATAAATAATATTTATTATGCTACGTTTAATTTTGAATAAATTTATTATAAGACTTCCTTAAAGCGATAAATTATGTACAAAGATAAGTCGCCCATTATGTTCAAATTATATACAAAACAATCTATCAAAGTAACTAATAAAGTGTTAAAAAGTAAAATAATATCAAATTCAAATAATACAACAATTAATTTGACAGGAACAAATCGTTAGAATTTTATGAACAAGTGTCGGTCGCGATAAAAACGCGAGGCGGTCGTCGGAGGTGGAGTCTCGAGCGCCCCGCCCAGTGACGTCACACAACAACATGGCCGCCTGCACTTTGCAACTGCACGACAACCTCCGTTCTTTCTTTAGTTCACGTTTGAACATGTTGAGGTATACTATGATTTATGATTTTTTTATTAATTTATGTGTATAAATAAATGACATAAATTGGTTTTCCTTGTTTAAAGATTAAAATAATTATTTTATTAAAAAATGTCGAAATGAAAACGATATGAATACAGATAGTTTTCTTTAAATTCCTCCTAAACAAGGGCTTACCTACGGATTTACTCATTTATATTATTTAATAATGTATTTTTTTTTATAATTTAAACTAGGCATGCACCTTTTGTAAATAAAAGGTTTACTCACAAAACTTTGTTCAAACGTTTGAACAAAGTTTTGTGTAAAGTAGGTACTATTAGTTAATTAGTAAAACTTACTCTAATATAATTTTGACATAATTTTGGGGTTTTTATAACGTAGGAGGCAAACCAGCAAACGATTTGATGAAAAGTGATCATTGATTAAAATTTTAAATCTTATCTTATATATAATTGCTGTTCATTTGTCTCGCTAAAATTAGCAATTTAACTGATTTTGGTTTTGAAATCTTTGTCGTAGCCCAGGGAAGGTTTAAGTGGTGAAAATTTTCAAATAACTTATAAATCCAAATGTCTCATATACGAAGTAGCGGGCACAGCTAGTTATTAATAATGTAATCAATTAAAGTGATTAACATCAACCACAGCCAGTTGCCGTCTAATGCTGGACAAAGGCGTCTTCTAAGATACACATTGCCAAGTCTGTTGCTTTCTACATCCAGATACACTCCTACGTATATAAAAGAATTAAAGGCCACTACTCATGAAGGTCTTCCCCAAAGAGAGCCAACCATCCCGGTCATGAGCAGACCGCATACATTCGCTGCCAGCCACTTTATTCGAGTTAAATGGATAGACTGTCTCAGTGGCGCACTGGTAGCTGTGCTTGAAGTCTCGGGTTCAATTCCCGGGTCGCATCAAATGTTTGTATAATCGGCAAATATTTGTTTCGGAGTTTGGGTGGTTTCCTATGTAAAAAATGTCATCGACAACACATAACGTCCCACAGTTGGGCTCTGGTCTTCTCTCAGGTGAGGGTTAAGATCATATGTCGCCGGTTATCCTACGATAGCAACCGGGAACGACTGATTAACGTGGCCTCCGAATCACGGAAAGGTTCATGGTAACATGCCACTAGCGGTCACCCATCTAGGTACTGACCGCGGCGACGTTGCTTACCCTCGGTGATTGTTTCTAATCACCGAGCAACTGGGCTATGAGCGCCTCTTCTAAAATGTATCTATTTACAAAAAAAAAGTATTTATATGAGTGGTCTAGTATCCATAATACAAGCTTTGCTCAGTTTAGGACTAGATGGCGTTGTGTGTTAGATTTCCGAATAAAGTAATACCTCCGTGTGGTCTTAAGGTCACTTTGAAATTCCTACCACATCACTATCGGATTGAGTGATGTGGTATAGAGTTTTCTCATGAAAAAAATTTTATATACATATTTTCTTTAATATATAATCTAATAATTGTGTGCAATAAATAATGAATAGAAATAAAACTTCTTTATTTTAAATCTAAAGGAATTGGGTCTCAAAAGAAATGTTCTTGACATATTTTATACTGGTTGTTGCCCGCGGCTCCGCCCGCGTATATGTCGGTGATCGCGGCAAATAGTAGCGTATGTTTTGTTCTGATGTATAAGCTATATTACTATAAAGTTTCATCCAAATCCGTTCAGTAGTTTTTGTGTGAAAGGGTAACAAACATCCATCCATCCATTCATCCATACTTTCGCGTTTATAGTATTACTAGCTGTTGCCCGCGGGTCCGCCCGCGTGTATATCCCTTTTTACCGGCAAATAGTAACCTATGTATTATATAGTAAATATAGGTAACCTATGTGTTAATCCAGGGTGTCAGCTCCCTGCGTACCAAATTTTATCAAAATTGGTCCAGTCGTTTGCGCGTGAAGAAGTAACACACATACACACTCACAAACTTTCGCCTTTATATATTAGTGTGATTAGTGTGATTAGGATTGCACACAAGTAAAAGAAAATATAATTAAAGTACTTTTTCAATCTTTAATTTACCTTTAAAAAGTTTTTAATGTAACAATTGAATTACAAAAACTCGTATGAAATTCGATACTTCGACATAATACTAAGGACATGTTCAATGTTTTTTTCTTAGAAATACTTAATTTTTCAATTTCAAATTTAAATACTGCGCTATACTTATATTACATTTATATTTCAAAATATTTTTTAATCTTATATATTAAAATCTATTGCTTTTCGTTTGTCTCGCTAAAACTCGAGAACTGTTTGCCGATTTAGCTGATTTTGATAGTAAAAGATTTGTCGTAGCCCATAGATGGTTTAAAAAGAGAAAAAAAAACAAAAATCCAAATGTCACGTGTACGAAGTAGCGGGGACACAGCTAGTAGTAAATATAAATGTTAGGATTCAAATATGAAAGAAAAAAACGTTAATTTACAATCTTCCTTTCTTACAAAAAAGTGATTTCAATTTCTCTACAAACAAACCCTCGATCCATCTCGTATTATAAATTTAACCTACTAAATACAACGAATCTTTATACCTCTTTCTAAAGAAGTGACTACAATACGCGGATGACCAAAGCTACTTATGCAATATATACTTAGTCCCAATAGGGGGCAAGGTACATCATTATCCGTAAGTAAAAATGCTAAAGCCAACCGACTTTAATCATGTAATTCTTTATTATTATGGTTATTGGTTTAAAACAGAGATGCATTTTGATTTGAACTTTATTTGTGATATATATTTTTAGTAGTTTGATAAGGAATTGGAAATTAAAGGATTAATAAAAAAATTATTATTTTTTATAAAAACCAAGTCATTTTCTAGCATTCTTTTTGAATTTCATGTTGGTTTACCTTATTCACCCAAGAAATTAAATAAGTAAACACTTCGGATATCTTACACACAAAGCTCAAACTCCGAAACAAATATTTGTAGATCATACAAACATTTGGTGCGACCCGGGAATCGAACCCGAGACCTCACGATCAGCAGTCGCACACGCCAACCGCGAGACCAACGAGGCAGTCAGTAATATACTTAATGTGTGAAAAACCAGCTTTCTGTGAGAACGTGACCCATGTATGCAGAAACATAATTCCCTAATACAGGTATACCATGGGAAAATGGAACAGAATAATAATGTCACTAAGTGTTTTAGTACTTTCATCTACACCATACCAAAAATTAAATACATTTTTCTCGATAAATAAATGACGGATTTAAAAAAACTGAAGTTATTATTTATGCATATTGAGTAAGTTCAACAAACTCAAATCGATTAGTATGATTTCTTCGATTTCTGATTTCTGCCATTCATTTACATACCCTACCAAGAAGGGGACGCTAATAAATCAATAATGTCCGCTTCAAATACGACCCTGTCTACCAAACCGTGATTCGGCATCTCCTTCAATAACATAATGACCCGTCCAACGAGGCGCCAACATTCGGCTTTTGGCTTTTGGTTCGAGCCAAATAACATGTAATTTAACCAAACCACAGACACAATCACGCTGCCATTTCACGATGCCAATTAGAAAAGCTAATTCTTTGCGGCCATCTCCAAATTACAGACGTACAACTGAAATTTTGTTCGCTTAATCAGTACTTGCGTGATGTTGGCCCAACCCATTCATCATCAGTTATTAAGGCGAGAATTCGGCAAATTTTTATGTCAAACGTTTGACGAATGGTTCAGTAAACAATTAGAGCACATTGGCGCCAAGTTGGATATTGGCGCCGGAAGAAGGTAGTAATAATTATTACCTGAGATCTTTTGTGTATTCAAATAGTAATGTTGCCAGCATCTTGGGTGGTAAATATATATGAATGAAAGTTGTTTTTATAATATTTATTTTTTATGGGTGGCAATATAATGAGTGTTAGCGCCTTTAAACAATAACGAATTGTTATTACGACTATATATTTGTCAAAAGGACAACAGACCTTAAGAAAATAATGTTGACATGAAATAAAAAATGTAAGGAGGTAGTTAAAGTCCCTTCTTTTCAAATTTATATGAGAATAGCTTTTTCTTTTCCTTTTTTTCTGTCGGCATTGGCAGTAAAAAGTTTCCATGTTCTTGCTAAAAAACAAAGTACATATCTCTATACCAATTTTAATATTGAAAGACAACAGTGTAACAGAATTTATAAGTATGAATTTTATTGAAAGTCGACTGTCACAGTCAGCTGCCCTCTTCCTACTGTAATGGGCGCTGTGGGTTCGATTCTTATAAGGGAAGGCAGTAAAGCCATGTTGATTTCAGCACGAACGGGCCGGCTCGAACAAGGCGGTACTACCCTTGCACAGAAAATCAACATAAAATGACAAAGTTCGTGCGGTCGTGTTTTGTTGGTGATTGCGAGACCGGAGGCCCAACCATGTAGAAGCATAACCAGGCTGCTATGACGTGGGTCACCTTGCTGCATTATTGCATTGTCTACGTTCGTAATGAGTGTGGTTAACACTGCTCTTGGATGCTGCTTATGTTTTCCATCAGGCAGAGTAGAGCCGTTTTGGCAGATTCATAAAAAAGCACTCTGAGTGATTCAGAAATTGTTGTTCTGAGTTCGACTTCTTTCTTTCCGTGTCATGTGCCAATGTTTTTAAAATATCAGTACAGGATATAGGTATTTCAAGTGTGGAGGATGTAAGTATTTTAAAGGAACAGGATGCAAAACAAAGATCACAGGTACTCTGGCACCGTTTAGGAAAATCAAAGTATATCCACAAACAGTAAATTTTAACAATAAAGATATCAAGTAGGTATGATGTGTATTTTCTCATTGCTATTAAAAATCTATGCTAAGTGATATTACAGTCTTTCTATAAATAAGATTATACAAGTGTTGTGCTTCATGGTACTTTATACTCTATTGTCAACGACGAAGCCGGACAATAAAATTAATTAAATTCGAGAGATGAGAGTGTCTATTAGTTGTCCCCTTATTGAACTTTCAAGCGCACGCTCCACTTCCATTGATGCAGCTAAACGTGTCTGACTACCCGAACGTCTTCGAACGATTTGAATTTCAAACGATTCTAAAATCAAAAGCACCGCGCTCGTGACTCGTGGTTACCAATCAGCGACTCCATCGCTTTTTACGGTGACAAGTGTCCAATTATCTTTGATTGAAATAATAATAGAGGTCTCGAGATAGCAGCGTTTGCAGCATGCGAAATTAGGCTTGCAGCGGTGAAGCGAACTTAGGTATTCTTGGTTTTTATACTTCCCCACCCGTGAAGAGTTCGGAATGCGAAGTTGACATTTTTGAACGTGGCGGCGAGCCTGTCGGCGGTATCAGCGCATGCTTCCGACGTGTTTTGTCCTATTATTTATTCGAGCGGCATTTCTTTTACCGCTAAATCGATTCTCGGGAATTCAGCCGCCATTGATGGTGGAATTCGTGAATTTATCTAGCAGAAGCTGTTTCTTTTGTCAATCTTAATCATCTGTTGTTGGGAAAGTTGAGAGATTTATGTGAAGCTCATTTCTATTGTCTTATTCCAACTTAGTAAATGCCGAATAAAGAATCGGTATGTCAGTAACGGTATCTGTCAAAGAACTTTAAAATAAACTGCTTTGAGTTTGAGTGAATCACTGTTTCTCATATCTTTAATCGATAACAATCGGTTTTGTAACTGATTGGAGTGAATATGCCTGTTCTCATGGTTATCGTTGTATAAACGCTACGTATCCAATTCGTATTTTTTTACTAATAATATTTCATTCACTCACATTCATTAGATTATCAGTACACCTGAATTACAGTTGATTTGTCCAGAATATCCGTAGCCACTTTTCATCAGGTGACCTATCTGCTTGGTTGATTCCTATTCAATATAAACAAGTAATGATTTATATAAAAACCGACTGTGTCAATATCTGACGATTATTAAATTCATTGTAGAAATGAAAAATAAAAAAATAAAAATTCGACGTGCCCAGCGTCACTCTCACGACTAAACCCATGTTCAGATTACAAGCGCTCGACGCGCAGTTAAAATCCGCGATAAAAAAAGCACTAGTAAAGCCAACTACTGCATTTTCTTCTATCTAAATTATCAATACAATATTAGCAGTAGAATGCTATCAATCAATGTGGTAAAAACGTTGAACTCTTCGTTTCATTGTGTGCTAAGTGCTCAGCAAACGATCCTTTTTAAACCACGCTTGTTACTGAAAAATGAACCATAACATTACTGACATAAACATCAATACACTTTAGAGTTCAAGCGAATACGAGAGCAATATAGATGCAGTTGAATTTTGAACTTAACGTTATGAGAAATACAGTTGCAAATATAAGTTTTGGTTGGTTTTTTAAACGCAAAGCTTAACATATCAACGTCGACAATACGGTGTTTGGTGAAAAAGTGACATCAATCATCTGTGACGATGACGCACAGTATGTTGCGAAAGCGCTTACATGGGAGTTAATATGGATGGTTTTTTATAATGGAGATATCTGGTTCGTTGTATATAAGGTTAAAGAATGTGTACTAGAGTTTGATTTATGTGTTCTACATTAATATACTATAGGAATCTAAGCATCTAGAAATTAAAGGCGTTCCCATAAAAAAGAACGAGAATTTGTTTGATACGCTTGACCTGATTGCCAACTTTGTTAATTACAAAGTGAATAAAAATCAAATCAATTTCATTAGTCGAATTCCTATTTTAAATAGTAAAGAAAAATCTATAGTGGTCAGTTTCACGAACAGATATGTGAAAGAAGATTTTGTTGCGTCTGCTCGAGCCACGAAAGCGTTTTCCGCTGAAGATGTAGGCTTCCAAGGAGTTAATCAAAGGATCTATATCAACGATCACCTTTCGCCGGAATATAAGAAGCTATTGACAAAAACAAAACAAATTGCGAGGCAGAAAGGTCACCAGTATGTCTGGGTAAAGTACTCAAAAATACATGTTCGTAAAAATGACACATCTCCTTCCTTCGTTATCACCTCCGAAAAGGATTTAAACAAATTAAAGTAATTAGTTTCGTATTCCAATTTTGTCTACCTATTTCATTATTTTTATTTTTTAAATTTAAGTTAACTATAGTGTTGTTTTCGATTCTATCTCGCTTTAAAGTAACTATAATATGCCACTCATATGAAGAAAAAATGTTGTTAACACCACCATTCACTCACACTATTGTAAAAAAATATTACCTGCTAATTCTATTCACTCCGAGTGACCCGTCCGTTCTACTCAGCGACAGTGCAAAGGCGCATAATATAACTATCTTCCTCACACAAACCGGTTGTAAATATTGTAGTGATTATATTTCTCTTTTACGCAAACTTAGGTGGTCTGCTATGACGAGTTGTTTACTTCAATACTGTTGCGAACGTTTTATGATATGTAAACGAAATGTTATACGTGCTTGCATATTTCTATTATGTTTCCATTTACGAGCCGTGCGGTCCGTGAACGAGAAACTTATCATAATTGCTAGATTGATATTGTTACTTGTCAACTATGTCTGTTATTAACTTTTATTATCAAAATGTTCGTGGCTTACGGACGAAGACTACCGAATTTAAAAGAAACGTAATTTTAAATAGTTATGATATTGTTTTGATAACTGAAACATGGCTAAATGATAGTGTGTTAGATGCGGAACTGTTTGACGACAGCTATATGGTGTGGCGCCGTGACCGCTGTTATGAAAGTACTGGTCAGTCGATGGGTGGGGGAGTACTGGTGGCTACTCGCAGACATCTTAATACCATTGTTCGGCCGGAATGGAATTCTACTGCCGAGGATATATGGTTATCTGTTTGTATAGCTAAAAATATTCAGCTACATATATGTACAGTTTATTTATGCAATGAAAAGAGGGGTTTAAGTTTCACACAACAACTTTATAACTTTTTGAATAAGCTACGTGATGTTGTTAATTCGTGCCCCTCTGATCATTTTTTAATTGTGGGGGACTTTAACATGAGCTCGATTCATTGGAATAGATCAGAAAACTTATCTTGTCTTGAACCAAGTAGTGTGTCGGGTATAAATGAAAGCAGTTTAATAGATGAACTATCATTACTGGGTCTTCGGCAGTATAATTCTATCCCTAACTACTATGGCAAATGGCTTGACTTGGTACTGTCTAACTGTGAAGCTACCGTAACCGAGTGTCATGGGCCCTTAGTACCACTTGACCCTTACCACAAAGCGTTGTACTTCTCGCTGACAATCGAGAGAATCCAGATGTTGAAGCCAGCCCCTCGTACAAAATTTATGTTTCAACAAGCAAATTACGACGAAATAAATATAAACTTGTCGAATATACATTGGTTAGATGAGTTTTCAAAATTAAGTTTTGATGAAGCGGTTGAATATTTTTATACGTGTCTTAATAACTTACGAGACTTATTTGTACCAAATAAAGTTGTTCGACAGAAGTCATTTCCTCCGTGGTACTCGTCAGCACTCAAGAAAATTTTAAAAGAAAAAGTAAAATTTATGCAAAAATTCAAAACATATAGAATGATCTCTGATGCTCAGACTGTACAGTTGCTGCGGAAGCGCGCCAAAGACTTAGAGGAAAAGTGTTATACTAATTATATAGCATTAGTCGAGAATTCAATAAAGACTAACCCGAAATGTTTTTGGTCACACGTGAAATCGCTTTCTAAACGAACCAATATACCAAATAATATGGTTCATGGCAACAAAACTGCAACACAGGGCCATGACATCTGTGATCTGTTTGCGCAATATTTTCATTCAAATTTTTTATCTGATACTGACTCATCATCTAATTTGCCTACTGTGAACATAGGTATGGATGCTAATATTTCTGGTGTGGAAATAACATCGGATATAGTTAAAAACAAATTAATCAGATTAGACCCTAGTAAATCTGCAGGTCCCGATTTATTTCCGCCCATATTTTTTATTAACTGTGCTGAGCAACTGTCACTCCCACTAGCATACTTATTTCAACAATCTATTGAACATGGTCATATGCCCGATATTTGGAAATCCGCTTTTATATCTCCTATCCATAAGAAGGGGCCAAGGCACCAAATTGATAATTACCGTCCTATATCGAAATTGCCAATTATTGCAAAAGTTTTTGAGAGAATTATATACGAACAGGTATACAACGCATTGAAAGATCAATTGCCTCATTCTCAACATGGTTTCATTAAAGGGAGGTCCACTATTACTAACTTAATTCTCTTCAACGAGTTTTTAACTGACTCTATGGAGGGAGGCCAACAAGTAGATGTAATCTATACAGATTATAGTAAGGCCTTTGATCGTATAAATCACAAAATTTTAATATATAAGCTGGAGAATGCAGGCATTAGAGGAGACTTGCTTCGTTGGTTCGCATCCTACATACAGAACAGGAGTCAAGCAGTTGTTTTAGGAAATTTTATGTCTAAATGGATGAGTGTGCCTAGTGGGGTACCCCAGGGTTCTCTGCTCGGCCCGCTCCTCTTCCTCATATTCATATCTGACATTCAAAACTGTTTCCATAACTCGCAAATTTTAAATTTTGCTGATGATATGAAGATATTCAAACTTATTTCTACTCCTGACGACGCGCTGGCTTTACAAGATGATCTTACCCGCTTGAATATATATTGTACCGAGAACAAGCTTAACCTTAATGCTAGTAAGTGCTCAAAAATGACATTCACCAGAGGTAAACACCCAATTTCCTTTAATTACTTCTTAGACAAGGAACAGTTACAGGCAGCTGATGTCATTAAAGACTTAGGTATCCTGCACGACTCTAAATTATTATTTGACCGTCATATAGACTTCATCGTAAAGAAAGCCTTAAAATCTCTCGGCTTTATTATGCGTACATCCAGAGACTTCAAAAATGCTAAAACTCTAAAAATTCTCTATTCCATATATGTTCGTCCTCATCTAGAATATGCTTCACAAATTTGGAATCCGAGATATAATGTATATATTGAGCGGATTGAGAGGGTTCAAAGAAAATTTATAAAATTTCTAAATTTTAGAATGAAGTCGGCTTGTTGTGACTATGTAATTTCATGTAAAAAACACCACTTTCTGGAACTCCGAAAGCGTCGGGATATTACTGATATACTGTTTCTTGCTCGAATCATGACTTCTTCAATTGATTGTCCTGAGTTGCTCAACAAAATTAAAATCTACGTTCCAGTGCAATCATTGCGCCATGCTCCATTTTTCTCAACACCACTAGTTGTTACTAGGTATCGTCAAAACAGTTTTATTTATCGATCGTGTCATACTTATAACGACTTAGTACGCAAGCATGACCTTGACATTTTTGCTATGAGTTTATCAATTATGAGGAGGAGACTGCACTTGATGTCGTTTTAAAATCTAGAATCTTTAATTGAAACCTTATTATGTGTGAATGCAGGTAATGTTTTTTAAAAACGGACTCAACTTCAATTACTCTAAAATACATAATGTTTTCTGATTTTTTAAAGGGTTATCTTTTGTAATATTTTGTTTCTATATGTGGAGACTTGTAAATGGCGTATTGTTGCTATTTTTATAACCTACTTTAAGTGTATTGCTGTAAGTTTCCCTAATATTAATAAATAAAATAAATAAATAAATATACTGTATTATTACAAGTATTGGTAGTGTGTGTGGCATTTTGGGGTGGCATCGAAGCAATTATTTTATGACTTAGAATCTAAAACGAAAATAATAAATATAATAAGGCATTTCGAAATTTGTTTTTGCCGCGCCCTTAAAATCTATGGAATAAATTTTTGATATAGGTATTATTTAGTCCTCAAAAAAATCCTGCCTCCCTGGCCAAGTTGACATATTGCAAACGTAAACTATAGTAGAAAACTAACAAATATATGAGAATGAAGTCATCTCAACTCCAAGTCACGTGGTTAAAACAAAATATTAATAATTTTCATATTGGCTAAGGGAGCTGGTCTCTTAACAGTCAATAACAACGCACAATGTCCTACTACTGGGCTCGGGTCTCCATTCAAGAGAGGGTCCCCAAACTGGTCAAGTGCTGGTTAAGAACGGGCAACGTTGTGGCTACGTAATCTTTTCGTTGAATGATTTAAGCGGTAATAACAAGATAAACAAGATACATATTTCGAAGCAATTTGGCTTCCGCAATTAATATATTAGACTTAAAGTGCAACTTTAAAATTAAACTACTAACTTGCATATTTAAAACCAGGAAATAATTCTGCAATATAGAAAGCTTATTTGCGTTCCTTTCTATAAAATACTTTATTTAATTACTAATTAGACATGTGGTTACTAAATCATGAGATTAATAATTTCCTGATTCAAATTATTAATTTGGATATAATTTCTTTTCACATGGCAATTATATTTGTTATTAATCGTCTTATTTATTGCTCGTAAAGTCAGTATTTACCGTTGAAATTAATTAAACATAAAATATTCTTTAAGCTACTTTGATTAGTATGAGTATTAATAGTATTACTAAAGAGTAATTTAATGTTATTGATTTTTATTAATTATATTTTAATACAGAGTGTTTATTAAGGAAACATTTAAAATTTTAGATGTACGGAGATGTTAAGTGAGGAAAGACCTCACTCTCCATCAGGTCACCATTATTATTAAATAATAACCTAATAATAATAAACACTTTGTTACATGGTAAATGACTATCTTTCGCCGGTAGCGATAGCTATTTTACCGCGGTCGCAACCTTCTGCGAAGAAGTCATCTCGCAGAAGCAGGTGGCGGGGAGGGTCCAGGAGGACGACCTCCACTAGGACCCAATTCACCGCCGGCGAACCGGGCAGCGGAGGCGCGCTTATCAGCCCTGGCCGCCCTGAGTGTGGCCGTGGATGGTCGGGACGGGTTTTCAACTCCTTCCGCTTAATTAGCAAGCGGCGAAGGGGCGACGTATGTGTATGCCGTACGTCGCCTTACTGGGGAGTTTATCAGCAGATGGTGCCTGCTTCAGTTCGGGCAGGCGCTTGGAGGAGTCTGGATGTTTTAATAACAGCAGTTCCCGGATCCCTCCCTTTTCAGGCATAGAGAGGCACACTGTGTGGTTTTAGTCGGTCCGATTGCAACAGATTACCCGCCGCAAACCCAAGTGGGGATGTTGACCCGTGGGTCTTTGCACATGTTAAGAAAAAAAAATGATTGGTGACTATTTTTGTCCATGGTGACGTGTAACTTAATACCTTAACATGCCTCTAACAATAGAAGGGAAATGGGGGTTGATCTAAGCTGATCACGTTCACCTGTTCATTCAGTAAGTCACTAATATCTTTGAAAACTTTTCGGTATATTTATGGTATCAGCCAGATTCCTAACTCTCGCATGTATTAATTGCATTTTAGATCTCATAGATAGCATAGAAAACTTAGTGTAAGCCTAGTATTTACCGTGGGAGAGCCACGCTTCGGCATGAATGGGTCGACTCGACCGGAGTGATACCACGGCCTCACAGAAAAGCGGTTTGAAATAGTGCTTGCGCTGTGTTTCACCGAGTGAGTGAGGATATTGGAGGCCAATAACACAAAGCCCCTTCCCCCATCTCCCCTCCCCCAAAGGCCGGCAACGCACTTGTGACGCCTCTGGTGTTTGCGGGTATCCATAGGCGGCGGTAATCGCTTACCATCAAGCGATGCATCTGCTCGTTTGCCCGCCTATTCCACAAAAAAAAAAGTGACTATCTGAATATAATAATTAAATGTGTAAATAAATGCTTTATACATATATGTATCTACACCTCACATCACGCGTGGTTAACGCTCACGATATCCCATAATCTGTTAAACATAAAATGCAAACACCGGCAGTTGCTTTTAAAAAAAATGAATTCCTGATATGGTTTTATCGACAAGTTATCAGCGGACAAAGTGCCGCCGTTGGAGCATGTGTCGGCACACCGATAAAACGGTAACTTAAATTTAGAAATTTAAGATAAATGCCGGTGTTTTTGAGAGCTTTCTTAATTATGAGACTTCGCGTTATCTTTTGAGAGCTCTTTAGAAAGTATAATCTTTAAAATTTTCGATACATTTTATTTAATCTGAGTGGGAAAGATCGTAAATATTTAACTAGGTATAAATTTAATTAATTGTTTTTTAAATGTTACCTTTGATTTTTATGTACGGAAAGATATTCTTAGTGTGTCTTGTTTAACAATAAAGTTAATTAATTGCAAAACAATGTATTTTAAAACGTTAGCCTTATATTAAAACCTCGTCACTATTAATCTACTTTGTCATGAGAAACCATGGTTCATTATTTCACTGGTACAATTCCTGTAGATTGGTACTTATCGGATTCAACTGCATGTTTTGAATACAAAACTTTTAAATACCTAAAACCTATATTGTTTTACAGTTTTTTTATATAGAATAGGGGGCAAACGAGCACACGTATCATCTGATAGTAAGCGATTACCGCCGCCCATGGACACCTGCATCACCAGAGGCGTCATAAGTGCTTTGCCGGTCTTTGAGGGATGGGGAGGGGTAGGGGTTGGACTATGGGCCTCCGTTATCCTCACTCACTCGGTGAAACACAGTGCAAGCGCTATTTCACACCGGTTTTCTGTGAGGTCGTGGTATGGTATTTTACTCTGGCCTCACAGTATATAAAACCTTTTAATATTTTCTATATTTGTTTCAGGAATTAACGTGATAAATAAGTATTTAATACCTTTAAATTGACCGGCTGTCCGCCTGTACCCATGGACAGTGAAAATTAATTTTCTAGTATAAAAGTGGAAGATGAACTGACTAGTAAAATAAATATATATAGTATAGCATATGTTGCTTTTTGTAGTATGAGTGAGGTTAATGAAGACCCACCAATTTTACTTCTAGAGCAGCATGTCATTGTTAGTTGCAGGTTGTCTTTGGCAACAATAGCCATTTCTGATCTTGTGACCCTTCTATTTGGATTTCCTATACCATAATATTTTAATCATGTAAGTTTTCAAATATTTGTATAATAAATTATAAGATTCGGTATCAAAACACGAGTAAGCATGTTCTGGAATGGTGACCACGTCTTGGCAAAAAAGTGTGGGATGTCCTCTGGCTGAATTGCGCAACGACTCATGTATGAGATGTAACTGGATGCTAAAAGCGGCAGACCGGGCTTGTATGAGGTCTATATCGAGCCACAAAATATAACAGACTGATGATGATTCAATGTTATAAAATTTAAAATCTTTTGATATCTAGCAAAAAAAGATAATTTAATTTTTAATTATGATCAAATCAAATGGTTATTAAAATTCAAATAAACCAATTAACATGTTCTTGAGTCAATATCACTTTTATATAACAAAAGTCGATTAACTTAATAACGATTCCATTAATAGTATTGCCTTTTGTAGCTTTTATTTATAGCCTTATGAATATTAAACACAAAGATTAATAGTTTACAAACACATAAAACGCCAACTTTATATCGAGGTAATGATGATTTAGAATTGCATAATTATAGCCGTTCTATGATATCAAAGAACATAAAATACTCAAAGCATATGACTTTTGCTTTTAAATCCATAAATAATAATGGATTAAATATGACAATTTGTAATATAGAGATCCGCCATTTTTCCCATTTTATATGTGGTATGTAGGATATTTTTTTCGGTTTTGGCTAGCGGATTATTTATAACTCTCATTCTAGTCACTTCTTGTTTAATGAAATATATCTATCATTTTTTTAGTATTAACTGCCTAAATGACTCTACTGTGCCTGACGGAAAGCATGAGTAAAATCCAAGAGCGGTATCTTTTTTTTTATTGTTTCCACTCTATTTTAGCTGCCTATTTCAATACATAAAACTGATTAGTGTGACTCGTCCGTTCGTCTAGTTCTAGTAGATAGTGACCCTGATATCAGAGTACTCAAATATTTCCAAATACGTACATATTGTACATACATTGCATCCAGAAAGAAAAACAAAGATCATGATCATCAGACAATTATTTTTCCTGAGTGGGAGTTAAATCCATGACCTCGAAGAAGAGAAGAAGTTTGACAGCCAGTGTCACTAACTATTGGACCAACTGTTCTGTCAAAATATCGTATAACATGAGTCGAAATGATAGTTAATCACTTTTTCAAACAAGTTAAAAATATTAGCGTTCGTGTGTTACTTAATTATTAAATACATAAAAATATATTTCATTTCCAAAAAGCTAATGGGGTCAAGCTGTAAATCGTCCTCTGTTATGTGGTAATTTCTTATATAATTAACCTCCATTTTACCCCAATAAATATAATTACTGTCAGCATATATAATATCGTTATCGATAGTATTATAAATTAGTTAATTATAGCAATCAAGAATAACTTATCTACATTGGAGCCATAAAACAACTTTATCATCGCCATCAAACTCACGCGCAGAATTAATGGGACATTTTCTAAAAGCGTCGTGTAATTAGTCACCCTACTCGAGCGAACAGGCTTTAATACCATACGGATGTTTTAGGATTATTTTTCAAGCAGTAATTAAGTCGTTGAATGTTAAAATACAGTTTTAAATGTCGTAAATTTACATAATTTACGACAAGTGTAATGCAAAACATTTGTTTATCGTTTAACTTAAAAGCTTTTTGTAGTTATTTAATTATTCCTACCAACAAGACTCAACATTATTTCTTAGTATTTGCTAAAGTTATTGTTTCACTAAATAAACCCACGCGTTATTTAAGATTTCTTTGCATAGAAACTTTGGTGGTTAATTGAAAATTAACTCTAAGACTAAGATTTAGAGTTCATAATCAGGTACATGCTCGTAAAAGAGCATTCAAATCTTAGGTAAAAAGCAAACAGTAGCTGGCCACCCGCGGATTTTTAAACCGTCAATATCAAGTGTCGAGAGAGTAAACACGATTAACTGAACGCGAGTCTCGTCCCGATCATCGATCATACAAAACTGTGTTCACTAGTATTGAGTGCTTATCTTGGTTATGAGTTAGTGCTGCACTATGTTCTGTTTTATAACTGCTCGTATCATAATTTTATTTTAAGTTATAAATGAATATAAGCAACCTTATAAACTTGATCAGCTGATTACTGGCCTGATTTTTATAATTACAACAAAAGTATGCACACATGATGTACAGAATACCAAATTTATTCGTGTCCCAATATTTTAAGGGACTAATTCATTCACTCATCTGATAACGATTACATTATCTGGTTATAGCAGAAACACTATTATGCTTATTTTTTTTTAGGGGGCAAAGGAGCAGACAGATCGCCTGAAGGTAAACGATTACCGCTGCCCATGGACACCCGCAACACCAGAGGCGTCACAAGTGCCTTGCCTGCTTTTTATATAAAAAATATAAAAGTTCGCTCTTTTTGTTAAGTTTGAAGGTCGTATTAGACCGAGAATACCGCAGGTGACAGTTCATTTCACAGTTTTGTAGTGTAAGGCAGAGGTTTCTAAATAAACGCACCGTTGTGAAATGCCTAACATCTGAATGATGGGGATGAATCTGCCGTCACCTAGGACGATGGCAGGCATTATTTTACACAAAAGCCGAGATAAAGTTAGAAACAACTAAAAATTGTAAGCAAATCTAAAAAAAATCTAACTCCATAATACCTCTTAAAAATTCTACTGTTCTCAAGTAATTATATATCTATGAATCGTATTTTGAGACATCTAGCCCATCACTATATCCTATCATAACAGAGAGCACATTATTCACTTGCTCTCAAAAGTGTGTGCACAGCAGCACAAACAAAACACTCGCTACCGTCCCGCGGTCGAGTGACTCGCTCAAGTGCTACTCACAATGTCAACACTACACCACGTTTGACAGTTCAACATTCTATCGATGTAATAATCTATAAAGACTGTTATTTTATTGCTAAACGATTGAAATACATGAGTTAGTATGTAATGACACAACATAAATCGATTTTAAAAGTTTTAAGGCTAAAATTTATCGATTATTTTTAAACCCTGTTGATCTGATGATGAGAATGAGGTGTCATTTGTACCTCGTTCTCAAGTTATTAAAGTATATGTTCTTCCAAGTAAAGTTCGTTTTGTTTCAAATAAGTATTATTTTTAAAACATCAAGTATTATTTTTATATTTTATTAACAAATGATTTCGATGTACCTGTATGTATTTGGCGATATGAGTAGGTATATTACACGGACCACCTGCCATTGTTTACGGTTCTAGTAAGCTACTAACTAGCGGATAGTAATAAAAATAATAGCAGTACCATGGATGAAAGTTGAGAAGTAATAAATTATTCTGAAAGGACACAGAAATGATCAAAATGAGGTGTAGAAAAAAGAAATAAAAGTGAAAAACGACCAAAGAAAAGATGATATGGCTGGAAAAGAAGTTAACATTTAAGTAAAGAGTGCTAGAAAAAACTTTGTAAAAGGATAAAAACATGATGATGAAATAGTTATAAAAAGCATCAAATATTAGAATTATGTTTTTTATTTAACTACAATAAATTTATCGTTTCTGCAATCTCTATAACACTTTATAAGTTCAATCGTTCGAAATGCTCAATTATTATAATATTTAAAGTGGTATCATATAAAAAAGCTTCAAATCAATAACGATATAATGTTTGACGGAATACCAAATCAATAATAATCTCAATAGGATTAGAGCAAAAACATCGGACAAAAATTAACGACACAGTAGGACTGTATTAGTAAGGTTTACATAGAATAAAAGTGTGTTTAAAAGAGTAATAAATCGAATATCTAAGGTTAGGACGCTATCGAGTAGAGTATCTGAATAAGATTAAAATAAGAAGGCAGTTGACAGGATACTATGGCATAAGTTGGAAAAAGACAAGAAAACAGAGCAAGTATTACACAAGTAGCATAAGATGAATTACATATTATGACATCTCACGTAATCTGACGACTAGTTATATCTCAAATGGAGTAGCGCGTATATACTACTTACACGTCAGTCGCTTCTATCCATCTAGATACAAGTTGTATCCCCAGAAAACATAATTAATAAAACCATAACTTTAGCTTATCAATCGAAATAAATTTCCCAAAAAAACCGTGTTTTACATTTGACGTACTAACACTGGTCAGAGGATAGGTAGTTATTTAAGAAAAGTTGAATATAAATGTGCCTATATTAAATTAAACTTTCTTAATACAATCCGGAACAATGGTCAATTATACCAATTATAAAATTTCACCAATTGTCTTTGCTGGGGATTCACCTTGTTTATCTAAAAAAAGAATTGTGCTCGACAAGCAGTATGTAATTCCTTTGCATATACATATACGTCTTTTTATACAAAAAGGTTTTCAACGCCATGTAAACCTACCATAAGTAATTACATTACAAGAACAAAGAACTGCCCACTTACAGGTAGTTTTTTGATTACCCATTAACCCAGCCAACGACGTAATGACCGAGGTTAAATTGTAGCTATATTATCCTTTAGCCCGAGGCGCGGTAGTGGATTCGCTAATTATATGGTCAGTGAATTTGTGACGACGGTTCTGTTACAAAGGATATTAAGTAGTGATTTCATGATCTTGTCCAAGATTCTATATTAGGTATTTTGTAATCATGTTTATGAATTATCATATTTAAAAGCGCTGTATTTGTTTTATTGTAGGTATCCGAATTTTAAGAATAGTCTAAGGACTGAAAACGGTGCGACGAATGTAAACTGTCATGTAGTGTGTAATTATTTGAAAATCCTCAGTCAAAATTAAATAAATAGTAATGTAATGGTATTTGATTAAAACAGTGGGCATTCAATATTGTAAAATTTTATTTTAAATGATATAAAAACAGCCGTATTAGAAGTTCACATTTTGCGGACAAAATCTATACTTATAAAATAGTAAGTCCTGACTGACTGACTGACTGACTGACTGACTGATTCATCATCGCCGAGCGTAAACTATGATAGTTAGGGCTATGAAATTTGGTGAGTAGGATCCTTTTATTGAGTAAACACGCACTAAGAAAGGAATTTTGGAATTTCTACCCCTAAGGGGATGAAATAGGGGTTGAAAGTTTGTATGGAAGTCCGTCATTTTTTAAGTTAGAAACCTGAAACTTTACTTTTGGGCTGCTGATTAAAAATGAGAAAACACGTATTTCAGCGTTTTTGAATATTCAACCCCTAAGGGGTGAAATAGGGGTTGACATTTCGTACATAGGTTAGTCTGGAAGTCCGTCATTTTTGAAGTCTGAAACATGAAACTTTATTTATGTGTTACTAATTTAAAAAGAGTAGAGACGTATTTAAGCGTTTCTTGGTATTCTACCTCTAAGGGGGTGAAATAGGGGTTGAAAGTTTGTATGGAAGTTCGGCATTTTTTAAGTAAGAAGCATGAAACTTTATTTTTGGGCTAATGATTAAAAATGAGTAGATACCTATTTAAGCGTTTATGAATATTCTACCCCTAAGGGGTGAAATAGGGGTTGACATTTCGCATATAGGTTAGTCTGGAAGTCTGTCATTTTTGAAGTTCGAAACATGAAACTTTGTGTTCGGGCTACTGACTAAAAATGAGTTAATACGTATTTAAGCGTTTCTTGATATTCTACCCCTAAGGGATGAAATAGGGGTTAAAAGTTTATATGGAAGTTCGCCATTTTTTAAGTTAGAAACATGTTACTTCATTCACGTGCTAGGGACTAAAAATAAGTTAATACGTATTTAAGCGTTTCTTGGTATTCTACCCCTAAGGGGGTGAAATAGGGGTTGAAAGTTTGTATAGAAGTTCGTCATTTTTTAAGTTAGAAACATGTTACTTTATTCATGTGCTAAGGACTAAAAATGAGTTAATACGTATTTAAGCGTTTCTTGGTATTCTACCCCTAAGGGGGTGAAATAGGGGTTGAAAGTTTGTATGGAAGTTCGTCATTTTTTAAGTAAGAAGCATGAAACTTTATTTTTGGGCTACTGATTAAAAATGAGTAGATACCTATTTAAGCGTTTATGAATATTCTACCCCTAATGGGTGAAATAGGGGTTGACATTTCGCATATAGGTTAGTCTGGAAGTCTGTCATTTTTGAAGTTCGAAACATGAAACTTTGTGTTTGGGCTACTGACTAAAAATGACTTAATACGTATTTAAGCGTTTCTTGGTATTCTACCCCTATGGGGTGAAATAGGGGTTGAAAGTTTGTATGGAAGTTCGTCATTTTATAAGTTAAAAACATGAAACTTTATTCATGTACTGCTGATTAAAAAAGAGTAAAGACGTATTTAAGCGGTTCTGAATATTCTACCCCCAAAGGGCTGAAATAGGGGTTGAAAGTGTGTATGGAAGTCCGTTATTTTTTAAATTAGTACCATGAAAATTTAATTTTGGGCTACTGATTAAAAGTAACTAGATATCTATTTAGCGTTTCTGCATATTTTACCAATTAGAGGGTGAAATAGGGGTTAAATTTTTTTATGAAAATCTGTCATATTTAACTTAGAAACCTGAAACTTTACTTTTGGGTTGCTGATTGAAAATGAGTAAATACGTATTTCAGCGTGTCTGAATATTCTATCCCTAAGGGGTGAAATAGGGGTTGACATTTCGTGCATAGGTTAGTCTGGAATTCCGTCATTGTTGAAGTTTGAAACATAAAACTTTATTTATATGCTACTGATTAAAAAAGTGTAGAGACGTATTTAATCGTTTTTGGTTATTCTACCCTTAAGGGGGTGAAATAGGGATTGAAAGTTTGTATGGAAGCTCATCATTTTTTAAGTAAGAAACATTAAACTATATTTTTGGGCTACTGATTAAAAATGAGTAGATACCTGTTAAAGGTTTCTGGATATTCTACCCTTAAGGGGTGAAATAGGGGTTGCAAGATTGCATGGAAGTCTGTCATTTTTTGAGTTAGAAACATAAAATATTATTTTTGGGTTACTAATTAAAAACGAGAATATGCATATTTAAGCGTTTCTGGATATTCTACCCCTAAGGGGAGAAATAGTCATTGGCATTTCATGTATTAGTTAGTTTGGAAATCCGTCATTTTTTTTTATTTAGCAGCCTAACAACTTTCGTTTTCATGTTTCTGATTACAAATAGATGAATACTTATATCAGTATTTATGCGAATTCTGCTCCTAAAGTGGTTGAAATATGAGTCGAATGTTTGTATGAAAGTTCTTTTAAATGGGATAATGATAAAAAATAAATAAATAAATACGTTTAAAACATGAATAAATTACTAATACATGCTTTTACACAGTTTTAATTAAATGCATATGATCAACTTCCACGCGAGCAAAGCCGCGGGCAACAGCTAGTAGTTATATAAGGTACGGGTACTTCTTACGAATAAGTAAAACTCTGAATAAGAATTAGTACAGTAATAAATATTTTTTATAAAAGTATTACCTTAATACGCTTACATGTGACAAACTGTAATAAACTTTGATTCATTGCTCCAGATTTAGTATCAAAATACACCTAAATTAAAAACGTACTCTTTTTTTGAGATCAATTAAAGATCTTAAGATAACTACTAACCACACTAACACATCCGTTAAATAGCATCACTTCTACCAGAAACTTCCAGAAGTACTTTGTATAGTGCCGGCATGTAAAAATAAATCAATACAACATGACAGCTAGATTTATTGCGCAAAGATAATGACGATATAACACAGAATTTGTGACGTCACTTTTCCACTCACCACTCGAGTGGATTTGAAAAGCGGCTTTGTATCACTGATAGGCGAAGTTGTGCGCTTCCTGCGCTTGCGATCCCTTTGATCTTACTCGAGTGTTTCTGTTTTACATAAATGACATGTACTTGCCATCAATAATGTTTATTTTATTTCGACCGCTCTGTAATGTTTCAAAGTGAACTGATAAACAATACTGATAAAAAACTTCGCTGCATTAACATTCAATAACTATTTAGCGGCATCTAGACTCAAGCATAAATTTGATTACTAAATTTAGTACAAGGATAAACATACTTAAACACATGTTTTTTAGTATTTATTATATATTTCCATAACATATATAAAGCTTTCTATTGCTTTATATTTATGTAACGTTATGATTATCAAATTAAATATTTTGGTTTCAATTAAAGTGTGTTCGATATGACTTCAAACATTGGTTTGATAGTTAAGTGTGGCTAAAACATCATGTTAAAAAAAACTTAGTTTCCCATGTATACTGCTATCACGCAGGCAATACGATGTACCATATGCATTCGTTAGCACGCTATAAATCGCCACAATCTGACGGCGCATAAATCGCGCCTTTGATCCCATGCGCAGGCGTTGCTTTAACGTTCTGTTTGCACTAATATTGTTATTGCTGTGCTAAATGGTTTACTCAATAGTATGTATGTTTATGTAGCTTGTAAATCATAAATATTCTGTTTTAAACCCAATCTTATCGGATTTCCTGATATACGTAAGGAAATAAAATAAAATTAATTAGATAGGTTCGATACTTTATTTTGATGCATATCCCATCATTCTAGCTAAAGCTAAGAGCTCTTTTTCACCAGTTGTTATATAATAATAATATATTAAAGATTTGTAACGTGTGTAAGGGTAAATTAGTATGGTGATTAATCAAGAATTCTATTCTCCCTATGGGTACAGGTAAGCAACATAGGAAAGCAGCATTGAAGAGAGAAGAAACATTTGAAACAAAACCTACTCCGAGCTGAGAGGCCTACATCCAACATTGTTCCATCAAAGACTGTTGACTTGAAGATAAAAAGATAATAATAGGAAAAATATTATTTAGATTATATAAATATAAAGATCTATATGTAAAAAAATCTATGAAAACTAGTACATTATTGTGTATACTTTGCCAAGAAATAAGTTATTTGACCTTTAAGTGCTTTTTTTATGTTTGTAATTTTTTCTACTAAAGATTTGCTTTTGCTGCAAAAAAATCGTTTTTCAACAAGCTCTTTTATATTTATGGCTTTATTCTGTTACTAGCTGTTGCCCGCGGCTTTGCCCGCGTGGAAGTTTGTTATATGTATTTAATTAAAACTGTGTAAAAGTATGTATTAGTAATTTATTCATGTTTTAAACCTATTTATTTATTTTTGATCAATAGCCCATTTAAAAGAACTTTCATACAAACATTTGACCCATATTTCATCCCCTTTAGGAACAGAATTTGCGTAAATGCTGATATAAGTATTCGTCTATTTGTAATCAGAAACATAAAGCCGAAAGTTTTCAGGCTGCTAAATTAAAAAATTATGGACTTCCAAACTAACTAATATATGAAATGCCAATGCCTATATATTTCTCCCCTTAGGGGTAGAATACCCAGAAACGTTTAAATATGTATCTACTCGTTTTTAATAAGTAACCCAAAGATAATATTTTATGTTTCTAACTCAACAAATGACAGACTTCCATGCAATCTTGCAACCCCTAATTCACCACCTTAGGGGTATAATATCCAGAAACGTTTAAATACATATCTACTCATTTTCAATCAGTAGCCCAAAAACAAAGTTTCATGTTTCGAACTTCACAAATGACGGATCTCCAGACTAACCATTTCACCCCTTAGGAGTAGAATATCCAGAAACGCTTTAACGGGTGTCAAGTAATTTTTAATCAGTAGCTCAAAAATATAGTTCAATGTTGCTAACCTCAAAAATTACGAACATCCATGCAAACTTTCAATCCCTATTTCACCCCCTTAGAGGTAGAATATCCAGAAACGCTTAAGCACGAATCTACTCTTTTTTAATCAGTAGCACATGAATAAAGATTCATGTTTCTAACTTAAAAAATGAAGAACTTCCATACAAACTTTCAACCCCTATTTCACCACTTAGGGGTAGAATATCTAGAAACGCTTGAATAGTTATCTAGTCATGTTTAGTCAGTAGCCCAAAAACAAAGTTTCATGTTTTGAACTTCGAAAATTACGGACTTCCAGACCAACCTACACGTTAAATGTCAACCCCTATTTCACCCCTTAGGGGTAGAATATCCAGAAACGCTTAAATACGTATCTACTCATCTTTAGTCAGTAGCCTAAAAACAAAGTTTTATGTTTCGAACTTAAAAAATGACGAACTTCCATGCAAACTTTCAACCCCTATTTCACATATTTAAAATATCTAGAAACGCTTAAGTACGTATCTACTCTTTTTTAATCAGTAGCACATGAATAAAATTTCAAGTTTCTAACTTAAAAAATGACGACTTCCATACAAACTTTCAACCCCTATTTCAACTCTTAGGGGTAGAATATCCAGAAACGCTTAAATACGTATCTACTCATTTTTAATCAGTAGCCCAAACACAAAGTTTCATTTGTCGAACTTCAAAAATGACAGACTTCCAGACTAACCTAAATGCGAAATGTCAACCCCTAATTCACCCCTTAGGGGTAGAATATTCAGAAACGCTTAAATACGTATCTACTCAATTTTAGTCAGTAGCCCAAAAACAAAGTTTCATGTTTCGAACTTAAAAACTGACGAACTTCCATGCAAACTTTCAACCCCTATTTCACATATTTAAAATATCTAGAAACGCTTAAGTACGTATCTACTCTTTTTTAATCAGTAGCACATGAATAAAATTTCAAGTTTCTAACTTAAAAAATGACGACTTCCATACAAACTTTCAACCCCTATTTCAACTCTTAGGGGTAGAATATCCAGAAACGCTTAAATACGTATCTACTCATTTTTAATCAGTAGCCCAAACACAAAGTTTCATTTGTCGAACTTCAAAAATGACAGACTTCCAGACTAACCTAAATGCGAAATGTCAACCCCTAATTCACCCCTTAGGGGTAGAATATTCAGAAACGCTTAAATACGTATCTACTCAATTTTAGTCAGTAGCCCAAAAACAAAGTTTCATGTTTCGAACTTAAAAACTGACGAACTTCCATGCAAACTTTCAACCCCTATTTTACCCCTTTAAGGGTAGAATATCTAGAAACGTTGAAATACGTGTTTATTCATTTTTAATCAGCAGCCCAAAAGTAAAGTTTCAGGTTTCCAACTTAAAGAATGACGAACTTCATACAAACTTTCAACCCCTATTTCATCCCCTCACAGGTCGAAATTTCAAAAACGCTAGAACAAATGTTTTATTATTTTTTATCAAGTGCTTAAATATAAAGTTTCATGGTTTTATCTTTAAAAATTATGAAATCCCATACAACTTTCCCCCCCCCTTTTAACCTCTTACAACCCCTTTTTCGCGATAAAAAGTAGCCTATGTTTTATCTCGGGGTCTAGAATATCTGTATACCAAATTTCATTCAAATCCGTTCAGTAGTTTTGGCGTGAAAGAGTAGCAGACAGACAGACAGACAGACAGACAGAGTTACTTTCGCATTTATAATATTAGTTAGGATTAAAATGAGCAACATTATAGTGCCACAGTATCATTGATTACAAAAGTACGTGCATCGAATTTACACTTAGTTGATCACAGTGATTCTAATGCAACTTTCTAGATTTATTCTAAACCCATTCACTTACACACAAATATTGTAGATTTGTCCTACAATAAAAACTGGTTAAATAAACAGAATTCTTATGTTCTTAATACATACACGAGTGCATGTAGCTAGAATTTTTCAGCAGTAATATTCGACTTTTCTAGTTCTTCTTGTTTCCGATCCTTTTTCAAAGTACACCATAATCTGAGAAAAGACAATTTTTATGTATCTCACGTGATCTATAGAATATTTGTAAGTTACCTTTTTTTTAGAAATTATATTCTAAATAGTGATTGCCAACTGTTCTGTGTACAGCAGTGGCATTTGGTGTTAACATAACAAAATTTTGATAATTACAATTCTATAATATTTTATAATATTTTCCCGTACGAAATATGTTTATACCTAGCTTTACATATAGACACGTTGTGGGTAAAAAACAGAATCCTAAAAAAGGATTGTATATCGTGGCAAAATTTTAATTCCAACGACTTTGAACATTTGATTTTTTGAAGAGTATACAAATAAACTTAGTAAATTGTATATGTGACTAAAAATAGTGTTACCTTAGTGTAAGAAAGTAGAATAGTTCCACAAGACTTAGAAAGGAGAACCCTAGAAACAGGCCGAGGAGTCCTCCGATGTTGGCAAGGAAGTCCGTCAAGCCAAATAGTTCCGAGCGATGCATCGATACAAACCGCGACCGTTTGAAGTACATCTCCAATTTGGAAAACGGGACGCTAACAAAAATAAAGACATGCATAAAGAAAAAAATAAAACAACACGCTATTATAAATAAACCTACGTTATGTGACAGGGGGCAAACGAGCAGACGTATAGCCTGATGGTATGCATGCGATTTCGCCGCCCACGGTCACCCGCAATATCAGAAGCATCACAAGTGCGTTACCGGCCTTTGCGGAATGAGGAAAGGGATGAGGGGAGGGGTTGGGGTATGGGCCTCCGTTAATCTCACTCACACGGTGAAACACAGCGCAAGCGTTATTTCACAGCGGTTTTCTGTGAGGTCGTGGTATCACTCCGGTCGAACCAGCCCATGCATGACGAAGCGTGACTCTCCTACGTTAATTTAAAAAATGAGTCGCACGTTATTTACATTAAAATTATTTCTTTTATTTATCACTCTATCATTAATTTAAATTATAAAAAAACTCAACTTTTAAATTTGGGTTATTTATTAAAACGTGTGGTTTTAATTTTTATAAACTATTATTTTTTTAAATTATTGTATTCTCATATCTCATCGGTTTTCGATAAGTCATCTAACTTCAAATTAAATCTGACCATTTTGAAGAGAGTGAAAATCAAATCCAAAGGAGTCGGTTGCAAACAAACATACCTACTTACAAACATTCAGGTGAAGCTAATAAAAATATTGTAAAAGCATGTAAAATAAAGTATCTCTAAACCAAACTATGCATGTTAATAGCACTGCAGAGAGAAGAAAAACTTGAAGAAAATCCTACACCACCCCGTCTCCTTCTTCACCTTCACCTTCTCAGTCCGCAAAGCCCTTCTTCCAGCAATTTACTTTCAGAAGCTGACGATGATGATGAAACCGTTTATATATGATCGAGTAGTCAATCGATCAGTTTCGATTCCTGGGTCGTAGCATGTTATTTAGTTTTTCCTTTTTTTTTTTTTTTTTTATAACTTGTATATACTAAATAGGCGTCTTCAAACGAAATAATGGTAATTTTTTAATTTTTTTAAAACACACAGGCACACACATCTATACTATGTACAAATAAATAAAATTGGAGTGTCTATTTCTAATGTTAAAATAACCGCTTTTTGCTAAATGCATATGTAATTATACAAGATACATTTACCAAACTAACATTTTTTTTAAATTTTTGCCTGTCAGTCTGTCTGTTTGTTCCGGCTAATCTCTGGAACGACTGAACCGATTTTTACGGTACTTTGAGTAGGTAGCCAATGAAATAAGAAGTAACTTAGGCTACTTTTTTAGACTAGCTCTGCCCCGAGGCGTTATCCGTGGTACGATAATAACCGTGGGTAACACTGAGGGGTTCAGCTATTTCTTTAAACAATAACACAATTCTTTAACTATTGTTTTTTTTCGTTGACTAGTTATGTAACTTACTCATCGCCACCTGACACGTTGGTTTCTACGTAAAGTTCTTGCATCAAAGTATTCATATTATAATCTGTTTTAAGAATTTCTGCTTCGTAATCCACACTGTAACATGAAGGAAGACAACGGCACGTTTTGTTGTTCTCACTCGCTTCAATTTCAATCATTTTATCTTAAATAAAAAAAGTACGTTCGTAAATATATGCACTAGTATAAAATGAATAATGTTATCGCTAGTAGTTGTATTTTACTATCTTACTTCTCGCTCTCAGCAGACATGGTCTGCTAAAAATTGTGCAGAGAGTTTTATTTTCATCTGAAAATAATAAGTTAATAAGTGAGTTAATAATTATCAAATACAAAGTATTTGAAACAGGGCCATAAGTGGAAAATAAACAGGAACATAACAATAATATAACTTACGGATCATATGAAATGAAACGCAGTTGCACATTTCAAATGTAATGTTTGCAATACACTCCATTTTACAATTGTTAGCAGTGTATATTTTGAAATATTTCAAATATCTTTCGCCTGGGAAGTAACATTGTCGTCTGTAATATAACAATTTCAGTCTATTAATTCTTGCATTATTTACATAAAGTTAAATTAATTGGATTTCATAAAAATAGACCAAAGCAACTGAATCCAACGAGACCTGTTTCCACCAGCATTCATTGCAGCCATGCCGCTAAAGGGCTGGAGTGTATAGGTCTATTTCTGTAAAGCTGTAGTGCTCCTCAAAGAGACCATTGAACGGGATAAAACTGGTAACGTGCGTAAAAGATGTCAACGGTAATACCAGCCGTCGATGGAGCCACAAGCTGGCAGATAGTAGGGACCTCTCGTGGCAGGATGCGGTCGGTGATAAGATGGCAGTCTGGTCGCAAAATGCGAGTTACTACAAGTGGTCGCCGCTTTCTATCGCGCCAAGGGTTGTGTGTTCAAATCCCTCGTAGATAACACTTTGTATGATCCGCAAATTATGGTTCCGAGTCTGGGTATTCTTTGTGTCCGTTTCATGTATGTTTGTAAAGTCCTCCGAGACACAGGATATATATAATAATCTTAATGCCTTTTTTTTTTTTTTTTTTTTTTTTTTTTTTAACCTGTGGAAACCCGCTCGGGCCGTCACCCCGCCGGGGTTTACGGCGGGGCGGTGTGTCGGCCCAGGCTGGTCGACGCTGCCTCTGCCCTTGGGCGACTTTTGCCCAACTTGGGTGGAGCCAGCGTCGCAACGCGACTCCTCTACACAGGGGTGGTCCGGTCGATGGCGCTGTATGGGGCACCGGTGTGGGTGGCGGCTCTGACTGCCCTCAATAAGGCCCGCCTCTGGCGGCCTCAGAGAATATTGGCGGTCAGAGCCATCCGCGGATACCGCACGGTGTCCACCGAGGCGGCGTGCGCCTTGGCCGGAACACCTCCGTGGGATTTGGAGGCGGAAGTGCTCGCCGAAGTTTATCGACGGGTGGCTGAATTCCGGGCGGAGAGAGGCATTCGCCCTCCGCCCGAAGAGGTACGCGAGTGGCGTGAAGCCGCCCGTCGAGCCACGATGGCTCGCTGGTCGTTCCGGCTGGAGACTCCACGCGCTGGCTTTGCCACCGTGGAGGCTCTCCAGCCGGTCATCCTCGAGTGGGCAGGGCGGCAGCACGGGACCCTTTCCTTCCGACTGACGCAGGTTCTTTCCGGGCACGGATGCTTCGGAAAGTACCTGCACTCGGTCGCCAGGAGGGAACTGAGTCCCGCCTGCCACCACTGCGACTGCAGTGAGGACTCGGCCCAGCATACGCTGGCGATTTGCCCCGCTTGGGCGTCGCAGCGCCGGGCCCTCACTGCAGTCATCGGAGGGGATCTCTCGCTACCGGCCATCATTCGCACCATGGCCGGTAGCGACAGCAGTTTTACCGCGGTCGCAGCCTTCTGCGAAGACGTAATGTCGCAGAAGGAAGCGGCGGAGAAGGCCCGGGAGGATGATATCCACTCGGACCCGATCCGCCGCCGGCGAACCGGGCGGCGGAGGCGCGCCTATCAGCGCCTCATGCCGCCCTGAGTGTGGCCGCGGATGGTCGGGATGGGTTTTCCCCACCATCCGCTTTAGTGGTCACCCGCGAGGGGGCGACGTTACGCGTGTGCCGTACGTCGCCTAAATTGAGAGTTTTTTAACAGCAGACGGTGCCCGCTTCAGTGCGGGCAGGCGCTGGGAGGGGTCCGGATGTGTTAATAACAGCAGTTCCCGGATCCCTCCCATCTCAGGCGCAGAGTGGCACACCGTGTGGTTTTAGTCGGTTCGATTCCGACACACCGCCCCGCCGCAAACCCCGGCGGGGTGACGGCCCGAGGGGGTTTCCACACGTTAAAAAAAAAAAAAAAAAAAAGGGGCGGTGTGTCGGAATCGAACCGACTAAAACCACACGGTGTGCCACTCTGCGCCTGAGACGGGAGGGATCCGGGAACTGCTGTTATTAACACATCCGGACCCCTCCCAGCGCCTGCCCGCACTGAAGCGGGCACCGTCACCTGGTAACTCTCTAATTAGGCGACGTACGGCACACGCGTAACGTCGCCCCCTCGCGGGTGGCCACTAAAGCGGATGGTAGGGAAAACCCATCCCGACCATCCGCGGCCACACTCAGGGCGGCATGAGGCGCTGATAGGCACGCCTCCGCCGCCCAGTTCGCCGGCGGCGGATCGGGTCCGAGTGGAGGTCGTCCTCCCGGGCCTTCTCCGCCGCCTCCTTCTGCGAAATTACGTCTTCGCAGAAGGCTGCGACCGCGGTAAAACTGCTGTCGCTACCGGCCATGGAACGTATGACGGCCGGTAGCGACAGATCTCCTCCGATGACTGCAGTGAGGGCCCGGCGCTGCGACGCCCAAGCGGGGCAAACCGCCAGCGTGTGCTGGGCCGAGTCCTCACTGCAGTCGCAGTGGTGGCAGGCGGGACTCAATTCCCTCCTGGCGACCGAGTGCAGGTACTTTCCGAAGCATCCGTGCCCGGAAAGAACCTGCGTCAGTCGGAAGGAAAGGGTCCCGTGCTGCCGCCCTGCCCACTCGAGGATGACCGGCTGGAGAGCCTCCACGGCGGCAAAGCCAGCGCGTGGAGTCTCCAGTCGGAACGACCAGCGAGCCATCGTGGCTCGACGGGCGGCTTCACGCCACTCGCGTACCTCTTCGGGCGGAGGGCGAATGCCTCTCTCCGCCCGGAATTCAGCCACCCGTCGATAAACTTCGGCGAGCACTTCCGCCTCCAAATCCCACGGGGGTGTCCCGGCCAACGCGCACGCCGCCTCGGTCGACACCGTGCGGTATCCGCGTATGGCTCTGACCGCCAATACCCTCTGAGGCCGCCAGAGGCGAGCCTTATTGAGGGCGGTCAGAGCCGCCACCCGCACCGGTGCGCCGTACAGCGCCATCGACCGGACCACCCCCGTGTAGAGGAGTCGCGTTGCGACGCTGGCTCCGCCCAAGTTGGGCAAAAGTCGCCCAAGGGCAGAGGCAGCGTCGACCAGCTTCGGACCAAGCTGTCGGAAGTGCTCGTCGAAGAGCCACCTACCGTCGAGGATCAGGCCCAGATACCTCATCTGGGCCCGAACCGGTACGAGGACCGAGTTGACCACTACGGAGGCGCCGGGGGGCGGCCCACGACGGGGCCCATGGAACAATAGGGCCTCCGTCTTGTCCAGGGCCACCCGTAAGCCAAGCGCCTCGATACGCCCGACCACCAGAGAGACACCAATGGTGGCCAGGCGCGCCGCCTCCTGGAAGTTCGCCGCCCGGGCTGTGACAAGGGTGTCATCGGCGTATCAAATTACGCCCAGCCCGGGGGGGAGACGACCTCGTAGGACCCAGTCGTATCCCACGTTCCACAGGAGTGGTGCAAGGACAGACCCCTGCGGAACGCCGCACGACATGGGTCGCCGTCTCAAGGCGCCATCTCGATCCTCGTACACGATGGTACGCTCCTGCAAATAGTCTGCCACCAGCCGCCTCAGGTACTCTGGCACTCCGTGGTATTGGAGTGCTTCCCCGATGCAGCTGAATGGCAGACTATTAAAGGCGTTGGCGATGTCCAGGGACACCGCCAACACCACGCCGCCACAGCTCACTGCCTCCTCGGTCACGGCCCTAAGGCGCATCACGGCATCGACCGTCGAACGCCCCTCTCGGCATCCGAATTGGGCGTCCGACAGGTCGGGCCCCACCTCGCAGAGGTGCCGGACGATGCGGGCAGAGAGTATTCTCTCAAAAAGTTTACCCGCCTCGTCCAGCAACACGATGGGCCTATAGGCCGCGACCGAATCGGCAGGCCGTCCCGGCTTCCTCAATAGGACCAGCTTCCCGCCTTTCCAGCACTCAGGAAAGCGTCCGGACGCCAGGCTAGCGTCCAACACTTCCCTGAGGCGGTCCGACATATGGTCGAGGGCTCGGGCCAGAACTCGGGCTGGAACCCCGTCCGGCCCGGGGGCGGTATTCTTGGAACGAATCCGCAGAACAGCCGCCCCAACCTCCGATTCCCTAACGGGCGGCACGTCGTCCTCTCGACCCCCGTCGTCTCTGACCGCATAGGCCATCGACGGGGGTGTGTGCTCCGCCCGCTGCGGGAAAAGTCCCTCGACCACTTCCTGCAGGAAGCTGGGCTGGAGAGTCTCGGTAAGGGGGGGGCCCGCCGTGCGGAGCTTCTGTCGCACCGCACGATATGGGCGACCCCAGGGGTCACGGTCGAGACTCTCCAGCATCTCCTTTCTCTTCACCTCTTTGGCGCGGCAAATGGCCAGCTTCAGAGTTTTCCGCGCTTCGCGGTACTCCTCATGAAGCTGGTCCCCGCCACCGTCTCCGCGGAATAATCTTAATGCCTAAGTTATCTTTTAAAAACAAAAAAGAAGAAATGAAAACATTTTTTGAAGTTGCTAAATAACAATTATTGTTGACGATTACAGTAATTGATATCTTACATTTCTGGATCGTATTTTAATAAAGTTTCAGATGTATTCAATATGCTAAAACTGAGTGCCATCGACGTAGACTGCTTGTTCAAAACAGCAAAACTATATATACTTGACTGTGGGTAATCTGCTGGATGGTGAATATAGACCTGGAAAATGTTTATCTTAGGTTGTAAAACGTTTTGAACTAAACACATACATATGTAAATAGAATATCCTTTGAAAGTGCTCGGGATATGCCTGTGTTTTTCGACAGTAGCTTAATAATCTATACAAATAGATACAATTGGAGTGTCTGTTTGTACTATTAAAATAACCGCTTTTTACTAAATGAATATGTATGTATACACGCTACATACAACAAAAATGTAGTTAAAAAAATGTCTGTCTGTCTGTTTGTTCTGGGTAATCTCTGGAATGACTAGCCCAATTTTGACGGGACTTTCACTGGCAGATAGTTGATGATCCAGGGAGTAACTTAGGCTACTTATTTTAGACTAGCTTTGTCCGGCGGCGTTACTCGCGGTACAACAATAACCGCGGGTAACACCACGGGTTCAGCTAGTGTTAAAATATAAATCTTTATTATAATAGTCCCCTTCTCTGTTGAAAGGCCCTACTAAACTAAACTAGACCATTTTTTCTAAAATTTAAACTCTGAAGTGTTTTCTAAATAACCTGTGTTCTATTTATCTACAGACGACTAGCGGTCAGACGGTTTATAGAGTACCTACACCTAATCCCTGATTTGTACTAATGAGTCTAGAAAATCTTGTTGTCTTTCATTGAGAGATAACACTCATAACTTATATTTACGCTTACCTTAAATCCAGAATTCATAACGTTACAAATTCGGTCGCGTTCTATTAAACGTTCCTTCATTATAATTAGTAAATCTGGAGTTCCTCCACTCTCCTGAAATCAATTATAAAAGTTTAACGCCTGTTTCCTCCCATTCTTGATAAAGTTTCCAATAGTTATCTGCCTCATAACACCATTAATTTACAGCCCATGTAAAATTGGTGTTAACCAAGTTTTTTGCAACTTTTCATCTAATTAAGTTATTAAGTTAGACTGTTAGTCTTCCCTTTTTCCCTGATACAAATAGTGTTAAAGACACCATTATTTACTAAAAAAGCAAATAACGTAGGACCGGGCACTGCAAAGGGATGAAAATCTTTAAACTAACCCTATACTACTAATCCCGTCCAAACGCCCACCACACCAAGATCAACAGCAGTGACCCACAGACGTACCGAGTTATGACACTCGGGAAGTCCCAGGAATAATTAAACTGTCTTTGAACCCGCAACGGAATTAATCAGAAGAAAACTGGAGGAGTTGGAAATATAATTAGTCCACGTCCCTCCTTAGCAATGCGAGAGACAAAATGTATTCAAAAACAGGCAGACACCTTTTTCAAACCGGCAAGCATCTAGAAAATTTTTATGGATCCTAAGTGAGTTATCTTTTATTAATACAGTATATACGGCAGAATCGCCTAAACGCACGGAAATTCAATTAAGTCCACCGATCTACAAATTGCATAAAGTGTAAATCTATGTATATACATATATATGTTTATATATGCGTTATATGTATAAATGAATGTTTGCCTGTATGTCCTTTATAGAATCGTAAACTACGCATATGATCAAGTCATGATCTAAAGCAAAAATGTTGTGCATGAGCCCACAAAGGTTTCTGAGTTGCTTAGCTGACATACACGCGGACGGAGCCGCGGGCAACAGCTAGTAAATAAATACATTCAACGCAGTTAATACAAGCTCCCTATAGTATACCGCATCAGATGTTGTTTGTGGGCTATTCAGCATTATATTACGGTCAATATACCAAAGACTACATTCCCAGTGGATATGATGAGCTGACGACTCGTTTAGTTAGCGTGATAGCTGAATCAAGAAGAGAAGAAAATAAGAAGAGATCTAGGTCCTAGACTGTGAATGACTGATGATAACTCTCACCTTTCCTGGAACAGGATAGGCCCGAGGATTAAACTCAGTATATCCGTATTCGTTTGTCCAATTAACGGCTGATTTTTTGGCACTCAGGTATGGAATGTTATTGTGAAGGCTGTAAATGTTATAATAGTTTGTTTTAGGTACATAATACACAAACATTAGTTGGCGGAATAAATCAGGAAAATTATTTCTTAGCTGAAGTATATGGTTATTATCAGAGTGTCTGGACTGAAATGGTCAGCTTATTTATTCTCATGTTTAAGTTAGAACTTGTTCTTATAAAAATACTAAAAACTATTTCAGAAGTACCTTCTATTGCGTAATATATCTGTGATGGCTAGCGTATTGATGCTGAAGCAGAGCCCTTCCGCGGTAAGTATTTCAGATATTGCAGTACAATTTTGGTCAACCACACCCCAGAACTCACAACCTTCAAAAACATCATTCTTTTTCGGTGCCACCTAAGAAGGAGATGAGATTTTAAACACATGCCTTTAAAACTACCCTTTTAAAATTAGACTTCCTAAGGTTTTTTTAGTTTCATTTGGTAATATTACAAAGGTAAGAAATCAACTTTCTAAGTTCTACAATCGTACTTGGCAACTTAAAATCAATCATTTCGTTTCATTTCTTTTTTGACATTATTAGCTGCAATCAGTTTATTGCCGTGTTACGTGGCACGAACGACGCAAAAATTAGTAATGTTTCATTGCCATCGAAAAATTTCATTTATTACATAAGAAATACTTCGCTAATAGTTGTTCACTGATTTCATAAAAAGTATCATAAGTGAAAATATGATCAATTACCACATATAAATTTTGAGTTAATGTTTCGTCTGAGTACTTGTCCATTAAGTAGCTTAGACTGTCAGGCATCTGCACAAAACCTCCACATAGAGTTGCTATTTGTACGAAATTAGCGTAATCATTCATAGGGCTGTAAGTAGATTTGTGGAATTAATTAAATGTTTCTGCAATAAACTCTTATATCAATCTATTTTTATACAAAGGTAGTAGAACCACGCTGATTTCAACACAAGCTTGACCGGGGCGATACTACCCTCACACAGAAAATCAACGTAAAATTACAGCATTTGTACCGTTGTCTTTCATTGGTGAGTGCAAGACCGAAGGCCCAATGATGCAGAAGCATCACTAGGCTGCCCTAGTGTGGCGCGATATGCTACATTGTTACATTGTCTCACCACCATTGCATTGTTGCACCGCTCTTAGATTCTCCTTATGCTTTCCATCAGGTAGAGTAGTCATTTTGGCAGGGCGATACATAAATAAAACAGCTAAGAAGAGATTTATGTCTAGGCGTGGACTTTTAAAAGCTGTTGATGATAATAACTATGACAGAACATACGTACAAAGTTATATTTCCTGGATCTACTTGAATCTGACGCATCATGTTTAAAATCTTTAATTTTTCTGCTGTAAAGTTATATACAGAGACTTTGCATTTTAACTGTGGACAAATCAGCACCGATGGAAACGGCACCTACATGTAAAGAAGATGTTTCTTTAGATAATACAAATCACATTTGAGATTTTAGGTTTTGGAATCAAAGATTAAATTACCGAGCTGACTGGCACCAGTTTTTCACTAACGGTAACTAAGACTGGACTTGTTTTCCATTTTATCCAAACATTGTGGATTAAGTAAGAACATAAACAAATACTTGCAATGAAAGTTATTAGCCAGAAGATCCTGAAAATAATACAGAAAATAAGTACATATGTTGTCAGTGGCTGTTTTGTTTTTTTCAACATTTTTACAAATTTCGGAACAAAATTGCTTTTAAGCAAGACTACTGTGAACGACCACAAACTTGGAAACATAATTTTCATACATTCGGAATATATATAGAAAGAGAACAGACAAAAAGTGGCCAAAACCACAAAGCAATATCTTATATCATTCATTTTCAAATGGGTGATAATAAATAACTAACACAATAAAAAAACTCAGGTTTGGCTTAAGCTCATTTTTAACACGTAATCTCCTTGTAGCTAAGTAATCGAAACGTGTGTTCAATAAAATGAATGAACCAAAATACTACATAGAAATAACACGCAATTTCGTTCAGATAATAGGTATATTATACGGTTCAATCAATCACATAGTCTGATTGACATTCTTTACTTTCTTAATTGATTCGATTTCAAAGAACGGTAAACTATTCCTCATGGGCAAAAAAGAAGCAAAAAAAACTGGTTAATATATTTTACAAAGTTCTAATAAGTAATTTCAATATGACCATAGATTATATAATATTATATTTTTTAAGATATATGACGCACTAAACATATGTTCAATGCCGCTGGGAATTCTACAAACAGACATGAAACGGACATAACATATTGACACAGAACAATAGTTTTTGGATCACACAAAGTATTGTCCCATATTAGAATTGCACTAACAGCATTAGGCGACATAGGAAGTGACGTGTTTACCTCTTTAGCCTCTAGAGTGTACGTGCAGTCAACATATGAGTAATATTGTGTATCTTACTTTTCAATGATAGTAAGTCCTCTTTTAGTTGTGTATGGTAGTCCGTGAAGAGTAGTGTTCGTAGCGTAATCGTAAAACATTTCCTGTACCAGTGCTTTGCGTCGTTTTCTTCTTGCTTTTTGAATACAAACGTCCCCATAGATATCAGTAATGATAACAGGACCTTCATTAATATCTTCGCTGGAATTTAAAATAGTATTTATTTATTCAATATCTGAAATTTTAAATTAACAGAAAATAAAATGCCTGCATCGGATGAATATCAAGTTTCATCCATTTTCTTCGCCGGTTTTTTATCTAATACCTTCAAATGTGCAATGTAATTATTACTGTTATGGAGGATTTACAGCTAACAATATAACATTTACAATCAAGTAGATAACAGTGAGCCAATTACGAGTCCTCACTTGTAGTGATATGCTAAACATAAAGATGTGAGCGACAGCAAAGACAATTTTTTGTTTTCATTATTATTATTTTAATTGAATTTCTAAAAACTCTGAAGTCTCTGGCTCTTTTTGGACCTTTAAGACACAGAGAGAATGGATCTCTAATGTCCTGCTTACAAAGGTCATTAAAAGCCCCACTGACACGCACAATATAGCTGTTCTGCCTATACGCTCTTGCTACGCTTAAGTGAGGGTTGTGACGGAGTAAACGTCTACGAATCTGTATGTACTGTTATTAAATATTTTCATTAAAGTAGTGAGTTAACTATCATACGACGATTCGCAAGAGGCATCGATGGAATCGCTTGCAAAGTGAAATAAAATTTTCTGACCGATAAAGAATCTTTTGATGACACACAAAAATATATATATGTAATCTGAATTTCGAAAACGGCTAAAACAATTTTCATGAAATGAAGTATGCAGGGGGTTTCAGGAGCAATAAATAGTTCCAGGTAAGATTGAATTTTATAAAATTTACCAAAATGAAATGAGTAAAGCAATGTCATCCAGGTTTTTATTAATTAACGGAGAAGAATTCTATTTGCTTATCCCCTAAGGTGTCCACCGCCTTTCATTGGCCGTATTAAAACATTGTCTATTGTGTCACCGGCCAGCCACTGGCCGGTCAATGGCCGCGAGTCGGGAATTATTAATAATAATAATGGAAAAATCCCACAAACCACGTGACACTCAAGCTATGCTTATGTCAAAGTGACGTGACAGAAAACTTGATTGATTAACCACTCGTCAGTGGCGCCATATTGGTCCGAATTGACACAACTGTGGGGCGATTTTGACAGCACTCCCGGTACATTTTCGCCTCTGATTAAAACGTCGATTTCCAATAAAAAATGTATTGGGGCTATGTAAGATATTGGTATGTTGAGAATGGTCATTAAATATACTATCAGATGATGTATAATTGATGATGATTTTTTTTTTGAATTCACATCCGAATTAATATATAAATTCAATTTCAAAGTTTACTCGACCAGCAACTGTACGTCACAAAAATTCCCGCCGAATGAAAACGATTTACATTGTCAACTGACGTAATGAAATGGCGCCTCTGGGCATCTCTGTTTTATTCTCTTTAATATAATTAAGTGCGACAAAGCTGCAAACAATATAAAGCAGCTAAATTCATAGTTAAAATAGACCGGGAAAAAAACACCACGACGTGGCATTCAACAGACTGGAAGAAATTGACAGCGACCATTACGTGGCGTTCAACATCGGAGAGGTTAACTTGACTTCATCGTAAAGAGCTGAAAGACATATCGACGTCTCTTGTTCTGAGATGTTGATTTAACCAAGTCTTGTTTATTCTGCGTAGGACCGGGATAATTTACCACGCAATTTTATATCACAACTAGCTGTTGCCCGCGGCTTTGCTCGCGTGGAAGTTGATTATATGCATTTAATTAAAACTGTGTAAAAGAATGTATCAGTAATTTATTCATGTTTTTAAACGTATTTATTTATTTATTTTTGATCATTATCCCATTTAAAAGAACTTTCATGCAAAAATTCGACCCATATTTCAACCCCTTTAGGAGCAGAATTCGCATAAATACTGATATAAGTATTCATCTATTTGTAATCAGAAACATAAAAACGAAAGTGGTTAGGCTGCTAAATTAAAAAAATGACGGATTTCCAAACTAACCAATACATTAAATGTCAATGACTATTTCTCCCCTTAGGGGTAGAATATCCAGAACCGCTTAAATATGCATATTCTCGTTTTTAATTAGTAACCCAAAGATAATATTTTATGTTTCTAACTCAAAAAATGACAGACTTCCATGCAATCTTGCAATCTTGCAACCCCTATTTCACCCCTTAAGGGTAGAATATCCAGAAACCTTTAACAGGTATCTACTCATTTTTAATCAGTAGCCCAAAAATATAGTTTAATGTTTCTAACTTAAAAAAATGATGAGCTTCCATACAAACTTTCAATCCCTATTTCACCCCCTTAAGGGTAGAATAACCAAAAACGCTTAAATACGTCTCTACACTTTTTTAATCAGTAGCATATAAATAAAGTTTTATGTTTCAAACTTCAAAAATGACGGAATTCCAGACTAACCTATGCACGAAATGTCAAGCCCTATTTCACCCCTTAGGGATAGAATATTCAGACACGCTTAAAAAAATACGTATTTACTCATTTTCAATCAACAACCCAAAAGTTTCAGGTTTCTAAGTTAAATATGACAGATTTTCATAAAAAAATCTCAACCCCTATTTCACCCTCTTTTTGGTAAAATATGCTGAAACGCTAAATAGATATCTAGTTATTTTAAATCAGTAGCCCAAAATTAAATTTTAATGGTACTAATTAAAAAAATAACGTACTTCCATACAAACTTTCAACCCCTATTTCACCCCTTTAGGGGTAGAATATCCGGAAACGCTTAAATACGTCTTTACTCTTTTTTAATCAGTAGTACATGAATATAGTTTCATGTTTCTATCTTAAAAAATGACAAACTTCCATACAAACTTTTAACCCCTATTTCATCCCTTAGGGGTAGAATATCAAGAAATGCTTAAATACGTATTAACTCATTTTTAGCCAGTAGCCCGAACACAAAGTTTCATGTTTCAAACTTCAAAAATGACAGACTTCCAGACTAACCTATATGCGAAATGTCAACCCCTATATTTCACCCCTTAGGGGTAGAATATTCATAAACGCTTAAATATGTGTCTACTTATTTTTAATCAGTAGCCCAAAAATAAAGCTTCATGCTTCTTACTTAAAAAATGACGAACTTCCATACAAACTTTCAACCTCTATTTCACCCCCTCAGGGGTAGAATACCAAGAAACGCTTAAATACGTATTAACTTATTTTTAGTCCTTAGCACATGAATAAAGTTACATGTTTATAACTTAAAAAATGACGCACTTCCATACAAACTTTCAACCCCTATTTCACCCCTTAGGGGTAGAATATTCAGAAACGCTGACATACGTATTTACTCATTTTTAATTAGAAGCCCAAAAATAAAATTTCCTGCTTCTAACTTAAAAAATGACGGACTTCCAGACTAATCTATACGCGAAATGTCAACCCCTATTTCACCCCTTAGGGGTAGAATATTCAGAAACGCTGAAATACGTGTTTACTCATTTTTAATCAGCAGCCCAAAAATAACGTTTCAGGTTTCTAACTTAAAAAATGACGGACTTTCATACAAACTTTCAACCCCTATTTCACCCCCTTAGGGGTAGAAATTCCAAAATTCCTTTCTTAGTGGGTGTCTACTCAATAAAAGGATCCTACTCACCAAATTTCATAGCCCTAACTATCATAGTTTACGCTCGGCGATGATGAATCAGTCAGTCAGGACTTATTATTTTATAAGTATAGAAGATATAGCTGTCAGATTGTATAAATATTAACTAAGCAACTGTAAAAAAAACAGGTAGTTAGTATCATTTTTGATGGCCTGGTTATCGTTAATTATAATTATTTAAGACAAATATTTTGTTCCAGTATGTAAAAATGTTAGCTAATATTGATATAATTTAACAGCTATATTGTCCTACAAATTGCTTGGTACGTTATCCCGGTCCTACGCTCAAACGTTTTTGTCCCTGCTAACTCTGTTAGCTACCACAATCGAATTTTTTTGTAAAGTGAAAGATGAGCGTCTCATTAAATGAAGAGACTCACGAAAAATTAACTTGAAAGTAAGAACTTGTAAATAAAATGCCGGGGATCCTGCACTGTAAATAATGCTGTTATGACTTACAGGTTGTATATTAGATAAATTATTCTTACCCATAAATTTATGATGTGATGAGAGATTAAAAATTGTAATGATCAATTTGTGGTAATACAATTAAATTGCTATTGGCAATATAAATAAAAATCATCAAGAGTACAAGATTCTGTCGAAGAAGTAAATCTTTATTAAAGTCTCCCAGCTTCAACTTGATGAACATTGAATATGCACATACATGCATAAACATGTACTTGAAGAACACAGTACAGTAATAATACTTTAAAATATTCAATAATACGTGAATCAAAAAATTGTTTAAAGAAAAGATGCTTAAAAATACATTAAGTTCAGAAAAATAACATTGCCCACAGTATCCTGTGTATGACACACATATGTACAAGTATACAAATACATAAATGTATGCCTGTCAAAGTCAAACTGAAAAGATGATTGTATGTATATTGAGTGGCCATTATGAAATCTTTGATTAATGAGACAAAAGCCTTGATAAAAGAAACATAATGAAGTTCAAACTAAAAAATCTAAATAATTTGGTATTTCGATTGTTGAGCGACCATTAGTATTCATAAATAGTCGATTAGTACTTACTCCATGATGGCAGGCTAAACACCTTCCTCGTTCTACCACGGATATAACACTATCATAACAGAAACCTATACACGTGCCATGTTTCTATCGCTAATTGGGTTAATAGTTGGGAGCATAGGGACGTTCTTAAATCATCCGCAACTTTTTATAAATTTTAATTTCATGTAATTACATTAAAGTGTGACATCACGCTTAGGGTAGTGTCATAAATATTAATATGAAATCATCATGTAAGACTGCCTCGTTGGTCTCGCGGTTGGCGTGTGCGACTGCTGATTATGAGGTCTCGGGTTCGATTCCACGACCAAATGTTTGTATGATCTACAAATATTTATTTCGGATTTTGGGTGTTTTCTATGTATAATATGTATGTATTTCCAAAAAAGAAAGTATAATATGTATTTGTATCAGGTGTCTAGCACCCATAACACAAGCTCTGCTTAGCTTGGGACTAGATGGCGTTGTGTGTTAGATGTCGGAAATATTTATTTATTATTTTTTATCATTATCATAGAATTAATCGTTGGCCAGGTCAATTTGACCGTTGGGACAGAAGCCGATTCTGGTTTTAGTGAATGAACGAGGTAACCAGAGAACTAAATAAGTGTAGAAGAAACTAATTTTGCCGAGTAATAAAGTTAAGTCGATTTGAGTACACTTAAAATTTGAGTACACAAATACACTATGGACACCTTTAAATCTAGATTGCGGCAGTATCTTATAGACGCACAGCGGAGACTAGATATGATCAATGTAAACATATATTTTGTATAGCGCAAAATAGTGCGATCTGAATACTGGCGAGCGCTCCCCGCAATGTTGAAATACGCATGGGATGATGCGACCGCTGTTATCTATTTTTTAATCTTTAATTTAAATTTTTACGCTTTTTAATTGTTTTATTTTATTTTATTATAATTTAGTGGTTATGTATGTGTGTGTGTAGTTACATGTATATGTTATGCAACTCACACGGGAACGACTCAGCGGATGCACTGGCAAGAGGCGGATCGGAGACAAGGGCAATCGGCCCTGAACCAATACTGCCATTGCCAAATGCTTGGCCGCGACGGACACTGCAACAGAACACCGAGGTAGAACACCAGATATATTGGTCCAACCTTTGTACCTGCAGGCAGACCAAAGAGGCCCTCCCGATGATCAACCCCGGATTGTCACGGAAGCTGAAAAGACTCAAGAGGCCGCCGCTTCGACTTCTGATCGGAGCAATAACTGGTCATGCACTATTAAACAAACATCTTTTCACTCTAGGTGTAACGGACAGCCCTCTATGCAGAGCGTGCATGGAGGAAGATGAAACGGCCGCCCATGTCATCTTGACATGTCCAGAGGTGGCGAAATACCGGGCGAGACACCTCGGATCGCCGAGGTCACTTCAGGAAGTCGTCGGCAACGCAAGGGGTCTGCTAGGCTTCCTGGATGAATTGGGTTGGCATCACTAGTGCCGACCCACTACGCAAAATAGGCGCAACTAAGTCGTCGAGTTGCGGAAACCAAGCCCGCGAGTTCAAGATCAAGATCAAGATTTATGTAAAGTTTTTATTAGCTGTCTGTGAGAATGGTGCAATTATATCTTAGGTATAGCACCATTATTGCCTGTTAGTTGTTTTAGTTACACCAGTGGTTATACTGTCACTTGGGCCCAATTGAAAACCAGCGTAAGGTTTTATGTCTGACACCATGCTGAATTGGGTCCATTTTTGGTACCATTTAAAGTTTTTTAAGTATGATTCTTTTTGTTATTTTTTTTTATGTTGCCAAAATAAATATTTTTCATTTCATTTCATTTCAAAATTACTTTTTTAACTTAATTCATAATTCATGCACTTCGACACCAGCCTAATGCAGTCACTTCCCTTATTTAGATATGCCTCTTACATTCTATGCTACTCTGATCGATTTTGAGCTTCTAGGTTTCAACTCCTGAAAGTCAACTTGACCTCACCTCACCTGGCTTGTAAGCGTTCTTCACTACATTTGCCTAAACGCGGTCTCCACTCTATTACTCTTCTACACCAACGGTTGTCAGTTTTGCGGCTCATAAAACCAGCCAACAGGACCAACCGTGTTTGTCCACGTGTCCTATTATTATGTCATGTCGGGTAAGACCACAGATCACAACAAACAAAGTATTAGGATGTGGCGAGTAAATTTTCTCCTACTAATTTACACCAACACTAAAACTTCGTTGGTGAGTGCGAGACCGGCGGCCCAATGATGCAAAAGCATCACTAGCCCGCCATGGTGTGGGTCACCATGCTGCATTGTTGCATTGTCTGCATTCGCAGTATGGTTACCACCACTCTTGGATTCTGCTTATGCTATCCATCAGACAGAGTAAAGTCATCGCAGGGAATCGTTCTGGGTGGTAATCTGAACGGTCATATGTGTTAAGGAAACCTCATCACAGCGGGGGTCACGCTACTCAGGTCGATTTCCTACTCATTAGAAAACACACCATCAGCAAAGTAGCCAACTTCAAGCTCATATCCGGAAAAAGTCTCACTGCACAACATCGTATCCTTGTCATGGACCTCTGTGTGAAGCCCAAAGCAAACGCGTCGAGTGCTGCTAGCGTCGGATCAGGTGGTGGCTGCTTGATCAAGTCACATCACAAAAGTTTGTCTCAGATATCGGATACAACTGCACTGTTGCTGAGAGCGAACCGGTCCAAGACAGTTGTCACAAGATTCTGGCGGCTGTTTTTGGTTCGGTGAGGATGATGCATGACGTGTCTAATGGTGGAAGCAAATGTGACAAGGAAACTTGGTGGTGGAACGATACAGTCCAGAGCGAGATTAAGGTGGAGAAAGTCCTTTTTGAAAAGTGGTAAGCGTCCAGATCTCCTGAAGACCACGTTGCATACAGAGCTGCAAAGCGCGCCACGAAGACGGCTGTAGCCAGAGCCAGACGTGACCACTTACAACCGCTGTATGATAATTTGAAATCGTCTGAGATGAGATGAGACCGGATCTTACTCCAAATCTTGGACTAGTGGCACCGATAACGCCTAACGAAGTCCAGGCTGCTCTTCGTTGCACGAAGTACCGGCCAGATTCCAAGGCAATGGAGACTGAGTATCATTACTCCAGTCTAAAAAGGCAAGAGATTGATACAGGAATGTGGCAACTAAAAGTGATGTCTCACACCATGAAGCTGCTTGACACATGGATCCCGTTTTTGCCCTGAGAATTGTAGCGGAGAAATACAGAACAAAGAAAACGCCTCTGTATTGCCTGTTTCGCATGCAGAAGTCCTTCGACTGTGTTCCTCGAGCAGTAACCTGATGGGCACTGCGATCCAAAGGGGTTCCAGAGACCTATATCAACATGAGCCGAGGTATGTACCACGAATCTGACTCCATGGTTTGGACCTCTGTTGGCGATACAAAACCTTTTCCTGTCACCATCGGGGTATAACCAAGGTTCCGTCCTCAGTCTGTTTCTATTTTGCGTGATATTAGACGTTTTGTCGGACAGAGACACACACATGAGCAACCCCGATGGTTTCTGACGCGTGGTCGGTGCTGGAGCGACAAAAGCAAGTGCCCGCATTCGCGGCGGCCTGCGTGTCCGTGACAAACTGCAGGAGAGTCGCTTGCTCTGGTTCGACCACGTTTTGCGGCAACCATCTTCCTACGTGGGAAGCAAATGTCTGACCATGCCGCCTCCACCGGGTCCCGGTAGGAGGACGGACGGCAGGAGGGGTAGACCCAAGAACTTGACGTTGCAAAGGGTGACATGCGTGCTAATGACTGCCTCATTGGTCTCGCGGTTGGCGTGTGCGACTGCTGATCGTGAGGTCTCGGGTTCGATTCCCGGGTCGGACCAAATGTTTGTATGATCTACAAATATTTGTTGCGTTGTTTGGGTGTTTTCTATGTATAATATGTATGTATTTACAAAAAAAAGGTATATATATATTTGTATCAGTTGTCTAGTACCCATAACACAAGCTCCGCTTAGCTTGGGACTGGATGGCGTTGTGTGATAGATGTCCGAAATATTTATTTATTTATTTAAATATTTAATGGTCTCACTACCAAGGATGCCGAAGAACGGGCAAAGTGGAGAAGTAACTGCTCTTGCGCTTTGTCCACTGCCTGACTGAGATATTTAAAAAGTCGTGTTGTCTCCACGGAGCAAATTGTCTCAGAGTCTCCTGAGTAGATCGGTATAAGCATAGGCACGTAGATTCAGCTTGTAGAGCCAATATCTACGTGGAGCCAAAGGATGGAAATGGATAGGTCCTCAAGGCAGCGCAATCGGCAACAACAAACATCCGCCCTGACGAAAAGAAATACCCCTTCGCGAGGAAGCACTCCTCAAGCACCAAACCGGGGTAGTGAAGATATATCGTGTTGCAGTCTTTGTTAGAAAAAGCATAGCCGGCGGTGCCGTCTCAAGATGCTGGTGGACGGCGCTGAGGTTTGCATGCGATAACAGTAATATTTATATAATTTAACAGCCATGTCCTACAAATAGCCTGGTCCTACGCTCGAAAGTTTTTGTCCCTGCTACCCCTGTTAGCTACCACAATCGAAAATATTTGTAAGGGCCCCTCATCAAAATGAAGCCACTCATGAAAAATTAGCTTAATAGTAATATCTTGTAAATTTGTACCGGGGATCCCGGACTATACAGTTTGGAATCAAATGAAGAAACGAAGTCAAATAAAAATAAATTAGGTAGGTTCGACACTTTATTTGAATACATATCTTATTGTTCTAGCTAAAAGACACAAAAAAATGCTTACCGTGTGGACGTTATTAACATTTACAATACATTTCAACTTAATCGAACATTATGATTCATATACACATGCGTTACTATATGATTATACACATTTACGTACATAAAAAATTGTAGGATAAATAAAAGCAGGTCAAATATAAACAATTACGAGTATAATGTTTTGAATGTACATGTGAAGGTATGTAGTTAGAATTTTTTAACAATAGTCTTCTTCCTTTCTAGTTTCTCTTGTTGAAGATCCTTTTTCAAGGTACACCATAATCTGAAACAAGCCCAATTTAGTACTTCTCATATCTATAACTAAAGTATCTTCAAGCTATTCTAAACTGTCCTTTGTTCGAGTGAACTTTGGTACTTATGTCATTAATTATAATTCAAAAACATTTCGAGATTTAAATAACATATATAACTTTGCCTTCTATTTAAAAATTTGATAAAATCATTATTAGAATATAACCCTGTTCTAAAATAGTTTTTAGTTAAAAACCTTGTTTTAAAACGTACAATTTCAGTTCCATCAGTGTACAAAATTAGTCTTTTTAAAGGTCTACAAATGAAATTAATATTTAGAGAATCATTGAACTATTACCTTAATGTAAGAAAGTAGAAAAGTTCCATAAGGCTCAAAAAAGAGAACCCTAGAAACAAGCCGAGGAGTCCACCGATGTTGGCGAGGAAGTCAGTCAAGCCAAATAGTTCCGAGCGATGCATCGACATATACCGCGACCGTTTGAAGTACATCTCCAATTTAGAATACTGGGTGCTAACAAATATACAAAAAAACCATTGTTTAGCCTTTTAACCAAGGGACCCGACTTTACTAGATAACAGCACTCCAAACAGAAGAAAAATTTAAATTAATCCTAACCTGACAGCAAGCCAAAAGTCTAGGTTTTTTTTTTTGATGTACGGGGCAAACGAGCAGCCGTATCATCTGATGGTAAGCGATTACCGCCGCCCATGGACACCCGCGACACCAGAGGCGTCACAAGTGCGTTGCCGACCTTTGAGGGATGGGGAAAGGGATGTAGGGAGGGGTTGGGGTTTGGGCCTCCGGTATCCTCACTTACTCTGTGAAACACAGCCACAGCCCAAGCGCTATTTAACACCGATTTTCTGTAAGGCCGAGGTATCACTCCAGTCGAGCCAGACCATTAATGCCGAAGTGTGGCTCTCCCACGGTAGGTTATAGTTAGAAGCCAAAAGTCAGAGTAATGACTATAGCACTGGGTGATTGTCACTGTGAAGGATTGAGTGGAGTTTAATAAAATAATAATTGATAAAGATAGAGACATTCCTCCTCTGGCAGTTAGTAAAATAAATAGAGAAAAAGAGAAAGAGAATTTGGTTTTAGTTAATGTAAGCTTAGATATTGATATACACGTTTAGAGTTTATTCATGTGGTGACCCAATAAGAATTTATCCTATGGATGTCGTTAGGCGACTATATTACTGAAAAGAGACGAGGAACTTGAAATACACCCTTCACCCACTATGATATATTATACTCAAACTTTCTTTCTAAGGTTAGGCTGCAGTAGTCGTACTGTTATAATGATGATTGATGAAGTTTAGTTTTTTTTTTTGTAATAGTTGGGCAAATGAGCAGACGTATCGCCTGATGGTAAGCTATTAACGCCGCCCATGGACACCTGCAACACCAAAGGCATCACAAGTGCGTTGCCGACTTCTGGGGGGTGAAGGGGGGGGGGAGATAGGGTTGGGGTATGGGCCTCCGGTATCCTCACTCTGAAATACAGCGCAAGCACTATTTCACACCGGTTTTTTGTGAGGCCGTGGTATCACAGCAGTCGAGCCCATTCATGCCGAAGCGTGGCTCACCCACGGTTAGCTATCATTTTTAATCCATAAATATCTTTATTTTTCACTTAACTGAACTATTCTTTAATCTTAGATAGGTTTGGAGTTATAATACGTGTATATAATTTGTGCTATATTATACTAAGTACTTTGGCAGTTCATTTTAAGTGTCCATGAATAACTTTTTTTTTAATAATAAAGAATTGCAGGTGTACAGTTTTAGTCAATTTATGTAACTTACTCATTATCAGTTGTCATATTTCTTGCCGTATTAAGTACTCGCAGCATTTTTTTTAGATTAAAATCTGTTTTGAGAAGTTCTGCTTCGTAATCAACACTGTAACATGAAGGAAGGCAACGGCATGTTCTGTTTTTGTCACTGGCTTCAATATCTACCATTTTATCTTGAATTATAAAAATAAGTATTTTAAACGTATATATACATTAGGAAGAAATAAATAAAGTTGTCAATATAAGATATATCTTACCTCTTGCCCTCTCTATACAGTGCCTACTGTTAATTGTGCAAATTGTTTTAGTTTCATCTGAAAACATTGAGTCATCAAATAAAAAGTATTCAAATCAGGATCATAACAGGAAAATAAATAGAATCTAGGCATAATTATATTACTTACGAGGCATATAAAATGGTACACATTTACACAGCTCAAATGTGACGTTTGCAAGACACTCAATTTCACAATTTTTCGCCGTGTATATTTTGTAATATTTCAAATATCTTTCACCTGGGAAGTAACATTGTCTTCTGTAACATAAAATATCAGTTTATTAATCATTCTATTATTTATTTATTTATGGTTTGTTTATAGTCGTAACATTAACGTTTAGCTTAGATTATGTAAATGAAGTTAAATTGAGATTGTAAGCGAGTTTATAAATAGAGACAGAAGTGTGTTACAAAAAGCCAGGCCAGGATAGCGCACGTTATTTGAAACTGACTAAGACGTTATTTGGATCTCTGCACGCACGTAGCAATATCAGGGTTCAACGTCCAATGGCAGGTGAGATGTTAGATGTTGGCCACAATGTTTGTTATCTCAGAACCACGTATTTTTTAGAACTAATACCTCCTACACCGGGTTTATTGTATCTTCTGTACACCAGGATCTGCAGCATTATATAGGAACACGCTCGGGAAGTTCTAAGAAAAGTTCTGAAATTAGAGCCACGCTGATTTCAGCAAGAATGGGCTGGCTCGACCAGGGCGATACTACTCTCGCACAGAAAATTAACCTAAAATAAATAAATAATAAATATAAATATTTTGGACATCTATCACACAACGCCATCTAGTCCCAAGCTAAGCAGAGCGTGTGTTATGGGTACTAGACAACTGATACAAATACATATATACTTTTTTTTTTGTAATTACATACATATTAAACATAGAAAACACCCAAACTCCGAAACAAATATTTGTAGATCATACAAACATTTGGTCCGACCCGGGAATCGAATCCGAGACCTCATGATCAGTAGTCGCACACGCCAACCGCGAGACCAACGAGGCAGTCAAAAATGACAGTGTACGTGCTGTCATGCTTCCTTAGTGAGTGTGAGACCTAAGGCCTAATGATGTAGAAGCATCACTAGGCCGCCATGTGCAGGTCACGATGCTGCATTGCTGCATTGTCTGCATTCGTAATGAGTATGGTGATCACCACTCTCTGATTCTGCTAATGCGTTCTATGGAACAGAGTAGAGTTATTTTAGCAGGGTCATACACGAAATAAATAAAATGGACGATAAAAAAATTTAAGGAGTTGCAAATCAAAATGTCCTTTATTTTATTTATGTGTAATAAATAAATAATAATAAACGAAATATGTTTTATTGTTTATAAAAAAAGACATGATGAAACATGAAAGCTCACTCAAATAAATATGTAATAAAAATATATTTATACACAGTGAGCGTTAATTAAATCTTACATTTCTGCACCGTACTTCTCTAAAGCTTCCGATGTATTTAGTATACTAAAACTGAGTGCCATCGATGAAACCTGCTTATTCAGAACAGCAAAATAATATAAACTTGACTGTGGTAAATCTGCTGGATGTTGAATATAGACCTGGAATAAATCAGTAGTTAATAGGATAAAAGACGTTTTGAACTCAATACACATAAGTATATAGTTAGAAATTAGTATAGTATACTTTTAGTACACTTTTTATATATCTATACAAATAAATAAAATTGGAGTGTCTGTTTGTAATATGAAAATAACCGCTTTTTACTAAATGCATATGTATGTATACACGGTACATATACCAAAAATGTGGTTAAAAAAATTTTTGTCTGTCTGTCTGTCTGTCTGTTTGTTCCGGGTAATCTCTGGAACGGCTGGACGGATTTTGACGGGACTTTCACTGGCAGGTAGCTGATGATCCGGGGAGTAATTTAGGCTACTTTTTTTAGACTACTTTGTCGCGCGGCGTTACTCGCGGTACAACAATAACCGCGGGTAACACCGCGGGGTTCAGCTAGTATAGTATATAATATAAAAAGTGCTTGAGTTTAATATCCCAACAGCCCTACAAATTGGTATAGACGAAAGGCACAAGGTAGACATAGATGACGTAACTTTATCCGAGTATTTAGTGTATTGAATAGTGATTACCATAACTTAAATACGAGAACTGCCAGTATCAGTATAATATGTTTATATAAATTTAAAAAGATCGTTAATGTATGCTGGCAAATAAAGCTTATTCTAAATTTAGTGATAACGTAGAGGATAAGCGTGCGTAGACTTAGTATCTTCTCCGCACATGTGGGCTCTCTGGTGGTCGGATAGATCATTTTGTTTTGCTTTTTACTAACTGTTACTACTGCTAGCCTCCCCATAGCCTCTATTCCTAGGAGGTTTGACATGTCTTGACATTTTTATTAGGAATTGATAAGGACTACTTATTTTTTGTATGTAATTTTTTTTGTTTTATTTTATATTAATTGCTTGTCTGTATCTGCCACCTGATTTTTATATGCTTCTGTTTATATATTGGTGATATATGCTTTGTACATGGAACAACAGCGTTAATCTTAGTAAATGTATAGATTTCTTTTATTTATTTATTTTCTCTTCATGATTCCATGATGTTTCATTTTTCTATTTTTCTTGGTGCATATGGGTACGGAATATTGTAATTTTTTTTTTAAAGTGCTTGTTCTTCTTCATGGGAATAACATTTTGAAACCTGCAACTAGAGTCCAGGAAGTATTTTTTTTAAAGTTCTTATAAAGGCCTACTTGATATAAAAGCTTTTAATTGTGTGCTAATTATCTACAGGCGACTAGCATTTAGACATTTTGTACGGTATCCTTGATTTGTCTGAAAAGAATCTTGAAAATCTTTTTTTTTTTAATTTATTAATATCATTTAGTGAAATATAACATGACAATATAATCAGTCTTAATACATACTTTATATCCTGTATTCACAGCCTTGCACAGTTGTTCGCGTTCTATTAATGATTCTTTCATTAGTATTTGTAAATCTGGAAATGCTCCATTCTCCTAAAAGCAGTTTTAAAGGTTTAGCACCAAGTTATTCCAGTTCCTGATAAAGTTTATAGTTATCTACCTTATGACACTATTCAACAGATAAAAGTTGCTGATATGCACATGTATATCTGTGACATGTATGTCTCTATTCAAGAGTTCTAAAACCGAAAACTGTTGTTATCTTACCGATAAGTTCACATTAAGCTACGAGGGATCTTAATCAGCAAGTCCTGAATTGGGACTTTAGTCTAACTTTATCTATAAATACATACAAATGAATAAAATTGGAGTGTCTGTTTGTAATATTAAAATAAACATTATCGTGCATCAGAAAATCCACATGAGAGCTGATTACACCCTACATCCTTACAAACTCGCTAAGTTTATTTTTTCTCGAATATTGTTTCTTTGTAACAATAGTATGGCGTAGATCAGCATTTAATGTTACTAACACCGCTAGTGAATCGACTGGAGTCAAACCATGGGCCACGGAAAATTGGTAATAACCAATTTCTGCAACGGTGAGTACATCAAAAGCGTCATTAAAGTAGTTTCGCGGAAGTTATGTGTACTTAACAGGGTGAGACGGTTCTTCTCGCCCGAGCATCTATGTCTTCTTTACAAGACCCATGTTCGCTCATGCGTGGAGTACTGTCCTCATCTATGCGATGGTGCCATACAGTATCTGTCTGACGCTCTCGATTGGTTGCAGCGGCTAGCAGTCTGCATTATCGGTAGTCCCGAAGCCACCGAAGCTTGAAACTCTGCAGCTGCGAAGAGATAGTGTCTCCATGGCAGTCCTCTATTGCCTGTATCATGGGTTCTGAAGAGCTCTTCTAACTGGTCCCCCCTACTCCTTGCCTCTACAGAACAACACGTGCTGGCCTTCATAGTCACCCTTTTAGAGTGGAAGACATACGGTCTCGAACGTAACGTTTCGGGTCTTAATTCTGGTGCCGAGCGATTTAAACATGGAACGTAGTGAGTTCTATGTTATAATCGCTCGAGTTCATTTTCCATTACGATTCCCGGGTCCTTACAGCGGGGCATGAACAAGCATCTCACAAGGTCGCCATAGTTTGGTACACTATGCTGCTTTGTTCATGTTTACATTGAAGATAGTGACCACTACTTTTGGATTCTACTTATGCTTTCCATCAGGCAGACTAGAGTCAATTTGGTAGCTTGATAATAAAAAAAAAACTAGCTTCTTTTCAGAGAGGAAGTAATCTTCCTTCGCCTTTATATTAGAGATTGTCAAAGAGTGGTGTAATTGAAAAACAAATTACGCAGGACAGAAACACAGCAAAAGTGTGGAAAACTTTAAACAAGCCCTATGCAAACCCATCTAGCTAGCGTGTTATAGGAGACCAAAACCTTCTATCAAATTGGAGGCCTATATCCAACAGAGAACTGTTTAAGATTGTTTATGATTGATGATGATTCTCACCTTTCCTGGAACAGGATAGGCCCGAGGACTAAACTCAGTATATCCGTATCCACTTGTCCAATTAACGGCAGATTTATTGGCCCCCATGTATGGAATGTTATTGTGAACACTGTAAATATTATAATAGATTGTTTATTAGTACATATTACACAATTATAAACAATAGTTAGAGATACAAACCGGATACATTATTTCTTATCTCTGATATATTATATAGTTATTGTCGACAGGTCTTGACCGAATTTGACATGGTCAGCTAATTTACTCTCGTGTTTAAGTTTGGAATTTTTCTTGTAACAAAAAAACTGTAAACTATTTCTGACGTACCTTCTATTGCGTAATATATCTTGGACGGCTAGCGTATTGATACTGAAGCAGAGCCCTTCACTGGTAAGTGTTTCAGATATTGCAGTACAACCATTGTCTTCCTTGCCCCAGAACTCACAATATGCAAATATATCATCCTTTTTTGGTGCCACCTAAGAATGAGGTTTGATTTTAAACATATGGCTGTATAATTGTTAAAAATACTTTCAAATAATAGGTTTTTAAAGATGGTTTAGTTGTAAAAATTACAAAATATATAAATAAAATATGATATAATAACTTTTTATGATAAACGGTTTCATTGAAAATAATGTAATAAAAAGTAAAAAGTTATTCGGTAGGTACGCAAAAATAAAGTCATTGGGCCCGTGTTTTCATCCAGTCAACTCAGATACGCCTAACGATTTTATTTTTTGTCTGATCAATGCATTAGATTGATGAGGGATATGGCTGTGATGACTGGAACCTGGCAACTACCGAATTATTTTTCAGCTTTTTATACATTCTTTTCAATAAAGGCATTTAAATAAAAAAATACACTTTGTTTTTTCAAGTTTTTACTTTGGTTGATTCCCGACATACAGCTCACGCTAGTTTAGTTATCAGGGCTTGCACTTGAATTGTATCCAATCTTTGTTACAATAAATATGTTAGTATTACTATAAATTCCTAAATACATACATAATCCTTCCAAATACTTTAACTGTGTTCTACTAGCCAAGCCCTTTCATTTGATATCTAAATTGACGGGGTTGTGAAAAAATATGTAACCGGCCATCTTTGATTTCAATATATTTATACTGAGATATGTTCTACTAGTCAAGCCCTTTCATTTGATACACATATAGTGGTAGTTGTGATATAAGGTGTTAACCACCATTTTGTAGTGGCAGCCATCTTGGGTTTTTTTTAATATTGTATTCTACTTCTATTCTACTAGTCAAGAGCTTTAATTTGATACCCATATTGAGGTAGTCGTGATCAAATGTGTAAAACACCGTTTTGTAGCGGCGGCCATATTGGATTTAATTTTTTTTTCATATTGAACTGTATTCTACTAGTCAAGTCCTTTTATTTGATATCCATATAGAGGTAGTCGTGACAAAATTAGTAAACCACCATTTCGTAGCGGCGGCCATCTTAGATTTACAATGAAACTCAGTTTATTTTACATTTATTGTCACTAAAACTAAAGGTGTGTACCAAATTTCAGATCAATTTGTCATCAGAAAGGGGGTCATATTTCAATTACTAGATTAGACCCACGCAAAAAAACAGGGCAAGCTAATCAAAAGTTTAAATTTGACGTCTTATAAAATTTACATAATAATTTGTTTATTGAAATAAACATTTCATAATAATTTGTGACTTTTTAAATTCAACACTCATGCAAAACAAATTTTAATTTTGTTTTTATTTAGAACATTGTTATCTGTACCAAGCCCTGTCAGTGAGTTCGTCTCTGTTTTAAATAGCATGAACGAAGCAAAATTTGGAACCACTCAATAAACTTCATTTATTACATTAGGAATGTTTTAATATTAGTATTTACTAATTTCATATACCTCATATATAGTTCTTGCTATTGATTCATCTGAGTACTTTTGCTTTAAGTAATTTAGACTGCGAGGGATCTTTAAGAAACGATCACACACATATTCAACATCTTGAAATTTAGCGAAATCCTTTTTAGGGCTGTAAATATAATTCGTAGGATCAATCACATGTTTCCACTTTAATCTTTTGTATCAATTTACTTTCAAACAGTTGTCAAAACATACGTACAAAGTTGCATTTTCTGTAGGTTTTCGAAACTTTTTCATAAGATTTGAAAATTTTATATTTTGTGCTGTAAAGTTATATACCGTTGCTTTGCATTTTGATTGTGGACAAATCAGCACCGATGGAAATGGCACCTAAAAAAATAAAATGTTCCTTTAGATAGAGAGAGAGACAAATTATGTTAAACATTTTAGGTTTTGGCAACAAAGATTAAATTACCGTTCTGACTGGCACAAGTTTTTCACTGACGGTTACTATGACAGGACTTGCTTTCCATTTTATCCAAACATTGTGGATTAAGTAAGTACATAGACAAATACTTGCAATGAAAGTGACCAGCCAGAAGATCCTGAAAATATTAAAATCCGGAAAATAAGTACATATTATTAAACAGTCAGTTGCAGTTTTTTTTTTTTATTTTGGCGTAAAAGTTATTTGGAAGAATAATTGCTTTTTAACATGGCTGATGTGAGAGACTAGAAAGTAAATTTTCACACTTTCGCAATATACATAGAAAGAGAACAGATAATAAATTAAATTAAAAAACTTTTTATCATATAAATAATATATAGTAACGACAGTATAAGTTGATAGTAATTTTTTTTAAGGAATACTTTATTTTATTCTTTTGAGAACATTCCAATTATGGCTTGTTTAAAAAACATATATTTTCTACTTTTTAGTTATCGTTATACAAGTTTTCAGTCTGTGCATGTTCGATACCAAAACGCCTATTTAATGTAAACTAAAATATGATAATGGCAACACTATGGTTTTGTCTTTTTGGTCACTGTCTGTTCTGTGTGATCTGTTTACTGTCACTCGGTTACAGATCTCAGGGGAGATAGTCGAAAAACTTGGGGCACTTAAATGTTTGGAATCATGACTCGACCCTCTGTGTGGTTGAATCAAGCACCTACAATCTCATTCAGCGCATTAATGTTACAAAAAATCTGCGACTAAAGTACTTATCAAAACAAATAAAAAGAGTCCAAACTTGAGGTTACCTTGTTCCTAGTAACAAGGTAACCTCAAGTTACATTAATGCGCTGAATGAGATTGTAGGTACTTGATTCAACCACACAGAGGGTCAAGTCATGATTCCAAACATTTAAGTGCCCCAAGTTTTTCGACTATCTCACCTGAATACCTGAAGAATACCTTTCAACTTCATCGTCAAATCCTGATTGCCATTTAAGACCAAGTACTCGACAAGATGAATCAAATCATTCCTAACTCATTGGGTTTGCGTCGTCCCATTACAGAGTTCCTATGCCCACATTTGGCTACATCATCAGACCCTGAATACTATCAAGTCAGTGAGTGGATTTGTCTTAACGAGTACATAAAGTACTCGTTAAGACAAATCCAACGAATCCACACTCGATGGTGTTGAGACGTATTATTATAGAGTTCTCATTACCCGTCATCAGACCCTGGATGCTATCAAAACATATAATACTCGTCAAGACGAATCAAACGATTCCAAACTGGATGAAGTTACCTCGTTTCATTACAGAGTTCCTATGCACCCTTTCCAGCTCCAGCATCAGATCAGTTCCACGTCATCATAATATTGCATTTTCACGCTCTATAGATATTCTACATAAATAAATATCCTTTTAAAGTTTTATCTCAATCGGTTGAACATAATCTGCTTCATAATTGAGTTCCAAGATTAAACTCGAACAAACATAATTACATACATACATACATGGCAAGTTAATAAAAACTTCTAAAAAAGGCCAAGACAACAAAGCAATATCTAGTAACATTCATTAAATACATGTATGATAATAAACAACTAACACATGACTTTGCCTTTACATTCTAAACTATCCTCTATTCACTCTAAAGGTTGGCTAAAATAGAACTCAGGTTTGGATTGATCTCGCTTTTCTACACGTGATCTACTTGTAGCTAAGTAGTCGAAATGTGTGTACAATAAAAATAAATAAACATAAAAAATAACATGCGATTTCCTTCTGATTATAGTTGTACAGTTGAATAATTCGCATTCTGATTCACACCATTTATTTTCATTTCTGATGTTTGTTCCTCTTACGCAAAAAAGAAGCTTAAAAACTGGTTTAAATATTTTACAATAGATCTAAATGACTTCAATGTAACTGTAGATTAAAAGGGGTTTTTCAGACATCTGAAGCATTGGAAATATATCCTATACCGCAGGAGATTTACAAACATACATGAAACAGGCACAAAAAAACATCCAGAGGAATTCGTAATTTTAAATTATTTACTCAGAACAAACAAGAACAATTTATGGATCATACAAAGTATTGTCCCATGTTAGAATAGCACCCACAACACAAGCCAAAGTAGGAAGTAATGCTGCAACTGTAATATGACAAACATACAGTCAATATAATATTGTATGTCTTACTTTTCAATGATAGTAAGTCCTCTTTTAGTTGTGTATGGTAGTCCGTGAAGAGTAGTGTTCGTAGCGTAATCATAAAACATTTCCTGTACCAGTGCTTTCTGTCGTTTCCTTCTTGCTTTTCGAACACAAAAATCTCCATATATATTAGTAATGACAACTGCACCCTCATAATCGTCTTCGCTGGAATTTAATATCGTATTTTTATTCAATTTCTGAAATTTTTAATTTTAAATAAAATGCATGCAACGGAAGAATATCAAGTTCTATCCATTTTATTGACCGTTTTTTTTAAATATACCTTTAAACGAAAAATGTATTTATACAAGTATAATCTGAATGTTAGAAACGGCTAAAACGATTTTCATGAAATTAAGAATACTGGAGATTTCAGAAGTAATAAATCGTTTAACCTACGATTCATTGTTATAAAATTTACCAAAAATAAATATTTAGCAAAGCTCTGTCATACAGGTTTATGAGTGTAAAGAAATAACAATTCTAGTTGCTTACATTAATTTTGAAAACTTGATTGATTAACTTGACTTCATCATATAGTGCTGATAGACATACCTTCGTGTCATGTTCTGAGATGTTGAATCAACAAAATCTTATTTACTCTGCTACTTACAGGCTTGTGTTTAACAAAAAACTTTTAAATGCTATTATGACTTACAAGTTGTATATAAGATTAAATATCTTTATACCAAAAATATTTAAATTGCTATCGTCAATATGAACAAATGTCTTAAGAGTACATGATTCTATCGGTAGAAAATAATTATTTAAAGTCTTTCAGCTTCAACTTGATGTACATTGAAAATGAATATTCATGAACATGAATTTACAAGGTAGTAAGCCACGCTAATTTCAGCACATTGTTCCAGTCGAACGGCGGTTCAACTGGGACCATGTGCTGAAATCGATGAAACGAATCGACGATGACAAAATAACAGCTTTAGTGCTGTCGTGATTCGTTGATGATTGCGAGCAATGATGCAGAAGCATTACTAGGTCGCCATGGTGTGGGTAAACATGCTGCATTTTGCCTAAGGTGACCACAACTCTTAGGCTACTTTCCATCAGGCAGAGTACAGTCAATTTGGTAGGGCGATACATAAAAAACACAAATTTGAATGCTATACAGTAATAATAATAATAAATTGTCAATCAGTACTTACTCCATGGTGACAGATGAAATTTTTTCCTCGTCCTGCCACGGATATAGAACTAGCACTACTGAAACCTATAGACGTGTGATGTTTCTATCACTAACTGGGTTAATGGTTTTCATGGGAGCGTAGGGACGTTCTGAAGTCATCAGAAATTTTTATCAACTTTAATTTCAAGTAATTACATAGAAGTGTGACATCACGCTTAGGGTAGTGGCATATATTACTATGATATCATCATTATTATTATATAACAAGCTGTTACCCGCGGCTCCGCCTGCGTTTGTGTCGGTTCTTGCAACATATAGTAGCCTATGTGTTATTCTGATGTATAAGCTATAGTACTGTAAAGTTTGACCCAAATCCGTTTAGACCTTTGCGCGTGAAGAAGTAACAAATATACACACTTATAAACTTTCGCCTTTATAATATTAGTATGAAAAATAAGATATGAAAATAAGATAGGTATGCTACTTTCTTCCAATATAACAAAGCATTTTGTTTCATATGATAAAACATCTAAAAATACATGATTGGGATAACTTAGGCAAAAAGCGATCGGATAAAATTTGTATAATAAAACAAAATGGTTTCATCAAATCATTTTGTTCCTTCTTTTTACCCGACTGCGAAAGAAGGAGGGTTATGTTTTTTGAGTGTGTGTATATTTCCTTGGCAGGCCTTAGTGCCTAAACGGTTTGTCGTATTTTTATGTGAGTGGTGTCAATACATTCGTCTTTGTTGTGAGAGTGGCACTGGTAGGTATATAAAATTAAAAAGAAACAAAATAATAAAAACCGACTTCAAAAAATATTCAACGAAAACTAAAAAGCGTAAAATGAACTGGCTCTCCATAAATTTCCATGTGCCAATTCTACACATACCTAATTCCGCTTGGGTACCTTTCATAAAGATGGTTTGTATCGTTTTCTGGTAAATTATGATCAACTATTATGTTACATGTTTATATTTAAAAAAAGTAAAAACTAAAACCCAACTACGACAAAACACGACGCTGAAAAAGTATGAAATAAGTTTCAAAAACCGTAGTCACGCGTTGTTAAAGGGTTATGAACTGTAGTATATTACACTACATGGACTACGGCTCTTGAAACTTACTAATGAATTTCATGAAAATTTAAATTATTTTTCTGTGGAAAGTGAAAACCTAAAACAAATACCTACCTATCAAATACTTAATTTATACCGCATTACACACAATGCTTGTGCATAAAACGTTTCCACGATTATTTTGAACGTTTTACGTCACGCGGGCACAACCAAACAGATAAACTCGACGTCTACAGGTCTCTACGTTTATTATATAAATAGATCACGGAACAATATTCAAAGTACTTAATTTCTAGCAAAAAAAGAATGAATTAAATCAGACCATGTGTTATTGAATTACAACTAAGTACATAAATATTTTGAATTTCATCCCCTCTCTCTCGTAGAATGAACGCAAAGTACGCCATTTGAATCCATTCAGTAGTTTCAGCGTGATGTGCGGCCAAGATACAGACAGACAGACAGCCAGACAGACTGGCAGACAAAATAGAAAAAAAAAACAGTTTTGGCTTCAGTATCGATTATGGAGCGCACTCCAAAATTTTTTTTCAAAATATCTTTAATTTACAGAATTGACTGATTACATTTTTATTATAAGTATCGATTCGTAGACTAGGTCAACTCACTCGTTGGGACAGAAAACCGATCTTGTTTTTAAGTGACAGTGAAACTCAAATTTTGCCAGGTATAAAAGTCAACTTCAACTACACTTCAAGTTGCTTTTTTACTTTATTATAAATTTACAAGTTCTGCACTTCAACACCAGTCTTATGCAGTTCACTATTTGACATAGACCTTAATCGTTGCATGCCACTCTGATCGATTTTGATCTTCTCGCATTTAACTCTTAATCAATTTCAATGCGGTTTTAACTAATATATATACATAACGGCAACTGACATTAATACATATACACTTTTTTTTGAAATACATACATATTATACGTAGAAAACACCCAAACTCCAAAAAAAAAATTTTTAGATCATACATACATTTACACAGTACAATGATACTTGCTGCTCTCAAATACCGAAGAAAAAAATATTACTTAAATTTTTTTATTTTGATATGCCTGTTGTCAGGCAACAAAACTATAGTGCGATCTGTTTGAATCTTGACGCCATCTATCGAGGGCCAATGTAATTTTTTTGTATTTTATAATTTTATCATAAAACGATCGCGTTACGGTTTCGTAGGCTTATAAATACGAGAACATGCCGCCCATCAACAAACACTGACATTATGACAAATTAAAACTTTTAAAACCTTAAAACCATATTTCGGTGCCCAATATAAATACAACCAAAAAACTGATTAAGATAAGATTCATTTATTCATCCAAACACATATGTGTACATACAATGAACAATCGCATGCAATATATAAAGTTAAAAAAGACTCAAGACATGTTTGCCATATACCACGGCTTGCGAATATAATGATAATTAAATATGAATAAATTCCATTTCTAATCACCGATCATTTCCATCATTTAACTCTATGTCAACTGCTAACACTATATGAGTCTGTATACATTTTCGAAATTAGCAAAAATTGTAAACAATGTCAATAAAATTGGAGTGTCTGTTTGTAATATTAAAATAACCGCTTTTTACTAAATGCATATGTATACACAGTACATATACCAAAAATGTAGTTAATTTTTTTTTGTCTGTCTGTCCGTCTGTTTGTTTCGGGTAATATCTGGAACGGCTGGTCCGATTTTGCCGGACTTTCACTGGCAGGTAGCTGATGATCCAGGGAGTAACTTAGGTTACTTTTTTTAGACTAACTTTGTCCCACAGCGTTACTCGCGGTACAACAATAACCGCGGGTAACACCGCAGGGTTCAACTAGTGTCAAATAATTATGTTAAAAAATATTTAATAGCATTTACCTAGGTACTTAGTTATGTCAAATCAAGTTTATTATTTAAAAAGTCACTTACATTATAGTAGGCCTTTCCAACAAGAAATAATTTGACTTTTTGCTTTAACGCTTGATTGTCCAGATTTTTTCAACTGTTAGGAAGTTTGTTATAAACAATAGGAACCATGCAAATAACACTTCCAGCGCATAAATGCAGTCCTAAAGTTTGCAGACAAAGCTTATTTTTATCGCGCCTATTTCGAGGACTGTTCAAACAATATCTAGTTTCATCATAAGAAAAACAATAAATGCACTGAAATACTATCGACAATTGCGCTTTCACCAAATTATATGTAAATTAAATAATATAAAATACAATATGAACTTCTATGACAAATATGTTTACAACTCTTAACAGGTTTAAATATTATACTGGCCATACATACAAATACAGCTGTATAGCAGAAGCTCATGTTGCAGAACCGGACCAACCATTGAATCGTCAGTCAGCAATCTCCCGTTACTTCACTAACAGGAAGCATCGATAACAACAGGCGCTTTCGTTATTTCTTTATCTTCACGGACCATCACATGATGAGGCAATTAGACACTCCTTTTATTATTCTTTTCTTGTTTTATTAATTCTATCATATGATTAAGCATTAAATACTCTTCTAGAACCCCTGCGTATTCTTTTTTCAATTTATTATATTTTGACCACCTTGTTTCTAACCCTTTAAGGCTATTTTCAGGTATCTCCTTGAACTCACCAATCAATTAGGTTTGTTTTCTTTAGCGGCAACCTCAATAAATATCTACCACTTTTATTCCTCTTTTTAGAAGATGTAAACAAATGTTCACACTTAGTTTCCTTCTCCGTGAGCATCTTTATTATTCCAGGTGGTTCCTCTAGTCCCCAGAATTTTCTCAAGAATTCGTCATCTTGGACACTTGTATCCATCACGTCAAATTTTGAGTGAAAATTTATACCAATTTATACCCTGGTTAACTTCCAACGCACCCGATAATATCCAACCTAAATTGGTTTCTTGGGCCAAGAGAGTCCAGCTCACATTCTTCCTAACGTTGTGCTGTATGACCTAGCTATATATTTCAGAACCCAGTAAAACGCCAATTTTATTGGGGCTGACGTAATCAGGATCAGCCAAGTCATACTCGCTCAAGTCTGCCCATTCGATCCTAGCTGCTATAGCAGATGGGAGAAGAGCTTTTACAGACCTCAGCACGTTAGCGGTAACCATTATTTGGAAAGAAAGATTCACTCTTGACCTAAGTTTCATCACCACTTATAAATATAAGTAGAGACGAAACTCCATCCACACCCAATATAAGAAATTATTTTGGGTGTGAGTGGAGATAATAGGGCAACTTAGACATCTATTGTGTAAACTTGCCCTATTATCTCCACCCACGCCTAATATATTTCGCATTTCTTGTCATAATTTTACTTAGACTTAGATACTGAACTATGTATTTTGTAACAAAGGAACCCTGGGATCCCTGATCCAGTAAAGCTCTAACCACATGGTAAGACTCATTCCGCGACTCAGCCTTCACAGGGGCTGTGGTTAATGAAATAGTTTTTGTACTGCTTCCTGACGTCGCAAGACATGAAACTAATTTATCCGACATCTCCGTTTAATTAGGAGCCTAAATTTCTCCATAATTTTTTGATAAATTATTTTAGCATACTTTTAAAATGAGTGTATAGTTCTGTACTTCATCATCCATTTTTCTAATATTTGGAACTACTTAGTTCTGATTTGTTAACTTCACTAACCATTTTTACATGTGTGTTTTTGAAAAGAGATGCCACAAATACTCTAAACTTTCTAACCGTACTTCGACATACTTCATTGTTAGCCGATCTTTCAAGCATATCTTAAAGTTTGACAATGCCTTTTCAATTTTAACCCTTACAGAATCTTGTATATCACTCAACAGAGCCATTAGCTGTTACTATCATAATCGCACACCAAAATAAGATCTAAAACACAATTAAATAATTTCAATAAAAGTTGAAAGAAACTAATTATGTTAATGTTACTGACAATGTAACTTCTGTTCCTAACAAAAAAATTGTTAACAATTTAAACTTCAATTCGAATGCAAAAAAATTCTTTGCAAAAGTCTTTTAAAGTTAAATTTTAAGGCCAATTGAGCGTAGTTTCTCCGTCTGAACCACTTTTGTTTTAAAACTAACACAAGTCCTAACACCATTCAAAAGTATACTGAAGTTATTAAAGTCTTTAAAATAAGGATGAAATTCCACTATCAACACTAAATCTTCTTGGCTATAATAGTCAATCTCAATCCCTCACCCTGCCAGGCAAGCGAATCGTTTAGCCGTATAATAATTCAGCCTTAGATGCTAAGAGGTCAGCCTTCCATGCTATTCTAATACCGAGGAAAACCAGTGGGAGAACTTCTACTCAGTCTTTGGTGTTATGGCACATTACCGTTCGCGGCAGCTTGATATGTGGTTGTGCGTAAATGCTGAGCCCCTATCATAGTCGCAAGTCGTCTAAATATGTCAGAGATGAATTGTCGATCCCTATCCGTCGTAATACGAAGTGGGCACCTAAATCTCGAAATCCATTCAGACATGAATGCGTGCTTAACTGTTTCAGCTTAAATGTCTGTTATTAGTATAACCTAAGGCCATCTAGTAAAACGGTCAACCGGCGTTAGTCAGTACTGAAAACCGCGTGAATACGGCAAAGGACCACCTAAGTTCTGCGAAACGCTGTGTAAAACGTGTTGTAAAACGAGTATTTGCATGTCTTTGACTCCCATGATGACTTAATTCATGGATTGATTCGAAGACAATTCGTTGAAATTCTTGCGTCAAATATGGTAGTGGAGCCTGACCAGACAGATCACAGTATACTTTAGATATTGATCCAGGAAAGCATACTTGTTTGAGATGAAGCGAAGAACCATTTTTGAGAAAGTATCGAAGTTTAAAATATTTATCTTGGTTAAAAACAAGTGCGTTATAATCTAACGCAGTACTTGCTTCAACCGGGCGAGACAGCATATCTGCCACAACAATATTTTCTCTGGAAATATGACGAATATCGGTAGAAAATTGCCTTCTGAAATCTAAATATTTCAACTGACGCGAATAAAATTATCTAAAGGTTTTTTTTAAAAGCGAACATGATCAGTTTATATTTATAAAAGGTTTTATACCTATACCTAAACCTAACCTAAACCTAAACATATACCTAAAATATTTGACACCTTCGTAATATTGCCAGCAATTCACGATCGTAAGGGCTGTACTTGCACTGCCTAGTGTTGCCAGGCTCCCAGGGGCCATTCACGTGCTTTTCAATAACGGATCCTATGGCAATATCCGAAGTGGCACTAACGAAGGCAATCACTGCGTCAAAACGAGGGTGCACAGGAAGTGTGGCTTCTGCGAGGCTGCTCTTACGTCCTGAAATGGCTGATCCAAAATAGAATTGATTGAGTCGTTGATTGAGTGGAATCAACGACTTGCTATTTACCGTAAGCCCACCTAGTAAAGTATTTAAGCGCGCGCGTGGTTATCCAGTGCGAGGTAGAAACCTATGGTAATAATTTGGCATCTCTAAATACCTACAAAGTACGTCAATGGCTTTAGGTTTCTGAAAACTCTGTAAAGTTCGCGCTTTTTCAAAAATAGGTTTCGTACCTTTTTCTGATATCCTATAAATGATATGTCGCTCTGAACAAACACGCACTTAGCTGTGTTTATAACTAGTCCACTTCTCTAGTCCAATTGGACTAGTTATAAGTAATGAATTACTTATAATGATAATTATTTATATCTGGTACGCGAGTATGCCTGTCTGGTACCCGGAGGGTGAATCAAATTCTTAATGAATTACCATTAACAATTTTATTCACCGTGCGGGTGTCGTAAGAGCTGCAAGCAATGCAGGATAGCAGTACTGCATTTAGATTTTTTTCACAACAGTGTTCTTCCTTTCTTGTTTCTCTTGTTTAAGATCCTTTTTCAATGTACACCACAATCTGAAACAATGCAAATTTAATACATCTCATATCTATAAAGTATCTTCAAGATATTATCTCCAAATTATATTTTAAATAGTGATGGACAACTGTCCTATGAGTGAAATTTAATACATAGGTACATGTGTACAGAAACCTTGTATTTGAAATAATTTATAAATAGGATTGTATCTTGTGCCAAAATATCCTGCAAATCAACATAGCATTTTGAAAATTATTGAACTGTTAGAAGGTGTTACCTTAATGTAAGAAAGTAGAACAGTTCCACAAGGCTCAAAAAAGAGAACCCTAGAAACAGGCCAAGGAGTCCTCCGATGTTAGCGAGGAAGTCAGACATTCCGAATTGTTCTAAGCGATGCATTGACACATACCGCGACCTTTTGAAGTACATCTCCAATTTCGAATACTGGATGCTAACAAACATGAAATAAAACATTGTTAAGCTTTTTGACCAAGGGACCCAACTACATAGGATAACAGCAAAGTCTTGAAACAAACTCGACTAGCCAGAGTCGTAAAGAGGCCAACATTTTTTTATAAAGATAGGTCTAGGTAATAGCTATAAGCTGTTAATGACGATAAAACCTTTTGTATAACACTGGATGATCTGTTGAAGGATTCAGTGGAGTTTAGTAAAAGAATAATTGATAAAGATAGAGACGTTTATAATCTGCTAGTTAGTGAAATAAGTGGAGAAAAAGAAAAAGAGTTTTAGTAAAGTGTGTTTGTACGTGTGGTGACGGAATAAAAATTTCCCTTATGGGTGTCATAAGAGGCGACAAAGGGAGTAAACTACGCAGGACAACATTACTGCAAAGAAAAGAAAAAGTTGAAATAAACCCAATTTTTTTTATTTAAGACTTCAAGCATAAAGGGAGCGGTTTCTATAACACAACAAATTGAACCAGGAAAAAAGAAAGTACAAAATCCGACCGGTGAGTGAGGCAATGAAGAAGTAAGTTGTTTGACGATCTAAGGTTTTTTGCGTGATTAGCATCTAAACATTAAAGTTGAAAAGTTAAGTAAGAAGGAGAACTTTGTGAGTAGAGTAAAGACTATAAGGTAGTTAATGTTCGTATCTCTTTGCACTGGCGCATAGTAAGCCACTTTAATAGGGAGCGATACTGTGACACATGATCACATTTACGTAAATTGAAAATGAATCGAATGCAAATATGAGAAGACGGTCTGGCTTCTAGAGCAGATCTGCATTTGTAGAGGGCGCGCAATGAGCCTATGACTTTTTGGCATACAGTTGCAATTTGTTTACGCCAGCAAAGGGTTGTGTCCATATACAGTCCGAGGCTCTTTACACCATTACAGTATGGAATAACCATACCATCGTAGGTGAGTTGCGGAATTAAAATAGGGTCAAAATGGCTCATACCACGGCTACTACCAATGATGATGGTCTGATATTTATTCGGATTTTCCGTCTCATCTGTCCCGCGGGATATAATATACCAAAACGTCCTTTCTGAGGAGAGTCCTATGTCCAGCTGGTACAGGCTTTCGATAATTATTGATGAAGTTTTAGATACAATAAATTTTAATGTATAAATATAATGCTAAGATTTTTAACTTTACTGTATCTACTGTACTAATCTTAGATATGTATATGAAGTCTATAGTTTAAAGTATGTGTTTATGATTTGTGCTAAATATTACGGAGCATTTTTGGAAGTTACTTGTTTTACAATTTGGATGATTAAAAAGTAATGTGCGTGTTTTCAATCATTTTATGTAACTTACTCATCATCATCTGTATTATTGCGTGACATATAAATTGCTTTCTTCTTAGCATTCAGATTAAAATCTGTTTTGAGAATTTCTGCTTCGTAATCAATACTGTAACATGAAGGAAGACAACTGCATGTTTTGTTGTCACTGGCTTCCATCTCTTCCATTTTATCTTGAATTATAATATATATATATATATATATATATATATATATATATATATATATATATAAATATATATATAATGAAAAACATGATTAGTTAATTAAGATGTCAATACTAGGTATACCTTACCTCTTGCCCTCTCTACACAGCGCCCTATGTTAATTGTGCAAATTGTTTTAGTTTCATCTGAAAACATTAAGTCATGAAATAAAAGTATCCGAAACAAAATAAACAAGATTTTAGCATAGTATACTTACGAGGCATATAGAATGGTACGCATTTACAAAGATCAAATGTAAAGTCTGCAAGGCACTCCATTTTACAATTCTTCGCCGTGTATATTTTGTAATATTTCAAATACCTTTCACCTGGGAAGTAGCATTGTCTTCTGTAATATAAGTATCACTTTGTTGATAATTGAATTATGTACATAAAGTTTAATTGATATTGTAAGCAATATCATGAAAAGAGACAGAAGTCAGGTTAGCGCGCGCTGTTTTGATTTGACTAATACATGTCGATAACAGATGTCGAATGTCGCCTTCGTCGAATGGCAGGTGAGATGTCAGATATTTGTTATATATACGAATATATATATACGAATACGATGTTTGTTGTCTACAAACTCCGTTATTTTATTTGAACTAATCCTCCCTTTAGTGCACACTAGGAACAGCAATATTATTCAGGAACACATCGAGTTTTGATACTCGGGTAGTTCCATCGAAAGTTCGGAAAAAAATAATAAATGAAGAATTGGGAAATAAAAAAAACTCTCAAATCAAATCAACAACCCTTTTTTTTTTTTTTGACAGATGGCTTCATCTGTCACCCTCAGGCTTGCGCTTATGGAGGACGGAGATCGTTCTGAGATCTCCGGCGCCCGAGTCGCCTGTGGTACCTGGCCCGTTCCCGGGCCTGGCGGGCCGGTAGAGTTCTAAACCTCTCCCGGTCCCGCTCCGCCGTCTCTTTGGCAAGCATAACTTGCTCGCAGAAAGAAACGGCGGAGTTCCACGCGCTCTCGCTCCGCAACATGGCGGCAATCATGTTACCGAGCGAGAGAACCCCCACCCCGATGGCCACCACGAGATCACGCCTTGGCTCCTCCCACGCTGGACATTCTGCCAGCGTGTGGAGCGCCGTGTCCACGATCCGGCCATCGCAGTGGTGGCACTCAGGCGTTGGCTCCTTACGGATCAGACACAGGTGATCTCCGAAGCATCCTTTCCCAGTGATCACCTGTGTCAGCCGGTATGAGAGGGTCCCGTGACGCCTCTGGAGCCAATCCTCCATAACAGGTCTTACCGCCGCAATAACGGCGTGCCCAGCGCCCGGTTGCCCAAGTCGTTCCTTCCATTCCTCCACGAGGACCTGGCGGAGTTGGGATTTCTGATCTTCGATTTCTCGAGACTCAGGACTCGTACCCAACTCCCGCGCCTCCTTGCGCCACTGATAAAGAGCCGCAAGGGCTCTCGCCTCCAGGTCCCATGGTGGAGTTCCGGCCAGGAGACTTGCCGCCTCAAAAGAGATCGTGCGGTACCCCCTTATGATCCTTATGGCCAGCACCCGTTGCGGTCGCCGCAATAACGCAATAGTGCCGGCCTTCAGGGCCTCCGCCCACACTGGGGCCCCATAAAGGGCCATGGACCGCACAACCCCCCCGTAAAGTCTCCTGCAGGAGTCATCGGGCCCCCTCATGTTTGGCAACAACCGTGCCAATGCACGTGCTGTGCCAACCAGCTTGGGGACCAGACTTCGGAAGTGGTGTCCGAAGTCCCATCGGCCGTCGAGTACGAGCCCCAAATACCTCATAGAGGGCTCGATGCCGATGCGAGTGCCTCCTACTATGAGGCTGAGTTGATCAGGTGGCTTGCTCCGAGGCCCGTGAAAAAACAAAGCCTCGGATTTGTGCAGAGCCACCTCGAGACCCAGCCGCCGGATTCGTTCAACGACTTGGGCAACCCCGGCCGTGGCCCTCAGGGTTGCCTCACGGTGCGTCTTGCCACTCGCCGTCACAAGCGTGTCATCCGCATAACATGTGACGGCGACACCCTCTAAGAATGTACCGCGAAGCACCCAGTCGTAGCCAATGTTCCACAGGAGCGGCCCTAAGACCGACAAATCAACAACCCTCAGATCAAATGTTTTACTTCGTGTTTATTCCAATTAAAAATTTAAGTAAAAACATTAAATCTAAGGCTGTGGACACGAACTCAGCAGGAGCGGGGAACTCGCTTTTTTATGGTATGTGTGATAACCTTATATGGTGTAAGAATTTCAGTGTATTTAAGTATTTTAACACAGATACGTTACAAACTATGGTACAGTGTTGTGTTGTCAGCTGTTGCAGTGAACGTACATATGAAAATATAACCTTTCACACGTAAGTATAAAAATACTGTTTTATTGGCATAGTATTTTTTTAAATAATAACTACGATTAATTACATTAATTATTGTGTGTTAATATGCAGAATTAATTTAAAATAAGTGATAAAAAATAGTTTCTAAAGTGAGACAATTTTGTAAGTAGCCGACCAAATTGCGACTAGGTTTGTTGAACGTTTGGAACAGTAAACGGAATTAAAATGGAATTGGCTTGAACCTGGCAACGTTATTATTTGATGTATTTGGTTTCTATACCTTACGGGTATAGAAACCAAATATATCGTACGTACGTACGCATAATATGTAATACTTTTTGTTTTACATGTGGAAATCCCCTCGGGCCGTCACCCCGCCGGGGTTTGCGGTGGGGCGGTATGTCGTATCGGGCCCGAGTGGAGGTCGTCCTCCCGGGCCTTCTCCGCCGCCTCCTTCTGCGAAATTACGTCTTCGCAGAAGGTTGTGACCGCGGTAAAACTGCTGTCGCTACCGGCCATGAAGCGTTTTTACTTAACTTAAAATAAAATAAAATAAATAAAGCGTATGACGGCCGGTACCGAGAGATCTCCTCCGATGACTACAGTGAGAGCCCGGCGCTACAACGCCCAAGCAGGGCAAATCGCCAGCATATGCTGGGCTGAGTCCTCTCTGCAGTCGCAGTGGTGGCATGCGGGACTCAGTTCCCTCCTGGCGACCGAGTACAGGTACTTTTCGAAGCAACCGTGCTAGGAGCTGCGTCAGTCGGAAGGAAAGGGTCCCGTGCTGCCGCCCTGCCCACTCGAGGATGACCGGATGGAGAGCCTCAGCGGCAAAGCCAGCGCGTGGAGTCTCCAGCCGGAACGACCAACTAGCCATCGAGGCTCGACGGGCGGCTTCATGCCGCTCGCGTATTTCTTCGGGCGGAGGGCGAATGCCACACTCCGCCCGGTATTCAGGCACCCGTCTATAAAGGCCGGTGAGCACTTCCGCCTCCAAATCCCACGGAGGTGTTCCGGCCAAGGCGCACGCCGCCTCGGTCGACACCGTGCGGTATCCGCGTATGTTTTTGACTGCCTATGCCCACTGACACCGCCAAAGGCGGGCCTTATTGAGGGCAGTCAGAGCCGCCACACACACATCGGTGCCCCATACAGCACCCGACCACCAGAGAAACACCAATGGTAGCCAGGCACACCGCCTCCTGGAAATTCGCCCCTCGGGCTGTGACAAGAGTGTCATCGGCGTAACAAACTACGGTCAGCCTGGAGGGGAGACGACCTCGTAGGATCCAGTCCTAGGACAGACCGCTGCGGAAAACCGCACGAGGTCGCCGTTTCAAGGCGCCCTCTTGGTCCTCGTACACGACGACGTGCCCAGACGCTAATCGCCGCAGTAAACGGTGACCCCCACTCGGCGGTGGCGGACAAGGGCTCTGGATATGTTTCCATCCAGAGCCCTTGTCTCTATGCGACAAGGGCGAAGAATGAGCCGTCACGGCGCCGTCCCAGTCACCAATCCAGTTTGGACGGGGAGGAACGTAGTAGGGCTCCGTGACTACGGCAACACCGTAGTGTAGTATCATATACTAACCGTTTTCACTAAATATTCCAAAGGACTAATAATTTTTTGTGAAATCTGTCATGCTTATCAAGCTATATTTTACGAGGTATTGTTTCTTATAACACATTACTAAACCACTCTAGCGCCCGCTGCCTAGCCCGCTGGTTTCGAAAACGGATTAGCGTTCCCGCTCTGCTGCCCACTCCGCGTTAGTTAATATTTTTTTGTAGAGAGCGTAAATTAAATCTTACGTTTCTGGATCGTAGATAGCTAAACTTTTCGATGTACTCAGTATGCTAAAACTGAGTGCCATTGATGAAACCTGCTTGTTCAGAACAGCAAAGTAATGTAGACTTGACTGTGGTAAATCTGCTGGATGTTGAATATAGACCTAGAAAAAAATTGTAGTAAAATCAGGTTAAAATACGTTCTCGACATAAGTACATATTTTGAATTTAGTATTTTCTATAAAAGTAGGAGGTTTGAGATAAATATCCCAACAGGCCAAAAAATTGGTTTATACGAAAAGCACAAAGTAGGCGTAAACGCCGTAACTTCATCCAAGTCCTTAGTGTATTAAATAGTGAGTACCATAACGTAAATACGAGAAGTGCCATTATCAGTTTATGTTTAAATAAGTTTGAAAAAATAATGAAATCTATGCTTTATGGGACTAATTCCGCAATACGCCCACCGCTGTAACTCCTGCACACCAGGATCAACAGCAGAGACCCACGAACACACCGAGTTTTGACACTCAGGAAGTCCCAGGAAAAAAAACTGTCTTGGAACCCGCAACGAAATTAATCGGAAGAAAAAACAGGAGGAGTTGGAAATATGATAAGTCCATCCTTAGCAAAGCGGGAAACAAAATGAAGTCAAAATAGGCAGACACCTTTAAATCTATGCTGACAAATATAGCCTATTGTAAAATGAGTAATGACGTAGAGGATAAGCGTGCGTGGACTTAGAATCTTCTCCGCAAATATGGTCTCCCTGACGGTGGTCTGCTCATCATGCAAATCATTTTCTTTCATTTGTTACTGTTTGTTATTACTATTAGCTTCTCCATAGTCTCTATTCCTAGGAGCTTTTACATGTCTTGACATTTTTATTAGGGATTCGATTAAGACTGCTTATCTATTCTATGTAAAATTAAAGTTTTTTTATTTATTAATTGTCATTATCTACTACCTGGTTTTTAATTGCTTCTGTTCATTTATTGGTGATATGTGCTTTGTATATATACCAACATCATAAATCTAAGTAAATGAACAGGTTTCTTTTTTTTATTCTTTTTTCTCTTTATGATTCCATGATGTTTCCCCATTTCTATTTTACGTTGGTGTTTTATCTAGACACGCTTAGCGTGTCAAGAAAAAATCAAGCTTACTGAAGTGCACCGTGTGTAATATTACACGAACCATTTGGAGCCACTTTTGACACCCTCATAACTTAATAAGTAATTCACATTTTTAATTAATTTCAATTAATAGAGAGAGATAACACTGACAATTGATATTTACCTTATATCCCGAATTTTCACCGTTACACATTCGGTCGCGTTCTTTTAATGATTCCTTCATTACTATTTCAAAATCTGGGTATGCTCCATTCTCCTAAAAGCCATTTTAAAGGATTGATAAAGTTTTACATAGTTATTTGCCTTATAACACTACTCAACAGGTAAATTGAAAGGTAGTAGAGATGATTTCAGTACGAACGGGCCGGCTCGACCGGGGAGGCACTACCCTCGCACAGAAGGTCAATGTAAAATGTTGTTCGTGCTGTCGTGTTTCGTTGGTGAGTGCGAGATCGGAGGCCCAACGATGTGAAAGCATCACAAGGCCGCCATGGTGTGGGTCACCATGCTGCATTGTTACATTGTCTGCATTCGCAATGAGTATGGTGACCGCCACCTTTGGATTCTGCTTTTGCTTGTCACCAGGCTGAGTAGAGACATTTTTTCAGGCCAAGACATAAAAAAAAGTGTTCTAGATCGCTACATACATGTTTATCTAACATATAGATCTCTATTCAATACTTCTGAACTTTAAAAAAATTAATAGAGGTATATACCTACATTAATACATTCTCACTTATTTCAATAATACACCTGCTACACAGAGCTCTGCACCACCCAAAGGTCGACTGGAAGATAATGCGTAGGGCATTAAGTCCGCCTTATGCAATGTAATTCCAGGAAGAATAAATAAATAAATACACATTCATTTTCTGTATACGTGTACTATTACGCAAATGTGCATAAACCTACACAAATGCATTTAAGTATATAATAAATATACAAATCCATATAATTATATCCTATTCAAAACAAAACCGGAAGTATTCACAATGACAAGTAGTAATCCTTCACGAGCTTTTAAATACAATCCAAGTTTTTGCTTGTCGGATTGTCTCAGGCAAGTTGTTCCAAAGTCTTACTGCTTGCACAGTAAAACCTTTATTTACAAATTGAGTGGAATGTGTTGGATTTTTTTGTATTAACTTTTCCGACGACCTCAGCTTCCTGCAATATATATTTTTTAAGAACTGAATTCGTTCTTGGAGATAAGGGGGTGTGTGAGGATGAAACAGAACACTGTATAAAAGAGAAAGAATATGCAGATTCCGGCGACAGCGTATTGGTAGTTACTTGAGTTTAGAACGAAATTCTGAGATATGATCATATTTACGTAATCCAAATATGAATCTAATGCAAAGGTTTTGAAGTCGCTCAAGTTTGTTCAAAGATAGGAAGCAAAAGTGATTGTGCAAGCGAAACTTTAGTATTCGTTGGTAGAAAGTTCCGTAGCTTACGCAGAGATCCTGCTGCCGCAAATAGTTTCCGGCTCACTTCCGCAATCTAGGGGCTCTAAGAAAAGTACTTATCCATATTGATCCCCAAACTCTTTATTTTTTCACTATATACAATAACCGAACCACAGCAACAGGTACAGTTATCTATTGCTGTAGTAAATTTGATAAATTTTCAGCAGATACCAGTATTCTACGGTGCAGCCTAGAACTACCCACTACAATAACCTGTGTTATACTTGGATTTACACTTAGTCCATAGTCCCTACTCCAGTTGCAAATTCGCATTAAGTCCTAATTTATTGATGTCTACTGCTTGCGTTAGATTGTTTGGAGTTGCTTGTGAGTAAATTTGGAGATCATCTGCATAAAAAAGAAAGTAATTGATTTGTGATTGTGTTCATAAAAACTGCAAAAAGTAACGGGGATATCATTAAGTTATGCCTGCAGATGTTGTACGCCAAGAGGAGTAAACATTTTCAATACAAGCATACTGCTGGCGACCATACAGGTAGCTACGAAACCAGTCAACTGCCGATGAAGATAAGTTCAGAGAGCTCAGTACACCCAATAAGACATAGAAATCAACAATATTAAACGCTTTGCTGAAATCTAGCAAAGCCAAGACCGTTAGCTTCCTATCATCCATTCCATACCTAACTTCGTCCGTAATATGGACTGTGGTTGTGCTATAGCCAGGACGGAAACTGGACTGGAAAGGATTAAGGAAACAGTTTCTTGGGAGAAACGAGATTAACTGTGTGTGGATAAGACGCTCGAGGATTTTAGAGAAAAAAAGAAGGATAGATATGGGACGGTAATCTGTGATGGAGGACGGATTATATTTCTTAGAAACAGGAATAATTTTAAGCCAGTTCCATGCAAATGGAAAAGTATTGATGGATGTAGAGAAATTGAGAATATGACAAATGATAGGTAGAATTTTATCTAGGGGGGGGAGAACCATATTACGGCTGACACCGTCGTTTCCTACGGCGTTAGAGGTTAGTGACACTATGTTCTTTCTTAAATCACATGCAGCAAATTGATTAAAAAGAAATGGGGAGCAGTTAGGGGTCGGCATAGAAGAAAGATAATTTAACGTAGCAGTTTTAGCAACTTGGATTCCTCCAAGTACTCTGCTTCCGCAGAAAAATATGAGGTCAGAGAATCAATATCGACATTTTTTGAAGTATTATTAGAACGTGACTTGTCAATCCCCAACGACTTAAAAAATTGCCAGACTTTAACTGGGTCACCCACATCTTTTTGCAGAGATTTCTAATAAACACAAATTTTCCCAAATTTGATGCTGTCGGGTGTTTTTATACTGAGTATGAGCTCTTGATTTCCTTTTTTGTACCTCCTTTATTTCGTCAGTGAGCCAGGGTGCAGGTAGGTGTTTTACTTTTATAAATCGTATCAGCGCATGTTTGTCGTATAAGCTTATTATATAATTAGTAAAGAAGTTAACTTTATCATCGACAGATTGAGAGTTAAAAAGTTGACTCCCGTCGATTTTTTCAGCATCTCTGCGCAGGTTTTTTACATTCATATTGTGAAAATTACTTTGTAAAATGATTTTTGATTTAAGTTTGGGAGTATGGATGAGATATGACAGAAAAAAAAGATCGTAATTAGAAAATGAGTCAGCAGAGCACTGGCCATGTTTAGCAACGTGCTCCACAGAGGATACAAAGATATGGTCTAGGAAAGATGAGTTACGGTTGGGCAAATTGTGTGTAGTGGAAGAATGGATAGGTTACTAAAACCAATGATTAGGTTATTATTGTAAGTAGATCGTGCTGCGATGAGTTTTGTTTTTTAGTGCAATTACATAACTTAATGCATAAGATTAATTCTTTGAACTTTAAGTTCGTAAAAACACGCTTATTCTACCTAATATACCTCTGGTACCCCTAATGCGATGCAAATTAATTTTCCCTGACCAATGTCTAGTTTGAAGATCCAGATTAGAAAATCAATATCCAGATAATACAAATTGGTGTTATTCAATTTCTTCTTCAAATCCAATCTGTATTCCAATTCAAGTATCTTTCTACTTTTCATCGAGTGAGTGAAGTCACCGTGAGAGACCCACGCTTCGGCCTGAATCACTCCGGAGTGACACCACGGCCTCACAGAAGACAGTTGTAAAATAGCGCTTGCGTTGTCTTTTACCAAGTGAGTGAGGATATTCCTCTCCCTATCCTGCAAAGTTTGGCAACGCACTAGTGATGGCTCTAGTGTTGCTTGGGTGTCCATTAGGGGTGATAATCGCTTACCATCAGGTGATACGTCTACTCGTTTGCCCACTATTCTATAAAAAAACATCCCCTTCTTCCCTGCCCTGATATTAGGGGGTGTCAAAGGATGGTGTTACGGACGGAGTAAATTACGCGGGACAGGATGGATGGTATAGAAAATTTTAAACAAACTATACCAAACCGTCTGATTAGTGTGCTATATCACAATATAGGAGGTCAAATGCTTCTGTCTAAGAATAGGTGTATGTTCAACAGTGGACTGTTTAGGACTGTTGATAATTAATGATGATTCTCACCTTTCCACGAACAGGATAGGCCCGAGGACTACGGTCAGTATATCCGTATTCACTTGTCCAATTCACGGCTGATTTATTGGCCGTCATGTATGGTATGGTATTGTTAATACTGTAAATATTACACTAGATTGTTTATTAACACATATTGTACAAACATAAACAGTACTTAGAGGGATAAATTAGAAACATTATTTCTTTACTTAAATATTAATATATATATATATAAATATAGTTAATGTCGGCAAGTCTTAATTGTATTTGAAATCTCATGTTGAAGTTAGAAATTCTTCGTATAACAACAATACTGTAAACTGTTTTTATAGTTACCTTCTATTGCGTAATATATCCTGGGCTGCTAGCGTATTGATGCTGAAGCAGAGCCCTTCGCTGGTAAGTGTTTCAGATATTGCAGTACAACCATAGTCAACCTCGCCCCAGAACACACATTCTTCAAATATATCATCCTTTTTTGGTGCCACCTAAGAATGAGATTTAATTTGAATAAAAACGCCTTTAGATATTAGACTAAGTATCAAGACTTTTTAAGAAAGTTTATTAGTAATGTTACAAATTATATAAAATCGAATTCTTATAAAATTTTATTTATTTATTTATTTATTTATTTATTTATTTATTTATTTATTTATTTATTTATTTATTTATTTATTTATTTATTTATTTATTTATCATTTATTGCACTCCATAATGTACATAAAGGTGTTAACAACTTATTACAAGAAACAATTATGGACCCTGTTGGGCACGGCAACTGCAAGAGAAGACGAAACATATACTGTCAAAGAAGCACATAATGAAACTCTTATACTAGTTCATTCAGATACGCTAGAAGTACATTACTGTTTATCTATTGTTCACGTTTATAATGCAAGTGCATATGTTTTAATTTTATTTTGCTATTATTACTTTTACATAGAATGTTCTTATAAAAGAGTAATATTTTTCAAAGTATGTCATGCTATATTAAGTCATGTTTGTAGTATGTTATTTTTAGAGTACGAAGCTTTGTCAATTTTGTAGTATGTCATTTAAAAATGTCATGTTTACAATAAAAATTATTTTAAGTCATTTAGGATTTGTCATTCAAATATTCGTTAATGTGATAGTAGCATTTCTGTAATAAAAGGTCTTTTAATTTCCTGTTAAATGTAGTAAATTTTTCTTCGTTTTTAATGTTATTAGGTAATTTATTATATAATTTAATTGACATAACATATGGGCTTGATGTATGCATTTTTAATTTAGACATCGGCAAATTTAATCTATTTTTATGTCGAAATGTATATTTTGTACTAGTATCCTCCCTGGTTGTGTAATAATCTTTGTGTTGTCTTACAAATTTGCATGTTTCCAGAATGTACATTCCAGGGACAGAAAGTATTTTTAATTTTTGAAAATAAGGTTTGCAACTTTCTGTATCGTCTATGTTCATTATTATCCTTATTAACCTTTTTTGCATTAGTAACAGCAAAGGCGCATCTGTATTGTTGCCCCACAGGATAATGCCGTAGTTCAGCCACAAAGGTGCATAGGCATAATAGGTGGCTAGGGCAGTTTTGATGTCAGTGGTTTTTTTAACTTCCCGAAGAGCGTAGCAGAAAGATGATAATTTTGACTTAACTTTTTGGATGTGTGGTTTCCAGTTAATATTGGTATCTATATTTAAGGTCAGCAAGTTGAATTCATGTACCTTTTCTATTTTAGTGTCCCGATACACAAAGTCAATATGTAACTGTGGTTTCTGTGGTGAAAGGTAATGATTTTGGTTTTTGAGTAATTTATTTCTAAATTGTGTCGGGTCATCCAGTCTACTGTTGTGTCAAGTAAGGTTGTCAGTTTGTCAGTTATGTCAGTGGCATTTTGGCTGGCAATCAACAGGGAGATATCGTCAGCAAATAACACACAGGGTCCCTCTATGGTATTTGGGAGGTCATTAATGTAGACAAGAAACAATAAACATCCCAAGACGCTACCCTGTGGGATCGAACTATTAATAATTTGTTTGTCAGATCGGATATGTTGTATCTCTTTACTGCTGCTATTATAATATTCGATCTCAACTTGATGCTCTCTGTTGAGCAGGTATGATTTAAACCAGTCATGTGCCTTTCCTCTAATACCTATTTCGTAAAGCTTGCTTAGTAGGATATTATATTGGACCCTGTCGTACGCCTTGGTCATATCTAACAATAGACCTACAGCGTATTGTTTATTATTAATAGTATTAAGAGCTTCCTGTATATACCTATAGACAGCTAATATGGTTGAACGGTTCTTACGAAATCCATTTTGAGAGTCGTTAAAGATGTTGTATTTCTCACAATTTACAAACATTTCATAATAATTATTGACTTTTTAAAGTTTACACTCGTGCAAGACTAGTTTTTTTTATTTCTATTTTGTTGGTATATTGTTAGCCACGCCAAGTCTTATCGGTGATTTCTTCTCCGTCTTACGTACCACTAATAAACCAAAATTTTGCGGATTGCAGTCTGTCACAAGTCAATAAACTTCATATATTACATTAGAAATGCTTTGATATTAGTAGTCTACTGATTTCATATAATGTATCATCAGTGAAAATGTGATCAGTTACCTCGTATATTGTTCTTGCTATTGATTCGTCTGAGTAATTTTGAATCAAGTAATTTAGATTGTGAGGGTCTATTGTAAAACCTTTACACACGTTTTCAATATCTTGATATTTAGTGAAAGCTTTTACAGGGCTGTAAATAGAATCCTTAGGATTAATCATATGTTTCCGTCAAAATGTCTTGTATCAATCAATTAACAACAAACAACAATACAGTTTGGCAGAACGTACGTACAAAGTAACATTTTCTGGTTGTAAGAAAAACTGATGCATAAGATTAGTAAGCTTTATATTTTCTGCTGTAAAGTTGTATACCGTTGCTTTGCATTTTGACTGTGGACAAATCAGCACCGATGGAAACGGTACCTACAAATAAAGAAAAAGTTCGTTTATATAGAACAAATTACGTTTAACATTTTAAGTTTTGGCATCAAAGATTAAGTTACCATTCTGACTGGCACAAGTTTTTCACTGATGGTAACTATGATAGGACTTGATGGCCATTGTATCCAAACATTATGAATGTTGTAAAAACAGAGACAAATGTTTGCAATGAAAGTTATCAGCCAGAAGATCCTGAAAATTTAACAGAAAATAAGTAGGTACTTATTAATATAATAGTCAGTGGCTGTTTTGCTTTTTTCCAAATTTTGGTATAAAAGTAATGTGGAGTATAAAATTGCTTTAAACAAGGCTGATTTGAGAAACTAGAAACTTAATTTTCATTCTTTCAGAATAGACATAGAAAGAGAATAGATAATAGATTAAATTAAAAAAACTGTTTAGAAACAAGCTTTTATTGAAATGCTCAAAAAGGAATAAAATGAAGTATTCCTTGATAACTTTTACTTTTAACATATTATACTTAATAGCATTACAAAATTTATATGATACAAAAACTTGTCGTGAGATTTCAGTACCAGAATTTACTTAGTTTATAAATTTTAATATTGATATCAGCCAAATTAAGTACTTTACTTTCTTATATACACAGGAAAATCTCGTAATGTCTACCTAACCTAAATCTCGTCGTCTCGTGTAATGACATTATAAGTTGATAGTAAAAGTTTTCAAGGGATACTTTATTTAATTACTTTTAGAACATTCCAACTGCCTTTTGTTGCCTAGGGCTTAGAGTAAGCGACTGCTGATCAAGAGGTCGCGGGTTCGAGTTCCGGATCGGACTGCTCTTGGGTTTTTCTAACAAGATTTTTTTAATAGCAGCCCGCAGTATGGAAGATGGCAGTGTTTCCCGCCCTTGCCTGGCAGAGCATGTTAAGCTGTGTATCTCGGTTGTCATGAACATCTATAGCAATCGATATTGGGAAGTCAGTGCAGTCAAATATACTGACAACTAGTTCAACTATCGAATTCAGTTGATCCTTAGGGTTACGGAGGTCCGATTCCAGTCGCTCCGTATAAAGACTGATATTCAGGTACAACCGGTTGAGCCGACCTCAAATCTTGGGAATTATAAATGCAAGGAAGATGATTAACATTCCCATAAAAGTTTTTAAAAATGTTTTTTTTTTATTTAATTTCTACTTTTTAGCACTGACGAAATATATTCTATGTCATTGTTTTTAGTAATAGGTAGATGGGTTTCTCAGTCTTTTAATCTCATTCAACGCATTAATGTTGCAAGAAATCTACGAGACAAAGTACTTATCAAAATAAATCAACTGAGCCCAAACTCGAGGGTGTTACGTGGTTTTAATAGAGAGATTCTATGAACACCTTTCAACTTCATTGTCATATCCTGGTTACCATTTAAGACTAAGTACTCGTGTACTCGACAAGACGAATCAAGTCATTTCACACTTAGTAGATTTGTGTTGTTCCATTACAGAGTTCCTGTGACCACCTTCCGGCTATGGAGCCGATGGTCTGATGATGGCATCAGACCCTGGATACTATCAAAACACACAGTGCTCGTCAAGACGAATCTAACGACTTCAAACTCGATGGTGTTGCGTCATTTCATTACAAAGTTCACATGACCACCTTCCGGCTTCACCGTCAGACCCTGGATACTATCAAAACATAAAGTGCTCGTCAAGACCATATAAACGATTCAAACCTCGATGGGTTGCATCGTTTGATTATAGTGTTGCAATGACCACCTGCCAGATTTAATACAATCTCTTCTTTCATGGAACTATTTTGGATTGGCGGCTAATTTCAACACGAACCTCTTTTATGAAAATCACTGGCTACCTAAGGGTATTTTTTTAATATGTCACTCTTCTTTTGTTTCTAACAATGGATGTCTCGCGGCAAGCTTTTCGTGCTATGATTACTAGCTGCTGCCCGCGGCTTTGCTCGCATGGTAGTTAATTATGGATGTATTTAATCAAAACTGTGTAAAAGTATGTATGAATACTTTTAAACGTATTTATTTAGTTTTCATCAATAGAATCCACTTAAAAATACTTTCATACAAATATTCGACGCTTTCTTTTTTACCCCCTTAGGGGTATAATATCCAGAAACGATTAAATACGTATCTCATCATAATCAGTCTATCGCAGTCTATTGCTGGACATAAGCATCTCCAATTGCACGCCACATTATTTCACCTGACCTGTGGACGTCCTACACTACATTTGCCGAGACGCGGTCTACACTCAAAAACCCCAACATTCATCAGTTCTGCGGCTGATATGGCCAGCCTACTGCCATTTCAGCTTGCATATACTGCGGGCTATGTCGATGACCTTGGTTCTCTGATCACCTCATTCCTGATGCGATTCCTAAGAAAAACGTCGAGCATAGCCCTCTCTATAGTACGCTGAGTGACTTTGAACTTGTGAAATAGCCGTATCATAAGTTTCCTCGTTTCAGCACCATGTATCATGACGGGTAGGACGCACTGATTGAAGACTTTCGTCTTAAGGCACTGTGGGATCGAAAAATTCGACGAAATTTCCCAAAAGCTGCCCAACCAGGATTCATTCTCCTGTTCACCTCGTCCTCGAAGTTGTTTCTACCTAACTGCAAAGTCTAGTAGTATACATATTTCTGTACAACTTCGAGAACGGCACCTTGTACTACGACCGATTCCGGTAGAACGTGTTCATTAAACATACGTATTTACTCATTTTTAGAATTCGGTACCTCGAATGGAAAAACACTCCGTCTTAATTGTAAGACGTAAGAGTCTTCTTGCTAATATTTTGCGATCTTGGTCTTGCAAAAATGCAAGAATAAGACCAAGACTGCAAAACCAAGACTGATTTCGGGCAACACTCTAATTCAAAGACATCTCAAGCACTAGAAATATACTCTATGACACGAGGGTTTTTACAAACATACATGAAACGGTCACAAAGAATATCCAGAGTCTTTTTACCGAATAAAGGGCATACGAGCAGATGTATCGTCTGATGGTAAATAATTACCGCAGCCCATGGACACCCTCAAAACGAAATTCACTAAACTTAAATTATAGACTTATAACAAAAATTTATAGATCATACAAAGTATTGTCCCATGTTAAGTAGAATTAGTGCTGCGATCGCAACAGGCCATACGTGCAGTCAACATTATATTGTGTATCTTACTTTTCAATGACAGTAAGTCCTCTTTTAGTTGTGTATGGTAGTCCATGAAGAGTAGTGTTCGTAGCGTAATCATAAAACATTTCCTGTACCAGTGCTTTGCGTCGTTTTCTTCTTGCTTTTCGAACACAAACATCTCCATAGATGTTAGTAATGACAACTACACCTTCATCAACGTCTTCGCTGGAATTTAAAATATTAGAATAGAAATTTTAAATACCTAATAAATAAAATGTCTGTATAGGAAGAATATCAAGATCAATCCATTTTCTTGGCCGAGTTTTTATCTCATACGTTTAAACAAGCAATATATATGTTGACGCAAAAACATTCACTTACGGTTTTCAGAGTCTTAATAAAACTTAATTATTAACTGTAAAGTCAAAAACCAAATGTTATTTTGTAATAATAAATATTTTAATATTAATAATTAAAACTATGTCTGTTGTCCTGTAAAAAGGGTTATATAGTATATATTCTGAATGTCGGAAAATTTTCATGAAATTAAGTATGCATGGGATTTAAAGAGTGATAAATCTTTCTACTTATCATTTTTATAAAAGTTACCAAAAAAAAAAAAATTGAGCAAAGCTTTGTCGTCCAGATATAAATAGTTTAAAAGAAAAATAATTATATTTGCTTATATTAGTTTACAAAACATGATTGATTAACTTGACTTTATCTTAAAGTGCACAGACCTATGTGTCTTATTCTGAGATGGTTATTTAACCAAATCTTATTTACACTGTTACTTACAGGTTTATGTTTAGCAGTAAACTTATAAAAGCTATTATGGTTGTATATATATATATATATATTGTCCTCCACTCGGCAATTGTTGATCAGGCCGAGATACGCTATAATTGTTGATCCACCTTTTTGGCACTATTTCTAAGATAGTATCCAGTGTATCGTCTTATACACGCAATATAAGTATTATACGCCTTGCGACGCTGTGCTTAAGTCTACGTCAAATACTCTAGGTCGTCATCGATTTACACGGCAATTGTAGCTCTGATAACGGTCAACTTTATGATACTTGATGATGTTTTGTTGATCAATATACACAACGTTTTGATCAACATATGTCGCGTAAACTAGCATTTTAAAACGCGGGGGCCGGAGCAGCAACCTCGGTAGAAAGGAACAGGTATATTATTGTTATAATAAAGCTCCTAAAAATAATGTGCGATAGCTCATTCGATTCGTAATGATTGTCATGACGTCTAGAAAAATGTTTTTACGGATTTATTAGCGCATAAAAAATTGCGATTGTTATTAACAAAATAAAAAAAATAAAAAAAAGGTATTTAGTTTTTCGTTAAAAACTTCTAAATTACTAATATTTAAGGAATTGTTGAAACTAGATCCTGAAAAACAAGGAAATTTCCAATGAACAAGTCCTAACTCTTGAAACTATATCACCAATTTTGAAAATTATTTTTGTGTTCGAACCTACAAAAAATGAGCATACCCGCTCATTTTTTGTAGGCACGTACTATGTTATTAGTGTATTTTCTATAGTTACACCGATATTTTCATTCATCATAATTCTGGTAGTCATCATTTCATGATCATGAGCTGATGATGTAAGGTACAGCTCCTTAACGGTTAGGAGTTGGAGGATAAATCTTTAAATATCATATGTATGTATGTTACCTTTAGTCGTATTCTTTCAAATTATTTAGATAAGCTGATGATGAAAGGTTTATACCTTTCATCATCAGCTACTAAAGGTCTATAGATGCATAAGAAACCGTTGAGGAGTTATCTCCTCAACGGTTTCTTATGCATCTATAGACCTTTAGTTGTGTAGTTTCAAGTTATTTAGGTGAACTGATGGTAAAAGGTTAAACTCTTCAACAGTTAGGAATTAGAAGATTATTTTAATATTACACGTACGTATACCTTAACTTGTATTCTTTTGGAGTATGAGGCTGATTCTTTAAATACCATATATAGAAATAGGAATTTTGGAATTTCTACTCCTAAGAGGGTGAAATAGGGTCTGAAAGTTTGTACGATAGTCCGTCATTTTTAAGTTAGAAACATGAATATTTATCTTAGAGATACTGATTAAAAAAATGGGGTGAAATAGGGGTTGAAATTTGTATGGAAGTCCGTCATTTTAAGTTGGGAACATGAAACTTTATCTTTAGGCTACTGATTAAAAATAAGTTAAAACGTATTTAAGAGTTTCCGGAGATTCTACCCCTAAGGGGTGTAATAGGGGTTCACATCTATATCTATACTAATATATAAAGCTGAAGAGTTTGTTTGTTTGTTTGAACACGCTAATCTCAGGAACCGCTGGTCCGATTTGAAAAATTCTTTCAGTGTTGGATAGTCCATTTATCGAGGAAGGCTATAGGGTATATATCATCACGCTACTACTAATAGGAGCGGAGCAACAATGAAGAATGTTTCAAAAACGGGGGAAATTTTCACGCTACGGGCAATATTATGCCCGGGATACACGAGGCTAGTTTTACAAGCTAGGATAGCAAGCTAGTGTCAGTAAGCTAGCAAACTAGTACTTCTGGCTTCGTGTAGACAAAACTAGCTTCATTTATAAGCTAGTAAACTAGTAAGCTAGTTGACAAGCCAGGACAGTTTTAAATAGGATGGAGTTCCATTTTTTAGGCTAGTAGCGCCCCCCACCACTGATTTTACTATCCTGGCTTGTGTACTAGCTTCATGTGGCCGGCGAAGCTAGTTATCAGTTGACTCGTAAGCAGTAACCACATGTTTTGTTTGTTTTTCTCCGCGACGTGTTTTTGAGATTTTAAGATGCCCAAATTAGTACGGAGATTAATTTAAAGTTCGTACAACTATACCGTGAACATGAATAGACTAGACTGCCACTAGACTGCCTCGTTGGCGCAGTGGTAGCGTACGCGACTGCTGTGCATGAGGTCTCGGGTTCGATTCCCGGGTCGGACCAAATGTTTGTATGATCTGCACATATGTGTTTCGGAGTTTGGGTGTTTTCTATGTATAATATGTATGTATTTACAAAAAAAAAAGTATAAATGTATTTATATCAGTTGTCTAGTACCCATAACACAAGCTCTGCTTAGCTTGGGACTAGATGGCGATGTGAGTTAGATGTCCTAAGTATTTATTTATTAAAAAAAAAAAAAAAGTTTGTGGAACGCCACCCTTCCAAGTTATAAAGACAAGTGTAAACGGGATTCAGCGCTACAAAAAATGTGTGACGAGTTAAAGACAATGGGTATTGATATGATATTATATTGATATGGTATTGATAATAGTGTTTTTTTTTCGCGTGCAGTTCATTTTGGACGTGTGGTCACCTCAGTCACAGTAATAATACTAGCTTAAAATAATATAGCCTCATGTAAACAGAACTAGCATATTCCAAGCCAGGTCAGCTAGCCAAGACAGTTTCAAAGAGAACTAGCTTGCTATCCTAGCTTGAAAAACTAGCCTCGTGTATCCCGGGCATTAAGGCGCAAACGAGGTTGCGTGGGTCGGCTAGTTTCGTATATAGGTTAGTCTCGAAGTAGACTTTTGATTACAAATAAATAAATACTGATATCACAGCATTTATGGGAATGAGCACTGATGGGAATTCCTCTCCTAAACGGGTAATAAAAAGATCTAAAGTTTGTGTGAAAGTTAATTTTTTAAGGTATACAAATGAAACTTTATTTCCTAGACCAACGAAACAGTTAAAAAAAACTTTTTCAAGTAGGTAGTTTTAAGAGGGTTTACAAAGCGAAAGTGCTTCCACGTTTAAAAAAAATCTCAACCAGAATGAATATTAAAATTCTGCTCTGACTACTTGGTGTATACCACGCCGTTTTAAAATATTAGTTTCCGTGGCATATGTTAATCAAACGTTGTGTATATTGATCAACAAAGTATCATCAAGTATGAAAAAAGTGATCAACAAATAATACCATATATGAAAAAGATAACGGTTATTAGAGCTGCAATTGCCGAGTCAATCGAGATAGAGATTTTGCCGTAAACTTAAGCACAGCGTTGCAAACCGCATAGTACTATATTGCGCCTATAAGACTATACACTGGACACTTCCTTAGAAATAGTACCGAAAAGGTGGATCAATAATTATTGCAATCTCGGCCTGATCAACAATTGGCGAGTAGAGGACAATATATATATATATATATATATATATATATATATAAATGTTCAACTCCTGTTTCACGCCCTTAGAGGTAGAATATCCAGAAACGGTTAAATATGTCACCACTAATTTTTAATCAGTAGCCGTGAAATAAAGTTACCTCTTCTTAACTTAAAGAAGGACGTACTTACAACAACATACAAACTTTAAACCCCTATTTCACGCCCTTAGGGGTAGAATATCCAGAAACACTTAAATACGTATCCAGTTATTTTAATCAATAGCCCAAAGATCAAGTTTCATGTTCTACCTTAAAAAATGACAAACTTCCATACAATCTTTAACCCCCGATCTCATCCCCTTAGGGGTAGAATATCCAGAAACGCTTAAGTGCGTATCATGTAATTTTTAATCAGTAGCCCAAAGATAAAGTTTCATGTTCCAACTTAAAAAATAACAAACTTCCATATAATCTTTAAGCCCTTATCTCACCCTCTTAGGGTTAGAATATCCAGAAACGCTTAAATACGTATCTAGTCATTTTTAATCAGTAGCCCAAAGATAAAGTTTCATGTTCTAACTTAAAAAATGACAAACTTCCATATAATCTTTAAATCCCTATCTCACCCCCTTAGGGGTAGACTATCCAGAAAGGCTTAAATACGTATCAACTCATTTTTTTAATTTTGATAAAGTTAAATAGTACCTAAATATATCTGATTATGTACCTTTTTTTGTTTGAAGGGTCCTTAGGCAATAATACGTTACGCATTAATTAGATAATTAATTGTGAAACAAAGTGGAAACAGTCTATCATAGAAAAGACCCAATCGTGGAGAAGGTGGTCTCTGATTGGTCCGTTTGAATCGGATCAACAATAGCTGGTGTGGATTTGTATAAAATGATGTAAATAGTTCGTAATTCGGCCAGCAGAGGGGTTGCAATTGTTGATCCAGAGCGGAGCCACATTAGTACGCCGGAATACACATTAGATCAACAAAACCTGTTGCTGATCAACAATCGCCAACAGATCAACAATTAACTGACGCCACGTCGCGTCAGATCAACAAGGGCCGAAAAGAGATATCTATATATATATATATCTATACTAATATATAAATCTGAAGAGTTTGTTCGTTTGTTTGTTTGTTTGTTTGAAAGGGCTAATCTCAGGAACCGCTGGTCCGATTTGAAAAATTCATTCGTTGTTGGATAGTCCATTTATCGAGGAAGGCTATAGGGTATATATCATCACGCTACTACTAATAGGAGCGGAGCAACACTGAAGAATGTTTCAAAAACGGGGGAAATTTTCACGCTACGGGCAATATAAGGCGCAAACGAGGTTGCGTGGGTCAGCTAGTATATATATATATACAGGTTGTATATTAGAGAGATCAAATATTATAATGATCACGTTATGGTGATACGATTAAATTGCTATTACAATATGAACAAAAGTGTATAGTTATGAGTACATGATTCTATCGGAAGAAAATCATTTTAAAAGTCTTTTAGCTTCAATTTAATGAACATTCATAGCATGAACACTTGAAGTACACAGTACAGTAATAATACTTTAATAGTATTCATTAATACGTGAACCAAAAATTGTGTATCCCTTTTTACGAAAATTACGTCTCTACGAGGAGTAAAGAAATTTGGCATAGTTAAACTATTAAAGACGAGGAGTGCAAATAGCTACTGTTATTTTATTATGATTTTAAAAATATACTAAATTCATAAAATAATATTGCCCACACTATCATGCGTATGACACACACATATATTACACAAATATACTTTTCTTTTGATGATGAAATGGCAACTAGGCGGATCTCTCGGATCAGCTATTTCTGCCAATGTCAAATGTTTGAAATCTTAAAATCTTAAGTCTTTAAGTCTTTGTCGTGATGAAATTAATGATAAAAAATATATAAAAAACGTGGAGGAAATGAAATGGGAACCGTCTTCCGAAAAACAAAAAACGATCCTACACAAATATACAAAAACATAGATTTATGTATGTCAAAGTCAAAAGTGGCCATGATGAGATAGATATTTGGTTAAAGAAGTACAAGCCTTGACAAAAGAAACCTAATGAAATTCAAACTAAAAAAAAAAAGTATGGTCGTATTTCGAACGTTGGGCGATTACTAGTATTTATAAATAGTCAATTAGTACTTACTCCATGATGGCAGGGTAAAGTAATTCCTCGTCCAACCACGGATATAACACTATCACAACTGAAACCTATACACGCGTCATGTTTCTATTACTAATTGGGTTAATAGTTTCCATGGGAGCGTAGGGACGTTCTTAAACCATTCGCAACTTTTTATCGACTTTAATTTCTTGTAATTACATACAAGTGTTACATCACGCTTAGGGTAGTGGTATAATTATACCATTATCATATAATTAACCGTTAACCAGGTCAACTTGACCGTTGGTACAGAAACCAATCTTGTTTTTAGTGAACGAACGAGGTAACCAAAGAACTAAATAATTCTAGAAGAAATTGATTTGAGTACACTTCAAATTACTTCCTTTACTTAATTGATAAATTCACAAGTTCTATATTTCAACATCAGCCTAATGCAGTCCACTACTCGACATATGCCTCAACCATTGCATGCCACTCTAATCTATTTTGATCTTATCGCATTCAACTCTTGAAAGTCATCTTGGTCTCACTCCACCTGACCTGTGAGCGTTCTTCACTACATTTGCCTAAACGCGGTCTACTCTCTAGAAATCTTCTACTCCAACGCTTGTCAGTTTTGCAGTTCAGCCTAACGCCGAGCATAGTACTTTCCGTAGCATGCTGAGTGACTTTGAGCTCGTGGAGCAACCGTACTCCTTGTCCTGAAACGAGGACACTACAGGGCACTTCACTAATGTTCTAACGAGTAGTATACAGAGCACATTTATATCCAAAAATGTGCGGCGTCCCAAATTGTAACTATGGACTCTGGGTAAACACTATATATATAACTATTATCGATAACGCCTGGAAGAGTTAATCTATTTTACAATTATAAAATATTTTTATAATGTATGGGCGCCAAAGAAAGAGCAATGAACAATCGTATAAAAATTACAGATTTTAATTTCAAAAGTAATACGGTGTGTATTTTTAATTGTAACAGTATTTCTGGCCAAACTAAGTATAACATTTATTTCCTTCAAGATTTAGAGACCTATTGACGCGATTTAGCTAGTATAATACAAAATGAACTTTCATATCACTTCATTTTACTTAAATTAGACAAATAATTATTTTAACTTAGCCCAATTCCATTAATATGAAATTAATGACTTGAATTACTATGTATATATATATAATTATTTATATAATTACGTTACATGTTGCAGGGTTAATTTTTAACTTATTGCCATATCTAACATATATATGCGGTAATACCATTTTCAAAGTTACTATGTGCGTGTTATTATCACATTAACAAACCATAATTGTTAACGGTTTATAATTAAAATTATGTAATTAATTAGTGTTAAAGTGATCCTTTAGTTTACCATATTCACGTGGTGACGGTTAAGAATACGTAGCGTTACCATTCCTATTCATCTCTTGTGCGCCGCAAGAGTTAAGTGAGCAAACTCTGCAGGACAACAGTACTTTAAAAAAAACCGGCTAAGTGCGAGTCGGACTCGCGCATCGAGGGTTTCCTTATAAACCTGTAGGTATATAAGTAAAAGTTAGCTATTGCTTCTTAGAAAATTTCAGTTTTGTATGTACACGGGAAGTAGCTTATAAGTTTTGATTCCCTTGCGAGTTGTTGTAACAAAATATGCGGTAAAAATGGTTATATCTTTGCGTTTTACGTATTTTACCTAAGTATTTGATATGGATTTCAACTTGATACCTCTACGCGTTCACGAGTAAAAGGGTAATACATAGTTTAACAATTATTAACAAAAAATGTGACGTGTGTAATACAAAATGTTACTTGATGCCAAATTTCTAGATTCTAGGTCGACTGGACGTATCCCTTAGGTTTTCATTCCCTTGAGAGTAGTTGCGAGTTTCGAAATATGGGGTTTAAATTGCTTTCCTTTTGATTGCGTTAACAGAAAAGGTTGATTTTGTTACAGTTTAAAGGTATTATAGACCTGAGTAGTTGATATGAATTTCAATTTAATAACTCTCCACGTTCATGAGAAAAGGGGTAGAAGTTTAAAAATATTTTCATAATATGATGTAACTAGAAATTTATGCTGTGCTATAAGACGTTGCTCCCTACCAAATTTCCAGATCCTGAGTTCACGGGAAGTACTCTGTAGGTTTTGATTCCCTTGCGAGTAGTTGTGAGTTTCAAAATATGGGGTTTAAATTGCTTTCCTTTTGATTGCGTTAACAGAGAAGTTTGATTTTGTTACAGTTTAAAGGTATTATAGTTCTGAGTATTTAATACGAATTTCAATTTATTAACTATACGCGTTAATGAAGGACAGTAGACAAGGGTGAGTATTTTATTATGCATTTCTGCTTGATAACTCCACATGTATCTGAGAAAAAGGGTCTTGATGGACAGACACACGGATAAAAAAGTGATCCTATAAGGGTTCCGTGTTTTCCCTTTGAGGCGTGGAATCCTGAAAAAAAGAAAATTTAAATGTTTTTTAGAAACCCCTTTTGCAGCGGTGTGATGACAAAATCGTACCGACCAAAGCCACGTTGTATGCATCTTTGCGCATAAGATAGTATTGGTATAGGCACAACTGTTACTACGACATTCAGAGCCCTAGCTCCTTCCCGCTAATGAGAGATTAAAAATGGTTCAATTTGAGTTAAGTGTGGCTTGTGCGTGTAGTTAATTAAACTAAGTTGATGAAAATAGCGCAGAAATCGCACCTTTGTCCCATGCCTAGGAGTTGCGCTATCGTCCTGTTTGCAATAACATTGCTGTGGCTGTACCACATTCTAATAATAATAAACATTTATTGCTTTCCAAATACATCTCAAAGAAACCTCCATGCATAACATATTTTAATAAGATGGCAAAGGGTGTGTTATTCAACGGATGTCAAGAGCCTTACTGCGAAGCCATAGTGACTCCGAGGTTTACTTATGTAATACTAGGTTTTGCCTGCGGCTAGATCCGTGTGTGGTGAATAGTGATTCTTTCAAATAGAAGCTTTTTATTTATGAACCGACTAAAATGAAACAAACACTAACTGTCAAGTGGCGCAAATCGGAAGGCATTAGTAAAAATGGCATTCAAATCGGTTAAGCCCTTTCTGATATTAATGTGCACAAACGTGATATGCAGACAAATAGAGAACAAATTCTTGATTAAAACTCACTTGTACTTATTCCACTATTTTATTTTATTTTACACCTGACCGGTTTCGCCTTATGGCATTCTCAAAGGTTATATAAATTATATAGAGAACAAATTCTAAAATCATGGTTTTATTTTTATGGAATAGCGGGCAAACGAGCAGACGTATCGCCTGACGGTAAGCGATTACCGCCGTCAATGGACACCCGCAACTCCAGAAGCGTCACAAGTGTGTTGTCGGCCTTTAGGGATGGGGATAGGGAGGAGGATGAAGGAGGGGAAGGGGGGGGGGGCGGGTTGTGGTAAGGGTTGGGTATGGGCCTCTGGTATCCTCACTCACTCCGTTTAACATAGCGAAAGTTCTTTTTCTGTGAGGCCGTGGCATCACTCCAGTCGAGCTGGCCCATTCATGCCGAAGCGTGGCTCACCTAAACCTGTAATAGTTTTTCTTATATATCTTTCATGTAAAGACAGCGACCAGTGTCGATTTTACTAAATTAATGTATTAATGTATGTTTATGTAAACTGTAAATCATTAATATTCCGTTTTAAATCCAAATTTATCGGATTTGCTGTAATATATGTAAGGAAGTAAAATTAACTTTGAACGAAGATAGACTTGCGAAGGGTTGGGAAATCAAATGAATGGAATGACTTGTAATATATATTATAGTTACGTATAATGAATATAGACATTACAACGATACTTGCTGCTCTTAAATACAAAACAAAAAAATATAACTTATCAATGTCAGGTAACAAACAATAGTAGTAATCTATTTGTATCTTGACGCCATCTATCGAGGGCCAATGATTTTTTTTTGTATTTAATAATTTTATCTTATAATGATCGCGTTACAGCTTCGTTGGCTTATAAATACGTGAACATGCCTCTCACCAAGACCATTATGACAAATGTCCTTAAAACCAAATTTCAGTGGCCAACATTAATACAAAACAAAAAACTGACTATTCAAACAATATCTACCTTCATCATAAGAAAAACAATAAATGCACTTAAATTATACCGACAATTGAGTTTTCACTTATTTACATGTAAATTAAATAATATATATAAAATACGATATAAACTTCTATGACAAATATTTATTTATTTACTTATTTAAATATGTATTGACATATACCAGGGTTTGACAACGTCTATAATTAAATGAACCAAATTGCAATCCTTACAAATAACTGGCTACTTACTCTTTGTGTTGTAGTATGGTGCGGGTGACAGTTGCCTGCACGAACATTCTGGTTGGTTTAATTTAATTCACTACAGTTATTAATGATTTAATATATTGCGAATGTGGTATAGCTGAATTACTGAGCCATAATTTGTAAATCGCGGCAACTTTCAAGAGTTAAACGAAATGTTACTGAAATTTCACCCGCACCATGCTACAGCGCAAAGAGTATAGTAAGAAACATAACTTATAGGTACTCTTACTCTTTATCATTGACCGTTGTGCTCGTAACGTAATACCTACAAATCGAGTAATACCATCAGATTCCGTGTTTCGATTCTATCCTACCTAATAACCACCTGTCAGGGGCAAAATATTCTCTTTAACTAAAACAAAACCACCAGCTGAAGGCTCTGAAATTTTCAAATTGAGGCAGGCCTCAATTGCTATTTGCTCAACACCGGGCTATATCTAAAGTTATACACTTTAAGCACTTTCTGTTCCCTACAGCACAGTTACATCAAATATCGAAAACTCTCACGCTAAGACAGCTATTCATTTTGCATACGACACAACACAAACACACATACTCTACCTCGTCCCTTAGCAGCAAGCGGCGTAAAGATAGGATATTTTCAGCCCCACTATGTAGAACAGTCTTTGCGCATAGATCTGCTCTGTTTTCCGTCTCTTTCCTACATAACAGACTCACTAGGTTGACTGCCTCGGTGACCCAGTGGTAGCGTAAGCGACTGCTGTGCTTGAGGTCTCGGGTTCGATTCCTGGGTCGGATCAGATGTTTGTATGACCTGCAAGTATTTGTTTCGGAGTTTGGGTGTTTTCCATATATAATATGTATGTATTTACAAAAAAAAAAAAAAAGTATATAAGTATTTATATCAGTTGTCTAGTACCCATAATACAAGCTCTGCTTAGTTTGGGACTAGATGGCGTTGTGTGTTAGATGTCCGAAATATTTATTATTATTATTATTTATTATTACTAGGATAAATTCAAATCTCCCCAAATTGAATAAATTAGACTGTAGAAGGGCCATCAGTAACTACCTAAAAATATTAAACTATGAGGAAAATGAATCCTTCCTGGTAGCAACTTAATTAACATTTAAATTCATCCCGCTCATGCTTCTACCTAACTAAAGTAAACAATTATATCATCTCCACGTATTCCTTTTTTTTGTAATTCAGGATATTATTAGTACGAATGAACAGCTACCTTCTGAGTTACAGTCTCAACTAGTTTAGATGGTACGGATACTTTGCTGAAAATAGCCTAAAATATACTGTTTACAAATATTTCAAATGAGACACCTTAGTTCTAAGCAAGTAATGTAAATGTTTATTTAATACTCTCAAGTGTCTATTGTATTAAGTTTATAACTTCAATAAAGAATTTGAAATTGAATTGATTTAAAAAATTTGAGACAACTGTTCACACTTAGTTTCTTTCTCCATGAGCATCCTTTTTGTTCCAAATGGTTCGTCTAGTTCCCAGAATTTTCTTAGTGATTCATCATCTTGAACATAAAAATTCGTAGCGATAATTTTTGCTTGAGGATTTATACCAATTTATACCTTGGCCATCTTCCAACGCACCGGATAATATCCAACCTAAAGTGGTTTCTTGGGCCAAGAGAGTCTAGCTCACATTTTCCTTGGTGCTGTGCTGTATGACCTGGCTGTATACTTCAGCACCCAGTAAAAAGTCAAATTTATTGGGCCTGGCATAATCAGGAATGGCCAAGTCATAATAGCTCAAGTCTGCCCATTCGATCCTAGCTGCCTTAGCAGATAGGAGAAGAGGTTTTACAGACCTCAGCACGTATTGAAACTACCCTATTGTCTCCACCCACACCTAATATCGCATTTCTTGTCAGATGTTTACTTAGACCTAGATACTGAACCATGTGTTTTGTAACGAAGGAACCCTGGGAGTAAAGGTACGTCCCGTTCCGCAACTCAGTCTTCAATAAGGCTGTGGTTTATAAAACCCACTTTTTCGCACTGCTTCCTGTCGCAAGACATGAATTTATCCGACAGATCCGTTTCATTAGCGGCCTTAATTAACCCATAATTTTCTGATAAGTTATTTTAGCATATCTTTAAAATGAGCATATTTTTAAATGAAATAGTTCCTCTACTTGATCATCCGTATTTATAATATTTGGAACTATTTAGTTCTTTCTGACTTTCAAACTTCACTGACTAATTTAACATGTTTTTTTAAAGAGTTGCCACAAATATTCTAAACTTTCTAACCGTGACTCCTTCGACATACTTCACCGTTAGCCGATCTTTCAAGCATTTCTCAAAGTTTGACAATGTCTTTTCAATTTTGGCCTTTACATAATCTTGTATATCATTCAAAAAATCAATTATGAATAGCAGTTCCTATCACAATCGCACACCAAAATAAGTTCTACAACAAAATAAAACAAATCCAATAAAAGTTGAAAGAAAGTAATTATGTTAAAGTTAATGATAATGTAACCATTGCTCCGAACATCAAAAATTTACTAAGTATTTTAATTTAACAATTAAAAAGTTGTAACACCGTTCAAAAGTATTCTAAAGTTATTACAGTCTTTAAAATAAGGTTGGAATTCCGCCAGATTCACTTTAAATCTTTTTGACTATAATAGTCAATACACAATTATATTAACTGTACTCATGGTTTATCATTTCCCTCACCGAAACTTGCTTGATAACGTCACGCTGCTTTGCACCATACAAGTGGCGCCCTCTGCCAACTCATTCTCGAACCGAACTCAAAACTCGAATTGCCTTTCTTGCACCTCCACCATAGGCCACGCCATCCAGTGACGCTACACAACTAGTGCATATGCTTGACATTTTAATTTAATGCACATCTTAATGTTCTAGCTAAAATGAGAGTAATATATTTTCCTAGCACCAGTTGTCATTAACACGAAGAGTAAATACTAAAGATTTCTAATGACAAATATTTATATGAGGTACGCGAGCATGGTGATGCATTCAGAATTTATTCTGCCTCGCGTGTCGTAAGAGCTGCAAATAACACAGAATAGCAGCACTGGAAAGGGAAGAAGGATTCGTAACAAACCCTATACCGAGCTGGCAGGCTGTATCAAGCAGTGTTCTATAAATGCTGTTCTTGACGACGACAATGAGAAAAATAATAATTAGATTTCACATTTTTCGCATATAATTTGTAAAGAAAACTGTTTTTCTATAAGTTTTCCAAAAATAAATGAATCTCAACTCACTTTGATGAGCTCACTTTGTTTTCTTAAAAATCTATACGACCTTCTAGCGGCTCCCTCGTCAGGACAGCACCATGTAACCACTTACTACGGTATCGTTGAAGATACATTATATACACTCAATTTGAGCTCAATAGAACATTATGATTTTAATTATGCTTTCGAAATTCATGCCAAATACAGATAAGTACATACGAAAATTGTAGCATAAATAAAACTGGTGCAATAGAAACAATTCCAATGCTCTTAATGTGTACTTATATACCATACATGTGTAAGTAGCTAGAATTTATTAACAATAGCGTTCTGCCTGGTCAGTTTCTCTTGTTTAAGATCCTTTTTCAAAGTACACCACAATCTGAAATAATGAAAATTTAAAAGATCTCATATCTGTAAAGTATCTTCAAGATACCTATAAATTATATTTTCAACAGTGATTGTCAAATGTCCTATATTTGAGTAAACCTTGGTGCCAACATATGTTTAACGAAGCTCAGCTTTATCAATTATAGTTAAAAACATTTCCACGTATAATTACATGCATACCTAACTTTACATACAGACACCTTGTATTTGAAATAATTCTTAAGTAGGGTTGTATCTCCTGCAAAAAAATCTGGAAAATCAATTTAACATTTTGAGAATTATTGAACTGTTAGAAGGTGTTACCTTAAAGTAAGAAAGTAGAATAGTTCCACAAGGCTCAAAAAAGAGAACCCTAGAAACAGACCGAGGAGTCCTCCGATGTTGGCGAGGAAGTCAGTCAAGCCAAATAGTTCCGAGCGATGCATCGTCATATACCGCGACCGCTTGAAGTACATCTCCAATTTCGAATACTGGGTGCTAACAAATACAAAAATAAAAATTCGTTAAGCTTTTTAACGAAGGGACCCAACTACATAGGAAAACAGCACTACGAAGAGAAACAAATCCCAACCCGACTGGCCTCAGTGGGCTAAAATATTTTGAACTGTAAACTTATTTAGCTTTCTTCTGCACTTTTTTGGGATGGGTTCAAAATGGTTAAGGTCAGGACACGTGACCTGGTCGAATATTCATAAGACGGAGATGTGGTGTAGGGGAGGAAGTAATATTCCCCTTCTCTTTCTACTGCGCGGCTAAAATGTATGCCTGCTCCTGTCGTTACGTTCAAGTGGCGCAAGGCGCTTGCGCAAGTATGCGTGTGTGTATGTAGTACAGCCTGCTACGCGCATGCACGGATGGTGACAGTTGATGAGTCGACTGTTTCCATGACTGTTCAGACTGACTTCTGACTGTCAAATGATCAATTAATAATTAATATCGTAATACAGGCTATGCCTTTTTTTTTTTTTTTTTTTTTTTTTAACGTGTGGAAACCCCCTCGGGCCGTCACCCCGCCGGGGTTTGCGGCGGAGCGGTGTGTCGGAATCGAACCGACTAAAACCACACGGTGTGCCACTCTGCGCCTGAGACGGGAGGGATCCGGGAACTGCTGTTATTAACACATCCGGACCCCTCCCAGCGCCTGCCCGCACTGAAGCGGGCACCGTCTGCTGTTAAAAACTCTCAATTTAGGCGACGTACGGCACACGCGTAACGTCGCCCCCTCGCGGGTGACCACTAAAGCGGATGGTGGGGAAAACCCATCCCGACCATCCGCGGCCACACTCAGGGCGGCATGAGGCGCTGATAGGCGCGCCTCCGCCGCCCGGTTCGCCGGCGGCGGATCGGGTCCGAGTGGATATCATCCTCCCGGGCCTTCTCCGCCGCCTCCTTCTGCGAAATTACGTCTTCGCAGAAGGCTGCGACCGCGGTAAAACTGCTGTCGCTACCGGCCATGGAGCGAACGACGGCCGGTAGCGAGAGATCTCCTCCGATGACTGCAGTGAGGGCCCGACGCTGCGACGTCCATGCGGGGCAGATCGCCAGCGTGTGCTGGGCCGAGTCCTCACTGCAGTCGCAGTGGTGGCAGGCGGGACTCAGTTCCCTCCTGGCGACCGAGTGCAGGTACTTTCCGAAGCATCCATGCCCGGAAAGAACCTGCGTCAGTCGGAAGGAAAGGGTCCCGTGCTGCCGCCCTGCCCACTCGAGGATGACCGGCTGGAGAGCCTCCACGGCGGCAAAGCCAGCGCGTGGAGTCTCCAGCCGGAACGACCAGCGAGCCATCGTGGCTCGACGGGCGGCTTCACGCCACTCGCGTACCTCTTCGGGCGGAGGGCGAATGCCTCTCTCCGCCCGGAATTCAGCCACCCGTCGATAAACTTCGGCGAGCACTTCCGCCTCCAAATCCCACGGAGGTGTTCCGGCCAAGGCGCACGCCGCCTCGGAGGACACCGTGCGGTATCCGCGGATGGCTCTGACCGCCAATACCCTCTGAGGCCGCCAGAGGCGGGCCTTATTGAGGGCAGTCAGAGCCGCCACCCACACCGGTGCCCCATACAGCGCCATCGACCGGACCACCCCCGTGTAGAGGAGTCGCGTTGCGACGCTGGCTCCACCCAAGTTGGGCAAAAGTCGCCCAAGGGCAGAGGCAGCGTCGACCAGCTTCGGACCAAGCTGTCGGAAGTGCTCGTCGAAGAGCCACCTACCGTCGAGGATCAGGCCCAGATACCTCATCTGGGCCCGAACCGGTACGAGGACCGAGTTGACCACTATGGAGGCGCCGGGGGGCGGCCCACGGCGGGGCCCATGAAATAACAGGGCCTCCGTCTTGTCCAGGGCCACCCGTAAGCCCAGCGCCTCGATGCGCCCGACCACCAGAGAGACACCAATGGTGGCCAGGCGCGCCGCCTCCTGGAAGTTCGCCCCCCGGGCCGTGACCAATGTGTCATCGGCGTAACAAATTACGCCCAGCCCGGGGGGGAGACGACCTCGTAGGACCCAGTCGTATCCCACGTTCCACAGGAGTGGTCCAAGGACAGACCCCTGCGGAACGCCGCACGACATGGGTCGCCGTCTCAAGGCGCCCTCTCGATCCTCGTACACGACGGTACGCTCCTCCAAATAGTCTGCCACTAGCCGCCTCAGGTACTCTGGCACCCCGTGGTATTGGAGTGCTTCCCTGATGCAGCTGAATGGCAGACTATTGAAGGCGTTGGCGATGTCCAGAGACACCGCCAACACCACGCCGCCACAGCTCACTGCCTCTTCGGTCACGGCCCTAAGGCGCATCACGGCATCGACCGTCGAACGCCCCTCTCGGAATCCGAATTGGGCGTCCGACAGGTCGGGCCCCACCTCGCAGAGGTGCCGGACGATGCGGGCAGAGAGTATCCTCTCAAACAACTTGCCCGCCTCGTCCAGCAACACGATGGGCCTATAGGCCGCGACCGAATCAGCAGGCCGTCCCGGCTTCCTCAATAGGACCAGCTTCCCGCATTTCCAGCACTCAGGGAAGCGTCCGGACGCCAGGCTAGCGTCCAACACTTCCCTGAGGCGGTCCGACATATGGTCGAGGGCTCGGGCCAGAACTCGGGCTGGAACCCCGTCCGGCCCGGGGGCGGTGTTCTTGGAACGAATCCGCAGAACAGCCGCCCCAACCTCCGATTCCCTAACGGGCGGCACGTCGTCCCCTCGACCCCCGTCGTCTCTGACCGCATAGGCCATCGACGGGGGTGTGTGCTCCGCCCGCTGCGGGAAAAGTCCCTCGACCACTTCCTGCAGGAAGCTGGGCTGGAGAGTCTCGGTAAGGGGGGGGCCCGCCGTGCGGAGCTTCTGTCGCACCGCACGATATGGGCGACCCCAGGGGTCACGGTCGAGACTCTCCAGCATCTCCTTTTTCTTCACCTCTTTGGCGCGGCAAATAGCCAGCTTCAGAGTTTTCCGCGCTTCGCGGTACTCCTCATGAAGCTGGTCCCCGCCACCGTCTCCGCGGTGACGTCGCCGGCTGCGGGTGTAAGACCTCCGGGCACGAGTACAAGCCGCACGGAGGTCCGCCAACTCCTGGGACCACCAGTAGACCTCCTTCCGAGGAGGCCGACGACCCTGGAAATACAGGCTATGCCTAGCTTAGGAATCAGTACTAGTACCTACTATACACAAACTGTCAAGTATTTTATTGTATTGTATGATTTTAAATGTTATATCTTTGAAAAAACATATTATTATTATTATTATTTAGTAATAACAACTATGTCTGTTTTCCTGTAAAAAGAGTTACTTGATTAAATTATTTGTTTATAACATTTCTAAACAGAATACTGTTACTCTTAATTTCAATTGTAACCTTGTGACTATCTAACAATTACTAAAAGTAGGAGATGCAATAACGATTGTCTGTGAGCAAAGTAATGTTTTAATAATCGATTTCAAATAATAATTGTGAATGACGAGCTTAACAGGTTAGGCTCGCATCCGCTATTACATTTCAATTATAATAATGTTAAGTTGATCGCAGTAATTCTAATTATTTAATTAAGGATTTATCATGCCATTAGAATAGGGCGTGACACATCTTAATGTTTTGTAAAGTTAATACGAAAACAAGCGACATCCGCTGGCGATGACTACCGCCAGTAAGGTAACATGTTAGTTGTTTTCGTATTGGAGAAAGATATAATTAAACAGATCACTTTGGTTCAAGCATTGTGCGAGGAAGAACAAGCTGTAATTAAGTTAAGTACATAGATTCCTTGATTGTTATAATTAACTATTAAACATTTGTATAATAAGTGTTTTGAAAAGAGCGGCTATGAGTTTCTTTGCTAGTATTTTTCTCATAAGTTCCTACGCATTTTGAAAACTGGAAATTATGGATCGACACAGACAGGCAGCTGATTTTAGTGTTTTCACCTAATTCACCTTGACAATGTTGTATCGATCTATTATTTTAACTGTAGCTTCATTTATTGAATAAATAATCATAACTTAATATTGTCTTTTGATGTGCAAGTAAATCCTAGCGTACCTACCAACGCGTGTAATAATGAATTGATTGAGAGCGATTTAAAAGGTAGGCGAAGATAGGTAGTGACGTCAGCGAGGCTGACGTCACCCTTTCTAAAAATCATTACTCGCCCTATGCTACGACATATACATTTAAAGTTTATTCGTGTGGTGACGGAATAAGAATTTATTGTAAGTGTGTCGAAAGGCGTCAACATTACCGCAAATAGAAAGAAAATTTGAAATAAACCCTTTACCCATCCGTCTGGCTTATGGTTATGGTTTATAAGGTTAGGCATATAACCAGCAGTTGACTGTAATAGGCTGTTAATAATAATCTAGAATATTAATTAAACTCAGATAGATCTCTATCTGCAACCGAAACAAACAAATATTTAGGCTTTTCCCAGTCCTTAGGAATACCAGAATCGAACATGAAACAAACGTTGCAGGAACTATGTTTGGCCCTGCCAACATGACTCTACTCTGCCTGATGGAATGCATAAGCAGAATCCAAGAGTGGTGGTCACCATAATGCGAATGCAGACAATGCGGCAATGCAGCATGGCGATCCACACCATGGCGGACTGGTGATGCTTATGCATCATTGGGCGTAGGCCCAGAGACCGTAGGGTCTCGCACTCACCAACGAAACACAATAGCATGACCGCTGTCATTTTTCTTTTTTGACGCCTGAAAAACGTACTTAAAAGTATTTTATCAGGGAGTAGCAAGGTGCGAGCCTGCAATGGTAGGGTCATGCCAGTTCTGATGTATTTCTTTGGTGTACTTAGGTGAACTGAGGCCGAATTAGATGCCCTTGACAGGAGAGTCCGTACATTGCTGACTACATTTCAAATGCACCACCCAAGTTCATCGGTTATGAGATTGTATATCTCGCTAAAGCTTGGGGGTCGTGGACTATTGAATGTCAAGACTCTATACAATCGCGATATATAAAATCTTAAAGAATATTTTCTAGATGTGGGAGTGCATCGCAATGTGGTTGCAGTGGATACCGGATTCCCTCCGCTCGCTTGGCGCAAATCTGTAGTACTTAGTACTAATGAACGCAGGGAGGTATTAATTTAATTAATACAAACTATTTTTTGACTAAAGAGGATTACAAAACTCTGTATAGCCCTGACTTCCAAAATAGCGATAGCTGTGTATTTGGAGTCAATTACTGTTCAAAGAGAAGAAAAGCAATTGTTACAATGCAATAGTGAACACATTAAGTTTGTTCAGTTAGTGATATGTTTGTGTATGGGTGTGAGTGTATTATGTGTAAGGTGTGTGCTGTACCTATATTTGAAGCTGTTAGTCAAAATGAGTATAATCACAGATCAGTATAATAAAGTTATGTGTGACACTATTCAAGCTTTCATTACTTCACTATTTTTAGAAGGCTTTCAACATCATCAAACTGTAGTTCATCAAGCTACAATTTAATAATTTGTTTTATTTTAAAATTGATGAAGTTTACCTATAATTTCTAATGTAGAAATATAATGCTTAGATGTTTATTTTTCACTTAACTGAATTATGATTTAATTTTAGATAGGTATATGAAATCTTGTTATAAGTTGTGCTATATTTTACTAAGTATTTGGGTAGTTGATTTTTATTTAGTATTCATAACCATTCCACTATTGTTTTTTTTTTTACAACTAGCGAAGTAATGTGCAGATTGTTTGTCATTTTATATAACTTACTCATTATTAGCCGTCATATTGAATACCATAACATATGCATGCAACAAATTACTCGGATTATAATCCGTTTTGAGAATTTCTGCTTCGTAATCCACGCTGTAACATGGAGGAAGGCAACGGCATTTTCTGTATATGTCACTGGTTTCGATCTCTACCATTCTATCTAAAATTATAATAAAAAAAGCGTATTTTAAACTTAGACACTAGTACACAGTAAATAAAGTTGTCAATACTAGATATATTTTAGTACCTTACCTCTTGCCAACTCTATACATTGCCAACTGTCATATGAGCAAATTTTTTTAGTTTCATCTGAAAACATTAAGTCATGAAATAAAAAGTATCCGAAACAAAATAAACTAGATCTTAGCATAGTATACTTACGAGGCATATAAAATGGTACGCATTTACACAGATCAAATGTAACGTTTGCAAGGCACTCCATTTTACAATTGTTCACCGTATATATTTTGTAATATTGCAAATACCTTTCACCTGGGAAGTAACATTGTCTTCTGTAATATAAGTATCAGTTTATTAATAATTGAATTATGTACATAAAGTAAAATTGATATTGTAAGTAATTTTATGAAAAAAGACAGTGTATAACAAAAAGGAGATCATGATAGCCCGCGCTTTCTTGATTTAACTAATACATGCGTGAGATGTCAGGGTTCACCGTCGAATGGCTGAAAGGAAAGAAACCCCGAGAAGTTTTGCGATAGGGTCACTAGGTTTTTAGTAGATAAAAGCATAAAGGTCGTAGTCGAAGGTGAATGCTTTGACTTCATATCTGTGAATACTGGTGTCCCGCAAGGCTGTGTGCTATCGACTACTTTGTTGCTCCTTCATATCAATGCCTTGATGCAAATTAGCGGCATTTGTTGTTAAGTGGGGTATGTGTATGGAGTACGGGTGATGCTCTCTACACTGGCCGCGCTTATATTTCTTGGGAAAAGTGAGAGATGTGGTGAAATGCCAATAGTCGAAACAAACTTGTGTCTACAGTTGAGATGTCTTTGGAAAGAGTGTCAGACTGGAGCAGATTTCATTAAGTCTAATTTAACCCAAAAATTTCCGCGTTCACCGTTAAAAACTGCAGTGGGTCGTATGCCTTCGTTTTGAAGACACTTCCCTATCTGCCTCAACCAATATTAGAATACTTGATGTTAACATATCGAGCGAAATCCAGTTTCCTGGTCATTTGGAGTGTAAGTTAGCCTCGAAGAAGCTTGGCGTGCTCAAAAGACCGAGACAGTATGTCACTCTGGCTCACCTTGAATCAGTTGGAAATAAAAAATAGCCTAATTATGAACCAATTTAAAAAAAAAGATAAAAAGACGAAGTAAATCTTTTTGAAGGCCAATGTTAAGTCCAACTCAAATTTTTAAGTAAAAATATTAACCCTAAAAGTGAAATACAGAAGTTAAAGTAAAATTGATTATGATGGCAGCACGTTGACAACTTTTTAAAAGTTTGTTACTCTTTTTTTGTGCCTAAATCCCTTCGGATACCACCAACTGGTGGTTATGTCGAACTCGAACCGACTAAAAACCGGACACCGTCTTGAATACGGGGAACCAGGTGCACCCTCGACAGGAAATCCTGGAACCCCGACGTACCTCGGGCCACCCATTATTTGTAGGTGATCCTCTCCTTTGTAGGAACTCTAGCCCTTCTATTATATTCAGAACAGGGCGCACTTTATGGAACTCGCGACGCCACCCGTCCTGCTTCTGCGAGGGTGGCTAGTGGCCTCACCTGTCACCCTCAAACTTGCGCTTATAGAGGACGGAGATGATTTTTCGATCTCCAGTGCCTGAGTCGTCTGCGTTACCTGGCCCATCCCCGGGCCTGGCAGACAGGCCGCAAAGAGACTTGCCGCCTCAAAAGAGACCATGTGGTACCCCCTTTATAATCCTGATGGACAGCACCTGTTGCGGTCGCCGCAATAGCGCGGTAGTGCTGGCCTCCAGGGTTCCGTCAGAACCATAAAGGATATCTTTTTTAACATTTAAAGAAAAAAATACATAAAATTAAAAATGTCCAAAGTGGATCACAAAAAAAAATGAAAAAATAACATACATGAAAAAATTACAAATGAATCCACAAACTTTCGAAGATTCCACAAGTAATTAATTTTGTAGATAGCGTAAATTAAATCTTACATTTCTGCATCGTACTTCTCTAAAGCTTCCGATGTATTCAGTATCGTAAAACTGAGTGCCATCGATGAAACCTGCTTGTTCAGAACAGCAAAGTAATGTAGACTTGACTGTGGTAAATCTGCTGGGTGTTGAATATAGATCTGGAAAAATTAAGTATTATAAAAGTATTAGGTTAAAAACGTTCTGGACTCAAAACACACATAAGTACATACTTAGAATTTTGAATGTTCTATCACGATAAGTGCTCGAGATAAATAAATATACCAATAGGCCAACAAAATGATTTAAAGGAAGGCAAAAATTAGGTGTAAACGGCGTAACTTCACCAGAGTTCTTAGTGCATTAAATAGTGATTACCACAACGTAAATAGAAGAAGTGCCCTTACCAGTTTATGTTTAAAAAACTAAAAAAATCGTGAAATCCATGCTAATAATTAAAGCTTATTATAAAACTAGTGATAACATAGAGGATAAGCGGACTTTGTATCTTCTCCGCACATGTGTTCTCCCTAGTGGTGCTAAATCACTTTGTTTTGTTTATTACTAGTTGTTACTAATTATTTACAGACGACTAGCGGTTAGAGATTCTATAAAATAATCTAATTGCTGATTTAGACTAAATGAGTCTATCTTGTTGTTGGCTTATTTATTTCATTTACCTACTGATAATTCATATTCATATTTACCTTATATCCCGAATTCTCACCGTTACACATTCGGTCGCGTTCTTTTAATGATTCCTTCAATACTATTTCTAAATCTGGATATGCTCCATTCTCCTAAAAGCAATTTTAAAGGTTAGGCTCCAGTTTCTTCCAGTTTCTAATAAACTGAAAGTATTAATCTAAGGTGCCTATTTCATAAGTTAAATAGTGTTCGTTAGTAAAGCAATTATTTTTTTAAATTCATCTATCCAATGTTATTATCAGAACACTACGTCATCACACACATAACAGTGAGTATGATAATTTGCATTTGTTCGAGATCAGAAAGCTCTGTCTAATGTTTTAGTTTAGTAGTTTTTAACCCAGTTAAATTGTTGTAGATTGTTTAATGCCATAAAATCAAGTAAAATATTTTTAAGATTACCAATTCCAATCGTTGAGACGCAGCATGTATTATCTGTGGCATTGCTTATCTATTCCACACAGCTCAAGTTATTTTCTTTTTTTTATTATAATTAATCACCCACTATAAGTGTGGAACTGTTACTGTTAGTGTCCATAATTGATTTACAGTTTTCAATAAAATATTTAAATAATAGGTCTTTACCTATGAAATTACCGTTTTGTATGCGATAAGTGAAAGTACTTATTTTTTCAAACATTTTTATTTCTGTTATTCGAAGTAATCACCCATGCAATGGACGCATCTTTGCCAACGCATCGGCAGTTTATTGATGCCCTTCTTGTAAAAATCAGCCGGACGGGAGGCAACAAACTCTTCAAAGGCATTTTGTACTGCCTCTCGGGAATTAATTTTTTTACCCACTTTTGATTGAATTTTTTAAACACACCGAGAAAGCTGGTTGCACATCTTTTATGGACTATGACTATGTAATTCACAAGCTACGCCAGATAATTTAACACAAGCAGTGGACGTCATTAATCAAGATTTAATCAAATTTGCAACTGGAGTAGGGAGTATAGACTAAATATAAGCCCAACTAAAACACAAGTCAAGATAGTAGGTAGTTCCAGGCTACACTGTAAAATTAACTTTCCAGATACCAGTTGTGTAAAAATTTAATATTGGGATACCAGTTGTGTGTTGCAGCGGGACAGTTGTTCCATATAGTAATAAGGTGAAAAACTTGGGCATCTTTATCGATAAGTACCTATTCTGGAACCCTCAGAATGGAGATGTTAGTCGCAAACTATTTGCTGCAGCAGGATTTCTGCGAAGACTACGGAATTTCCTTCCAACTACTACTAAAGTTGCGCTCGCACATAGACAGCATTTATAAAGCTGAAGAGATTGTTTGTTTGTTTGTTTGAACACGCTAATCTCAGGAACCACAGACCCGATTTGAAAAAATCTTTCAGTATTAGATAGCCCATTTATCGAGGAAGGCTATAGGCTATATATCATTACTCTAAGACCTACAAGAGCGGAGCAACAATGAAAAATGTTACAAAAACGGGGAAAAATTATCACGCTACGGCAATAGTAGACGCAAACGATGTTGCGTGAGCCTACCTCAATAAATGGGCTATCTAACACTGAAAGAATGTTTCAAATCGGCCCTGTAGTTCCTGAGATTAGCGCGTTCAAACAAACAAACAAACTCTTCAGCTTTATATATTGTATAGATAGGAAGCAAGATGCTTTTATCTAAGAAAACACCTATGTCCAGCATTAGACTGTTTAATACTGTTGAGAATTGATGATGATTCTCACCTTTCCTCGAACAGGATAGGCCCCAGGACCAAGGTCAGTATATCCGTATTCACTTGTCCAATTCACGACCGATTTATTGGCCGTCATGTATGGAATGTTATTGTTAATACTGTAAATATTACAATAGATTGTTTATTAACACATATAATACATTCATAAACAGTAGTTGGTAGGACAAATCAAAAACATTATTTCTTTTTTCAAATATTGAGTTAATGTCTTGATTGAATTTAAAATCTCCTGTTGAAGTTAGTAATTCTTCTTGTAACAACAATACTGTAAACTGTTTCAGAATTACCTTAGATTGCGTAATATATCCTGTGCGGCTAGCGTGTTGATGCTGAAGCAGAGCCCTTCACTGGTAAGTGTTTCAGATATTGCAGTACAACCATCGTCTTCCTTGCTCCAGAACTTACAACTTTTAAATACATCATTCTTTTTTGGTGCCACCTAAGAATTAGATTTGATTTCAAAAAGAAATACCTTCAGGTATTAAACTAAAGATTAAAGTTTTTAAGAAAAATATCGATTGTAATGCCACAAAACTCGGCTTATAAACATCCAACGGCAAGATGACTTAGCAACAACGTCGCCAGTCCTCAACCCGCATTCGGCCAGTGTCGGGACGTATGGCCTTCACCCTCCCCTAAAAGGAGACCAGAGGCCAGCAGTGGTACGTTACGGGTTGTTGACGAATGTTACAAAATATATAAAATTTACGTTTTATAAAATTTACAAACATTTCATAATACGAGACTTTTTAATTATTAAGCTTGTTCTAGACAAATTTTAATTTTGTATTTTATTAGGATAATTTGTTAGCTACACCTAGTCTTATCAGTGGTTTCGTCTCAATTTGACGTAGCACGAACAAAGGAAAATTTTGCAGATTGCAGTCTGTCACAAGTCAATAACTTCATAAATTACATTAGGAATGTTTCGACATTAGTAGTCTACTAATTTTATATAATATATCATAAGTGAAAATGTGATGAGTTACCTCATATATAGTTCTTGCTATTGATTCGTCTGAGTAGTTGTAGGAGCGAATATAGTAACTTAGAAGGCCGGGCATTAATTTAAAGCCCTTACACACGTTTTCAATATCTATATATTTAGCGAAATCTTTTTTAGAGCTGTAAATAGAATCCTTAGAATTAATCAAATATTGACGGAAAAATGTCTTGTATTAATCAATTTGCAAACAGATTGGCAGAACGTACGTACAAAGTTGTTTGTTCTGGAATATGGAGCATGAAATTAGTAAGCTTTATATTTTCAGCTGTATAGTCATATACAGTTGCTTTGCATTTTGATTGTGGACAAATCAGCACCGATGGAAATGGCACCTAAAAAAAAAAAAATGTTCGTTTAGATAGAACAAATTATGTTAAACAATTTAGGTTTTGGCATAAAAGATTAAATTACCGTGCTGACTGGCACAAGTTTCTCGCTAACGGTAACTATGACAGGACTTGTTTTCCATTTTATCCAAACATTGTGGATTAAGTAAGTACATAGAGAAATACTTACAATGAAAGTTAGCAGCCAGAAGATCCTGAAAACATTACAGAAAATAAGTACAAATTAACATATAGTCGATTGCCATTTTGATTTTTTACAAATTTTGACATAAAAATTATTTCGAGTAAATAATTACTTTTATACAAGGCTGATGTGACTAGAACCTAATTTTCATTTTTTCGGAATAGACATAGAAAGGCCAAGACCGAAAAGCAATATCTAGTATCATTCATTTCATAAATGTATGATAATAAACAACTAACACATGAATAAGTCTTTACGTTCTAAAATATCCTATATTCATTCATAAGATTGATGAATTAAAAATTAGTTTTGAGTTAAGCCCACTTAGCTTAGTAATCGAAATATTAATTAACTAAAATACCTCATTGAAATATTCTGACAATAGTTATACGGTTTAATTAAGCGCATTCTTATTGAAATTCTTTATTTGCATATTTTAATACGGTAAACTGTTCCTCAAAGGCAAAAAATAACTTAAAAACTGGTTAAAATATTTAACAAAAGACAATGTAACAAAGTAACTTCAATGTGACTCTAGTTTGATAAGAGGTATTTTTAAGCCATCTGACTCATGAAAAATATATCCTCCGCGCCGCGGGGAATTCTACAAACATATCGCTTTTATGAAAGGGACATAAAAAACATTTAGACTGAGATCAATAGTTGTAGATCACACAAAGTATTGTCTCATGTAACATTTGCATTCACAACACTAGGCAAAGTAGGAAGTGTCGTGGTGAGCGCTTTAACCACCAGAGTATACGTGCAGTCAATATTATATCATATATCTTACTTTTCAATGATAGTAAGTCCTCTTTTAGTCGTGTATGGTAGTCCATGAAGAGTAGTGTTCGCAGCGTAATCATAAAACATTTCTTTTACTAATGCTTTCTGTCGTTTCCTTCTTGTTTTTCGAACACAAACATCTCCATAGATTTTAGAAATGACAACTACACCTTCGTCAATGTCTTCGCTGGAATTTAAAATTATATTTTTTCTATTCATTTTCTGAAATTTTAAATACCTCTTCTCGGAACCTGAACAGACTATCCGTCCGTCCTTGACCTACCTTATTTTTTTATTGCTTGTCAAAATGACTCTGTCCGATGGAAAGTATAAGCAGAATCCAAAAGTGGTGGTCACCATACTCATTGCGAATGCAGACATTGCAACAATACAGCATATTAATCCACACCAATAAGGCCTAGTGATGCATTTGCATCATTGGGCTAACGATCCGATCTCATTGCTGAAATCAGTGTGGCTCTACTACCTTCTATTCATCTTCTAAAATTTTAAATACATTGTCTCGGGACTGTTATAGTTTCGTCGTGTCTGTACATCCGTCCTCGGCCTACTTTCCAAACGGCTAGTGTTGGAAAGATAAAACTTTGCAAGAATATGTATAAATACGACGTCGACAAATTGCTAGAATCACCGTTTAGTAAATATTCAACTTAAAACATTTTCATTAAAATAGGGCCTTCCTAAAAATCCGTAAAAAAAAAACACAGCAAACATCTAAATTCACTTGCCATTATGGGTGACTACGGAACCCTATTCTATATGTGGCCTTACACGCACTTGGCGGGCATTTAAATTAAATGAATGAAAAAAGTAAAAACAAAAACTCAACTACGACGAAAAACGACGCTGAAAAAGCATGAAACAAGTTTTAAAAGCCCTAGTCAAGCGTTGTTAAGGTGTTATGAACTATGGTACTTTACACTACATGGACTACGGCTTTTGAAACTTAGTAATGTACCATAGTCCATAACACTTTAACAACGCGTGACTACGGGTTTTGAAGCTTGTTCCATGCTTTTCAGCGATTTACATGACATCGTCTTAAGGTGGAGAGACATATCTACGTGTCTTGTTCTGAGATGTTGATTAAATTTTATCTTATTAACTCTCATAAATTTTCAATTAGTACTTACTCCATGATGGCACACTAAAGTCTTTCCTCGTCCCACTACGGATATAGCACTATTACAACTGAAAACTATACGCGTTTCATGCTTCTATTAATAATTAGGTTAATGGTTCCCATATGAGCGTAGGGACGTTTTAAGCTATCAGCATATTTCATCAACTTTAATTTCATGTAATTACATAGAAATATGAGATCACGCCTAATTATATTAATAACATAGCGTCCTTTACTATATATGCTTAAACGCGGTCTAATATAACTATGGAGGACAGATGTGTCATGTCACACCAACACAAAGGGAGGATCTTCCGACCAGGCGAGGTGATCATGCATGGTGGGCCACTTTGTCAAATAACAGTCTACTATTAATATATTCTTCCATTACCGGTTTTATAAGCATTCATTTTCTCAGTCAAATGGTTTTTAATTGGCAACATGAATGGACTACACGGTAAATTCCCAACCTTATCTTTATACATTATATGAACTATTAAAGACTCCATTGACCTAGCTCAAATGTTGACACGATAAGAAACGCTTCGTAGATTATTTTTACTTATTTTTCATTTTTCAACTCAACAATCATCATATGCAACTCAACAACTGATCTCATTCAACGCAACCACATCATGGCAGTGTACAGTTAATTTACATAAGAATGATTTCCTATTTTGCTTCCGGTCACGGTTTTACGTATGAAGGGCTGGAACAGTTTTGATAACTTTTTAGTATTGGATGGAATTTTAATAATAAATAATTTCCTTCAAGATATGCAGTCTTATTCCCTTGGTTCAGCTGGTATATTATAAAATAAAACTTTCGCATCACTACTTGTCACTTTAAATAGCGGAAGAACCATTTTCACTTAGCGTAATTACATAAATATGGAATCCTTGACTTTTGTTGAAAGTTTCGGCGAGAATTAATGAGTTAATTTTCAACTAATTAGTCTGTTTATATTTGTACCTGCGGTAATGGTAAATAAGGTACGACCTTATTTACCATTATCAAAGCTATTATATAGGCATTTTGATCACATTCACAGACTATAATTGCGAATTTTTATAATTAGAAATATCTAATTAATTAATATGACAGTGATCCTTCCTTTACCATATTCATATTGTGGTGACGGTTATAGTACGCAGTGCTACTACCCCTTCACTCCATGTACATCGCAAAAGCCAACTAAGGCAGCAAACTCTGCAGGGCAACAATACTTTTGTAGGGGAACGGGTGTCATGTCCCACCAACACAAAGGGAGGATCTTCAAAAAACTTCAAAGCTAGGAGCTTTGAAGTTTTATTTATGTAGTATGTATGTTTATATAAACTGCAAATCATAAATATTCCGTTTTAAATCCAATATTTTCGGATTTGCTGTTATAAGTAAGGAAGTTAAATGAAATTACTAATTAAATTTGTTCGACACTTTATTTTAATTTACATCTCATTGTTCTAGCTAAAACTGAGGGTAATATATTTTCCCTGCACCAGTTGTTATGTAAATAATAGGTAATTGAATAATTAAAGGTAAGATAATTATTAAAATAAGGTACGCGAGTATGCTAATGGATTAAGAATTCTGTTCTCCCCACGGGTGGCGTAAGACCAAGCAACGCAGGATAGCAGCTCTGCAAAGACAAGAAAGGCTTGTAATAAGCCCGTATCCACCAGTGTTCTGTCAATGACTGTTATCTTTTTGTTTTTTTTTACACTGAAGTTAACCTTGTTCTGCATAGAATATGTAAAGAAAATTGATTTTCAACAAGCTTTAATATTATTAGTACTGAAATAGACAAAACAAATAGACTCACTTTGTTGTTCTTAAGAAAGCTCTATGGCCTTCTTGCGGCTCCATTATCTGAACAGCAGCATAGTACCTCGTACTACGGTATCGTTGAAGACTAAATGACACTAAATTTTAGTTCAATCTGATATTCTTATTCCTATTTAATTTTTAAGAAACTGTAGGTTAATAAAAGCTGGTACAACCAAACTAATTCTAATGCTCTTAATTTATATAGCTAGAATTGTAGCTAGAATTTTTTATCAATAGTGTTCTGTCTTTCTAGTTTCTCTTGTTTAAGATCCTTTTTCAAGGTACACCACAACCTGAAACAAATCAAATTTAATACATCTCATATCTATAGAGCAGATCTAGATAGTAATTGTCAACTGTCTTATGTTTGAGTAAACTTTAGCACCTACGATATTTATGAGAAGCTAAACTTTATCAATTACAGTGAAAAAAAAATTGCCACATTTAAATTACATGTATTTATGTAAAATTACGTATACCTTTAGTTTGAAAAATTTGATAAAAATATATGAATATTTTAAGAATTGTTGAACTATTAGTAATTAGAAGGTGTCACCTTAATGTAAGAAAGTAGAATAGTTCCACAAGGCTCAAAAAAGAGAACCCTAGAAACAGGCCAAGGAGTCCTCCGATGTTGGCGAGGAAGTCAGTCAAGCCAAATAGTTCCGAGCGATGCATCGACATATACCGCGACCGTTTGAAGTATATCTCCAATTTAGAATATTGGGTGCTAACAAACATAAAAAAGACATCGTTAAGCTTTTTGACTAAAGGATCCAACTACACTGGATAACAGCACTTGTATTTGTGTAGGTGTAGGTATGTATGTGTAATATGTATAGTGTATAAAATATATATATGGATCTCTACTGGTATTTTTAAATAATAAGTGTAACAATGTATTACCTGTGTGTAAGCTACCCTAAATTCAAAAACACCAATGTCCATGTATGGTTGTCTGGAAGAAATTACAATGAGCGATAAGACCACCAATTGTTATACAGACATTGAAACTGATTTTGTTGTACTTTTTTACTTTGTATATACAATGAAGATAAATAAATAAAAAATGAAAAAAACTTGAAACAAATACATACTCGACTGACCAGAGTCGAACAGTGGGCTAACATTTTTTTTATAAATATAGGTCTAAGTTATAGCTAGAAGCTGTTAATGACTATAAAATGTTTTGTGTAACACTAGGATCTATTGAAAGATTGAGTGGAGTTTAGTAAAAGAATCTATACAAATAAATAAAATTGGAGTGTCTGTTTGTAATATTAAAATAACCGCTTTTTACTAAATGCATATGTATGTATACACGGTACATACACCAAAAATGTAATTAATTTTTTTTTTGTCTTTATGTCTGTCTGTCTGTCTGTTTGTTAGAAAAATGGGAAAAAATATTTCTAATGGAGACGCAAACGAAGTTGAGCGGGTCAGCTAGTATACCTATATTTTCCTTTAATCTTAGATATGTATATGAAGTCTGTAATTTAAAGTATGTATTTATTATTTGTGCTATACAATGATGAAGAATTTTTGGCAGTTACTTGTTTTAATTATGGATGATTTAAACTAATGTATAGACTTTCAATAATTTTATGTAACTTACTCATCATCATCTGTGATATTGCGTGACATATAAATTGCTTTCTTCTTAGCATTCAGATTAAAATCTGTTTTCAGAATTTCTGCTTCATAATCAACACTGTAACATGAAGGAAGACAACGACATGTTTTGTTGTCAGTGGCTTCCATCTCTACCATTTTATCTTGAATTATAATAAAAATAGGTATCTTAAACGTATACATACATTAGTAAGAAGTAAATAAAGTTGTCAATACTAGGTATACCTTACCTCTTGCTTTCTCCATACAGTACCCTGTGTTAATTGTGCAAATTGTTTTAGTTTCATCTGAAAACATTAAGTCATGTAATAAAAAGTATCCGAAACAAAATAAACAAGATTTTAGCATAGTATACTTACGAGGCATATAAAATGGTACACATTTACAAAGATCAAATGTAATGTTTGCAAGGCACTCCATTTTACAATTGTTCGCTGTGTATATTTTGTAATATTTCAAATATCTTTCACTTGGGAAGTAACATTGTCTTCTGTAATATAAATATCGGTTTATTGATCATTGAATTATGTACATCAAGTTAAATTGATTTTGTAAGCGATTTTATGAAAAGAGAAGTGTATAAACAAAAATCAAGGCAGGATAGTGCGTGTTATTTTGATTTGACTAATACGTGCGTGAGATGTCAGGGTTCACCGTCAAATGGCTGGTGAGTTGTCAGATGTTTGCTACACATAATCAAATAGTACCTGGATGACAAAGCTTTACTCGATTATATTATTTTTTAGTTATTATTAAAAGAAAAACTAAAAGAGTTGTATTAAAAAAACTCTTATTTATGAACTGATTTAAGTATTTTTAGATAAGAAGATTTACTTAGTGCTTATATAAGTTTTAAGTAAAAATATTATCCCAAGAGTGAATAGAAGTTTCATTACAATTCATAATTATGGCAGCACGTTCATGCCTTTATAAGTTCATTACTCAAAATTTATTTTTTTCTAAAGTTTTAAACACTGAGTACAATAATTAGATAACAATAAAAGAAACCTATTTTAAAATTTAAAGACAAAAATACATAATAAACTCTCTTCATAACCCTCTCAAATAAAAAATATCCAAAGTGGATCACAAAGGAAAAAATCTACATTAACATACAAGAAATAAAATACAAGCAATGTGATAAACTTTCGAAGATGCTGAAGACAGCGTTAATTAAATCTTACATTTCTGCATCGTATTTCTTTAAAGCTTCCGATGTATTTAGTATACTAAAACTGAGTGCCATCGATGAAACCTGCTTATTCAGAACAGCAAAATAATATAGATTTGACTGTGGTAAATCTGCTGGATGCTGAATATAGACCTGGAAAATTCAAGTATTAGGTTAATAGACGTTTTGGACTCAATACACATATAAGCACATAGTTAGAATTTAGTATATTCTAAAAAAAGTAAATAAATATCCTAACAGGCCAATGAAGCTTATTGTAAATTTAGCGTGCGTAGACTTAGTATCTTCCCCGCACGTGTGGGTCTCTCTGGCGGTCTGCTAGATTATTTTTTTGCATCTTACTATTTGTTACTACTGTGATAAAGTCGTCTTAGACTATATGTATTAAGGCTCATTTTAACAAATGTAAGCAGCACCGCGTGGTGTGTGCAAAGACACGTCAGTAATCGGACGTGTCTTTTGTTTATAAATAGTTTGAAATTCATTTTATAAATTTAATAATGGTGTAAACTACTAAATTAAATTCCATGTCGTACTAAGTGTTATTTGGTGCCTTGACTTCACACTTTGGAAGGATTTCAAGTGAGATAGTCGAGACTTTGTGAGTCGCAACTAATTGACAAGGTGCGTCGTCAACTCCGATTCAATCCCGGATTCGCAGCCGAGTGAACTCCTTATCAAGCCACAATACGCTACGAAGTTATTGTGAAATAATTAAAAACAACTAGACCGCTAATATTACAGAGTGACGAGCTTGATACGTAACATCGACTGACACTATTTCTCAAAAAGCATACTTTGAAGATGATAAAACAAATTAAAGATGAATAACTAACATTTTGTGTATTGATCTTTTCCCGGTACTTTCTTGACCGAGTAGCATTACTTTTCACATTGTTACAAATTGCGTTTACTTATATTGCATCGCACTAAGTGGAGTCACTAATTTCTCAAAATATGGGAAATCCTAGTTTGAGGATTAGAGGTCTGATTTAATTGTCTGCCATACTAGCTAATAATCCCTTATTTTACGGTTAAGTTTATGCAATGAAATTTAAATGAAAAAGTTAAAAAAAAATTAACTCTAGAACTTCAGACATTTCATTTGTCTTCACACGTCACAATCTTCACATGTATTGACATTCTTATTACAATTTTGATTAGGACTACTTAATTATTTTCTGTTATTTTGTTACTTTTATTTAAATGTATTACTTGTTTTGATTTGATACCTGGTTTTTATGTTTCTTATTGTGTATTGGTGCTCTATGCTTTGTTCAAGTAACAATATCGTATGTTTTACAAGTTTCTTTTAGTTACTCTTTTTTTTTCATCATTTCATGCTGCTTCCTTTTTCTATTTGACGTTGGTGTTCCATTCGAAACTTATAATGTGTACGAAATACCGTAAATCTTTATTTATACAGGTTAAATAATGAAGCTGAAGCCTTGCCGGTTCTTCTTCATAGAAATGACATTTTGAAACCACGCAACTAGGAGTCGTTGATGTAATTTTTAAAGGTTCCTAAAAAGGTCTGCTTGATACAAAAGCTTTTTATCTATCTACAGGCGACTGGAATTAAGACATTTTGTAAAGTACCTTTAATCCGAAATTGGTACTTACTATTGAGTCTAGCTAATGTTATTGAATTGAAAACTTCTTTAGCGGCGATGGGATGGGAACACTTTTATGGGATGGGTGCAATGGGATGCAACCCGTTTTTTTTATAAATTATATAATTTATTACTGAGAGATTGATGATTCATATTCATGCCTACCTTAAATCCTGAATTCTCAGCGTTACACAATTGGTCGCGTTCTATTAATGATTCCTTCATTATTATTTGTAAATCTGGAATTGCTCCATTCTCCTAAAAGCAGTTTTAAAAGTTTTAAGTACTTCACTATTGAACAGATCAAATTTGATGATATGCACATGCATATCTGTGACATGTATGTCTCTATTCAAGACTTCTAAAATCGAAAACTGTGTAGCAGATCAGTTTACATAAATTTATTTGAATAAATAAATAAATATTTCGGACATCTAACACACAACGCCATCTAGTCCCAAACTAAGCAGTTCGTATTATGGGTACTAGACAACTGATATAAATGCCTATATACTTTTTTTTGTAAATACACACATATTATAGATAGATAGATACACATACCCAAACTCCGAAACACATATTTGCAGATCAAACAAACATTTGATCCGACCCGAGAATCGAACCCGATACCTCAAGAACAGCAGTCGCACTGCGCCACCGAGACAATCATTTATTTATATTCAGGTTATTACGAGTATTTTTTACTTGCAAAATTTGTACCGGAGATCCCGGACTATAAAGTTTTACAGAAAATGTCTCTTGGCCTTGTGGAAAAGTTGATAAAAGTATTCAAAACACGTTTTGCATGTGGCTTTAAACGATCGAGTCTGACTCCAAGCTTCCTTACCAGTTCGTTTTGGTGGTCTTGGAGTACACGAAATTGTAGATGTCAGCTTTCCTGCATTTCTGACTTTGCTTCTAGACACAGTCGTACCCCACGTTCCATGGAGTAGTCCAAGGACAGGCCTCTGTGGAACGTCGCACGACTTGGGTCGCCATTTCAAGACATACATGTTCTTCGTACATCGTGATGTAGGAGGAATAAGAGAACATCTTGACACGTAGCAAGAGCGTACTGTCGTACCCTTTTCTACGTACTCACCTACTCTAAGCAGTCTGCTTCTAGCCGCTTCGGGTACTCTGGACCCCGTGGTAGTGGAGTGCTTCCCTAAAGCAGCTAAATGGCAGACTATTGAATACATTGGCGTTGTCCAGGGACACTGGCAATAGCACGCCGCCACATCCTACTGCTTTTTCAGTCACGGCCCTAAGGCGCAACACGTCATCGATCGTCGAACGCTCCTCTCAGAATCGGACAATCAGCATCCTCTCAAACAAGTTTTTCACCTCGTGCAGCAACATGATGGGCTTATAGGCCGCGACCGAATCGCTAGGCCATCCCGGCTTCCTCAGTAGGACAGCTTCCCGTTCTTCAAGCGCTCAGGGAAGCGTCCGGATAACAGGCTAGCGTCCAAAACCTCCGAGAGGCAGTCCGACATATGGTCGAGGGCTCGGGCCAGCACTCAGGTAGGTATACCGTCCATCTCGGGAGGGTGTTCTTTGATCCGCAGAATAGAAAGCCCAAATACCTCCGATTCCTTGATGGGCGGAACATACTCCGGTCTGGCCACGGTGTCTCTGACCGAGTAGACCATCGACTGGTGTGTGTGCTCCGACCGCTGCTGGAAAAAGACCTCTACAGCTGGGTGATGACTGGGCTGGAGATTCTCCGTTAGAAGGCGGGGGGGAGGGCGACGCAAGGGCCCTCCCCCAGGAGTCACGATCGAGACTCTCCGGCATCTCCTTTCTCTTCACGTCTTTGGCGCTGCCGATGCCCAGCTTCGGAGCTTTCGGCGTCTCCTTCTGTTCAGAAGACAGGCCCACTGAGGCCACCCACACTCCTCTACGGCCTAGCCCCTAGCGTCCATCCCGTGGGAACCCCGCACAATGGACTTTGCGTTGAAGTCCCCCAGCACAAGGATGTGCCCACACGCATCGAGGTCCCCCAAGCTGTTGAGGAATACCTCGAAGTCGCTTAAACACCAGTTGGGGAAAAAGTATCCACCATATACGATGATCGCCCCTTCACTTGGAGGCAATGTATCCAGTGCTCTTGTCTCTTAGCGAAAAAGATGGGGAATGAGCTGCCGTGGAGCCGATGACTGCCCCGGAGCCGTCCCGGTCACCCAACCACAAAAGAGCCCTTAAGGTTCACAGACTTGGTGATGATGACCACCTTGTGAAGGTCACAACAACACCTGCAATTTGGCCAACATGACCATAACTTGACGTACCTACTGGGATAACGATAAAGCGACGAGAGCAACAAAAGACTAACTCTTAAGTTGCCTGCTCGGAGGCAGGGTAAGTGCTCACCAAGCTCGCCATAGTTCATCTCGGACTTACTCGCACTCTAATACGCCTACTGCTAGGTCAGACGGACGTTTAGAGTGCGGCATGACGTCTGAACGTCAACGTTACACCCCTCGCGGCAGTCTACAGTCAGACTTCATCAGGCATGAGTGGCTCTACTTACATAGCCGCAGAGATCTGGGGAAGATAAAGAAACCCTATGCCCTATGCCAACCCATCTGGCTAGCGTGATAAACAAGGACAAAATCTTCTGTCTAATGGGAGGTATGTGTCTAGGAGAGGACTGTTCAAGACTGTTGATGACGATTCTCACCTTTCCTCGAACTGGATAGGCCCGAGGACTACGGTCAGTATATCCGTATTCACTTGCCCAATTCACGGCTGATTTCTTAGCCCTCATGTAAGGAATGTTATTGTGAATGCTGTAAATATTTTAATAGATTGCTTATTAATAGTACATATTATGCAGTCATAAACAAAAGTTAGAGATACAAATAAGATACATTATTTATTTACTCTAGAATATAGTTATTGTCGGAAGGTCTTGACTGAATTTGACATGGTCATCTAATTCAGTCTCGTGTCTGAGTTAGATGCTTCTTATAACAACAATGCTCTAAATTATTTCAGAAGTACCTTCCATTGCGTAATATATCTTGGACGGCTAGCGTGTTGATGCTGAAGCAAAGTCCTTCGCTGGTAAGTGTTTCAGATATTGCATTACAACGATAGTCTTGCTTGCCCCAGAACATACAATTTTGAAATATATCATCCTTTTTTGGTGCCACCTAAGAATGAGATTTGATTTTAAACGCATGGCTGTGTAAATGTTTGGCGAGGTAGGTGTTGATATATAACCTCAACCAATTTATTTGTGTTAATGCATGTAGGCAATGATATTTTATAGATATATAAAAATAAAAATATATATAAAAATGAATCCCCGAAATATACGTACGCGCATAACTCCCGATCGGCTGCACGAAATTGGATAATTATTTTTTCTATATGTTCGTTATTATCAGGAAAAGGTTTGTATATAAGAAAATCAAAGATTAACGAACAATTTTTTTTTGAAAGAATTATACAGCAGAAGTTCGTTGGGTCAGCTAGTATTTTATATTTCTATTTCGGACATTTAACACACAACGCCATCTAGTCTCAAGCTAAGCAGAGCTTGTGTTATGGGTACAAGGCAACTGATATAAATACATATATTACTTTTTTGTCATAAATACATACACAGAAAACACCCAAACTACGAAACAAATATTTGCAGATCATACAAACATTTGATCCGACCCGGGAATCGAACCCGAGACCTCAAGCACAGCAGTCGTATACGCTACTACTGCGCCACAGAGGCAGTCGGATTTATTACATTAGGAATGCTTTAATATAAACTTATGTTACGCTTTAATATTAGCATTTTATTAAAATTAGCTACCTCATATATAGTTCTTGCTATGGATTCGTCTGAGTACTTTTGATTCAAGTATATTAGAGTGAGACGGGTCACTGTAAGACGTCCACATAGGTTTTCAATATCTTGAAATTTAGCAAAATCCATTTCATGGCTGTAAATGAAATTCGTAGGATTAATCTAATATTTCCGCAATATTCTCTATCAATCGATTTATTTCAAATAGTTATGTTAAATACGAATATAACGTACAAAGTTGTATTTTTTGGATTTAGTCGAAACTGTTCGTTAAGCTTATGAAGCTTTATATTTTCTGCTGTATAGTTATATACCGTTGCTTTGCATTTTAACTGTGGGCAAATCAGAACCGATGGAAATGGCACCTAAAAAAGAAAATATTCCTTTAGGTACAACAAATTATGTTAAACATTTTAGGTTTTGGCATCAAATATTTTATTACCGTGCTGACTGGCACAAGTTTCTCGCTAACGGTAACTATGACAGGACTTGTTTTCCATTTTATCCAAACATTGTGGATTAAGTAAGTACATAAACAAATGCTTGCAATGAAAGTTATCAGCCAGAAGACCCTGCAAATATTACAGAAAAAAGTAAAAATTAATATAGTATAGTCAGTTGCTGTTTTGCTTTGTTACGAATTTGGCATAAAAATTAATTAGAAAAAATATCGCTTTTATATTTATTATATTTTCGAAACAGACATAAAAAGAAAACAGACAAAAAGCGGCAAAGACCACAAGCAATATCTACATATACCCCATTTTGCACCGACCGCCTCATATTTTTACATCACTCAAAGCTTGACTGGCAGAGAATGCCACATGGCATTAAGTCCGCCTTTGTGCAAAATGTGCATTAAGATTAAATAAATAAAAATATCTAGTAACATTCATTTTATAAATGTATGATAATAATAAACAACTAAAATTATCTTCATAAAGGTTGACTGAAAGAAAACTCAGGTTTGGTTTGAGCTCGCTTTTGTACACATTATCAGGCGATAACGTGTATGAAAGCGTGTAACATTTCGAATACTAAGCAACACACAACAACCAAACAAACAATTTTATTGTGTATAACAAAAATTAATAAACTAAAATACCTCATTGAAATAACACGCGATTTCCTTTTGATAATAATTATACGGTTGATTAATCGCATTCCGATTGACATTCTTTATTTCGCATCTGATGTGATCTAATCGATTTCAAAGAATAGTAATCTCTAAGGCAAAAACGAAGCTTACAAAAACTGGTTAAAATATTTAAGAAAAGTTCTAATAAGTAACTTCAATGTAACTTTAGATTAATAAGAACTTTAAGACGAAGAAGAAAATATGTCCTATGCCACGAGGGACTCTATAAACATACATACAAAGAACATATAGAATCAGAACAACAATAATTATAAATCACATAAAGTATTGTCCCATATTAGAATTGAACTCACAGCACTAGGCAATGTAGGAAGTCGGCAGTAGGAAGTCTAACCAACAGAGTATACGTGCAGTCAATATTATATTGTATATCTTACTTTTCAATGAGAGTTAATCCTCTTTTAGTTGTATATGGTAGTCCGTGAAGAGTAGTATTCGTAGCGTAATCGTAAAACATTTCTTGTACTATTGCTTTCTGTCGTTTCCTTCTTGCTTTTTGAACACAAACATCTCCATAGGCGTTACTACTGACAACTGGACCAGCTTCAATATCTTCGCTGGAATTTAAAATCATATTTTTATACTGTATTTGTGAAATTTTAAATACCTAAAAAATAATATGCCTGCAAGAGAAGAATTTCAACTTGTAAAAAAGTTCTATCGTGAACTAAAAAGTTAATTTATGCATTCAGGTTTAATGCATATTCTTCCTAGTTCCTAGTTTATATTAGTTTAGAAGTAGAAAAATTCTAATTCCTTACGGTAGTTTAAAAATATTTAGTTAGTTTGTCATGATCTTAAGGTGCAGAGATTCCTAATTTATATCAACGACATATCCCAGATAGGTCTCAAGGGTGAAATTTCACTTTACACAGATGATACCAGCCTCTTTTATTATGGCTGTTCTGTTAATGCTATAACGCCTCAAATTCAGCATGACTTAAATGTGTTAAATGATTGGTTCCAATATAATTTACTCACAATAAATACTAAAAAAGCAAACTATGTCACTTTTGCTGCCAACAATAAAAAATTAAATAATGATATACCACTGGTTATAAATAATGAAACAATCCAGAGAAAGACAAATGAAAGATATCTTGGCCTTACTCTAGATACTCACCTGAGTTGGAAACCTCAAATAGATAAAATAAAAAATAAACTAATTTCACTAACGGGTTGCCAAGTTAAATACCTTTTATATAATTCGCTAGTCAAACCGCATATTGACTACTTAATTGAAATATGGGGAACCGCATATAAAACTCTTTTAGATGACTTGCAACGCACACAAAATAAATTAGTAATGGTTCTTTTTAACTATAATTTTCGTACTTCTACGAAAAAAATATACGAGGAAACAAAAATTATGACCATGAAGCAGACTTACATGTACTACACGTGTATTTTGATACATAAAATATTAAATAGGAATATTCATACAAACTTATCTTTTACAACAAACTATACTCGTCAAAAAATGAAACTAATAAACGCAAGTCATATTGTGACTCGCCCGCCTAGAACGAACTATGGTAAAAAGAATATTGAATTTGAGGGTGTGAAAATTTACAATAAATTACCGTTAAATATAATAAATGCTAAAACACTGACTTTATTTAAAAAATCATTGAAAAATCACATAATGGCTACGTACTAATGCCTTTTTTTATTTCTTAACGCATTTAAACAGTTACATATTATAAAATGTACATCTGTGTATCTAGATATACAAGAACATAAAGTTTTCAGAATTATTTAAATATGTATAATAATAAAATTAGCAAACATTGTAATAAGAGTAGGAGATAGTAGTTACCTTACGAATGTCCTATCTAGTTTAAAAAAATATTGTACACCTTTGATTCAGCTGCTTGAGTTAATCGTGTCATTGTGTTCGAGTATCTAATACGTTCATCTTGTGCAAAATATATTTTACTACCCACTTTTGTTTTATATAAAACGCTCAATTGGTTTATTTGTTAACATTTTTGTATATTTTCTCAGTAAGTGAATTTTGTAAATTCTTTTGAGAAATAAAGATTCTTTAACCGAAAGGTGCAGAGAGACACACCTATGGGTCTATTATATTATTATACACTATGTTATATGTTATAGTGTATAATACTAGTAAGTTGTCAATAAGTACTTACTCCATGATGGCAGACAAATTCTTCTTCGTCCTACCACAGATATAGCACTTTCACAACTGAAAACTATACACGTGTGATGTCTTTATGATTAATTGGGTTAATAGTTTGTATTGGAGCGTAGGGACGCTCTTAAGTATTAGCAAATTAATAGCAACTTTAATTTCATGTAACTACATAGAACTGTGACATCACCCAGGTCAGTGACATCAAATATTAATAATAATAAATATGTTGGAGAGCGAGTAGTTTTTAGTTTAAATTAGATTAAATTTATTTAGTTCATTCGATTATTTGAAACGTCAAACTGTGCATCGAGAAACATGGCAGTTTGGGTGAAATCTGTGGACGGTGCATGTAAATGACGGCGCACTGATTGTTTGTTAACGAAGTGACTACGTATCCTAAATTACAGAGTGTTAAATAACGTCTTAGTTTAATCATGGTTTGATTTAATTTTTGTGGTTAAGTTTTAATGGATTCTGCGAGCAATATTAAATGTTACTAAAATAAGAGCGGGTTATACCTAAAACAGTGGTAGGTGTCACCACTAGTAATAGCGACCGGCCGGCATTCTTCAGAGAGCTACCGCACGAGATGCATACGTGTTAACCTATTAGCTCCTAACCTAACTTTATCTTACCAGTCGTATGTGGTTTTGTGTGAACTTATGATGTAACTGAATAAGGGGACGTTGGACAACGCAAGTGTACCCATATTTTAAAGTTCCTGCCCTTGCGCCGCTCACGATGACATGCACCTTCCGCTGAGATCACCACGTTTCGCTGTAACCCTAATCATGTTATATCAAGTGTATCGCATTATATTTTATAAATATGATTATGAATAAATCAACTGTGTTCTATCTGCCTGTGCGCATATTTTGAAGTGTTACGATTGGTGGCAATTCTGACAACCCGAATGATAAAATTATGGATCAGCGAATCGTAGGTGACAGTTGTTTTCCGTTTATATTTAGCCGTTTATTTATTTACTAGCTGTTGCCTGCGGCTCCATAAATATTGTTTATCGCGGCAAATAGTATCCATTGGGTTATTCTGATGTATAAGCTATATCATTATAAAGTTTCATCTAAATGCGTTTAGTAGTTTCGCGAATAAGTAAAAATACACACACTCACAAACTTTCGCCTTTATATATTAGTGTGATGATGTGATGTTTGACTCCTTGATTCGTCAAACTCTTCTAGATATTATCGTGTTCTATGGAATCAAATATCTGTGTAGTCGATAAAACAGCAGTGGCACATAAAATTCCTTATTTTTTCGACGACTTTCTGAGGATGTGAGTGAGCTGCATGGATGTGATCCACCGTTGAGTAACCCGTCCTAAGGTCTGCCTGCTTCCTAGACTGATTTCTTCCTAGTGTTTTGTGATTCTACCCAGAATTTCGTGAAATTTGTGTATATAAACGCTTGTGTGTTATATTAGAATTAGTATCACTATTACCTACTGTACATGTATTTATATTTTCTTTTTGAATTACACTCCAGTTTCTATGCATCTACCATGGCTAGTTTAAATTAAATTAAATAAAAATTAAATAAACAAAATGTACACATTATGTCCTATAACAAAATAAGATAGCACTCAGCCAAGTGTCCTGTGTCATCCTAGGGCCAACCAAGAAGGCCATCGATGGGGCGTGTAATCCGTTTCGGGAAAAGGTCCTTCAAACCAACCACTTCATGCAGATAGCTGAGCTAGAAAGTCTCCGTCAAGGGGGGCCCCAACAAACGGAGCTTTAGTTTCGCTGCAAGATAAGGAGACACGATCGAGACCCTCTAGCACCTCCTTACTTGTCCAAGCCTCTTGGTACTCATAAAGCTGGTCTTGGTATTCAGTACTGTCTAGCCCTCAGCATAGATTGGATAAATGAATTTAGTACAAGGATAAATAATGTTTAAAATACGTACAATTATCTGTTTATGACTTTAATAATTTTCATATTCTGGTTTTATTGCACAGGCTGGTAACAGTTTGAAATCAGATCGCCGCGCTGTGTGTGGGATTTGTATAGTCGTTTTTATTTCATCATATTAAATATTTTAGTTTTAATTAAAATTGAGATGAATTAGACTTCAAACATTTCTTTGATAGAGTTAAGTCTGACTAATATCGCTATATTAAAAAAGTAAAAGTCTGTTAAAGAACTTAGTTTACAATGCGACATACCACGTGCATTCGTTGACACTCCTAAATTGCCACAATCCGACGGCGTATAAATCACACCTTTGATTCCATGCGCAGGAGTTGCGTTTACGTTCTGTTTGCACTAATATTGCTGTTGCTGTACTAAATGGTTTACTTAGTAGTATGTATGTTTATGTAGACTGTAAATCATAGATATTCCGTTTTCAATCCAATCTTATCGGATGTCCGGTAAGGAAGTGAAATAAAATAAATTTGATATGTTCGACACTTTATTTTGATGCATATCCTATTGTTCTAGCTAAAACTAAGTGTGGTCTATTTCCTTTTCACCAGTTGTTACATGTATGAGTTAAATGAGTATGGGGATGAATCAACAATTCTATTCTCCCTGTGAGTGTCTTGCTTGGCAAAGAGATGAAATACTTGAAACAATCCCTATATCGACCTGAAAGGCCTTCATCCAGCAGTATTGTACCAACTACAGCAGTATTGACTGTTCTTGAAGATAATAATATACATGTAAAGAATCTATGAAAACTCGTACATTATTATGTCTGTCTTTTCCAAGAAATAAGTTATTTTAACTTCATATCTGTTTGCAATTTTTTATACTAAAGTTTGCCTTTTTCTGCAAATTATTTGTGAAGAAAACTGTTTTTTAACAAGCTTTTATATTTATGGCTGCATTCTGTTATTAGAAAGAGTAGCACCATGGTACCACGCACCACGGTATAATCAAAAATAAATAAAAAATTCTGACATCTTACACACAACGCCATCTAGTCCCAAGCTAAGCAGAGCTTGTGTTATGGGTACTAGACAACTTATATCAATACATACATACTTTTTTTTGTAAATAAATACATACTTTTTTTGTAAATACATACATAGTATACATAGAAAACACCCAAACTCCGAAGCAAAAATTTGCAGATCATACAAACATTTGGTCCGACCCGGGAATCGAACTCGAGACCTCAAGCACAGCAGTCGCATACGCTCCCACTGTGCCACCGAGGCTGTCGAAGAAAGAAGAGACATAAGTATGTACATAAAATTTAAGCTTAGTCGATCACATTAATACTAATTCAGCTTTCTAGATTCATGCTTAATCCATACATTTAAACACGAAAATTGTAGTATGAAAAAAAAACTGGTAAAATGCAAATAATTCTTATGCTCTTACATACACATGTGCATGTAGCTAGAATTTTTTAACAGTAGTATTCAGCTTTCCTAGTTTTTCTTGTTTCCGATCCTTTTTCAAAGTACACCACAATCTGTAAAAAGACAATTTCATACATCTCATTTTATATCTTCAAATTATATTCTAAATAGTGATTGTCCTATATACATCAGTGGACTTTGGTGCCAACGTAGCTAATCTTTAATGATTACAAATCTATAACATTTTCACGTTTAAAATATATTTATACGTTGTGGTTAAAGAATAATATAATCGAAAAAAAGAAAATTGTATGTCGTGGCAAAATTTTGGTTCCATCGGTTTAGAACATTAGATTTTTTGAAGAGAGACAAATCAACTTATTAAACTGTATCTGTAAATAAGAATGGTGTTACCTTAGTGTAAGAAAGTAGAATAGTTCCACAAGGCTTAAAAAGGAGAACCCTAGAAACAGGCCGAGGAGTCCTCCGATGTTGGCGAGAAAGTCCGTCAAGCCAAATAGTTCCGAACGACGCATCGATACAAACTGAGAGCGTTTGAAGTACATCTCCAATTTGGAAAACTGGATGCTAACAAAAGTAAAAACATTCATGAATAAAAATTCGTATTAAGAAACAAATACAACACGCTTTTGTAAATAAACCAAACTTAAAAGCTTTTTTTTTAATAATTCAAAATAAGGATAAAATAAATTATTGTATTGTTAAAAGCATAAGGAAGAGACTTTCTGAAAATATTTCGATAATATCGCTCTACGATTTTATTCAATAAAATATTTTATTTTATTTATCACTCTATTCTTAATTTGAATTAAAAATAAATACTTTTTAGTTTGGTTTATTTATAAAAGCGTGTTCTTTTAGTTTTTTTAACTAACTTCAAATTATTGTATTGTCCTCGATAAGTCTACTTTAGTTTAAATGAAATCTGACCCTTTCAATCAAGTCCGTCCAATTTGTAACCGACTCCTTTAGTCGGTTACAAATAAACACAAACAGGTGAAGTTAATTAAAAGCGTGTCAAAAATAAAGTATCTATAAACCAAACTATGCAGGTTAATAGCACTGAAAAAAGAAAAGAGAAGAAAAACTTAAAGCAAATCCTAGACCATCCCGTCTTTCAGTCAGTTTTTCTAATTTCAAAAATACTTAACAGGCCTCTTAAAAGAAAATAATAGGACTTTTTGAATTTTTATAAATATAATTCTTTAAGAAGTATTTTTTTATTGCTTAACAAGTATTGCACATATTCTTAGTCAGTTATAAAACTTACTTATCAACTGGCGCGTAGGTTGCAAAAATTGCTGGCGCGTAAATTGTTTTAAAAAAAGCATTCATATTAAAATCTGTTTTGAGAATTTCTGCTTCGTAATCCACACTGTAACATGGAGGAAGACAACGGCATGTTCGTTTTTTGTCATTTGCTTCAATCTCCACCATCTTATCTTAAATTATAATAAAATAGGTACATTATACCACAAAAATATACTACAAAAATAGGTAAATATTTACACTAGTATGAAGTGAAGTGGAACCTTACCGCTTGCCCTCAGCATACATGGCGCACTGTTGATTGTGCAAATTGTTTTATTTTCATCTGAAAACATTGAGTTAATAAGGGCCATTAAAAAAAACGTATTCGAAATAGGATCATAACAGGATCTAAGCATATTATTACTTACGAGGCATATAAAATGGTACACATTCACACAGGTCAAATGTTACGTTGGCCAGACACTCCATTTTACAATTGTTCGCAGTGTATATTTTGAAATATTTCAAATACCTTTCACCTGGGAAGTAACATTGTCGTCTGTAATATAAAAATATCAGTTTATTAAACATTGAATTATCTACATAAAGATAAATTGAAAAATTTCATTATTAAGTTAAAGTTAATTGTTTGATTTTCATGTAAAGAGACGGAAGTATCTAACAAGAAGTCAAGCCAGGATTGCCCTACGTCACAGTGCCACCATTACGCATTTGAATGAGACTCCTCCTAGCATATGCTAGAAGACTTCCGCGCATGGGGGTCTGAGTGCGAAGTCCTAGTCAATTGCAGCCATGGTGATGGGTGAGGAGGGCTAGAGTGTAGTGGTCTATTTCTGTAAAGCTGTAATGCTCCAAAAAGAGACCATTGAACGAGATTAGGAGAGACCTCATCCCGTGCGTAGAGCACGTCAACGGTGATACCAGTGGTAGCCGGGGCTACAAGCTCCTAGAGTGTGGGGACCTCGGTGCTAGCAGCACTATGCAGTCTGGTCATAAAATGCGATCATATATTTTAAAACAGAAAATACAACGTAATGACGCTAAAAAAAATGGAAACATATTTGGAAGTCACTAAAAAATTTTTTGTAGACGATAACAATAATTTTATTTATTTATTTATTTATTTATTGAAATCTTACACTTCTGCATCGTATTTCAATAAAGTTTCCGATGTATTCAGTATGCTAAAACTGAGTGCCATCGACGTAGACTGCTTGTTCAAAACAGCAAAACTGTATACACTTGATTGTGGGTAATCTGCTGGATGGTGAATATAGACCTGGAAAAATTTAGTTTTAGGTTGTAAAACGTTTTGACCTAAATACACACATAAGTAAATAGTTAGAATTCCCTTTGAAAAGTGCTCCAGATATGCCTGTGTTTATTAAGGTTCAGAGTAGCTTAATGATGCATTATTCGATTATAGATCTTTAAAAATGGTCTCCTTCTCTGTTACAAGTCCCAAGCTAGACTTATTTTGTGAGATTGAAATTCAAAGTGTATTCTAAATAACTTTTGTTCTTCTTATCTACTGTACAGGCAACTAGCGGTCAAAGTTTAATAAAGTATATATCTACCGTTAATCCCTGATTTGTACTAATGAGTCTAGAAAATCTTGTTATTTTTAATTTCTTTTTTTTCTTGTTTGTTTTAAAGACAACTCCTGCGTTAAGATATATGTCCTGTGTCGTGGGGGACTTTACAAACATACATAAAATGGACTCAAAAAACACCTAGACTCAGAACAACAATTTGTGGATTACACAAAGTGTTGTCATACGTGGGATTTGAACCCACAACACTTGGCACAGAAGAAAGCGACGTGGCGACCGCTTAAACCACTAGGCCAATCGTGCAGTCCATTATATCATTCTTGCTGTTAATAGTATCATTTACTGAGAGATAACACTGACAATTCATATTCAGGCTTTACCTTATATCCAGAATTGATACTGTTACAAACTGGGTCGCGTTCCGTTAAGTTTTCCTTCATTATTATTAGTAAATCTGGAGTTGCTCCATTCTCCTAAAAGCGATTACACAGGTTTAGCGTCAGTTTCTTCCAGTCCCTGATGAAGTTTCAGATAACTATCTGCCTTGTAACACTACTCAACAGGTAAAGATTATAGATGTACATGTATGTGTGACATATACGAGTATGTGTCTATTCAAGACTTGTGAAACCGAAATCTGCTGTTATCGGCAGGTGAGTTAAAATTAGGCTATTATAGACTTTATCAGCAAGTACTGAAACGTGCCTTAATTTTACTATATTAATTAAAACATGCAAATAGACAAACATCTGAAACTAGCTCTGATTCTTTTAAACTATTCGGTACAACTTAGTATTCAACAAGTACAATTTTAACAAAAATAAAACCGACTTCAAGGTTCGACTCGATTTCTCTTAGATGCCATCATCAGATATTAATGTTCTTATCATGGTACCACCGTTGGGACATATCCTTTCCATTAAAAAAAGAATTATCAAAATCTGTTCATAAACGACGAAGTTATCCGCGAACACACATAAAAAAAAGCAGAAAAAAATATACGGTCGAATTGAGAAACCTCTTTTTCTTAAATTTGGTTAAAATAAATTATACGACGATGATCTTTAAATAAATGAAACAAGCTGTACCAAATGAGATGCAAATAAATTTTCCCTCACCGATATCTACTGAACACTAACTGGATATTGCCAATATTGAAATAGGACTGTCATTTGCAAACTTATTGAATTCAAATATGACTTCAGCTGGTTGAAATTTTACTAAAGCCTTTACCCAATTGTATTTTTTTAGTATGTTAGTTTTTATGTTACTGACACCGCTAGTCGATCTACTGGGGTAGAACTATTGCCAACGGAAAATTTGTGTTAACCAGTTCTTTGCAAGTTTTCGTTGAGTGATTGAGGTCAAACTGCTCTTCTTCCCCTGATATAGAGGATGTATAAGGGTTGTGTTACCAAGAGAACAATTAGTGCACTGCAAAGGGATGGAAAACTGTACCCACGGGCCATCACCCCACCGGGTTTTGCGGTGAGTTGTGTCCCATGTCCCAGTCGTATCCCATGTTCCATAGGAGTGCTCCAATTTTCGACCCCTGCGGAACAACGCACGAAATGGGTTCCCGTCTCAAGACGCTCTCTCGGTCCTCGTACATGACGGTACGCTCCTCTAAATAGTCTGCCACTAGCCGCCTCAGATACTCTGGCACCCCATTGCTGGTGAAGTGTTTCCCCGATGAAGCTAAAAGGCAAACTATTGAATGCGTTAGCGATGTCCAGGGACACCGCCAACACTACGCCGCCACAGCTCACTATCTGTTCGGTCACGGCCCTCAGGCGCATCACGGCGTCGACCGTCGGACGACACTATCGAAAAACGAATAGGGAGTCCGACAGATCGAGGCCCACCTCGTAGAGGTACCGGCAGGGACTATCCTCTTAAACAGATCATCGTCCCCAGCCTATAGGCCGCCACCGAATCGACAGGCCGGCTGCCCGCTTTTCCAGCACTCAAAAAGCGTCCGGACACCAAGCTAGCGTCCAATACCTCCCTGAAGCGATCCAACACGAGGTCGAGGGCTCGGGCCAGCATTCGGGCAGGTATCCCGTTCGGCCCGGGGGCGGCGTTCTTGGATCGGATCCGTAGAACAGCCGCCCCTACCTCTGACACCCTAAAGGGCGAAACATCATCCTTTCCGTCCCCATCGCTTTTTGGCGCACCGCATGGTATGGGCGGCCTCAGAGACTCTCCGGCATCTCCTTTCTCTTTAGTCTTTGGCACGGTTAATTGCCAGCTCCAGTGTTTTCCGCGCCACTTGGTACTCCTCATGAAGCTGGTCTTCCCCGACGTCTCCACAGTGACGCTGCCGGCAGCGTAGCGTAGCGTAGGACTTCCAGGCACGAATATAGGCCCCACGGAGGTTCGCCAACTTTTGAGACCACTAGGAACATAGCCTATTAATTTATCATATTTTTTTAAGTTAGAAATACGAACTAACGAAACTACTTGCACCTAGAATGGTTTTACCGACAACCGTTGACGATCAAATTGTCGAACAGGCTTCCCAAGGTAATGTAGGCCCCCGAACAAACCTATATCTAGAACTGGACTGTTCATGACTGATTGTAACACTCACCTTTCCTGGAGTAGGATAGGCCCGAGGACTAAAGTCAGTATATCCGTATTCACTTGTCCAATTAACGGCTGGTTTCTTGGCCCTTAGGTATGGAACGTTATTGTGAACACTGTAAATATTATAATATGTAGTCTTTTTTAAAGTACATACATAGTACATAAACACTGGCGGTACTCAAGTGTTTAACTTAGAATTAGTTTTTATTAAAATACTGTAATCTATTTCAAAGTACCTTCTACTGCGTAATACATCTTGGACGGCTAGCGCATTGATGCTGAAGCAGAGCCCTTGACGTGTAATTATTTCAGATATTGCAGTACAATTCCTGTCAACCTGACCCCAGAACTCACAAAATACAAAAACATCTTTTTTTTTCGGCGCCACCTAGGAATGAGATATAATTTTAAACACGTACCTGTATAACTTTATTAAAAAATAATAAAATGCAATCAGAAATTAGGCTTCTTAAGGTTTGAAATAAATTTCGTTTGTAAATTTCACAACATATAAGAAATAGATTTTCTAAGTTCTACACTCATACTGGGCATTTTCTAGACAGGGCGCGCACTAGTGATTTCTGTCACCGTGTACATTACCTAAAATGAAGGTGCGCGCATTTGGATACGTGACAATCGGGTGACTTTTTGTCCGCGGAGGATGGCAACAACTAAATGTCAATTCGTCTCTCCCTCCCCTCCACGGTTTTCATACTTAGGCGTCTTCCGCGTACTCGAATCTAATGCAAAAAAGTTTCGTCACTGTCACCGCACGAGCGCCTAGTCACGTAAAGGTGGTGACGCAACAGTGACAAAGAATTTATTGTCATGGTGACAAAAGTCACTAGTGCGCTCAGGACCTTATTCAGTCATTTGGTTTCATTTCAGTTTGAACATTGCTACCTGCAATAAGTTTGTTGCCGTGTTACGTGACACGAACGTCGCAAAAATTATAAAAGTTTTATAGTCATCAAGAATACTCACTTATAATAAGTCAGAAATGATAATTACCTCATATATACTTCTAGCTAATGTTTCGTCTGAGTATTTGTTCATAAAATGGCTTAGACTGAGAGGCATCATGATAGTTCCACATGCACTTGCAATTTGTTCGAATCTAGCGTAATCATTCACAGGGCTGTAAGTAGATTCGTGAAATTAATTAAATGTTTTTGTAATAAACTCTTAATTAATCTATTTGTATACAGAGTAGACATAACAAGTAACCAATAATTTGCGGTTTATATCTAACCGTGGACTGTTAATGGCTATTGATAATATTAACGATGGCAGAATATACGTACAAAGTTAAATTTGCTGAATCTACATCAAAATTTTTCATTACTTTCAAAAACTTTGATTGTTCTTCTGTATAGTTATATACCGAGGCTTTGCATTTTAGCTGTGGACAAATCAGCACCGATGGAAACGGCACCTACAAATAGAGAAAATGATCGTTTAGATAGAACAAATTACGTTGAACACTTTAGGTTTTGGCATCAAAGATGAAATTACCGTGCTGACTGGCACAAGTTTCTCACTAACAGTAACTATGACAGGACTTGTTTTCCATTTTATCCAAATATTGTGGATTAAGTAAGTACATAGACAAATGCTTACAACGAAAGTTATCAGCCAGAAGACCCTGAAAATATTTAAGAAAATAAGTACATATTTACACGAGTATATAGTCAGTTGCTGTTTTGGCTGGAAAACTCGTTAAAATATTTTACAAAAATTATGTGAACATAGATTAATAAGATGTAATTTTTAAAACTTCTGACGCACTAAAAATATGTCCCGTGCCGCGTGGGACTTTACAAACATACATGAAACGGAAACAAAGAATACATGGACTCAGAAAAACCATTTATAGATTACACAAAGTATTGTCCCATATCAGAATTGCACTCACAACATGAGGCGAAGTAGGAAGTTCCATGGTGACAGTTTTAACAACCAGAACATACGTGCAGTTTATATTGTATTGCATATCTTACTTTTCAATGATAGTAAGTCCTCTTTTAGTTGTGTATGGTAGTCCATGAAGAGTAGTGTTCGTAGCGTAATCATAAAACATTTCTTGTACCAGTGCTTTCTGTCGTTTCCTTCTTGCTTTTCGAACACAAACATCTCCATAGATGTTAGAAATTACAACTGCACCTTCATCAATGTCTTCGCTGAAATTTAAAATTGTATTTTTTCTATTCAACTTCTGAAATTTGAAATATCTTGTCTCGGAACCTGAATAGACTGCCCGTCCGTCCTCGACCTACCTTATTTTTAAATGTATGGGCTTACCAAAATGACTCTACTCTGCCTGATGGAAAGTAGAATCCAAGAGTAGTGGTCACCATACTCATTGCGAATGCAGACATTGCAACAATGCAGCATGGTGACGCACACCATGGCGGCCTAGTAATGCATCTGCGTCATTGGGCCTCCGGTCTCGCACTCACCAACGAAACACGACAGCACGAACGTCGTCATTTTACGGTGATCTTCTGTGCGAGGGTGGTACCGCCCTAGTTGAGCTGGCCCTTTCATGCTGAAATCAGCGCGGCTCTACTGCCTTCTATTCAGGTTCTAAAATTTTATAAACCTTGTTTCGGAATCCTTATAGTTTCGTTATATCTGTCCGTCCGTCTTTGGCCTACCTTCGAAATAATTATTGCTAGAAAGAAAAAACTTTGCAAGAATATGTGCAATTATAACGTCGACAAATTGCTAGAATATCCGTTTGATAGATATAGATTTGAATCTATATCTATGCGCATAAAAGCGCATTTTTGTTAAAATAGGGCATAATCCTTCATAAAAATCTGAAAAAAATCGTGATGGTAGTCCATGTGATGAACTTTTAAACTTTCGCGTTCCATGATATATTAACAATTATTTTTTCACACCTGTGACCACGGCCAGTGCAACCTAGTCGAAACGTCAGGCAAATCAGAGGTATGTAATACCTTTTAATAAGTGATCGCGTTAATTCCCGCAAAAATAATTGTTAACACGTGTTGAACGTTGAAGGAAATTTGGAACGGGTTAGATAAATTTGTGAGTTCAGGTGTTGTGAAGGTCTTACTTGTAAAATGCGCTCACTTGGAAAACTTCTAAAGTAAACATTATTCATAGTAATAAATACTAACACTGCTTTTTAAATCCACTTGCCATTATGGGTGACTACGGAACCCTATTCTATGCGTGGTTTGACACGTACTTGGGCGGTATTTTTAATAAATAAACAAAAGTGTACCTGATACCATTAAACGAGCAATATATATTTTTAAAATCTGAATGTCGGAAACGGCTAAAACGATTTTCGTGAAATTTCGTTTTGTATGTAGAAGGTTTCAGAAGTTATAAATAGTTCTAGCTATACATTTATTTTAAAAAAATACCAAAGAATTTATCAAGCAAAGATCCAGGTACATTTATATATGTCGGACAGTGGGCAGGATCTAGCGGTGCTTGATCCATAATCTTATCATTCGGGTTGCCAGAATTGCCATCCATCGTCACACTCCAAAAATATGTGCACAGGCAGATAGAACACAGTTAATTTATTCAGAATCTCAAATCCCTTTTACAAAATGTAATTTTGTAAATGCGACACACTTGATATAACCTGATTAGGGTTGCAGCTAAACATGGTGATCTCTACGGGAGGTACAGCGGCGTAACGCCAGGGACTTCAAAATATGGGCACACTTGCGTTGTCCCGTCCCCTTCTTCAGTTGTATCATAAGTTCACACCAAATCACATACGATTGGTAAAATAAAGTTAGCATAAAGTCAATAGGTTAGCACGTATACATCTCGTGAGGCAGCTGTCTGTAGAATACCGGCCGGTCACCATTATTAGTGGTGTCATCTACCACTTCATTCGGGGTTACCAGCTCTTATTTTAGTAACATTTAATATTGCTTACAGAATCGACTAAAACTAAACCACAATTATTAAATCAAGCAATGATTAAACTAAGACGACATTTACCAATAATGTAATTTGGGATACATTTTCACGTCATTAACAAATAATCAGTGCGCCGTCATTTACATACACCGTCCATAGATTCCACCCAAACTGCTATGCCTTTCGATGTTTCGAATAATCAAATGAACTAAATAAAACTAATCTAAATTAAACTTAAAAACTACTCATTCTCCGATATATATATATATATATATATATAGTTTTAAAGAAGAAGAATTTAATTGCTTAAATTAGTTTGGAAAACTTGATTGATTAACATGACATCCTCTTAAGGGGCAGTGAGACATACCTATGTGTCTTGTTCTGAGATGTTGATTGAATTAGATCTTATTTACTCTCATAAATTATCAATTAGTACTTACTCCATGATGGCACACCAATGTCCTTCCTCGTCCTACCACGAATATGGCTTTATTACAACTGAAAACTATACACGCTTCATGTATCTATCATTAATTGGGTTAATGGTTTCCATAGGAGCATAGGGACGTTCTTAAGTCATCAGGAATTTTATCAACTTTAATGTCATGTATAATTACATACAAGTGTGACGTCATGCTTAGGGTAGTGGCATCAAATATTAATATGGTATCATCATTATCATTTAATTAACTGTTAAACAGGTTAACTCGACCATTGGGACAGTGACCGATCTTGTTTTTAGTGTGTGAGCGAGGTGACCAGAGAACTAAATAGCTCTAAAATAAACTCAAATTTTGCCGAGTATTAAAATTAAATTGATTTGAGTACACTTCAGATGGCGTTCTTCACATAATTCATAAATTCACAAGTTCAGCCCTTCGACACCAATATAATGCATTCCACTACTCGACATTCGCCTCTTCTAGTGCATGCCACTTTGATCGATTTTGAACTTCTCGCATTCAACTCCTGAAGGTCATCTTGACCTCACTCTACCTTGGAGCGTCCTTCACTCTGTTTGCCTAAACGCGGTCTCCACTCTAGAACTCTTCTACACCAATGATTGTCAGGTCTACGGATATAGCGCGCCCAATGCCACTTTAGCTCAACGTCGAGCATAGTACTTTCCATAGCATGCTGAGTGACTCTGGGTAAACACACAAATAACAACTGGAGATTGAAAGTTATTAATGTAAAGAATTTCGGCAAACCTAAATTATAGTCTGCTCTTTTTCTTATATAGGATTAATCTATACAAATCTTTTAAAATAAAATAAATTAGAGTGTATTTTTGTAATGTTAAAACATCAAATATTATGTACCTAATACTAATAATACTAATTTCGACTTCTATTTAATAGTAACTATGTAATTGACCAATAAAATAAAAATATTTTTTTAAAACTTGTTGCTTAGACAGTTTAGATGTTGCATTATTTTTGTTAAATAATGGAGTCTACTATTCATATTTTCTTCCAGCACCACTTTTATAAGCATTAGTTTCCTCAGGCAAATGGTTTTTAATTGGCAATATAAATTGTCAACACGGTAAATGCCCCACTATATCTTTATACCTTACTAGCTGTTGCCCACGGCTCTAGTTATCGCGACAAATAGTAACCTAAATGTTATTCTGATGCATAAGCTATATTACTGTAAAGTTTCATCCAAATCCGTTGAGTAGTGTTTGCGTGAAAGAGCAACAAACACATCCGTACAAACTTTCGCATCTATAATAATAGTAGGATATGAACTATTAAAGACTCCACTGACGAAGCTCAAATGTTGACACGATACAAAACGCTTCGTAAATTATTTTTACTTATTTTTCATTAGCTCAACAATTCAATTCATTTAACGCAAACACTAATTTCTATAAATGAATTCCTATTTTGCTTTCGGTTACGGTTTTACGTATGACGGGCTGGAACAGTCAAGATAACCTTTTTAGTATTGCTTGGAATTTTAATAGAGAATTTATTTCCTTCGAGACCTATTTCGAGAATATGCTAAGTTGAGAATATGCAGTCCTATTTCTGTGCTTTAGGTTAATATAAAATGAACTTTCGCCTCACTGGTCACTTTAAAAAGCCGAAGAATCATTTTCGCGTAGCCTAATCACATTGATGTGGAATTCTTGACTTTTGTTGCTGATTAATAGACGGGTTCTAGAGTTTTAAATCCAATCTTATCGGAATTACCGTAATATTTTCTCGCACAGAACATCAGTGTAAAATGACTGTCGTGTTTCGTTGGTTAGTGTGAGCCCGGAGACCCAATGATGCAGAAGCATCACTTCACTTCACATGATCAGAAGCGCCATAGCGATACAGGGTCACCATGCTGCATTGTTGCATTGTCTGTACGAGCAATGAGTATGGTGACTACCACTCTTGGACTCTGCTTATGCTTTTCATCAGGCAGAGTCGGGTCATTTTGGCAGGCTATACATATGTAAAAAAATGTAAGGAAGTCAAATGAAACTATTAGTTGGATAGGTTTGACACTTTATTTTATTGAACATCTTATTGATCTAGCTAAAATTAAAATTAATTTTTCTTGCACCAGTTGTTATATATTTCGGGTGACACTGAAATCTGTTGTAAAATCGGTGAAAGCAAGCGCTGATGGAAAACCTTAAGGTATTGAGTTAGGTAGTTATTTAACTACAAACGAAAATATGAGCCTCAAATATAGTTAATTTGGATTAAAGCTAATAATTATTTGATTGGAATGAGACAATTAAAAAATATATGGACATTAATTTATTTAAACACAAACTGATTAAATAATTTAATATTTTAATATTTTATAATTTATTTTAGATTTCATTATTAATTTAGATTAAATGATAAAAAATACACAAAGAGTGATATAGGCACACGATATAAATATAAACACATAAATACAATAAAACGTAAATAAAATAATAGAAAACTATTATGACTCAGGAGTGACCCATGTCACAATTAAGAGGTATGGGCAAAAAGACAGACACAAGCTTTAATTTCATGTAGTACCGAAATAGACAAAACAATTGGGCTCACTTTGTTTTCTTAAAAAGTCTCTATGGCCTTCTTGCGGCTCCATCAACAGAACAGCACCATTGTACCACATACTACGATATCGTTGAAGAAACATGTAATGTACAATAAATTGTACACAATTTGGCTTTCAAGATTCATGCCGATCCCACGTACTTTCTTACGAAAATTGTAGGAGACATTAAAGCCGATACAATCAAAATAATTTTAATGCTCTTAATTTGTATAGCTAGAATTGTAGCTAGAATTTTTTATCAATAGTGTTCTGCCTATCTAGTTTCTGTTGTTTAAGATCCTTTTTCAAGGTACAGCATAATCTGAAACATTTAAAATTTAATACATCTCATATCTATAGAGTTTCTTCAAGATTTCAACAAATTATATTCTAAACAGGATTGTCAACTGTCCGATGTTGATGCTATGTTCGAGTCTAGTAGATCTTGAGACGGCACTTCCAAAGGACTCGTCCGAAGCCTCTCTATTATTATACACACAATAAAAACGGGCAGCTTTGCTGTGTTGCCTGTGACCGCACCTTTAGGACAAAATTTGGTTTTACCAGTAACATCCGTGCACCTGCCAGGGATAAACCACAGGGTCACCGTCGGCGGATGCGTCAAAGAGGACATCATCATTTCAACTTTGGCACGATCAACGAATCTAAGCCTTACACAATTAAAAAACTTTTCCACATTTAAATTACATGTGTACATAGCTTCACGTACAGTAGGCATCTTGTATTTAAACCAATTTGAAATAGGGTTGTACCTATGCCAAAATTTCTTGCAAATCAACTTATCATTAAAAGAATGATTGAAATGTTAGAAGGTGCTACCTTAAGGTAAGAAAGTAGAATAGTTCCACAAGGCTCAAAAAAGAGAACCCTAGAAACAAGCCGAGGAGTCCACCGATGTTGGCTAGGAAGTCAGTCAAGCCAAATAGTTCCGAGCGCTGCATCGACATATGTACAGTCTGCTAACTGTACAGCTTTGGGAATGATTGATAGATGATAATTGATAGATGTTGATATATTTTACTGATATTTATTGATAACTGATTAATTAGGTGAGTGACATGTATGTCGTATGAACGCGAGTTGTGCACTGATTCACAATAAAAAACGTTGAAATGTAATGATACAAATATGATGAGAGCGCAGTAATTGTAGAGTACGGTTGCACCGTACATGCTCCCGGGCGCGAGTTGTGAGATGATTTATGCTGTGAGATGAACATGTTAGTATGATCTGATGGTACAAGGTGATAATACAATTTTACTTAAATCTCTAAGTTGTTAGATGATGTTTTAAAACTACATTTTCTAATGATAGGTGAAGTAGCTCTATCAGTTACGGAAACATTTGATTTTTTTGTTTCTTTCACACACTGATCACTACGAATTAGGTCACTCGCGCACTGAACACTTTGATTTGTTATAGCACTTGCACTTAGCTCACTAATGCTGGCACGATAGTGTACGTTAGGTTCTGCAGGTGTACGCTCTAGCTGGATGGTGCGGTGCCGGCGCGAACGCACGAACACATAGGCAGCGAGGGCTATCCCTGCCGCCCCCACACAGTAGATGGCGACGTAATGATGGACATCGTGGTTTGATACAACCTGGTCGCGGTCGAGTTGGTTGGAGGCTGCTTTCAGCTGTACTATCTGTTCGGAGATATTTTGCAGAGACGTCTGATAACTCTCTTCGCTGTCTTCAATGTCATTGACGGGTACTGATAAGTTGATAAGGTGGTTTATGGGCGCAACATCTACGGCGACAATATCGGGTGTCACTTGCATGTCATTTGTTTGCTGCTTATGTGACATAATTGTAAAGGTCTCAGCCTTGATGACGCAGTTGTTCCCTATGGCTATTGTATTGACGCCGGTCATTTGCTCAGTGGTAACATGATCTCCACATATGACACGTAGAGTGCAGTGACCGCAACAAGTGATTATGAATGTGTTTACTAGGTTGAGTTTTGTCCACGTTGTTTTGCAGATAGTGGTTACAGTTGTACAGGTGTTTCCCATTTGATTTTTTATACAGAAATTCTGGTCCGAATCACGCTGATAAATTGGCTTTTGTAGTCGACAAAGGTTTGTTTTGAGATCTATGGAAGAGCATTTTTGGAGTTCACTTCCGGTCATAGGTAAATATGTATCCTTTCTGATGTTGATTGCTATGTACTCTGATATCAATGCTATGTTAACCATGATATCTTGTGTTTGATGTTGAATTGGTATCACGATGTATCTTGATAGAACACTCGCGCTGCAGTCCCGTGTTACGGTTACACTCGAAGGACCATAAAAGATGTACAGTCTGCTAACTGTACAGCTTTGGGAATGATTGATAGATGATAATTGATAGATGTTGATATATTTTACTGATATTTATTGATAACTGATTAATTAGGTGAGTGACATGTATGTCGTATGAACGCGAGTTGTGCACTGATTCACAATAAAAAACGTTGAAATGTAATGATACAAATATGATGAGAGCGCAGTAATTGTAGAGTACGGTTGCACCGTACAACATATACCGCGACCGTTTGAAGTACATCTCCAATTTCGAATACTGTGTGCTAACAAATATAAAAAATAAAACATCGTTAAGCCTTTTGACAGCACTGCAAAGAGAAGAAAAATTTAAAACAAATCCCAACCCGACTGACCAGAATGGTACAGTGAACCCAACATATTTTTCTAAAGATAGGTCTATTTTCTAGCTGAAAGCTGTTAATGACGGTAAAATCTTTTGTATAGCACTGGATAATCTGTTGAAGGATTGAGTCAAGTTTACTCAAAGAATAATTGATAAAGATAGAGACATAAAAAAACTGTCAAATTTTTTCTTCACTATTTTCAAAATACTGCCAAATAAAATAAAGAAAAAAAAATAGTTTTAGTTAATATAGGCGTAGATATTGATATCTTAGTTAAGAGTTCCTTGACTTGACTTTAATGTGTAGTACATGACGAATACCCCTATTGTTTTTTTATTACTAAAGAAGTAATGTGCAGAATTTTATACCATTCGATGTAACTTACTTATCATCACTTATCAAATTGTTTGCCGAATAAATTGCTTGCAAGTAAGTATTCAGATTATAATCTGTTTTGAGAATTTCTGCTTCGTAATCCATACTGTAACATGAAGGAAGGCAACGGCATGTTCTGTTTTTGTCACTGGCTTCAATCTCTATCATTTTACCTTAAATTGTAATAAAAATATATTTGAAACTAATACACTAGTACTAAGCAAATAAAATTGCCAATACTAAATATTATTAAATTTTAGTACCTTACCTCTTGCCCTCTCTATGCATTGCCAACTGTTATAAGTGCAAATTATTTTAGTTTCATCTGAAAACATTGAGTTAATAAGAGTAATAAAATAAAAAGTATTCAAAACATGATCATAACAGGTAAATAAACAGGATTTAGTCATAGAATTACACTTACGAGGCATATAAAATGGTACGCATTTACACAGATCAAATGTAACGTTTGCAAGACACTCAGTTTCACAATTGTTCGCGGTGTATATTTTGTAATATTTCAAATACCTTTCACCTGGGAAGTAACATTGTCTTCTGTAATATAAAAATGACAGTTTATTAATCATTGAACTATTTACATAAAGTTAAAATTGGGCCAGGATAGCGCGCGCTATTTTGATTTGACTGATACGTGAGTGCGATGCCAGGGTTCACCGTCAAATGGCAGATGAGATGTCAGATGTTTGGTAACAATGTGTAAATATAATATACGACTAGAATGTTTTTTGTATTAGAACTCCGCAATGTTTTTAGGTCTACCCTCCCTTTATTGTATCTCCTGACTCTCTCCATAAACAGCAACATTATTCAGGAACACACTGAGTTATGACACTCTGGAAGTTCCAGGAAAAGTTCTTAAAATTGAAATCCACAATAAAAGAAAAAATAAAGGAATGAAAAATAAAAAATCACTTATTTATAAACAGATTTAAATATTGGAACGAAGTTCCTTATGGGGCGTTGCGGAGGGGTACCCGAGCCGGCAAAAAATGTTAAATCAAAAAAGCGTAATATTTTAAAAAAATACTATAGCGGTATCCCCCAAAGGCCGGCAGCGCACTTGTGTTGCGGAAGTCCATGGGCGGCGGTAATCGTTTACCATCAGGCAATAAGTCTGCTCTTTTGCCCTCTTTTTCCATAAAACATGCTGTATATCCTAGCAAAAAACGTCCGTAACGTTAAGCGCCACCTGTATACCCTAGCCGGCATCTGTAAGTTGTATGTATTATTATATTTTATGATAAGGAACTTCGTTCCTATCTGGTTTCCCATGACACCTTACGAGTTTCATTTAGATCAAAAGATTTACTTCGTGTTTAGTCCCATTCAAATTTTAACTAACAATATTAACCCCAGAGTGAAATGAAGTTTAATTACAATTCATAATAATGACAGCACATTGTTGACTTTTATAAAAGTTTCTTACCCTAAACATTTTTTTGCTGAAATTTTTAAACTAGGAGTGTAATAAAAAAGTAACAATAAAGGAAAAGTTATTTTTTATACAAGAGTGCAAAGTTGCTTTTAACCGCGTGCTCAATTTTGATTACCGAGCAAGCGAAGGATTCTAATCTTGAGTGATGCAAAAATTAGAATCCTGAGCGATAGCGAGAGAATCAAAAGAGCACAAGGTGAAAAATCTTTGCGCTCGAGTGCAACACGTAACTTTTTATCCCATCTCAGCGAGGAAATGACTAAATGACGTGAAAAGAAAATGGCGCGGGCAAAGCAAATAAAAAAAGTACACCAAGAAGATTACGTGTCTGAGTTTTTAACAAATTAAAAAAGACTGTATGATAAATGCAGCACCATAGAGGTAAAAGTAAATAGATTTAATGATGCTTTGAATTCACAAACTATAAGTGCACATGACGTTCTAAATTCAATTTACTTTAACCTCTAGCGAATAAAAACGGCTTTTACACTCAGATATTGAAGGGTAAAAATACTCTTTACGAGATGGTGGGATGAAAATCTATTTTAAAATTCAAAGAAAAAAGACATAATATAGTAAACCCTCTCAAATAAAAAAGTGGATCACAAATGAAAATAAGCAACAGTAACAAACATGCAAAAAATACAAACGAATCAACAAACTTTTGAATATGCCAACAATAAATTTATTTTTGAAGACAGTTAGCGTAAATTAAATCTTACATTTCTGGATCGTACTTCAATAAAGTTTCCGATGTATTCAGTATGCTAAAACTGAGCGCCATCGATGTAACCTGCTTGTTCAGAACAGCAAAATAATATAGACTTGACTGTGGTAAATCTGCTGGATGTTGAATATAGACCTGGGAAAAATCAGTATTAGGTTAAAAGACGTTTTTGGGTTCAATAAGTACATATTTATAATTTAGTATTTTCAGTTTGCAGAAACATCCTTCTTAATCCATTCCAATCTGGTTTCCGTCCTGACCACAGCACAACTACCGCTTTCGTTAATATAACGGACGATATAAGGGCAGGTATGGAGAATAGAAAACTTACTGCGTTATGCCCATTAGACTTTAGTAACGCCTTCGATACTGTTAATTTTGACATTCTTCTTGCCATATTACACTCCCTCAACATATCTCTAACAGCTGTTGCTGGTTTCATAGTTACCTCGTTGGTCGCCGGCAATGTACCCGGTTTAATGACAACTACTCCAATTGATTGAATACATCCGCTGGTGTGCCACAGGGAGTTTTAGCTCCTTTGCTATTTTCAATTTAATACCATCTCTAATAAACTTATTTCCTCCTACCATCTATACGCAGATGATTTACAAATATATTTTCAGACTAAACTTAATGAGCTGCCTCAGTAATCGGCAGCTCCAGACTTATCGCAAGGATTGACTGGCTTGCACTACCACAAGTGTCTTTCGACGTAGTCATAATTCCAATCAGCGACACTAAAATATTTTCCTCTGCAGGTTGTTTGAAAAGATTACGAAATTTTCTTCCATCTGCTACTAAAGTTGAGCTTGCACAATCACTTCTCCAACTATTCTCAATTACGCCTATGTCAGCTATCTCGACCTTAACGAGGACCAACTTGACAAACTTGAGAGGCTCCAGAATTTCTGTATCAGATTCATATTTGGGCTACGCAAATATGATCTTATATCCGAATTTCGTAAAAAACTCAAGTGGCTACCAATGCGACTTCGCCGGAATACATATATCCTCTCACTCTTATATAATGTTTTATTTAACCCTCCATGCTACTTAAAGAAACGGTTTACATCATCAAAATCAGTGAATACTTTTCAGGAACTCGCCAAAGATCACTATTACATATATCATCACTATCTCTGTAATATCTATGTTCTTTATGAACATGTATTCATATTTATTTTTGCATGTAAGTGTGTGTGTGTGTGTGTGTGTGTGTGTGTGTGTGTGTGTGTGTGTGTGTGTGTGTGTGTGTGTGTGTGTGTGTGTGTGTGTGTGTGTGTATGTATGTGTGTGTGAATTTGGTTTCTTTATAAATGTCAAACTTAATAGTCTCTAGTTTGTCAAGAGGCTAGGAGTAATGGAAATGGCGTGTTATGAAAATGGCCGAAAAGTAAACTTTTATTAAGTTAAATTTTGTTTGTTTGTTTTCTTTGATAAAATATTAATAAAATAAATCTTTGTTTTCAGAAGCAACACATTAGTTTATTTCTGTCCAAAACGATAAGATTTGGTCTTATATATATGCGTGTGTGTGTCTTGGTATGTTTGTATGTAGGTAATATTAGTTGAACACGTAATTTGTAAATGTGCACCACAAACTACACATTACTATAAAGAATAGTCCATCTAAAGGTTGTCTGGAAGAGATCGCAGTCTGTGATAAGGCCGCCCATTTTATCACTGTTTTTACTTGTGTACTTATATTCTACATTGTATTTTAATGTTATGGTGTGCAATAAAGAGTCTATCTATCTATCTAAATAGTGATTACCATAACGTAAATACGAGAAGTATCATTACCAGTTTATGTTTAAATAAGTTTGAAAAGATCGCAAAATCTATGATGACAAATAAAGCTTATTATAAAATTTGTGAGAACGTAGAGGATAGGCATGCGTAGTTAGTATCTTCTCCGTACTTTTGTTTTATTTGTTACTACTATTAGCTTCCCTATTCCTGGGAACTGTCATATGTCTTGTCATTATTAGTAGGGATTCGATTAGGACTACTTATTTAATATGTGTATTTTTATTAGTTTTCTTTAATATTTATTACTTGTCTTTATCTGCTACCTGGTTTTTATGGGTTTCTGTTTATTTATTGGTGCTATATGCTTTGTACATTTAATAACATCGCAAATCTTAGTAAATGTAAAGGTTTCTTTTATTTCTTCTTTTTTTCTTCTTGATGTTTTCTCTTTCTATTTTACTTTGGTGTCCCATACATAAATTAATAATGTGTACGAAATATTATAAATTTCTATTTTTAAAGGGTAAAATATTTAAAAATATCCGGTATTTCTTCATAGGAATGACATTTTTGAACCACGCAACTAGAGTCATCGATGTTTCTTTGGGAAAGTGCCTGAAAGACCTGCCTGAAATAACAACTTTTTGTTGAGTATTGCGCTATCACCTATGTGCTAATTATCTACAGGTGACTAATGGTTACAGATTTTGTAAAGTATCCCTAATCGCTGATTTATGCTAATGAGTCTAGACAATCTTGTTGTTTTCTTATTTATATCCTTTAACTAAGAGGTGTCTTACCTTATATCCCGAATTCATACCGTTACACATATAGTCGCGTTCTATTAATGATTCCTTCATTACTATTTGTAAATCTGGAGATGCTCCTTTCTCCTAAAAGCAGATTTAAAGGTCTTCATCACAGATACAACCTCACAAAGTTTATCTCTTAATGATATAAATTATTGAGTCTCTTTTTGTAATGTTCTTTCTTTGGTAACACCGCTAGTGGATCGAGTGGAGTGGATTGCAATGAAACCACGGGCAAAAAAAAATTGGTGTTATCCAATTTCTGCGCTACTTTTCATCAAGTGAGAAAAAACAAACAGCCCCTCCTCCCCTTGCCCTAATATAAGGGGGTGTCAAAGGATAGTGTGACCGACAGAGTAAATTACGCAGGACAGGATGGAATGCAAAATTTGAAACAAACTCTCTACCAAATTGTCTGACTAGCATGCTATATCACGACATAGGAAGCAAAATGCTTCTGTCTAAGAAAATACCTATGTCCAGCAGTGGACTCTTTAAGACTGTTGATATTTGATGATGATTCTCACCTTTCCTCGAACAGGATAGGCCCGAGGACTAAGGTCAGTATATCCGTATTCACTTGTCCAATTAACGGCAGATTTATTGGCACTCAGGTATGGAATGTTATTGTGAATACTGTAAATATTATAATAAATTGTTTATTAATACATATTATGTAACAATAAACAAGTAGTTAGAGGGACAAATCAGAACCATAATTTCTTTACTGTTGAACTTAGTAAATCTTCTTATAACTACAATACTGTAAACTGTTTCAAAAATACCTTCTACTGCGTAATATATCTTGGACGGCTAGCGTGTTGATGCTGAAGCAGAGCCCTTCACTGGTAAGTGTTTCAGATATTGCAGTACAACCATTGTCTTCTTCGCCCCAGAACGTACATTCTACAAATACATCATCCTTTTTGGGTGCCACCTAAGAATGAGATTTGATTTGAAAAAAATGCCTTCAGGTATAAGACTAAGAACTAAGGTTTTCTTTAAAACATTTGTTTGTAATGTTACAAAATAGATAAAAACAACGTCTTGTAAAATTTACAAATATTTTATAATTATTAGTGACTTACAATTTCTACACTCGTACAAGACAAGTTTTTATTTAGTATTTTATAGGGTTATAAAATAAAATACTTAGCTGCACCAAGTCTTATTAGTGATTTTGTGTTCGTTCAACGTTGCACGAACAAAGCAAAATTTTGCAGATTGTAATCAGTCACAATGTATTACATAATTTTTTTTTTCATATTAGTAATTTACTGATTCTATAAAATGTATCATAAGTGAAAATGTAATCAGTTACCTCATATATAGTTCTTGCTATTGATTCGTCCGAGTACTTTTGATCCAAGTAGTTTAGACTGCTAGGGATCATTGTAAAACCTCCACACACGTTTCCAATATCTTGATATTTAGCGAAATCTTTGTCAGGGCTGTAAATAGAAGCCTTGGGATTAATCAAATGATTCCGCAAAAATGTTTTGAATTTCACTCCGGCCAACCGCCTTTCGCTTTATAAGGCGCAGATTTGACCTCACATGGAATACTGTCCTCATCTTTGGGCCGGGACACCCCAACACCAGCTCCTCCCTCTAGACTACATTCAACGCAGAGCGACTCGAATGGTCTATTGCCAAGAACTTTAAATTCGGTTAGACTCTCTGGCGCTTCGTAGAGATGTAGCTTCGCTGTGCATCTTTTATCGCACTTACTATGGAGAATCCTCCGAGGAATTGTTCGGACTGATCCCTGCCGCCTCTTTCTGACATCGTCCTACGCGACAGATTTTTCATCCCGATCATCTAGATGGTTGGCAGTCTTGTGTGCGCTTCTCAAGAAACTTGCTGCCTCGCACAACAAAACTGTGGAATGAACTGTCGCCTGCGGTATTCCCGAACCAATACGAAGTAGAAACCTTAAAAAAAGAGCGTACTCCTTCTTAAAAGACCGGTAACGCACTTGTGACGCCTCTGGTATTGCGGGTGTCTATGGGGGTGGTAATCGTTTACCGTCAGGCAATACGTCTGCTGGTTTGCCCACTATTCCATAAAAAAAAACTATTCGCATACAGTTAGGCAGAACGTACGTACAAAGTTACATTTTCAATTCGTAGTACAAACTGGTGCATAAGATTAGTAATCTTTACATTTTCTGCTGTAAAGTTATATACCGTTGCTTTGCATTTTAACTGTGGACAAATCAATACCGATGGAAATGGCACCTGAAAATAAAGAAAATTTTACTTTAGATAGAACAAATTATGTTAAACATTTTAAGTTTTACCATCAAAGATTAAATTACCGTGCTGACTGGCACAAGTTTCTCACTAACGGTAACTATGACAGGACTTGTTCTCCATTTTATCCAAACATTGTGGATTAAGTAAGTACATAGACAAATGCTAGCAATGAAAGTTATCAGCCAGAAGATCCTGAAAATATTACAGAAAATAAGCACATATTAATTGTAAAGTTAGTTGCTGTTTTCTGTTTTTCAAAATACTCATAAACTTAAATAATAGACTCAGAACAACAATTATGGATCATACAAAATATTGTCCCATGTTAAAATTTCACTCACTACATTAGGCGAAGTAGCTAGAAGAACTAGAAATGCGACCGCAATAAGCCATACGTTCAGTCAACATTATATTGTGTATCTTACTTTTCAATGATAGTAAGTCCTCTTTTAGTTGTGTATGGTAGTCCATGAAGAGTAGTGTTCGTAGCGTAATCATAAAACATTTCCTTTACTAATGCTTTCTGTCGCTTTCTTCTTGCTTTTCGAACACAAACATCTCTATAGACGTTAGTAATGACAACTGGACCTGGACCTTCATCAATGTCTTTGCTGGAATTTGAAACGATTTTTTTTATTCAATTTCAGAAATTTTAAATACATCACACTAATATTATAAAGGCGAAAGTTTGTGAGTATGTATGTTTGTAACTTCTTCACGCGCAAACACCTGGACCAATTTGGATGAAATTTGGTTTCCAGGAAGCTGTCACGCTGGATTAACACATAGGCTACTATATATATATATTTACTACTATGAGAATAAAACATAGGCTACTATTTGCCGCAAAAACCGAGATACACGCGAGCTAGTAATAAATAAAATGCCTGCAACGGAAGAGAACATCAAGTTCAATCCATTTTCTGAGCCGGTTTCTATATCTAATACCTTTAAACAAAATTAAGTATATAGGAGATTTCAAGAGTGCTAAATCGTTCAAGTAAGGATGCATTTTTTATGAATTACAAAAAATAATTAAACATAGCTCTATTATCCAGGTTTTATTACATTAAAAGAAAAAATAATCAGTATCTTATATTAGTTTAGAAAACTTAATTGATTAACTTAACTTCATCGTATAGTGCACAGAGACGTGTCATGTTCTGAGATGTTGATTTATCCAAATCTTGTTTACTCTGCCACTTACAGGCTTGTGTTTAGCTATTAAGTGGTACCTAGAAGGTCATCACCTGCTCATTGACCAGCAGTACGGATTCCTTAAGAGTCGCTCAGCTGGTGATCTTCTGGTATACCTGACACATCGCTGCGCACAGGCGATTGAGACTTAGGGGGAAGCCTTGGCAGTTAGTTTGGACTTTGCGAAGACCTTCGATCGGGTCTGGCACAAAGCGCTTCTTTCGAAGCTCCATTCCCATGAGCTTCTCGAGAAATAATGCGAATGGGTTGCTAGCTTTTTAGTATATAGAAGCATAAAGGTCGCAGTCAACGGTAAATTCTCTATCTTGATATCTGTGAATGCAATGCAAGGCTGTGTGCTATCAGCTACTTTGCCATGACATTACTAGGTCATTATAATAATAAATTGTCAATTAGTACTTACTCCATGATGGCAGACGAAAGTCTTTCCTTGTCCTACCACGGATACAGCACTAACTGTCAGACAGTCACAACTAAAACCTATACACGTGTAATGTTTCCATCATTAATTGGGTTAATGGTTTCCATGGGAGCGTAGGGACGTTCTTAAGTCATCAGCAATTTTAAATAAGTTTAATTTGATGTAATTACATAGAAGTGTGACATCACGCTTAGAGAAGTGGTCATAATATATTACTATGATATCATCATTATATTATATATACAAATAAATAAAATTGGAGTGTCTGTTTGTAATATTAAAATAACAGCTTTTTAATCAATTCATATGTATATATACACGATACATATACCAAAAATGTGGTTAAAAAATTTTTTGTCTGTCTGTTTGTTCCGGGTAATCTTTGGAACGGCTGGACGGATTTTGACAGGACTTTCACTGGCAGGTAGCTGATGATCCAGGGAGTAACTTAGGCTACTGTTTTTTAGACTAACTTTGTCCCGTGGCGTTACTTGCGGTACAACAATAACCGCGGGAAACACCGCAGGGTTCAGCTAGTTATATAATAAGCAGACTAGGTCAACTTGACCGTTGGGACAGAAAACCGACAGTAAAACTTAATTTTTTCCAAGTATAAAAGTTAAATTAATTTCAGTAGGTACATTTCAAATTGCTTTCTTTAATTAATCAATAAATTCACAAGTTCTGTACTTCGACACCAATATTATGCAGTCCAGTACTCGACATAGGCCGCTTCTATTGCATACCATTCTGATCGATTTTGATTTTCTCGCATTCAACTCCTGAAGGTCATCTTGACCTCACTCTACCTTGGAGCGTCCTTCACTCTGTTTGCCTAAACGCGGTCTCCACTCTAGAACTCTTCTACACCAATGATGGTCAGGTCTGCGGCAAATATAGCCAGTCCAATGCCACTTTAGTCCAACGTCGAGCATAGTACTTTCCATGGCATGCTGAGCAACTGTACCGTTAGTATCCAAGCTTAGGCTCTAAATGTCATGTTCACCAATATTCTAACGAAAAGAGCACATGTGAAAAGTGAACCTGCTATGACAATGAATCCACCAACTCCGAAGGTACTGCTTAACACAATATTCTGTAACTACAAGAATGGTTGTGGTTCGCGATGTGGATACAAGAAAATAGGATTGCAGTGCTCTTTAGCTAGTGGCGAGTGTAATGAGGAAGCTTGTCTGAATGCTTCATCGTATCAGAGTGATATCAATGAAGACGATACTTTTGTCCCCGAAATCCTGGAAGAACTGGCAACAAATGTCGTGTAAGACGAGAACACAGACGAATTTGAAACTTTACAACAAGTGGAATTTAAATTAGAACTTGTAGTTCCTATTATTATTAAATTTTGACCTCAAATATAAATACAGGTTGACCTCAAATGATACTTTCAATAGTCAAACACTGCGCACTCTCAGTCTCTAAAAAAATGTTTGGACAAAAATTGTAGAGAATTTAATCGCCTACATTATATATAAAAAAATACAATAGCATAAAACCCATATGAAGCCAAATATTTGCAATGAATTGGTAAGAAATATTTTTTTTACAACCTACAATCCTAATAGATGGCGATTTGGTATTTAAGTTGCTCAGATATCCGGTAGGTGGCGCCGTATTTTATTTCTAGATTAGCCGGTAGTTGGCGCCGCTTTTCAATTTTTAGAATTTTCAAAAATGTAGAAGAAATTTCCAAAAAAAAATGTGGCGGTACGAAGTTCACCGGATCAGCTGGTATGAAATAAATGCTCTGTTATATTTGAATAATAAAACAGCATACCTATCTATCACACTAATATTATAAAGGCGTAAAGGCGAACGGATTAGGATGAAACTTTCCAGTAGCTTTTACATCAGAATAACACATAGGCTACTACATGTCGCGATAAAAAACATACACGCGGGCGGAGCCGCGGGCAACAGCTAGTGTATTAATAAAGATTAAATAAAACAGCAAATATTCTATACCGACTTTTTTATTTATTTAAGTCTTTATGCATAAATGTTGCAACGGCCGGCTTAGTGTGTGTAGGCATTTTCTGCCAGTCGACCTTAGGGTGATGCAGAACTAAGCATCACATTCATACACAATTAATAGAAATGTATTTTTAAATAACATAATGCTATTATACTACAACAAATTTCCAGAGAGACCGCTTACATATATAAAGTATATAATAACGAGTTTACATTATTATAAGGATACGTATACCATAATTATAAGGATAATAGATATTATTACCTAATATTTAAGTATTTATATGCTCACATACACACACACACACACATATATATATTCATATGTATACTATACATACCGTGGAAGAGACACGCTTTGGCATGAAAGGGCCGACTCGACTGGAGGGATACCACGGCCTCACAGAAAACCGGTGTGAAATAGCGCTTGCGCTGTGTTTCACCTAGTAAGTAAGGATACCGGAGGCCCATATATGATATGGCCCATTCCCCATCCCCCAAAGGTCGGCAACGCACTTGTGACGCCTCTGGTGTTGCAGGTATCCATGGGCGGCGGTAATCACTTACCATCTGGTGATTCGTCTTCTACTTTGCCACCAATACCATTAAAAAAAAACATGCATAATACATTATATTTTTGTTGTGGAGAGGATAATACTACTACTAATTGGCATATTCTAATAGTACTTATTTTTCAATCTATTTAATAGTAACTGTTTTATTGACCAATAAAATGAAAATATTTTCTTAAAACTTGTAGCTTAGACAATTTAGCTCGAATAACGAAGTCTGTACTATTCATATATTCTTCCATCACCGCTTTTATAAGCAGTAATTTCTCAGTCAAATGGTATTTAATTGGCGTTTTTTGACATAAATTGACTACACGGTGAATCTTTATTTTAATACGTTTTATGAACTACTAGTTGAACCCCGCGGTGTTACCCGCGGCTATTATCGTACCGTGGGCAACGCCGCGAGACAAAGCTAGTCTAAAAATAGTAGCCTAAGTTACTCCTTAGATCAACAGTAATCTGCCAGTGAAAATCCCGTCAAAATTGGTACAGCTGTTCCAGAGATTATTCGGAAACAAACAGACGGACCGACTGACAGACAGACAAAATTTAAAAGAAAAATATTATGGTACATACACCGTATATACTTACAAATGCATTTAGTAAAAAGCGGTTATTTGAATATTACAAACAGACACTCCAATTTTATTTATTTGTACAGAAAATGTACGTTTATATAAACTGAATATCATAAATATTCCGTTTTAAATCGAATCTTATCGTAATGGCTGTTATAAGTAAGGAAGTGAAATGTAATTATTAATAAGATAGGTTCAACACATAATTTTAATGAACATCTTATTATTCTAGCTAAAACCGAGAGTAATATACCGACCCGGCTTACAGACCAGGGCTGGATACAGATCCAGCAGTGTTCCATCAAAATGTTGATGATGACAATTATAATAATAATTCAATAATACAAATGAATAGAAATATACATTAAAAAATCGTGAAAACTCGTACTTATCATGTCTTCTTTTCAAAATTCTTTTAACCATAGATCTTTTTGGATTTTTTTTACACCGAAGTTTGCCTTGTTCTGCAGCATATGATATGTTCAGAAAATTGTTTTTCAACAAGCTTTAATATCACGTAGTACTGAAATAGACAAAACAAATGGACTCACTTTGTTTTCTTAAGAAGTCTCTATGGCCTTCTTGCGGCTCCATCATCAGAACAGCACCATAGTACCTCGTACTACGATATAGTTGAAGATACATATGTGCACTAAATTTTAGTTATTATAATTGTGACTCAAATTGTAATTATCGCTTTTTTTATTGAAATAATGTCTTTTGCATTTATGAAAATTGTCTGGATTTTAAAAGTGACGTTGATCCCTGAGTTTGTTTCGTCCTTTCTTCTCAGGGCTAGTCCAGTTAGGAAAGGCCGAACTCATCTGCTCAAAAAAAAGTTTAACTTGCAAAAGTGTTTCTATAACCTAATTGCAGAATAAATGATTTCATTTCATTCATTTCAGTTCATTTCGACACCGTGATCAATTTAGCTTTCAAGATTCATGCCAAACCCACATACTTACTTACGAAAATTGTAGGATAAATAAAAGCTGATACAATCAAATTAATTATAATGCTCTTAATTTATTTACATAGCTGGAATTGTAGCTAGTAGTGTAGCTAGAATTTTTTATCAATAGTGTTCTGCCTTTCTAGTTTCTCTTGTTTAAGATCCGTTTTCAAGGTACACCACAATCTGAAACAACGAACAAATCATATTCTAGTTTAGTAGATCTTGACGTGAGACAGCACTTGCGAAAGACCTGACTGAAGCCTCTCTAAAATTATAACCATGAGTACAATGAAAGCGGGCAGCTTCGCTGTGTTGCCTGTAACCACACTTTTAGGACAAAATTTAGTTTTGATAATCATATTCGTGCACACGCCAGGGAAAAACCACAGGGTGGCCGTCGGTGGATGCGTCGAAGAGGTCATCATCATCATCATCACATCATCATGTTTAAGTGAAATTTGGCGTCTGCGATCAATGAAATTAAACGTTTTTAATTACAGTTATAAAACTTTTTCACAATGAAATTACATGTATACCTAGCTTTACTTATAGGCACCTTATATTTGAAACCATTTAAAAAAAATAGGGTTGTTATGTATCTATGACAAAATTTCTTGGAAATCAACTTAACATTTTCAGAATTATTGAACTGTTAGAAGGTGTTACCTTAAAGTAAGAAAGTAGAATAGTTCCACAAGGCTCAAAAAAGAGAACCCTAGAAACAGGCCAAGGAGTCCTCCGATGTTGGCGAGGAAGTCAGTCAAGCCAAATAGTTCCGAGCGATGCATCGAGACATACCGCGACCGTTTGAAGTACATCTCCAATTTCGAATACTGGGTGCTAACAAATATAAAAAAATAAAACATTGATAAGCTTTTTGACCAAGGGACCCAACTACACTGGACAACAGCATTGCAAAGAGAATAGAAACTTGAAACAAACCCCAACTCGACTGGTCAGAGTGGTACAGTGGGCCAACATTTTTTTTATAAAGATAGGTCTAAGTTATAGCTAACAGTTGTTAATGACAATAAAACCTGTAGTATAACACTGGATGATCTGTTGAAGGATTCAGTGGAGTTTAGTAAAAGAATAATTAATGAAGATAGAGACATTTATTCTCTGCTAGTTCTTGAAATGAGTTGAGAGAAATAGAATTTGGTTTTAGTAAATATGAGCTTAATTATTGATATATACGTTAAGAATTTATTCGTGTGGTGATGGAATCAGAATTTATCCTATGGGTTTCATGAGGCGACTATAGGAGAAAATTATACTGTGTTTATTATTTGTGCTAGATTTTACTAATTATTTTGGTAGTTACTTTAAAGGATTCATGGCGAATTTCAATATTGTTTTTTATTACTCAAGCAGTAATGTACAGATTTTCAGTTATTTTATGTAACTTACTCATTATCAGCTGTCATATTTTTTGCCGTATTAACTGCTTGCAGCAAAGTATTTAGATTGTAATCTGTTTTGAGAATTTCTGCTTCGTAATCCACACTGTAACATGAAGGAAGGCAACGGCATGTTCTGTTTTTGTCACTGGCTTCAATCTGTACCATTTTATCTTAAATTATAATAAAAATACGTATTTTAAATATGTACACTAGTAATAAGTAAATAAAGTTGTCAATACTATATATATATATATGATATATCTTACCTCTCGCCCTTTGTATACAACGCCCACTGTTAATTGTGCAAATTGTTTTAGTTTCATCTGAAAACATTGATTTATCAAATCAAAGGTCCATAACTGGAAAATAAGCAGGATCTAGGGACAATACTACTTACGAGGCATATAAAATGGTATGCATTTACACAGATTAAATGTAACGTTGGCCAGACACTCAATTTTACAATTGTTCGCAGTGTATATTTTGTAGTATTTCAAGTATCTTTCACCTGGGAAGTAACATTGTCGTCTGTAAAATAAAAATATTAGTTTATTACAATGATGTTTGTTATCCCTGAATTCCGTAAATTTATGTAGAACTAATCCCTCTTGCACCCCCTTTACTGTACTCTTCCTGTACACCGGGTATAGCAACATTACTCAGGAACATACCGAGTTACGACACTAGAGCAGTTCCAGGAAATGTTCGGCATATTAAAACCGGCAATAAAAGAAAACTTGAATTACTTGGAAATAGGAAAAATGTGTATCTAAGAACCGATTTAAATATTTTTAGATCAGAAGATTAACTTAGTAATTAGTCTTAATTAATGGAATAAGATCTGGACAAGAATTGACATATTGTAATTTAGTCCAGTCAAATTGAAACCACCTTATTTTACGCTGATTTTACGCTGTATAGAGTTACTATGCAGGGAGTTTCCGTGTTTTCTTTTTGTATTTTTTTTTTAATTTTTAGTGCAAGTTATCATAATCATAAGTAAGTAGTAAGTTGAACTAATTTATACGAATCGCGTGAGCCAATGGAAGCGACCACCTTCAAATGTTAACTCCTGCTGATTCGAAACCGCATGATGAGAAAGCGTTACGCGAATGTCAACAATTAAGACTAATTGTCAATATTTAAATGAACACACTAAAACAAGCTAGGTGTATAATTAAAGAGTAGGTTCTTTATCGAAATCTCAGCTTTGCAGAGCAGATTCGACTTCTTACCTTACCGGACAGATAATCTAAATAACTTTAAAATACATCAAATTTCCTATTCGTACCCATGACATTTTAAAAATCGCCATCTAACCGCTAACCGTTTTATCTTTCATCACCAACTCATGAGAAAACTGAAAGAATATAAATTAAGGTCTGCATACGAATGTATGACATTGAAATTATTCTCTAATCCCTGTGTGTTAAGGAGTATTACCTTTTACCATCAGCTCATCTGAATAGCTTAAAAGTATACAAGGTTCATTCATACTAAGGTAACACACACACATGATATTTATGGAATTTTTTTCCGACTGTCCCGATGCCATCGAATCCCTTGAACTTCTGCGGTTGCGGAGAGATATCACCTACAGATAAATATGTGCTGGCCTTGGAAGCCACCGCCTTAGAGTCGTAGAAATACGCTCTCGAACCAAACGGTTTGGTTCTTTTTTTCCGTGCCGAATAGTTAAAAACTGGAACTCACTACCAGCGCATGTGTTCCTCTCCCACTTTGATCCCGAGTCTTTTAAACGGGGTGTGCAAAAGCATCTCACTAAGCCGCCATGGTGTGGGACGCCATTCTGCATTGTTGCAGTGAGTATAGTGGAGTATAGTGGTAAAATAATGTTAAAAATTAAGTACATTGAAATTTAAGTCAGTACTAATACTCGTACTATACATAAATAATATGATTGTATATTCATTATTTATTTCGATTGAATCGGTGATGTTATAAAATAAAGTTTATTTTGTTTACTTATACTTTATGCACATTAAAAGTGACAAAGGTGTACTTAATGCCGTAGGCATTTTGCTACCAGTGGACATTAGGGTGATGCAGAGCTAAAACAAGGTAGATGCACAAAACCAAAAATAATAGGTATTTACCTATGAAATTGCCGTTTTGTATGCAATAAGTGAAAGTACTTATTTTTTCACACTTTTTATTTCTGTTATTCGAAGTAATCAACCATGCAATCGACGCATCTTTGCCAACGCATTGGCAGTTTATTGATGCCCTTCTTGTAAAAATCAGCTGGACGGGAGGCAACAAACTCTTCAAAGGCAAAGGCCACTCGGTAGAAAGAGATATTACTTCTTCTCCTACGGCATGCTACGTCTTACGAATATTCGAGCAGGTCATATGTCCTGACGCCAGTTTAACATTTTTTACCCATTCCAAAAAAGTGCACAACTCCGCTAAAGAAGTTTTTACTTCAATAATATACGGTCGAGAAATCTCCTTCTTTTTTGAAATTGGTTAAAAATCTACAGTAACATACATGAAAAAAATAGAAACGAAAGACAAGCTTTTAAACATGCCAAAAACAATTAATTTTTGTAGACAATACGTGTAAATCAAATCTTACATTTCTGCGTCGTAGTTTAATAAAGTTTCCGATGTATTCAGTATGCTAAAACTGAGTGCCATCGATGAAACCTGCTTATTTAGAGCAGCAAAATAATATAGACTTGACTGTGGTAAATCTGCTGGATGTTGAATATAGACCTGGAAAAAAACATTATTAGGTTAAAAGATGTTTTTAGATTAAATAAGTACATATTTAAATTTTGTATCTTCTATGAAATATACAGGGTGTCTCAGAACTCAACGTCGAGCCAAAACGGGGTGACAAGATTGATTGTAACCATCATGAGAAAAAAAAACTACTATCCCATGCAGTTTGAAAAAACCTAGAAATTTGGTTAAACCGTAACCATTTTTCGGTTATTGTGGTTAATTTTATTTATTTTTGTTCATTTAAACTTTGGAACCAAAACCCTCAATAACATTTCTAGAATCACAGTCAAAAATAATTACACAATTGCCCCAAGTTTCCTAGAATTAAGACTATTTGTTAAACTATGAATTTAAAATATTTTGTCGACTGTGACAGGCCCTCCTCTAAAAAAATTTACTAGAGTGCCTTGGCAAGTACCATTAAAAGTTGACGCATTTAATCAAGACTGTAAAATAGTTCAATACTTGTTAGTTCTATACTATAAAAAACGAGTAAAAAAATAAAAACCTCAAGTAACCCGATTTTTAGCAAAAATCGGGTTACTTGAGGTTTTTTTTACCCATTTTACTCAGTTGAAATGTTTTTTATTCGCACAAGCTCTTGGTAGGTTCTTAATTTTACGGAAAAATTATAAAAGGGATGGATAGTGGACTTTGCCATGAGTGAGCGAGACAGATAGTGACGCCACTTTTACCAAAATGCATTTTAAGTTCTACTCAGGTGAAACTAGTCTCAGTAACTAATCTCAACTCACAGTCTGTTCTCAATTACGTTTCTGCGTTGACGAAATTATTGTTCCGTATTACGCATCAAATTAATTTAAACAAAATATATTTATAAAATATTGGTTATTCGTTTGTATATATATATAACAGACTATAAGCTACTGTATCAATGTAAACATAAAAATAATAATCAACTCGCCCTAAATTAAATATTATAAATAGTAAAATATAAATGGCTGGATATTTCCTATAACGGAACGTTCAAATTGATATCAATATATATAATAATTATATAACTATTTTTTGGTTTTTATATCTAAATTATTATTATATTTTTGTCATGTCATAAACCAAAAGGTTGTGGGAGATATTAATGAGATAAATGACACTGCTAATTTATGGTCACATTTACCTTATATCCCGAATTCACACCGTTACACATTTGGTCGCGTTCTGTTAATGATTCCTTCATTATTATTTGTAAATCTGGAGATGCTCCATTTTCCTAAAAGCAGGTTTAAAGGTTTAATGCCAATTTCTCCCAGTTCCTGCTAAATTTCCAGACAGATATTTGCCTTATAACACTACTCAGCAGGTAAAGGTTCCTTATAGATACATACATGATTATCTGACACATAAGTCTCTATTCAACACTTTTGAAACCGAAATCTATTATCTGTCAGATAAGTTCACATTAGCCTATCAGGGTCTTTATCAGCAAGTGCTGAAACTGGCCCTTATTATCACGGTATGAATTAGAAACCTTTTTTTTATATTTGAGCTGCCAAAATGACTCTGCTCCGCCTGGTGTAAAGCACAAGCAGAATCCAAGAGTGATGGTCACCATCCTCAATGCGAATAAGGACAGTGCAGCATGGCGACCAGCACTATGGCGGCCTAGTGAGATGCTTTTTCACACCTCGCTTAAAAGACCCGGGATTATAGTACGATAAAAATATTAGTATTTGTGCGTCAAAGGGTTATATTAACAACAGAGCAAATTGCGCATAACAACAGCACAGCGAAGGTATGGAAAATTTTAAACAAACCAAATGTGATATAGGAGGCCTAAAGTTTCTACTACAGGGTCTATGTCCAGCAGTTCAATGTTTATGGCTGTTGATGATTGGTCATGATTCTCACCTTTCCTGGAACAGGATAGGCCTGAGGACTTAAGTCACTATATCCGTATTCACTTGTCCAATTCACGGCAGATTTTTTGGCCCTCAGGTATGGGATGTTATTTTGAATACTGTAAATATTATAAAAGTTAGATTATAAGTACATAGTATATACTATTGATACGTTATCTTGCCAGTCCCCAACCCGCACTTGGCCAGCTGGGCTCGCCAGCAGTGGGACGTTATGGGTTATTGATGACATAGTATTTAAACATAAATAGTATCTAATTCTGAATATATATTTCTTTTATCAAGTTTCTTTTCGTGACATAGAGGAGCAAACGAGCAGACATATCACCTGAAGGCAAGCGACTACCGCCGCTCATAGAAACCTACAACACTAAAGGCGTCACAAGTAAGTTATCGACTTTTGGGGGATGGGGAAAGGATTTGACTGAATTTGATATTGTCAATTTATTTACTCTCGTCTTTGCGTTAGAAATTCTTCTTTAAGCAATAATACCGTAAACTATTTCAGAATTACCTTCTATTGCGTAATATATCTTGGACGGCTAGCGTATTGATGCTGAAGCAGAGCCCTTCACTGGTAAGTGTTTCAGACATTGCTGTACAACCATAGTCTTCTTCGCCCCAGAACATACATTCTTCAAATATATCATCCTTTTTAGGTGCCACCTGAGAATGATATTTGATTTCAACGCATGGTTGCATAATTATAAAATCATATCAGATAATGAACTTCTTAAGTTTTTTTAAGAAAATTCGTTTGTAAATATTACAATATATATATAAAACCAACGTCTTCAAATATTTAAATAATAATTTCTGACTTTCTAAGTTCCACACTCGTTGTAAGACTATTTCTAATTTTGCATTTTAAATCGAACATTGTTAGCTATACCAAGTCTTGCCAGTGAGATCATTTCTGTTTTACGTATCACGAACAAAGTAAAATTTTGCAGGTAGGCATCAGTTTGTCACAAGTCAATCAATTTCATTCATTACATTATTTCAAAGCATTTATATATATAATTCTTCTGTGAGTGTGTATGTCACTGAACTACTCTCAAACGACTGGACCGATTTTGATGAAATTTTTTGTGTGTGTTCAAGGGGATCTGGAAATGGTTTAGATTCACAATTTTGACGGCTGGACCATGTTTTTTTAATTATTTTTTAATTTTTTAGTAGTTATGGCAAAACGACGTTTGCCGGGACAGCTAGTACATATATATATATAAAGTATATTACTAATTTCATATCATAGCATAAGGAAAAATGTGATCAGTTACCTCATATATACTTCTTACTATTGATTCGTCTGAGTACTTTTGATTCAAGAGCTTTAGACTGTAAGGGATCGTTGCAAATCCTCCACACACGTTTGCAATATCTTGAAATTTTGCAAAATCTTTTTCAGGGCTGTAAATAGCATTCGTAAGATTAATCAAACGTATCTACAATAATGTCTTATATCAATCTATTTTAAAACAGTTTGAAAAAAATACGTACACAGTTGCATTTTCTGGATCTAGTAGATACTGTACCATAAGATTATAAAGCTTTATTTTTTCTGCTGTAAAGTTGTATACCGTTGCTTTGCATTTTAACTGTGGACAAATCAATACCGATGGAAACGGCACCTACAAATAAAGAAAATGTTCGTTTAGATTAAACAAATTACGTGGAACACTTTAGGTTTTGGCATCAAAGATTTTATTACCGTGCTAACTGGCACAAGTTTCTCACTAACGGTAACTATGACAGGACTTGCTTTCCATTTTATCCAAACATTGTGGATTAAGTAAGTACACAGACAAATACTGGCAATGAAAGTTATCAGCCAGAAGATCCTGAAAATATAACAGAAAATAAGTACAAATTAACATATAGTCAATTGTTGATGTGCTTTTTTTTTTAATTTTTATATATAACTATTTTGGAGAATAAATAGACTGCTTTCTTTTAAACATTTCTATGTTTAAAAGAAAGCAGTGCTTTGAAAGCTTTGAAGCTGAGTTTTCATACTACCAATATAGACAGAAACCGAGCATATAAAAATGCCCAAGAGCATAAAGTCGACCTATATATTAAATTTTTAAGAGTGTAGTATGTATCTTACTTTTCAATAATAGTAAGTCCTCTTTTAGTTGTATATGATAGTCCGTGAAGAGTAGTGTTAGTAGCGTAATCGTAAAACATTTCCTGTACTATTGCTTTCTGTCGTTTCCTTCTTGCTTTCCGAACACAAACATCTCCATAGATTTTAGTGATGACAACTGCACCTTCGTCAATATCTTCACTGGAAATTAAATTTGTATTTTTCATATTATATTTGTATAATTTTAAATAGATATCGTAACAACCACTCTTGGATTCCGCTTTCTATTAGGTAGAGATGAGTCACTTTGGCACTGTTAGCCACACAAAAAAGCAATAAAATAAAAAAGTGTTCAAATCAATCCAGAACTATTTCCTTTTGTCATTTATCTCGTCTTATTATTGTTTTTGTATTGAAACATGTATTTTGTGCATCGATTTCAATCGTTCTTTTCATGAATTTAAGGAGTTCTAACTAAAATAAATCAACTAAAGGAAATTAAATATAAGCTTACTAACATTTTAAGATTATGATATTTTTTCTTTTTATAAAATAACTCCCGCATTTCCTGTGTCGCGGGGACTTTACAAACACACATGAAACGTACACAAAGAACACTCAAATTCAGAACAACAATTGGTGGATCTCACGTAGTACCGTCCCATGTGGAATTTCAAATTCCACATGGGACGGTACTTTACCCACAGCACTTGGCTCAGTTGAAAGCTACCGCTTAAACCACTAGGCCCATTGTGCAGTCCAATTTATAAATTATAGTTAGCATTCGAAATATGCACTTAATACTCGCAAGTTGCAATTATGGCCTATTTACATTATGCTAAAAATTATAATATTTACAGAGATCGCAAAAAAAAACAAAATAATCTTTATTCATTGACTTTATGATAACTAAGAAATTCTGCTGTTATTAGTACAAACAATAGTTTTAAAAGTAAATGATCCCATTGAAAACAAATTAGAAAAAACATTGAAAAAGTCTTCCTGTTTCGAGGTGATGATTTTTTTGTGGATTTACTAATTCATAAACACGCTATAAAATACATATAATATCTATTACATTCTTTAAATAATAAATTAGTTACTTACTCCATAATGGCACACCAAAGCCCTTCCTCGTCCTACCACAGAAATAGCACTTTCACAACTGAAACCCCTACAGGTGTGATGTTTCTATCATTAATTAGGTTAATGGTTTGCATTGGAGCGTAGGGACGTTCTAAACTAATCAGTAAACTTTTATCAACTTTAATTAATTTCATATAATTACATGAAAGTGTAACATCATCCCTAGGGAAGTGGCATCGAAAATAGTACAAAAGTTACTATGATATATTATGATTACCCGTTAGTGAACCATCCCTTTTTCACATTTAGGTCAACTCGACCAGTGTGACAGAAAACTGCTGTTTTAGTGACTTAGGGACTAACCTGAAAACAAAAAAATTAGAGGAAGGTACTAAATTTTTGTCCAATTTATTTTATTTGACTTTGACATTAGAATTATTGGATTTGAAAATGGACCACTTTTACTAACACTTTATACCGTGGGAAAGCATGCACACGCTTCGGCATGAATGGGCCGGCTCGGCCGGAGTCATACCACGGCCTCACAGAAAACCGGTGTGAAATAGTGCTTGCGCTGTGTTTCATCGAGTGAGTGAGGATACCGGAGGCCCATAACCCAAACCCCCTCCCCCCATCTCCCCTCCCTTTCCCCCAAAGACTCTGGTGTTTGCAGTGTCCATGAGCGGCGTTAATCGCTTGCCATCAGGCGATATGTCTATTCGTTTGTCCGCCTATACCATAAAAAAAACACTTTTAGTATTTAATAGAATTTTAATAGAAAATTTATTGTCTTTGAAAATTACGCAGAATAGGTAGTATAATACAAAATAAACTTTCACATCACTTCTTATTACTTCACAAACATACCTAGAATGGTTGCCATTTGCCTTCATTCCATTTATATAGATCCCGTGATTTTAAATGTTACATGTTGCTATGTAATGTAACTAGGATTATATTAGACTACTATGAATAAGAAACGTAAATTGGAAATAAACTGAGACTGAACTTAGCTTTAAGAGGTATTTCAGCATTGATAGGGCTTGTTTGTTGGGTTGAAAGTACTAATCTCAGGAAATATTAGCCCGATAAAAAAAAGAGTTTCATATAGCTCTCTTACAACAACCAGAAAGAGCAGATATATAGAAAACAAAAAAAAATTAAAACCGGCTAAAATATATGCCTTTTAAGAGCTTTCATTGCGTGCGCTGTGTAATATGAAAAAAATTGTGCCCCAAAGGTGTTCTAAAAAAGAGTTAAGGTTGGTAACTAACCAACCTTAACTCTTTTTTATGGTAAGCAAATTTGTTCAAGTTGTTATAAAATTTGTGAAACTTGGGTACAGTTCCGTGGGTAAGCTAATATATAAGTAGTGTTAATTAAATTAAAAATATAACATTCCCTTGTGTAATAAATTCACGTCAACCTTACTACCGCCATATTATGCGTTTTACTTCAACTGTCACACTTATAATACACTTCCTGCATCAGTTTGATATATAACCAGATTAATTAATTCGTATTATTGACTCCAAGTACCTTCAACAAGTGTTCTTTGCAGCTGTTTAACATATAATGTTTATGAAATAACTCTTAAGTCTACGGAATACGAGGTATTATATTCTACGATAAAATTTAAAAGTTGTCTTTATTTTGGTTTGCGTATAGGGCGCACCTGTATTTTAATTTGACAGCATTTCAATGATATGTTAAATTGTAAATGATTGTGATACCATTGTAAGGTTATATTAATTATATCAATATTATGCTATTATTAAAGTATTAACATTTCCGCGTTTTTAAGTGAGTGGTTTTCCGTGTTTCGGGACACAGTAGCCGATTCGTGTAGAAAATTGTGTGACGACTGAATTTTCTAACTACATACATGAAACTCTTTCTCCTGTCTTAAATTAATTCGTAATAAAAATGTCTGTTGTATTACTTTAAAACAAGAAGTCTATATACAATCTACGAAAAAGAACGCCAAAATATTGTGTATTTATACGAAAAATATATTTAACTACTACTAACGGACGATGCAATTCCTCACCAATTTTTAAAAAAGGATTACTATTTGACGAGTTTAACACGTTGGCTGGTGCATCCTTGACACTTTATAATTACTTTAAAGAAAGGGAACAATTAAATAAACAAATAGACATTTCATGGGAAGTGAAAGGATATCTCGTAGTACAATACACCATAGAAATCAAAATCAATTAAACCACAAACAACAAATCTGTCCGCTACAATCGTCCACATCTAACATTTTCTCTATCGGCTTGATCTGGCTACTTTCATTAAGCGACAATACATTAGTTTTTATCGGGCTTCATTGTGAGTGGATTGGTCCTGTCAATGTTATCACGACTGTATCAGTGCCGTCAAAAGTATATCATTTAGACAGTCAGCAACCGGTTGCGGTAGATGTCGATGGGCTGATATAGTTGCGATGGTTTCGGTACTGTCAGTAAAAAAAAAAAAATTGGTTGTTAAGAACTTGGTAGTGTCAAATAGTAAATATCAGTGTTATGGAGCATCAAAGCGTTGTAAGAATAAAAAAGTTTACAAAATAACCTGCTACTCCGGTACTTCAATTATACGAGGTTGTTTCCAAAATGCATTCATAATTACTAATTATTATTAAAAGTTAAAATTTCTTCCAAAAATCTTAGATTTGAATTATTAGACTGAAAAAATCACGATAATTAAATAAAAAAATTGTAGTCTTTATGGAAATTTTGTTAATTTTTTATTTAACTCCACAAAAAACGAGATTAATGCTTAAACATTATTATATGTTTACTTAATTGTTTTGCTGCTGGTACACGAATGAGGCGCTACAATCGGCTACCGGATAAAATTTAACGAATCACCCGCCATCATTTTAATGAATGTTACATTCGGGCAAGTTTTATCGCTCACGGCTTCTGTCGCATCCATATTTTTTGTCTTACCAATTGCTTCGTGTAATCGATTTAGGTGTGCCATGTAATAAATAAATTTTAATCACTTTAAAACGCATCAATAATCTTAATGATTGTACTATTTCTTATTGTTATCTTTAAATGAATTTGAATAACTTTTGCTGTAGGAGAGCCATGTTTCGCCGCAGTGCTCAGAGATTCTTTCGTTTCTTTCACCGACAACTGTAGAAAATAATTTGCTCTTTATTACATACAGAATTACATAAAATAGAATCACAGTGTCCTTTCGACAAAAAGCATCAAATTGAAAACTATATCATCTACGCTTCGATGTTTTAAAGTCGATACAAGTTTTTTTGTCAAATAAAAAAATCGTGACAGATGCCCCATTGTCCCAGGTAATGCCATTTCACGCAAGTCACTGTGGTTCGTCAACAGACCATAACTTGAGTGCATTTATTACTGGTATATGATTGTCGTATCCAGAATTAATACCGCCATTGTCTACAAATTCATGTCTTTTATTTGCCTCCCTATCTGGACGGTAGCTGCAATCCAAAGCCTGAGTTATCTCGATCTACCGCCAATCAATCTACATCACGTCACTACAGAAAAAACAAACTTATTTTAACACCCAACTAACTCACTAATGATCCTTATTTTTATAGATTTAAGGATTAAAGTAAGAGTTAAAAGTGAGGCGTGAAATTTGTAAAGGATTCGATCGGTCGTAACAATCGATTTTGATTGACAGATAAAAGAAATCGAGGCATCGCTTTGTCTGTGGACCGATTATTGTGTCCGCGTAATTGGATAACGGTGGTAGTATGTGGTCATTTACTAACGTTTAAAACTATTTATAAGCTGATATCGAATTAATTATGCCCTAGCAAAAATAGTCTGATTATGTCGCTGTTACTACTCTGCATACATAAACAAAGTATGTAGACTATTGAATTTCAATCTAATTATTAGTTAAAAAAAAAATGGGTGTCCTAGAATGATTTTATAGTACTGGTCAGCTGCTATCTTGTTAAGAAGAGCTTTTCCAGCACATGACGCAAATCAATAGACAACTGTGACCCACGTCTTATCATCATACGTCAGGTTGGAAAATACATATGATTACTGTATGTATACTTGAGACCCATATCTATCCCATATGTTGAACACGATAATATCAAAAGTAAGGAATCGGACTAGGTTAGGTTTAGGACGGATTACCTAATATAGTACCTAATATGTCACCGATGTTCATCTTGTAGGTGTACAAGAGCCTACCTGGGAGACAAACTTTGCAGAATAACAGTACTGCAAGAAAAGAAAAACGCCAAAAGGAAACGAGGCAGACAGTACCGAAGATGGCAAGACGAAATAAAAGCAACAACAGGGAAAGCATGGACTAGGACAGCGCTAAATAGGTCAAAATGGAAGGAGCTGGAGGAGGCCTTTGCCAAAGTGGGACAAACGGACAATGTTGTCGATGTCGTTGTTTCACCGGATTAATTTTTAAATAGAAAAAAAAAAATATATATACGGTCGAATTGAGAAACCTCCTCCTTTTTTTGAAGTCGGTTAAAAAATGTAATGATATTGTCTGAATAAAGGCTTATATTATTATTATTATATAAGAAAAGAAAACTTGAAATAAGTCCTATACTAAGGTAGTAGAGCCACACTGATTTCAGTACAAACGGACCGGCTCGACCGGAGGGCTACGACACTCACAAAAGACCAACCTAAAACAACAGCATTGGTATTATCGTGATGCGCTGGAGAGTACGAGACCGGAGTCCCAACGATACAGAAGGATCTCAATATATAAAAAAAGCCTGTCTTGCCAGCGTGATATAGTAGCCCTAACCTAGGTAAGGTGGAGGTTATCAAAGGATGATTAAATATTAAAAAAAAAAAACGTTTTTTGAAAGACATTTTTTTGTTATTAGTACCTAAATCGATGACTGCTTTGATCGACTTCGGCAAAATTGATTCATAACGACGATTAGTGTGTCCACACAGACATACCAAATTACTCTAATAACAACTGGGATATAATCACAAAGCATCATCGGTAACCGCAGTTTTCGTATTAAATTATACGTTACTGTTGCCGCAAGGTAGGTCTGTCCGTCAGTTTTTTTTTATTAGTACCTACTTAACTGTTAGGTTTTTTACGTATTATAATCAGTGCTCTTTGAGTGCTTTTATTTTTTACAATATTTACAGCTTCAGGCATCATTTTGATTGGTATAATTGTTTGAGTACGCAGTATCGAGTTGGCTAGCTCAATTAGCTCTCATTCGAACACATAATTAAATAACCATAACATACAATCCAAAAAGTAAAGACTAAATGACGTTATAACGAATAAAAACTGCGTGGTCAAGTGCTTTTTACATGCCTAAATAATATTTACATTAGTATATATATACACATATACTAATGTATACAGTCCACAGGCCAGGTGGAGTGATGATCTGCGCAAGATGGCTGGCAGGAGCTGGATGCGAGAAGCCGAGGATCGAACCAAGTGGCGCGAAATTGGAGAGGCCTATGTCCAGCAGTGGACTGCGATAGGCTGATGATGATGATGATGATGAACTAAAACCACCATATAAGTCTAATATGAATGATTGGAATAGTAAACCATGTAGGATTAATAATTCAACGAATAAAATAATGTTTGACAAATAAATTTCATTGCAATCATAACGCCAACTTGTCTAAAAGAAAAGCGCGTCTTTCACAACCCCTAGAAAGAAAGCACTTTTTGTTGGTTGTCTGCAAACGCCACTACACTAGATCTATGCTCTTCGTTCGCCATATTTTTATCTTACAAAGTGCTTGGATAGACACCGAAAGAAGTTTGTGAGAAATTCATCACGGTGAAAGCTCATAAAGGATGTAAAATACAACTAGTAGCAATAGAAAATCAACCTTATTATTTTGTGATATGGAGTTGTAATTCAATTGAATGTTTTCTTGTTTAGAGGTGATGTTTCATAAACTTAAAGCTTGTTGAGCTACAGAGCCGGGGTATAAATGTATGAAGGTACATTAATCCAAACGGACGCATTTCTTTGTAGGGGCAGAGTTGAAATGGCGTGAAAATATGACTCGTTATTTATGTCTGCACACGCTCTGCTTACACTTACTGATTTTAATTTGCGGGAATTCTTTAGTCTTCATTTGTTCATGCAACTTATAAGAACTACTTTCCCATACATTGCGTTTTGAAGAAACTAAGAAATATTAGCTTAGGATAGACTACAAATCATTTTTAACTGACTTTGATGACTGATATTTGAGTCAAAGAATAGAATTAACTTTATTATACACTAAGAAGTTTTGTTACATACAAGACTACATAATTACTTATTTTATTTTTACTGTAAGTTTACCGTGATATCTTTGCTGTTTGCAAACCGATTTCTGTAATTTAAGCAATTTTTAACCGACTTCAAAAAAAGAGGAGGTTTCTCAAGTCAACCGTATATATACATATATTTTTTTTATGCTTCTACTTCGTCGTTTATGAACTGATTTTGATGATTCTTTTTTTAATAGAAAGAAGATATCCCAACGGTGGTACCATGATAAGAGCACTAAGATCTGATGATAGCATCCAAGAGAAATCGAGTCAAACCTTGAAGTCGGTTTTATTTTTGTTAAATATTTTATTATTTTTCTTATGAGTAACGTAAACGAGTAAATTTTTATTATTTTCAAAATTAATAAAGTTTTAACCATGATATTTATTTGAAAATATAGTTAAATAGTGACATGATTTTTTTACAGAAACATTTACATAAACTTATTTTTTTTTAAATTCATACTTCAAATCTCATTGATTCAAAAATTGAATTTAATACACTCCATAATAACAATTATTTTACCCATGAGCCACAATCCTTAGGTACTATGACTAATAAAGGAGATGTAGAAACAAAATTAAGCGAAAGAATAGATCGTAAAAGAACAATCGACTATATAATTAAGCTTTAGAGTCGTATTACATTACACAATTGTCTATACTATTGTTATCTAGACAATTACAATAACAAGACCGTAAATCATTTTGTAACTATACTGTGAAGAAGATATTTTTTAGTCATATTTTTTTCTTCTTAAGTATTTTACCAATTTAATCCACTTCATGTTTGCAGATCCTGTACATTTTGGGACCTTGACTGGACAATTTAAGTCCAGGTAAAGAGGATCACCCGTTTATAGTGACTACTAAACCGATTGCCAGGGCGCTGCGTGATCTTTAACTAACTCTTTAAATAAAAAGTCGCTTGAAGCGCTGTCGGATCACGATCACACAAGTTATGACGTCATTACGGCGCGCTCAACGCTGCAGCTTTTTCCAGCGTGGCTTTACTGCCAAATTTATTTGACAATTATTAAGGTGTCCGCATTAAAGGAGCATTACTGGCCCGCTCCGCGTGGAAATTCATGTTTTTCTTGGGATGTTTTCACCAGTAACTCAGCATAAAGACCGACACGTGCGAACTATTAGCTTTCCGACGTTCGGATTAGAAAATAATTCACCACTCTGAATGTTATTATGGAGGCGAGTCGGATTTATTTTATTGCTCAGTGAGATATATGCTGGTCTTTCGGCTTTATCCGTACGTTTCTCCGGTTTGTTTATTGAGAAAGCTTTGAGTTCGAGATAAACGCGTGGAGCAAATTTTATAGTGGGGGGAGTTTCGGCTCACCGTTTAGGCGTAAATCTTGTTTATGTCCTGCGCTCCATAATTATTGCTTTATTCGCTTGAGTAACTCGCGTTCTACATGTTATTGAATGTCGCTATAAAATATTATTGATTGTAGCAATAAAACGTTATTTATGTACCGTCTGGCTTTTTATATTGTTTTCTCTTTTTAACTAACCATTTGTTCGTCTATTTTTGATTTGGGGTCGAGTGTTTGTTTGGATTATTTATCTTCGTAAAATACAACAATGATTTCCTTTAACGGTATTCTCATAGATTTGTTTCTCGAAGGAGGATAAATAACATTGAAACTTTGCCCTCATCGTGATCCGTGCAAAGAGCAGTACTTTAACTTGACATTTTATGCTTTTTAATTTTATTTTGTAACTTAACACTATAAAAAAAGTATTTTTACTTTAAGTTTTCTTATCGAATATTTTTGAATGGTATAAAAACATAAAACGAACTAGACTTGAAAATGAACTTGAAACGAGTAATTCTTCTAAATATATATATATCTGAATGTCGGAAACGGCTCCAACGATTTTCCTGAAATACCCAGAGGATTACGGGGGCAATAAAACGACCTAGATGGAATTCGTTTCCTTTTTAAATTTGCCAATTAAAAAAAAATCGAGTAAAGTTCAGTCATCCAAGTACTCATACTTAAAAATGTAATTAATAAGAACTATCCACTTCAATTTCTGCTGCAATTATTTATGAAAACAATCCTCTGAAGTGCAGTTCTTTGTTCAGCTCCATTTGAGCTAAAATTAAATCAGTTTCTACCAACAATGTGTTAAATGTACTTCGTAGAACTCTAATGCGATGTTTGCTGTCGTGTTACTTAAGTTTAACGAACAGCTTAATGGCATTAGTATTATTTGAAGTTGTGTTTATACGATTATGATGAGTTTAAAAGAAAGGATAATAGTTTTGGCAGTCTATGTACATATATACGTATGTATATATATATACACAAGTAATTGTTACAGGTTAACATTTACTTTGTTTCTAAAGGTAAAAGGTTATTTACTTCCTCATCTATAAAAATAGCTATCGTTAAATTTAAACAAGAAAAAAGTTACACCTCATTCAATAAATTTGGTGCAATACTTTAAGCGCTACTGTGGAACATACAAATATACATAACCCTTCCCTTTGACTTCACAAGTAAAATTTTAGCAAAAATAAAACCGACTTCAAGGTTTGACTCGATTTCTCTTGGATATCATTATTAGATCCAAGTGTCCTTATTATGGTACCACCGTTGAAATCATTAAAAAAGAATCATCAAAATCGGTTCTTAAACGACGAAGTTATCCGCGAACAAACATAAAAAAAAAAAAAAGTCGTCGAATTGAGAAACCTCCTCCTTTTTTTGAAGTCGGTTAAAAATACCGTACAATTACCAATAAAATATAATATTTTTTACAAATGAAATACCCGGCAACTTATAGAAATGTAAAAATCCATTATAAACGATGGACAGTACGGCATTTTTGTGTCATAGGTAAAGTAACCAAATAACTCATTTATATTTTGTCAAATAATAATCGAGTTTGTATTTGAAATAACACAATAATAGACAAAATGGACACACACAAAAAAAAATTCCCTCAATAACTCATCACGGTCTGTTAATTCTACCTTAATTACCTATTTATAAATATAATTAAATCCCCTGCAGTTATAACTTTAATTAAACCATTTATCAAGAATATTAATCATGGACAATCTTTCTAAATGACATTTCTACAGCGGTGTAAGACGTGTAGATACTGTGCATCGTGCGCGCATCAATTTATGTCATATTTAACTCGGTTGGTCATTCATTTAGATGAGTATCGTCATTTGTTACAGTGTGGCTACCGTTCACGATAGTTGGTTTGATTGATTCACTGCAGGTATTAATAACCAATACATGGTCGGATCTTCAAATTGAGCGTATCATGTTTGTTCCAATGTTCTTAGTTGTGGCTTTCTAGTTGTCCTCGAATCATTTCTCAATAATTTGTTCTAAGAATTTATTGACGTTTTTCAAATTTTCTTTATGATAGACTAGGTTGTAATACTTTACTACATATTTTTCCAAAAATATGCTTACACTCACGTTTTTTCTGAAATAACAGACATTGGTATTTTAATAACCATTGCAAAGATGTAGTAGGAAATTATCTATTTACCATCATATCTGAATAGGAATCTTGAGAATATTTAAAAGGAAAGATAGAAATGGATTTTTAATAAGAGGGGAATAATTTTCATCCTTTCTTTTTATTCTGTGCGTAATCTGCCCGGATACCACCCGCTGGAGGTTATGTCGGACTCGAACCAAACAAACAGCACGCCGTCTCCGTTACTAGAAGCCGGGGAACCAGGTGCTCCGTAGAAAGAAAATCCCTGGAACCTCAACCTGCACCTACGGTTTGACAGTGACAGTGATTTGAAAAATTCTTTGAGTATTTCATAGCCTAGTTATCTAGGAAGGTAAGGTAAAACTAAAAGTGGTATCAATAAGTATCAATGAAAAATGTTGCAGAAGCGGAAAGCTTCAATTGCTAACGCCATGTAAACGGTTAAAGAAAGAATTGTTAAAAAGTTCTAAAACGTCTAAGACAGCATATATTATGTCTATCATGGCTATCCTTTCGAGTTTGCTCACAAGAACCCTTTTCTCGTAAACGAATTAATAACAACAGACTACGCGTAATGGATGACGCATAAGAGGTGGTGCGCGCCAGCTAGATATGCTAAATATTGCACTTGAAGAAAACCTTCAGATGCTGTAATGACGCTAGAATCATGAATAACCACACTATAAACCCCTTTATCACTAAATGATTATTGAGATGACGTCCCAACCATATCACAAATAATTCCATTAAACGAAATAAAACAGAAGCGAGTAACGCAGTTGCAGTCCACGTGTCCGAACACAGTAGGTCTAGTGAGGCATTATTTACGACCACCTGTGTTGGCAATTACCCAACTAATGTGGCCTCAAAATATAACCTCTGAAATATAGCAGAACTGCTCCTGAAGCTTGTTATTAGATTTTATAAATTTATGTGTCTCTTTTCTTGCGAGAAAATATTGTTGTTTTGTTTGAGATGTTAGTTAGAAGCTTACACTTATCTATAACACTATACCTTTTCTTAATATCATAGGTATTATAGTACCATTATTGATTCTGTATCTTTAGATCTATCAAACAATAGTATCTAGCCCTAGAGTATGTATTATAGCTATTAAAACATGAATTTAAGAAATGGAAAACCGGACCTCAACAAAAATATTTTGTGGCAAACAAATATTGACATTAAGTTGAAATTCAATCAGCGTCTACTCAAGAGAAGTTTTTTTTACATATTACTATAAATATTCTGAAAAACAATCGAATTTTCCACTAATCCCCATTTTCAATTATTATTAAAACCGCAGTACAGAAGATTATCTCTATGAGTTACCTAGACTCGCATGTCCTAAATAATCTCTCGTATCACGTATTGTAGCAACTAGTATACACATTTTTCGCATAGCTAGCATAAGGCTATAAATAATGCGACTAATGGATTTAAGTCTTAACTACCCTTGTTTGAACTGAGTCATAACACTGTAGGGCCACTATTGTGGCGTTTAGGTCTTTGTAATTAAGAGCTGTGTCGAGGTTACTGACCTGTTATTACATAGAATTTTACTCTCCAACATACGTATTTATACATATTGTTTTTTATTTCCATTTAAGTACTAAACCTCGCAAAATGTGACGTTAATCTTATTTATAAATTTGAGATTTATGTGGCAAGAGGTAATGTCATAATACTTTTCATTATGTATTCAAATTACTAAATTTAGGTAATTTTAGGTACACTCTTCGCTTTCTGATACCTACGTTAATTTTATCTTTACTCGTAGAAGCTAAAGTTATCCGTTCAATCAGCTTAAAGCATACGGAATCAGGGGCTGTTTCAACAAATAAGCGCTTGAAGCGATTTATTTGCGAGATAAGCGCTAAGTGCTCGCGGCGCAAATATTTCGCGTCTAAAGTCTTCCTTGCGTTAGTTAGCGCTTACTTACACTCACTTACGTCGGAGTTTCATGTGATGTATGCTTGAGGGTGATCGTTAAGCGATGCGACAAAAGCGGTTCTTGAGTTTGTGTAAATAATATTTTTGCTAGTTTTAGTTTGATTAATTGCCGAACAATTATGGCCAAGCTACAAACTGATGATTTTAGTATATTTCATAATGAGTTCTAAACTTTTACTTCCAGTTATTTGATTCAGTATACTAATTAAAAAGATTAAAGGGATTAATGAAATAGAGCCTATTATAATCATATATATAATTATAAAAAAATACAAAAAAATCTTAATCGTTCCTCATTGCGGTACACAGCTACTTAAATTTTAAATAACGCTTATTCAAAAACCATTACAACTAATCGTAGATTTTAAGATAGATACTAACAATCGTAGATTTTAAGAAAAAGAAGAAAAAATCGTTTTAAAAAAAAAAACAATACATGCCAGTATAGTGTTTTGTCCAATGTCGACAATCATACATCCCGCTTAATTATTTTAGCTAAACTATGTATAATTTGAGTGATTTTAAGCTTTCTTACAAACAACGAACACACTAATCTTGGCAATTACGAAAATCAAGTCAAAAATATTGGAAAACTCGCTATAATCTTGTAGCTTGAGGCCGCGTAAAGCACCTCTGTCAGTCTTAACTAGGTTGCTTACGATTTACGTGCACCGTTACTGTGCTATCGCAGCTACTTATTAACATCTATTTTAGTTCAACGTGAACCTTTGTATTGTAACTTAAAGTTAATAGAAGCGTGAAGGGGATTTAAAACTGATGCAGCAGTTTGTAAAGGAAAAAGAGTAACTCAGGTTGATTTATAGTACTGTACTCGGATAGATATTTTTAATGTTTTATGTAAGTAATCAATTTTAATCTAATTTCACACTACAAATATAATCAGAATTAAAATAAATAGAATACTTAGAGCATCAAGCCTTCAGAATGAAAATCGATAGTTCAATGCATTTTATCTCGATACAAGCCTATCAGATACCTGAATCCGAATGGCTCAGTAGATAGCTACGCTCAGTGAATGCAAAGCTAATACTGTTGAGTGTCGCACAGTTCCAATTTGCGACTATAGTTAACAGGATACAACCTTATCTGAGTGTGGACAATTCACATACAAATTGACAGAAGAAATTGATCTAACTGCAAGTGGAGATAGAGTTTAAATTGGAGTAGGTCTAGATAAGTTGGTATACTTAGAATGTAAGTGTTAAAGTCTTAGTGAAATATACGGAACAGCATTAAGAACAAGTCTGTTATGCTTTTTAATTCAGTTTGTATAATTATTCATTGTTGCTGCATATTTTACAGATTCCATAAGGTAATTTTTAAAGCAATAGCTTACATTAACAGGAATAGTAAAAATTTATGGCATTCTTTAGGTTGGTGCAGTAGAAATTAGAAGGTAACATCTATACTAATATTATAAAGCTGAAGATTTTGTTTGTTTGTTTGAACGTGCTAATCTCATGCAAAATCTTAGTGTTAGATAGCCCATTTATCGAGGAAGGCTATAGGCTAAATATCATCGCGCTAAGACCAATAAGAGCGGAGCATCAATAAAGAATATTTCAAAAACGAGGGAAAATTATCACGCTATGTGGCAACAGGAGACGCAAACGAGGTTGCGTGAATCAGCTAGTTTTTCATAAAACTGGTCACCATTATATTTATACCGAGATACTTTATGGATACATTTAGTAACAAATATTAAAACTTGTAGAAGTTAGACAGCAATCTAATATTCTAGCAATAATAAATAATTATATATAGGAAAGAGAGTCCAAATTAAAAGGATGTGCCAGCTCCAAATATCCATTCGTATGTTTCTATCAAAGGGGAATAGTGTTAGTGCAATCGCCATTATCGATAAAGATAAAGCCATGAAGGTAGTTATTAGAACGAATAAGGTTCTATTAAGTTGTACCAGCGCCGTGGACGTCCGGCCCTATCTGTTTTATGTTTATTGTGCCGTTGAAGTATTGGAGCACGTTTTTATGATTCACAGAAACATAGTTGTCTGCCGCCATGATAGTAATGACTATATTAGAGTATGGAGTTTATTCAATAAACTTGACTAACAACACAATAAACTTATACTAATAAATGATTGATACGGGAGCCTGAGTTTTGTCAGTCTGGCGCCTGCTTTGCGGTATAGATAATATAAAAATATAAAAATCTTGCAGTTTTGAGTAATAACGGTGCATGATTGGTTAGCAGTGCAGCAATGACTTCCAACTTTTTGTTTTGTTTTCTTTGGTCGACTTCGTTCTCATTCAAGTCTCATAGCTAAGAGAAAGAAAATTGTAAACGCTATTTTTTTTTTTAAAGGAGCATCTGTGGAGTTTCTTGCCAGATTCTTCTCCATGAAGGGTAGGCTGCACTTGGATCTGGCGACTAGAATCACTCGACTTTTTAATACTGACTATTCATAAGTGCCTGTAAAAAAGTGCATATTTGAATAAAATCTTTTTGACTTTGACTTTAGAGGATAAAAGCTAGTAATATTTCCTTAACTGTTTGCCACCTGATGAAATGTAACTCTTCGTGTGGTGACGAGTAAGAATTCAAAGTTTCACCACCCCTGTTCATCTGACTGGTGTCATAGGAGCTGACTAGGGTAGCAAATTACGCAGCACAACGTTACTACAAAGAAAAGAAAACTAAATACAAACCCAGTACCCTTTCGTCTGGATAGCGTTGTATATTAGACGAAACCCTCCTTTCTAAGGAGAGGCCTTTGTCCAGCCGTGTTTGTAAAATGGACTTAAACCCGTCCAATGATACTTACAGATCAAAAGACAGAAGTGAGTTGCCTCCCGTTGAGTGTCTGACCTCCAGAATTCTTGTAATTTCGTCCAGGGTCGAGCCGTGTTTGTAAAATGGACTTAAACCCGTCCAGTCATACTTACAGATCAAAAGATACAAGTGAGTTGCCTCCCGTTGAGTGTCGACCTCCAGAATTCTTGGAATTTGGGCGGTAGGTCTTTCAGTAACCTACTCACTGGAAATCAAAGACAAATTGCTTAACAGTGATTTTCTATGAGACCATATTTTTTTTATATCCAGCCATAATATCATTGGTCCAGCTAGTTTCTATCTGCCAAAGCATGACTCTTAAAGTTTACTTATGGCTTGCTTTTAGAAAATGTCTAAGAATAAGAAGATGTAGCTAATCATCATAACGATCATCAGCCTATTGTAGTTTATTGGCACATAGGCCTTTCTGATTGCGCGATACTTAGTTCGATCCGCGAATTTAATAAACTTATTATTCCTACTTATTGGTAGTAGAACCACGCTAATTTCAGTAGTAGTACAAACGGGCCGGCTCAAACGGGGCAGTAGGTTATTACCTGAACACAGAAGATCAACCTAAATGATGCTGAAGCATTACTAGGCCGCCATGGTGTGGGGCCCCATGCTGCATTGTCTGAATTCGAAATGAGTATGGTGACCACCACTCTTGCATTCTACTTGTTCTTTCCATGAAGCAGAGTAGAGTCCCTTTGGCAGGCCCAAACATAAAAATAAACCTATTTTTTATGCAAGATCCTATATATATTATAACGGACTCTTTAAAATAATTGTACATCAAAATATTAATTAATTCCTACACGTTAAATACCATATCACAACATATTCTCGAAACATAGCAGTGAAGCTATTTTGCAGAGCTCTAATCTGGGGCTTTTCTATAACATGGAGTTTGGTTATGAGGATTATACCAACTATGTAACATGATTAGCATACAAATTACGTAGTTTTTGACCACCGAATGAATTTCGAAGGATTACATAGCTAATTTATCTCTATTTTGTAGTTTAGTTATACCAAACATTACGATTGATTAACATAATATTTATAAAATTAATCATAAGCCACTATTTGTTTCTCTACTTCTTACTGTTTTTTTTTAAATTGAATTTTGAATTTTAATACGTACAGTAAAATTCATTACATTTTGAGTTTAAATTGAATAATTTTCAAATATATTGAAATACTAGTTGTTGGTCGCGGCTCCACCCGCATGTATGTCGGTTAACGCTGCAAATAGTAGCCTATGTGTTATTCTGAAGCTACATTACTGTAACATTCATTCTGTAAATTTCATCCAAATCCGTTCAGTAGTTTTTGCGTGAAGAAGTAACAAACATACACACTCACAAACTTTCGCCTTTATATATTAGTGTGATTATCATAAAAATAATTTTACTACACAAACATTTTTATTTGCAAGAACTTTCTACTTCAAAAATATATGAATACATTTAAATATCTAAGTAGCATAATAAATAATAGAATAATAATAAAGAATAATAGATAAAAAAATGCAAAAGTAAACTTACTCATATCAACCTATCGCTGCCCACTGCTAAACGAGGAACACCAACTATCCCGGTCTTGGGAAGTCCGCATCCATCCACTACCAGCAACTTTCTCCAAATAATCGGTCCATCGTGCCGCAGGACTTAACCTACACTTAACTGTAAACTATCATTATCTAAAACAAATAACCAGTCATTTTTTTTAAGGAATTGGTGGTAAACGAGTAAATCAGGACGACACACGATAAATATTCAAGCCACGAATAAAACAGGGTTAGTTAAACAGTGAAAAATTGACTCCCCAATGAATAAGGCCAGTAAAAATGTATTCGTGTAGAGGTCCATTTCTATGTAAATGTTATTGGGGGCATCCTTAATCCTACGCTTTTCCCCGTGCCCAACGAGCATGTATCTGGTTTAAACCGGATTAGGGTTGCCACCAAGTTAATAAACTGTGTTAACTAAAAGTGTGATGGGTATTATTTTGTGAGGCTGCGTTAGTTAATGTATTCAGGTTAATATATTTGTATACGAATATACAGGCTGTTACAGAAATATATAATCACCTGTTATTGATACTTCCATACGAATATTACAAATTCAAAAGTAATACTGTCTGGCTGTTTGGCTGTCTGTTACACTTTTACGTCTAAACCACTGTTAACATGGAGATATTTTGATTCTTGAGAAAGAACATAGGCTACGTTACAAATAAAAAGGCAGGTGGAGCCGCGAGCAAAAGCTAATTGCATATAAATAAAAACTTACAAAAAATAAATTATGGGTAATTAAATAGAAGTGGTTTATGAAATGTCATATTAATACTCAATAAAAGAAAATAATAATAACGTACGAGAATAATGTATTCTCTAATAAGTTTAATATTCTTGATAATATTTTTTTTGCCTTTCATACTACCAATTATCATTTTATTATTATTTAGAGTGGTTTAACATAATGATTTCATTAAACACTTCATAACTTCAAAACGACAAATGCAGGAAAAATCAATATTTATTAATCCAAAGCAGAGTGCGCTATGAATATCTATGAATATCTTTGTGAATACTAGATTTCAATATCTGAGGGAAGGTTCCTGTATCGCTACACATAAGTGAGGGCATAACAATATGACGCATGAATGACTATAAAGCTAGTTTTCAGATAGCTATTGCATTTGTACCATGAATAACGCAGATCAGATTGATATTGAAATTGCAGACAGACAGACAGAAATCTATTGATGCTCTTGTCGATCACATTCATCGTATATTATAGTAATACATACTAATATTAGTACCCGGATGACCTGGATGATGATGGTATTTTTTTTGTATGTTTGGTAAATACGACATTTTATAAAAATGAATCATAACTATAACGATTTATCGAAACCCCCTGTATTCTAAATTTCATGAAAATAATTGGAAGCATTTCCCAGATTTAGATTATATATATTTCAATCTTATATATAAAATTCTCGTGTCACAGTGTTAGTTTACCATACTCCTCCAAAACGGCTTGACCGATTTTTATGAAATTTTATATGCGAATTCAGTAGGTCTGAGAATCGACCAACGTCTTTTTAAACGTTTGCCGGAGCAGCTAGTATATATATATATATATATACAAGAATTACTCGTTTAAAGCCATTAGATACATTCGAAGTAAAGTTCTGACTATCTATCTCTCTGTTTGTTAAACTTTAACGGCTAAACCGCTGCACCGATTTCAATCAAATTTGATTTTTGAGGAAGAATATTGATTATTCTCTACCGCGATAATCAACATTCATGCGGAGTGAGTCGCTTACAAAAACTAGCATTATATTGTATTACAATAGTAGCTTTGATTCCATCAATAAAAGGATGAAAAAATTCTAGTGTTGACATGGAAGTTATGTTTATGTACAAAATAACAAGGATCATTTCGAGACAATTAATAAGAAATTTGTATTGATTTACAATATTTGTTTACATAGACGAAGATAATAAAAGTATGTAAATTCAGTTTCATCTAAGAACAACAATCTGCAAAAAATACTCGTAATTGCATGATTTTCATTCACATATAGTTATAACTAGCTGAACCCCGCGGTGTTACCCGCGGCTATTGTTGTACCGCGAGTAACGCCGCGGGACAAAGTTAGTCTTAAAAAAGTAGCCTAAGTTACTCCCCGGATCATCAGCTACCTGCCAGTGAAAGTCCCGTCAAAATCCGTCCAGCCGTTCCAGAGATTACCCGGAACAAACAGACAGACAGACAGACAGACAGACAAAAAAATTTTAAACTACATTTTTGTTATATGTATCGTGTATACATACATATGCATTGATTAAAAAGCTGTTATTTTAATGTTACAAACAGACACTCCAATTTTATTTATTTGTATAGATAGGTCTTTACCTATGAAATTGCCGTTTTGTATGCAATAAGTGAAAGTACTTATTTTTTCAAACTTTTTTATTTTTGTTATTCGAAGTAATCACCCATGCAATTGACGCATCTTTGCCAACGCATTGGTAGTTTATTGATGCCCTTCTTGTAAAAATCAGCTGGACGGCAGGCAACAAACTCTTCAAAGGCATTTTGTACTGCCTCTCGTGAATTGAATTTTTTACCCACTAAAAAGTTGTCTAAATTTTGGAAAAAGTTATATTCGGTAGGTGCAAGGTCTGGTGAGTATGGCGGATGAGGGAGAGCTTCCAATCAAAGCTCTTGCAGCTTGGAGACTGTCTGTTGCGCAGTATGGGGTCGCGCGTTGTTGTGAAGGAGCAGTGGGGACGACAGATTGACCAAAGCTGGTTGCAGATGTGTAAGCTTGCACATCTGCAACCAGCTCTGTGGGGGTTTGTAAAAAATTCAACCACAAGTGGGTCGATATAGGGTTGAATTGAAAAACCTTCTCCTTTTTTTGAAGTCGGTTAAAAACTTTCACGGCACGAAACACTTCTTAAATCCTTGAACTGATAAAAACTGTTTCTGTGCGAGGCAACCCTGATTTCTAGATTCCTGAAAAGATTTGCTCCTTATCTGATAGTTTGGCAGTTTTGTTAATGTTTGTGTACTTGCATATTGTGTTTACTACTTTACGTTGTTCTTATCTGTACAATGCCATTTATATGCCTAACTTTTTTTAGCATGGTAAAGGAGGAAATTTTGCTTGCAAATCTGTACCCAATAATAGGGTACGATGCTTAGAGTCACACAGTAGTCCAAAAAGTGTTTCAATTCGAAGTCGTTTATTTTACTATTGAATACACTCAATAAAACAACGCTTTCGGTGACACGGCAAGAGTGAGTATGTTTATAGATTTATTTGTGTTATTGTAGTTAAATCACTTGATATATAAGACATTTCTAAATAGATATCTTTCTCAATCTGTAATCCTACATGTTTCTCTAATTTATATCAGGATATGCTTGAACCGATTTTTATAAAATAGGAGTCACATGTCTTCTCGTTTTTCATCATCATCATATATAATCAATATTATCAACCTTAGGGGAGACCTATTTCCAGCAGTGGACGATAATAACTAAACTTTTGATGCTCGTATTCAACAGCTTCTCGTGACCTTTACCAGGTCGTCGTTGGACCACGGTCGAGAGCCTACCGAAGGTGGTTTTTTTACGGTATATGGGGCAAATGAGCAGACGGATCGCCTGATAGTAAGCGGTGACCGCCGCCCATAGACATTTGCAACACCAGAGGTGTCACAAATTCTTTGCCAGCCTTTTAAGAAGGAGTACGCTCTTTACTTGAAGGTTTGAATAAAAATTTGGTTTGGTGGTCTTGGTTTTTCGGTACGCGTTGTTCTTTCAAAAACTTCATGGCCCCATAAGCCATCGTTTCTGCGAGCAAAGTGCTAAGACGAGTACCTATCTTTATTTGAAAATTTGTATTAGATAAATAAGATATTAATTTTAAATGTATATATAAAGAGTTTTCCTTTAAAGTATGGGTTTTAATACCCATAAAAATATAGTTAGTACTCAAAATCTAAAACGAGATCATTTAGCATTTTACAGTAACATCATCCTACTTCATTACTTAGTACACCAATACTTCTACAACTTTTGCCACATAAATCGCCCATCAAATCTCTGCTTTTCCTCGCCAAGCCCATGTAATACTGGTCAAATTCAAAACCCGTTAAGGGCTGCAAATCCCTTTAATTCAGTCCTCACTGCTGATAAATTACGCGCTTAAATTGGGCTACTATTAAATCTATAAATCTTTTGGTCAGCACTATGAGCTTGGGCGGGAAATTAAAGGGATAGCGCGGGTTTATTTAATGGTCTACTAGCTAGTTTTGGTCAAGTTCATGAACTCTGTGTGGGGAGGGAATACTTTTAATGCACACAAAAACATTACAGGAACTCTTAGACATTGATTGGAGAGATGAAATGATTCATTTACGATTTACTGCAGTATATTAAAATGGAAATGTTCTATGGTTGCTTATTTGATTTGATTATTATACAGCAAGTATCAGTCTTCTTCTCTGTGTAAATTTCATACTCATGAATAGACAATCTTCGACAATTAAGTAAAAAAATTAGATTGAGTTCAATTCAACAACTACTTTAATATCGTAAGGATTAACTTACATTTATTGGAAGAATCATTATAATCCTAATCTCACCCGTAGGAGTTTCACTTGTGTACTGAGACCTCTCAAAATAACTTTCTAGGTGATCTTTGCATCCACCATCCATTGTAATCTTTATAAGATTATCTGACCATCTTGTCAGTAGACATTTTAAGTTTGTTGAACCTACTGTGGTGCAGACTCCACAATCCGTTAACCCCATCTGCCGCTTATTCTCTCTGCTATATATGGCTAATTCTCTGCTACTTCAACTTACTAACTCTAAGCTAGTCTAACTACTTTGATTCATTTTTACATCTCTTAATTTTTTGTTTCTTTAATTTACAAATAAACTTCAAGCATTCCTGAAAAAAAAAGTTTGTATTCTTGAAATTATAAATGCCATATAATCAAGCCGTAAATTCCAATTACCTTCACTAATATCTCAAGACTCGTAAACTAACTGGGTAATATTAGTAGGTAATAGGGAGAGTCTCAAATTAACGTGGCAACACCACAACTGTTACACACAGAATTTAATACGGTCCACATTAAGGACTCGACCGCATAGCCTTCCACACGGTAGGGCGCCCATGAATTTATCAAACGAAAGAATAATTCATGTCGTTGGGGTATTACTTGATTTACTTTCGTAACAATACATTTATCATTATTCCCCTTTTGGTAAGACTTGGTAAGATCTCTTTTTGAATTTATTTAAATTCGTAGCTCTGACTTTGCTCTGACGTAGCTTTAAATTAGTTGTTGAAAAATTGTACACTATGAAAGAGAAAACTTATTGTTTTCTCTTTCATAGTGTACAATTTTTTTTTCATAGTTTTTTGTATTTTTTAATGCTGTGCAAGGAATATAAATCAGTCATGTATCGGTGTGGTGGACGTGTATAGATTTATCACAATTTTTCTTCACAAATTTTTAACAAAAACCATCCGAACTCTTCCCACGAGTTTTTTGTATTATGACAAACAATCAATTTTAAGTTACATATAAAAGTTACAGTAATAAAGATATATTTTTATTTATTTAATACTTATTGCACATATTGAACAAAGACGGGCATTTTATTCCTCGAGGCATTCTCTCCCAGTCGACGAAAGTTGTCGAGATTTACAAATTATGACTTAGTATTTCAGTTGTAACATATTCGTAGTATATTAAATCATTAATAACTGTCACTGTGTAATTTAAATTAAGCCAACCAGAATCGTCGCACAGACATCTGTCACCCGCACCATGCTACAGCGCAAAGAGTATAGTTAGATTTATCGGTAGACCAAACCTCGTCGATCAGGTCTTTATAAATTCAAATCTTTATAAACCCCTGCAATGGCGTGTGTTAAGTCCTCAACCCTTAACTGTATGTATATCTTCTATATTATTATAAAAGCCAAAAAATAATACATTCTGATCAAACTTAGAATTTAAAGAGATGTTTTTAATCATCGTTCTCAAAACAGGACATATCCCAACAACTTTCTAAAATATATCCACCGCACACAACGACAAATGTACTAATCCTCCAAGTTTATCCTTGCGGCCCACTGAAATCTCCGAAACAATGGCCAACATGTTAACTGCCTCGGGTGACCGCAAGGCTGTGTGCAGATTACTGTGGAAGTAAGATAAATATACATTTTGACCATGAGCCAGAAAGGGATAGAATACAGTTGCGTGTTAATTGAATTAAACGGCGGGCGGCGAACTATGGGTTAATAGGGAGCGTAATCGCGGTACAGAGCCTGTCTTGTAGCCTTTAGTGAGTAGTACATGTGTTGCGGGATATTGTTTGGTTGTAAGGGTTTTAGGGTCAGAAGGTGCCAAGAAGCGATTATATTGGAATCGGACTAAAGTTTCAGGGAATCTTTAAGTCATTGCTGGAAACTTTGGAGTTGCTTTATAGCACCAACTCAATGTATTATGCTCTAAATGGATGTTCAACGTATATTATATGCTCCTGTCAGTGTTCTGTTTGCACACTTTTATGAATCTGACCACACTCTTAGTGATCATTCATTGATTCGTGGCCAAGTCAAAGTGTCCAAAAATTCAAGGTTGCATTAATTGTATTAAGCAAAAATTACTTAAGATTTTTTTAGATGTGGAGCATTCTTTGTATTTGCCTTCTACAGATTTTTGAATTAGTCTCAGAAAATCAGCGCTGTAGTCACTTTCAGCACCGCAGTTGTGTGACCAAAAGGTCACAGCTCAGCTTCAGCTGTGGCCTTTTGGTCACATAGCTAGACATTTCACTGATTTTATTTTGTTGTTTTGTATATTCTTTGTTTGGTATTTATTCCAAGGTAAAAGTCTTATCTGTATCTTTTACATGTATATTATGTGTGACTAATAAATGTATTCTTTCTTTCTTTCTTAGCTTTTATCAATATTGTACCAGACACTTTTTATATCTGTTACCCCTCTCTCTTCTTTCTACTCTTCTTTATTTAGAGTTTTCCATATTTAGAGCTGAAGGTTCGATGGCCCATCTACTATCAGTGTGCTTAGCATGAATCAAGACCTATTTGGTCAGTTGTCGTTTCAGTTTTGAAGTTTGCGGTAAGTTTTCTTTTAGCTATTTTTTTTTATTTATGGCCCTGCCAAAATGACTATACTTTGCCTGATGGAAAGCATAAGCAGATTTTTTTTATCTGTGGCCTGCCAAATTAACTCTACTCTGCCTGATGGAAAGCATACGCAGATTTTTTTATGTGTGGCCTACCAAAATAGCTCTACCCTGCCTGTTGGAAAGCAAAAACAGAATCCAAGAGTGGTGGTCACCATATCATTGCGAATGCAGACAATACAGCATGGTGGCCCACACCATGGCGGCCTTGTGATGCTTCTGCATCGTTGAGCCTCCGAAAATCCAAGAGTGGTCGTCACCCTACTTATTGCGAATGCAGACAATGCAACAATGGAGCATGGTGACCCACACTATATTAGCCTATTGAGATGCTTCTTCATCATTGCATATTTTAAGAAGCATAAGAAACTTGTTTCCATTTATTTCAGATTTTCTGGTTTTATAACCATACAGCGGTCAGGGTTTTATTTTAAACTGTAAACTTATTTTACTTTTACAAAGTTTCACAAGCGCACCCACAAAACCTTAATTAAAAATAACCTTGAAACTCAATTCACACACAGTCTTCATTACCAAATAAACCAATATTTACAATATTTATGCTTCATTTTTGTAACAACTCTGATAACCATGAATAGTCTTAAATTTACAGCTCATTTATAACCTGCCAGCTGACAACCTCCAACCTCCCTACATTATATTAAAATTTAATCATATTCCTTTTTAGTGGCCATAAAGAAGCACTATAAATAAGGTGGCGTATAAAATTTTCTTCTACCCTCCAAATATGAATTAATCACCGGGCTGTCAACAAAGTGAAGTGTCATCGAGCTGGAAAGAGGGCGCTGAGATGTGTTCAAACTTGGTTATTGACTTAGTTAGTGTAGACTAAATTACCTAGTATAAATAAATAAAAGTATGATTGTATAAACATTTTTATGTTACTATATTACAGTTTATCTATACATCTATACAAATAAATAAAATTGGAGTGTCTGTTTGTAACATTAAAATCAGCTTTTTAATCAATGCATATGACACGATACATACACCAAAAATGTAGTTAAAAAAATTGTTGTCTGTCTGTTTGTTTCGGGTAATCTCTGGAATGGCTGGACGGATTTCGGAGGGACTTTCACTGGCAGATAGCTGATGATCCAGGGAGTTACTTAGGCTACTTTTTTTAGATTAACTTTGTCCCGCGGCGTTACTCGCGGTACAATAATAACCGCGGGTAACACCGCGGGGTTCAGCTAGTAAATGTATAAGAATACTAAGAATCATTTCTACACAAATAAATGAAATTGAAGTGTCTGTTTGTAATTTCAAATTAAGAGCTTGTGTGTGAAGTGTGAAATTCTTATTGTAGTTCTTTTTTCTTTTCCACTACTCCCGAACTAGAAATATTCCTATTCACAAGGGATTTTACAAATACAGTGAAACGGGCAAAAAAAACACACAAACTTGGATTACAATTAATGTATTTAACAATGTTGTCCACCATGCTGCGTTGTCCATGTTCACAATGGTGACCATCTCTCTTGCACTCCACTCATACTTTCTATCAGGCAGGCTAGTTATTTTAGCAGCTATTAAAAAAAAAATGAAAACCATATACAGGTAATGGCACTGTAATAATTATACTGTGGCCAAGTCACACAGTCTGAACAGGATAAGAAGGGCGCGAGGGTAATTACTATCATACATAATATACGCGACGACTACAATTTTAAGCCAATAAATAACACCAGTAATACACCCGAAAATATGGTAACACATTTATTATAAGCGGGGTTTAATGATAAAGAGCTGATATTACGACAATCTTGGAAGTAATTTAAAAAACATGGGTTGTTTATGTGGCGAGTAACAGGTTGAAAGACGTTTGCATGGAAGCTTTTGACCGATATCATTGCAGTAAAGTTTCAGTTAATTAGAATATCAGAGCAGAGCATGATCAATTAAAAGTTGTTTGGAGCATCCTTACAAATGATATTTCAATAAATATATAAAATATTGTATAGATAAATAAACTTTAATATCAAATGAAAGCAAGTAAAGGAGTTGTCGTTGCAAGTCGTGTATCATCATCATATCACACTAATATATAAAGACGAAAGTTTGTGAGTGTGTATGTTTGTTACTTCTTCACGCAAAAACTGCTACACGGGTTTTGATGAAACTGTACAGTAGTATAGCTTATATATCAGAATGACACATAGGCTGCTATTTGCCGCGATAATCGATATACACGAGGGCAGAGCCGCGGGCAACAGCTAGTTGGACATAATTTTAAAGATTCTGATGCTAAACTAAATAAATTTGATAGAATTATTGACTAATCTGGATTTACTAGATTCATGTATAAACTGTTAGTATGTTTATGCATTCCAGATTGCTGTAAACTCCGTGATCCGGTAGTTTTGTTATTATGTTTATCCCTATCATCGATTAATAAAATAATATTACCCGCAGAATCGACGACCCTTGAGGTGAGCTTGTTTTAAGTGAAATTCGCGTTTGAGTATAAGCAATATAGGACATTCAAAAGCTAGCTGGTGTGATGATTTACGCAAGATGGCTGGGAGGAGCTGGATACGAGAAGCCGAGGATTAAGAGGAGCCGAACCAAGTAACGTTGGAGAGACATATGTCCAGGAATTGACTGCGATAGACTGATGATGACGATACATAAGTAAATAACTTTACACTAGTACAGTTCTTACAAAGAAATGTTTGTAAGATCTGATTAGTATACTAGTTTATTTCAGTTTTCTTAAGAAAATATTGTAGCAATCATTATCACCTGTCGTAAAATAAAGTGAAGTTTTAAAATGAATAAGTTTTTCGTTAAACGCTGTCGACTTTAATGTTTTTGGACGAGATCCCAATGTCATGGTATTTTTTTTTAAATTCACGTTAATTTCTTTGGTGACAACTACGATGTCGTAAATGTGTACAAGGTTCTCTAATGTCTAAGAAGTCTTGAACTTTAATAGGTTTTTGTTTGATGTCTAGTATTTATTTAGCGATATTGTTTTATTTTGGAAGCTCTTTTGGATAGATACATGCGTTGTTTATAGCGCCGATAAAATATATTTCATTCAAATTTAACATTAAAGATATATTGTAATGACCGGGATTTGATTGCATATGACTAAGTTTTAAAAAAGATTAGCAGATTTGCAATTATCATCTAGGAAACTTTACATGTGGTACATACTTAGATTTTCGTGAACGATTTTCTCAAGTATGAGAGACTATTCGACTGGTATCACATGAAACCGATGTCAAGCAATATTGCTTGTAATTTAATAAGTGGGGAAAGAGTAATTTATATTTAAAAATATTCAAACTTTATTTTAATTTCAACCTAGTTTCAACTACTCTATAGAATTCCATGTACTTCTCTAAAATATGATCGCCCCCATCCGGACGCTTGTTTGTGATATAATGGATTCATTCTATATTCATTTACATGGCTAATAAGATCGCCCTGACACCGCCATGCGCCAGTGTCGCAGAATTAGCCTGTCAAATATAATAATCTTATTACCTTAGGGTGAGGACACAACGATCGATTGTCAACGTCGAAGGGAGTGCGAATTTTGATTTAGCATTTACATTTATACTTTTAGGCTTGATAGACAAGGGAAATGTTATAATTAAGACTTTTTAAATCAAGACTTTACTAACCTATAAAGTGATAAGCCTCACCAAAAACTAGTTATTAGGCATTGCTTCGTTGCTTTTCACCAGTGGTTTAACAAACATCTATACGTCCATTATCACAAAGTTTCGCATTTTCATTATGATTTCAACCGCTGGTGAAAAGCAACAATGCTATTGTATCATTGCTTTTCCCCAGTTTTTGTGTATATGACAGAAAATGTTTCGAGGACCTAGGAGTATTATGAGTCCAAAGGTAACCAAATTTTTTCTTTCTTTAATTAAAATAATACGTAAATATAAAAAAGAACCTAAAGAATTAAAAATGTACTTAATTTAGTGAACTAAATTAAAAAAACTAATCACTTTAAATAAAAGAAATCTACGTCTTTTAAAACCTTTGTGAATCTCTGCCCTTATTCATTAACGAACAGAGCGAGACAGCTGTACATCTCACAATACATCTTTAAACTTGGGGATCCAATTTGAATTTTCTCCTTTCAGATTGTGTTATGTCAAACAGTCGTTAAAATTAGCTTTTTGTTGGGCCGTTTGATGCGCACGAATTGGATACGAAAATAAGGGGGTCTTAATGCTGTTACGTTCTGACAGCCTGTGTGTAACAGGGTTATTGACTGTGCATTGATTCCTAAGGCTGCCTTGTCACGTTTAGGGTTGATTGTTGAAATAATAATATATTCTTGTAGCGAAACTTTTATGTTGTAACATTTGTTTTCTTATTTATTTCTGTAGCCAGCCAGTAGAAGTCAAATTGTAAAAAGGGACAGAAATGTGTAACAGGAAATCATATCACCATCATCACAGAAAACCTGTATTCATCAAACTGCCTCGTTGATCTAACGGTTGGCGTGAGCGACTGCTGATCATGGGGTCCCGGGTTCGATTCCCGGGTCGGGCCAAATGTTTGTATGATCTACAAATATTTGTTTCGGAGTTTGGGTGTGTTCTATCTATAATATGTATGTATTTACAAAAAAAAAAGTATATGTGTATTTGTATCAGTTGCCTAGTACCCCATAACACAAGCTCTGCTTATCTTGGGACTAGATGGCGTTGTGTGTTTAGATGTCCGAAATATTTATTATTATTTATTATATAAAAATCTTTCTTTTTATTACGTAAGTGCGAGCCAAAACCCCAACTTCGACTGAGTAAGGATTCTTAATACGTTCGTTCTTTAATACAGAAGATATTTTTAAATTCAGTTATTCGGTCTCCTTTTGAAAGAAGAAACAAAACGATGTCATTTGTTATGTAGGTAGTATACAGTAAGAAGTTCTGAAAGATTGCTGTCATTGTGTTACAAAGTGAGCAATAAAATTAAACACGGTACACGAGAGCTAGCGTCAGATATAAATAAACCCATTACCATAAATACTAATAATAATCACAATCCTCACACGAATGTCGACAGATGTGCTTTCACATTTTATAATCAATTGAAAGCTGTATCGATAAAATTAATCGAGCATCATTAAACACAAAGCGCCGACAACATCGATATTATTCGATATATAAATTAACTTTATCCCGGGGCGCATCGATAAAATTGTCGAAAGCTTAACAGAAATGTATGAGTTATGTGTTAACGATTGTTAAGTATGGCTCGATTAAATCGTATATTCCAACCGATGGTATTTTCGTTTTCATTTTGGGTGGAATTTAATTGTAGTTTCACATTTGTTTTCGTGAATGGACGCGGTACAATCAACCAAAGTTTTTGCGAAAAACAAGATTGTAAATTCATTCATTAACATTCTTGACATTAATATTAACGATTTTTGTCTTTTTGACAACGTATACACACACACACACACACACACACACACATACATTTATGAGATCAACACAGTTTTATTTTATGGTCTACAATAAACCACGGCTCGACCGGAGTAAAACCACGGCCTAACAGGAAATCGGTGTGTACCCGAGGCCTATACCCAAACCTCTTCCCACCCCAGCCCCCTAAGGCCGGCAACGCAATTGTGACGCTTCAGGTGTTGCGGGTGTCCATGGATGGCGGTAATCGCTTATCATCAATCGATACGTCTGCTCGTTTGTCCCCTACTACATAAAAAAAGTTTTGTTTACTAAATTAAGTTATTTAGATATTTGTATTATTTTATGACTACCACCATAAAATTTACGATATACAAGGTTATTTATGATTTATGAAAATCTTGGTATACAGACTTGCTATCAATTTCTCGGTAGCAATTGTTCTAGACAAAAGATACCTTAATGTACTTATTAGCATCACTTGAATATATATTTAAAGCATACAAACGTAATTAACAAACTAATTGGTTTTTAGATGTATGTCTTGAGTAAAATCTTTCTAAAATAATTGTCTCAATGGCCTAATATATTATAAGTCATAGATTACAAAACAACAATTAATATTAGAGCACTGGTCATAATTCAAATTTGTACACCAGTCCATTTGAATGGCGGTATGAATGGCCATTATAAATAAAAGTATTTTTTATTGCAAAATTTGACAGGACGTGTTGAGCCCAAATACTCAACTTCAAGCGATAACTGTTCTCTTATTTTCATCTTGACTGTACAATAAAGAGAATAAATTAACTAGGCATTGATAACTTTATTTACTATTACGAAATGTGGCTGAACATTTATATTATAATCACTCTAATTAGAACATTAAAATATTTTTGAAGTTTAAATATTTTGACAACAAGTATTTTGCCAACGAGATTTGAGTGTAGACTGCCTCTCGGCAAAAGTAGTTCAGAATGTCCACAGGCCAGTTGGAGTGTTGATTTGTGCTAAATGGCTGGCAGGAGCGGGAAGTATGAGTAACCTATTTCCAGCAGTAGACTCCGATAGGTCGATAATGAAGTATTTATTTTATCGCCATAATTTGTTATGGTTTGAGACAAACTTTTTTCTTTCACGACTAAAATGACATGACCAGTTTCAGCCTTGTTACTCACTGGCATATACATTAATGTACGTATAAATGAATAAAAATAGAAATAAAAATTACAAAACTATTCATATTTTCGTACAACTTTTGAAAAAGTATTTTAAACCTAAATATGTAGTTGTTTTTCGTTCCTGGCGTATCGAGATAACGTGCCATTTTGGGTTTAACGTTCCTTTCCCTGTAAAGCTAAAATATTAAAGATCCAGCAGAGTAATATTAAAAATTATCCTGACTGTTAAATTATTATTTCTTATCGTACCTAATCATAATATTATTTATATTTTGTTGAGTAATCAACAAAATATGACTAAATATTTCATATTATGATTAAATATTTCATAGCATTCGAGTGAATGCTTCGAAATACTTATTTTTAGAAAACTTTTTTGTTTATAAAACGAAATGACATGACAGGTTCAACGATAATGACAAGATTTTTTTGTTTGAGATTTTGAAGTCATCGCGTTGTTTCTTCTTTGTAAACTGTGCGATAATCTTTTCTCCATATCGACTGCTATTCTACACGGACTGATTGCACTGGCCAACTATTATCTAGTGCTTATCAATACGGACCTGATTGTGCTTACGTTTTGGACATTGTGAACTGTTTACAATGAAGTATATTGATTACGATATAGCAACTGTACGATTAAGAAAACATGTTATGTCTTCGTTAGACACGCCTTTCCATAAGAAATGTTCTCTTGGATTAACTAAACAGCGCAGCAAATGATTTATAGAAGTCATTTTTATTTTTATTTAACCTTTAACTGGTGACAAGTAGTGTCCGTGAATTCAACTTCCCGGCGCTTACTATAAACATTGTAATAGCAAGTTCTTTATTAAAAATTACGTTGAGAGTTAATTGATTACTTTTATTTTATAATTTTATATATGTTATATAACTGTTTTTAAAGAGTACAATAAGCTATTGGTAGGTCCGGGAGGTTCATGACCAAGAAATGTTTTTATTCATTTCTAAGAAATCTGAAATTACTGAACTGTGTAACTTTTACAGTTTGTTTTAGAGCATACTAAATTCAAAACAAAACAAAATTCGTTAATGTACATAAATTTTTATATGCTAGGCAGGGTGCCTAAGGCACTCTTTTGAAGATTATTTCTCCACTCCAACACAATTAACACTCGAAATTAAATATTCTTGATGTAATACTAAGTTCGTATCGTTGTTGATATTCATTTAAAAAAATAAAAAACATTTACCTTAAAAAATAACTAGTAATTAAACACAGACAACCTGCGATCTGCATATCTACACGATGCGATGTGTGTATGGTTTGTTGTAGCTTAATTTTACAAGTTAAGCTATTACAAATCGTACATAAATACACATAGCGATACAATCTCTACTAGTTGGAGATCGCTTTGACTTCATCACTTACACCACACGTAATGCACAGGCGTAAAATGCGACGGCACGTAAAAATATGAAGGGGTCGGCTCGTTATGTCTGCCGTTTGTCATCGTACGGTTTTATAGTCCCATAGGCTTACCCCTATGGTCATCTATTGCCCAGCCGAGAGCCAGTGGCAAAGGGGCCGTGCAAAATATATGACTAGTTTTAAATTTAGTGGATATAATTTATGAGAGTAGATTGTAAATTGTGTGTGAATCTTTAATGTACTGCGAGTCATACTACATCATATGAGAATAATAGTGAGGGTTTGATTAGTTGAATATATTTTTCTGAATTTTTATCCATACTAATGACTACTCCGTCTTACTTACTTAAGTCTGTCTGTTACGCTTTTACGGCTAAACCGCTGAACGGATTTGGATAAAATGTGGTATAAAGATAGATTCAACCCTGGATAAGAACATAGACTACCTTTTGTTGCGATAACCGACATATACGGAGGCTGAAACGTGGGTAAAAGCCAGTTTGTCTAAAATGCTGTCTCTTTAAAGATAAGAGACGATGAAGGCGTTTCGGTGGACGTTTTTTTGCGAGTTCTATCCCCGCCTAGTGCAATAAGACATATATTATTAAAACAGGCATAATATACAGCCAAATAATAAATTTAACATACTTATTAAGCTTTAACTGTCACAAAACCACTTGAGTCCTACCAACAGCACGACGGCCATTTGCAACGCCGTCCATTTCATGAAATAGTGTAACCATACATCACATAGTGGCCGGACACATTTGGACACGGTTGCACAATCATTTTTCATTAAGCACGATTCATTGACATGTGGGGGACGGCCAATTATGTCCGCACCATTCATCACGACACCCTACCGTTTGATATTTTTATGTCACTGTAAAATTTTATTGATGGACGTTTGGATGAATGGCAAGAATATACGGGTGTGTCTATTTGTACATTTAGATGATAACAATAGTGATTATTTTTACGGCAGGCAAGACTTGGTTTAAAGTGTAATTTATGTGCTTTAGGGATTATTATTTCAGGATCAGGATTATTTCATTCAATCTCTCTTAGTAATACAAGATTTTAGTAGGAAAGAGGTGGCAGGAGTAACTTTTAGTGACTATTGGGATAAAATCAAAAGTAGCTTTTATTTCAAGTAGGCCTTTTCAGGCACTTTCGAAACGTTACGTTAAGGACTCTAGTTGCTCGGTTCCGGCCAGAAACTCCATGAGTTAGTCTTTTAAAGAGCAGTTTGTCAATTTTCGTGTACACTATCATTAATTAATGCAACAATGACGTAAAATAGCAAAATTAGTGACTCATTTTCAAAAATAAAAATACTAGAACTGCTATGTACTATAAAACCTGTTTGTCTTTTAACTTATCTATTCTCAAATACTGCGCTATATACCTAAATAGGCAAAATTCATTTTACCAATATTTAGATAGGTAAATCACATTAACGTGTGTTACCAAAACGGATTTTATTCTAATGTTATTGACAAAACGTGCAACACTGCACCTTTCATTACTATTACCACTTTTTGTTGGGTTTTGTTGCATGTCGCATTTGACAATGTCCTCCCTCCTCCCTCCCTTAAAATAAAAAATACATACTCTTGTTCAAATTGTCAGTATTAAAAACTTTGTATTATTAACACTTTACAACATTCAATGGTTTACTTTCCAACCCATAAATACAACCACACTTTAATGTAACAGCTTGTATATTATACACGGTTATTAAAACAGATATCAATCAATCTTATAAGATGGCCTTAATCGCAATAAGTTGACACGAATAAGGTCAGTTGTCCTTGTCGCTTAATAGTTCAACTCGAGTGGCATTTTATCACGAGGAAATATTCATTCTCAGATCAAGTATCTTCTTCGGGCATCACATACCAGAGCTCACTGTCCCTCCTTATCTATCTATACTAATATATAAAGCTGAAGAGTTTGTTTGTTTGTTTGTTTGTACACGCTAATCTCAGGAACCGCTGGTCCGATTTGAAAAATTCTTTCAGTGTTAAATAGCCCATTTATCGAGGAAGGCTATAGGCTATATACCATTACGCTAAGACCAATAGGAGCGGAGCACCAATGGTCTGCTAGTATCCTATAATGGTAAAGAAGATTTTATAAAAAGTACCTTTTATGCTACCTATGGTGCAAGCCGGTGGTGTCAAGGGTTCGCCGTAGGTCGTTCGTAGGTCTTCTCGCCCTTTGCTACTGTGCTCAGTGTTGTTGGTTTGATCCCCGCGAGGACAACATGTTGTGTGATATATAAATCGTTTTTCTGAATCTGATTTTGCTTTGTGTTCGTTACGTGTATATTTGTAGAGTTCCCCGCTACACAGAATATATTTCAAAAAACAAGATCAGGGGTTATAAAATTAATCATTTTATAATCAGACGTGCAAACACATAAATTACATCAAGATCCTTGTCTTCTACTTATCTACTAATATAAATGTTATCTCATTATTAAACTAACTAAATCACAATTAATGATCGATACGGCTGTCAAATAATGACGTGTAGGAATTTGAGAGCAAGGTCCAGATCTAGTTATAAGGTCAAACGAATTAAGTGGTCTGAGGTTGTTGTAATTAAAGCAATTACTTTGTTGTTAATCTGTCAACTCCAAGTAGTAATATTGATGGATCTATAAGAAATTCTTTAGAAAACAATGTTTTATAAATCAACTGCAGGATCTGTGCAATCTTGGATCATTAATGATGTTGATAGTTTGAATTAATTTATCGGACAGTTACCTTCTATTTTACTTTTAATCATTCTGTTCTATACCAAGCCAATTTTATTTGCGGATGATGCATTGACGGGTCTACTGATCCAGTGGTCATTGGTCCTGCCTGAAAAACCAAAAAATATGTACATTTGAGAATGTTTATCGGCCGTTTGGCCCAGCACGCTTCAAGAAGGCGACCGAAACTAAAGATCGAGCAAAATTGGAAAAAAGATAATAAAATACCGATTAATAAGAAGTTTGAGTGATTGCGCATCCCATAAAGCTATGCAAATATGTCATAATATTACTTGTTTGATGCATGTATTTGTTTTAATGGTTATTGCCTTTATTTATATGGGACTCGTGATGTCCGAGAGTGATGATGATGAAAATAAATAATTCAATATAATAACTCTGCTGATCACGAATTGTGAACAATCATATGATTCGTAACTTATTTATATTCAACTTTATATACATTCATAGTAGGTAGTTAGTCATTGATTGATCGATAGTTCATTTACTGATTTTTCCTTATAAAATAATAAAGACAACATTACGACCTAATCAGTAAACACATTGCTATCTCATTAAATATAAAGAAACTTAACTTTGTATATAGTGTAGTAGGTATATAAGTTATAGTTTCCACTTATTCAAGTGTAAGTACGAACTTTGGTGTTGAGATACAGAGTGGCAGAAAAGTTTCAAGTTGGCGAGTGTCCCGATGAAAAATCACTCTGTCCCCTACGAGTTGGGAGTAGATCTATGGCCACCATTAAAGTGGCAGGCCACACACATCATCCTGTCGGACGCGCTGCTCCGCATCATTTCAATTTATTTACGTATACATACTCACTTTGAAGGCTGATAAAATTTATGTTTATGACAGTTAGTTAGAACTCGATGAAAGGAATAGTTGACGACTTCTGTAATTTGTGTAAATTTCGTTGCTTATGAAAGTTTATGTAAATCATCCATCAGACTGCACAATCTTGAGCATTCGATCTGGTGGTGATTTTGAGGAATAAAGTTATAAATATAAATTTAAACTTAATAATTGCTTAATTTTCACTTATTGTTTTTGTCCTATATAAAATTACATAATTATACTTATACCGTATAAACAGTGATTTATCCGTTAGATAATATTTAAAGATACCTGCTGTACTCACTTCGATTAAGATTAGCTGAAAGTTCCCTGCATTTAGCGTCGGTACTCAATCAACTTCTTGATACATCTTAGAAAACGTTATGTTGCCTGAGATGGTCACCCCAAAACCTTAAAAACCCATATCAATACAAACAAATAAATTGGAGTGTCTGTTTGTAATATTAAAATAACTGCTTTTTACTGTATGTATACACGGTACATATATCAAAAATGTAGTTAATTTTTTTTTTGTCTGCCTCTCTGTCTGTTTGTTCAATGTAACCTCTAGAATGGCTGGACCGATTTTGACGGGACTTTCACTGGCAGGTAGCTGATGATCCAGGGAGTAACTTAGGCTACTTTTTTTAGACTAACTTTGTCTCTCGGCGTTACTCGCGGTACAACAATAACCGCGGGTAACACCGCGGGGTTCAGCCAGTGTATCATAAGTTGTAAGACTTATACGTTATTAACATTTAAGTCTTACAATTTATGATACGTGAGAGGGAACGGGTGTCATGTTCTTCCAACACAAAGGGAGGATCCTTCAACCAGGCGAGGTGATCATACCTGGCGGGCCACCACCCGACGGTTGATGTTGGGATGTTGTATAAATGCTAACCGAGCATGAGAATTTCTATATCGCGATTCAATATTAGTAGTTGCTCCGTAGTTCTAACTTCTAAAATTCAGTGTATCTTTGGTAGATGGCGCTGTCATATGTTTTTAGTGCCGCTGTATGTAGAAGTCGCCACGGTAAACACGCACATAGTGATACTAAGTGAAATTGAACTATATCCTACTAAAATGCGCCACCGTAAGTCAACATTTAGCAATAACGATGGAATCAATTGACTGCCTCGTTGGTCTCGCCGTTGGCGTGTGCCACTAGTGATCATGAGGTCTTGGGTTCGATTCCCGATTCCGATGTTTGTATGACCTACAAATATTTGTTTCGGAGTTTGGGTGTTTTCTATGTATAATATGTATGTATTTATAAAAAAAAGTATACATGTATATGTATCAGTTGTCTAGTACCCATAACACAAGCTCTCCTTAGCTTGGGACTAGATGACTATGTGTGTTAGATAGATGTCCGAAACATTTATTTTTTATTTTTATTATTGCCCCATATTTCATTAATCTAGTTCCCGTAACATAAGCTACATCTGGTTATATTAAAAATGAAATATTTCATAACACATACAACGACATGGATGATTTATGGTAGCACTTACGTTATGATTAATGTACGTTTACAATAATTACAATATCGTGTGATGTGTGTTAATCGTGTGATACTTATGATTAAAAACATGTGTTCGATGCGGTGAGTAATAGGTGTAATTGTAGTGTAATAAACGTGAGATAGGATGTATTTCACTGGACATGTTTATAATAACCTTGAAGGTCTTGACTCTCAAAACAATTATTTTTTTAGATGACCTTGTTCTCTTTTGTAGAAACGAAAAGACCCTTCAAATAACCATAATTAAGAAGTTTCTACACCAAGAGGCATGAGTAATTTTGGTACCTCCTCAGTGGTATTTAAACCAAATAAAGAAGTATTTGAAATGATCCTTTGTTTTAAGATAATTTAGCAATATCCATTACATGAGGCGGATAATAATAAATAAAATAATATTGAAAAATAAACAAGAATTCCGGGACTTAATAATAACAGTAAAAAAACAGTAGTAATAATAATGAAAATAATAACAGTAGTAATAAATAAAATAATAGTAAAAAATGAACAAGAATCCCGGGACTTAATAATAACAGTAAAAAAGAACAGTAGTAATAATAATAAAAATAATAACAGTAGTAATAAATAAAATAATAGTAAAAAATAAACAAGAATCCCGGGACCTAATAATAACAGTAAAAAAACAGTAGTAATAATAATAAAAATAATAACAGTAGTAATAAATAAGTTAATAGTGAAAAATAAACAAGAATCCCTTATACCTTATTAACTTATACGTCTTTGTTACAAGATTTATAGGTGTCATCTATAAATATAAATGGTAATATTAGAAAAGAATATTGATAAATTTGTTTTTAGGAATTGCCTGTGACCGAGGCTCGTGAAATCTTGAGGCCAAAACGTTCTATTGGTTCCTGCAGCAATTATTAAATATCATATTATGTCATCAATGTACGTAGAGTCATAGATGATATAATGTGAGAAATGAGTAGCTACATAACAACACACCATAAATACAAGAGTCCTTTTCCAATCTCTTAATACCATTAACATAATAGGATTATGTACACAATATTTTAAACAAACAAACATTATAAAAGCCGCTCTTTCACCGTGACCGTCGATCACCCTCCGAACGGCGAACGGCTGAATGTTCTGAACAGCAATAAAAAGAAAAATAAATAAAAAAATATCGCCACGCAGCATTTCACGGGAATTGAGAGAGTACATTAGTTATTATAACACGACAAAATATGTGTAATAAAATGTTATTTATCGTGCAAATAAAATATAACAGTGGTTAGGGGCGGCAGATGGGGCGAGTGGTGCGAGTACTCACTGTCAGCGGAAAGCGGATTGATAAGATTAGAAACTGACAAATTTATGTTTGACTGTTTATTAAAGGAAACTTTAAAAAATCCAGTTAATACACTATTTATGTCTTTAGTATGGGGCAATCGTCATGTGACGATAAGTGACTACTTTAAAGTCAAGTGTGTTGGCGGCCGTTGAGTGCTCGCTTTTTGTTAAAGGCCGTAGCGGTCCGGAAATATCGCATATAAATCATGCAGCCAGCTTAATACTTGAAAAAATTAGTAGCAAAGTAAACTGAAGCGACCACTTATGTCAGTTACACTTTAAGTAGTCTATTATTTTGAATTAGAAAAAGCTTATCTGTTTACCCTGTTAAATACCTGTTATGTATAAATTTACTTCCTCGAGATTTGCGTACATACGCATCGTGATAGATGCCCAACATAATCAGTCTACCTGTTTAAATTTTTTAAGTTATACATAATACGCATTAAATCATGGCAAAGATTAAAAGGATTACTAAATAAATACTACATGGTCAAAGTATGTACTATGTGCCGTCGTCGGAATATCTTCAGGGGAGCCACCAAAATTTAATGCACGAATAAAAGGGACACGCCATATGGTAACCAATCATTTCACCAGAAACACAACCATACACTTATTTTCCCTTTTTCATTTTGATAATTACTTAAATAACCAAAAAAATAACTTCTAGATAGAATCTATTAAATCGCTAATCGCTTTCACTGTTCCCCACCCTGCAAATATATTGACAGTGTCCTACGGATGTTGGGGAAAAATGGCGCTCATTTGTTGGCGTCACCGTTTTGTACTGTTGCCTTCGAGAGGCGAGATAATGGCTGATTTATACGAGCGATTACGTGTGACGAGCGAAGCCGCTTATTGCCCGCGATATTGGGATGAATATCATCACGGGTTGCGTGGGCAGACAACTATGATCGAGGGATGTTATTGGATTGCAAATTATTAGTCTTAGGGTAAAAACATTTGTGTATTTTACCCTAAGACTGATGTTTTATTATCCATTAATAATTTAGCGTAATAAAAACACGAACACATTAGATATTTGTTGACTGAAATATGATAGCGATATAAATAATATAATAAAAGACTCATAACTAAACTCGTAACTGACTCATAAAACTTATAGTATGTTATGAAAAAAGTTAAAATGTTTTAACACGTGTTTTGTAAAGTCCTAAGAGACCATGGTTTAAAATTGTGAAAATAAGCACGTTAACGAAAATAGTTATTCAGCAAGCGATTGAATAGCATATTAACCAGTAGTATTATAATTATTTTAACAGTAATTAACCAGAGGCAGAAAACTTCCTTGTACATTGGTATTTACATTCTATTAGCGTCATTGATATTCGCGTAATTGCGGATTAGTCTTTTTGTTTTCTGTAATCCTGTAAATCATTTCTTTTACTCTTAAATATTGCCTTTAATTATGCAAATAAGTTATAATGAGCTTATAAATGAAACGTACGTCCGATGTTTTCATTCAAGCTTTAACGCTTTTAAAATATCTCAGAACAGTGTAATTTATGGTCATAATTAAATAAATAATTTAAAACTCCAAGAAAGAACACATGAGAAGTGTGTGCCGCTACACCAAACGTGAAACATCACTCACGCCGACACGACGGCATCTTGTGCAACAAAAGCGACCTTTCGGATCTTTACAAAAAGGCTCATGACATGTCGCATAACAGGCATTTCTACCCCCTAGTAATACACAGCGTAGAAAACTAACCTTCATACGCACTTAAATTCAAACAGTAGGTCAAAATAAAACGATAAATAAATTATTCTGTGTCACCGTGAGTGTTACCAACCTGATTGTTTATAGGGGATTCACAGCTGTTAAAATAATGAGTAATATAGGTTTGCGGCACAAATAACAAGGCACAAGGGCGAGGGATATGGGATATACAGGCAATTTTTTACAACTGTTTGGACTGCAATGTACCTATGTATGTTCATGGTGTCGAATATATTATTAAAAATGAGTTAATATAGGTAGCACTTAGTTGATTATCTATTGATCTCACGTGATTAATTTCTTCATCTCATCATAAATTCTTCATTCATCCATTAACTTACCTCCATGGCCTTGATATTTCCAAAAATACTTTCTTAGCTATCACTGTAAATGAAGCTGGTCATGGTACTGGCCACTGGTATCAATGGTTTAGGCTGTGAGTTGAAGAATCACAGGTCAGTATTTCATCACTAAGAATAGCATTCTAGTGACTATACCTTCTTATTCGTATAAAATAACTAAAAATAAATTGCAATAAAAAAAAAAGTTTTTTAGAATATGCTTTTTGCCGCCCAACCAGTCCGGTCTCAGTTTAAGCATAATCACATAACTGAGATGTATTCTTGAGAAAAAACCTATCAGTTTTCCGTCTTTCGTTAACTAAATAATATCTCAAAGTAGTTACTTTGTATTTAATTCAATAAAATTCTTCACCAAACAAGTTTCGCGCTTAAAAAGTACATTAAAATACAAATTACCATTAAATGTCTTGGAATAAACGTTTGTCTGTAAAATTTAAATAAACATCTTCATTTCACGTGTAAAAAGTAATTAAGCCAAGTAATTGCCTATTAAGAATACATGTGAATCAATTATCAATTCAAATTGCAAGGGACAGGTGCTTTTATACCTGAAGTATCAAATGTTAGTAGTAAAGGTCCTTTAACTCAATACAGTTAAATTGAAAATGAAATAGACTTTTACTGTATTACTAAATTAAATTAAAAATATATAAATAGAAATTGCACCAGACGATCTGCTTTAACTTTGAGGTCAAAAAGTTCAGTAGGTACGTTAAGTTTTGTTAGATAAACTATATTAAATACCTTTTTATTTCTATATAGTAAATACGTATCTGATTCCTAGTCCTAGTTCTGATAACCATGCAAAATTGTGCACACCTCTGACACACAATGCTACCTAGCTTCTTACTAAACATAGCTTGTACTATGATAGCTATATTGACTGATGAAATATTTTTCGTAAATATGTCAATTATTTGCAGATCATAAAAGCATTTGATCCAACTCGGGAACCGAAGCCGAGACCTCAAGCAATACAGATACAATGATAATAGTAATAATTAGTAAATAAAATAAAAAAAAAGACCAGACAGATGAGTTAATACAGCTTAATTTTTAGCTAAAATAGCCTTTGATTTTATTTTACGAACATAAGATCACTTCAGTTTTAAATTATTCATTGGTTTATTTATTAATGTAATCCATTGCAACATTCTTCAATCACTCCTCCATTGAACCGAAATAATACAATGGCTTTACACTTTAAACATATAAATCGTTAGTAAATCCTTAAATTTATAACGTTGCGCACACTGTATTGGTGCCAAATAACGTTATTTATTAGGATTTATGAAGCAATATGTTTGTATCATATTTGTACTAGAGTTTCGAAGTTTTTTTGGCATAGACTCTGAAATACTTTGATGTAAAGCCCCTCTGAGGGGTTAAATTAAAGAAGCTGTGCCAGATTATATTCAATCTTAATTTATGGAGTTTTGAAGCCGGCTTCTGTGAAACCGGTTTTTCTTACATCTATTTAAACGCACAGGAAAAATTTATTATACTAATTATATAATCAAATATTATTTTAAATGCATGAAGAAGGTAAAATAGCTTTAAGCCTTTCTTCATATTTTTTGTGCTGCCTTTAATCCGTTAACTTTCATTTAGATAAAAGAACCTTACCTAGAATACTACTTTTACGTAACTCTCTCACTTAATGTCTAGTGACCCGTCTACTTACTTGTCCCCATATTACAAGAATATCAATACAGATGCAATAAAAATACATTTCGTGTTAGATTGAGGTTAAAGTTTACTGTTCATTGGACACGTAAATAATTTAAATAAATATAAGTAATAATTAAAAGATAGTGCGACTAATTTTGTTTTATGATTTCATTTTTACCAACCATATTTTATTTACTCCTCAAAAGAGAGTATCACAATTGCAATGAACTTCGAAAAACAACATTCATTCATATAAATAATTCGTGCTGTCAACCCACAGCCCAAACTGAATGACATTTTTATAACACAATTATCTTTCTTCAAATAAAGGTTAATTGAAATGTCGTTGACGTAACATGGCCACATGTCACCAATGCCACAGATACACAATATTTTTTATTCTGACAAATAACAGCTGTGTAAATATTGCGCACAATTCTGTACCACTCAATATTGTCGTGGCGGCGCATTAGTTTGATATTGACATTACTGACATTTGAATGTCAGGCTTATGACGGCTCTGACGGATAATTATCTTCATGCCTCAGTTGTGATGAGCGTTAAATAAAAGTTAATAAGCATAGATAGATATATAAACATACATGGTTAAAATTAAGCTCGTACTATAATTAATTTTGATGTAAAAACACGGATTGACTGCCCGGATGACACTCGATATGTCGTTTTCTAATGCGTCGAGTGTTGTGAGTTAACCACCCCTATGGGATAAACTACTTCGCGTAATCTACATATAAATTTTCTGAGTCTGGGTGTTTTTGTGTTATGTGTCTATGAAGACCTTGCAAAACAGGATATCTTCCTAACTCGAAAGTTGTTCTTAACAAATTTTAACAAAAAAGAACCGACTTCAAGAAATGGACCAAATTTAAATGAGAACACACGGGAAGCATCAGCTTTCAAATAATAAAAGGAGCATCAAAATCGGTTCACCCAGTCGAAAGCTTACCTCCTTCTTTTTAGGGTTCCGTGCCAAAAGCAAAAAATGGAACCCTTACAGATTCGTCATATCTGTCTGTCCGTCTGTCTGTCTGTCCATCCGTATGTCACAGCCACTTTTCTCCGGAACTATAAGGTTGAAACTTGGTAAGTAGATGTATTCTGTTAACCGCATTAAGGTTTTCACACAAAAATAGAAAAAAAAACAATAAATTTTTGGGGTCTCCATACATACCATACATCTATTAGAACTGTAACTCAAAACTTTTTTTTTCATCAATGCCGTACCTGTGGGTCTGTCTATGGATAGGTCTTCAAAAATAATATTGAGGTGTCTAATATCATTTTTTCTAAACTGAACAGTTTACGCAAGAGACACTTCCAAAGTGGTAAAATGTGTCTCCCCCTGTGACTTCTAAAATAAGAATGTAAGTAGCTTTTTTTAATACGTCATAAATCGTAAACTGAAATTTACCTTTCATTCAATCAACACAAATATAAAAATAAAATAAAAATAATAATAATATGTCACTTGATGCTGCGGAACCCTTCATGAGCGAGTCCAGCTCGCACTTGGCCGCTTTTTGAAGTCGGTTAAATACAGTTTATTGTCTGGAAGTTTTTCTATTTTATTTCCAACCGCCTTTTAAAAATGGAGGTTCTCATGTATTAGTTTTATTAAAAAGTATGTATGAATATTACTCTTGTATACATGAAGCTTGTACTTGTGTTATAACCATAGCACGTATTATTTATGTATTATTACTCGTTACATGCTGATAATGACCAAATTGTACTTACTCTCCACGATTAGATTGAAATATTAGGGGGCTTCAAAAATTCATAAACCCTTACATTAACTTCCGAAAACATTAGCTACTGATAAAAAAAAATGCCTACAAGTCATTTATTTTCTTCTTCAAACATCTGTGTACTAAAGTGAAATTACCACCTTAAAGCAAATTGGTTTGTAAAGTGCAAGTCAGCAAGAACTGTAATAATATGTTTGTTTTAAAGCTTGCAAATAAGAACTAAAGCAGTTTTAACTTGCAAACAATGCTGACCTATTTTGTTCAAGAAGTTGTGAAGTAAGATAAGGTACTAATGCCTTTCTGAGTGTTACGTTGTACGAAATTTACGTATTTTTTTGAATTATCTTATTTCTTTACGATCATGGGATCGTAAAATGATCGGATATAAAGACCGTAAAAACGTTTGGGAGCATAAAAAGATCCTTCATTAAAATGTACTTCCAGAAATTAACACAAGAAACTACATAACACATAAAAAAACTAAAAACTAAAACCCAACTAAGACAAAAACGACGCTAAAAAAGCTTGGAACTAATTTTAAAAGCCGCAGTCATGCGTTGTTAAAGTGTTAAAGCCGTAGTCCATGTAGTATAGTGTACAATAACCTTTAACAACACTTGGCTACGGCTTTTGAAACTTGTTTCATGCTTTTTAAGCGTCGTTTTTTGTCGTAGTTGGGTTTTAGTTTTTACTGTTTTTTTATTTAAAATGTTTTGGTACCTCTATAATATTAATTTCTTTGCAAAGTATATTTTAACTAGGTAAAATAGAAATATCTCTATTATCAAATAAATACGGACAAAGTCACGAGCAAATGCTAATAATATACATATTTTTGAAATGTACAAGTAACGCCCTTTCCAATGATACCAAACACGATATTTATCTAAATTGTATTTTTAATACAGTACTTTATGTCGGCTAGAGGGCGCCACATTAGATTTAGTGATTCGTCATATAGCCTATAACCAGAAGACGATCATGACGCTTCTAACGACACCTCATTTGACCAGTTCTAATGAGTAGTTAAGGAGCTACGAGAAAACAAATGAACATACTTACATGCATACATAGTCTGTCAAAATCATAACCCTCCGTTGGCTTTACCATAGTCGGGTAAAAATGAATCTCATCATGCTGTCTAAACAAAATAACCTAAAATCTGTCCATGTCACTCAATCATAACTCATTAAACAGCACATAATAGACTCTACAGCCCCGAAATTGAGATTTCTTTATAGCAAAACATTAATACCCTCTTAAATCTTAATGTCGCAAATAATCATAAATAACAGATCAAATACACCTACATTGTCAACTGCCATCAACGTATAATTTAATGTCATGAAATAACATTCATAAATCGTCCTCCCACGGCCACGTCTAGTTAAAATATATTATAAAAGAATAATTGTGCCCGCCGCTTCAAGGTTACCGCGATCAATCTTTCACACGTCATTACCGATGTCGCGTTAAGCTTCAAAAAGCGTTTTACGTGAAAAGGTATGCATCAAAATTTTTTACATAAATGTAATAGTCAATTGTCTGTTTAGATTTTTACAGCTATCATGCGTATGTTTGTATGTAGGTGTAGTAAGACATTTTTTTGATGCAACAAGAAATTAATCCCTCAAGAACTGAGCTATTATATGTCCTCGCTATTTATGTATTGTGAAATCTATGATTATATATTAATACAATTTTTATTCTACAAAAAAACTGAAACATAACCGCAAAAGTGTGACATACTTACTAGAAGACAATAAGAAAGATTTTTAAAGTAACAATTTATGAAAACCTGATAGACAAAACCTCCTTACTAATAAGAAATCTATGCACAACAGTGGACTACTAAACGCAGCTGATGGTGATGATGATGATGGAGCTGGTGGCACCCTGATGATAGAGAACTACTACCTCTAAGTCTGCCGTATCACTCTCACATTCCTACATCGACATATTACCAAAACAAATGATAATATACGTTACAAAAATCGTTGTTCATTTAATCAGAATCATTTTTCACAATTAAAAGCGTACCTGCCCACCATTTTGTGCTTAGCGAAACCATATTTAGCACACAAAAGCTACGAGGACAATATTTCATAAGCGATGGTTGAAAAATACACGGTGGTGTAATAAATTAAAAACATTTTCAACAACGACCACTTCTGTTGACCCCTCCACCTCGCCTAACTGTTTTGCAAAACGGAACAAAGCGAGCATGATAAAAGGGTGCAAAGGGGTCGAGTGGACCGGTCGACTCATTACCATTCTTAGTGAAAAGTTGAGAATATCCATTTCGTAATTTTCGCTTTTCACGACCTAAAGTTCTCAAGTTGAACGTAAACTAGTCTTAACAGTTTGTAAGAAAATGTTACTTATTTTAGCGAAAAGTATGTTAGATAAATAGCAGCCCATACTCCTCTCCCTAACCCCATCTTCATTCCCCAAAGGCTGGCAACGCACTTGTGACACCTCTGGTGTTGTGGGTGTCCATGGGCGGCGGTAATTGCTTACCATCAGGCGATACGTCTGCTCGTATGCCATAATAAAAAAAAAATAGGCCGAGCTTTTTGCGAAACTAGACTTAAGTCATATATGCAAGATTTCGGCTGTAGTCGGACTTCACGTGATTCCAATCACCCGTGTCGATTACATTATGTTTTTATGACAACCATGTCCGACGGCTTACTTTGCCCTCCGAGGCATGTAGAGGTTTTCATGTGTAAAATACGGTCATCTATCCATAGCCTAACCTGATTAGTACTGCTTTAATTTACAATTTGCTTACCTAATCCGTTTCCACTTCATCACGAGTGCCTCTGCTAGGTAAATGTAATATAAACAAGTAATATTCGGCATATTTTTTTCATTTTCATGACATTGTGAATGATAAATGAAGCTTGTTGACTTGTTTATCTTGTGGTGAAGGTTAGCTGTAATAAATTAGACTTGTACACAGTTGTAAGCATTACAGTCGCACGCTCACTCTAAATTATTATCATAAATAATTTGCTTTTTTTCTAATACATATTTGTTTCACGACGAGATATAATAGTTTTTAAAACGGAAATCGGTAACTCAGTAGTGTATATCAAAGATAGAGTAGGAAAAATAAAAAAACAATTTATTTAATATCATACTTCCATGATTTAGTGTGAGATCTAAAACCAGAGATTCTTAACGTTGAAGTTACTATAAGCTATAATAAACCTACGAAAAATGTTGGTTTCTTTGCCTGAACTCGTTAAACTATTAAATTATTCATCATATCAGTTTAGTAACGAAAGATTAAAAGCTTATACAAGTTATCCTTAAATTTTACATCTTATACCTACTATATTCTTCAAGTCATTTATTCAAATTCTCTAATATTCTTATAAACTACTAAATCTAAAACACCGCAAGTGATCAAAAGTTGTTGCGATAAATCTGAAACGGGCCTTATCGGGGCATTCAATAATCATTTCGGTGGCAATCACGTACAAGCGAGCACAAAAGCGCTACGAGACTCCATCGTGGATTGTAAAGCCGAAACCTTACGACCAATTACTGAGGGAGATAAAACCGTAATGCTGTCTGATGTTACGGAGTTAATCTCGGAGTCTATTGGTATAGCAAATTTTTCATGGTTTGGTCTAAAATATTTGAGTTCTTAATTGTAATTTGTGTCTACAGACTTTGTTGAGTGTGGTTGTAACTTTACTGTTTTATATTAACTTTTAGATTTTGAAATATGACAATCGTGTTCTTTCTGAAAAGTATATTATGAAATACTAATTTTTAAATTTAAAGGTTTTACCAATGTTTAGAGCAATGACAAAGTGGGTTTTGGATTAGATTTTTATTACCACCCGAAGACATTAATAGCATAGTTAAAACATGCATGTGTGATATCTCAGATTCACATCGGTAGTGCACTGTGCGAAATCAAATTCGCAATCACTCGATCGCTGCTCTAATCTATTCTTAGCTTAGCTCAACTTTATCTTACATTTGCTTAACAAGAGTATACATCAATCACCCCTTATTTATTAAACGCCACTTTCGCCATACTGTTGATGTTGTAGAAGCCTAGTTAAAAATCTTTGTGCTATTCCTTTTATTGTATTTTTCTAATAAAAATAATAGTAAAGTAATTTGCACATGTGAAAACGAGTCTCAGTATTTTTGTTTGTAGATAAAATGTATCAATTCAAACCCTACTATACAACAAGACCATAACATGTCGTCATAAATCATACAAAATACATCGTATAGTTCAAGTGGTAACAACTGAACCCGAAAAACGTATCAGTGTGCCATTCAAGTGCACTCTCCTCTCTCACGCCTCGTAACCTTACAGTTTTACGATCACTTTTATTACAAGACGCTTTCGTGCGCGATTACCCACCAGAGTGGGTTCTGCTGTTAGGTGCCCTGCAATGTGAACATTCACCCTTCACGATATACCGCTGTATCGCTGTTAGACAACACCATTGCTGTGTTATAACAAGAATTTAACACGTTTTGCAAATATAAGCAGCAATGGATACTGTTTCTAGCGATCATATAATGAGGTTGGGGATGCTTGTCAGCAATTACATTTTAATGTGTGTTTTATTATCACGGGCGTCTAATGTACTAGTGCATTAATTTATCACCTCCCCTGTTTACGAGTTACGGCTTGACAATTGAAATGATGGTGTATTCTGTATTCAAAGGAGGCTGATGTTAGTCCAGTGTATGTTGAGCTGCCATATCGCTCAGAAAGCTTTGCTTGTCGTATAACGAGAGGTCGATTGCAATGAAACTAAGTTTCTAGATAGTTTGGACGTGTCATACAATCGTTTGGACAGACAAGCGATGGACGTATCAAAGGACTGCCAACTGGAAATGCAGTTGCAGTTTCGATTGAATCGAGGGACGTCTGCGGCAGGCCTCTGTGAAGTAAAGGTTGATTGGATCGTGTCTTTACGGCTGATACGCTTGCAATGTTTGATTTTGGCGAATGGCATAGTATGTCAGCTTCCCTTAGTTAAATTGCATTGTTTCTTAACAATCATTGATTTGTTTATTTTATTTATACGTTTCATTAATATTAACCGATAACTGGATAATACAGAAATGGACTTGATATATCAGAATAAACATTTTTCAATCTTTCTTTCATTGTTAAAATTGCTAAGGTATAAGAAACGGGTTTTTGAAAATGTAAGTCATACTCATCAACAACCCATAACGTCCCACTTCTGAGCTCGGGTCTCCTCTCAGGAGAGATATCAAAAGATAAATAGAAAGTTTCTCAAAAACATTGTTTCAACAGTACGTATGTCATTATATTCCGTAATAGGGCCTTTAATATATGACAATGATGAGTTTTAACGTCAACACAAAACACAGGGTATCATTACCGGGGGCGGTGTGATATCGCCAACAGACACTGTAATGATGGCTCTACCACACGGAGGTGACATTCACGCGATGTCCAAACCGTAAAATTTATGTTTACGAAAACATCCTAAGTATTATTATAAATGTGAATTCACTTGTTTTATTTGCATAAACCATTACACCGATTTTAAACCACTTTCAAAAAATGAGGAGATTCTCAATTCGACTGCATTTTTTTATGTTTGTTACCTCAGGACTTTTAAATGGGTGAACCGATTTTGATGATTCTGTTTTATTTTGAAAGCTAGTGCTTCCCGTGTGGTTTAATTTGGTCCAGTTCATGAAGTCTGTGTTTTTATTAATAAATAAAGTTTCTGAGGCACGATAGACAAAGGCCAGTTGATTATCCATACTCTATACAAATAAATAAGATTGGAGCGTCAGTTTGAAATATTAAAATAACCGCTATACTAACTTGCCTCGCAGCGTTACCCGCGATACGACCACCGCGGCGATTAGCTAGTTATATATAAAAGTATCTAATAAATTGCGACGACGTTATATCATAATTTTAACATAAAGGAAGGAAGCCATAAAGTCTATGACTTCCAGTAGATAGAGAAGTGATAGAAAATATGCTGTTAAATGATAATATTGAGCAGCAACTGGTTCGTTCCGTGTGAGAACTGGGCCACCGTTGTTTTCATATCACAATACGACACATATACTTGTGTTATTGGGATATTACAGCTAGTGTGATAGTTATTCAGAGATTGTAAGCAAATACGCTTCATTAATTTTAATTTATGTTTGTTTTGTATTTCATCTTCAGAAGCTTCGTCCTCCAAATGTTAACGTAGACGGAATCTGGTTTTAATAATTTTTCTATTGGTCATTCTTTGTGATAGTTTTGAATTATATTCTAGGGCTATCAGAGGCGAGATTATGTTTAAATAAAGGTTTAATTTATTTAAAAAAATAAAGATTCAACAAACGAACACACAATTAAACATGAAAATAGACTGGATTAGAGTTATGGAGAAAAAAAGACCTTCATAACACATGCACTAAACAGATGACGGGAAGATGATGACGGGCTAGTAGAAACTAGTCAGCTCATAACCACAAGAAATGTCAGATATTAAAGAAACCCTGCACTAAAATGATCAGAAAAGGCTAAAGAAAAATGATTCTATTAAATAGTAAGCATATACTCGTATATGCAATAAAATGGAACCAATAGCGGTATTTACAGACTGGTTCAAGTAAGCCTACTAATAATGGTTATTTCAAAGGCAGTTGTGTACCCAGGAGCACTAATTCCAGATAAATGACGACCGGTAAGTATAGAGAAACCGGCAAAGCGCTTATTGACCGGTATTAGTACAGTAAATATACCATATTATGTCTACAGACATGAAGTTGAGGAGAAATGGCGTTTCCTTCTAAGACACTGTAAAGTAAACAATTGTATTTAGAAAGAAAATGCTAATATTACGAATTCGACAGGTGTGTTCGTTTTGTGGTGATCTTGATTCATCAGTTAGTGGTCACCAGTTTGTTTCCCACACAAGACAATTTATTGGGTGATAACCAACAAGATCAATTGCTAACTTATCATCAGTATGATTACCAAAGCAAATCAGACACATCTCACACACGGCAATCTGAACCCTAAATAGACTGAGGACACAGTCTATATTGGGATCATATGGCAATTAGCAAATTTAAAATTGTATTAAATAATCATCTTCTTAGCCTTTTATTATTCCCAAGATTTGGGGTCGGCTACTAGTTCAACCGGTTTTACCTGAATATTAGTTTTTACACCGAGCGACTGGCATCGGACTGCCGCAACCCTGGGGGTTAACTGAATTCGAAGGTTGAACTAGTTGTCAAGACAACTTCTTGTAAGAAAAAAGTAACATCAGTCCGACCCGGGAATCGGACCCGAGACCTCTTGATCTGCAGTCGTTTACTCTATCCACTAGACCAACGAAGCAGATTAGTATTAAATATACTACAAAAAAAAGTTTTAAGACTAAAAGTATCCAAATTATGTTAATATAATGGCGAACAGCAACATAACATATTTGAAACGAAGTTGTGTTTAGAAAATACTGTTATTTCTTCGATTCAATCAACAAGCATGCCAAAACTAGCTTTAAAACGAGCATCACAATAAAATTCCGCAAACATTTTATGATGAGCGTGTTCACATAACATAAATCATTCGTTCTCTTCTAATGGATAACCCGATATAAATCTATTTATGCAAAAGTTTTCAATGCACACATCGCATGTTGAACAACTATTTGTGTCATGTACCGAGTTATACTTTATAACAGCCACGTTAATTTGATTGAAGATGACTCTTGAAATGTATTATGTGGTAATTGGAAATAGCTTGTTAGTTTGAATAGAAAATTCAAATTTTGAATCTATCTTTTTCAAATTCAAATTCAAATTTTGAATTTTGAATATGGCCTATCGCAGTTTCACGTCAATTGGTGCGATTCTCGGCTTCTCACATCCAACTCCTGTCAGTTATCTTGGAAAAAACATCACTCCACAGGGTCCTTGGATATCTTACACTACGCTTGCCGAGACGCAGTTTCCACTCAAAAACACATTTACTTTACCGAAGTAAGTTGAAAGTATTATATATATATTATAAGTATATAAATTGAACTAGGTTAAAGGTAGAAAAGGAATATTTCATATCACTCAAGTAAGTCACTTTTAACTGCATTTAAGCGCAGAAGAGAGAGTAGGTAAATTGATCTTCTCAACCGCAGTAATATCACGGCCTGACAGATAATAATCAGTATTAAGTAATTCAGTGAGCTTATAAGACCTCAAGCATCCCTAATTTTGGAAACCAATCAAACCCGTCAACTCGTAGTCAACTTAATAACTAGAAGTAGAAAGCTTCACTTCATGTCATTAAAAAATATACGTCCTATTTTCCCAACCCTACAAAAACCCATCCAACCGTTACGTTACTCAATTCCTAACAAGGCAGTTGGAACACTCACCCATTATCGAAACAATGTATGCACAAACCGATCTTATTCCTAAACTACATTTACAACTGGTTACATTGTAACCTTAACCAATGATTACCAGTTTTATCGTACGGAGGAAGTTATTATCGGAACATGTAATTTTGCCTTTATAAAATAACTTTTTCATCGCGCATGTTCTGCCATTGTAACTTATTAAGTTTTTATGGATATATGAATTTTATTGGTTTCTTTGTGAGACAAGTAGTAAGTACATAATTATGTAGACAATTTAAGAAGAGCCAAGTGACACTTATATATTTATGTGGTAAATACATTTTCTGGTTATAATTTACGAACTAGCACTTTTACCCGGGTTTTATGGGACCTTCTCCCTTTTTACCCTACTAAAAGTTAAAAGAAAATGTTTTTGGTGATCTATGTATGTTTATGTGTTCCACCCCGTAGCGTCTAGTTTTCTATTAGCCGGGTAGCTCAAAAATAAACGTGACCTAAAAAGTGAAATTTTAGGTTATTAAGCCAACAGATATTCTAATGAAAAATGAATGATAAGGATTTCGACATGGAATTCTTGGCTCCATGGCTCCGCCATTAATGTGTGCTCTAAGTAAATGTTATCCCAGAGCTTGGTCGGTAATTGTAATAATTCGCTTTGGGAGTGTTGTTGGGTGTGTTTGATAGTTTTCATGCTTGCGGGGGCTTCTCACGCAATGAATGTAAATGTCACGGATTGACTCGGATAAAAGAGTTGAGACAAAGAGAGGGCGCCTCTTGTTGACATCCGTTCACCAGGTGATCGGCCTCATCGGCCTGCGAGTGTTTAGCTATAACCCTTGGACCCGTATAGTCTATTTACAAGGTTTCCTTCCACTTCAAAGAAAAGCAGCAGTGGTGCACGGACTAAAAATGTGATATTACCGGAACCTTTCTCTCCATAGATTCTAGGGAGAGTTATACAAAAAGCAGCAAAGCACTTGATCTTGAGTTGTAGGGATCTCTACACATTTTCTCCCTATGACATGAAAAATAACTCGAACATAAAAGATATTTCAGATACATTTTTACTATTACTGATATTTTTATATTTTACAGTCATATTTTTGTCAGTAAGTAATAAAAATATTTCTTCTGAGTGAATTCATACCACAAACATCAAAATATATCATTTAACTCAATTAACTATTAATAAAGGCCCCTGTCTTGTTAACAACCTATCTCAAGCTCGGAATTGTTGGATAAAAGCTCAGCAGTTATTTATTATGAATAGATAAAAGGCGAGATTTGTTTTGTGTTTAGATACTAATGCTTTATGGGAAACAGGTGCGTTATAGCGTTGTCCTATTAAAATATCGATAAAAATAAAGTATCAAATAAATAAACGGTGTTTTCTACTATGAATTATAATAATGTACCTACTTTCATTCGTGGCTTATTGTGGTTTGTAGGTCAATCGCTTTGTGTCGATAGGTCAATCCAAAGTGTCAAAGCTTTAAGCTTAAATGAGAGATTTATGCGTGTATATATCTCATTGGCTAGTGATGGCCACGTCAGGTAGCGTAGCCTAGTGGATAACAAGAAAAGGATTGGATCAATCAAGGCTACTGCCTGAAATCAGCGTTGCTCTGACGAGCGCTGATTTCAGCAAGAACAAGCCGGCTCGACCGGGGCGGTACTACCCTCGCTCAGAAAATCAGCGTAAAATACAGCGATCATGTTTCGTTGATGATGATGCAGGAGCATCACTAGCCCGCCATGGTGTGTTGCATTGTCTGCATTCGCACTATTCGCAGTATGGTGACACCACTCTTGGATTCTGCTTATGCTTTTCATCAGGCAGAGTAGAGTCATTTTGGCAGGGCCATACATAAAAAAAAAACAAAAGATACGATGTTTGTCAATAATTAATTACATCAGGTTTTATAATTTAAAACCCTATTAACGTGAGTATTATTCATGCTGTATATCTTATTGATTAAATATCTACCTACACAATTTATATGATTTTAAAATTTAAATTTAAAATTTAAATGGGAACTAATCAAACGCGTAATTAATGAAAACTTTTGAATTTATTAAGTTTTGTCAAAATCCCGAGTGTGTAGTATTTTTATGTGTATGGGTCAGCCAAAGTGACTATACCCTGCCTGATGGAAAGCATAAGCAGAATCCAAGAGTGGTGGTCACCATACTGCGAATGCAGATAATGTGGCAACGTAGCATGGTGACCCACACCATGGCGGGTTAGTGATCCTTCTGCATCATTGGAGAGGCCACTAGTTATCAGACATATTCGCGCAAATATGCATGCAAAATCACTTTTACAAGTACAGAGTAATTTTTGACTTTATCCTGATATAGAACTTTTAAATAATTTTAAGACATTTTCTATCGAAACCGTTAATGTTATTCGCACATCTCTAAATCATATCATGCTATAACTCACTCGGGCGCTCATTAATGCATCTATATCAAAGTCTGATGACATATTTACTTCAATAAATCCTGGATACGCACAAAGCTAACCAACTCACTTGGAACCTTTACCACTGTTCACTGGCTCGTATTAATTCTCAGAATTGTATTATTGCTGTACATACTTTTGTTTGTGATGATACAGTTATGAACCGGATTATAATGTTAATAAATTAAAATAACTAATTTTAACGAGGTCGGAGGTACGTACAAAATCTAGCTATTTTTATATTAGCATGAATAATATCGGTTAAGCATCTCTGCTGTAAAGGTGAATCACTCTACAAAATATATTTCACACTTCTGTTGTAGTCACGGTCATTCATTTACATTATCTAGAAAACAATTTATTGTACAACGATCGCGCCCACAAAGCTTTGATCACGACCTGCTCGTTCAAAACACTAATTAAACCGAGTGAACTGAACAAACGTTACTCATAATTAATTAACGGCAATAATGAGCTATCTTGAATGTATCCGCTTGGAAATAATCACTGAACAGGGCAATACACATTTCACAACCATAACCTCTAAGATTACTTATACTTAGCGTCTCGTAAATAATAAATGAAAATCATTTTCAATGACAGCTTTAACACTAAAATATACTTTTTAAATTCAATGCAGTAATCCCCGGCGCGGGTCAGACAGACCACCTTGTCAGCTAGCGCGTAAATTAACATCAAAACGTCATACAAAGAGGTAACCCTTCGCCGCCGCGTAATAAACTACTCGGGTCGGTCCTCTCCCGCGGTGCGCCTGCCGAGCTGCCTATTCAAACGACCGGACATTATCGTAAATATTGTGGTATTTATTCAGATTTCGGGCACAAACAATTCAATTCACGCACCGGCTGCTAATTGGGCATAAATCGTCGTAAAAATATTCAATAAGCTTCTCGCATCGATTAATATTTTAAACATTGAATGCCTTCATTTGAATTCAAATTAAGCGACGCGTACGCGTAAGACGACGGGCGACCTATTGAAAGGGTTTATTTTTATTTGGTTTTCGTTCAACAACTAGTATTTGTGTGCATTTTACTTCACGGCATGGCACATATTAATATTCGATTATTCTTGATTAATTTGTTTCGAGCATCTTATTATTGCTCGAATTTAGTTAAATTCACTCACTTGAAATTAATTACTACAACTATTTGAACCGTATGAGCTAGTATAATAGAAATAATAGGCACGTTATGAATTTCATGCAAAACAGCGATCGTTATTCAAGCTAGCGAGATAGCAAAACTGGACTTTAATGGCGGGCCGTTAACATATAAACGAAAAACATTTACAATGAAAAAAGGTTACACGCCAGACGGCAACACGAAAAACGTCAAGTTGAACACTTTATAATAGAAATAATAACGCAACAGCCGCCGTGAATTATTGCCCACATTTCATGTTAAATTGTATGTAAATGGCGAGCCGGTGCGACAAGGCTCCCACAATAACATAATAATGGTGGATTTGTGACTCACGTCAGGTTGTTAGTGTGTACTTAACCCTTTATCGGGACACGCACGCGGGACGTGAGATCATTACTGGGGTCGCGGCGACCGCTCACAATGGGAACGTACGCGTTAGACCCGCCCGTCTTACGAGGGTTAACGTTGAATTTCGTGAACGTCTAACATGTATGTTTTTCAACGCCACTCGATACCGGTTCCCGATAATACTCATTTGGGTAACAATAGAGATATATTTTTTATTTAAATTGGACATGTACATACACAATGGTAAGTTTAAATGCTACTGAAACGATTAACTTTACAATTTATGAATTTGTAGCTCAAATAAACATGAATTAGACTGGTTCTTTTAAATAAAACGGGTTTGTTATAGCGTAGTAACTGTTTGGAAGCAGTTGAGTTTACGTAAATTGTTCGAAAACTCAAGCAACGTAACGATCTACTGAAAGGAAACTCTAATATCTTTCTTTTTCTATCTCATTTAAAAGATACTTTTGCAGTAGTGGAATAATCTTCTATTGTGGTCATCGCGTGGTATATTAGGCTAAAGGATAACGGTGATGACGATGATGATGTGGTCTTTACAGAAACATTACAGCGATATTGTTATAAAACTTGATGAACAAAGACTGACATCTGTACTGTAGTAGTAGTATTGTTTATAACATTAGTAACTAATACGGTAATTAATTAATTTCTTAAATTAATCTTTATAATAATTCATAGCATGTTAAGTGACAACTGACACCCGTTGGCACCTTTAACTGAAGTCACAATTGTAACATGCTTTTTTATGCATGGGCCTTCTAAAATGACTACTCTGCCTGATGGAAAGCATAAGCAGAATCCAAGAGTGGTGGTCACCATACTCATTGCGAATGCAGACAATACAACAATGCAGCATGGTGACCCACACCAAACACGTTACACAATACAAAGCAACATAGTTTTTTAACTAATGTTTTTTTTATTATATTTCCTTAATTATAAATTTCTAAATGTTACGAATTCTCTTGTTGGCTCTGCTATATAATTGCCTATAAGCTGATGAACAAAAGGCATGCAGTTTATATTTTAACATGATGTATGTATCATTTGTTGGTGGACCAAAATAAATAAAATAAACATAATATCCCGAATAACTAAAACAAATAGACCTCAACATGATCGCAATATACCGAAATCAAATTACTGATGAAAGCGACAGACAACCCGCCCTGTCGTTACAACAGTGATTTTGAAACAATCGCCTCGGGCTCGGAAATTGCTTCCTGATCTGAAGCAACCCTACCTCTAGCCCTAGGGAGACGGGGAGCATTCTAGCCAAGGGCCAACGTTCGTAATTATGTTTCAAATTATATTCTACGAAGAGATTTGTGTGTTATGAGGTGACCATAATATGTTCACTAGATGTTTTATAGCCAAGTCGGGTGTATTGTTCTAGTGGTTAGTGACACTAACTGCTAAACCGGAAACCGTGGGTTTGGTTCCCATTTAGGACAAATAATTGTGTGATAGGCACGATTATTGTTTTGTGTCTCTGTGTTATTAATGTATACAGGGTGTAACCAGACGTCTACCGAAAACGAAAGAGGTAGCTTCAGCACCCCAAAACTTATTAAAAAAAACAAACAGTTGCCCTTAAAAAAAATTGTAGCCGGAAAAAACAATGCGTCAAGATTTTTATTCATTTCAGAAGCCAGCAATGTATTGCGCGCACTGCATAGCTACGTGAATGCCTATTTATAACTATTTAATTTAACTACCTACGAGTCGGTAAAGTTGCTAATGCCTACTAACGATAATAGGTAGTGACTTTATACTTTACTTACTGTAAGGTCTTTTTTTATCTTTTCTTAAAATCTTATGCACCGTTTTATGAAATATTGCGGTTCCATGACCTCTAATTACCTTCGCCGCAATTCGTGTTCCTACCCGAGGATTTCTCTCAACAAGAGCCAAGACCTGTTCTTCCACTCGAAGATCAATTTCTCTGCCTCCTTCATGCCTTTGGGGTGTAATCCTCTCATTATTCAAAACTCTCTGGTAGGCAGCCGTGATGACCTTAGCATCAGAACGGTGACGGTTCGGGTACCTATCACGGTAAATACGCAAGGCCCGTGATGCATTTCCACGAGCTTCACCATAGCACATAATCATTTGTCCATATTCCCTCGCACTAAACATTATAAATAATCACTATCACTGTTAAAATAAAAGAACCTATTCTTAAAATAACTTAACACTAAAATTAGGTAAAAAGAGAATAAAAAACGAAAAAAAAAGTACTTAATTAACTTACTACACCTACTAAAAAAGGAAAATTAGAACACAAATTAACTTTCGCGCGAGGCAAGTACCGAATTGCAAATTATAATGCACCACGCAAGCGTTCAGCCAGTACGAAAATTGAAGACCAACTAGCCGTGGTCAGTAACCAATAAATGTATAATTAGAGACACGAAAAAAGTATCGATACTTTTTGCTATCGAGTACTTTACATTTTGGACTGGTATCGTATCGATTAAATAATCTTTAAAACTTGCGACCTTAAGGCAATTACAACCCGTTAACAAAGAAAGAGATCGCCATTAGACCTCGGTAAGAAAAGTACTAGATACTTTTACTCAATGAGTACTTTTGGACAGGTACGCATCGATTAAGAAATTAAGTTCTAAATGGGTAATCATCAAAACTTGCGATCTTACGGCAATTCCTACCCGTAAACTAAAAAAGAAGGTCTCCATTAGGCCTCAATAAGAAAAGTACTCGTACACTTTTACTCACTGTATGTATGTAACGGAATCTTTTAACTTCGTTTTCACCTACTTCTAGGAGTATGATTAACTTGAAATATTACACAGAGCCAAAGTCCGATGACAATACAATAATGTGAAAAAAAAACAAATAGTCTTTTTTCTAAAAAAAATTGTTTTAAAAAGTAAACAAACACGCTTTGGTAAACATACCAAACTAAAAAGTAGAAAAGAAATAATAGTTTAAAAACTAATAAACACGCTTTAAAAGCAATCTAACTAAAAAGTAGAAATTAATTTAATGTCGCCGCACGCTTTTTACATTAATTCATGAGTACAGTATCGATACTTTCTATGCGGTACCGTGTCCCTATTTTTAATATGTACTAGATAAATTAATGTTCTTTGACACGCGCCGCCAAAAGGAGTTTCGGTCGCGTCGTAGGTAAATATCTACGACGCGACATCGGTACGCTTTTGTCGGCTAAAATCAAAGGCAACTAGTGCGCGCACCCAACGCGCCGCTATCGCGCGAAACCTCTGACTTTAGGTAATTAATAAAATGACGGAAGTTTCAAAGTTCTAGGGCTAGATGCACACGTAGGGTTTCCTGGTTAAATTTCGCGTTTTTTATTAGAAATTTTATACGACCAGCACGAAATCAATGTTAGTTTTTTTCTGTTCGGCCAAAAATAAAAACATGTGTGCATAGTTGAAATTTTGTATTTTTTTATGGAATAGGGAGCAATCGAACTGACGTATCGCCTGATGGTAAGCGATTACCACCGTTCATGGACACCCGCAATACTAGAGGCGTCACAAGTGGGTTGCCGGCCTTTGGGGGATGGGGGAAGGGTTTGGGGTATGGCCCTCCGGTATCCTCAATCACTCGATGAAACACACCGGTTTTCTGTGAGGCCGTGGTATCACTCCGGTTGAGCCAGCCCATTCGTGCAGAAGCGTGGCTCTCCCACGCTATGTAAGAAGAGCATTCAGATTGCCGAATGGGGATTGCTAACCAGGAAACCGTAGGTGTACACTGGACCTAAAGATTACCCAATTCGTCGATCGGAGGGCGGTGCGGCCCACACGTCTAGGCCTAAGACTTCAGCCGCACGGTGCTATGGGTTCGATTCCCAGGATAAATCTCTCACTTTAATTTTATTGAAAGTGATGATGATGAATGATTTCATTATACCAACGCAAAAAATAACACAAGTGTCCAGGATACCTATTCATTATTATTTAGCGTTGGTTGATAACATAATCCATCAGAAAGCCAGATTAGTGAGTGATTTCGTTTAAAGTTTTCCAGCATTTTCAAGTAAGTGAGTAGGTACCTACTTTATTACCTAAGAATTTAATAACGTAGGAAAATAAAGTTTTGTACCTACCTAATACAAATTTATCTACATAGACAATAAATTGTTTATGCATATGCACGCTTCATAAAGTTAGGGTCTTACATTAACTTGTAATAGGTATCTACCTACTTTAATATTTTGCATTTTGTTTAGAACATAGGTTTCTTAGAAGTTCTGTTTGTAAAATGAAGGCAGAAGGCAGGCTGTACTGTCTAGGTACTAGGTTACTATCAGTTAGAGCAACTGAGGCGAGCGGGGTGGGATGCGCCAGCGCGCTCGCCGTCGCCGCGGTCATTGAACCGCGTGCTGGCTCGTTGTGTAATGACCCCCGGCCATCTGTTTTTATTTTGAAATACATTGAAGTTTTTTTGCTTTTATTTGTTTTTTGGTTTTCTAAATGAGATAATTAGGTAGTTTGGGTCCTATTATGTTGTACTATGTGTATGTAACCAGAAATAAACAAAAAAGAACTTAGATAAGTTAACATATTTTTTGCGTTTTTTTTTCGCTAAACCTATTCAGTATCATGGTCTGAATGCAACCCCAAAGTTTTCGGGAGCAGTCTTTTTACACCCTGTATAGTGTGTATGCCGGTTATCGCGAAATAAAGCAACCTATGTCCTTTTCCAAGGTTCAGTCTACCTTTATACCGAAATTCATTAAAATCAGTTCAGCGGTTTAGTCTTAAAAGCTTAATGAACAGACAAATGGTCAGAAAGACTGAGTTTACTTACGAATTTATAATATTAGCATGTATATATTTAGAAATATATATTATAAGTGTGTTTTTTAACTTGGTTCTATGCTTTTTTTTAGATTTAAACAATGATCATATTATATTTATTAATTCCTTATAAATAAATTGTATCTATTTCATGTTAAAATCGGTATAATTTTTAATCCGCAACACTTCTACTATTTCCTATCCTCAAATTATAAGCAAACAATTTATATCAAATAAATCAAAATCATACGTCAGGCTCATTATATTTTTATATCCAAGCCGTAGCCATAAACTATCAAGCCATAATTATCATGCTTGTCACATTTACATTAAAGCTGAGCCATAAATTAGGAATATTAGCAACATGCGATATAATTTATGGCTTTAGCCTTCTCTTCAAAAATGATGTTCCCACTAACAACATCTATGCATATTCATGTTTGTTATTTAGTGTTATGTGATTGGCTAATCCAATTTCACGTAACAGAACTAAACAAATCCTAATTTAGACGAAAGCTATGAAGGTCGGGGCCGACAGTGAGCGGGGTGGTGATGTTATGTGAATGAGTATTGAAATCTATACAAATAAATAAAATTGGAGTGTCTGCTTGTAACATTAAAATAACCGCTTTTTACTAAATGCATATGTATGTATACACGGTACATATACCGAACATGTAGTAAATATTTTTTTGTCTTTCTGTCTGTCTGTTTGTTTCGGGTAGTCTCTGGAACGGCTAGACCGATTTCGACGGGACTTTCACGGCAGGTAGCTGATGATCTAGGGAGTAACTTAAGCTACTTTTTTTTGACTAGCTTTGTCCCGCGGCGTTACCCGCGGTACAACAATAACCGCGGGTAACACCGCGGGGTTTAGCTAGTAAACTATACATCTATTATGTGTGTATATATGTATACAAATGTATCATTACAGGAAGAAAATACATTTAAAATTATACTTGTGTAAAATATATCTATACTAATATATATAGCTGAAGAGTTTGTTTGTTTGCTTTTTTGAACACTCTAATCTCAGGAACTTTTGGTCCGATTTAAAAAAATATTTCAGTGTTAGATAGCTCATTTATCGAGGAAGGCTATATATCATTACGCTAAGATCAATAGGAAAGGAGCACCAATGAAAAATGTTTCAAAAAACGGGGGAAAATTATCACCCTACGGGCAATAGGAGACGCAAACGAGGTTGCGTGGGTCGGCTAGTATAATATATTAAGAAAATAATATAGTTTAAATTTGTAAAATGAATATGATATTTTCAGTATTTTATTCTTCAGTTTGCCTGTAAACTTGTTTAGAATAATTTTACTGTTAAAACTTTGAGTTATAATGAATAGTAAGAAACATTTTTTAACCAACTTTTAAAGGAGTAGTATCTATGTTACATAAATTAATGAATAATTTCTATCCTTACAACACCACATGAAAATCTACTAAGTTTTTGAAGTCGGTTAAAACATGAATTTAAATATTAATAATTCATAAAATTCTGTACACTTACAAATGAAATTTCTAAGTAATTGAGCAATACTTCAGTGTACATAATACGCATTAGTCTCACGATTCTTAGCTCATATCCTGTCTCATAGCAATAACTCATTCATTAACATATTATTGTGTGTATGCTAATCTGGGAATTCGCGTAAAACCTGCCGTTTTTTGCATATTGCAATCCATGACACCAAATTGCTTCATTACGAAATAAATAACTTGTCAATTAGACGTGCACCTCGCATGTGTCAGTTATGGAATAGGCGATGAGACTTCACATGTAGTGGTATAACGAATAATAATTTTAAATTAACTTTTAGTTTAATCTTGTTAACTATACAACTATGCAACTTGTACGATACTGACGAAAAGTAGCGTTGTTTCTTAGGATGTTAGTGCGTTAACGCGTGTGTTTACTTGGAACTACGCTACTTTTTTTGCTTCAACAAAAACAAGGCCGTGCTTTATCTACCTTTTTTTTTATTTAATCTGAGACTGTGATAAAGATTATATTTTGTTTCCAGAAATAATATCAATATGGTTAAAAAAACTAAAAACATACGCTTACTAAAGTCGGTTACAAAGAAGCAAAGAAACATACAGGTAAAGTCATAAAAGTATGTTAAAACCGTAGACATCTACTACTTTTTTAGTTTATTACCGCCCATGGATACACAAGTGCATTGCCGACCTTTGAGGGATGGGGAAAGGGATGTGGGAAGTGGTTGGGGTACGGGCCTCCAGTATCCTCACTCACTCGAGGAAACATAGCGCAAGCGCTATTTCACACCGGTTTTCTGTGAGGCCGTGCATGCATGACTTACAGGATAAAGAACATTACCATCGTTTAAGTAGGTACCCAAAAATAACACGACGATTGTTTTTTAAACGACTTCAAATTTTGTTTATTTATGCTCCAGGAACCTCACTTACTTTGTGAAAAACAACAAACTGTGGAAGCTCCTTGGAGGAGTCAACCTATTTGTGGCGAAGTATGGCTCTCTCATTCTGTACCAGCTAGTCCACGTGGTGACAGATTGAGGATACGGAGGGTCACAAGCCCTATTCGTTCCGTTGATGTCGTCAGAGGCGTCAAAGGAATCAAACTGTCACTATATTTTCCTACACAGTGGCATGGAGACAGAAAACTTATCTAGTGATACCAACAAGTCTGGGTGACGTGGTATTGTAGGCTAAAACTCCCTTTCTAAAGAGAGACCAATAGCGGACTTTTGAAGACTGTTGGTTTGATGATGAACATTTTTTCACAGGAGAACAAGGCTTTGGCAAAAATGGGCAGACTCGACCTGAATATTACCACGGCCTTACAGAAAACCGGTGTCAATCAATTCTTTCCTTGCTTTCTAAGGAGAGGCTTATGTGAGACTATTAAAGAGTGTTGATGTGTCCATTACGCTTCTAAAATTTCACCACACGATTATGTAACACTCAGAAAAAACTACTCAACTACATTTCCATACTTCGTCAGTATACATCACTCACCGACTGCTATAAAAACACTATTGAATTAGCCATAAAATTTCACACCATGGGTATCAAGCTTCTATTCCCAATAGCGTGGCTTGACCAGTCACGTGCCACTTTGATAGTCGCCGCGATGATACCTTCAATAAAGCGTACCGTTTTTACAACTCTTCAAATGGTTTAAATATATTTATACCTGAAGTGATCGTTAATTTTGATGGCGCGGATCTAGCTACTATAAAAACTTGGTTTTGAACGTACTTTCTACTTACAAGTTTTCTAAATAGCATAGACAAGGCAAGTTCCATTGAGACTTCAATACCCTTTTAGCCTTTGCGAAACATATTAACTATCAAGTCAATTAAATACATATGTAGAAAAGCTCAACTATTGATTCTTAAACATTTATTTATGATTTTATAAAACTAACTGATAAATACACACTAAAATCGTTTAATAAACAAATAAATATATCACGGAATAATATTTAAAGTACTTGCTTTCTAGCAAAAAAATAATGAATAACATCGGACTATGTGTTATTGAATTATAACTAAGTACATAGTTTGACTTTGATCCCCCATCTCCAGAAAACCGTGCTGAATTTCGGGATGAAAAGTATCCTATGTCCTACTCCGTAGTATAAACTCAAACCATGCCAAGTTTCATTTGAATCCATTCAGTAGTTTCAACGTGATGTACGGCCAAGATACAGATAGACAGACAGACCAAAATACAGTTTTGGCTTCAGTATTGATTAGAGAGAACCCTCCAAAAAAAAATTTGTAAATATCTTTAATGTACAGAATTGGACCTGTTAAATTTTTATTATAAGTATAGATTCGTTCGACTAGTACGACCCCCGCGACTAGAGTTCCCACAAATAACCTCCTCTTTTTTTGAAGTCGGTAAAATGACTTTAGCGCTCCACAACGCCTTTCCCCCACCCTCCGTCACTAGTAAGGTGCGAGCGCATGAAGTCAGTGTTGTCACAAGAGAAATAGAGTCTATTTATTGCCAATGTCTTATTACGTTAACAAAGCTATTCGACAACTATAATTTATTTACACGGGTAACTTAATTGAATAGTATAAAGAATAGTTCCTAACACATATATCTACATACATACACTTTCTCTCACTCACTTTTGGCGATTATTTACTTATGTAGTAATGGACAAACCTATTAACTAAAATCAAAAAGTTTTTATGTCTAATTGGCTTTTCAGGAACTTTCGATACGTTACATTAATGACTTCAGTTTCCCTATTCCACAATGTCATGTAGATTAGTATGACATAACTAATGACAGTGCTCATTACAATATAATTTTGACCTGAGTGTTCACTGAACCCGAGCTCAGGCTTAGCGGAAGCAATAATGATATGACGAACATCATTCATTATCATTATTATATGTGATTTTACTGTTATTTCCTTTATCATTAGTCATTAGTCCGCAAAGTCCACTCTTGGACATTGGCCAAAGCACAATACAGAGCCCGGTCCTTTGCATGTCACATGACCAAAAACTATTCCTTTCCGATCTTTTACCTTCATTGTATCATTAAACTTTATTACTTAGACATGTACCCTTTCATATTTTATTCAACATATATGCTCACAATAACATTAATACATAACTAAAAGAAACAAATTCAAACAACATGACAACCATGACGGTATGTATAATCGTGATAGATGCACTGATCGTGACTTTGCAACATCACATTCCATTAAAACGACGGCAACCCTTTCCCTAAGTCGACTTTTATGTCTTGCGTGGGACGATTAACAGCTGATGAGGTCTTGGTTTGTTTATCATACATGAAATAATCAAGATTGAAAATGTACATTCGAGAAGGCTAAGCCTACAAATAAGAATAATAAAAGCTTGATTTAACAAAAGGCTTTTCATCAAAATTTTATGTTATTAGTAACAAAAACACATAAATGCTAAATAGATAATTATTTAATTTGTGCTATAGATTCATGATTATAACACACACACACACATTATTTCATATAACATTTCAAGAACAGTATTAATCGTGACTTTTCACTGCTTACTTGAAAAGAAAATAAAATTGAGTATTCATATTATCGTATTCGTTTAGTAATAGTTAGATACCAATAAACAATATTATTGCTGACTATCAAAACTAAAACCTAGCAAAACGTCATCCGTGCGTGAGATCAGATCTAGCGGATTAACGTTATCATAACTTGGCAGATGTTTCAACCAACATATGCTTATTTGTTTGTGTGCCTAATTCTTTGATATGACGATATTATTCTCCGACGTAAAAGTTACCTCAAATCCTAAAAATGCTAATGCAATTACGTTCGCATTATTGACTAATAATTTTATTTATGTCTGCAATTTGCCTTGACTACAAAATATCAACCTTGATTAGATGAAATATAAGCAATTGATTCCTTCACAGATAATAAACAACATACATAATACCAAAAGCGAAAGATCGTGTAGTTGCTATCAAATAATATGAACCATCCAATCGTTCTATACGGAGGTAAGAGACACGTTGGATAGAAATGGGTAAAGACAGATTTTCTAAGGTGTAACCCTGATGCTAACCACGAACCTTAGACATGAGGGACTGACCCGATAGTAATAAAAAGTAACAATTTCTTTAATGAGCTTGTCTATAATGTCTGTGAAAATTAAATAAGTATTCTTAAACGGGCTAACTAAAGTTAAAATATCGTCGTACAAGAAGAGATTGACACAAACATCGACTAACATAAACTCGCAAAGTTGGCACATGACTCAAACCGGAGTATATATGAAAGTTTATTTATGTGGCGTCTCAGCGGAAGTCTGGTAGACAATATTGCTCACTATACTTAAATCAACTTGTCTGAATATCTAACTTAACATATTTGTGCTAAACATGGGCTTAAGTATTTTACTTTGATGTTTGACTAGATATGGATGGTTTTACTACTTTACAGTGAAGTTCTGTCAGTAACTTTGATTATATTGAGTGCATTTACGATCAATTATACCTTGATATATTTCTATGTCTATTTAACTAGTTAGGAATTAATAGAATCGGATTTCACATAGTAATTGTACTTTCAGGAACAAATAATTCCGTCATAGCTATAAATTCACATGCAGCTAGAATCGTTTACCGTTTAGTGACTTATGATATTACTAGTTGTTGCCCGCGGCTCCGCCCGCATGTATATTGGTTATCGCTGCAAATAGTAGCCTGTGTGTTTTTCTGATGTATAAGCTATATTAATGTAAAGTTTTAATAACATCCGTTCAGTAGTTTTTGCGTGAAAGAGTAACAAACATCAATCCATCCATGCATCCATACTTATAAACTTTCGCGTTTATAATATTGTAGTAGTATATAGTTACGGTGATAACTTTACCGGTAGGGTTATTTTATAACATAATACGTTAACATATGCATGCTTCTTTATTCTTCCAACGTTTAACCCGATCAATCACACTCCTCAACAAATTCTGCTTAACACAATGCATGTTAATAGCTTCACGCATCGTCGGCTTTCATGCATCTCTTTGGCCTATTCTTATACAAATTAGAAGCATAAACACTCTAAATACATTCAATAACTACCCTTAAATCTACAAAGATACGGTCTAAAGATCCTCGGCAATGCAGTATTATGTTTTCAAAATAAAAACTGGATCATTTCCCTTTGACAATTGACGCTTTGAAGGCACCCCATCCATCTATGTCTTCTCAAGTCTAAAGATTGTCGTGGCAGTTGGTAATTGAATGATTGAATTCATGTTTAATGTATGAGGTAAGTCTGTGTAAATTAATATTTCTACTGCGAGAATGAAAACATTTCAGGTGGGGTGGACATTTTGATGAATTATGCAGCATCTTAAAAGATATCCGGTTCTGAAAGCACCCGAGTATACAATCTGTTGGGTCTTAACTATCTATTGTGCGTTAATTAGAGTTTAAATTTTAGACACCTAGAGAAGGTAAATCAGATTGTAAATGAATATAACATTTTTTACATATTTTTAAAACTTTGTTGTGTTTTTCTTAGTCGTTAGTTCCTTTTTAGTCAGTTTAATTTTTTTTTATTTAAGTATATCTGTAAAGTTACTCATCATTATCTATAGGAGTAGACGAAGCTCCCTTGACGTGTGATGAATAGCAACTAGGAAAGCCACTCCAAACAATTAATAATGCCGCACCCTTAAAAACAAATAAACCTAGAAAAAACAAACAATTAAACCTAGAAAAACCTCCCCCAGAACGGTTCGTCACCGCGGGGGTTGTAGACGATCACCCTCCAAACATAACAAAAAGGAAAAAATACTACATCTCTACATTTAATGTCCGTTCATTAGCAAATGAAGCTAGAGTCACAGAGCTAGAGTATGCAATATCAAAAATTAGTTGGAACATTATTGGCATAGCTGAAGTGAGAAGAGTGGGATATGGAATAGAAGATAGAGGTAGATACCGACTCTATTATTACGGCAAAAAAAAAAGTGAGAAGGGAGTTGGCTTCCTAGTGAAGAAACAACAAGAAACAGAAGTACAAGATTTTATCGCTATATCTGAGAGAGTAGCTCTGTTACAAGTAAAAATACAAGGAAATTGCTTCTCTATAATTCAAGCATATGCACCCACCAAAAAAGCCAGTGATAGAGACATAGAAAACTTTTATTCTGATCTAGATAGAGCTATGCAAAAATGCACAAAAAATACCATCTTTATGGGAGATATGAACGCAAAAATTGGTCGCTCCAAGGAAAATGATATTGGGAAAATATGGTTATGGAAACAGAAACGATAGAGGTGAAACATTCATTAACTTCTGTCTTCAACATAAATTAAAAATAGCAAATACGTTATTCAAAAAACCTAATAAACTCCGATGGACTTGGATGACACCAGACGGAAAATCGAAAAACGAAATCGACTTTATAGCTACAAATATCACAAAACATATAGAAAACGTACAAGTACTAAGCAATTTGGAACACCCCAGCGACCATAGAATGATTAGAATCAAAATAGATATAGAGAAGAACAAGAAATCCCGAGCTAACTACAAGTGTAAGACAAACGTGGATAGAGAAGTAATAAATTTAGAGCCACTCTGCCTATTTGACTATGAAAATGAGAATGTACAACAGTTTAACAAGAATATAGAGACATTTTTACTAAGAGGCCACTCCAAAATGAAAGATAAAAATCAAGAAATTATAACTGAAGAGATACAGTCACTGAAAGCTGAAAAATATAAATTGAAGAACAAGAAAAATAAAACTAGAACAGAAAAGCAAAGGCTTAGTAAACTCTACAGAACAATTCATAAAAAAATAAAACAGAACATCAAAAATAAACGACTTGATACTATTAGCAAATTCATAGAAGAAACAGGTGGAATAAAAAAAGCGTTCAAAAAATTAGAGAATACCAAGCCTATTCTGACGCAACTGCAGAATACTTCAGGAACCACTGTTACAAATAGATCCGAATTAATGGAATTAGCTACACAGTTCTACAAAAACCTGTACACATGTACAAACAAAAATAAACCGATGTTTGTACAGTCAATATTTGACATAGAACCAGTGGCACCTTTTTTAGAGAGTGAAATAGAGTTATCAATCAAAATGCTAAAATGTGGCAAAAGTCCAGGGCCTGATTGCGTCACAAACGAAATGATTAAAACTGTCAAAGATAAATTAATAAAGCCACTTACCAAGCTCTTCAATCGTGTACTTGCAACTAAGGATATACCAGAAACATGGACATGCTCCGAAATAACTCTATTGTACAAAAAAGGGGATCCCAAAATGATATCGAATTATAGGCCAATTAGTCTCACATCCTGTTTGTATAAGGTTTTCGCATCCACTCTGTTAAGACGTATAACATCGAAAATTGACGAGAACCAACCGGTGGAGCAAGCTGGTTTCATGAGACATTACTCTACGGTTGACCATATTCATACTTTAAAAATAATAATCGAAAGATTTACCGAATATAACTTACTATTATACATAGCTTTCATTGACTACTCGAAAGCCTTCGATTCTATTTCTCACGACTCAATATGGCAAGCTTTACACCAACAAGGTATAGATAACGATTATATAGAACTCATAAAAGCGATCTATTTGAATAGTACAGCGAGAGTACGCCTAGAGACAAGTGGACCGATATTCCAAGTAGAGAGAGGTGTGAAGCAAGGAGACCCGTTATCCCCGAAACTTTTCATCGCAGTCCTAGAATGCATCTTCCAAAAGCTGGAGTGGAATGAACTGGGGATAAAAATCAATGGCAAATACCTATCACACCTAAGATTCGCGGATGATATAGTCTTGATGTCTGAAAGCCCTGATCAAATTCAGTACATGATAGAGTCACTTAGCCAAGAAAGTGCAGCAGTCGGTCTGCAGATCAACGGGGAAAAAACTAAAATTATGACCAATCGTGAACAAACACAAATCTGCATTGAGTCTGAATATATATGTTATGTTGAGGATTACATTTACCTGGGTCACCTCATTTCATTTAAATCCTGTACAGAAAAGGAAATAGACCGTAGAGTAAAGAATACTTGGAATAAGTACTGGTCTTTAAAGGAGATATTCAAAGGTTGCATTCCAACAAACTTGAAGACCAAAGCTATGAACATCTGTCTTACTCCGGTCCTAACCTATGCATGTCAAACCTGGCCTCTCAAGCGTTCAAACCTGAACAAGATCAAAACTTGTCAAAGAGGAATGGAACGGAGCTACATGGGTATTAAGTTGAAAGATAGAGTAAGAAACTTGGAAATCAGGAAAAGAACCAAAGCGCGAGACGTGATCAGACAGGTTCTGACACTCAAGTGGAAATGGGCCGGCCACGTTCAAAGAGCAAGCGATGGAAGATGGTCGCAGACAGTCACAAATTGGTACCCACTAGACAAGAAAAGAAGAAAGGGTAGACCGTTTAAAAGATGGAGTGACGATATCGTGGAAACTAGTGGCCACCTCTGGTCCAGACTGGCACGAGATAGAGCCACTTGGCAATGTTTGGAGGAGGCTTATACCGCAAAAGGCGGTCCTTACATCTAACAATTTAATATTATTACTAATAGATAAAGTGTAATTTTAAGTTAGATTTAAATCAAACACTAAATGTAGTAAGGAAATTTAAGCTAATAAATAAATAAATAAATAAATAAATATCTGTAAAGTCAACTTTTGTCGTCTACAACCAAAACATTAAAAAGTTATGTAAAGTATTTTGTATTTATTTCTATACATATAAAAAAATTGAAGTGTCTGTATGTAATTTCAAATAAACGCTTTTTCTCTAAATGCAAAGTATGTACGGTATTTACATCAAGAAATTTATTCTTAAATTTTTTGTCTATCTGTCTGTTTGTTCCTGCTAATCTGTAAATTGGCCGAACAGATTTTAACAGGACTTTCACTGGCAGATAGCTGATGATACAAGACTAGCCTTGCAGGAGTTGTTATAGGTACAGCAAAAACCACGGGTAACTCGGGGTTCAGTTAGTGTTAAATACATAGACCATTCTCAAAAACATCCATTTCTATTCAACAGTATCTTATTACTTGATGCTAATGACAGCTAGATAACGAACAATGTTTTCTACTTCATGATACTAAATGCTATTATTTATAGCTTCATTCAGTGTCATAATATGCTCACTGACACTATAATATTTTCCAAAGATCTCTTGCATAAAACCCCATATTACATGATTCCCAGCCAAGCGTATAACATGTGTATATATGCATTCAATTCCCTTGGTAGATCACTATACTTATTGCTATTATACCATTACAGTTGTGTAGTTTATCTGTATACTAAAACAATTTCTTCTCTTCTATTTTTTCTATGGGTTTACAAGAGGACTACTATTGAAGTGTTTATTAATTTGGTCACCATCATCTGACTGGTCTTTTGTTATATTGTATTATGTATTCTAAGTGTTATGTGGCCAAACCCGGCCAATAACTTTGCAGATAATTTCGGCTGGTTTGTTTTATAGCCAGGCTTTTCCCTAATGACAACCCTTCTTAGGAATATAAGCTTTTTCGGAACGGACAAGCGACTATGTTTAATTGGGACAAGGTCAATTATTTTGTTATTTTTTTTTTCATAAAACCCTATCCACCAACGAAATTAGATCGATGTTGGAAAAGCTAGATAGCCGAAGAACTGCTGCACAGTGCTCTATTCAAATGAGGACGTTTCTCAAGCAAAGATAATGCATCTTCAAATCAATAAAACGTAGAACTTTATTTATTTTGTACTCCACAAACATTATACAGATCGCAGACTTAGCTTACGACGACACTGAAAAGCTGCTTGTTGTCTTGGCATAGATATGGTGTCGGTCACGGATATCCTACAGGGTCTCTGGGTGCACGCACTTACACACACACACACACACACACACACACACACACACACACACACACACACACACACACACACACACACATACACACACACAAACACACACACACACACATATGCACACATTGTCATCACCACTAACTCATCCACCCACACAATTGCCCACTTTATAATAAAGGTGCTTCTTTACGGTCTCGAATTGTTCGACCACAACCGACCATCGTAAATAACTTTCAACTTATTGTAAACTTCAATGGAGGGGATCCTGGTGTCCTGAAATACAGGCTACGAGCCTAGCTTAGGCACCAGTCTTCCACAGTATAAACCTAATCAATTTATGTGTAAGCTTTAATTTGGAAAAATGTATTGTGGCGAGTAAATAAATATTTATTATTATTATTATTATTGTTTATTTTTATACCTTTTCTGGTCTCCTTTTTATTTTAAAAGGGAAGTCAAATCTAACACACGGGCCTTAGCCAAGTGTGCCAGGAGGAAATGGTGTGAGATTAGGATGACGATGATGTGAGAAATTTTCGTGTGAGACGGCATGTATTTAGAAGAACTGCTTTTTGAATCAGCATTAGAGTGGATTTCGGCATTTGCAGTGTATTGAGGCTATTTTGAAGAGTTTTTGGAACCACACCAGTTGTGGATATGATAATGGGTACAATTTTAACTCTATCTACCTGCCATTGTCTTTTGATTTCAGTAGCTAAGTCTATATATTTTGAAACTTTTTCTGTGTGCGTCGTAAGAAGATTGTGTGTGTTACATACTGCTATGTCTACAATAAAAACTGTCCTGTTAATCTTATCTAGGATTGTTATATCAGGTCTATTGTAATGTATGGTTTTGTCGGTAATTATTGTCCTATCCCAATATATTTTATTATTATCATTTAAATAAAGGGTGATGTAGACATTATTCTAATAACCCCTAGACACTTGAAACGTAGTACTTTTGTATCAACATATTTAATGACAGACATAATCTTCCCAGACCAATTATACAGAAGCAAAACCGAATGTGTTCACAATATTACAAAACACGTAAGGGGTCATTTGAATGACGTCAATGATTCAAAGGTATCAATTTACTTGTTATAATTTAATACACCTTCTTTTGTTAAGGGCTTTTGTATAAAATACAATGAAACCAAACAATTTTGTTCAGAAATAGTTTTATAGATGGGTTTGTTGCGGTATCTACTGTTCGTGGTTGAAAGGAAAAAAATGGTTATAAACTAATAATGTTTATTATTGTTCCAAGAAACACAGAATTTATAAGAGTTCATTGTTTAGAAATTGTATTTTTTTGGGCAAGCTGATGGGGCGAAAAGTTTATAATCATACAATTAAAGACTACCTCTTTGAATCACCGACTTTTTAAGTCATTGTTTTTCAATTTGTAAGATATACAATAATAATAAAACTAAGAATGTTGTAAATAATAGTTAGCAGTCTTTTCGTAAACTTTTCTATAACATCAGTTATAGGCATCTGCTATAGATACTGAAATATATGTGACGTCAAATTATTCAAAGTTGATTAGAAGATTTCAAAAGTAAAAACATTGAATTGATAGTACAGACTACTCGCCTTGGTTGGTGGAATGTAAATATTGTTACATTTAATTTATTTACGTAAAATAGTTTCTGTAATCTACGCGCTATCTAGAATTGTACGCTACCATTAATAATAGGTATTTAGTCTTTTCTTCTTTACGTGCCGTGGGGCTTTTAAAAATTAACAGACGAAACGGACACCAAGAACTCGTGTGTTCTTGGTGTCTCACACAACTCAGAACAACAATTTCTGGGTCACACAAAGTGTTGACCATGTCGTGTTTGATTAGACCACCACACAGCAATATAAATAAATAAAAAAGCGGCCAAGTGCGAGTCGGGCTCGCTAACTTTTATCGATGTTTAAATCATAGTGTATTTTTTTGCGGTTTACCATGGACGTACTAAAAAAAACTACTTACTAGATATCGTTCAAATCACTTTTCAGTGGAAGTTTGCATGGTAATGTACATCGTATATATTTTTTAGATTTATCATCCTCTTATTTTAGAAGTTAAAAGTTACCTTGATCTCCATTTGTATCATAAATATATCTCTACAGAAGATTTGCAGCTCCTACTTAAAAAAAAAGTATTTAACACACAAAGGCGAAACTCGACACAATGGATTTTGAAAACACTTTCCATTGTAATTTCTTTGACACCACACTTTTTATGATCCAAATGAAACAATAAAGAATTTAGTTGAAAAACTTTAATTAATACACAAAAGGAACACCTAATTTGATGCTATGATTTAGAATATAAATAATGCGTACATTTTAAGGTTCAATCTATACTAATATATAAAGCTTAAGAGTTTGTTTGTTTGTTTGAACGAGCTAATCTCAGGAACCACTGGTCCGATTTGAAAAAATATTTCAATATTAGATAGCCCATTTATCGAGGAAGGCTATAGGCTATATATCATCACGCTAAGGCCGATAGGAGCGGAGCACCAATAAACAATGTTTTAAAACGAGGGAATTTTTTTACGCTACGTGCAATAGAAGACGCAAGCGAGGTTGCGTGGGTCAGCTAGTTGCAAAATATAGTTCATATTCCAAAATCTAAAGACCTACGAATAAAGCAAAAGCCACAACGAAAATATAGCATCATAACCTTATGTCATAATACTTTCCTCAAGGTATGAGACAAACTGTTCCCGCGAATAAGTAACAATACCCATTTTGTTGTTACAAGCGCAGGATAAACACAATACTGTTTTCATTTTAGTCGCTCATATCTTCTGATGTCGGCATATCGGAGACAAACATTTTGCCAACTTGTTTGGTCCGTATTACGTATCTCGAAAATCAAAAGATTCTATTGCTATAAGAGTACTTATTAATTTATTTTTCTCGGTTATGGCAATATACAGTAAAAGCAGTGGCAAGACAAGACTCTAAAATATAAACAATAGTATATTTTTACTTTGAGAATAAAGTCAGCTTTTGTTTTTTTGGACACAAATGGCAGTATCTTGAAGTAAAATATTCATATGTTTTACGCCTAATTTGGAGTAGTCGTAGCTTGCAACAAATTTATTCTAAAGATTAGATAGAGATTAGAGCTTGATAGGAGACAACACTATACTAGAATTCTTTAAAATTCTCGGATTTCCTCTACTATAATGTGCATGCATTACACATTTGAACTTTCCTCTTGAATCACTCTATCTCTTGCCGACAATTAATCTGACTGGCATCCGTTGAGTAGTTTTAAAAAATGTAAGGGAACAGACAACCGAAGTGACTTAGTTTTATACAATGTTAAGAACATACTGTTACCTACTAAAGAAAAAAAATGTATTTAAGTACCTTTTAAATTGCAACTGTTACTGTAAATTAATCAAAAATTAAGATAACTGTGGTAATTGTAGAACTATAAAAAAACTTAAAGGAGGACTGCTGACTGCTTGTAACTCAAAAGAAAGACTTAAAGTTGCCACAAATAAATTTGCAAGTAAACTAAAATATAGCACTCTGGCATGGTAAATCGTAAAATAGAATAAAAAAGCACAAAAATTGATAGGAAGAATATAAAAGTATTCACTTTTACTTTCACAGTTATTCAATTGAGAACACCTATCTTGTTACCCGACTACGACAAAAGAAAGGGTAATATCTTTGGCAGTCTATGAATGTTAGTAAGTTTCAAGGTAGCACCTAAACAACTGAACCGATTTTAATGAATGAGGTGTCAATAGATTTATAATAATACCCCCCTGATATGGGCTATTTGCATAAATTATATCAAAAGTTTTTACGTAGTCGACTTATAGTTTTTTTTAAACTGTTTTATTGTCTTAAAATAAAGAAGGTTACTGTGTACTTAAAAGTTTGTAATTAGGTATACCATAACTAATATATTTTCTTACCTTACAATAGCTTTTAACATAAAGAACCGTCTCCTATCAGATCAAGACACATAACAACAGCTAAACATGGCAATTTAACGCACGCGTTAGTCGCAACATTCACATTTCTGCGCAAATATAACGCCATTCTTTCTTTCATTACAAACTGGGGTCGCGTTTAATATCGCGCGACGGACCGTATGTGGACGGCCTAATTGCTTATTAGCTGTTCTAACATGTTAATATGGAATGATTGTCTTATTAATGTTTTGGGATTTGTTGGGATAGAGACTAGATGTTATTTATACTGGTTTATTCACTGGTTCAGTCGCGTCCATACGAGTTACTTATAGTGTTTTGTACTGTGGGTTGTGAATGGTTATGTTCTCTTTTGTTTGTATTTAGTTTTTTTTGTATTATTGACCTGTCTATTGTATTAGGTAATAAATAACCCGTAGGATTGAATTAGATCATAGATAGAAAGGTAGTTGTTATGGTTACAAAAGCGTGTTCTTTACTCTTTTAAACAGGTATAATTAATTTCATTTATGTACTCCTAGGGAGAATCTTGATAATAGCAGGTCATGTTAAATACTGTTAAATATGCAAAATATTTTCACTAGCAATAAAAAGCACATAAAAATGTATGTGTTTATTTAAATTTATCTATAAAACTGTGACAATATTTTCTTAAACTAAATTTAAAACATTACTTAATTGCCACACATAAAATTGACAACGTGTCTTAATTCTCATTTATATGTCGGTAATAATAGTGACATCGATAAATATAGACCACTTTTTAACTGATAGACAACCAAGTGAAGTCAAAGATTTATGTACTCTGCAAAGCTTCAGTAAAACATTAATAACTCTACATATATAAACGCAAGTAGATAATCTATACTAATATATAAAGCTGAAGAGTTTTTTTGTTTGTTTGTTTGAACACGCTAATCTCAGGAACCGCTGGTCCGATTTGAAAAATTATTTCAGTGTTTGATAGCCCATTTATCGAGGAAGGCTATAGGGTATATATCATCACGCTACTACTAATAGGAGCGGAGCAACAATAAAGAATGTTTCAAAAACGGGGGAAATTTTCACGCCACGGGCAATATAAGGCGTAAACGAGGTTGCGTGGGTCGGCTAGTATGGTACATAAATATAGGAAAGCAAGTAATGCAATAGCAACTTAGTAATTCAAAGTTGTGTGTGTGTTTTATTTGATAGTTGCCTGTCAGTGAAATCCTAAGTATGTAACCCCCAATCCATCAAGCACACTTCCTTTATGACGTCAGAAATAGGGCCTACGTCACGATCATTATGCAACCGGACAGCAGTGACGCAGATCCGGAGCGGCCGTTAATTCTTTATGATTGATTATCTCCTCCTAATGAGTTTCGATCTTCTGAAGACGGTGTAAGGTACAAGATGATGTGGTACAGAGATTTTATAAATCTAAATTTATTGACACAACTTTAATTGTTAACCTTGAAGTCTCATGCAAACTTTTAACATGAATAACATCACCTAAAGATAGAGTTCGTTCCTAGTATTGATTAACTAATTCTTCTGACTAATTTTGCATCCTAAAAAATTAATCTCTTACAGGCAACAATATATGAGACTACCGTGGGAGAGCCACACCTCATGAATGGCTAAACCCGCCTCACATAAAACCGGTGTGAAATAGCGCCTGCGCTGTGTTTCACCGAGTGAGTGAGGATACCGGGGCCCATACCCCAACCCCTTCCCCGCATCCCTTTCTCCATCCCCCAAAGGTGGGCAACGCACTTGTGACGCCTCTGGTTTTGCAGGTGTCTATGGGCGGCGGTAATCACTTACCATCAGGTGATACGTCTGCTCGTTTGCCCTGCTGTATCATAAAAAAAAATGAATAACTGAATGATAGCATTTGGCCACCGCACTCATTTCTTAAATGTAATATTTTCATTCTTCTACAAATATGAAAACAGTCCCTACTAATTAAGATTAAAGTTCAAATTCAAACAAAGACAATAAAATAAATAACTTCATATGAAAACCTAGACCTACCTCAATTCCGAAGACAAATAACCCAAATTTCAGTATTGAATTAAATCGCTACAGGTCCTATTTGTGTTACACTCATTATGAATTATGATCGCTCTCCTTAACAATAAGGGTATAAACAGAGGGCAGTATAAATCACAGTCATCCATCATCGCTTGGGCAGTGCAAATATAAATATGTTGTTTCTTGAAGGGTAAGAAGACAAGCAGGTTTAAAGTTAGATTTCTATGTTCAGAACGTATTTCAAAATAGACTTAGTTGAATTACACAATAGATGTTCCTCTAAAGGGTGGCTACGAACTGGTGAAGGTCGCCGTAAGTAATTGGATGGGAACAGCACAAGACCATTTGTCGTGAAGAACCTTTGAGGATGTCTTTAATCAGCAGTGCACACCTTTCGGCTAAGATGATGAATGTTTTAGTTATTAAGAAAACTAATGGATTTTGGATTAATACATTCTAATTGTCCAGACCTGGATACAGACCGAGGAGTTTTTGGTCTATTATATAGCCCAGTGGTAGCGTATGCGACTGCTGTGCTTGAGGTCTTGGGTTCGATTCCTGGGTTGTACCAAATGTTTGTATGACCTACAAATATTTTTTTCGAAGTTTGGGTGTTTTCTATGTATAATATGTATGTATTTACAAAAAAAAAAGTATATGTATTTGTATCAGTTGTCTAGTACCCATAACACAAGCTTTGCTTAGCTTGGGATGGCACTGTGTGTGCCGAAAAACGGCGTGAATCTGTTCCTTTTCCCTTCAAATGTTACTGATTCAGCAGAGAGTGATTCGGGACTCTAGAGTTGTAGATATAGGTGGTCGTCGCCTTCAATCAAGCTTGTCTATTCGTTTACACCATAATAAACTTTTTTGACTTTGTGTTTAAAATTGAAATAGTGCCATATTGTATTTCTAAAATTTATAGAAACTTCAACCTAATATAAGTCTCTTCTTACAAAGGATATTGTGTACAGTATAAAAATGTTTATTGTGGCATTCGTTATTAGTGTTATTACTGTTTGTCTCGTAAGGTAACCAAAACAAAGATCTTTCAATAATACAATCAAAATTAAATGTTTTTTCCCATCTCTTACGTGGAAATTTATTTGATCTTGAAATACTTCGATATATAAAAACACTATAGGTATTCCATTGTACTAAATAATAAAATCTTCTATTATCTTTACTATATGACCTAATAAAGATTGAACTGAGTACCAAAGAATTTTCTAGGAAATTGCAAATCAAGCTTTTTCTATGGCTGCATTGATAAGAATTGTTATTGATAAGAATGGTCATTGATAAGAATGGTTATTGATAAGAACGGTTATTGATAAGAATGGTTATTGATAAGAATAGTTATTGATAAGAATTTTTATTGATAAGAAAAAAAAGTTTCTTTATTAGTTTCAAACCAATGATATTATATAAAAAAATGTCATTGTTGTTGTAATGTCACTGTTTTAAAATATCAATGTTTCAGCCCATTTCGGTTTCAGCTGTTAGTCAGTAAAATTAAAGAAAGTCTTCATAGCCCTTAAAATATTCTGTATAGTGTATAACAATGACATAAAAACATTTTTTTACATAAGCTTTGGTATTCATAAATTCGGCAGTTCAAATCAAATTTTAAGAATACATTTCGTTTTCGAGGAAACTAATTTTAGTGTTCGATGTACCGTTACATTGTACCAAGATGTAGTTATGAGAAACTATATCTGAGATTGATATTCTCGGCTCTTGACTTATTGAATGTTTCCCTCACTCGCAGACGTTTCGCACACAATGCCGATATTGGAAACATACCAACACTTATACATATACAGATAGCTGGAAGTCAAACATCTTGTTCGTGCGATGCACTCGCGTCGACGGAAGTCACACGGTCGCTTTCAGATCTTTCACTATCCAGCACTACAACTGGCATAGCAGGCGCGGTTCCAAGGGGGGGGTCACAGGGGACACGACCCCCCCCAAAATCGTACACTTGTAATTTTTTTTAACCTTTTTTTTCTCTCCTTAGTTTCCATAATTGTTCAATCGACATAAGAAATCAAAGGATAGGAATTGTTTACCATCTATAAATTACAACTGTAATAAAATGTGGACAACAAAGCTTTGCCCTCCAAGACTCGTGATTCAGGCTTGCTCTACCATAAAGACTCAGATGACACTACTAGTCTGGACCAGAGTTTCTAGGAAAAGTGCTAGACAGACAACTCTAGTCCGACGTGTGTGAGGCATTGGAGGGAGAGCTGGATCTAGCCATATGTAGACTGGCTTCCCGCAATACCGCTCCATGACCTGATGGTATTCCAGGTCGGTGCTGGGAGACAAACTGAGGCAAATTTTCACTCAGTGTTTCGGCCTCGGTATCTCCCCCCTAGACTGAAAAGAAGCGAGACTGGTGCTCCTCAAAAAGTAAGGTGCAGATGTTATCTTTGCGTTCCAAGTTGCCTGAACGAAACGGAGAAACTCTTTGAAAGAGTTATCTCTGACAGTATCAGCGGGCAGCTGTGATCGGGAGGGTCGTGTTGACAGTAAGCTTTGATATCGTTAACGCTTTGTTACGTCGTTGCTAGTTAACGTCTTCCCTGGCGCGCTATCAGGGCGGCCCTTGAATATTACATGGTGCCGCCTCACCTGCATGCCGTCATAGAGGCCTATCTGCGTGACAAGGCAGTGAAGTTTGTCGACCTGAACGGAGTGGCAAATCGAAGAGAGGTATGTTGTGGGGTTCCCCAGGGATCTGTATTGGGCCCATTGTTATGGGCCTTCGCAATAGTCTGCCTCAGGTCTCAGTATCGCCTGCTATGTAGACGATACAATAATACAGGCTAGAGGGTAACGCTTCGGGGAGGTGCTTCTGCTCGCCGAGCAAGGAGTGGCTTGTGTTGTGCATAAGGCTCGTGAGTTGAGCCTGAAGGTGGTGCTTCCATGGCTTATGTAAGCACCAAGAACCACCCAGCTCATGTCTCTGGGTGGATGACACTGAAGGCTAGGTGAGCTAGTACATAAAGTACCTAGGTTCATCCTGGACAGTCGGTAGAGCTTCGAAGAGCATTTCGGGCGGCTAATCCTCCGAGTACGAGCGGTAGCAGGAGCGCCACATCGTCTGCTACTCGCCCAGGTTTGTGCCAGCCAACGCGCCAACAAAGCCAAAGCTTCGATAGGGAGAACTGACTGTGTCACCTACCGACTCAATCAGATGCTCACCGGGTATGGTTGCTTCGGTGAATATCTGAACAGAATCGGACGTGTGGTTATGGCACAATGCCACCACTGCGGACAGATCTGTCGGAACCTGTCACCAGTATTGATCACGGCAATACTGGCAAGTAGGGAGGGATGGGAGGCCGAGGGCCGCTTCTGTGGAGACGTTATGCTCCAGAAGGAGCCCGCAGAGCGTGATCGAGAAAGGGCCGATTCAATAGCGACCTGCCACGGGGTTGAATCTAATTACCCTGGGATGTGCCTCACTTGTGAGGTACGGCAGTGAGTACTCCAGATGCCGCTGATGTGTTTCTGGAGCACCTCTTGACAGCCGAGTTAGGCCGCCGCGAGGTTTAGAGGATAGACTGATTTGCCCGGAGTCCCACATACACCCTTCATGTCCCCCCTCACCTCCCCCCACGGTGCTAGGTCCTCTAAGTATTCATTAAGAGATTGTCCCACACGTCTCAAATATTCAAATATTGTCATCTTAATAGACTTACCAATAAAAACAATACATATCCATTTATTTCTAATATGTGTAATAAATTTTAATATTGTCTAATTTTTTCGACTTAAATTAATTATTAGTGACCCTCCCCAAAATTCCAGGCTGGAACCGCCCCTGTGGCATAGACCTGTCACGATGAAATGTAATTTGCCTTTTTTACGAGAGCCCTCAACGATTGCACGGTTGGCCCAGTAGATAAAGTAGTCACCACACCGCTTTCGACTGCGCGAAATGTTGTAGGTTCAAATTCTACATAGGATAACTTTGTGTGATGAACAAATTGTTATTCGGAGTACTCTACAGCGTCACAAAAAACTAATGTTAAGGAACTTTTTCCTTATTTTTCACCTCTTGTCTATTTCAGGAGAGTGAGCGTTGTTTACTCAACCCACTACTGTACCCTAACCTAATACCGATACTTACTTGATAATCAAAGAGTTTGCACCCACGAATACACCGAGTAATGTCACTCTTCAAGACCCAGAAAGGTAGTTGAGCCCGGAAAAGTATCGGAACCCGCAACGAAATTAATTTAGGTGAGAGAAGTTTAAGGCTCGAGTCATAAAATAGTTTTCATTTTTGTTACTTTATCTTGAGCTTTGTTAAAGAGGGAATGGATTGAAAAAGTCGTTGGCTTTCACTATACCCACTTTCTGTTTAAATTTTGTTAGATACATTAAATATATTACCTACCTCGCTGGCACAGTGTATGCGACTGCTTGATACTTGATGTCTCGACTGTTTGGATGTTTTTTATGCATAATATATATATTTACGAAAAAAAGGTATGTAAGTATTCTATCAGCCAACATAGCTTTTAAAAGCTGCTTAGTTTGAAGCTAAATGGTGTATTGTGCCAGATGTTTCAAATACTTATGATTATTATTTTAGCAGATTACAGTTTTTTTTAGTAAAAACATTTATAACCAAAGGTCTTGTTTAATCATTTCAAGTCTATGGTAAAGCGCTTGAAGCAACACCACTAAGTAGTTGTCATCCACGTCGCTACAGCGCTATATTTGCTTATGGATCAGACACAATGCTTGTTATTTGTTAGAGCGTGTCTTCTGTGAATTACTTCTGTTCTTTCGTTGTTGTGGGTTTTGAGACGTGTTATTACTTCATAACTTTGTGTTTAAGTACCTAATGTATAATACATGTTATGTTATTTTTAGTCTGTGTTACATGTAACTAAGTAGGTGGTTACTGTAAGGGGAAGTCAATCGTTGATATTGATTTGGTAATTTTGTGTACTTGTCTAAAATGTTTTTTTTCTTAGGCCACAAGAATAATAATAACTTTGCACATCTCACTTTCAGCAGTCTTGAACTAGTCAAATACTGTTTTATAGTAAACAGGCTTCTAATAAATATACATTACGGTATGTATATGCTCAAAAAATACTAATTAGTAGTACTCGTATTATTATAATTTTTATATTAACATAAGCACACCATATTTATTTATTTATTTTTCATTATTTCCTATATGTTTTATTGTTGAAACGTGAGGTGTTAAGTTGGGCTACAGCTGAAAATCAGCGCTGTGGTCACTTTCAGGACCGCAGCATAAGCTGAGCTGTGGCCTTTTGGTCACACAGTTAGACATTTCACTGCTTTTATTTTGTTTGTTTTGTATATTGTTTGTTTGTTATTTACTCTAAGTTAAATGTCTTATCTTTCTTTTTTACATGTACGTTATGTGTGACTAATAAATGTATTCTATTCTATTCTATTCTATATTACCTCTGTCTCTCGAATGACATTAATATCTTTATTGACATTTTCTTGTAACTAGTTAAGAATTATAATGTAATTATTACTACATACCAAACTATCAGGCATGGTTAGAAAGTACAGTTGCTTAGAAACCATGGATTTTTACAAACAGTTCCAGATAACGAAAACCTCGTTTAACCAAACGTATGCAAATTCTAGTAATCGTTGTTATCTGGCTTCGGCGTGGAGGATTAGCTTCAGACGGGGCTCGAACCGAACACGATGCCAAAACTAAGGTTAGATTAACTCCAGAATGTGTAATGCATTCAAACTGTTATGTTTGCGGTTTAAAGTACGCTGTCTTGATATTTTAGAGCTAACGTCTTTGAGTAACATTATTTTATATCATGTGATATCTATCTATACAAATAAATAAAATTGGAGTGTCTCTTTGTAATATTAAAATAACCGCTTTTTACTAAATGCATATATGTATGTATACACGGTACATATACCAAAAATGTAGTTAAAAAAAAGTTTGTGTGTCTGTCTGTTTGTTTCGGGTAATCTCTGAAACGGCTAGACCGATTTTGACGGGGCTTTCACTGGCAGGTAGCTGATGATCCAGGGCTACGATAGGTATATTAGGCTACTTTTTTTAAACTAGCTTTGTCCCGCGGTACAACAATAACTGCTGGTAACACCGTGGGGTTCAGCTAGTAAAATATATAAATGTATATTTATTCACTCAGAAAGATTTACAATATAAATGTAATTAGAAATATAAAAGTATGTATATGTTAATTAGTAATCTCGTTGCAATTATTACCTAGTTTCAGGTCAGGCTGTCGTGTAAAGAAATAAACAAATATTTCGGATTTCTGACACACAACGCCATCTAGCGTTAAACTAAGAAAAGTTTTACTATGAAAACTAAATTGACTGATAGAATACTGATATACCTTTTCTTTTTTAAAGACGTTATTTGCAGACATATGTATACAATTAACACACATTATTAAGAATAATAATGTTAATACGTAGGTATATATTATTCATAGAAAACACCCAAATCCGAAACAAATATTTGCAGATCATACAAACATTCGATCCCACCCGGGAATCGAAGCCGAAACTGTAATTTGAATAAATTAAGGATTATTATAATAACCCTTTGTATGCAACCATTTCTTTATCTACAAATGTATTCGTTTATTTTATTCTACATTGTAAACAATGAAAACTAATTTCAAAAATTAAGAGATTTAAAAACAACATTAAAATTAGGGTAAATCCTAAAATCCCAATATCCTCTTGACTTCAACATAATTATGTCTCATAAGGTATAATGACCACGAAACATGAGGAATACCGACTTCGACCGGGCACACTTTCAACAATCATCCATACTAATAATAATAATATTAAAAAATAACTCTGTCACGACTGAACAGCTGTACCGATCAATCAATGAAATTGGTCATAGACAAACTTTGATTGTTGAGGAAGAATATAGCCAAATAGGTTACGTTTTACCACGGTTACCAACTTACACGGCGGAGCCGCGAGGAAAACATAGTCTATACTAATATATAAAGCTGAAGAGTTTGTTTGTTTGTTTGTTTGTTTGAACACGCTAATCTCAGGAACCGCTGGTCCGATTTGAAAAATTCCGGTCTTTCGGTGTTGGATAGTCTATTTATCGAGGAAGGCTATAGGGTATATATCATCACGCTTCTACTAATAAGAGCGGAGCAACAATGAAAAATGTTTCGAAAGCGGGGGAAATTTTCACGCTATGGGCAATATAAGGCGCAAACGAGGTTGCGTGGGTCAGCTAGTCATCTATAAAAATAAAACCAATCTCAACTACCGTACATATCTAACAAAACCTATTAGTGAAGTAGTCGTGACACGTCAAATAATTTGATAATGCGTGCCGTAGGTCGGCACGGTTGAACAATGTAGGTAATGGAATGGCCGCCTTGATAACACCGGCACGATAGATCCCGACACGCCTGTCAGTCAACATTCAACTATTAGAATACGTCATAGACAATATTATCTACGTTCTATTTTTGAATTTTTCGTTTTTCTTTTCTTTTACGTCATATTTAAAAAATGTCCTAGTGTTAGGTTGTTAGTCTGTGGTTAACATTTTCGATGGTAATTTTCCGAGATCGCATAAATAAGTATAAATTCTACTATTGAAACCAATTATTGTAGTTTTCTATATCGTTCTAATATTTATAGAAGTATGCACTTACATATTTTATGTATATAAAATATTGATTATACAAAAAAAAACATGAATCTAGAGAACCTAGGCTCAAATTACAGTTTTCTTTTGTAATCTGAGTAACTACCCGGGATATATACAATAAACAGACACAAAGAACACCCAGAATCTGAACAACAATTTGTACTCACATCACTGAGCGCAGCAAACAGTGGCGTTACAACTGCTTAAATTACAACGCCATCTGTGCAGTCAGTCAAGTTCTTACGCTTGAAAATAAAAAAAAAACACAATCATAATTGCGTTATCCCTTAGGATAGCTTGAGCTCTATTGACAGATGACACAGAAAGTAATGCAAATACCGCAGACGACCGACAGACGAGGCATACACGTTAAAGAAAGAACCTCTTTTTTTGTCGCCCATAAATAGAATAAACTGATTTTTTACTATCACAAAGTACAGTTATCACTTATTTTAAGATAAAAAAAAATTGAGGCAATTAAATACTCCATTTTTTAGCAAGTAATCATCGTAATACCATAGTTACTTTACGAACCCTATTGTTATGTAATATCTCCTAAATCTTTTCACAATACCACTAAAGATAAGCATTATTATTAATATCCTATTGTTAAAACACAAAAAAAAGACTATCTTTCTTTATAGCACTAATATAAAAATAAAACAAGGAAGCAAAACAATGAGTTGATATTTTTTTAAATCGCAAATGGGCGGTCCCCCACCCATAAACTGAGGGGTTAAAAAGTAATTTACCTTCTTACCTGACCATTTTACAAGAGCCTTTCAAATTTTAATACTTATTTGCCTGTAATTGTAGTAATAACTTATTACCGAGATAATGTTAATCCAAAATGAAATGTAAATTTAATAAAGATTAATTCACGTTCTATACTATTAAAAGAGGTAAAACCAGCTATAAAACTGTCAAAATATAATAAAAAGATAACAAAACGTAGCAACAAAATAAAGCAAGAAAAATGTCTTGACCCACTCAGCAACAAAGGTACGCCTACACAGTCCGGAGCGACACTAAAACTAAATTATTACTAAGTCACCGTTTACCAAGTTCGCAGCTATTCAATTTCCTACGCTATGCATCTCCGTCGTCGCATCCACTCCTTTGACTGCCCGATGCATATTTTATTTAATCCTTTCATCAAAACGTCGAGTTCGCGGAAAGCGCTTTTAGTAATTCTCGCGAGCGAGCGAGAAGGAAGCCGCTGACAAACGGGGTGTCAAACAGCGGTGGGGATAAGACGCCAAAGCTCCCGCAGAGAACACAGAATGCAAAAATGGCGAGGCGACTAGTGACAAGGTGTCAGGAGGGGGGAACGTCACACCGCCGACCTCAGTTCAGCACCGTCCGCCGCGACAACCGCACGTCCCTTGTGTTCCAATAAGCACGCGCGACTTGTGATTTGTGTATCATGTGCTGACACCGAGCCTTGGATTTCGTGAAGTGATATTATTGTGTGTTGTGGTATCTTGTATTTTTTTAAGCTGGAAAAGGATATTGGTTTGTGGAGCAACATGCTCACGTCAAGCAATCAGTATTTGCGGCCGGATTACCTGTCACCGCTTCCGACAACGGTAAGTTTGATTGATGATGACAAACTCTGTTTTCTTATCCTCGCGCTCGCTTTGCGTTTTATATTTTTATACATTAGTATATGGGGACTTTTTAACTTTGCGATGATAGAACTTTCAAAAATATATTTTGCATAAAAGCAAACTCAAATTTAAAACAAACGGATAACCGTAAATCTTAAATAGGTACCTGTCTATTTTCATGTAATTACTTTCATTCACAATATAAATTAAGTTGTCCAGGGTAAATATTAAAAAAAAAACAATCAAGATATTGAAGCTTTTTTAAAATTAAACTTGCCGTTTCTACAATTATTTTAGTGAGTGCTTTATTGACACTAAAAACATATTCGTAAAAATAAAACTTCAACAACACACGAAATGGATATTAAAAATATAGTTAATTATTATATACTACATCATTAAAGTAGTTCCATAGTTACATAAATAACTTCTGACAATGGACAATTAAAAAAACAATGAATGGTACTTCAAAAGATTATTAACTTGACGCAAATTATATTTAGTGTAAAGTCAAAGAAATAAAGATAAATATCATTATTATGTCCTTTGTTTTTACAAACTGATTAATGATCATATAAATTTTAACTCATTGTGTTAACCACTGTAAAAAATTAAATGTATTATTTAATTACTTACACTTGAAGACTTGCTAACATTTACTAAAAATTTTCAATTATTAAAATCTTTTTTACTAGCGCTCGTTTGGATGTATTAAAAAGTTTCGGCATCGAATCTATTAAGATATCATTTTTAAGGAAAATCGCGATCCTTGAAAATTTATTTTTTTTCTCTTAATTCAGTTATAGTAGTTAAATGAAAAACGCTTTCAAGAATAAGTTACGAAATTCTATTTGGGTACTTAATTTTTTTAATTTCGGCAAAAGTATTAAGGAAAAAAAAGGTATTAATGTTCAATAAAAGAAGTTTAGGACTTACAAATAATTGCAACATAGATTGTTCTAAATAACGCAAAAATTGATTGATGATTCTATGAAAAGCTGTTAGCGATAACATTTGATGTAACTAGTACAATCAAACTAGAATCTAAAAAGAATCTTTTATCATAAAGCTAAAATAAACTTTGAGGAAATATCAAAAGTAAAGCAGAAAACATATTCCAAACACGGTTGAACGGCGGCAATAGACGTGACAACATGCCACAAGTTCAGGCGTGCCGCAAATTCAGCGGCACAAATTGCCCTTTTCACTGCGAGATTACATCATGCGGGAGCCGAGTGAAATGTCAAGCGGAGCCGACGGCTGCCAGACGCGCGGATAATGGCGCGTCGGCCGCGTGATTGGACGCTCTCCTCCCCCGCGACACCCGCCACATAGCCCCCCAACCCGCGCCACACCCCCGCGGTCCCTTTGTACGCCCGTCACTCGCAACCTCGACCCGACGTTTCATTTCATAAACTCCCTCTCTTTGTTGCAGCTCGACGCGAAAAAGAGCCCGCTGGCGCTTCTGGCGCAGACATGCAGTGCTATCGGTGCGGATACACCCAATCCTAAACTGATTTCTGCTGCCGAAAAAGCCAGCAAAAAGTACGATGAAAAGTCGCACATACCTGACAACAAACCAAGTTTCAAGCCTTACGAATCTTGCCTCACAGCGAGAGAAAAGACTAGAACACCAGACGACCGAGGGTCTGTAAATACCTCTTCAAAGACTCCGCTTTCTTCAAAGAGTAGTGCGTCCACAACTCCAGTGCAGGCGCGTTGCGCTAGCAATCAGAGCTCTTCCTCACAGAGGACACCTCCACCTGCTCACCGTAAGACACCTTCAGAAAAATCTGATGATAGGTCTAGCCCTCTTCACGATTCACCTAACCCCGTGAAGACATCTGAATCAAATAGCAGCTCGTCTGCATCTAAGTTACCGTATACACCCACCTCGCTCTCATCAAATGCAGACACCAAAGAACATTCAAGCTTCAAACCCAGCATACCTGTTTCTTCTGCTGCCTTTTTTGGAGGATTGCCGCAAACTGGATTCCCATTACAGATGGATCTCATGACGAGTAGTTTAATGGCGGCACAACATCATGCTTTAAAGAATGGACTAAACCCATATCTCGCCTATGCGAGGATGAAAGCTCCCGGCAGTGATATTGGAATTTGCAGGGATCCTTACTGTACAGGTTGCTCGCTAAGCTCACACTTGCTCAAATCTGCTGTATGTCCTGCGGGATGTGCTCAATGCGATCATGCTAAATCTCCTTTTCCCCTACCGACAAGTCATCCTGCGGCAGCAGCGTATGCACACGCGCAACTTGCAGCCTTAGCAGCTGCTTCGCAACTTCCGTACGTGTGCAGTTGGATGGCAGGCGACTCTGCGTATTGTGGCAAGCGATTCGCAACATCAGAAGAATTGTTGCAACACTTAAGATCACACACGGCGAGTGGTGAGTCGAGCCCGAGCCTGTCAATGCTTAGCGCAACACACCCATTGCTGCAGCGCACCTATCCGACGCCACCGCTATCACCGCTGACGCCGCGGTTCCACCCTTACAGTAAGCCATCCCACTTGGTATCATCACCACCGCTGCCGTTCCCACTGCCACCACATCCCTCTCTGGCGGCGTACTTCCCGCCTTACCCACTCTTCGGACCACGGCCTCTGCACCCTTGAGGACCATCGGCGCTCCACGGACACAAGAAGGGGGGCGCCGACCGCTAACGCCCATGCCAAAAGGACATTCGGAACCGAAGTATGTGTATATATAAACTAGTGTTCTTCGTGTTTCTAGTCGGCTCATATCATCGACGGAAGTGTATGCCCCCGCGGGGGCCACGACAGCTGTGATCTCTAACTCGTAATCATAATAATTAGTGCACTGAACGCTTTGTCGTAACCGTGTGCGCGGTTTTTAATTTCTAGTTAGACTAACGAAATTTTTATGTACCAAATCTATAGTTTGTAAATTAAATTGATTTTGTTTAAATTTAAGTTGTTGCAATTAATCAGTGAGGGTTGTTAATTGTGTTTGTATTTTTAAGTTAAAACTGTTTTCTTATTTAGCGACACATGATCTATCACATATCTTTGTAAGTAAATAGTGTGCGCTATGACTGAAAGTGTCTTGTAGTCAAGTTGAAATTATATTACAGATAAATGTTACCGTAACTACTCGTTTCTCTTAATGTAATTGCTACTTTCAGTTTTAAAAAATGATAAGATCTAAAGTTAAAAATCTCACGAAACTCTTGTTTGGATAAAAAATACATTGTAATGCTTGAAAAACTGACATTTTATATTTTGATGTGTATATTACACTGTCACATTAAACTATGTCACAAATTATACATACATATAGTGTGAAAGTGGAGGGATTCGTGTACAATATTCATGTTAAACTAAACTACAATTAAAACATGCAACTGATATCTGTTGAAATTAATTATAAAATTTGTTATTATAAAGGCATAAAGCGAAAAGAAATATACGTAAATATTTAATTTCAAAACTCAAGTTTTTGATTTCTAAAACCCTTTAATTTTTCAATTTCAATTAAGTAGGATGCTTATCTGTAAATGTATATTGACAACACTTATTGATGTAGCAACGCATTGAGTATGCAGTCTTATGTCATTGTGAAACATGTCAACCATTTGCCTTAAATAAATGATTGACACGTGAAAACAACTGTGGAAAATGTTTCTATTTCATTTGCAAATGCAGATTGCAATACTTGTCTTACATTTTAGCAGTATGGGAAATAACAAAAGATGAGTAAACAACTCAAATATGGTCATGTAAACGAACGAAGACTAGACAAACACTAACTAAAAACCTGAAGTGGAAACATCACAAAACTAATAAATGATATTTTTCTTAGTTCGCATGACTCAAGCAACGTCGTACGTAATTAGGACTGGTGCGGTTTCCACTACAATAAATTATAAGCAATTTATCTGTCTGTCTGTCGCCATAGATCACGTTCTGTGCAGCATTTACTAGCGTTGAAATATTATGACCAATGTGCAGAGCGGACGCACCATTTGTCTGCCTAGATCGCGGTTATTATCTCCGAGTGTTACATTATGATCGTGTGAAATGATTTTTAGTAGGCAATTTATTATACACTTTGTGCTTGCCAAAGTATTTATATCACTTAAACCAACAGTTCATATTTCATAATCATTTTGAAAGGTATGTGTTCCGTTATGGTTTTGTAGGTTTTATGTTTCTTACAAGTGAACTCGAAAATATTTAAAGTGTTGCAATAAATAAATACACAATAGTTATTATCTTTGATTACAATACGAAACATTCTATTTAGCAACAAAATTTAAATATGAATTTTAATAATGCACTAAATGCCGTTACACATTCTAAACATAAAAATTAATTATGTTTAATTTAAATAAAGTTCTTCATATCATTTATATATTGCGTTAACAAAAACATTGTTAATATGTATTTATGTATATTTGCGTTTTATAAAAGTTTATGATTTCCTGCAGATTTCGAAATTAAATATGCCAAGAGGATTTATTTTATGAACATATTTGAAGCATAATTTTCGCATTATTATATACATTAATGTCGTAAACACGTATAATATGTCTTTATTTTGCTGGTCTGTTTGAAAATATAAAATCTATTCAATTTAAATCTGAATATTTAACTTTAAATTCGCGTAAGTTAGATACTATTTAGAATTTATTCATGTCCACTGATAGTATAAAGTATGTAATAGAATAAATTATAGTATAATTATATAAAATATAGGAATGAGTTTGTTAAAACAAATTTTCACATTTTATAAATAACATTCTGTCATATTTTGTTTTTAAAGTAAAGATAATTAACTTGGATACTTAAAATTCTAAATAGTATATGCTGCTAACAAACAAGTGAAAACCAGAAGTCTAAGATATTTACGTAACACGTGCTTAGTAAATGAAGACTAAATAAAATATTTTTAACCCTAAGTGTTTATGTTATTAATCTGCTGATTTTTTCATATAAAAGCTTTCGTCATCACCTTCCCGCATAAGGTAAGGTGATGAAGTAAAGAGATTTGAAAGAACTTTGATCGATCCGACTATCCCGAATACTACACAGTGTCAGTGACAAAATCATATTGTCGTTGAAGACAAATGCTGGTTGGTATGACAATAGAATTATTACATTACAGTTAATTTAAAAGCAGTTAATTTGGCGTCATCGTCAGTATAACAGGCCACAGCTTGATATAGAAGTCTCCCGTTGCACGCCACTATAATCAATTCTAGCCATCTCGCATCCAGCTAATTTGACATGAATATTAATTGGAAATAGACATTCATAAAAGTTTTTGTATTCATAAAATAAATAATACCTTTGTTATGTATTTTATGGGCATTTTATACTTTCCATATTTATTTTAGAAAGTGTGACAATAAATAATTCACATAAATAATACTTCCGGCTGATGTTCGGTGCTCGCACCACAGGGCAAACTCATGCTTAAATCTCGCCAGATAATAAATTAATAAGATGTTGAAACGCTGAGTAAGTATCAAAGTTAAATATAAACGGATTATTTATGTTAAACTATCATTAGCTTAGCTTTGATTCAAATTACTGTATAAATATGTACTTTAAATACATACGCTATACATAGAAAACACCCAAACTCCGCAACAAATATTTGTAGATCATACAAACATTTGGTCCGACCCGGGAATCGAGCCCGAGACCTCAGGATCAGTAGTCACACACGCCAACCGCGAGACCAACGAATTGATAATTAATAAACTACAACACTATATTTTAATTCCTTTCCAGAATCTAATTACAGTAAAACACATATATTATCATTATTTATTATACATAATATATTAGTCATAACTAATATGCTGTTGAATTATTCAATAAGAAGTCATGGTACATCAAAATCATTTATAACTCAGGTGATATTTGATATTAGTATTCGCGGTGGATAAATTATATTATTTTAATTATATACCTCATGAATAAACATGTTTTACGATAATACCTAATTTTATTGGACGGACCAAACGGCTTGGCACATCAACTGTGTCATAGTTTGTCTGCGTCAAGTTCTATGGGCATTTATTAATGTGTAATGTCTAAAATATTATATAGTTTCAATTAACGAAGAACTATTAAATAAATTAATATTTCGGACACACAACGCCATCTAGTCCCAAACTAAGTATGGCTTGTGTTATGGTTACTAGATAACTGATGTAAATACATATATTCTTTTTTATAAATAAATACATATAATACATAGAAAACTTTGAAACCAATATTTGCAGATTACACAAACATTTGTTCCGAACCGAGAATCGAACCCGAGACCTCAAGCTCAGTCGCATACGCTACCACTGTGCCTTCGAGGCGGTTAAAGTTAAGTTAGTATTACAATAGAGCAGGATAATGCTGACACATTCTGACAAGGTAGTACAGCCACGCTGAATTCAGCATGAACGGGCCGGCTCGACTACCCTCGCACAGAAAATCAACCTAAAATGACAGTGCTTCATGCTGTTGTGTTTCGTTGGTGAGTGCGAGACCGGAGGCGGAATGATGCAGAAGCATCACTAGCCCGCCATGGTGTGGGTCACCATGCTGCATTGTCTGCATTCGCAGTATGGTGCAGCACTTTTGGATTCTGCTTATGCTTTCCACCAGGCAGAGTAGAATCAGACTTTGGTTGGGCCAAACATAAAAAAAAACACAGGGTGCAATAATTAAATAAATAAATAAATAAATATTTCGGACATCTAACATACAACGCCATTTAGTCCCAAGCTAAGCAGAGCTTGTGTTATGGGTACTAGACAACTGATATAAATACATATATACTTTTTTTTATTTTTTGTAAACGCATACATATTATACATAGAAAACACCCAAACTTCGAAACAAATATTTGTAGACCGTACAAACATTTGGTTCGACCCGGGAATCGAACCCGAGACCTCATGATCAGCAGACGCTCACACCAACCGCTAGACCAACGAGGCAGTTGTGGCAATTTTACAAGTACATTCATTTTCTGATATGAAATGACGTCAACAGGTATAGGTCTATTAAAAAAGAAGTTTTGGCCCACTATACAACAATAGTCAGACGGATTGGACTAGAATTGGTTCCAAGTTTGCCTTCTCTTTACAGTGCTTTCTCTTGCAGAGTTTTTTCACTTATTCAGGTTTTACAACACCCATGGAATAAATAGCGACTGACTCTGCATTCTTAGGCCATCACTAAAAGAATTACGCACCAGTAATTGAAACAACATTAATAGTGATCTTACCGCCTGTTACATTTGGGTATGAATTACACTAATAACTTGTCACTTAATGATAAGTGAATATCTCTGCCTCATCTGTAACTAAGAGCAACAATTTCGCTGTCACAGTTTCGGACAAGATAGATGGGCTACAGTGACCTGACTCGTTTAGTGAAAGAATGCCTAACAAGTTCCCCGTTGCCGTTTAGGATTGAAGGGATCTGGTTATCTGATTCATTCTATAAAAAAGGTCGAAAGAATAGAATAAGAAACAAAAACAAAACGTATACCGTAATAAAACTAAAGATGATAAGTATTTAGTACATCATTAAAACTAGAACAGTCTTCAGACTAATTCGTTTTCGTCTGAAGTCAAGCACAAAATGAATACAAGAATGAGGATAACATAATGTTGTATCTACTTAACTACCGACTACAGTTTTTACAATAACTAATTAAAAATACGTTTTTTTAATTCTTATTTTTTATTTCAAACCAATAAGAAATAAAAGTTATATAATAGTTTACTTATATCAGCCTTCAACACCTGACTGTTTAGTTTGAAATTCAGGAATATAAAAAACAGTTCCAGTCTTCGCATACATAATAGACGAACAACAACATAACAAATGTTTCCTTTATATGCACATACAAATGTTCTAATTTACGATCTTATTGTAATTACGACGTGTAAAAAATATATTTAATTAGTAGTAACTTATTTTCTAGAAGCGACCAGAAAATGAAACGAGTTAAATGAATAATAATTTGCATATCTACGAGGTTTTCACTTTTAAAGTCCTAGGTTGTATTTGTAAGAATGATTTTTGTTTAGTCTGGCAAAGCCATCGTCCTCACCAGATCCCGGGTACAGGACTTGGCTTTTCAATAAAAATAATTTTCTGAAGAAGTGTCTGAAATTTAAAATTGACACTAAATCACTTATTCGTAAACTTACAAACGGTTTTATTACAAGGATACCGTGTGTATCTTAAGCAAGAAGTCCAGTAACAAACTGGCGGACTTTGACCGTCAATTGTTTAGCTGGTAGTCAATTATTCATGGAATTTAGAGACTTTACTACTCAGCTACTGTTTAGAGAGGTGCGCGTAGAGGAAAGCCTCCGTGTTAAGGCTGTTTATGTCATGTAGATGACAGGTTATATTACATGTATGTACCCAAAATATGTAATTCTATTTTGTAATTTTATCAAAACAATTTATTTTTATTTCAGTAAAAATGCGTTTAAAAAGGTAAAGTAAACAATGGCACAAAAATTACAGTAAATAGAAGTAATAGATGTGGATATAAGAATTCTGTTACAACAGCCAAGTATGAGTAAATGGAACCCGGAATAAGCAGGTGTAAAATATACCTGTAGAACTAGGTTGTCTTATTTACATATTACATACAATTTTCTACGGCCCGTCGGTTTTGATACATGGCGGTGAAAACCGTACAGACAGTAAATTAATTAAGAAAATTAATTTGCTTGTTATATATTTTTTGTCCATTGTTTCTAGGTAAGGTGTGCATAATAATTAGAGCATATTTCATGGTTATAGACACTGTTGTTTTGTTATCCGGAAGTTATTATTTATGATAAAAATCTAGATAGTTAAAAAGGATTTAATTACACACAATGGGTGCGTCGGCCTATTCAGTAGGGTAGATTTTTTGACTTATTTACTTATTTCTCCCGAAACTTTAAATTTAAAATGTGTAACAGATGCCAATTTAAGATTTTCATTGTTATCATCAAATCAACAGTAAATCCACATCGTATACTGTGGTAATGTTTCAAAAAATTATGCTGATTTGACTAGATATGTGTTGCCATCTAAAGAATATACAGATCACATTACCAGAATTTTCTATAAATAAAAACCGTTAAACTCGTGGAAAGAGACAATTATTTTTAAAACAGAATAATAGATTATCCTCCATACAAACATAAAGGTAGACTGGTAAACCTATTCCATTGGGATTTGGAGCCCGTTTTTTGAAACCTTTTTTATTTATGGGTCTTTTCTATCATTTATTTTAGAGAGATGAGATGATGTCGAGGGGGATTTTACAAACATACATAATGGACACAAATAATACTCCGACTTTGAATTACATAATCGAAGTGTTGTTCCAACTGGGTCTCAAACCACAACATTAATCGTAATAGAAATGATTGACTCTCATACCTACTGCTTGTTCTTAGTAGCAAATAATAAAGTAACAGAGGGCGAGAAAAACTTTTTTGGACAAGTTCTTGTGTTCACCTGCCGTTTGACTTGTTTGATGCAATCAGAGGTTTAAAGTTTAGTATGCGTTGCAAAGCACGGCCCATTGCCATTTTCACCTCAAAACTGTGTACGTACTTAACATGTTGCTTCTTCCCCTTCTCCCAGCACAAGGAATAACCAGAACTTCGAGAACCTGCTCATCTGTGATGTAGTATGACTCTTCCACGATGTTAAGTGAGTTGAGATTATAATACTCTTTAGATTTATATTCAACTAGTTGTTGCCCGCAGCTCCGCCCGCGTGTATGTCGGTTATTGCTATCGTGTGTGTCGTGTATATCGATGTATAAGCTATATTACTGTATAGTTTCATCCAAATCCATCCAGTAGTTTTTGCGTGAAGAAGTAACAAACATACACACTCACAAACTTTCGCTTTTATTTATTAGTGTGAAGTGTGATGTGATAACATGAGGATAAAGAAATTGTTGATGAATAAGACGGTGATCTTCAATTTTGTTTCGTCCTTTCTGCTCAGGCCTCAGTTAGGAAAGGCCGAACTAAATTGCTCATAAAAAATCTTGCAAAAGTGTTCATATGACCTAATTGCAGAATAAATGATTTCATATCATTTAATATTTAATTCATGTCAACATCTACACATAGGCAAGATACACAGGTTATATCAAATGCGATATAAATTATCAATTTACCGAAATACGATAAGATTTTAATAGTCTATGTAAAATATTCTCTCTTTCAATTTACTTTCCATTCAAGGCAGTAATTAAAAACCTATTAGCCATTACAAACAATTTAATTTCACTAAGCTGACACATTTGTTCACCACTAATAGAAAGTAATTTGTTATAAAAAATAACGTTCTGTAGACGCCGCTAATTTCCGCTGCCGACCGTACCACTCATTCCTCTACGTGTCGTTTACGGCGCGGCCGTGTTGATATACGCCGCAGTTCAAAGGCGCCGGCCACTTTGATCTCACCGCTCACCCGACGCCATGACACTCTGTACACTCGCTGTAAAAAGTGCAAAACTTTAAGAAGTTAATTTTTATTGACGTGAAAATTGTCGCCAATAATGTCGGTGTAATTAACATTGAGAAATATATATAAGGTTGGTCGTAATTACCACTGTGAACGAATATTAATATGTCGTTGCTTTTTAAATTAATAATGGTATTTCATTAAATTATTACAGGTCAGTGTGTACTATAAAAGCAATTATACCGGCGTAAAAAGTTGACATTCATAGTTATTATGCCCTTTTTTAATTATGGTAGATAGAAAAATGGTCAATATTTTATCATTCTTTGTTAACAGTTTTATTTGTGACTAACTGTACCGATGACATTTCATCTTCCTTCAAAGAATTTTAATGGCTTTAAAATGAGCGTTATCAAAATAAAACTTAAGGATAATAATAAGACAAGCAGTAAAAGTAAGCTCATATTCAGAAGATAGAGATAGGAAGGCAAGCGCAAAGAGAAAAAAATCCCCCAAAAACCTATATAAAATGAAAATCATAGATAATATTCAATTTTGTCTTATTAGGACAGCAAGAAACGCACACCAACAAAAGAATAAGCAATATTTTATCATTCTTTGTTAACAGTTTTATTTGTGACTAACTGTACCGATGACATTTCATCTTCCTTCAAAGAATTTTAATGGCTTTAAAATGAGCGTTATCGAAATAAAACTTAAGGATAATAATAAGACAAGCAGTAAAAGTAAGCTCATATTCAGAAGATAGAGATAGGAAGGCAAGCGCAAAGAGAAAAAAATCCCCCAAAAACCTATATAAAATGAAAATCATAGATAATATTCAATTTTGTCTTATTAGGACAGCAAGAAACGCACACCAACCAAAGAATAAGCACATAATAGCTGGAGTATTAGTGCTAACAGTTCTTACTTAAATCATTTCAAACTGACCTCAAGTCAAAAAACCATAAAAGAACATATAATAGCTTGTTTCAACTACATAAACAAACAGTAAAGTAGATATTAGGTTGCTGGGCTCGGATCTCCTTTGTTAGCCAAAACTAGCCGTTTGACGTGAGACGTTTGGCATGTGGTTTTTGACAAGTTTCCTTCTCTTTACAGGTTGTTGTCTTGCGTAGTTTGCTTCTTCCTCTGCTTTATATACCACTAGCTGTTGCCCGAGTCTCCGCCCGCATGTATGTCGATTATCACGGCAAATAGTAGTCTATTAGTTACGAGTATTCTAATGTATAAACTATTTTTATATAATATATATTACTGTAAAGTTTCATCCAAATCCGTCCAGTCATTTGCACGTGAAGAAGTAATAAACACTCACAAACTTTCTCCTTTATATATTATGTATGTGTATGTCGTTTATCGCGGCAAATAGTAGCTTATGCGTTATGCTGATGTATAAGCTATATTACTGTAAAATTTCATCCAAATCTGTTCAGTAGTTATTGCGTGAAGAGGTTACAAACATATACACTCACAAACGCCTTCGCCTTTATATATTATTGTGATACGAGTTGTTGTCCGCGGCTCCGCTCGTGTATATGTCGGTTATCGCGGCAAATAGTAGCCTATGTGTTATTCTGATGTATAAGCTATATTACTGTAAAGTTTCATCCAAATCCGTTCAGAAGTTATTGCGTGAAGGGGTTACAAATATACACACTCACCAACTTTCTCCTTTATATATTAGTGTGACTAGCTGTTGCCCGCGGCTCCACCGTGTCTGTCGCTTATTGCGGCAAATAGTAGCCTATATGTTATTCAGATGTATAAGCTATATTACTGTAAAGTGTCATCCAAATCCGTTTAGTAGTTTTTGCGCGAAAGAGCAACAAACATCCATCCATCCATACTTAAAAACTTCCACGTTTATAAGACTAGTAGGATTTGTATAATTTATATATCAAACTAAAATTAATCTATAAACCATTTGTAGATTTAAGGTTTTTGACACTTGCATTATAAAACCCGTACCAGGAACTGCAATAAAATTATTAAAAGTAAAATTTTGTAATGCTTATTCATATTACATTTTAATATTACTGTAATTAGTGTTATTACCTTCAATATACTTCCTTTTTACATTTAAATGTGAAAGAAACGATTACACACTATAATTTTATTACTTTTGCCGTGTTAATTGTAATTTCGAGTGAAATAAAGATGCCTTGGCTGTTTCCTCCCAGTCATACCTACATACTGGATGAAGTTAAATAAAAAATACAAATATTTCTCTGTTCATGTAGGTTACTGAACAGCAGTTGCTTTATTGATCTGAAAATCGAGCATGAACACTGAACATAACCCAAATAAAACAACTGTTCCTTGTTGTGCGGTTCTAAATCATTCTAAACCGCTATAACTTTATCGACCAAAAGATTTATTATACGTCGGAACAACCACGATATAAAATAACAATTTTGTTATAAATTAGTGAAATAAAAACATAATAGGTGCTATACAAATAAACGAACAAACGGAAAACAATTAAACGAACATTATTTCCTTTTAAATGTTCTTATTCTATTGGTTTATTTTAAACAGATTTGTAGGAATTGTGTTTAATTTATATTTTGTTCAATTTATTACATCAGCGCGGACGTTTTCTTTGCAGTTTTACATTTACACCTTCGTCAGTTATATCCTATGCATAAAATCTCTCTCTTCAGTCGCTCTCTCACTGCTGAGGATCGTGACTCCATCTGATTCCGTCAACCAGTTGTCTCCATCGGTTCCGGTCTGTAGCTTGGTGGAGTGCGTCGCTGACAGGTATTTTGAGCTCCTCCGATATTTGGTCTGACCATCGCTTCGCTACCTCTAGGTCTTTTCCCTTCGATTTTGCCAGTCACCATCAAACGTTCCAAATTGCCGGTGTCCCTGCGTGCAATATGGCCAAAGTACCGCAGTATTCGTTGTAGGCAGGTTGTGGATAGACGTTGGGTGTTTTCTATCTTAAGCTGCTTGAGAATAGATATGTTGGTGCGGTGGGCCGTCCATGGTACTCGCAGCATATGACGCCAGCACCACATCTCAAAAGCGTCGATTCTCTGCCTATCTGCGGCTTTGAAAGTCCACGTCTCAGCACTATACAGAGCAATAGAGAAGACGAGGCTGCGGACTAGGTGTATTTTAGTCCGGTGGGTTATGTTACGGTCCCTCCAAATTTTGCTCAACTGGGTCATTGCAGATTTTGCCATGCCAATACGTCTCCGTATTTCAGGTTCGCTACTTCCTCTATCGGTGATCATCGAGCCAAGGTATTGGAATCGCGTCACGGTTTCGTAGTCATGTAGGAGACTGGTGCGTTGAACAACTGCGAACCGATCAATGATCATGAGCTTGGTTTTGGATTTATTAATAGCAAGTCCCATTTGTATGCTGATGGCTTCCAGTTTGTGAAGCAACTCCGCCATTTCATTTTCCGATGATGCGAAGAGGGTGGTATCGTCCGCGTATCTGAGGCCTATCTTTATACCACCCTCAAAACCATCTAGAATTTGTCGCATTATGTATTCTCCATAGATGTTAAAAAGGATGGGAGAGATTATGCATCCTTGGCGAACTCCCTTGTTGAATTTGAAACGGCTTGATGTTCGATCTCCCACAGTCACAGTGCCATATCCCGACTCATATAGCTTGCGAATAAGCATAACTAGGTGGGCTGGCACACCTGTCTCGGACAGAACCTCCCACATTTTCTCCCACCTAACGCAATCGAAGGCCTTTCGGTAATCCACAAAACACATGAAGGTTGGGGTGTTATATTCATAGCACTTTTCTATTATGAGCCGAAGGTTTAGAATTTGCTCCCTGGTGCCCCTCCCTTTGACAAATCCGGCTTGTTATGCATATAATAAGAATGATTAAAATATAACTGATAGTTCCACATAAATTTTCAGAACCAAATAAAAAATTCTGTCTGATAACAGTTCCAATTGACCTTTGAATGAAACCCGAGACTATGATCCCTTTCAAACGTAAGTAAAATTTCTTACGTAACATTAGTATTACCACAACGGATAAAATTGATGTCAGTATAATATTTAATGGAGTACTAAATATCTCTGACACTGGAAAATAACATGAATATCTGGTGCTAGATATTTACGTAATAAATATTAGACAGAGGCAATCACTGTCGGCGATTACTTCCGCGGTCGCTACAAATTACCCACGGTTGACGTGTCCGACAGCTCATCGCATTGAGCGGGTCTTGTCTGGCCGTTAGCCCCGCTGCGTTTTTATAATATTCGTGAATAGCCCACCTGTCAACTGACGCGATCCACCTGTCAAATTAAGTGTGGATGTGATGTGACAGATATTAATTAGCATTTGACAGTATGAAATATGAGTTTTTGTCTTATATATGGCGACACTTTTTTTTTACATTTGTTATTTTTTCAAAATTGTTTGCGACCGCAATTTATGTAGCTAGACAAACAGGACACAATAACAGTTTTTCGTTTGAAATAAATTTGTTACAGTCACAATTTCTAAGCATTTAAACTTTTGTTTTTTTTAAACTATATGTACATTCACACCGATTGAAATATTGTATACATTTTTTCTGAACAAAAAATACCTAAAACTTATCAGAATATTGTTTTTTATAGCAAATGACATCCAGATCTCGTCAGCTATTCTGGCATGTAAGTTATGTTCAGTTAACTATCAAAACCCCTTAAAATACTAACGATGGTTACCACACGGAAAAACTTTGAACTAACATTCTATTACACACATTAAAATAAATAACAATCATTACAAAATAACTTCTTTTGAACTACACAAAAGAACAGAACAAAGCGAGTACAATGTATCATTAATCTCTCTTCGCCGTCCAATAACTTAAACACGAAGGTAGCACTCTCAAACTGACTGTACCCAGCATAACATTACATAAAGATATCCATATTTTTTCCATGAAACGTGAGTAGCACGGTACAGTCAAAGTCAATATTCTGGAGTGGTGGGGCAATGGGCAGATAAGCATCGGAGCATCGTACACTCGAGTGGAAGAGTGATTAACGTTGGCCCCGCCACTTTGAACTGCTGCGAGTTGTCAGCCCAGATTAACGTTCGCTACTGAACTCACGCGTCTATTTTGTTCTTTTTGCTTTTGTTGTTTTTTATCAGCGACGGTACTTACAAATTGTTGTTAAGTTACTTTTGTTTTTTTAAGTGTTGAGAGTCGGTGAGCTAGATTTGATGTTTTTTGGGATGTATGAGGTGGGATCTCTATACTTATCGTATTTACAATTGTTCATTTGCTACGGAAATCTTAAAAAGTAATTTTAAACCCGGGGTTTCCGTTAGATCAGGTTTCAGAATGAAAAAAGGTAATGTTGAAGCTCTCCCGCTAACGATTAAAATATATAAGAAGTGGCTACGAGAAAGGAGTTTTATGCACTAGACAGACAGATCCGCGACACTGCTAATAGGTACAGCAATAAGTCTATAAAGCTATACAGACTTCTGAAGACAGCAAAAAGTAAGAATAATTTTCCAAAAGATGATATTAGAGGTCGCGGCCCTCAACAATGAGAAACACGACACAAAGGCGTCGAGGAGTTGTAAACATTTTTGACGCCTGTATGGATCATATTATTGACATAGAGATTTTTTTTCAGTAATGTAATTTTCAATTAACATACCAAATTAGGATTTTCTAACAGCTTAGAAGGTAGTAGAGCCACGCTGATTTCAGCACGAACGGGCCGGCTCGACCGGGGCGGTACTACCCTCGCACAGAAAATCAACGTAAAATGACAGCGATCATGCTGTCGTGTTTCGTTGGTGAGTGCGAGACCGGAGGCCCAATGATGCGGAAGCATCACTAGCCCGCCATGGTGTGGGTCACCATGCTGCATTGTTGCATTGTCTGCATTCGCAGTATGGTGACCACCACTCTTGGATTCTACTCATGCTTTCCATCAGGCAGAGTAGAGTCATTTTGGCAGGGTCAAACATAAAAAAAAAAAAAAAAAAAAAAGAGCTTCATAACCGTAAATCAGTTGAATTTGATGTTCAATGTCAATTATCTGTAAAATTGTAAAGTACAACAGAAGTGTTTATTTTTATTACCCACAAGAGTTTAGACACATATTCATTAATAATTTCATTTCATTTCATCATTATAAAAATAAGTAACTGAAAATTACATACATGCAAGTATAATTCCGAAATGAGTCGCAGTTTTAAAAACATAAAAGAAGCATGTTCATGTTTATTCTCTCGTCTCAAAAAGCCGTGTCTCAGGCGCCATCGAGACACGTACTTAATTTAAAAAAATAAACGGAACCCTTCACCGCCCACTGTTCCAAAACAAACATATCAATTGATGCCGTAAGTCAAACAATTTTAATTAAACGGAAAGAAAAAATGGAGGCTATTCTGTTAGGTAAACATGACGGTCGGAATCCATTAGATGAAGACAAGCTTTAATGTTCACGGACATATTGACAAACAAGAGCTGGCTTATTAGAGGAGGGGAAGGAATGAAGCTGCCAAGATCGTGTCAGATTTTATAAAACATTTTTGAATTAAAAATTAAATTTCAGTATTTTACTGTTGAATACTTTGTTTTGTTTAAAAAAGAAATTCTTTATTTTTTTTAGTTGAGCAACGAGAGCTGTTCTGGGTTTACTGATTCTATTTACGCAGCACGAAACGGCCTTACATGATTACAGTGTTAAGCATTTCTTGCATTGCTTTTGTTCGAGTAAGGTTCTCGGATTCTAAACCATCTCCTTCGCCTTGATTCTGTTAGGACAGAATGCAAAGGCGTTAATGTGCCTATGTCTCTTGAGTTGAAGGTCCCCACGGGCTGCAGTAATCATGAGGTGAGCCGTCTACGTGCGGTGATGGATGAAGAACACACGAGTGTCACCACCGATGTTCATACCGTGAGTGTTGTAAAAGTCGCCTGAGAGAGCAAACTATAAAGGACAACATCACTGCAAAGGGAAGGATAACTTGAAGCAACTCCTATTACCAACCCGTCTAGCCAACATGGTGTAGAAGGCCATAACCTCCTTGCTAAGGTGAGGTCTATGTCTTATAGTGAACCGTTAAAGGCTGTGGATGTATGGCTGATCATGAAGATGGCCTATCAGATAGTTTGGCCCCTATATGCTATAAAAATATGTAAGCAGTGACACTTTAGTACTCCTCCATTGTCGGTGGCAATTACCTCACAATACCAAGATAAATTTAAAAAGGTGTTTATCAAGAAAGAAAATGTTGAGAGGAAAAGATTGTCAAGATACAAAGTAGTATTGAAGGCTTATTGATTAATCACAGTTAATTAAACAAAGTACAAATTATAACGGTCTACAAATATATGTAAAGTCACTCATTAAAACATTCAAATTAGAGCATGTTAATTATTTTTTTGATGTATATACTAATAACTTTTTAATGCGGAAATTTTATTATCGTTAAAACAATGTGTATAACACCAGATGCTATTATATAAAAGGGATTTTTATAAACGGCCGTCTATTCCCAAACTAGGCAAAGGTAGTAGAGCCACGTTGATTTCAGAACGAACGGGATAGTACTACCCTCGTAATGATAACCTAAAATGACAACATTCGTGCTGTCGTGTTTTGTTGGTGAGTGTGGAACTGAAGGCCAAATGATGCAGAAGCATCACTAGGCTTTGGTGTGGATCACCATGCATGCATTGACTGCATTCGAAATGAGTATGGTGACCACCACTCTTGGATTCTGCTCGTGTCACTTTGACGGGATCAAATATAAAAGAAAGAAGCCTCTACAATGGTAACAAGACTGCTGATATACATACTAAATACATACATAATATGTATGTATATATAGATACATTACACCGAGACACAGGACAAATGATCGTGTACATCACACAAAATTTTATCCTGGTTGAGAATCGAACTCACGATTGTTGGTTTAGCAGTCAGAATCACTAACCATCATCAACAAGCACGGGTGTGTTCTAAGAGATAGTTTGACCTGATGCCATCGCACTGTTGGATATAAAGTAAGGTAATAATAGACCATTCATCTTTGTACCACAGAAATATCACAGGATTCTCGTTTTCATAGTTATATATATTTATTTTTAATAAATTACAAAATAAGTAGAAGCATTTCCAGTGCTTCAAACATGCAAAACCTAATGGAACTGATTTGCGTATTTGACTAATTGGCACCGACCACATGATTACTTTGAAAGCAAATTTTCGATAGCGCTTAAATATTATGGTTTTGAGAGAAATAGAAAGACGCACAACAAATATTAATATTCTTAACTATCTATCTAATAATATAATTCAATTAATACTAACTATCCTATTTATTGACGTTTTTGTAACTAAATGTCTAGACGAGAGTTTTATAGATGGAAAACATAAAAGTTACCAATACTGATACGATATGAGAGTGAGTGATGTCTATGATATAAATATGAGAGAACAAGCAAATCTCTTTTAATGATACTGTGATTGTAGGAAATACCTCAAAAATTATTTTATTAGAACAAATAGAAAGAGAATAAAACATACTAAACAGATATACTCGAATACAAGTTTCACGGAACTCAAAAACTCCAACATAATGAACGTGTTGCCAGCCTATTTTTACTTCTGCCAGATAAAAGAGCGTCCGCTGACTGACATTGACAGGCCGCTCTTTGATGACACTGACATAATTATAATTGTATTTACACAACAAGAATTATGTGTTTTATAATTGCAGCTAATGATAAATGTGTTTTTTACTCATAAGTGCTTTAGGCGCTCTTCTTTGTGGTCTTGGATAATGGAAAATTAATGCTGGTTTGTGTTGACGTAAGTGCTTTGTGGCTTCCTCGTGGCCTTGACAAACCATCACACAGAGTATGAAAATTATAGGATATTTTATATTTCGACATAAGCAGTGTATGTATGCAGCATAAGCATGTATGTGTATGTATGTATGTTAATGTGTATGTGTGTGCATTACATGTGCAGTACATTCCTCATTTTCTGTACTCTATTTTAAATCTGTTGTATGGTGTACAAATAAAGAGTTTTCAATCTATCTATCTATAAGCAGAGCATACACTACCACTGCACTACAAAGGCAGTCAAAATTAATTGTTCAAGGTGGAAACTGATCACTAACCAATACACCAACAGTTTAATTATAAACGAGAAGGAGTAGAAAATTGTGTTTGATCTCTAGCAACTCACTGTGATGTAAAACCTATAACAATAGATCTGAGCTATAACAACAGATATCCTGTACGGACATCAGATGAGATTAATGATCAGGGTATTAATTGTCATCGGTTGACGTTAGACTTATGGTGATGGAGATGGTTTGAAGATCAGATTCTTGCGAGCGGCTGCATGATATATGCGTATCACTTTGTTGCCTGTATCTTTGAATTTCAACAGTGGTTGTAAATAAATATATAGGTTTGGGTATGTTTTTATCACATTACAGAACATTTAAATAATTCGTAATTAAACTTGATTAGTATGTATTCATATTTAGTTTGAGCTATAATACTTATTTTAAGCCTCCAAACTGGTCTGATGACAAGTTAAAATTTAAAATTCCCAAATGTTTACAAAATTTTCTTTAAGAAGTTCTTCTTTTGATGAAATGGCAACTAGTGGATCTCTCGGATCAGCTGTTTCTGCCAATATCATGTGTTTAAAGTCTTCAAATCTTAAGTCTTCAAGTGTTTAAGTCATCGTCGTGGTGAAATTAATGATAAAAAATGTAAAAATGTGGATGAGATGAAATGGGGACCGTCTTTCGAAAAAACAAAAATCGATCTCCCCTTTAAGAAGTTAATTTAGTTTTTAGATTACAATAAAATACGTGGATCATAAATGAGTTGTATTTTACTAAATTCAAGAGTAACCTCATTCATTAACATAATAATAATTAATAATAATGATTTCATATATTTTATGTAATTTATATAATGAAAATTTTTTTTTGGCAGTCTGACACACAACGCCATCTAGTTTTCAGACTAAGTAGACTTTAAGCATGGCGTGTTTAGAACACGCGGGAATGCGTTTTGTTAATTCAGTTGTAACAACTTTATGAGCATAATTAAATTTGTTTCACGACAATATACTGCGGGAGTAAACTATGCTGGACTAAAGTACTGAGACAAACACGGCAATAGCAAGAGATGGAAAACTTGCAAGTAGCCCAAAGCCTAAGAAGGGATTTCTAAGGAGAGTGGACTTATAAAGGCTATTGATAAAGTAGATTGCTATTTTTAATTGCTCATTCAATGAGTTAAGAAGAATATAACCGCGTTTAAAGATTACGATTGTATAAAATATATTATCGTGTTCGTAAGCACATGTAAGGAACAGTTTATCAGCGTGCGAAGGTCGTAAAAGTTGACTAAGAGTCTACCATTCGTTTTGGCATACGAGGCGGCTCGTGTTCATCAGTTTACGAGCTGATATTATTATGAGATACTGCCTTTTAGTTGTGGTATCATTTACCCATAATAAAGTACTTTACGAAGATCGTTCGATGGTAATTATGTACGTCTTTAATATTGTTTCAGTAAAAATGTTTCAATGTATACTTGTATTTTTGCGTGCGTATGTTACACGAATTTTCGTTGATCACGAAGGAGGAAAATGGTTCTAGAGTGTCATGAGGTGGTGGAGGAACGGTGGAATGGTTTATTAACCAGTCGCTAAACCACTTCCTCCTGCTCCAAGTGTTGTGAGTTCGTTTAAAGTACAGTCTCATTTGGGAAACTTTATTATTTTATGAGCCTGCCAAAGTGACCTAATGGAAAGCATAAAAAGAATTCAAGAGCAGTGGTCACTATACTCATTACGATTGCAGACAATGCAACAATGCAGCATGGTGACCCACACAATGGTAGCCAATTAATATGCTTCTGCATTGTTAGGATACTACACTTTATGTGTCCACAAATTATTTAGCTGAGTATTCCTTGAAACTATATCATGCCTTTATGGTCCATGGGTTTCTTTCTTTAAATGTTATAAAAGCTAACATTAATTTATATATTCTATAAACAACATAAAACAAATAAAAAACATGATAAATACTCTTTGATCTACAAACGACCACCTACGAGAAGGGTACACACATTAATAAAAAAGGGCGGTGACATCACCGGAAGTCGGAGACATCATAAACATCCCTTTAACGCACACCCTCTGATAACACTCGGTATTGTCTGATGTAGTCTATGGCTGTGACGTATGTACTTCCGGCAGTCGGAAGCGGTTATATGTCAACACGAAAGCCTGACAAAGGTGTTTGTTTTATAATCTTTGTGTTGATATTGTTAGACAGGAAAGAAAGTACCCCTCAAATTAATTGAGGAGAATGTGTGAGTAACGCCATATACATAAATCCGGACTAAATCCGGATTAAAGAACAGACCCTACAAACTTGCAGGAAGATACCTAGATCCTTCGTCTTGAAAATCGATTATTTAAGATGTCGTGCCATTCTTAGAACACTTTTCCATAAATTATATCGATTGTATCTTGTGTATCTTATGGCAGGCATTGTTTTTCTATTATGCTGGTGATATCATCGACAGTAAACTTTGAAATTTTTAGATCTTTGATACGATAAATTACATGAAAAGATTTTGGATAATTTACTTTTAAACGGTGCAAACCTCATAACCATTGCTTAGCCATAACATGTTGCTCTTGGTTCAGGATCTGCCAATATTATTTTCTACATGCAAGTGTTCGACGATGAAATGATGCTAAAAGTCTTAATTTTGCTTTTTGAAGAACATAATTATAACAATGACGCCACAGCCTCATAGTGGGAATGAGGTTCAGGCTAAAGACAAGGGGCGGCAACTCACTTATCTCTAATGAAATTATCAATGGACTTGTTGTCACTTGGCATTGGGTGACCTCTGTGTTTAATTGCTCCCTATCTACATTATTAAAAAACTATGTTAAACTTACAACTAGACTAAGACGTCATCTACTACTAACATAATCCGGTACATAAAACATAATCTTGTTACACACTGTTCTCATATTTTAAGCACATTACAGCTGTTAGTCTCTAAAAGCCGTAACTCAATCTTTAATTGCCAAAGACCATAAATTACTTCGAAGATAAGATAATCCTTTGCTATACCGAACGACTTCCAAATTTGAAGAACACGCTATATATGTGCGTTCTTTGGTATAGTTTAAATATAGTAAGTCACAGTGTAGCTAAAAAAACAAACAGAGTAGTGGTTAGCCGTTATTTTGTAGCATAAATATGTCTTGTAGTTAATAAGCTAGGCTCCTAATTGGTGTCGTAAATATTGTATGTAAAACAAACAAGTAGTGTTTGTAAAACATACAATGTTGATGAAACAAGAACATAGAATAAACGATCCCAGATGTATCAGATCAAAATGCTAATAGGTTTATATAACGATCTGACTTATTATTAATAATAAGTTAGATACCATAGCATAGCAATTTTTTGGGAACGCTAGCAGTTAGCGATGAATGCGGAGAAGTTTTTTGACGCTTGTATGTAAATATTGTTATTGTTTTTTTTTTTAATTATTGCTTACTCGTCTTTTAATTTTTGGGTAAAATGCGTATTTGTATGATATTTAACAACGCTAGGACAGTTGAATAAATCTGAATGAAATTGATTAAATATATAAAAAAATCTGTAATACATTTATCAAATCCGACATTTTCGGCGTTCATCCTCTGAGTCTTTTTCAGAAACTAGGTTGAATTCTGTTTTTAGTTAATACGACAAAGCTGAATGATGACGATTTTTACACTAAGGGAGCTTGCCCACGGCGACTTTTTGCATCGCTACTAACGCGCTGTAGACGCGTTTGCAACGAGCTACTATGGCGCTACAGCATCGCGACTATATCGATGCAAATCGCGAGCGTTTCGGACGACAAAAACTCAAAAAAGATAGAAAATAAGTGAGTACAGAAAGTAAAACTGTATATCCCTACCTTTTTATAAATTTTCCTGTAACTTATCATCTGCATCAATTTTTTAATCTATGTGTACTTCGGAACATCGGGGCCGTATTGACGAAATATGGCCTCTTTTTAACAATAATCTCGAATTTACGACGTGACGAAGGCTTTGTGTGGAAGTATGTGTGTTTTGTACTTAAAAATATTGTAGATGCAAGTTTGAAAGCTATTAAGGGGTTATTTTGAACTGGTTTAACGAGTGGTGCAAGCTTACAGCTTATTACAAAGACTGATTTGTTTACCGATTAGAACATTATTTGTGGGCACCAATTCATTGCCAGTAAATTTATTGGGTTACATTTTAGCTGTATTATAGTTTGTTTAGTAAGAAATATAAGATTTGTTTTAATATACCTACTTTACGGCGAAACAGTTGTTTATTTACTGTTATTACTTATTGTCGAACCGAGATCAACATTTTCTGTCTCATCAGATTCCTCAGAAATATACCACGGCGTAGATAGATCAAAGAAAGGCGTTGTCAAGCAATATTTCATTGCTTTTTACTAATCGAACGAATACAACAAAATCCTAAAAAAGTAAAAACGCAACCCGTCAACTTGTTTGCTACTACAACAAAACTATATGACGATTTTACTCCTAAGTAATGCTCCAAAAAACAAATTTCAAAGAATTGACATATCCATTGTATGTAATTAATACATTCAAGTATGAGAAACGTTCGACTCGTGTACAATACACGATGGCAAAAAACAAAGAATAAACATCATGTATAAACTAATACACACAGAAGAGGAGAATTAAAGGTAGAAATGCGATGTAGGCGGGTCAGGCGCGCCGCAGTTAAGCACCGATGTCACTAATGTCTCTGCTGGCATCAACTGAACGCTTTAATACACGTATTACTTTCGTCGGGAACGTAGCTGCGTAAAAAATTATTGCTATGCCGAACTGTCCGATAATTACGCGCTGAAAACGAAGCAAGGACTACAATTTACTCAAAAGAAACATATCGTATCATCAATGAGTCTAAAAATTTTTGTTTTTAAGCGATATTAACAAAAATCTAAAAAGTATTATGTAATACACATACATACCGTTATATTCTAATCTATTAAAATAATTATACATTACGCATTAAATTAAAGTATGATTTGCATAGTTGCCAAGAGAGCAAGCAATGAACTACACTTTCTGCGGGAATGTTTTAAAACATTTGGCATGATAATATTTAGTAAAAGTAATTTTTACAATTCTTTGCCATAGGGACGTAGACAAATTTAATCGAAATCGTTATCGATGATATTGGTTTTTACAGTGATTTTACGTTTAGTATCCGATTTATATTGTACTATGGTTTAAAACAATATACGATTTTGTTTAATCGCAAAATTTTCATTAAACTTATTTTGGAGGTATATTTGAAATTAAATGTTTTACTTAATAAAAAGTTTATAAATATGTCATATACCAAAATTTTATAGCCACCAGACCAATAAACAGATTCGATTGTACAAAAGATAGTGTGTAAGTACTTTTGATTAAATAACAGTATATGGTAAAGTACACAGAAATCAAGTATTGTTCTACCGCAGTAAAATGCATTGTCGTTTTTTAGGGTTCCGTGCCAAAGGCAAAAGACGGAACCCTTTATATTCGTCATGTCGGTCTGTCTGTCCATCCGTCCGTATGTCACAGCCACTTTTCCCCGAAACTATAAGAACTAAAATGTTGAAACTTTTTCACACAAAAAAAGGAAAAAAAAATTGTGGTTCCCATACTTACATACTCAAACGAACATGAAATTAAAAAAAAATATTTCTTTAAACCCATACGTGTATCTATGGATAGGTCTTCAAAAGTGATATTGAGGTTTCTAATACCTATTTTATCTAAACTGAATAGTTTACGAAAGAGACACCTCCAAAGTGGTAAAATCGCAACTTCTAAAATAAGAGAATGATAAAACTAATAAAATATATATGATTTACATTACAACACAAACTTCCCCCAAAATTTGTTTTGAATGAAATCTATTAAGTAGTTGTTTTTAATACGGTATAAATCGTAAACTGCAATTTACCTTTTATTCAATCAACACCAATCTATACTAATATATAAAGATGAAGAGTTTGTTTGTTTGTTTCTAATCTCAGGAACCGCTGGTCCTATTTGAAAAATTCTTTCAATGTTAGATAGTTATATATCATCACGCCAAGACCAAAAGAAACGTAGCAGCAATGAAGAATGTTATATTCAAACTCAAATTCAAATTCAAAATCATTTATTCAATTAAGACACTAAGTGACATTTATGAACGTTAAATTGAAGCTGTAGTTAAGAATCATAGATCGACAAAAACAGACGCCACAGCATGTGCTGTATTGTCGAGGTAAATTAGGTGAAAACACCAAAATCTACTGCCTGCCTGTGTCGATCTATAACTTCCAGTTTCCAAAATGCGTAGAGCCTCATGAGAAGAATACTGGCAAAGAAACTCATGGCCACTCTTTTCAAAGTCAGATTTTCAGGTACAATAGTGTTAGTATTACATGTAAGGTAAACAGTATGCAAGCTGTTGCCACCTGAATTTCCTTTTATTAAAATGCTCCAAAATCTAACGCTCAAACAAAAAAACAGTTACAAAAATGGGGGGAAAATTACTACGCAACGGGCACTAGGAGACGTAAACGAGGTTGCGAGGGTCTGCTATTATAAAAATAAAATAAAAATTATATCATGTTACTTGCTCTGGAACCCTTCATGGACGAGTCGGACTCGCACTTAGCCGCTTTTATTCATTTAAAGTTTCTGAAATATACCTAAATACACAAAGTATATAATTTATTTTAGGTAGATAAGGGAGTTGCAATGTTTTGCAACAAAATAATTATAAAGTAGAATGAAAGGACATCTGAGTATCAGCCAAATAAATATTAATTTAAAAAATATTGTAATAAAATTATATTATATTCGACAAATGTCAATCCCTAAGGTTTTCGACGGAACCTCCCACTAACACAAATATGCAAGTGAAACCCTACCTTAGTTGAAAGGAATAAGGTTGTATTTAGTGACATTGTAAGTGGCTTTTAGAACTTATATTCGTAGCATCATTTGGACGAATTAGGATATTGTCCTTTATGTGTGTATAATATTATTGATCGCTAATGTGTGCGTTTAGGCGACACAGAGTACCTTGCACTTGCTGCTCGACACCATTTCTAACTATTATTCTTTTGTTCTGTGCTAATACACATGTACTTACAAAAACAATTTATGAATAATTGAACAGTTACATAGCGAATGAAAGCTTTCGATGTGAGAAAAAAAGTAAAGAAATTGTGTAACTACTGACTATTCTTGACACATCAATAAGTGTACAATGTTTTTTCATAGACTGTATTTAGAACAATGGGTATTCTTTTTGAGTGCAAATAAAATCATTTTTTTATACTGTTATGCTAAATACTCATATACGGTTTTACGCGATCGAGCAAACATGTCGAGTAAAAACCACGACATGGGCTTTCGTCTACACATTCCTGTCACTACCGGCCATGAATCATATGACGGCCGGTAGCGAGAGATCTCCTCCGATGACTGCTGTGAGGGCCCGACGCTGCGGGGCAGAAGGAAAGGGTCCCGTGCTACCGCCCTGCCCACTCGAGGAAGACCGGCTGGAAAGCCACCACGGTGGCAAGGCGGCGCGTGGAGTCTCTAGCCGGAACGACCATCTAGCCATCGTGGCTCGATTGGCAGCTTCACGCCACTCGCGTATATCTTCCGGCGGAGGACAAAAGCCACTCTTCGCCCGGAATTCAGCCTCCTGTCTATAAACTTCGACTAGCATTTCGGCCTCCAAATCCAACGGAGGTATTCCGGCCAGGCGCACGCCGCCTCGGTCGACACCGTGCGGTATCCATCTTGTCTGCCAGGCACGCCGCCTCCTAGAAAGTCAGTCACCCCCCGGACTGTGACAAGAGTGTCAACGGCGTAACAAATTCCGGCCAGCCCGGGGGGGGACGCTCTCGAAAGACCCAGTCATATCCCACGTTCCACAGGAGTGGTCCAAGGACAGACTCGGCTCGGCTTCTCGCATCCAGCTCTTGCTAACCGTCATGCTTAAAACATCACTATACCTATCATGCCGCCTGTGGACGTCCTACACTACGTTTGCCGAGATGCGATAAACACATAGATAGGTATATTACACGCAGACACAGAAGAGATAAGTATGTTAGTCACACAATTTTTGCCCTGGCTGGGAATAGAGTCATCATTCAGAACCACTAACAGTCAAATGAAATCAGTCCTTCTTTTAGATTTTAAATTATCTAACAGGTAAAAACTGTATCTAGAAACATATCATTTTAAATTCTATGCTAAAATAAGCTGTCAGATATAAAAATAAATGTGGCTCATCACTCTTTGGTCCAGACATAACAATTTGTGTTGTGACCATTACATTACATATTATATGTATAAAACCCCATCATCGTAACCGTGCGCAAACTTAACACATCTTTCAATCTCCACTTACATATGTTATAAATTATTATAAAGAAACCATAAACCATTATTTTTACTCTTGTTCACATTTCAGTTCGTACATATTTTGTTATAACTCGTCTATAAAACGAATATTTTACGATGGGCAGTAACTCTTCCTACAATGTTTCCATTCACTAAACTTCGTATATCTAGTGGTTATTCATAAATTCAAACATTTGAATTGTGTTTACTTCCATCAGAGGGTCGTATATCAGTTGTCTATTTTCATTCAGCTATCAACATACAAATTTTTCAACCGGCTACTTGGCATAGATTAAATAATTTATATGCGTAGATATGTCAGCGGTTACTTTTAGTGGTATTTCATAAAATAATATTTATCTAACTTCTCCATGAAAACTTTCACTCTGTAGAAAAAAATAGTGAATTATGATCAAATTGATTTATTTATAAGTTTTCTAACCCATAATCCAGCGGAAAACATTAACAAGTCGCATAAACTTACCATCTTTACTGACCTTTTACACCTACTTTATTTCAAATATCTAACTGCAAATTGACAGTTTTGGAATGTTCCTTATTTCTGAAACCAATATTTCAGACAGTGAATTAAACATCCTGCAAACCGTTGAAGTTCAATTTAATTCAGCTATGATTTAATTTCACTTCATTCAACTACAGTTATAATGCTATTTATTTTTTTACTACCAACAAAACTTTAATGAACATCACTTAAATAGGCAATGAGATCAATACCTGTGTCAAGAAACAGCTTAAAAGCTGCTTAATTATTCAAACTCTCAACTCGGAGACTGTCGTATCTCTTGCATATTCACTTAAAACATCTCAAGTAGCGTGTTTTGTGGTATAAATCGTAATATTATCGCGATCACAGCCCATACATAAAGTAGGGACGGTAGCTCGACCTGTTATCGCTTAAATCGCGTCGATATTTACGCTCACAACCTCACGATTACTATCAACACTATTTGTTCTGTCGCCTCTGCGAGACACACCGGGAGATTAAGTGTAACCTTACTGCAATTAATTATTTGTAATAAATGCCACATAAAGAAAGGTTTTGATTTTAAATTCTGTAGTGAATTTATTTAATTTCGCGCTACTTGTGTGTGTACAGTGTGTACACGCTACAAGGCATTTAGGATTCACATGTCTGGCCGAAAAGTACGATAGGAATCTAGAAAAACAATTACAAAAACAGATGGTCTCATACAAAAATGAAAAACAATTGATTGACACAAATAATGGTGTATATTATAATTTATGTGAATATTATTATTAAGAAAAGTCATAACACAAACGTTCCACTTGCGCCAAAGCATAAGCAAATATTTCATTCTCAAGCCACACAATATTTCTTTAAGACTAGAAATGTAAGAGAGTTGTTTTTTGGATTATTAGAAACTAGTCAAGTATCTCCTAAACACACAGTAACTTAAACGATTTTTCTAAAGCTGGTGGTTGCCCAGACGTCCAAATTCGTCCATAAATTATTATATTTTTTAGCTTTCTACACCCCTCTTTTATATAATCTTTAACAGTGCTGATTTTCGTATTCCTCCGTTCTCATAATTTTCGTAAAAAGAGGTATAAAATTTTTGCTCACCTTATTTCTAATATATAAAATTCTTGTGTCACAGTGTTAGTTATAAAACTCCTCCGAAACAGCTTTTCCGATTTTCATGAAATTTTATATGCATATTCAGTAGGTCTGAGAATCGGCTACTATCTTTTTGTCATACCCCTAAGTGATAAGGGTCCATCCATAACATTTTTTTGCTAACTAGCCCTAACTAAACCTAACAGCTTGTTATATATAGAAAATTAACAACTAGGTAGTTGCAAAAACAATTTATTTAAAAATTAATGTGTCATCGGACATTACATTACATTATATCAACAAAGAAATACCCGTTGTGCTACCAACCTTTTTCAAAACCTAAAGGTGTCGGATTACAAGAGAAAACTTGTATAGTTTTCGAGGTTTTAATGGTGAGAGAATGACATCGATAAGATCGCATTCATCGAATAATTTAATCGATAAAAGGAATAGTTTGTTGTCGACACCACTCATTTTCACTGCGATTAAGTATAATATTTGAAAAAGTATTTCAATGTGTTTGTCAGTTAAAGTGATTTGTTACAAAGTTCCAAGTAGTCAAAAGAAGTAAAATATATATAATCCTTTATTAATTCTACGTCGAAGTATTTAGCAATTAAAAGTTTTTTTATATGTGTATAAAATAAATATGTAATTTTATTCTTAAATCTAGTGTTAATATTGTTAGTTTCTCCGTCTTTCTTTAACGTGGATCCCATTTGGGTGAAGACATCCTTGATCCTTTATCCTTGGCGAGGAACATCTCACCGTCCTGTTTTACTGATATCCACTCTTTGGAATGAATGGGCTGAATCGACCGGACTAATACCACGGTCTCTCAGAAAATTGGTGTGAAATAGCGCTTGCGCTGTGTTTTACGGAGTGAGTGAGGATACCGGAGGCCCATACGACAAACCCCTCACCCCATCCCCCACCCCAGCCCCCACCGCAGTCCTCAAAGGCCGACAACGCACTTGTAACGCTTCTGGTGTTGCGGATGTTCATAGGCGGTGGCAATCGCTTACCATCATTACGTCTGCTCGTTTATATGTAGATATAAAAATGAAAAGTCGAAATATTTGTACACGCATAACGTCCGATCGGCCCCACCAAATTTTTTTTTGTGTTCCTTAATGTTAGGTCAAGGTTCTTGTACAAGAAAAATTTAAACATAACGGGAATAGTGTTTTTTTTGTCGGAAGCTAAGGCAGATATTTAAATATGGCGATACGAATTTCGCTGGGTCAGCTAGTACCTAATAATAATTGTTTAACTCCTCTTGCAACCGCCGTTGCCGTCTGATTTTAAATTAGGTTGCTAATCAACGCGCTTATATATTATAGACTAATTGCTACTCTTGTTGCTACCAGCGATTGTTTTTGTAGCTTTACAACCACTGCAAGTAACACCGTGTAGCGAAGCTAGCCCAAAATAAAGGTTAAGTTGCTCTTTATATCATCAGCTACCTGCCAGTGAAAGACCCGTCAAAATTGGTTCAGCCGTTGTAGAAATTAGCCCGAACTAACAGATGATTTTCTGATGTAGGTACCGTTAATACTTTCACATGCATTTAGTGATAAGCTGTTAATTTAAAAATTACAAATAGACACTTACAGAAGACCGCGGGACGCAGCTAGTTATGTATCGATGGCCCTATTAATAATAGGATTTGTGGAGACCCGATGAAAGTCTTACAGCTGCGCGTAAGACTTTTTATCGCACTTATTAACAAACTTCATTAACGTCCGGGAACTATTTATAACGACAAAATCGTCTGGCGATTTGCAGGTATTATCGAAATGAGTTAATAAATATGTGATATAAATTTCAGATTGCCTAAAGAAAATTGTTTGGGAATTAAAAAAAAGTACCTTTGAAGTCGTCTGGCTATAGGTACTTAATAACCGACAAAATTGTCAGGGATATTTTTTTTATTCTAGAAATAATAAAGTTAAACATAAAAAATATTCAGATTGCTTAAAACATATTTTTAAAAGTTTTTTTGAACCAGAACTTGATTTGCCAAATCACGAACTTGTATTTTTTCGCTATTTCAGATTGCCTAAAGCACTTTCTGAAAATTCGTTATCAGCTCTAGGAGTAAAAAGACTACTTCTCAGTAGAGCAGTTCAAATATTGTTATAACGATGAAAATCAATCAAAGAACTGTAGATGTTCAAAATTTCACTTACATAAACGTCAAACAATTATAAATTTGAATATTCACAGTACTCTGATTGTTTTTTATGGTTAAACTAATACGAAATATCCGGAATATTTTTTATTTCTTCCTTTCTCAAACTACCGCGGGAACCAATATGCTTTAATCACTTCACAACTTTTAAATACTTAACTGTTCAGAGTTTATTGTTGTATTGATTTATACTTTTTAACAATTTTATAAGTCATATTTTTTATGAAGTTACAAATTGTAAGGTCTATTTGAAATATAAGAATTTTATTCTTTTTTGATACTTTGCCAAAGGCAAAAACCTCTAAGAAGTCGGTAGCAAATGCATCTCGTATTACAATTTAAAGATATTTTGAGAAGAAAAATCGGTACTTAAGTTTCCTTTGCTATCAAAATATTAGTTCGAATAATCGACTGATTCTGGAACACATTTTAAAAACAGAATTCTTACAAAGCTTAGGTCATTGTTTCTCTTCGAAATTTCTAGACCATTATCATCAATAACACGAGCGTGTTTTGAACCTAAAACAAACACCAGAATTCACATTTTATTACAGTAACTAACAACAATAAAAATAAATTGAGTCGACAGACCATTTAAAACAAGAACTTAATCGTCGGACGCCATAATATCAAACAAATTAATAAAAATAAAAATGTCAACGCTCACGACACGAAAAAAACTCGCTTCAAATCAAATGGAAATTAAATAGACCGTCATCTATGCAGAACTATCGCGCTTTTTACGAGCAAAACATTCACTATGCTACTTATCATTACCACATTGTAATGACTAATAAAACAATTTGCTAAACGAATTTCGACCTTATTGTAATAGCTCGAGTTTGCATTATTCATTATCCATCAAACAACCTATTTTAGTTTTTCTTTAGCCTCTTACAAATATCAGTTTTCGTCGCACACAGGTTAATTTAAACCTTACGCTTTTGTCACAAGGTTGGTTTGAATAAATGTAAGTAATAACAATAAAGTTGCGTACGCACTAAAGGGGATCTGACACTCACATATAAAACGGTGGATATGAGAGTATAAAAATTCTTGAAGCGACGGTCTATCGTCATTACATTTGTCAAGTGTCGAGCGGTAGCGCGGTGGGCACAATTTAGATGATAATTATAACGTGACGGGCGCAGACGGCCGCATACTTGAGGTAGGGCCCCACTGACAGTGTAGCGGTTGAATTAATAAGGCACTTTGAATAATAAGGGGAAATTAGTTCAGATGTTACATGTGGCAAAGGGGAGACAATCAGATTAATTAAAGTGGTAACTATTGTGTCAACAATTGCCACATTTGAGAATATTTTTCATTAAGTGCAATTTGTGTTAATGCCCAACATAATTGAAAAAGACGAGCACGATGAGCTGCAGGCTATCGCTTAATTAATACCAGACGAGAGCTTACGAGCTATCTCTGTATTTTGCAGAGGTAGTTGACATAGACATTCGTATATGTATCCACACCAAGTTTTCACAGTTATGCTAGGAAATAAATTGTTTAATAGTGATGATCTTTTACCAAATTGCCGGTATGATGCAAGAAATTTTATTATTAATTAAACACTGTTATAGCAAGTAACTGTTTAGGTTAGGGAAATTCTGAGATTTTCCCACGATAAAACAGCTATAAAAGTTATACCCATGTGCTTATTCCAGCGAACCAAATTGTTGACATTCTAGATTAGAAATAACTTATTTTCTAAAGCTACAATACAAAATATGACTACTGTGATGTGATGTCTTGACATGTCAATAGCGTCAGCATTCCGCTTTCATTCAAACCCTACCCATATTGACGGATAAGGATATATTTATGTGCAACACATTTTTTCCCTCAAATATTTATGTTGGTTCGTGTGCAGACGTCCGAGCGTGTCACGACACCGACAACTATTCATTTTTGTATCAAGCATGTTATGACACAATAATACTGCATTTTTTATATCACCTTGTTGAAATTACTAAAGTATGTTAGCACTTTTCTTGAAAACATTAATAATTTTCAGACCTGGTTCTGAATTTAAAATTTAATGTCGATTTCATATGCTTTTCTCTAGTTATGCGTTATTCATACACTAAAATATGTATCAGCAAAATGTATATGCAGTTGGAACTTATTGCACTAGTATAACAAGTCGAGTCTCATTCAAAAAGAACGTCAAAAGCTACCTCTTGACGAAATGGCAGGAAAACATTAGTTAAGGCACAATTTAGTACCTACTCACAGTGTACGTATGTTAGGTTTAGATATTGATGTGTATGTGTATTTATGTATGTATATATATTATAATGTATATTTGTAGTCGTAATATGTTAGATTATGTCAGTTCCAAATTATATTGATGGCAATTCTAACCTCTGACTTCCACCATGATGCACCTACCTCATAAAATTTCTACATCACCCAAAGGTTGGCTGGTAGAGAATGCCTTGGGCATTAAGTCCGCCGTTGTACATGTGTGCATAAAGTTAAAATAAATAAATAAAACTATAATACTCATTCGTAGTATATATACATCGCATGGAGCAGACCTTATATTCAGCTAATGCTATCACTTACAGACACTAGCGACAATGAAGTCACAAATACATTGCTAGAAGTTCTGAAGGAAACTGACGCTGCTATAGGGAACACTTAAGTTTTCGCGCTTCACATAATATTACCGTTACATCAGAGGCTTTGGCCTACTAAACTCTCTGACCAAACAGATTGGTGTAAGGTTTCTATCATGTTTTCTTTTTTTTTTGCAGTGATATTGTCCTAGTTTGCTACCTTAGTGGCCTCTTACGACACGCATAGCACCTATATATTCGCGCTTATAATATTATGTTCCTAAAGAAGTAATTGTCAATATTTTTTTTAACAAATCCCATAGCAACCCCATGTATAGTGGGCCAAAACCTCTTTTCCAAGAAGAGGCCTATATCCAGCAGTGGACTGTTAAAGGCTGTTGTTGATGATGATGATGATGATGATGATATTATTCTGTGTCAAAACTGCTATCAAGATTTTATTAGAGACAAATAAGGGATTCAGATTTAAACAGTTGATGAGTATTGTCAAATTTGCTTGTGCACCGTGGGAGAGCCACGCTTCAGTATGAATGGGCCGGCCCAACCTGAGTGATACCACGGCCTCACAGAAAACTGGTGTGAAATAGTGCTTGCGGTGTGTTTCACCGAGTGAGTGGCCCATAAGCCACCCCACCCTCTATCTCGCCCACTCCCCGGTGTCCATGGGCGGCGGTACTCGCTTACCATCATGCGTCTGCTCGTTTGTCCGCCTATTCCATAAAAAAATTAAAAAAGAAGTAGATTTATTAAGATAATAGATTTTCAAATCGGAAGGAAATAAAAATACATGCTGCAATGCTGCATTTCACTTCATTTTCTCCTTAATTGCTATACCCCAAAAATGACTTCACTCTAAATAGTTAATGAAACAAGTTAAAATCAAACAAGAAAAAAAAAACTGCATCTAATTAAGTTGCGTTGCAATGCGATTCAAACTGAAAATAAAATGCTCTTTTTTACTTTATACTAAATTCCTTACTTTACGTTCTAACCCCCTATCTTTAATCTAATTTGGTCGAGGGACAACCCTATACATAATTGGTATGGGCTGCGAACAAGCGGAGACATATCAATTAAAATAGCGCTGCCCTCAAATATGTCGGCCACTGCACGTCAACACATCTTAACACCAAGAAGTGGATGTGGCACTTTTAAATTTAAGTTGAGATATTAATTTCTTTCGCAAATATGACAAAACCATCAATACCAACTATACATAATATTTTGTCATAGAACACAACCTACCTATTAGCTACGAAAGCCTATTGTGGAAGGATGATTAAAATTAAGGGGGTATAATTGCATATTTTACATCGATCCCTAATAATAACAAGGCACCTGTTTATTTTTTTTTAGTCTTTTAATATCACTAGCATTAATGCTAAGTGTAGAAAAATAGGAATGCACACAAATTTTCTCTAAAACGTGGCTGGAGACAGTTTCGAGTGGATTACAAATACTGATTGTTCTATTTTTAATATACTTAGATATTCCAGAATTGCTTTGCTTTTCCGTTAACCAGTATGGGATCACTCACAAAATTTGATGCAATACTTCAATCATGGCAGTCAAAACATTATTGTACAATCATTCATCGGCACAATCCAGTTGGTTTACGTTAGATAAATATGTTCACAAGTTGGGAGATTATACATATACTTTTATATATACATATACTTTTTAAAGATTCGTAGTTTTACTGCGGTATTTTAGAGATAAATTTAAGACGTAATTTAAGGATGGTCTTCTGTGAAAGTATTACCTAGTAGTTTATTGTTCGTCTCGTTACTACTGACAAAAGTGTTACTAAATACAACATAAATTGTTAATCTCATTATGAACTGAACCTAGATCCCATACCACTAGAATATATCTATTCTACCTCATCCAATAATTTCACCATATGTTTCTTCATACCTCCGTCACCGCGATATATGAACGCCATTCGCCGTTTAAGGTACGTTTTACATTTATAAATATTCTCGCAATAAAGCCTTTAGAAACTTAATGGCATGTACTGACTCCTGTTTATATGATAATGTTCGCTATTGCGATGTGAGTCGAATGTATTGAGCTGTGACAAGACTGGGGCTATTCTGTTAGCTTAAGTACTCATTTTATTCTTTTAACGTAAAGATTTTGTATAGATAGAGGTGGATTAACCTTGTATGTATATGATCGTAGCAAGTTCTGGAATGGATTTTCTAGTCGCAAATGAATAGAAGTTTAATCATTGTTTTATTTCTCACAGTATCTATCAATGTTTATGAAACTATGTTCTCCTGTTAAACAAGTGTTTGTTTTGTTCATTGTCCTGTTAGTTTGGTATTATTGAAAGTCCTGTCTAATTTAATAGTCTTTAGTGTTTTTTTTACTAAAACATTTGATTTTATTTAGCCTTTTTCTTAAGACCGCTGACAGCTGTTGTGATTACATGTTTAAAGCTTTATTTGACTCCTCTAGCGATGAAATGCCTCAAACGAAATTTTATTTTTATCTGAGTGACCAAAATTCTTATAATTTTGATCCAACTTCAAAAAGAGGAAGAGGTTTCCAATTTGTTTTTACTTTTTTATCGTTGATACCTCAAAACTTTTGTAAGTCTTTTATATTTCAAATTACATTATGCTTTGGCCTGACACACATTTAAAGAGACAACACTAACTCTAAAGGTAGGAAATTAAGAAATAAAGAAAAGAGTTTATTACAATTCATCACGATAGACAACATTTTGTAGTTTATGATGGCATCTTTTGAAGGTATACAATACAAACATTTCTTTCGTATCTTAACATAGTATAAAATGAAGTCGCTTCCGCCTAATGCTTGCTTAGACCTTTTAAACTACTCAGTGTATTTAAGAGCAATTTTCAACAATGGAGTGATTCAAGAGGAAGGTTTCAATGTGTAATACATGCATATAATAGTAGAGGAAATCCGAGAACTTCTAAGACTTCCGTGCGAAGCTAGGACCGGTCATTAGTATTCTATGAAACTTAGATTGATCGATGGAATATTTACAATTGTTGTTGTAAATGAATAACTTTTTTGAAACAAACACTTAATTTATCATTATTTAATGGTTACTTGAGAACATAGAAGGCATGACAGACTCGTATAGTAGGGACGATAGACGACAGTCCAATGTCTATTGTTTCAGATAAAATTCCTGTTTGTGGAATATATTATACTGCTCAGAAGCACAGACTAGACAGGATATAGTCTAGACTAGAGGAACACGTGAATGGATTTCTGGTGAGTTTACTTCTTCACTATGTTTTGTTTAGTCACTTATAATAGGCCTTCCTCGTTGATAAATATTATATTTGTTTTGAAGACAATTTATGTATTCGAAATAAATCCTGTGTTGTAGAGGACTTTATAACCATATAAGAAACGGACATAAACACATCTATATAAAGTATCATAATTTGTAGATCACACACAGTGTTGTTATTTGTGGGGATTGAACCTACAACACTCAGCGCAGTAGAAAACGGCGTGGCGACAGCTTAAACCACTACGTTATCAGTGCATTAAAACTTGTTACTTGTTCTTTTTTTTATGTTTGGCCTCGCCAAAATGAATACTCTGCCTGATGGAAAGCATAAGCAGAATCCAAGTGGTGGTCACTACACTGCGAATGCAGACAATGCAACAATGCAGCATGGTGACCCATACCATGGCGGGCTAGTATAGCCAAACGTTTATAGGTATCGGTAGCCACTTACCACCAGGTAAAACTTATTAATTTTTGCCCTCTATTCATAGTAATATTATAAATTCGAAAGTAACTTTGTCTTTAACGCTTTCACGGCTAAACCGCTCAATCGATTCGGATGAATCTCGGTATAGAAATAGACTGGACCTCTAAGAAGGACATAGGCTACTTTTTTGTAGCGTTAACCAACATACTCGCTGGCTGGCAAAAGTTAATAATACCTAATAAAAAGATTTCCTAAGATAAAAAAAAAGTAAATGGTCCAGAAACAATTACCTCCCTGTGCCACAGTAATTAATTCATGGACAATATATATCTAAGACTAGCCGACCCACGCTACTAGGTAGGTACATTTTTTTTTAGGAAATAAATGAAACTTGACTTTATGTACATATAACATTGTATTTATTGTACTTTATTCTATAACTAGCTGACCCACGCAACTTTGTTTGCGTCTCCTATTGCCCGTAGCGTGATAATTTTCCCCCGTTTTTGTAACATTCTTCATTGTTGCTCCGCTCCTGTTGATTTTAGCGTGAAGATATATCGCCCATATCCTTCCCCGATAAATGGGCCATCTAATACCTACTGAAAGAATATTTCAAATCAGACCAGCGGTTCCTGAGATTAGAGTGTTCAAACAAACAAACAAACTCTTCAGCTTTATATATTAGTATAGATATAAAACAAAATCATATATATTATATATATATTAAACAGCTATGGAAAATACGATTCATAAATTATATTGATAATAATGTTTATTGGTTATGGCGCATTAAAGTAAGTTTTTTCAATTTACTGCAGTATCATTTCTAGTAGTTCTAACATGAGTTATTATTTATATGATAATTCTGAACAATAATATTCGATTACATGTTTTATCAATTACAGCTTTTCGAATTTATTCTTCTTCTTCTTTTCTTATGCTTATCGCATATGTCTCCGAATTTCCTTTCTATTGTACTTTTAAACTAGCTGAACCCCGCGGTGTTATTCGCAGTTATCGTGGTACCGCGAGTAACGTCGTGGGACAAAGTTAGTCTAAAAAAAGTAACCTAAGATACTCCCTGGTTCATCAGCTACCTGCCAGTGAAGTCCCGTCAAAACCGGTCTAGCCGTTCCAGAGATTATCCGGAACAAACAGACAGACAGACAAAAAAAATTAAATACTTTTTTGGTATATGTACCGTGTGCATATGCATTAAGTTAAAAGCAGTTATTTTAATATTACGAACAGACACTCCAATTTTATTTATTTGTATATATATGGGCCTGTCAAAGTGGCTCTTGTCTGCCTGATGGAAAGCATGAGCCAAATCCAAGAGTAGTGACACACATACACAAGATCCGATACATTTTGTAGAATAAATCATAAATATGATTATATTTAAATGAATACCTTATGCATTCATACTAATATAGATCAGTTTTTTTTAATTATATAATACAAAGAATATTATAAAATAATATACATTCTAGAAAAGTGGAAAAAATCATTCAAATATTACACATACACACACACGCAAAAGTGTTCATGTAGTAATTTCAGAATAAAATATTTCATTTAATTTTGAACTACTCTGTACAGTTACTTCAGCTTTCACTACAACACACGTATCTCCCCACAGTAATACACATGACCCCATAACTCAAATCCTTAATCCATCAAGTCGTTCATTCACAATCATTCAGATACGTAACTCATAAAAACCCGTAAAATAGCTCCATGTTCGTAAATCAACGGTTGTAAATTTCAATTTTATTCGACAATTAAACTGGCGGGCTTTCTCGCCGGCAGTAAATACACGTAAATACACGTAAATAGTCGTAAATACGCATTATCGTTAAAACGTCACTGTTGTTGTAAATTCAACTGAATGGTAACGGGCGCTGTCTTGGATTGTCATAGATTAGACGAACTTGTGCTTTTGTGTTTTTACCTACGGCAAAGTTTTTAGAATACAGAATTTTCTTAGAAATTGTTGTTTTTTTTTAATCAGTTATGCATAATTCGGAAGAGAAGAAACTTTCATCAGTTTATTTTTATTGACGAAATATTCTTTACAGTCTACTACACGCCCGTCTCTAGATAAGCTTTTCCTACATAATTTTAAATATATATTTTGTAATGTTATGTTTCCTACTTAAAGTTGAACAATGGCAATCTGAAAAAAGGAACAGTAAATATTATAAAACTTCGAGTTTATTAGTGGATCATCGCTAAAATTGCATTACACTTTTCATAGAGAAGAAAGCACAAGTTGCCGAGAAATATCAATAAGAAATGTCTGGTGGCAGGGAAAGCTAATTCTTTCATAATTACAATAGAAAGCTTCCAGTATCTATCCACCTACATTTATTTACACAAATATAATGGCAATGTGTGAAACAGAAACAGTGACTATTTCGAATTAGGCTATTAATATAAACGTGACTATCGAGTCTATTTGTTCGAGAATCGTCATGGAATACAAATGGTAATAATTTTCATAAAAAAACAGTTGCCGAAAAATACTAAAAAAAAACTCTGGTGGCCTAAAAGGCAAGTTCTGGCACATCTATAGTTGGTATCTTTGAGTATTTATATCTATTTATACAATAATAAATCTGTCGGTTCTAATCTGCGTGGTTATAGCATGTTTGTAAATGGACAGAATGTTACGTGTGCCATTAGAATCTGTTAAATCAATACGTTGTTGGCAAATGTTTGGCTATACTGTTACTTTATGGCGGATTTGTTGAGTTTAAGTAACTGGAATTTAAATAACATTTATATTAAGAACATTTTTGAAGAGTTATAAAGTGTTTGAAATGTTCTTGATGTATAAAGTAAATATTTCATGCTTATTTGTGGTTCAAATTTGTGTTCTTTTTAACAATTTAAATTTGTTTTCAGCCCATCAAAAGGTTGTCGGTAAGCTTTTGCTCTAAGTAATGAAGCCGCCTCTAAGCCACATTTGTGGTTGTAATGCCTGTAGAAACCATGATATATGGAGATATATCATGGTTTTTAGATAAGAGTATCTGTATATGTAATCTCTAGACTTACTAAACAGATTTAGGCCGAATTGTACCTACGGTTCTTGGACATGTGATCAAAAAGTGTTTCGACGAGAAATAATATTCATTAGAATAGGGTGAGCTACGGATAAAATCATTACTATTTATTTAATTCATTGGAATTCATTGGAATAGTGTGATTTGTAATCCTGCTTTATGATACAATTTTGTATTGTAATCATTATAATGTACCTATTTATGTGTTATCATATTTTCTAGTACTCATTTACATAGCTTGATACAAGTCTCACTTAAATATAATTAATGACAGTTGATATTTCTATTAATCCGTGTTTTCATACTTAACATAACTTTTCATAATATAAGCTGATAACACAAGTCTCCGTTAACTTTGCTTATAACTAGCTGAACCCCGCGGTGCTACCCGCGGTTATTGTTGTACCGCGAGTAACGACGCGGGACAAAGTTAGTCTAAAAAAAGTAGCCTTAGTTACTCCCTGGATCATCGGCTACCTGCCAGTGAAAGTCCCGTCAAAATCAATCAATAAAAAGTCAATATATAAAAATCTCACAAGCTTTCGTCACTAAGAAATTCATCTACAGTATAGTATATTTATCATTTAGGAGTCTTTTTAAAGTTCTTTTAAATAATTCTGTCTTGAATATTTTGATATCAGCAGGGATCTTATTATAAATTATTGGAGCTTTGCACACAATACTTTTATGCAATAATGTTGTTTTGGCGGGATGAACACAAAGTCTAATATTGTCACGTCGATTGCTCCTGCCGTAGTAAACGTCAGCAACTCGTGGAAATAGGTGCAAATTTTTCTTGACAAATAAGGCTATTTCCAATATATAAAGCGATGGAAGCGTAAGAATACTATGCTTTATAAATGCTGGCCTACAGCTGTCTATAGTTTGGAGGCCGAACATAGCACTATACACAAGCATATAGATGTATAGATATACATACTAATAAACTATGTTCTAAGGAGAGGTCTTAGGTCCAGAAGTGGACTTTTACAGTCTGTTAATGGTCATGGTAATGATACATGCATAGAATCAAACGTATTTTATCGTACGTTCGACCACAGCCTCGTAGAAGACCATTGTATTATTTTTCACCGAGTAAGGTTAACTAAGTCCATGCATCTTTTCTTCCCCTAAATACGGGGGAGATACGAGTTTCACACTTCAATATCACATCCTTTAGGATTTCTTGTCAATGATTGCTAACGATGTTTTGTGTACCATACCAAAAAGCCATATTCTATTGAAATTCAGCCTCAATATCGAATTAAGTCAAGAAGTAGTTTTAACCTGTAACTTTTATTAATAGAGTCTACTGAACAAATAAAGATAGCTAACTACTTAAAAAAAATAGATACGAGAATACATAAATGTTAGTTTCCACATAAATACGTTGACTAAAGCAATAGCTCGTTAACACTATCTTAAACACACTAATTCACGTTAAGTACGGGAAATGAACGATTACTTAGAGTCATAAAGTTACTATGACTAAGTTAAATGTGGCAATTTTGTGGATATCTGGTGAGTCATGAAGTTTATCATGTTATGACCGCTTCGGTAATTTTATGTATTCAGAGATGGTTATATTTGTTATGCCAGCGACGATCTCACACGAACATATTATCTTATACTAGCAGACCCACGCAACCTCGTTTGCGTCTCCTATTGCCCGCCGCGTGATAATTTTCCCCCGTTTTTGAATCATTTTTCATTAGTGCTCCTCTCCTATTGGTCTTAGCATGATGATATATAGCCTATAGTCTTCCTTGATAAATGGGCTATCTAACACTCAAAGCATTTTTCAAATCGAATCAGTAGTTCCTGAGATTAGCGTGTTCAAACAAACAAACTCTTCAGCTTTATATATTAGTGTAGATTAATAAGTAATAGCCAAATGGTAATATCAACATCAACATAAGCACTCTTTGACAGTCCACTGACATGATAGTTTTTCCTGTAAGAATTTGAAATGTACAAGCCTTTAAAGTTCCTTCCTCGCTAAAGCTTAAGTCATGATTACTTCAGCTTTTGGTGTTAGTAGTTCCAGAGTGTTCCCTGTGGAAATCTCTTTAAATCATTACAGGTATGTACTACATTCCTTTTCGAAATGCCGAAAGTTACTAGCATGGTGTAAGTACTCCATTTAGTAAGAAGTAAGGTACAATATTATGTTTAATTTTAATGTATACCTACGCTATAAAAACGAAGACAAAACAATTAAGACCATTTTAATATGCCAAGATACAAATGCTCATAAATTTCCAACTTTTTGTCACAGGGAATTCATTTATTTAGGCTATATTTTACACATTAGCATTACGATAAAATTAATGGTTTGAAACGCTTAGAAAAATACAAGTAAAGTTAAAGAAATAAAAGTTTAGTACATTTTTCAAGATGACTCAATTCTATTTCGAGCCAAACTGTTTAAATTTTTTATTTTCTTTTGTTTTCGCAAACTACATGACCTTGAGTTAAGTAAGCGTATGTCTAATATATATACACATGCCTGTTTTCACGGATAATAATATGTCATTTCTTACTGAACAAGGACCTCTGGTGATCGAAACGGTCAATTAATAAGATTATGTGACTTTGTAACGTGGTAGAAATATTTGACAATAACTCGTAAATAATCGATTACTTAATTTAGGCGCATGCAAGCTATTTACTCGAGATGTCTAGGTACATCACTATTTATGTGTACCTATTTGACTGCGATCACTATTTTCAAATCTTTTCATTCTTGTTACGAGCTTACTGCCATCCACTAGCGAACTGCCGTCGTGCTATTTTGAAGAATATTGTTTAATTGTTTAAGTGTATACGTGACCCGAATATATTTCGGGTCCATGGTACCGGTCGGAACTATCTCCACGGTACGCGTTTGTGCGAATCGCAGCAGCGACGTTTAGTGGCTGCAGCCAGAGCGTCGGGTTAACGTTGCTGTGCCCCGTCACCAACGAAGGGCCAGGCCTGACTTGCTTAACCTTCCGACCAGGTAGCAGTGCCTGTGGTTGTATATTAACTCATCAGTGGTTCACATTAAATATTATGGATGTGATAGCTTAAAAGTTAATATTACAAGCAAAGTAACTCAATATTATAAAAATATATATCTACCTAATCATGGCTCTACATTCTGCCTCATGGCAATATTGTTTTTTGCCATGTATATGCAAAAACTTAGCTTACATTACGTTTGCTACGTAAAACGTATCCAAACAATCATAGCTAGATTCTCTAATTACACTATGTACGAAAAGAACGTGACCGGCAAAATTTTATGCAAATCTTAGAAATATTAAACGATAAATTGTAATTAAGTAATTAAGCCTATTATTGCTGTTTGATGCTTTATAATAATACGGCGTCCAATCTCCGTTATTGTCCATAATCGCTTGCCATCTTCGCGTCATACTTTCCGCCAATATTTCAGCGTTTCTTCATAGTGCTTCGATATACATATATGCCATTTACAACTAACCACCTTTTGATGATGTCAAATGATATGATTAAACCCTTTTCTTGAACTGTTCTTGCCCAGAGTGAAGTGATAATAAAGTCTAAGAGATAAAAAAAATCTGGCAAACAGCTGCACAATCCGTTATCCTCAGATTGCGACTTGTTTTTATTTGTTATTTTATCACTAGCACAGAGTTACATTTAATTTAATTCAGCAATTGAAATAATATTATTTGTTACCAATTTAATATTTCAATTTGTAAATTTATTGAAAAAATGTTCAAAGGTGGTAGTGGAGCCAAATAAAATAGATGTTCAATGGCCATAGAGTTAGGTTAGGTTAGAATGTCTTTGATTAATCACACTACTGTCACAACAATTTTATGTAACTAATTCTAAAGCTGTGAGGTATTTTTCGATTTTCCACGATCTGGTAAGTCATCGACGGTTTTTGTTTGTGATTATCTCTTCACCCACTTGCTCACGAAGAATTTGGACTTTTTCATTTAATGGGCGGCCTGGTTGCGGGACATTTTGAGTCATGTCGAATGAGTAGAGAGAAACACAGATTCAAATCGGGAAGCGTACGTGGCACTCGTTGTGAGGGAAAACTTATGTTTTTTTACAATGCATTTTAGGCAAAGGATTGTTCTATTCAGCTTAATATATATTTTTATAAATTACATTCTAATTACAGTCGAGGCATACCCTGTCTGTTTTGGTAATTTTTAGTGTATTTTGATATATATTAAATTTCTTTTAATATATATCAAAATCCACTGACGTGATTTGTAGACACTCGAAAATGCTGTAATAACAGTTATGTAATAAAAAGATCTTTCTATGTTAACAGTATTTAATTAATAACGATGAAATAAGTTGATAAACAAAACATGCAAAACTTCACAGAACTACTTAAAATATGTGTACATATTTAGACAGTTTTCAAAAGAATTTACATAAGAAATTACTACGTCCTACTTTCATCTATAATGACAAAACGTTTTAATTTCGAATTAAGTAACCACAATACTTACCTAAACATATTATTATGTTACATACATATCTAGCTATAGATACAATATGTTGTTATATGTGTTTCCCAGTGTAATATTACTTCCAATATATTTGCGAACGTCATATTTGTTATATAAACGGTATCCCATTACGGAGGTGTCACACAACAAATCACCGGCATTGTCCATTGATCCGGGGGGTGAGCCGGGTGAATGCAAACTTGGAGTAACAAGCGTCTTGGGATCTGACAACACTAGGTTATAGTGGAGACAGTTTTTTGCTATTTATTTTGTAGATTTATATTTTATTTATTTTGTAGCTCTATATTTTATTTATTTTGTAGCTTTATATTTTGTTTATTTTGTAGCTTTATATTTTATTTATTTTGTACCTTTATATTTCACATTGCAATGATGACGAAGTGGCTTAAGCGGTCAATTCACCGCTTTCTATTGTACTGAGTATTGTGCATTCAATTCCTCCCACGATTGTATGGTCTAATCTAAACATTGTCGTTCATAGAACTCAATATCTCCAGTTAACTACACAGGATGTATTCCTTGTGTGAAAATTGTTTAAAACAATAGTTAAGTTATTAACTTTGTAGAGATATAAATTATATTGCATTGTAAAAATGATTGTATTGAATCTGCCAATTGATTTGATTACTGCAGCCTCGTGTATTTACATGTATCTACATATAAATATGAACAGATGAATTTTTCGGCAATTTGAATCTCCCAGAAGTAGAAAGAAGTTGAATTTGGACCTTCAGTACCTCACTTATTCGGTGAAAAGCAATAATAAAATTGTTAACACCGGTTTTCTGCGAAACTTTGGTATCGTACCTTTCGTGCCAGCCCATTAAGATCGAAAACGTGGCTTTCTCAACGCTAATTTGAATTAGCGCGATATGTCAATCTTCTAATATTTAATTTAAATATTTCTAACATGTTTGTAAATAAAGCCATATCCACACTTGCCAACAGGCGGCGCTTGTTAGAGGTGCAGTAACAAGTGACGGGTGTCGGCGGCAGCGCAACGGCGACTGTCGATACTCGCTGCTTGATTGAAATCTCTACATCTTCTACACACACAAATATTGTAACGTACATATTCTATTTTGTTTTCTTTAACAAATCCGAGGATTACTGCGTAACCAGAAAAAATCTGCTTCCCCATTGATTACAAACATTATTTTATAACTAAAGTGAATGTAATTTTATTATAATGTTGAAACTAATGACTTCAAAATTTCAGTTGTTCTAGTTTGTGAGTATTTGTTCTTTGTTTGTTGTTAGTTTAATTTAAGATTGGATCAGACATCGAGTGAGACGGGAAGGTAACGCGACGTGAACGAAGTGTAACTGTTCACGTTTACTGAATGCACCGAGCCACAGCTTTTTCATATCGGGGTTCGCTTGCTGTGTGGCCCCAACTTTAGTTTTACTTCTTTGATTATTAGACAATTCTTGTAATTTATATAACTTTAATTAGTAGTTTTAAAGCAATGATATGTAAATTTATCAAATATGTTTAATTCTTTTCTCATTTTGTAACAATTACAAATGCGTAAGTCGACGATTGTAACATAAGATTCGAACATAAACTTTGTTGCGCAAAATTATATGGTGACCTAAATCTGTTTTTGATTTTCGTGAAAAAAAATTGATTTATTACAATTTTAATTAAATTATTTCAAGAAAGAAACGGTGTAATTGAACGCTACATTAAATTATTTAGGTTAAACTTGTCTTTAAATTTTGATATTTAATTGTTTGAAAACATTTTTATTTAATACTTTGTTGAAATAAATTACAATTAGTACATAACTTTACAATCACTTTAGCGAAAGTAATTGTAAAGTTACTAATATTCAAAAGTAGAATGGCTAAGTCTAGATTTGTCATTCTAGTTTTTAATATAATTTATGAAAAACAGACAATATGTTAAATAAGTATAATCATTTATACCTATGTTAAATACATATATTTGTGAGTGTTTATCTAGAAATATGTATAAGTGCAGGCTGCTGAGCAAAGTCCTTTGGATGTTTGTTAATCTTTCTTGCAAAAACTACTGAAAGTTTACAGTCATGTAACTCACACATCAGATACACAAGAACACATAAGTTACTATTTACGTACACGGGAGCGATCCGTAACAAAAAGATTATACGATATAGACAATCAATAAATATATCCTAACATCATAATACTCTTTCGTCAAACAGTAAATCAGGACTTGTTCATTTCACCCTTTAAAGACGTAAAGACGACCAAACAAACAATATCAGACATGCTCTCAGTTAGCACCACTATAAATTAGTGGTGAACAGGGCCGGCCGTAACTCAATCGACGTTTGCGATATTTTTGTCGACGCGACTGTAAACACGTCGGTGATCGTCGCGGTTACGAGTAGTTTTTGTGACATCGTGACAGCTAACTAATGGTTTCAAGCCGTTGGAATTTTTTTATAACTTGATTTTACGGCTCTGGGTTCTAGCTCTTTTAAGCCATTCGTTGATATTTGATTGGAAATAGTTTGATGGAGAGTTTTATTTCAAGTTTACAAGTTTTATTCCCATAATATTTCACAGCTCACTTCACACGCGTCACTCGGAATTAAGTTGAGTCTGTTCAGGTGAGTAGGAATGTAGCAATGGCTAAACTTTAGTCAGTGCATATGGTAATCTACTTTCTGCTCTCTATGTTTAATTTTAATTGATACTAAAACAGATATTTATAATTGTAGCTTGCCGAAATTCACAGAAATAGCGCAAAGTTGCATTATTTCTGAAATACAAAGTTAAGGTAGGTATACTTACTTATTCATTACTGTTATTATTTCTAATTCTTTTTATTGTAATATTAATTGTATTTAACATTTTTGTTTTTTTTTATGTTGTATAATTAGTTGTAAGCTTACAATATTGCCTTGGGAATTTATCCTGTTATAATATTGTAAAAGTTTCTAAATAAATAAATAATAAATAAATAATAAATTTTGTAGAAGTACCAAGATTTGGCGGGTGGGCTTTCCTGGATCGTCGCGTACCATTTGCGTTTTTGTGTACTTGCATGGCGGACTTTTGAACCCACTAGGCGTGAATTTCCAAGCTTATTTTCATAAATTTTAATTATGCTGTTTTAATTGTTATAATTACATTGGAAGCCGTTGATGTTTAATTTAGTGTGGTAAGTGAGAAAATTGTCTCTGGGAAAATTTAACCCTATCCTACTAATTTTCGTATTCAGGCTTAAGTTCGCTATCATAGATGTTCCTATGTATGGATATTATAAAAACCACTGAACGGATTTAGATGGAACTTTACAGTAATATAGCTTGTATATCGGAATGACACACTGATACTATTTACCACAATAACCGACGTACATGCAGGTGAAGACACGAGTAAAAGCTGGTATTATAAATACGAAAGTTTGTGAAAATGGATGTATGGATATTTGTTAGGTACTCATTCACGTAAAAACGGATGAGAGGATCTAGTTGAAGTAAGTGTAAAGTTACCCTGAGATGAGTCAGGAATAGCAAGAACGGCGGGTAACACCGCGCTATGTAGCTAGTGAGAGATATATTTGACTGCCTCGGTGGCGCAGTGGTAGTGAATGCGACTGCTGTGCTTGAAGTCTCGGGTTCAAATCCTGGGTCGGATAAAATGTTTGTGTGATCTAGAAATATTTGTTTCGGAGTTTAGGTGTTTTCTATGTAAAATACGTATGTATTTACAAAAAAAAGTATTTATATCAGTTCGTTAGTACCCATAACACAAGTTCTGTTTAGCTTGAAAGTAGATGGCTTTGTGTGTTTGTAGATGTCCAAAATATTGATTTACAAGAAAGAGGTTTTTACATAAAAAGCTATTTTCGGGTCAGTTTGCAGTAATATTATCATTAATATATTGCAATGCTGAATATGAATCGTGAGAGGAAACCCGAGCCTAGCACTGGGACGCTATGAATTGTTGATGATAAATACTGAAAGTGCTACAATAAAGTACACAGAGGGTGGAAATGCACATTTGCATTCTCTTAACCGTCAGCTGACCTGCTTGCTTGTTTGTCTCCTGTAACTCAAGAAACTTACCCACAGGCTTAATCGATTAATATCGAAGTCGATAATTGTTCTTAAATGACGGCAATACGCTTGTAGCTTTTATATTGCAAGTATCCATGGGCTGTGATAACCACTTACATCAGGTAAGCCATCTATTTGCTTTTCTTTTCTGACTTGACATTTTCCTTGAAACTGATATTTTCATTCACAATATTAACTTACTAAGTTTTACCATTAGCTTTGCCCACAATTTAGGGATTTTTTCTATTCTAGCATACAAAGGTCCATCAAACTTGTCATGAAGTAAATAAATCTGGTAATAAATAAAAATATTTCCTTACTTTCACTTATAAATACCTAGACCATTAAAGAAAAAAACTTTTGATACATAAAGTAATAAGCCATTCGCGTTCTAGACAGACGTCACCAAGGAAGTAAGACCTAAAAGTAGGGCCATAAAATCACATTAATATCACCTTCAACTTTACAAACTTAAGGCCATAAAAAACGCGAACTACCAAAACAGGCATCATTTGTTGGTAAATTACGTTATTTTGTCTACTAAAAAAGAATTGTGAGGGGAAGTTCGTCACAAATCGTCGCTGTTGCCTTAACGTTTAGTTTCTTAGTAATCGTCGTGTTACACGCTCTGTCGAATGACTGCCGTAAATATCATTGATGTACGTTTATAGCTATCGTGTAAGCTGTACACCATAAGTGAAGAGCTTAAGCGGTTTATGTGTTACGAAGTCAATATGGCTATGGCATGATCAACTTTGAGCTATCTGTCGTTAACTAGATTTCTTTATAACATACTAGCTGTTGGCCGCGCCTCCACCCGCGTGTTTATCGGTTTTTGCACCAATTTTTTTCAAAGTAGCCTAATTTGTTAATCCAGGATGTCAGCCTACTGGGTACCAAATTTTACCCAAATTGGTCCAGCCGTTTGCGCGTGAAGAAGTAACAAACATACACACTTACAAACTTTCGCCTTTATATGTTAGTGTGATTATATGTATGGAAACTTGTGTCAGTAAATTTTTGAGCAGGTTACCATTGTTGTTCAACTTTTATATATTAAGAAACAAACAATGTCAGTTTACTTTTTGAAGTTTATTCGTAATGAAACAATTGTCATATTTAACCCGCAGTGTGAAAATTTTTTGAAGAGTATAATTAAGTGTTTGCTAAAAGTGATGCGTTACGCTACAGTGTTTTGTCATTAGTTAAGGCTGTGTGTGTGTGTGTAAAATTGTAGGTTCGGTTTTGTGACTGTCATTGGAGGTTAAAACGATTGATTTTCGTATTTCAGCGTCAACGATTACCTCCTCCTCGCGCGATAGTTGATTTGATCCTATAGGCCAAGATTTACGATCTTCAGATAGCCATTGTGGCCCCGCTCACCATAGCCTGTTGTGAAGTATGTCACTCGGATACAGACCACGACTGCAGGTGTCAGTAGGATTATCGCCTGAAGCAACATGCTGCCAGCATTCGGTAGAGACAATTTCTCGTATGTGGCTGACACGATTGGCGACAAATGTAGCCCAACGGGAAGAATGTGATCGCAGCCATGAGAGCACAACGGTGGAGTCTGACCACAGGTAAACAGCATCGATTTTGATACGAGAGAGATAAGTGTCACGAACTAATTTGAATAGATCCGCGAGAAGAACTGCGGCACAGAGTTCGAGTCGAGGCAGAGAGATACGTTTAAGAGAAACTACTCGAGCCTTAGAACAGACTAGAAATACGTGGATTTCATCATCTGCGTCGATAACGCGTAGGTAAATAACTGCTCCAAATGCCATTTCCGAACTGTCACAAAATCCGTGAATTTCGTATGATTTAGCATCGGTGCAAGTAAGTTGCCGAGGTAGTTTTAGTTGTGGTAATAACGATAATTGGTCTTGATATGTGTTCCATGTACGAATGACGTCGTTAGGGGGAGTTTGATCCCAGCCAATACCGAGAATCCAGAGCCTTTGGATTAAGCATTTAGCTTGAATTGTAATGGGGGATAAAAAGCCTAACGGGTCGAAAATTCTAGCGATCTCGCTGAGAATGGAACGTTTAGTACATGGCCGATCTGAAGGTTTAATTTTGAAAAGGAACGCATCCGAGGAGGGATCGTCACTGAACACCGTCGTTAAATTTCTTGTTACAAGATGAACAGTTCATGTTGACGAAAGGTTGTTAATCTCTGATTTTATTTATTGGAAACAGTAAATACGTGCTCATAGGAACAGGGTCTGTTTGCTACTGAATGCTTGTGTTTCTGAATTGTCAAGCGACACAGAACCAGTAAGACAGTGCGCGCTAGGAATGTCAGACAGGAGTTCGGGCTTATTACTAGCCCATTTCCTGAGTTCAAAGCATCCGCGTTTGAAAAGAGCAATAGTTTGCGATTTGGCCTCCTGAGCGATCTCCAAAGAAGGAAATCCGGTGGTGACGTCATCAATGTACAGATCCGACAAAAGGATTTGTTTCGCGAGTGGGAAAGAAGAGCCCTCGTCCTTCACAAGCTGTAACAGGGTACGGCAAGAAAGATAAGGACTAGAAGCAAGTCCATATGTGACGGTGTTCAAACGGAATTCTTTAAGTATCTCGCTGGGCGAAATCCTCCAGAACACGCGCTGATAGTGATTTAATATGTGACAATCCCGATGTGTTCAAATGCGCGATAGGTTGATCGCCACATATTTTTGATATGACGTGCATATCTAGTTTGAATAAAACACGATTATTGGTACCGACGGAACAAGTAACGTTACCGATAATTGGCGCAGCCGCATCTCCCAGTCCGCTAACGTTCGCATTTGTTTTAGTCGGTGTTAAGTTTAAACGGTTTACTGCAGAAGCACTTATGAAAGTACTTTGACTTCCTGTATCAAATAACGCACGAAAAGATTGCATCTTGCCTGAAGCATCCTGAACTTGCACGATGGCAGTAGCTAGCAACACGGTTATGTTCGGTTGTGATCTTGAAACCAAAGACGATACGATTTGATTTGATTCGATACTAGATTTATCGTGATGGAGTAAGGTGTGATGTTTTCGTTTACATGTGCGGCATGAAAATACTGAATTGCAATTCTTTAGTTGATGTTATGGCTTCAGGCACTTAAAGCACCAATTTCTATCTTTTGCTATCGTTATACGTTCGTCAACCGAATTTTTAAGAAATTCTTGACACGTTAATATAGGATGTGACTTGTTACAGTAAGAACACTTACTTGAGTAAGAAACGGTTTTGTTATTACTAGCACTAGTTGAAGGATTTTTATCAGTCGCCGCCACAAAAGTGTGCTGTGCGCTGACTCGCTTTGATTGAGGCTGGTTAGGTAAATACTTGAACATAGGCTTATTCGGTTTCAACGAGTCGGAAAAATGAGTATCTCGCAATAACGCTTCACATCTGGATCTCAAAAAATCTTTAAGTTGTTCATAAGACGATAATTCCACGTTTGCATAACTTTCTTCAAACTTACGGCGTAATTCTTTGTCAAGTTTCGATAAAATATGATAAACTAAAACAAAGTCCCAATGTGCAATCGGTAATTTGAGAGTTTTTAGAATACTCAAGTTCTCCTCGAACAGGTCAAGCGACCTTTGAAACTCGTGCGCATTATTGCCTTAAAATTCGATATCTAAAATATCCCGCCAACATGTAAAAGCTAGGGTACGTTTGAGAAAGTTTGAGAAATGAATGCACTAAGAAATATCTTACAAAATTACGTTTAAACTGATTATTTTACTGTTGTATGTTAATTATTTAGTTACTACAAACGATTATGAATGCGATTAATGATTTTAATGATAGAATTATCGTAGGCCGATAGAATTAAGCACCGATAAATGTTAGTGATTGCTTAATAGCATAATAGATCCTACAATAATCGATTTGTGTGAAATGAATTTACAATAAATCCCTCGCGGTGACTAGTGAACGATAATATGCGTAATAATATGTATATAGGTAGGTAAGTCAGCCCGATAATTGTTAAGAATTGGTGATGATGCAATAACTTGGAATGCAGTTAGCTGAATAAAACGATAGATATGTGTATTCCAAGATAAAACACTACGATTTTGACCATAAATACCATAAACATACGATGATAGGCAGGAAATTAGGTGGAATTCCCGGGTTTCGGCACCATTAAGATGTGGCTTACGCACCCAGCCGAAATAGCGGGTGGCATCAACACCACACTGGGACAAATACGTATTCGTGTAGTTTCGTTGTTCAATAACTCGACATAACCCGTCGCAAAGTATAATGCAAGCACTTACCTTGGACTGCCACGGGTATTCGTTGAGTTTCCACCTTCGCTTGTTCAGGAGTCGACAGTTCAGGGGTTTCAGTTCTTGTGTACGTCACACGCGAGAGAAATGCAAGTAGATTTCGATTTCTAGCAGGAAATCGACGGATACAAGTTGCGCGCGCGTCGGAGGTTTTTTCACACAACCGTCAGTGGCTCCATGTTTATTACGAGTCAGTGTTGCAATTGCAACCATTTAAGGCTGCCCCTTGCGACGATTATTACCAGCATTGAAAATTGAAACACTGAATCACGAATTACGATTTATATACTTTACGGTAACGGAACAAAGGCATTTAACAAAATTATAAATACAAACAGCGCAATTTCAAACCAAAATACCGAGAATTTCATGGCGCTTACATGACACAAACTTTTACACATCCAAAGTATAAATATGTAATTATGAGTTGAGCATGATCGTTTGGTCTGTTTTTTAGTGTAACTTATTAGAAATATCGTATATGATCATCATCATCATCGCTTGCGCTGTGTTTCGCCGAGTGAGTGAGGATAGAGCGGCGTTAATCGCTTATTATCAGGCCATACGTCTGCTCGTTTGCCGCCCTAGAACATTAAAAAAACATGTATAGCTAAAATCATTATAATAATAAAACTCGCTTGCACTTTTAACTAAGACCAAACACCGGTACAGCCGGAGCAAACATTCGCGCTTACAAAATAAACACTAATATATTTTGTAGGTAATTGTATTAAAGGCGACTTTATTGTTGTTGCGTACGTACAGGCGTCGAGTTCGCTGTATTTTTGATATCAACTCGTAAACTGTTTTGGTAAACGATTAATGTGCGGTGTAACGCATTTGTGGAGTTATAACAAGCGGTAATGGCTTATTCGATAAATATTTGTTGGAAATAAGGAAAAAATATACCACTATACTCGAACTTTCGGTGGCTTTTGGGGAAATTAGTTTAGGTGTTATGGATACATACGAAAACTAATACATCTGATAAGTAATAGTATTCATGGTAATGTTATAAATTTGAAAGTTACTCTACCGCTGCACCGATTTCAATTAAATTGGAATTAAAGTACATAATCGCTACAACACTTTGATTCTTGAGGGAGGCGATAGATCTGCTCTTTACCGTGAAAACAAACATACAAGCGGGCGAAGCCTTTCTCATATCGAATTCTGATAAATATTCTTAGTGTACCTACATTGACATTACTGATGGACGGAAGATCATTCTCTACTATTCTAGATTTCCATACATTAATATAACATCAACAGTTTGTTGTGAATGTGCTATTAAAAATACCGACATATAATTCAGTTTATAAACGTTTCTCCCCTTCACCTTTGAACAGAATACATCAGTAAATCGATGCACCAATAAATCTGATACGTTTCGATTTATAGATGTTAGTGCAGTAATACAATTGCGCAGTAGTGTGATTGATGTGATCTATGAGGCCGATCGTTATTTATTAATATACAGTTTCGATCGTAACTTGTTATTAATGATACTAATATTTTGTAATTATTGTGTCTTTTCAGGTTGTTTTATGAATAACTAGCTGACTCACGCAACTTCATTTACGTCTCCAATTGCCCGTAGCGTAATAATTTTCGCCCATTTTTGTAACATTCTTCATTGGTGCTCCGCTCCTATTGGTCTAAGCGTAATGAAATATAGCCTTCCTCGATTAATGTACTATCCAACATTGAAATAATTTTTCAAATCGAACCAGCGGTTCCTGTGATTAGCGCTTCAAAGAAACTCTTCAGCTTTATTTATATATTTCTCTTCTCTTCTTTCTTCAATTCTCTTGTATGTAGGTCCAATGTTCCAGTTTTATTTTCTTAGTTTTTCAGATTTTGGAATGTTTTCGTGTAGTTTTAGGATAATAAATAACGTTTACTAGTGAAATATTTTTCACAATAAATTATTTTGTTTTTTATTTAATTATTTGTAAAACTTTATCCGTTTTTTTCCAGTTTAAATACAGGACAACGCGTGCCGGCTTCAGAAAACACCACCTCAGAGTGGAAGACATACGCTCTCGCACTCATCCATTCTTTTTCATTTCTTCCTTCCTTTGACGAGCGGTTAAAACCTGGAACTCCTACCAGCGCCCGTGTTTCCGTCCCACTATGAGCCCGGGTCCTTCAAGTGGGGCGTGAAAAAGCATCTCACCAGGCCGCCATAGTGCTGGCCACCATGCTGCACTATCCTCGTTCGCATTGAATATGGTGAAAACCACTATTGGTTTCTGTTTCTGCTTTCCATCAGGCGGGTCAGAGTCATTTTGGCAGCTCAAATTTAAAAAAAAACATTCAAAACGAAAGTTCCCTTAAATATTTTTCTCAACTTTAAAACAAGTAATTATTATTTTCCGATTTGCACGAAAACTTTTTAACTTAAAAACCTACGGCGATTGAACTCAGATAAAAAGACGCCGTTTTCAGGAAGTCAATGACCTTTGTGAATCAATGTAACAGTCTGTAATTCAAACATCATCCATTAACTGCATTCCCATCGGGGAAAAACTTCAAAAGTCTAAAAATCCACCCTTCCACAAGCTCTTGAATATTAAATTTTAAACTGTCACCAAGAACTGACACTGTCAAACTTTTTCTATTAAATTTTTCATTATGATTTGACAGGACATTCATAATGTTCCGACGTTGATGAATGGCCCGCCTTGTCACGCACCGTGAGTGGCCCGCCTAATGACGTTTGCTTTATTTTTGATGTGTCAATCAATCTACTTGGAACAGCTGTTTTTGAGAAGGCTATAACTACTTCACTCATTACCAAAAACCTTTGTATAAAGGTACATAATATAAATTTCCCTAACCACACCGATCTGTTCACATCTTCATTGAGCGAATTGATAAGAGATTCGTATTGGTTCATATATAACCTTTTGAACGTATAAGAATAGTAAGAATATACATAGTCTTAAAAGGAATAACACGAAAGTTTACTAAATGAGTGGAAATCACAACGTCATTACCATTCTTACATATGATGACACATGATAAACATTCTTTTATGCTTCTAAATATGTAGGTACATTATAGATAAAATACACTTCTGCTTCTTCGTCGTTTCTTCGTGATTGAGGGTCGTGACCTTTCAGGACCGCACAATTCACCAGTGATCTCCAGGCCGTTCTACGTTCAGCGAGGCGTTTGGACACCTGCACGTTGCTTTTGGTGGTTTCTTCAACCATATCCATTCACCGGGATGGTGACCTGCCCCTGCTCCTTTTGCCTTCCACGTGTCCCACGACCAGAAGCTTCTCAAAATACACTTAGATACCTAACAAAAGATCCTGTTCTTCACAACATTATCTTTCCTGGGAATCAAACTCACTCTGGCAGAGTTACCAACCAATTGACATATAAGCTCAACAATTAATAACAGTAATTCATTAAGATGCTGCACTGTATTACGGTAAGGTTATTATCGTCATTAATCTTTTTTAATTACGGGTCATATTTTATTGGATAGATTATTGTCCTGTCATCTTGTAATTAATAATTGTATTGTCCTTATTGTATATCTGACTGGCACGGCAATTTCCATGTCAATGTCAAACAGGAGCGGAGTTCATGAATAGTTATAAAAAAACCGGCCAAGTGCTAGTCGAACTCGTGTACCGAGGGTTCCTTATAAACATTTTGTTAAACAACAACTTTGCGGTTGGTAAATTTTAGTATTTAATGTCGTTATTAAAACAACGATGTAAACATGTTTTAAATTTTTTACTTGTTATAGATGTAGCTTTTACAATATTAATCGTTTGTTCCTCGTGCTAGCTGTGTTACTCAAAAACGCCATGATAGTCTTCCGGCCAAAATCGACGTAGGTTAGTGTGGCAATTGCGAATAAGTTTTTAATTGTATTTTTATGATACAACTACTAATTTACGTTTTATAGTTATTATTTATCTTCTTCCTAGGTCAACGGGTGCGGCCCGGGGGGGTTTTCTAGGGCGAGCCGCTGTGTCGCCTCCTACTATGTAGAACGTTGGGAGGTACCATGGTCTCTTACCCCTGTGGTGACTGTGATCATCTCAGTATGTACTTCATTTTGTGAGGTGAGCCAGGGAGGACTCTGGAGCCTGAGGGATTTAGTGGGTATGCTGGTTTACCGGGAGTCCCACACACGCCCTTCATCTCCCCTACGGAAAGTATGGTGAGAAATACAAACAAAAAAAATGTCCAAATAAAATACCCTCAAGGTTTTGATACCCTTGCGTGCTCAGATCAAATAAAAAAAGGTATATAACGCACGGCCTTGTTTTTGTTAAAGCAAAAAAGTAGCGTAGTTCCAAGTAAACACAGGCGTTAACGCAATAACTATACTTGTTATATACTATTACTAAAATAAACAATAGATTGGCAGTAATTTATATTCCCACAGGATATTTAATAAAATGATTTGACTGCCGTTTTTGTAATAGTTTTTGTAAAAGTTATAGGTGTTGCGGTCATCTCACCGCTTCCTAGCTTCTTTCCGCGCAGTATTGTAGGTTCCATTCCCTCATAGAACAACGCTTTGTGATCCATAAATTGTTGTTTTGAATCTTAACTTAAAATATAGACATTTCTTTTCACTTTTGAATACGGGACAAAACAACAGACGATTTAAAAAATATATGGAATTGCGGCAAACGAGCAGACGTATCACCTGATGGTAAGCGATTATCGCCGCCGACGGACAACCGCAATACAAGAGACGTCACAAGTGCGTTGCCGGCTTTTTAAGAAGGAGTACGCTCTTTTCTTGAAAGTTTTAAAGTCGTATTGGTCTGGGAATACCGCAGGCGACAGTTCATTACACAGTTTTGTTGTGTGATACAGAAAGCTACTAAAAACAGAAAGTTACTAATGTTGTTATTTTTTTATGATGTACGAGGGCAAACGAGCCGACGTATCTCCTGATGGTAAGTGATTACCGCCGCCCATAGACACCTGCAACACCAGAGCCATCACAAGTGCGTTGCCGACATTTGGGGGATGGGGAAAGGGATGCGGGGAGAGTTTGGTTTATAGGCCTCCGGTATCCTCACTCACTCGGTGAAACACAGCGCAGGCGCTATTTCACACCGTTTTAATGTGAGGCCGTGGTATCACTCCGGTCGAGCCGGCCCATTCATGCCGAGGCGTGGCTCTCCCACGGTGTAAACTGCCAACCAACTAAAATAATCCAAATGATGGCGGTGAAACTGCTGTTGCGATTTAATAATAAGTGACCATCGCCGTACTGAATATTTCATCATGTTAATACTCGTATGCTCCGTCTTACACAATTGAGTCATTAAAAGATACATGAGATGACACTAGGAGTGGCTCAATAAATCTGACAATGTAACTATTGTACAATGTTATTGCTGACCCAATAACACAGAAAGGGAATCTTTATGAAGTGGTGTTTGAAACAACACATTGTCCATGGAAAATCGATTGTCTCAATTATTGTAGACTGCGACATCACTAAATGGTTATTCGTATGTTGCGCAATTACTCATAGATACATGAAGCTACTACACTATATTTGTTTACTAATAGGCCAATGTTCAGCCGTGGACGCCTTTCGGATGAGACGATGATGATCATACCACTATAGTAGACCTGAATATACTTTTTCATATATATTTCATAAAAGGTAGTAGAGCCACGCTGATTTCAGCACGAACGGGCTGGCTCGACCGGGGTGGTACTACCCTCTCACAGAAAATCAGCGTTCGTGCGGTCGTGTTTCGTTGGTGACTGCGAGACCGGAGGCCCAATGATGCGAAAGCATCACAAGGCCGCCATGGTGTGGGTCACCATGCTCCATTGTTGCACTATCTGGATTCGCAATGAGTACGGTAACCACCACTCTTGGATCCTGCTTTTGCTTTCCACCAGGCGGAGTAGAGTCATATTGGCAGGCCCTTAAATAATAATAATATGAGGTTGCCAAAGTGACTTTACACTGCCTTTTTTTTATTATTGAATATGTGGCAAACGAGCAGACGTATCACCTGATGGTAAGCGATTAACGAACGAATAAAGCCGCCCATGGACACCCGCAACACCAGAGGCGTCACAAATGCGTTGCCGGCCTTTTAAGAAGGAGTACGCTCGTTTCTTGAAGGTTTGAAGGTCGTATTGGTCCAGGAATACCGCAGGCTACAGTTCATTCCTCAGTTTTGTTGTGCGAGGCAGAATGTTTCTTGAGAAGTGCATCGTTGTGGAATGCCAACCGTCTACATGATGGGAATAAAAGTTTTGTCGCGTAGGACGATGGCGGAAAGAGGCGGCAGGGATCAATCCGAACAACAGACTTTTTTTCAGTACATGACGTTAGCTATTGCTTATGATGATTTTAATTTGTTAAGTACATTAAAAACTATGAAATAGAGATAGATATAAAAATGGTTATTTATGACTTCTGTTAATGCGGACTATGTACTTTTACAATATTTAATCCCAAAGAATAGGCGCAATCAACCAAAATACAGGCTCTGCCTTGTACGATAGTCGATAACAGATGTTAACATTAACTTTAACTTGTCTACCTATAATTTACAAGCCTGTATACATTTGTCAAATTTACCTTAATAATATATAGTATTGTCATCAAACCAGTGATATTATTGAAAACTGCTTCCCATAAATATCATGATCATCTAATAATACATTACACATTTGAATTCAAAACACATGATTAATTATTTGTCCTATTATTGAAACTCTTACTTTATCATGCCATAGACAATTAACACTCCCTTCTTACCTCCATGTATCTATTGACGGTTAACAATAAAATGTCATAAATCAAGATGGCGTCCAACATGGCGGCTTTGACAGTTATCGCGTGTATTCGAACATTAAACTCATTGATATTTATTACTCAATCCTTGCGTTCTAGCGTATGATTTATTGTTAATAGATTTAAAACTGTTATTGTTTATTTTGTTTCTGTTTAGTGTTTTATGTTGTGTGTCGATTTGTTAATGAGTTTTGTGTAATATTAATTACGCATGTTATCATTATATATATCGACACGTGTTTATCATTTGATAAGCTATCTGTCGTTACACACCATGAGAGCATTGTAGGTTTTTGTAGTGGCTTATAAAAATAAATTTGAACTTTGACTTAACTATTCATCCTCTGTTGTTAGTATTTAACTTTTTTTACTAGAATAGGATTTGCCCAGATCTTGTCACTTTTTTCTATTTATTTACAATGTAGTAGAGCTGCGCTGATTTTAGCACGAACATTGCGGCAATACTCTCTCACAGAAGATAAACCTAAAATGTCAGTATTCTTGTTGAGTTTCGTTAGTGGCAATGAGTATGATGAATGGAAAGCATGAGCTGAATTCAAGAGTATTAGCCACTTTGGCAGGCTCGTATATAAAAATATAAGTAAATAAATAGTTACACTTTTATATATTTTTTTATACATTTTTGATCGCCAAAATGACTCTGCTCTGCCTGATGGAAAGCATTCCAAGAGTGGTGGTCACCATCCTCGATGTGAATATGGACAAATAAATAAATTTAATCAAGCTAAAGCAATGTATGCTTTAGCTTGATTTTTCTGAAAATGTATATGGTCCGGGATCCCCAGTACAAGTTTTACAAGAAAAAAATAGCTTGATAGTACCTTGTAAAATTTATACCGGGGATCTCGGACTAATATCTTTTAGCTTGATAAAACTTAACAATCGAACAGTAGTCCCTTAAGTCCCAAATCAACAAGCGAGTACATTAGTCGTAATGTGTCTCCACTCGCTACGTGCGCTATAACATAATGCAATTCAAACATAACAGTCGTCGTCACGAATGGCACGAGGGTGTTTATTTATCTTACTGTTATTACGACTGTAAACAGGCGTGGGGTTCGGTCACGTTGACGGCGTAACTACTATTTGATAAAATTCTACGATGACGGAAGAAATCTCAATAAATAAATTTATTTACGGTCGCCCAGTGATCGAAATTCGACTATAATTCTTTTTTTTTTCCTTTTCTAGAGATTTTCTTTGGAGGGTTCACCTGTTTCTCCACGACCTGGCGTGCTGATTTCGCTCGGTTCGAGTTCGACATAATCACCAGTAGGTGAGATTCTATTTTCTCTGTTATGACATTGGTTGTAGGTGTCCACGAGTGGTAATAATCACTTATCACAAGATTACATCAAACAACACTGAACACCACCCACACCAAAGGAAATAAGTTTAAAATACAAAAAGAAACATGCATTGCCCACCGGCCTGTAATGCCATTAAAATAATAACACTAACAGGCCAAAGATGTAATCTTTAAAAAATACCAAAGCCTTTAATTGCACCGACTAAAACCAACACCCAAAATAAATCATTTTTAAAATACGAGAAAAAATTGACCAAATGATACAAATAAGAGTCGCCGCACAAACGCGAATTGCTCCCTTAAAATACATCCTGTAATGGTTTGGCTGTAAAAGTCAATACACAAGAGTTGAGTGGTCATAAGATTTTATGTGGCCCATTAGCCGAGAGTAACCGCCGCGTAAATTCTTATAACACGAGTAAGTATTCAAAATATGAAAGACGCCGGTAGATGGGAGGGCTCCTGTGTCGAAGGGTCTCGCAGGATAAGGCGAATAATGTCTTGTGTGCCTTGCTTGAAACTTTAAATAATAGTGTTGCTAGTTCGAATTCTCGATTTTATTCAGATGGGATCTCCTTTTTATTATTAATACAAAAAATTGTGTAACTGTAAGAATTACAATCAAGAACTAAATTTGTCTGTTTTTTTTTTTTTTCAAAAACTTTTTACAAAGGACCACAAATTAAACGACTTTCAGAAATTTTATTTAAACTTATATTTTAATGGGACTAAATGTAATTCTACCACTAGTACCGCTTTGTATTTTTACCTAGTCTAAGCTAGTCTTATTTATCTGTTACAAGTAAGAAGAAAATAGTTACAGTTTGCAAGCGCAAAGAAAACAGAGATATTACAATTTAGGTACAAAACAAAAAATTATTTTTTTGATAAAAACTTCATGATGTAATCATATCATCATAATATCATAAGGGCTATCGACATGTCCAAGGTTTTATTTATCCTTTTTCACGTCAGGCCACTTTACAATCTCGTACAATCCAGTCATCACTACTCATTCAAAACATTATCACTCAACATCAAACAGGCACGAAAATACCTAATGGAATTAACACCAAACTGACAGGGCACACACAGGACCGCGACAAGTAAAAAAGAGTAAAATAATAACCCTGCGTTGCCGCCGCTCGGTCGCAAATTGCCCGGCGAACAGCGAGCTGTCACTTGTCAGTTGTCAGCGGTGTCAGCCTGTCAGCCGCGCTGACACCCAGTGGGCGCTCACCGCGGATTTACATAAAAGTGGTAAGTGACAATTAAAAAAGCTTGTCGAGTTGTAAATTTGAATTTGGAACTGTCGAATCATTTCCCGTTGTGTTGCGTGAATCTTTTTTTTTATGACAGGACGCTGATATAAGAACAAATTATTTTAGTAGGACAAATTTTCATATGACTAGTAAGATTTCTGCTAACTTAAATACTCAAGCAACATTTCAAGATTTCAACGTTCTTCTAAAAAGTTATTAAGGTGTCTAGTCAAACTATTACTTAGATTATTTTGAAAATAAAGATAGAAAGAAAAGGAAAGAAAATTGATATTATAGTTTTTTACAAAGTTCTGAAATCAATACTCTTTTGTAATCAATAAATTTATATGACTAAGCGGGCACGGGGCAACACTCTTGGGCTGCAGCTGAAAACCAGCGCTAGTGCATTGCGCTAAGCATTATGCTGAACTCTGGTCCTAATTGGTACATATGTAATTTTGTTGTATATATTTAACAATATCATGTAAAAGCTTTGTAAAATGTGCCAATTAAAGTATTTTTCTTTCTGTCCTTCTTTCATAGATAAGGAATAGTATTTTTAGTAAAGAATTAAAAAATAGGCCACTTTACTGACACTCTAAACGTATACTCATGCTTTCCATCAGGCAGGGCAGAGTCATTTTGGCAGCTAACACATAAAAAAACTACACCCAAATTTACGTGCAAATACAGAAATGAAAAAGAAAACACGATATTTTGCACAGTGAGCAAGCTATGAATTTTCACAAGTATACTTATAGCCTGGTGATGGTGTAAAATTTATGGTGACAAGTCCAGGCTGAAGTACAGGAGCAGAAAGTTAAACTTTGTCACTGCAGATTTAGCACTGCGTCAAAGTAGTTCTAGGAACTGTCTTAGAGGATATTCAGTATTCTTCAGGGCGTCCGGAAATATGATCCTGCAGTTCGCTGCTGCATAAAAGTGGTTCTAGTAATTGTGGAGGTTTTTTTTGGCAAACAATCAGGAAGCTCTGTGGACAGTATGCGATTACCACCTTCAAGGGACACCTGCACCTTACAAAATTAATGCGTTACCGACCTTTGAAGTGCCTCTTGGAATTAGAGTATGATTTTTTCTTAAATGAGTTAGTAGGCAGTTAACAATGTTGACAACGTTCATGATAAGTATCTACTCTATCTACTACTATCACTAATTCAGTCCACCAATTTAATTCTATTCTCCGTCTCAAATCGTTTTGTATTATGAGATTTATTGTACTATGTTTTAAAGTACATACATGTTGTCATTTATGCAACTCAGATCAGATCAGACCAGAGTACAGAACCAATAACTCAATCTCAAGTTTCCGTAGCCATTGAAGCAATAAAGCTTTTGGCTGGTATGCTTACTACTAGATTAATATGTAACTAAATAATATATAAACATAATATACATAACAAGTTCAACCTTAATAAGCAGTTTATCATACATTACCATATAAAAATGATATGAGACATAAAAGTTTACGCGAAACGCCGTCAGCAAACAACGCATATCACTTACTTGGCCATAACCGAAGAGTAACGGCAGCATAACAAAAATTAACCCTCCACACGTCCATAACGGCCGATAAAAAACGAATATTTAACATACATAAAATTTATCACTACGCTTCTAACCCATAAAAAGCGGTAGGCGAAGCTATCTCGATGATACTCTATTAATACCTCTGATACTGGATGTTAATGCGACCGTGTATTAACCCTCCCGCGCCGGGTATTAATATGCCCACTTACCGCTTTATGCTACGGCGCAACAGTAATTGTTTAGGGTTGCTTTATGTTACGACTGTAATAAGTTCGGCCGATTTAATAATATGGAGTATTATGGTAAGGCCTGGGTTATGAAGAATTTAGTCCTATTAGGACTATAAATTCAGTCTTAATTGATGTAAGTTCGTATTTATCTATAAATACTTGGATATTGATTAAAAACTTGCTTAAATTATGCATTTAAGGAACAAACGTTAACAAACTTAGAAGCCAACAGACAGACACTTCATCTGATGGTAAGTGACTAATTGCTCCCTGTCTTATTAAAGATTAAAAAGTCATTCTAAATATTATACTAAATATATCTATCTATATAAAAATTACTCGCCGAAATGTATGTACGCGCATAACTTCCGATCGATTGCACCAAATTTTATTTTAATGTTTTCGTTATTGTTAGTTCAAGGCTTGTGTACAAGAAAAATTAAAATATCAGATAACGGGTTTTTTTTTCGCGACTGTACACTGCCTATAGGAAGTTGAGACAGATTATATAAATGTCTGGTATGGCAGTACAAAGTTCGCCGAAGAATCATCAAAATCGGTTCCCCGGTTAACAAACATAAAAAAACTACAGTCGAATTGATATTCTCCTCTTTTTTTAAGTCGGATAAAAACTAGCCTCTGTGCTATTCTTAGCTCTAAATTACCTCTATTCTACTTACTTGCCTCTACGAAGGGTAAGAAACACCCATCCAAACATTGTTATGTATAATATTAGTTGAATGTTACATGCAAAAATACAAATAAAACTTTCCAAGCAGTTACAAGGTTAGTTTCACACGTACCACTTAATTACCACTTTACTTAAACAAAAGAAACATGTCTGCCTCTCGCTAATAACATTCAGAACGAACTGCTCACCAAAAGACAAGAAGTTAACTTAAAAAAATACAGTTTGAAGTTTATGAGAAATTTACGAGAAGTGAGCCCGCGGCGGCTCGTTCCCGCCAAATTCACTCTGAGGCATAACCGTTTCCCTTTTTTGGGGAAATAAAAATTTACTAGCGCACTGTGACTCGTGACTGTAAATTATTGGGCAATGCTCTTTCGGGAGTTTGCGAGTTTTATTTTTCCACAATCGTTTGTAATAAGGATTTATGATGGAGAACCTTTTTGTTGTGATACTTCTGACAGTATCGCTTACTGTCCTGTCAAACTGTCACTCATTCAGAGTAAATGCTAGTGAGTACATGAGTTTTCGGTTTTATGACGTAAAATGCACTAATTTATTTTTGAACGATTACTTAACAAGCAGTTTTTAAATTGTCTGTTTGAGAATTTTATGTAACACATTTTTTTTAGGAAATAAATGAAACTTCACTTTATGTGCACATAACATTGTATTCATTGTACTTTATTCTATTTTACTATTTTTTTACTAATCGGAGAATAGACAAAATATAATCAAGAATCGCATATTAATGCTGTAAACGAGATTAACAGGGGGTGAAAATTAAAGATGTATAACATTAAATCTCCATCAGGGTGATCAGAATTCACATCACTGTACGCTTTTGATAAATATTCAAGAAACTTCTTGCCTTGCATTGCCACAATGTTACTAAGCTTATGTACATAATTTGGATACAAAATTTGGCCTGTGACAATTTCATAGCCACATTCAATTCCTCAAGAAAAAATTACGCTCTCACCTCAAATTCCAACAACACATTTATGAGCTCTATATACATTAGCTCGTTTGACCCTATATCTAAAGAAAATGGAATCATAATTAATTTCAACCTAATATAAAATCTGCTACTACTTGTATATCTTACATCAATTTTAACACATCACGTAATGCAGCAATAAATCGACTGTCACGCATATTGTCCGTACTATTTCATCATGACATAAAGACGACTATAAATGTCATACAATTTGTTTCACACATATTAATGAGCTAGACATTAGCTTCTCACGATTTAGTACACCTGCACCTAGAGGGCGGAGTCGAAACTCTTGTTCAATCAATCAATCAACACATTATATTAATCGCAAGAGCACACCATTTCACGTACTAGCAGAGACTTAGGAAATAGCGGCTAAATAACCTAGAGTTCAAAGAGACTTAAACTATAAAAGTAATTTTAAAACTACTCATGATACGCCTTAGTAAAACCCGGAAAATTGCGTCCGTCCTTAGGGAGGATCCATATCGTTTTTCCTTTCCTAAAGATGGCGTAACTGAGCATTTAAATATTTAATTTCTAATTTCATGAGCAAAGTCGAGGATAACGGCTAGTATTGCATAAGTAATGGTAACAAATCTTCGTCAAATGAAGAAGATAACGTTGTTTTCTAAAGTAAACATGTTTAATATAAATATTGAATTTTTGTGAACGAAATTCAAAAGTTTATTGACCAGTTTTTAAAAACAGGGTTATTATGTTGATAAGTTCCGTGACCTTTTCGTCTATTGTAACATTATGATTTGATGTTGGGGTGGATGACTGTCAAGTCAAATCTGTTGGTATCGTATCTTAAAGATCAAAATGACAAAGGTGGCACATTTTTGTATGACAACCTAAGGCGTGACGTCATACCTAGCTATTGTCAAGATAATTAAAATATAGAATACATAATACTTTCACAAATCATCTATATTATCTTGAATTTAATGTTTCAGACAAAATAATTTATTTTACCCGTAGGCTATTCGTAAGCTTCTTAAATTTAAATAGGAGATATTTCCTTCTATTGTGTCAGTACTGGGTTTATAGGTTATCTTTTAGAGATCCAAATATAATTAACTTCCCTGTAAGTATATTATTGTTTCTTTTATTTACTTTTAAAGTTAGCCTCAATGTATCTTTGGGCAACGACACTATCAATATTCACGGCACAATGTGTAAGAAACCCAAATAATTCAAATTCTCATCTTCAAATCCAGTCTATCATCTCCAAATCGAAGATAGTTCTGGAACAAGAAGAAAACAAATTCTTTATTAAATTCTTAAAGAAACAGCTTTAAACTTTTTATTTAATACTCCATGTTGTAAAATTAATACACACAGACACACACACACACAAATACATATTCATTGTTATTTTTCTGTCTTAAAAAGAGAACACAGGAATATACATCCTGTGTCGCGGGGGACGTTACAAATATACATGAAGCGAATACAAAGAACAGCCAAACTCAGAACAATAATTTGTGGGTCACACGAAGTGTTGTCCCATGTGGGATTGAACCCACAACACTTGACGCAGTAGGAAGCGGCGTGATGACCGCTTATACCACCAGGCCACCCTTGCAGTCGCCACTGTACCAACAGCCTGATATACGCTATCAAAAGATTACCAAATATAACTTGTATATTGGCCAAAAAACCTTCCATTCGCAGCTGTCGGTTTCGTAAAACGGACACGCACCTGTCAACTCTTGCGACAGGCTCTCCTGATTGACAGCTCCGACCACTGCACAGTGATTAATGTACGCATACATATTGCATACGAAAACGTAAAAAATGTCATGTGGATTGGAAAAAGAATATCATTTATGCAGTTTGTGGTATTGTATTTACCACGTTGGGTGAATATTTTTACGTTGATTGAAAGGTAATGTTTCGGATAGAGTATATAGAGAATTTCAATAGAATATCACCGTAAGCATATACAATTTCGTTTGGCGTGTATCAATTGTGTATTAGATCTAAGTTACTATTGTAAATTTTAAAAAAAAAGAAAAAAAAAGCAGTCAAGATGAATATAAATATTATTTGTTTTGTTTTTTATTGTATGTTGCTTGAGTTATGGGACTCCAAGTGTATCTTATAGAGTTCTATCAATGTTTATTTTCTGTAAAAAATGTTTCATTACATAATCTTTATTCTGAATGGAAATTGAACCCTTGACGTTTGACGTAGCAATCAGGATCTGCAACCACTACGAACAAACTCGGCCACCTGTCTTTAGGAATCCCTAAGGGTAAACGGTAGCAAAGGGTCTGATGTCAAACTCAACGCAACAGAATTATTGTAATTTCATATCTATGATATTTAAAATCCTCGACTCAAACACAATGACAGCAGTTGAGCTAAGCTGATATGATAGAAATCCATGAAAAACTCGTTTTTTAGATATTTTAAACACTAGTTGTAAACACGCATTACATACAAACACTTAAAATAAGATGAGAAATTAGTTTACAAAGAGCAAGCAATATTATGCGTTCAAAATCAGTACAATCTTTGTTCACAATTTTTAATCGTACACTTCATCTCAATTCATCTAGCTTAGTTCTCTTACCATACAAACGAATAAATCAACATCGCTTTACATCAGATAATAGAACGTCTAAGGCACAATCGTTCCCATCTAAGCACAAAAGCAAGTGCATTATAGAAACATGACTAGGCCCTTTACACAACAGTTACACTTTGAACGATCATAGCTCGTGTACATTGACAATGTTTAATCCTGAAGCAAACCGTAGCAGACATCATTTTTCATTCTTTGTGATCACGTCGCCGAGACCCGCCCATCGCACAGCCCCATAAATTATTTATTATTTGCCTGATCTGTAAGTTTTGTTATTCATATGTCCATCAAGTCTATTTGATGTTTTCGATTATGGTGGAAAAGTTTTTTGAGTTGACAATGAAAGCCAACAAAGAATTAAGCTTTGGTTCGGCGTACAATTTAAGAAAAAAATAATAAACTTAGTAAGTTTACTAAGTCCTAGATAATCGAACCTAAATAAGAACGTAAGCATAGTATGCGTGTTTAAACTGGTGGTAATTATTTCTGAAAGCATTTATAGACCTTCTTGTCAAGAAAAGACCTATTCAAGCAGTGTACTATTAAAGACTGTCGATGTAACTTGGTCTTTATAAAATTGTTTTTCGATTTAGTCTTATAAGAGGGTCATAGTAATTCAATATTTTACTGCACATTATAACGGTGAAGAAGTGTTACATTAGGTTCAACAATACGTTATAGACTCCGTCAGGCATGGCAATGTAGGAAAGATGAGTAAATTTATGTCTTAGCCATTTATACCCGTATGTAATTTCAACATAAGATTGCTTATTTCATAAAACTAATGGTTGTGATCATAACATTACATTACAAGTCTTAAGTAGCCATTTATAATACTCATGGAACTTTTGTAGATATCGCTACTCGCAGGACTAAAGATAGATAAAATATACATGTTTTACCTATATCTGCCATTTTATCAACTGTATAATATTTTATAACGGGGAATAAATACGGCTATTTTAATCAATAGGTACCTCTTTCCATATCTTATTTTCGATAAGCACTTACAAGCTTTTACTTAAATACAAGTATGTATGTATATTATTGAACACCAACTATAGAGCTTATCCATAAGTTTAAAGTCACTCAACAAGCTATAGAAATAATGTTCGGAGTCTGTCTGAAGAACCAAATTCGGAATGAAATGAGTTAGTTAAGTCAAAGAACCAAAGTGACAGACATAGCACTGGAAGTTAGTATGTTACAGTGGCAATATGCCACATATGACTACACAGAACAGATAACAGCTGGAATAAGCGGGATTTGGAGTAGAGACCGCGTCTTGACAGACGTAGTGTGGTTTTTGTGTTTTACTGAGTATGTGAGGTTTCTTGAACTCCAAAGCGATTTTACGAGTATCAAGGGTTGACAATGCACTTGTGGCTTTAAGATACAGGTGTCGTTGGACAATTTTAGTGACTACAATTAAGGGTATCAATGTGTAAGTACTCAAAGTATTTATTAGCTATTATCTACAACTGGCGCTCTGCCTGAAGTTTTGTGTTTAGATGGAACAAAATAATGAAGGCAATCTTTAGAGATATTTTCATCTAATTTGGACGGCACCTACCGTTTAAATCCAACTCAGATTACAAACTCACTAATAACTCAGATTCGTGTGACACACAATAGCCATGTGCTGCCTTTAAACTTTATGATTCAATAACCCATCAAAGTCCAACTTTAAAAAAAGTAGACCCTATCCACACGTTTTATTTAAAACCGAAGCCTATAAACTTTTACAACCCACAGTCTCCTATAAAAATAACATGCAAATGTCATATAGTAAAACTACAAAACTATGCTCTTCGCATGACGGTATTTTATGGTCTGTGCTCATGGCGCCGGCGTTACCTCAAAATATCAAATTACGTACAAATTGTCAAATAAATATTCTATTCCATTTTGAGAACTGGCAACTGATTTGCGACCATGTTGTCACCTGCTCAACGGGGTGTCTAAACTCCGAGAGGAGGACAAAAACTCCATGAAGTGGCTAACTTATAAGCATTTTTTTCGAGCAGCTGCTAATTTTGCTGATAGTGTTGCAAATATTTGGAGAATGGTCAAGTGGCACATTTATTTATAGCCTTACGCTTCCGCATTAGATTACGCAAAAACGTTTTGCACTCTAGTTAATACATAATTTTAAATATTTGGTATTGATTCCTGATGGTACGGGATATAATTGATGAGGGCTTGATTTGAATATTATAAAGTTGTTTAGATTTATAATAACGATACCTCCATGTTAAAGCACTTACATTGGATTTGAAACTAGTTAGGGATCCCAAAAATCATGCATCAGAGAAATTCCCTTTATTCGAGGACTCTTTGACATCCAAATAGCTTTTTAAAAGGTACTAGCTGTTCCCTGTCATGATTTGCTATTATTGTAAATGCAAAAGTTTGTAAGGATGCGTGTTTGTTGCTCTTTCACATAAAAATGGATTTGGATGAAACTGTACAGTAATATAGCTAATACGTCAGAATAAAATTTAGGCCACTATTTTCCGCGATAACCAAAATACACGCATGCGAAGCTGCAGGCAACAGCTAGTTGATAAATAAAGTATGTATAACTAAAAACAAAATCGTTGGAGCGGTTTGTTCATCACCTATTGATTAAAATTGAATCCAATCCGTGTTCAGGTTTCTTCAATTCAAATGTCAGAAATGTAGGTTTCCAGATATCTCTTCCCCCAGGATAGAGTCTTAATAAACGAGGCGACATTCCTGAGGAGGACCTGAAATACCATGGTACGTGTCTTCCTCAGGGCGCTTTAGGCCGGTCGTTGGGTTGATTTTTAGTGGACACAGTCACCGAGGATCCGAAGGGATTTTCCACCTCGTCAAAAATCCAAAAAAAGCTTACAGATATCTTAAAAGTTTAATGATGTTATAATATGTGACCATATCATTTCCTATGTAAACTAAGCGATAATAAAAATACATTTTGAAAAACAGCCCAGTGCGAGTGGTATTCGCGCACGATGGTTCCATACCATTATCTATAAAAGCTGCAAAAAATCACGTGTGTTATATGGGAGCATATCCCTAATTCTATAACATTTTTTTACTCTACCACATTCAACTTAGTGTCAAACTAAGCAAAATTCGTACTAGGGGTACATTTTATTTATTAAGTTTACTTTCGTAAAGATATATATGATACACACAAAACACTCAAACTCCAAATAAATATTTGTAGATCTTACAAACATTCGAACCTGTCGAATTTGCTCCCACTGCTCCACCGAGGCAGTCAGTCGTATTAAACTGGACTATAACAGATATTTATGTATCCTTTTGTTGTTTCTGCTACCCTCCATAGTGGATACATAGATCAATACCGACAATTGCCATTTTAAAACCACCTTGAAACCATTAAAAGATTATCGACATTTACGAGTATAGTCCCTGAGCTGAACACTAAACAAACAATATGGCTTCATATGCGATGAATATCTGCCTTCTCAGGATTAAAAACTGTCTCTGACTCTAAAATCATGTCGCATAAGGTTGAATATTGCTTGACAAGTGTTTATCTATAATATTATATGGTATTTATTGATTCTGTGCGTGAAAATACAGTCTGTTTCAATTTTAGGTTAAGTTTTCGTTGCTGTTTATACTATATTTATAACTGAAGGTATTTTAAAAAGAAATAAGTTTTTGTGTATTATTTACTATTTAAGCTCTCTTTATTTAAGTGATCTTAAATTGTAAATAATACACAAAAACTAAACTGAAATTAATAAAAAAGAAAAATATTCTATTTACAGTAAATAATATTTATGAGTAAACTACTTTTACAGTTATAAAAACTTGATATTGTTTTAATAGCTTTATATTATATAAAGTATTTTAAAAGCTAATTTTTGGATTTATCAAAAGTAAACTAATAGGTAGTAACTGTACTTCGTTTATTTGACGAGATCATTCAAATCAACTGTACTTGTTCATATAATTTAATTCTATCTTTAATATCTAATTATTCTAGCAGACCCAGACCTCGTTGGTTTAGCGGTTGACTTATGTGACTGGGAATCAAGAGGGCTCGGGTCCGAATACCGGGTCGGGCCAAAAGTGAAAATTCAAAACAGTTCGGAGTTTGGAAGTTGGGGTCTGAATCCCCGTGTCTCGGAGAGCACGTAAAACTGTCGGTCCTGCGTCTGATCTCTCACCGATCCTATCGGTTAACTACCACATTGGATTATGAGAGTGAAGGGACAGAGAGTGCACCTGTGTTTGTGCACACATTTGTGCACTGTAATATCTCCTGCTAGGAGAACATCATTCTAGCAGAATTTAGTCCACACATACCAACCGCATTCTTCTGCTTTACTTGTGTACACAAGAAAATATGTTTTAGATTAGATAATGTTTTAAGTAAAACTATCTGTAACAAAAACATTAAAAAAATATGCAAAACTTCCTATTTACTCGAGAGTATGTCAGTTTTCACAGTTAATAAAAGCCTATGCTCTTCCTGAGGAACCAAAAGAGTTATTTTAGAATTCTTGTCTTTATTTCTTTTGTTTTAGAAAAGACAACTTCCGCAGTGTCACGGCCGTCACGGGGGACTTTACAAACATACATGAAACGGACACAATGAACACCCAAACTCAGAACAACAATTTGTGGATTACAAAAAGCGTTGCCTTCTATAGGATTTAAGGCCACAACACTGTGCTTAGTAGAAAACGGCGTGACTACCGCTTATACCACGAGGCCAATCGTACAGACATATTTGAGTTAGAGATTGTCCGTGGACACACAGTCACATCAAGTGACTTATTTAAAAATTAGTAAAGGTTTAGACAAAAATAGCTACTTTGAAAACTACTATAGTATGTACTCGCAAGTTCATTTAAACTCAAAATCGAAACACATTCACTAAGTTCCTGTAAATTTGCGGTTTTAATGGATGACAATATGAAATAATGACTTTTACGGATATACAAATATGCAATAGAAAGACAGGCTTTATTTCGACAATAAGGTTCAATTTAGCGTGACACTGTTGTGTATACAAACTTAGTGTGGATTGTTAGTTTTGCGTAGAAAAGCACAATTTGTGCGGTAGTTAGCCCGCGATGTTTCAGATGGTTGTTTGTTCAGGCCGTCCTGCTTGTTAGCGGGATCAGAACGACGATTTTGGTGTTAACTTGTGTTTTGACAAGTTTGCCGATGTAACCCGTGTTCGACATGGGATTTGTAGGGTTAAGTAAACGGTGAACGCTCAGGATGTTGTAAATAAATAATATGTGTTAGAACAGGGAATCCCGTTTATTTATTTTCTGTCACTATGGTTAGCATTAGGGGGTTTCTGAGTTAGAAATAAAATAATAAAAAATAACTTATAGGGATTACCTTAACTACAGTCTTTAAAATAAAACTTGATAACTTTGACATGTAACTACAAAACCGAAGAAGTAACTTTGAACGAACGATTTTATTTTGTATCTATATTTTCATTCTTTAAGTGCCAGTGTTAGTGTATCAATGAAGTTTACTAAATTTCACATAACGTTTTGATGGTTGGTGTCAACTGTCAGTCTAACCTCGAAGTTCTAAACTGACATTAGTGACAACTGTCACAGAGATCAAATTTTATCAAATTATTCTATCAAATGGCAGTGTCTGAAATGTGTTAAACAAATTAGTACCGAAAATAAAAAAGAAATCATAATTAAGGTTAATAAAAGGACGTCATACTTAAAAAAAAAGATATTAACATATTGAAATTACTGTATTAATGCATTTCGAACTATTAACTAATCCTAATTGCCAACACTTTTCTTTTCACCGCATTTTTTCAAAATATTTTTTGTACAATCGGCAATGTACAATGCTGACGTCATTGACAAGCACATAATACTTTAATCTTATCTTATGTTTAAAGAGCCATAGCGACATTTCGCATTTATTTAAACTTTTTGCAAATGAACCGACATGACCATGACTTCCAAAATACAAGTGGGACGCAAGTGGCCACTTCCCTTCTAATAGGAAACAATAAATTACATGTGTATGCACATTGTACGGCCTTGTGTCATTTTTTGGTGTATTTTATGGCGGAAACGTGCAAAAAAAATCCATAGATACAATCGTTATAGAGTAGTATTATGGTGTTTTTTTGCGTGTATACGCAATATTAGGTAGATCGTTGCCTTATCATCCGTTTTATGGGGGTACATGGAAAGTGTTTTTGTGGGTTTTATTTGGGGTATTTTCAAAGCATATCATAAAATTATTCTTGATACATGAAGTTAGGTAAAACACATGGGTATTGACTTTGCATATTTGGCATGTTATGTTACATGACAACTCGTTCAGAAACTAGAATCACTGACAACCTGCCTGAGACCTACCGGCCAATAATTTGTATTTAAATATGAAAAGAACTAGACCTACACTGGGCATATCCTATTATAGTTTTCATTTTCTTTGCAGGGCTGTTGTTCTTCTTAGTTTGTTTGATTGAGAGGTTCTTATGACATCCACGATATATTTAAGGATGTGCATTCTTTGTCTGTCACCACATGGACTAGTAAGGATGTATGATTATTTGTTACTCTTTTATGCACAAACTGCTGAAGGGATTTATATAAAGCTTTATTGTGGAATATAGCTTATGTATCAGAATAACACATAGGCCACCATTTATCGTGATAACTAACATACATTTGAGCAAAGCCAAAGCTAATTTTGTATATAATAAATTAGTGACAGTTGTTCGTTACAATTCAATAAACATAGTATTGTCGCTGTTCCCAGTCAACAAACACAAGAAGATCATTAATTTGTAAGAGTATACGAATCGTTGGTTAATTCATCCCCATCGGCAAGTTACAGCCACAAGGAGCGGAAATGAGGCGAATAAATCAAGTTTAACTTACCCCGGGGACCTAGGTAAGAGCTGCAGAAAAAACCACACGAAATTTGAAGATTTACTTTAGTAGTTTGGTTTCAAATTTGTATCAGGTACTGACTGACGTGTTGATCGAGTGGCTCATAATCCAGAGTACTAAGCCTTAGGTTGTCAGTTTGACTTTAACTCAGGATATTATGTGGTTTTATATTTACATGGTTACATATATTTGAATTTACCAAAATGTAACTATGTTTCTAGTTACTGGTGGTACAGATTCTGCTCTATTTCGAATCAGATTGTCGTTAGTGAAATGAGTTTGATATTATTATTCTTCTTACTCGTTTTACTCTTGGCGAATAGGTCATGGTCACGTAGAATTGTCTACATTGGTGGTAGAGGTGGACAAAGACCTTCGTTAAATTTTCCGACATCTCACGTTGTTCGAAATCTATCGGCTGCAATCATTATCTGGTTATTATTATAGTAACCCAAAGATTCATTTATCATATCACATTCATCTCTTTTTATTCTCAAAACTTAACACAACCCTTTTATTTAATTACGTGCATTCGTAATATGAATATGATAGTGAAAGTGAAAGCATTGGTATCTATATAAAAAGTCCCATCGCACCGACTTCTTCATCGAACCCCTTTCTTAAACCCCATTTACTTAAAGAAACATCTGTTAACACTGACGCTTTTATACAAACTACCAACAACTATATCTGTGAACAATCCACCATGCAAGTTGCTTCTTAATTGCTTTTACATGTTCTACAAAGGCCACAACTTATGTTGCCGACCGTACCCATATTCATTAGGGCCATTAATTATTTTTTGTTGATCCGTGGATGACGGGCGCTGTTCGCGTTCACGGTTTCATTTAAACTGACAGGGCGGACTGTTGACTGACGACACGCAAGACTGTTCGCTGTCATTTTGATAGGCAATGTCGTTGATATTGAACATTAATGAAGTTCACTTCACTTATGTCACTTTTATTGTTGGTTTTTTCTATTTTTCTTGTGTATTTTTGGTATAGGATCAATTGCCTATCTATTACCTAGGTAACTACTGCCGTTCATTATCATTGGCCTTTAATAGTCCACAGTATATAAGCCTCTTCTTAGAACGGAAGTTTTCGCCTACTATACTGCATTGGCCAGACGGGGTGTATAGGTTTTTTTCAAGTGTTCCTTCTCCTTTTAGTGCTGTTTTCCTTCGTAGTTTTACTCTATTGGCCTTTTATCCCTCACAGGCAAGTGAGTAGAAGAAGTGACACTGAAATGAAATTGGGAAAATATCAGGTTGATGGTCAGTGTTGATTCTGGAAGCAATTTTAAAATACCGATTGTGAAAAAAAAATACTGAATGTTAAAAGTTATTAGTTGATGCTTTGATATTGTAATACATATTTTATTGTATCAGCTAACATATATTAATGTTAAACGTATCAAATAAGTTATACAGCTATTAAATAAGTAAATATCACAACTATATTCACTATATATCTATACTTATATATGCGTATACTTTCACAGGTTCGACCGTGGCGGTACTACCCTCGCACAGAAGATCAACCTAAAATAACAGCATTCGTGCTGTTGTATTTTGTTGGTGAGTGCGAGAACGGAGGCCTAATCATGAAGAAGCATTTCCAGGCTGCCATAGTGTGGGTTACCATGCTGCATTGTTGCATCGTCTGGATCCGAAATGAGTAGGGTGACCAACACTCTTGGAATCTAATTATATGCTTTCAATCAGGCAGAGTAAAGTCACTGTGGCAGGCCCATGCATAAAAAACTTTTTAGAATATCGAATATTAATTTAAATTACTTATAAACGTATTTATTTCTATCAATTTATAACTAGTATTTTAATTGCAATACATTATTAACCATGCATATGCTACGTTCTTAGACGTGTACTTCAAATTCAGTAGCTCAATCTTCTACGAAGTAACATTACTCATCGATCTAATAGTACAACTATCATTCCCATCTGAGGGGGACGTCCCGCGGGACACCCCCGGGATGTTGTTTCCCGGGATAATTGTTACCTCATTGCTGACAAGCCGTTTGTCTTGTCTCGCACATTGTTAATGGATCGGTGATTTGTTGTGGTCTAATTGTGGAGGTGGCTCTTTTATTTTTATCTCGCTTTACGCAGCATCTGTGTGTAGTTTATCAACGTTTAATGTGAGTATCTTGAGGGGTAATGATACAAACGTGTCGTCGTTGTCGAGACGATATTTGTTTTTTTTTCGATGGGAAAGTGAGTTTTTATTTTAAAAAAGTACGCAAAGGAATTTACTGTTTTTAATGTTATGGGAGGCAAACGTGCAGACAGGTCCTCTAATAGTTAGTGACAACCGCCGTTCATAGACACTTACATACAAGAGTCATAAGCGCAATGCTGCACTACATGTCCCCTATGAAGAGAGAGAAGGGGATTGGCTCTTGTAATTTCATTCGTTCGGTGAAAAACACGCAAGACTTGTTCGAAATCGCTTGTAAGGCCGTGATATCGCCCTGGTCAATATCAAATTGAATAATTGAATAAACAATTTAAAATAAATAAAATTATAAACATGCTAGACATAAAACAAATCCTTAAAATTATTGAGTAATATATAAGTGACAGATATAATAGCAACACCCCATACATAAACTGAAACATCAAAACCAAGGTTAGATTTCAAAGCAAACACATAATAAAAACATAAAAAATCGGCTGTAACATTCCAAATAAACAATCCAAAACAGTAAAATATCTAACAAATTGTTTATAACATATTATTAAACTTTTATTTCTTAAATTACTTGACAATAACACATTGTCACACCAACAGATCCGCAGAGCTCTTTATTATTAGACGTATAAGACATAAACTAACTGGTTTATTGCTAGAAGATTTTTCGAGTCGATGACTATTATCATTAGGTGTTGGTAAAAGATTAGGTACATTTCTTGAGTCATTCAACTACTGACATTCTTGTTGGTAGGAGGATTACTTAAGTCTAATTTATTGGAGAATAGCTACTTCGTTTATTTGATTCAAAATAGTTTTTTGAAGATTGTGATAATTTAAAGAGGTTATTTGTAATAAGAGACTATGAGGAATGCGATTAGTTTGATATTTAGACGTTGTCAACTGATCCCGTTGCAAATATACATTTTTAAGTAATCTGAAAAATATAGTAATTCTCAATTATTATAATTTTATTATAATTAAGACGCGTCGAAATATGTGATACTGTTTGTAAAAATACTTATCACTTTTGGACTGATTCCTGTATCTGGAGCAGTAAAACATTACAAAAAATATAATAATAAATCATATACACAACGCCATCTAGCCCCAAGCTAAGCAGAGCTTGTGTCATGGGTACTAGACAACTGATACAAAGACATATATACTTTATTTGTAAATACATGCATATTATACATAGAAAACACCCAAACTGAGATAAATATTTTTAGATCATACAAACATTTGGTCCGACACGGGAATCGAACTCGAAACCTCATAATCAGCAGTCGCACATGCCAACTGCGAGACCAACAAGGCATCATAGATACATAGTAGAATGTAAGTAAATATATAGATTCGGATGGAAACTTTGAATCAGCATGTGACTGACAACACAGTCTTGACATATTGCCTCATGAGATAACTGCCAAAACCTAATGTCATTCACGGTTGTTAAATGCTTTTACAGGCAACACTAACTATCTATAGCGTAGGACACTCAACTACGTGTTCCTTTATTATTACTTAGTCAACTACTAGCTTTTCCCCGCGGCCCACTCACCATGTGTTATTCTGATGTATAAAATATAATACTCCAAAATTTCATCTAAGGTTATTCGGTACTTTTTGTGTGAAAGAGTAACATAATTCATCCTCACAAACTTTCGCATTCAAAATAAGTAGGATAAACCAAAACGGAATCAAACCTCATTTAAATCTAGCTGTAAATAAACATGTTACATTGTAGATTGCAATGATCTCATTAATAATGTCCACTATATTTATTAAGCATAAATAATTGTATCTGTAACTTCCTCAATTAAATCATTTTATGAAACGCGTAGAGCCGGTGCTACATTAAATTAACATCTGGTGGATAAATTGATTTATCTACTTATATAACCCACTAGGGTAGACTTTTAATAGGTAAATATAAATGCTATAGTAATATACCTATTATATAATTTTTAGCTCGGCTGTCTACGTTGATCTTAAACACTCACATTCAGATCACAAGATCGTAGAAAAACGCTGGTATCAGCACGAATGGGCCAGTTCGACTGGAGCGGTACTACTCTTTCACAGAAGATGAGTCTTTCGTTGGTAAGTACGAGACCGGAGGTCCAATGATACAGAAGCATTTCAATATACCGGCATAGTGTGGGTAACCATGTTGCATTGTCTGAATTCGCAACGAGTATGACCATTACTCTTGGATTCTGCTCATACTTTCCATCTGGCAGAGTAGAATCACTTTGACAGGCCCATAAAAAACACTTCTCTTACGGGTATTTAATCCCATATTAGGTATATCTCGTACATCTAAGAAAAACAGTATGGTTACGAAGACAAATAAAATTAAACTGCTGATAAAGCAACTAATATATCCTTAAACACATTCATGTAATTATAAATTACTAGCTCAACTTCTTTTGCGTCTCTCCATGATTAATATTTTTTTCCCATTTTCCCAACATTTTTGGTCGATACCCGGTTTCTATTAGTTGTAGAGTGATGTTGCATAGCCTAAAACCTTCGTCGCTAAATGGGTTATCAAACAAATATTAGCAAAATCGGTTCAGTCGTTCACGCGTAATGTTGTGACGAAGGCAAATAGGGATTAATTTATATATAAATAGATTTACACCCAGACACAAGAGCAATGATCATAAGCCAGTTGTTACATTGCATAGAGTTTTATATTTTCAATGTAAAAGTGGTTTGGGAAATATTATTGTGTTTGTGATATTTTATTTGATTATTTAATTCAATACTATATCTATTATCTAAACTTAAGTTATAAATATACATGGCATAGAGATCTCTTCAATGTTTTACGAAGTATAAGGTATCAAAAGACTAAATCACAACTAAAAATACTCAATTACTTCACTGTTTTACACACAATAGAACTAAACCTACAACAAATACACAAATTAAAAATAACTGTGTTTTCATAATTTGGGAATATATTAAGTGAATAAGTAAAGGTGAAATTTTTAAATAAATCAAGAAAACCGAGCCTGAATTAACATAATGCATTGGTTTATAAGAATATTCTTTTAGGAACTCCATTCCAAAACAAAGTACATTACAAATATTTGGACTAGAAATACTTTTAGGATTTAACGAGAGTTGCTAAATCCTCATTCTCCTCTTTTAGACCTTTCAGACTTACAAACATTAAACACATAAATATTCCTAAACTTTCTTAATGTCTCTGTAAGTAAATTTTATTACCAACAAAACCGTCTTCAACCAAATAACAGTCTAATAGAATCACTTATTCTGTGCCGTGAGTATTTCCAAAATTATTTTATCTCCAACATCAATGTGTTGTCTAACCTCGAACTAACTGACATTAAAATATATGGAGCAATTAAGGAATAAAAAAACTCACGCATTGACGGCACGAACAAATGTCTCTGAACATCGTCGCATGGGGCTCAAAGATCAAAAATAATACTATCTTATAAGCCCCAAATATCATATAGAGCTGTTAAAACACCCTATTAACATTTTTATAGTGAACTCACGTCAGAAATGTAAAACATATCTGTAACTCTTCTAAATTAATTAGGGAATGGTTTTGATAGTTTTTTTATTACTCAGTACTAAAAATACTTACGTTTGTCTTACGTCTTACAAATATATATTTCTTACTGGTTTCTTTTCTTTTATCAATATTTATCTAATTGAAAGTATTTTAGTTCCATTTAAGCAGCTTCATTGAGTAAATTATTAAGTTTTGTATCTTATATAGAGATTAAAAAAGATGGCGACAAACAAAGTTAAGTCGCATTCGATGCTATCATCTTAAGACTTATCGAATGTTTTGGTAAAGTACTCAATAGTTTACTGTGTAACTAATTTTTTTTTAAAGTAAAGTATATAAAACTAATTACACTAATTTAAAATATAATGCTTATAGTTAAACAAAGCAGTCATCAAAGAGATTTAAAGTCAATAGTGCACATAAAATATTTTTTAAGAACAACATTCTATATCATATTCAAATCAAACAAACAATAAACAATTTGTACCACAAATATTCGCATTTAATCTAGATACTACTTTGGTACTTAATCATCTTTCTAATAACCTACTAAGAACATAGTCATACAATTTTATTTGCCTCATAATTCTCTAATATTTATTTACCTACAAGGAATTAAAAAACATTATAACTAATTCACCTACTTTACGGATAAAATATGGAGCCACGAAGAAAACCCAGTGATAATATTTTACATTGGCCGACAACACAACAGGTGCCGACATAAAATAAAAAGGAAAATCATAAAAATACATGTCACATTATTCCGTTTGTGATATAAACATCTCTGTATAAATGCATAGTGCTGTACCGTGACATATCGACAAACAGATGGCCTGTGCGTCGAGACGTCACAACATCGACTAATTTATGCGCTCCTTAACGCCCGTCCCACCTATTAGTTGCACGCAGTATATTTCATGCGGTCGTGTAGGGAGACAATTATTACTGTCTACACAATGCGTTTTAAGAGTTTTAGATATACTTGTTTTGATGACAGCCAGTTAGTTGAGAATTCTTTGTGTCACTACCGAAAGTTTTGTTATTTCTTTAGTGTTATAGACACTATAAATATTATATCCACATAATTGTAGCAGCATTATTATTTTTCATACACTTTATTACGATGTCTGGCTGTACCAAAACATTTAAATAAATAAGCCTTTCTGAATTATAAAATCGTATACATTAGTCTATGTAAAAACATCACATAGTTCGAATAGTGTCCGAATTCATTCATTCTTTCAGACCACTTAGTGTAACACGTTACTTTGAAACCTTCACGTCAGTACCACCTAGTTGCACGCAGAATATATATATATAGTACTTTTTTGCCTTGCACAACCAATTTCCAGAACAAATTATTGCTTGTCTCATTTCCGGACGATACGAACTTCAGGCCTTAACAGCACGCTCTGGCTTCAAAGCTCCGTCAAAGCACTTGAGACTCTTGAGTTGTAAGCGTACAACAGTAGTCACTTAGGTAGTATCAGGCCTATCCACTCATTCATTCCAAATGTCCTAAAAAATGCATAGTAAAAACATTATTCATAAGAAGTCTAACCTCTAAAGTGTGTATGTGTGTGTGTGTACGGCGCGGCTCGACATTTCAGCGACTAAGAAATAGTAAATGTGAACTCAAGAGAAATAACCTTTAAAAAAAAACAGGTTGAGACCACATTATGTATTGTAAGTGTGGTGACACTACAACTGTAAGTATCCCTAACCAAGTATAACGCCGCTTTTTATTTCTGGAACCCATCGCAACTAACAGCTCAACGGCTTTCATCTTGTAAACTTTATTAATCGACATTGCTCCCGGACACATGCGACCATCACTACGAAACAAGTCTAACTAAACATTAGTGTACGCATCGTTAGTCACGCATTTCATTGCCGCACCGCCTTAAATTTATTTTTTCTTTATAGAACAGAGACGGTAATGGATGTTGATAACTAAGACTGTTGCGTCATTCATTTGAGTTCGCTGACAAATTATCGTGCAGAATGTTTATGTTAGCGGCTTTTGTTCGTAGCAGCGAGCAATCAGTCATGTTCATTCAAAAATGAGGTTGAAAAGCCATTGTTGCGGCTTCGCCAACGTCTGTACATAATGATCCGTATAATACGTTTTGTGAAGATGAAAGTGTGTTATTATTCATGGAAATAAGTCAACGTCATGTGTAATAAGACGGTTGCAGCGGATATTTTAATGTGTGTCGAGGGAATTAGATGTTGTGGAGTGTCGTAAATTTTGGTTGCGCCTTAATATTTTTGTGAGATTGATATTTTAGTAATATAAACTTTTCTCATTATTATCTTAATATATTGTGGTTATCGGTAGCTGGCCCTTATCATTCGATCCTAATGTTCTTATATTAAGTCACTAGCTTTTGTTCACGGCTCCACTCACGTGTTTTTTTTTTTTTATTATTTAAATAGGGGGCAAACGAGCAGACGTATCACCAGTTATTATATATATCCCTCAAGAATTAAGGCATCTCCATGCCAAATTCCATTTAAATCGGTACAGTGGTTTAGCAAAAGCGTAACCGACAGACCGACAAAGTTACTTTCGAATTCATAATGTTAGTATGGATAACATACTTATTTTAATAGGTATATCTTTACTGTCAAAATTTCCGAAGTGCATATCGTCATAATTTCTAAATATCCTACATACATTACATAATAAACTTTTCCATCCGTTTATAAACTACGCACAAAACAAAAACCAACATCGTAACCCATGATTAGAATGTCAGTCAAATTCCTGTTCATAACAAACAAAGGAAAAATCAAACGGAAACTATTAAACTCACGGGAGGTTCGAGTAACGAGGGTAAACATCGAAACAACCCGCCATCAGCCATCAGCTCCACACCTAACACAATCACGTTAGCATCTGCTATAGACACTCTTCCCTAATTGACAGTAATCAATTTCGCGCGGTCCTCTTTCAATATTCCTTCATCTAAGATTTTTCTCGTTTCTCGTTCGTTTTTATATCGGCCTCTCGTCTCGTGAATTTATCGCTCAATTAGTCTTGTTTAATAGCCGCCTGCTCCGCTGATGTCTGCTTCTAGCGCCTCACAGGGCTGTCACCAAACGGTAGACTATTATTTTTGAAATTATATTAGACTGAATATTTTTTGTAGTCTTACTAAAACTTTATCTATATTTTTTCTATTGAACAGGATTTTTTTCTCTATGTTATGTTAATTGAAAGAGATTTAACAAAACAAGTCAAAAGTAAGATAGCGTATTACGTATATGTAAATATTGCATTAGGTATATATTGGTAAAAAAGTTGTTATATTTTATGTTAGTATTTATAAATAACGTTCAAACGTGCATTATAACTTATTTATATTTCTACAACTTGAAATAATTATTAAAATTGGCGAATCCAACTGAACTTCTAAATTCTTTTTTTTGTAGCAGACTGTTAAATAGTCAAGGTCAACAATGAACAAACACTATTTTCCAACTTAGCTACACTAATATCAAGTTAAACAAAATTTTACTAGCAAAGAATAATTCTTTAATAATTTTTCATCATCTCACAGCCCCAATAGCATCATCAATTCATCAATAATGGATTAGTTCCCTGTCAAAACACAAATCCATTATCCGCAAACGACTACAAACTTCAACATGATCCGCGAAACTGTTTAATCTTCATTGTTTTCTTTTTAACCCGTTTACGTCAAAATATTAACACCTCAATCTTTAACATTTCTGTGGGAAATATAAACAATAACATTACTCACACCTTTCTACCGAAGAAAAGTAATAGAATCGGTCTGTCGCGACGTCTGACCTCATAACTGACAGTCAGAATGACACTGACAGCTAACTGTCAATGAAAACTACCGTCTATTGCACAAGCAATGCATTTCTACTGTCGTTTAAACTTTTAAAGTAATACTTTATTATTGTTTCTAGAGTTTCATTATGTATACGTACATATTTTGCATGTGTATTATTTTAATGTTATTTCTAAAAGACACAGAGACGTTAAAATTTTGGTATTTGGCAAGTTACAGCTGTCGACGATGAAAGGTAATTAGATTCAAATATATAACGTGGTAAATATACATTTTAGAACTGGTTGTGATTGCATAAAGAGATATCTCTAAAACAATTGTGGTCGTAACGTCCACGTTAAGTATCTATAAAAATGGTTCTAGGAATTCTTTTGACTTAGGTAAATACATAATTACATGTCAAAAAAGATTAGCAACTAGGACCCACTAATTGGTGTACACTATATTATTAAAAGGAATTACTTTAAAATTTATGGCCTGACACTCTCATTTTAAAAGAAATTATTAAAGTAATACTTATCTATAAATGGGTGGTATAACTATAAAATATAATGGGAGGAAAGGGGTCCTTACATTTTTGTAGCAATTTTCTTATTTAATATTGCTAATATTATGATTGTTCTCAAAACAAACATCTTTAAGACATTTCCGTTTCCGCCTTCTTTGCCGGAACTCCCTAATAATTCAGCGAGTTCCAGCCTGCTTTCTTGATTTATATTTCCTTGCAAAGTGTCTCATACTTTTGCTGGATCAAGAAAAAATATAATAGTAATATTTTTCTTTAGATAGTCGAGGTCAACGAGTGATACTAATGTAACATGACAATGTAGATTATGTCGCTCTTCTCTCTAGGATATATTACAATGTCCAGACAATTACATAACATGTTTATGATTTGTTATTTTCGTACAAAGTTTCTGAGTAAATGTGTTAAATTTCAGGTCCATATGATTTGGATCAGTGCCGCGTTGAAAGCTTTTAAACGCGTTGACAATCTTGACACTAAACACTACACACAAAATTTATAAACGACTTTTAGTGGCGATATAAAACGTCAAAATATCAGTTACACTTGTGACCTTGTCTTGTTAATAATGTAGACAGTACATATACCGTTATATAAATATCTTTATTTTTGCATATTACCGTTGGTTTGATGTTTGTAGTAGATTTGTATGTAGAATGTTAATACGAGTACAGTAACATTTTTATCTTTGCTAACTCTCTTTTTTCTACATTTCTTAAATTTCTTTTTATCTTAGCAAGTGTTTCTAAACTAACTACCGAACCAAAAAAAAGTTTTTATATTTTGAATCGTGGGCAGCCCTGACGGCTTGAAAGACGTAGAGAAATGGGATTAAATTAATTGTCGCATCAGTCACGAGGGCGTCGGGGTGTTTTTTATTAGTCGAGTGCGCCCCCCTTCCCCGCACCTCAGTGCCGAGCGCCCGCTCGCTCTGAGTAAATCACGCAAAGCCAAGGAGGTTAGAAGAAGGTGGATGATAGGTGATAGTTGTTAGAGATTAGTTTAGATTCAAAATGCTTATTTTAATTTGGTGTTGAAGAACATATATTTACATTGAGGTTTAGGTTACAAACTGTTAAATATCAGTTGTATTATTCCTGCGTTTTACATTTTTTTGCATAGTGTAATTAAGTGACTGCACGGTTGGCCTAGTGGTTTAAGCAGTCTTCACGCCGCTTTCTTCTGCGCCAAGTGTCGTGGGTTCAAATCCCACATGGAACAGCACTTTGTGTGATACAGAAACTGTTGTCCTGAGTCTGGATGACCTTTGTGTCCATTACATATATGTTTGTAAATTTCCGTGACACATGATGTACATATATTCTTAATCCAGGAGTTGTCTTTTAAGTAAAATAATAAAGTAAAGATCACGGATTAATTTATGATCAATAATATACTACTAAATAAATTACTTTCTACCAGTTAACGATCAAAACTAATAATTTGAAGCATCTCACATACGGTTTTCTGGTTTTAATTTAAGTAAATCTTGTACAGTGATTAGGCCCTAAGATTATGTAATATCTAATTGTAATTGTCAACCTATGAGGAGCCCAGTTGCACTCGGTGTTTAAGCAAAGACGCTGCGGTCAGTACCTGGATGGATGACCGCTAATGGCATGTTACCATGAATGTTTCCGTGATTCGGAGGCCACGTTAAATATTCGGTCCCCGTTGTTATCATAGGATAACAGTCATGAAGCTTAGTTGGAGGCCTTTGGGTGACTTAAAAACATCTAACGGCAAGATTACGTAGCTACAACGTTGTCTTGCCCGCCTCAAATCGCACTTGGCCAGTGTGGGGACGTATGGCCTTAACCCTCTCCTGAGAGGAGACCCGAGCATAGCAGTGGGACGTTATGGGTTGTTATTCATTAATGAATTGTCAACCTATTATCTAAATTAAAATTAACATTATTTGCATTGAAAACTGAGGCAATTATGGCATTATAGTAATAAAAACAAACCTCAAGTCAACTCATGAAGCCATTAGAACTACCGCATCCACAAATCTCCTTCCCACATCTTCACCACCGCGCCCAACCGATTTGTTCGTGCTTTGATCTTCGGTACGATTTATCGACATTATTTTTAACGCCGCTGCCCATCACTAGGCTTGAGTGATAGACTCTGTTCACTGAACGCTTATTGCCGACGTATTATTTACAAGTAAATTGGGTTTCTACGCAATACAAAACCCAATTTGCTTCTGGATAAACAAATATCATTAATGTAAATTGGATATTCGTTTTTTGTTTGTGTAATAATGTTGGTCGTGTGCGCACTTTGCGCTTTTTGTACATCACATCCTCAATAGCCTTTAACAGTCCAGTACTTAACATAAGCCTCTCATTAGAATAGAGGTTTTGGCTTATTATACCACATTGGGTTTGTGCAAGGTTTGTTTCAAGTAGTACTGGGAGGGGTTTCAGATGTGTTAATAACAGCAGTTCCCGGACCCCTCCCGTCTCAGGCGCAGAGTGGCACACTGTGTGATTTTAGTCGGTTCGATTCCGATACACCGCCCCGCCGCAAATCCCGTCTGGATGACGACCCGAGGGGGTTTTCGTTTCAAGTCTTCCTTTCTTCCTGCGTAGTTTGTTTTTTTAGTAGACTCTTATGACACCCACGGGATAAATAGGGAACCCCTATTTTTATTCCGTAGGACAGTCCGTATTCCATTTCCGAGCAGTGGCCTAGAGCGATTGACCAGCCTCGGTTGTTTAGCAGCTAGTTCTTCCATTATGGTTTTGCAGTTGCTGACAAAAGATATCCGCCGTAATCGTTTGACCAGATTTTATAAAACTGTAGTGAAGGACAGCGGCTCTAGTCCACTAAGCACAAGAAACTTTTTGTGAGTTAATTTTTACTTGGGGCAGGATTTGGCTAGTTCTCCAGGGTTTAGCCAATTCGAGCTGTTTCTGCAGCACTAGTGCCACGGTAGAATTCGTAATCGTAAATAAAACGATATTTCAAGTTTACCATTGTGCGAGATGAGCGACGCCAATGACAAAACTGATGAGGAAAAAACAAACGAATATTTTTTTTAAAAACTCAAATGTCCCAGCTAAATGGATTTATAACTTTGAATTTGGAATTCTTAACCAAAGAGGATATATTTCAAATCAAAGTAGCCAGTGTGATAAAACGCCAATTTGATATGTAAGGATCTAATACGAGTATATACAGATCCAGATCAGAGATCGTTTTTTGTTTAAAAACTTGAAACAAACATAACAACAAAATGTTTTCACACATTCATATTTTTTATCATATTTTGCATACAAGTAGAAAAAAGGCCTTCTAAAGAGCAATGCTCTCTAAAAAATATTCTATCATTCAAACACATCGACTAACATTTACGGTACAACATATCAACATCAGGAATCGATGGCAAAATAATTGTGTTTACTTCCACTGAGAACACGATGGAAAAAAACCAAAGCACATTAACAGTATAAGTGTTCCTTACAAATGGACGAATTAATCTCCATGATGCGTCAATAACACTAAACCAGCAGTTAGTCTGTTACAACAGGCACTTACAGAGTACCAACGCTAGGCCGTAACTCTCCACGTCTGGTTGTGCGCAGAATATAAAGTAATATAATGTCGTCAATAAATATTAAAAAGAGTTATTGTGATAGTCACGGCATTGGACTCTGTTCCGTCAGGATCCTAAATTTATTGCCATGTTATCATCTTTATTTTTATGTAAAACATTTTATTTTTTATACGATAAAAAAATTAAGCTTTTATTGTCAGATTAGCATTTTAATGTCTTGAGAAGAACTTGAGATGTTTCACTAAACTATTTTTTTCCAAATTGGCGAGACCTCCCGGATTCTATCGTTCAAGCGCCGTGCTGTTGAACATTGGCTAAAGTGAAATCCTAAAAATGATAGACGCTTTAGATGCTAACGTGATCCTGTGAAGGGAACAAACAATTAGCGAATCTCTTTTTTCATATGAATTGGTCTGCCATGGTCCATTAGGCAGAGTAGAGTCACTCTACTCTGCCTAATGGAAAACATGATCAGAAGTCAAGAGTAGTTGATCAACAAACTCATTGCGAATGCAACCCATTAAGATGCTTCTGCATCATTAGGCCTCCGGTCTCGCGCAATGAAACATAACAGCACTCATGCTATTCTTTTTTTTTGTTGGTCTTCTGTGAAAAGGTTCTACAGCCCCGAGCCAGCCGTGTTCTAATCAGCGTGGCTCTCTTACCTTGAAGACAACCTCAGAGTTCTAATTAATTCAAAGACATAACAACGAAAATTTAATAATAATACTTTAAATCTTATACCAGTATATACGTAATTTTATTCTGCATCTAAACAATGTTACAGAATATAATAATTAGTTGTATTTTTTCATGGAAACTGCCATCGACATATTTCATATTAATGCAAAATATTCTTTTCAGCGACAAAATAAGGTTCAATATGTCAAAAAATTGTAACAAATTCAATTTATTTACACACTTATCAAATTGCGTGAATTATTTTTATCCTTCTTCAGTTAAATATGCTTCTCGATAGGTAATGCACGACTTACTATCAAAATAACTAAATCACTCCAATGGTATGCCTGTAAGTTTACAAGATTTATTTCATTTAATGATTTTATCACCCATTAGTATCGATGGTACAAATGGTAAGATAAACATAATTCAAATCGAAGAATGGTCTTCAAGTAATCGGCTGCAACATGTAATTTCCTTTGTTTTTTAAAGTTACCTAGAAATTGACAAAAACAAGTAAAATTTTAACAAAAACAAAACCGACTTCAAGGTTTCACTCGATTTCTCTTGGATGCCATCATCAGATCATAGTGTCCTTATCATGGTACCACCGTTGGGATATCTCTTTTCTATTAAAAAAGAATCATCAAAATCGGTTCATAAATGACGAACTTATCCGCGAAAACACATAAAATATATATATATATATATATACGAACGAATTGAGAAACCTTCTCCTTTTTTTGAAGTCGGTTAAAAAGAGTTTTTATATTTAATTATCTTGTGATTTTATCAATGAGAAGTAAAGAAGAACTGTTAATATAAATGTAAGCGATACATATGTGGTCAGTTGGTCACACATAAATTGCCTAACATTAACATGCTCCGACGTATCCTACTAAAGGACGATGATAAAGCCTTGTGCAAGTTACATGCAATCATTTTCCCTTCGAGACAATCGTATACAATCACATCACGCAGAGATTTGCAGCTTAACTAGCGATACACACTGTCTGCGCAATGCATAAAACATTAATTAATGGTAAATTTGAAATAGATGTCAAAATTTCCGTTAAATATTTCTTAGATAATTTGGTGATTTATGTGTAAGAGTGCTTAATAAATCAAATACTTCTCGAACTATGAGACTCGAAAACTGTTTTCGTAAATGGTTAATTTCATATCTTTTGCTAAATTCATATACATATTCTTACTAATATAATATAAAATTTGAAAGTATATCTGTATGTCTTTCTATCTGTCTGTCCGTTCCGCTACGGCTAAATCGTTTCAACGAATTCAATGAAATTTGACATGGAGATCATTTGATTCTTGAGGCAAGACATAGGCTACTATTTGCAGCAATAACGGAGCCCTGCGGAGATGCGGGCAAGAGCTAGTATTACTATAAAATCAAATTTTATAGTAATATTTTCTTTATCCCTATAAATGTATCCAGTAAATATACCGCTTGACGTTACTTTGAAAAGAAATATACTCACATTACGGCTTTTCGTGTTCGCAAAAGTTAATACCTCTTTCGAAAAAGATTAAAGATATTTTTTTCATCTTCAAATTTCTTGTTTGTTTAGACAGACAGCCTAGCAATACGTAATGATATTCAGCTCGAAGATAATAGGTATAGGAAACATTTTGTCGGGTTCACTAACGGTTTCTTTGTAACTTCATGCAAATGCGAATTCATCTGTTACCGATATTTATGTTGTTTTTTGCTTCAACCCGTACCGTACCGCTATAATCTGTCCATTAAATATTCAGTCAGCATATTCGTCGACTTATCTATCCGTGTGTCAGGATCGTTTTCATCAACAGCCAGTCGAATAAACCAAACCAACGGGCTTCGCATATAAAGGGCTGGATATGTCGCTTCTATGCCTAATGAACTATTTGAATGTAGGCCTTATTGGCCGCGGATAAATAAAGAAATAAATGTGAGGTACGCGCAGTGTGTTCGCGCAACTTAATCTCCTGATTAAGACCCTATTCATAGTATGTTTAGAAGAAGTTTCAATTTTAAATTTTTGAGAAATTGGTATACTTGTACCAACTTATTAAATAGTCTCATACCAATCTCAAAACTAATATTTTAACACATGCAAATCATTCACATTCTCAATACGAAAACTACTGCTTGATATCTATCTGATTTTCTCTTAAAGTTTCTCTTTTATTTTAACTTGATGTGATTATATAAAAGTCATTAAAAAAGCATCAAATAGTCGTATATTCTGATATACATTGTTCGGTTGTGATTTCATAACTTTATAAAAATATAAAGAGACACGATATTAACACAGGCACTGCTCGCTCAACAGGTTTTCCCGAACTTAACACCCGTTGACAGATGCGGATCACCAAGTTAAAATTTACGAATTTAAATCCAATCATTTTACCTCATCATACTTATTCTATCTTTCATTCAAAATTGTGTCAGTTTAGGGACGTATTTACCAGTAAAAAACTTTTGAGAGTTTTGATTTATTTTTTGGATGTTTTTTCATTTATAAAGCGATTTAAAAATCAATGGATTTTAGCTTGGGGAACCCATGTTTTGCCTCACAAAAGTGCAAATTCTGAAGGCACTAGCATTTATCGTTTGTTCCATATTTCATACAAACAGCTTATTTATTGGAAATTGTATACCTCCCCTTTGATCTTATTCAAATTTGAAGAAATAATTCCAGTTCTAAGAGTGGGAAATTGAGGAACGAGGGAGGAATACAGCTTATTACAATTCGTTCGCCCTGTTAACGTGAAATTACTTTTACCCAACACGGCGAAATTAAAAGCGTCAAAAAAAGGTAACTGTTTTGGTAGTCTATGTACCTATGTATGTTCCACCGTACACGTACCTCACCTCAGATCATAAAAATACTGAACCAATTTATAGAATGAAGTGTAAAGATTCGTTATAATAGCCCGGGAAACATAGGCTATATACATTTCATCAAAAAAAAATACATAATCGGGTAGACTTGTAAACTTTTTCTTCTAAAAGTATTATATGCAATTGTGTCAAGTCCCTACGTGGATTCACCGTTGCGGTTGACAACTTGAACTATTCAGCGAAATATTTACTAGAAACTGCAAAATATTTCCAAACAAAGTTCACAAGTGACAGAAATTACGACAGACGGTCTGCACTATGAATAGACATCGTAGCGAGAAGTGGGCTTCACGTTTGATTGAATGTGAAAATTATACAAGACAAGACGCGGCAGCGACGGCGACAGTGTGTACTACACTTTATGTCACCAAGTTTTCCCACAGGAATAGAACGGTGAACACTTTGTTAGAATGTCAAATTAACATTTGTTCAGGATACAAGTAATGTTTGTAGGCATCGAATAATTACTTCCTTTCTAATGTAAATACACTGTTGAAGTATTATTGAACGTTCAAAGCCACCATAAAAGGAGAGGTTAATAACCTGCCCCCTAGCTGAGTTGATATTCTTCAAACGTAAACGTTATTAGAAAACAACCAAATGTATAAGAAGAGGTTATCTTAACGCTAAATCACGTTGTCAAAAGAAAATATTAGCCAATTATACCAGAGAATAGAGGTGTTAGCGACTGTAGATATAAAACAAATCCCTGCCATTTTGTTGTGTTTCGCAAGAGGTTTGTTCGTATTTACCCTTCATGTTAAAATCGTAAGATTTTCTTAATATTTTAATAATATGTAACATATAGGTGTGTTGGCTTTAGCTATATACATTACAAGCTTTTTATTTACTTACAATGTATGTATGTAAGTTCGGGTGGAATCTTGCAAGTCAATTTTGAAGCAGATATCTTATGTATACAATATTATTATGACATGGAGCTGATCTGATGCTGGAGCTGGAAGGTGGCCATACGAACTCTGTGAAGAAACGTCGCAACACCATCGAGTTTGCATTCGTTTGATTCGTCTTTTTTTTATTTTTATGAAATTTAAATAAAAGCTTATTTTTAAAAAGTTTTTTTTTTATAGTTATTTGCTATAAAACAGTTATGCTATACACATTGTATAGGTATCTTTGGACACTATTTATTTATTGTCATGAATCAAGTGACAATTTGTTAATTAATAGTTGTGTATATACCTACACAATTAATAGTCCGCACAACTAGTAAAATCATGTCAGATATCCTGGCATATAACCTCGGGTTCTATTAGCTATTCTCAGTCCAGTTTCCCATTCCTAAATTTTTACCCCTTTTAGCTTTTGTCTATTTCATATCATAAAGTGATAAAATCTTTTGAAACTGCCAAAAGTATTTGTAAAAATAGCATAAACCCTAAATAAATAAATGAGGGCGCAAGACAGTAATGATGATGACAGCACATGAATAAGTACACTTTGATGATCCAAACTGTCTCTTAATCTGTCTGCCTGTAACGTTTATGCAAATTCAATCTTTAATACCACTCTTGAAGGTCGACAGTTTTAATAACAGAGTAAAACTACGATTTCATAAAATTAATGAATGAAACGGTCGACCACCCAATCAGGATTAATGTTTATTTATTTGTTTTCTCCGAAAAAATATTTTTTCTCCGGTGTATAAACATTCTCGTGTCTATTTGTTAATTTTGCAAAGAATGCAAAGAAACACAACACTATACTATTTTAAAAACAGCATCATATCATAATACAAACATATTTAATAAATTAATCCAAAACTAACGGTGAGTTTTCAAATTAAAGACGAGAAAGTCAAATAAATACGGTAGATAAAGTATCTTTAGATGTTAATTACTATTAATCCAGCGCTTCTGTAAAATAAATTATCGTATTAATTAATTCCAAATCATCAGAAATACCATAAAATTACCATCGGAATAGATTATGAGTCGGTATCATACCACACTATCTCAGATTTACTGGCTACCACATTCCACTGCATTCATTACAGAACGCACATAAATGGAAACAAATAAATAAAATGTATGTCTGTAGAAATAAAATGGTCTTCGTGTCGTTAGTTTATGTCCGGTGTAAAGTCTGTGGTGTTGATTTTAACTGCTATTTTATTGACTACTCGTGTTGATTCGGCGTTGGGTTACAGCACAGTGTCGGGCACACGGGGCGATTTAATTTAGATGCTTTTAAAACGTTATTTTTGTAGTTTTGTTGCTAGAAGTCAAATTTTATTCTAAACCTTAGAATAAAATTTGACTTCTTCTTCTTCTTCATGTGGACTAAAGGTTTAAGCTCTACTCCAAGACGTCGATTCCGTGGGGGGATTTCAAAAATCACATTGTCCAGGTCTTCTCCTGATTATGATGCCTGACGCACTAAGCCCTAGTTTTTGCGTCACCATGATGGCATCACCGGATTGGGAGTCAAAAATTCTAATGGATTTTACATTGTAGACAAAAAAAACTTGACCTTTGTATTCAGAAAGCAATTATACGAGACAAGTGACTCAATTTCTTTCTTTTTCCTGTTCCTGTCCTTATCGTTTCTAAATCCTAACTCTAATTTACTCCAATTTTCCTCTTTTTTCTAATCCTTTTGAAATCGAATACATTTTCAAGGAATGACCAAGACTCTTTTCAGGTACATTTTGCACCGATCCTAGAATCGTTAAAATCTGATGATCATTGAGTTGATGATAACAATGTTCATGACGATACCGATAGAAATGATGACATTAAACAAAATAATAAATTTTGTAAGTTTCGCCCAACTTACGCAGCGAAGCTTTGAGATAATTTCAGAGTTTTACTCAGTATGATATAGACTAGTAAACAACGATTATCAGTTTTTTTTATCGAAATATTAGGAACATATATTCGATGTTTTGATTTTTTTTTATTTTATTTTTTCTGACAGAGAAAGGCTTCCGTGTGTTAAAACAAATTTGCTGAGTAACAATAAAATCCACGCAAGCGACGCACGCGCATCACCCGTTTTATCTCTCGCATAAACACGTCAATAGCAAGACTACACGGTAATTTATTTTATTGTCATTTAAAACTTTAATTTATTAATGTTTACTCATGTGTACGAGATGTAGCAGAACCGCAATTTACGACAAATTATTATTCTAGTTTAATTAGTTGATAGCTTTGGTTCTGGTTACTAACCCTGGTTACGTCAACAGATAAACTTCAATTTTTTTTCAAATTAAGTCTCGTTTTAAGCTTTATTGTTCTTCAAATGTAGTCGTTAAATATATTCTAGAAGGTTCTAAAGATAAAAATAGAATCAACCTATTTATTGGATATTAAAACAAGAATAAAGTGGTGTTGCGGGTGTCCATGGGCATCGGTAATCGCTTACCATCAAGTGATATGTCTGCTCGTTTACCACCATAAAAAAAGAAAGAATATAAAATGGCAAATGCAATAAATTAATACTTACTGAATGTCAGTGAACGTATTGCCAATAAGGAATTTAAGGCACGCTTTAATGGACAAGTTGATCTGATTACAGCGTGAGTCCTTCTCAAATTTGTGCCCAAGAAATTTTGAGTTATCTGTATTAATAACTTCCTTAAAAATATTGGACAGATTACCTAAACTAATCTGAGTTTCTATTGTGTGGAGAAAAGCTTAACCTTGTTATTGTAGAATTCACAGCAACACATTTGAATAATCATCGAATAACACAAATGGCAGAAACATAACCATATATTATTAACTTTTTCGTACTCCAAAAGCTATACAAGCAAGAACTGTAAGTGCACATTTAAAAGCAATAAAATAAAACGAATTGCTTGAGTAATAAAGTGTTCAAGCGAAGATCGCAGACATAACATACATATCTTTATAGGCGACGCTTGTTAATTGCCGCGCATAAAGTTTCAGGAACTTTTGGCAACGTCGATTTAACGAACATCTAGTTGACCTGGTTTTGCTCTTTATACCACTATGTTATCTTACAAAAACAAAGCAAACCAGATGTTAAGGAGTTTTTAGTGACACTTACAAAATAAGTGAAGTTATTAGGAAGGAAAAGTATGTACGAAAAGATTACACATGTAGATAAACCTATGTACAGGAATTGATTACTGGTATTCGATGCAACTAGACCAATAAAGCTTCTCTCTTTAAAATTTAGTAAATTTATTTAAAAAAAAAGGGACTTCATGCTGCTAAACATTGATTTTCTACCTCTGACAACCATTGTTTCAGACTCGTAAAACTCGTCAAGAGAATCCATGCGAAAATTCTGAAAAAGTTTTTGTCAGATTATCCAGGTGATTGTTAATAAAATAATATTGAACAAATACTGCCTTAGTTTTGCAAATTTTCAGTAGACTCAGACCTCTCACAAAGGATATTTGGAGCCCATAGTTACATTTCAAGACGTGGAGATGTTAGAGTTATGTCTCTCCAACACAAAGAGGACTCTGACGAGATGATGTGGTCATATCTAGCGAGACCATGTTCAACGGTTTATGTAAAAAAGTTATCCCTATCTATACTAATCGGTGCAAGAACATTTATTGCGCGATGCAGAATTTTTTAGTAACTAAGTAGTTCGGTGTGTCTTTGTTAGATGGCGTTGAAGCTTGTTTTCGTAACTTTAGTTTAGATACATACACTATCTTCATAACCTTTTTTTTGTTATTCTTACTTACAAATAACATCTTCGTATTTGATTGATGTGAACAGTTCGAAGAATAATTTGTTACAACTCCTACGCAACGCTATAACATGTTAACATGTTGCCATCCTTATTTCACAACCTACACTGCCCATTACCCAATAACTTTACCAATAAACGAACGGAGTCGCAAAACTACAAGTTTTATGGGCGCTGGAGTATTTTATAGCCCACTCCATCATCAGTAATTAAGCTACAATAAACATAGAGTTTATAGTTAATAGGAACGCGGACAGTTGATAGTTATTTATTAATATCCGTCACGCCTGTTTGGGACTGTACAAACTTATTATTATAATGTTATAGGCTTTTACAACTGATATAAGTTGCGAGTTTTTGATGACAGGTTTTAAAACATATTATGTATGTGTCACAACTATTGTCATCTGTCAATGCTGTACTTATCTTTAAATATAAAAATGTAAATGTACCTTTTGAGAGAAATAAACAATTATTATTATTATTATTATTTAGATTTTTCATTTTTCTCCCTTTTCAGAGGGGTTATTTACGTGTCATGCGGGCCAAAACCAAGCATAATACGTTAAATTGAGTAGGTAGATGATATAGATGAAGATGTTAGAAATTTACGGGTAATGCGGCAAGTATTGAGTATGGTGGCTTTTTGAAGCAGATAAATGGAGTATGGAGGCATGTGAAGTAATTCAAGATTTTGAGTGAGAGTTTTTGGTACTATGCCTGTTGATGATAAAACTATTGGGACTATATGTACTGTGTTAACTTTCCATTGGGTTTTGAGTTCTATTGCCAGGTCTTGGTATTTTGAGAGTTTTTCTGAAATAGTGGACTGAAGATTATGGCTGTTCGGGATTGCTATGTCTATGATGTAAATAACTTTAGTCACTTTGTCGTGAACTGTTATATCTGGAGGGTTGTAGTGAATAGTTTTGTCTGTTAAGATTGTTCTGTCCCAATAAATTTTACAAGCTCTATTTTCAAGTATTGTGTCAGGTTTATACTTATAGTATGGAATCTTGTGACTGATGAAGTTATAATTATGTGCTAAATGTTGGTGAATTATTGTTGCTACTTGGTCATGTCGGTGTTTGTAGTCTGTTTGTGCTAGGGCTTTACAGGCACCGGTTATATGTTGTATGGTCTCTGGAGCGGAATTGCAATGTCTGCATAAGTCTATTGTCTGAGTTGGGTCTCTAATTATAAATTTCTTATAATTCCTAGTTATTATTATCTGGTCTTGGATTGCAAGCATAAATCCTTCCGTTTCCGGGAACAGTTCCCCTTTCTTAAGCCATTCGTTCGACTTCTCTTTGTCGACGTAATCTTGGCTAAGGTCGGTTCGGTGTCTTCCATGGAGGGATTTACCAGCCCACTTTGATATTTTCTGTTCTACTGTAGTTAGAGTTTCATTAAGTTGAGTATGTCGGTCGTGTAAGTTTAAAGGTGTGAGTTTTTTATCAATGTCTATAATTTGTTTATGGAGAGGAGATGTTAGTGATTTGATATGAAAGTAGTTTCTGAGTATTGTGATTTGTTTATTATGTAAATTTTGAATGTCTATTAGACCTCTTCCTCCTTCATTGCGTGGTAGTGTAAGTCTTTCTATTGACGATTTAGGGTGATGTTTCCGGTCTTTAGTCATTTGTGTGTTAATTGTTCGTTGCAACTTCTTAAGATTTGTTTGAGTCCAGTTAATAATACCAAATGAGTATGTTAAAATAGGAATAGCAAACGTGTTAATGGCCTTAATTATGTTTTTTGAGTTTAGGTGAGTTTTTAGAATGAGCTTTAGTCTGTGTTTGAATTTATTTATTAAATCTTCTTTAGTCTCTTTTTGAAGGATTCTTCTAGACTGCTTAAAACCTAAATATTTATAAAAACTGTAGCTATCCATTGGTTGAATATCTTCACCAGATTCTAAAATATACCTATTACTTTCAATTTTACCTTTATTAATCGATAGAATTTTGCATTTATCGACTCCAAATTCCATACATATATCTTTGGAAAACTGTTGAGTGATATCAGCTAGGAGAAAAATGTCGTCTTTGTTGGTGGCGAAGAGTTTTATATCATCCATGTAGAACAGAAGTCCTTCCAGAGCCAGATGAAGGCTATTGTACAAGAGGTCGACAACATGGAAACCCGCAGCCGCCGCAAAATACTTCTCATACATGGAGTCGCAGAGAGGAAAGATGACATGGCGCCGCAGATTGTCACAGATATAGCGGTAAGCAGCTTGGGTTTGGGCTCCTTTACACCTGAGGACATTAGCCGCTGTCATAGGATGGGTCGACAATCTTTGGGTGATAAGCCAAGACCCATTCTTGTCAAATTTCGGACAGTAGCAGTACGGGACAAGGTCTGGGCATCTAAGACCAAACTTAAAGGTACTGGTATGACGCTCTCCGAGTTCCTGACCCGGTCGCGACACTCAGCATTCATGGCAGCACGTGAGGAATACGGGATCACGAAGTGTTGGACCAAAGAAGGTTCCGTTTTTGTATTGGGTCCTGACGGTTCGCGCTGTCGTATTGTTTCTGTGGCAGATCTCGACCAGTTGAGGCCAGTGGTTGCAGACAAGCCAGCTGCTTCCAAAAACCAGGCTCCCAAACAGCGAAGAGCAGCTGCCGGCTCCAAAAAATAAGTGCATCTGTACGGCTTGTTTACATTCAATGTAGCGTTACACATCTGGGTGAGAACCAGTTTTAATATACCCTTTTTTACTAATATTATTTTATGAAAACATTTTCCACCTCAATAAACTACACAGTTTATTTAACTCACTTTATTTATATTTACCTCACTTTTACAAAATTAAATTTTTAGTTAACTGTCAGAATTGCGTTCCAGTTATTGGCACATACACTTATTACACTTTTCCTCCAAAATTTTATAGTTTGAATCATAGTGTTTTTGCTCGAGTAGTTCGCCCAGATGCTTGTGACGTTTTACTGTTGATTTTGCCTATTTTTATCTTATTTTTGTTGTTTTTTGTTTTAAAACGTGTTACAGTTTATTCAATATTTTAACCCTTTCTCTTTTCTGCTCAATTATAACATTAGTTAAGTATCTCTGTGTTATAAATGTCAAACACACGACTAGCGGGTGGATCAAATTCAACAATCCATATTGTTTTAGATATATATCTGTTAATCTTCAGGATCATTTAGTATTTTTTTTGTTTGTTTTTTAGTTCTTTATATTTATAAATTTATTTATTTTATATACCATGATGACTGACTTAGACAATAGTGATAACGACAGCTTTTACTCCACAAACAGCCTTAATACTAGTTTTGCTAGTGTACCCTCACTTCAAGAAAATCTTCAGTGCCAGTTTTCCGATGCTCCGCGGAATTTTAATGTAGTCCATATAAATGCACAGAGTATTCCAGCTCATTTCCCTGATATGCTGGCTACCTTTCATTGTAAAAATATACACGCCATCTTGATCTCTGAGACATGGTTAAAACCTTGCTTACCATCAACATCATACAGTCTTCCAGGCTTCCACCTTATAAGAAATGATCGTGCGACTGGTGGTGGGGGTGGTGTTGGGATATATCTACGACAACATATTCCCTTCACCATTGTAAGTATGTCCTCGCAACCCCCACCACCGGACGCAGGTGAGCATCTCTTTATAGAATTACATATAAATCATGCGAAAATTTTACTCGGCGTTTACTATTCACCTTCATTACGTACTAATTACTTTTCCTCTTTCGAAAAATTACTAGAACAACTATCTCCCTCTTATAGTCACACATTAGTAATGGGCGACTTCAATACTTGCCTATTGAAAAATGACAATCGGTCTTCTTCGCTACGCAGATTAGTGGACTGTAACAACTTATCCTTACTAACACTTGATGCTACACATCACTTCCCTAACTGCACTCCCTCTCTTCTTGACCTTATTCTGGTCTCTTCTACTAGTCATGTTGTCAGCCATGGTCAATACCCAGCTGATGCATTCTCTTATCACGACTTGATATTTCTCTCTTATGCTATCCGTCCCCCCAAGGCAAAGCCGAGAATTCTTGTGCAACGCAATTTTAGCGGAATGAATATCGCTAAACTTAAAGAGGATGCGCGTAACATCAACTGGTCTGCTTTATTAAATTCGCAATGTGTGAATGAAAAAGTTGAAATATTTACCAACAATATGATACAACTATATAACGTTCACGCACCCCTGCGCTCGATAAAAATTAAACACTTACCGGCTCCTTGGCTTACCGAGGAGATAAAACAGATCATGTTCAGAAAATGTCTAGCGAGAGGCAAATACAAACGTCGACCAACGGATGATAACCTTGAAAAATATGTTTATATGAGAAATCTCTGCAATAAGATGTGTAGAAATGCACAACGCCAACATATCCACTCTGCCGTAGAAAACGGAGATCCAGCAAAAGTCTGGAAATTTCTAAGAACATTGGGAGTTGGGAAGTCTCGCCATGACTCTATTCCTAAAAATTTTAACATTGATTTACTTAATAAACATTTCTCTTCCTCGTCTGATATTAATGACAACACTAAAGCTAATACTCTAAGAAATATTTCATCTGCCCCAACCCCCAACTATTCACCTTTTGTTTTTAGTCAGTTGTTCGCTTGTGATGTTAGGAAGACCATTCTATCGATCTCATCCAATGCGGTCGGAAGTGATTGTATCAGCCGAAACATGATTCTTCCTATCCTTGACGAGATCCTACCCATCCTATGCAATATCCTGAACCACTCCGTGACAAGTGGTGTTTTTCCAACTGCTTGGAAAGATGCTCAACTAATCCCTTTACCTAAGAAAGCTAAACCCTCTTCATTTTCTGACTATCGGCCCATATCCATTTTACCTTTCCTATCCAAGGTGCTCGAACGTCTCATCCACTCTCAACTGAGTAACTTTCTTTCCAAAAACTCTTTACTGAACCCCTTCCAATCCGGCTTTCGTTCTGGTCACAGCACTACGTCTGCATTGGTACACATTGCGGATAGCATAAGACAAGGCATGGATGGTGGAATGATCACAGTACTCACCTTGCTCGATTTTAGCAACGCTTTTAATACTGTTGATTTTCACATTCTGCTTGGTATACTACGGTCTCTTAACATATCTCCAACGACAATTGATTGGTTTCATACTTACCTGTCTGGTCGCCGGCAGCGTATTTGCATTGAAGACTCAAAGTCCTCCTGGTGCAGTATATCTGCTGGTGTACCGCAGGGTGGCGTTCTATCTCCTTTACTCTTCGCTGTTTTTATAAACTCAATCTCGAACCAACTAAGTTCCTTCTACCACCTTTATGCAGACGATCTACAAATATATACCCAAGCTAAGATTAGCTTGTTAACAGAAGCTTTCAACACAATTAATACTGACTTACGTCGCATTGGCGAATGGAGTCATAATTATGGCCTCAAGGTTAATCCTGCAAAGACCCAAGTGTGTGTTGTTGGCAGTCCCGGGATGGTCTCAAGAATCAACTGGACTCAACTACCTCAAATACAATTCGATGGCACCAACCTCGAGATTAGTACTAGTGTTAAAAATTTAGGTATAATCATAGATAGTACTCTATCTTGGGGCCCACAGGTACAAGAAGTCAGTCGTAAGATATTTGCTTCTGCTGGATCTCTCCGAAGACTGCGTAATTTTCTTCCGACTGCAACTAGGGCTGCACTTGCACAAGCACTTCTCCTTCCAATTCTCGACTATGCCGATGTCAGCTATCTAGATCTCACTGAAGCACAACTTGATAACCTTGAGCGACTACAAAACCTCTGTATACGATTTATATTTGGCCTGCGAAAATATGATCACGTCTCCGAATTTCGTCAACTGCTCGAGTGGCTTCCGATTCGCTCTCGCCGGAATACTCATATTCTTACTTTTCTTTATAACATCTTGTTCAATCCCAGAGCTCCCTTCTACCTCAAAGAACGATTCAAGTTCCTTAATGACACACATGTAAAATGTCTAAGGTCATCTGAAAATTTGGTACTGGTGATGCCTCAGCATTCTACGAAGTTTTATGATCAGTCTTTCACTGTTCAAGCTGTACGCTTGTGGAATAAATTGCCCTTAAACATAAGGCAGGCGCAAACGATGGGTGAATTCAAGAGGTTGGTCCATGACTATTACACATCACAATTTAGTCACTCACACATTTAGGTATGATTTGAGTCTTTTCTTTCTCTTAAATTATGGTTATGCTTATATTTGTGTATGTATGTTTATCTTTTAGTATGTAAAATTATTATTATTATTATATATATGTTTTTTTTTTTTTTTTTTTTCTTTTCAATTTTGTGTGTATGTTTGTATATATGTATGTGTTTATGGACATAATATTTATTTTCCAAACTCATTGCACGTCAACTACTACTGTCTCTCTGAAATATTTGATCCATCCTAAGGTTGCCTGGAAGAGATTGCTTATGGCAATAAGGCCGCCCTTTGTACACTACACTTCGGATATTTTATGCATTATGTACTTATTTAGCTCTGTAATAAGGTGTGCAAATAAAGAGTTTTCTAACAGATGCGTTAGCGAAACCCGGGTGTCGGTAGTTACTAAATTGTATCCAGCATTGCTAATATTGAGAAGACTAGAAAGAGGATTAAGGGCAAGGCAGAACCAAAGTGGGCTGAGTGCGTCACCTTGATATATACCTCGCATAATACGTATGGGTTCGGTAGTTATTATTATTATTTCCCAATAATATAGGCACGGAAAATTGATATCCACTTACTTTGATCCTGACACCCCTCTTTTGCATTCCACGCTAATATTATAAAGGTTGTATTAATTTGTTTGTTACGTTTTCACAGAAAAACTGCTTAACTGATCATCGTGAAACTTTGTACATAACATATTCTTGGAGGTATTAGAAGTAACATAGGATACTTTTTACTAAATGAGAGCGAAGCCGCGGGCAAAAGCTAGTAGATACTAATTGTATAATTTAATCATTGTTTTATGGGTTAGTATCTGGGTGACGGAGTTTTCGGTATTTTTTTGGTAAATTTTCTGAAAACGAATTCTAGCTAGATCGATTTATCGCCTCCGAAACCTCCTGCATACTCAATATCATGAAAGTCCTTAAAATCGTGTCCGAGATTTAGATTGTAAATGTAAATAAAAGAATTGCCCTTTTAACGGTATTACATAGGGGTAAATGAGCAGTCTTGTCATCTGATAGTAAACGACTTTCGCTGTGAACCCTTACAACTCAGAAGCCATGAGTACATTACCACAGTTTTTAGTCTCTCCCAGATATAAAAGGAGAGGACCTCCAGTAACCTTAATCACTTAGTGAAAAATACCGGAAATCTGGTAAACACCGACGCTAGGGACGTATGTGTAACATAGTTTATTACACCAAAGTTATTGAAGAAATACCAGGAAATGTATCTTATATTTTATCTATACAAATAAATAAAATTGGAGTGTCTGTTTGTAATATTAAAATAACCGGTTTTTACTAAATGCATATGTATGTATACACGATACATATATCAAAAATGTAGTTAATATTTTTTTTTGTCTGTCTGTCTGTTTGTTCCGGGTAAACTCCAGAACGGCTGGACGGATTTTGACGGGACTTTCACTGGCAGGTAGCTGATGACCCGGGGAGTAACTTAGGCTACTTTTTTTTAAACTAATTTTGTCTCGCGGCGTTACTCGCGGTACAACAATAACCGCGGGTAACACCGTGGGGTTCAGCTAGTAGCCGAATAAAACTTAACACCTTTAACATCTAAGACTGATATATGTCATCTTTTATTTTACTAACAAATTAAGAAGTAGATACATATTACAACATATATTTGATATCACACTAATATATAAAGGCAAAAGTTTGTGAGTGTGTATCTTTGTAACTTCTTCAAGCAAAAACTACTAAACGGATTTGGATGAAACTTTGCAGTAATATAGCTCAGTTAGTTAGTTAGTAACACACTCACAAACTTTCGCCTTTATATATTAGTGTGATTTTAAATTGTAATTGTCGATTTAACTAAAATAAAAATCCCTATGTCAACTGCTATATGACTATTTAATGGTAGGATTACAAAATTTCTTTGTTAATAAGTCAGTTCCTATTCGGGTCGGGTCTGTGAGGCCCAATAATCGAATGGGTAACATCTGATTACGGTTCGTGAATTTTTACTGCGGGTCATTGTGACCTACGTCGCATTCGAACGGTTACGAGACTTGTTTGCAGGGCTCCTATACTATGTATATGTTTAGTGGAACTAAATGGACAAAACATATTATCTTTATTTGGATAATGGCGAAAAGATAACGAATATGTATAGTTAAATTAGAAGAATCAGCCAATCGCTGTCCATTGCTAAACGAAGGTCTCTGCCAAACTATCCCAATCTAATTAAACTAAATTGACAATACTTCTAAAGTACATACACAACTACATTTAATAGTAGTAGTGGTAAAATGACAGCGGTAGTGCTGTCGTGTTTCGTTGGTAACAGCGAAACCGGAGGCACAAAAATGCAGAAACATCACTAAGCCGACATGGTGTGGGTCACCATGCTGCATTGTTGCATTGCCTGCATTCGCAATGAGTATGGTGACTACCACTCTTAGATTCTGCTTGTGATTTCCATCAGCCAGAGTAGAGTCATTTTGGCAGGGCCATATATAAAAAATAAACATGTAACTACTATTAAAGAATATAATCACTTAAACAGCCTTTAACAGTCCACGGCTGGTTACAGGCCTCTCTTTAGAAGTTGAATTCTACTAGAAACCGACGAATTATTACATAGTTGTTCACAGAACTGATAACCGATACAGTAAAAAAGTTCTGAAGTAGATAAAATATCCAAGAAAATGTAGTGTAGACGACCCCGCAGCTAAACGGAGCGACGTTGCGTACAAAACTGCATGAAGAGAACTAATGATCCAGCTCAGTAGTAATAATTACAGATAAAGGTACACAGATTTTTAAAAAATCTTGTATTTTCATCATCGCCTCTCTACCCTTTTCCAAACTTTATTTTGGGTCGGTGTAATGAATTTTCTTGTTGCATTCTCCTTCATCACTCGTCAGTGCTTACTCCCTTCCTGGCCATATCCTCTTTCAGGCAGTCCATCTATTTTTACTTAGGTTGTCCTTTACTCTTATGTCCGCCCACTTCCATATTTAAAATTTTGTTAACTAAATTTCATGTCCATGCTAGGATAACCTGTTTCTCCTCAACTTTTTATCCACTGGTGCTATTTTCCTTCGATCGATTTGGTTATTCCTCACCTTATCCATTCTTATCATACCACACATGCATCTCAACATTTGTTTATTTCTCATATATAATTATTTCTTGTAAATTTCCAAAAGTAGTATAATGAATGCGGCAATGTGGTTAACCGTCATGCCCCGTAGTCTCGCCATCTTAAACCACAGGTCCATAAAGGTGCTAATTAACAATCGTAATTCTAAACTGTCCATATAGTTATAATTGCGGTCGTACAAACTTCACCGTGGTTTGAATACATAACACCGACCACCAGGACAGCCTCGCCTCGGCAGAATGCTAAACACACGCTTTTTTGCGTCACCTACAGCGATGTTGTTTCGTGATTGCAATTTATTTTAACTTGCAATAGGGTTAGTTACGGTGCATTTGGAAGTTCGCTGCTGAATCTTTATTGTTAATTAATATATTAAGACTTGCTTTACAGTATGTGTTTGGTTTAGTAAATGTGGATTACCTGTTATATGTATACTATAAGGTTTGTCTTTAAGAGACAGTTTTTTTAGTTTCTTCTACCTATTATTACCATTGTCACGTTCATGCACAACTATCTAGACTTCGACAAGGTATTTATTTGAATTGTTTGATTTTAAATATTTCAAATTAAGTTCATAGTAGAGAGTGTAGGGTTCCCGAACAAGTGAGTTCGAGTCCTAAAAATGGCATATCCAAAAGACGTTTGCAGACACTATTAATCAAAACTGAGTATTATGTGTATTAAATATTACTTATGGTGAAATTATAAGGAAAGTGGTGATGAATATGCACATTTTGATAGATAAGAAAGTATATACAAGAGGACTATAAATTCTCTAACTGTGACTCCTTTCTAGCCGTTTATCCAAAGCTTAAACTTTACAGTTTGAAATTTATGAACTAACCATAAATTTTCAGGCCTTATATATTTTACTAGCTGACCCACGCAACTTCGTTTGCGCCTTATATTACCCGTAGTGTGAAAATTTCCCCGTTTTTGAAACATTTTTTGTTGTTTCGCCGCTCCTATTAGTAGTAGCGTGATGATATATACCCTATAGCCTTCCTCGATAAATGGACTATCCAACACCGAAAGAATTTTTCAAATCGGACCAGTGGTTCCTGAGATTAGCGTGTTCAAACAAACAAACAAACTCTTCAGCTTTATATATTAGTATAGATTATATTATATCTTTCACATTTTTCATTTAATACTCTAGTTCTTTCTAAATCCCTGCCATCTTTACTAACTCTTCACCTGTGTGGTTGTTTAAAAACCGTCAATATTTTAACTTCAGATGAAAGAGAGTAAAAAACGTTATGGTCATCAGCTAACTTCAAAAAATAGTTTATGTTGCCTTAGTTATATTTTTTATTGTAGGTTTCTTGTTAAAACACAACCATAATAAGCTACTTAGAGCAATGCATGTTGAATGAAGACCACACACCATTGAACGGAAGAGATAGGGATCTGAGGCACACGCCCGAGGGACCTTATTGTGTTGCAACGTGTCGGTACTTCTCAATTGTTCGTGGATTGTGTGGAAAAATATTTATTTCCGTCACATGCCAATAAATTTCAATACGACTCCCACACCAACTGATGTGTGTCTGCAACGTTAAGGGCTTAAGGGTCGCGACTTCGATTCTTGTGCTACGTAAATATTTGTATGCACGGCTATATTTGGCGTTTGGCTAAAGGTACTAGCATTGGTCTCTAACAATCCACTTCTGGACATTAGCTCCTCCTTAGAAAGAACAGTTGCATCTTTTAACTTTTAGCTTCATAAACTATGATAGTTGTGTTATATATCATGAACAACCGTTATCGTCCCACTGCTCACCTCGGGCTGTATTATATATAATTATCCTAAAAAGATAATATGCCATTTATGAATCATCTAATGTTCGTAATAATATTTTAACAAAAATAAAACCGACTTCAAGTTTCGACTCGATTTCTCTTGGATGCTAATATCAGATCTTAGTGTGTTTGTAATGGTACCACCATTGGTATATCTTCTTTTCATTAAAAAAGAATCATCAAAATTGGTTCATAAACGACAATGTTATCCGTGAATATACATAAAAAAAAGAAAAAAAATATTAATTTCCGACGAATTGAAAATCTCCTCCTTTTTTGAAGTTGGTTAAAAAGTATATTTTAAAATCAAAATACTACTTTATTATTTTATACTCATTAGAATTATTATAAAATTTTGACTTAAACTGATATTATCACAAAATTAATACCATCAAATGTCAAAAAGTTAGTTTTTTCATAACAGGTGGAAAAAACAGCAAAAAATTCTTCCTTCATGATCCACTATGCCAGTACTTCAAACTTTCTATATATTTTAAATATTTCCAAACTTTCTAGTCGAACGACAACGACATCGATATCAGACCACACATCGACCTAAGCATAGTAAGTGCAAATCAAAAATTACGTGCACGACACGATGCCATAGCATCGCTCCATAACTCAAAGTGAAACAATGGGACCGATACAATCGTATCAGACAGCGATGGCAGATAAAGCAATACTGACTACCGGTGGTCTGATCCCACCAATCACTGCAATAGAAGTGCGCACTGAGATGCGATATTAGAAGTAAGAATAGTATATATTGCCGTTTGTGATCCATTTATTTACTTTAATTTCTTAATTTTCACAAATGAATACAAATCGATTTTGAAGTGTAAATGTAGGAAAAATACAGAATGTGACACGTGAAGTAACCCGTCTGCTTATTTACCCTCGAAATACCATAAAATAAGTTCTTTACCGGCTAAAATTTTCCTGTCGCTTTAACAATTGATTTCATATCTTTTTATGAAGCACTATAATTTTGCAAATACAGCTTCAAGATCCACTTTAAGCTGTTTTAAAAGCTTAACTTTTGTTCTTCTCCAAAGCTTATATTCAATCAAAAGTCATATGCGAATCTCCATGGAGAAGCGAAAAAAATGAAAGACATATAATTCAAACCAATTTATCGCATTACTGTAACAAAGACACCGACACCCTCCAGACACTTAGCCCCAATGAAGTGTCTCCTCATCAAAGCGCCGACGATTGCACCGATAAAATGATTGTCGACCTTTAACTCACTGATCTCGGCCGCACTGATTTTTAACTGACTGAAAAACTTGTACATGTAGATAAAACGAATATTAAGAAACCATGCGTTGGATTGAGCGACATTACATGATACATCAAGGCGTCATTGTAAGCAATTTGCATTGACTACAGTTGATAGCAAAAACGTCTTTCTCTTTGTATTAAAGGTATGAAAATCTGTTCAGTTTTTGTGTGTTTGACTAAAGTAGTTTTACAGTGATTTGATAAGACAGAATAACTCATAACTACCTAGCCCGCGGTCCGGGAAAGACTTCTATAAAAACCACTAACTGTCATATGCTTGGGACAGCCAAGTTTTGACACAAATTGAGCTGCTCGACCGGAGTAATACCACGGCCTCACAGAAAACCGGTGTTTCGTTGCCTTTCACTGAATGAGTAAAGTTACCGGAACTCAAAGTCTTGCCCCAAAAGAAAAATTAGTAGTAAGGAAACTTGTATGCCTTTTTGAGAAGCGGGTGGTTTTGGGTTACTATAGTTACCATTAAATGACGCCTTTTTCCCTGTCTATACTAAAAAAGAAGCAATTCCATTCACTACTTTTACGAGTTGCGAAGGAAAATAATTCTTCTTTATATGTATTTATTTTAGTCGCTGATAAGCAAAGTACAATTGTATCTGTTTTTCCATCAAAATAAATATACGTTATCTGCATAAGAGTTATGACTCTGACATCTGACTTGCTAGATAAAAAACTTAACGTTTCTGTATAGATGGAGTTTTTGTCAAGTTTATTTATGGTTGTTACATCATGGGTTCATCTTTGTTCAACAGACATGTTTTAATTCTATTTATTAAATCTTGTTCTATCATTAAGATTCGTCGAATTTTTAAACCAAAAATCACTATCATCATCAATCCTTTTATTATCGCTGGAGACTGGCATGTCCTTAAACAAGAGGTTTCCGCCTACTATATTAAGCTGACCAGACGGGTTGATGTGGGTTTTTTTTTTCAAGTTTTCCTTCTCTCTGCAGTCCTGTGAGTTGTTCTTCGTAGTTAACTCCCTCAATCGCCTCTTACGGCACCTACAGAAGAGCTGTGGTGACATGCCGTATTCTTACACTGTGACCATACGGCCTGTCAAACTAAAAGTATAAACCTTAGTGGTTTTTAGTTGCTATTAGTATGTAAGACATTGCATATTTTTTTGTAAATAAAAAAAAATGACTTGTTAAATATCTTATCATATCACATAATACTGATATCGTTTTTAATTGGTGTAAGGTCTTTTTCAATTTGGTTGTATGTTTTAATTTTTTTACCATAGAATTTCGTTATTTATAAACCGATTAGGTTTAACCGCCCTCATTTGCTAAATTATACATATATATATAATCATATCATTTAAAATACTGTGTTTTTTAATATTAATATTTAATATTCCAAGCCGATTACCATTAAAATCTATATTTTCAACGTACCCACAAAGACTGTTATTTAAAAAATCCTTAATCTCGCTATTTAAGTTAACGATGACTCAAGATTGAAACAAAAGCTCTCAATAAAGTTGATGTCCGACATAATACCCCTAGCATCGTACAAGGTGTAATTTGAACCAATTTAGGCTCGACCAATTATGTTATTATGACCACGAACGTCGTATTTTCAATGTACTTAACATTTCCAGTATCGATAACACATTATTATTTAATTTTCTTCTTTAGTGATTTATTCTTGTGTACGATACTCCTTACTTTTCACTTATGGATGAATACAAAGTATAAAGTTTTCGACCACTTAAGATTCGGTTGAATGACAAACTTTATAATATTTTTTTCAAAGTCACTATATTTAATTACAATATGAATAAAACTTAAGGTAAAATATAAGTGAATTACGCACTGATAAGATAAATCAGACTTTCAAATACAACCAATGAGCATTATATAATTACACTACCACAAATATTTATTCATAACGAGTTTAACTCAATCGATTTCTCAGGTACTTTTTCTATTGTATCACTCAACTTTTTGCCTTTAGTCTCTGGTAATAAAACACAAATTACAGCAGCAATAATTGGTAATATAGCAAATATAGCTGAAGCTATCCACTGTGGTCTTAAAGTAGCCACAAAAGGAGCAACAGTAGCTCCTAACTTTGAGCCTGCAGCGCTGATTGAGAATCCCATATTCCTCATCGGTGTTGGGTACAATTCGGTCACAAAAATGTATAATACACAAAAGTTTAAAAAAGCTGATGCAACTCCTATAAAACCGAACATTGTTGATACCCATGTACTGGCAGGAATGAAGACCAGGCAGATCATACTACCACCGGCAATAATATAAGTAGCTATAGCTGAAGCTCGTCTTCCAAATACCTTGGTGATTAGAGATGTTAGTGGCGCCAACGGTATCTGAAACAAACATGGTTTACAGATTATAAAACTAAAAGATTGTTTGATTAAGTCACATAAATATTTTAAAAGAGAAATGCATTCAAAACAAAGGGTGTTTAACTTTTTTCACTACTGAGGGATCGAGGCTACCGGAACTGAAAAATCCTCAAAGATCCTACCTTCCATTCACCGGGGGGACCCCAAAGAGCGGCATTCTACTACACTTGAGTTTCATATATATGGTAATCACTGACCTTCAAGTGAAAAGTCTACTCGTTTGCCCGCCTATACCAATAAAATTTATTAGTTTGAATCCATATATTGCCCTGCAATAATATAATTCAAGACTTAAAAGAAAATAAAAATGTACATTTCGTCATTTCGTTCTGTAAACTTACTTGAATACATCCTAATAATGGTACGACGATAAAAATATTAGCTCCAAGAACTGTAGTGTACTGATTTAAACCAAAATAGCATACGCCCGTCACAAACCATATTGTGAACGATGATATGGTAATTACAGCCAATTTCCTAGTTCTAAATAAGTCTGTATAATTTAAGGTTTCTGCTTCATTGTCTTTTAAGTTTAGCTCTTCGACACTTTTATTAACAGTATCTCTTATACCGTTGATATTTCTCTTGTTACTGCAACAAAAAAATTATACATCTAATGATTTACCACACAGCAAGTAGATTGACTGCCCCAAGGGTGACTCTGGTCACCCCGGGACGAACCTCAGTCGTGGGGTACGGCAGAGGGGAACCCAGAAGCCACCGATGCATTCCTGGAGCTCCTCTTACAAAGATAAAATTTTAGTCTTTTTGACGATCGTACTCGATACTTTGCTTGTTTTTATTCTTTAATTGAACTAATGCTGTGTGTGTGTTTTTATAACTAATAATTCACAAGTAATAATATCTATGAATATCGATTGTTGCATAGACTTAGAAAATATAGTTAGATGGTACTTAATTTCTCCTCATACTTTTGCATAATTAATAAAACCTATTTAGAAATGTCAAAGTTGTAAATTAAGACAGTTAAGTTTAACGAAGATGTAAAACTGGAAAAAATCAACAACTTTTCCATTTTCAACTAGGAAATAAGGCCACTATTAGCAAACTCATATAAAAAAAATAGAAATTAATTATTCCAAAAATTATTCCATGTTAAAATAGAAATTACTCACAACTTAGCAGCTTTACTCATAAGTTCTATGGCTTTGTCAACCTTTCCATTTGTTACCAACCATCTTGGAGTCTCTGGTATAAACAATAACATTGTCGCAATAAATACGGATGTTCCACTGAATCCCAGTAGATAAATCTTCCATGTCGGAGCAAAGTACGCAAAGGCAGCTAGTATTATTTCAGAGATACTATCAGGAAGTAGGCCTAATCCACCAGCTATCTCTCTGTGGCCTGGTCCAACAATTTCTATAGTGAACACTGCAGTTATGGACATAATACCTCCACTAGCTGCTCCCACAAAAAATCTGAGGGCAGTAAATGTCCAGTACGTTGGAGCAAAAGCCGCAGCCATCATGAAAACTACGTCTGTGAATGTGGATAGAATCAAGGCGTTTCTACGGCCGAATCTGAAATTAAGAATTTTCATAAGTTTCATTAGATGAGTGAGTACAAATGCCAATATTGTAGTACCAATCAAGCTGCTCTGATTCTGGGGGCCCTAAGATAAATACATATTTGCAACGTCTGAGTGGCAAGACTTGCAAATAACCATGGCCTCAGGTACTCACTTCTTATAGGTTGAGATTATTGAATGTCGGGAGTACTAGACTAAATAGAAAGCATTTCTTTTAAATTGTTTATATATCTACTTTCAAGATTCTTAACCTCAAATTCCTCACTAAGATAAATTTTATGAAGAAACTACGGTGCGCATTTGTTGTTGTGCCTTTATAACAAGAACTGCGGTTAACGCCGCGGTGCGAAGTTAGTCTAAACAAATAAATTACTCCTTATATCATAAGCTACCTGCCAAAGAAATTCTCGTCAAAATCGATCTAACCGAACAAACATACAGAACCTTTTTTTTTAAATAAGTTCCGTATATACTTTCACGTGTATCCAGTGAAAATCTGTTGAAAAGCTATTTGTACAGATAGTTCACATACCTGTCAGAAATCCAACCGAAAATAGATATACCGCACACCAAACCCAGCATCATCACCGTTTGTGTGAAACTTGCCATCCACGCTCTATCGCATATCAATCCAAATTCTGATATCAACGTTGACTCAAACACATCTTGGTAATACTCATATTCTTCGCAATCCTCATAGCATTTTGAAAGTTGAACGTCTGTGGTCTCGTTGTAATTATCTCTGAATTTTATACATTTAAATTCAGTGGTAGGGGTTAGAAATAATATAGCAAGCATATTCCATGATGCTATAAGTCTACTAGATGCAACTACGATGCAAACAATGATTTGCCATCTTCCTATAGAACCCATTGATTTTACTACATAGTCATCATCGAAATTTTCTTCTGCTTCTTTGTCATTTTTCTTATTGTCACTGATATGTTCATTTTCCTTCATTATGGAATTCTTCTAGTTCTGAAACATTAAATAGCTATAAGGTCATCAGAATAGCAACAAATCTTGACCTTCAATAAGATTAGGGTCATTTTATAACAGCCAAGTCAATATAATACAAATATCTGACGAAATAAATCTACAAGATATACTTGAAAAATGAAAATAATAGTGTAATGTAAAAACTTTAGAACCATTGAGTTCGTAGTAAGCCCATATTCCATTTATCACTGCATTAGCCGTTACCCATAATATTACTACCGTTAATCGCAATTGCTCCAATCCTAAGATCATAGTGTAATAATAATATTAACCTCACACATCTCAATGAACCGAAACAGAAGGTAGAATCTGTACTATAATAACAATACTGCTGATAAACATTTACATATTTCTAAATACATACATATAGCGATCAAATTTCATCCAGGCAAAGCACTAATCGTCGGGTTCACCACACAAAGGTTTGTTCTCATTTGGCATCGAACCCACGGCCACCTTTGGCAACCAGGGTCACTAACCACTAGGCAAACATCTCAGAGATTTTTTCTCAATCAACTTAATTTGTGTAACTTACTAAAACGAGTAGTAATAAAATATTTAACCCAAAACTTTACAATGCCGGCACACACTTGACGGATACTTTTAAATATGTCTTTAGATTAAAGTGTTGTCTGGCCCGAAATAAGTCTTTAGAATTTCATACCAGATTTTAAGTGTACCTCGTTAAGTAAAACATGACTGAGGCACCTTTAATAACACATCGGTAGTTTGAAGCCTGTAATTTGAAGCACTTTTGAGGTACTTTCGAGTCGCTCAATCAGGTAAACGCCGGGTGTAACAGTTAGTTACTTGTCAGTTGGGCCTTACATAATTCCATGTAATTCTAGCGAAAAGTCTTGAAAACAAAAGTGTTCTGTGACGAAAGCTTCAACTGTATAATTTTGTTCATTTAACTGTACACAATGATGGTGATATTACTTTCAAAATGGCCCTCTAAATATAGGTAGTTAAGGAATAGATGGGCCTGTTGGTTAGCCACTTGACTGCTAACCTGAGTTCGAGAATTCAATTCCCACCCACGAAAAATAATTGTCTGAAGAGCACAATGATATATGTTCTGTCGATGATGAGTATTTCTATGAAACCTGAGTCTTAAGAAGTAGATAGTTAAATATATTTATAAACAATCTGATTACCATAGCAATTGGGAATGAGAGTCCCGGTATGAGGTTTGTAAGGTTATTATATTATTCATGTCAAGAGTGTGTTGCGTAGTTGTGAAATAGACTTAAAACCCAATAACTGCTTATAGTTTAGCTTCACTGTTAGATTAAATTATGAACACGCCGTATAGCTTACTCATGTAAAATTCTTTCAGGTATTGCTTGTAGAAAAAATGTAAGTATTATGAGAATTTTCTTCATTTATTTAAACACCCTAATCTCTAGTCCTAAAACTATCGGCCAGGGTTTAATAATTCGCTTTGCATTCAGTGTAATATTTATTTAGAATTAATTACTACTAACATTATAAATGTAACAGTAACTTTGGCTTTCCTTTTTACCGATTTTAATAAAGTTTGGCATTGAGATAAATATTTTGATATTTGAGTAACGACAAAAACTACTTTTACCGCAAAACCCGACATATTAGCTGCTCCGACTGGTATATCACGTTACGACTCATAGAATCAGAGCGACAACGACCAAACATCAAAATAGAGATGCATTAAATATCAAAATACCGATGAAATTCCTTAAATATCGGTGGTATAGACAAAAGGTAGGACTAAAAGAAAACAACGTTTTCGCTAACCACTAGTTTGGACGTACAGTCCACTTTACAGGCAAAGCAAATCAGTCCCGACCCCATCAATTTGCCATGGGCCGATATTACCGCAGACGTGATGGCATGAATATCACGGTAATGACCGACGACTGTAGCTCCGGGCCGACATAAATCTGTAAATCTAAGCGGGAATAGAGGAGCCCGTAATATCGGTGAAAAATGTATCGATATCGGTAACCAACTGTCGATTTATCGAGTCATTTAATATGTATCGAATATTTGGTGTTCCATGCCAGGATATATTTGTAATGCAGTAATTGGTGATGAACGGTAATTGAGGTAAATGCATTATGAAGATTTGATTGAAATGCGTTTGGATTTCCTTTCGTATCGATGTGGTTCCATTAGCCGAGTTACTAAGCGACCGGACCGGACCACGGATAATGAACAGAAGTTTAATTAAATATTAAAGATTCTTTGCACGATCCGTCAAAATGTTAGCTTAAGAAGACTTCTCAAATATAGAGTAAAAAGAAAGGTTAAAGTTTGAATACCATCACTTTAAAACTGATACCTATTAAATTTATCAAAATTTTGGTGTATTTTTTAGCGAGTCAGTGCACCTCTATTTCTCGCGATTAGTGCTCACCTCCCTTAACTGGTAGGGCAGCGGTTAGCCGATCAAAATTATATGCGATAACCATTACTTAGGTGAAACGTTTGGCAGATTGCATTCCCATCACGTAGGAGGATCTGTTTTGTGTGGTCAGCCGTTTGGAAAAGTATAGGATGATTGGGGGCAGTTATGACCAAACCATGTTGTTTCAACTTGGTAGTTTGCTCAAGAGAAGTCTAGGCATAGGTAGACAAGAGATTAACCGCTTCTCATGGAATGCATTCCAAAGAGAATATCTTTACTCAGTATTAGCCCATGTTCAGATGACGAGCGCTCCACGCGCGTTAGCAAAACGCGCGTTTATTTATTCAAACTTCCTGCAAACATATTGCACAAGGCGGACTTAATGCCCACGTTTACAACTACGTGTAATTTCTTTCTAGGAATACACATGCTAACGCGCGTTTTTACATGTAGTTGTTAACGCGCGTTACCAAAACCCGCGTTGAACGCTCGTCACCTTAACATGACCTGACGGTTTTTTTTTTAATATGTGGGTACATTCATAAGTTTTATAATACAGAGTAACACACCAATTTAGAAATAAGGAAAACTCAAAATTAAACTTAGAAGCTATAGACAATGAAATGCTAATATTAAATTTGTGAACCTACAAAGCTGCAAGCCAGAATTTAGGTAAATTACTAAAAATAAGAGCAAAAATATTTATAAAGTTTTGGATGGGTACATTTATAGTGTTCCGCACCCAAAGGGTTAAACGGGACCTTACTTCTAAGACTTCGCTGTCCCTCTGTCTGTCCGTCCGTCTATCACCGGGCTGTATCTCATGAATCGTAATAGTTAGACAATTGAAATTTTCAGATGTGATGTATTTCTGCAAACACGCAACAAATACTAAAAAACAGAATATAAAAATATTTAAGGGGACTCCCATACATCAAACGTGATTTTTAGCTCGTATTTGTTCGATATTGATAACCGCAACAGGTAGCCGCTTGAAATATATATCTAATGGTACGGAACCCTGCCTACACGAGTCCGACTTGCACTTGGCCGATTTTTTTATTTGATATTTCAATTTTATTTCTTAGAACATTTCACAAATAGAGGAACGTGAAGCATGACATATTTAATATTGTAAATAAAGATTAAGAAACACGTAATAACAATAGTTTTTCATTAAATACATACGAAAGGATATACGGTACATTAGTTTTATAAATGCAATTTTTTAAATTTGTTTTTCCCTCCGTGTAATAAAAATATGGACATTTCTCTAAATCCACAAAATCAAATATAATAAATTCAAAAAGTCGAACTAAAACTCAGTAAACAAACTCGAAATCACATAATTTCTAATTTAAATCGAATCAACAATCGAACGGCAGCTTTCAAATTTCTCTTTTCATTTTTTTTAATTTACTCGTTGAAGTGGCGATGCTACGGCGAGAATTCTTTCGTCCCGTCCATCGTAAATATTTCAGAGAAGAGTTTTTAATCAGTCGTCAAGCGATTTACAAATTAAACAGGGGCCGTGTTATGAAGAAATATCGCGGGCTGTGACGGTTTGTCTCCATTCGCTTTACGAACTGACGACAAGTTTATAGTTGTGTCAAACTTAAGCCATAAACCCCTTTCATGTGTTAAAAAATGTTTTAGCTTCGTACTTAATAAAGAATGAATGCTCTTTCTGCATTATCAAATTAGTTTACTGGTTAAGAATTCAAGAAAGACTTAAGTTTGCTAATTCATAAAGTAGGCGATCCGAGAATTGACAATGGGCACTGCTTGAGCGCTTTAACTGATCTTCATTTCAGTCAGTTAAAAAATACGTTTTTATTGATTTTACACTATATTGAGAAAACACCATGGTTTTGGTACGGTAACGGTAGTACTGGATACTAGATTTTTTTTATTATTTTGCACTTTATTTACGACGTTTTCACTATAATTTTGTTATTTTAAACATTTAAGAAAAGCAGTCTCAGTATAGTTTCTTTGTTATTACTTTATTAGATATGTATGTATGTCATTTTTTCTGTGATATAACAGAAATATAGGAAAACAGAAATACTACTCACATACCTAGTAGTATTACTCTTTCTGTTTCACAATTTTCTTTTATCTATATTAAGTAGTAAAAAAAAATTAAAAGCGCACATAAACTTGATAGCTAGATAATTTTCTATAAATATAGTATATTAAAACCAGAACCATTTAAAAAATTACAGCAGTAATCTCGTGCCGTCGTGAGCAGTGGACACAAACATGGAATAAGAAATATCGCCGTCGGAGGATCTCCGCAAAAAGCTCGCAAATTTCGTCATCAATTATCATTATTAGGGAGCGCTCGCGTTCGCCGGAGACGGCGGTAATTGAGTTTTATAAATGGCGTCGGCTGCCGACGACGTGACTGTCATAAATACTGTGACGTGACGTGTCGCTGAGCAGTGGATACGCAGTCGGACTTTCTGTTTGTTTATTCAAGTATACCTATTTGAAAAGTTTCTTAAAAAACCATTATAATATTTATACGTATGTCGAATTTGGTATTGATTGTTTATGCCATAAGTTGCAGTCGGGAATAAGGATTTGTTACAGAGTAACGTCTTTCTTTGTTCAGGTGTTTGATAAAAACTTTGCTTACTAGGTTTTTGATGGCTTAGGGGCCAAAAGGGTGACTACCGCAGCCTGAGTCAGTCCAGGCAGTCCTCCAACCAGAATTATGGGGAGGAGGATTTTTCTATAAGTCAGTGGGTTTACCAGAGTAACTTGACCAGTCTCAACACGGCTTATTTGTAGGTACCGAAGCAAGGCTGTTAAAACGATTTGATGGCACGTATACATCATAATTAAGGCCCCAGACTATATCAGGCATTTTACCACCTATATTCATCCTATGGGTGTCATAAGACGCTACTAAGGGACCAAACTATGCAAGAGAACTTCACTTTAAAGAGAAAGCAAATAAAAAAAAAAGCAAATAAAAAAAAAAAGAAAAAAAAATTAAACCAACCCTACACCAACCTGTCTAGCCAGCAAAGTTGAATAGGCAAAAACATCCTTGCTAAGGAGAGGCCTATGTCCATAGTCAAAGGCTGTGGGTGGTGATGGGTGAGATGTGAAAACAGACTTCTGCCCCCTCCTCAAGACTAATACACTGCAAGTTTTGTTCATCTATTCTAATACAATCAAGCCGAAAAGACCCAGATTGTTTACTTTTCCTTTTGGATGTTAAAAAATATTTTCGCTTAGGTCATCGTCTTTCAAAAAATACGCTTTAGCTAAATAGAGGGTCACTTAATTGGTCAAAAAGCAATTTACAAAAATACATACCTGGTATTGGAAATAGACAAGTGAAACCATGGTACAAACTTATAACTAGAACTGAGGAGCAACATAACAAAAGATATTAGCCAAACTAACCAACTGACTCCTAGACATTCTTGCGCCGAACATTTTGATACTAAAATACTTCTTGAATTCTTTATTCTTCATTTCACTAAATTGACAAAGAAGCACCACAGTACAAATAATACTCCAGGTCTTTTTACTCTTCTCTGCCTAATGGAAAGCATGAGCAGAATCCAAGACTGGCTGTCATCATATTAATTGCGAATGCATCGTGACCCACAGATACTATGGCGGCTTATTGAGATTATTCTACATCATTCGGCCTCTAGTCTTGGACTCATCAAGGTAGCACAAATGCTGGAATTTTAAATCATGTAATTTTAGGTTAGGTTCATCTTCTGTGAGAGGGTAGTGCCGCCTCGGTCAAGCCACCACGTTCCTGCTGAAATCCGCGTGGTTCTACTAAGTTGACTACTCCAAGACTTTAAAATCCTTGGTCTTCAAGAAATTGAAATGCTATCCTATGTATATCAGGGTTGGAACTGTAAAGTCTTCTATTTATGAAATAAACCACTCTTTATTGGGAACTTGCTTTATTCGCTCTCGCTACATCACATAGGATAACCAAAAAAAGGTCAACTTGACAGTCTCGGGGTTTAATATTACAATGCGTTTCATTCTACGCTACAGGTACTACTCTGCTTTGTCGAGGTGATCGTCCACCAAGTAATAGTTGTATGACCAACCACGACTCTAGCGAAGCGAATAAATAGTAATAGTTTTGGCAGTATGTTTGTTCCAACGTAACGAATACACTACTCAACCGATTTTAATAAATGAGGTGTCCATAGATTTGTAATAATGGTCCGGTTGACGTAGGTTATATAAATTTTATCAAAACGTGTTACGAAATCTGGTTATAGTTTTCTAAACTTTTTCTGTAGATAAGCAGAATGACAAACCTAGAGACCAAGGGTTAATAAATGAATGTTTCAACAGTAAATATTTACGATTTTATGGCGTTTGTAAATTTGTATGCACTCTTTTGATAATAAAATGAAGCTTTTGCTTAACTATTTACACTATTAAAGTAGCAAACAACTAATAGTCTGCCTGATTGTAAGCGATTGTTAGGTGAAACTGTTTATAACATATATAAAACATGATTGTAACTCTTTCCAATACTAGGACTGCCCGAACTTGCCCTTCTCCTAACGTGTTTTTATATTAAACGCCATTTTATATCATCCAAGAGTGGTGGTTCCATCCTTATTGCGAATGTGTGCAAAGCAGCATATTGACTAGCACTATGCCGCATTACTTGTTTGTCCCCTACTCCATAAAAAACAGTTGTATCATTTTCCTTATTTTTTTATTTTAGCCAAGACTATTAGGGGTAGGCAACTAGTAGGCTTTTGACGAAGCGACTGGCATTGGACCTCGGCAACACCACCAAACTTCCATGTTTCGCTCTGTTATTAGGAATTCATTGTATGAGAAACCAATAACACTGAGGGCTTGACCCGGACATCGCACTCGAGCCCTTTTGATCAGCAGTTGCATACACTTACCGCTAGACCTACGAGGCAGATCATATAAACAGTTAACAAGTAAAATTTTAAGAAAAATAAAACCGACTTCTCTTGATCATAATCAGATCTTAGTGTCCATAGCATGGTATCACCACCAAATATATATATATATACATATATATCTATATATATATATGTACACATATGTATACTGTCGAATTGAGAAACTTCCTCTTTTTTTGAAGCCTGTTACAAAGTTAAGTAGGTTTGACCAAAAACCAATCTTCAGCTTTAGCTCTTTAGATTTTTCTTTATATAACAATATAACGCGTTTAGCATTATAACTGTAAGCGATAATGAAATATTTATACCGTATATGGTCGTTATTTAACATTTTTATTTAGCTTTCTACAATATAATGATAAGCCAGAAAATTTGACAACGCGTATACGGCCAACGGATGTTGTCAGCCCGTCACTCGACCTCTAGTTCACGAATGATCATAAAACAAATTGAATGATTTACGAACGAAGTCGGTATATCGTTAACTAAACGTGGCTACTTCTTGACCTGCAACTGTTATGTTATGTGTAATATATTTAGGTGTTTGGTTGGCGTCATCTATGTTTTAATAAAAAATGAAAATTAACGAGAGAGCTAAGCTTACGCATATTTGAGCCAGGTTCAGCCCGAATGATTATACAGCTTCGTAGAAAACCGATTGAGTGACCTTAATTTTAAGTTGTTGTTCATTTTTTCTTTTTGTCTTTGTCTAAGGAATTCTTTATTTTATTTATTAAATTAAGTAGCGCCTTTCAAAAATAACTGAGCAATGCAACATCTGACAGTGCAAGAAGTTAGTTTTAATCATAGAGCAACGCAGGCCATCGGCGGACCGAAATTATCATATGTTTTGACCATACTTATGGGCCCTGTTTTATGGGGTACAATCCTTTGTAACTACCAATGCTACCAGTAATAATCTGTTCTCTAATCTTACTACAGAAGTACGTTAACTTTGAAGTTTTGAACTGTTTAACAACAAAGGCAACGGGCGGCCGGAGTTGTCCTCAGTTCTGAACATACTTCAGGAGTCTTGTTTTACGGGCTATTATTTATTGCCCGTGCTGCTACTAATGCTATCAGTTGTAATGCCACTAGTTTGATCGGCGTCTAACCCGTTAGCCAAATGGGTTCGATTAGTGTTTGTGTTAAGATTTCCTACTTTTTAACCGACTGCAAAAAAAGGAGGAGGTTTCTCAATTCGACCGAATATTTTTTTTGTTTTATGTGTGGTGATAGGTGATAACTTCGCCGTTTATGAACCGATTTTGATGATTATTTTTTTAATGGAAAGGAGATATCCTAACGGTAGTACCATGATAAGGACATTAATATCTGATGATGGCATCCAAGAGAAATCGAGTCGAACCTTGAAGTCGGTTTTATTTTTGTTAAAATTGTACTTGTTGAGTGCTGTTTTTCTCAATAGTTTGTATCGGTTTAATCGGATTTTACTTCACCCACGTGATGAATAGTAAACTTTGATTTCTCACAACAACATAAAGTCCCATAATCACAAAATATAACTGGTGAAATACATAGGTAATATAAATTACTGTATATATTATAAATATTATCATTTACAATTATGACATACGGAAATTATTTATGTATATGATTTGTTTAAAAGTCTTTATCTTGAAACCAGCCAGTCAACATTACCTCGTAAATAGCTTTTTGGATAAAGATTGATGCACACTATAACGTTATTTGTATTTGATTTCTTAAGTAAATACATAAATCCAAAATAATATATAAGGAATGAATAAATATGAATAAATCAATGATTTTAGTAAGTGTACAATTAAACCCTTTAAAATTAACAAATCTAAAAGTATGTTCCGCTTGAAAACAACCAGAAAACAAATAAGAACTCGCTCGCTTATCCATATGATGTTGAAATTCTTCTAAAACGAATAATATATTTGTCTGAACTACACCTAATCATAATCTATTTTCCAATTATCCTTAACTTTCGCTAAATATAACCATCATAAAAAAAGGAACACTTGTCGTAGTTGGGTATTACTTTTTACTTTTTTTTATTTAAAATGTTTTGGTGTTGATATAATATTAATATAGTTACAAAATAAATTTTATATAGCATAGAAGTATCACAATTATCAAATAAAAATGAACACAGTCACAAGCAAATATTAATAATCACATTTCACACTCTAACATATATAGGCGAAAGTTTGTGAGTGTGTATGTTTGTTACTTCTTCACGCAAAAACTACTGAACGGATTTGGATGAAACTTTACAATAATATAGCTTATACATCAGAATAACACATAGGCTACTATTTGCCGCGATAGCCGACATACACGCAGGCGGAGCCGCGGGCTACAACTAGTATATATATATTTTTGAAATGTACAAGTGACGCCCTTTCTAATGATACTAAACGCGGTATATTTATCTCAAATTTATTTTTTAACACAGTACTTTATGACCACTAGAAGACACCACATTATATTTTGTGACACGTCATATAGCCTATAGTCAGAGGACGATCAAAACGCTTCTAACGATATCTCATTTGTCCAGTTTCAATAAGAAGTTGAGGATTTATGAGGGAACAGAAGAACATTTATACATAGCCTTTCAAAATCATAACCCTCATTTGGCTTCGGTTAAAAAGTAGGTAATGAACAGATGTCACACTCAGTCACATCAACAACCTCTACTAACTAACGGATGAAAATAGGTCTCCCCTTAGAAAGGAGGGTTGGGTCTACGCTGCTGACGGTTGTTGACTGCGCTGGCCACACGGGTTGGTATAGCCTTTTTTTCACGAGGGTGATGATTTTGACAGGGTATGTATGTATGTATGTATGTTCATTGGTTCCCTCATATCTCCTTAACTACTCATTAGAACTGGACAAATAAGGTGTCGTTAGAAGCGTCATGATCGTCTGCTGGTTATAGGCTATATGACGTGTCACTGAATCTAATGTGGCGCCCTCTAGCCGACATAAAGTACTGTATTAAAAATAAATTTGAAATAATAATGTCGTGTTTGGTATCATTGGAAAGAGCGTTACTTGTACGTTTCAAAAATATATATCTTATTAGCATTTTCTTGTGACTTTTGCCATATTTATTCGATAATTGTAATATTTTTATGGTACTTATTTAAAATTTACTTTGCAAAGAAAACTAATATTTCAGAAGCACCAAAACATTTTAAATAAAAAAAAAGTAAAAACTAAAACCCAACTACATTACACTAGATGGACGGCTTTAAACTTAGTAATGTACCATAGTCCAAAACACTTTAACAACGCGTGACTACGGCTTTTGAAACTTGTTTCATGCTTTTCCAGCGTCGTTTTTTGTCGTAGTTGGGTTTTAGTTTTTTTTTAATTTTCCTTCTCATCGGTGTAATATTGTCTTGCATGATTTTGCTTCCTTATATCTCCCCCTCCCTATCCCATACTTAGTCTCCTGCATGAATGGTAAAACAATCTAGTGCTCTGTCACCCTAAACATTCAGAACCCATTAACTGCAGTAAACAAAGCATTTCATTCCTCCATCGTTGTGTGATTGGCGCCATAACTCTCTCATATCTCGAGATGTTTCTTTGAAATCTTCCTACTGCAACCATGTACATCAATCTTAATTTAATGTCAGATGTTTGTAACGTGGATGCGGTTCTTTATGCAATAATAGTTTAATTACTGATTTATTTTTATAGGCTCGAAATTAGTGCACGATTATTTGTTCCTTGTCGTTTATATTTAATAGAATTCTTATTAACATTATAAATTCGAAAGTAACTCTGTCTGTCTGTTCCGCTTTCACGTCTAAAACTCAAACCGATTTAGATAAATTTCGGTAGATAGATTGGATTTTAGAGGATAGGACAGGATAGAAGGATACATACATACACGCAGGCTATTTACAAATATATAATAATTACTTAATATTATAAATGTGAATGTAAGTTTGTTTGTTACGCTTTCACGCGAAAACTACTTAACCGATTATCACGAAACTTTGTACGCATATTCTTGAAGGTATTTCAGGTATCTGACTTTAAGTTATAATACTGATAAACAAACCTATAGATTCCTAAATACATACACAACAACAATAGAATACAAATTGTATAAACTACTTCGAGACACAAAACAAATGATAATTATTATAATATTAATCCTCGTTCAAATGGAACCCACTACCTCGGGCTTAACAGTCAGGATCTCTATCCAACAAGCCAGTCAAAGGAGCCACGCTTCGTCATGAATGGGCCAACTCGACTGGAGTGATACCACGGCATCATAGAAAACCGGTGTGAAACAGTGCTTGCGCTGAGTTTCACCGAGTAAGTGAGGATACCGGAGGCCCATACCTCTCCCCATCCCGCTCGTTTGCCCCACATTCCACAAAAAAAAATCACACAACTGTGCTCACCTAAAACCGTCTAGAAAATCTTACTAGTTTTACCGCATCCATTTCAATCATACTCATTGCCTGTTATCTGTCGCCCAGCGTCTATCAACGACAATAACCGTTAATGCTAACAGCACGAATAACGTTAATATTTACAACGTTATAACTGCTACAAGGTGTCTTCCATGTTTGATAGTACTGTCTCGTACAGATTTGTTGCATGTCGATATGGAAGAAATATGTCCTTGTTTGTAATTTGTTACGTTAATTTATTATAGTGTAATATTATACATGCTGTCGGTTCAATTGATCGGAATCATATTAATGAGAGAAAGATACTAATATATCAATCATTTATTATTTTTGAGATAAATGTATTTATAGTTCTTGTAGTGCAGTGCTGTTTTTAAGGGTTCCTAGCTTTGTAGAAATAAGACTGCCTCGTTGGTCTAGTGGCTAGCGTAAGTGACTGCAGATCAAGAGGATTCGGCTTCGATTCCCGGGTCGGTCTGCTGTTAGATTTTTCTTACAAGATATTCTTAATAACAGCGTGGAGTATGGAATATGGCGGTGTGTCCCGTCCGTGAGTCGGAGAGCACGTTACGCCGTCGATCCCGGTTGTCATGAACATCTATGGCTATCGTTATTGGGAAGTCAGTGCCCTCAAATATACTGACAACTAGTTGAACCTTCGAATTCTGTTCACCTTCAGAATTGCGGAGGTCAGATGCCAGTCGCTCTGTTTATAAACTGATATTAAAGTAAAAACCGGTTGAACTAGTAGCCAACCAAATAATATTGGGAATAAAGGCTAGCAAAATGATGAGCTTTGTAGGCGTGACCCTCTGCTGACAAGAGAGTGAAAAAGAGTCGCGAATGTATTGCATGAATCGACTTACCAATGTTTCGATTTCCGATATCCTAATTCTTCAAAAAAAAATGTATTTAATATACAAATAACATTAACATTCAAAGTCACAATAGAAATATATCCATAGGAACTATTATAGAGCTAAGTATTTGGTTTCTTTAAATTTATTCAGTTGGTAATCTTTTAACCGGATCTATAAATCTCTAGTCATTTTTGAATGAAAGGTCTCCGTTTTAGTTTAAGGGGGATAGGATAGGAGGGACATAGAGAGAGAAGTAATATGTTTACAATATAACAATTAAACTGTGGCGACTTCCACATACAGTGCAACAGAATTATACTACAGCGTCATATACCGCAGATACACTGAACTACGGAGAAACTACCAATCCTGAATCGCGCAATAGAAGTTCTCGACTTGCATATATTAATATACAATATCCCAACATCAAGCGTTGGGCAGTGGCCTGCCAGACATGTATATACTACATAATTAAACTGAGTTTTTGTTTGTTGATTTACCTAAATGTATACGTAATCTATAAACCGGATCTGTAAATCTCTTATCCGACTTTAATGAACAGTCAGTTTAGTTTTGGATAGAGTGACAAATAAATCGTTTATAATCTACAAACAATATTACATTTAATTTTATTAACATAAGAGTATATTATTTAATGTGGGACTATGTAGAGATAGTTGGTACAGATTTACTGAGTCTTTATTGAAACAACCCATCAAAATGATTATTTTTAAAACAAATAAATTATTAAAGATATATAAATAATTTTATTTGTAAAATAATAATAAAAATACTATAAGAGGCTTCCTAAACACCCGTGTCTACCCAGATTCAAGTCCAAAACGGTCACACAACTGAACCATCCCAATTTGTACACCAAAATTAATTTTGAAAGCACGCTATTAGTTACACGGCTAAGATGAAAGGCGTCTGAAGAAAGAATGGCGGCGAGGTGTTCGCCTTAATAGCTTAACTTTTCATCTCGTAACAAATTAACAGGCTCCGTCTCTTAATGCAAATAAACCATGATTAATGATTATCCATTATTTAATATGATATTCTTTAAGGGATGACAAATACTCCTTTTGTATTTTTTATTTATCTTTAGACACATGCTAACGGTCCCTACGGTACGGACGGTATGTATTTTTTTATTCATTTTTGTATAATATATAATAATATCTATACTAATATATAAAGCTGAAGAGTTTGTTTGTTTGTTTGTATGAACACGCTAATCTCAGGAACCGCTGGTCCGATTTGAAAAATTCTTTCAGTGTTGGATAGTCCATTTATCGAGGAAGGCTATATGGTATATATTATCACGCTACTACTAATAGGAGCGGAGCAACAATGAAGAATGTTTCAAAAACGGGGGAAATTTTCACGCTACGGGCAATATAAGGCGCAAACGAGGTTGCGTGGGTCAGCTAGTGTTAGTATATAATTAGCTTCTCTTTACCGACCGGTGCACTCATATTTTTGTATGAATTCATTGTTGTCTTCTCATTTGAAATTGGTATAGAAATTATAGTTATATGTTAAAATGTAATAAAATTTTGTTGATATCGAAAAAATTAGCGTAACACACGTAGTTGCAAATTACGTGTAGCATCTGATATTACACCTAGTTTAGTTCCCTTGCTCAAATGTAATAACGCTTCCTTTCAATGCTTCTATTAACACAATTTGGTCCTTTTTAACGAAATAACTACAACAAAATTACAGAAAAATGCACGCATGCAACAGCGCCGAAATATCTGATACTCACAAACAAAAAAACAAGGTACAAGGTAGCACTCCCGAAGATTTCTATTTTAATGTTACTGACCATGAAAATTTAAAACGAACGGAAGATGTCAGATGACAGTCCGGATGTGTTGATAGCAGCAGTTCTCGGATCATTCCGAGTGGTACACCGTGTGGTTTTAGTCGGACCGATTCTGACACATCACCCGCCGCAAACCCCGGTGGGGTGACGACCTGTGTGGGTTTCCACAGTTAATTAACAAAACTAAACCAACTTCAAGGTTTGACTAGATTTCTCTTGGATGCCAACATCAGATCTTAGTGTCCTTATCATGGTACCACCGTTGGGATATCTCCTTTCCACTAAAAAAATAATCATCAAAATCGGTTCATGAACGACGAAGTTATCCGCGAACAAACAAAAAAATAAATATATCTATACTAATATATAAAGCTGAAGAGTTTGTTTGTTTGTTTGTTTGAACACGCTAATTTCAGGAACCACTGGTCCGATTTTAAAATTCTTTCAGTGTTAGACAGCCCATTTATCGAGGAAGGCTATAGGTTATATATCATCACCCTAAGACCTACGGGAGCGGAGCAGCAATGAAGAATGTTACGAAAACGGGGGAAAATTATCACGCTACGGGCAATAGGAGACGCAAACGAGGTTGCGTGGGTCGACTAGTATATATATGTACGGTCGAATTGAGAAACCTCCTCTTTTTTTAAGTAGGTTAAAAAAAAGGGTTTGTATCAAGTTTTCCTTCTTTTGCAGTGTTGTTATCCTGCGTAGTTTGCTTTCTTAGCTCTCTTATGACACACATGGGATAAATAGGAGTGCTGAGGTTCCCTATTCTTTATCGATCTTAATCACACGGACAGTATTATCAACATTCTGTCAACATATACAAGTCACTAATCAAACATTACCATTTATTTTTTTCATCTATAAAAATTAAACTGCGTATCATCAGTATCATGTTACGAAAAACTCCTAAGCGAATTAAATAGTATGACTATGAAATATCCTACTAATATTATAAATGCGAAACTTTGTAAGGATGGATGGATGTTTGGATGGATGTTTGTTACTCTTTTACGCAAAAACTACTGAACGGATTTGGATGAAACTTTACATCCTACTAATATTATAAATGCGAAAGTTTGTAAGGATGGATGGATGTTTGGATGGATGTTTGTTACTTTTTACGCAAAAACTACTGAACGGATTTGGATGAAACTTTACAGTAATATAGCTTATACATCAGAATAACACATAGGCTACGATAACCGACATATACGCGGGCGGAGCCGCGGGCAAGAACTAGTATATTCATAAAACAGTTTTCTTTTAAATACAGATGTCGAAAGGAAAGCTATCAAGACAATATATATAACACTCTGTATTCATAATTTAGTAATAAGAGATAAAGGGTCACAAAAATGTTCCTATTCGTGCGGCGATAAATCACAGAGCATTGATAGTCTGTTCACACTATGTGTCATAACTTGCGGTGATAAAGTGAGATTTATGGCACACGGTATATTGATAAAAAATATTATTTGTGAATACGGAACTGTTGTAATCACGACTTTTAGAACAGAATATGTATAATAAGTGTCGTTTGGTTTATATTTCGTAGAAGTATGGTTGAGCTTGAGAGATATTTTTGTATTGCGACATTTAAATAAGATAAAGGGTGATACATTTTTTTAGAAATATTATGTTTTAAGGTGAGGTGTCAACATTCATCAAGAATCAAAGTATCTCTATACCAACCATTAACATTTGTTTATCGTTCTAGTCGTGAAAGCGTAATAGACAGACAGATGTTCATCAACAAACTATAAGGTCCCACTGCTAGGCTCGGGTCTCCTCTCAGGAGATGGTTAAGGCCACAGAACAAAGGACCTAATATTCTCTTTTTCTGTGGTTAACGCCATAGGTCCCCACGCTGGCCAAGTGCGGGTTGGGGACGTGCAAAACAACGTTGTGGCTATGTAATATTTATACGTGCAGTCTGTGGGTTAAATACACACAGGGAGCATATAACGATCTGCGTGTCCAATACAATAATGCGTTCAGGATGCTGATGGGGCTGCCGCGATTTTGCAGCGCTTCCGGGATGTTTGCGGAGGCGAGGGTTGATGGTTTTCATGCCATCATTCGCAAACGAAGCGCTTCCTTACTTCATAGAGTGCGCAACAGTACTCACAGCATCCTGAACGTATTTTGTGATAGGTGGGATTGCCCAATGTTGGGACGCTGGATACGTTTACATGCGTATACAGGGTCCTAATTTAATGTTGTGTAAGTTTAATTTGCTTATATGTTTTTTCTCACTCTTACTAACATTAGGTTAAGACTTTTATAACTAACAATACAATATGGATCTCGGTCTGAAATAAATGTATAATAAAATAAAAAAAAAAAAAAAAAAAAAATATTGCCGTTGGATGTTTTTAACCCTCCCAAAGGCCACCAACTAAGCTTCACGACTATTATCCTATGATAACAACCAGGACCGACTGCTTAACGAGACCTCCCAATCACGGAGACGCTCATGGTCACCCATCCAGGTACTGACCTTGCCGGCGTTGCTTACCCTCGGTGATTGTTTCTAAACACCAAGTGCAACTGGACTATGACCGCCGGATGTTACTTTCACCTTTATAATATTTTTATAGGGAGAGTAAAATAATAGAATCGAACTGAACCCATGACCTCATGATTTCGATGTTAGGATAGCTAACCTAACCACTAAACCAAAATGCCCGTTTGTTTGTCAATAATACGAGTAAGTTTTTGTTATCTATTTCTTTAACGCAACGATCTATGATTTAATGTGTGTTTTAGACTAAAAGGAAGAATAATACCTTTGGCAGTCTATAAACCTTTTCTTTAAAAAAAAGATAACTCCATTAGGAATATACATCCTGTGTCGCAGGGTACTTGACAAAGACACATGAAACGGACACAAAGAACACCCAGACTCAGAACAACAATTTGTGTAAGTGTTGTCCCACGTGGGATTTGAACCCACAACACTTGGAGCAGTAGAAAGCGGCGTGGCGACTGTTTAAACCACTAGACAATCGTGCAGTTCAATGTTTGTATGTTCCACCGTAGCGCCTAAAGCACTGAATCGATTTAAGGGCTAAAGTTGCCAATAGATTCGTAATAATGAAGCGGGTGATATCTATACCAACATATAAAGCTGAAGAGTTTGTTTGTTTGTTTGAACACGCTAATCTCAGGAAACGCTGGTCGAATTGAAAAATTATTTCAGTGTTAGATAGCCCATTTATTGAGAAAGGCTATATATCATCGCGCTAAGACCTACAGGAGCGGAGCAACAATGAAGAATGTTCCAAAAACGGGGGAAAATTATCAATAGGCAGTAGGAGACGCAAACGAGGTTGCGTGGGTCGGCCAGTAGATTATATATTTAGATATTCAAGTTTTCACGTAGTTGTTAAAACTTTAAGTTTACATAAATCGCGCTTATGAAAGATCACTGTCAAGTAAATTAAAAATAATATGTGGCAGACTAATGCAAAAAAATGCAAACTAATAAACTCCTGGGTACATATCCTACACACCCCTCGAGAACAAAGTCATGAAGATAACAATAACGGCCCGAAAAAAGGGAAAAAAATAAATTCAGCAGCGTTCATCGAGTTTATTTGCGGCCCATAATTCAGAAATATCGCGTTCAAAGTCTGCTCCATTTAACTTGAGAAACGGCTCTCCGCGACAGATTTCATAAAAATACCGCCCCAACTGTGATTTCAGATGTTCTATATCAAATGATATCTCTTGGAGTTGCCTCGTAAACTTTGGGGTAGGCTTTTAGGGTGATAGTTTTGGAAATTCCGAAAGTTTTTTTATTTGCTAGGATGGAATTAGAAATTTAGATAGGCGTGTAATTGGTTTTAACATACTTTTTTGGTAATTAATACTTAATTTTAAGCTAAACCATATACCGACGTATATGGTCGAAATAGTTACGAAAAATAGTTTTAATCTTAAACAGTATTCCTTTCATTTAGATAAATATAGCAAATTTATCTTCATAGTTTTTATACTTTAGTCACGTTTTGAGGCCCGTTAAAAACTCTTGTAGTATTGAAGACTCATTTCAAGGTGAACTCTAATGTTGAAATAAACAAAACTACAAAACATTTCAATGTTTGTATCTTTGACGTAACGCCTTAACTACTTAATCGGTTTCAATTAAAGAGATGTCAATGGTGAAATAGGCTACATACATTTTATCAATGGTATTTAGGTAAATAGTTGGGTTATAGTTTAAAAAAAAAACGTTATATTTAAGACAATATGTTTCAAATCCTACAGACTTCTTATGTCGACATTTTATGCTTAAAAAAGAAGCGTCACGAATAATAAATTCGTAAAGCCACTTAACGAGAAACCGCAGAATCTCAGCAATGTATCAAAGAAACCTTTAACTTTTATGAAAGCCGGCGGGAGGCTGTATATCACGTTAAATGGGCCAACAACTCGCGTTGTTGTAACTTACTGCCGCTAAAGTGTTCCTACAACACCGAACTGTGTTTGATTCTTCATGCTTGTTGCTTGGCCGGCATCCAGCGCACAAAACTTTTTAAATCGATTACTTTAACAAATTAATATGATGACGCTTTTAAACAAAAATTTATTTTCTTAGTCAAGAAAGAAATCATCAACATTAAGTTTTTAATAGTTCATTGCATATGAGTGAGCTAACCGGGGATCACCTAAGCTTACTCTCTTGGTCCCTACGCCACATAAATAAAACAACATCTCAACTGATTACAAGCTAAAATTTAAAAAAACGCCTACGCAAGCACTTAATCCAGTAATCCTACGCCAAAAATGCCTTAAATCATTTTGAAAAAGAGCTGACAGTCTTACACTGCTGGACCAATATTAACCAAACATAGCTAATAACCAACGCAAGGAAACTGATAATGGTGAGAAAAGAATTGATAAGAGAAGCAAGATGGGGTACTTTTTACTGGCGTATCTTCTATCACAAGATATATCATGCACGTACGTTTCGTAAATATTGCTCAAGATTAAACGTAGTTTACGTTAATGGTTTACCAAAAATGGTATTAGCAAGAAAATTACTTTAAAACATCTTACCTACACACTGTCGTCTGTTTTGTTGTGCTAATCACCAGTTACAGAAAACATACACACATACTAAATAACTTCAAATATTAAAAACACGTAAATATAACTTTACTCTCTAATATCTATGTTACTGAATAAGTTACATCTCTGTTCTGAGATACATTGATTACTAAGTAGTATGGAGAAGAAATAAACATATATTTCTAAAACCTGTTGGACAGGTTTTCTAAGCATATTTATAAGTATGAAATCCTTTTTATGCAAAAAGATTTCAAGAGAATAAATTAGCAGTTTTTTGTCGCCATTGATATTCATTCACGTGTATCCAAAAACATAAGCACGTGAAAAACATGTGCCTTTTATGGTGCCGTAATGCCTGAGCAAGAACCATTATAGTTAGACTATTATTCAGTAGCTGTCTGTATAACAGTTCGCACCTTAAAGACAGTATAGAAAACAGTAATTTTAAAAACGTTTTATCGGTTAGTATCGTGCAAATTGTCGATACTTTTATGATACTGACGAAAAGTAGCGTAGTTTATAGCAAAGTTAGTGCGTAAAGCGTGTGTTTATTTGGAACTACGCTTCTTTTTCTGCTTCAACCAGAGCAAGGTGGTGCGTTATCTACCTTTTTTGTTAGATCTGAGAGGGTACTTCACCGGTACCAGATACAGCGCGAGCGGAGCCACGATCAAAAACTAGTTACATTTAACTTAATTGTTTTTCCCAGTAAGTAATCATATGCCATTTCATCAAAACTGGAACGAAAGTCAATGAACAGATCTACTACTTTCTATTGTGACTCGTTTTGCAAACTATATCGATCATATTAGATAATGATCAGGTTAATCGATTTATAATTAAGCTAATAATTACCTAACTTATATCAAACTTGCAAAGTAATATCTTATTAATTTTATAATGAAAGGCGATTTAAGTATCTAGTCTAACTAGTAATTGCTACCTACCGTACTTTCATTAAATATCAATTTTATTTAAATATCATTTAAAAAGAGTATACCTACCTACTCAGATAAACTTCTTCACACCTATTTTAATTTCAAATATTTGAACCCTTCACTTTATTAAACATGAACGAGCAACTTAATTTTTTTTATTAATTGAAATGCTAATGGTAAGTAAGAACTAAAGATGACAATAGCTTAAAAATAAGAAATCGAGGGAAGTGCCCCAAAAAGTATTAATTTTGCAAGTGTAATGAACAATTCACCGCTACGACGGCACACAATAAGATTAACTGAATAAACAACCACTATATTAATTAGCTATAACACTGAACACGACAGCGGACCGCAGATTCGGCAGAGAAAACAATTTGTAACAAAAACATAGCTGTTATACGAACACTTAATTAAAACGCAAATTGGCGACCGCGGCGACCGGGATCCTCGGTAACTAGAGAGGGTGAAGCGATTGTCGATATATTGCGGAATGTTATAGAAATTATGATGCCGCCGTAGTGTGGGTCACCATGCTGCATTGTTGCTATGAGTATGGCGACCACCACTCTTGGATTCTGCTAGTGCTTTCGATCAGGCAGAGTACACACTTTGGCAGGCACAATATAAAAAAGAAAAAAAAGAAAACAATTATCTGTGAAGACCAATGGTTCAATATCGTCTTCTTAAAACTTCTTACCTGATTCTAGGACTGCCTCGTTGGTCTTGCGGTTGGCGTATGCGAATGCTGATCGTGAGGTCTCGGGTTCGATTCCCTTGAATGTTCGGATGATTCGGAATGTTTGTATAATCTACAAATATTTGTTTCGGAGTTTGGGTGTTTTCCATGTATATGTATGTATTTACAAAAAAAGTATATATGTATCTGTATCAGTTGTCTAGTACTCATAACACAAGCTCTGCTTAGTTTGGGACTAGATGGCGTTGTGTGTTAGATGTCCGAAATATTTATTGTTTATTGTTTAGCTTGAGGCAATTCATGAACATACAATCTGTTTATGAGTTATCAGGACCATTGTAATTAATTTTTATGTTTGTATCTCATGATTTCTGATAGATTAGTCGCGAACTTACTTATTTACTAATTAGCTTTTGCCCGCCCTTTCACTCGATCGTTTGTCGGTTATCGCAGTAAAGCGTACCCTATATCTTTTCTCAAGAATCAAACTAATCAAAGTAGCCGAATTTCATTGAAACAGGTGCAGCAGTTAAGCCGTGAAAGCATAACAGACAGACAGAGTTACTTTCGATTTTTTAATATTAGTTTGGATTTAGTAGGGCTACCATTGAATATAATACAACAGAACATTCATGAGTCACTTAGCTTTTTAAGTAGCCACTTCATTTTACAATTAATAGAATTATAAGAATATCTCTTTTGCCAAGCTGCTTAATAACAACATTAGACAAGGTTCGATTAAAGAGTTAATCCATGACATCCATCCAAGACCTTCTTATTAAATAAACATTAACTTAGAACTCACTTATCATTAGATAAACAGTAACTTAAAGCTTCAATACAAATATTGATAAATATAATGAAGTGAATTTCAAATCAAAACTTTATCAATAATCAATTGACTGAATTAAAATAATGATCCTAGAATATACAATCTTGTGTGAATACATAATGAAAATCGGAAGCTGTCACAGTGACTTATTATAAAATCAAACCGCTTCCGCTGTTGGACAATCTGTTCACTTTACTCTTTTCTACTACTCAACAGATTCTTAATGCAGTTCTTAGTAATAGATAGACTGATTCAAGAATAACGTTTATATGTATGTGTAATACCTGCATCTTATAGTACAGAATTTGAAAGACATCCTTAAGAAGCGGCGCCGGATATCTAGTTTAGTTATAATTTCAGTTTTCCCATCTTTTATTTAAAAATAATAAAAATTATTGTTCGGATTGAATTTTCCCATAAAAATATCGATAGCAAAACTGGCTTCTCTATTCCAACATCACGGTTTTGCATAATAAACGTGAGATATTTACATAAAATCACTCGACGTGGTCCGCTCCTAACCTATTTGACTTGCAAAAAAACTCTCTTAGCGCAGCATTGATTGGATTTCGTTGCAAATTAGTTTGAATTGTGGGAAGTGTTGTCACAGTATACCTAGAGGGCGCCTCCCTCCTGGATCAGAAGGCTTTAAGTTACATTATCACTATACTGTAAATGTTTTAAGTATAAAAATGATTCAATTATCGTATCTTTGGCAATCAGATGGAAATTTTGTAGTGATTTTACAAATTTATTATGTATTTTTTGCTTGTTGTATTCAAAGTTAAAGTAAATGTCAAACAATGATACTAGAGATCGTTTAGCGGTCAATGCGGCATTTCTAGCGTTTTGAACATTTTATTTTGTTTTATTGACCATTTTAACATGTATTGTCTGTGTTCAGTCTACTGACTGACGTGTCTTGACTTGACAGGTTCAATTATACACTGGAGATTTACAGTTTTATATATCTATATTATTACAGAATTTTACTTTTACACCATATTTATTTTAAACATTTTATGTTTCTTTGTGCACTTCAGTTAAATTTAAACATTACTCATTCTAATTCATTTAATTCTCTATAAAGGGTTTCTACAAAATTTAGGTTTATATAATGTTGGTGTAATTGGCCTTAGTAAAGACCAATAACCTAACATTAAACCCACGTCGAAAACTTTTGAGACTTGATTGATGGCCTACTAGTCATTATTAGTCATTAGAATGATTCCTAAGCCTGACTACAACAGCGAAATCGTTCACTATGATGAATAGGCGAACACTGATTGGCCCCAATCACTCAAACATTGGACAAAAACTTTGAAATCGATCAACATTTTGTTTTAACGAGCCGTTTGCCACAAATTATTAGTTTAACCGGCGTTTAGCGATTACTGGTGTGTTATTTAGTCCCAATATAATTGCGTATAATGTACGTCTTTCATAAATAACAGTGCAGTGGTAAATGGTTGGAAAAAACTAGGAAATTATAGGGGTGATGTAGGTTAGTGGATTGCGGTCTTTGTGTAAAGGCGCCGTTTGATGTGACTAGTCTGTATGTTTTGTCTCATTAGATATTACTACCATTAACAGGATGAAGTAAGTGCTTAGAATGAGCTCACCGATCGGTAGTATACAAAAATAAGTGCCTATCTTGGTTCTGCTGCTAGAATCAGAATTGATACTAGATACACTCTAATGTCAAAGAATACTCGAGATTTTATGACATGAGGAAGTCATGGGACACATTCAAACGGTGAGAAATAAAAAAAAAGAAATTATAAACAACAATTCCTTTCGAGAAGCGCCGACGTGTTGCGTGGGTTAGCTAGTTACTATATAAATCTTTTATGCTAACCAATAATAAACCAACACGTATATATCCTCAAATAATACACATTTACTACAATGGTAATAACATCTGTAGTAAGAAATTTGAGATCGATGCTATAACCAAACACGATTCCAACGAAATGAATGGCTTTTTCACATCAAACCCAAAAAAACCGATCACAGTGGGCGTCACTCAAACTTGGGTGTTATATTTCAAGTAAGTAAGTACTTATTATGTTGCCAATAAGTGACATGCGTGCAAACTCATGCGGTCCTTGATAAACACTGTTGTTCTTTTGTCAACAACACAATCAAATGGAGATCTTCCAGTGTGAGAGATAAATTATATTAATATACTAGCTGAACCCCGCGATTATTGTCGTACCGAGGGTAACGCCGCAGTGCGAGTAAAGTTTAAAAAAGTATCATCAGATACCGATCAGTGAAAGTCCCATCAAATTCCGTCCAACCGTTCCAGAGATTAGACGGAACAAACAGACAGACAGACAAAAATTGAAAAAAAAACTATTTTGGTACATGTGCTGTGTATACATAGGTACATATGCATTTAGTAAAAAGCGGTTATTTTAATATTACAAACTGACACTCGAATTTTATTTGTTTGTAAAGATGTGGTTTTTATTAACATTTTTTAAGATTGTAATCCAGCAAACGGTCCTCTCCTTAAAGAGGAGGTTTAGATCAAATAGTGATTTGACAATGATCATATGCTCGCTTCACAAATTATAGCTTTAACTTTGTATATCGTGAGTTTCTAATGGTAGACTCTAAATGGAAACATTAAATACTTTCGACCTATTTAATTACGAAGATACTATCTCAAGAATTACTGACTTTAAAAAGTTTAAAAACCTTAAAAACAGTTTTAATAATTATATCGTTCTAATTATGCCATGCAATAATATAAAACCATCAAAACTAACCATCAATCAAAACAATTTAGTACAAATTCGTGACAAATAAAAAAATAAACATAATTTTAATAATGTTATTTAAATTCTTTTTAAACTACCCACAAAAGAGTCATTTATTTCTGTAGATTTATTCGTTCGTTGCGTGTTTGTAATACACATGATTACGACTGCCTTTGAAATATTGAACCCTACTAGGAAATTATATAATTTGACAGCGGCATTAAGTTTATTAAAATTATGGTTCCTATAAAGACAGTAATGTAGGTCAGTTTTACTAAGAAACTGGGCTTGCGGCGAGCTGTTTTTTCCTTTGAGAATCATGATTAAATAATATTTATGAAATTTTTGATTAACTATGAAATTTTGATCTATAAACAGTTCTGGACTAACCAAAATTTAGTCTACTCTATACTAATATATATTACCACCATACTATATATTTAATAAGGTGAATGTCTGATAACAGAGAGATATATATATAACTGCTATATTATATATATATATATATATATATAACTAGATTCAAACTTAAAATTTGTGCAGAAGTATGTGTGCTGGATTGAGCAGCGTTTGGGAAGCTTCGTCGGGTCTTCTCATCGTCGATCCCACAGTGCCTAAAGACGAAAGTCTTCAATGAGTGCGTCCTACCCGTAATGACATACGGAGCCGAAACGTGGACACTTACGGTACGGCTAGTCCACAAGTTTAAAGTCGCTCAGCGTGCTATGGAGATAACTATGCTCGGCGTTTCTCTGAGGGATCGCATCAGGAATGAGGTGATCCGGCAGAGAACCAAGGTTATCGATATAGCCGATAGGGTTAGCAAGTTGAAGTGGCAGTGGGCTGGCCATATTTGCCGTAGAACCGATAACCGTTGGGGTAAACGGGTTCTTGAGTGGAGACCGCGTCTCGGCAAATGTAGTGTAGGACGTCCGCAGACCAGGTGGAGTGATTATTTGCGCAACACGGCTGGCAGCAGCTGGATGCGAGAAGCCAAGGATCGAACTAAGTGGCGGAAAATTGGAGAGGCCTATGTCCAGCAGTGGATTGCGACAGGCTGGTAATGATAAAATTCAAAGTAAGTGAATAAATTAAATAGAATAAGTATCAGTGTTAATAGATTATGAATTATTTAGTAAAACAATGTTATCTTAGTAGAACTAAAAGACCTCGCAATGTCACGTAAATTTTTTGACTTATGCTTACACTGAAGTTTACACTGAAGAGCTCTTCTATTAACCCACTAACAACATTTTCAAATCTACTCCAAGATGCCTAATATACCTATTGTTATTCGTTTCACATAATATTATATCTACATACAAAGTCTCCCTAGATGAAGCTAATAACAGCCAGATAAAAATATAGCTTCTCTTTCGCATCGCATTCATAACCGTCACTTCCTGCTACCGAAGCCCCCAAACATTTGCCTAACACCCATCAATAAGCTTTCTCCATACTAAATACCCTATTATCTGCTCGCTCCATGTCAATGGCGTATTACGTCATACGATACCACCATTGTCACCCATCAGAGATTACTTGACGTGGCATTCACTCACCGAAAACCACATCGACTAAAACATTCCCAAACTTTTTACTACACAAAAATAACTCTTATTTTTGCAGCGATTGGGTAGTATTTAGAATGCTCTTAGTGTTTTCGGGTTGATATATAAGTTGGCAAAGCCACGAACCCGTGGACAGGCAGTGATGGTCATTTGAGCTGATTTGCTCAGATTACGTGTTTACAAATAGGATTTTCCTTTACTAATAAGCCCCAAACAACAGAAATGTTTTTGGTGAATTTCGCAATGTTAGTTTTTGTTCTATTGTATTTATTGTGTCACTCGTGGCAGATGAATAAGGTTGATAATTGACGGTTACTTGATCACTTGTATTTCATTTTTATATTATATTCAGTTGGGAAGTTCTATGAGAATAGTATTGATTTATACATTTATATTGCGGTCATTGTGGCAACTATTTCTATCTATGCAAATAAATAAAGTTGGAGTGTGTTTGTAATATTTAAATAATTGCTTTTTAATAAATGCATATGTAAAAATTTAAAAAAAGTTATTTTGGTACATGTACCGTGCATGTACCAAAATAACATTTTTTATGTACATTTTTATATACATTTATTTTCATTTATTTTCATATACAGGTACCAAAATAACATTTTTCACAATTTTTGTCTGTCTGTTTCGGGTAATCTCTGGACCGATTTTGACGGGTCTTTCGCTGGCAGATAGCTGATTATGTAAAATTAATGTTGTAGCAAAAATAAATGGTTTAAATGTATTTTTTTAAACTATACGTTATTCTTGGTCTGCTTATCTATGTTAATACTTTAAAGTCCAGGTTCTTGTGGTGACTGATTAATAATAAGAAATGTCCACCCTCCTTTATCGCATGGGCCTCCGGTATCCTCACTCACTCGGTGAAACACAGCGCGTTGTTTCACACCGGTTTTCTGCGAGGCCGTTGTATCACTCCGGTCGAGCCGGCCGGCATTCATGCCGAAGCGAGGCTTTCCCACGAGAAATGGAGAGAGAGAAAGCGATGGAAATTTTGAAACAAACGCTTACTCACCCGTCTAGCTAGCGGTAAAGCAGGCTAGTTAGTATAGAAGGTTAATACTTCCTTTCTAAGAAGAGGCCTTATATCCACCAGTGGACTGTTAAAGACTGTTAATGATTGATGTTACTTTTACAGTAGAGTACATAGCACTTGTATATTGTATTCCTATTTGTACTTTATCTCACGGATATTAAAGATTAGATTTATATGTTCTCAGAAAATAAAAACTCGTTTACATTTACCTATGTACGAAAACAATTACCCTTACTCATTGTGCCACGATAGTCCCCAATCGCGACATTAAGCTCATATAAAAATAAAAGCAAAATTACCCCATAAATTCGTTGGCACTACCAACAGACCGACCTCTTAATAATTCTTAATATATTTCTTTATATGTATAAGCTTTCGTGAGTTATGCTGTAATATTAATTGCAACATTCATATTTTCATGATTGTGACATTCACTACGACATTTGGAACATGCGAAGTTTACGGGCTGCGCACACTTAAAGCGAAACTTTATTATGTAGAGATTATCAGATTTTACTATTTATATTAATAAATATAAATAAATAAATAATTCGGACATCTAACACACAGCGTCATCTAGTCCCAAGCTAAGCTGAGCTTGTGTTATGGTTACTAGACAACTGATACAAATACATATTACTTTTTTTTTAATACATGCACATTATACATAGAAAACACCCAAACTCCGAAACAAATATTTGTAGATCATACAAACATTTGGTCCGACCCGGGAATCGAACCCGAGACCTCATGATCAGCAGTCGCACCAGATCACGCCAACCGCGAAACCAACGAGACCAGTCTTGTATCTCTCTCCCTCTATTGTATTGTACTTTCTATGAGTTTCTTTTCCAGTATTCTTCTCATGAGGCTCTACGCATTTTGGAAACTGGAAGTTATGGATCGACACAGGCAGGCAGTAGATTTTGGTGTTTTCGCCTAATTTACCTCGACAATACAGCACATGCTGTGGCGTCTGTTTGTGTCGATCTATGATTCTTAACTACAGCTTCAATTTAACGTTCATAAATGTCACTTAGTGTCTTAATTGAATAAATGATATTGAATTTGAATTTGAAAACTAGCTTTTGCCGGCATGGTGATGGATTAAGACGAATACTGAGTGTCATCATCCCTGTTGATACCGTGGCGTAACCAACTATGAGAGTACACTCAGATCAATAAAAATATCTGAGAGAGTAAACTAGACTAGAACTAGGCTAGACTAGAGAAGGAAAACTAAAGCAAACCTCACAGGGTCATATATAAAGAGTTTGTTTATCCAGAAATTTATAATTGGCCAAAACCTGCTCATAAAAGGAAGTTATCATCATCTCCTTACCCTTTTCCCAACTTTATTTAGGGTCGGTGCAATGAGTTTTCCTCCTCCATTCTCATCTATCACTCGCCAATTCACTGCTTACTCCCTTCATGGCCATATCCTCCTTTATGCAATCCATTCATTTATTCTTTGGTCGTCCTCTACTCTTATATCCGTCGACTTCCATACTTAACACTTTCTTAACTACATTTTGCTCATCTCAATTTGTTGCTTCTCAATTTTTCATTCACTGGTGCTATTTTCAGACTTCCTTTAATGTAGTCATTCTTCATCTGATCCATTTTAGTCACACCAGACATATATCTCAACATTCGTATTTCAGCTACATGCAAGCGGTACTGATAATAGGAGGTACTTAAATAATTTCAGTAACAAAGACTTAAATAATTTCACTTATATAAAAAGTGACTTATAGTACAATAAACTATCAAACTTAGAACCTCCTCCTTATGTAAGTCGGTTAATAAACTAGTTTCTCTTAAAGAAACATGTTCGAATTTCTTATATATATTTTTTCACAGGATTTACTTACGGTAGGCAATTTAAAACTGACATTGCAGAAGCTGACTCTGGTCTAAAGTCAACCAAGCCATTCAGCAAAAAATATCAATAAATCTATAGCACATCATAGCTCTGTAACAAAGCGACAACTTAAACATATTATGAAAACAAAAATGACTCAATTAAAAAAATATCACGTTTGTAAATTAGCGTGATTAAATCAGTTGCGGGCGAGATCGGAACCGATAACCAAACAAGCGTGTTTTGCGGTGGACAACCCTAGCGCAGTAATCCAGAGGCCTCGCAGTTAAAATTATGCTTTATTATTTGCCATTCAAGGTTGATATTTGTTTGTTTTTATCAAAGGTAGTAATAACAAAGGTCTCGCTCCCGTCACCGGGCTGTCAAGCGGCATTCACGCGGGTAATTATCACTCGTCAACGGCGAAAAGATTTCGTTGACAATACACTCTTTGGCAGCCCTAAGCCGCTTTTTGTCGCTAGGGGTGTCATGTTTATACTGAAATGTTAAGTACAATTTCTGTGTTGCGGATCAAGCATAATGGAAACTGGTTTTGTAGTGAACAATTATACAAATTGTGAATTATTTTTTTTAGGAATGAAAGAATAATATTTTTTGTTGAACTTAGATGGAAGCGTCAAAGGGATTTTGAAAAGAATAAGTATACAATTTTTACGTTATTATGAATCGTTTAATGCTATTTAATTATTTTCAAGGCCATTTGTAGTATTTTCCTAACTTTAAGTAGCGAACAAAATAATCGATTTATATTTCAAATTTCTGTAAATTTTAAGATGTATGGAATGTTATGCCAAAGATGTTAGAGTTTATGACGTAATCATTTAAACTCTGTGAAATCTACTAAGAAAGTATAAAAAACTGATGCAAAATGATAAGAACAGATAGACTCTTTACGATTAAACCGATATTCATAAACATTATATAACTTTAAGTAACGGTTCTGTGTTATTTTTAACTTTAAACTTATAGTCTTACAGTTGAAAATAATATAGAACCCAAAAGCTAAACAACGTTTATGAATACGAAGGTAAGATCTTAATTTAAATTATAATTTAATCGAAAATATTTTCACTATTTGTCAAGAATATCCATTTAGCTTTTGGAGTATCATCAACTCTTTTCTAACCGTGTTGCGTCGTTACCTCACTGAGTGAAACACTCGAAATTACATTGTATTTTACACTAATATTTTCTATATTTCAATAAAAAGATTTAAAAAAAATATAGTACTTTAAAAATATGTACCTACTGATGAATAATAATTTCAAACTTTAACAAAAAAAGAACCGACTTCAAGAACGAGACCAAATTTAAAAGGGACACGGGAAGAACCAGCTTTCAAATAAAAAAAGGATCATCAAAATCGGATCACCCAGTCGAAAGTTATAAGGTAACAAACATAAAACAGACGAATTGGTAACCTCCTCCTTTTTTTGGAGTCGGTTAAAAAAATCATAAACAGCTTTTAATAATCCACTGCTGGACATAGGCTTCCCATAAGAAAGGTTTAGAACCTTACCACGATGGCCTGACGGTTATCTACTCTTAAAATAAAATTATAAAGAATACAAAACTAAAACCAATTTTGTCCCTAAAAATCGACTTAGCTACACATAAAACAGAATTCTCTGTAAAAAGCTCATACGTAAAAGTAGCACTTAAATTCTCAACCATACAGCTGCCGCTAGCACTTGCGTCACAAGTGCATTCAGAACCCTTCCAGATGCGACTAGAGGACTTCTAAGTGCAGTGCTTTGTACATTGCTCCACTCCTCAACGTTTTCTCGCCCTTACTGGCACATAAATATCATAAGTAACGCATAGATGGAAAACATGTTGACCTAAATCGAACCTGTGTATAAACATATGTTAGTCATAGTTATGTTTTTAGTGTGTATTTTAATATTATGTAGTTTGTTTGGTTACTAATCCCAGCAATATCGGATAGCCCATTTATCGAATTAAGATTTGGGCTAAATAACTTCAACCTATTACCAATAGGGGCCGAACATCAATTAAAAGGATGCAGACGAATTTGACTGCTTCATTGACTTTAAAAAAATATCAGCTTAAATCTCACCAAACTATCTATTTATGTGTCTTTTTTGTCTTTGTTTTTTTTTTTTTTATGTTTACCCTGCCAAAATGACTCTACTCTGCCTGATGGAAAGCATGAGTAGAATCCAAGAGTGGTGGTCACCATACTGCGAATGCAGACAATGCAACAATGCAGCATGGCGACCCACACCATGGCGGGCTAGTGATGCTTCTGCATCATTGGGCCTCCGGTCTCGCACTCACCAACGAAACACGACAGCATGATCGCTGTCATTTTACGTTGATTTTCTGTGCGAGGGTAGTACCGCCCCGGTCGAGCCGGCCCGTTCGTGCTGAAATCAGCGTGGCTCTACTACCTTGACCCTTATCCAAGCAGGGCCAATGCCATTTGCGCCATTGACTCGAGAACAAGAAGAAGTTGAAACCCATATCTTAGTGAACTCTCTAATGCGGGACAAGTACACAGCTATGTGACAGGGTCATCTGTCTCTCAAGTGCGTTGCTACCTCGGATCATAAAAATGATTTCTTGTTATATGATCTGTGGTTGCTACTCTTTGAGTTCCCAGGAAACAGAGGAAGAGGGGATTTAGTCTTCGGTAACCTCACTAACTCGGTGAAAAGCTACGTAAGTTAGTATTATTTATCTTTCAATCGTCTATTTTAACTTGCAACCATTTTCATAGTTACGGCGTGGCACAGCTAGAATGCGCAGCACCTGAAGACACTTTAATTTAATTTATTTAAATGTTTAGATTACTACATCATTTGCTAGCTTATTTTCAGGTTCTGTTAACTCAACAATTAATTGTAGATACTTATCTTAGTTGCAAATTGTACATACGATAGATTCCCCAACGCAGCATGCACAATTATAACTATCGAATTAAACAACAAACCACAAAGTAGCTACTAATCCTATATACATCTTGCAATGGAAACTCTCGAGCTAATAGAATAAAATGTCTTAATGAAATCATAAACATCCTATAATGACCATTTTATGAAGTGCACGTTTATAAGACAAAAAAAGATCATCTCCAATCCGGCATCAGCCCTATCTCAATAATAAGTTATTCATCGTAATACGATGCTGTATATTCTTTGCTAATACAGCGTTTCCTGTCCTTTGAGACAGCGTGTTTGAGTCGCCGAGATCTTATCACGCACATACAAACTACAATGGTCATCCAAGTTTCCACTTACACGGTACGTCTACAATTGTCGGATTAAATGGCCAGAGAAACAGCGGTAATACGGTTGGTGAGCACATCAATGTACTTAGAGCGCTTTGTATTTTGCTAAAGACTCTTTCGGGTAAAGATTCGTTGCGGCTTCTGGATTTAACTGTGTATGGAAATTGTGTTCTGCAATTCTGTAGAATATTAAGATTGACAGGTTCTATTGATGAAGAGAAAAACAAGCTGTATATGGTTAAAATAGAAGTTGAAAGTTCTTTTTTGGCACAGGGGGATGAGGAGAAGATGTCTCACGTCACAGTAAGCGACTACCATCGGTGATGGAGATCTGCAACTCAGAGACTCAAATGTGTTGCCTCTTTTAAGTACCTTCTTCGGAATCTACGATAGAGGTTGGGTATTTAAGACCTCCGATAAAATTGCTAATTCAGCGAGAGTGAGCAATCTCTCGCTGAATTAGCAACATAAGATTTATTTATTTATTTATTTATTTATTTATTTATATCAACTGCTCACTACACTCACAGTTGCCCAACACGTGTAGCGAGCCATTATAACATTGGTGTTACAAATATGGTAATAATTTATAGTCGTCCGTCCCGTCATTTGATGATTGATAGGTATGTGTGCGATGTGCTCAGCCCGGTCTGTCCCACACGTGTCTTGTAGATATACCGAGAAAATTTTCGTATCAAATAAAAACTTTCTACAAATTTTACCCTAATGACGGAATACTGCTGATCATCGGACTATCCACGAAAATCGAACATTCTTTTCTAACTGCTTTGGGATATTGTTTCGTGCCATTTTGGGTAACTAGCGACATCTAGTTTATCTTAATGTCACTTGCTTAAACCAATCTAATATTATAAATGCGAAAATAACTCTGTCTGTCTGTTATGCTGTCACTGCTAAACCACTACACCAATTTCAATGAAATTTGACATGAAGATACTTTGATTCCTGAGATACATATGCTACTTTTTATCGCGATAACCGACATACACACGAGCAAAGCAAGCAAAAACGAGCACCACATAATTAATAAACCGAGATGATGTTTGAAAACCCTTATATATACACTCTGAATAAATCGACCCTTTCGACAAGAAAATACGAGTTTAAGTTAGAAGTCAAAAAAGATTCCGTCTATTTTCGAACTTTATCAATAAAAAAACAATTTACCATTTACCTTATTTTAAAGTTACAACAAGCTGTAATAGGTCCAATGTAACAGCTTGTTGTTTTTTATGTGTGTGTGTGTGTGTGTTAAAAACCGCATAACAGTGTTATTTACTTAAAAGCATTTCTGTATTAAAAATATACGTACCATCTCTTCTTGAGCGTAAAGACCTTACCTTTTCTTTTCTTGTCTAGACTTCCTAAAAGTTAAACCTACAACTTAAAATATATCGCTAAAAGAATGTAATGCTCCAACATGCTATTTTTGAGTTCTCAAACCACACATATCATTGTATTCTGTGATTATCTCTCCCCTTATCACCCGTAGTCATCAAACAAGTGAGCCATGAAATTGGTTTTCAACAAAATCCTGCTTAACATTTTTTATCATCTGAATTGATTGTATTGTTAACAAATTATATTTAAAAAAATAATCCATTCATATCACAAATTCAAAAGTATCTTTGCGGTTTGTTACGACTAAACCGCTGCACCGATTTCAATGAAATTTGGCATGGATATACTTTGATTACTGAAGAAGGAAATAAGCTGTTCTTTACTGCAATATCCGACATACAGAAGTTCATAAGTATATTTTGTCGATTGGATTTTTTTGTTACGCCACTTAAATTCAAATTAAACAAAGTTTGAATTATGACAGCTAGATTGTCTGAATCTATACTAATATTATAAATAAAGTTTGTAAGTATGGATGCATGGATGGATGAATGGATGTTCGTTACTCTTTCAGGACTAAACTACTTAACGGAATTGGAAGAAAATTTACAGTAATGTAGCTTATACATCAGAATAACACATAGGCTAATATTTGCCAAGATAATCGACATATACGCGGGCAACAACTAGTACTTATATACTTACTTTTGTTTGTAATACACATATCTATACAAATAAAATAAAAGTGGAGTGTCTGTTTGTAATATTAAAATAACCGCTTTTTACTAAATGCATATGTATGTTTACACGGTACACATGTCAAAAATGTAGTTAAAAAAATTTTTGTCTGTCTGTCTGTCTGTCGGTCTGTCTGTCTGTCTGTCTGTTTGTTCCGGGTAATCTCTGGAACGGCTGGACGGATTTTGACGGGACTTTTACCCGCAGGTAGCTGATGATCCAGGGAGTAACTTAGGCTACTTTTTTTAGACTAACTTTGCCTCGCGGCGTTACTCGCGGTACAACAATAACCGCGGGTAACACCGCGGGGTTCAGCTAGTTTAATATATAACTCAAACTCTGAAACAAATATTTGTAGATTATACAAACGTCAAACACACCGTTTATATCATGGAAGAGCCACGCTTCGGCATGAAAGGGCCGGCTCGACCGGAGTGATACCACGGCCTTACACAAAACCAGTGTGAAACAGCACTGGCGCTGTGTTTCACCGACTGATACTGGAGGTCCATACCCAAAACCCTTCCCTATCCCCCTCCCCATCTCCCAAAGGCCGGCAACGCACTTGTGACGCCTCTGTTGTTGCGGGTGGTCATGGTTGGCGGTAATCAGTTACCATCAGGCGATACGTCAGCTCGTTTGCCATATAAAAAAACCCAAACATGGGCCTACACTTTTTTTATTGTGCAGAAATCCCCTCGAATGCTACCGCGGATGTCTATGTCGGACTCGAACCGACTAAGGCCGGCCGGCCTCCCCTAAGTCTCTCCACAACAACCAGTCCTGCGCTGGGTCTACGTTTATGGAGTATATGATACATTCATACAGAAATAGGAATATAAACAAAAAAGAAGAACTAATAATGAAAAACAAATAGTCAAAAACAAATTGTATCTTTAAATTAAAATACTAATGACGAATATGAATAACGATTCATTTTAGTACAGTATCGACATAAAATTATCTTCAATTAAGACATAATGACTAGAAAATTGTTCGTTCAATCGATACTCGTAAATTATACGTTAGGTTGTACATCAGGTCATTTGGTAGTCTATAGTCAGTGTAGCTCAAAGTTTGTGACGACCCCAAATAATCCCCCCAATAACTCTCAAACTCACTGTTTATTGTCTTTGGGTTGATAGTACTAGGCAAGCTTTGTAGATGTTTAACTGATTTCTAACATTTGTAGGATATATAAATAGTACTGGTAAGAGTAATTGGTAATATAAAAACTATGAAACAAAGTAATTATCCATTATGTGGAATGTGTCTTGGTACTATTTAAGTAATATCTAAATAATATATATAGGTACATTTAGGGTGATAATGATAGTTTTTAAACCGGGGTCTTAGATGTTTGGCGCGACATGCAGTATTAGGCTGTTATACCAATACATATAATATCTTATAAATTACATCTAGTCTTACGCAAGTCACACTGTTGTCAGAAAATTGTATGTAAGCATGTTCTCTACGTGGAGTTAAGTAAGTTTTCCATTACGAGATTAAAACAACAATTTCATTTACTTTTTACAAGGTTTTGCTCGTAACTAGTGAGTTGAAAATCGCGATATAGAATTGCTTGTATCTTTCTTTAAGAATGAAAGTAGGTACCTTCATGTGAAAATTTTATTAAACTCAGGTCAAGGGTAAGAGGAACAGATGGACAGAGTTACTTTCTCGTATATAATGTTAGTAGGAATTACAATATGTTATGGTTATAAAAGTAAAAACTATGAGTGGAATTAAGAAATGTTGAGAATCAGTATGTAAAAGTAACGATTTTATTCTAATAATCTATGGCCGGTATGTTGGAAGTGATAATTTGAAGCCTGTTACTGACACAGCCAATTGGTAGCTTTCTGCTGAACTAAATTGTACTAAGTTTGACGTCTGTGTCATGTATATAATTGCGTTTTAATGGCTGGCCACGTCTGTTATTACGGTGGATTGATACGAATTGGGTTATGAACTGTAGTGACGTGGACTTGCGCTGTATGTTGATTAGTTATACACTTATATGTAATATGCAAAGGTATACATTATATTTATTTTTTCTTTTTATCATCTAAGCTTTGCAACCCAACAGGTCTCTATGTCGCTTGAGTAAATCCCCAGTAAGCATCGTGGGCTCCTCTACTACAATAAACTAATATTATAAATGCGAAATTTATTCTACTACAATAGTTTTTTTTTACATGAGTGCAAAGGTGCTTTTGAACCGCGTGCTCAATTTTAATGACCGAGCAAGCGAAGGAATCTAAAATTGAATTCAATACGCTGGGATTGCACTCGAGTGCAATACCAGCATACACATACACGTAACTTTTCATCCCACCTCAGCGAGGAAATGACTAATTAAAGACGTGAAAAGAAAATGGCGCGGGCAAAGCAAATTTAAAAAAGTAGGTACACCAATTTAAAAAAAGTAGGTTCCGAGTTTGAATTTTTAACAAATTAAAAAAGGTTATATGATAAATTAGGCACCAAGGAGGTAGAAGTAAATAGGTTTAGTGATGATTTAAATTTAAATTTAAATTGAAATCACAAACTTAGTGCACACGATGTTCTAAATACAATTTACTTTATCCTCTAGCGGAAAAAAAGTGTTTGCACTCAGTTATCGAAGGGGAAAAGTACTCTTTCTGAAATGGGGGATAAAAAAACTTTTTAGTGTTTTGTTTCAACTGCCTCGGAATTATTTTACTTTTGCTGACATGCGACTTTTAGTTCTAAGTCGACATGGTAAAATTATATTTTTGTTACTTATTTTTAACGCAAATAACTAGGTAAAGATCTTTCCTTTGTGTTGTGACGCAATATTAGAATTTCAAACCACTGCTAGACTAACAGAATTAGCTTACTATGAAAAAAAATGTAATGAATGTACCTACATATCTATCAACCATCATCTACTCTTAGCCGAAAGACCGTCACTAATAAGACATCTACTAATAATTCAACCCATCAATGTTCATCAAAATAATATAAACAAATTTAACTAGCGACATATCTACAAATACCATTACAACAATGCCATCAAACAAAAAGCACGACGTACCTCCCAAGACCGCCAATTACACACAGTCGCGAATGTAAAGTGCCCCTAACGATATGTTAATACCACACTAAACATAAATCCCAGTCTCACAAACAGACAGACTGATGGTATATATTAGCTATAAATAATGTATAATTACCATTTCAATGTATATCTGCAGCTGTTTTGAATCCAAAGCGTTCGAGATGAGGGCTGTTCATTTTATTCTTAAAGTATTTGAATTTTTTAAATGGGTTGAGCTCCGAATATATAAAAATATATGACATTCCAATAGTCTTACTTGTTTTGTTTAAATATAATTCGTATAGTATTCAAACCGGGGTTTTGTTTGTGACATTGTATTTGATGTTTTTAATCTATTTGCTAGTACCTGGAGATGGCTTTGTTGTTATTTAACTATGTTGCTACCTTATACTATCATTGCTGTTTTATTCCGAACAAAATATAAAAAAAGGTTGTAGTGCTTGTCAATATTAAAATATTGCATGTGGTAAGACTGATCATAGTCAGCCGACCTGATGAATCTATGAATCTGGTGTTGATCTGTTGCTTTTCATAGAGGGAGCGAAATTACCGGAGTCTACCAAGACTCAAACTACCTTTACCCATGGTTAACAGGGCGGACATACCGTCCCGTTGCCGTTCTCTGTCCCTCGAAGGGGCCCTCTCCAAAGAAAAAAGTAGGGCTCTGATAACTATTGAAGTAACCAGAATACTTCCCTTAACCTACTCGATAAAAAGTAACGAAAGGCATGATTAACACTGGTTTATTCTCCATCACATTAATTAACAATTTGAAAAAAAGTATTTACATCATTTTGAAATAACATTAGAAACAAATCACGCAAGTTACTTAACTTACCCATCTTTACCTAATCACGAACATTCACATGAAGAGCCGTACTAAAAATACCGTCAAAGATCACCCCGCAATCGTAAAATCTACACTCTTAAAAAAGCGAGAACTTAGTGGAACATTAACAGGCCAAGTTTCTATGTAAGAGTAATCTTGTTCCCCCTAGTGATGTATTGTGGCCCCACCCCGCCCTAACCTGCCCTCGACCCAAGCCCATAACTCAGCCTGAAAAGTAACCTCACCGAATGTTTTATTACCTGATGAAATGGGACGGTCTGAGTGCTGTAGTCTTAGTGAATCGGACTCGTTTGAGAACTAGGTTTTAGATAGGCTGAGAAATGCTTCGCTCCTATAAAATTAGCACAAATCTGGTTTTCATTTACTTTTTTAGGAGGGTGGGAAAATTAGTAGGCGGGTCCGTTGGTGATAAGTGACTTCCTCTGGATGGGACCTTTGAAAATTAAGGGTCATACATGCATTAATATTCGGAACATAAGTAAGCTTCAGTTTTTTTTTCTGATTATTTTGTAATTCTATTTTGTGGCCTTGAACTTAATTTTGGAGATTTATATTTTATATCTTTCTTGCAGTTCATATAACAAGGACAAATTTAAAAAACTATAACACAACTATGTAAAAACTTTGATAATTCCCTGTTACCCGGGCCTGTTAATCTGTTGACATTTTGTTCATCAAAACCATTTCAGTAGTTCTGGTAAACATACATAGACTGCCAAAAATATTACCCTTTCTTTTAGCTTCGTCCTATTGGTGTAAAAATAAATAACCAGTAATAAACATTAGCGCCTCGAACATATTTCGTAGCAAATTTATGGTATCGCTAACGCCTACTAAAAGAGAATAGCAACATATCGTATTGTGTTAGCAGAACTTTAATATAATTTTAATAGTTACTGAAACCAAACTTGTGAAATACGTAAATATCAAAGTAGAAGTAGTTGAAGTAATGGCACTTTAAAAACTAAAGTAAGTAGTACACTGCAAAATTCTAATTTTCTTGTTTCAACTTGTCGTTAAACGAATATGAGCACACTAGCTGACCCACGCAACGTCGTTTGCGCCTTATATTGCCCGTAGCGTGAAAATTTCCCTCGTTTTTGAAACATTCTTCATTGTTGCTCCGCTCCTATTAGTAGTAGCGTGATGATATATACCCTATATCCTTCCTCGATAAATGGACTATCCAACACCGAAAGAATTTTTCAAATCGGACCAGCGGTTCCTGAGATTAGCGTGTTCAAACAAACAAACAAACAAACTCTTCAGCTTTATATATTATATATAATATATGAGCACATTAAAATCGAATCTTGAGTAAAACGACTGCTGCGAGTAACATTTTCAGTAAATCGATTTGTTAGCACCAGTGTTAGAAGATCATATTATTGGATATAAAATTGGCATATTTATTATTTTCAATTGAGCAATGTTTAGTTTTAGATTTCTCCCCTTACGACTTAAACTGAGTCGAAAACTGAAGGCGGTCGTTAGGTATTTTTTGACACCCATTCCTTTAATGTAACCAATTTAACAAAGCAATCAGCTACTCCGTTTTTCTGTCTGTGCGGAAATCCTTCCGGATACCGACTAAATACTGCATGCCAAAAGGAAAACCCTGGCACTGCGACAGCCAGCCTTGAGTTTATCTGTTAATATTGATATTTCTAATCGTACCTATTTGTTTAAAAATCATTGCACGATTTTGCAAAAAAGGTAATCAAATTTATTAGGTCTTTAATTGTTTTTTTTACATTTTTATAAACCTTAAATATAGGTACTTTCGAGATAAAACTGTTACAAGGACTAGCTGGCAGGTGCGCAATCTATTATTTAGGCGGTTTACTGTTTTGATTTGTGAAAGAAGAGCCCAGGGCTACTTGTTCTTGGGTTGAATAGGCGAGCTGGTACATATATAATGCAGCCATTAATGTTTGATGTATATAAACAAATCAAGTTTCTCTTGATGTGCCTTTTATGGAACAACAAGTGGTACTAGAATATTATATATTTTACTGCTGGGTTTTCTTAGAGATGAAGATTTGAGAAATCTAGAGGCGCTTGCACACTATAAATATGAATGTGTTTTAACACTACATATTTAACGAACTTTTATAAACTAACTGTAAAGTATTACTTTGTATTTCAAACATAATATTGTACGTCACAAAACTTCTTTGGCCGCGTTAAGCACTTTTGGTACGGGAAAATCTTATGAGTTTGTGTCACCGCGTCACCGAAATGATGATTTAATTTCAATATTGTGAAACTTCTAATTGTACACATTAATTTTACAAATTATTAATAACATTCTAAGTTTTAAGTTTTTAATTCTATAAGCAGTCCAATCAGTAAAGTTCTTAATGTTATAAGAAAAAACTTGTCCAGAAGTAATTTTTAAGGTATGAACAATTTTTGATTTTGGTTTGAGGTTGGGTTTCAATTTCCAGTTTTAAAGTAAGACACTTAAAGTATATTTTTTTGTGCAGAGTTTACATACCTACAGGATAATAGGTAATAGGCAAAGATAGATTTTTAAGCTCTGTGGAATAACCCTCTGCTACCTATATTAGTCAAAAACCTTTAGGTAAATAACAAAACAAATTTTAATTTTCCTCTCCGACGGTAACTGAAAACGGTTTTTTTCACTACGTGATTAGAACTAACATACATGCATATTTTACTATTAATCCTTAAATGTTATGCAATTTACTTATACCTTCAATCTATACTAATATTATAACGCTGAAGAGTTTGTTTGTTTGTTTGAATCTAATCAAATCAGGAATTCGCTCCGCTGGCCCGATTTAAAAATTATTTCAGTGTTGGATAATACATTTATCGAGACAGGCCATAGGCTATATATCATCACGCTAAGACCCACAGGAGACGCATACGAGGTTGCGTGGATCAGCAGTTTAATAATAGAAGTAAACCTTAGGAACCATGATTTCAAATTTTTCATGTTGTTTTTATTTTTACTTTTAAATTTCTCTCACATCACCGACCCTTTTCTCTCAAACTTAAAATGAATTGTTTCCCTGAATTCCGCGTTTTCTGATTCTGATTATCTTTTACAATTCTTTTCGGTGCTTAAAATCTTAAATAACAAAATAATGGTGATTGAATTGTTGTATAAGTAATCCTCAACTGCTCTATTTTAATATAACAACTGTCTAAGTTTTAATAAATCTTTTTAAAATTAAACTCTCTCGAATCTATGAATCAAAGAAAATATTTTCAAACAATATCTCTAAAGTGTGTTATCTTTCAGGTAAGTACACGTTTAAAAGCTATTTTCCTCCAAGAAAAAACCCTTTGCTTTAATAAAGTCACAAAGCTCGAGTGGCCTTAGTCCGTGTAACGCGGCATCCCCTCCCTTCGGCGGTGATTTATAGCTTGAAGAACAACTTCCTTCATAAAACACGCCGACACCAGCACCCTTGTTCTGTGGACTCCACTTATTTTTATTTATACACGATGCTTTGGAAGGTACACGATGTTAAAGAAAAAAATTATAATAAAAATGTTAATAAAATTTCAGAAGGAGTAAAAACGTTACACTAGTCTTATTTAAATAAAAAACAAGTGTTTACTTAAGGTTTATCTATACAAATAAATAAAATTGGAGTGTCTGTTTGTAATATTAAAAAAACCACTTTTTACTAAATGCATATGTATGTATACACGGTACATATACCAAAAATGTGATTAAAAATTTTTTTGTCTGTCTGTCTGTTTGTTCCGGGTAATCTCTGGAAGTTTTATAGTATATATATAAGTGGAGTTTTATAATAACACTAGCTGAACCCCGCGGTATTACGCGAGTAACGCCACGGGACAAAGTTAGTCTAAAAAAAGTAGCCTAAGTTACTCCCCGGGTCATCAGCTACCTGCCAGTGAAAGTCCCGTCAAAATCCGTCCAGCCGTTCCAGAGATTACCCGGAACAAACAGACAGACAGACAGACAGACAGACAAAAAAATTTTTAACCACATTTTTGGTATATGTACCGTGTATACATTCATATGCATTAATTAAAAAACGGTTATTTTAATGTTACAAACAGACACTCCAATTTTATTTATTTGTATAGATAACAAAATTTATAAAGTTTATTTTCTAAAGACCGCGGGGTTCAGCTAGTTCATTATATATGTATACACGGTACATATGCCAAAAATGTAGTTAAAAAATTTTTTGTCTGTCTGTCTGCCTGTTTGTTCTGGGTTATAAGAAGTAACTTAGGGTACTTTTTTTAGACTAGTTTCGACGGATAGGAGGACGTTAACCGAGAGAAGGCGATGAATGCTGTAATTTTAAGTGTCCCAAGGGAGCACATGTTATTCCTGGCTCCTAGTTCCTAAGGCGGTTTTAGTCAGTTCGAGTTCGACCGAACATACCGTTGAAGAGTCACGCATCGGCATGAATGGGCCGACCGCCGACGGCTCGACCGGAGTAATACCACGGCCTCACAAAATACCGGTGTAAAATAGCGTTTGCGATGTGTTTCACCGAGTGAGTGAGGATACCGGAGGCCCATACTCCCAACCCCTCCCCTCATCCCCCTCCACATCCTCCAAAGGCCGGCAACTCACTTGTGACGCCTCTGGTGTTGCGGGTATCTATGGGCGGCGGTAAGCCCTTACCATCAGGTGATGCGTCAGTTCGTTTGCCCCCTAGTCGATAAAAAAAAACATAATATACACAGACTGCCAACCCCTCCCTTTGGCGTAGTCGGGTAAAAAAGAAAATGTCTTTAAGCTTTTCTTGTCCAAATTCCATTTTCTTTAGATAGCGTACCTTTAAAGCATTAAAATCAAAAAGGTTAAAGTCGTAACCATTTATCACAATAAAGAAGCACCACGATAAAGTTAACACAACAAAAAAGTAATTTTAATTATATTTCTTTGCTTCCTCCGTGGTTCGTAACACAAATGTGTTTGTGGTTTAAATGATCGTCCTCATCGTTTTCAACTGCGTTGATTGTTGTGAGTTCGATCGATCGAGTTGTGAAAATCGTTGTCGTTCGTCGTTCTATACCTGCGGCCCTAGTCAAGTTGCAATCGTTTATCATTCTGCAATCGTCTAATCTTAGACAAAGTATTGGCCAATGAAAGGCTACCAGTGACCCAAGTTTCTCGCTAATATCTACATATTTGTTTAGCGTCCAGTTACTTATTATGTCCCTTGTATGTCTAAAACAAACAACTCAATTACTTTTGTGAGAGTACTTTGAAGGAAATTAGGTAAACCCTCTGTGTAAAAACATAAAATTTTCAATCCATACTTCCATACTATTATTATAAACTAGCTGACCCACGCAACCTCGTTTGCGTCTCCTATTGCCCGTAGCGTGATACTTTTCCCCCGTTTTTTAAAACATTTTTCATTGGTGCTCCGCTCCTATTAGTCTTAGTATGACGATATATAGCCTATAGCCTTCCTCGATAAATGTAATATCCAACACTTAAAGATTTTTTAAAATCGGACCAGCTGCTCCTGAGATTAGCGCGTTTAAACAAACAAACTCTTTAACTTTATAATATTAGTACGAGTATAGATTCGGAAGTAACTGTCTGTCTGTTTTGCTTTCACCACTAAACCTTTAATATTTTGATTTTTGAGAAAGGACACAGACTAATCTTTATCGCGATAACCGACATACACACGGACAGAACCGCTGGCAAAACCTAGTTGGTTCATAATATAATTGATAAAATTTTATGGTTGCCAAACATTTACCTATACATTGTGAGAAACAGGTGTGACTGCATGTCACATACGTACATAAATATGTACGTATGTAGTGGTATGTGTACTTTATCAAAAAATCAACTGAATGATAAATCGGGAGTCGTCTCGTTCCTCACGCGTCATTTCCCTCAAATAAAATATATGAGACGAATAAAAACAGTGAAATCTTTGGAGAGCTCCCATTTTTTCCGTCAGCGCGCTCGTAAATTTCCGCAGACAGCGGCGGAAAGGCTACGGTTGAAATATGTCGGGCGTTGCTATCCGTCACACCGAAATCACCTCCGCGACAAATGCGTTTTAGTAAGGTCTATGTTATTTTGCGGGGTTTCAAGTTGATTTGGTGGTGAAAGGATAAAATATCAGGTTGGATCTTTTGTTGGTGACCTTTGAACGAAAGTTGATTGTTAAATTATCTCGTTGTTAATATCACCAAAGTTTTACGTGTAAATACAGAAATAAAATGTAATTTTTTAAAATTAGTTTTGCCCTACCTTTTCAAGATCTAACTATAATAACAACCCACACACGAACCAAATCTAGACAGAACCTATTACCAGACTTCTGATTATAGGTACTTATCTACTATTTATATTTTTTCCAAGTATAAAGCAATTGAAGAACCAAAAAAATGTTTTCTTCTGTTGTTGTCCATGGGCGACGGTAATCGCTTACCATCAGGCGATTCGTCGGCTCGTTTGCCCCCGATCCCATAAAAGAAGTACTTGCTACCTCTAGCTTAACAATCAGGTTCACTAACCAGTAGACCAGCATAATTCTCACCTATGTTTTGGAGCCTTTAATTTTTTTTTTTAATAAATATAAATAAATATTTCGGACATCTAACACACAACGCCATCTAGTCCTAAACTAAGCAAAGCTTGTATTATGGGTACTAGACAACTGATATTAATATTTATATACTTTTTTTTTGTAAATGCATACATATTATACATAAAAAACACCCAAACTCCGAAACAAATATTTGCAGATCATACAAACAATTGATCCGACCCGGGAATCGAACCCGAGATCTCAAGAACAGCATTCGCGTTAGCTACCACTGCGCCACCGAGGCAGGCATTACTTAATTAATCATAGCTTCATCTGTATGTTAATATCAAATCTAAACAATGCTATGTTGACGTCAAAAGAAAACCAAAATACATTCAACGATGAAAATACAAAAGAGATAAAGAATTCCGCTATGCGAAACCATCGATCAAATCCCTTACATACACAGTACCAAAATACGCAAACATGAAATGAATCATACAATTATCATCCAACGTAGAATACGTCACGGCATACTGCATTACCGCGCTAAGCCAACTCTTAATCGTGGTGCGCAATCGTATATTTCTTGATTAAGAGCTCGTAAAAACGTCGTCTCCCTCTGATATATGACCCCGGAGCAGGATGGGAGATTAGCCGATGGTTTTGCGGACTCTGGGCCTGATGTACGATGATTGATACGCTTTGCTTTAGCTATGGATTTGTTTGTCTGATCGTATTGTTCCTTGAAGATTGATTATGGGTATGCATTACTGTGAGTTATGGTTTCCGGAGAATTATCGCGATTTTCCTGTGGCTATTCCACGTCCTCACGGTGATTAACGGAGAAAAGGCACTGCCAGTAATAATATATACAATACTATTGTCCGTCGTTTACGATACAACAATATTTATTCCATTTTTGTGGTTGTGAAAGGGAAAAAATAATTCTCATAAGCATACAGACAACAAATCTAGATAAAACCTGCTAAAACTTACAAATTAAATATTTTAACAAAATAATTAAAACGCATATTATAGTAAGCTGACAATGAATATCCTTATACAAGTAGTCACCATATACAATATTAATGTCATCGTCATTTTAATAAAGCCCTCGACTTCACTGTCTTTAGAGAAACTCTGAAATCAGTGTGACAGATATATTTAACAGCATAAAACCTTGGACCTCGGTATAAATTGAATATGTGAAATAATCTGAATAGGCAATATTCAGGCAACCAAAATATGTTATCAGAAACCAAATGTTTTCTGAATCGAATCTCACAGCATTGGCCATAAAACTGTACCCATAGTTCTGTCAAGCAACTTCCTCCATTGTTAATATCTCTTGCCAAAAGCCTTCAGCACAGAGATAAACAGAAATGAATTAGGAGAGTCGCGAAACGACAGCATTTCGCAGCTAATAAAACAGATAACAGCAAGATAATTTACATTTCAACGATAAAGTATCTTCGTCGAGCAAAGAGCTGAAATGAGCCATCCAAAGTATAGTACTACAATTTAGAGTTCTTTGAGAATGGTTTATGTTATGAGCAAATAGAGGCAATTGTTCTACAAACCTTCTGAGCCAAAACCCGAGACAGGAAATGCAGGTTGTAACACTAGGTAAACATAACTGATTTAAATGCACGAATAAAAACGATTGCCAGTGAATTGTATCCATTAGAGTCAATTTGAGCAAAACCGTAAAATATATTTATCGACACTGTTAGCAGAAGAAAGACTGTACGCATTCTAAATAAGTTTGGAGAAGTATTCATCTAAGTAGTATAGTAAGACAAGTGAAGTCTTCTTTGGACTACGTTCGCTATCCGATGGCGATCATAGGTGATTATTCCGATGAAGGTGGAAGCATCTTTCTGCGTCGCATTTACATATAATATCTGTCAATCAATATATATGTCATCCATTTTCCCAACTTTCTGTAACGCACTTCCATCCCTTTTAACAAAATTGCCGCCACAAATTGCAGGAAAACAGTAGGAAAGATGTCACACATCAAAGTAGTCCCTAAATCCGCTTCCTTTCGAGCTTTACGCCACCCAGCTAGTTACAATATTTCACTCGGAACGGACATTTTTATAGGTATTTAGCGAAAACGTCGTTCCAGCAGACCAATTTGCAACTTGTTTGCGTCCTCAATAAATTGTCGCGTACATTCGCTAAATTACATTGTTATAGTGACGTATAGCGAGCTTTGTTATGATCATTGCGGAAATGTTCTAGTGGAATTAATATTTTTTGTGTGTAAACAAAGAAACTAAGCAAAACAATAAATAAGACTTAATTAGGTTATCTGAACTATCAGTAATCAACTAGCTTTTGCCAGCGGCTCCGCCAGTGTATATCTCGGTTATCACGTTAAAGAGTAACCTGTGGCTTAGCCGTGAACGCGGAACATATAGACAGAGTTACTTTCGATTTTATAATATTATTATGGATTTTTAAGTACGTTAAAACAGAAACGATAAGGATGGTACAAATAGATCAAGATTTGAGTTACCTTTTATAATTAAGATACTTTTTCATTAAGTAAAGTAAGAAAGATAACATTGCCTCTCTGGATTGTTTGCTGTGTGTATTTGCTAAACACTTGGATTTTCAAGTACATTTGGGGTCGTCGATTGGTAATATCGGTGAGTGTCTCAATTTACTCCAAACTTATTTTATAAATTCGAAAGTAACTAACTCAATCTGTCTCAGGTAGAGACAAGTGCAAAAGCTAGTCAACAATATCCTAAACCACATTATTGAAAAGATGTACTTAACAATATCCTAACCCACATTATTGAAAAGATGTACTTAAAAAATAAAAAAAAAAACGGAGAGAAACGAGAAACGGTGAGTAAAAATTTCATCTAAAAATATGTAAATTCTCACGTTCCCAATGGATTCTTGTAACTGACACTGTAATGGAACCTGTCGATGTTCCCCTTAAGTCTACATGAACACGATACCCCTCAAAGGGAATGCGGAACACGATGAAAATAACTATTTCACATCAAACGATTTCAAAGAAATAGATGTGATAAAATGACTGGAAGGCTTCACAAGAACCAAATTCCAAACAACTTATAAAACAGAACAGTTTTTATAATTTCAACCCTATCCTTCAGGATTTAAGAAGCAATAGAGATTGGAAAAAAGAGCAAATTCTAGTGACAAACTGATATCAAAAGGCATAGTGAAGACGATATGTGATTGTGATTGAATTTGATTTGAATTTATTACTTTGAACCCTTGACAGGTTATTGTTACAAGTTTCACTGTGTCAATGCGTGAATGGATAAGTGATTCTATTATGACAGCGAACTCGAATAGTGTACCTGACGTTTGACCCAAGCTTTTGAAATAAGGTATTGAAACAAGTACAATTTTAACAACAATAAAACCGACTTCAAGGTGCGACTCGATTTCTCTTGGATGCCATAAAAATATATATATATATATATATATACGGTCAAATTGAGAAACCTCCTGTTTTCTTTGAAGTCGGTTAAAAAGTAATACCCCTTTTATCTACACTTTAAGCATAAATAAAATTCAAATTTTTAAACTAAAATTTTCTTATTTTAGTGTAGCGATTCCTTAATGATTTATGTTAGTCAATTTTTTAGATGGATTTAAAACGTCGCATGACAAGACTAAACTTATTTTCCGGTGCTTTTTAGTTCATTTTGGAGAGGTTTCGTACAGCACTAATGACTGATTTTTCTAATTCTTGAGGGATTTCGCCGATGTATCTCTCGGAATAGAATACGTTATTTTCTAGACAGTGGTGTTTTGCAACCTATTTAAACGTATTATGTGAGCTTAATAGTATCTAAGATCATCAAATAATAGACTGTACTACTCTATGTTAGAGAATACCTGGCATAAAATAGCACACAGCCTGCAACAAGGAGCATTCAACGATTCATTCATTCAAATGATTGCAACAAAAAACCCAAACCTCTATAAATAACTAAATGATTATTTACACTAGACTCTAGACCTAGTTGAGTAATGAAGCTGATAAAGAGTTCTTTATAATGTATTCCAATTAGTCGTGGTCACAATAAACTGAACTGTTGTCCAGCACAGATGAAGACTTGTTTCATTATCCTCTGCGCTAATAATCTCAACAATTGTATTAACATCAGTATATTTTACATCTACATTTATTTTATTTTATTATAATCATATAGGCACTATTTATTTTTATATTGATTTCATCTTGTATACAATTCATTGTCAATTAATGTTTATACGTACTTTATGTGCTGCCGTGCCTTCTATACGAGAAGCTGAGAATCGAATCAAGTATCTTGCAATTGGAGAAGCCTATATCCAGTAGTGAACTGCGGAAACTGATGGTGATTGCTCATATTTAATTAATCTCGTTACATCCGTTTAGGACGACGATATACATACATATAATAATATAATAACAAATATTTCGGATATCTAACATACAACACCATCTAGTCCCAAACTAAGTAGAGCTTGTATTATGGGTACTAGACAACTGATATAAATACGTATATACTTTTTTTTTTGTAAATACATACATATTATACATAGAAAATACACAAACTCCGAAACAAATATTTGCAGATCATACAAACATTTGGTCCGACCCGGGAATCGAACCCGAGACCTCAAGAACATCAGTCGCGTTCGTTACTACTGCGCCACCGAGGCAGTTAAACATACAATTTTAACACTTCCTTTTCGTGTAACCGTAGACGAAAAATACTACTAGTATTTTATCTATGGTGTAACATAATAAATAAACACGTCGTCAATTTGCCTAGTATAGTAGCATGAGTTTTTATTAACATCATGTTGACACGTTAAGAGCTCTGCGCCATGGCATCGCGTTGCTACTAAACTCTCCCGGGAGCTAATAATACGATATTGCCAAAAAATATGAGTACAACTTCGATCACGACTAATGGGAATACCCAGTTGTGACTTGTGAGGTAATTTTGACCTGCAGTATGGTTCTCAAAAGAATTGTCAGGAAATATGCTTGCAGAACAATCACACAGCTTTTAGCAACAAACATTAATAAACTTCGATTAGAGAAATTCTGACCTTAAATACAGTAAACATATACGTCAGGAGTAAAAACTAAGCAAAGCAATATTATTTTTTAACCACATTTAGAAAGTTCTGCTTACATTATAGTTTTACTAGTTGTTGCCCGCGGCTCCGCCCGCGTATATGCCAGTTATCGCGGCAAATAGTAGCCTATGTGTTATTCTGATGTATAATATATATTACTGTAAAGTTTCACCCAAATCAGTGAAAGAGTAACAAACATCCACCCATCCATACTTAGAAACTTTAGTGTTTATAATATTAGTAAGATAGTTTCTCTCTCATTTAATATCATTGGCGTTACAAATATTACACGAATACGATTCACAAACCCTGTAGCCGAAGCCCTCTTGACCTCATCCTTGACCTCACCCCATGTCAATGAATCACAGAAAGATCAGTTCTAAGTAGGGTTGGCACTAACTAAGCCCAACAACATTCAATATTTGGCAAGTCACTACTTGGGGCTAGTTCACCCGCGATGCTTAGTAACAGATGATTGATGAGCGACTCTCGATTGCTAAATGATCGATAAGACTGCATGTCAGTAATTGTTTTGATAAAATCAAAAAACAGCAGACGAAACAAAATTTAGTCATTAGTAGGAGCCGTCGCAGATAAATACTTGGAGGGCAATATAAAAAAATAAACTAATAGCTGTTTTCCTGGATATAAGATACTAAATATAGTTCTTTACGAAAAATGTGATATAGCCTATGTTACTCTGAGTAGATATACGGCTTAATTTTTTCCGACATCTTCAACAAATATCGTTATAATTTAGCCAATATTCTCAAAATCTTAACACGTTATATACGAAAACCTTCCTCGAGAGTCAATCTATCTATTGGTAAAAATCTCATAAAACTTCGTGTAGTAGCTTTTAAGTTTATCGCGAACAGACAGACACGGCGGAGGACTTTGTTTTATAATATGTAGTGATTAGGGTTAGTTGGATAGTCAGGATTGGAGGAAAAAGGTAGTAGAGCCACGCTGATTTCAGCACAGGCCGGCTCGACCGGGGTGGTACTACCCTCGCACAGAAAATCAACGTAAAATGACAGCGATCATGCTGTCGTGTTTCGTTGGTGAGTGCGAGACCGGAGGCCCAATGATGCGAAAGCATCACTAGCCCGCCATGGTGTGGGTCACCATGCTGCATTGTTGCATTGTCTGCGTTCGCAGTATGGTGACCATCACTCTTGGATTCTGCTTATGCTTTCCATTAGCCAGAGCAAGCAGAAGGCAGAGCCAAAAAAAAAATTTGCATAGAAAATAAAAAAATTAGACTGGCTGTTGTCGCGGCTATGTTATTTCTGAATAAAAGAGTTTACTAATGGTGAAATAGCGATTAAAATTGCTTCAATAGCGTTAGAGTAATCTTATCCCCTTTAAATTGTAGGTAGCCTACAGTTAGCTAAATCTGTTGTGTAACGGAATTCTTTTATAACAACGCCTAAAATGGTTATTTTTCGACGCCCCTTTAACTCGGAACGAGACCATCCAAACGATCATTAACAATATTAAAGGGTAAACACATCTAACAATGCCTTTGCAAAAAAGAACTTCAACAAAAAATCACGTTTTCAAAACCACCGACAGACGGCGCTACGGAAGACTTTACTACTTCCGGTGACAAGATGGCCGGCGTTCAGAGCAGCCGGAAGCTGCGGCGAGAGAGCCCAAAAACACGATAAAAGTATTACAGAAAAAGCTCTTAAGTTGTCTCGTCGTGACAAGGTAATTCATGCCTTATGACTTTGAAACTTAGTGCGAAGATACAATAATATGTATGAGGCTTATGTTGTTTTTATTTGAGAAAGGAAAGCAATAACTAAGCAACGTGCCGTCAAGTGCGATCGGTTATTTCCCGCATTGAATATGATGTAAGTTTTCCGGAGCGACGATAACACGTAATGGTATCGTTTGCTCTTTCATAGCCTAAATAGGAGGGCGTATTGTCACTCTATGGGTTTTGTTGAATTAGAGGGTCTTAAAGAAACGTTTAAATAGCTTTTTTTTTACTTATGTATAAAACAAAGGAAAGTGGTTTGATTGAGTGCAGAGCAATCCTTCCAAATATTACTTGCGTGCTAAATGTTTAAAAAGTTGATGTTTAAAGAGTTTTTAAAGAAGTAGGAACAGTGGTACCTATTACAATGTACATGGTTGCATTATAGACAATGCCATGATGTATTTTAATAAACTATGATCTTAATTATTTTCTTCAAATTCCACACCGAAAATATACTCCGCCAAAAGAGAATCAATTGAAAAATAACGGAGCTATGTTTTAAAGAAATAAACATACCTATACAAAAAAATCCAAAACATTTTAACAGAGTTAAAGGTTTAGAGCTTTGGAATGCCTCGTTAGTCTAGCGATCAAGAGGTCTCTGGTTCAATTACCTGGTCGGGCTGTTATTGGGTTTGTAAGAAAATTCTTAATAGCCATCTTTCAAACTCCAGGAAGATGGCGGTGTTTCCCACCCGTGCCGTGTCATGAACACCTTTGACTAACGTTATTGGGAAGTCAGAGACCTGAAATAATCTGAAAAATAGTTTAGCCTTCGAATTCAGTTCACCCTCAGAGTTCGGAGGTCCAATGTCAGTCATTCGTGGAAAAACTAATATTCAGTTAAACCGTTTGAACTAGTAGTCGACCTCAAATATTCTTGGGGATAATAAAGGCTGGGAGATTGGCAGAAACTGGTTTTTTGCTAAAAAATTGACTAAAGTCTATAACATAACAGCTTTTTCCATTTTCAAAGTTTTGTTTACAAATCATTATTCTATTCTATTAAAAACAAGATTATTAAAGTTCATAATAAATACAATATCTATGTGATAGGTTCGTACAATTGGACTTGGCGTTCGTTACAGATGATAAACACGTAGTCCCACACCAACTGCACACAATACAATATGCCTGATTATCATATGAATACATTGATATATGTGCATAACTCCGTACATTGAAGACTTACAATATGTAACCACTATTGTCAAACCTTGTGTTCAAGTTAATTTCATCTTTATATAACATCAGCGCATTATTGATGGATAAGTATTCATTCGCTACGGTTGACGATCTAAAGCCGTAGTTTAAAGCATCTAAGAATTTTTTTTTTTGCAAGATTTGTAATAGGTACTCATTCAATGCAGACACTAAAGGTGTTACAAGATATTGATATTTTCTCATCACGAAAAAAAGAAAGAACACTTGAAACAAACCTGTCTGCCTATCATGATACAGTGGACCTTTCTTAGTGGAGACTTTACCGCGGAAGAGCTACGTTTTGTCATGAATAGGCCGGCTCGACCGGAGTGATACCACGGCCTCACAGAAAACCGATGTGAAATAGCGTTTGCGCTGTGTTTCACCGAGTGAGTGAGGATACCGGAGGCCCATACCCAAACCCCTCACCCCATTCCCCTCCCCATCCCCCAAAGGCTGACAACGCACTTACGACGCCTCTGGTGTTGCGGGTGTCCATGGGCGGCGGTAATCGCTTACCATCAGGCGATACGTCTGCTCGTTTATCGTGCCTATTCCATAAAAAAAGACTTGCTTCCAGCAGTGGACTATTAAAAGCTGCTAATGATGTGTATCAGGTTTCTTAGCTTTCCTGGCATCTTTAGGAGACGTTATGTGCAAAGTGGCGGAAATTTATACTGGAAAGCGAGTAATATTTGATTCGGTCAATGATTACACGCAGTATTGAAGGTTTTCTATCAGTTGGTGAATCTAAAGTCAGCAAAAACGCAGTCTGATAAAGATTTGCCACGCCATGTAGTCATTACTAATCCTGCATTTCGCATTAACAATTCTTAAAATCATTTTCTCACTAAGTCGTGCGTTTAGTTCTTCATATGGATTTCTTTAAACAGAATATATATTATGTATATACAGTAATACACGACCAACCAGATAACATAAATAATGACACTATAATATGTGTGATACACAATTAGATTAATTAGAATAAATATCTTCGTGGTTTTATTTTAAAATTGCTTTTCAAAATTCATCATGTCTTGCGATTTCTACTTCAATAAATGGAAACATATATTAACCCATTTGGGAACTTTGATTCATGCAGATCTTGAGAATCAGGTATTTAGACATTTTGCAAACGATATTTTAATATTGATGTACCGAAGACCTTTGCTAATCCGCTTATATTATTAAAAGTTCTCCTCAGTTTTGTTAGGGCTTTTACTAGATGCAGATTGCCGCTAATTTTCAAGACAGCAAAAGATCAGTCCACTTAGATAATTGGCAGTGTATCACAGAGTAGTAAAACTAATCTGTGGAACAAATTGTCATTCCGTATTTTTTAGACCTCCAAAAGTTAAAAGAAAATAGAGTAATATAATCTCAGAGGCGGCAACTCTTGATTCGGGGTGATCATAGATATTGTAGCCTTTAATATTAGATGAGCCGTCATCCTTAGAGCACAAATCATTTTTTTTTATGAATGAATATTGTATGTTGCAGGTAGAAGGAGCCCACGATCTACAGCTTCACGACGCTGTACTCAGAGTTACTACAATGATGGTCCAATACATGAATATATACAACGAAGTAATAGAATGTTTGCAGAAAAACCTACAAGTACAAAAAACGGAGTTCATGGCCCACATTATAAACGGTATCGCTTCTAGGTTCGTAAAACAATGCGATTTTTTTGGTTTTATGTGTATGAGGGCGTTTTATGGCGGCGTTGGAGGGTGCTTGTATCCAGCCGGTCCTCAAATATAATATGTTGTCGTGTTCGCCAAAGAAAACAGTATATATGTTGTTATGATGAATGGTACTTTGATGACTTCACTTTACAATAGAATTTAAATGAATACAATTCGGTCGAGTCATCTTTCACGTTTGTCTGTTGTATTACAAGAAGTTGGTAGAGAGGACGCTTCGGTGTTGTCAACTCAAAAGTATGGCCACATACGAATCTCGTGATGCGTCTAGAAACTGAACGCCACCACATATGTTTAGTTGGATTTGAGTGACTCGCTTGAGTTAAACTGTAATTGATTTAGCTTGCTGAATAGTTATCAACGTGTAGGTACTTTGTGTCGTTAATTAGTGAAGTTTACCTGCTTAAAGTTGTTTTACTTACTCTAAGCATTCCTCTACGTCCGTTTTTGAACATTTATACATTAAGACACTCCATCTATTAAATACATATTACAATGATAAACTATTCATTTGTGAAATATTGTGAAATTAAGAAGGAAAATAAAGTAATGCTCAAAATTCAAAAAGAAAATCAATACAATTTTTACATTACCCAAATGTACACGTCAAATCACCATCATTAAACCCATAAGAGTTCACTGCTGGAGGTAAGCTTCTACTTAACAAGGAAGCTTTGGACGGGCTGGTATAAGCTGTCCAATAACTTGATTTCAGAATACTAGAACTCAAAAGGAATTTAGGAGAGTTAGAAAAAAGCCCTTTCTACTACCTGAGCACAGGTTTAATTGTGAATAGTCAAACATACGACCCTGAGATGGCAGCGGTGCCTGAGTTCAAAAGATCGCCACTCGTGAAGGAAGCTATAGAAACTGCTTTTCTAAGAGTTAAAGAGAAAAGGGAGGCTCCTGTCGAACCTGAAGGTAAAACAGTTCCACTACTTAACTACATAACTGGATTTTATGACTACTTTTGCTTTTAAAGTCCATAAAGAGATCTGAATCTGCATCAAGAAAAAGTTTAACCCGACTATAAAAAAAACTTGATAAAATTAATAAAGCCTATATCATTCAGGCCATATTGTTAAGAACCAATTTATTATTATTATCATTAAAATCGGATCGATAGATTAGACGCTACTGTGAAACATTCAAACATGCATAGATCACCAAAATTAAATACCCTTCTTTTGGATTCATCATAACGGGGATGAAGGATTAAATTACTAATTTATTTTATTTGTGCGAACCGTTAATGATGGCAGAGGTGGGTGCTAATTATCTGTAAAATATTTAGATTATTTATCTGAATCATAAAATAAAAATGATAATAATATGTTATAAAATGTAAAATTGTCTTTGAACGTTAATCTTAACTTTGATGCATATAATACAGTTTTGGAAGAAGAAGAAGTTAGTGAAACAGATATTTTTACGAAACTAGACCAAATGCGAAAGGAGTTTATGTTGAAATTCGAAAATGAACAAGAGGAGAAAAGTGAAACGAATGTTGAAGAAAATACCATGTCCGAAGAAGAACGCATCAGAATGGACTATGTGAATTTGCTAAAGGCACACGAAAAATTAAGGTACAGATTTTGAACTTAAATAAAGAAATACATTAATATGGTTGAATAAAGGGTGAGAGCCTCTGCTTCGGTACACTGACCTGGTGAATAAAGGTACCGAAGGCTAAAAATTCCCCTCAGAATTCTGAGATGGAGAAACCTTTTATGGCCAGCAAAACCTTTGTGTCTTTTGAGCTGGAACTGTCTGTAAACGACAGTAATTATATCATTTAATAAAAAAAACTATAACTAAAACTCCTTTGTTAGTTTCTGTTGATCAATGACATCATCTCAGATATCATAAATATTTCCCCTTTCATACGCATGCTACAAATATTTGTCAATAAAGTATATTCTTTAGTTGTGCACTTCTAGTAAACTTTTGTGTTAATCGGCATTGGAAGTATTAGTCTCATCAGACCAAGACTACCAATGCCGATAACACAAGAAAAGATATAATTTGAAATACCAATCTACCATACCAATAGACACGAACTCACAACACTATAATTTTGATGCACCTATTCTCATTTATTGCTTCATCACCCTACAGTTGCAGATAATGCTTTTAGTATTATGTTATCTCCATCACATTCATATAAATCTATGAATAACTAACTAACTAACTAAACTAGGAATCACCATCATCATCAACCTATCGCAGTCCACTGCTGGATATAGGCCTCTCCAATTGCACGCCACTTAGTTCTATCCTCGGCTACTCGCATCCATCCATCCATTCTGCCAGCCGTCTTCATTACTCCACCTGGCCAACTACAACTAAACTAGGAATACTTAAATAATCTATACAAATAAATAAAATTGGAGTGTCTGTTTGTAATATTAAAATAACCGCTGTCTGTTCCGGGTAATCTCTGGAACGGCTGAACGGATTTTGACGGGACTTTCACTGGTAGGTACTTTTATTAGACTAACTTTGTCCCGCTGCGTTACTCGTGGTGCAACAATAACCGCGGGTAACACCGCGGGTTTCAGCTAGTAAGTAATAAATCTCCAAAATCACATAATATAGAAAATGGGTTTTTTTGAGATTATTATATATATATATTATAAAATTATGTACTATAATGGTGTACAAATAAAGAGTTTTCTATCTATCTATCTATCTATCTATATTTAATCACAGACAATTAACGAGATCTGTAAAACTGGCGAAGTTAAAAAGAGAAAACTGGGCGAAAGAATTACTTGGAACAGCTGCACCTCCAGCCAGATACGAACTGAGACAGAAGGCAGCTAGATTTATACAAAGAATAATCAGGTGAGCAAATATCTCAAAATATGGCCAATACTCCTTTTATCTTGTCGTGGAATACGAGCTAGAGAAATATCTAAGTCCGTTTTTCTAAATTATTATCCATATACTCCTTTTTACAAAAAACTAAACGACCGGAGGAGAATGAAAAATGATACAACTAAAGTTTTATGCAGAAGTCCTCATGCAGAAAGTTAAATAAAATAAAAAAAGGATTATGGTCGAATTCCGACCACTGGGCGACCACTCGTCGACTTAATTCCGCCAATTGATATTCCTTGTTCAGCACAAAAGTTAGTGATTTGTCAAAAGATCATGAAAGTAATTCATTTCCAGAGCATATTTCGAAATAAAAAGAATACATATTAAAGAATGTAAACGAGATCAGATACTTGGATTAACAATCTGTAAACACCCCTCTGTAGAGAAGAGAATAAAAATTGAACAGGTAATAAATACGTTCTGATATAGTAAACTATCATATCACTTGAGTTAGATAATATCCATTCTCAACTTGTTAGAGAAACAAAATACGTGGTAGCCTCGATTTGTAGGGCTTAATCTGTTTCAAACAAACCTGGACCTTAATTAAATGCATCCTTAAAGTTGGTGATGTTACAGTTGTTTTTAACCGACTTCAAAAAAAGGAGGAGGTTTTTCAATTCGACCGTATATATATATATTTTTTTTTATGTGTGTTCGAGGATAACTTTGTCAATTATGAACCGATTTTGATGATTCTATTTTTAATGGAAAGGAGATATCCCAACGGTGGTACCATGATAAGGACACTAAAATCTAATGATGTCATCCAAGAGAAATAGAGTCAAACCTTGAAGTCAGTTTTATTTTTGTTAAGATTATACTTGTTATTTTGCGTTTCTGTCCTATGGACAAATAACAGTGATCGCGAAAAACGGTGATAACTTCTAGCTGAATAAACCTGTAGATGATTACTAGGTTTTAACCTGAATTACTCTTGCATATGGCAATATAATATGGCAAGTCAGTATTTATTCAAACAATTTCGCTGTATTGAGACACTTGTAGTAGTCAAAAGGTAATTTAAAGTAAAAATTTCTTAAGTAGAAGCCTAACAACCACGCGGAATTGTACGATCAATATGAAAAAGAGTGTACATCACACAAGACAAAGGTAACACAGCAATATATGGTCCGAAAAGGTGATGAAATAACTGGTGACTTCCGTGATCGCGTTATGGAATGGTTCTACGAATGGTGAGTAGGAAAAAAAACTGAGATTTGTGAGTATTCTAAATACAATCTAGTTTCTATATCTAATCAACACTGCGAAAATCCATAAATGCTATATTTTTCCAAAGATTTGTCTCAATTTGCAATTAAGCATAAAAATATTACCTATATATTACCTACTTTAACTTTAACCAACTTTGCTCCTTCATAAACCTTTCGCTTTGCGCAAGGAATTGACAATAGATGATGTTCTCAGCGTTAACATCTGGACATTACGCCAATTTTATATTGCGTGAAATCTTTATATGTTAAAGAACCAATTATAAAATTGATTTTGAGGTGTTTATATGACTAAGACATAAATTTTACTATTAAAGGTTTCAATCCATATCCTTTATCCATGAAATTCCAAAAGGGGGGTCTGTTGCTATATTCAGAGAAGAACTACCAGATCCTGAAGATTGGCTTGAAGAATACAAAGAATACATCGTCAAGAAAAAAGAGAACGCAGGCAAAAGTCCTCAGGAGGTATAAAAGAAATATAACACATATTTTAAGATATACCTTCTACTATTCAGCAATTGATTTATACCTTATTACCGCACAGTTAAAGTATGAAAAGCAACAAGCAAAGGCATTACAAAAGCAAGAAAAAATGCAAGCGAAAATGCTCCAGAAAGCAGAAGCCGCAATGCTTAAGAAAATGATGCAATTTCCAGGGATGCACCCAGGTTATCATTACAAGCAATCGAAGAGAACTAACGAACTACTAGAGGTAACAGTTTTGATTTATTCTTAAGAATGCTGTGTAATGTAAATGCTACTTTGAAGGCATCTAGTATAAAGTATAAAGTAACGTTTTAGTATAAAGACTCACTCTCATAGAGAAGAAAATGGTCATGATTTTAATGGCGTTAAAAGAGATTTTAAAGACGCTGAACAAACCCTCGTGTTCGTCATACAGTCAATAAAACATGGGTGAGGTTAAAACCAAGTGAACCTGGCTACTTGAACTGGTAATTAATCGACAAAAATTATACTAAATATAATATTTCAGTTAATAAACAGTTACCACAATGCTTGGGACGACTATGACTCTCAAGACTGTCTAGAAGCAAAACGCAAATATATAAATGAAATAAACGTACAAGAGGCATACATGAACGTGCAGCTCGAGATATTGGAGAAAGTTGACGAGGATATGAAGTAAGATTGAATTTTACATAATTAGCTTAAAAAAAATCAAAATATATTGCAGTTCGTTGAGCCAGCCGTTCTAGAGACTAGCCGGAACAAACAGACAGACGGACAGACAGACAGACAAAAATTGTAAAAAATGTTATTTTGGTAAATGTACCGTGTATAGTAATGTATGTACGTGTGTACATACATACGCATTTAGTAAAAAGCAGTTATTTTAATATTTCAAATAGAAACTCCAATCTTATTTATTTGTATAGAGTATAGATGTACCTATAGGTTACTAGTGAAAGATTTTTCTATGAGTGTATGGAAGTATAACTTTTCTACAATTCGTCATGAGTGCGCACACAGCACTTTCGAACTAAATAACCTCGTCTAAATTCATAGATAAGCCTCATTATTTTAATACCATTCATCTGAATTCAGCCTAACTAGATACCATTACTAATTGTGTTAATTAAACTGTTCTTAGGGTGGCATATCTCAAGCTAAAAAATGCATTACAAATGGATTATGAAAATATGGGCGAAGTCATGCCAGAACAGTTTGACAAAACTAAACGCAAGAAGAAGCAAAAGAAGTTAAAAGCGGTACAGAGCGAACGAATAGCAGATAAATTAGAGGTGAGGTGATCTAAATAATGATTTCCTTTTTTCAATTTAGCCTCGAAAGATAAGAATGATTTTCTATGCTGAAAAATAACATGTAGATTTTTCGATATGGCAGCAACCTCGAATGTTGTTTTCGAACGCTTCAACAAATTTATTAAGTCGCCCTTAACTATGAGTTTCGAATAGAATTATAAAATATAAAACAGGTGTTAATAACAAAATATGACCAGGTTACAGTTTGAAAAGATTTTTCAAAATATGACTTACTTCTACTACTCTGTCTACATGAGTTGAAAAAGCTACTATTAAGACAGTGAAACTATATCTACATAACGCATTTTAGTTAACTAGTATCATTTTTAGATAAAACATAATCAAACAGCCAGTTTCGTTTCTCTTTCAGACTTTGGCATTGCATGGTTTTGTGGTAGATTATCCTGAGACAAAGCTAGAAGATTATATTGGAGATCCTAATTTTAGTGGAGATGATTGTCGTCGCTTGATTTTGTAAATGACTCTAACTTATTATTATAATTGCTTGCTACTTTAAACCAATTCATTTAACGTAGGTACATGACCATGACACATAAGAACTTAAAAAAAACATGATTTCGTAAGGGATCTTCGGGTATATTTGTCATTTGTCACAGAATTTTGTAAATCAGTTCTGTTCTTGCAATGTCAACAGATGTTAATTATTAATATTACGAATGTCTGGAATTTTAGGCCTACGTTCCCGCAAAGCTATGAAGTAAGGTTATACTGGTGGGATAGGTGTCACGAAGTTGCCAAGCGTTCTCAAAAAATATTGATAATTGGTCCCAAACAGTGTGGCAAAACTACGTTAGTGTATGCTTTGGCTTCCATGAACAGTTAGTAAAAACTACCTTATCATGTATTTTACCAGGAAATTAAATATAATAAGGTTCTCTGTCGTAAATACACGTCGCCTTTTATTGCTTTATCGCTATAGTCGGGAGTGAAATAATTGACCAAGGCAGTAAATTAGATCTCAGAAAATTACTAGTACGCAAGATCATTGTTGCTGGAAAAACCTTGTAATATGAGATCAATAACTTCTAGCATCTATAAAAAGACATATCTGTATCAAAAATATAGAACTAACTTGCAGTTTTATCGCTTAAGTCTATTCATAGACATTTCCACAGTGATTCATTAGCCTACTATTTTCACCAGACAGTTATTAATGACATTATATTTCTTAGACGCATTACTATTTGAACTGGACCCAGTAAAGTGGCCAAAAGAATTACTTACCCCTGCAGAATTGACTAAACTTACAAAAAACATCTTGTATTGTGCCAAAGCAGTGGAACCTTCAGTTATTTATATCAGAAATTTGCAGAAACTTTGTTACATAAAAGTAAGTAGTTCTTTTTAAGTTCAAACATCTTACAGCGGCATAAAATATTTAATACGTAAGTTAATATGAACGCTGCATTGTTGACATACTTGCTATGACGACCATAATTAGTTTTACACTGATAACTGAACATTAGGGAGTACTGAAAACAACCACAGCTATCGAACGAAGCGGCTGCCTCATTTGAGAGAAACTGAGAACCAGAAGCAATACCTCGTGAGTCTCCATTATCCAGGTTTTGATATCAGAGTTTCATAGACATAGATAGTACCCTATCTCGTTGCAGTCAGATCCTCGTTTTCCCCAGACATTTAATTTAGAAAAAAACATTTTCTTTCAAAGTTAATATTTTTCTTTTGATTATATTTTGATTGCAGGAACCACCAGAAGAAACAGAACTATGCTTAGGACTTATCAAGAAATATTTTTGGAATAAATTATTAAAGCAAATAAAAAAAATTGACAAAATAACAATAATAGGTGAGGTCAATCAAGTTTAAATCAATAAAATAATCTAGATCATAGTAAAAAAAGTGGGATCTTTCACATGACCCAGTTTTTTAAGAAATCTATTTGAGGATTGCACAAGACTTGTATGAAGGCTCAACTTCAACAAAAATATACACAGAACTTTACATAGATACAATCGAATAAAAATCTTGAATAAGGTACAATTTTGTCTTTTAATAACTTTAATCAAATGTTACTAAATATCTTTTCCCTCACTTAAACGCTTACTATGCCTCAATTCAGTACAAGCTTGTCTGTTTTCTTTTCTTGTGTTGTCAGTATGAAGAACTAAAAAGTACAATTTATTAAAATTTGTATAAATATCTTCGATCTAAGTTATTTACTGTAGAATGTAAATATTATAATGTCCGATAATTACATTTTAGATACCGTTTTACTCTAGTTATTGTTCACAAAAAAATAATGAGTTCATCCCATTAAATGAGACCCACTATTCTACCTACTTACTACCATATACTTGTCCGTACGAGAAAGGATGTCCAGCAGTACTAAAGACTGTTGTTGATGACGAAGACAGTTAATAACGTTCTGTTTCAGGGGCTTGTTCAGATCCATGGTTGGCACGGAATCGAGCGTTGGTAAAACCTTTTCCAAATACTCTTCTTTTGCCAAGTCTTACGTACTCTCTTACTGTGATGCTAATTAGAAACTGGATTGACAAGTAAACACCACATTAGCTATTTATCTCAAGTTTTTAAAACCCAGTTAGTCTACTTTAAATGACGACGCCAATGCCACCTGTTTAATTGAATACTTTTTAAAGTTTATAATAGTTATGTATTACAAGTAAGAAACGACTTCCATACCGAGCCCTCACCAGCCTCACTAGCCAAGTTGCGAGTTTCGTATCGATTTCTTTCTACAACCGCTAACACCTCTATTCACTTGTATTATTGGCTAATATTTTTTGATCCCGTGACTTAGCGTTGAGAGGCGTCATTCCCGTACATTTGTTAGTTTTCTATTAACGATTACGTTTGTAGAATGTAACTTGGCTAGGGGGCCTGGCCCATACTGTAAGACATCTCTCATGCTTCATAGCAGCAAACCTCAAGCTTAAAAAATGAAAATATTTACTTTTGCTTGATTATGTCATATTTTCTTAAATAAAAACCAAGGCAATAATATTTTTTATCAAATTTCAGATACCCCTCCATCCCGTCTACATTTAATGTGACCAATTTAGCCCACATGCTTGCGAAATATCAGAAACATAGCTATGGATCTCTTATGAAAGCTTTAAACGACTTCATGTCACATGATAGACTTACAAGGTAAATAATAATGGTAACTCTAGATATTAACACACTGCTATCTATCTAGACTGCTGATAACATCATGGATAACAAGCTCAAATCTTTCTAAACACATACATGTTAAAGGTAATTACACCTAGACCCAGAACAAATGTTTGTCTCCATCACACAATCATTTGTGCTTTGTCAGAACCAAAACCACGACATCAGGCTTAGGCTTATAATAATAATGATAATATAATTTAATTTGCATAAACGTGGTACAAAAAGATGATAAAAAAAATGCACGATACACATTTCGCCAGTAATAGGCATACAAATTTACAACAAATTTCGTACAGTAATTATTAATTGCTAAAACTAAATTAATTGCTAGTTAACAATAACTAAATCAGAATCAATTAAAAAAAAATGTGTATCTCAATACAAAAATAATACAAATATAGTAAATACAATAGTGAAAATAAATACAAAAACTACTTAATAAATTCAATATACACCTACAATGCATTTCTAAAATTTAATATCACCAACCAATAGGTCTAAAAGCAGGTCATATTCATATACATCATACAATCATGGATCATTTCTGTCCGAGGGAAGCTGAGACTGGAACTTAATAACATAATGCATTATTTGGCAAGATCCTAACACTGAACTCCCACTTTATCTATACAGTCAGTACACTGCCAATCTGGATCTAGTTTATGTCGCAGTGTCTTACCTTATTCTCATATAATATTTTTATCGTACACAGCTTGCATTCAAAAAGGTCTAAGTTCGATTACAGATATATTCAAATTCAAAATGATTTATTCAATTAAGACACTAAGTGACATTTATGAACGTTAAATTGAAGCTGCAGTTAAAAATCATATATCGACACAAACAGACGCCACAGCATGTGCTGTATTGTCGAGGTAAATTAGGCAAAAACACCAAAATCTACTGCCTGCCTGTGTCGATCCATATAGATCCTTAACATGGACGTAACAATGTGACAATGTTAAAGAGAAGAGAATCCAAGGCACTAGTGTTACTAGACCACTGAAATTATATAATTTGTATTCACTACAAATAAAATAACAAGTATACTAAATACACTTATAAATTCTGATGTGAATATATATTCCAGAGTTGCAGTCTACGGCCTCGATCCCATGGAAATATACAATTACATACTTGAACACGACCCAGGAGAAACAGTTGTTAGTTCCATGTGCAATATGTCATTGTAACAATTATTTATATGTATTCAGATTTTTTGATTTCGCGATCTCATTTATTGAAAGTATTATTTTTTATGGAGTAGAGCGTAAGGGAAACCGGGTCTCCTACTGATAAGTCGAAGTGACTGTCGTGCCAATAATAATAAATAATAATAAATAAATATTTCAGACATCTAACACACAACGCGATCTAGTCCCAAGCTAAGCAGAGCTTGTGTTATGGGTACTAGACAACTGATATGAATACATATATACTTTTTTTGTAAATACATACATATTATACATAGAAAACACCCAAACTCCGAAACAAATATTTGTAGATCATACAAACATTTGGTTCGACCCGGGAATCGAACCCGAGACCTCATGATCAGCAGTCGCACACGTCAACCGCTAGACCAACGAGGCAGTTAATGCAAATGAACAAACGAAACCAAACTGAAGAGATATAAGCGCGTTGTCAAGAATTGCGAGACTGGTAAAGAAAGAGAGTAACCTCACTTAATCATTGCCAAGCAAAAATAGAATGACCTAAAACTGGTTTCCCGTGATAAACTGGTATCATTTCGGTCTAGAGGACTTATAAGTGTTCTACCACGATCTATGTTTTGACTGGTTTTAGGACTCAAAAGTATCTTACTCCAGGCCTTTTTAAAAAATTAATAACCTTTCGTTTAAGGTAGTTACAGAAACCGTAGTAGAATTTTAAAACAGTTATATTATGACTTCAGGACTACGAACGCTACCTTAAATGGTATTATGAAAAAACACCAATAGGCCGAAAAGAGAAAGAACACTTTGAAGGCCAATTAGCTTTCAAGAAGGCCGTAGCAGAACTCGCGGCAAAGGAAGAAGCTAAAGCGAAGAAATCAAAGAATAAATCAATGCCAGTTAGTGTTGCGTCCAGCAGAAGTGCATTGTAATAAAACATTTAATATTTACAGATTTATTTTTCTTTTTCACTTATATCTTTTATAGGCTTAATCATTTTGATCGTTTTTAACTACTTTTTATCTATCTATACTAATATATAAGCTGAAGAGTTTGTTTGTTTGTTTGAACACGCATCTATGGTCTATGGTCCGATTTGAAAAATTCTTTCAGTGTTAGATAGCCCATTTATCGAGGAAGGCTATAGGCTATATATCATCACGCTAAGACCAATAGGAGAGGAGCACCAATGAAAAATGTTTCAAAAACGGGGGAAAATTATCACGCGACGGGCAATAGAAGACGCAAACGAGGTTGCGTGGGTCTGCTAGTTTAGGTATAAAATCCCTTTGCAGTAAAAAGTCCTCGGTGTGGCGACAAATTAAGAATACAGTTTCACCATCCCTATTCATCCCATGGGTGTCGCAAGACGTGACTAAGGGAGCAAATCACGCAAGATAAGATCACTAGAAAGAGAAGAAAATCTTCAACCAAACCAGCCCATTTGGCCAGCATGGCACAGTAGGCTAAAATCTCCCTTGAAAGGAAAGGCCTATGTTCAAAAGTGCCAACTGATAAGGCCTGTTAATGATGACGGGATGATGCAGTAAAAAACTATTACCAGATGATTAAACATCACACACAGACAGAATGCTAAATAAAGTCTTTCTATAAACAAATAACTGCTATTTTCTTTAGTTAAATCAATATATGCACTAACTCTTGATATTAAAGTAAATCTACAGGATTAAATAAAATTGGAGTGTTTCTTAGTATACACGATACAGTACCAAAATAACATTTTTTTTACAATTTTTGTCTGTCTGTTAGTTCCGGGTAATCACTTTCACGTGCAGGTAGCTGATGATCTAAAGAGTAACTTAGGCTACTTTTTTTAGACTAACTTTGTCCCGCGGCGTTACTCGCGGTACAACAATAAACGCGGGTAATACCGCGGGGTTCAGCTAATAGTCAATAAAATTCTTTAGCACCTAATAGCTAATAACCGTACAGTATACCCATTTCTCCCCAAAAGCAAACAACATTAATACCGCTAAATTAAAAACACCACTTGTAATACGGCGTTAAATAAACAGAACACTTTTATATTTTTATACTGAGTTGCAAAGATAAGCGCAGTGCAAATAGAGGGCTCGTGTCGATATAGCGGGGGCTGATGCCTATCTGTAACGTAACGTGTCCGAACGAACGCTGACGCGGCGGATTTTATTTCTTTATTGCACAAAAATGCTAACTTTCATTGGGATGTTAGGGTGACTGTAAAGTAGGAGAAAGGGCAAGTGTCTTGTATAATTTAGTTATCACATCAACAGGTTTAACAGTTCACTTCTGGATATTGGACTTTTCTTAGAACGAAGGTTTAGGCCTAATATAATATACAAGCTGGCAAGACAGGTTATAATTAGGTTCAAGGTTGTGTTGAGGAATGAAATAATAGGTTTCCCAGCTTTGTTGAAGGTCAAATGTTTACGTGAAACGTAAATGTAACAGTATAATCGCAGTAAAACCATTGAGTACTATTATAAATCATGATTGCAGTTGTCTTGACATTTGACTTGTACGGAGTGATCTCGGCGCCGTCCCCCCGCCGCGCTGCTCACGCTTTGTTGGCGCGTACAGGTTGTTTCAAGTTGTCCTTCTCTTTTGAGTGATGTTGTCATTTCTTAGGATCCCTACTAGATGAATAGCGATGTTGACACTCCGTACTCTTAATCCGTCATGATGAGACGAAATACAAAAATTTATGACTGCAAACATGGCTTAAAAAATAAACGGTGAAAGCGGTGGTCATCTTCACTGGGTACAACACTTTGTCTGATCTACAAATAGTTGTTCTGAGTTCGGATATTCTTTATGTTACTTTCATTAATATTGTAAAGTTCCCCGTGACACATGAACATTCATAGCGAGCGAGTGTCTAAAAAATTAAATATATCATGATGTGGTTATCATCAAAATCTGATCTAAGTTATGGCCCCAAAAACATTAAAAATCTTAAGTTCACAATTTCTTTAGTCAAACAAGTAAACTGAACACAACTATATTGGATTGAATACCAATCGCAAAATGTATTATTATAAAGGATTGTTATATTACAGACATTGATGTTAAGTCCATCTTACTCAGAATCATAGTCACCCTACAGTCTCCCCTTTTAATATTCAAGCGGTGTATTTGGAATTAATTTGAGTCGTTTAAATATTTTCTGTGGTGGACCGCTGCTCAGTAATTATTGTTTGAAGATCACATCTAGTTAACTTGTTTGTTTTTGAATAAGTACGACGTGCTTTTAGCTTTATTGTAGCGAATATAACAATATTTAATTATGTGTTAAACATTGCTTGCTGTAAAAACTAAAACCATTATTAGGCCCAGTTTCACTGCTTGCTGATAGAATCCGCGATAGACTAATGTTCAACCCTTTTGCCAGATAACTTCAGATTTCAATTTCACAAGTCTCGGATAGACATAACTATGTCAGATTACCTTATAAGTATCAGCAACTTCTATCTGACACATAGTATACCAGATAACTAGCTAAAAGTTTATCAGGAAACGGTGAACTGGCCCTTTGACTAAGATAGGTATCTGCCAACCCTTCCGTGCTGAAATCAGCGTGGCTCTACTACCTATAGTACTGTTATTTAATCAGAAAAGGTGAATTACAAATAGATTACTGGTTCTATTTATTATATTAGTAAGAATCAGCATCACCAGTTTCTCATAAAGCTTCAGATAATTATCCGCCATATAACTTCACACTTGATAACAGATAAAAGTTTTCGATATATGTATTTTTATCCATTAAATGCCTATCTAAGACTTGTAAAACCGAAATCAGTGGTTCTCTAGTTTCTCAGATAAGTTCAGAATGGCCGTGCAACCGTCTCTGTGCCTTATATGTACACAATTGCATTTTTTATTGGTCTACGATCTTACTCTTAATTACTTATCTATATCAATCGGAAACGGGGTAAATAAAACATGTATATAATAATCATAATAGCAATTTAATCAATATAATATTACAAAAAAATAGGACGAAACTCAATTATAATAAACAAGAACCTTAATATTTTACCAAAAATACATTCTTTCAATCCATAGATGATAAGTCATTTTAAGTAGATTAATAAATAATTTATTGTAATCAGTCAAGCTAAACAGTTAGGTAATTATTTAAGTCTAATCAGTCTAATATAACAATGTATGTACTACATAAAAATCTAAATTATAATTAAAAAAGACATGGATAAATAACTAAGCAACTTTTAAATTGTAAAAAGATTATTTGAGATCATACTATGAGATAATTTTCATTAAATTCTAATAGAGTTTAAATACTGCCAAAATAGCATAATACTTTATGTAAAGTATGTCAAATAAGAACAGTAGGGTAGTTGATTGTATTCTATGAAGCCTGTAACTCCGGTCTGAGGTATCACTCCGGTTGAGTTTGCCTAGACGAGCCGAAGCATTTTACCATTATTAAGTATTTTAACATGTCTAATATTATTTATTTTACTAACTAGTATTACAACAATTATTTCTTCCGTTAATTCTTTTATATATTTTTATAAAACGTAAAATGAGCAACAAGTTTTTTTTATCCATTCAGATTTAAAAAAACAAATTTTCGTTACTAATTTTGATTTTGCGTTTAATTTATTTAATACAGTTTAGAGTAACGGTAAATAATTTCAAAACGTGTAGGAGAGACTTTGCTGGGTCAATATCACGGCTTCACAGAAAATCACTCTTAAGCAATATTATCCATTCACACAACCTTTCGCACATCTTTTTACGACTGATTCATCAATGTCATTATCATCATCATCATTTTCCTAGATTTTATTATTCCCAATATGGGGTCGGCGACTAGTTCAACCGATTTGCCTGAATATCGGTTTTTACACGGAGCGACTGGCATCGGACCTCCGCAACCCTGAGGGTGAACTGAATTCGAATGTTGAACTAGTTGTCAGTATATTTGAGGGCACTGACTTCCCAATAACGATTGCCATAGATGTTCATGACAACCGGGACCGACGGCTTAACATACGCTACAAGGCACGGGCGTGAAACACCGACATCTTCCATACTCCGGGCTGCTATTAACAATTTCTTGTAAGAAAAACCCAACAGCAGTCCGACCCGGGTACCGAACCCCAGAGCTCTTGATTTGCAGTCGCTTATGCTAACCACTAGACCCACGAGGCAGTTCATCGATGTATTTTTATTTATATTGGTATTATTATCGAATGACAGAAGAAATATTCCTAACATTTTGTATTGTTTACAGGGTACACGAATTAGTTTGCGTTTACATTTTTATATCACATTTTATATTTTATATTTCATCTACATATTTAAAAATGAAATGCCGAAATGTATATACGCGCATAACTTCCAATCGGCTGCATTAAATTAAATGATTTTTATTTGATGTGTTCATTATTGCTAGGACAAAGTTTTGTATAAAAACATTAAAAGATAACGGAAAAGTTTATTTATTTTTTTCCGTGACGGGAAGCTGAGTCAAATATGTAAGGTACGAAGATCGCCGGGTCAGCTAGTTTTAACATAAAATCAATAAATTTGTCTCGTAATGATTCATGATTAATCGTATGAACTATAGTTCAGGTGTACTAATTGTCCAGATATATAATATCCATTTTACGACTTAACTGACTATCACAATAAAATTTTCTTCAGTTACAAGGATAACTAACAATTTACCAAAGCTCCTATCACAAAAATGAGTTTAGAAACAAGATGTCAGTACTCCCTGAGGATCCTGCACTGAGGATTACACTTGGGCCGTCGTTTAGGTTCTTTGGATGAAGCCAGCGCGTCAATGTCCAGGTTCGCCAGGTCCGGTCTCCTGGCCACCCCTTCCTTCACGGCGGGCAGGTCGTTGCGCTGGACCACCCCGGCCTGCAGGTAGCCCAGCAGGGGAGGAACGTGCTCCTCCACCATCAGACGACGCTCACGAGATACTTCTTCACGCCTGACACATACCATCATCCTTATATACCATGCTCAAGTTACAGGCTAAGCTCAGGTCTAGTTTATATAAAACCGAAAGTTAATTTTCGAAGAAAAGTATGGACTAATTTCTAAATCTATCTGTTTGTTCCGGCTCTCTCTATCTGGATCTCTGAACCGATTTTAAACAGATTTTCACGAACAGATAGCTGATAATATAGGGAGTAACTGCGCCCCGCAATATAAAACGATTGTTAATGTAAAGGTACAACAATCGCGAATCATACAAGCAGCTAGTTACTCAATAATTAAATATGTCTCCGTTAGATAATATTGAACTAGTTAATCTACTATACAAATAAATAAAATTGGAGTGTCTGTTTGAAATATTAAAATAACCACTTTTTACTAATTGCATATGCATGTATACACAATACATGTATCAAAATAACAATTTTTACAATTTCTATCTGTCTGTCTGTTCCGGTCAATCTCTGGAATAGCTGGACCGATTTTGACGGGACTTTCATTGTAATAAAGAGTAATTTAGACTACTTTTTTTAACCTAGCTTAGCCTTGCGGATTTACCCACGGTTGTAAAAGTACAGGTAATTTAAATAGTAGTCAAACAGTATGTTCAGCTAGTTTAAATAATGAAATGAAATGAAATAATTTATTCTGCAATTAGGATAGGGACATGATTACTTTTGCAAGTTAAATAAGGAGATATAAGAACAATTAATGTGGACAAGTTAGATATCGAATGATATTGTAAATTATACATAACTTACCATTTCCTATCACACTCCCACACGTAGTCAGCTCTTTTCGCCTCCAACTTCTCTTCGTTTTCCCTCTTAACTTTATTCGCGGCTATCTGCTTCAACAGCTCCTGAGAGTATTGTTTCCCTTTCTCCCGTTTTTTGAGTTCTTTCTCCCGCTCTTTAGCCAGCTCGGCGGCCATTTTTGCCTCATTCTGTTTATATAAAATAAAATAAAAAATATTTCGGACATCTCACACAACGCCATCTGGTTTTAAACTAAGCAGAACTTGGCCGATGACAGATAGATTGACAGATAGAATACATACATACTTTCTTTGTAAATATATACAGATTAAATAAATAAACATATTTCGGACATCTAACTCACAACGCCATCACTAGATGGCGATGTTTAGATGTTGATCCAGTAAGTGAGTAGTTGTCTAGTATCCATAACACAAGTTCTGCTGAGCTTGGGACTACCCAAGCTCAGCAGAACTTGTGTTATGGATACTATACAGCTAATATAAATACATATATATATATATTTTGTAAATACATACAGATTATACATAAAAAAAAACACTCAACATTTGCAGATCATAAAAATATTTGGTCCCCCGGGTCGGACCCGATCGAACTAGAGACGTCAAACACAGCTGTCGCATACGCTACCACTGCGCCACCGAGGTAGTTAATATAGTAACTTTACCTGCTATATTCTGAACACCCAACAGAGTACAGACAAAAAAAGAAATGATACAACAATATACATTTATTTTTAGCGCATAGAAAACAAACGTTGTAACCTAATCATACATCAAGAGTTATATAGAGTCACTAGCTGTCCCGGCAAACGTCGTTTTGCCATAACTACTAATAAATTAAAAATTAATTAAAAAAACATTGTCCAGCGGACAAAATTGTGAATCTAAACCATTCCCAGATCCCCTTGAACACACACAAAAAATTTCATCAAAATCGGTCCAGTCGTTTGATAGTAGTTCAGTGACATACACACTCACAGAAGAATTATATATATAAAGATATGCACAAGTGTATTGCCACCCTTTTCAGTGCCTGACTAATTCTGGATCTCCATTCTAGTAGTTGGAGAACTGCCAATTTAGGAGTCAACGTCATCATCATCATCATCATTCTTTGCCTTCTAGCCTCATAATAGCAAGGACTTATGGCCTAGTAGTGCTACGACGTCGCAACCCCGGCCTTCAATATAAAACAAAACTGCATCGTTTGCGTTGACGTAAGCGACGCAACTCATTCTAAACAATATTTCAATATATGACGATATACTTATTTCCGATTTCGTTGAAGGCACTAGGTATGTTTGTAAGTTAGTTGATTTTTTACTAAATAATATTTCAATTCTAATTAAAATTGTTTTATTTTTTAAAAGATCTTCTAGACCCACCCCGTAACAGTACCCATACCACATTGGCCACACGGATTAATATAGGATTTGTTTAAAATTTTCCTTCTCTTTTCAGTGATATAATCCTGTGTAGTTTATCATTATTCGGTTCTTACAATATCTAGAGGATGTATAGGGGTATTTACACTTCATATTCTTAATTCGTCACTATATTTATAGATCACTAGCTGAACCCCGCGGTGTTACCCGCGGTCGATCATCAGCTACCTGCCAGTGAAAGTTCCATCAAAATCCGTCCAGCCGTTCCAGAGATTACCCGGAACAAGCAAACAGACAGACAGACAATTTTTTTTTTAACTACATTTTTGCCATATTTATCGTGTATATATACATGTGCATTGATTAAAAAGCTATTATTTTAATAATACAAACAGACACTCCAATATTATTTAAAATCCTATCGTACCTCCTTCCTGAACACAACTTCCTTCTCCTTCATATCTGCTGCGACTTTCTTCTTGTTCTCCATCTGTGCGGTGAGAGCGTCCATGGTGTCCTTCCGGACCCTCTCGTGTTTCTCCCTCGCCAAGATGTCGTCCTGGAAATTCTTCTCTAGCAGCTCTTGTTCTTGAAGGAGCTTGATTAAGTTTATTCTTTCTAGACGAGCAGCCTGTAAACAGTTTTTATTTTATTTTAAACGGACAAATAACAATTATTATGCGACAGACACACAGTTACACACACTTAGGTGTGTATACTGGACTCGTGTGTACTTGACATAAGCCATTAGTGTGTTGTTCACAGTCACAAAATCTTTTTATCTTTTTAGTATTCCGTAGTTCACGTCTTGGGACGGCATTCACGGATTATGTCCGTGTTTCATGTCCGTCTGTCCTTGTCATACCTTTAAGCGGTAATGTTAGATAGATCAAACTTTACCTGGATAAGTGTATTTTCCACGTCGACAAAATGTTAAAATAAAGTAACTCAATTTTTTTTTTTTTTTAGTGTCTCCCATTCGGTTTTTTTGTATTAAACAATATGATTAGATGGTTGTTTTTAATTCATATAACTGCGAAACATTGACTTTATATTTAAAAGAAGGACTCGGCGTTTTGATGAGTATATACCTAAACAGTAACTTAAATAAACCTTTTTTAATGTGAACTTCTGCACATTTTTGCCTAGACATAAACTGAACAAATATATTTGTTATGGTTAATGATATGTTAATGATATCATATGGTTAATGATCCGTGATATAAAATTTGCAGGTATAGTAAATAATAAATAAATAAATAAATATTTCCGACATCTTACACACAACGCATCTAGTCTAGTATTTGTAGATCATACAAACATTTGGTCCGACTCGGGAATCGAACCCGAGATCTCATGATCAGCAGTCGCACATGCCAACCGCTAGACCAACGAGGCAGTCAATGTGAATGAATGAATGAAACATTTATTGGACACACACATTTTACAAGCTTGAACAATTAAAATAGGAATCTGCGGGATCGCTACCATGGTACATGCAGTGCCGTCTTTACCATAAGGGCACTCGGGGCACGGGCCCAGGGCCTCCATTCTCAAGGGGGCCCCGAGGAACCGACATTTTTTTCTCAGGCATATTATTATGTTCTCGTTATAAATATTCGTACACATTACACATTTTTCACAAAAAAACAGGTACCTAGTAAGTACATTTAAATAAGAAATAATAGACATAATTACTAAGCTTTTAATTTTTATATTTTTTTAGGTTGAAAAATGAAAGCGTACTAAGTTGTGACTCTTTCACCTTCTTTAGGATTGTTAAATCCTAAATTCTATATTTTCTGTGCCTTTAGCGCTTTGCCTGAATTTAGTCATCTTATTTCAGTTCAGTTTTCAATGAATTTAGTCAAATGTAATCTGCAGTTAGCAAACTAGCGTCTGAATTTAGAAGCAAGGATGGTTTTTGACTGACTGCAACCTAATTAGAAACGCATTTAGGAAGGTATAATCGCATTTAGTTACTAACTTCAATCGACACGCAACTGTCCGTGCATGAGGACGTATACTTTTATTTGGTACTCACTCATCTTTTAATTAATGTGTCAGACATTTATAAATAGTCTGTGTGTCAGGGATATTTTTGTCAGCAAGGGTTAGAAAATTAAAGAACTGAATTATGATAAATCTTGATACGAGTTTTCAGTTGTTGCAAGTTGCAAATCGTAATGTTACGACCAATCTTTCTTTTGCACTTTGATCTCGAATATATTCGTAGATCATTTCTGACACCAGTAGCACACGTCGCCATAGCCGATTAAAGGGATATAGAGTCGACTGACTGTTGATTTAGTTTTCACCAGGAATTTTTTAAACAGTATAATGTCCTCAGGATGTTGGTAACCCTCTGACATAGGTATATAACTTGACCACGCCAGGTAAAACTGCAGTCGAGATGTAGGCCTATGTCTTTCACCGTTGAACAAATAGGGACAGTGGTACACTTTAAGGTTCTCTTTGGTAACACCTCGAGATCGACTCTGTTCATCGAATGGCGGCAGCCGATTATTATAGCTTGGCATACCAGTTTTCGATAGAAGATCTGTGTTTATCTTGTCGATTGCTGTTGCTATATCTTCATCGTTGGCATGAGCGTACATGCAGGTCGTCAGGTGCACTACTGCATTACCCTGTGGGGGACCTACCAACCAACACTACAATAACATGTATAATATACGGTCATCTCTTAAGTTCATTTTTGCGAGCAATGTGCCTTGTCCACTAACACTTAATTTGGTTATATATATACTACAATTAAGCGAATCCTAAAGTGCTTATTGCATTTGGCTGAAATTAGTCTTCGAAATTGAGAAGCAACTTAAAAGCAAGTTAGGAGCTTCTGATTACACTGTCCTTATTTAGTTACTAAATCAGTTAAATCTGCAAATATTTGTCTTGTAGCTTTGGTGTTTTCTATTTATAATTTGTGTGTTTTAGCAAAAAAAGTTTAGTTATTATGTATTTATATCAGTTGTCCAGTACACATAGTACAAGCTCTGCTTAGTTTGGCACTGGATGTCGCTATGTCCGAAAAATTGGTTAACGCATCATCTATTCTCTTGTATTATTGACTAATGTTTTATTTTGGTGACGTGACGGAGGGTTGAAATGACGTTGTTCCCATTCGTACTCACATTTGTTACGCTTCTAGTATACCCCGATTTGCCCCACTTGGGCATCGCAGTGTCGGGCCCTCATGCAATCATAGGACGAGATCTCTTGCTACCGCCCGTCATTCGCTCCATGGCCGGTAGCGATAGCTGTTTTACAGCGGTCGCAATCTTCTGCGAAGAGGCTATCTCGCCCGAAGGCCCGGGAGGAAAACCTCCACTTCGCCGGCGAACCGGGCGGCGGATTAGTTTCGAGTGGGCCCTATAGGTGCCTATTAGCGGCTCATGCCGCCCTGAGCATGAGCCTGAGCCCTGAGCTGAGTACGGGCAAGCGCTGCCAGGGGTCCGAAGTCCTTCCCGTTTAAGGCGTAGAATGGCACACCGTGTGCTTTTCGTCGGTCTGATTCCGACACACCGCCCTGTCGTAAACCCCGGTGGAGCGACGGCCCATGGGGGTTTCCACACGTAAATTTACCACTTGTATACTGCTGCTGCTGTAAAGAGGCCCACAGGTGCTAAACCAAAGAAATCAGCACCTATAAAACGGAAAATGGAAACTAATTGCAGTTGACCCGATACTTCTGGAGCTCAAACGGTTTTGATAAAGGTGCACTAGTTTGGCTGAAATCCCGACACTTATGCATAAAAAGCCCCAAAACTACAGACCAACTGGGAGGGTTCGTACAAGGTGATTAACCCGATTAACGACGTGACCCACAGGATTCAGCAACAATCGAGTTCAAAACAGTGTATATCCACCACCCGGCTAAATATAGAAGTAATATGGCGTGGTAACAATAGCGATGCGATCTAACGAAAAATGAACATTCTAGAAAAAGACTCGGCAATCGGTTTAGCCGAGAAAGTTCTAGTTGGATTGATGAGGCATAGAATAATAAAACTTAAGAGAATAAACACAGTGTCGAATATGGACTGCTTGTTGTTGGTTGGCTTGTTTACATTCGACAGCGTTTTTTCAGAACTGGGCGCTTCGAGAGGCTGTTGAACTTTCCCGAATGATCTAGTAATAGCGGAATCTAGTATAAGAAGGCAGTTTAGTTTGTGCTACAGAGAGACAAATATCTGAATGATATAAGTCCGGGGTTCCCAAAGTGTGCGCCGCGGCGCCCTGGGGCGCCGCAGGAAGTATCGAAGTGCGCCGCGAGTCGGTCTTTTATCATTACCCGAAAGGGTTAATTATTTGCGGGTATCCATACCGCAACAATATTTTGACCGCTCGCATCATAGGTTCTTACGGCCTTGTCCTACGTAGACGTTTCAACGCGAAGCGAATTAAAATTTGGAATGCGATCCGACGCAGTGATTTTTATATGAAAATAAAAATAAATCCTTCCCATTTTATGTCACATTCTAGATCACTCCCTTGCTAATAGTGTTTTTCCTGATACTTGGAAAGACGCTCATATTATTCCTATACCGAAAAAATCCAATCCCTCATCCTTCTCCGACTATCGTCCCATTTCTGTACTGTCCTTTATGTCAAAAGTCTTAGAACGCCTCGTCCACTTACAACTAACTTCTTACCTAATGAAGAACCAGCTCCTCAATCCCTATCAATCGGGCTTCCGTATAGGTCACAGCACGGTAAGCGCGCTGGTTAATGTCACTGACGATATCAGGTTGGGTATGGAGCACGGAAAACTGACTATACTTTCCCTGCTGGACTTCAGCAATGCGTTTAACACAGTAGATTTCGATATCTTGCTGGGCATTTTACACTCTATTAACATATCTCCAACGGTGGTTGACTGGTTTCGTAGTTACCTGTTAGGGCGAAGGCAACGTGTACGCATTGAGGAATCATTTTCTTCGTGGTGTAATACGTCTGCTGGAGTACCGCAGGGTGGCGTTTTATCTCCTTTACTCTTTACGATATTTATAAATTCTATCTCTAAAACATTACTCTCATCCTACCACCTTTACGCAGATGATCTTCAAATCTATACGCAAGCACCATTGAATAAGTTGTCGGAAGCTTTTGCAACTATGAACTCTGATTTAGAGCGGGTGTGTAAATGGAGCAAACAGTATGGTCTGATTGTTAATCCATCTAAGACTAAAGTTATTGTTGTAGGTAGTTCCAGAATGCACGCTAAGATCAATTGGACTGATTTACCAGACATTAAATTTAATGACGTTATACTTCCCATCAGTACATGCGTCAATAACCTAGGAATTCTGATCGATAGTACGTTGTCTTGGGGTCCCCAAATACGTGAGGTTAGTAGAAAAGTATTTGCATCGGCGGGTTCACTGCGAAGACTTCGCAACTTTCTACCCACAGCTACTAAAATTGCGTTAGCGGAATCCTTGCTCCTTCCTATACTCGATTACGCTGATGTCAGTTATCTCGATATCACTGAGGAGCAGCTTGATAAACTTGAGCGCCTTCAAAATTTTTGTATTAGATTTATATTTGGCCTACGCAAATATGATCATGTGTCTGAATTTCGCAAATTGCTCAAGTGGCTCCCAATTCGACTTCGACGGAATTCTCATATTCTTTCTATACTTTATAGTATTTTATTCAATCCCTCTACTCCACCTTACTTAAAGGAACGTTTTGTATTCCTCGGTGACACACATCTGAGATCCTTAAGGTCGTCGGTAACTTTGGAGCTAATGGTACCTAGTCATTCTACCACGTTCTACGATAAATCTTTTACGGTACATGCCGTCAGATTATGGAACTCCTTACCGATATCCATTAGACGGGCCCAAACACTGATGGCATTTAGAAATATGGTTAAAGATCATTACTTGGAGACATAATCCTAATCTCAGTGGCTGTACATGACTAAATGCTGTCTATTTATGGATATGTATTGTGTTTATTTGTATTATGTATGCGTTTGTGTATATGTGTATGTATGTATGTATGTTTATGTATGTATTTTATAGTTGAACACCATCATAGCTTGAAAACACCTACACTACCCTTTACTCCGTTTATTTCTTTCTACAGTCAATATATCCATCCAAAGGTTGCCTGGAAGAGATTGCTTTTGGCAATAAGGCCGCCCATTGTACACATCTTCTTGAATTTTATAAGTGTAACAATTTGTAATTGGTGTACAATAAAGTATATTCTATTCTATTCTATTCTATTCTAAAAATGTACTCTGAGGCGGTAACACGCGAATCCAAAGCGATACGATGCGACGCAGCGGCAAAGTTAACTTCAAAAGCTTCAAAATTTTCATTTCCTTTGCAACGTCATATTTGTGTGAAGCTGGATTTTCAGCAGTAGCCGTAATCAAGAACAAATATTACTCAAGAATTAAGGTGGTACAAGAAACGAGAATGGCAGTCTTAAACTTTATCCCATGCTTCGCAAAACTGTGCGCAGAATGCCAGACTTACCCATCACATTGATTTGTCACTATTATTGAGAAACTTTTGTTTTTTATTTTTGTGTTTCTTAAGTTTCTTTCGTAGATATTTTGTTGCAATTCTGTTTTTTTATATATACGAGTATAATAAATAAATAAGTTTTTTACCTTGGATGTTTCAATTTTTGTGCCTTTTAACCAATAATAACTACTATTGTAGGTACCTAATTCTTTTGATTCTATCTATGTGTAATGGCAAGTTAAGTTGGTGCGCCGTGTCAATATAGTAATCTGAAAAGTGCGCCGTAGGCTGAAAAAGATTGGGAACCCCTGATATAAGTGATTAACAGAGCGATCTCGGCAGTCACTATGGACTATTAGTCTGAGTTATTCTGTGGTTTTAAGAGTGTTTATATAATATTTTATATAACTTTTACATGTCAGAAGGCTTAAATCTCAAATTCGTCAAACCTGAACACGTAATAATAAATAGATGGTTTTGTTTAACATAGAACCTGAAAGAAACCACTACTGTTATTGTAACCAAAAAACTAACAGCATACACGATTACTCATAATAAAAAATATCACAGTAGAAAAAAGGTTGGCATAATACACTTTCTTTAATTTCCAAAAGGGCCCCAAATTCTTATGTGCCCAGGGGCCCCAGCTTAGGTAACGACGGCCCTGGGTACATGTTACATGGTAGCAATCCCGCAGATTCCTATTTTAATGTTACTGACCATGAAGGTTTAAAAAAATAAGCTTGAACAAGAAAAAAAAAATGTAACATAAAAACAGATCAAAACTTAAACTATAATATGTATTACAAAAAAGGTCAGTGCGTCCAAAAGGCCCCAGCTCAGCTGTCGCTGCAGCCTACAAAGGAGACCATAGCGCTGATTTTCAGCTGAAGCCCACAAGTATATAGTGGACTAGCTATATCTAATAACTTTAAACGACCAATTCTTGTATATAATAATACTAGTTGTTAATGATATCCTCCGCCGGCGCCGGCCCACCGCGATGTTGCATTCTCGAGAATCGAGGTTCGATTCTCGCTACTAGTTGTTGCCCGCGGCTCTGCCCGCGTAAATGTCGATTATAGCGGCAGATAGTAGCCTATGTGTTATCCGGTCTATAAGCTATATTACTGTAAAGTTTCATCCAAATCCGTTCAGTTTTTGCGTAAAGAAGTAACAAACATACACACTCACAAACTTTCGCCTTTATATATTAATATGATAATCTGAATCTCGGTAACGGCTCTAACGAGTTTCAAGCAAGTTAGTGTACATGATGCTTTAGGGGCGATAAATGGATCTAGTTAGAATTTTTTTTGAAAATTTACCGGGTCGTCCAAGTTTAGAACTCTAATACGTAGTTATTTAACAAAGTATATAAAGCAATAAATACATTTAACAATTTAAATAAAACTTACTTCATCAGCCATTATTTTTGCCGCCACTTTTTCATTTATCTCCTCTTTTACCTTCTGTTTGCGTTCTCTCTCTGCTACGCTGAAAATTTAAAAATAACCTAACTAAATAATAAAAACAAAATTGAGATCGTCAACTCTATGGTTCTATAATTGAATTGTATCTTTTAATTGAACATATAAATCTAAATGTCTTATTTTTCTATTGTATAGTCGTCAAACCAGCACAGAGAGATTTTCACCTAACGGTAAGTGCTTACCGTTGCTCATGGGTACCTTTTAATGTACTAGGCGGGCAAACGAGCAGACGTATCGCCTGATGGTAAGCGATTACCGCCGTCCATGTACACCTATCACCTATATAAGCGTTTGGAGGACGGAGAGAGTGATGAGGAGGGATATGGGTAGTGGTTGTGGTATGGGCCTCGCGGTATCCTCACTCACTCGGTGAAACACAGCGCTGTGGCTGTTTCACTCCGATTTTGTGTGAGGTCGTGGTATCACCCCGGTCGAACCGGCCCATTCATGCCTCTCCCACGATTGATTGACGCAAATTCATTTGAGTCTTTGAAATCCAGATATACATTCAATTATAATACAATAGATACAAGTATTTTATTCATCTCTTTAAGCTTCGGTCAAACCTACGCGACCACAAAGCGCCAAGCGCCAAGCGCCAAGCGCCAAGCGCCAAGCGCCAAGCGCCAAGCGCCAAGCGCCAAGCGCCAAGCGCCAAGCGCCAAGCGGGACTGCAGCGACCACAAAGCGTAGGGTCGAACGTGTGCACGTGCACGAAACTTACCTACCTTATTGTTCAATCATTCCTTGCACGATCACTACGAGTACAACAGATCATAATACAGAGATGTTCATTGATTGTGTCTGTTTGTAATATTGAAATAACCGCTTTTTACTAAATGCATATGTATACACATTATACATAAAACTAGCTGAGTCCCGCGGAGTTACTCGCGGTTATCGTCGTGCCGCGGACGATGCTGCGAGGCGAAGCTAGTCTAAAAAGTACCTAAATTTCTCCTTATATCATCAGCTACCTATCAGTGAAAGTCCTGTCAAAATTTATCTAGCCGTCCCAAAGTTTAGCCGGAACAAACAGACAGACAAAATAAAAAAAAAATAGTATATGTACCGTGTATACATATATATACATTTCTTTGTTTAGATAATATTTTTACAATAGTCTGACTATCCGTTTGTTACAGCAAATAGTACCAACCCCTATCCATCTCCCGAAGGTCGATAACGCACTTGTGGCGCCTCTGGTGTTGCAGGTGTCAATGTCTGCTCGTTTGCCCCTAGTTGCTAGTACAACATAAGAGTCTCTTACATTAAAGCACTCCTATCGCCAAGCATTTTCAATTGCTCCTCAATTTCCTTCTCCTCTGCAATGACCATCCTCTTCTGCTTCTCTCTCCAAGCTTCGCGCGCCTTTTTGAACGTCACCATCTCCTTTCGTGTCTTCTCCATCAAGTCTTTCTTCTGTTTTAGTTCTCTGAAATTATAGAAATATATTATAATATTGTTCACGTTATGCTCCAATCGATTAAAAAACCATCCTTAATATACTGCAATTCAAAATATTATGTTATTTAGAAATTGTATGAGTAAATTATATTGATATGTGGAAAATTATACAGAAGCATCTAAATAGACCACCATAAATATGTCACCATGCTGCATCATTAAATTGTCTGTCGCAAAGAGTTTGGTGACCACCACTCACCGCTCATATTTTCCACTAGCCGACCCACGCAACCTCTTTGCGTCTCCTATTGCCAGTAGCGTGATAATTTTTCCCCGCTTTTGTAACATTCTTTATTGGTGCTCCGCTCCTGTAGGTCTTAGATTTAGCTTTCCTCGATAAATGGGCTATCTAACACTGAAAGAATTTTTCAAATTGGACCAGTAGTTCCTGAGATTAACGTGGTCAAACAAACAAACTCTTCAGCTTTATATATTAGTATAGATCAGCCAAAGTAGAGTCATCGACGCAGGATCATTTGAAAAAAAAAACTAGGACTGCGTGATACATATGTAATACAATCAAACAAAGTTTAGTAATAGTAACTAAAGATTAGTTACTATTACTAAACTTTATTTGGATTCCATTACATAGATGGCGCCGTGTGTGTATTCGTTATTTCTATTTTTCGCCACTTTATTTTTTAGCTATGTGATTTTAACTGTAACCCTTTTATTACCCTTTAGAAAATGGTAGGAATCATGTTATAATGTACTAGCCGACCCACGCAACCTCGTTTGCGCCTTATATTGCCCGTAGCGTGAAAATTTCCCCCGTTTTTGGAACATTTTTCATTGTTACTCCGCTCCTATTAGTAGTAGCGTGATGATATATACCCTATAGCCTTCCTCGATAAATGGACTATCCAACACCGAAAGAATTTTTCAAATCGGACCAGTGGTTCCTGAGATTAGCGTGTTCAAACAAACAAACAAACAAACAAACAAACAAACAAACAAACAAACAAACTCTTCAGCTTTATATATTAGTATAGATTATTAACAAGCTTTCTCCTGAGGTTCAGCTTATGTATGTCAGTCATTTCCAAATATTTTATATGCATAGAAATATAATACACTAGCTGACCCACGCAACCTCGTTTGCGCCTTATATTGCCCGTAGCGTAAAAAATCCCCAGTTTTTGAAACATTCTTCATTGTTGCTCTGCTCCTATTAGTAGTAGCGTGATGATATATACCCTATAGCCTTCCTCGATAAATGGACTATCCAACACCGAAAGAGTTTTTCAAATCGGACCAGCGGTTCCTGAGATTAGCGTGTTCAAACAAACAAACAAACAAACAAACAAACAAACAAACAAACAAACAAACAAACTCTTCAGCTTTATATATTAGTATAGATTAGCACAATAATTCTTGATACCATGTGTCCCAAGAATTCCAGTGCATATGTAATCTACCTTTGATCCTCATCGGCTAGTGTACGCATGACTTCCTCGAGCATTTTCTTCTCAATAAGTGTCTCTTCATACTGACACTGCTTCTGTAGTTGTCTGTTGACAAGCTGTTGCTGCAGCTCCTTGCAGTACTGTGTGGTTTGTTCCATCTTCTCCCGGTCCTCTTTCTCTTTGGCTTCGAAATCATTGTAGAGTGCTTTGAGGAGGTAATCATTGGCTTGGTTTGCTTCAGCCTAAAACAAAAAGGCATTTAGAATATTATTGTTTTTAAGCTTTACAGAACTTGTACTCTACACATCTCACAGCCTACTGATAAACATACTTAAGTATATCTAAATTCATCTTTACAAATAAATAAAATTGAAGTGTCTGTTTGTAATATTAAAATAACCTTTTTTATTAAATGCATATGTCTAAACATATACCAAAAATGTACAATTAAAAATTGTCTATCTGTCTGTCTGTTTGTTTTGTGTAATCTCTGGAATGGCTGGACGGATTTTGACGGGACTTCCACTGGCAGGTAGCTGATAATCCAGGGAGTAACATAGTCTACTTTTTTTTAGACTAGCGTCGTCCCGCGGCGTTACCAGCGGTACGACAATAACCTCGGGTAGCACCGCCGGGTTCAGCTAGTTTATCTATAAAACGTGTAGACTGTCTCTGTTACACAGAGATAGCGTTAGCTGTTAGACATATGAAAAGATACCAAAACAATTTTATTTTTTTATTTTAGTTTATTAGGGAAATAAACTGATACAAAATAAATAACAATAATATACAAGTAATTTACACATAATCCAGAACAGTTTCCACAAATTAATTAAATACTTTGCGCCAAACCAAACAGATAAACAAAAATAAAGAATTTAATGAAAATTTAAACAAGTTTAAATGTTGTTCTTTAATACAATCTCGCATGTAGATAAATTTCACCAAAACAAGAAAAACAAAAACAAATGAAATTATTTATATTTATATTAGTCCCTTTGACTTGGTTGTCAAGTTTAGGAGCCAGACAATCGTGAAGCATTTTTTTTAATTTTGCCAGAGAAAGGTGAACAAATCTATAAACATACCTTTTCTTGGAGCCTCTTATACTGGTTATGCAGAATCTGTTGCTGAATATCTCTGCACACATACCCTGCTTGTAACTTCTTCTCCAGCACTCTAAGGCTCGGGTCTCTTTGTCGCAAGTAGTGTCTACGAGCCAGGTTGCATACCTCTTCATGTCTCACTTTTTCTACTGCAACACCAAGAGCAGTTTCCTTTGCTGCTCTAGCGTTTACTATTGCTGCATGATCAGTTCTCTGGAAGCAAACATTGGACAGAGGTAATTCTAGAATTAAACTCACTTGTACTTATTCCATTATTTGACCCATAGGGCAAAACCGGTCTAGTGAAATAAGTATAGGTAAGTTTAACTCTAGAATGTACTTCAACAGGTTCCATCAAGTGCCGACAATTGAAAGCATAAATTAGACAAAGATAATGTTTATTTTAAAGTTAAATATTATCTATACAAATAAATAAAATTGGAGTGTCTGTTTGTAATATTAAAATAACCGCTTTTTACTAAATGCATATGTATGTATACACGTTACATATACCAAAAATGTAGTTAAAAAAAATTTTGTCTGTTCTGGTTAATCTCTGGAATGGCTGGGGAGATTTTGACGAGACTTTCACTAACAGGTAATTGATAATCCAGGGAGTAACTTAGGCTACTTTTTTTTTACTAACTTTGTCCCGTGGCGTTACTAGCGGTACAACAATAACCGTGGGTAATACCTACATAGTATAAAACAAAGTCACTTTCGCTGTCTGTCAGTCCCTGTAAATGCTTAGATCTGAAAAACTATGCAATGGATTTTGATGTGTGTTTCTTTAATAGATAGAGTAATTCAAGAGCAAGTTTTATACCTATAGTACATGCATAATATAGTAGAGAAATACTGATAATTCTAGAGGTTTCCAATGTGATGTTATAAATAAACACATTTTTTCGCGCTTATTTTGCAAACGCTGACTGCACCCTACGAGATAGAGCTAAATAATGGACTAAAGTATTGTGCAACTTAAGAAGGTCTATAAAAAAGTCCATGACGATATATGTATATCTCTTAAGGATAACCCACAACAACCATTTTTATTCCTTTCTTTTTACAAGTAATAATGGCTTATTTCCAAAGCAATTTTAAGCTATACAGCATTAGTTCTTATACAACTAAGTACTTTAAATACATTGTGCATTTAATGTAGATCAACATGGCCCTTTACAGTATCTTATTCAAATGAATATATTCGAGGATACTAGTTTTGAAATGCACGAATCGTGTTGTCGGTGCATTTATAATCGAACTGTGCGAAGCAAGTAAAGAAATATTTTCCAAGTGACTTTCTTGAAAGGCAACTGGGAGAGAGATCTTTCAAGAGTAGCTATCGCTCCTTATGGTCTGGTACTTGTTATCTATAAAAATTTATCACTGAGTAGCAATAATTTGAAAAAAAGATCTCTTAAAAACTGCTTAAGACACTGAATATAAAAATAAGAAATGAATTCAAAGCTACTTTGAAATGAGAATATTAAAATGCGGATACCTCCTGAAATTCCTTCTCTGTCTGAGCCTCCTGTTGGATCAAGGCAAGACAGCGACCCATTCTTCCACTTTCCATGCGACTGTTTAGCCATTGAATGTCTAGGGCTCGTTGGAAAAGCTCCAATTCCTTACGTCGGGCAGTGACGAATGCATTTCTTTGAAGCTCTGTTTTTCCTTCCTGTGCACATAAAGTTATGATATTTTAAGTATATATTCAAAACTCTCTAAAACGTGAAGTAAGACAAAAAAATTAGTAGCTAACCATTCTTAATATTAAAAAAACAACTAGTCGAACGTAATAAAAATGTTACTCGTTATAGTTGTTGTACAAATAAAGCGCCTATAAGCACAAATTTATTATTTTTAAAAAAGCCTCCGTAATTTAAATTTTGTTTACGGAATTACAGATACAAAACAAAACATCAAATCAACAACCAACCACTGTCACACATGGTCAGTTATGGTGCTACCAGTGAATAAAAAAGATTTAGAAAAAGAAAGTTTAAAGCGGAAGTCTACATTGAATCAATAACTTTAATTATTAACTTCAAATCAGGACAATAGTAATTTTATTAATCTTGAAAATATTTATTAAAGTTAGTATTTGTTAATTTTATAGAGTCCTCCCATAGAGTAGAAAATTTAACTTTACAGCACATTATTTACATAGCTTTAATACTTGGAGAGGCAGTTATCTGAGCGGAAAAACGTGATCGGAGTAGAGAGAGAGACTTAGTTTGGTTTCGTGGATGCACACACCAATTTGTATGAGTAATTTGGCAGGAAATACACGGCGAAGCTTGCGTGAAAGAGACAGACGCTAACAAAAACTCAGTCTCTCTCTCTACTCCGATCAAACATTACGCCCGTTCAGCATTACCTCTAGATAGATATGCTCTAAGTTCATTAAAATAGCGCCCTCTATGTATGCAATACAACAACCGTGATTAGTAAGTTACACATGAAATCGTACCCATAGAATAAGGCGCTAGGGTGACAATATTCTTTCATTCGCGGCAGTAATATACGAGACGGCAGCACGCATTTGGATTTTGACGTGTGACAGTAAACAGCTGCAGCCTAATTCGGTTGCAAATTGATAGTGTATCAAATAAAGACATTTTGGAATGAAACAGTGATAGAAATGGCTGAAAGTAAAGGTGCGTTAATCGCGAAAACAGTGCAAAAACATGCCGGACGTGCAAAGGAAAAGGTATTTATTGTTTTTTTCTTATTACGTGTGTGGTGTGTTGTAGTAGTTTGGTGACTTTTTATGAATTTATATTGGAATGGTGTTGTGAAAGTATATTTTGAGAAGATCGGCGACTCGTTACTTTATATTTCTTGCGACTGACAACTGTAGCCGGTTTACTTTTGCATCGAATTTCACCTGTTGCTTGACCGCGATGCTTTGCAGAAGCACCTGTGTTTCCATATATTGTTTACGTACGTACACAGTTGAGTATAGTGTCGTGATTGTAGACTGGACAGTATCACCGCACAAACAGTATTATTATCATTTCCAGGGTATTTAATGTTCTATTTATAGTGCAGAGCCAATGTGATAATTTTGGATCCAACAGTTAAAGTAGTTGGTTTAGTTTGCAAACTGTCCTAGTATCGATTGGTCGTCGTAAAATGAATGGGGTATTTAATTATACTGAATAAATTCTAGGGAATTGGGAGCATTTTATAAATAACACGGTGGGAAGAGCAGACAGAGACAGCCGATCTGTTGTGCCGGTTTCTCAAAAATAATGTAGATATTTCATCCCATCTATTTTTATATGGACTGTCTCACTGTCTGTGGTTCCGTGAATTATAATTGTTGCTTACGTATCATTTGGTTACTGAAGATTTATTTCACTAAATGGTACATTTAAAAGAAATATTTATTGACTTTATATTTTTTAAATCAAATTTGTATGCAGTGTCAGGCATATAAATTGTTAAAAAGTAAATAAAAAGAACCATAAAAAGTTTTATTTTTAATTCAAAGATTAAAACCACTCACTTTCTGTAAACTACTCGACCACTTTCATTTTATAAAAAATTCAACGTATGGTTTGCCCACTTACCTAGAAAAAACTTGCTTTTACAAGCTTCGGCTGTTGACCTATACTGGCAAGAGGCCCATTGGCTATGCACTTTATGCCAACAACTGGACATTTAGATGTTTAGAAAATTTTTATGTTTTGGATATAAACTTAAATCAGGTATCTACTATATATAATTTTAGTTATTTTTTACTTAACAGTATAACATCAAATTCATAAAAATATTATAAATATATGTTATTCACCAAATATATATATAAATGTTAGCAAAGTACCTATGCCAAATACACAATTTATGAAATTGATTAGCTTTATTCTAGCTTATCTCGAAAAATCTTATTAGATTTTCAAGGAACTTTCAATAGTACGCAACTTATATAATAAAGATTATCTTTCTTACTTTGATCAATGAATTGGTGGAAAATTACATAGCTAGTTTTAATAAACAATAAGAAAGGTTTAATAATAAAAAAGAGCTATACTCCAAAAACAAGTGGAATATTTTCTTAAAAGAGTTCATAATAGTCTAATGTAAAATGTTTGACAAAATGAATATAATTGGTTTGATTTAAACTTTAAATAATTTCTTTTAAATTCAATGCATACTCAAATACTACTATCTCTCCTAAACACTTGATTCATCCTAAGCACAGATAACTATATAGAAGATCCTAAGGTTGCCTGACCTGTCTGAATATACAAGACTGCTTTTTTTACACTACATATCAGACATTAGGTATATATCTTCTCTTTTAACTCTGTAATATGATGTGCCAATAAAGAAGTTTTATCAATCTTATATAAGGTGTTACCATATTTTCTAGATGTATCTTCTTAAAGAAAAAAAAAAAACGGGTGTGTCTCTCATAAAAGTAATTTTATTGCATATAGAAAGAAACCAGACTTTATACAATACCAAAAATTGAGTCTGTCTGTCCGTCTGTCACCAGGCTTTATCTCATAAACCATGATAGTTAGAGAGATGAAATATTCAGAGATGATGTATTTCTGTTGCCGATATAAGAACAAATACTAAAAAACAATAAAATGAAGGGGCTTCCATACAATAAACATGATTTTTGCTCCATATTGATAATGGCAAAAAGTAGACGCTTGAAACTATTCACAGAATGTTTAGATAATTATTATTATACTCACTTTAAAAAAAAACAAATATTGCTCCCATACACAACAACAATTTTTTTGCTCTTTTTAGTTAGATAATGGAACCATTCGTGCGCGAGTCCGATTCGCACTTGGTCGGTTTGTCTATATCTCTATATCAATAACATAAGTAACATAACTATAGATTAAGTTGTAAGTATTTACAGAGAAATCTTTAGTTATTGTCATTGATATAAAAACTCCGACAATACAAGCGTGCTTTGGCATAAATGGACTGCATCACAGAAAATCCATGTTAAGGAATTCTTTCGTGACTTTTCTCTGAGTGAGTAATGTTACTAGAACGCAAACCCCTCCTGCCCTTCAATTTCAAAGATATCGAAGTACGACAACGTGACGTCATTAGGCACTGTGAGGTGATTCCTCTACCCCAAAAAAAAACGATTCTTTTCGAATTCTACTCGCCTCTGACCGATCCAATACCTTCAACACTTATATTCTGTTAACTAACTTCACTGGTTCAAACATTATATAAATATAAATAAATAATATAGAAAGTGGCAATAATTAATCATACAAGCAATAAATATCTGAGTTCATTGCACTCACGAACGATTCATGGAGCTCCTGAGGTCATTGGTCGATAAATATGAAAATCTTGTGTCCTGTTTACGGTAATATATGTATGTCGCAAATTGAGGAAAGTTGCGGCAAGCAAGGTCAAGTTTCTACAAGCCCTAGTGAGCGTACGTGAGTCCGAGGTTGGGCCGAATATCTGTTTGTCTAGCAATGAGAAAGTGTTCATCATCATTACATTGTAAAGCAATAGTTTTAAGTATATTAACCTTCTTGGAGACGTATTTGTACTAAACGGTATTTAATATGTATTCCTAACCTAAAAGTACTGCAGGGAGTGTATGATTTTTACTCGTATTTATACTTGTAAATAGCTAAAGGAAACTTTGAAAGACGTTTAAACCTACATTTAACACTATCGAAAACAAACTTTGCATCTGAAGCTTCTGATGAATAGATAAGTGACGCTTCCTTCCAAGTTCAAGGTCATATAACTTGTTTTGACTCGACTTGTTAAGTTAAGAGACACTAGTTAATAGAGCGCATAATCTCTCAGTTCTACAAGTAAAATTTTTAACATAATAAAAAACCGACTTCAAGAACGACCAAATCGATCGATTTCTTTTGGTTGCCATTATCAGATCTTAGTGTCCTTATCGTGGTACCATTGGTATATCTTCTTTCCATTAAAAAAAGAATCATCAAAATTGGTTCATATACGACGAAGTTATCCGCGATAACTTCGTTTGTGAACCACACACAAAAGAAAACAAATAAATACGGTTGAATTGAGAATCTCCTTCTTTTTTTAAAGTCGGTTAATGAAATAATTATGAATTTCTAATTGGAATAGAATGTCGTTTTGAATATATTTAAAGTCGAATAAAACAATAGTAGAAATAGTTGTTAATATTGATACGAAATCACCTACGAATTTTAAAGCAAAACCAGGGAACCTCAGAGCAACCCACATGCGCATAAACTTCTGCTATAACTTCATCCAATATTTAAAAAATAAATAAAGGAAGGCCAACTATGTGGTCACTAGTACCACATAACTGTGAAAAATGTCTATAAAAATAACCAAAGGAATGCTAAAACATTGCTGTTGCTGAGCTTGTTTTATATTTTGGTTCCGTCGTAACATGTTTAGACTGCTATTGATTTGCAGTGACCGTAGCTTGCCACCAGTGGTCTCGACGCAAGCAGCGATCGAAATCTTTGGTAAAATATTATGAGCCCAAACTTCAGCAATACCTCACCGAATTAACTAGCAGGTTCTGAAGGGTCCTTCCTAGCTCTATTTTTATACAAATTTTCATTTCAGTAAAAGAATCAATCGTCGCCCTATCCTATCAATTAATTCTCTTCAAAAAGGTTTAACCATTTATTTTGTAGCCGGCTGGCTATACCTGACCGCAAACTTCTTTATGTATAATTATTTCGTGATGTGAAAAAATAACGGTAAATGAAAGGAAAAAAGTTGCGAATGCCGAAAATGGTATCGAAGCTTGAGTAGCTCCAAAAGACTGCGTTTACTTACGTTTACTCTGCTATGGCAGAAACCTTCATCTGAATGTCTTTTATACTTACTTAACTATTGTAAGTAGGTAAAAAGTCACTTCTAAGATTTATTATAATAGGTATTTACAAGTGAAGCTTATTAGAGTCTTAATATCAAAAGGTATATTTCATTTATATGAACATAGTACATATTCATCCGCATTACAGGTTACCGCGAACAAGTCCCAATTTACACATCCGAAATATGCATAATAATGACCTAAGTTCAAAACCATTAATTCAGGGCATATCAGGATTTTAAAACCCTTTTCCTGAAGCATGAACATTACATATAACAAAGCAGATTCATAAGTCTAAAAGTTATAGACATTGTTTGCAATGGCTCGGTTATCCCATACAGTGTGAAAGTCAAATACTTGGGGATACATATGGATAGGTACTTATCCTGGGGCCTCCATATTGGGGAAGTCAGCCGCAAACTATTTGCTGCAGCGGGGTCTCTGCGAAGGTTACAAAACTTCCTTCTCACAAATACTAAAATTGCGCTCGCACAATTTCTTCTTCTTCCTATCCTTGACTATGGTGATGTCAACTATCTAAATCTCACCGAAGACCAACTAAATAAACTTGAGCATTATATTTTGAATTAAGAATTCTGCATTAGATTCATATTCGTATGCGTCATCATCATTATCATCTCCTTACCCTTTTCCCAAATTTATTTGGGGTAGGGCGAACTAGAAGACTCAACTAGTGAGTTTTCTTCACAAGTTGAGTCTCCTCCTAGTTCACTGCTTACTCCCTTCCTGGCCATATCCTCTTTTATGCAGTCCATCCATTTTTTCTTTGGTCGTCCTCTACTCTTATATCCTTCGACTTCCATACTTAATACTTTCCTAACTACATTTAACTCACATGTCCATACCAGGCTAACCTGTTGCTTCTCAACTTTTCATTCACTGTTGCTACTTTCAGGCTCCCTCTAATGTATTCATTCTTCACCTTATCCATGCTAGTCACACCACACATGCATCTCAACAGTCACATTTCAGCTACAAGCAGGTGTCTCTCATCCGTAAACACCAAATTGCTACGGAATATTTAATCTTAAAATATCTTATTTACTTTATTTTTTAAAGTTAGTGCTGTCACGAAACCCATATGCTCTTAATTTTATGTATTTTATGATGCACTTTCGCTGTAGGCACATCGACCTTTTCACAACTCCTTAATAAAGATCGTTAATTTGTTTCTTCGGATACTAAGTACTCTCCAGTATTCATCGTGTGTGGTAGTACCGTTCTTATAACATTTCCAAGCACGTCTCATTGCAATACTAATTATAACTTATCTATCATATGTCCCCGCCAAGATAACAGATATTATGATAGATTTACTTACATATTCTGCGGGATTTTCAAATACCTATTTGTATAACGATATCATGATCAACGATGTTTAAAAATACTTTGGGTCACATACATAATTGTGATAAGCTAGAAGGCTGCCCTAAATGTCAACCAAATATGAAAAGGAAATTGGTTTATGATGTAGTGACATTTATCTCTTACATTTTGTGAATCAATATTTAACTGGTCGTTTGCATTTATGTATTTTAGAAAAATTTGGACCATATTGAAAGTGAAGGGAATGAAATGGATGGAGCCTGATTTACGTCACATACCTCTGTCTCGAACTGTTTATTGAGAATAAGTACGAGCCCTTTTAATTACGAGTACGATCAACACGTTTGAGGTAAAGTTGTTGCATTGTCTGCTTTCGCAGTGAGTATGGTGAACGTCAATCTTGGATTCTGCTTATGCTGTCCATCAGACAGAGAAGAGTAATTTTGTAATAAAAAATAAACTGTTGGCTCTGTTTACGCATATTCCATCCCGCTTGCAAAAACATCATGAGGAAGTCAGACCCATTACTATTCCAAAAACAGCAAGCGTATCATACAAAGTAATCTTTACTTTCTTCATACATTATATTACGTCGATATAAAACTCAGATTCATTGAGCACCTAGCACTATGTGTGTTGCAAAGGTCGATACGTGACAATGCTTAATGCTAACAGTTGGGATAACTGTGAATAGTGCAGTCGTCATGGGAACATCAGCAGACGCCGAGGCCTGTTGGTTTTTATTGTCTATTAAAGACGTATTTATACGTAGGTTTGTTGGAATTTAAATGAGTGAGAGTTTGAATGTATAACATCTAGCGATACGACCTTTTTATATGTACTATAACTGTCTTATATATTCGTCTTCTTATATTATTAGTAATACTACTAATATACTCATTAGTAATTTTAGAAACGGAGAGTTCAGTATCATCTATTGTCATCACCACTGTTATCATCACTGTTTTCCTGGTACGAATATATTCGTGTCGTTGTTAAAATTATGCTATCCTAGAAACTTCAGGTATATCGTCTAGATCAATACAAGTATTCGGTTTCGTTTTCAACCACAGCCGAACGGCTCTCCTGATACATTTGGACATTTACCAAATAATGTCATGTTGAAAGTGACTATTCTAATGGTTGTATTTTTTATATTTGTAATGCAAATTAACACCTCAACTGCCTACCTGTGTATGGTATACTTCAGCTTTGTCAAGATGAGAAACTTTCTATGGCCCCGATGTAAACAAGACTCGACTGTCAATCGCTAAACGGACTTACATACATATGGTAATTTGACCGCTTCAGATTTCAATTCGTTTGTAAAACAGGAATCTCTAACGCGAGTTCTTATTTGGTCCTTGTTGTACCTATTGAGGTTGACAAGGTGATGTTATTGGAAATTTTTGTGCCATTAACAACCTTGATGAAGCTTTCGTTAGACTTTAATACTATACAATAAATCAAGAGCAATAAATTCTATATTACGATGTTGGTATGTCATCAACAGGTGTTTAAGAAACAATACTATTATATTTAGATGACCTACTTACAGACGTCATTACTGAACGTGTTCCGTTGAACGAAGTTGTTTGTAACTCATTTACTCAGGTTCAATATTTAAATAAACATAAATCGTATTTTAATCATATACTTAAATTGGCTTGGAATAATTGTTGGATTTAATTGTGATTATGAATTCTTATTTATAATAATTTATCTGCCGATGCGAATAAGTTAACTGATTGTAAGCTGCTTCGATATTAGAAGAGCCAAAAGCTTAAAAAAGAAATGCGTGCCAATTCACAACTAACTAGGCAGACAACATTTTTCGGGTCTACGACCGATGACATCACATAAATCCGATTTCGTCGCGTTTTTACATTAGCATATTAGTTGCTACCAAAATGTAGGTGTTCTCCTTGCGATCTGCACCCACATTAAAACTTTGTTATGCTGTTGTCCCACGCTACGCCTACAATTACTAACCACTTTCATTTAATCATATTGCTTAATAGTCTTACTTATGTAGGGAAAATATCTAACCATAAATTCACAGTATCAAATTTATTTATGTGCTTATAGTTTTAATGTGGTGAAAGCGCAGGTACAGCATACGAGTATAACGGTGATGTTAGTGTATAAGCTATTGCTTGCCTGCCATACAGTTATACTTAAAAAGCAATTTCTCTAAATCAATAATCAAAGTTACCGTGGTGTTACGTGGGTGAATAACCATCCAAAATCAAAACATTTCAATTTAATCATTTAAATTAAGTATTAGTACTTTCTTCTCATTATACGATTATATCACCCTCGAAGTGTGCGTGTATTAAGCCAAATGGATATTCAAGGGTTCAAATATCTTAGTCAAAATTCTTTATAAGAATTTCTATTAATAAATATTTGTGTCATAAGGTTTTTTGTAATTCATTTCTAAATATATTTCTTAGTAAAACTAATACATTTTTAGTTCTAACGTCTTCAATATAATTCAAATGCAACTAAGTAATTATGATAAATATGATATTTGAGAAGTTACAGAAAATAAAAGTGGCATTTGTGAGAATCCAACTTGCACAAAAGTTAACTAAGCAACTAAGAAGAACTATTTATGAAAACTAAAATTATAAATTATATTGAAAGACGAAATCATGAAATATATTCTTTAGTGTCATCTATTAAAACATGAAGCTACATTAAATTTACAAAAGACTTAACTGTCTTTCTGATGTATTCATAAAGTTTTTACCACTTCATTGGTTCACAAATTCCTATCCAAATCGTAAAATTTAATAACTAACATTTCAAACACAACCAAAGCGAATGTCCTATTACAAAATACCAAAATATCGCAATCTATTTCATTCAACATAAAAGTAACGTGTTAAAAAACTATGGCGGATTTCGCCACATTCGCCCACTTCCTATGGCGCTTGCCAATTGTTACACATTAGAGATAGAAATGACCACGTTTCAGGTTATTTTTATATAAATTATTTATTATTATTAGATTTAAGTTATGTGCTCTGATTTGTTTGGGTCAATCGATAATGTTACAAATCTTCACATACTCAGCAAAAAGTAGAAAATATTTCCATAGTGTTCTGCATTAGTTGTACCTTCGTCGAATGGTCTGTCCTTTTGATGGAGTTCAAGAAACCTAGTCGTAAATGAAAAAGTTATAAAAATTACATCACTAAATCAAGGTTTATCCGAATCATTCATCATCATTCAAGCAACTAAACATTAGAACATTGTTGTGCAGTTTAAAACTAGGGCAGTAGGCGATCAGTTTGTATAATCAAATTAATGCTTAATGGCTCAAGGCCATGTCAGTCTTAAAGGTTGTGTCGTGCTAGAAACATGTGCATTTAAACAGGTACTTTTTACATTAGATGTAAGAATGGGATACTTTCAAATGCCAATGTAACGCGAAAGTTAGAAGTAATATAAATATGAAGTTCTAATTGATCTTGGGAAAAAATATTTTTTTATAATTCCTAAGCAAATGCATGACTCTGTAGGCCAAGTTTATCTAGTTTTAATTTTTATTAGTTACAGTAACATAATTTGATATGTCTTGATGACGTATTACACTCGTGCTGAGACAATTTCACGTGACGATTTTTACGCAATAAAACCTTCGTGCTACTACTACGCTAATTCAGTTATGGACATAGTTATGATGGTCAACATATTGTGATAAATATTAAATGCCTCATATCATGCTCTTTTAAGATTTGATAAGGTCATTTTGTAGACACGGACAACGACAAGGGTAAGAACCGGTCATTAGTATGGGACGATTACTCAACCGTTGTGGGCTTGCGGTACTTAGATTGATTTTGTAGACCCTTTACACAAAAGAGAAGACCAGGCGTAGGTTGAGTCCAGATCAGTTTTTTTCTCGGCCCATTGGCAATTGGGGTTACAGTTTAACCCACACGGAGATTTAAAATCAAGTCTAACATCTTTTTTTTTTTAATATCCTATACAATAGCAATACCTATAATATTAGCACATGATAAAACGTCCTCTTAAGATAAAAGTTTTACTATAAGTCTTTTAACAAACTACACAAATGTGGCTATAGCAAAGAACTTTTAACCAAACACAAGCGTACAAGCACCGTAGTCATAAGACCCGTGTCATTCGTCATCATTTTAATAAAGTAATATTCTTTGCTGATTTTTAAGGAAACGTCCAATGTTTGTATGAAGAATAATTGTTTATAAGTACCAAATTCCACCATCATACTATTTTAAAGCAGCTAAACATTATGTACTGTTTGTTTGTTGTCATTTACCGCGCCTGAATTATAAGTATGTATTTACAATGTATTACCGTATAATATGCAATTCGTGTTACACTGTGTTTTAGTTTTTGTTAAGGTAGATAAAGTATCTTAGTTGCAAAATAAGTTACATTTATGTCTTATATTGAAACACAATACAATTATTAAACTACGAATTAAGAGTTTGCGATATCAGTACTGAAAGTAAACTCGCTGCACAAGAGGGGTCTAAGATTGCAGAAAACCTATTTTATCTTGTTGATTAAGCTGAAGCAATGGAAAAATGAACATTTTGTAACAGTACAAAATGAAAGACTATACTGGTTACCCGATGTAAAAGATCACTACCGCCTTTATAAGAGTGATGTGACAGTTAAATTTGTTTGCTGACATCTTTAAAATAGAAGAAAAATGCTTGAAATGTAGGACATTAAATAACCATAGCAAAAACTACCCACATTTTAGAAAGATCATGTTACCTTTTCACATTTGCCTGCGACAAATAGTTTAAAGCTAGGCTTTTTCAAATATGTTTTGGTTCGCACGATGGCCGCCTGGGCGCCTCGTGCTGAATTCCGATCCAAAAGATTGTCGGTTTGTTTTTGCGTTAACGCACTTTCTTCTCGCTTACTTGTACTTTCTCGTCTCGACACGTATACCCGCAGGTGCATGTTTGTGGTGACGTTGAACAAGCTATACGGTATTATTTGCGTCAAGGGCATTTTGTATTATCTTCTTAACTTTTAGATATGGACATTCCGAATGTAGATTGTGATTCCTTATTACATTACCGTCTGGAGGCAGTTTAGTTCTCATGAGTTTAAACTGGTTTATTATTAGTTCAGCGATCCATGATAACGTGCTACTACTCTATTTGTACGTATTAATTAATGAATATTAGGTGTTGCCGAAACGCGTTAATCTGAAATTCTACAGTCATACCAGTGCTTGCATTTCTAGTGCATTAAGTAGTCTATCTCTATACTAATATTATGAACGCAAAAGTTTGTAAGTATGGATGGATAGATGTTTGTTACTCTTTCACGCAAGAACTACTGAACGGATTCGGTTGAAACTTTATAGTTATATACTTTATACATCAGAATAACACATAGGCTACTATTAGCCGCGATAACCGACATATACGCAGGTATATATGGACATTTAGTTTTCATTCATGCTATAAGTAGTTCTGTGATATTATGTAGTCTAAAAAATTTTAATTCGAACGAGTATTTTCCGTGATTAGCGCGCTCGACCAAAAAAACTCTTCAGCTTTATATCTGTACAAATTAATAAAATTGGAGTGTCTGTTTGTAATATTACAATAACAGCTTTTTACTTAATGCATATGTATGTATACACGCTACATATAACAAAAATGTTGTTAAAAAAATTTGTCTGTGTGTCTGTCGGTCTGTCTGTTTGTCTGTCTGTCTGTCTGTTAGTTCCGGGTAATCTCTGGAGCGGCTGAACCGATTTCGACGGGACTTTTACTGGTAGGTAGCTGATGATCCAGGGAGTAACTTAGGCTACTTTTTTTAGACTAACTTTGTCCCGTGGCGTTACTCGCGGTACGACGATAACCGCGGGTAACACCGCGGGGTTCAGCTAGTTATTAATATAAATATATACATGAAAATAAACGATAGTCAATACATTTTTTGAAATAATATCTATTTGTTTACTAGGTATGTGTCCAAAACGATCTTCATTAAGGTGAATTATTGAGTGAGTAATATAAAAAGCGGAATTACATTGTGAATGTTACATCAGCTGAACATCAGTATCGATAAAGGTACTTCTTTAATTATTATACATATCAGTGTATCTATCGACTATTGGTTTTGCGTCAGTGAGTTATTTAATCACTGCAGTGTTAATCTTTTAGTGCATGACACGTATGATGATGTCGGCTTTTCAAAGTAGTCAAGGACCTAAAGGTTATCCATCCATATGTGTAGAGACTATTTACGCAGCAGACTGATAGTTATCTGCATGCAACAAATGGTATATTGTGTTTTGTCTCTGATTTATGTACAATGATGGTCCAACAGATGAAGGCCCTGGGGTCTCTCTAATTTAACTCGGCCGTTTTTTCTGATGATTGATGGCACTGTTTTTAAGAATGGAATCGGTGCGACCTCTATCCAGCCAGGATTCAAAGCGAAATACTTGACATATTTTGACTGTTAATCTATACTAATATATAAAGCTGAAGAGTTTGTATCACGCTACGGGCAATAGGAGACGCAAACAAGGTTGCATGGGTCGGCTAGTTAGTAATAAACTCAAAATCTATGACCAGACTTCTAAAACATAAACTGCCATGAATGTAAGATAAATTCTTTTAAAAAGACAACAAGACTCATTTATTAAACTGTCCAATAAACTACTGTCTCAAGTGTCTCATATAAAACGGTTGGGGAAAAAAGATTGTGTTCGCTTACTGCAGTAGTATTAGGTTCCCTGTGTATTTAGATAATGTTTACACTCGTGACGTTTATCATATCTCGGTACATAACATTTTTCCTTGTCATTTTATCAGATAATGATATGACATCTCAATGAGACTTTACAGTGCAAGGTTAAGTGTGCTAGATGCCAATTAAAGAAACAAGTAGATTTTTCATATTTTGTAATATTTTTGTGGATAGAAGTTCAATGGCAAAAGAAATGACGACGCGACGTCTAAAATATCATCTCTAAAAATATTAAAGACGTTCAAAATTATGTCTAAATCTATAAATTAATATATATATTTATCTTATTTTGCCTACATCAATGAACGCATCGCACTTTTGATCTATTTAAACCTTCGATCAATAATAGTACTAGATTAAGGATCAGGAACAAAAATAAGACTCTCATGTGGCCATGTTTACAGACACGAAAACATCTTCATTCTTAGAAAAAAGTTTAATAGTGTTAATGACTTCAGTTTATTATAAACCTTAACGCTTAAACATAAAGTTTAATTAACATTACAAAATATATCTATTTAGGTCCTTTCGTCAGAGAAGGGATACTATGGAATTAATTTAAAATGTCGCTAAAAAATAAAAAGTTATTAGTACAAAAATATTTATTCTAAAATGATACTTAAAGTCTAAGTCATAAGATAAAAAACATTTTGTTTTTAATTTCGTGCTTATTGTATTGTGGAACTAGATGTAGTTCTTGGTGTTACATTTCAATGCTCAGAACACAGTAAGTATTGAATGACGTAGAGTTGCAGAATATATTTGTTTTAGGTTTGTTTTGTATGGTGGTAAATATTTTTGACTGATTCAAAAAAGTAATAGATACTATTTTACATTGCCGCCATTACAACAAATATGTAATAAAAAAAACTAATAAAGTAAAAAATATGAAAGGAATCAAGAAACGTGTTTTCGACGTATTCTTTATACAGAAGTAATTAAAATAGTCATATAGGTTTAATTACCTTTAAACAGATTCAGTTTGTTATAAAGCTGTCTTTTAGAAGTAATTTTGATATGAGCGGTTTCTTTTTTACAAATATAATGTAATCTTACATCAATGATTTTTTCTATAATAAGTTTAATTAGGCTTATTTTATGGTTGTGTTCGTTTCCCTTAGAAAACAAATCCTTTTCAATATATGCGTTTAAAACATTTACACATATAAAGTTTTTGTCATACTTTTTTTGCATTGATTTGCCACCACTCATGCGAAAACAGTTGCGTATAACACGTTAGGTTATCATGCATATGTCAAACACATCGTTTGAAGCATAACATAAACCACCCATGTCTCTTACATATATTAATTTCGCCATCTATTAATTTATTTAATCTATTATTACGCCTTTGCGTATTTCCAGTTATGTCGAATCTGTCAAAATGAATCGAACATATTCTAGAGTTTTTGTAAGGGTTTTATATTTCTTCTCCTCTTTCTTTCAATAGATACCCATTCTGCACAGCGAAATGTGTCACTAGGAAATCTACAAACAAAAATAATATTATAAAATAATAATACTACTCCATGCATTCCCTGTTCAAGAATAGGTGATGTTTGATACAATAGTTGGTGCGTTGTAGTAAACATTGGCCAAATAATTTCAATATTAGTTTATTGAATTATATTTACTATAATATATAATTATGTTTATTATTTTATGAAAAACACTTTATAATAATATAAACTTACCGAAAAAAGATATTCCTTCCAAAACCTTGGTGTTACGGTGGTTATATACACAGTTTTTGAACGCGCACTGCGGCATTTTGACGTCTTAACGTTGGCTGTAATTGGACCATACTAATTTGAAATAAGACCACAAAAGTATTTGTGGTCTTATTTTTCGGGCCGTTTTTGAAGCGCTTATCGGGAATCTAGTACTATTTATGATCGAAGATTTAAACAGTACAGTTCTCGAAACATGGAATAAATACTTGCGTATCGAAGAAAATGTATATTTTCCATCTCGCAAAATTGGTGACAAAATTACAAATATTATAATGATTATTTGACCTATGTTGACTAAAAGTTAACACGCCTTTAAGAAAATAAAAACACTAAACGATCTTCATACGATGTGTGATATGAATAATAAAAAAATACAACACAGGTTTGCACATTGCTTTTTATGTTGGCTGACATATTTATCTGTTCCGTTATCGTAACACTTGCACATCTGTTTCTGTTTTTTGTTCCCATTTCTCACGTATACTATTGTTAGCATAATTTTTTTTTAAATCATGAAGTCAATAATAATACGGAAATACATTTATGTGTCAAAATATGGTTTGATAGACTATGTCCACATATATATGATCAACACACTGCTTTTGGAGAAGGTCCAAAAACATTTGCGTTAGTCAGGAACCAGGTGAACGGCCTTTAGTCCCACGCATTACCAAAATCGTATAAAACTGAAATCTCAAAATGGCGACGGATAATCTCTGTTGTCTGTCCTTTATAGTCATTGTTATGAACACTTGATCATGATCAAGGACATGGCTCGTCGAAACCGACGTGACTCGACTTTAAATCTTTTGTCACCTTTTCGATTTGTCCATCGTATCTCTGGCAATATTATAATTTGAAATGGACGTAAATAATATTATCAGTATCGTCTGTATCTTTTTTTATTCTTCAGTCAGTATGATTTCTCTTTTTTGTACTTTATATTATTTCAAATCAAAAATGTTGCTGCAGTTTTCATAACTTCTTAGGTTTCATTATTAACATCTGACATTTTTTTTATTTGGACCAATCCCGCCCACACGCCCACCACTGTAACTCCTGTACATCAGGCTCAACAGCAGTGACCCACGAACACACCGAGTTATGACAATCGGGAAGTCCCATGAAAAAAAATAACTGTCTTGGAACCCGCAACGAAATTAATCAGAAGACAAAAAACAGGAGGAGTTGGAAATATGATAAGTCCACTTCCCTTCTTAGCAAAGCCGGAGACAAAATGAAGTCAAAATAGGCAGACACCTTTTTCAAACCGAGAAGCACCACGAATAAAATATTAGGGGTGTCAATTTTGAGATTGAATACTTCTTGGATTACACATTAGTTTCACAAACGTTTTAGCATATTACCAAATGCATACTTACTGCCCCAGGCGTCCTTACTGCTTAATAGAGAGATCACGATAGTACAACCTACTAAAAAGGTTAGTGTTGTATCAAGAAGTTCTTAGCTGCCATGTGCTAATTATACAACCTTGCTTCTACACAACTGAATATATTTTAAATATCATTCTGACGTATATTTATTTAATAAATTGTGTGTGTTTATAGCTGTGATACATTTAATATTAATATTTGGATGACTTCATAATTTTTTCCATGTTCAATTTTTACGCTCTAGAAAGTAAGATAAAATATTGGTCTGAGTGTAAAGCGTATCATTTTCTCTTTACATTTTTTTGATACTTTAAAATACCACACATATTTATTTATAGTTAGTACTAAATCAAATTAAGATTTTACTATTGAGTTACTATTTATGTATGTATTTGAAACTGTACTGAGTCTGGACCGACGTTACCATAGACATGTCAAACAATAAATTTATTTACCTATATTTTGAATGAAATTCTGGTTAACCAATGCATGACCAATGTTTACCTATAACACACTCAACGAACGAAATGAATCTGAACAGCTTTCTATAAGCAAACTATTAAAACGAAGTTCAAGTGCTATCAAAACATCTAATACATCAACCTAATGGAGTCCATCTAACGGCTTTGTCTAAATATAAACAATCTAAAACTCACAAGGTCATTCAATCCAAATTCTTTTTGCATTTGATTTACAATAGGGACGTTACAAAGTCGGTCATTCGTCTTCCGGAAGCATGGCGGTGACGTATTGAGTTCATCGTCAACCAAAAATTACGTAAGGACCGGCGCGGCGCAAACGCAACTTATATCCGTCCCATGTTGAGCGACCCGACCTATATCCACAGACGGTTCAAACCAAAAGGCACCTAAACGCCAATGTGTAAGATTTAAAATAGCAGTAAGAGACGATATAGTTAGGACTTCTCAAAGCGCAGTCGTGTATGGACGGCCGCCAGGCCAGGCCGTGGTGTAACTATTCCCGTCTACTAAGCTGGATTCTATGTCCGATGGCATGCGAACTTCTTTTTGGCACGTGTCATTCAATTCAGGCGCCGATTTTTTTTTTTAATTTATTCCGATTGTATTGTGTCGTGTTTCTAAAGTGGAAGTAATAAATTCCATGGATATTGCACGTGTGTGGACTGCCATGCAACAATGTAATTAGTAACTTACTCATGATAATGTTCAAACTGCGCAACATATGTAATATGATCTCTACGCAACATTAATTCAATTGTGTTTTGGCGCTAAAGCACGGGTCATAAATTTTAATCGAGATTTATATTGTTATGGACACGTTCACTTTTGGCAACTGTGTTTCGTTGACTGTTTGTGAAGTGTCAATATTGATGACATCAGTTTTATAATACTTTTATGTTCATCGAAAACTATTGTAAATATTTTAATTTAAAGCGTGCTATACTTTAATAGCTCGCGCCACTAAACCGTTTCGGCTTTCTAATAGACCCAAACCCATTAAAGGATAGCTATCTCTCTCAAGATAAACGAGTTTATTGATATTGGTCTTACAAAAAGGCGCTCCGTGGAACCTGTCTATGTTTAAAGTCAACACGACGCTTACCCACTCTAACTGAACAAGTTTTGTACCATTAGTATATTATGCGTTTTCCAATGCATTCTGGTCGATCCGATCGATGGAATCCGGTCTTGGTTGATGCATGTAATTCATAAGTTATGTTTTATGAATTACAAACACAATTATGCCTCGTATTGTCTTGAAAAATTATAAATAGATTGAGATCAGAGAGCTACTGAACATCCACTATGATAAGTTTTATGACATCCTTCGCCTATTAAATGATATAACGAAAAAGCATAGCAACAGAACGATTTGAAACTGACCGCGTTCTAAATTCATCATGTTATTTTATTTCTTAAAACTGGAACTATTAAAATTTGCGAATCTGTAAATCTGTTTGTAATTACGTAAATTTATTATAGTAACGAGGGTGATGTGATGCGAACAAATTGTAGATGACTTAGCAATGAGCATTACGACATATTAGTTGATACAAATTATCACCCTCAATATAAGTTTGCAAGATCGTGTATTTTTGTGAACTCCACCGACTTTGAAAAGTTGAGCCTTCCTAATGGGGAAACCTGATATTGTGAACGTTTATGAATACCAAACAACCTGGTACGGGTACTCAAATGGGTCACACATTTATTTAATTCTTCTCTTACTATTACTAGATTTTGTATTTATATGTTATGAAATAACCTTTTCTAAACTTAAATCTTGAAGTTGTCAAGATTTGTCAATATTATTCTATGAGGTGATGTCATTCAGTAACGTGGATTAACTTCATCGAATGAAGTAAGCCACGGATGATAGCAACATAATGGTAAATGAAAACGAAATCAAGGTCGTCACAGACACTGAATATTTGGACTGAACTCGTAATTGTATTAGTCTGATTCACTTCTCCTTCATTGGGTCACTTTAATGTGATTTTTACTACAGTTGACTATTTTAGTTAAAATTATATCCAATTGAAATTCGAGGACAAGTTCTTTACAGTGGTGCAGTTAATCATACGTCCCTTCATCTTTCGCTCGCAGTTAAAAACCAAGTGATATTGAAAACAAATATTGCAAAAGATATCAAATTGAGACCAGTTTAATCGTTAGCCAGAAGTTGTTTGTACTCATTGAATGTTTTAATGCCTGTTGTACTTTTTGCAGTGTTTATTTCGTCTGTAATTTTATTGATGTCAGTTTTAACCAAACATTCGTTAACTGTTCACCCTAATAAAACATCCGACATCGTTAAATGTAATTTTAATAGACGGTTTGAAAAGGCACATATCTCTTGATGTATTTCGTTCATGGTTTTAAAAAAGAAATGAGGTCAAGATTAAGCTGCTTTTTACATCGATCTCTGGTTTTTATATCGGATCATTACGTTTGCTCTTATAACATTGACAGATTTAGTCTTATTTCTATGAATTTGATGTATTCGTATAGTGTAGGCGCAATTTTGCATCGAAATTGACATTCGATTTTTATTACTATCTTTGTACAGAACTGTATTTTTATTTCGAGTGACTAAGTGACTCGGACAAAGGAGATAATTTTATTTTAATGTGTCATCGTATTATCGAATGCATCGTAACGGTAGTTGAGGACGCAAACAGTGCAATTAACATAGATAACTTTGACTTGTAGTTCTACAAATAACAATGTTTACCAACATTATTTCAAAATTTCACAACGTCTTGCCTGTTTTGTTGGAATGCGGCGAGTGAACGTCCAAAGAGTCGAGCCCGAGGCATCCCCAGACCGTTGCCTTTGCCTCAACTATGCGCCAAATGTCATGGAAGCAAGAACGTGATCTTTCGCCTACAGACAGACATAATGAAACAGCAATAGGCTTAATGTTTATACTATTTATCAAAACCTTAGAATAGTTTCATTTGTTTTCTTTTTGTTGAATCAGCTGAGAAAATATTTATTATTCGCCAGCTATTAGCTTCATTTAAAAATTAGCGTCTCGACCTTGATTTTGTATATTTAAATGAGACAACCCGTATGCTTAGTGGATTTGAAATAACAAATTATTACTTGTATGTATTCTTTTACAATTACAAAAATTGTAAGAATGTTTATTTATTAAGCTTGAGTGGAAAACAGTTATTTACAAGACTAAAGCTATCACATTCCTAATTGCTTGGACTATCACTATTACATTTCTCTGCTTCGAAAGCCCGTTGCTTGTTATGTGTTAATGTTGTTAAACTGGCTGGCCGGCTACCCTGTCCCTTTTCTTTTTGCGTAAAATAAGTTCTGTGTGTGTCTGTCTCTTTCGCTTCTTTGCCCCCACCCTTGTGTCCACCTGCGTCGGAGTCGCGACACACATCTCGTCTCTACCGTCCATTGCTTTCTATTTTCGCCTGTCCCACTCGATTCGTTTTTGGTAAATGTAAATCTACAACTGATATTATGTTTAATTACTACAGCTTAGTGTGTGAATTTTAATTTCAATTATATAATAGTATTACCATTCTCAGAAAAAACATAGCAAATGTAGTATTGATCTGATTAATATCTTGCAGTAGCATGTAACAGGTTTTACCATTGTCGCGGCTTATCGGAAATATTTGTAGATGCTAATCATTAGTAATCCAAGATTACAGCGTTTTGTTTTCTTTATCAGCAGCAAGTTCATTCTATAGGCATTTATTGAGGTATTGTTTCGAATATAATACTAGGATTCAACTTCAATTTTCATCTCAGTGTCTACATGAATTTGGTTACAATGAACAAGTTCAAAATAATGCATCCGATATCCGCTTAAAGGCATATTGACAAATTGACAAAGTTTACAGGTGAATAGTCATACAGGTCGTTTACAAACGAAGGGTTTGTTACGAAATGTTTATTGGAGCGCGTATCATGTGAAGTTTTAGGTAGCGGACCTTTAAAATTTACTGTTAATATGTTACAATATACTTTTATGGTGACCTTCTTGCTTTTTGGTGTGGATCCGATACTAGTTATATACGGTACATGGCAAATAATAAAGTTTGACTATTATTAAAAAAGGTTGATGATCTGTCTGCTTTAGAATATCTTGCTGAAGAACTCTCTTTAGGAATGTTAATAAATCGTCTTTAGATGAGACAGATAGGGTTATAGAAGTAATAAAAAACAATAAGGCGAGAAAAGAAGAATAATGATCACCTGGCTAACGTCTCCGATAGGGAAACAGGTCTGCCTTGTGATTGGAGAAATTACTTCCTAAGTTATAAAAATATTGTATATTGTTTAACACTTCATACACGTAAAATTCACTTTCTACTTGGATTTCATATTGCGTGTATTATGAAACTAAATGCAGATTTGTTAAACGAAGATTGCAGATTTGCTAAACGGTTAAATGTATCGACAATTTCATGAAATCGCAATGTCTGTTTTTAACAACATTTCGTGATTGCAATTGTAAAAACGGAATTTGGTAATATTTTAATACTATTGAATTTTAATTCATGGCATTTTAAACTTCATCCTCTAAACCCGGTAACGCTTCATGAGAATTAAAGAACTTCGTCTGATATAAAACTTTTTGGAATTTAGAAAATGACACCAAATCATTTATTGAAGATATGTCTACTAATGCCAGTGTGTTTGTAAACTTTCTTATTTCTAAACACGACTTTGGTAGTGTTGTTGTATATTTGCAGATCATTGAAACATTTGGTCTGACCCGGGAATCGAACCCGAGACAGGCACAGCAGTCGCATACACTACCACTGCGCACCGAGGCAGTCTAAATAAAACACAATCCTCAATTTGTTATAATAATGATTAAGAGTTGATGTACGGGGTTAACATCTAAATATATGACTAGTTGAAGTCCAATATTTTTAGATATGACTCATATTTAAGATACAAAAGAATATCGATAAATTTTCAAAGATTACCATGTCTCGTGTTCAATCCAAAATTATGACATATAAAACCAAAATTATGACAACAGTTTTTACAATAAATCACGTTGAATCGGCTTTAAAATAGTCTCAGTAATGTTTGCTGCCGTCATTTGTACAACGCTAAACTAGATTAAGATGTCCATTTGCCACTACAGTTTATTTTCAGTAGCTTTATTGTCGTCTATTCACTACTGACGAATGTCGTGAACATCTGTACTAAGAAGCAGTTAGAATATATTATTAGTGATGCTTTGTAGGCGATGTTATTGTTAAATAGTGACCGGTCTAGAACGGGTGTTCTCATTTCGTTCAGAAATTTGCAAACGATCTTTTAGCCCTCAGTATTTACCGTCATGTTTCAATATAATGCATATTTATTTTGGTCATATTAATTCAATTTTTATACTGCATTTTTCTTCTACTTTAATTTTAGTTGTAGCCTTATTTAGACAAAAATTAAACGCATAATGACGCTTTTTCCAGACCAAAGCAAAGCATCCAAACCATGTCACTCGATGTTCAAGAGCGATCGAGATTTATTTTTATGGAACAAGGGCAAAATAGCAGACGTATCACCTAAATTTAGCCAATAAACATGGGCAAGCAAGGCAAATCTTCGCTTTTCTATCTATTTTTCAATCCATACTAATTCAGTCAGACTATCTAATAAGTTAGGCCTGTCAAGCGCAATGCATAATTACTGTAATAGCTACGGCTGGTTATGTTGACTCACTGAGAAGACCACCCGACTGCTTAATTGGTTGTTGGTTTTAAATGAGTTTATTCTGTCGAGATAACTATGCACCACCCATACCTTATGGTCTCTACGGAGATTATCATATCACTTGTCTACTTAATTATAATATGTCTTTACTACTATAGACAGTTGGTGATAATGTAATACTCATTGATAGTATTTGCCCATTGGTGCTGCGTCTAGAGCTGTGGGTTTTATCTCTATATGGGATAATTCAGTTGCCCACAGTCCAGGTTTATCTTGTTACCTGTGCTTAATATTATGTATTCGAAAGTAGTAGTCTGTATGTTACGCATTCACGGCTTACCCGCTGCACCGGTGATTTTTTTTATAGAGATACTCCTTCCTCAAGAATCATCTTGAGGAAGGACATCACGGGCGGAGCCATCTCATGATAGACTATTAAGTAGTGACCTCAGACAGTATTCACTCCTAGCCTATTTTTAACCGACTTGAAGGTATCTCAATTCGACCGTATACTTTTTTTTCTTTTTTATGTTTGTTCGCGGATAACTTCGTCGTTTTTGAACAGATTTTGATGATTCTTTTTTTAATGGAAAGAAGATATCTCAACGGTGGTACCATGATAAGGACACTAAGATCTGATGATGGCATTTAAGAGAAATCGAATCAAACCTTGAAGTCATTTTTTTTTTGTTAAAATTTTACTTGTCTTGTGTCAAATATATTTTTTTTTTCAAATTTACAAATCTAATGCTTACAAACACACTAATCAATAATCCATCTAATTACAAATGTTGTAATGCCTACATTGTCTTTCAATGCAAATGCATTAGCATTGTGCAAAAACATTGAAAGGTAAAAAGTTACTGACACAGATTGCATAACACAGTTACTGTCAAGTTTCTGTATTGGTCAGTAGTGATTTTAATAAACGGGTTGAACTTGAGAAAGTCAAGAGCATAATGAGTGCGTTGGCTGATCATTCGTATCAGGGTCGCATGTTTTTGCACCTACATCATAACTATGGAGCGTATCACTGCGTCTACCTTTTTTTAACTTCGATAATTTGCCAATTATATGGCGATAAAACGGTAATTGATATACGACTTGTTACTATTGAAACATAATATGTATTGATTGGTATTAACATATTGCTTAGTGCTTACTGTCCTATTTTTTCACATAAATACTCATATTTGTGTGAATTTTTTTATTGTGAAATGAAAAAAAAATTGTATCTAAGTCTTTTTTGACCAAGACTGTTTAATTAACTTCTTCAACTATCTAATGCATTTATCAAGAATATTTTAGTCACTTTTATAGCTCACTTTCAAAACAGGTTATAAACACTGCAACATTTTATCTGTCTTGATAACTAGTCATGAAAATAATATAAAATATGTTTATTAAATAATTACTGAAAAATATTTAAAAATTGTTTCCCTTCCAAATTTGCTACGAAACTTGACATCATTCTCTATTTATTTATGTGCATAATTTGCAAACCTTTCCAAAAAGGAGTATAAAAAAACTATATATTCTATTGAATTCTGTATCTAACTGTGTTTGTGTGTGTGTGTGGTAACATTCCAGAGAAAGGTAATAAATTTGAGCTCTAGTATGTGTGGCCGTCATTCGAAACAGGGTCGTAACTCTTCTTGCCTCAGTCAAGTTTCTACGACATTTTGAATCAATCAACCTTGATGCAGTCTCAAAAGCATGTACATATATATTTTCTCTTTCTGAGTAAAATACCCGGAGGAATGTTAATGTGATGTGCGGAAAGTAGTGATTACTTGGCTGTCTTATTTTCTTATTCCTGTTGAAATTACCAGTTTCCACAATACTTAACCAGAATGTTATTTTTCTTATGGTTGAAATGGCAAACAAGTAGTCGAGTCACCTTGAAGTAAGTACTTACTACTGTATCCCACCATCCGAGACCAGGATCTTGTGGGAAGTTCGCTTGGGCATAGTACCGGTTTTCGGTCGGAAAAAAAATTTAAAAGTTAAAATGTATTTTAGTACTAACACGATAACATATCGGGTTCGTATGTGAATAAAATAGTAACAAACATTGCAAATGACTAAAAAATGTCATCGAAAGAAATAGACTCTATTCGAGTAACTATTTAAATAAACATCAGTGCTTTTTATCTTATCTGTTCTTATACCAAAATATCTCGCAAGGCCTTTCTCAGCTCAAGAGGATATTTGGGTATCTGTGTACTGCAACGTTAAACATCCCGAACTCTTCTTTCATCTTATATAAACGATTTTGCTATACAAGTGTAATACATCACTTTTTGTAAACTTGTACACTTCTAGTAAACGCAGTGTGCATATCGAGGTCAGAAGTTACTGGTTATCACTCCTTTTAAGCCTTTGTTATTAGCTTTACTTGTAACCATGTGAACAAATCTTCCAAATCTTTATACTATGATGATTCATGGAACTCTAAAATTCTTTCACTGGAGTTTTTACTTATATTTTGACAAGCGCCAAAATATGAAGGCTAAGGCAAATGTAACGGTGTAAAGACGGTGCCAGAAGTGGATAGTATAACTAGATATCTTTATATATATAATTCTTCTGTGAGTGTGTATGTCACTGAACTACTCTCAAACGACTGGACCGATTTTGATGAATTTTTTTGTGTGTGTTCAAGGGGATCTGGGAATGGTTTAGATTCACAATTTTGTCCGCTGGACAATGTTTTTTTAATTAATTTTTAATTTATTAGTAGTTATGGCAAAACGACGTTTGCCGTGACAGCTAGTATTTGTATAAATTCGCTAGATAAAAATCGATTCTGTATAATTATTATAGAAAGTGAAATTTTCGGCCTCTACACTATAAAGATTAAAACTCTACTTAGACTCTGATTATGGACAAAATCCAATGTTTTATCTAACTAACAAAGCGACAATTTTGAAACCTAGTACGTTTTAAAACCTAATTATCATTTTTTGTTAATCTTACTTCAAGTGGATATTAATATATTATTTTAAAGCATCCTACACAATGCTAAGACTCCAATGTTGATGGCGTGAAAAGCAAGCTACCAAACTAACCTTTATGCAGTGTCTATATTGTAATACAGAGTATGGATTGTGCACTTGTAAGGCTACTTACGTTAACCTGATGCAAACACGAGAAGCCTGGTGTCTCGTTGCACCTTATTTCAATTGCAGCCATGCTACTGGTTTGTGTTGTGTGTATGTTCAATCATTATAACTATAAATTGTTTTGTTTATTTCTATTTTCAACAGTTGCCTTCGTTCTAGATATAACATCTGTGTATTTGTTCTTGATGGCCATGAGTTCCGAATTGAAATGGTGTATCGTTATTTTAGTTTCAATCATTATTTGAATCTTCTGTGACGGTTACCAAGATATTACATTAAAATTATGAAGTTAATGTCTGGTAGTTTGATGGTTTGGCCATTGATGTGGTTCTAAAATGCAGGGACCTCTTAAGTCAGAATACACGAATCATTTAATCAACGTTCATCATAAAAACAATCGAACATAAAGCGTAGAAAGTTCATAAACGCCCTTTTTATACGCGTGAAAACCTTCTTGAGTGCTCAACCGCGGCTTGTTTGATAAGACGGTGACTTATACCACACAGAGTAGCATACTGCGTCTGAAACAGAACGAATACGGGAGTAGCTCCGAAGTTCTATTTTTCCTAAAGTATCCCTATATAAGGATTAGCGATTTACAAAGAAGTAAGTTTTGCTCGAAGCAACTGTTTCGCTTCGCTGATCACGCAGAATTGTTTAGACACAACGTAGATCTTATCTTCTAGGTGGATCAGGTGTTGTCATTTTAATTTCCGTCTCATTGTTAGTAATTAATATTAAAATAAACTGAAAATACTAAAATCCTTGTCATTATGTCACCTGCTTCATTTGAATAATATATTATTCGAGAAAAATAAACAAACGCGGATGACGCATAATTATTAACTTCAAAAAAAGTGTTCTTTATTCCTCAATATTTTGCGCTTAGAAACATTTTCTTCAAATTGGTATTGGACCAGATAGAGAGGATCAGGGACCTCAGATTCCGTTCATAACTGACAGATTACTGAGGCAACCTGATCGTGCACATACTCACGGAGAATTATTTCCTTGTTAAATTAAACATTTTGAATTATGTCACAAATTGCCCTTATATTATCTAACTATGTGAACATTGTTGAACGCATTCAACAATATTGGAGGTCACACCATTTATTTCTTTAAACGGCATTTAAAGTAATGAATGGTATGTATTTGCTAATAACTTTATATGATTTACGTACTTCGGTTATTTTTGCATACAAATAGAGTGATAATAAAAATAACTTCACAGATCTCACACCTACTCCTGAGCTAAGCAAAGAGTCTTAGCTACGGTTACCAGACGGCTAATAAATATCCTTGTATGTTCCTAAATTCATGGAGGCGTATTACCCCACAAAACGCATTTTTTTCTTCTCTCGATAGCCAGCATTCTTAAATAACAGACCTGTCATATGTGACTCATATATTTATGAATGATATATTTCTCACGATTATCTAAGAACTCGTATATCACAAGGCTCAAGGTAATATTTCAGTAAAATTGTTTAATTTTGTTTTCAACAAAATTACATAATGAAGGTCTCAGTCCGTTGTACTTTTGTTTTTCTTTCCTTATGTTTTTCCTTATTAGAATAGTTACAACATCATTGTAATATCCAACAAAAGCATGTGTGAATGAATAATTTATACAAACTATTATAGTACCTCCATTTGCACGTTTTCTGTGCAAAAAGACAGAAAAAAAGACTTCATTTTATACGATGTAAAGATTGTTTGTGGACTACGACAGTAATTAATGTTACTACCAATTGTACAACCCTATTTTCTTAGTAAATATTATTTTGTAACACATATTAAATTTTGTATGTACACGTACGTTGTGTTAACTGCTCGTAAAATTAATCAATTATTTCGCCACTTACTTACAAATCGAGTAGGCACTGCAACCGGAGTTTCACTGTTAATCATTTTACATTATACTATTGTTTTTTATTAAGTGTCTTTGGATTTCAATGACAGTTTGCTCATTCGTGTCGTCTATATTTATAACAAAATTACCATAATGTTGAGGGTATTCAATGATAGTCAACAAATTACATTATTTAGTCTTTTTAACCGACTTTAAAAAAGAATGAGGTTCTCAATTCGACTGTATTTTTTATGTTTGTTACCTCCGAGCTTTTGACTGGGTGAACTGATTTTGATGATTCTTCTTTATTTGAAAGCTGGTGCTAATCCTGTAATCATTTCAATTTGGTACAGTTCATGAAGTCGTTTTTTTTTTGTGTTATAACTTTGATTCTTTGACAAAGTAAAGACATAATTGTTAACTAACACAAAAAATAAATATCTAAGTTCATCGTAGTATTTAAAATATATGAGATGTGAGCCAAAGTGTAACATAAATTCTTACCAGGAGGGATTTGTTTGTTTCACCTCGTCTTCTGCATGGTTGTGTCCTTCTCCTACTGCTAGGAGTCGGAGCAACACGTAACTCTACAGCCTTACTGACGCTCCATGTCGATATCATTATCAGGAGGGAAAAGTATCACCATCCGAATTCACGAAAGCGTGTTTCAACCAAACAACCTCTTCAGTTCTGTAGTAATTTTAAAGTAGAGTGTATTCAATAGACTTAAATTAAATTCTGCGTCGGTATGAAGGTCGTAGCGCTTACGGCATCTTGGTGCCAGGTGAATGGCCGTCTGATGCAGGATTTTGCTATGTAGGGCCAGGTGTGGTTGTTTATTTACTCACTTTGAAATTTATTGTCTTACGCACAGAAGAAGTGATCAAACGACGCCATTATACTAAAAGATTCAACTTTATGTTCGATTCTTATTAAGCTTAAGATTTTTGCCATTTTTCTCATTCTAAAATAGTCCGGAGGATCTTAGGAGATTTTTATATTTATTTTATCTCAAAATTGCAACAATCCTAATAGATAATTTTGCTTATATACAAATGGTGATTTACCTAGATATTTTTCATTAAAATGGTATCAAAGTGATCACAATAGCAAGACTAATATATACTCTGTTAGTACTGCATTGATAATATGAGATGTAGGTAATTCTGTTGCCATTTTGATGGTGGCAAGTTTTTGTTTTGTTAATATTCTAAATTCAAATATATCAGGTTTACTACAAGTACTAATGATATAAATTTGTTTTGTTTGGATTACATCGTTATATACATCGATCGATCGATGGTTATGTACAATCCCACCAAAAAAAAAACCCTAACTCTATCAACTTTCAACGACAAAGATAAAACAAAGATTTAAAACACAACAATATAATGAGATCTACCAATGTTATTAAAGGTATACGAACCTGCAGATAGATTAATATTTTATCCCAAACCAAAAAGCACTCGCAAATTACACTACTCCTCTCTTCTTCAAGTGCCGGTAACGCACTTTCACTCGATTGTCATTTACTATCAAGTGTTTCGTCCCCCTGAATAGTAAAAATGTATGAATTAAGTCTTGAACTCATGGTTCATCCTAATAATGTAAACGCTTCTATTTCACAACAAAAGGCCATTATAGAATAAACTGTAAACCGATACAATACTATCAAAAGGTCAGTTGAGTTCGGGCTAGTGGTGGGTACTTACATTACAGCTATTACTTGAATGACATGTACAATTAATATACACATTTTACACATACAACTCAAGGCCGCCCGGTTTGATGCATCTAGCAGGCGTTAAGCGCTTACATGTACGCAGATGACAAATATGGGACAGATATGCAAATCGTTTTTTAGAAAGCGTCTTTAGAATAAGAGTTGAAAACGATCAAAGAAAGATGGGCGGACTGTGGTGTAAGAGACAATATGACTTGAAAGGGAGTGAAAAGGAAAGATGTGAACTGACGAATAATAGAGGAAGTCATTTGCTGATCCATATTTGCATGACCATAATTTAAATAAGTCCTGGTTCTGGTGTTCTATTAAGACACGTTGAGTTCTTTCAGCACTATTACTATCAAGATATCTGGTTTTATTTTTTTGATTTATTTGATTTTATTTTATGTATGCTAATATCTCTTTACGCCTTAAAATAAAAATTAATCCAGTCCAAAGTAATCGTGATCTTCAAATGTGTCTTGTGAGTAATATAATATAGATAGTAGATAAGTTTATAAACATACTTACCAGTATGTTTATAAACTTATCTTAGTTAGTTTAATTAGTTCTTCGGTTTTTACATCTACGTCTTAATAAATATAAGTAATTAATTGTCGTGAAAGTTGTATAATAATATTTTTAATTATGTTTTATGTATGTTTTTGTTATTTTGTGTGCGATAGACAAATAAACGATCTTGAAATTTCACTTTTATAATTATTTTTTTTATGTAACGGTCTAGTTCTCTTTATTAAAATTCAAGATTAAATGTAAAAAAAATATATGGTTACTCATTTTGAGTGAATCAGAAGATTTATTATGGATCTAGATCCATTGACAGTATCCAATTTTGAAATGACCATAACCCTTATCTACTTTGCTTTTATCATCTTATCTACTCTCATGTTGCATACACAAGTATATACCTGTTCATTCGTATACGAGTGAATACGTATATACTTGTGTATATGCGTCATTTAGTTAATCATCAGCTTTTGTCCACTGCTGGACATAGGCCCCTCCTATTGCACACTATTTTCATCGATTTGTGTGTGACACTAAAAGAGAATTAACACTATTGTTGTGATTAGTTATTTAGTATATAAGAAAATTTGAATTCTGCTAGGCTGTATATAATCACATCAACATACTTAAAATTAGGTCGGCAGTCTTCGTTCCAATTTAGAATTGACATCGTAAAGACTTTAGTAATTCAAAGAACTTACAAGTCTCACGATAATTTGCATCATGAACCAAATTTCAGTCTCCTAATAGCCCAGTTAAATAGTCCAGTTTATATATGTGCTCTTGGAACATTGCCATTATGCACATTTTTGACATTTCGTTGAGTTTCTTTATATTAAATGGTTGTTTAAATAATTATTGCGGCTGATCGTGAGTTCTCGGATCCGATTCCCGGGTCGGACCAAATGTTTGTATGATCTACAAATATTTGTTTCGGAGTTTGGGTGTTTTCTATGTATAATATGGATGTATTTACAAAAAAAAAGTATATATGTATTTGTATCAGTTGTCTAGTACCCATAACACAAGCTCTGCTTAGCTTGGGACTAGATGGCGTTGTGTGATAGATGTCCGAAATATTTATTTATTATTATTACGTTAGTAAATGATGGCGTTTAATACGCCGCTGTCAACCCAGTGGGGGTTAAAAGACTGACTTTCTAACTGTACGTTATACAAATAGCTACCAAGCATTGATACCAATAAAAAAGAAAACATTAATAATAATATATTTGAAACTCGAATTATCCACTCTAGCTAAAAACTAAATCTCAAAACAGATGCCGATCGCTTTTTCAAACCCATATTAAAAGCTAGGCAACGACAAGTCTCGAGGTCGCCTTTACTACAAACTACATTCCACTTGCCAAGACGGCTGTGACGGCATTCCTGCAGGAACAAATACTCTTATAACGAGAATGTCCATGTTTTCGAGAACATAAATCTTACATGATACATTTTTTTATCGCAAATTAAAAAATCATGTCTTTTGTGGGGGATAAGAATGAAACTTAGTATTGCCAGCTTTTATAATAGGTACTTATAGACTTTTTTTTTACTGTTGTGCAGCCAGCTCGATTGAAGTGATACTACCTCACAGAAATCCAGTCTTAAGCCTATTCTTGAGCCGGTTTTTACCGAGTTAGTAAGAGTCCAAACCGCCATCGGTTAAGGCGGTAGTTGTAATGTTGGTTGTTTACAAAAATATTTTAATTAGTATGCACTTGTATTTTTTATTATAAACTAGTTGTTGCCCGCGGCTCCGCCCGCGTATATGTCGGTTATCGCGGCAAATAGTAGCCTATGTGTTATTCTGATGTATAAGCTATATTACTGTAAAGTTTCATCTAAATCCGTTCAGTAGTTTTTGCGTGAAAGAGTAACAAACATCCATCCAAACATCCATCCATCCTTACAAACTTTCGCATTTATAATATTAGTAGGATTACTAGCTTTGCCCCGCAGCTTTACTCGCGGTTGCGGTACCACGGTACGACACTATGTGCTACACTACTATATATACATACATATATATATATATATACTATATACACACTACTACACGATATACTAATATATTTGATTATTCTTATACTTAAATACTATTTAAAATCCTTTTGCCTTAGACATTGGACTTTCGTACAAACTACCATCCCCCGCTTTAACCGCAAAACGGGGTTGATTTCTAAATATACTTTATGAGTAAACGTCCACACCGTCTATAGAGCATACATTTTAAACTTCAAGTGTCTTACTTCAAAAACATAGGACATTCATACAAACGTCCAACCCCCATTTTACCCCCATAGGGGTAGAGTTTCATAAGATCCGTTCTTAGCGGATGTCTAAACTCTATAAGGAACCTTCCTGCTAAACTTCAAGTTTGTTGTTATAGTTTCTGAGATTTCGTGATTAATAAGTGATTGGTATTTCGCTTTTATATCTATATAGATCTACTAGCTGTACCGGCAAACGTTGTTTTGCGATAACTACGAATAAATTAAAAATTTAATTAAAAAAACATTGTCCAGCGGACAAAATTGTGAATCTAAACCATTCCCAGATCCCCTTGAACACACACAAAAAATTTCATCAAAATCGGTTCAGTCGTTTGAGAGTAGTTCAGTGACATACACACTCACAGAAGAATTATATATATATAAAGATCTATATAGATTACATATTACAACATGCGTGCGTACACCGGTTGAGCTAGGAAGAGAAAGAGTGGAGACTCAGGAGGAGTGAACCTCAGTTTCCATTTTACATTATTCGCTTACTTCCTCTCTATTCCATAAACAAATTATCGTTCTTACATTATTATGATGAGCTAAATTTCATACCAATATATCAGGTGTGTGAGGCTTCAGTGTGTCTTTTACTAAGATTTTTATTTAAATTAAGGTAAATGGTTTAATAAATTAATTCTTGTGGGAATTGCAGGTACTTGTGGTAAATCTGTTTTAATTTATTTCATTATATCGTTGTCATTTTAAAACGACTTCGTAAACGCATGGTTGCGTTAGGTTTTTTTTTTCTGATTGTTGGTTCTCCACGTCTACATAGATCCAGATTAAACACTCCTCGACTAGCAAAATCCTTTTCCCCAAAAAAGATAACAAAAAAACATATAAAGTGACGAAACTTCAAAAACATTTTCTTTAATGCTGTGTCTGTATCTTGAAATTTCATATCGAATTCCATTCCGATAACAATCATAACAATAAGCTTAAAAGATATACCAATTTAATTCCCTGATTACATATTAAATAGTGATTCTTATTTACATTTATAGTTCATTCGTTACTCATCCTTTTTAAACATTATAACACCTATTCATTAAACCACGATATTTAATCGTTTATCGCTTCTAAATATCTGAGATTTTATCCTAGTAGCCATTAACATTTCAGTTGCAGAAGGTTTTACACAACTGCTACTGAAATTCTTGAAATTTCGTACTCCTCGTATCTTCTAGCATATGTTATTGGCTGGACTGTGGGTTCTTTGAAATAAAATATCAAACATAACGAAGATTTCATGAAATACTTGAAGCGTTAATTTATGTCTGTATCATCCGGTCTCTTTAGGTTTTGGCCGTCTAAAATATTCACTTGCTGTTCAGCTGTTATAAAATCGTTCCATTACAATACACACACTAGAGTAAAGATCCTTCACGACTTGACCGATAGGTTTATTGTCAGTATAACAATGGACGGGTCGTCCGTTCCACTGGCCAACACATGCGAAACATCATTGCTTTGTTCAATTCACCAGCATGTTTTTGAAATGTAACTACAAAACACGAAGAACCTTTTAAATGAGTGTACTTTTGTTTTACACTTTCACTAAAAGGATTAGCGTGTATTATAACACGATTTACGTTGAAACATAAGCTTTCTCTATAAAGAGTTTAGTAACGTGAATTGAAATTTCATGTCTTATTTCTTTTGCTAAATTTTTAATTATGTGAGTTTTGGCCGTGTATTGTTAACGCTATGATATTTATCAAAACTACTTTTTCAATATTTGAATACGGCGATGTTCTCCTACCCGATCACGCCCACGGCGAACAATGTCAACAGAGACCAGACAACTACGCCGGAGATATTGAAGTGCGCAACACAAGTTCACTTTCGTTATCCGATGTGATGGTTATCCAACTCGACTGGGGTGAGATCAGGTGCAGGGCATATAGCTTTTTGTGTTCTTCGAGTACGGGAGTTAAGACTCCAAAATCCTAGCTGTTATTAAGCATTTCTATAACCAGTAAAACTCAATAACACTTTTTGGCCCGAACCGAAATTCGAAGCTGAAACCTCTTGATCGGCTCGACCTTACCACAATAGCGAAACGAGACAAAATACTGTACTGGTTTGCTAAATACTTAAAAACTTCTGGAGTACATAGAGAGAGGATGAAAACGCTATTTTCCATAATCCTGGCAAATATAAATTACATTTCATAATAATAATAATAATAATAAACTTTATTTGATACACACAGCATACAAATTAAAAAACTTATTCTAAAGTTTCCACATATAGATTACAAAAAAAACGAACATTTTTGAGGCTTGCAACAGTACAAATAAGTCAAAGTCAAATGACGTGGCACTGATGACGTGTACATGTGTGCACACGATTCATTTGAGATTTGTAGCCATTATATCATTTTAAACGAGATTTACGAGATTAAATTCTCAAACAATAAATTAAGGACTATGTTAACGAGGGTTGTACACAGTGTGTAACAAAATGGTGGACTCTCAGCGTTCACTGCGATGGGTGTAAGTAACCCATCCCAGTACTGATTTTCAGTGCCCACCGTAACACTCGATTTGACGCCGATAGCCGCAGCTACTATCAAGCGTTATAATTATCTGTCTCCTCTTACTTACAGAATATTAATAATAAATTGGTAAGTATCAGATATCCTTCGATATCATGAATTTCATCTCTTTCTTTTAACAAATACAAAATATTTTAGCACATTTTTTAACAACTCCTAACGCCATACGCAATTCCTTTCAGGGAGAATCAATCAGTGATTAGGAAACAGAATAAATAAAATAAAACTAAAACTTAGGAATAGAATAATCAACTGCCATTATACCAGGATGTGAAGACAGTTTTGCATGTGTGCATGTGGATACCAAAATAATGCTACCCTACCTGCGATAGCAATGCACTGTCCGTGGATCATAAACATAAGGTTAAGTACAAGCGGTCATACTTTGTTGCTTTTGTTGTTCAAGTAGGTATTTTTTGAATTTTACTTTAAAAGAATATATTGATTGTAGATCCCTTATTGGTGGTGGTATGCAGTTCCAGCATCGCGTTGCCGCATATTTAAAACTACCACGGAATGCAGCAGTTCTATGTCCTGGTATGCTGAGGTCATACTAGTGTTGTTTAACTGGTGTGGTTTTAGTTAGGCTTTTATTTAGAATACTATATATTTTCTCAGTGCACATCTTTTGAGGCTTACTCTCACCAATGATTGGAGTTACTTGACATCAAGTGACCCATCTGCTTGTCCTCTCTTTGTTACCTACTTTTAGATATATTTAGGTACTTTACCCTCGATACCACAGTTCGAGGTTTACCGTTCGTAGTTGCACTTGTATCCTATGATCTAGAAATATCTAGCACTTGTTATGAAATCTAGCTGACCGTTGGTCACGTTTACTGTTCAATATTTATTCTAGACCATTGGTTATTTGTGTAACGGGCTGTAACACTCGGTGTTATACTAACTAGCGGAGTCATTACGGTGGTAATCCTTGAGGTACGAATTACACATGGGAAATACTCGTATATTTACTTACAGCCTTTACGTGATGCTTGTTTAAAAGAATAAATAAGGTAATTTTGAAGAGTTGCGTGCACGTTTAAAATGTTGCATGTTATGAAAATTATTGTCACATTAACTTCTTCTTTAGATGTAGGTCGTGGCTAGCCTTGTCCAACGAATTAAAAAAAAATCGGATATCTAACACAGAACGCCATCTAGTCCCAAGTTAAGCAGAGCTTCTGTTATGGGTACTAGACAACTGATATAAATACATTCAAAACACACTCAAACTCCGAAACAAATGTTTGAAGATCATACAAACATTTGGTCCGACCCAGAAATCGAACCCGAATTGATTATGTAAAGAAGCTTGGCCGAACCACGCTCTACAACAACAACCGTGGGACGAAGCTAGTTTTAAACGAAAGTAGTAGCTAGTTCTTATATCATCAGCTATCTGCCAGTGTAGGTCCCGCCAAAATCAGTTCAGCCGTTCCAGAGATAAGCTGGAACAAACAAACAAATTATAATTGATTTTTTGATGTAGGTATCGAATTTACTTTCATTTGCATTTACTTAGTGAAAAGCTATTAATTTGAAATTACATACATACACTTTAATTTTTATTTACTTGTATAGATGCTAAACTAAATGATTTTACCTTCAGTTTTTATTGTCGAGCAAGCTGTTGATATATTGTCAATTGTCTTCTTCAATTAGTTTCAGGGACATTTGTAAAATACCGTTTCGTTCAAAATTATGTTTACTTAAAATGAACGGCACTTCATAGACAGTTGTGTACGACTCAGGTTTTATTGCATGATTGTCGTCGGTTGTCATCTTGGGAACGTCAATTACACTGTTACTCCGACCGTGACGCGTTCAGCTAACCTTTGCTTAGCACGAACCTTGTTGCGAATATTTGTACACGGAACATAATTATACAGATGTAATATCATTTAGCGTTGTAGTGTGTACCTGTGCGTTGTAATGTAGATCTTAAACTACCGAACCTATTCTAATGAATGAGGTGTCAGTAGATTCGTAATAATGGTCCTGTGACCTAAGCTACGTACATTTTATCAAAAGTCTTTACTCTTTACGTTGTCGTTTTCTTGTTATTTTTTTTATTTTGTAGGTTTTTTTTATAGTATAGCTAAAAACGAGTAACTGAATCACCTAATGGTTACTCGGTGGACAGTAGCGAAATAATCGCTGAACACTGGTCTTCTGTGATACTGTGGAATTAATCATGTTGATCCTGCCCATACATGCAGAAACATAGCTCTCCAACGATTTCTGTAAATAACAGGCTTGTAGTTTAAACGAACGATTTCCAACCACTTGAACCAGGTCGTCGATCCTCTCAAGAACTTTAAGACCTTCTTTGATCAACTCCGTGATAGCTCTAATTTTAACCAGCAGATTATCTTCGGCTTAAAAGATGATGATTTGGCATAGTCGAAAATTTTGGTTATATCGAAAAATGTTAAATGACCTGGCGTATTCATGACCTACATACAAAAGTGTTAACGTTCCGCTAGGATATCGTTGATTGTATATAATTGCATACGTTTACGATAGTATGTTTAGATTCACACGCAAAGTGCTAAATTACGAGACGGCTCTAGACGTTTCTTTTTAAAAATAATATTGTCTCTTGTATCATAATTTTTTTATTTTATATTGATGAGACGATTGAGAAAGGTCATGACTTGACGCTATGACCTATTAAAGCAAAATCTGTGATCTTAAAATGACACGAGATTACGTACTTATGTAATGGAAAATCCAGATTTACAATTTAGCAAATATAAAGTAGGTATTCTTGGGGACGAAAGTGTACGTTTATCAGTAACGTGTATCTAATCTGTTCATATTCAGATATATCCTCGACTTGTACACACACATATCTACAATATGTTTAGATATTCCTTGTTTCGAAACAAGGTTTTTATAGAAATAAAGATTAGACAGGTTAAGCATAAATAAACAAACATGTTTTGAATATCTAAAAGCAGAGAGGAAATAATAATACTTCAGAACACCGTTATGTTTCCGTCATTGAAATTCGAAAGGACAAATTAGAAATGAGTTATAAGCTCAAACGAACCGGTCGTAAATGCGCTGAAACATCAACACAACTCCGAATGCTCCAATAAAACACACGAACTTCTGGTACACAAACCCGACATTGCGTATCCGAAATTACGAAACAAAAATTGTGTTTACTACGAGGAAAATATTTCCAGTGAAAATGTAAAACAAATAGTTCTGCAAGCAAACAATGTCGGGTTATCGACGGCTATTTTAGAACCACACATGTTTGAAATTGTGAGACTAGTGAAGCAGATTGCGTTGCGATGTTCATACATATTTATAATGTCGTCTGTGCGTCTACTACTGTTTATGGCTTTAGAAATTTATCGTCCCCGTAAGTCTCTAGTATAAGTAATGATAGTTGTTGTGGAATACCTACTTCTTAAGCATGTTTAATTAGAATTGAATACTGTTAATCCTTCCTTGGTTTCCATTTATCCTGTTTCATCGGGTTCACCTTTCCGCTGTTTATTGCAATCCCGTTTCAGAACACACTGGACATTCGTCTACTAGGTGGTTTCAGGTCTACCTCTTTCACTGTCAGTAGCCATGGAAATGCATTTTATTTTAATTTGTTTGCCTATTCGACTACTTGTTGATCCTACTTTGGAAGTTTGTAAATAATGGAACAGAACTAACTAATAGAAATAGAATAGAACTGATTTCTTAAATGGATCATAGACATTGTCCGACGATAAATCAAACTTTCGTAAAAATGTTTATTTTATCATGTCATCGTAGTCTAGATTCCATTTATTTATCATTCCTAATGCAAAACGATAAATCACCAATTAAATATCTAGCATAAATTGAAAATGAGGTTAGAAGGTCATTGGGACCTCATAAAAATCTTGTGAGATTGTAGTTAAATGTTTGATTTACAGTAAAATTCAAATACACACATTTCACGGTACCGGTTATTTTAAATTTGTCTGCATATGGCATGCTAATACAACGATAGACAAATTTTAACAGCTTCAATATATTTTAGGTATATTGTCCTGTTATTAGCTGTTAATAACGTATAACAACGTAGTCACATGCACTTTGGAAATATTGTTATTGTTTTGTTTATTCAAAACTAGTAATATCAAAAAATCTTGCATATTGAATCTATCAACCTTTCGCCGTTGAATGCTGAACGAAAGTCTCCCCCAAGAAGCGCCAAATATCAATAAATAAAAAGTGCATTTTTCTACATATATACATTTACATCCATATCCCCTAACGAGTAAATGGATCCTGTTAAACACCTACTTTTTGCCTATATGGATGGATGAATTCACAGTTGTAAGGGATAGTTTGAGCAGGTTAGGATTGCATACCTAAAATCTGTATTATATAACTCTAAATATATAATGAAGTCGTTTCAGCTGACTGTTCGCATAGATCTTTTAAACTACTCAACGGATTTTAATGCATATTTCAGCAATAGGAAGGTTTATATGTGTAATACATGCGTCTTATAGTAGAGGAAATCCGTGAATTTCAAAGAATTCCGTGCGAAGCCGGGCCGGGTTGTTTAATATAAATCTATTAAAGCTAAAATTACTGCATCTAATATTTTTACAATTGTACAACCTTGTTTAGTTTGCTTTCTCGTATTCCACAAGGATGATATAGAAATTGTGCACCGAAGCATGCTATTCCGACATCTTGTTTCCTGGAAGATGCAATGTGCATTTTAGTTGGTTATTAAACGTTGTTATGTGAAATTAATGGAGCGATCGAAATATCGGGCACTGCAACGCCTGCAAACACATCAAGGTCATCATCAAGAGCTTTTAATAGTCAACTGCTGAACATAGGAAAAGTCCTGTAAGGAAAGTCTTGAGAAGACTGCAACTACAAGTTATTATTTGTAGTCAATAAGTACAATTTAACTCTCTAATGTTTGACCTAGATATCTGTGTTGTTACTATAACTTGCAACGGTTTTAATTGTTCCTACGTATGTCGTAAATTAATAATTATTGAGTTTGCAGAGTATACCAACTACGATTGCAGATCTAAAAGTGATGATAAGTCGCTTAAAAAAATCATAAGATTGGTAAAAGACCCATGCAATCTAGGCACAAGTTCAGGCAATTCAAATATAATATAATTATCCCAATAGGTAAAATAATGTTAAAAAAAATCGTGGGAGAGCCACGCTTCGGCATGAATGGGCCGGCTCGACCGGAGTGATACCACGGCCTCTTCGTTTCTATTCAGATATTATTCCTTAGTGACTAACGGTGTTTCGTTGTTATACAAACCCATCCTGGTTTTAATACTGCTTATTCATCCTAACTCTAATTTTCGTCCATCACATGATTCAAATACGACATGTATTATTAACAAATGATTTTTAATTAAGTTTTTCTAAAAAAACAGTATACTGTTAGGAATTGAAAAATGAATAGTTTCTAAAAAAAAAAAACAACACAATCGCACAATACAAACATTACTGAAAATAAATCAAGCAAACGTCTTTTGATGAATACTGAACTTTATTCCTAAGGCAGAGACTTCAAACTTATTATTAAATATCGAATTGTACTTTTGACGCGTGCGTACAATACACCTTCGTTTAAGGCCTCGGTCAAAGACAGTCGAAATCGAAAGGAAGCAGCTCCGGATATGACGTAGTCTTGAACGGACATGGTGAGGGACTCTTACACCTGATTACGACTTCCGAATTTAAATTGGTATGTCCTAGGTCTTAACACAGATGACTAATAATGAGAAGTTTTTGAATGTTAGCTGTCTGGATCAGCAATATTATATTTCCAGAGTTCTTGAAAGACAATTGATTTTTTTGTTCAGCGTTTTTGCTCTTGAATAAATACACATATTATGTTTGTTATACCGTTTAATACTATTAGAACTATGACAATAGAACTGCTTTAGAAGCATGTTTATTTGATCATGCATAGTCTTTGCGAAAAGTATTATCTTTTTTGCTTTTGCACTCACAGAATTAGAGTTTTAGTACAATTTATATAGATTAACCTTTCAGTTGTTACAATTTAATTGTCTCTATTTATTCAGAAACCAAATTAAAGAACTAAATAAATAAGAACTAAGGTAAAAGTGCCTAAAAAACCAGCAGCAAGAAAATTATTTAAAAGAAGAAAGTCGAATGATAAGGGAACGATAACCCTATCGCTTTTAGTTAACGTCGCTTTTTCCTCTTTTTTAGATAACATTAGTTTTAAGGGAAAAATGTCTAACAACTAACACACTATAAGTGTTCATTTCTTGAGCTAAATATTAGATACAAATTTCCTTAAAATATGACCATTTAATATTAGTAAATATAATTCGCTTCACCTGTTTTATGGTGTTACGGTGTGCTATTATGGAACAATGGGTGTAACGGCCGGTCGATGACATTACGAACCGTATTAGTATGCCCAATGGATTATATACTGCGTCTTTTATTTTCATACGCATAAGGGGCTACAGAAGATAGAATTCATATTACTAAATAATCGCTGAAGTCACTGGTGAATGACTACGGACTAACCAAGATCGGAATATTTGACGCAACGCATTCATTCAGGTCTGGTGACGATATTGATGACGAGTTGATGTCGGTCGTTTACACTTAAACTGTTTGGCAGCGGATGGATCCAGACTGCCTAAGACCAAAATAGTTGAAGCTCTTTGAGGTCCTCAAGTGCTTATTAGACCTTACGGCGCGGCGTCGTAAATAAAATACACTTCTCAAGTTGTGAGAGGTAACAAAATTAAGTAAGAGTACAAACGTAATTCAGCGACTGTATTTCGAGAATAACAAGTATAATTTTAAGGAAAATAAAGCCTACTTCAAGGTTCGACTCGATTTCTCTTGGATGCCATCATCAGATATTAATGTCCTTATCATGGTACCACCGTTGGGACATCTTCTTTCCATTAAAAAAAGAATCATCGAAATCGGTTCATAAACGACGAAGCTATCCGCGAACACACATGAAAAATATATATATACGGTGGAATTGAGAAACCTCCTCCTTTTTTTTTAATATAAGCCAGGTAGCAAACAAGATATCTAGATATCTTCTTCAAATACTATACACAGTGCAGTGGAAGTTTGCCAGTGAAATGGTTTCATAATCAAATAGGCCATCTGTTTCACGTATTCCGTGAAAATTTCAACCAGATGTCACAGTTCTAAATCCATTATTGAGACAGACATACTTTGTGACTTGTAATAGAGGCGCTGATACCCTATTTTATGGAATAGGGAGCAAGCGAACAGACGTATCTCCTGATGGTAAACTATTACCGCCGCCCATGCAACACCAAAGGCGTCACAAGCGCGTTGCCGACCTTTGGGGGATAGGGAGAGGGATGTGGGAAGGGGTTGGAGTATAAGTTTCCGGTATCCTCACTCACTCGGTGAAACACATCGCAAGCGCTATTTCACACCGGTTTTCTGTGAGCAATATGGAATGCTAAAATTACTGTTAGGTGCTTATTCTACCTGCCTGCTTGTTTTCATTTTATCATCATCAAAAGAGAAGATAAAACTGTACAAATACACACGTCTATAACTACGACAGGGTACGCATATACCTCATACCATAGGCTCATGTTTTGCTTACTTTACTGTTAATTCCACTTACGAAGTAGGAGGTAAGGTAGAGCATTCACATTCACCCGGACACTTTAAGGTTTAGATATTAAAACTAGGAGTTTACTAAGATAGTATACGTTTGTAAGACTATAGAATCTATGATATATCTATCTTCTCGAACTGCATAACTTAAATCCCTACAAACAAATGAGAAAATCCATTTCCAACTTGGCAATAAATTAAACTTTCTAATATCAAGCACACCTTATAATCATAAATGTCGATGGAATTATTCGAAGCATTTGAAACCGGTTAGTTTCATAATGAGAGCTCGCATCCTATCAGTCGGGTGACCTTGTGTTGTGGCGCATTGTTTGCAGTACATGGTTACATTACATATGCCACCTGTGCTTGTTGGTGCTATTGTGATATGTAAAGGCTTATTATAGACTAGCCGACCCACGCAACCTCGTTTGCGTCTCCTATTGCCCGTAGCGTGTTAATTTTCCCCCGTTTTTGTAACATTCTTCGTTGTTGCTCCGCTCCTGTAGGTCTTAGCGTGATGATATATAGCCTATAGCCTTCTTCGATAAATGGGCTATCTAACACTGAAATATTTTTTTAAATCCGACCAGCGGTTCCTGTGATTAGCGTGATCAAACAAACAAACAAACAAACTCTTCAGATTTATATATTAGTATAGATATAAATCTTGATTATCTTTTCTTTTAGTTTTTTTTTTCAATTTCAATAACGTGCCTCCAGTCAGTGTTTTAACCAGTGATAGGTTATTGAGAACGGTCGTTTTGCCACTACTATATTCCGTCGGTCAAAAAAGAAAGTAAGAATTTGTTCTTCTTAAATCTTACTGAGGCGAAGTTATATAGAAGAGACAAAATAAACCTGAATATAACAGTACTAGCTGACCCACGCAACCTCGTTTGCGCCTTATATTGCCCGTAGCGTGAAAATTTCCCCCGTTTTTGAAACATTCTTCATTGTTGCTCTGCTCCTATTAGTAGTAGCGTGATGATATATACCCTATAGCCTTCCTCGATAAATGGACTATCCAACACCGAAAGAATTTTTCAAATCGGACCAGCGGTTCCTGAGATTAGCGTGTTCAAACAAACAAACAAACTCTTCAGCTTTATATATTAGTATAGATAGATAATAGATACATAAATATTTCTACAGCTCCAATAGATTTCAAAAATAGGTAGTTTATCTTTTGCTGTGGCTATCCAGGTGACTTCACCAAGCATGTTTGGTCACGGCAACAAAAAGTTTATGTACCCGTCGAAGACTTGCAGTAATCCTCTATCGAGTTCGGTCTTAAGCTTCCTACTTGACCTCATTCTGCCAGCAAGGACCGGACCGACCGTCTTCGGCGGGACTAAAGTATCACTCAGGGTCCAGCTAACTCCTGTGAGCCAAATGACAGCTGGCAAAAAAATACCGCTTGCAAACTAAACTTAATAAACGAGACAGTAGGTATATTTTTATCATGAAAACGTGACTTATCAGCACAAACGCAGAACCCGCTAAACCGTAAACACATGTAATAAATAAGCCGAGTTATTATATGCCAGGCGTGTTGTATTAAAATACACGATGTAATATACTTTAAGCATAATTTATTTTTGTTTATTTGACAGTTGTCAGAACATAACTTGCCTTCGTAAGAAAAACTTAGAGTGTAAAACAATGTGATTAGTTTTAAATTAAATTGAATTATTAAAAAGTTTTCGCAGACATGTTGCTGCGATTTTTCAATTATTATTGCAATGAAATGACTTAGGTTCTACGATAATCCATTATTCTAACGATTTTTTATAAAATTGTATTTGCAAAACATAAAAAAAAGTGATAAGTGTTAAAATTCAAGTTTAAACTTAGGTTAGGTAATGTATAAAAACAAAATTTTGAAACTAGATTCTTCACTACATATCAATTCCTGTGTAAAATGTATTTAACGTAGATAATCAATAAATTTACTTTTTTGAACATCTCTAATTTATGTTTAATTTTTGGTTTTAAATGCAATCGATGAAAACTTACTCTTACATAAAATCGATTTTAATTTGTATCGAATTGATTGACGTGTGACTGTTGTGTCACTTATTATTTATACTTTTAAAATATAAAATTTTGTAATGTACAGAGGCAGATAAACTTACATTATTTCCTGCTAAGTGATAACATAATATTTGTACGTAATATGTTTGATGAAGTTAACCATTCAGGTTAACGTAGGTTTGGAATCAACACGGTCCGGATGTGTTAATAACAGCAGTTCCCGGATCCCTCCCGTCTCAGGCGCAGAGTGGCACACCGTGTGGTTTTAGTCGGTTCGATTCCGACACACCGCCCCGCCGCAAACCCCGGCGGGGTGACGGCCCGAGGGGGTTTCCACACGTAAAAAAAAAAAAAAAAAAAAAAAGGTTTGGAATCAACACATCAATCGTGGAGCCAAACACTGGTATTATATGTACTTGAAATTTTGGCACCTGAATCTTTTTGTGTTACAAACATCCTTTTAGAAACATTTTACGAAATAAGTGGGTATAATGAGAAATGAGTGGTTGTATTGCAAGTTTGTTCGTTCGTCTAGTGTAGTAGTTAACAGCTAGTTCTTGGTATTAGTAATTTGTACACCGTTTTAAACACATGCAATAGTCATACTTGGAACCTATTGTAAGTATTCGTAAACCGTTCTGCATGCAGTATACTCTAGAACCTAAATATAGACAAATGAACGTACATAGCTGACACCGGAACAAAGCAATAACACAGTAATAGATTGAATAATAATTGTTGCACTCATTTCTGCAGTTACATACGTACGTACTGAAAATGGGACATATTCTACAACTGCAGCTAGCGAGAAATTAGGTGAATTAATGTTAATCTATACTAATATATAACGCTGAAGGGTTTGTTTGAACGCGCTAATCTCAGGAAACGCTGGTCCGATTTGAAAATTTTTTTCAGTGTTAGATAGCCCATTTATCAAGGAAGGCTATATATTATCACGCTAAGACCAATAGGAGCGGAGCATCAATAAATAATGTTTTAAAAACAAGCTAAAATTATCACGCTACAGGCAATAGGAGACGCAAACGGGGTTGCGTGGGTCTGCTAGTTTCTCTTATATACATGAATTGCACAAGGTTGTACGCTCACTCTTCAAAATGAAATATGCAGTTATCGTCCATCTGTCTGTCTGTCTCTTAAGACTGTAACTGAGATACGTTACTCATGTTCTCGGAGAGAAACCCTGGCTGCTGCATTTGCTGACACTGAGTTATAAAGTTTAGTTTTGTTTTCTCTCTTCTTCAGCATGATTTATATTTCTAACGGATTCGATGTTTATAAATAGCTCATGGTCAGACCAGAGCATCGAGTAAGTTAGCTATACTAATGAGAAAATTCTTGATAAATGAACTTGTCATTAGGGAATATATTGGGATAAAGTTTAACATATTTATTTCTTTGTTGACAGCTCCTTCAAAACCTGGGCAAGGTAGATCGCACACTCGACGATATATTCGAAGAACACCTCCAGAACTTCAACAGGCAACACCAGCAAGCGACTCGGTTGCAGAAGGAATTCAATAATTACATAAGATGTATACGAGGTAATTGATTTTTTATCATGTAATCCTTTGGAATTCAATCATCGAATTGGCATCGACTGACGTGACAAAGAAATCTTAGCTCTATTGAAAACCGCGGGTATTCAGCTAGTAGTGACGAATTTTTCACCAGCTGTTAGAACTATTACGATAGCAGTCCTTGACCATCGTGAAATACATTGCTCTTAGATACTTGATACTTGTAAGCTCCTCACATCACATCAGTCCACTGCTGGGCATCGACCTCCTCTTACAAAAGAGCTTTTGGTCTACTGTACCACACTGGCAAGGCTGGTTGATACCTATAGGGCTTGTTTTAAATTTTTCTTCTGTTTTGATGGAACGGCGTACCTTTTATACTAATATTTTAAAGCTGAAGAGTTTGTTTGTTTGAATGCGCTTATCTCAGGAACCGCTGGTCCGATTTGAAAAATTCTCTCAGTGTTGGATAGTACATTTATCGAGAAAGGCTATATGTCATCACGCTAAGACCAATAGGAGCGGAGCACCAATGAATAATGTTTTAAAAACGGGGGAAAATTATCACGCTACGGGCAACAGGAGACGCAAACGAGGTTGCGTGGGTCAGCTAGTCTTATCATAAGAGTTAAAAGTAGTAGAGCCACGATGATTTCACCAACGGGCTCGACCGGGGCGATACTACCCTCTCACACAAAGACAACATAAAACGACAGCATTCGTGCCGGAGTCACTTATGAAACGGACACAAAGAACACCCAGACACAGGACAACAATTTATGGATCACGTAAAGTGTTGTTCCATGTGGGATTTGGACCCATAACACTTAGCGCAGTAGAAATCGGCGTGGTGACCGCTTAAACGACTAGGCCAAATGTACTGTCAAGCTCATATATAATAAAACTTCGATTGTACAGTAGTTCAATTCGATTCCCGTCGTTAAAAATACTATGATTAACATTTATTCTAACAATGATGATATGATATATTCCAGCGGTTCAAACGGCGTCCAAAACGTTGATGGAGGCGATAACCGAGGTGTACGAAAGCGGATGGTCAGGCCACGACCTTCTGTACGTACAAGCTCAGAACCTGGAGATGTTGTGGCAGGACTTCTCGCACAAGCTCGGCGACCAAGTGCTCATACCCCTTAATACGTATACCAACCAGTTCCCTGAATTCAGGGTAAGTAGAAATGGACTGTTGTAATAACTTTATTGCCAGGAAAATATTTAACAAAAAGTATTTTTCATATGCGTGGACTAGGACGTTTTAGGACAGAGGCGTTAGGCACAGAATCAATCATCAAACTATATGAGATATAGTCATGATTTTCTCTTGTTATTAGTTTTTACCTGCTTTGCTCTCGTTATAGTATATTTTGTTAAAATTTCTTCGGGATGAAAGCAGCTTATGTGTCCATTATATAACTATGTATAAAATTTTATCCAGATTACTTTTGTGGTGATTAGGTGACAAACGTCTACCAACAAGTTTCACATTTTTATTAGTCTATACAAATAAATAAAATTGAAGTGTCTGACAGTTGTAGTACAAGAGTTGAAGTAACAGCTTTTTAATCAATGCATATGTATGTATACACGATACATATACCAAAAAAGTAGATAAAAATTTTTGTCTGTCTGTCTGTCTGTTTGTTCCGGGTAATCTCTGGAACGGCTGGACGGATTTTGACGGGACTTTCACTTGCAGATCCGGGGAGTAACTTAGGCTACTTTTTTAGACTAACTTTGTCCCGCGGCGTTACTCGCGGTACAACAATAACCGCGGGTAACACCGCGGGGTTCAGCTAGTAGTAGAATATTATCGTATGATACGAACACTTTATTTATTTCTCAACAGCTTCTGTGATCCATAAATATTACGAGAATAAGAGTAAAAGTTAATATTAGTCTTGCTTAGCAAATGTAATATACGCAATACCATTCCTCGTTATAACTCCTGGATTTGAAGCCTTGCCACAAAATAATTTAGTACGAATATGTGCAGATCTTTAATTATAATTTTTTTAACTATTGTGTCTATGGTCAGTGAGTGACGTTTTAAAATTACTTGAAAACGAATCTAAAGTGGTAGGAAAGCTGGCAAAGTCCAGAGAAAAAACAGTTCGTTGGAAGTGATCCAATAAAATGTTGAGTGATTTTATTATCCCACTTAATATCTGAGAAAAGAATATAATTAGTCTGGTTTCATCCACAAATATATTATTAACTGCTATCAGTAGAATGTACTTTTTAATTGACAATTTGTTTACTCGTACATGGTACATACTACTTTTTTATGGATCGAAAATCCTTTTCCATATTGACTAAGTGTTATGCAAAATTTCATGTAAGTCCGTTGAGAAGTTTAGGCGTACAATTGTGACAGACAAACTCACGTCAGTATTTATAATATTAGTTATGACTCAAGTGTATTCTAGTGACGTTTGAAAGTATATTTTTCGTCTCTTGATCCGCCAGCTTCGCCAGATGTGGATGCTGTGTTATATATGGAACTGACCTTGACGGCACATGTTCACACGCCACGGTATTTCTCTTTCAATTAAGAAGGCGTTTACGTAAATTAGAATTCTTACTTTAATTAATTGTAGTAGTAATAAATTTATCACTAACTACATTAACATTGTACCGCGAGTAAAGCCGCGGGACAATGTTAGTCTAAAAAAAGTAACCTTAGTTACTCCCTGGATCATCAGCTACCTGCCAGTGAAAGTCCTGTAAAAATCGGTCCAGCCGTTCCAGAGATTACCCGGAACAAATAAACAGACAGACAGACAAAAATTGTAAAAAATGTTATTTTGGTACATGTACCGTGTATATAAACCTGCATTTATTAAAAAGCGGTTATTTTATTATACAAACAGACACTCCAATTTTATTTATTTGTATAGGTATATTTATGATTTATTTAGTTAAAAACGCCTCTACCCCGTTCGGTAGTGGACAAAGACGTGAATATGCATAGAATATTAAAAATACAAGAGGAATTTTATTAGTTACGACTTGTAAAAGCTTTACCTACTCAACCGAATTTAGAATGTAGTTCCCTGTCAATTATCATGTAATCTACGTATTGTAAAACAGACTGTTATCAGAACTATTGAATTTAATGTAGATATATAATTAGAATAAATGTATTTACAGAAAAAGATAGAAAAACGCGGCCGTAAATTAGTGGACTACGACGGACAAAGGCACAGCTTCCAGAACCTGCAATCGAACGCGGCGAAAAGAAGGGATGATGTTAAGGTAAATAATTTATGTACACATCAACATGTAACGAAAAATTCATTGTCACCCAAATTTACGCTGGAGGCAACTATTGGATGACAAAATATCTTATAGAGGGCCCCTGTAAGATCTTTTCCTTCACAGTTATAGATGAGCGATAGTTGGATTCTTAATATTACGGGTGATAATAAATTATGGAATATCTAGTTTTATTTTTCAGAAAAGTATAAAAAAAAACCTAACTTTAATCTTGAGATAAAAAGATATTAAAATGTATTTTTGGAAATGGTCACCTCTGTCCAGAGAGAGAGGGAGAGGGGAACGAAAAGAATTTTGCGAAGTAAAAATAATTGCCAAAACCGCTTACAGAAACCCACAATGTCTCTTTATTTTTCCAAAAAAATCGTAATATAGATGCTTACTTCTTTGTTTGCAAACTGGATTGTACACCACCGACGACTGTTATTCGGAGGTCCCCTTCTAACCAAAAACTAAACAAAATTTTTACAAAGGCAAAATCAACTGCAACCTGTACAGTAATAGTGTACAATTTAAAAGAAAAGACTGAGATATCGATCATATCCCCACCCCCTGACCAATCAGTTTGGACCCTAATTGACCAGGGGACTTGATCCAAGCGTCACTATTTCCTTAACGCGTATGGACAAAAGTTTGTTTGACTTTCGAAAGGACAGTAAGTAATTATCAACTAAAAGTAACGCAGCATTGGTATGTTCCAGGTGACAAAAGGCAGGGAACAATTGGAGGAAGCTAAACGAACGTACGAAATCCTGAATTCTGAATTGCACGACGAACTACCGGCGCTCTACGACTCTCGAGTTTTGTTCTACGTCAACAATCTGCAAACACTCTTTTCGGCTGAGCAACTTTTCCACTCCGAGAGTCACAAGGTGAGTTTCTTGGGTAGCGTAGTTCATTGAAAGTATAGGTGGAAGAGGATATAAAATTCAAATCTTATTCCCATGGTAAAATGGTGGTCACTAAACAGGACTATTGTGTATGATGAAAATGTTCCCCTAGGCGATTTCAGCCACGGCGGCCAGTCTCAACGAAGACCAGCCAACTACGCAGGAGATATTATAGTGCACAAGTATGTGCGCAAACACAAGTGCACTCTCTGTTCCCTCACTCTGCTAATTGAATGGGACGGTTATCTGACACGACCGGGGAGAGATCAGGCGCAGATCCTAAAGCTTTACGTGCTCTCCGAAGTACGGGGCTGAGACCTCAACTTCCGAACTCCGAGCAGTTATTAAGTATTTATATAATTAAAAAAACTCAATAACACTTTTTGGTCCGATCCGGGATCCAAAGCCGAGACCTCGTGATATGCGACTGCATACGCCAACCGTTAGACCAACGAGGCAGTACCGTGTGCTGTGTGCATATGTAAGAGTAAATGCTCAATACGATTTACGTCTCTATCAATAATACTAGTATTCACACTGTTTATCAGCTACTTTACCAGAACAAATACGTGTCCAGGTGTTCGGCGAGCTGGAAGCCATCACGGACAAGTTGGCGACGGAGTGCCAGCGCGGCTCGTACAGCAAGAAGCTGCCAAACAACGTGTCCCCGGCCGTCTCCCCTGGCGCGTCCCCTGGCGCCACGCTCAACAACAACATCAACGGGGGCTCCACACACGTCCCCCTCGCCCCGCCCACTGACACGCTGCAGAGTGAGTAGCTTCTTGCTTACAGGTTCTATTCTGACATTGCAATCTTCAGAAATAGGTGCTGTCTGTCAAAAATTAATTAAAACTAAAAAAACATACACGCTTACATGAGTCGGCTAGATAGAAACAAATATTAGTAGTCGCTTACATAGAAACAAATATTAAAACGTGATAGATAAAATTATTAAAACAAGCAACAAAAACATACTACAGCGCCATCTACCAAAACACACTAAATCATGGCGTAATTACTAAGCCTGTATCGCGATATAGAGAATTCTCGTGGCGATGACCATATATACAACTTCTCAATGTCAACCATTAGACCACCCCTATGTACCGGAGGGGCATAACGATTCCAAACAAGATTCCACGTTCAGATAGCTACATACGCTTTCATATTTATCTAAATTAGAAATGTTTGAAAGCACGTGTATTGTATGTAATGACATAAATTAGTATCTCATGTATTAGTAGTGAACTCACAACACTCTCACCAGTAGAAAGCAACCAGGTGATCGAACGCCTTGTTGGGTACAGTCAGAATTCAACAAATTAACTAAAGAAACGTTAAGCTGTCGGTTCCGGTTGTTATCATAGAATAACAATCGTGAAGCTTAGTTAAAGGCGGCCTTTGGGCAGTTTAAAAACGTCCAGCGACACGTTGTGTTGCCCCTGTCCAACCCGCTCTCGGCCAGCGTGGGGACGTATGGCCTTAACCCTCTCCTGAGAGGAGACCCGAGCCCAGCAGTGGGACGTTATGGGTTGTTTGTGAATAAAAAAAAATCTAAGTTGTCTTAGTTTTATATTGGCAGACAGCATCTTTATTAAAACATACTTTAGTCTCTATTTCTATGAATAAAACATTTTTAACTTGAATAATGTGTTTGTGTGTGAATCAGTATAATTAATTTGAATGGATTGTCTTTTAATGTGTTTGACGTTGTACTGTGATATTAATACAAAAAATATCTGTGATTAATTATCTAAATCATTGTGTAGTTGACTACTTACTTTGTGGTTTTTAAACATATCATTAAATGAAATGTCTTAGGTGTATAACTGCGCAGTGATTTAGAATGTTTTATAGTTGTAACTTAAGCTGTAATGTGACTTTGGTAAAGAAAATAAAATTCATTAAAATATTGCTACCTTAAAAAACGATTGTGTAAGGTAGTCTGAAATTATCAAAAGCTTTTATATCAATGATCATTATAATGATTAATTTAAAAAAAATTCAAGACACAAATTGACAAAATAAAACGTCAAAAAAATCTCCAAAAAATCCTCATAATTTTCAAGTTACTTTTAGTTTATTTTGATTACTAAAGTCACGTAACGAAACTAACCGCGTCGTGTTGCATGCGCGTGTAGCGCCCCCCTCCCCGGCCACCCCCAACGGAGCCGCGCCAACACCTGCCACGCCCACCACGCCCACCGCCCCGGCCACACCCGCAACACACGCAACACCCGCCGCAATCGCCACACCCGCCCCTCGCGCCGACAAGCCTCTCCCCGCGCCACCGACTAGCGACAACAACGCCACCCCTACCGACAACATTACCCCCGCCAACAACAACAACAAACTCGACGAAAAAGAGGACGTTATTAAAAAAGAAGAAACTAAACAGGAGGAAACGAAGGAAACGAAAGAGGGTAGTGACAAGAGTGACAAGAAAGTTGAAGAGCTGTACGATATACCCGTCGGTATGTATCGCACTAATACTTAGATATTTGGTTCCACGGCTAGAGAGGGACATAGATGGTACTAAATGAGAAGTGTTGTCGTAGTTAGAGCATGGCTAATGCTGGCTACCGTTTTATCACTCAAAATTGCCATTATAAAAAAAAGAAACAACACATCGTTTAAAATATTTCAACATAATTCACGTGTGGCTATAAAAAAAATACTTCCCAAAATTGATAACTTTATTTTATTAAATACCATTTAAAGACTACATTTTAGTATATCTAAAGGGTTATAGAATTTTTTCTTTACTTAAATCAAATTTAAAAAAAAAAAATAAGAGACTTAAGCCTATTTTTGCTCCAAATCATAAGGACCCGACCCGAGGATAAAAAGTTCACAGCTACAGATATTCAAGCTTAAAGAATACTACTAAATTCGAAATACAATAATACCCTTAAATTCAAAGGCCACACATGTATCATATAATTTGGTAGGGTTATAGCACAGATAGAAAGCTAGTATGTTACACAACTCTAGGCTATAAGCAGTAGACAAATACCCGCACAATTCTCTCAGGGTCACCGGTACCACCTGAGAAGTCAAATAATAGCGACGAAAAGAGACAACAAGTTGACTCTGAGGCGAGAGAGAAAGGGACGGATGACAAGCAGGACGAAGTCTACGATATACCCGTCGGTAAGTACAACACGACTAAGAATGTTGGTATACATTCTGTATAAGCCTGGTGAAGGTCTAATAAATATATTTATAATCATTTTTATAATTAAAAAATATGGGTAATTATAGTCTTGTTATTTTATAAACTAAATAAACTGAGATATTTAATGAAAAAATGCAATCAGGTAACATAAATTTTAGGTCATAAAAATTAAAATGTTGGTCCGGTCTAAATGTCCGGATTGTAAGCTGTCATGACATTACATCATTACCACAGTAAAAAACAAAGTAAGTAATTTTGTTGCAAATTTTTAAATATTTAATTCTTCTTGTGTATTGTAATTAAATAGTGCCATGGAAATTAATTTTAGTGAAAACACTAAGAAAGCAAAATACACTTTTAAATACCATAAAATTGAGCATTTCCAAGACCTGGTTTGACTGGAGTAATACCACAGTAAACTGGTGTTAGGCAGTTTTTTGGAGCCCGGAAGAAAATTTGCTCTTTGGTTCTGAGACAATTCCGTTTTTATAAATCATTAAAATCGGTCTAGAAGTTGAGTTGATTATTCCCTTCATGATTCAAGAGACTCATAAAGGGTATAATCAACACAACTTTTTTGTAAATTATGTTCACCTTTTTACAGTAAGTACCGTGTAAGTAAGTTAGCTGTTGTCAATGGATTAACGTGTCAATGTGCATTTGAACTTGATATCGCTTTGAGTATTATTCTAATGTTAAAAATAATAATATTTAAATAACTACCTTAAAATCTGCGCGAAATAATAATAACAAATAATGAGTATTACTTTACTAAACCTTTATTACTATTATATACTATAATGCGAACTTACATATACTACATACGAAAATCAATTAAAAATAATTATCGTTAATTCTTTTATTATATAATTCTTACGTATATATATATCATCATATTAATAGATGTTTTTTTTATTTTATTAAATCTTTTCAGTACAACAGGCAAGTTTTTTTATGTATTTATTTTATGTATTGCTGTTTGGTTTGATTTTGTATGATTTATTTGAACAACTTTTATGTGTTATAATAACAGTAATATTATGATATATCTATTAACTAATCTAGTTTTAATTATTATCATTTATCTTATTATTTTTTAATTTATTTTATGAACCTTATGTTTCATACACTTCTACATTAATATAGCTATACATTTTGTGCAATAGGCAAATAGCACTTTTTAAGTGCTGGAAACCATATACTGACTACTGAGACAAAAATAAAAATAAACATTTTTAAATAATTCTTCAATTTATTGTTTGGTGTTTGGGTCTAATTTTTTATAGTAAATGCTAGCTGATCCACGCAAATTCGTTTGCCTCTCTTTTCAATCAGCTTTCTAAGCTTGATGCTAATTATCCCATCTAAGAAATGCCAGTAAAACACATATTTTAAATAATAATATTTTTACAATGCCAAAGGATCAGCCAAATTTGGACCTCGCGGTGTTACCCGCGGTTATCGTCGTACCGCGAGTAACGCCGCGAGACAAAGTTAGTCTAAAAAAAATAGGCATTTAGTAAAAATCGGTTATTTTTATATTACAAACAGACACTCCAATTTTATTTATAGCCGGTGTCAGCATTTTAGAAAGCCAATGTCAGGATCATAGGAAAGTGTCTGAGTATTGCGAAAAGCTTGTCTTAGTATTATACGAAATCCCCTCTCAGTATAATAGGAAAGTGGGTCTCAGTATAGTGGAAAGCCCGTCTCAATATTGTAGGAAAACCATTCTCAGTAGTATAAGAAAGAACGTCTCGACACCATAGGTAATCTCGTGTCCGAGTGAGTGCTAGGTCAGTGCGTGCGAGTGAGTAGCGAGTGTGTACAGCGAGTGATGGTTGTGCAGGGGCGACGCTGGCGGGGCTGCCGGCGGGCGCGCTGTACCGCGTGCGCGCCACGTACCGCTACACGCGCGAGGACTCGGACGAGCTCAGCTTCGACGTGGGCGAGATCATCCGCGTCGTCGAGTACGACGACCCCGACGAACAGGTAGCGCACCACCACCACCACCACCACCACCATCACTCACACCCCACTGTTCATACACGCATTACACTCTAAATATTACTCACACCCCACTGTTCATACACGCATTACACTCTAAATATTACTCACACCCGACTCTTATTACATACATAACACTCAAAATATTTTAACTCTATTGTGATGAAATAAATTCATTCCATTAGCAGTTATCTGATAAAGATTTAAAATGTGTTGTGAACGGAGTAGACTGTTCTGGTGCTGCTTTTCTAACAGGCATCTGCACCTCCTGGTTGAGACCATGAATTTTACATTAAAACATGTATTTTCTCACACTTCTTGTGTTTTCTGCCCTCTTATAAGTCCTCCTTATACTCTCACTTTCAAACTTTACAGACGTAAATAAATTATATTTCAAACCGTCGCTAAATAATTTAATTGTGTTTTATAGGAGGAAGGCTGGCTGATGGGTATAAAAGAAACGACCAATGAAAAGGGCATGTTCCCCGCGAACTTCACGCGGCCAATATGAAGCGCAGCCGCTACGACCACCGCCAACAACCGCTCTACGCCGTAGCACGTCGCCTACGACCGCTCCGACACTATGCTCGCTGAGTGCTACGACTGCACAGTGGCGGTACATCAACACGAACTGTCTATGATTTTATTCATTAATCACATTGCGTTTCATTTTAGTTAACGTTTATTAAAAATACAATGTTTATTACTTAGTTTAGTTGTTGAATGTTAATAGATTATATATTATTTATTATCTGTGTTGTATTACAACGAATTATTATAACAGCTAACGTTTTGTATATACGATGTATGAGTACTGGTTTATTTGTGTCACAGTCGGCTCGGTGTAGGGTGATGATTAATTATGTAATTTATTCACGAATTCCATGCCATTTACGTAAGAAAAATATCTTGCTACGACCATATCAACAACATGTATTGTTTCACACGTGTGTTCACCCTAATCGAAGTGTCTCGAAAAACGTGTGTTGAAGTGTATTTAAAAAAAAATTGACAATATTAGAATGATTATTACATGTATAAAATAAAAATGAAACTTTTAGAAGTCAAAGTTGCTCACGTAAAAATATTTTTACATTTAAAGTGACCTTAAAAATTTATTAAATAATTAAATCTTATAAAATTAATAATTCGAGATTATATTTCACTATTTTTTTTTAATGTTTATTCAGTATTAGTATTCGCGAACTCGAAACAATGCAATTGTTCTTTCAATTAAATAAATAACTACTTATTTATGTAAGAGTTTTGAAATTAACGCTTTTTTATCTAAACGCCGAAGAAAATATTAACAAATTTTGACAGTTTAGGATATTGAACCTTATGACTCTGCAATAAAGTTTAGCTTCTTGTATCACTTCGCAGTGTCATATTGTTAAACATTTCCATCGACGCATTTCAGTATAATTTGATTGCATTTTCAAAGCGAAGTCACACAATCATATGTAACAAGTTAAGTTTTTAATGTATATAAAATCATTTTGAATTATTCTTTTGTTGAATCCACATTATATTGTTGATACACTTAACATAGGAAATAAATTAATCTAATATTTAGCTTTTTCAAATCAACATTTATTTAAGTAGGTTTACAATTTTCTTTTGGTAAATTTAATTGTCTTAGAACTGGATTACTAACCTTATGGTAAGATTTATTATTAAAATTGGCAACTTTATTTACTGAACACTTTTAGAAATCAACATTGTTTGAACATAATTTGTATTGTTGAATGTGTTTCTATTCAATTCTAAATGTCTTCAGTTAATAAAGATATAAATCTGAACCGGACTCCTCTGTGCCCAGAACAAACATTGATATTAAAGCCTGTGTCAAATAAGGTGCTTCGCAACTGTACATAATTTATATATTTACAATATAATCCCATATTTTTAGATTAAGACGGTTTGAATTGTGTTCCATTTTTTAAACAAACTTCCCACGGTGTTTTCTGTTGCCAGCGTTATAAATGAAAATAATAAGGCAACACTGACGATTAAAACATTTATTATGTAAACTTTTCTTAATGATTTGCATTATTTGCTCCTTGCGTGTGGAATATTATGAATAATTGTTTTTATTTTAACAATTTTATGAATGACGGGCCACTATAACATTCTGCGGGCGTTTTTAATGATTGCTCAAAAGTAGCTCCGCCCTAAATCATTAGAACTAATGACTTTTATAAACAATTTTGACCTTATCAAATTTTAATATCAATTTTAATGAACGACTGAAGTTTTGTAGCGAAGTGTTGTAACGTTATGATGTTTTGTAGGAGTACAATCCGACATGTTGAAAGTTGTGGCTTTATCGTCAGTGCCATGCAAAGTCCATATGTAATGTTAATTTATAAGTTTGTTAGGACTTGTACAGTTTTTACAAGCGGAAATAAAATATTTCGAAAAATATGTGCCTTTTATTTTTACCAAAATGCCAAGAGATTGTTCAAAGAAAATGTGAAAATAGTTACATAGTGTGTCAATGGAATACAAATACATGACTTTGCCTTCTCTGATTTGTAGATACGCAATATATATATATACCAGTCGAAAACAGAGTAGTATTTACTTAAAGAAGTAAAATATATTATACTAACTTTTACACGCGGCTTCGCTCACGCAGATTGTCGTCCCCTGATTTAACCCCTTAGGGGCGATAATTTAAAAAGTAGTAAAATACGTATTTCATTACTTTAATCCCACTATATTTTTACAAAATTTTAAGCAATTTCATCAAAGGAATAAAAAGTTTCATACAAACTTTCATCCCTTGATTTACCCCCTTAGGGTGGAATTTCAAAAATTCCTTTCTAAGTACTCACTTACGTTATATAAAGAACTTGCATGCAGAAATTCAGGATTCTAGGTTCAGCGGTTTGGGCTGTGCGTTGATCTCTGGGTATGTCAGTCAGTCACCTTACTCTTTTATTATAGAAAGAAGATTAATCCATTGAGTAGAAAAACAAAAAAGCATAGACAGTAGAAACTACATAAAATTTGTTTTAAAAATTAACAGTATCAGTTGGTAAATACGTTTTACAATTAGGTGGACCCATTTTGTATTCGAATTGGTAAATTAAATATCAGAACTACTCACTTTTAAAAAGTGCAAAGTTGGGTTATTTGGAATGTTTGATGACAATGTTTAATTTTAGATAATAATAGTAAATAATAATAGAATAAAGAGATTTTTTTGAAACAAATTGAGTTTACCATCAATTGGTAAACAAATGATACTTGCTTGGTTTCTGAACGCTCCCTAATTGTCATCTGCGATACATTTTACGCAAGGATTGTTGATATTTATAAAAGTCAAACAGGATTACCAAATGAGAAAGTGTAAAAAGGAGCGTAATGTATAAGATTAATTGACGGACTGAATAAAAGTTAATCTGCAAAACATGTTATTTTGCCTAAAACGTGTGCTTACCAAAAGTAAATATGTATTACAAGACAGTTATAGTAATCCAATAGTCACTTAGAAATGTATACATACGAGTACGTGTTTGTTGAGAAACGCCTCACCTTTGTGTTACAGCAATGGTTTTGTGTTGTTTTTGATGCTACTCAATATCTTGCAGGTGTTGATTGTGATTTTAATCGAAGTAAATAGCAAGGTTAGTGGAATTTCTTTATTTATTTAAAAAGATGAAGAATAAATAAATATGTATTTTTTTTATACAATACAGGGCAAAATCCCATTTCATCTCATCCACATTTTTTACATTTTTATCATTAACTAGCTGTTGCCCGCGGCTTTGCCCGCGTGAAAGTTTGTTATATGTATTTAATTAAAACTGTGTAAAAGTATGTAGCAGTAATTTATTCATGTTTTAAACCTATTTATTTATTTTTGATCAATAGCCCATTTAAAAGAACTTTCATACAAACATTCGACCCATATTTCATCTCCTTTAGGAACAGAATTTGCGTAAATGCTGATATAAGTATTCGTCTATTTGTAATCAGAACCATAAAGACGAAAGTTTTCAGGCTGCTAAATTAAAAAATTATGGACTTCCAAACTAACAAATATATGAAATACCAATGCCTATGTATTTCTCCCCTTAGGGGTAGAATATCCAGAAACGTTTAAATATGTATCTACTCGTTTTTAATAAGTAACCCAAAGATAATATTTTATGTTTCTAACTCAAAAAATGAGAGACTTCCATGCAATCTTGCAACCTCTAATTCACCCCCTTAGGGGTATAATATCCAGAAACGTTTAAATACATATCTACTCATTTTCAATCAGTAGCCCAAAAACAAAGTGTCATGTTTCGAACTTCACAAATGACGGATTTCCAGACTAACCATTTCACCCCTTAGAGGTAGAATATCCAGAAACGCTTAAGCACGAATCTACTCTTTTTTAATCAGTAGCACATGAATAAAGTTTCATGTTTCTAACTTAAAAAATGAAGAACTTCCATACAAACTTTCAACCCCTATTTCACCCATTACGGGTAGAATATCTAGAAACGCTTAAATAGTTATCTAGTCATTTTTAGTCAGTAGCCCAAAAACAAAGTTTCATGTTTTGAACTTCGAAAATTACGCACTTCCAGACTAACCTATATGCGAAATGTCAACCCCTATTTCACCCCTTAGGGGTAGAATATCCAGAAACGTTTAAATATGTATCTACTCGTTTTTAATAAGTAACCCAAAGATAATATTTTATGTTTCTAACTCAAAAAATGAGAGACTTCCATGCAATCTTGCAACCTCTAATTCACCCCCTTAGGGGTATAATATCCAGAAACGTTTAAATACATATCTACTCATTTTCAATCAGTAGCCCAAAAACAAAGTGTCATGTTTCGAACTTCACAAATGACGGATTTCCAGACTAACCATTTCACCCCTTAGAGGTAGAATATCCAGAAACGCTTAAGCACGAATCTACTCTTTTTTAATCAGTAGCACATGAATAAAGTTTCATGTTTCTAACTTAAAAAATGAAGAACTTCCATACAAACTTTCAACCCCTATTTCACCCATTACGGGTAGAATATCTAGAAACGCTTAAATAGTTATCTAGTCATTTTTAGTCAGTAGCCCAAAAACAAAGTTTCATGTTTTGAACTTCGAAAATTACGCACTTCCAGACTAACCTATATGCGAAATGTCAACCCCTATTTCACCCCTTAGGGGTAGAATATCCAGAAACGCTTAAATATGTATCAACTCATTTTAAATCAGTAGCCCAAAAACAAAGTTTCATGTTTCGAACTTCAAGAATGACGGACTTCCAGACTAACCTAAATGCGAAATGTCAACCCCTATTTCACCCCTTCGGGGTAGAATATTCAGAAACGCTAAAATACGTGTTTATTCATTTTTAATCAGCAGCCCAAAAGTAAAGTTTCAGGTTTCTTACTTAAAGAATGACGAACTTCCATACAAACTTTCAACCCCTATTTCACCCCTTAGGGGTAGAATATCCAATAACGCTTAAATACGTATCTACTCATTTTTAATCAGTAGCCCAAAAACAAAGTTTCATGTGTCGAACTTCAAAAATGACAGACTTCCAGACTAACCTAAATGCGAAATGTCAACCCCTATTTCACCCCTTAGGGGTAGAATATTCAGAAACGCTGAAATACGTGTTTATTCATTTTTAATCAGCAGGCCAAAATTAAAGTTTCAGGTTTCTAACTTAAAAAATGACGGACTTCCTTACAAGCTTTCAACCCCTATTTCACCCCCTTAGGGGTAGAAATTCCAAAATTCCTTTCTTAGTGGGTGTCTACTCAATAAAACGATCCCACTCACCAAATTTCATAGCCCTAACTATCATAGTTTACGCTCGGCGATGATGAATCAGCCAGTCAGTCAGTCAGTCAGGACTTACTATTTTATAAGTATAGATTTCATCACGACGAAGACTTGAAGACTTATGATATGAAGACTATAAACACTTGACATTGGCAAAAATAGCTGATCCGAGAGATCCGGTTGGTTGCCATTTCACCAAAAGAAGATACGGGGCAAACGAGCAGACGTATCGCCTGATGGTAAGCGATTACCGTCGCCCATGGACACCCATGGGGTTTGGGCCTCCGGTACCCACACTCACTCGGTGAAAAACAGCGCAAGCGTTTTTCACACCGGTTTTCTATGAGGCCGTGGTATCACTCCTGTCGAGCCGGCCAATGCATGCCGAAGCGTGACTCTCCTACGGTATAAATGTTCGTTTTTATTTTGTTTCAAAACTTTATTTTTACTTTTTGTTTATTATAGTTAAGTATTTAATAAAAAAAAACATGTTCATATGAACTACAGCAATTTTATTATTTTAATTTGTTGAATTCGTTCTTTGAATATTTTTAGTAGGAATACTCGTACAGTGCGTTCTATCTATTGTAGCTGTACCTACCTATTTAAGAAGTTCTATTTATTTTGCAACTACTAAATATTTAGAAGTACTTACCAATTAAACATTCAGCTACTAATTTAATACTTTAAAGGTATATTTTGAATTTTATTGTTAGTACATCAAATACCATTATTTTGCTAATTGTGTTAAAATTTTATATTCTTGCAAAATGTGTCTTGTACATTTTAGTCGTCTTTTGACGTCTTTTGAAAGTAGTGAGACTTCACCTACCACATATTTAAAAATAATTGCGTTAATAATTAAAAAATAAAAATATATACGTTAATAATTAATTAATTAAAAATAATTACTTTAAAATATAATTACGTAATTAGAATTCATATTATCATATGAGACTTTATAATGATTGTTTAACTCAATTTTTAATTAAACTGATAAAAGACGTTGTTCTGGAAATAGCCGAAAATGTTGGATTTTTGTCTTTGACAGTAATTTAAATAATGTAATAAAAAGAAAAAATGGGTGTATCCACATTATAAACACGCATACACGCTCATTTATTTCATTTTATCCCATCCAAATAAATTTTCTAAGTTTTATAAATTACAGTATTACAATAGAATTGACAACGGCTTTGATGAAATAAATAGCTTTTTTTAAACTTTGACCATTTTTATAATTCAAGTGCCATACATAATTACAATAATATCTACCAAAAATTCTGATAAAGTTATGTAAATTTATTTCGTGGCTATAATAACTATGTAATATTTTAATGGTTTTTTATATTATGAACTTTATCATATAAATTGTTATTAGCTAAATTCTTGTATTTTAGCTATATAAAAGTTGGCAAGGTTTCGGGTAACTGTGCACAGTTATATGGGGTAGGTATACTTACCTGAAACGGAGCAATTAACTTAATAATATATTTAGTTTGTACGATACTGGAACTCACTACCAGCATACGTGTTTCCCTCCCACTATGATCCCGGGTCCTTTAATTGGGGCGTGAAAAAACATCTCACCAAGCCGCCTAGTGCGGGTCACCATGCTGCTTTGTGCTTATTCGCATTAAGTATGGTGACCACCACTCTTGGATTCTGCATGAGCAGAATGATGGAAAGCATGAGCTTTCCATCAGGCAGGGCAGAGTCATTTTGGCTGCTGACTATTAAAAAAAAGGAAATACTGTACTTATTATCAAGTTAGTAAACTTCTCTTCTGTAATTTCATTTTAATTCGTAGTACTTCTTCAATTTGCATAGTTTGTATCCTTGCTTCCTACATTCTATGCAATTAAATGTTTAGATTAGTACATAGAGCAATAAGAAATATCTAGACCAATAGAAATATCTGCAGCATTCATGCATATAAATATTCACACTGAGCGGGAATCGAAAACTAACCTCAAACACCCCCTCCTCCTCCACCTGGCGGTCAATGTTCTCCCCCTGTATATTTTAGATCGATAAAGGTGAAATGTCAGGAATATTCAAGCTTTCATCCTTTTGAAGTTGTTAAGTCGATTTCTTGTAACAAGAGTCAATCGTATGGGAACTAGATAATAAGATTGAGATGGGTATTATCCGCTTTACGTATTTTTAAAGAATCTTTTTGTTTAACAAGGCGACTTATTATTACTTTGACTCTTTAAGCCTATGTTCAGTTTTTAATTAAAGGATGGATCCAAAATGGAAATACTTAGACAATAGTTTTAGCAGTCGATGTACGTTTTTAGTTAGTCGGGTTGTACTTTTTATCAGTCAGTCTGTTTGTCTCTGCTAATCTTTGGAACGGCTCACCAATTTTGGCGGGTCTTATAATAGATTCAAAATGTGTGACATGGGCTATAATATTTCTCGAACGTATTTTACGTAGTCGGGTTATAGTTCTTGTTTGTTTGTTCCTGCTAATCTTTGAAACGGCGGCACCAATTTTGATGGCACTTCACTAGTAGATAGCTGATGTTAAAAGGAGTAACTTAAGCTACTTTTATTGTAGAAGAAGATAAAACCAATAAAATGGTAAACAATATCCGATTCAAAATAAAAAATACCAGCGCTTAATAAAATTGTAAGTGAAAAGATGATGACTTCTGGTATTTAATAAGTTATAAATAATTAATCTGTTGGATGTCAAGTTTTTTAATTACCGTGCCTTAATGGGAAGAAGTACATCAGTTTATAGATGTGAGTCCTTGGCATGTGATCAGAACCACAATGGACTCGTTATCGTGCGGTTTGTACACAAATACCAACTAGCCGCCAAAATATTAATAAAGCCGCACCTGAGTGGAATTTATACTTTGTTTTACTCAGAATTTGTGACATATAGACTTCGATCAATGTACTGTCGATCGAAGCATATAGATTACGTTTACGCGCTAGCTAATATCAATAACAGCGAAGTAGAAATAAACTACTTGGCTCCTTTTGATCTTAGCGTGACAATATATACACACAGATTTTTTTAAATCAGATCAATACGTCTTGAGATTAGCGCATTCAATCGAACAAACAAACAAGCGAACCAACTCTTCAGCTTGATTCTCTGTGTGTACATCTATGTACGAGCTAAATTAGAACCACCTCCTGATTCTGATCCCCCTGATTATTTATCTGGGCAGAAAAATAAGATTGGTCTCAACGTTATTGTAAATCTGTCTCTATGTGACAATACAATAATAATTTACCATGAATTTGCTCTGATGCTTGAGCTGGACGACGAGCATAAGAACTTCTAATCTAGCGAAGATAAACATTTCGAGTTAGGGTGCATTTGTTTTGTGCTGATGAGTACTTTGGTGCTAAAGGATACCTAGAGTCTAAAAAACTAATTTAAAAATTTAAAAGCCGTCATAATATGGATCAACATGCTGTATTGTTGTATTATCTGCGTTTGCAATGAGTATAGTAGACGCTCTTGGATTCTGCTCATTCTTTCCATCTGGAAAAGTAGAGTAATTTTGACAGGCTCGTACGTAAAACAACAAATATTCTACAGCTACTAACTTACAAAACAATAATGACATTTCACACACAACCGATATTAGGTAAAATGGTTTGTCTGATAAACAGTTTATTGACAATGACACAGAACAAATGATCGTTAGCCTCACGCAATCATTTACCCTGAGAGAGCAATAAAAGAAAAATAAAAGTTATTAATGGAAATTGTTTACTTTAAGATTAATTCACAATCCATAAAATCAAGGTATATTAAAAGTTTAAAAAAGTTACATTTGTAACTTTATTAGCTAACTAAGACCACTTCCGGACCGAAACTTTAAAACCAAAAAACACAATGAATAAAAAAAAAAAGATTGAAAAATCCAAATAAACCAGTTTTTAAATGTGAATGTTTAATGTCGGTTAAGAAGAAGAAGTCTTCTTAAGAGAATCAAAGTGCCAATTTGCAAATCTCCATTTTATAATAATATTTAATTTCAGGGCATTTTGTCCCATCCAGATTTATTACCAGAATATCTGGGCAGATAAATAAGATCTAGGCACAGACACCGTACTTTTTTTGACAACAACCTGACATTGTAACATGGGTTTAATAAGCAATTACTGTTTGACCCAAAATCGGTTAGCTGGAGCACCTGTTTCTATAATTATATTAACTGGAGTTGGTGTACTCCGTGTATGTTATCTCTACAGAATTCGAGTATATTCCTAACTATTTTCTCCAAAAACTTCCAATGTTCTTTTCAAAAATCCTCTCTATTTGTATTCCAAAATCTAGTAGAGTTGGTTCAAGCATTGAAATCCGCAATTAAGAGTCACACAAAAGATTTATTTTAAATATTGTATGTCATGTTGTTTGTAAGAAGTCATTTCAGAACAAAAAATATAAAGAGTTACCACATTTTTAAATTCATTTACTTTTTAAGCAAAATCTACGAAACAGGCGACCTCAAAAATTGGTAGTTTTATTAAAACAAATGACCATTAGAATCAGATTGTTTTTAGTTCGTTGTTCTGTGGTCTCTGCCTTTGAAAAAAAAACAAAACACGGCGAGCAAGACGATATTATGGAGCAGTTCTGATGTTAGAGCGGTAAGGCAGACATTGATTTTTTTAGTGCTGATGTCAAGGTAAAGTAAAAAGTATACACATATAAAAGTTTTTTAAACACAATTGATATTAATAAACTGTTAGTAATAACATTAATAACTGACTTGTAAAATAATATTATTATTTAGTTAAGTTATTAATAAGTTAGGATATTGTGTCACACTCACGTCCTGTGTATTTCAAAATACTTTGTCATAAAGTTATCAATATCATCAACAAAATACGATTTAACATTTACAGACTTCTCAAATACAACATTAAATTTTCTCTCATATACAAACACAGCTGGCTGGGTATATATTGCAATCTTTAAGTCGTCTGTGGCCGCCAAGTTCGACCACCGATATAATTCGACCCTGTCTGGAAGACAGGTGCAAAGTGCATGAACCCTTAGGACATTACACTCATAAAATATCCCTAGACGTATGAATGGAATATAAAATTCAGCAATATCATTTGGCAATTGCAAAAAGCATTGGTGAAAGATCTTTGAAATTCAGTTCAGTGCTTTAGATTGGCAAACGTAACGAACAAATCATAATCGCAAGATTTATATATTTTCATATTGTTATTACGTAAAGTAGGTAGCAACTGTGACAAGATACTAAAGCCTCATAACCTATCCTCGTCAAAAATAGCCGTAATCGGGTAAGAATAATTACTATTTCATAAACGACCATGACAAATCCATCTTTAATGATTAATCAGGACCTTCTTAAGGTTAAGAGCTAGTTAAAACGTGTTTTAATTGTACATTAAAAATAATATTAAACAAAGCACATTTTCTTGCAATCACTCATATTTTTTTATTATTTTACTAGCTTTTGCCGCGAGAGAGAGCAGAGCCGCGCCTCTGCTTGCGTCTTTTTCGGTAATCGCAGCAAAGAGTACGCTATGTCCTTTCTCAAGAATCAAGGTATATTCATGCCAAATGTTATTAAAATCAGTGCCACGGTTTGGCTGTGAAAGCAGGACAGACAGACAGAGTTACTTTCTTCTTTGGATGAAATGACAACCAGTCGGATCTCTTGGATCAGTTATTTCTGCCAATGTCAAGTGTTTATAGTCTTTGAATCATAAGTCTTCGAGTCTTTAAGTCTTCGTCGTGATGAAATTAATGTTAAAAATTATATAAAATACTAGCTGAACCCCGCGGTGTTACCCGCGGCTATTGTTGTACCGCGAATAACGCCGCGGGACAAAATTAGACTTAAAAAAAGTAACCTAAGTTACTCCCCGGATCATCAGCTACCTGCTAGTGAAAGTCCCGTCAAAATCCGTCCAGCCGTTCCAGAGATTACCCGGAACAAACAGACAGACAGACGGACATACAGACAGACATCCACAGACAGACAGACAAAAAATTTTTTAACTACATAATTGGTATATTATACCGTGTATACACACATATGCATTTACTAGAAAGCGGTTATTTTAATATTACAAACAGACACTCCAATTTTATTTATTTGTATAGATGGATGAGATGAAATGGAGACCTACTTTCGCATTTATAAGTATGGATATACCAAGGGCTGACAAAATCTCAAAGGTGCATTTTTAACGCGTTTTTTTATTATACTATTCCTTTTATAAATACTCTTACCACATGCATCTCTATTAAGAACAACAGCACTACAAAAAAAAGGAAAGCTTAAAACAAACTCTATAGCTACTCGTCTGCTCGGCGTGGACTAAAACCTCCTATCTAAAGAGAATGAACTTGATCATGATGATGATGAAACAATGCTCACCATACTCATCTCTAAAGTGTCCTTTGATCCAAAACAACGACACTCCTTAAACTCCGTATACCTGTACATTTTAAAGCAACTGTAAGAAAACTAAACATCCAGAGAAATGTCTCACCATTATTTTTTTATTAATTTATTTGTGCTATTATGCATTTGCACGTGTATCAACATGTATAATATATCTATACTAATATATATAGCTGAAGAGTTTGTTTGTTTGTTTGTTTGAACACGCTAATCTCAGGAACCGCTGGTCCGATTTGAAAAATTATTTCGGTGTTGGATAGTCCATTTATCGAGGAAGGCTATATATCATCACGCTACTACTAATAGGAGCGGAGCAACAACGAAGAATGTTTCAAAAACGGGGGAAATTTTCACGCTACGGGCAATATAAGGCGCAAACGAAGTTGCATGGGTCAGCTAGTAATGTTATAAAGCTGAAGAGTTTGTTTGTTTGAACGCGCTAATCTCAGGAACCGCTGGTCCGATTTATAGTACATTTATCGAGGAAGGCTATAGGATATATATTATCGCGCTAAGACCAATAGGAGCGGAGCACCAATGTAGAATGTTTCAAAAAGGAAGGAAAATTGTCACGCTACGAGCAATAGTAGACGCAAACGAGGTTGCATGAGTCAGCTAGTCATATATAAAATATTAAGAAAAGAGTAACTTATGGAGTTTCTAGCCGGTCATTTCCATAGGAATGGCATTTTGGAACCACGCAACTAGAGTCTTAATGAAACGTTTCGATAGTGCCTGAAGTTAGTTTACTTCAAGTAGACCTTCTACTTGAAGTAAAATCTATTGATTCATCAAAAACACATATCATAAACGTATGAGTAGCCGGAAAACTGTGCGCATAGTTATGACGTAGTCTTGACGATTATACCAGTAAATATAGTATCGGTAAACAGTGCAATTTTAATAATATTTTTTTTTTTAATAATAATAATATTTATTTACGCAACATTAAATACAGATTTCATCACACAAATAACATTTTCATTAGTTAATAAAATTTAAATAGTCAGGCTCTGGTATCCACGTTAAGATTAAACTTGTGTTGTGGATACCAGTCCCTCTCTCAATTAAAACTTACAATTTATTACGTGCTTATATATTTCAACCAATATAACATCATTTTAACGTGTGAGCGTGCATGCATGTGTGAATTGGTGTAAATTTGTGTAAGGTATGTGTGTAAATGTGTGTGTGTGTGTGTGTGTGTGTGTGTGTGTGTGTGTGTGTGTGTGTGTGTGTGTGTGTGTGTGTGAGTGTTATAGAATTGTAAGTTTAAGCAGCATTTCTGTTTGTCCATAGTCCTGCTCGAGCAGCCAGTCAGTTACCCTGACCTTAATTTGGAATTTCGTGAGATTGTAAATACCACAGTGCTTGTTAAGGATGTTGTAAAGATGTCCTGCCATAACACGAAAATGGCGCCTTGAAAGTGCGAATCTGAAAGTGACATTCGGGCAAACTCTGTATGGTCTGCGTGTGTTCTGGTTTTCCGGATTATATTGTAAGGTGCTGTGTTTTCGTAACACCGTTTGGAGCACAAAGATTTTACGAACAGTGAGGAGTTTACATTCGTTGTATAACTGAGTGGTAGGGTATCTAAAAGGTTTACAGGTCATGACTTTCAGTACTGCTCTTTGCGCTCTTTCAAGCGGCAGTAAGATTGTTTTGGCAGCACCCCCCCAAACAGATACACAGTAAGCCACAATAGTTTGGCAGAGCGAGCAATAAACCAATTTAAGAACGTCAAATCCAGCCGAGTGGCGAAGTTTTTTGAACACACATATGAGCTTGCGAACACGGGATGTCAAACTGTTTATATGTTCATGCCAGTTTAAATGGTTGTCAATTAAAATGCCGAGGTATTTAATGCAATTGGTCCTAACCAGAGCTGGACAGTTACAAGAATCTTCAAAATTGGGTTGACAGCTGTGAGCCCTTAATATAAACGTTTCCGAATCAGGTTGCGTGCCAGAGGTAGGTGTAAAGGCTAGATACATGGTTTTATTTACATTAAGAGTTAGGTGATTGCTCGAGAGCCATGCCATCACACTCTCCAAAGCGGACTCAGCAGAGGAGAACGTCTCACGCCAACTAGAGCCGTGGATAAGGAGGGCCGTGTCATCGGCGTATGTATAGATGGAACAATTTGGTATGCTTAGGTTGATTTGATGCTAAGTGTCAGTTAATATTACCGTGGTTTATTACATACGTGCAAATATTGACGGTATATACACGGACTTATGCTGGAAAGGAAGGCCGAATTGTACTTTTAGTAAAGTGCGAGGGAGACCAATACATCAGTTCCATATTTGAATTAACAGATCTTTACTTAACGTGTCTTTGAGAAAAAACAAACAATTTTGTAACTAACTTTGAATCTCCGCTTTTTAGAATTATCGTACACTTAATCAATCGATTTAAACATGTACCTACGTCGTACATGTACCCACCCTTTAGGTACAATAACTTTACCCTTTTCAGTTGTTTTTCTTGTTATTTGTACAACAATTTGCCTACAAAATGTATCGACCAGATCCAAAGTTCCAAAGCTCCTATACACTACTGAGGTGATTAATTCAGGTACCGTCTTTTCTTAATGAAATACGACTATACTCTACTTTTAATTGTTGGAAAAAAGTAAGAAACCCTACCGTCACAATAATTCCCTCCCCAGGGACCGTTATTTGCGAACGGAATATTCCACGACATTTTCCAACATTTCTCGGGGTACTTTGAGACACCTAAAATATATAATTTATTTAAAAACATTCACTTATATAAAAAAATGGCGCGCAGCTTCTGATGCTAGTGTTCTGGAAGTTTAATTGGAAAATATAGGTTTTTCATATTTCACATTTTCACAGTTCATAGCCAATTTTACGTTGCTTGTTCAAAAAATTTTTTTAAACTCTCAAATATGTAACACTTTGTTTTAGAGAAATGTAAGGCTTTTTTATTTTTATTTTTTTTACTTTTTTATTTTATTTTATTTATTCAAAAAATCCAAGTTTTAATCGTCATTTTTACATCGTAATAGAAAAAGAATTTTCTTTGACAATTCTATGAAAATAAATGCAATTTCGATTTATAAATAAACCAATATAAGTTATCAATCTCCATTCCAGAAAGTGAACATTTCCCTCGAGTTTTCCAATCAAATTCAATTCGTAACCTCTTTGGAGAGAGACCGAACGGGCGATGGCAGTTGCTTGTTGGGGTTGGCCGTTGCCCGTTAGTGTTTTACGCGCCATCAGACAGTGAACGCGTATGTCAGCGTGTGTATGTATTCCCGCGCTTTCGCGTCTGTAATTAAATTCGGTTTGTAATTGCTCGAAAAATTAAAAAGGCTTTTCAGTGTGTACTTGACTGATTTGCACAAATACTATCGAAGTTTATTGTCCGATTTTGATTAATTTGTACTGAAGTGTTGTTTGTACAGGGAGCATACCTAGATAAAAAAGTAAGTTTATTTTTTGTTTAAGTGTAAAGTTATTAATATTACTGCAATAAGATTATAAATGTCTGTTTAATACAGAGATTTATAATCTTCCTTTATAACCGACTTCAAAAAAAGGAGCAGGTTTCTCAATTCGACTGTATATACATATTTTTTTAATGTGTTTTTGTGGATAACTTTGCCGCTTATGAACCGATTTTGATGACTCTTTTTTTAATGGAAAGGAGATATTCCAACGGTGGTACCATGATAAGGACACAAAGATCTGATGATAGCATTCAAGAGAAATCGAGTCGAACCTTGAAGTCGGTTTTATTTTTGTTAAAGTTTTAAATGCACTTTATAAAAGAATTTAGTTAGATTGCTACACCGATGTAATTATTGTTCATCTACTTGAAAACATATTTTACTTTACATGTTTCTTTTAAATCTTTTTTTGTTTTTACCTTTTTCTGGTTGGTTAGAATGATTTTGTCACAAAGGGTTAAAATGTAAAGGACCTAAGAATAAAACAATTTCTTACAGTTTCTTTACAATATACATAAGCGCTTTGAAACTAAAGCATACTATATTTGCATATATATGGTACCTACCATATTTGTCTATTTAGGTAGTAGGTATAAAATGGAGTCTCTTTAGATGTCTATTTTTAGGGTTCCGTGCCAAAGGCATAAATACGGAACAATACAGGGTTGTGTTGTGAAAGAAAAAACGAGGGAAATATTTTTTTATTGGTTAAAAATATTAATATCTATACTAATATATAAAGCTGAAGAGTTTGTTTGTTTGTTTGTTTGTTTGTTTGAACACGCTAATCTCAGGAACCGCTGATCCGATTTCAAAAATTCTTTCACTGTTAGATAGCCCATTTATCGAGGAAGGCTATAGGCTATATATCATCACGCTTAGACCAATAGGAGCGGAGCTTCAATGAAAAATGTTTCAAAAACGGGGGAAAATTATCATGCTACGGGCAATAAGAGACGTAAACGAAGTTGCGTGGGTCAGCTAGTATTAAAATAAAGTGAACTTAAATATTGGTAAGTAACAATACAAAACCACTTTCGTTGTCAATATACGCGTAAATAATCGCGCAGACCCAAAAACCGACAAGGAGTGCCACATCGTCTTTTTTCCTGTCACACGTCGTGGTAGGACAACATGACGTATCGCGGTGGACACCACGTGGTGGCCTGAGAATCCCAGAGGTGCGGAGGCCGTCATACTGTACTGGACTGGTTGACTCTTCAGCAATAGGTCTAGCAATGTGGACGCTTGGCTGGATATGTCTGGTATGCTCCTGAGCTTGGAGTACTTGCTACTTGAGGGCATGTGTGAGAGTAGATCCGTGAACAATTCGAGCCGCGTGGTGAGTTCTGGAAGATCGAACCCAGAACTCGTGGTGGGCCGCCGTACTCTTCTGGAAGTGGTCGTTTGGTCCGTCCGTTACTAAGGGTCATCCTGGACGCCAGTTGGATCCTCGCCGACCTTACTGTGATTGATTCCACCGCGATTGATTACACACTTATCACAGTTATCACGATAACTGTCACCGCTGCATTAATGGGCGTCCGGTCTCGCACTTACCAAGGAAACACCACAGCACGCCACCGGCGCCACAGCCACCCCGCGCCTCAGTCGAGCTCTACTATCTACACACATCTCACAATTAAGCCAATCTTTAGAAGCTTGAACGCCCCTTTTTATTAAAATTTGCCGGTACCTCCATGCAAAGTTTGCAACCTAGGTTCTGATCTTTAAAACACAACCAGTCATGTCTCTAGCAAAATTGCACAGAATAACACATAGGCTACTATTTGCCGCGATAACTGACATACACGTGGGCGAAACTGCGGACAACAACTTGTAATATATCTATACATATATATTTCCACTACTCGCTTATTTTCAAATAGTGATAAAAATATATATCTCATAACTTACAGAAAAAAAAAATCTGCTACTATAAATTGTCGGGAGCAAGTCATGCTTCGCTTCGGCACACTTAGACTGGCTCCTAAAACTGTTGAGTGAGAGACATTACTGGAAAAATAGTAGCTTATCCGTCTGCCTGTCTTCTCGTTTGGGTCCCTATGGCATAAAAAAAGTGACGGCTCACTTTTTTTTGTGACGTGCGACAGATGTGAAACATCGAAATTGTTTTGTTTAAGTTATTTGTTCCATAAAATAAAATGACTGTTTATTACATGAAATTTAATGTTTATTAAATACAAAATACAAAAAATCAAAAAAAAAAAATTTGAAATCGCGACAACTCAATTACTTTTATATATTATGACTTCGGCAAGGCGAAGCGTCGCCACGGCAAATCTCGCCACGCCAATAATCAGGTATGCCGGCGCCTATAGATGTTTCACATCAAAATATGTCATTACTTCATCAAGGTTAAAGTAAGAGGGATCCGGGAACAGTTCTTTGTTTCTATCTGACCTCTACTAGGATCACACCAGTGCACCAACTTCGAGCGTCTTCACTCTCCACGGGAATGAAAAAGATCAATAGCATTTACTTAACTTTGTATTGCCTGACATTTGGCACGGCCAATAAACGTGATCGAAACCTCGGGATTAACTAAAACAAGAATGAATGTGATTAGTAGGAATTGTACCTATTATTCGCGTTAATTCACTTTCGCCAGTAATAAATATAATACAATACTTACATATTATATTAGGCACGAAAGTATTCAGCGGGAACAAAGAATCAATCTAAAGACATACCTATTAATAAACTACTTTATCATTTTCTATAACAATTATGTTTCTTTCTTATTGTGTTATATTACACTCTATATATCAGGAATATTACGATGAGGGAATAAACTGATTTGGAAAATATATAAAAACAATCTTTGTAGGGCCTACCGAATATTAACTTCGAGCTTTTGAAAGCAGCAGTAAGTATAAGTTCTCAAACAATTGTAAATTGTCGAGTAAAATTATAGTAACCACGAGCAGTATAACCCGTTCGAAACGTCGGGGTTATAGAAGGTATCGAAACTTTTTAAATATTTTTTACCGCCAATAAGTCTCTCTATACACCTACAACCAAAAGTCGCGAAAGTCTAATAATTGTAAATTTAGCCTTCGGTATATAAAAGTAGCCACTTGAAAGTTACAATCGGCCAAAGATGATCTCTCAGTCGTGTCTGATAGGCATCGCACGCACGCAATGGAAGCTTCTCCACTCTCCAAAGGAATAATTTTCCCCCGTTTTTGCAACATATTTCATTGATATTACGCCCTATTTTAGTAGCAGCATGATGATAAATACTGAGCTATCTAATACTGTAAGATTTTTCTAATCGGTCCAGTAATTCCTGAAAATTGACGCGTTTAATCAAACAAACAAACTCTTCAGCCTTATCATATTATTTACTAGCTGAACCCCGCGGTGTTACCCGCGGTTATTGTTGTACCGCGAGTAACGCCGCGCGCGAGTAGTCTAAAAAAAGTAGCCTAAGTTACTCCCCGGATCATCAGCTACCAGCCAGTGAAAGTCCCGTCAAAATCCGTCCAGCCGTTCCAGAGATTACCCGGAACAAACAGACAGACAGACAGACAGACAGACAAAAATTTTTTTAACCACAGTTTTGATATATGTATCGTGTATATATCTCCGTGATATATACATATGCATTGATTAAAAAGCTGTTATTTTAATATTACAAACAGACACTCCAATTTTATTTATTTGTATAGATTTACACTTGTTGCACGTATTGTACAAAAGGCGGACTTAATGCCATGAGGTATTCTCTCCCAGTTAACGTTCAGGTGAGGCAGAAATAAGATGTGGTAGGTGCAAAGATAAAGTTTTTCATAGTAAATAATGGTTTTTGATATGATAATTAACCTACATCAAATAGAACCAATTAACATAAATCTACTATCACATAAATTAATAATATAAAACACATATAATCATACACATACATAAATTTAATATTATACTAGTACACAGTCAGCTACTGGGGTTGTGACTGTATTGCCAACTCATTCTACTCAACACATATTGGTATAGACTTAATTGTCTTCATATGGTGACAACTTTCGTTCGTGCAAAACTTCAAATAAATTCTATACCGAACCGTTCAGCCGGTGGCGAGGTACAGTAAATAAATCAAATTAATATTTCGGACGTTTAAAACACAACGCCATCTAGTCCCAAACTAAGGATAGCTTGTATTGTGGGTACTAGACAACTGATATAAATACTTATATACTTTTTTTTGTAAATACACACATATTATACATAGAAAACACCCAAACTCCGAAACAAATATTTTCAGATCAAACAAACATTTGGTCCGACCTGGGAATCGAACCCGAGACCTCAAGAACAACAGTTGCGTACGCTACAACTGCACCACCATTGACACTTTTGTCCCGCAGTGGATTGTTAAAGGCAGTTGAAGGTGTTTCTAAATATACATAACTATAATTTTAAGTGTTATAGCATAGGAAACAATTGCAATATGATTTAGTAATTATACTTGAGTAAGTTTTCTTTTTATGTAATAGTGGGCACACGAGCAGACGTATCACCTGATGGTAAGCAGTTACGGTCGCCCATGGACACCCGAAGCGTCAAAAGTGCGTTGCCGACCTTAGGAGGATAAAGAGGTGGAGGGGAGGGAGTGATATGGGCCTCCGGTATCCTCACTCACTCGGTGAAACACAGCGCAAGCACTATTTCACACCGGTTTTCTGAGAGGCCGCGGTATCACTCCGGTCGAGCCGGCCCATTCATGCCTAAGCGGGGCTCTCCCAAGGTTGTATGTGTGTATAAGTTTATCATAGAGTGCCCTCAGATAACATATCTACATAATGTATGAATGTTAATAATAATCTAAAGGCTATAATACAATAATACAAATGCACGATAGAGAATATATACATAGATATAATAGAGAACCATTCATCTCTACATTAATAAATTTGTATGTTTTTTTTTCACACAAATCACACACGGCTGTTTGTTCCCAAACTAAACAAAGTCTGCATTATGAAACCAAACTGCTGATAATACTTATATATTTCTAAATACATATATCATAGATACATAAGATCCACACACGGAACAAATCATGTTCATCGCACACAAAGATTTGTATTGGGTGTGCGTCATGAACTCAGATAGTCAATCAGGGCTGGGCGAATGTTAGAAAACGTGAGAACGTAACAAAAAGACAGATAGAGTTACTTTCGAATTTATAGTAGTAGTATGAACGAGTAATAGTATAGATTCCATCATTTAGCAGCAATAACATTGTGTTCCAGTACAGACATCGTAACACTCGAACTAAAAAGAAAATAATCAGAAGAATAATGGTTCTTCGTATCAAATAGATGAAGGAAAAGTCCTAGCGGGATTATCTAACATTTATATACGTCACAGTCAATTTTCTAAGCGAGAATTTTGCACCGTACTTTTGTTGAGAAATAACATTAAATAAACTTTCACACTTTTACATTTACTTGGACTGTGTAATATTGCTTGTTTTGGGTTCTGATCTACCGACATGGATGGTGTAAGATTTAAGTAACTTACTAATTACGACTTTGAGGAACGACAGATATAAACAGTAGCATTCTTCAGATGAGGGTTTTTCATGAACAGGTAGACACATAGATATTTTAAATAATAGAATAGAAAAAGTTCTTATTACAACTAGTGTCGCCAAGTGGTCCACTAGTTGGCGAAGGTTGGCGTCGTTAGTTCGAAATTAGACTATAATTATTATTCTTTTTTTTAACCGACTTCCAAAAGGAGGAGGTTCTTAATTTCATTGATATTTTTTTATTTACTTTTTTAACTTTCTAAAGTTAATATGGATGAGTCCATAAAAACCATCTTTCGTTCGCATAATTAATAATGTATATAAAAAGGACTAAATTAATATATATAGATATTGACTACCAAGTATAAAAGACAACGATCAGTAAATTGCACTACATCAGAATTCATCATTTAAAAAAAATAAGCTAACAACAATGAAGACAAATTGGTCTTGATGAGGAACTTACTTTCAGCTCCTTTACGTTTCCTTTCTAACCGAAAGTTTATAATACAATTTAGATCACAATCGACAAATGAATTTAATAATTGAGTTGAATTCATAAGCAAATAGGTCTCTCAACCAATGGCCAAAGAAAAGGAACTGATATTTATCTATCAATAATGAGTAATAGAGAAATTGCAGTTCCTTTTCCTTCATAAGTATGAAATTAAATAATGCAATGTACTACTAATGTTACAAAACATGTATCATCATATTCATTATCATCGACCATTGACAGTCTTTTTTTTTAATCTTAGGTCTTGCCAAACGCACTTGTCCTTATGTATCAATACATTCTAGAATTAAACTCACTTGTGCGCGTTCCACTATCATTATGAACTTTAATCCTGACCGGTTTCGCATTCTGACATTATCAAAGGTTAAAAAAAGAAAATGCCTTAACAAGTGAGTTTAATTCTAGAATGTATTTGAACAAGTTTCATCAATTGCCGACAATCGAGAGTTTAAATTATTTGTGTATAAAACAACGGTATTTGTTGATAATTTGCGTTTTATTTGTTCATGAAGTTCTTTTCCCAGAGAAACAGAAAATATTTTTTTAGTCCGACTATTTCATTACTACAAAAAATATTTACGGGTATCTGATGAAAAAATAATAGGTACGAAGTCGAAGGGGTGCCAGTTGAACTTAAGATCTTTTTATTACGCGTATACTAGAAATAGTATATGCGTAATAAAAATAGAAATATATGCTAGAAATTTTTCTAAAAATAAAAAAAAGTGTTGTAAAATAGTACGAGATCTGTCGAAACTAAGCAATAAACAAATACGAAATTTGACATGAATTTGTTTTAGCTCGTGTGTTTGAATGGAATAAATTTTACTTACTATTATTTTTTTACTCCAAATGTAATCCCAAGTACATGAATCAAAGACTATCTATTTAACATATTCTTTATGCAATCAAGTTGACAAACGAGCTTACGGCCTGTTTGATAAAATGATAATGCCTTATGGATAATACGTAAAAAAAATCCATCAGCAGTATTGCCAACCACAACTTCGTTTATCTATACATCTAGACATACAAATAAATAAAATTGGAGTGTCTGTTTGTAATATTAAAATAACAGCTTTTTAATCAATGCATATGTATATATACACGATACATATACCAAATCTGTAGTTAAAAAAAAGTTTGTCTGTCTGTTTGTTCCGGGTAATCTCTGGACCAGCTGGACGGATTTTGACGGGACTTTCACTGGTAGGTAGCTGATGATCCAGGGAGTAACTTAGGCTACTTTTTTTAGACTAACTTTGCCCCGCGGCGTTTCTCGCGGTACAACAATAACCGCGAGTAACACCGCGGGGTTCAGCTAGTAGAATATAAAACCTCGTTACTGAGGATAGAACTAAATTCATACCTATAAATATTACTCCCTTCTGTGTAGGTAGAGCCTGTTTCTATTTTAGTTTTGTTATATTGACTAGTCTGGAGCCTGTCGGCCTGGTATTCAGTAACTCTGACTCCTACATCAGAAGACGTAGGTATATTCAGGATAAATTGGCCTGACTGCTCGATTAGCCTACTGCTTTAAGTGGTCGCCACGCCGCTTTCTACTGCACCAAGTGTTGTGGGTTCAATTCCCACAAGGGACAAATCCCACTGTGTGATCTGCAAATTGTTGTTCTGAGTCTAGGTGTTCCTTGTGTCCGTTTCATGTATGTTTGTAAAGTCCCTCGCGACACAGAATGTATAGGTATACCTAATGCGGGAGTAGTTTTTTTTAAAAAGTAAAGAAGAAAAAATAAAAATTGCATAATGAGCACGATCTTTTGTTGTATGGGTTGTCAGGTTGCATATTCCATATATAGGGTGCTATCTGAAAACCAGCGTTACACGGACACTGTCCAGCATTTGGCTGAGATGGTGACCCATTCTGGCCCACATTTTTATGCAGATCCTTCTCTGTCTAATGTATATAACGTAGTTACTGTTCCATTCTGTGTTTTGCATTGTCTTTTGTGGATCCTGAATAAATCATTTTTCATTTTCAACCAGACTTCGTATAAACATAATGTATATATCTACATTGTTGTTTTTGTTTATATCACATGTTAATATACAACTGCCTCGTTGGTCTTGCGGTTGACGTATGCGACTGCCGATCAAGAGAAAAAAACGTACTCAACGGTTTTAGGTACCATTTTAATGTGGTCCTTTTTTTCAATTCTATGAATTAATGTATATGTAGATATTCTGCGTACCCTAATCCATAAAGTCGTACTTAAATCATTATTTAAGTTTATGTAGTAACATTACTACCATTCGTCTACTGTCAATAGAGAATTCGTTATTTTAAGCATGTTTACTTTATGAGCTTACGTCATACATGTAATGAAAACCAGCTACATTTGGCCTATTAACATTTAGTATTCAAGGCATGGCATGTAACGTTCATATTTTGGTATGCCACAGGCCTGTCATGTATGGAGTAAGTAGTGCGCTGTTTCAAGAATTTACATTTTATTATTAGAATTAATTAAGATTTTAAAAGGTACAACTAAGGACCTATTTCTTTTAAATTTAAACTAGCTGAGCTATATAATATTTGTACGGTACGAATACTATGCTAGTCTGTGTGTCCGGTGCAAATACTACGCTAATCGACGGATCCCATACAAATACTACGATTTTCTATAGATGCGGTACGTACGAATACTAGGCTACGCTAGTCTACAGATCCGCTACAAATATTACACTTTTTTTTGTTTCCGTGCGGAAATCCCCTCGGATACCACCTCTTGGTGGTATGTCGGACTCGAACCCACTAAAACCGCACGCCGTCTCGGGTACTGAAAGCCGGAGAACCAGGTGCGCCCTAGCAAGGATAACCCTGGAACCCCGATGTACCCGTTACTTCCCGGGGCGCGCACCCTCCGCAGCGTCCGAGCTTCCACCCGAGCCTGCTTCTGCTAGGGTGACAAATGGCCTCATCTGTTACCCTCAGGCTTGCGCTTATGGAGGACGGAGATTGTTCTGAGATCTCCGGCGCAGAAGTCGCCTGTGGTACCGGTACAGTACAGACAGTACTCACGGTCACGGTCTTAAATTGGAATAATCTTGTAAAAGGAGATACTAGTTTCATAACACTAAATTTGAAACTATCTGGCTATTAAGCAGCTAGAATTAATAGGTATTAGACTATAAGCAGAGGTCGGTTGTAACGTATTTAAAAAACAAATATTGAACTTGTACTACAAACATTGAAGCTACAAAGTTAAATAAATAGGTATATGTACGTACAAAAAATCTCCTGAATTGAGCAAACTTATTTAGCTCGGAGTATTCTCTGTATTAAAAAACATTTTTAATTAGTTAAGCCTCGAATTCTGAACTTAATGAAGCATCGAATATCGGCGAACATTTGTTGCCAAATCGATTCTTGGTAGTATATTTTTGGAAATATAATACACAATGCCGTCTAATTCCAAGCTAAGCGGAGCTTATGTTATGGGTACTAAACAACCGATATAAATACATATAATCACACTCTTTTTTGTATATACACACTTATTATACATAGAAAACACCAAAACTGATCACCATCAAATGTTATTATGGTATTCCTATTTCCTAAAAAACACTGTTGGTTAAAATCAAAATCATTTCGTTTGATAAAGAAAAGGATTAGAGCACAATCATAGAGCAAAGAATAGAAAAAAGCAACTTGGCATAGACAACATCATATATCATTCTGACATTTGGCGCAATTTTGTGTAAAGATAAATTGAATAAAAAAATGTAAAGTACAAAAATTGTGAGTTTGTTGATATTTAAAATATGGCAATAAGTAAATTTCGGCTGCACATTCTTAATGATAAAAGGACGAGTACTGGACTAGCATCGTTGCTGTTTTCCTATCAAACTCGTGGAAAATCGACGACAAAGGTAAATTTGAAAGACCTGGGTAGGGTATTGAACCGTATATCGATTGACCTGTTGCATGTAGTCGACAGACTTTTCGGTGTTTTAATAACAGTTGCGAAAGTGATACATTCTGGTTGGGTTTTGAATATACGTACTTCATGTCAACTGATGAAAAATTTGATGTAATTAAACGTTTATTTCATACTAAGAATTAGATGATAGTAATTAAAATTGTAAAACTATTGTGGTAAGTAAAACGTTCTTCTTTATTTATTTGAATGCCTCACTGGCGCATTGGTAGCGTATGCGACCGCTGTGCTTAAGAACTCGGGTTCGATTCCCGAATTGGATCAAGCAAGTTTCTGAGTTTCAATGTTTTCTATGTATGTACCTATAGCAAAAAGTAGGTATATACGTGATTCCGCTATCCTTTCGGATAAAATAACCCCATTTGAGTCCAATTGTTCTTTGTGTCAATTTTACATGTTTGTTAAGTCCCGCGCGACGCAGGATATTTCTGGGAGCTATCTTTGATATAAAATTATTGTCTAATAGAAATGATTTATTCAACACCATCTCTTGTAATTTTCTGTTTAAGGTAAATTTCTCAATGTTTAGGCTACTACGTATTCATGTAAACACATAGTTGCCAAGACAAACAAATCACGACCCATCTGGGGTAATGGTGCCATTGTAAGCAATATCACGTAGTTGACAGAGTTATCCGCTCGCGGCCAACCTCGATAGGCTGATATTCGTAACACTATTGTACTGTATAATGTATTCCAGTTTTTAAACACTTTATACATGTTTACTCTTCAAGCTTTTTCTTACCATTTCTAAAGTAATAACCACTGTTTACAATATTAAATTAGCTTTTAATCTATCTTGGTCTTCTCATACTTCTAAGCTGTGTAACCCACTTCGTTTAATCCTAAAGATTGCCAGTCGCAGTTAGAAATAATATAAATTTTATATTAAAATAATTTTATCAGAATTTTCTGTCCTTTTTAAATTTTTATTGAAAGTATCAATCCATAATAATATTATAAATTTAACAGTAGCTTTAACTGTCTGTCGTTTTCACAGCTTCGATGGATTCCGGTGTAGAGATAAATTGGACCTTGGATAAAGGCATAGGCTACTTTTTAAATAATCGTTCACAAGAAGACCTAATGAGTCGTGTTTTTGTAGTACATTCCCTTATTTTCATGACACTCGTTCCACATTTCAAGTATGTTTATTTTTGCAACAATTTATCTATTAACTTGCTGTAAACACAGCTATAGTAACTTGGCAACGGTCCAAGATTGGTCCTAATCTTTTATTGGCATGTTCTCTAACCGCTAGCTAAAGAGTCCCACTGCGAGTACAATTAAATATTGAATCTCCACTTTTATTAAATACTTTGTAACTTGAGGTAGTAATCTATAATAATAATAAATATTTCGGACATCTAACGCACAACGCCCTCTAGTCCCAAACTAAGCAGAGCTTTTATTATGGGTACTAGACAACTGATATGAATACTTATATACTTTTTTTTTGTAAATACATACATATTATACATAGAAAACGCCCAAACTCCGAAACAAATATTTGCAGATCATACAAACATTAGGTCCGACCCGGGAATCGAACCCGTGACCAAGAGATCAAGAACAGCAGTCGCGTACGCTATCACTGCGCCACCAAGGCGGTTGAATGAACCTATTCTTGTGGTCTGTTTTTATTTCATCACCTTTCATCCGTGGTGACGGAATAAGAACTTCCATCATACCTATTGATCCCGTGTATGTCATAAAAGACTAAACAAGCAAACTACGCAAAAAAACAGCTCAATAAAGAGGAGGAAAACTTGAAATAAACCCATCTTGCCAGCTTGGTATAGTTGACTAACGTCTCGTCTTTCTAAAAACGAGACCAGTCCAGGATGGATATAGGCTATGATACGGGATTTCAAGCAGCATTTGTAAGTCTTGAAAGGTAGTTTGACCTGCTATTAACTGTCGTACCAAAATGATTCTTGGTACATGTAGTTTTCTTATGGTATACCTGACGTTAAGTGACCACCACAACGTATGGATACCTGCAATGCAACAGTCACAAGTGCATTGCTATCCTTTAAATCGGCCGCCAAAAAAAAAAAGAGTTAAGCTCTATATATTTCTAAAATTTTGGATCTATTTTTGAACCTCTTTTTTTAGGCAAGTAAGTACTCCGTAGCCCGACCAACCGGACAAGTATAAATAAAAATACACCAGCCGGTAGTAGAAGAAATTAAGTTTAGAAAAACATCTCTGAGGATGAAAAATTAAATAAATAAAATAAATAAATAAATATTTCGGACATCTAACACACAACGCCATCAAGTCCCAAACTAAGCAGAGCTTGTATTATGGGTACTAGATAACTGATATGAATACTTATATACTTTATTTTTGTAAATACATATATACTAGATATATACATAGAAAACACCCAAACTTCGAAACAAATATTTGCAGATCATACAAACATTTGGTCCGACCCGGGAATCGAACCCGAGACCTCAAGAACAGCAGTCGCGTACGCTACCACTGCGCCACCGAAGCAGTTGAAGGAATAAGAGATCAGTTTAATAAAGATTTATCCTCATGTAGACGCATTAAAATCGATTATACTTTTTTGGAAGTCAATGAGAACAATGTGCGATCTATAAAGAACTAATTAATTATTTTTTTGAGTCCATACCATTCAGAATGTAAAATACCTTTGTACCAGAAATATTGCTTCACAAGGATTGCTTATTATATAATAAACTAGCTGAACCCCGCGGTGTTACCCGCGGTTATTGTTGTACCGCGAGTAACGCCGCGCGACAAACTTAGTCTAAAAAAAGTAGCCTAAGTTACTCCCCGGATCATCAGCTACCTGCCAGTGAAAGTCCCGTCAAAATCCGTCCAGCCGTTCCAGAGATTACCCGGAACAAACAGACAGACAGACAGACAGACAAAAATTTTTTTATCTACAGTTTTGGTACATGTATCGTATATACATATGCATTGATTGAAAAGCTGTTATTTTAATATTACAAACAGACACTCCAATTTTATTTATTTGTATAGATGTATAGATAATATAATAAATAAATAATAAATATTTCGGACATCTAACACACGACGCCATCTAGTCCCAAACTAAGCAGAGCTTGTATTATGGGTACTAGACAACTGATATAAATACTTATATAATTTTTTTTTGTAAATACATACATATTATACATAGAAAACACCCAAACTCCGAAACAAATATTTGCAGATCATACAAACATTTGATCCGACCCGGGAATCGAACCCGAGACCTCAAGAACAGCAGTCGCGTACGCTACCACTGCGCCACCGAGGCAGTTGTATCTGTCCATATTGATGAACTTAAATGAGACACGAGCATATCAGTGACAATTTTCTATCTCATTCAATTATCGAAAATTCTATTACGAAATACTTCAACGTGGGTTCATTTAATCCACTTAACTGTCTGAAAATTGCGTGACGTACAGTTATGTCAAGTAGGTCACTATTTTCTTAGTGTCATTGTATGCTAATTAGCCGTATTCAAAGGTCGCAAGTCTTACACAACAACCGATCTTTCTTATACTGAATTCTTGTAGATCTCCTCTTAGAGAACTGACTGTATCACCTACCGATTCGCTCAGATGCTCACCGGGCATTGTTGCTTCGGTGAATATCTGAACAGAATCGGACATGAAGTTACGACACAATGTCACCACTGTGGACAGATTGGACGAAGCCTGTCACCAGCATTGATCGCGGCAATGCTGTCGAGTAGTGAGGGATGGGAGGCCGAGGGCTCCTTCTGTGGATAGGTTATGCTCCAGAAGGAGTCCGCAGAGCGGGATCGGGAAAGGCCGATTAGTAAACCCCCAAAATTTCAGGCTGAAACCTCGCCTGAATGACATCACTACATCTATGTTTACCGTGGGAGAGCCACGCATCGGCATGACTGGGGCGGTTCTACTGGAGTGATACCATGGCCTCACGGAAAACCGGTGTGAAATAGCGCTTGCGTTGTGTTTCAACGAGTGACTGAGGATACCGGAGACTCAACTCCTCTCTCATCCTCTTCCCCATCCCCCAAAAGCCGGCAACGCACTTGTGACGACTCTGGTCTTGCTTGGCATTGGGTGTTCATGGGTGGCGGTAATCGCTTAACATCAGGTGATACGTCTGCTCGTTTGCCCTCTATTCCATAAAAAAATGGTCCTTCGGTCTCTCACCTACGAAACACAGCAGCACGAATGCTGTCATTTTAGGGTGGTCTCCTGTGAGAGATATGTTGACGAATAATGGAAATTGCAAAGACTAATAATATTTAACAATCGTAAGAAGTATGCAAAACAAAAGATATCAGCATTGTCGAGGAGATCTTACTGGCAACAAATATACGTACAAGTGGGAATTATTATTGCATTTAAAATACCTGTTACATATTACGTACACGTACATACAAAGAGTCAATTTCAACTGGTCTGAACTAGTTTGTGTCATATCAAATTCATTCTACAATCGATACATTAACACATGATGTATATGTACTGGAGAAAAAACGTAGTGTAATTACATCATATCATGACACTAATATATAAAGGCGAAAGTTTGTGAGAGTTTGTTCGTCAGTTCTTCACGCGCAAACGGCTTGACCAATTTGAGTAAAATTTGGTATACAGTAGGCTGATACACTGGATTAACATATATACTACTTTAAAAAAATTGGAGCGAAAACTGATAAATACGCGGGCGGAGCCACGGGCAACAGCTAGTTTAATCATAAGACGGATATACCCGTATACTATATATGAATGTGACACAATCCTCTTAAAACTACTGTAGTTATTCTTATTTTTCATCCGAGACGTATCCTTTAAGGCTCTCCCAGACACTGCGCATTATTGCGTTCTAATCCCTTGTACACACCACGAGTAATTATTATCGCAGTAGTATGTAAATTTGTAGCCGTTTACTACATAATGTTCTATCAATTTTTAATTTATTATTTTCCATTTCCCTACGTTTCGAACGGGTTACATCGCTCGTGGTCACGGGTTCAACCGATCGTGGTCACGATTACTCGTGACCACGATCGCACGTGGTCACGGGTTATAATATCGCTCGTGTTCACGGGATACTTCGATCGTAGTTACGAGTTACACCGCTTGTGATCATTGGTAGACTGGTGTGAGCTTAGCGACGCCATAACAAAACGTATGTGTCAAAGCAAATATTATCGCAAAAATCTTAAAATAGTTATGACAATAACGCAACGCATCCGGTATTGTAGACCGATAAAAATCCACCTCTCCAGCCTTTACTCTAGCTCTCTGTCCCTCTCTGTTTTCCTTACCAAATTATTCTTCTTTGTGGCTCCTCTGAAAACGAGTACATTCCCAAGATATGTTGACATCAAGTTAGTGGCCAGCCATGAAACACGGCTTAAAATCTTCTGCAATGTTACAAAAATTACGCTAACCCTGAATACATTTGGATAGGATCAGGCAAATGATGATGACAAGTATATTTCAAATCATTCTTATCATCTTCCTCAGGATGGAAGTAGGCGTTCAATTGGTGGGAATACTTCTCCGTGTGCTGAACTTCCTCTTAGCGCCACTCTTCTGGTTGCGAGCTCGTGACAACAGACGAGTACCACCTGCTACTAACCCTATTCTACTGAAGAGCGCTTCTGAATTGGCGGCTGCTATCAGGAATGGAGAGGTAAGTTCAAGCACTATCGTTTTTAAAATAAAACTTCTTTACGCACCCTTGACTTGGGGAGTAAGCTGGAGAATGCGTGACGAGAACGTTACGAAAAGTGTGATTGTTGTTCAGTCAGTTAATTGTCGATATGTACGCTTAAATGGACACGGACGCTTAGTATAAATACGCACGAAGACTACGTATATTCACGGGATGCTATGCAGCAGGATAGTTATAGGGAAAATTTAGAGCGATCATTTTTAGCAAAATATTAACATTAAAAGGTCTTGTACCCGGTAGATACGTCTATTTTTGGACTTGTCAACCCTACTCAAAATCCATCTTAAATAGACACTTTATAGATTCTGTTTTCCGTCTTTTGTTACATGTTCATAGGTATCTAATAACAATAACTATACACATCTCACACATGGCCGTATGATATCAAACAAGGCAGAGTCCGTACTAACCAGATTTGTGATAAACATATTTCTATACATGTTATAGATATGTAACTTAAATATAATATCTAGTCATTATTTAACTCTGCCAAGTCAGTTCAAATTAATTTTGCAGTACTTAAATTGCTAATAAACTAATAAACATTTTACTGATATCAACTCAGTTCTTAGTAACTTCTTTTTCTTTTCCATAACTTGTTCCTTTCTTTCCCGATGTAGCTTGTTTTTAAATAACTCGTTATTTTTATAATAATCCAGAAATGATAAAACGCTGTACCTTTGATCCATCGAAATTCACTCCCAAATGACAACAAACAAAGTGAATAATAACATAAAATATTCTACTTTGAGAAGATACAATGCCCTTTGTTTAATGATCAACGTTTCGTCTTTTTAGAACACTAATGACTAGAATGCAAATGTCGTTTGAAGGGCTTCTTGATTCTGCCATTTTCCTTTTGCAATACTGCGTGTGCAGAACCTATTTATCGTGTTTGTAATATTACGCAATTCAGTTAGCTCTGTCGTGGTAATAATCTCTAAGGTACTAAATGGAATTATCAATAGACGCATAGTAAACAAATATATGTATATTTATACATCGTCTGACCGGTTTTGTTCGAGAAGAATTCCATGCCAAGAATTTGTTTGATTATGAAAAATGGGTTACAATATAACTAAGGGTTCTGGATGAAAAATATCAATCTATACTAATATATAAAGCTGAAGAGTTTGTTTGTTTGTTTGAACACGCTAATCTCAGGAAGCGCTAGTCCGATTTGAAAAATTCTTTCAGTGTTAGATAGGCCATTTATCGAGGAAGGCTGTAGGCTATATCATTACGCTAAGACGTACAGGAGCAGAGCTACAATGAAGAATGTTACAAAAACGGGGGAAAATTATCACGCTACGGGCAATAGGAGACGCAAACGAGGTTGCGTGGGTCGGCTAGTGTATTATATGCTGCCACTCACCACCAACCGAGGCTTTTACATAGAAAACTAAACTAACTCTTTCAATCTCGCAGATAACCAGCGAAAAATTAGTAACCATCTACATAAATCGTGTCAAAGAAGTCAATCCATTCCTCAACGCAGTAGTCGAAGAAAGGTATGGTGCGGCGCTTGATGAAGCTAAAGCAACTGATATACTGATTGAAGATGCAAAGAAAGATGGGACCTTCGAACAGCTCGTAAAAGATAAGCCGTTGTTGGGAGTGCCTTTCACGGTGAAGGAGAGTTGTTCTCTAGCTGGTAAGTTAAATTAATTTATTGTAATCAATCGTTAGTAATGAAGTTATTTGATTGCCTCAATGGCGCAGTAGTAGCGTACGCAACTGCTGTCTCGGGTGCGATTCGGGGTCGGATCAAACGTTTATATGATCTGTAAATATTTGTATTTACAAAACAAAGTATAAAAGTATTCTATCAATCATTCTAGCTTTCATATTACAAACTCTACATAGTTTAAAGTTACATGGCTTTGTGTATCAGATGTCCGAAATGTCAGTTTTTTTTTTACTCTACTCTGCCTGATGGAAAGCATAAGCAGAATCCAAGAGTGGTAGTCACCATACTCATTGCAAATGCAGACAATGCAACAATGCAGCATAGTAACCTACACCATACTATTAGTAATTCTGTGCCCACACTATGGTGGCCTAGTGATGCTTCTGCATAATTTGTTGTTTTAACAATTTTATGTTATTAATAACATAAAATTGGGCCCAGCTAGTTATGCATCCGCCTGCACCCTCTGTCTTAGATTAAGTAGCTACTCCGCTGGCTCAGCATTGCTAACGGATGTGTCTCTTAGAATTAAAATAACGAATTGTTTTGACTATCGTCCAGACATGGAATACTGTAAGAAATTTAAAATACATTATAATGCTAGCCTCCAAATCGGCAGCACACTAGTTAAGATGTAGTTATTTTATTTAAAAACCCTTTGTCCAAACTGGAAGTTTAACTGGCGCAGCCGGTAGGATCGTGTTGTTAAAGCTGTGCGCATCTCGTAATAATTCGGGTATCCAATTCTACCCGATATACGTGAAACTGCGTACGATGCCAGACGCGATCCTCGAACCAAAGAAATAATGTTGAACAATCACCAGGACATCGAGTATGGGAGTACCGGTCGGTTGGTAAGTAAAACTCCTTGCCTTCCTTGCCATATTATTACTCCCGTATTTTTCATGATAAAGGGTTTTATTTTATTTAATTGTAGTTATTCTGAGATTGGACGTTTCTCATTTTAACATAATCTGGTTATATGGTATAAAACTCTACCTAGGGCCAGGATATTTTTCTTACGATATATTGTTTTTTATTGTTAACTTTTCCTTAATATTTTTATTAACTTTAGTGTATAGGTTAATCTGGTTATATGGTATAAAATTCTACCTAGGGCCAGGATATTTTTCTTACGATATATTTTTTTTATTGTTAACTTTTTCTTAATATTTTATTAACTTTAGTGTATAGGTTTTCAAACTTTATTTAAGTGTGTTTTAATTGTGTGTGATTTTATTATATTGTACTATTTTTCTTACCAATTTTGATAGAAAACTTTAGTTTGTCGTAATAATAAAATAAAATAATATTACCTTACCGAAATGCCGCTAGATCAGTTACCGACCCTAGTGCTCTTACCTGCTGAGGCAGCGGTACCCATACCAAATGTTAAGATTAATACCTCTTTATGGGGATGATAAGAGACATTTAGGGTTATTTATTAGAAAATGTGAGTATATTAAACAGAAATTTAGAGGCCATGAGGCACAAAATTTATACCTTTTGCACGCAATTACCAGTCGACTCACTGGTGACGCCGCGGCGTTATTGTCGGAACGCGAAGACGTGTCGACTTGGACAGCACTAAGAGAGTCATTCTTCAATATTTTGTATCACATTGACAGCAGAACACTGACTCCTAAGTCACAGGATTAACTAGTTTAGGAGTCAGGGTTTACCTTATCCGTATCAAATTTAGATTAAACTCGTTAGCTATCCTAATTTTAAACAATGTCTAAGGATTTTTGTATCAATAAAGGTTTCAAGAACTGAAAGCACAATAACTTTTGAAAAAAAAAAAAAAAAAGAAGCTGATATTTTAACGGGTGAACTTTCGATTGAAAACTAGAGTGCTTTTTCGATATTAATTCAAAATAAAGTGAAAAAAAATAAGTATTACAAATCAAATAAATTACAGCGTATTTGGCACATAAAAGGTAAGTTTTCTCTAAATTACGTGGAACAAAAAAAAAAATGTAAAAGATACAAATAAAACAACTTGGTTATTTGAATTTTTCACACAAATTTGAGGCATTTAAAAAGTGTAAATACAGAAGTTTTAAATCTTTTTATTACCTACAACATTGCCATTTAACTTCTTTCTATAGGACTTTTAGTTTTGCCGGAAATCGAAATTAACCGGTTCTGTTATTTCTTTATCATTAGAACATATATGCAGAAAGTATTCATATTCATTTTAATGTTGTAATGAATATTAATATAATTTCACAATTTTATACCAATAAAGTCAGTACGAAATGAACGTAATTCAGCAATTAAAGTACAAAGCCCAAAACCTCCTTTTGAAGGTGAGGTCTAAATCCAGCACTAAACTGTTAAAGGCATCATTCAAATATTTTAGGTGATTTGAACAGTAGTATTCCAAATATAAAATACTGCGATAATAAATGATTTTTGTCAGAACAACATTTCGGTTACCCTCGTAGCTTGCAATGTATTAACCTAGAGTTAGAATCCTGTAAAATTCTATCCGGTGAAAGTTATTTAGTTTTTGTAATAGGATTCAATGCATCTGAAAACTCATTTAATTTGCTATCTGATCCAAATATTAAATGCGCTAAAACTGCAATATACAATAATACAATATTGAATGTACTCCTGTATAACCTCAATGAAAATATGGTCCGTAAAGTGAGATTAGGGCCACCCTGGAACAATCCCTGTCAATTGTTTTGGTCAACTTTCATGTGTACATTATGAAACCGAATGGCCCATAGTCAGAAATGAAATGAATTGATATATATTTGCAAGAATGTAGTACAAAATAGGTCACAATAATTATATAAAGTTCAAGTACATTCTACCATAACAATGGTGTGCAACTAGCAATGTCTTACATTAATGGCATGCAATACAATAAATGTCAGTGTCAATATGTATTGTGATTTCATTAATTAATATTGATTAAAAAAAAAAAACTAAAACAATTTAACAAATCAATTAATATACATTATCGAATGCCAAGAATATTAAATGTCACATTATGTCAATTTAGTCAATGTCAAAATAATTTAGAGATGTCAATAAATTAATAACTTTAAAAAAATAAATTATAACATCATGTCACTTTATTTTTATTCCTTATTTGTCATGTAATCATTTAAATTGTAAAAACATTTGTCAAGAAGCAATTTGGTTACTTTACTTTTAAAAAAATTTCAAGTTTGATCCTTAAATGAATTTGGTAATTTGTTATATACTTTAATTGCAGTTGTATAGTCAGGTTACCACTAAACAATCGCTTGCAATAAATCCTGTTCAGTCCACCTTAAATTCGCTCAGACCACTGTTATAACGTTGATGCAGAAAATATAAAAGTACACTGTGACCCTTATCTTAGATTGCCATATTTCTATATCCCGGAGATCGATTCAAAATTAACGATTGTTACAGGTAGTACTCCATCAATTTTTTTGCCCTCGCACCACTTACTATTATTTTCCTGAATATATATTACACACGAACCGTTTCAGGTAGTAAGTACCCATGCCACTAGTCATCATGACGAAATTATTGAAATCCCTCTACTACCGACTTACAATTCTCCCGATTTTCACAAATTTCCTTTAAATGAGGCAGACGAGCGATATGAAGGACTCATTGGTAATGATTTATTGAAACAAATGGGCGCGATAATAGACCTTAAGAACTTATTACTAAGAACAATAACAACTCCGATACACTTTATTAATAATTTACATTACATTATTAAAATACCGCTACATTGCGCACAACGTGTCAAAATCCCCATAGATTTATATGCGGGCGAGGCACTGGTTGAATTGAAGCTATTTACTCCTGAATTACGAATGCCTTCCGCGTTAGTCAACTGCATCAATGGGTACGCCCTCACCATAGTTCATAACACTTCAGAAACTCCGATGACTATCCACATAGACAGGCCCTTCACTGTAACGAAATTTGATGCCACAGAATGCCTAAATTTTTACGATAGTAATTACCATTAGGAACAGATACATTATTAGAGCAGAATTAAAAGCAAAACACTTAGAAGAGACCAAAGGACCCAAACATATAGACATACGTGACGACCCCTCAAGGACTACTATATCAGATTCAAGTAAAACTATTTCAATTTCCGAGTCTGAAACTGTCTCTATCCCTAGTTCCGCGAAAGTATCTGGCTATCCCATTAGAGCACTATCTGTGATGACTAGATCTGATACAATTCATTCTGCTATGGATGTAGAACAATCAGGTATTCCAATTTTAAATGAGGCCGTGGACACTAAGCCTAACCAAATTTTAGTATTCACATGGTTAAGGAATTATATACAAATTAGAGACATTTCACATGAAAAACAAAAGCTACTTAAAGTATTTTTACCTATCAATAACCCGGATTTAGTAAATAAATTTTTATTAGAATATATCAAACCTAAAACGAAATACTTCATACATTTTGAGGATGTAGAGCATCGTAGACTGTTTAGTAGCAAGGTCATACAGTTGTTTAAGAAAGACACTGTACAATTATTTGAGTGTACAGAACGAGTAGTGTATGTCGGAGACGAAAAGGAACGAAAGGTAATAGTTATTAAACATCATCAGGGAAAGACTTGTCATAGAGGTATAAAGGAACCGTTAGCAAGTATACGCAGGAATTACTTTTGGCATAACATGCAGGATACTATCTCAGCTATTATTAATGCTTGTGAGTTGTGTAGTGGTTGTGAAGTATGACAGAAAACCTATTAAACCGTTTCTACAGTTAACCCAAACTCCATCTCCAAGGATGCTCCATTTCAGGCAATATTCATAGACCTTTTTCAGATCGAAGGTAATTATTACCTTACTCTTATAGACGCATTCAGTATGTTAGGACAAGCCATTCCTATAACTAATAGATCAACATCTGAAGTAGTACGCTCCCTTACAAGGTATATAAGCAACCATGTCTTAAAACTAAATTGTGTACATAAACTTAAATCAGCCAGTTTAATTAACTGTCTAATAACACAAGGTAGGGCTCCATATAGGGACACCTAATAACCCTTGTTCGATGGGTTTAATCGAATTCACCTATTATTCATTCAACAATTAGTGAAATTTACCGTTGCGCTAAATATGAACAGAAATGCACTGATGCCGCATCTGTAATTATATACTTGATTATGGCATACAACCATTCGATACACTCAGTAACAGGATTAACACCATTCGAAACAATATTTGGCCATATTCGTTCTGAAAATTCTTTTGGTATACATATCCGCCTTACTTCCTTAATATTGTAGCATATCTTGAATATTTACGAGAAATTACAATACAGAAATACAGATAATTAGTCCCACAATAACGCTTTAAAAGAGGTCTAATTAATGCATTGGGTTCTCTTATTAAAATTATCACGGGAAACCTGGATCATAGCGATGCATTGCGGTACGATAAAATTACATCGGAACTTGGTCACAATCAAATTATTATCAAAAATAAGTTTGCACTGGTCTCTCAAATGTTAGATAGTTTTATTACTATTACTATATACTATTACTACTGAAGTTTTAAATCAAAACTCCATTATTCTAGCAAAAAAAAATGGTTATAAGTTAAAAATAGTTGAACCCGTGTATAATGAAGTAATGTCGAAAGTAGATCAGTGGTACACCACTTTCACTGTTAGCTTATTTAATATATTTGCGAGTAATTTCCGTACAATCTTTATAAAGTTAGGACAGATAGAGACTGCTCTTGCACTTAGTAAAATCTCTAAACTACACCCAAGTATTGTTAACTCTGCCGAATTGTTACAACATTTAAAATTAATATCCAACACTGCGAGTTTACTATATCCCGCAATGGAGGAAAACCTAGTAAAATTAGAAGAAACTATTATTGTCAAAACTTATCTTAAGAATAACCAGATTATGTTCATATTAGAGATTCCACTCACAGATAATCACACTTATAACTACTATAAAATTTATTCAGATAATAAAACCATGTCCATTTTACCTAAATATCCCTACCTATTGGCAAGGGGGCTGAAACACCACCGATCGTGAAACCATGTCGACCACTTGCAGCCGGAGACCAATTCCTGTGCGCTGAGCATAACCTAGCGCCTTATCCAGAGCCGACCTGTATAGAGCAGCTTTTGAAATTCGATGACAACCTTACATGCTGTAACCAACAACAGATTAACATTGAAGACATAAGAATTCAGCGAATAACAACCACGAGTTGGATATTATTTACCAGACTGCGGACAGTTCTCACGAGCACCTGTAATAATGAAATTAATAAACATCCTGCCTTCGGAACTTACACCATGACCCTGGAAGAGTCATGCGACATCGAGATACAGGGAATCCAAATTCGCCAACATCAAATCCTGACAGAAACTGAAAATGTAGAGCCCCTTCCAGTTATAAATTTACCAAAACTGCCTGCGAGTGCAACGCTACCGCTATCCAGTACACGCGTACTTAACATGCGCGGTATTAATTTGGACGAACTGAAATATATGTCTTGTGTATTAAAGCAAACTGAGTTCTCTAACAGTGATTTTAAAGGTCAAGACTCTAATATCAGTGTAGTTATAGTTTATATTACATTTCTTATTGTTTTAGCATGTATTCTTTTAATTTTGTCATATATTTTACGTAAAAGATTAAGAATGTTAATGTGTCTACGAAATCATCGGGGAGTTATTGAAAATGAACATCCCGATAATTTCGCTCTTAGGGAGGGAGGAGTTATGCATCCGCCTGCACCCTCTGTCTTAGATTAAGTAGCTACTCCGCTGGCTCAGCATTGCTAACGGATGTGTCTCTTAGAATTAAGATAACGAATTGTTTTGACTATCGTCCAGACATGGAATACTGTAAGAAATTTAAAATACATTATAATGCTAGCCTCCAAATCGGCAGCACACTAGTTAAGATGTAGTTATTTTATTTAAAAACCCTTTGTCCAAACTGGAAGTTTAACTAGCTACACTCTTCTAATCATATATTTAAATCAAAATAAATAAATCTGAATTCTGAACAAATTTAGATAATATTTGTTTTAATTTTTAACCGACTTTAAAAAAGGACAAGGGTTTCAACTAGACTGTATTTTTTTATATATATGTTTGTTACCTCAGAACTATTGACTGGGTAAACCGATTTTGATGACTCTTTTTTATCTGAGAACCATTTCAATTTGGTCCAGTTCTTGAAGTAGTTTTTTTTTTTTGAGAAAGTCTAAGCAACAAGTCGAATCATTCCAGGTATGTCAAACTCGGTGGGTTGCCTAGAAAACGCAGGTCGTCGCGCCACCACAGACGGTGGCGTCGTCAGTCTCGTGAAGAAAGCGGGGGCCATTCCACTCTTGGTGTCGAACACACCAGAGCTGTGCTTGGGATGGGAGACCACGAACTTGCTGAGGGGGACGACCAACAACCCTTACTGCTTGAACAGAACCCCGGGAGGATCGTCCGGTGGTGAGGTAATACAAATATAGTTTTAAACTGCACGGTTGGCCACGTGGTCGCCACGCCGCCGCTTTCTACTTCGCCAAGTATTGTGGGTTCAAATACCACATGGGACAACACTTTGTGTGATCCACAAATTGTTGTTCTGAGTCTGGGTGTTCTTTGAGCTCAATATTTTTATAGTTTCTTTGGAATAATTTTAGACATCTCGTCATCCATTGCCGGACACTTATGACAGTTGCTATCCCCTGCCAGAGACCCCTAAACTTTAATAAATTATAGTTGTACTTTCGTTATAGTATAAAAGCTAAATTTTACATAAGTTACTTGGGGACCTATAAAAAAAGGTTACCTCAATAGCCGGACAGTTTTAATGGTTGTTACATCTTGCCAGACACATTTAAAGTCCGCTGTAGGTGCGAACGCGAATTCTTAGTCGATTACGATCTTTTAAGATTTTCAATAAAAAAATAATGTTATTACGTTCATAGAATAACTTCGAATAAAAAGTTTGAAAAAATAAGTACTTTCACTTATTGCATACGAAACGGTAATTTCATAGGTAAAGACCTATTATTACAAACAGACACTCCAATTTTATTTATTTGTATAGATGATTATATTCAGTTTATGTATATATACCTAACAATATAATGTCATATACCTTATGACCGCGCGCCGCCTCATACCAACAAGAACCCCCTTACACAGCGTTTTTGCCTTCTCCGAAAGGAGAACAGTCAATATCTCGTTACAAATGTTACAGGTTGTTCATTTGTGTGTTAACTCTTGAAACTTGTATAGCACAAGACGGGAAGTGTACCTTCCCAAATAAAATAAAAACTTTATAAAAATTGAGTTTTAAGTTACTCAAAATTTTAGAGTAAATTTTAGTTACATTAGGTACTCTTCTCCCGATTTGCAATAACTCTGAATAGAACAGCTTGCTGCTTCATATTTATTTATTTATTTTATTTATTTAAACTTGATGCACATTTTGCACAAAGGCGGACTCAATGCCATGGGGCATTCTCTGCCAGTCAACCTTAAATGTGTTGTGGTGGAGGTGATGTGGAATTATGAAGTGGTTCTTCTCAGAGCTGGGCATTCAAATAATTCCAGAACCTTCCCGCACCGTTGTTCTTATTCAGATGTTATAAATATTTCCAGGGCGCGTTGCTCGCGTGTGGCGCGTCTCCGTTCAGCGTGGCGTCCGACATCGCCGGCTCCATCCGCCTGCCCGCCGCCTTCTGTGGGGTGTTCGGACATAAACCCACGCCTGGTAAGTACACACAAAACCTACGAACTAACACACAAACAAGGTCAACAATAGAATCGGAGAGCAATCTAATACAGAAATATATTTTTTTATTCTTGGTCGTTCTGATATGCAGCAAACAATGGAATAGGAAACACACAGAAAACCGGTTTGAAATAGCGCTTGCGTTGTGTTTCAATGAGTGAGTGAGGATACCGGAGGCCCATATCCCATCCTCCTCCCCATCCCCTAATAAAATTGCAAATGCAACAATACAGCATGGAGACCCACTCCATGGCGTCGCGTCCTAGTGATGCTTCTGCATCATTGGGCCTCCGGTCTCGCACTCACCAGTAAAACACGACAATAAACACAATAGTGTTATTACACTATTTAGATCATTGTAGATCAAGATCATTTTTAACTAACCGACTTCAAAACAGGAGGTGATTATCGGTTCGACTGTTTGTTAGGGTTCCGTAGCCAAATGATAAAAAACGGAACTCTTATGGATTCGTCATGTCTGTCTGTCTGTCTGTCTGTCCATCCTTATGTCACAGTCACTTTGTTCCAAAACTATAAGAACTAAAACTGTGAAACTTGGTAAGTAGATGTATTCTGTGAACCGCATTATGATTTTTACACAAAGATAAAAAAAAAACAATAAATTATGGAGACTCGAGACAACAAAAAAATTTTTCATCCAACCCATATGTGTGGGGTATCTATGGATAGGTCTTTTGAATAGTTTGCGAGAGAGACACTTCCAAAGTGGTTAAATGTGTACCCCTCCCCCCTTCCTGTAACTTCTAATATAAGAGAATTATAAAACTAAAAAAAATATGATATACATTACCATGCAAACTTCCATCGAAAATTGGTTTGAACAAGATCTAGTAAAGTATTTTTTTGTAAATACGTCATAAATCGTAAATCGCAAATAAAAAAACACTATTATTAAAATATCGATCAAAGTTACAACGAACTACAAGAACTTTTTTATTATGTTTCTTGTTGCTTCAGAACCCTTCATGGGCGAGTCCGACTCGCACTTGGCCGCTTTTTTCTATGCTTGTTACCTCATAACTTTAGACTGGGTGAACCGATTTTGATGATTTTTTTTATTTATTTAAAAGCTGGTGCTTCCCGTGTGTCCTATTATTTATATCCTTCATATCTTGCATTCTGTTCACATTTAAGGGCTATGTGACAATTCTGATGATGCTTTGTGTATGTCCCAAGGTATAATATCAATAGAGGGTCACATACCGACCCTGAGTGACGAGAGTTTCCCCAAGTTCCTGACGGTGGGACCCATGACGCGGCGGGCGGACGACCTTCCACTCTTGATGGACATCATGGCAGGAGACAACAAGAGTCTGTTGAGACTGGACGAACCCGTCGATATGAAGAAAGTCAAGGTACAAATTTCGCAATCACTTGGTATTTTTCATTTGTCAAAATCCATCAAGCGAACGCCGTATAAAATTTTTGGCAAATTTGGTGATTTGAGAAAAGAAACTAATCTATCTTCCTATTCCTTATGGGGAATTTCCCCTCAATGCAAAAAGATATTAAACTAATTAGAACTTGTGGGGGACAGGTGTCATGTCCCACCAACACAAAGGGAGGATCCTCCGACCAGGCGAGGTGATCATGCCTGGCGGGCCACTGCCCAACGGTTGACGTTGGGATTTTTCTATATTTGTTAATCGGCGCGAGAACTTCTATTGCGCGATGCAGGATTGGTAATTACTCCGTGTTGTGTGTTACTTCGTAGTTCAGTGTATCTTCGGTAGATGGCGCTGTCATATGTTTTCTTGATGCGCTGTATGTGGAAGTCGCCACAAACTCTTCGGAAGTGTCAAGTAATATATGGATGACTAAAAAGTAAAAAAAGCAAACGAATATTTTTTTACAAGGTATTGCACAGTGTGCCACATTAGTACTCTAATTGAGACAATAGTAACGCTAAGTAATATTATCAATTGCAAATTTAAATTTATTTGTTTATACCTCAATACATCACGCGAAACAAAAACTGATTATAGTGATGGAGTGACTTGGTAAGTTTGAAGCAACGTTAGCATACTTTCGCAAACACACTCCTTCCTTTGTGACTGAATGTTAGTCAAGCCAAAAAATGTAGAACACAAATATTCACGCTTGTTTTCCCCTAAGGGTAAACGAAGGTAATTATAATATTTATTTGCCTATGTGGAGCTAAACTAATTCATTTTTTTTAGGTACTATACATGCACGAGGCAACTGATTCAATAGCTTTATTACCAGTGGAAAACTGCATAAACGATGCGATAAAAAGTGCTGTCAAATATCTCGAAAAAGAATGTGGATGTACTATTAGTGAGGTAAATGTTTTTTTTTTTTACATTATTGCCAACTGAACCATGCAGAGAAGGATGAGATAATTGCAATTATGAGGATGTACTTAAGCTAAAGTAGTACATTTAGTAGTAGTATTAAATTATTTACTAACCGAAGTAATATTTTTTTGGACCAAATAAAAAGGATAATTAGACCACTGTGTGCTGAGTTTTAGTTGATGTTGTGTACTTCATAGTTGCATATCTACTAGCAGATAAGGAACCTATAGATGTTTAAATAATAAAAAATAAATATTTGGACATTTGACACACAACGCCATCTATCTTCAAACTTAATAGAGCTATGACAGAAATGTTTGTATGATTTGATTGTTTTTTTCGAATGTTTTTATGTGTACCAAGCATGTATTTGCAACAAGTAAAATTTTAACAAAAATAAAACCGACTTCAAGGTTTGACTCGATTTCTCTTGGATGCCATCATCAGATCTTAGTGTCCTTATCATGGTACCACCGTTGGGATATCTCCTTTCTATTAAAAAAAGAATCATCAAAATCGGTTCATAAACTACGAAGTTATCCACGAACACATAAAAAAATATACGGTCGAATTGAGAAACCTCCTCCTTTTTTTGAAGTCGGTTAATTAAAAGTCTATATCAGTTGTCCAGTACCCATGGTAGAAGCTTTGCTTAGTTTAGGACTAGATGGCGTGTGTTTATTTATTACTAATCCTGTAACTTTCTGACAGTCAGGCATTATTTTCTTTACTCTTTTTAAATAGTTCAACAAGTAAATAATTCAACGGTATCGTTCTGAAATTACAGGAAAAATTCAAAGATTTAGAAGACTCTGTGGAAATATCAATATCAGTGTTCTTCTCAATGAAAGACATTCCGAATTTATTGCAAGATCCCGCCAACCCCAAAGTAAGTATATTAGAGAAGTAAATTATCGAAAGTGGATAACAGTTTTTGAACTAGGTATTTAAACGTGTTGATGTAATGCTGCCAGGAAAAAAAGTTCCCCGATTTATTTATGGTGGTGGTTAATTTACAAAACGATCTGATTTTAATTATAAAACGTTTTAGTTACGAAATCCGAACATTTGAAAATAAAATAAATACAGCTTTTACATTGTATTAGAAAGTTAAAGACGTAAGCCAGTGTTGCCAGTAAAAAGAATCCAAAATCTACCGTTTCGAAGGTCATAGATTAACTTATTTGATTCGTGAGAAATTTTAATTAATTTATTTTTACCATTTATTGATATGCACATCATTATCAACAACCTGTAACTGTCCACTTCTGGACATAGGCCTTTCTTAGATAATCGAATTTTTTCAACGAAAAAAAACCGACTGTAACGGGACGCGGGAAGCACCAGCTTTCAAATAAAACAAAAGAATCATCAAAGTCGGTTCACCCAGTTGAAAGTTCTGAGGTAACAAAAAAAACATTCGAATTGAGAACCTCTTCCTTATTTGAAGTCGGTTATAAACCCTGGTCAGACGGGTTGATATAGCATTTGTTTCAAGTTTTCCTTTTGTTTGCAGTGACGTCGTTCTGCGTAGTTTGCTCCTTAGTCCGTTATTTATATATAAAAATACACTTAAAACTTATTTTATTTGCAGCGTGACAAAAGTTTAGTAGCCGAAGTAATAAAATATGCGTTCGGTGGCGGGTCGAGATCTCTCCAGGGACTCAGCTTCTCTCTCATCAACTCCACACACCTGTTCATACCGGAGTCACGCCGAGGCTATTACAATGGGAAAGCTAATCAATTAAGAGAACATATGAAGGTATGTATTAAATGTCAGTAAATAAATAAATATTACGGATCTCTATCACACAACGCCATCTAGTCCCAAACTAAGCAGAGCTTGTGTTATGAGTACAAGACGATTAATATAAATAAATAGACATATTTTGTTGTAAATATGTACATACATATTATGCATAGAAAACACACAAATAAATAAATATTACGGACCTCTATCACACAACGCCATCTAGTCCCAAACTAAGCAGAGCTTGTGTTATGAGTACAAGACGATTAATATAAATAAATAGACATATTTTGTTGTAAATATGTACATACATATTATGCATAGAAAACACACAAATAAATAAATATTACGGACCTCTATCACACAACGCCATCTAGTCCCAAACTAAGCAGAGCTTGTGTTATGAGTACAAGACGATTAATATAAATAAATAGACATATTTTGTTGTAAATATGTACATACATATTATGCATAGAAAACACACAAATAAATAAATATTACGGACCTCTATCACACAACGCCATCTAGTCCCAAACTAAGCAGAGCTTGTGTTATGAGTACAAGACGATTAATATAAATAAATAGACATATTTTGTCGTAAATATGTACATACATATTATGCATAGAAAACACACAAATAAATAAATATTACGGACCTCTATCACACAACGCCATCTAGTCCCAAACTAAGCAGAGCTTGTGTTATGAGTACAAGACGATTAATATAAATAAATAGACATATTTTGTTGTAAATATGTACATACATATTATGCATAGAAAACACACAAATAAATAAATATTACGGACCTCTATCACACAACGCCATCTAGTCCCAAACTAAGCAGAGCTTGTGTTATGAGTACAAGACGATTAATATAAATAAATAGACATATTTTGTCGTAAATATGTACATACATATTATGCATAGAAAACACACAAATAAATAAATATTACGGACCTCTATCACACAACGCCATCTAGTCCCAAACTAAGCAGAGCTTGTGTTATGAGTACAAGACGATTAATATAAATAAATAGACATATTTTGTTGTAAATATGTACATACATATTATGCATAGAAAACACACAAATTTTAAAACAAATATTTGCATATAAAAAAATCCTTTGGTTCGAATCGGGAATTGAACCCCACACCTCTAGGTGAGCACACACATAAGCTACCACTACGCCACAGAGGCAGTCTGTATTACTATTTAGTATCTATAGTCCTAGACTTTGTTTAGTTGACACTCAGGAACTACTGGTTCGATTTGATAGATATGCATAGCCTCGTAGAGAAAAACTATTGTTAGAGTGGTAAACTAACAAAGATGAAATAATATTAGGAGTTTTTATATTTGCGCTAGCAACACTTTCCAAAAATGTCATTTTAGTAGTAGTAGTAAAGTATACGATGTCACATCTGTTGAGTCTGTGTGCGTTATCTATACAAATAAATAAAATTGGAGTTTCTGTTTGTAACATTGAAATAACCGATTTTTACTTAATGCATATGTATGTATACACGATACATATACCAAAAATGTAGTTAAAAATTTTTTTGTCTGTCTCTGTTTGTTCCGGGTAATCTCTGGAACGGCTGGACGGATTTTGACGGAACTTTCACTTTCAGGTAGCTGATGATCCGGGGAGTAACTTAGGCTACTTTTTTTAGACTAACTTTGCCCCGCGGCGTTACTCGCGTAACAATAACCGTGGGTAACACCGCGGGGTTCAGCTAGTAGAGAATAAGCACAATGGGCGTGTCACGTGGTGTTCCAGCGCATACTAGGGTCCAGCGGCGTGTTGCTGTACCCGGTGTTCGTGAGCGCGGCGCACCCGCACCGCTGCGTGTTCCTGAGGGCCTCGGGCGTCATGTACACCATGGTGTTCAACATCCTCGGCATGCCCGCCACCGCCGTCCCGCTCGGGACCTACCGCGGCCTGCCGCTAGCCATACAGGTATACCGGTGCCGCACTCACTCGCTCACTCGCTCACTCGCTCACTCACTCATGTACACCATGGTGTTCGTGAGCGCGGCGCACCCGCACCGCTGCGTGTTCCTGAGGGCCTCGGGCGTCATGTACACCATGGTGTTCAACATCCTCGGCATGCCCGCCACCGCCGTCCCGCTCGGGACCTACCGCGGCCTGCCGCTAGCCATACAGGTATACCGGTGCCGCACTCACTCGCTCACTCGCTCACTCGCTCACTCACTCATGTACACCATGGTGTTCGTGAGCGCGGCGCACCCGCACCGCTGCGTGTTCCTGAGGGCCTCGGGCGTCATGTACACCATGGTGTTCAACATCCTCGGCATGCCCGCCACCGCCGTCCCGCTCGGGACCTACCGCGGCCTGCCGCTAGCCATACAGGTATACCGGTGCCGCACTCACTCGCTCACTCGCTCACTCGCTCACTCACTCATGTACACCATGGTGTTCGTGAGCGCGGCGCACCCGCACCGCTGCGTGTTCCTGAGGGCCTCGGGCGTCATGTACACCATGGTGTTCAACATCCTCGGCATGCCCGCCACCGCCGTCCCGCTCGGGACCTACCGCGGCCTGCCGCTAGCCATACAGGTATACCGGTGCCGCACTCACTCGCTCACTCGCTCACTCGCTCACTCACTCATGTACACCATGGTGTTCGTGAGCGCGGCGCACCCGCACCGCTGCGTGTTCCTGAGGGCCTCGGGCGTCATGTACACCATGGTGTTCAACATCCTCGGCATGCCCGCCACCGCCGTCCCGCTCGGGACCTACCGCGGCCTGCCGCTAGCCATACAGGTATACCGGTGCCGCACTCACTCGCTCACTCGCTCACTCGCTCACTCACTCATGTACACCATGGTGTTCGTGAGCGCGGCGCACCCGCACCGCTGCGTGTTCCTGAGGGCCTCGGGCGTCATGTACACCATGGTGTTCAACATCCTCGGCATGCCCGCCACCGCCGTCCCGCTCGGGACCTACCGCGGCCTGCCGCTAGCCATACAGGTATACCGGTGCCGCACTCACTCGCTCACTCGCTCACTCGCTCACTCACTCATGTACACCATGGTGTTCGTGAGCGCGGCGCACCCGCACCGCTGCGTGTTCCTGAGGGCCTCGGGCGTCATGTACACCATGGTGTTCAACATCCTCGGCATGCCCGCCACCGCCGTCCCGCTCGGGACCTACCGCGGCCTGCCGCTAGCCATACAGGTATACCGGTGCCGCACTCACTCGCTCACTCGCTCACTCGCTCACTCACTCATGTACACCATGGTGTTCGTGAGCGCGGCGCACCCGCACCGCTGCGTGTTCCTGAGGGCCTCGGGCGTCATGTACACCATGGTGTTCAACATCCTCGGCATGCCCGCCACCGCCGTCCCGCTCGGGACCTACCGCGGCCTGCCGCTAGCCATACAGGTATACCGGTGCCGCACTCACTCGCTCACTCACTCACTCGCTCACTCACTCATGTACACCATGGTGTTCGTGAGCGCGGCGCACCCGCACCGCTGCGTGTTCCTGAGGGCCTCGGGCGTCATGTACACCATGGTGTTCAACATCCTCGGCATGCCCGCCACCGCCGTCCCGCTCGGGACCTACCGCGGCCTGCCGCTAGCCATACAGGTATACCGGTGCCGCACTCACTCGCTCACTCAGTCATGCGAGAACCGTTGGCGAGAGTAGACGTGTTGTATATACCTTCACTACAAGGACCATATTTATTTTTAGTAAATATTTTTTTATTATTAGCAGCATTAAAAAACTAAGCCTGTACTTCTATACAAATAAAACAAATTAAAATGTCTGTTTGTAATATTAAAATAACCGCTTTTACTAAATGCATAGCCGAGTGGTCAACTATGAGATAATGCAAATGTTTATTTATTTTTAGCATTAGAATGAGTCTTTCTATTATGCAATATATATCCTCATGTTTGACAGCATTTAAAACTATCCTACTTCCTTAAAATCTCCACAAAGTATATTTTATCTAACTCCAGTTTTATTGAGAACTAATGCAAAGTATAGTACTGTTACGTTATTTTAAGACTGACACCAACTCTCCTTGGTAAAAAAAAATGGAAGAAGGAAAACGGATAAAAACTTAAAGAGCAAGGAACTCGAATAGAGTTAGAGAGACAGCAGTGGCTTGAAAATAACCAAAACCACTAGGACAAAGGCATAAGCTGCTCTGTAAACATTATTATAAAAAAAATATTACAAGAAACTAGCTTTTGTGGTCCTCTCCGCCTTCCTATGTCTTTGTCTTTCTCCAAGGTTCAATCTATGTCTATACTGAAATTCACCTAACACAGATAGAAAATAACACAAGTTTATTTTTCAGGTCATTGCTGCCCCGAACCAAGACAGGTTATGCCTCGCTGTGGCCAAACAACTAGAAGTGGGCTTTGGAGGCTGGAAACCTCCACAATAGTGACTACAATTATAAATAATACCAAATTAATATAAATATAAAATAATAAGTACAACAAACCACATATATGGCGTGGTTATTTTTTTACCAGACAACATTAGATACATTTGTAATAGAAAGTTATTAAATTTTATTCTATTTCATACGTAAATGTATATTTAGGGAACTCTTTTTATTCAAAACATTAAATTGAATGATAGCAGTGAGTAATTTTATTAGGTTTTACCATTGACAATAAATTATGACCATAGAGCAATTGAATGTTGTCACTTTCAACGAAACATGATTTTTTTTTCGTCACAAAATCAAATTAAGTTCTTAAAACTCTTAAATTAGAATCTTAGAGTGATATTTTATAAACCTAAAAGGTGTTCTGTTGATATAAGGGTTTAATGTCTATGCATTATGGTAATCGATTTCCATCAAGCGAGTCTCACATATGGAACTTTAGTGATATTCAAAATGTATCTCTGTATTTAAGATGGTGATGGTGAGAAGTTAGGTATACTTCTGTGATGTGGTTAAGAAATTTCTTAAGTGTTTCATTCATCGAATCACAATGATATGAAAAACAAATTCATTAGGAATGAATGGAAAAAATTGTTACTTTCTGGCCCCCCCCCAACTCCCTAATGACAATATTGTCAAGTAGACGTAAATCAATACAGTTGACGTTTGTGTCAAAGAGTATTTTATTCGATTTAATTATATTAAACATATCTTCCATAAAAATTATCGCAAACCATCAGTCTGATAAGCTATCCGGAACTTATCTGTAACCGGTGATACAGAGTCTTAGTATGATAATTTATCAGCTGCCTTGTCACTTTAAACCTAAAGTCCGGAATGTGCATTAATCAAATACACTACAACCAATTCATTTGTCGAAAACTTTTTTTTGTGTTTTAATCTGCAATCAGTCGTCAGACGATAATAAGATGTGTTTAGTAAACAACATGTTAGAGAGCATCAGGCCATTGCCTCACTGACCACTCTGAGTACGTGGTTTCTTTTAAGCCTCTTAACCATATGGGCGATATTAAGTAATCCGGATGCGAGTGGATTGGGGTGATGGGTAAGACGTTCAATGCGCTGCTTCTGATATCGCTCTATTTCTGAGGCAAATGTTGCAATGTTCACATACTCATGTATCTCATCAATGTTTGTGAACCGTGGAGCATTTACAACGCTCCTAAGGATGTTGTTTTGCACCCTTTGCAATCACATAACGTTACTCTTGCTGGACACCCGCCGTATTGTAATCCCATAGGTCCATATGGGTTTCAGAATGGAGATGTAGATTAGAAGCATGTCCAGAGAGAGGGTTGAGTTTCTGCCCATTGTCCAATACAGACTTTTAAACTTGTAGTTGACCAAGTCTCTTTTTGTCTGTATGTGGTTTTTCCATATCAACAGTTTGTCCAAAACAAAACCAAGATGTTTCACACAGTCGGTTTCAGGGAGGATATTATTCGTTAAGTGAACCGGGGTACAGTTTTGTTTTCCTATAAACGTTATGTGCTTAGATTTCTAGGCACTGACTTTTCGTTTCCTCAGCCAGATAGAGGTACTAACTTTTAAACTTTCGCGTTCCATGATATATTAACAATTATTTTTACGGGAATTAACGCAATCACTTATTGAAAGCCAGCCAGCCCGTGACCACGGCCAGTGCAACCTGGTCGAAACGTCAGGCAAATCAGAGGTATATACCTTTTAATAAGTTAATTCCCGTAAAAATAATTTATAATACAGACAGAGGTAGTATCGAGAATCTGTTGTAGTTTTTCACTTGCTAATGTGGGGCTTTCATCCACAGCCAGTAGAGCAATATCATCACCATATGTGGCAACCATTAGGATCTGGCATCCCCCTGCTTCACCCGGAAAAACTTGTGAGAGAGAGAGATATGACTTCAAGATATGATACACAACACACTCGAACGCCTGTTGTACATCCAGAAAGGCAGCGGAGCAGTATTTTTGTTCTCGAAGCACTGTCTGATGCTGTGATATACACGATGCATCTGTTCAACGATCGAGTGAGCCTTACGGAAGCCAATGATGTACACTGATCATTCTTCTTAGTCTCTTGAGAAAAAGCTCTCCCACACTTTCGAGATAACTGAAGTAAGGCTTATCGGCCGGTGTGAGGAATACTCCTGTGGTGTTTTACCATCTTTATGTATCATAACAACCTCAGATATTTTCCTTAAACTTGAAAAATATGAGGCTCTGTAGGTGACGTGGAACAGACAAGTTAAAAAAGTGATACATTGTTCAGGCAGTTCTTTAAGGAGTGGGGTAATTAGGTCAAAACCAGGGGCCTTGTTCGGAGTAATGTAATTTCTGTGATAATTTCCTTTGGCGATATTGACTTGATAGATAAACATAGTTGTGTAGCTTCGTTGAGAATGGCATCCAAGTCTATTTCCTGGTTATTGCTCTCGTTGGGCTTAAAGACTTTGGCTAGGTGCAAGGCAAAGGTCTCAGATTTTTTTTCATCCGTTCGAGCCCAAGTTGACTGGCATTTTATGGGGTGGGGGTTCTATTAAAGTGTTTGGTGGCCTTCTACAAAGAGTGATCACCAGTTGCAGATGGTGAAGTTTTTCGGAGGTTATCATTTTTATATTCATCCAGAGCCAATTTTAAGTTTTTTATTGCTTTATTAAGTAAACTTTTGTCTGATTGCTGTCGTGATTTTCCCAATTTCGCATCAAGCGCCGTTTCTCGGCAATTTTATTTTAATTTCTGCCGGCTGGAATATTACGGGATTCGAGACTCTGTCTCGATGACGGAAGATATTGGTGCGATAGTCACCAAATTCTACAAAATACAATTCTTCAACTGCCTCTCTCTTGCAGCGCAGTCTAGAACCCCAAAAAGTGTATTTGGCATTCCAGTCTCCACGGATATAAATCCGTTACCAAGAGTTTTAAAGTAATCAGAAAACATACTGTCCGTGATATTATATTTAGGTTGACAATATATCGCCGACAGGGTGATGTACCCTGTACGATCTTCCAATCTTACACTAGTAGCCTGCAGGTCATTCGTTGAGTAATTTTCGATAAGGCAGTGTTTAAGATTAGATTTGATTACTAGTGCAGACCCAGCATGAGCTCTATCACCAGGGTGGGGTGTACAGTAAATTTGGAATCCATTCAAGCGGATAGAGCTTCTTCTGGTGGCGTGTGCCTCAGAAATCAAGACTACGTCCAAGTTGTTGGAGACAATCATCAGAGCCTTGAGGAATGGGATATCAACGGATCATCATCCAGTGTAAATGAACTTGAGTTCATTTACACTGGATGATGATCCGTTGATATTCCATGTTATACGAAAACTTGGAACCGAATCTATATACGTAGGGCTTCAACAAAGCGTCACCATTTTCATAAAACGAATGGACTTTAATGACAAATGGTGTTAGTGTGAGGTATGTAATCAAGTGAAATTATATTTTTGGTCAAGAATTATGACAATGAGTAAACTTGCCTATTTATAACTCAATAAAGAATGATTATGAATGTATAATTACCAATATTAATTACTGTAATCAGTAATAATAAATTATGATTAAAATGTAATTTAGTTACATATTTATTTATGTATATAATTGAACTAAGGTATCAATGAAGAAGTCTGGGATTAAAGAGTTTTTGTAATTGGAACTTTACTACAAAACCTTCTAAATCGAAAATATTCTATCGGTTTTAAGCTACAAATACTGTTCATACAATATTAATTCCTGAACTGAATGGCTGTGTCGTTTCTACGCTAATCGACACAACCATTTACTTTAAATTTGTCAAGACTATGAACGAAACCTATTTGTTGTAACAACTTTAAAATAAAATACTTGAAATTGATTTGCCTTTTTTAATATGATTTTTATTTTATCCTCTTTACGTATGAAACTACTGATGAAATGTCTGGTATGAAGGTTCATACCAGACATTCCATCCGTTAACAGAGATCATCAGAAAACAACAGAATGTGTGATGAAAATGAACTTTAAAGATCATTTGAGCTTAATTGATGGTGGCCCAGTGGTAGCGTTGGCAGTTGCTATGCTTGATGTCTGACGCATTCCATTTCCGGGTCAGACCAAACGTTTGTATGTAATAGTATGTATGATCTGCAAATATTTGTAATAGTATAAATATTAAAGTAGTAATAATATATAAAGATCAGTTAAAAACTAGATGCCCATGCAGCCCATGTGTATGCCCAGTAAGAATGTGGGCTTGCTGACCCGTGGTCGCTTGTCAGGAAATTGTTTGCATTACTTGACTGGGAAAAGGTAACACAGATTTTAATTGGGTTCATCCTCCTAATATTATATATTTATTAATTACATTACAGAAACAGTCTTTGATAGCCAGGTTTCACATACACTTTGTAGAAGTATTTCTGTTTGGAATTTTTCTTTTTTCCGGTCCCCCGGGCAGGTCTTTGCCGTCCCAGTCCGGCATTATTAATGTTTTTAATATTAAAAGACTTCCAATGAGATTCAATTAAAAAAAAACAAGAGAGAGATATATATATATAGTATATATTATTAATATGTAGTTAGAATCTCATAATTATGCATATATAAAAAAAATCGCGCCCAGTGCGTTCAAAAGCTCGCCAAAAAGTCACTACTCAAAATGTCATCCACACATTGCACACTACGAATTTTAAATTTCCGATTCGGCAAAACTGAAAAAACAATCCAATTTTTCTTTTAAAATCTGGAAACTACTGGAAAGTTCAATTTTGTGCTTTTGAATTGATCTCAAATAATTAAATATTTGTTTCGACAAAACATTTTGGAAACTAGTCCAAAATTGACAACTGTAACAGTACGGGAGGGGGGGGGGGGGGGGGGAGGGCACCGGGGCACCCTGTCAACAAAACGTGTAAACCAGGATCCTTTATTATTCCTACCAGTAAATGTGTTCTGTGTTCCTACCTCTATGGTGTAAACGTAATGTCAGTTTGTCAGAGATAGAGAGTACAGACAGGCAAAACAAATCGTAAATCAGAAATAATTTAACAATATATTATAATATTGGTTACAACAGATTACGCAGTGCTCATTTTTCTTCTGATCGGTAATAATATATGCCTGCTGTACCACTGACCAAATTTTCTTCATAGTTGCCTGAAGTATTTACACATTTATTATTTCACAGTTCAGAATGGGCCACCAATTTAATTCTATGACGGATGCCCAGTTGCAGGCGAAACTAGCTGCAGCTGGGTTTCCAATTTTGCCTATAACAGCGACCACTAGACCGTTATTGATGAAAAAATTACAAACAGGACTTGTAAACAAAAGTAAGTACAAAGAAGTATGAAGAATTCAACTTCACAAGGTATTAAATCAGCTACATTCATGTTTCCATCAAATTAAAATATAAGAAATAATTTTCATACCATAATATTCTCATTGTGTTGTTTTAATTTTATTTGCAATAAAATAAAAAAAAAACATTAATCAGCAGCTTTTAACAGTTCACTGCTAGATAAGGACACCTCCTAATAATAAAATACTATAATTTACAATTAACAATTTAGTTTATGAAATGGCAGAAGAATTGTTATCTTCTTATATATAAAAATCAATTGCTGTTTATTCTTCTCCATTCTCAAATTTTAGCAAGAAAACTTGAGAATGACTGGGCTGATTTACTTAGCTGATTTTGGTTTTGAAATGTGTTTTGTAGTCCAGGGAAAGTTTACATGTCCAAAGTAGCGGGCTCAGCTATTTTTTTTATTTATATTGTTGCAAAGTAACAAATCATCCTAACTAATTGGACCAATAAAACAGTTTATTACACATAGGCTGGGCATACTAACATTTTTCAATCATTGTAGGATGATGCTTATAGAACTTTGAATTAAAGTTACTTCAAGCTGTCTGTCAAGAACATTGAGGGGCAACTTTAGCAATCGGATAGACATAAATGAGTTCATAATATGTATTTACATCTGTAACATACTAATGATTCAAGAACATTAAGAATGAGGCAAGCATAGTAGTTATATGTTCTTTAAATGGTGATTGGTGGGACCACTATTTGTGTATTTCCTCTGCAGTACAATTTAATTTACATTTAAGCATGTTGTGAAGGAAATATGGTAATATTTTAGTTTGTCTAAGTAAGGTTTTTAAAGTTGCATTAAAATTTTAGAGAGGGATCTTGCTTTTTGGATGTGTAAGGTTTGATGAAGCACTGCAAAATGTGCAGTAGTGTGCAGCATTGATGCAGCTGTATTATTGCATAACACAATATTGATGTAATCATGTATTTATTTAGACATCAGAACTTATTTAAATTATTATTACCTGTGCAGCATCTTGAGTATTATCAATAATAAATCATATTTTGTTGACAAACTTAAATCATGGCCCATTTTGCCGATAAATTATTTGCAACTGTCAAAACAACAAAGATTTTCTTCCTTAACATTGCATGCTAGGATGCTTTAAATACCAAGCAAGCTAGATCAATACTTTATTGTCACTTCAGTTACTGACGCTTTATTTAATAAATCATCTACTGAAGTTCAGTAGATGATTTATTAGATAAGGCAGTAATAATCATATTTAAAATCTATTAATGTATTAACGATAGCTCTGAACAAATAAGGAGGAATATCTCACATAATACAGCAACAGATTTTTTTTCTATCCCAGTGCAGGTTCGCACTTCTATTGCATTTCCTAGCGTCACAACAGATAATTCAAAAGACAGATAACAAGGTTGTTTCCATGGAAATGCATATTTTACGCGAATGTTAGCTATGATGAAAGTAACTTAATGGCTCAGGTAATATCTGAGGCAATGACACAATATACTATACTAGCCGACCCACGCAACCTCGTTTGCTCCTTATATTGCCCGTAGCGTGAAAATTTCCCCCGTTTTTGAAACATTCTTCTTTGTTGCTCCGCTCCTATTAGTAGTAGCGTGATGATGTATACCCTATAGCCTTCCTCGATAAATGGGCTATCTAACACTGAAAGAATTTTTCAAATTAGACCAGTAGTTCCTGAGACGCTAATCTCGTTTGTGGTATTAATATATGCTAGCCGACCCACGTAACGTCGTTTGCGTCTCCTATTGCCCGTATCGTGATAATTTTCCCCCGTTTTTGTAACATTCTTCATTGTTGCTCCGCTACTGTAGGTCTTAGCGTGATGATGTATAGCCTATAGCCTTCCTCGATAAATGGGCTTCAAATCGGACCAACGGTTCCTGAGATTAGCGTGTTCAAACAAACAAACAAACAAACTCTTCAGCTTTATATATTAGTATAGATTCGTCAGTGACCTGAGGCTAATGGTATGGTTTGGTGGGTCATGATTCAAAGTAGTCGATAGTGCATAGATATGAGTTGTACTGGAATGCTTGCAATATTACTTCCGCATGCTTCCTCTCCATCTTTCATTAAATAAACAATTAATAGAGGATTGTAAGATATTGTGAAATATTTTTCAAAAAATATTGATTTTAAACTCAGGTCAAATGAAAAAAGGTAGATAACGTACGTCCTTGTTCTTGTTGAAGCAAAAAAAGTTAGCTGCTTCCAAGTAAACAGACGCGGTAACGCACACACGTGCTTAGAAACTACTCTACTTTTCTTTAGTATATTTCTTATACGGCGAGAAGTACAATTTTAACAAAAATAAAACCGACTTCAAGGTTCGAATTTCTCTTGGATGCTATCATCAGATATAAATGTCATTACCATGGTACCACCGTTGAGACATCTCCTTTCCATTAAAATAAGAATCATCAAAATCGGTTCATAAACGACGAAGTTATCCGCGAACATACATAACAATATATATATCTACGGTCGAGTTAAGAAACCGCCTCCTTTGAAGTCGGTTAAAAAGTAGCGTATTATCTTAGCATGTGTGTGTTAACGCGTGTGTTTACTTGGAAGTACTTAACTGCGTTAACTTTTTAAGCTAGTAGAGCCACGCTGATTTCAGCACGAACTGCCCACCTCGACCGGGGCGGCACTACCCTCGCATGGAAGACCAGCCAAAAATGACAGTATGTGTGTCGCGTTTCGTTGGTGAGTGCGAGACCGGAGGCCCGATGATGCAGGGGTGACAGTTATCGTGGTACGAATGTGAGCAGTGGAATGCTTGTGAAATCATAGTGAGGGTGGCGTGGATCGAATCGTGCATAGGGCGGGGCCCAACCACGGCTAACCAACGTGGGAAGCTGCTCGTCGTGCAGGTTGGTGACCGGACGGTGGGTCCAGGCAACTACTTCCAAGAGGGTACGGGAGCCCTTCCATCGGTTCGGTCACCGTCATGCTTGAGGAGTGTTTCCTCGCGAAGGCTGGGGTGTGCCCTTTCGTGAGGACGGATATTTGTTATTGCCGTTTACGCTGCCTCAAGGACCCTTCCTTTTCCATCCTAATGTTTCACGTAGAGTGCGGAGCTGCAAGCCGTATCTACGTGTGTCTCTATCGGTCCCATACCGGAGGCTTCTGATTTCCTGGAGATAAACGCTGGCGTACCTCAGGGTTTAGTCCTGTCCCCCACGCTGTTGCTTTTACATATCAATGATATGTTAGCTCTTGGTAACATACATTGCTGAGGAAAAACGCAGAGCTCGACCAGGTTTTGAACCACATTTCACAATGGGGTGATGAGAATCTAATCGAGTTCAATACTAAGAAAACACAGGTGTGCGTGTTCTCTACCAAAAAGTCTTTGTTTCTTCCCCTCCCGACTTTTCAGAGCACTCAAATGCCACTACGGGATAAGCTCGGTATACTGGGCATGGTTATTTGCCGGGACCTCAACCCGCGGGAGTACATCGAGAGCTAAGGTGGCCTCGCGGAAACTTGGCGCACTGAACAAGGTGAGACAGCTCATCGCGCCCGAGCATTTGTGCCTTCTTTATAAGACCCAGGTTCGCTCGTGCGTGGAGTACTGTTCTCACCTTTGTCATGGTTCCGCGCAGTATTTGTTTGATGCTCTCGACCGGTTGCAGCGGAGAGCAGTCCGTAATATCAACAGTCCCGATGCCACCGAGTCCGAGAGCCTCTGCAGTTGCGGAGAGATATCGCCTCTCTAAGTCAGTCCTGTACCGCCTTTACCATGGAGAGTGCTCTGAAGAGCTCTTCCAATTGATCCCATCTTCTCCTTTCCTCTACAAAACCACACGTGCTGGCCTTGGTAGTCACCGCCATAGAGTCGCAGAAATACGTTCTCGCACCAAACGGTTTGGTTCTTCCTTTTTGTGGCGAGCATTTAAAAACTGGAACTCGCTACCAGCGCCCATGTTTCCCTTCCACTACCATCCCGGGTCCTTCAAGCGGGCCGTGAAAAACCTCTTACTAAGCCGCCATAGTGTGGGACGTCATACTGCATTGTCTGCTTTCGCAGTGAGTATGGTGGCCCCTACTGTTCGAGTCTGGTTGAGTTTACAATCAGGCTAAACAGAGTCACTTTGGCAGGTAATTTATAAAATAAGAAAGTAGGTGAGTTTTGTTTGCTTCAACAAGAACAAGGCCGTGAGTTATCAACTTTTTTTTATTTGATCTGAGATTTTTAATAAGAAAAAGAATTTAATATTCAAACATAATTTAAATAAGACCACAGAAGCAATTTAATCAAATCAGTGTTTTGGATAGTTTTTTTTTTTTTTTTTTTATGTTTGGCCCTGCCAAAATGACTCTACTCTGCCTGAACGAAAGCATAAGCAGAATCCAAGAGTGGTGGTCACCATACTGCGCATGCAGACAATGCAACAATGCAGCATGGTGACCCACACCATGGCGGGCTAGTGATGCTTCTGCATCATTGGGCCTCCTGGCAACTGGCAACTGGCAGTGTTATATTGGTGACTGAAAGACGACTGTTAGCAACCCTTTATATATAGTAGTGCATATAGATGTGATTTTGTCCACCACGAAACATATTTACATACATATTTAATAAATTATACTTTTAAATATTTTGTGCTTGGGTAGTATTTTGTTAATATGCATGTCATCGTCATACCACTGCCTCATGGGCGGCGACAATCGCTTACCATCAGGCGATACGTCTGCTCGTTTGCCCCCTATTTTATATTAAAAAAAGGCTTCTCCAATTACACGCCACTTAGTTCTCGGCTTCTCGCATCCAGCTCCTGCGAGCCATCTTGCGCAGATCATCTCTCCACCTGGCCTGTGAACGTCCTACACTACGTTTGCCGAGACGCGGTCTCCACTCAAGAACCCGTTTACCCCAACGGTAATCAGTTCTGCGGCTAATATGGCCAGACCACTGCCACTTCAGCTTGCTAATCCTGTAGGCTATGTCGATGACCTTGGTTCTCTGCTGGATCACCTCATTTTTGATGCGATCCCTTAGAGAAACGCCATGCATAGCCCTCTCCATAGCACACTGAGTGTATTTGAATTTTTGAACCAGCCGGGCCGTAAGTGTCCAGGTCTCAGCGCCGTATGTCATGACGGGTAGGACGCACTGATTAAAGACTTTCGTCTTTAGGCACTGTGGAATCGAAGATGAAAAGACCTGACGAAGTTTCCCAAATGCTGCCCAAACCAGCTGAATTCTCCTGTTCACTTCGTCCTCGAAGTTGTTTCTACCTAACTGCAAAGTCTGCCCAAGGTACATATATTTTTGAACAACTTCGAGAACGGCACCGTGTATCGCGACCGGTTCCGGTAGAACATGTTCATTGAACATGACCTTAGGTTTTGTCCAAGTTTATACGTAGGCCAAAGCGCTCAGAAGAATCAGCCAGGTCGGTCAGCATCTGTTGTAGGTCCTCCAGCGTCTCTGCCATGATGACGATGTCGTCCACGCAAATGGGACGGGTAAATAACATCCCCTTGTCTCACTCCCCGATGCAATGATATGGGCCTTGTTTGCTGATTCTATACTTGGACAGACATAGTGGCGGCTTCGTAAAGACATCTCAGCACTTGGATGTATCGCTAGTTCATTTGGCAGCGCTGCAGGGACTCCAGAACAGACCCGATCTCGATCGAATCAAAGGCCATCCTATAGTCCACGAATGATAAATACAGGGCTGATTATATACTTTGGTCTTCTGTATAATCTGCCGCACTGTGTGGATGTGGTCTATGGTGCCATATCCGCTCTGAAATCCAGCTTGCTCCGTGGGTTGGAATTCGTCGAGTCTTCGCGCAAGACGGTTCGTGATGACTCTTGAGAACAACCTGTAGATGTGAACAAACTTAGAATGGAAATTGGTCGATAGTTCTTCAATCTGGTCTATAAGACCTTTTTTACCAGCCTAATATGTATGTAGTTAAGAGTAAAATAATATTATTTTCAAAAATATGGTACAATTTAACACTGACACATTTTTAGAAAATCTTTAGGTTACTAATAAAACTTAGATTAGCTTTTACTGCCAGGAATTATGCAGCGAGAAGGTACACATTGTTCTTAATTTTCTTTTCTATGTACAATGTTTATTATTTACTCTTTCAACACAGTCATACTAGACATTGTGTACATGTAAAATGGTATAATTGAAATTGAAAACAAAAATAGTTACCACAATAATTTCTTAATTTTCAAATTGAAAAAATATATATCTTTCCTATACACAATACCCGAACCAAACTTAAAAGAATATATTATTCTTATAAATCTATTATTTAGCAACACAACAGCATTTGTGTGTTAGATGTCCGAAATATTTATTATTATTATTACGATCTCATTGGAAAGTTCCCAAACTAATTCAAATAGGGTTAGAATGCAATGCGAAATGTTATAGAATCTAGTTGCGATAAAACTGGTTAGGCGAACTAGTGTCCTTTGGAATTAATGTGTCACATATCTTTTCATAATAAAGAAAAATTTATACATATATGTTATATAATTCCAGATTTCCAAGAAACCCCAAAATATTACACAGTCGTGGATCGAGTTTATTCCATGTCAGATGTGGAGTTGCAAAACGCATTAGTTAAGTTTGGATATCGGGTGATGCCTGTCACAGATACCACACGAGAAGTGTTGTTGAAAAAGTTGATTTCAATTTATAATGGGACGTCGTCTGCGCGTAGAGCAACTGCAAATAATAACAATAAAGAATCTTGCTTTAATCCATCTACCCTGAACCCGGATTATAAGTTCGCGCCCAATCTGTCATCATTAAAGTCCACTGTCAAGGAGGCTGATTTGAATACGTTTAGAAACGATAAGAAAATTTCAAGCAACGAAGAATTTAAACTATCTTTTGAGCCTGAAACACAGCAGAATCCTTTATCGTACAGTAATGCTACTCCGACACTGGGACAAATGCCATTACAAGCTACAGACAAGAGAAACATGGACGACTATGAAAAGAATATAATCAACATGTTTCAGACATTTAGCATTCAGCAAGACAAACGGTTTCGTGAAATGTTGACAAGCATTCACACCACAAGGCAAGAAATGTTCCAAAACTTGTCGAACCAGCAGGAGGTACGCTTCCGGGAATTGTTGACTGATTTGAACAGCGCAAGGCAAGAAATATACCAGACAGTCTCGATCCAGCAAGATAAATGTTTTAAAGAACTACTGACCAGCCTTAACTCAGCAAGGCAAAATATGTTCCTAGAGTTATCAAAGCAACAGGACAAACGTTTTATGGACTTGATTACGCACCTTCAGAGTACACGAGAAGATGTGTGTCAGTTAGTATATGATCAGCGAGAGAACCAATTTCAAGAGTTACTGTCAAATTTCAATCGTTTAAAAGATGGAAAAGTGAAACTCACAAATACTGTTAATAATTTATCGTCGAAATATGACGAAATTTTTCTCCGACTCCAAAAAAATTATGCTGAAAAAAGAGATAGTGATGAATGCATTCAGCTACTAGAAAAGAAGTTAGAAATCTTAGAACATAAATTATCTACATCGACACTAAAACTAAAGGACATTCCCAAACTTAAGAACCGAGAATTTGAAACCAAAGAGGATTTATGTAAATTCATCATTAAGCTGGGAAAACAGTTTGATGTTCACATCGAAATGTCTCATATTAGAGATGTTCACAGAGAAAGTTCAACATCAATCATTGTAGAATTCACTACAGTAATAATGAAAGAGGCACTTCATTCAGCACTGACAAAAATGCAAGAAAAATCGAAAAGCAAACAACTTAACACTACATCTAACTATCATCAATTTCCAGCGTCTTTTTTAATTCTTTCGTCTGTTTTTGTGTTAATATCCTCTTTTTATTTTCTTAGTCTTTTTCTAATATACTTGTAATAAGGATCTTAAAATTAAGAAATAAATGTTTTATCTACTGAAATTTAAAAATACCTTCATCAAAGTTCAAATATTTACTAAAATAATAATATATGTTGTTTTCTTTTTAGACTTGTAGTTATTTTGTTATACATAGCTACGGTTTTTATGAAGTCTGAGAAATATATTATTTTCACTCTAAATATGACATGGAGCGTTTAATAGTTGGTTTATGCATCAAGTACCTACACAAGCATTGAAAAGTTAACAGCAAAGTATCTGCGTATGTACTGACATTGACTGTGTGTTGTGAGCAGGTACCTACCTAGTTACGTATCAAGATAGAAGCTTGCGATTGTGGGTGCGCGGTGTATTTATATTGTAGGCATCCCCAAGACAACGTCTAGGGAGGGTAGCCAAGTCCTGAGTATAATTTTTAAAAGGTCGCCACACACCACAGCCTCATTGGCGAGTCTGTCAGCTCTTTCATTACCACTTATGTCTCACTGACTCGAAATCTAAATAAAAACTACAGAAAAGCCGTTCAAGACACACTCAAAAAGTTTACTCCTAATATGCGCTATTAGAGGAAATGGTGGTTTAGATTTAAAAGGATATCTCAAAAGTACCTGAAGGGAGTCAGTTAAAATTAAACTATTTCAAGGATTTGAAAGCAAGATGTATTCCAGAGCTATCAGGATGCCAAAACATTCACCAGTAAAACTGTTCAGGTCTTCAGGTGGACACTTTACTTTCTGAACGAAATTATACTGTGCATGAATATTCCTACGCCCAAAAAATCATCAGGTTTATGTTTGGATACATCAGTGAAAATACGGTGCGAATCAGGCCAATTTTTTCCAACAATAAAATTAAAATGGGGTTAGCATTATTTTTATCAATATCTAAAATGTATTTAACAGATGTCTCATGGGTCAAAGGTTCAAATTTATTGTTAAACAAATCAAATTTTGAAGACCGATATGTCGGGGCATTAAATAAATATGATTTAAATCGAATATAACTTTTAACTAAACAAGGAAGAGATTTGTGATTCCAGTAATTTGATGACTCAATGAGATCAGCAAGTATCTAAAGTTTTTGAATTAAACGGCTATTAGAAAACTGTAAAACACGGAAAAACAATCGGTCAGCTAAAAATTGTCGTCTAGCCTGAGAGGAGGTATTGCATTGTATTGCATTCAGTTTGTAATGCATTAATAGGACTAGATTTCATAGCACCTTTTTTTTTTTTTTTTTTTTCTCCCGTGCCGTAATCCCCTCGGATACCTCCTCCTGGTGGCATGTCGGACTCGAACCGACTAAAACCGCACGCCGTCTCGGGTACTAGATGCCGGGGAACCAGGTGCACCCTAGAAAGGAAAACCCTGGAACCCCGACGTACCTCGGGCCACCTACGGTTTGTAGACGGCCCCCTCCTGTGTGGTGGGAACACCAATGTTCCCCAGGGCGCGCACGCTCCGCAACGTCCGCGCCGCCACCCAGGCCTGCTTCTGCTAGGGTGACAGATGACCTCATCTGTCACCCCCAGGCTAGCGCTTATGGAGGACGGAGATCGTTCTCCGATCTCCGGCGCCTGAGTCGCCTGTGGTACCTGGCCCGTTCTCGGGCCTGGCGGGCCGGGAGAGTTCTAAACCTCTCCCGGTCCCGCTCCGCCGTCTCTTTGGCAAGCATAACTTGCTCGCAGAAAGAGACGGCGGAGTTCCACGCGCTCTCGCTCCGCAACATGGCCGCAATCATGTTACCGAGCGAGAGAACCGTCACTCCAATGGCCGCCACGAGATCACGCCTCAGCTCGCCCCATGCCGGACATTCTGCCAGCGTGTGGAGCGCCGTGTCCGTGGTCTGGCCATCGCAGTGGTGGCACTCAGGCGTTGGCTCCTTGCGGATCAGACACAGGTGATCTCCAAAACATCCCTTTCCAGTGATCACCTGCGTCAGCCGGTATGAGAGGGTCCCATGACGCCTCTCGAGCCAATCCTCCATAACGGGTCTTACCGCCGTAATAACGGCGTGCCCTAGATTTCATAGCACCTGTGATTATTCTCAAGGACCTTAATTGGATGGAATCCAATTTCCTTAGGGCATCTACGTTACTAGATTCCAATAAGAAGATTCCATAGTCAAGAACACTTCGAACTAGAGCATTCTAAAAAAAATTAAGGAAAACGAATGCTGAACCCTGCGGGAGACCTTTCCATACTAGTATACTTTCATCCTGTATTTGATCTAATTTCATTGTTCTACCTGAAAGGAGGTTAATTATAAAGCAACTCTAAATTTCAGGAATGCGAAGCATATCTAATTTTTTTAAGGACATTCTGAAGAATGTTATCATATGCTCATTCTATACCTAAAAAACTACAGACAGATTGGTTTTGTGAAAATGTAACTCTAATATCTGTTAACATGGTAGCCCCACTATCCAACGTACACCTGCCTTTCCTAAATCCAAACTGAGATTCTGGTAAAATTCCACGTTGTGTAACTATCCATTCAAGGCGATTTTTAACTTAGTTTTCAGCTACTTTTGCAATTACGGTTGATAAAGCTATTGGTCGATACGATGAAGGTTCTGACAGTGTTTTCCCCGGTTTCATAATGGAAATAACAGTTTGAGATTTCCAAGGTGGAGGAATATTACCCGACTTCATAATTTTGTTAATTAAGTTCAAATAGTATTTAAGTGAGGTTTGATTTAAACTGGCCAGGAATGAATACGGAATGCCGTCTTCACCTGGAACAGAATCTTTAACAGTAGATAAAACGCCCTATAGCTCTTGCATTGTAAAGGGAGAATTTAGTAGACTTTGGTTCTGAGAGATAGAAGAAGAAATGTTTTTATAAATAAGATCAGGTTGTACCGATGATGTATTACACATTATTTTTAAATGTGTAAGAAACAAAAGTTATAGGGAACAGTAAGCGGTCTCGAGAGGTATGAATATCGGTCGTAATAGTATTCTGACTAACCCTGTGTCGGTTGAAGCCCGGATGTTGTATAAATTAGTAGAGAATGTCTATGTTAGATGTTAATTTATTTATTCGTATTGTCACAGGGCGATGTGGTCGCACAGCGACAAAGTCCTTCAATAAATAAAAAAAAAGATCAGGTTCTGGAAATAATGGTGGAGCTAGACGCCTAAGAAAAGAGTTCTTCAGATTTGGACTAATGCCAAAAATATTAGAATTGGTAATACTATTTCTAAACCTTCTGACATTTTTCCAGAAGGGTTTACATTGGGGGTAATGGAAAGGTAAAAAAATTCCATCCTTCAAATTTCTTTTTTGAATAATTTACGAGCTTTCGCTATAGCATCACATACCATTTTGAAATTATCTTATTAAATTTTTGTATGTCCAAAGCGATAACAATTGTAACATTGGACTGCCTCGTTGGCCTAGCGGTTGGCGTGTGCGACTGCTGATCATGAGGTTCGATCTCGGGTTCGATTCCCGGGTCGAACCAAATGTTTGTATGATCTACAAATATTTGTTTCGGAGTTTGGATGTTTTCTATCTATACAAATAAATAAAATTGGAGTGTCTGTTTGTAATATTCAAATAACCGCTTTTTACTAAATGCATATGTATGTATACACGGTACATATACCAAAAATGTACTTGAAAAAATTTTTGTCTGTCTGTTTGTCTGTTTGTTCCGGATAATCTCTGGAACGGCTTGACCGATTTTGACGGGAATTTCACTAGTAGGTAGCAGATGATCCGGGGAGTAACTTAGGCTACTTTTTTTACACTTTGTCCCGCGGCGTTACTCGCGGTAAAACAATAACCGCGGGTAACACCGCGGGGTTCAGCTAGTGTATAATATATATGTATTAACAAAAAAAAAGTATATATGTATTTATATCAGTTGTCTAGTACCCATAACACAAGCTTGGGACGAAATGGCGTTGTGTGTTAGATGTCCCAAATATTTATTATTATTATTATTGGATAGTGGGGTACACATACAGCTCTACAGGTAATGAGATAATATAGCACATAAATATACGTGGAGGAATGAAGAAGAACTTGACCATCCAGCGTAATCACTATACTCTGCGTTGGTTTCCAAACAGGGGATCCTTCTACGATAGTCTTATAGTTTATCCTCCTAACTTTGCAAGAGAATTTTGCAACGGTTATTAGGTAATGAAGCATTTTCGATGATTTCTGCGGGTGACCATTTCGATGGAACACCACGAACAAGTCCTATTCGTGTTATTTGAAAAGTTGGTATAAATGCTTTTAATTTTTGTTTTCCATATGTTTGGCCCCGCCAAAATGACTCTACTCTGCCTGATGGAAAGCATAAGCAGAATCCAAGAGTGGTGATCGCCATACTGCGAATGCAGACATTGCAACAATGCATCATGGTGACCCATACCACGGCGGGCTAGTAATGCTTTTGCATCATTGGGCCTCCGGTCTCGCACTCACCACGACAGTACGAACGCTGTCATTTTACGTTGATCTTCGATGCGAGGCTAGTACCGCCCCGGTCGAGCCGGCCTGCTCGTGCTGAAATCAGCGTGGCCCTACTACCTCTACAATATTGATAACTCACTATTCCAAATAAATGAATTCGCATCATGAAAATTTGAGAACACTAAAGTAATTCTATTTCTGCCAATTTTGTTAACAGATCCTTCCACAATGTTGTGAATGGCATTGGTCTTGAGAAACCTACCAAATGTGACCGGGTGTAACGTGGTATTATCATTGGGCGACTTAACTTCTTTTTGGACGTGTATAACAAAGGGATCTATTTCATTGTCATATATATACACTAAATATGAATACCGAATATTTACAATATTGTACAAAACTGATCCTTCTAAACTGAAAATTTAAATAAAAAAAAAATATCTAGAAAAAATGCACCACTTGAAGTTTCCCGCGCTTTTTTCCTTTTAATTTTCTTTCAATCTTTGGATACTCTTAAATTCCTAAAACCGATGTAGTACTGAAGAGTTTTATCAGAACAGTTCCAAAACGTTTTAATTTTGTGTAGGTAATTATTCAATTTAGATCTACATATTTAACGTAACGTAACGTTTGTAGTTTCAGTTTTAATACGACAATATTACAAATAAAATTTTAACAAAATAAAAACCGACTTCAAAAACGACCAAATTGATAGATTTCTTGTGGATGCCATCATCAGATCTTAGTGTCATTTCATTGCCTTTCATGCCTTTCCATTTAAAAAGAATCATCGGTTCATTAACGGCGAAGTTATCCGCGTTCATACATAAAAAATATATATACGTTAGTTTTATGTGAACCTAAATAAAATTGAAGTAATACTTCAATTTTATTTACAAATCTACAAAATCTTATAATTGTTTTTAAAAGATTGCAAACCCAAAAAGGACTAAATAAAATCTCTTTCTAGGGTAAAAATTAAGTGAGATACTAATTTTTTTAAGCATTTGTGGAGCCAACTTAACACGAAAGAATCTATTTTGAAGTAAGTGCACTATACGAGAGTATCATCTGATTTTGTTTTCTCATTTATCTTAACTTCCACTCTTAGTAATCTTCTGAGTGTATGATAAAAATGTTATTGTTGGGATAGATTTACTTAACATAAATTGTAACCGGTTCAAAAAATAAGTTTTTAGAATACATTAGATCACAATATCTTAAAAGCTTACTAAAATAGTAACTGACAAGATATTTGATACTCTTTTGCGAACGGAGACTGTTCAATGTAAAGGTATTTCAAATAATAACTTGGCAACACTGAATAACGACGTTTTCTAGCGGTGCGTGCGACATGACGCGCCGGTGAATTTTAATATAAATTTGACGTAATTCTTCCGTGCATATCTCGAAAATAAGGTGAATGATCACAAATTTCGTTACATAAACACTGTTCTAGTGAGTGCATATGTGAATAACCTGTAATATTGTGCTTCCAGACTTCACAATGGCCGATCAAGTCGACTCAATGTCAGATGCAGAGCTGAGGACAAAACTTGCCGAGCATGGGTTTCCAGTAATGCCCATTACAGCTTCTACAAGAAAGTTACTCGTGAAAAAGCTGAAATTAGTACTTGACAACAAGAGTAAGCCGAGAACTAGCGCCGATAACAAAGTTGACAACAGGCGGTCTCTCGCACGCTACTCGAGTGGCGAGGAGTCTGATCTAGACACGACAGCCAATGCTAAAGAGAAACGTGGCCGACGGGCCACTACTGGCGGGGCAATGCTACCACCAGCCGCCAATAAGACTCGTCGAGTTCCCATTAGAAAGGATTCTCCCGCTAAACGAGATTCCGATAAAGGCTCTGAGTCTGAAGAAGAGAAAGACAGATCCGGGTTGAGTACACGCGAGGAGGTTGAAACTGTCACTACTCGACGAGTTACACGTACTTACGCTGCAAATGACCAGGATGACTATGAGACAGGCTCAGACAGTGATGTAGACGCCGATAAGAAGACATCTAGTCCGATCCGTAGCAGTTCTAGATCCAGTGATTATATCTCAAGTACTTTACCGACAGTGGATGTTGGCACTTCTCCTCCAAAGACATCTATATTCTCTCGAGCTTCTATTATACCAACAAATTATACATCTACATATTCCCCAAATATGACATCATCTGACAATCTCAATTCTATACGCTCAAGATTAGGTTTGACTTCAACATTAGGAGACCGTCCAACGGCCAGTAATTATTCCACAAATTTCTCAAGAAGTACTTATCAACCCTCAACTTCGACTATTGATGAGATAGAATCTCCCTACTTAAGTAACTTTACTAGAAGACTATCATCACTAAAATCAGACCCTCCTAAGTCTACCCCTTACTTAGACAGGGACACTAATAATGGAAGCACTGTACTGCCACGCAGGTCTTACATCTCTGGTCTGAACAGGTCTGATATAGTTGACTATAAAACAGCAACAGACAAGAAATTCTTGAAGAATAATCTGGTGTCGCTTGCACTTGTTGTCTTAGTGGCACTTTTTTTTTTTTGCTTATTTTTTATGTACATAGTTAAAAAAAATGACATTACATCAGTGGTAGACGATCAGAACAGTATAATACCTATCTGCCAGTTGAATAAACCCGATAACAGGCCAGGCGTCAACTGTGTCCCTAAAGAACAAGTGAGTTATGCTAAAAATCTTCTAAAACTTATTCATCCAGAATTAACTACTCGGATAGCTTCCTACAAGTGTGGCCAGCCTGGAGCTCTTCCATACATGACTGAACGAGAAATTATAGATATTGCCAGTGCTAAAGCAGAGACATCCGATGTGAGCCAATGCCGCACAGACTTGAATAACTTACAAGTTCTCATCATAAAGAATCCTCGCTGGGGTCTCAATGTTGTTCAACTGAAAAGCCTATACACCAAAGATGTTGAGTTTTCCAACATTGGAGTAACAGATATGATTGTTCAACAGCGGACTAAGGGAGTTGTTGCTATCACACTGACTGATCCATCCACCCCTCTCTCATGCCTGTTTGTAAACACTTTATACTCGGCTGGGTCCACCTTAATTATCATCACTGTACTTACGATACTAGCATTAGGTGTGCAAAGGGCTTATAAGCATTATGTAAGTTATAAAAAAAGGAAAAGTGAGGAAATCTACTCTATGGTTGAACAAATTATAGATGTAATTTCTCAAGAGACTGAAGATAGCGGGGACCCATACATATCTGTCGATCATGTTAGAGACACTTTGATTTCACCACAAAACAGGGAGAAAATGGCACCAGTTTGGGATGCTGCTGTTAAATTTATTCAAAGGAACGAGAGCAGGGTCCGTATGGAAGTACAATCTGTTGATGGTGAAGATTGTCGTGTTTGGAGGTGGATCTCTGCTCATAGCAGCCCAAAGCGTAGTGCAGCCTGGCAGGGACAGGCTTTTGAAACTCAGGAGGGCTCGGTCAACAATCTTGCCGTCTCCCCCACACCCTGCCTTAAAATTCGACACATGTTCGACAAGAATGATACTAATCCAAACTTGAGGTCCATTATTCAAGATGCAATTCTGGAGAAGTGTGGAGACCACTGTAACATTCTACATATCGATGTTGAGAGGACATCATGCTGTGTCTATGTGAAGTGTGCTTCACCAATAGATGCTGGAGTTGTTTACAGGAGCTTGCATGGTTGGTGGTATGAGGGTAGACTAATTACGGTTAAGTATTTGCGTTTGGAACGGTACATGCAAAGGTTCCCAAACTCGCCCTCAGCAGGCCCATACTTAAGAATGACTCGGCCACGACGCACTTGGGATGAATAATTACAAACTAGAATAGTGCTACCGTCGCACACTGAGATATTTTACTTGTTACAAAACTTCGTAACTTGATCTGTAAGCTTTTTATTTATTGTGAGTTACTTTCACAGATTGTCATTTGCAATGAAAGTATGTGACAACAGAAATGCATGTCAGGAATAAAATGGAAATGCATTACCCATCCAAATATAATTTTATCATTCTTCTTATATTTTCATAATAAATGTTCTGCATAATATTTGTTCATTTGTGCTTTTCTCATTTATTTTTTAAACATGTATGAATGTAGCATTGACAATTTCAAAATTCATTTATTTCTTGTACAAGTCTTGCCTCATATGAGTCATATGTCAGTGATTGTAATAATATATTGTACCTGTGTTTATTGTATAGCTGTGGACCTCCTTAGATATTGTATTGGTAAGCTTGTGTGAACTAATGTATTTGTCAATTAAAAATTGTCTGACTAGTGTATCTGATCTGATTGTTTTCCTCATAGGTGCTGGTCTTATCGTAACGCCTTAAGTTTGAATTATTCTTGTGTGTAGAAAATTCTGCTCAGTCTGATGTTGTACATATTTTACATCACAAAACACACATTTAAAATGTACTCTTTGATAAGTTGAAGTCACTATGGCTTATATTTGTTAACGTATTTACGATTTTGGAACAAATTGTTTAAAAAAATGGTAGTCTTAAGTAGAGGTAAGTTTCGTAGGGTATACCGACGCATACACATATTTGAATGATTTTTTCTTGTACTATTAAGTTTAACGATGCGATAGCACAACGTAAAGGTAACTAAGATTGTTTTAATTTGGTATAAAATTGACATTTTGTTTAAGTATTTCTACTAACTTCACTGTTCGTAACGACTAGTTATTTTTATGGATTGATTTTCATTTTCTAATAAATTGATTATAAGTAACAACTTGTTTCTTTATCTCTTACCATATTCATGTGAATAACAATAGTTGAGGTTGATTAGCCTGTTGATCGTGGCTTCGATTCCCAGGAAAAATATTGTGTACCGCCAGGATTAATCTTGGCAATGCTGGCGACTGGTGAGAGATAGGGGAAGCCGCGATCTCCTGTGAGGACGTCATTTTTTTTATGGAATTAGCGGGGGCAAACCAGCAGACATTTCGCCTGATGGTAAGCGATTGCCGCCGCCCATGGACACCTGCAACATCAGAGGCGTCACAAGTGCGTTGCCGGCCTTTGGGGGAGGGGTTGGCATTTGGGCCTCCGGTATCCTCACTCATTCGGTGAAACACACCGCAAGCACTATTTAACACCAGTTTTCTGGTAAGCCGTGGTATTACTCCGGTCGAGCCGGCCCATTCATGCCTAGAAGAGAGTAGAGCGCGGTTTAACGCGCGATAGCCGATTGCGTCCTGCCCCGGGGGTGACTGGTCACGCCTGGAAGTACCTCAGTGTTAGGGTACGGCAGAGGAGGCTCCAGGAGCCGCTGATGCGTTTCTGGAGCTCCTCCCGACTGCCGAGGTAAGCCGCCGCGGGATTTAGGGATAGTGGGTAGACCTGTCCGCTGAGAGTCCCACACATTCTCTCGTCTCCCCACGGAGGGAATGGCGTAAAGGTCTTCGCCGCGTAAGAAAAGGACAAGTATTGTGTAGTGGGCAGAATCTTTTGTTCTATATCTGGGTGTAGTTTATCTATATAGTGTATATGTTAGTCATTGTGATTAATTAGTTAGGTAATATACACAAGGACTGGTCATTATATATAACTAGCTTTTGCACGCGGCTTCGCTCACGCAGACTCATCTCATTTACCCCCTTAGTGGTAGAATTTTGAAAATTCCTTTCTTACTGCTCACTCACATTATATAAAGAACCTATATGCAATATTTCAGGATTCTAGGTTCAGCGGTTTGGGCTGTGCGTTGATTTCTGGGTATGTCAGTCAGTCAGTCACCTTCCTCTTTTATTACCCGACTACGGCAAAGCCAAAGGAGGGTTATGATTTTGACAGACTATGTATGTATGTTCATTTGTTCCCTCATAGCTTCTTAACTACTCATTAGAACTGGACAAATGAGGTGTCGTTAGAAGCGTCATGATTGTCTTCTGGTTATAGGCTATATATGACGTGTCACTGAATCTTATGTGGCACCCTCTAGCCGACAGAAAGTAATGTTTAATACATTACTTTCTGTAAATAAATTTTATATAAATATCGTGTTTGATATCATTGGAAAGGGTGTTACTTGTACATTTCAAATATATATATATATATTATTAGCATTTTCTCGTGACTTTGTCCGTATTTATTCGATACTTGTGATATTTCTATGGTACCTATTTAAAACATACTTTGCAAAGAAATTGATATTTTAGAGGCACCAAAACATTTTAATTTACACAACATTACACTAAGTACATGGACTACGTGTTTTAAAACATAGAAATGTACCATAGTCCATAACACTTTAACAACGCGTGACTACGCGTACTTACGTTTGAAACTTGTTTCATGCTTTTCCAGCGTCGTTTTTTGTCGTAGTTGGGTTTTATATATATATAAGATAACTAGCTGTTGCCCGCGGCTTTGCCCGCGTGAAATTTATATGTATTTAATTAAAACTGTGTTAAAGTATGTATCAGTAATTTATTCATGTTATAAACCTATTTATTTATTTTTGATCAATAGCCCATTTAAAATTAACTTTCATACAAACATTCGACCCATATTGCATCCCCTTTAGGACCAGAATTTGCGTAAATGCTGATATAAGTATTCGTCTATTTGTAATTAGAAACATAAAGACGAAAGTTTTCAGGCTGCTAAATTAAAAATTATGGACTTCCAAACTAACTAATATATGAAATGCCAATGCCTATGTATTTCTCCCCTTAGGGATAGAATATCCAGAAACGTTTAAATATGTTTCTACTCGTTTTTAATAAGTAACCAAAAGATAATATTTTATGTTTCTAACTCAAAAAATAAGAGACTTCCATGCAATCTTGCAACCCCTAATTCACCCCCTTAGGGGTGTAATATCCAGAAACATTTAAATACATATCTACTCATTTTCAATCAGTAGCCCAAAAACAAAGTTTCATGTTTCGAACTTCACAAATGACGGATTTCCAGACTAACCATTTCACCCCTTAGAGGTGGAATATCCAAAAACGCTTTAACGGGTGTCTACTCATTTTTAATCAGTAGTTTAAAAAATATAGTTCAATGTTTGTAACTTAAAAAATGACGAACTTCCATACAAACTCTCAATCCCTATTTCACCCCCTTAGGGGTAGAATATCCAAACACGCTGAAATATGCCTCTACTCTTTTTTGATCAGTAGCACATGAATAAAGTTTCATGTTTCGAACTTCAAAAATGACGAACTTCCATGCAAACTTTCAACTCCTATTTCACCCCCTTAGAGGTAGAATATCCAGAAACGCTTAATCACGAATCTACTCTTTTTTAATCAGTAGCTTATAAATAAAGTTTCATGTTTCTAACTTAAAAAATGAAGAACTTCCATACAAACTTTCAACACTTATTTCACCCCTTAGGGGTAGAATATTTAGAAACGCTTAAATAGTTATCTTGTCATTTTTAGTCAGTAGCCCAAAACCAAAGTTTCATGTTTTGAACTTCGAAAATTACGGACATCCACACTAACCTAAATGCGAAATGTCAACCCCTATTTCACCCCTTAGGGGTAGAATATTCAGAAACGCTGAAATACGTGTTTATTCATTTTTAATCAGCAGCCCAAAAGTAAAGTTTCAGGTTTTTAACTTAAAGAATGACGAACTTCCATACAATCTTTCAACCCCTATTTCACCCCTTAGGGGTAGAATATCCAATAACGCTTAAATACGTATCTACTCATTTTAAATCAGTAGCCCAAAAACAAAGTATCATGTTTCGAACTTCAAAAATGACGGACTTCCAGACTAACCTAAGTGCGAAATGTCAACCCCTATTTCACCCCTTAGGGGTAGAATATTGAGAAACGCTGAAATACGTGTTTATTCAATTTTAATCAGCAGCCCAAAAGTAAAGTTTCAGGTTTCTAACTTAAAAAATGACGGACTTCCATACAAACTTTCAACCCCTATTTCACCCCCTTAGGGGTAGAATATTCAGAAACGCTGAAATACGTGTTTATTCATTTTTAATCAGCATCCCAAAAGTAAAGTTTCAGGTTTCTAACTTAAAGAATGACGAACTTCCATACAAACTTTCAACCCCTATTTCACCCCCTTAGGGGAAGACATTCCAAAATTCCTTTCTTAGTGGGTGTCTACTCAATAAAACGATCCTACTCACCAAATTTCATAGCCCTAACTATCATAGTTTACGCTCGGCGATGATGAATCAGTCAGTCAGTCAGTCAGTCAGTCAGTCAGGACTTACTATTTTATAAGTATAGATAACCAAATTGTCCAGACATTTTGAGAAATTATCACTTTGCCCGGATATTATTCACAATAGCGAGCCAAGCCAAGTAAAAAATACTGTTAAAGGATAAGTTTTCTACTGATTACGTTATGTTAGGTTTTATTTTCTATTTTAAAAAAAAACCTTACCTAACATAATCTGTTTTTACCTAACATGATTTTTAAAACCTGTAATTTTTTTATCTACGACAATGCAATAAACATTATAATTATTAGTAGGTAAGTACATTAGGGCAGATTGAAATCCAATTTAATTACTTTATCCAAGTCTTCGAAGATATTACGTAAAATAGCTACCTAGTTAATGTGTTTATTTATGTGTCATTTATCACATTGACTAAATTGAGTAGACATTTTAAATAATGGCTGGATAGGTATAATCACGAAGCAAAATAATAGCTGGATTCATTACTTTGGCTGTAAAATATTCAATTACAAAATGTATGCTTTTTTAGAAATATTACGAACTGTATTGACGGTGATATTTCACCGAATTTCGGATTTTCACTAACTAGTTGTCACTGAAGTCGCAATAAATCTAGTAATATCTGGATTGACTTGCAACGTGCTAACTTAAAATATTTGAAATAATCTAATCTTACAACAGGAGATTCAAATGTATAATGTATTGTATTTTCAGATAGAAAAGTCGAAAGTTTCCTCATCTATACTAATATATAAAGCTGAAGAGTTTGTTTGTTTGTTTGAACACGCTAATCTCAGGAACCGCTGGTCCGATTTGAAAAATTCTTTCAGTGTTGGATAGTCCATTTATCGAGGAAGGCTATAGGCTATATATCGTCACGCTAAGACCAATAGGAGAGGAGCACCAATGAAAAATGTTTCAAAAACGGGGGAAAATTATCACGCGACGGGCAATAGGAGACGCAAACGACGTTGCGTGGGTCAGCTAGTGTTGTATATATGATAAGTGTTCTAAAGAGAGATTTGGTTGCCAAGTTCTGTCAAAACTTTGATATACATAATCAATTAACTATTTTGCATATAATAATAAGAAAATATACAGAAAGGTATCTATTCTTTCTATCAAATGATTTTAATATTTTTGACTATTTAAATTTACTATTATTATTAATTAAAGTATTTAAGTAAAATTACAATTATTATTACAATAATTCTTTAAGTGTTAGCTAGCCCATTTATCAAGAAAGGCTATTTATAACATTAAACAACGACGAGTAGGATTCGAGCATCAATGAAAAAAGAACAAGTCAAAGTTGCATGGGTTAATTGTTTCAAAAATAAATCTGATTTAGGTACTCTTGTGAAAATCTTGTTTTATTCGAATTATGATCGAATTGACATAGATTCGAATAAAAAAAAAAAAAGTCAATTTTTTTCCAAATAAATTTTATTGTATTATAAAACCAATATGTATAACATTTACAAAAATATACTTTTCTCATATCTACAAGCAACATAATAAATATTTATAGCTCTAAAGTGTCTACCGCCATCTCATGGCCGCCGTGACACTAGCAACTTCGAGCCAAAATGGCGAGGACACTTCTAGTCTATTAGTTTCAATTTTATATAAAATTTTCATCTTTCAAGAAATTACTGCTTAATCTTGACACTTGAAAAAGTTTAGGCCCTGTTTCAACGGTTACAGATAAGTTTCGGATAGCTTATCATGGTTTGACACAAATTTTTATTTCAGTCCAATTATTTGTCAGATAAGAACTTATCTGTAACTGGTGAAACAGGGTCGTACTCTTGTATTACAATTTATTTCCTATGTGTGTCCTATGCTTTAATAAAGTTCCTTAATAAAAATCACACTACCTACTTTAAAAATATTTTACTTTTATCACATTCAAGATATAATATTACTTAAAAAGAAGGGAAAAAAGAAGTCTTATTTATTATGAAACCACCAAAATGTAGAAGTAACGAGTCTGGAATGTAAAAATTCCTTCTCCAAGGATTTTTGAAAAGAGTTCACAAAAAAAGTAAAATTATCAATTTTAATTACATTAGATTTATAACCATTTATTCTTATTTTTAATAAAAATTCAGTGTTGGTCGTTAGAAGATGAATTCAGTTAGTTCAGTGAGCATAATAAACTCAATGCGATTATTTTCATCGAAATTGAACATATGTAATAATAACTAATTGAGTCCCTTGGCAAGTAATGCATAAGGTTTGTTAAGCACAAAAAACCAAACCAACAATTTAATTTTCAGGTTTTTTTTTTTACTTTTTATTCGGAGAAAATACATTTTTGTACAATATTTTTTGTATTTAGGTGCGTTTATAAAAGTTAATTTAGTAGTTTCATCTATCAATCATCAAGTTTAAAAGGAAGAAAGGTAAAAATACCAAACTTCGTGACAAAAAAGCTTTGTGAGACCTGATAGAGCGATAATTTTTACTATATAATTTAAATATTTCTTTTGGAATTATAATCCTGTTTTTATACTAAAGTATTGCTTTTTTTAACCGACTTCAAGTTCTCAATTCGAATGTATTATTTTTGTTTGTTACCTCAGAACTTTCGACTAGGTAAACCAATTTCAATGATTATTTTTTGTTTAAAGGGTCAGAACACTTTCCGTGTGGTCCCATTTCAATTTGGTCAAGTTCATGAAGTCGGTTTTTTTGTTAACATTTTTATCATTTGATTAGTTTTATTAAGATACATATCCTGTGTCGTGGGGGACTTAAAAATAATTAATTAAATGGGCACTGAAAGTTCAGACTCCGAACAATAACTTGAGCATCACACAAACTATTCATGTGGAGATCGAATCAACAATGCTCAGACGGTTGGTACAAAATTAGTTTGATCTTTTCTGCTTAACAGGGTACTATGGTTTTAGGTTTAGTAGTGTAGTGTGTCGAGTAGTGCCTGGTAGCAGCGCCACTTGTCGGGCAGGTAGAGCGGCTCGAACACGTGCGGGAAGGTTTAGTAGTGTAGTGTGTCGAGTAGTGCCTGGTAGCAGCGCCACTTGTCGGGCAGGTAGAGCGGCTCGAACACGTGCGGGAAGGTTTAGTAGTGTAGTGTGTCGAGTAGTGCCTGGTAGCAGCGCCACTTGTCGGGCAGGTAGAGCGGCTCGAACACGTGCGGGAAGGTTTAGTAGTGTAGTGTGTCGAGTAGTGCCTGGTAGCAGCGCCACTTGTCGGGCAGGTAGAGCGGCTCGAACACGTGCGGGAAGGTTTAGTAGTGTAGTGTGTCGAGTAGTGCCTGGTAGCAGCGCCACTTGTCGGGCAGGTAGAGCGGCTCGAACACGTGCGGGAAGGTTTAGTAGTGTAGTGTGTCGAGTAGTGCCTGGTAGCAGCGCCACTTGTCGGGCAGGTAGAGCGGCTCGAACACGTGCGGGAAGGTTTAGTAGTGTAGTGTGTCGAGTAGTGCCTGGTAGCAGCGCCACTTGTCGGGCAGGTAGAGCGGCTCGAACACGTGCGGGAAGGTTTAGTAGTGTAGTGTGTCGAGTAGTGCCTGGTAGCAGCGCCACTTGTCGGGCAGGTAGAGCGGCTCGAACACGTGCGGGAAGGTTTAGTAGTGTAGTGTGTCGAGTAGTGCCTGGTAGCAGCGCCACTTGTCGGGCAGGTAGAGCGGCTCGAACACGTGCGGGAAGGTTTAGTAGTGTAGTGTGTCGAGTAGTGCCTGGTAGCAGCGCCACTTGTCGGGCAGGTAGAGCGGCTCGAACACGTGCGGGAAGGTTTAGTAGTGTAGTGTGTCGAGTAGTGCCTGGTAGCAGCGCCACTTGTCGGGCAGGTAGAGCGGCTCGAACACGTGCGGGAAGGTTTAGTAGTGTAGTGTGTCGAGTAGTGCCTGGTAGCAGCGCCACTTGTCGGGCAGGTAGAGCGGCTCGAACACGTGCGGGAAGGTTTAGTAGTGTAGTGTGTCGAGTAGTGCCTGGTAGCAGCGCCACTTGTCGGGCAGGTAGAGCGGCTCGAACACGTGCGGGAAGGTTTAGTAGTGTAGTGTGTCGAGTAGTGCCTGGTAGCAGCGCCACTTGTCGGGCAGGTAGAGCGGCTCGAACACGTGCGGGAAGGTTTAGTAGTGTAGTGTGTCGAGTAGTGCCTGGTAGCAGCGCCACTTGTCGGGCAGGTAGAGCGGCTCGAACACGTGCGGGAAGGTTTAGTAGTGTAGTGTGTCGAGTAGTGCCTGGTAGCAGCGCCACTTGTCGGGCAGGTAGAGCGGCTCGAACACGTGCGGGAAGGTTTAGTAGTGTAGTGTGTCGAGTAGTGCCTGGTAGCAGCGCCACTTGTCGGGCAGGTAGAGCGGCTCGAACACGTGCGGGAAGGTTTAGTAGTGTAGTGTGTCGAGTAGTGCCTGGTAGCAGCGCCACTTGTCGGGCAGGTAGAGCGGCTCGAACACGTGCGGGAAGGTTTAGTAGTGTAGTGTGTCGAGTAGTGCCTGGTAGCAGCGCCACTTGTCGGGCAGGTAGAGCGGCTCGAACACGTGCGGGAAGGTTTAGTAGTGTAGTGTGTCGAGTAGTGCCTGGTAGCAGCGCCACTTGTCGGGCAGGTAGAGCGGCTCGAACACGTGCGGGAAGGTTTAGTAGTGTAGTGTGTCGAGTAGTGCCTGGTAGCAGCGCCACTTGTCGGGCAGGTAGAGCGGCTCGAACACGTGCGGGAAGGGCGCGTCCCAGCCACACACGCGGGACACGGGAGCCTCCAGGTGAAGGAAACATTGCTCCTGGAAATTAACACATACAGGCATTCGTCAAAAAAGAAAGAATACAGTGGTAGAAAATGTCTGAAACTATCGACTTCTTAGTGTACACGCATGTTACAAAGTCTGGAATAGTTGTGAATGAACGGGTGTTATGTCTCTTCAACACAGAGGGAGGATCCTCCGACCAGGTGAGGTGATCATACCTTGTATAAATGCTAATCGGCGCGAGAATTTCTATATCGCTATGCAGGACTAGTCATGTCCGTAATGTGTTACTCAGTAGTTCGAAGTATCTTTGATAGATGGCGTTGTAGTAAGTATTATTGTTGCGCTGTATGTGTAAGTCCCCATATAATAAAAAGCTATGACAACTTTGTTTTTGCAATTCAAGAGTTACACTTTATTTATGTATTACCTACAAATTACTATCTTCACCATGCTAAATATAAATAAATTGCATTTTTCATTCCCCAATTTTGTTTTCTAAGAATAAGAATTACTAAGACTGGTGACTGGTGACAGGCAAACTGCTGTCCGTCTGTGTGTTGCGTCATGCTGTATCTCTTAAACCATGATACTTAAGACGGTGTAAATTTTCAGAAATGATATATTTCTGTTGCCGCTATAACAACAAATCATAAAAAACAAAATAAATATAAGGGGGCTCCCATACAACAAACGTGTTTTTTTTGCTCGATATTGATAACCGTAACAGGTAGATGCTTGAAACGTATAGATTATAGATAATGGTACGGTACCCTTCCCTTGCGCGAGTCCGACTCGCACATGGCCGATTTTTTCAAATTTAAGACTAACCAATTTCGAGTTTAACCAATTTACAACTGTGTGTAATTTTACTTTGACATTTAATAATGATCAAATAAGTATAAAATAAATGATTTAATAACAACTAAACATGACATCATGTCTTTAGATTTCGCTTTTAAAGCCTTTCTTGCAAACAAGAGTCTTACAAAGTTTTGTACGTTATATACATCTTTTTTTATATCCAATATTGATACATTTTAGTCTAAAACGACTGTTTAATTAGTTGCTTCTATGTTTGCTTGTCTTTTGACATAGGCCTCCTCTGGATTTTTCCACTTTAGTTTGTTAATTGCTATTCTATTCATAAACGTTCGACCGGGGCGGTACTACCCTCGCACAGAAGATCAACGTAAAATGACAGCGTTTGTGCTGACGTGTTTCGTTGGTGGCTGCTAGACCGGAGGCCCAATGATGTAGGAGCATCACTAGCCCGCCATGGTGTGGGTCACCATGCTGCATTGTTGCATTGTCTGTACGAGCAATGAGTATGGTGACCACCACTCTTCGATTCTGCTTTTGCTTTCCACCAGGCTGAGTAGAGTCATTTTGACAGGGATATATAGAAAAAACAAATAACGGTCCTGCTGTATCTCTAAGTCATCTTCCCCTCTAATTACTTGTTTGCTTGTTCTAATTCTATTAGTGCTTCTTTTGTTTTTAGACTTCTAACATTCAATGTGCCACCCCACGGTGACAATCCGGATTGGGTAATGTTTTTCTAGGTGTTTTGCTTATATTCGTATGTTCTTTATTTATCCGGCTGTCGGGTTCCTATGTTTGTTTGGATTTAGAGGTGAGAGAGATAAGAGAAGTGAGGGAGTTACTTCTTACTCCCATCATGTCAAAGGCATTTATTTAGCCTGCTTTTTTTGTCGTTTTCGCAGATTGCAGATTGCTCTTTGGGGGGGGGGGGGGGGGGGGTACTATTTTACTGTTGTGGTGAACTTATACCGAACGCTTGCGTTTTTTCTTTTGTTTGTATTTTATCTTGAACGATGAGTTTGTCGTATTTTAGAACTGCATACTTTCCCTTTTGCCTTTCTTCAACCAACTGTTTTTGGAGTTCCTTCCTCTTTATTAGTACATCTTTTGGATAGTCTTCTGCTAGATAGATATCGTTCAGTTTCTTTTTATTTCTCATGATTTCTTCTTTTTTTCCAAGTGCGTGTTAGAAAGATGAGAAATGGTCTTGGTTTTTGATTTTCATTTCATCAGTTTCATCGGTTCAGTAGATCCAGAGATTACCCCCTACAACGTCACAAACGCACAAACTTTACCTCTTTATATAATAAAAATAAATAGTATAAGTATATAGAGTATAGAAGACATGTCACTATCACTTTTACCCTGTTTTGAGTTCGTAACGTATGTTTTTCAAATTTTTTCCGTATTTTTGTTAAATCTCCGTCTGGACCGTTTACTATTGCGTGTGCGTACTTTGACAGCCGGAAGTGGAAGGTATCATGCCTTTTTCCTTCAAAAATGTACCAAATATATTCTTACTAGTTGTTGCCCGCGGCTACGCCCGCGTATATGTCGGTTATCGCGGCAAATAGTAGCCTATGTATTACTGTAAAGTTTCATCCAAATCCGTTCAGTAGTTTTTGCGTGAAAGAGTAACAAACATCCATCCAAACATCCATCCATCCTTACAAACTTTCGCATTTATAATATTAGTAGGATTAGTAGTTATACTTGCAAATAATTTGGTAAATAAATTAATGCATTACGGTTTTAGTGAGAAATAAACGTGTTTATTATTATTATTAAATTAGTTTAGTAAAAGAAAAGCAATTTAACCAGAAAACTTATTTATACTTATGCGAGTAGCTTCAACAAAAGTTTGTTTGTCTACCAGACACTGTTATACTTGTAGTACCTGTATGGTGGCCGCTATCTCAGCTCCGAAGCCAGACGTGAGAGGCGCCTCGTGAGATATAACACAACGGCCTGTCTTCTTCACCGACTGGAACAAATAACCAACATTAGAAACAAAATAATGCAATGTGACATAGAGTTTAATAGCTTGTATACTGTCAGGTGGTGGTTCGTTTCAGACATTTGCATTACTCCACTCAGATCAAATATAACAAGGTAGATAATGCACGGCCTTGTTCTTGTTGAAGCAAAAAAAAAACTCAGCTACTTCAAAGTAAACACAGGCGTTAACACACACACCTGCTAAGAAATTATGCTACTTTTTGTCAGTATCATACAAGCTATTATTTAAGATATATACTAACAAAAAGTAGCGTAGTTTCTTAGCATGTGTGTGCGTTATCGCGTGTGTTTACTTGGAAGTAGCTCAGTTTTTTTTGCTTCAAAAAGAGTAAAGGCCGTGCATTATCTACCTTTATTTATTTGATCTGAGAAACTCAAATTATATAGGTACATTAATTTCGTAGGTACTGTGATAGACCCTTCCTATTCATCCTATGGGTCTTGTAAGAGCTAACGGATGTTTGTTGTTTATTACCAGTTAAAGTGATTCATCACCATGAACTCTACCTCTACCTCTTCACAGTCTACTGTAGGACTTCCTCTCTCCTTACAAGTTTTATCGAATACATAAACGTTGGCATAAAAAAACATTGAAATTAATAACCACTTATGAAATATGCAAAAAATCTAAATATTCATAGCTTAGAGTCAAAAAAAAAGCGTGAAGATTTTATAATAGGTACTTACATTACAAACAGTCTCCTCATCCCAAGGCAAGATGGACTGCAAGTCGATGACGTCACACTTGACTCCCAGTTTCTCTTTGGCCATGTCCGCGACTTCCAGCAGCACGTGGACCTGAGTACCCCACGCGACCAGCGTCGCTGCGTCTCCTGACAACATCGCACTAATACTATAACTTATACGACATGTACTTTTAAACTAATAGCACATGCAGTTACTAGGACGACACGTTTTCCTTTCAATAAAGCCCATATCTATTTATATATAAATAAATAGAATCCCCGAAATGTATATACGTACGCGCATAACTTCCGATCACCTGCACCAAATTGGATAATTCTTTTTTCAACATATTCGTTATGATTAGGACAAGGTTTGTATAGAAGAGAATCAAATTCTAACGGGATTTTTTTTAAATAAAAATATGTCGGTACCAAGTTCATCGGGACAGCTAGTAAAAATTAATTCTGACTACAAAAAAACTGCTAGGTTCATTTACTGTTTTTAGAAAGATCTCAGATTCAATTCCCGGATCGGGATAAAAGTGTTCTGGATTTTTCTTACAAGAAATTCTTAATATCAGCTCGGAATACGGTGGTTTGTTCGTGTTTCACGCCCGTGCCTTGTAGCGTATGTTAAGCCGTCGGTCCCGGTTGTCATGAACATCTATGGCAATCGTTATTGGGAAGTCAGTGCCCTCAAATATACTGACAACTAGTTCCTTTGAATTCAGTTCGGCCTCAGAGTTAATGTTCAGGTAAGTAGGTACTAGTAGCCGACTTCGATTAATCTTGAGAACAATAAAGACTAGGAAGATAATGAATGGATAAATAGCGATACAGGCACAGGGCATTTACCTGTCGGATAACTAGATTATTTGCCGTATCAAGAAATATGTCCAGCCGTTTTCACTTTGTAAAAGAGATTTTACATAAAATATAAAACGCAAGAGTAATCTACCTCTCATAATAGAAAATTTGCTTATATTGGAACTAGATGGCGTTGTATGTCAGATGACCAAAAATATTATAATTATTTTCTGACCTTCTCTTAAGAGCTGTGCTTTTCCAAGAGGCAGTGTATAGTCTCCGACTGGGACCTCTTCGTTGGCAGATCGGTACAAGATCTTGGGCTCCAGGAATATGCAAGGGTCGGGCTCTCTGATACACGAGAGTAGGAGACCTTTTGCTGTGATGGGACCGCGGGGTACCACCACCTGGAAAAAATGTTGCCTATGAGATTGTATGGTGTACTGAATTGAAATAATGTATCAGTCAGTACATATAATTAAATGGTAACTGATTGCTGTCTGTACATGGAGATATATAAGAAAAACTATTAAAGAAGGGCTTTATGAACGCAATAGAATCCTAAACAAACAAAACTTAACCGATTTGAATGCGGTTGTGTTTGTTTCATTTCAATTGTTTCATAAATAAAAACGTTATGTCAGTTAGAAGAATCACCGCGATAACCGACCCTTACGCGGGCGGAGTTGCAGGCAAAAGCTAGTTGTATATATGTCTGCGAGTGATAGTTTGTCTAGTGGAAGAAAGTGCAGAAAATTAATAAAAAAAAAATTATGGTCTAACCATTGGGCGACTAGTAGTTGGTCTAGCGGTTGACGTATGCGACTGCCGATCAAGAAGTCTCGGGTTCGAATCCCGGGTCGGGACAAAAGAGTTATTGAGTTTAGAAGTTGGGTTCTGAAACCCCGTCCTACACCTGATCTCTCCCCGTTCGTGTCGGTTAACCGTCCCATCGGATTATGAGAGAGAAGGAAGAGAGAGTGCACCTGTGACGCACACACTTGTGCACCATAATATCTCCTGCGTATTTGACTGCTCTCCGTTGAGACTGGCCGCCGTGGCCGTTACCGGCTAGGAGAACATTATAAGTTATTTATGAGTTCAGAGCGCAAGGATAGTTACCCTGAGTCCGGGCGCGTGTGCGAAGAATGCTTCAGGGCTCTGCGAGTGGTAGAGCGCGCCGTGACCGACTGCACTGCACGGGCTTCGCACCGTCAGGGCTCCGCACGCGAACTGCCCTCCCGAGCGGTAGCGGGCCTTCGCCGCCTCGTTCACTAGCTACGAACAACACACAACTTCAACTATACTGGTATACTTTGTTCATTTTCATAGTGTCATTTTGATCGTGCCGCCCCGGCGCGTGCGGTTCATTGTCAAAGGAACGTGGGCTTACTTGTGGGCGTGCGCGAAAACGACACTATGAAAGTGAACAAACTATACTATAATCCATTCGCGTTAAGAAAATAGTGACTCATCGAGCATGTCCGGTACCCTGAGCAATCATATCAACAGTCTTTAACAGTCCAATGCTAGAAATATACTTTAGAAAGAAGGTTTTGGCCTTCTATAGCAAGCTGGTTAGACGAGTTGGTATGAGGTTTGTTTCAAATTTTCCTTCTCATTGCAGCAGATGTTATCTTGCACAGTTTGACAACTTTTGTGATACCTATTCCTACGTCATATATTGTTGAATTAATAGAATTTATACATAGCTAAGTCTGATCAGCTATGTCAGCATATTTTCAGATATGAGTTTATTATCGATCACTTATTACTTAGACATTCTTTATCTCGTCGAGAATAAGATGTGATTATATGCATCGTACCCATAGATTTTAATATATATAATGTAGCTGTAAATTGGTATAACTAGCCATACGTTACCATATAACATTAGAGTAGTAAGGAGCCTGAGTTCCCTCGGAATAAATACTGCTAACATAGTTTCTCGTCGCCGTTGTTATTCTTCGTACCTATAAGTTCGCTATAATACCCATGAGATCAATGAAGATGTTGACACACCGTATATACATCTCATCACGGAAATTCAAATTTTCGTACGAAATACAATTTTTTTAGAACCTCGTTGGTCTAGCCTAGCGGTTGACGTATGCGAATGCTGATGAAGAGGTCTCGGGTTCGAATCCCGAGTCGGGCCAAAAGTGTTGTTGAGTTTTTCTGATTCTATAAATACTTAATAACAGCTCGGAGTTTGGAAGTTGGGGTCTGAACCCCCGTGCCTCGGAGAGCACGTAAAGCTGTCGGTCCGGCGCCTGATCTCTCCCCGATCGTGTCGGTTAACCGTCCCATCGGATTATGAGAATCAGGGAACAGAGAGTGCACCTGTGTTTGCGCACACACTTGTGCATTATAATATCTCCTGCGTTGGCTGGTTTCCGTTGAGACTGACCGCCGTGTCCTTAATCGGCTAGGAGAACATCATCATCATTTTAGAACCTGATACGTCAGAGAATGGAGCTTGATTAATGCGTCACGATTTTCTTAATGCGAATGGACTATAATCGCTGTAACTGTTTCTCTACTTCAATAGTTTAAAAAAAATAAAAAATAAACCAGCCTTTACTAATGTAATAAAAATCGGCTGTTTTAGCAATGAAATCAATCAAATTCTCCTTGTTTTAGAATTCATTTATGTATTCCAAATTTTTATTCAGAAACTATTTTCACTGACAGTACTAATACTCATTTTACACTCAAAAGTCATAAAACTATCATACCTGATCGAAAGCTGGGAAAATGTAGTCTGCAAACTGTATTTCGGCTATGGCTGTAGCACCGGCTGTGGCTAATCCAATGCCGAAGCCAGCGATACCTTGTTCACACAGCGGTGTATTAAACACTCTATCTTTGCCATATTTCTCCTGGAAATCATACAGAATATTACATAATATGAACTACCTTTCTAGTTAGCTAAAACCTACTTTGTCATCACCTCTTCTAATTAAAAGTATTTTAAAAAACCTAGAATTGAACAAATCTGGCCTTAAAATAGAGTAAAAAGATAAAGGATAGATACGAAGTTGTTTTTTTACAAACATACATGAAACGGACACAAATAACATCCTAGACTCAGAACAACAATTTGTGAATTACATAAAGTGTTGTCTCATGTGGGATTTGAACTGCGGCGTGCCGACCGCTTACTAGGTCAGCCGTCAAAAGAGTTCAAGTTTGACTTGCTTAGTTCTTCTGTCCTAAGATAGAGCTATGCTGTAGTATGATGGGTACACTCTTTCTCCAGTCTATGGTCTCTACTCCAGAACCTTTCAGCCCCACTGGCAATTGGTTCTGTTCTGTTCTTTAAATCATAACCTACCAGTACGTTGGAATCCTACCCAATTATCTCTCATTTCCAGAGTCACAGGCCACCATCATATCTACATGGTATTACTCGTAACATCGTTGTCATAACCAATTTACAAATTTGACATTTAAATTTGTTGAAATTTGTACCAATTAAGTGCTTTATATATCTTCTACTGATTGAGTTCTACTAAAGCAAATCAAGGTAAATACATTTCTGACAACATACCTGGAGTCCTAGTGAACACCGGAACACTCCACCAAAGCCCACATCTTCACCAAACAGTACAGCTGTTGGGTCGTTCTTGAGAGTGAGGTCCATAGCATTGTTGATAGCCTGCATCATGTTCATCTTGGCAGTTTCACCTGCAAATAGAGTTTGTTTTTAATCTATACAAATAAATAAAATTGGAGTGTCTTTTTGTAATATTAAAATACCCACTTTATAATAAATGCATTATGTATGTTTACAGAAGAAGAGAGCTATTGAAAGCTGTTGATAATGATTATGTTTCATCTTTCTCAGTCTTTTCGTCATCATAGTCATAGTGGTTAGCGTAATGGACTGCAATTCAAGAGGTCTCCGTTTGGCTTTTCTTAAAAAAAAATCTTTCATGCCGCGGAGAGCATTAAGCTGTCGGTCCCGATTGTCATGAAAATCTTTGGCAATCGTTATTGGGAAGTCAGTGCCCTCAAATATACTGACAACTAGTTCAACCTTCGAATTCAGTTGACCCTCAGGGTTGCAGAGGTCCGATGTCAGTTACTACATGTAAAAACAGATATTCAGGTAAAACCGGTTGAACTATTAGCCAACCCCAAATCTTGGGAATAGTATAGGAAGATGATGAGTATTTTCTTTTTTATGCATAAATGACTCTACTCTGCCTGACGGAAAGTGTGAGCAGGATCAAAGAGTAGTTGTCACCATACACATTGTGTATGTAGACATGCAATAATGCAGCATGGTGTCCCACACTATGACAATATATTAAGATGCTTCTGAATGACCAGGCCTCGGGCCTCGCACTCACCAATGAAACATAACAGTATGAAGTAAGTTAAGTATTGAGTAAGTATTGTATTATAGAGAAGTAAATGTATTTTGTCAAGTGACAATTATTTTGGTAAACATACTAGATATTAATATTTTATAAATTATGCATCCATATTTTATAAAGTATACACTCATTTTTAATGAAGTAAAGGCATAAATATCATGTAAATATAAGCATACCATATTGTTTTATATACAAAAAGTTTTTATTCATTAAAGTGTCATCCTTTTGGCTATGTATAAGTTGTCTAATTTTGTAAAACACAGTAAATTTTTCATTTGTCTTAGTACTAATATCTCATTTATTATCAAGTTGGTGACAGTTGAGTTTCATATTCAAGTTAATATAATAGAAATATGAATATGGAGTGAACAGTTTTAAATGAAAAAAAAATACTAGTTAAAGTTAAGCATCAAATTGACAAAAGGCAAAATCACTGCCTAAACATTGAAATTTAAAGATTCTTTACCTTCAACTGGAACTTCATTATCCGGGTAGTAAATAAAATGCGACGACAGTCTTTTACTATTATTTGTCACATTTTTAATTAGTTTTATAAATAAAGTTGTATTCTTTGTTACTAAATTAGCCATTTTTTGCAGCAATACAATTACGTCCGCGACGTTCGGAGTAGAAACGTTGTAATGAATTAGGTAATGTTTCTTATCTACAATTATAATCAGCTTTGCTTTGATTATAAATTAATAAATAATCTGGAAGCAAGAGCGCCAAGCGGTGATTGCTGACGAAATTGTAAATTGTTTTTATCACAGAGTACAATATATATACTGGGAAGTTTTTATCATTACATCATGTTTCGATCACAAAACACATTATTTTGTTGTTTTTGCTAAAACGTTCCATTCTTCCATTACATCTGATTAAACTGATTTTTTGAAAATTTCTTTCGTTCTATGACACAGAGTAAAAAGATATGAGTTTATTCCTATAGAGATTAATGTTATAATTTCGTGCATTTAGAATAACGCCATCTCTTTGTGAATAGCTTGCAATGAAGTATTCTTTTTTTCAAGATTACGAAATGTAGTAAGTTCTTCTTCCCCTATGGCAAAATAACTCATAACATTACGCGAGAAGAAATATTATTAAACGTGTGACTTGATGTACTGTAGGCTAGTTTTGAGCAAAATACAAACATAAAATCAAAACAATTCGTCATTAGTGTGCAATAATAAATAGTTCTTTCATTAGTTTGAGTATGGCGACTTATATCTTTTTGTTCTGTGCAGCAGACGATCATGACGGTTCTAACGACACCTCATTTGTCCAGTTCTAATGAGTAGTTAAGGAGCCATGAGGGAACAAATGAACATACATATTTAGCTTTGCCGTAGTCGGGTAAAAATAGTACAATTTATTGAGTTGTCATTTGATCTGATCCATATCCTGAATTCCTGAAATCTGATCCTGATGGAATCCTTAGAGCTTATATACCTCGAGGGGCAGCCGAGCGGGTGGAAAGCATGATCGGATTAGAGAGAGAGAGACAGAGTTTGGGTAGTGTCTGTCTATTTCATGCAAGCTTCTGATTGGTTGGTGCATTTACCCTCCAAATCAGTCATGCAAATTGGTATGTTCGACCATAAATCAGAAACTTACGTGAAAGAGACAGACACTACCCACACTCAGCCTCTCTCTCTACTCCAATCACGCTTTCCGCCGGTTCGACTGCCCTTCGAGATATATATGCTCTAAACGATGGAATCATAGGAATCTTAAAATTGACTGCCTACATTATACAAAAATATTTACGTTATTTTTGTTACTAAAGTTTAATAAAATTATTATTGATAAAGCAACCTACGTGTTCTGTCATATTATAAGACTTGCTGAATCCCGCGGTGTTATTCGCGGTTATTGATGTACCGCGAGTAACGCCGCGGGACAGAATTAGTTTGAAAAGAAGTAGCCTAAGTTACTCCCTGGATCATCAGCTACCTGCCAGTGAAAGTCCCGTCAAAATCCATCCAGCCCTCCAGAGATTAGCCGGAACAAACAGGCAGACAGACAGACAGACCGACACACAGACAGACAATTTAAAAAAAAAAAATATTTGTGGCATATGTACAAAACATAAAAAGCGGTTATTTTAATATTACAAACAGACACTCCAATTTTATTTATTTTTATAGATGTATAGATGATAAACTGTATGTTGTAAATTATTGCAACTTTAATGTACAATAATTAAGTGTAGTCCATCTTTGTACCAGGAAGTCCAGGAATATGATGTTGATGGTCACACTTAAAGTTGTACGAATGAATCGCGTGAAATTGCTTTTCCGCTATTTGTTTCTTGAGGAGTGTATAAAATCCGCATAGAGGTTTTCTTTCCCCCTCTTCTTCTGCGAGATGACCTTCTCAAAACTCGATTATCCGGCCGTCATTTATACGGATTTGCGATTTTCCGTTCTTCTTCTTTGATAAAATGGCAACCAGCTGGATCTCTCGGATCAGCTATTTCTGCCAATGTCAAGTGTTTATAGTCTTCAAGTCATTAAATCTTCGTCGTGATGAAATGAATGATATAAAATATAAAAAAATATGGATGAGATGAAATGGGGACCGTCTTCCGAAAAAGCAAAACACGATCTATCTAATATTTATTTTATAACACTACTTTCTTACGCTTTGACATTTTAAAATATAGGTATAGTTTACTACACCTGAAATGAATTCGTGATAAGCAGCAATGAAAAGAAAAAGTGGCTTACGTCAGATAAAAACTACCAAATATTTTATACCAAATTAAACTTGTTATTTGATTTCATGATTACTATACATATTGTAAACTGGTAAACAAGCTTTACGTACCCACATATCAAAATATTTTATTTCATGATTAAGGCTCGCAGTATTAAAGTATGTATATGTATGTAATCTAAAAAAATAAGGACCTATGTATATACATAAATAAGCGCATACATTGTACGTTGGAAATGTTAATAATTTCATAATAAACATTGATTTTAAATATTTATTATGTATGTTCTACATATATGCACAATACCCAAAAGGGTATTGTACATATTACATACATGTATAAACGAACCGGATTTTCGATTATCCGAATCCCTAACGACAACAATTAGTACGGTTAATCGAGTTTCCACTAAGTAGTAGTTAAACTTCACGAATGGCCATTATTTTGTGACTAGGCAAGAGAACCGATTATTGAGAAATCATCTCCTACGACTGCAACTGACTATCTTTTACATTAATTAAAGAAGGCTAAGTTGGGTTAATTTTTTTCGACATCTGATCTGTCGGTTAGGTAAGATAAACTATCGTCGCTCTGAGTTATCACTCCTCGTCTCCACGTAAGTCGCAAGGACAGTAGACTGGTAGTTCACACGAAGTTTAGCTTAAGTTATCTAGATGGCGTTAAATCTAATTTATTTTATTCTCCGGTTTCACTTAGAACATAACACAATAGAAATGGTGTTCAGCAGTTTGTATTGATTTTGTATAATAAATGCATATATGTACAAACATACAAATAAATTACTTAATTGTAGAATCGACCAAAATCTGCTTTTGTTATCTCTAGGTACCTACGTAGGGTAAGTAACAGGTGCAAACTTTACTAAGTGGAAAATTCATCTTTTTTTATGAAATACTGGGCAAACAAGCAGACGTATGTCGGTGTATTTATATTTTAGTAGCCCAGAACGCGGCCACTTTGAGTGCATTGTCGGTTGTAGCTTCCCTCATGCGGTTATCCGGGATCGCAGGGCATGATGCAAGTTGTTGTCGTTTCAGTTGCACCGCACAAACAGCCGAGGTTGTTACAGTCTAATCTGGCCACAGTGGCTACCCGTACATCCTGCGCACCTTAGAAACATTGACGTACCTACTCCTTGCTGATTGGCGAATCCTTTCACCACGATGGCACCTACACCTGATGGTAAGTGGCATTGATAACTACAACCTGCACCTCATAAGCGCATTTGCTATCTTTGTAGTAGAAGAGTTAGAGGGAGGGATCGGTATCATGGCTCTCTCACGGCTGAGTGTTGAACAGTATCTATTTATTAGAATAAAAAAACACTAGAAAAGTTCATTTTGTGTAGTTGTTGAGATTCTTCATGAATTATAAAATTCACTTAGCTGGTAATAATTTTAATTACCTAAAACCAACTTCCGTGCATAACGCAAACATCAATAATAATTTCAATAAAATAGTTATTTATCGTAATTTCGCGTGATACAAAATAGTATTTATTACAATAATTATTTATTTCTTCTAATTTATTATTTACTAGCTGTAGCCCGCGGCTCCGCCCGCGTGTATGTCGGTTATCGTGGCAAATAGTAGCCAATATGTTAGGTATTCTGATATATAAGTCACTAACTGACTCACGCAACCTCGTTTGCTTCTCCTATATAATAATGATAATTTTCCCCCGTTTTTGAAACATTCTCCATTGGTGCTCCACTCCTATTGGTCTTAGCGTGATGCTATATAGCCTATAGCCTTCCTCGATAAATGTACTAACCAACACTGAAAGAATTTTTCAAATACAGTCCAGCGGTTTCTGAAATTAGCGATCAAACATACAAACAAAGAAACTGTACAGCTTTATAATATAAGTATATATTACATATATGTATATTATTTTAAAGTTTAATCGAAATCCGATTAGTAGTTTTTGCGTGAAAGAGTGGCAAACATACACACATTCTTACAAGCTTTCGCATTTATAATATTAGTTATTATTATTATGAATGGTATCGTTACATTTTGTTCAAAAAAGTGCATTGATAGTGAAGATAAATAAATTACTTACTACTTGGTTTAGTAATTACTTATTTTTAAATGAAAAGTTTTCAATAAAAAGCCTGGTGTTCACAGTTTTGAATATCGGTACATTAACAACAATAAAACCGACTTCTAGGTTCGACTCGATTTCTCTTGGATACCATCATCAGATATTAGTGTCCTTATCATGGTACCACGATTGGGATATAAAATAAAAAAAAGAATCATCAAAATCGGTTTATAAATGGCGAAGTTATCCGCAAACACACATAAAAACTATTTGCTTGTACTTAGATGTCAGGACCATCTTTAAAAAGATTGATTGAAAGTTTCTTCAATACTTACAATCTCGATTTCTTTGTCTAGTCTAATTTTATAGACTTTGTTAATAATAAAACGCAACATTGCCATTACTGCAAAATTCTGCCTTTCTCAATACAATAACGCGAATCATTAATCAATAACAGTAATCAAGCATATAGAAATTAATTAAAATGTACAAACACTATGTTAAATTCATTCACTATTTTTACGAACTGTTACTGAGTTCATTATATAACTAACACACAAAGTATCGTTGTGAATTTATGTTAGAATAATCATTCATTTTATTCTCAGAAGTGGTATAGTCCGTTCGCTTAGATACGGTCGCCTTGACCGCGCACGTGCGGCTAGGGGCCACAAAATCAAAGGGCCCACCTGCGGCGTACAACCACAAGCAAGTATGATTTATCAGTTTATACCCTTCGTTGTGTGATATTACTTCACACATTCGTATATCACAACAATAGCCACCATTGCGTGCGGGTGCACCGACGCTATCTAATCGAATGGACTATAACAAATATTTGCTACAATATAATACCTGCATAAGCATACTTATTACTTGATGAGTTTTTCCTCGACTGTTCTTATCACTGCACGCAACATTAGTTTTTTCCACAAAACAAAAAGGTATCTAGAACATCAATAATCTGTTTAGACTAAAGATAACATGCCAACATGCACTCACATTATTACTAAAGAGTAGGTAGAAGGGTAATTTACATTTGCAAATTTTTTACTTCTTTAAAACTACTCCCGCATTAGGAATATACATCCTGTATCGCGATCGACATTACACACACATATGAAACGGATACAAAAAACACCCAGACTCAGAACTACATGTTGTGGGTCACACAAAGTGTTGTCCCATGTGGAATTTGAACCCACAACACTTGGGGCGGCAAGAAGCGGCGTGGCGACTGCTTAAACCACTATGCCACCCGAGCAGTCAGATTCACAATTTGCTAACTGTAATATACTCCCACTAAAGTTTTCCTCCTTTTGTCTTTTGCCAGAACTGTGTTGAGCTTTAAGTCTTCCACGATAACGCTGAAGTTCGATTCGCCATCGACTGCCATCGACCTCCACAAAGCAAGGAAAGGAAAGGTTTCTTTTAGCAGTAGTACTAAGTGATATGAAAATTCTGTGGAAAAATAGTAGTCGGACATTTTAGAGGCTTACTTTTATATGGCAATCGTGACCGACCGCTTAACGTGCGCCCCAAGGCACGGAGGGGTCTCAATATTTCAACAAATGATCAGCCATCCGTAGACTGACCTGGCTAGGACTGTTTAACTTTTGTAACGTGTAAATCTATACTATACAGACTATATTATAAACGCGAAAATTTATAAGTATGGATAGATGTTTTTTACTCTTTCACGCTAAAACTACTGAACAGATTTGGATGAAACTTTATAGTGATATAGCTTATACATCAGAATAACACATAGGCTATTATTCATCGCGATAACTGGCATATACGCAGTCAGAGCCGCGGGCATCAACTAGTATAGTATAAAAAGCAGTGATACTAATCATTTTGAACATTGGAAAATTGGGACCATATTAAAAGAAAGGTAAGTGAAAAGATCAGGATACATTTCAATAACTCTGTTGCCGGGATATCTGAACCCCACACTTTTGCTCGAACGTGTAAGCATGCATTGGATTCCTTATCAAAGTTTGTGTTCACTGAAAGGTAGCTGATGATCCAGGGAGTAACTTAGGCTACTTTTTTTAGACTAACTTTATCCCGCGGCGTTACTCGCGGTACAATAATAACCGCGGGTAACACCGCGGAGTTTAGCTAGTTCTAAATAATCTCAGATTTTAGATAGATGTATTATAGTACTTAAATGACAAAGCTTTGCTCGGATTTTTTTTTTATATATGTTCTAAAAATAAATCCTAGTTAGATCGATTTATCGTGTCCAAAAACCCTGCATACTATATTTCATGAAATAGATTTGGAGCCGCCAAAGGCTTCCAACTAAGCTTCACAACTGTTATTATACGACTAACTGAACTGAAGCCGCGGGACGAAGCTAGTCTAAAAAAAAGTAGCTTAATTTACTCCCTGTGTCATCAGCTACCTATCAGTGAAAGTACCGTCGAAATCGGTCCAGCCGTTCCAGAGATTACCCGGAACAAACAGACAGGCAGACAAACAGGCAGACAAACAGACAGACAGACAAAACATTTTTTAACTACACTTTTGTATTTGTATATACATGCATTTAATAAAAAGCGGTTATTTTAATATTACATCAGACACTCCAATTTTATTTACTTGTATGTATGTATAGGTAACAGCCGGGACCGATTGCCTAACGTGAACGCTCATGATCACATGCCACTAGTGGTCACCTATCCAGGTACTGACCGTGCCATCGTTGTATCCTCGCTAATTGTTTCTAATCACCGAGTGCAACTGGGCTATGAGCTCTGGAAGGGCTGGAAGGATTTTGACTAGACTTTCACTAACAGGTAGCTGATGATGCAGGGAGTAACTTAGGCTACTTTTTTTAGGCTAACTTTGTCCCGCGGCGTTACTCGCGATGATAACCGCGGGTAACACCGCGGGGTTCAATTAGTCTAAAATACTATTGCCATAATTGCGTTAAACGTGTTGAAAACTTATGTCTATCGGTAGATACAAGGATTTTTTATATACATACACATGCTTTCAAAATTTCAGAGTAATCGGTTGAAGGTATCTGCTTCAAAATTGAGTTTCAAGATTTCACCCGAACATAGAAGCATACCAAGTTAATAAAAAGCTTGTAATATAAAAGGTAGCATGATAATCTGCGCAAGGCGGCTGGCAGAATTGGATGCGAGAAGCCGAGGATCGAAACAAGTGGCGTGCAATTGGAGAAGTCTATGTCCAGCAGTGGACTGTGATAGGTCGATGATGATGATATAAGTCATTTCAAAGCTACTAGGAATAGTTCAGTTTGACGTCATAACAGACCTAATGAGACATAATTAGTCTCAGAATTCTGGCCCCAAAAAAATCAACTAAACTAACTAATAGATAAACTAAACTTGTAACTTTTTTTATATATTCTAGATTGGTTTAAATGGTTTAGCTCATCATGGTAATAACGGCTGAGGGTGTCATATACCGTTATGTAGGTAACATAAAAATTTACTATGGTCGATAGAAATAGTCGTTTATTGCAAAAAACTAGTTCAGCAATCACCTATATGGCGTTCACACATGTCTGTAATTATAAGGTCCTGCATCCTGCATGCAATTGGTTGGACAACTTAGTAACGAGATATGTGTCTGGTAAAATTGTCTTACAATGTTCGAGACTTAATAATACATGTTTTTTTTAAAATTAATGCTGTGTAATCAATAAAAAAGGTATTAGAGTTCTAAATATTACCAATGGAGTCTTTTTAGTCTGTATTCTATGTAAGTTAAAGATCATTTTATGGAAGAGTCGCACTTTTTTCTTGGTTCGGGTATAGTTGGAAACTGAAAGTTATGGATCGATACAGGCAGGCAGTAGATTTTGGTGTTTTCGCCTAATTTACCTCGACAATACAGCATATGCTGTGGCGTCTGTTTGTGTCGATCTATGATTATTAACTCTAGTTTCAATTTAACGTTCATAAATGTCACTAAGTGTCTTGATTGAATAAATGATTTTGTTTTTGAGTTTTGACCACATGCCCACCACACTCCTGTGCACCAGGATGAACAGAATGAACCCACAACACATAGAGTTATGACACTCGGGAAGTGCTAGAAAAAAAATCTTGGAACCCGCAACGGAATTACTCAGAATAAAATTGGAGGAGTTGGATGTTGTCTTGGAGGCAAACTTAGGCCATGGGCAAACTAGTAGACGTATCGCCTGATGGTAAGTGGGTACTGCTGCCTATGGACACTCGCAAAACCAGAGGCGTCACAAGTGCGTTGCCGACATTTGGGGAATAGGGAGGGGGATAGGGGGAGAGGTTGGGGTATGGGCCTCCGGCATCCTCACCCACTCGGTGAAACATAGCGCAGCACATAAATAATGTGTCCACAGCTTCAGATTTTAATTATATTGTTACGAACCTCAGAGTGTCCATCACCATTACGTAAAGCAGAACCGCAGCGGGATTACGACATGAATATTCGACGTTATTGCTATGAGGTAGGAAATAAGTTGTCGCCCTAAGTTGTTAACATTTAAAGTGACCTATTGTTTTGTGTATTGAACTTTCTAGAATTTCTAGATAGGGCTCAGTGTAGTGAGCGAGTACATGAAGAAAAAAAAATGGTAAATAAAGCAGGACCGTTTGGTTAGAGAAGTTATAGAATGACTAGCTGTTGCCCGCAGCTCCACCCGTGTATATGTAGGTTATTGCCGCAAATAGTAGCCTATGTGTTATTCTGATGTATAAGCTATATTACTGTAAGGTTTGATCCAAATCCTTCCAGTAGTTTTTGCGTGAAGAAGTAACAAACATACACACTCACCAACTTTCGCCTTTATATATTAGTGTGATAAACCTTGAAGCAACCCAAAAACTAACAATAAATTTAAACTTTGATTAAATACTTATTGGACTTATTTAAATAAAGTTTGTCGGTAAATAAAGTTTGTTAAAGACGTCACTAAGTATATAACTCCAAATGACGAATCAAACACGAAAACATAACTACAAATAATATTTATTGAACCTTAATAAAACGTAGATAGATGTTTTCAATCAGTGTACTCATACGTTTTTATATCAGTACACAGTTTCCACAAGGTTTTGTTTTTATAGAATCATTAAAGTTTACATCTATACTAATATATAAATCTGAAGAGTTTGTTTGTTTGTTTGTTTGTTTGTTTGAACACGCTAATCTCAGGAACTACTGGTCCGATTTGAAAAAATCTTTCAGTGTTAGATAGCCTATTTATCGAGGAAGGCTATAGGCTATATATCATCACGCTAGGACCAATAGGAGCGGAGCACCAATGAAACATGTTTCGAAAACGGGGGAAAATTATCACGCTACGAGCAATAGAAGACGCAAACGAGGTTGCGTGGGTCGGCTAGTCTCCAATAAAATATGAGCAAAGATTGTTTATGCTCACTTAAATAATGTAAACAGTTGCATGATCGTCTTGAAGATTGTGTCGTGGATACATTACGATTTATGATGTAAGAGATATCAAGATTAAAGCCGAATTGGTATGTCCTGAACGTCAAGGTTGGTAAAGGCTTGTGACACGGAGGCAAACCGTCTCTTTGAGCAGAATTATTACTTTATTTTTGAAGTAACCATCTTTTCCTGAGGCTTCAATTGGGTGTATCTCTTGTTTAACCAAAAAATAAGTTAAAACAAGAAAAATTATAAAGCTATGACCCACCTACATAAAAGATTTTGATAAAAAATCATTTTACCTGTCTTTTATTTATGTATTCCAAAATGACTCTCCTCTGCCTGATGGAAACCATAAGCAGAATCCAAGAGTGGTGGTCACCATACTCATACTACGGTTATTGTTGCACCACGAGTAACGCCGCGGGGCAAAGCTAGTCTACAAAAGTAGCCTAAGTTACTCCCCATATCATTAGCTACCTATCAGTGAAAGTCCCGTCAAAATCTACATTACTAAGTACTACCATACTACTAAGTAAGTTCCATAGTCAATAACACTAACAACGCGTGACTACGGCTTTTGAAACTTGTTTCATGATTTTTCAGCGGCGTTTTTTGTCGTAGTTGGGTTTTAGTTTTTACTTTTTTTTATTTAAAATGTTTTAGTGCCTCTTTAATATTAATTTCTTTGCAAAGTATATTTTAAATAGATACCATAGAAATATCACAATTATGGAATCAATATGGACAAAATCACGAGAAAATGCTAATAGTATTTATATTTTTTAAATGTACAAGTAACGCCCTTTCCAATGATACCAAACACGACATATTTATCTAAAATTTATTTTTTAATTCAGTACTTTATATCGGCTAAAGAGCGCCACATGAGATTCAGTGACACGTCATATAGCCTATAACCAGAGGACAATTAAGATGTTCCTAACGACACCTCATTTATCCAGTTCTAATAAGTAGTTAAGGAGCTATGAGGGAACAAATGAACATACATACATAGCCTGTCAAAATCATAACCTCCTTTGGCTTTGCCGTAGTCGGGTAAAAACTAATAATAATAAAAGCTAAATGTTGCCTAGTGTAAATAGTGATTTATTTCATAGCAGTAACTGGATTATGAGCAAAAACCAGCGCGTACAGTGTAACTTATACTAGTTTGGTAAGTCGGATATTTATAGATCTTGCGTGTTTTTACGTACATGGAGTACTTGATGCCATTCTGGTCTACAGTATGACAATAAAGTCATCACATACGTTGGAAGAAGGTTTTGTTAATCCATTAAAAGGCATGGAACAAGTTTTAGATACAATTTAGATAACACTTTATATTATGGCGTGCGGTTTTTAACGGACTTTAAAGAAGGTGAAATTCGAAGAAGGCTGTCTTTGTATGTTTTTTATTGTGCATATGTTTTGTGAATAGTTTTTATAAACCTCTAAGGAAAATGTAATCTCTAGGATTGTATTCAATCTATACTCTATACAAGTAAATAAAATTGAAGTGTCTGTTTGTAATATTAAAATATAGTAAATGGATATGGATGTATACACAGTACATATACCAAAAATGTAGTAAAAAAATTTTTGTCTGTCTGTCTGTATGTTTGTTCTGGGTAATCTCTGGAATGGCTGGACCGATTTTGACGGGACTTTCACTGGCAGGTAGCTGATGATCCAGGGAGTAACTAAGGCTACTTTTTTTAGACTAACTTTGTCCCGCGACGTTACTAGCGGTACAAAAATAACCGCGGGTAACACCGCGGGGTTCAGCTAGTTTATAATATATCTTTCGCCGTGTGGGGCCGGCATAGAATAGCCCCACCCCATCTCATCCCGTGGGTGTCGTAAGAGGCGACTAAGGGAAACACAGCCGAATTCCAGGCTGGCGAGGGGATCCCTAACAGCCCTTTTCAGGGCTCGCCGTCGCTCCCAGTACCCCTCTGTTTTGCAGAGGGGACATGGGAAGAGACGGTGTCAGGGATCGAAGGACGGGTCGGCCCACTGCCCGCGCAGGGGCTGGCAGGCACTAGTGCCACCGTCGGTGAGACAGGGTTAGCCACCCTGTCGCGTTCCGTAACCAACAGGGGCTCAGCAGCGACCTGACTGGTGGCTCCAGGAGGGTACGTTGAGAACCTGTTGACCGGAGGGCTTGCCTTAATTGGCCGGCCCATGACAAGGATAGTCTATAACACCCGACAGTCAAGTCGTTAAAACCTGTGGATACCGGCCGACCTCCACAGTATATAGGCTTATCCGGGTGCAGGGGCCTCCGCCCGGACGGACCTTTTATTTCCCCCATACTCGTGGGACTTGTATGGAGCACATAGTAGAAAAAACCAAAAACCAAACCCAAACTCAAACGAAAACTGGCAACGATAATGGACATGACGATAAAGTGATAATTGATATGGCGAAGTCGAATAAGAGGAAGGGAAGGAGGAACGCCAAGGGGCAGTTCCGGAGGGCGGACGACTCGTCTACCGAGGAGGAGTCCGCGTCCGGGACGCCTATTTTGGCGGGGCTCCCAGTAGTCAGTCGGACTGCTGGGAGCCGAAGAACCTCGGAGCGTACGCGTTCAAGGTCCAGCCACTCATCGGATGGTGCGGGTGGTAGCTCCAATGCCGATGCATTGGAGCCCATGGACCTGAACGCGAGCGAAAATCGCAAACGCGTACGCTCCAAAGACGGGGACAGCGACACTGGAGAAATGTTGCCCCCTAAAATCGCGAGCAGCCATAGGGGTCGCTTGCGCACGCCGGTGTCGGTCCCGTCAGGTTCCGCCTTTAGCAAGGCGGAATCGTATAGGCGAGCAAGGGCGGACGGCGAGATCCTTGCGGAGGAGGAGATCTCTGGTCTCCTTCTGCAGATCGGGGAGCCGGGGGATGGGGTTTCAGTGCCCCAAACACCGGCTTCCCTGCAGGAGAGGGCACAGGCGGCGGTTGCCATAATTAATAAGGTAGCCGCCAAGTCTGTGAACCTTAAGGGCACTTTTGTAAGGGCCCTTAAGGACTCTTCCTCCGCACTGGGTGGAGTCGTCGAGTCACTGATAGGGGACGTGGCTCGCCTCCAGGCGGCTAACGACGCATTGACGGGGCAGGTGGCTGAGCTTAGTGCTCAGTTTGCTGAATTTCGGGCGGAGCGCCCGGAGCGAGCGGCACCGGCTCCGTCTGCGTCGCGGCCGGCCCCATCGGCACCGCGGCCAGCCCCGTCGGCGTCGCGACCGGCCCCGTCCACGTCACGGTTGACCCCGTCTGCAGTGCAGCCGGTCCCCACTGTCCCTGGGGTATCTGACGCCCTCGTGCAGCAGATCCTCACGGCGGTGGGGAACTTAGTGGACGGTAGACTGGCCGGCCTAGAGGCGAGGCTGCCTCCGGCCCCCATCCTGCGGCCGCCGCTCGCGGCCCCGAGGCCTAAGGTCGCCTCGGCGCCAACCCCGCTCCCTGTGATGGGTGGTCGGGTGACTTATGCCTCGGCGACGTCGGGCCCGGCTCCTGCAGCGGCCCACAAGCCGCAACAGGGGGCTAAGCCCAAGGCGGCTGCCTCAAAACCGAGGCCAAAGATGGCAACAAGGGCTGGAGCGGAGTTTCCTCCGCTCCCCACTCCAACGACTGCACCTGGCCCCTCTACTTCTGCCCCCTCCAATGAGGGTTGGCAGGTAGTCGGGGGGTCAAAGAAGTCCCGAAAGCGGGCAAAGAAGGCTGCCCAAAAGGCGGCCTCTGCCCCGCCGTCGGCACCGGTGACAGCGGTTCAAAAGAAAAAGCCGCGGAAGTTGCAGCCGCCTAAAACCGCGGCTGTAGTTGTCACCGTGTCGCCGGAGGCGGCAAGCGGTGGACTATCCTATGCGGCCGTCTTCAAAAAGGCCCGGGATAGTCTCGCCGCTGATTTTGGGACGGCAGGAGTCAAGCTGCGCCTCGCCCAGACGGGAGCTCGAGTACTCGAGTTCCCCGGGGCTGAAGGCGCCAAGACAGCGGACGCATTTGCCGAGAAGCTGCGGGGCATTTTCGCAGCCACGGATGGTGTCGGGATCGCCAGGCCTGTGAAGTGCGCAGAACTGCGCATATCAGGCCTGGACGATTCCGTGACGGCCGAGGATGTCCGCGCTGCGGTTCGGGAGAAGACGAACTGCACCGCGGAAAGCATCAGGGTCGGCACCATCCGCCCCGGTCCAGGGGGCCTTGGTGCGGTGTGGCTCAGCTGCCCAGTGACGGCAGCCAAAGTGCTGGGTGATGCCGGCAGGCTGCTCATCGGCTTCGTAAGCGCCAGGATAACAGTCCTGGCGGCGAGGCCGATGAGGTGTTTCAAATGTCTGTCGGCGGGCCACACACGTGCCAAGTGTCAAAGCTGCTTTGACTGCAGCGGATTGTGTTTCCGCTGTGGTCGACCGGGGCACAAGGCGGCGGAATGCTCAGCTGCCCCTCACTGCCCCGTGTGTGCGGCGGGCAATAAGCCCGCCAATCACCAGATGGGGCAGGGGGGCTGCAAGCCTTCCCGCGCTTCTCGGCAGACGTCGGGGGATAGCCAGTCGACCCAGGCTGCCTCCGGCGTAGCAATTGCGTCCGCGTCGACGCCCATGGAGGAGGCTGTAGAGACGACGATCCAGTAATGGATCACGTCTCCAGCCTCCTGGTCCAGACGAACCTGAACCACTGCGCCGCGGCGCAGGATCTCTTCCTGCAAACCATGGCGCAGTGGTCGATCGGTGTTGCCGTAGTCGCGGAGCCCTATTACGTTCCTCCCCGTCCAAACTGGATGGGTGACTGGGACGGCTCCGTGGCAGTCATCGGCTCCGGGGCGGCTCATTCCCCGCCCTTGTCGCTTAGGGACAAGGGCTCTGGATATGTTGCCGCCGAGTGGGGGGGGATCACCGTTTACGGTGTTTACTTCTCCCCCAACCGGAGTTTGAGCGACTTCGAGGTCTTTCTTAACAGCTTGGAGACCTCGATGCGGCGTTTAGCGTCTGGGCACGTCCTCGTGCTGGGGGACTTCAACGCAAAGTCCATTGCGTGGGGGTCCCCCGGGACGGACGCCAAGGGCGAAGCCGTAGAGGAGTGGGCGGCGTCGGTGGGCCTCTGTTTGCTGAATAGAGGCGCCACCAACACGTGCGTGCGACGGCAGGGGGGGTCGATAGTGGACCTTTCGTTCGCTACCCCTGCTGTCGCCGCACGAGTAAGGAACTGGTGTGTCCTGGAAGAGGTCGAGACGCTCTCGGATCATCTCTATATCCGATTTGAGCTCTCCCGGTCCCAGGGCCCCAGTAGGGGTCACACGGCGCGGCATACATCCCGCTTTCCGCGGTGGGCTGTCGCCAAGCTCGACAGGGACCTACTAGAGGAGGCGGCCATTGTCCAATCTTGGCTGTCTCCGCAGGCCCCGACCGAGCAGGTCGACGTGGACGTGGGGGCTGGCCGTTTTCGCGATGCGATTACGCAGATTTGTGATACGGCCATGCCCCGCGTCCAGGGTCGTCGGCCTCCTCGGAAGGAGGTCTACTGGTGGTCCCAGGAGTTGGCGGACCTCCGTGCGGCTTGTACTCGTGCCCGGAGGTCTTACACCCGCAGCCGGCGACGTCACCGCGGAGACGGTGGCGGGGACCAGCTTCATGAGGAGTACCGCGAAGCGCGGAAAACTCTGAAGCTGGCCATTTGCCGCGCCAAAGAGGTGAAGAAAAAGGAGATGCTGGAGAGTCTCGACCGTGACCCCTGGGGTCGCCCATATCGTGCGGTGCGACAGAAGCTCCGCACGGCGGGCCCCCCCCTTACCGAGACTCTCCAGCCCAGCTTCCTGCAGGAAGTGGTCGAGGGACTTTTCCCGCAGCGGGCGGAGCACACACCCCCGTCGATGGCCTATGCGGTCAGAGACGACGGGGGTCGAGAGGACGACGTGCCGCCCGTTAGGGAATCGGAGGTTGGGGCGGCTGTTCTGCGGATTCGTTCCAAAAACACCGCCCCCGGGCCGGACGGGGTTCCAGCCCGAGTTCTGGCCCGAGCCCTCGACCATATGTCGGACCGCCTCAGGGAGGTGTTGGACGCTAGCCTGGCGTCCGGACGCTTCCCTGAGTGCTGGAAATGCGGGAAGCTGGTCCTATTGAGGAAACCGGGACGGCCTGCCGATTCGGTCGCGGCCTATAGGCCCATCGTGTTGCTGGACGAGGCGGGCAAGTTGTTTGAGAGGATACTCTCTGCCCGCATCGTCCGGCACCTCTGCGAGGTGGGGCCCGACCTGTCGGACGCCCAATTCGGATTCCGAGAGGGGCGTTCGACGGTCGATGCCGTGATGCGCCTTAGGGCCGTGACCGAAGAGGCAGTGAGCTGTGGCGGCGTGGTGTTGGCGGTGTCTCTGGACATCGCCAACGCCTTCAATAGTCTGCCATTCAGCTGCATCAGGGAAGCACTCCAATACCACGGGGTGCCAGAGTACCTGAGGCGGCTAGTGGCAGACTATTTGGAGGAGCGTACCGTCGTGTACGAGGATCGAGAGGGCGCCTTGAGACGGCGACCCATGTCGTGCGGCGTTCCGCAGGGGTCTGTCCTTGGACCACTCCTGTGGAACGTGGGATACGACTGGGTCCTACGAGGTCGTCTCCCCCCCGGGCTGGGCGTAATTTGTTACGCCGATGACACATTGGTCACGGCCCGGGGGGCGAACTTCCAGGAGGCGGCGCGCCTGGCCACCATTGGTGTCTCTCTGGTGGTCGGGCGCATCGAGGCGCTGGGCTTACGGGTGGCCCTGGACAAGACGGAGGCCCTGTTATTTCATGGGCCCCGTCGTGGGCCGCCCCCCGGCGCCTCCATAGTGGTCAACTCGGTCCTCGTACCGGTTCGGGCCCAGATGAGGTATCTGGGCCTGATCCTCGACGGTAGGTGGCTCTTCGACGAGCACTTCCGACAGCTTGGTCCGAAGCTGGTCGACGCTGCCTCTGCCCTTGGTCGACTTTTGCCCAACTTGGGTGGAGCCAGCGTCGCAACGCGACTCCTCTACACGGGGGTGGTCCGGTCGATGGCGCTGTATGGGGCACCGGTGTGGGTGGCGGCTCTGACTGCCCTCAATAAGGCCCGCCTCTGGCGGCCTCAGAGGGTATTGGCGGTCAGAGCCATCCGCGGATACCGCACGGTGTCCACCGAGGCGGCGTGCGCCTTGGCCGGAACACCTCCGTGGGATTTGGAGGCGGAAGTGCTCGCCGAAGTTTATCGACGGGTGGCTGAATTCCGGGCGGAGAGAGGCATTCGCCCTCCGCCCGAAGAGGTACGCGAGTGGCGTGAAGCCGCCCGTCGAGCCACGATGGCTCGCTGGTCGTTCCGGCTGGAGACTCCACGCGCTGGCTTTGCCGCCGTGGAGGCTCTCCAGCCGGTCATCCTCGAGTGGGCAGGGCGGCAGCACGGGACCCTTTCCTTCCGACTGACGCAGGTTCTTTCCGGACACGGATGCTTCGGAAAGTACCTGCACTCGGTCGCCAGGAGGGAACTGAGTCCCGCCTGCCACCACTGCGACTGCAGTGAGGACTCGGCCCAGCACACGCTGGCGATCTGCCCCGCATGGACGTCGCAGCGTCGGGCCCTCACTGCAGTCATCGGAGGAGATCTCTCGCTACCGGCCGTCGTTCGCTCCATGGCCGGTAGCGACAGCAGTTTTACCGCGGTCGCAGCCTTCTGCGAAGACGTAATTTCGCAGAAGGAGGCGGCGGAGAAGGCCCGGGAGGATGATATCCACTCGGACCCGATCCGCCGCCGGCGAACCGGGCGGCGGAGGTGCGCATACCAGCGCCTCATGCCGCCCTGAGTGTGGCCGCGGATGGTGGGGACGGGTTTTCCCCTCCATCCGCTTTAGTGGTCACCCGCGAGGGGGCGACGTCACGCGTGTGCCGTACGTCGCCTAAATTGAGAGTTTTTTAACAGCAGACGGTGCCCGCTTCAGTGCGGGCAGGCGCTGGGAGGGGTCCGGATGTGTTAATAACAGCAGTTCCCGGATCCCTCCCGTCTCAGGCGCAGAGTGGCACACCGTGTGGTTTTAGTCGGTTCGATTCCGACACACCGCTCCGCCGCAAACCCCGGCGGGGTGACGGCCCGAGGGGGTTTCCACACGTTAAAAAAAAAAAAAAAAAAAAGTTTATAATATATCTTGTGGGATATCTTAAAAGGGTATGTTCTTATGGAGGTTAGTTTAGAAACAGTAGTCAGACATAAAAGTAGAAGAAACAATAATGTTAAAAACACATTTTTTTTAAGTGAAAAACTTTTTTAGCCACGTTGAGCACTTTTTGGTTGTAGAAAATCTAATGAGTTCACGTCACCGCATCTACGCGTCACCGACATGCTGATCACAAAACTTCTTTGGCCGCGTTAAGCACATTTTGGTAGGGAAATATAACATTCTAAGTTATAAGTTTTTCACTTCTATCGGCAGTCTTTGTAACTGCTAATTTTTTCTGTTACTGTTCAGAAGAGAGACTTCAAGAGCCTGTTATAATAATACTTCTTTTTTAAGCCTTTGCCGTCCACTGCTGAACGAAGGCCTCTACCATAAAGCTGAAAGAGAGGGGGACCCATCACGGTCTTGGGTAGCTCGCATCTATTCGCTGCCAGCAATTTTCCTGGCGTCATCGGTTCATCGTGTGGGGTATCCGGTCCCGGTTGTCATGAACATCTATGGCAATCCTTATTGGGAAGTCAGTGACCTCAAATATACTGACAACTAGTTCAATCTTTGAATTCAATTCATCGTCAGGGTTGCGTCCGATACCAGTCGCTCAGTGTAAAAAGAATGTGAGGCGGCTAGTAGACATCCTGATTTCTGTAGGGAGCGCGTTCCAAAGAAGAACTGACTGCACAAAGAAGGAAGAATTGATAAAGTTGGAGGTATGAGGGCGGCAAAGAAGAAGCATATTGTTTCTAGACCGAAGGTTTCGATCATGATTGGAACATAGTAGACGGAAGTGAGATACGAGGTATTCGGGTAACGATGGGTAGTTGAGAAAAGAAAAAAGAGAAGTTAGTGCACGCAAGCTACGGCGCTGTCGAATGGGGAGCCACTGCAATTGGGTACGTAAAGCAGACATATTAGCAGACAGACTTATATGTGAAATGTATCATTTGTTGGTGACCCAAAATAAATGAAATAAATAAATCACTCATCTGGCTTGCGTAGTATATAGTAGGTATAGGTCAAACCTCCGTTCTAAAGAGAAGCCTATGTTCAGCGGTGGATACCGGTAAAAGATTGAGCAAAAATGATCGATGATTTTTTTTACATTATCGACAGTAATGACAAATCGGTGATGTTGTAATGCCGTCCTCAGTTCCCCGTCCGAGTTTAATGTAACGGCTTTAAAATTACAAAGGTTATGCTGTCATTTCTATCATAAATGTTGACTTTGACACCAACTATTACAAACTCCTCGCGTATTAGTTAGATCACCTGTCCCGCTGTAACACACGAATGACACTGTCATGTCCTCGTTCGTTATTCAATTTGAAATAAAAACTTATTATATTATAGTAAAATGAAAAGGTTAGAAAATTTAAAATAGAGATACTTGATTCAAATTTACGTATTTAACAGTTGTGACACGAGTAACGATTTTTCATAAACAACCCATAACGTCCCACTGTCGCGCTCAGGTCTCCTCTCAGGAGAGGGTTAAGGTCATACGTCCCCACGCTGGCAAAGTGCGGGTTGGGGACTGGCAAGACAACGTTGTGGCTACGTGATCTTACCGTTGAATTTTTTAAGCCGCCCAAAGGCCTCCAACTAAGCTTCACTATTGTTATCCTACGATAACAACCGGGCCCGACTGCTTAACGTGACCTCCGAATCACGGAGACGCTCATGGTATCGTGCCAGCAGCGGTCACCCATCCATGACCGCGCTGTCGTTGCTCACCCTCGGTGATTGATTCTATAGATATAATAAATATTTTTATCAAAAATCATGTTGTACATTGTGGGGCTTTGTCCACCTCTATCATCAATTTTGACCACTCTACGTGACCACGGCCGCACTGCCAAGAGTGAAGCGAGTGAGAAGACATTGTGTATCTATGAATACTAAGAGCTTGTAATCTAACTAATAGGGAGTAGAAACACAAATCTAGGTATCTAGACAAGGTTTTTTCAATATTCTGTGTTGAGAAACTACTACGAGATTTATTATAGCCATTTTGCAAATCACTTCATCATATTACAACAATAAAGACTAACGAAGATTTGTTTTTGTTGCAATATTCATCCTGCATATTCTTACTAATACTACAAACGCGAAAGTTTCTTAGTTTATTACACATTCAAGCCAGAACGACGAAACCAATTTTGAAAATCTGTACACCAATGGAAAGCTACATCATTTGCGAGTAACTTTACCATGATAAGTATGATAACCGATATACACGCGCGCGTAGCCGCGGGCAATCGCCAGTAATAGACATGCGGAGTATTATCGTCTGTAAATAAGTGAACATGATGTCACCCTTATTGACAATATAATTAATGACAGAAGCAGGATATTAATTAAGGGATAACCCAAGAGATGTGTTGTAGCTTTAGTTGGTGTAATTACTATGAATTAATCCATGAATCTTTAATTGACAACCGAGTAGTTGGTATAAATTTTGTGTACATTTTGAACCTTATTCGTATGGTGACGGAGGACGGGGAGATACAGAGTGTCGCCATACGTAATCAACTCGTGGGTGGGCTTAAGAGCGAACTGAGGAAGTAAACTACGTAACAACAATATTGAAAGAGACAATTGAAGCAAACCCTGAACAGTGTAGCCAACTTGGTGCAGTACGCCAAAATCTCATATCTAAGGACTAATAAGGTGAGTCTATTAAAGGCTATTGATATGTTGCAGTGTTACCATTTTAACACGACATTAAATATTTGGTACAGTCAAAAGTTTATTCGATTGTCACCAGAACTAGTGACGTCATTACTCTGTTTTGATGGAAACGAGCAGATCTGTCACCTGCTGGAATGGGACTATCATAGTTGTCCACGAGCAACAGTCAAGTCACAAGTGCACTGTTACTCTTTCTGTTCCTCACGATAAACAGTGGGGGAGGGAGAGTTTTTGATATCCGCATCCTCGCTCGTTCAGTGAACAGCAATTAAGTAGTAAATCCGGACAAATATCTGAGTCTCACTATCAAGTTGTCATTCGCAAAAATAACAACTAAGAAGTGTTCTTTTTTTGAAATTTTGACAGTTGTAACTTTTTTGTTTGTGACGTAATAACAAAGAGTTTGAAATAACTTAGTTCTAAATGTAAAATTTTGTTGTAGGTCTGTCAAAGTTCAGTGTTTCGTTTTGCTCATTTAAAGTTTATGGTTACAGCAAATGAAAGTGAAATATAGAAACGTTCACCTTTACTTGTATAGGTGCTTGTGCAACAAACCTCCTAGTTTTACATAGTGATTAAACTTCTGTGATGCAACTGATCTTCGTCGATCATTTTCGATTGCAGATGTTCAATAGTCCGTCCTTGTAAGATAATTATGGATTGCTGTTTCATTTACAAACCATATACTAGTTACAGCGCGTTACTTTAGCTATTTCTCAATCAAGAAATGTAATAATTACTTAGTACCATAAAGATTTTATAATATTAGATTCAAATAACTGTTAGATAATTAAAATAAAACAACGAAAGTAGATAGCGTTAAATCAACGAATTTAAATGTTACCCCTCCCACTTCGTACACCATGCCATGCACTTTTTGTCAACCAGCATACAACTTGTATAAAGGTACAAATCAAGCTACAAATTTCATTACATTTTATGTATGGTTTTCTACACAGAATCGATAAAAAAATTACCTATTTTAAATTGTCTATGCTTCCCGTAAACAGTTTCTTGCGGGCTTCGTACATAGAGACCTATGTAGGTACGAAGCCCGCAAGAAACTCTTGGGTATATTTTTTTTTATCTATACTAATATCTTAAACGTGAAAGTTTATAAATATGGATGGATGGATGGGTTTGTTACTCTTTCACGGATTTAGATGAAACATTACAGTAATATAGCTTAAACATCAGAACAACACATACGCTACTATTTACCGCGATAACCGACATATACGCGTGGGGAGTCGCGGGCAACAACTAGTTTTCTTATCTATACTTCTATACTAATATATAAAGCTGAAGGGTTTGTTTGTTTGTTTGTTTGTTTGTTTGAACACGCTAATCTCAGGAACCGCTGGTCCGATTTGAAAAAATCTTTCAGTGTTAGATAGCTCATTTACCGAGGAAGGCTATAGGCTATATATCATCACGCTAAGACCAATAGGAGCGGAGCACCAATGAAAAATGTTTCAAAAACGGGGGAAAATTATCACGCTACGGGCAATTAGAGACGTAAACGAAGTTGCGTGGGTCAGCTAGTATTTCATAATTGTTGTAAGTTAGCTTAGTCTATCATTGTGGACACTTATAGTAATCTAGTGCATTTTAGGGTGTTGTTTTTACGACATTCAAGTAATATCACTCTATAATTTCAACGCATTGCAACACAGATACAGTTTCTACATAAACAAAGGATTTCAGCTGCCCCCCTAGCCAAGGTGCAAGCGTTTTTCTTTCTACAATCGTTAACGCCTAAATTCTTTGCCTAAAGAAGTTTTAAACAAAGTATTAGCAAATGACACAAGAGAATTTAGGCGTTAACGATTGCAGTAAGAAAAACGCTTGCATCTTGATTGGAGGGGGGAGGGGGGGGGGGGCTGGTGTACGAATTTCCAAAACTATGACAAGTTCAACGAAATGTGCAATATGTAAAAATGTGTCTATTCTCCTTTACAAAATCTAGTAAACTTAGATCATAAAACAGAGAAATAAACATTCTCGCTTTTCTGACTTACACCTACACAATTTTGGAAAATGTACGAAATGTAGCAAAGCTTCTGTTTCCGATTTTAAAAGTAGACCGAATCGAGTACCATTTTCATATTTTATTTTATTTCCTGGACTTAGGTACATGCAGACAATGTAAGGCAGTTTAAAAAATAGGTATCTAGTTCATTTAACGAACAATAAATAGTTTTAAAAACTTTAATGCGACTATGTTAAAATTTTTGATTTAATTATATAGCCTGTCGCACCCGGATGACATTATTGCGAATCTATTGAAACCTCTTACTAAAATCTATTCAGTAATTTAGGCGTTACGCTGGAACTTAACTATAAATTTAAAAATATAAATTCAAATAAACTGACGGAAGCCCATATTTCTTATTAAGTTATGAAGTTAGGTAATAATTTTATGTACGTTTAATTAACAGTTATGGATGTTGACGTATACATGTGTAGGTAACATATAATTTTTATGCAATGTATTAATCAACGTTTCCTTTGATTTATGTCAATAATCATAATTATTAGTTTTATATTGAGTTACGTATGTATTAATTTTATTGTGGCATTTGATACACGTATCCTGGAAAGAACAATTCAGTATAATAACTATTTACAGAGCAAGTTACTGTATATATTTACCGATAGGAGTCCCTACTCCTATTAGCGGGACATCATCATCAGCCTATCGCAGTCCACTGCTGGACATAGGCCTCTCCAATTGCACGCCACTTAGTTCGATCCTCGGCTTCTCGCATCCAGCTCCTGCCAGTTGTCTTGCGCAAATCATCACTCCACCTGGCCTGTGGACGTCCTACATTACGTTTGCCGAATAGTGGTATGCACTCAAGCACCCGTTTACCCCAACGGTTATGTTGGGGTAAATGGGTTCTTCGGTTCAACCCCCACAAGTTGTATTAGCGGGACATATAAATAATAATTTTAACAACACACCAATAAAAAAAATCAGTATTCTTTAGTGTTTTTATTCAGGAAAGTATAGTACTATTTTTATTTTCCAATAATAGGAGTGTCTATTAAATACAGTGCGGGTATTGCGGAGGGGTACCCTAGCCGGCAAAATACGTCCGTAACGTTAAAAAAAAAGCGTAAGATTTAAAAAATGTAGTATAGCGCCATCTGTGTACCCTAGCCAGCATCTGTAAGTTGCATGTATTATTATATTTTATGGTGTCCCACGACACCACACGACTATTTTTTCTATGAGTCTGTCAATATGACACTACTTTGCCTAAACAAGAGAAGAATCCACGACCACTCATTCCGATGTAGACAATGTAACAACGCAGCGTGGTGACCCACACTATGATGATCTATTGATTTGCTTCTATCATTGGGAAAATTTATGAAAATTATATAGTACCATTTGATATATTTCAACAGAGCAGTTCTTTGTATTAAAGGTGAGATCGAATTTATAGATAAAACGCGGTTATTATCGCACCGCGGGTAACGCTGCGGGTCAAAGCTAGTCTAAAAAGAAGTAGCCTAAGTTACTCCTTAGATCATCAGCTATCTGCCTGTAAAAGTCTCGTTAAAATCTGTCCATCCGTTTCAGAGAGAGCCGACAGACAGACAGACAAAAATTGTAAAAATGTTATTTCGGTACATGTGTCTACACATACATATGCATTTGTTAAAAAGCGGTTATTTTATTAATACAAACAGACACTCCAATTTTATTTATTTGGATAGATTAAATTAACCCTTACCGCTTGATTTTTGAAGTAGAAACTTCTTTAGGAGCGTTGAGCACTTTTTGGGTAAACAAAAATTTAATTAACTCGCGTCATCGTCACCGAACGCTTTCCATAAATTTTTTTCTTTTTTTTTTATCGCTCATTTTATGTAAAGAGTAAAGAGGTTCATCTCAGGTGAACTTAAACAACTGTTTGTTTATAGGTTTGATTTTTCACTTCTGTCGGCAGTCCTTATGAATGCTCTGTTTTTTTTTTTTTTGGGGCGTCATGGCATGAAGCACACAGAGCGACTACTCTCAGCCAAGGTCAGGCTGTTTCTACATTTGAAAGGATTAATCAAACCAGTGTTATATGTCACGTCTTATATATTAATAGGTGTCTGTTTAATCAAAACACACTAGCGGGGAGTCTAAGAATTAAAATTTAAGGTGATGTTCCGATACAACTACTTGACTTACTAGATCACCTCTCACACCCAGACCAAATGTTTAGGAAACAGCTTCAACTATTTTCATAAAATTTAATATGCAGGAGGTTTCGGTGATTAGGATAGGGTTCATTTTCTGAAAATATACCAGAAAAATACCGCTATTCAGGTACTAGGACGCTAATCGAGTAAAACCACACAGTGTTCTGTCTCATCAGGTTGCTGACCAGGGCATCAGGTGTACTCCTGAGAGAAAATACTAATATCTTGACACATATAACATACGGTCGTAATGGCAAACCATTTAATTATGAAAATATTATTGCCCTTATGTAACATTTTAATTATATCCGGCTCGACCGGAGTGATACCTCACATAAAACTGGTATGAAATAGCGCCTGCGTTGTGTTTCACCGAGTGAGTGAGGATACCGGAGGCCCATACCCAACCCCTCCCCGCATCCCTTTCCCTATCCCGCAAAGGTCGACAACGCACTTGTAACACCTCTGGTGTTGCAGGTGTCTATGGGTAGCGGTAATCGCTTATCGTCAGATGATACGTCTGCTCGTTTGCCCTCCTATATCATAACAAAAAAATATCTGTTAATGTGCTTGATATCAATAAATAAACAAATGCTTTTTTAAAGATAACTCCCGCTCTAGGAATTGTCGTCTATATCGCGGGGACTTTACAAACATAGACAACAATTTCTGGATCGCACAAGGTGTTGTCCCATGAGGGCTGATGTGGGCTATGAAGCCACACACTCAGAGCTATCCAAGTAGTCAGTCGTTCAAAACGTGTGGCGGATAAATGCGACAAAAAACGTAATATCGGAACATCACCTTAACAGTATTCGTTGCGTAGGCTCGCTCCCCGGGTATTTGCATATTGCTTTATCATGTACCTCTTTTAGACAAGGTTTTGCAATAACTCACCCCAACCCCTGTCCACCCACTATATGTCGTGTTACACCCCAATATTTGTCTAGCAAAACCTACTCTTTGGTTGACAGGGAAGCGATGTTGTAATAATTCACAATTTGAAGAATTTTGACTTTTATAAGAGCGTGTCTTCTTTGTAAACTGTATTTAGTTTAATGTCATTTCGGTCATATTTTTACAAAGTATTGCTTATTTCAAAATTATCTTTTTCATCAGTCATCAAAAGTCAGTCATGAAAAACCAATTTAGAAAAAAAAGTGAGACGTCACGGGACGCTTGGTAGATGTGAAACATCGAAATTATTTTGTATGAAATAAATTGACTGACTACTTATTAAATGCAAAATTAAAATACAAATAAAAATACAATTAACTAAACAAATACAAATAAAAGTAAAATCAAAAATTGAAATCGCGGCGCTCGCCACGCCAAAAATCAGGCTTACCCTCGCCTATAAATGTTTCACATAAAAAACAGCGTTAATAATTTTTTTTGTATTTTCATTAAAGAAGTGAGTGGAAGTTGCATGCGGGAGAGGCCTATGTCCAACAGAGGACTGCAATAGGCTGATGATGATATTAGAAGTGGTTATAGCTACCGCAAGCCGCCCACCCCAGGACATTGTAGAAATAATTAGAAATAATAAATAAATAAAATTGGAGTGTCTGTTTGTAATATTAAAATAACCGCTTTTTACTAAATGCATATGTATGTATACACGGTACATATACCAAAAATGTAGCTAAAAAAATTTTTGTCTGTCTGTCTGTCTGTTTGTTCCGGGTAATCTCTGGAACGGCTGGACGGATTTTGACGGGACTTTCACTGGAAGGTAGCTGATGATACAGGGAGTAACTTAGGCTTTTTTTAGACTAACTTTGTCTCGCGGCGTTACTCGCGGTACAACAACAACCGCGGGAAACACCGCGGGGTTCAGCTAGTTGTAGAAATAACAATTGAGCGACCACGCATTTATTTCTTGAGGGTATTCATTGGTTTTGGTAGTCACTTACCATCAGGTTACTCGTCTTCGAGTTTGCCTCCTTTGCCAGATAAATAATAATTAAACTTAATATGAAATGAAATAATTTATTCTGCAATTAGGTTATATAAACACTTTTGCAAGTAAATTTTTTTTTGAGTTCGGCCTTTCCTAACTGGACTAGCCCTGAGAAGAAAGGACGAAACAAACTCAGGGATCAACGTCTCTTTTAAATTAAATAAAAATTAAAAGATAACCTTTAACAATGACATGGTATTTACTTTCTTCTTCTAATTTGTAATACTCATTTAAGTAGTCGAATACATTAATATGTGACTACACCTAGCCCGATGTTAATTAACTTAATTAATCATCTTATTTTTTAGGTAATTAATATAATTAATCGTATGAGACAAAATATAGATCACTTTTAACTATTTGACTCTAGATTCTTCAAGACATTCCAAAAGTTTTTTGCCTGTTGTTGTTAAAAACCTGTTGCCATGGATCTGATAAGTCAATTTAAATATTAATATTAATAACTAGGTGAACCCCGCGGTGTTACCCGCGGTTATTGTTGTACCGCGAGTAACGCCGCGCGACAAAGTTAGTCTAAAAAAAGTAGCCTAAGTTACTCCCCGGATCATCAGCTACCTGCCAGTGAAAGTCCCGTCAAAATCCGTCCAGCCGTTCCAGAGATTACCCGGAACAAACAGACAGACAGACAGACAGACAGACAGACAGACAGACAGACAAAAAATTTTTTAATCACATTTTTGGTATATGTATCGTGTATATATACATATGCATTGATTAAAAAGCTGTTATTTTAATATTACAAACAGACACTCCAATTTTATTTATTTGTATTGATAATAAATATTTCGGACATCTAACGCACAACGCCATCTAGTCCCAAACTAAGCAGAGCTTGTATTATGGGTACTAGACAACTGATATGAATACTTATATACTTTTTTTGTTGTAAATACATACATATTATACATAGAAAACACCCAAACTCCGAAACAAATATTTGCAGAACTTTAAAATATATTTTAAAATTGAACTATTGAAAGTTGGTTTACAGGCCAGGTGGAGTCATGATCTGAGCAAGAGCTGGATGTAAGAAGCCGAGGAATGAACCAAGTATTTATATTCCTTTTATCCTTTGTTCTACCCTTTTCTGAAACTTTGAGAAGGTGTTAGTAAATGTTTGCTGTAGAAGAACCATGCTTCGTCGCTTATGGACAGACTCGACAAGAATTATACCATTGACTGAAAACAACGGAGTTTACCTACTTGTTAGTAAATGGATGCCAGCAGCCCCAAATCCTGTCCTTGTTCGAATTAAGGATGGACCACCACTACTGAGGGTTGCAATTACGTCATTATGCTCTTTCTGACCATCATCATAGAAAAGAAGTTTTCTGTCATACACCTTTGGTCCTCCCCTTACACCCCCAACTACAAGAAACCGTAATAGCCCAGTCATATTAGGGCTTTCACCTCGGAATGAAAGATAATAAGCTGCAAATTGGTATGAACCTTTGTTTTGTCATTCTAAATGTTGTCTCAAAAGTCACAATCGTTATCGTGTCCGCGTCTCAAGATATTCAAGGTCAAAGGTCACAAAAATCGGTTTTTCGCGAATATCTGGCTTCCTATCGGTTAAATGAGATTTGCATTTATTATAAAAGTTGTAGGCTATAAAATTCCCTACAACTTTTGTTTAAACTTTTTTTTCATACGACTTTTTGAAGGTAGAGCGCGAAGAGTGCACATCGTACAGTCATATACGGCCTAATGCAAGGTCAAGCGTGAGTTATGGTTATCAGTACGTTATAAAGTCAATTATTTACTTGGAAATTATAATTATTAAACAATGCCTATTATTTATGTACTAACTATTAATTATTTATATTTAATTAAAGTAAGTAACTTGATTATTTATATATAATTATTCATATTTAACTATTTAAGTATAAAATATTATTAATTCTGGATTATATATTTTAGTTTTATTTTAAGTTAAAATGATAGTAAGAGTATATATTTTACACATATTTTTATTTATTATTAAATACGGCATAATATACATTTATCAAAATGTGAGTTCAAATATCAAAAGTATCTTTGTTGATTTTAATTGTAATGAAATTGGAAATGGAAGCTAATTATCTTCTTCTTCTTCTTCGTCTTCTTCTTCTTGTCGCTCAAAAATGTTCGATTCATTGTCATCATCCTCATTATCTGTCATGTTCATCTCCAAACCTTCCAGAATATCGGGATCATATGTATTTTCTTCATCGGGATTACTTGGATACAGTGAAGCGTTGAGGCAACCATTTTTGCAATTGCAAAATATTACGTTTAGTAGTTCGGCTGGTGCTGGAGGTAATAACGTTCGTATGGGCTCCAGGATTTCATTTTCAAGCATCCAGCCCCATTCTTGAGGTTCTAAGTCCTTCCCTAACCACGTTTGAATCTGGTAGTAGACACGTTTTATGTGTTGATGAGCTGCCACACTTGTTGGTGGAAGTGTTGACAGTTGTACAGGTTTATTTAGTTTTGTAAATTTGATGAATTGCGTGTAGCGGAAATGATCAATGTTGTCCTCAGATTTTGGAGCATTATATAATGCCAACAAGATGCGCACTCCATTTTCTAATAATGTTTGTTTTGGGCAGTTTTCTTGTTGAAATACTTCCACCAGTTTATCTAAATCAGGATTTTTTTCCAATGCTCTAGTAACAGTTTTTTTCCTTTTTTAAATAGCGCAGAAGTCGTGTCACAGCCACTGAATGCGTGTAAAAATAAAATGTGCTTTTTAGTACGAGGATATTGGTCAAAACTTTTAGTAGAATATATTTGTGTTTTGACATTGCCTTTGACACAAATCAGCCATAGCTCTTAAAACCGTACGTCCGTAGTTGCAACGGTACAATTTCAAACTAACGAATAATCTTGACTCATACAAAGTGGAGAGAGTGGCCTTGAATACTATAGAACATCTGTCCCGGCAATGAATAGAAAAGGGCATAGGGTAGGGACAAGTATTTCCAGGTATATAAGTATTGAGAAATTTACGCGTTTTAAAGAAAAGATATATAATGTCGTGTTAACTTAAAATAAAACTAAAATATATAATCCAGAATTAATAATATTTTATACTTAAATAGTTAAATATGAATAATTATATATAAATAATCAAGTTACTTACTTTAATTAAATATAAATAATTAATAGTTAGTACATAAATAATAGGCATTGTTTAATAATTATAATTTCCAAGTAAATAATTGACTTTATAACGTACTGATAACCATAACTCACGCTTGACCTTGCATTAGGCCGTATATGACTGTACGATGTGCACTCTTCGCGCTCTACCTTCAAAAAGTCGTATGAAAAAAAAGTTTAAACAAAAGTTGTAGGGAATTTTATAGCCTACAACTTTTATAATAAATGCAAATCTCATTTAACCGATAGGAAGCCAGATATTCGCGAAAAACCGATTTTTGTGACCTTTGACCTTGAATATCTTGAGACGCGGACACGATAACGATTGTGACTTTTGAGACAACATTTAGAATGACAAAACAAAGGTTCATACCAATTTGCAGCTTATTATCTTTCATTCCGAGGTTGACCCCTTTTTTTACCTAATATGACTGGGCTATAACACCATTATTGAATACGCAATTGGATCAAGGAAAGCGGAGTCATTCAGACGAAGGAAATATACAGGGACTTCTTATAATCAAGCCCTCTTGAATATTCATAGCTGTCGTTTACGTCGCGACGCCTACCTAGCCTTACACAAATCGCTCCTAAATTATTTGCGAAATACCTATTTTCACCCAAAGTTTTCGCTTAAATAAATGCCAATATTTCTTCATTTGCTGCCTCTATACAACACGATTTGAATAGGTACTTACAAGCCCGTATACGAACATATAATTTCAAAGATTCTATTCAAAGATTATGGACACAGAAATTGGAATTGAGACCCTTCGTACTTCGCTTGATATATTTGATTCAGAACACAAGACCCTTCGACCTTTCTTGAGGCTTTAGGCTTGCATTTGAACATGGAATGCATATCAGTTAGATTCTCTCAGACCCAAGGACCGCTCCCGAAATCGTGACATCGATTAGACGCGAACGGCGCTCAGTAATCGAGTAACACGATTACGAAACTATAAAATATTATGGAGTTAAGTTACGTTACGTAGGTATTTCGAGTTGCGAATTGCCGTTCGCTGAGCGCCAGCGTAGTGTTGTGCGGCAAGACCGGCCAGTGCCGCGCACATCGTCGCGCGATACACACGCATTCCGTAGAGCGCGCTCTCACCCGCGACTCGACTCGTGCTACCCTGTGTACCTGTGCCCTGTGTTATACCCCAAAAAGTACGTAAACAAAACACACTTAACTAACCTGTGAAAGTGCGGTCCGGATTTATATTGGAGCGGCATCAAACGCGTGCGTATTACTTGTTTGTTACGAGTGATAGAATCTGTTGCATTCTGCAGGTGCTTGCTTGTTCTTTATTAATTGAAAAGTGATTGTAAAGCGGTCACGGCCGAGGCACACATGTCCGGCCCAGTTTTCACGATCGTTGCCTATGTCTCAAACGAATTCCATGGCTTGATTGCTTTTCTTTGTTTACCGGCGGCAGGAGTAGTCGGTGCGTGCTGCACTTGTTGATTCTGTAACCATTGGTGGTATTTTTGATTTAGCGTCTAGGCATCTGATTTTGGCAACGTCTTCTATTGCTAGTCATTTAATTGCTTCGATGCCAGATTCTTGTTAAGAAAACATCGCTCATGTTACGGTATGCACATGTAATGAGATCGATCATGCTCATCGAATAATGTCTTCGCAAATATCACTTTAGGTCTGGAGTATTCACATATTTTGCGTCAATTCAGATTCCATGATATTTCTATTTAAGTGAAGCAATGTAAGTGCGTTACTGCGATTATTAATGAAATGTTTTCTTTTATTTGCTTGCGCGCTATTAAGTGACTAGATGTAAAACAAAAGTTAGATGCTTCGAAAACTTCATATAAATGAAATTTTACGACAAATTTTGCCGAAAAATATTTACTCGGCCTGTTTAATTTGTAATAAATAAAATCTACCCCGCGATCTTCTACATATGTATTACATGATATAAAAAAAATACCCAGTACCTATTAGCTATACTCTGCCCCGTTTGGTTAAGCATATTGTAGTTGTAAAATTTAGGTAAAAACCATTTTTTAAACGTGTTGTGAAATGCAAGCTCAATTGGCGCAGAACTTGAGGTTTTGAATAGTACATAAAAAAAATAACATTTTGGCACCAAGAGTCCCGGATTCATGTTGATAAAAAAGTATTGTATTTTCTGATCACATTTGCATTGAGTAACTAATTCCACATAGCTACAGAAGAAACTGATATCGTTTAAAATCATACTTTCATAATTATAGGCTACAGGTCCGGAACGAATGAACCGATTATAATACGGATTGAAAGCATGAACGATATGAGTCGATTGAACGATTAAAATTTAAAACATTTATTATGACGCTGATAATGTTTTAATATCATTTGAAATATTAACGATATAGTTTTTAAATTAACTTCATATAAAGTTAATGCGGAAAGTTTTTAATACGTTTTTCTTGTTTATTTGTTATTTCAATTTAACTCCATTATTATTAAACGGTTGATGTCAATTTAAGCGTAACTTTAGTCATAAATATGTATTAGCTACCCGTACTTATAACAGGGTTTATTGACTGAAAAACTGGACACAAACTGGAAAATGCTCCTGTTTTGAGAGGGTATATCTTCCCGTTTTGTCCTGTTCAAATTTGAAGAAAAAATACCACCCCTAATAAAGAACACAGTTTATCAGAAATACCACTCCTAATAAAGAGCCCAGTTTCAAAGTCAGTATTTCATATTAAAAAGAAAATTTTCATAAACAATATTCTCTATGAGAGTTAAACTCTAAAAAGTTTTTATCCATATTAGTCACTAGAGAAGTTAATACAGAAACAATATTTTGTGATACAAAAGCGGGAAAAAAAATTAAGGTTCTAGAAAAACATGAGTGTAATAACTACGGACAATGAATGAATTTATGTTTACTACAGTATATAAAAAGTATGACGCAATACTTAAATTCTCATAAAAAGGCTAACATGGTAACAGATGTATGTACTGTTGACAGGATTATTTACACTGCGGGGATTCCCCGTATCTTATGCCTACCTTTACAATTATATTTGCGTTGCAAGAAGAAATTAGATCTGTAGCTAGCATTTGATACATCCACAGTCATCATCAGCAAATTCAGTTTCTAGATCTATCTAGCTTTTGTTTCGCTTGCATTTATGTAGGTTATCGCCAATGATGTTATAGTCAAACCTGCAACATTATTGGTTATATCGCAGTAAAGAATAGCATATGTCAAAGTATCAAAGCCAATAATCAGAGTATCTCCATGCCAAAGTTCATAGAAGTCGGTGCAGCAGTTCAGCAGTTAAAGCGTCAGATAAGACAGAGCTACTTTCAAATTTATGTATAACTAGCTGAACCCCGCGGTGTTATCCGCGGTTATTTTTTTTTTTTGGGACTAATCCCACCCACACGCCCACCGCTGTAACTCCTGTACACCAGGATCAACAGCAGTGACCCACGAACACACCGAGTTATGACACTCGACATCCGCAGTTATTGCGAGTAACGCCGCGGGACAAAGTTAGTCTAAAAAAAAGTAGCCTAAGTTACTCCCTGTATCATCAGCTACCTGCCAGTGAAAGTCCCGTCAAAATCCGTCCAGCCGTTCCAGAGATTACCCGGAACAAACAGACAGACAGACAGACAAACAGACAGACAGACAAAAAAAATTTCAACTACACTTTTGGTATATGTACTGAGTATACATACACATGCATTTAGTAAAAAGCAGTTATTTTAATATTACAAACAGACACTCCAATTTTATTTATTTGTATAGATGTATATATATTAATTTTAATATAGATTTTCTGCTTACCTTGCTTGGTTTTGCTGATGTCTAATAGACGTGGAGTGTAAAAAGTCTTGTATAAAACCACATTTCCACAATTATCATTAAACTTATTAAGGCTAGACAAACCAGAGCTATAGTGAGTTCTAGTGAAATTGTGTTATATTCTGAGCATTGATAAAATTTTCAGCGCACATTTGCTTAATTTAATGTCTCCGTGATGGCTGTTTTAAGTTCGATATACCGATAACGTTCTTAGATAATAAATACTTAACCGTACCATCATTACCTTGATGACCGATGGTATATTTTTTTGGTAATTTTCTAAAAATATGTCCTAGCAAGATTGATTTATCGGCCCGGAAATCCCCTGCTACCTATTACTAAATTTCATGAAAATCGTTGGAGCCTTTTCAAAATATCCTTTTATAATGTCTATTTTCTATATTTTCTACCATTTATTTAAGTCATTTGGTGGAAAGGGACGGAAATACGTATCAGGAAGGATTTTGTCTGACGTAGAGGGTACCAATTAGCTTTGCGCTTTGAAGATTTCATCTTACGATGGCTCCAACGACAATGGGGTAAAACCTAAAATCATTTTATGAAAAAAAAATCAGACGAATTCCTTTTTAACCGACTTTAAAAAAGGAGGAGGTTTTTTATGTTTATTACCTCAGAACTTTCGTCTAGGTAAATCGATTTTGATGATTCGAATAATACGTAGGCGTAATAGATATTTGATGAATAACTGTTTATTTTATGAGTGAAATACAATTTGTTAAGTTAAAGGTGTTTGATTTACTGTTAAATTTATAAGTAGACAGAAACAATATTGACTGTACAGTGTACCTGTATGTATAAAATCTAAATTATCTGGTCATTATTATCGATATTCATTACTGATTATCCGTATTATTATGTTACAATATATTCAATCAATTTTCAACCTTATTGTTTTAAAAATAAGCGATGATCCTGCCTGACGTAGAGGGAAAACCAGCGCTTGACGCATTACCGCAATGAAACATTATTTCAAACATGGCAGGTGAAAAAAAAAACAAAATCTGGAAAAACAAATGAGAATCATATTACGTGTAATTGTGTAGAGTGACGTCACAAGTCGTTATACCACGGAGCACACTATTTATCTTCATATATGACATACAATTGGAGATTATGAATAATCCAGTTAGAAAAACGTGACGATGCTAATCCTGTGTGAGAGGTTTCTATGTTATTGGTTCATTGTTATACAGCTGTTTTCAATGGAACTTGTCTCTAGAACTGAGGTTTTTGCTGAGACTGTATCATGGGTTACCATAGTCACCCTGCAAAAATAGAATTAGGTGCTACGTTAGTTACTTTTGCTTTTCAATGACTATGTTTAAACTGTTCAGTTTTTTTTTCAATAGTAGGTAATAATTATTTTTTTTCTCAAAATCCCGCCAAATTAGGAGAGTTGCCATTTTTCATTTTGATAACTATTTTTGCTGTCAATATGAAACATGTAAAAACTATACTAAGTATTCAATTTCTGTTTTTTTTCTTTCAAAGAATACTGGCGTTGTGTGACCCATGAGTGACATTACTAGTAACTAGTACCTATTATCCTTTTTAAATGCTTGTTTTAGGCCTGATACAATACTTTTTAAAAATAAACTTAGTAACTTGTTTGAACGAATGTCTTATTTATATCTGCATAACTTTTCAGAATATCCCAAGACGTCAGTATGACCGAAGTAAAAATTACCTACATTGTAATACTAGAGATGTACCGGATGATGGATAACAGTGTATGGGTCTTTGCGATGCGAATGACTGCGAAACGACTCGGTATTATCTGGATCCAGACTAATTATTGAAACGGCTTGACTAAACTTGTCCTGCGTCCGGTGTTTTGGAAGAACTAGTTTTAGTTGCTAATTCTGAGTTTCAATAGAGTAAATGGTCTGTCAAAGATATAAGACAGCATGATTTCGGAAACGATATTATATAATCGAATCACAGATAAATCACTTTGTTTTGTTGTATTGTGATTGTTTAATTGTTCCTATTGGCTTACACGAAAAAAAAATTGAAGTGTCTGTTTGTGATTTCAAATTAAAAGCTTTTCACTAAATTCATATGAAAGTATACAGCGTACTTACGAATAAAATACAATTTTCAAAATTTATACCTGTCAGTTTGTTTCGGCTAATCTCTGCAACGGTTGGACCGATTTTGACAGGACTTTCATATGGCAAATAGCTGAAGATATAAGGACTAATAGAGGCTGCTTTTATTTTAGACTATTTTCGCTCCGCAGGATTAACCACGGTCATTGTTGTATTTTAACAATAACAACAGCGGGTAAAACCGTGGATAAATACGAGAACACGAATTTGTTCTTAAAATCACAAGCCTATATTACGTTCGAAAATACTTTATTAATTTATTTATGTTATGGCGGACTTACAGCTAACAATATAACATTTGAATTGAAATAGATAACAGTGAGCCAATGACCAGTTCTCACGTGTGGTGATATGCTAAACACCACAGAAATAATTAAATTTAACTTCCAAAAAACTTAAGGCTCTAACACTTTTGCACCCCTGAGACACTCATAGAGAATGAATCTATAATGTCCTCCTTACAAAGCTCATTAACACTATAAATAGGCAAAAAAGGAAAAGATTTTCAAGTTCATTCGCCATCTGTGAAGCTATATTAAGAAAACGTTAAAAGTGAGGACGGGTTTTACTTGTATTAGAAGAATAAAATTATGTACCTTAAGCTGGTAGTCAAAGAAGCAAACCATAGACCATAATTGTGAGTTAAATTGTACAGAATGGGCACTACAATAACTTATGAAATGGTATGTAAACTGATGGTCTATCATTATGATTCTATAAATGAAAACTGTAAACAAAAAGTGGTGTAAGGAACAGTGTGATTATCTACCGTGGGATATTCGCTTTTGTGTGCGAGCCAATGTATTTGTTATTCTTTCTTTTCAATGTTTCTATTATCTCAGCTGACACAGTCTCATTCGGTTATGTTTCATCAGTCCAATTTCTGTAGGCTTACAGTCTTGCTAGGTTTTCAAAAATTACATGAGAACTTCTAGCTAGCTAGTGGCAACTCTTCGTGCTTTACAGTAGAAGAAAAGTTTAAAAAACGATATTCATATTTATAATACGGCTACGGAAATACTTTTCATAAAATTTATAAAGCCTGACACTCATTGACACCTCTTTCCATAAAATCAGTTCAGTAGTTTGATGGAATGTACAAACATCACAGACTGCCAAAATTATAACTCTTCGTTATGGCACCGTAGTCGGATAAGCGTAACTCGACTGTTGACGTTGGTATTTTGTGTATATGTATGTCTTTGTGAGCGCCACCAGATCTTTCATTGTGGGATGCAGTATTAGTAGCTACATTGCAGAGTAACCGAAGTCAAGTGTCTTCGTTAGATGACATGTCCACATTACTATATTCTACTCCAACTAAAATTTACTTTAATCTAATCTCCCTGGACGCAAATTTTCGAGTCCGTCTATCCGGAGATTGCCTATTCGTTACTCCCCATAAGGTTATCGTCGTTAATTCCAACCAATCAATTATCCGGCCGAGACTACCTCATTCAAATTTATGTTCATCGATCCGTCCATTCATTATGACTAAACGACTTTTATCATTACCCTTTAAGGCTTGTGCCGTTATCGGGTATATTTATGGCAGCGTTAAACCCCTTTTGCTTGACCACGATAATAATGTTAGACGTCCATGCTATCGTCTTTAAGTATAAACGGAGTTCCTAGTTCAGTTGACAACATAGTAATAATATTCTGCGATAATAGTTATGGTCCGCGTGGTGACGGATTAAAAATAACGGGTTGTCACCACACCACCTATATTCATACCGCAGGTGTCGAGATTACTTCTTGAAACAAACCGTATACCAAACTGACTAGCCAGCGTAAGCCAAAACCTACTTTTAAAAGAGAAGCTTATATCCAACTGATATACGACTGCCTCGTTGGCGCTTATATCAGTTGTCTAGTACCCATGACACAAGCTCTGCTTAGCTTGGCGTTAAGTAGCTTAGTAAGCGTGGCTTAGACTAGATGGCGTTGTGTGTTAGATGTCCGAAATATTTATTTATTACCAGCTGAACCCCGCAATGTTACCCGCGGTTTTTGTTGTACCGGGAGTGAGTTAGTCAGGACAAAGTTAGTCTAAAAAAAAGTAGCCTAAGTTATTCCCTGGATCATCAGCTACCTGCCAGTGAGTGTCGCATCAAAATCCGTCCAGCCGTTCCAGAGATTACCCGGAACAATCAAACAGACAGACAGAGAAAAAAAAAACATAAACATAAAACTATCATGCTATCAATAAGAGACGCAAACGAGGTAGCGTGGATCAGCTAGTCAACATATAAACGGAGCCGCAGACAAAAACTTGTAGTTGAAAATTTCTTTACACAGAGTCTTAAAAGGTCTTCGTGGCGCGCAGTGACCACCATCGTGAATACCATCGAAATATAACATCTATTTACTTATTAGAATATGAATTTTAATACAACGGGTGTTATAATCGTGAATTTGTTTCGCACATTTATCGAATCAACTCGTGACGGCCTGCGTTACGTACTCACTTCTTTGCCTATTATCTTGATAATTTAATAAAATGCTTTTTGTGTTTCGGTTTGATTCGGGCTCCTGTAATACACGAACGCTATTAACATTCACTAAATTAATATACTGTTCGTTACATATTGTCATTAATATTTATACTAAAGGTTATCTATACAAATAAATAAAATTGGAGTGTCTGTTTGTAATATTAAAAGAACAGCTTTTAATTCAATGCATATGTGCGTATACACGATACATATACCAAAAATGTAGTTAAAAAAACTTCACTGGCAGGTAGCGGATGATCCAGGGAGTAACTTAGGCTTCTTTTTTTTTAGACTAACTTTGTCCCGCGGCGTTGCTCGGTGCAACAATAACCCGGGTCACTCCGCGGGGTCCAGTTAGTGCGTATCAAATAAAAAATACATAAATTTTTTGCTAGCAAAACATATAGTGGTTTAAAGCAGTCGCCACGCCTTTGTCTACTGGGCTGTGTTGTATGTCCAAACCAGAGGTGCCAGTTTTTTTTTTAATCGGTACTTTGAGACATTTTGGTGAAAAAAAGCTGGTTTCGTTCGTCGAAAGCGGGACAAAGAAAAACATATATCAACATATCACATGATGGGGTACCGCGATTTTCTCTCTCTTTCTAACCGTTGGACCTATCTCCTATCTATACTAATATATAAAGCTAAAGAGTTTGTTTAAGGTTAGAATTATTTATTTCTCAAAGATTACCAATCGCTTAACATAAGAAATAAACATAATTAAAAAAGGAGGTACATGGTTCAGAGCTCGTTTACAATAATAAAATGTATTGTAGGTAGGCGACAAAAATTGAGGCACAGAACGCACCACTCCAATTAGGGACTATTCACACTCATTGACTTTCATTATTTATTTATAACATTTTTTACTTTTTATAGTCTTTCAAGATGTGACTTTTTAAATAAACTTAAAGATTCTGTGTCCTTAATTTTCTTAGGTAGTGAATTATAAATTTGTGCTCCTTCATATCTAATATTTCTTTTTCCGTAGTTGGTTCTGGGCTTTGGAAGAACAAGATGATGGGCTCGTCTTGTAGTACGATTTTGTGTTTCCGATTTTTTCGTGAATGTTAATTGTGTGTGTACGTCACCAGATAGAATTTTACGAATTAGAACACACATCTTAAATTGATAAATTTGCGTAATATTAAATAATTTTGTGTCCTGATATATTTTTTGTGTCGGTGTTAAATAATTAAAATGGAAAAGAACCTTTACAATTTTATTTTGCGCAATTTGTAGTTTATTGAGATTTGTTTTAGCTGCGGATCCCCACACTTCTATGAGATACTCAAGGTGAGGTTTTACAAGCGAATTGTAAATTGTATGACGTACTTTTAAAGGCAAACATCTAACTATTCCTCGCAATGCTCCTGTTAGACTCGAAATTTTGTTACAAACTTTTTTGATATGCGCCTCCCAGGTCAGTCGGCTATCTAATATCAGTCCTAGGTATGTTTCATTACTTACTTGCCTTAGAGTATCGCCATCGATAGTAAGAGGCTTATGGTTATGTATCTTTTTATTTTTTGCACTGAAAATTATGTAGTTTGTTTTTGAAGTATTGATGGTAAGAAGATTACGTTTAAAATATTTTTCCAAAATAGCAAGGTCTTCTTGTGCTTCTTGTATTATTGTTTCTATGGTATGTCCAAAATAAAAAAGGCAAGTGTCATCGGCATACAAAGTGATATGTCCCTTCAGTCCCAGTTCATGAATGTTATTAATATAAACGAGGAACAATAATGGGCCAAAGACCGAACCTTGGGGCACCCCATAACTTACCATATTCGGTGTACTTATGGTATGACCGATTTTTGTGACTTGATATCTGTTTTCTAAATATGATTGGAACATTTTGAATGCATTGCCATCAACGCCAATCGATGACAACTTTTTTAACAGCAGGCCATGACTGACGGTGTCGAAAGCTTTTTTTAAGTCTATAAAAGTTCCTAGGACAATGTGTTTTTGATCAATATTTGTCTTAATCTTAGTAATCAAGTCGGTACATGCTGCAAGTGTATTTGATTTTGTCCTGAATCCGTACTGTCTTTCAAATAAAAAATTTATAGAGTCAAGATGTTCACTAAGCCTGGCGTGTAATATTTTTTCAAAAACCTTAGACAAAACAGGCAACACGGATATAGGCCTATAATTTCCTGGATCTTGCTTATCGCCTGTCTTATAAATTGGTGTTACTTTAGCACGCTTAAGCGTATTGGGGAAGTACCCATCGCTTAAACTTTTATTAATGCATTTAGTAAGTGTAGGCTGTATGACACCCCTTATGCATTTTAGAATTTTTGCACTAATGCCATCTGTCCCTGTACTAGTGTTAATCTTTAAATTAAATATAATTTTATCTACTTCAGCCTCTGTAACCGGGGATAGATGTGTCAAAGTTTTGTAGTTCGATGTTTTGTTGAAAGTAACTGTGTTAATGTTAATATTGTTATTTTGTTTGAGTATTTGATTTGCTAAAACAGAACCTATACCAGAAAAATAATCATTAAAATATTCACTAATATCTATTTCATTACTTAAAATACCATTTGGAGTATTTAGTTTAGAAGGAGTACAAGTTTTTGACAATTTATTGTTTGATAGGTTATTAATCAACTGCCACATCTTCAAAGGCTTACCTCGCAATCTCCAAACGATTTTTGATAATAATCTGCTTTTACGGCTTGTATTAGTTCAAAAACTCGGTTTCTTTCATACTTAAACGCTTGTTGTAGACCTAAGTCGTCTGGATTTTTCTTGTATTCTTTATATAGCTTATTTCTTTTATGTATATGGTTGATAACATCTTTATTTATCCAGTCAGATTTCGGTAGATTGAGTATCTTAGTTTAAATTTCTTTGTTTTTGCTAACAGCTGACGTGATTTCTTCTTCTAGTTTTATATAATTTTCATCTATATTAGTGTAATTAACCTCTTCCATAGTTTTGTAGAGCTGAGTATAGGATATAGCTTGATACTTGACCTTTTTTGGTGGTTCAGGCTTGTGTTGCTTTAGCTCAAGGAGTATCTGGATATGATCTGACATGGCTGATTCTATGATAGTTAGATTGTATTTAAACTCTTTCAGGCTGGTGATAACATGATCTAATATTGTAGATGTTGTTGACGTTTTTCGAGTACAATATTTGGCATTTATTTTGTTTAATATTGTATAGCCTTGTTCAGAGAGTGTATCTGTATACTCTATAGTACTTTGTTTTGCATTTAAAAGGTTGTAGTTGAAGTCTCCAAATACAATTGCTCTTTTCCGTTTTTTGAGTTCTATAGCAAATGTTTCAAGGAATTTATTATTATTTGTTCTCTCAGGTTTATATATGGCACCAATATCTAGGCAATATTTATCTAAGTGGACCCACAGAAAATGATTGTCATCCTCGAATTTGTCGCTGACAAATTCATGTTTTATATTTTTGTGAACAAATATAGACACCCCACCTCCTCTGGTTTTTGTTCGAAAATTAAAGTAATGTTCATAGCCAGGTAATTGTAAGAATCTCGCTTCTTCTTCACTTTTAATCCAGGTTTCGGCCAATATGACTACATGAACATTTTTCATTAGATCCAATATGCACTTCAGTTCGTCCAACTTTCCTGGTTTTACTAAGCTGCGTATATTAGCATGTAAAAAGTTTATTGATGTTTTGTTGGAATCCAATTTATTATAGTGATCTAGATAATTAAAGCTATTAGCAATTCTGTGCGTTATTTCTTCTTGAGTGCTTTCTATTTGGTTTGGAGATATTGAGTTTCTATTGAGTTTTTTAAATGTTGTTTGATAATTTTAGGGGTGCCACGAATATATTTTATGATCAAGTCTTTCTCACCGTTTTCTGTTCTCTGTTTTAGTTCTTCTACCAATTTTTTCATTTGTCTTTGTTGCTGTGGAGTTTGATCGGAATATATTTTTATACCATCTGGCTTATTACGAATTTTGGCTCGAAGAATGTTATTCACAATTTCTTGATTTGTCAAATACACCTTAATAGGACGAGACCCCTCCATGTTGTAGTTACCAAGACGATGAACCTTGATGGGACTTGGACATTCAGGATATACATTCTTCAGAATTTTGGTTACTTCATTCAATTCAGACTCATGTCGGTCAACCCTGTTCACAACTTTAGATTCTGGCATACCTACAATTATTATATTCTTGTTTCGTTGTTGCCTCTCCTGCAGCTCAGTGACGATATCATCATACACCGAGTTTTCATAGCATGATGTAATTTGCGTAGTCGCAGTAGTTTTTGTAGCTTGTATATTAGATTCCAAATCATTAATTTTTGTATTTATAACGGTGTTAGCATTTTTTAGTTGAACAATATCAGATTTTATGTTGTTTTGTTCCATCACAAGGTTGTTTGTAGTTAATTGAAGGGTTTTAATTTCATCTCTAATGTCCGAAACATCATTTGATATTTTATTGAGTATTGCAGTCTGTTGTTCCATACAACTACTGAAGGCAGCCATCATTTCATTACGGAAATCCCTCAATATCTCACTTAAATTTTCATTTTCAGGAAACTTTCTTTTTCGTTGAGTGATATGGCTCAGATTTGATTCCAGAATATTTAATTTGGATAGGTCTGGTTGAGATCCTCCACATATATGGGATTTTGGTGGTGTCCGTGAAGTCATTATAAATAAGTTTACTCAACGATCACAAATTATATGAGTGCAAATATGCCCTTACTCTTGAGGTGTATACAGTGCGTCGATCAGCCGGTTGTCGCGTGTCGTCACCATCGGTCGGAGTACAGAGCAGGATGGCAATCAACAACCTGTCCCGTTCACCAGCCGGTGTGAGAGAGATAGGTCCTCTTCGAAACAGTTTAACTGTCACACTTTTGTTAACACAAATGGAACTTTATAGTTATAAACTTTGAGTAGACTATAGCTTTGCGGTTATTAAAATGTTTAAAATTGTAGTTCTCAATACGTCTGCATCTGACGAGCTCCGAAAAGCTATTATATATTATACTAGCTGACCCACGCAACCTCGTTTGCGACTTCTATTGCCCGTAGCGTGATAATTTTCCCCCGTTTTCGAAACATTTTTCATTGGTGCTCCGCTCCTATTGGCCCTAGCGTGATTATATATAGCCTATAGCCTTCCTTGATAAATGGGCTTTCTAACACTTAAAGAACTTTTCGAATCGGACCAGCGGTTCCTGAGATTAGCGTGTTCAAACAAACAAACAAACAAACAAACAAACAAACAAACAAACTCTTCAGCTTTATATATTAGTATAGATATTAAATGGGCTTTCTAACACTGAAAGAATTTTTCTAATCGAACCAGTAGTTCTTGAGATTAGCGTGTTCAAACAAACAAACTCTTTAGCTTTATATATTAGTACTAGCTGACCCACGCAACCTCGTTTGCGCCTTATATTGCCCGTAGCGTGAAAATTTCCCCGTTTTCTGAAACATTCTTCATTGTTGCTCCGCTCTTATTAGTAGTAGCGTGATGATATATACCCTATAGCCTTCCTCGATAAATGGACTATTCAACACCGAAATAATTTTTCAAATCGGACCAGCGGTTCCTGAGATTAGCGCGTTCAAACAAACAAACTCTTCAGCTTTATATATTAGTATAGATAGATGAAAAGTTCGTAGCTATGTTAGTTCCTACGTAATTCATGTGCAAAATCGCGTACGTTATACTGGCGATAATGGGAGGGCGATACCAATCTGGTATGTCAAGGTTGCGGGACTACATCCACTGAGTATAATTAGTCGCTACTATTTACAATAGATCTGTAATTGATTTACTGTGTCGTTGTAATTAGTAATTTTAAAACCGCGCGCCAAAAGTCTAAAAAAGTAGTCTAAGTTACTTCTTATTACATAGCTTTCTGCCCGGGAAATTTCATCCAAATCGGTCCAGCCATTCCAGTGATTAGCTAGAACAAGCAGACAGACAGATTGACAATAAAAAAAAAGTTATTTTGGTATTGTACCGTGTATACATTTAGTAAAAAGCAAAAAGCGGTTATCAGACATCCGACTACAAAAGAAAAATTGTCTTTAACTTCGTAGTTTTATTTTCAGAATTATATTGTTCAGGCACATATGCAAAAAATCATGAGTTATGTAGGAGTTAGATTTCCAGTTGAATTTGATTACGCTACGATGCACGCACACAGACAATAATAAATATTAATATACAAATATATGTATATTTGTGTATTCCATCGTAGACATAACAACAATAGAACAATATAATAAAGTTATTGACGTGACAGCGTCTAATACATTGATGAATACCGGCTGCATGCACTGGAAAACAAACACACACACACACACACACACACACACACACACACACACACACACACACACACACACACACACACACACAAATACATACACACACGCATGTACGCGCGCACCCACGCACGCATCGACGTTAAACTTATACTAAGACGCTTTGGTTACTCCCCTCCTTTCGGTGGTTGCGTGTCCGTGTTGCTCTATGTTGCTGTTAATGCTAAAGTTCACTATACACGTCACAGCATTTTACGGTGATGACGGAATACGAACACATCGACACACGCGTATTGCCTACTAAATGAGTCTTCATATGTCTCAGCTACACTAATATTATTAAACTGAACAGATTGTTTGTTTACTTATTTGGTTGAAGGCGATAATCTTAAAATCTACTGCCTTACCCAAGTTGATATTGCATAATCGTAAACGTCACGCTAAGTCACGTGGTCAAAACAGAGTATTAGCGAATAATACACAAGTACAATTTTAACAAAAATAAAACTGACTTCAAGGTTCGACTCGATTTCTCTTGGATGCCATCATCAGATATTAATGTCCTTATCATGGTACTACCCTTGGGACATCTCCTTTCCATTAAAAAAAGATCGTTTATGAACATATCATCAAAATCCGTGATTTGCAGGTCACGTTAAGCAGTCAGTCGCGGTTGTTATTATAGGATAACAGTCGTGGAGCAGGAGGCCTTCGGGCAGCTTAAAACCTCCAACGGCAAGATTACTTAGCCACAAGGGTTGTCTTGCCAGTTCCAAGCTCGTACTCGGCTAGCGTGGGGACGCATACGTCCCCACGCTTGACCCTCTCCTGAGAGGAGACCCGAGCATGGCAGTGGGACAATATGGATTGGTGATGATAATTGGTCCATGAGAAATATCGCAAAAACTGGGAATCTTCATACCTTTTGAGAGTCGCGGACGAAGTTGCGTGGTTCAGTATACTTATAAACGTTCTAAGTGAACATAAGTCCTATTCTTAGCACATTCGGGGTTTTTTGTTTCATGTAATGATTTCTTGAACGACTGAGTTTTATTATCAGTTCTTTGCTGCGTTCGAGACCTGAATAGATAACTTTATGAAAGCCCATTTTTTCTAGAATGAGGTTAAGCATAGGTATTCCCAGGTATTCTGTGATATAACCAAAAGAGTAGTTGTCAAATCTAAAAAAAACTAGTCTTAAGTTTTTTTTGTTTTTTTTTACTGATATGGTGGCGCAGCGGGAGCGTATACGGCTGTTGCTACGAGGATTCAGGTTTGATTGCCGAGTCGAGTCATATGAGTCATATAATTTACTAAACAAAAAGTATATTAAGTATTCTATTAGTCATTCTAGCTTTAATTAATTTTACAAGCTCTGCTAAGTTTGAGACTAGATGGCGTTGTGTGTCAGAGCCTCAAGCCAGAGTTCTAGTTTAAACAGCTAAATATTGTATTTTCCCCATCAAAGATCATAACTTTCGTTTTATAATATAAATTACTTGTTGAGAAGAGTAAGGATTTAAAATATGATTAAGTAATACAGTTTTATTTAAAACTAACTGCGGCGAAGCTAGTCTAAAAAAGTAGCTTAAGTTACTCCTTATGTCATCAGCTACTTATCAGTGAAAGTTCCGTCAAAATTGCTCAAGCCGTTCCAGAGATTAGCCGGAACTAACAGACAGACAAAATTTAAATAAATACATTTTTGGTATTTGTACCATGTATACATATACATTTAGTAAAAGTCTGTTATTTTAATATTACAAACAGACACTCCAATTTTATTCATTTGTATAGATGTATAGACTAGCTTTGGCCCTAGTCACGATTAATTTGTAAAGGTACAACAACAATCTCAAGTAACACCGCAGGGCGTAGCTAGTACCACATACAATTTCAGTAACACCTAAATACATAAGCCTGGATGCCTTTTAAGCTTATCAAAAACATATTGAAAATACTCAATACCCTCAATTTGGTAGATGACAGATACGTTATCATCGCCCACACAGGATGTCTGCTGTCACACTCCACAACGCTATCTATCATTTACAATGAGGTGGACTTGTCACGGTGTGTATCACAAACAACTTGATAAAAAAAAACAACGAAAGCTTTATATCATCAGCTATCTGCCAGTGAAAGTCACGTCAAAATCGGGCTAGCCGTTCCAGTGATTAGCCGGAACAAACAGACCCACAGACAGCAATAATTTTAATAATTGGTATTTTGATATAAGTACCGTATACTCTACTTTCTTATGCATTTATAGGAAAGCTTTTAGTTTGAAATTACAAACATTTTTCACATTACCTAAGTTTCAGGATGGTTTACTTACATTGTCATGGAACTTATAACTTTTGGCAAAACACTTTAATGTTTTAAGTGTGAAGATATAAAAAACTGGTTATTTTCGGATTCTTGTAGACACTGGGTTGGAACGCGACCGGACCTTTTTCAAGGAATAAAAAACCTTTTTTAGATTATAACAGAGCAAAGTAAGCACTAAGTTTAATGAAAGAAAAACCTCACAAAATGTACTCCTATCTACTGACCAATGTATTATTCATTTCGATAGAGTACTTTTAATATACTTTTGCTTATCGTCAAGAATGTATATTAATTCTCTTAATAAATATTTGAGAAGTATTATTGTATCGCTTGTAGAGCTCGGGTTATCATATCGATACAAAAGTTCAATAATTTGAGTTGTCCACCATCTTTTATGCTTCGACAGTAGATGTGTATGTATACATCTGCCCTTTTGTAATTACTTCGATATTTATAAATAACTAGCTGAACCCCGCGATGTTACCCGCGGTCATTTTTCGCCGCGGGACAAAGCTGGTCTAAAAAATAGTAGCCTAAGTTACTCCGTAGATCATCAGCTTTCTGCCAGTAAAATTCCTGTCAAAATCGGTCCAGTCGCTCCAGAGATTACACGGCACAAACAGTTATTTTGGTACCTGTACCGTGTAATAGGTCTTTACCTATGAAATTGAAGTTTTGTATGCAATAAGTGAAAGTACTTTTTATTTCAAACTTTTTTATTTCTGTTATTCGAAGTAAATACACATGCAATCGACGCATCTTTGCCAACGCATTGGCAGTTTATTGATGCCCTTCTTGTAAAAATCAGCTGGACGGGAGGCAACAAACTCTTCAAAGGCATTTTGTACTGCCTCTCGGGAATTGAATTTTTTACCCACTAAAAAGTTGTCTAAATTTTGGAAAAAGTGATAGTCGGTAGGTGCAAGGTCTGGTGAGTATGGCGGATGAGGGAGAGCTTCCAACCCCAGCTCTAGCAGCTTGTTGGACAGACTGTCCCGTCCAACAGATAGTCTTAGGAAACTTGTATAGCCTAATTGGAACTTTTAATATGAATGATACTGGCAGTTAACACTAGTCCCATACAGTGTCTTTTTTCTGTTAACTGTAAAGAGTTTGGCGTAGTTTTGTATCACGCACGACTAGCAATGGCTTGATCGCACACTGAATGTAGAAAATTACTAATTATCGTATTTTGAAGTATATTGCATTGGAGTTAATCGATTGACTCACGCAATTAACGCATCAGTAACTCTTCTACAGTATTTCAAATAGTCGTGATACAGTAGTGTAGTGTTAATTCTTAGATTTTTTTATCGGACAATATTTATTTTTTATTTTCTTGGATCAGCCATAAGTAATTAAAAAGGGCAATGAAAATTTATTACCCTACTAATATTATAAACGCGAAAGTTTGTAAGTATGGATGGAGGGATGGATGTTTGTTTACTCTTTCACGCAAAAACTACTGAACGGATTTGGATGAAACTTTACAGTAATATAGCATATACATCAGAATAACACATAGGCTACTATTTGTCGCGATAACCGACGTATACGCGTGCGGAGCCGCGGGCAACAGCTAGTAAATATATATTTCGGCCATCTGACACACAAAACCATCGAGCATAAAACTAAGCGAAGCTTTCTATGAAAGCTAGAATGACTGATAGAATACTTATGTTTTTTTTTTTATAACAAGTTACAGTCTCAATCTAGTTCAGGATCAGACGGTCATATGTGAGATTATTATTATAACAAGCTTTTATTTAGTGTCCTGTCCCGATGTTTGTCTGTAATCAATCAAATCTTGCAAGTTACATTTGATCCAATTCCCAATTTCCGATTGAGCTGATATCTATACATACAAATAAATAAAATTGGAGTGTCTGTTTGTAATATTAAAATAACCGCTTTTTAATAAATTCATATGTATGTATACACGGTACATACACCAAAAATGTATTTAAAAAAATTTTGTCTGTCGGTCTGTCTGTCTGTCTGTTTGTTCCGGGTAATTTCTGGAACGGCTGGACCGATTTTGACGGGACTTTCAATGGCACGTAGCTGATGATCCAGGGAGTACCTTAGGCTACTTTTTTTAGATTAACTTTGTACCGCGGCTTTACTGGCGATACAACAATAACCGCGGGTAACACCGCGGGGTTCAGCTGGTTTGAAATGTTTCTTTAGTTATAACGACAATGCAATTATATATAATCGGTAATTATTATTAATCCTAAATGGCCGCAGTAACAGATACATATTTCTAAACAACCCACCCAATATAGGTTTACCGGCTTCTGTCGGTACTTGAAGTTCGTATATTGGTAGCCCGTGTGCTGAACTGAATTTGCGTTTTATTGGTGATAATTGAAACAAGTGTTCTTTCGAAAGGTAAGTTGAAGTCTGTATTGCGAATGATATATTTTTACACGATTCGAGGAAGGTAGGGAGGTAGGGAACAACATGTTGACCAATGAGAACAATGGTACATCACGCCACCTTCGCTGTCCGATTGGTGACGAGCAAGTAGTGTTGCCAGACCACAAATACCACTTGTATGCGTGAACAATAGGTATTAGGGCTTAAAGTTTTTTTGTTTGACTAACACATAATAAAAGCTTGTTCTTTAAGGAACTTTTTAAATTAATCACTTTTTTTCTTTAGTTAAGGGCACCATTTAACCTACAACTTTTTGTTATCTCAAAGGTTAGTTTTATTTGTATCCAATAGATATGATAATATAGGGAACAGGGTTATTCGTTGTTTTAAGATAAAACATTGTTTCAAAGAATGATGACTTTAACGTATGTTTGCTCTGAACTTGGGTAAAGGACCTGCACAATGATATAAGTCAACTTATATGTGGGAATGAAGGTTTCATTTCAGTGAATGAATTATATTGACATTAAAAAAAATGAATGAATTGGCCACCACCTCTTTGAAATTCTTGGATTATTATATTCTTAAATTTACATACCTACATAAGTACACTCGAAAAACATAACACTCCTTCTTTCGCAGTCCGGTTAAAATTGATAACACGAATAAAGAAGGTATAATCCGACTATATAAAATGTTTTGGTAAAATTAATGTAGTCTAGGGCTCCCGGGCTATTACGACACAGACACCTTATTCATTAACATCGCTTCAGTAGTTTAGGCGTTATGGTAAAACATACCTACCCATTTAAAACTATTACTATTTCTTTTAAGTAATAAAAAAGACTCAAACTTTCAACGTTACCACTGAGTAATTTTACCTTTTGTGTTTTTACGTTATCTATATAAATAAATAAAATTGAAGTGTATGTTTGTAATCCGTTTTTTACTAAATGCATATGTATGTATACACGGTACATATACCAAAAATCTAGTTATTTTTTTTTTGTCTGTCTGTCTGTCTGTCTGTTTGTTCCGGGTAATCTCTGGAACGGCTGGACAGATTTTGACGGGACTTTCACTGGCAGGTAGCTGATGATCTAGGGAGTAACTTAGGCTAATTTTTTAGACTAACTTTGTCCCGCGGCGTTACTCGCGGTACTACAATAATCGTAGGTAACACCGCGGAGTTTAGCTAGTTTTAAAATAAAATTCAGGTGGCAACAGCTGGGTCTGGTGGCGGTGCGGACGCGCCCTGGGGACACTAACGAGAACATTGGGGTTCCCACACAGTAGGGGGCCATCTACAAACTGTAGGTGGCCCGAGGTACGTCGGGGTTCCAGGGTTTTCCTTTCTAGGGTGCCGACATGTCACGTATCTGAGGGGATTTCCGCACGGAAAAAAAATATAAAGGTGGCAACAGTTTTCCTCTCTTTTTACGGAATCAGAAAGGAGGAAAAGAGTGGCAAGATGTAACATGAAAAACTCAGGTATAGCACTGACTATTTAACGTATTGTGCAAAATAATCCAACTAAATCTTCATCTATACAAATAAATAAAATTGGAGTGTCTGTTTGTAATATTAAAATAACCGCTTTTTACTTAATGCATATGTATGTATACACGATACATACACCAAAAATGTAGTTAAAAATTTTTTTGTCTGTCGGTCTGTCTGTCTGTCTGTCTGTTTGTTCCGGGTAATCTCTGGAACGGTTGGACGGATTTTGACGAGAATTTCACTGGCAGGTAGCTGATGATCCGGGGAGTAACTTAGGCTACTTTTTTTAGACTAACTTGTACAACAATAACCGCGGGTAACACCGCGGGGTTCAGCTAGTTGAGATATATAATTCAAGCCTGTTGCCTATCTCTGCCTCGTCAAGTCTTTCTTATCTGCAGACTTCCTACTTTTACGATCCAAAGGTTCTTTATATCAAAACAAACGTAAGTACTAACAAAAATCAATATGTTTGTATTTCCTCACCCGTAGGCAATGTAACAGTAAATCTTCTATCTGCCTACATCTGACCCCAATACAAAATTGATCTAAGATAAGCAACTTGATTGAATCTTGTTATATATATATAGGTAATTTAGTTTGCAAATATCAATATCACGAAGGACTAGCGTCTAGACTTGTGTGTAGAATTTAGTAGGTCTATAAGGGAAGGGAAGGTATATTGTGTGTTAAAAGTAATTTGGATATATCAACAAAATTGTTTGTTCGCTAAAAGTGGGAACGATGTACTGACGCACATGCTTATGTTTATCTCTGTCTGTCTGGATGGATGGATGGATGGATGGATGTTGACTGCTCTTTCACGCATTAACTCCTGAACGAATTTGAACGTAACTTTACAGTAATATAGCTTACTAGCCGACCCACGCAACCCCGTTTGCGTCTCCTATTGCCCGTAGCGTGATAATTTTCCCCCGTTTTTGTAACATTTTTCATTGGTGCTCCGCTCCTATTGGTCTTAGCGTGATGATATATAGCCTATAGCCTTCCTCGATAAATGGGCTATCTAACACTGAAATAATTTTTCAAATCGGACCAGCGGTTCCTGAGATTAGCGTGTTCAAACAAACAAACAAACCAACAAACAAACAAACAAACTCTTCAGCTTTATATATTAGTATAGATATATCAGAATAAGACATAATCTACTATTTGCCCCGATAACCGACATATACAAGGGCGGAGCCGCGGGCAACAACTATAATAAGTTCAGTTGTTTAGCCATACAAGCATAACAAACGGGTCTAGTAAAATTTTAGATTCTGGTATAGTGCAAATTCATATAACCCCTTTTCTCTCCTAACCATATTTACTTTTGCCATTTTTTCTGTCATATAAGGTTCCTCTACCGTCATTAAATCTAGGCTGTAGTCTAGATCAAGGTTCGCCTATCCATATTTGTTTCAAATATTTCTAAAGGATATCGCCAATTTCTTCGGTCGGTAAGCCTCTTGAGGTCGACCACGCCCGATGGACTAGTACATTTATGTACTACATATGTATTATGTATATTGACCATGATGTGACATAGATTTTCAATAGTCATTAACCAGCTTTTGTTTTATCCTCGTCAGCGTCTCCACCTGCGTGTATTTCGGTTATCGCGAGAATCAAAGTGAGATGTCATTGAAATCGTTGCAGCGGTTTAGCCGTGAAAACTTAACAGACAGACAGATAGACAGAGTTACTTTTACATTTTATAAAATTAGTATACATTATGTGACATAGAATAAAATAAATAAATAAATATTTCGGACATCTAACACACAACGCCATCTAGTCCCAAACTAAGCAGAGCTTGTATTATGGGTACTAAGACAACTGATATGAATACATATATACTTTTTTTTTTGTAATACATACATATTATACATAGAAAACACCCAAACTCCGAAACAAATATTTGCAGATCATACAAACATTTGTTCCGACCCGGGAATCGAACCCGAGACCTCAGAAACAGCAGTCGCGTACGCTACCACTGCGACACCGAGGCAGAAGTTAGATACTCATAAAAAATACAGTATTTTTTAAACAAAACAATTAGTGTATGTATCATCTCGTTTAGTTCCATACAAAGAAGAGAAGAAAACGACTCCTAAAGTTGAGGAACCCAATTCATCATCAAGTTGGACACATTTCTGTAAGTTAATTACAATGTTAGTACCTACCTACTCAGGATTGTATACCTGTCCCTTCTAATACCAGCAGCAATAATAGAATATAAGCGAGTGCCGACTTAGATAAACACGAGCCAATCAGCTGTCGTGTGACTTTCACTTCAGTGACGTAACGTTCGGACACGCTCGGCTATTCTCGGGATTTGTTTCAACGACGGGATGTCAATGCTTCTGTCTACCCTACAATTGGATTGATTATCCTATCATTTTAGACACGTAATAAGGCCCTTTAAGAGTAATATCAGACCCAGTACAATTTAAAGTTTTCTTAAGAAGTATCCATTTCATACATTGAAACGATTGAACGCAATAGAACCTGCATCTGTTCTGTTAATTTAGAAATTTCTTTAATATAGAATTCATCTAAATCGTTGAAGATTATAGGCTGTAGATATGCCAGTCGTATACAAAAAAATTAAACCTCTTCTTTAGGTTATATTTTTATTTATTAAATAAGCTTTCTGGTTTATGCATGCTGAAGGGCTGAATTACTTGAAACTGGAAATGATTTTTAAATATAGTGATACCATCTTTAGATTTTTTTAAGAGGCAAACGAGCAGCTTTTAGCTTACCTGATGGTAAGCGATTACGGTCGCCCATGGACACCAGCAACACTAGAGGCGACACAAGTGCGTTGCTGACCTTTGGGGGATGGGGAAACGGATGTGCGGTGGGGTTGTGGTATGGGCCGCCCGTATCTTCACTCACTCGGTGAAGTGAAACACAGCGCAAGCGCTATTTCACGCCGGTTTTCTGTGAGGCCGTGATATCACTCCGATCGAGCCGGCCCATTTATGCCGAAGCGTGGCTCTCCCATGGTAAAACATAGATGCAGATTTTTTCTAATATTTTTATTTTAGCTCTACATAAATTAAGGAGGATCTACACTTTGCTGTTTTGTAATATAATTATTTATTTTGCCATTAAAATTCGCGGTATTTTTTCGGTACCTACCAAAAAGTACATTCTTGGTAATGAAATGAATGGTGGATATGGAACCTATGTTGTTAATTATTTTTTATGTGTCAAAAATGTGATTACTAAAGAATCTCATAAAGTAAGTATTACTTAGTTTTCGGCAACACAGATGTAGTCATAAACAATTTGCCAATAGTTAGGTAACACCTAAATGTCATTACAATTATTAACAAAATTGTTGTGTGAAAATACTTGGTTCTCAAATATGCCTCTTAAGATAGGCATCTAGCCACAGTGCTAGTCGAATGGCCAGACACAGGTCGACCTTAACTAGCTCTAGTAGTCAGATAGACCCGTAGACTGGCCGCGGAAGTCGTGGGCGCCTAACTGAGTGCAATGGCGCAATGAGATACACTTGTGTGATAAGCTTACTGGGTCGATTGGTACAATATTGACACTTATATTCTAACTATTATCTTATAGATTACGGTTTAATATGGATAAAAATGTGCAGGTATAATGGTGCATATCTAACGAGATTGGATTGTATTATAATAATGATTCTTATTTAATTAAACCATCTAAGGATTACCCGAGATGGTTTAATTGTAAGTGCGAGTGAGTGAGGATACCCATCCCCCACCCTTCCCTCCATCCCCCTCCCCATCCCCCAAAAGCCGGCAATGTACTCGTGAGGCCTCTGGTGTTGCGGGTGTCCATGGACGGCGTAATCGCTTACCATCAGGCGATACGTCTGCTCGTTTGCCGCCCGATAATCATTAGATTATTGGAAGAACTTATTCGCTTATGAGGTATTTCATTTATTATTTACAGTATTTAGTTTAGTGGATGTTTACCACGTTAACACAAATTGAGTTTTTTTGTAAAGTGAAAGTGAATCTACAACTCTACGTTTACTCTGCCTTCTGCCTCTGCCTACTCTTGCCTGATAGAAAGCATGAGTGGAATCCAAGAGTGGCTGTCACCATGTTAATTGCGAATGTAAACAATGTAACAATATAGCATGGTGTCTTACACTATGGCGGTCTATTGAGATTCATCATTGATCTATAATAAAGTAAATAAATCAATACAAATTATAATAACTACACACGACTTACATTATTTGACTTCAGGGCGAATTTGATTCCTACCATGGATTCATAACCAAGTACTCCAAATGAGTTCTATTCATAGCTAAGAGTACTTTTCATTTTTCTCTTCCAAGTATGGTCTAACCGCGCATATTTTAAGGGTGACAAGGGAAAAATTATATTAAAGCCTCCATCAGAAGCTTCGAAATCAATTAGGATATCTATTTGACGGGACCTTTAAAAACGTGCATTTTATTAGAAACTAGTGACCCGGCCCGGTTTCGCATGGAAGTCTTTGAAGTTCTCGGATTTCCTCTACTACAATACGCATGTATTACTCATATTAACAATCCTCTTGAGTCACTCTATGCATCTGTTCAGTAGTTTTAAAGAAGTGACTTAATTCTATAGGTAATATGTTAAGATTATAAGGAATTTTAGTTAAAGCACTGACACAGTTTAGTATATTTCGTCAGTGGTTAAGCTTGATATATGATAAGAACAATGCGGTCTCGAACTCCTTAACATAGATAGAACAACACGCCAACGAATGGAGGTGATTAGTCTCAGATTCTTTTTCCGAAACAAAACAGTCTAAGTTTTTTTGCAGGCAAATGCAAAAAAATAATAAAACAATAAAATACAAATAAATTAACATACAGATTTTAGATTTCTAAAATCATTACAAAATACATATTAATAAATAACCAATACAACACAACGCGATACAAGGCTCCCGCGCCAAATGACCGACCGACTCGACCGGAGTGATACCACGGCCTCACAGAAAACCGGTGTAAAACTGTGTTTCACCGAGTGAGTGATACCGGAGACCCATACCCCAATCCGTCCCCCCATCCCCCAAAAGCCGGCAATCTCGTGACGCCTCTGGTGTTTGTAATCGCTTGCCATCTGGCGATACGTCCGCTCGTTCGGGTGTTTTATATGCATGAGGTATATGCAGTGAATGTATTTAAAAAAAAACGTGTGACCAATTAACTTTATGCCGTAAAAGGAATTTCACTTGTGAATAATTACCCGTGGACCAGGTCAACTGCACAGGTGGACGACTGGAAATAAACATATAACTTTGCTAGTAGGAGTACTATTCTATTAAATAATTATTATCTTTGAGGAAAACGATTGTTCTAGCGAAAACTATTAGCAAAACAAGATTATTACATGTACTAGGAATAATCGTGAGTTAATTAGTTTGCGGTTGTGGAGATTAAACACGTGGATCCTACCTTTTTTTACTTATTTTTTATAATATACATTGTATTTTATAGTATGTGTTCTTGTATATTATACTTCATGGCATTTTTCTCATTTATTTCTTAATATTTTTTACTTTCAGTCCTAACTAAAGTGTACCTCAATATAAACGATAGGCGGCCGCAAATGAATATGATATTAAGTCCGCGATTGTACGTTTTCTGCACAAAGTTATCAAATAAAATAAAATACAGACTAGCTAATCAAAATGTAGCCACAAGGACATATCAATTAGTTATAATAAAAATAAGTAATTTTATACGATGCATTTCATCAATTTCTGGAATAATTATCTCCCATTCCTCCTCTTTAATGGCTTCTCGCTATGGCTTATGTCAATCTGTACTTTATAAAATTAAAAATGGATATATTCTTGTTGCCATAAGAAAAAAAAAACTACTAAATCGATGACGTAGTTTTATAATTGACGAGTTGAAATGTAGTTAGAGAATTTAGTAGATGATTTAAAAAGATATGATGGGTATATTTATTGAACAGTATTCTACACGTAGTTGTTGTCAATTCAATAATTTTATTTAATAATATTAATACTTTAACATGTCTCACACACACAGCCGTTTGATTTCAAACTAGACAGACCCTGTGGCGTGGTAATTAAACTGCTCATAAACGTACCTACTTCAATGTATCTAAAGTTTAGATACACTGAAATAGGTACGTTTATGAGCAGCAATGTATGTGTTTAGATTCTAAACACATACATGTTATAAGGCCTATGTGGCGCAGTGGTAGTGTTTCAGTCTTTGAAATATTTGTTTTGTTAAATTTTGTAATTTTTTAAAGAAAATCTCGCGTTAAGTAGATACGTCTTGTGTCACGTAACGGACTCATTAACTATTACTCATTTTTACCTCATTAAGCCAATTTAAACGGTTTGACGAATTTCTGAACACACATATTTATTGAAAGTAATAAATAACTCTTTAGAATTAAAAAAACAAATGGTATGTACTATTGACATGGTATTTTAAACCTATATAAAATAAATTACGGTCTGATATGAATAGGTCCATATGTACATAAATCAATATTACTGATAATGTTTCGCGCTGTGAATTAGAATTTTATGTTTATTTTAAAGTTTATTAAACTATATTCACATAATATAATGTATATATATAGCTTTCATATAGAAAACTGTCAAAATGAGTCTACTCTGCCTAATGTAAAGCATAAGCAGAATCCAAGAGTGGTGGTCACCATACTCATTGCGAATGCCGACAATGCAACAACGCTGCATGGAGACCCACACCATAGCGGCCTAGTGATGCTTCTGCATCATTGGGCATCCGGTCTCGCACTCACCAACGAAACACGACAGCTCGAACGCTGTCATTTTACGTTGATTTTCTGTGCAAGGGTAGTACCGCCCCGGTCGAGCCGGCCCGTTCGTGCTGAAATTCTCGGGGAAAAAAAGGGAAGCAACGTGCTTATAATTCTTTGAGTAACCCCTTCTTCGGTTATAGTAGGATAAAATGAGGCGAAAAGCAGTTCGTTGACTATTGAAACATAGATGAATGCTTATCTTTGGTATATCGACAAGTTACATCGTTGTCATCAAAATATTATATATCGCCATGTAAATTAGTTTAACAATGCAACATTGTCTTAATACAATATTATGGCAATGATCTCAACGGGGTAAAGGCCTCCTCCGCTGATCATGTTTTGAAAGTATCGTCTGGGAAAGTATTGTAATCTAAGAGAGAAAGTATAGTGGCCCTACTGTTATAAGAATAACTATTGTATTACTTATCTTAACACAATGTAAGTTATAAATGCTTCATACAACGATGGGTCATGTTCTCAAGTTCTACAATAGACTTTACTGAAATAAACAATGTAATTATTGAGCAAGAAAAGTAAAAAAAAAAAATAACAAAACTCGATTTCAAAACGCAGGAAAACGTCACTGCATCGAGAAGGAAAACTTAAAACAAGCTCTAAACCATGTGGCCGTGTATAGCAGGCCAATACCTCCTTTAAAGGCCCGTATTCACTTTGATTAGTGCGAGTGCAGGTGTGAAGTGCAGCAGGTGATCAATGATTGATAGAAAATACGCGTGGACAGTGAATCGCAGTCCACACGTATTTTCTAGCAATCATTGATCATCTGCACTACGCACCTGCACTCGCACTAATCAAAGTGAATACGGTCCTTAAAGGAGAGATCTTGGCCCAGCACTGGATAAAGGCAGTTAATGTGATTTGATATGGCTCACAATTAAGAACAATCTAATGAAACCTTAACCGCCAAAGTCGACCCCTTGCTCACACATGAGTGTGAGCAAGTGTGGAGATATTGACTAGATTAAAAAGAGATGGATCTATATGAATAGATCTATCTCTTTTTAATCTTATCAATATCTCCCTGGTCAAGATCTGGTCATGTTATGCTTTTGGATTGATCTCGAAAAATGGCACGAAATCTCGCGGGCTCGGGATCTCGGGGGATCGGGAATGCATTTTCTAGTTGGGTTCCTGAATCTCATTCATTCTGTAAAAACTTCTGAAAAGAATAGTTAAACCAGTTTTATTTCAGATTGTGGTTTTACTCTGTCCAAATCTACACATTTCAAAGCTAATTAGTAAAAATACTAATAATTAATTTGTAATACTCACAATCACCCAGTTTAATTGCCTCTACCGCACTAATTAAAATCCATAACAACACAAAATTAACTATCAACCGAATGAAGTAAAACAAAAGAATTTTGCAGGACTAAATAATTTACTGAGCATATTTTATAATGTCAATCAATAACGGCCTACTTATCAGTTTTAGCTATAAGAATTTGAGCCCTACACTAATGGAAATAGAACCTACATTGCATGCATGAACTATGCCGTTCTAAAAATCTGTATTCATAATAAATAAATAGCTATGTATACAAAAGTGAGTGTATCAAGGCTGACTGGTTGTTGACTATCGCAAGCTCGAATTTCGAACAGCAAAACTAAAGCAAACCTTATTGGTAACAGCTAAAAGGTTTCAAATAGGTTTGGTTACTACTATAGTTCGTTGCCGTTTATGGAAGTAGCTTTCCTTGTCGGCTTAGCTTTTGATTTATTGCAGCTAAATTTTAGTTTATTTTTTTTATAAAATTATGGATTTGGTTTACCATTGGTATATTTTTTATTTTGAAAATAATTGATGATTTTCTGGTGCTAGATTGGTTGTTCCACTAATAAGTTGTGAATTGAGATATATAAATAACAATTTTGAGAGATATTACATTACAATAACATAGTGAAATATTTAACTTAACAAGAGAAGATTAAGAAAACTATACTTAACCGACTCGCACTCACCGACGTGTTTCGTTGGTGAGTGCAAGACCGAAGGCCTTATCATGCAGAAGCATCACTAGGCTGCTATGGTGTGGGTCACCATGCTGCGTTGTTGCATTGTCTGCATTCGCAATGAGTATGGTGACCACCACTCCTGGATTCTGCTTATGCTTTCCATCAAACAGAGTAGAGTCATTTTGACAGGGTCTATTTAATGTATTAAGGTACTTTTACTCTGTAATATGCTGTTCAAATAAAGAGTTTTTCTATCTATCTATCTACTTACAAAATCTGTCAAACTAATAACTTATAAATAAAAAAAAAGGAAGAGCGAAACGAAGAAACAAAACTATTTAGAATAATTAGTTCAATTGCTCCAATACATTAAAATTCCCGATACTTTATATTGATATAGTTATATTGTTTGCCGTGTGTATATAATAACTGCCTCGGTGGCGCAGTGGTAGTGAATACGACTGCTGTGCTTGAGGTCTCGGGTTCGATTCCCGGGTCGGACCAAATATTTGTGTGATCTACAAATATTTGTTTCGGAGTTTGGGTGTGTTCTATCTATGATAAGTATGTATTTACAAAAAAAAGTATATATGTATTTGTATCAGTTATCTAGTACCTATAACACAAGCTCTGCTTAGCTTGGGACTAGACGGCGTTGTGTGTTTAGATGTCCGAAATATTTATTTATTTATTTATTTATTATTTATTTATTTATAATAATTAGTTCAATTGCTCCAATACATTAAAATCCACGATACTTTATATTGACATCAGGTATATTGTTTGCAGTGTGTATATAATATTTACAGCAAGTCTCCCTCTCTCGATATTTTTTCCCTAAGTTACTACAGTATTACGAGTGGTTAGGTCATGTTTGTATTATGAGACGGAATTTCCCTGAGACGTTATAATGTCATGAGGTGGTATATTATTATTTAGTATACAAGTCTCGTTTCCCACGTGTCTTGTTAAGTGAGGATTTGATGCGTGCTAAATACAGTATAAAGCTGTATTAACAACTACCCACCTTTTCCTGTTTCACCTTTGTTTACGGTCAGTGTAAGGAACATAACGTGATGATAAATAGTTTATCTATACTTTTTTTTTCTATCAATTCTGTATCGAATGCAAAGTTCTTTATTTCAATCTTCACTGTGTCTATCCATGTAGTGACGGACTTTTTCATTAACAACCCATAACGTCCCACGGCTGGGCTCGGGTCTCTTCTCATGAGAGGGTTAAGGCCATACGTCCCCACTCGCTACGCTGGCCGATTTCAGGTTGGGGACTGGCAAGACAACGTTGTGGCTACGTAATATTACCGTTGCATGTTTTTAAGCCGCCTAAAGGCCTCCAACTAAGCTTCACGACTGTTATCCTGCAATAACAACCGGGACCGACTGCTTAACGTGACCTCCGAATCACGGAGACGCTCATGGTATCATGCCACGAGCGGTCACCCATCCAGGTACTGACCGCGCCGTCGTTGCTTCGAGTGCAACTAGGCTATGAGCGCCTCAGTGACGAATTAAAGTTCGTAAGAGCCAAATAAGGGAGCTAACTACGCAGGACAACATGATAGCAAAGCGAAAAAAAAGTTGAACATCTAACCAGTGTGCCCAGCGTAGTATAGTAGATCAGGCCCTCTTTTCTTTAAAGAGAGACTTGTATTCAGCGGTAGAATATTAAAAAGTTATCGATGATTTTCTGGTCACTCATTTAGTCTACGTATAAGTAGATTCGTGCGAGTTACGACGTCACAATATTCATGTCACAAAATGTTCGCTTTAACCATCAAAAGTCACTTAGCACGCTACTTGTTGCAGCCTATTGTCGTACCCTGCTAAAGGAAGACCTGCCGCAAAAAGCGCGAACCATCCAGGTCTTAGGCAGTCCGCATCCATCCATCCGCATTTTCTTCAAGTCGTCGGTCCAATGTGTCGCATGCGCACTTGCTCTTAGTCATTCCTATGCATAATTTTATAAGTATGAGACTAGATAGTGCTGTACACGCTGTATTGTTTTAGGTCAATGATGCCTTCTTTCCTCTAAAGACTCATGTACACGACAACTTAAACAAACAATTGTACAACTGCATATACTGTTATATTCCTCGAGTGTATTATTACAGCGCTTTGAGGACTCAGTTCATATTAAATGGGTGTAAAAGTTGTCGAGTTTATTTACTTGTTTGTTTCAAAGCACTAATGTCTAGAAATTTCTAATCCTAAAAAATAATCAATTCTTTAGTGTTGGATAGCCTATTTATGAAGGAAGGCTATAAGCTAACATCGCGTTTCAACCGTCAATGCATAATCTTGCTAAAACGCAGTTGAAGGTCCGTGGACCAGTTAGTCTAGAAATAAGTTTCTTTTTCTTTACCCTATAGTGTGTGCTATCCAGAAAAATACCTTCATTTTAGTAAGAGTTTCTGCTACCTAGTGCTTTAATGATCGCTTTAATGTATAAAGCGAACAAACTCGCTGACAAATGGTTGTCTTGAATAAAATTAATTATTTTCCCAAACTCTATTAACCTGGGTTATGTTATGGGTATGTGTATGGGTTGATGTTATATTAAAAATATATTTCTGGGAAGCGATAGTATTAATTATTTTTTTAAATTTAAGAAATCGAGGCAATTGTTTGAAAAAAATTGTTCGAAAATTAGTCTATGATATAAAACGAATTCAAGAGTCCATAGATAAAAAAAAGCAGTTAAATAAGCTTCCGCTGACATCTGAATGAAAAACGGAGAAGTTTGCGTACGACAGTGGTTACGTCAGACAAGTTGAGTGTTAAAACGATTACATCTGCATTTATAATCTGTGTGTCCTACAAATGCGGTCTTGCACTGAATTTAAAAAACAACACGCCATGTATGGTAAACAAGAACTTCTTGTTAATTACATTTGAATCAAATTTTAAATACTTCGTTTTTAAATAAACTTTAAACTTATTTGAAAAATTAAGAATAAAAATACTAAAGTATCGTAGACATATGTATATCTCTATACAAATAAATAAAATTGGAGTGTCTGTTTGTAATATTAAAATAACCGCTTTTTACTAAATGTATATGTATGTATACACGGTACATATATCAAAAATGTAGTTAAAAATTTTTTGTCTGTCTGTCTGAGTGTCTGTCTGTTTATTCCGGGTAATCTCTGGAACGGCTGTACGAATTTTGACGGGACTTTCACTGGCAGGTAGCCGATGATCCGGGGAGTAACTTAGGCTACATTTTTTAGACTAACTTTGTCCCGCGGCGTTACGTGCGGAAAAACAATAGTCGCGGGTAACACCGCGGGGTTCACATATTTATAAAAATTATCCACCGAAATGTATATACGCGCATAACTTCTGATCGACTGCACCAAATTAAATATTACTTTTTTATGTGTTCGTTATTGTTAGGAAAAGGTTTGTGTACAAGAAAATGGTCAGCTAGTAAATATATTTAAGTTAAAATAAAATAACTGTCAGCGGTTCGAGCTCGATCCCCGGTCACTCGCCTATGGCTTTTTGAAGTTTATGTGGCTATGAGAAATTAATTATCAAGTAATAAACATCAAAAACAGTTGCATTTTTATACATCTAAGGAAATATTGCGTGGAACCTGTCGTACTTGAGAGCTGCTATCACAATATTGTCAAGGAGGTGGTTGCTAGTGTAATGACCTGATGCCTTTGGAGCAGCTGGCTTTGAAACAACTCTGACTAATCTCTGACTTTCTCTTTCATCATCATCATCGGCCTATCGCAGTCCACTGCTGGACAGGTCTCTCCAATTGCACGCCACTTGGTTTGATCCTCGGCTTCTCGCATCCAACTCCTGCCAGCCGTCTTGCGCAGATCATCACTCCACCTGGCCTGTGGACGTCCTACACTATGTGTGCCGAGACGGGGTCTCCACTCAAGAACCCGTTTACCCCGATTTACATTTTTATTACAACCGATTGTTTCTGGGGTTTCTGAATGATTACACCAATTTCACCTACTGGTCATCATCCAGGTCTAAATCCAAAAATGTACTTTGACCATAAAAAACTGTTCACCTAAAAGCCTTTCATTTTTAAATTAAATAAAAAAAAATTACATTTACAAAGTATAGACTGCCGATCTTCATCGGCTCATACCTCATGCCAAAAATCCGGCTACGGCAAAGCCAAAGGAGTGTTATTTTGACAGGCTATGTATGTATAAATAAATATTTTCGGACACCTACCACACAACGCCATCTAGTCCCAAGCTAAGCAGAGCTTGTGTTATGGGTACTAGATAACTGATACAAATACATATATACTTTTTTTTTTTTTGTAAATACATACATATTATACATAGAAAACACCCAAACTCCGAAACAAATATTTGTAGATCATACAAACATTTGATCCGACCCGGGAATCGAACCCGAGACCTCATGATCAGCAGTCGCACACGCCAACCGCGAGACCAACGAGGCAGTCAAATGTATGTACAAGTCACGCGTTGTTAAAGTGTTATTGTACGTTTTTATATAATGTGTGACTACGGCTTTTCAAACTTGTGTATTTCTATTCTATGTGTCGAATATCTTACTTCTTCAGTAACGTTGTTTAATCCAGTGTCCTGAAAGTGTTGTTTCATACTTTTTTAGCGTCGTTTTGTGTCGTAGTTGGGTTTTTTATGTATATTTAAAAATTATGATTATTAACTTTTAAATCATATATTAAGACTGAAGAAATATATGTATACCTATACATTTTTTCTTAGATTTTTTTGATGACTTGAAATAACTCATATAAAAACTTTAAATATTTATTCAATATAAAAGATTTCAATCGCAATAATGTTATCGTTCGACCCATAGCATAACTTGCATGTCACCTACGGCCGCTGATTAAATACGCTTGGCGCGAACCGTGACGTGTGGCAAATCAACACGTGCCATTAGCTGACGTGACATCCTACTTTACTACCTATATTTCACTATATTTTCACCTATATCTTAGATCTTCCATAACCTAAGTTTCTATTTTCCCGTGGGTGTCGCAAAGCCAATTAAGATTCCAAACCACTCAGGGTACATTTCGAAAAGAAATAATACCCAACAAGTTTGTGCCTGCTGTTTAAATGCCCACTCTCTAGGTTTACCGAAAATCTTTTTCGCAATTTTTTTTTTTTTTTCCCTTACAAAATGACTCTACTCTGCCTGATGGAAAGCATAAGCAGAATCCAAGAGTGATGGTCACCATACTCATTGCGAATGCCGACAATGCAACAACGCTGCATGGCGACCCACACCATAGCGGCCTAGTGACGCTTCTGCATCGTTGGGCCTCCGGTCTCGCACTCACCAACGAAACACGACAGCATGATCGCTGTCATTTTACGTTGATTTTCTGTGCGAGGGTAGTACCGCCCCGGTCCTACCTTGAAATTTCTTTTCACCCTATTCGTATGATGTATTAAGATCGCCCTTATTCACCTCATGGGTGTCCTAAGAGTCCACTATGACAACAAATTACTAAGTACAACAACACTGCAAGTAAAACTTGACAGATATCCTATTCCAAAACGTTCTTTTTTGTATCTCAAAGTTTGTATCCGCGGCATGTTCTTGCTAATCAAACGTTTGATTACGTTATCATATTCTTACAAATCTAAATTGAACTTTATTTAAAAGTAATACCGTCCGTAATTTTTAAAGTATCTGCAGCTATGATATAATATAACTGTAAAGGTATGTATAGGTAGTGATTTTGTATATGCCACGGTATTTATGATAAGGAGTGTGGAATTATAAGAATTGAACTTAACATTGATTTGATGCCATTGCGATAAGAAAACCTTTTTCAAATAGTACTGGCTGGCATATTGAAGAGCGATCAATGAATGACTAAAAGAGTTTATAAGGAACTTTGAGTGGGTCAGCCGATGCATGGAACTCGACAAAACTCGACTACCGTGGGAGAGCCACGCTTCGCATGAATGGTCTGGCTCGACCGGAGTGATACCACGGCCTCACAGAAAACCGGTGTGAGATAGTACTTGCGCTGTGTTTCACCGAGTAAGTAAGGATACAGGAGGCCTATACCTCAACCCCCCTACCCCTATCTCCCCCATCCTCTAAAGGCCGGCAACGCTTTTATGACGCTTCTGGTGTTGCAGGTGTCCATTGGCGACGGTAATCGCTTACCATCAGGCGATACGTCTGCTCGTTTGCCAGCCTATACCATAAAAAAGAGAGTAACAACCAGGTCAGTAGTGTACTAAAGACTGGTTTAGTTTTTGGTTCTGTATTCGATTCGGACCATTATTTGTAGAAGCATGCCTCTCCCACAGTGCTGTGTGCTAGATATAACAGTTTACATCTCTGTAGTAATAACCTTTCCCTGTCTTAATTTTTCTGAATATGTAAATCTACTTACAGTATTACCTCTATTTCGTTTAAATACACAAATATCTAATACCCTACAATATTTACTTCTGTGTCGTACCTGTGGCGACTTCCACATACAGAGCAGCAAGAAGAACATAGGACAGCGCCATCTACCGATGATACACTGAACTACGGAGTAACATACAATGCGAAGTAACTACCAATCCTGCATCGCGCAATAGAAGTGCTTGCGCCGATAATCATATATACAACATCCCAACATCAACCGTTGGGCAGTGGCCCGCCAGGCATGATCACCTCGCCTGGTCGGAGGATCCTCCCTTTGTGTTGGAGGGACTTGACACCCGTTCCCCCACAGTGGTGACCCCGACGTGATTGGAAGCAGCCTTCGATGGAGCAGATTCAGCAGCAGCATTACCACGCCACAATCATGTTCACTCCCACAGCAAGTCTCAGCCAGCCAGCAACCTCGGCCTCAACAGGGTTCACCATACGCAGGAAGCGACCGCTCCAGCCTGGTTACCCCTACGGCCTCATCAGCGTCTAGGCACAGCACACTGCAGCTACGGTTCTTGTAAGCAGAGCATATCTCTCCCGTCTATGCAGCAGCCAGCCACTACGCAGCAACCGCCCCGACTCACTGGGGACCTCACCGCAGCACCGCGCACCGCACGCCGTCCCGACTCACTGGGATCAGCGGACTACAGTCCCGACTCACTGGGACTAGCGGCATTCAGTTCCGACTCACTGGAACTTGCGGCACTCAGTTCCGACTCACTGGAACTACACCTGGCACTGGCAAGCTCCGCAACAGAGCACAGACAGCTGACTCATCATATATCGACCTTCGGTCTTGGAGGGGAGTGATGTGGCGACTTCCACATACAGAGCAGCAAGAAGAACATAGGACAGCGCCATCTACCGATGATACACTGAACTACGGAGTAACATACAATGCGAAGTAACTACCAATCCTGCATCGCGCAATAGAAGTGCTTGCGCCGATAATCATATATACAACATCCCAACATCAACCGTTGGGCAGTGGCCCGCCAGGCATGATCACCTCGCCTGGTCGGAGGATCCTCCCTTTGTGTTGGAGGGACTTGACACCCGTTCCCCCACATACCCATGTCACAATACTCACGGATCTAATAACCTCATATGACATTGTGCACTCTCCGTAAAATAATAGTCTCCTCAATTATTCGACCAGGCCTTATTCTGTGAAATCCCAAAGGTAGCTGGATAATTTGATGCCAGCATCTTGCGAATGACACACTGATAAGGAGCGAGCATAATTGGATTTTTCTCCAAATTGAAACCATGAAAATTAGGATCTTTTATTTGTTAATTCTTGTTTTATGTGTAGGTTTTTATACGTTAAATAGATATATATATACTGCGTGACAAATAAAATAATAACATGACTATACTATTGATAGGAGTACATTAAACGAGAGAGATTAAAAAGGTACATCATGTGTAAGAGTGAACAATCTACAAACGTCCAGCCATGTGACTCTTTAAATTGGCATAACTTTTTTATTTTACAACCGATTGACATGAAACAAACACTAAATGTTAAATGAAACTTACGACGATACATTAGTGAAAACCAAATCTAAATCAGATAAACCGTTTTGGAGATAAGCGTGTACAAACGCACAACGTGTAAAACATTGTTTTGAGTTCTATTGCGTTCACAAAGTCCACCTATAACAGTTTTTTTACAAATCTTCCATGTACAGACAGCGACTAGTTACGATTTTATTATATGTATTGATGATGATGTATAGACCTAAGATTTGCTGTCATGTCTACGTCAAACATTACAAGGATTGTGACGTGTTGTTTTGTTGTTAATGTGATTCATTATTGCTACATTGTAATAAATCATTCATCAATTTGTTGAATCAGCAATTATGTAGATAATAGATAAGTTGGAAGTAAGTACTAGTTATTGTGTGTTACTTCAGTGGTTAGTCCACCTTTTGTTTCTGTTTGGAATTTTCCTCGGATACCACCTCCTGCTGGCATGTCGGACTTGAACCGAATAAAACCGCACGCCATCTCGGGTATTAGTTGCCAGGGAACCAGGTGCACCGGGCTACCTACGTTTATAGATGGCCCCCTCCTGTGTGGGAACTCCGATGTTCCCGTCACTGTCCCCCAGGGCGAGCACGCTCCTCAGCGTCCTCGCCTCCACCCGTGAGTGATTAGTGCACCTGACTGTTAAGCCAAAAGTTCGTGGTTTGATTTCCAGCCAAAACAAAGGATTGTGTGATGAACACGCCCATTTGTTCTGTGTTTGTGTATAATTTATCTATATATATGAATGTATTTAGAAATAAATAAGAATATTTATCAGCAGTCTGATTTATTTATTTTGGAATCTGACGAACGTATGTGAGATGTGTGAAGTTATAATTATGTTGCTAATTGACCCACGCAACTTCGTTTGCGTCTTTTTCAATCGTGTTTGGCTTCTATTGGTCTAAGCGTGATGCTAATTATCCTATCTTAGGGCTTCCACACATAACCGCGATGAGATGCCTTGTCGCACGATGCGAATCAGATTGGATGTTCTTGCGGTGCATTCGTGCGAGTTCGCAGATATTTACGATGCGTTGCGAATTCGCAATTATGTGTTCACCAGCAAAACGTACATTTTTCAAAAACGTTAGATAGTTTCGGAGTTCATCTTAAGCAACAACGTGACACGACAATTGTATATTATAATAGATGGGTACAACTGTTATATAAATATGATATAACGCTGATGAGAATACAAAAATGCGTAAGAGAAATTTTCGAAACTGCACATAAATATTTTCAACATTTTAACACGAGAAAAGAAATTGATTATCTTTGTTTACAGAATACATTAACACGAACCAGCAATCACATTATAAACACGCATTCGAAGACTCCATTCTATTATTGAAAAAATACCATAAAACAGTACGACGACAATATTGGTTCAGCTTCATACTCCTGATGTATATCTATACAAATAAATAAAATTGGAGTGTCTGTTTGTAATATTAAAATAACCGCTTTTTACTAAATGCATATGTATGTATACACGGTACATATACGAAAAATGTTGTTAAAAAAAATTTTGTCTGTCTGTCTGTTTGTTCCAGGTAATCTCTGGAACGGCTGAACGGATTTTGACGGGACTTTCACTGGCAGGTAGCTGATGATCCGGGGAGTAACTTAGGCTACTTTTTTTAGACTAACTTTGTCGCGCGGCGTTACTCGCGGTACAACAATAACCGCGGGTAACACCGCGGGGTTCAGCTAGTTAAGCTATAATATTTAGAACTGAGATAAATGTACAGCGGGTGCGTAAATTCTTCTGTTAGAGCAGTACAAGGCGCAAACAATCCGCCAAAGTAATGGGCACTCTTGTAAATGAAGGGTAGGAGGTTTATGTCTCCTCGGGGACTTAGCCAGGTCCGCTTCCCATCAAGACATTTATGTTTGTTAAGATTCCTCGCATTAAGCTCCAGAAATGACGCGTCTGAGCTTAGATGTGTTTTGAACTGATTTCTACATTGAAGGTGATGAGTGACTAAAAACGGAGTGTTAACCCTTATTTATATTGTGGACTAGCTGCGGTTAATGTTGTACCGCGAGTAACGCCGCGGGACAAAGTTAGTCTAAAAAAAAGTAGCCTAAGTTACTCCCCGGATCATCTGCTACCTGCCAGTGAAAGTCCCGTCAAAATCCGTCCAGCCGTTCCAGAGATTACCCGGAACAAACAGACAGACAGACAGACAGACAAATTTTTTTTAACTACATATGCATTTAGTAAAAAGCGTTTATTTTAATATTACAAACAGACACTCCAATTTTTACCCGACTACGGCAAAGCCAAAGGAGGGTTATGATTTTGACAGGCTATGTATGTATGTATGTATGTATGTATGTATGTATGTATGTATGTATGTATGTATGTGTGTTCATTTGTTCCCTCATAGCTCCTTAACTACTCATTAGAACTGGACAAATGAGGTGTCTCTAGAAGCGTCATGATCGTCTTCTGGTTATAGGCTATATGAAATGTCACTGAATCTAATGTGGCGCCCTCTAGCCAACATAAAGTACTGCATTAAAAAATAAATTTTAGATAAATATGTCGTGTTTGGTATCATTGGAAAGGGCGTTACTTGTACATTTCAAAAATATATATATTATTAGCATTTGCTCGTGACTTTGTCCGTATTTATTCGATAAGTGTGGAATTTCTATGGTATGCTCGTTTGTTCCCTCCTTTCTAAGCTACTAGTCAGAATAAGACTAATGAGGTATCGTTAGAAGCGTCTTAATTGTCCGCTGGTTATAGGTTATACAAAGTGTCATTTAACCTAATGTGGCGCCCTCTAGCCGACGTAAAGTACTGTTTCAAAAAATAAATTTGAGAGAAATATGTCGTGTTTAGTATCATACGAAAGGGCGTTACTTGTACCTTTCAAAAATATATATATTAAAAGCATTTTTTCGTGACTTTATCTGTATTTATTCGATAATTGTAAAAATTTTATAGTACCTATTTAAAATACACTATGCAAAGAAATTAATATTATAGAGGCACCAAAACATTTTAAATAAAAAAAAGTAAAAACTAAAACCCAACTACGACAAAAAACGACGTTGAAAAAGCATGAAACAAGTTTCAAAAGCCGTAGTCACGCGTTGTTAAAGTGTTATGAACTATGGTACATTATACTATATGAACGGTTTTTTAAACTTAGTAATGAACACGTTCATGACACTTTAACAATGCGGGACTACGGCTTTTGAAACTTATTAATGTACCATAGTCCATATCACTTTAACAACGCGTGACTACGGCTTTTGAAACTTGTTTCATGCTTTTTCAACGTCGTTTTTTGTCGTAGTTGGGTTTTAGTTTTTACTTTTTTTTATATTTATTTGTATAGATGTCGTGACTCTTACTTAGGGAACAAACTACGCAGGACAACATCACGGCAAGGAGATGAAGAACTTGACACAAACCCTGCCTGTCTAGCCCGCAAGGTATAACAGGCCAAAACTTCTTTTCCATCTAACCTAACCATCTTCTAAGTGTAAATACAGACAGTATTGAGTGACAGTTCTATAATTAACTAGTTGTTGCCCGCGTCTCCGCACGCGTGTATGTCGGTTATCGCGGCAAATAGTAGCCTATGTGTTGTTCTGATGTATAAGCTATATTACTGTAAAGTTTCATCCAAATCAGTTCAGTAGTTTTTGCGTAAAAGAGTAGCAAACATCCATCGATCCATCCATCCATACTTACAAATTGATTACTACTAGTCCTTTAATCAACTACCTAGTTACAAAGGTCTATTATATACGAACACGTTATGGATATCTATCTATACAAATAAATAAAATTAGAGTGTCTGTTTGTAATATTAAAATAACCACTTTTTAATAAATGCATATGTATGTATACACGTTACATATACCGAAAATGTAGTTAAAAAAATTTTTATCTGTCTGTCTGTTTGTTCCGGGTAATCTCTGGAACGGCTGGACGGATTTTGACGGGACTTTCACTGGCAGGTAGCTGATGATCCGGGGAGTAACTTAGGCTACTTTTTTTAGACTAACTTTGTCCCGCGGCGTTACTCGTGGTACAACATTAACCGCGGGTAGCACCGCGGGGTTCAGCTAGTCTGAAATAAAGAAATGATTATATTAAATAAAGCCTGTTAGTTGTAATAGTACAGCTTCTAATAGTTTCTTTTCCAGACACTCGACTAAGAGCAATGCAATAGTGACGTCATAAAGGAAGCTGAATCAGTCATTAGGAAGGGAACTGTCGGTATCAAAGCGAAAGTAACTGACATTAACATGTGATATACGTGTTAAGGAATACGCTCATTGTGTCTGTTATGTAATGACAACTGTCTAAGACAGTGTTTATTTAGATTTTTCAGAAAAAGTATACGGTCTGTACCTACTAATAACATTACTAATGTTACCTGTCTATGTACTTGTATATCCTATTTTATCAAGTGACTAGCTGACCCACGTAACCTCGTTTGCGTCTCCTATTGCCCGTGGCGTGATTATTTTCCCCCGTTTTTAGAACATTCTTCATTTGTGCTCTACTCCTATTGGCCTTAGCATTATGACATATAGCCTATAGCCTTCCTCGATAAATGGGCTATCTAAAACTGAAATTTCTTTCAAATCAGACCAACGTTTCCTGAGATTAGCGCGTTCAAACAAACAAACTCTTCAGCTTTATAATATTAAGTACAGATTTATTTTATAATATAGGTATTGATTTACTAGTAAATGATTTTTCTGTAGAAAGATCATTAAATTTTATGAAATAATTCAAAAATTCTTAGATCATTCGTCATAATTTTCTTTTTACCCATTAATGTTCTGCTAATGCCCACGTTTATCTCTAATGGTCCAAATTTGTAATTTGCTTCGCATCTTTAGGTTTTTCGATTGCATAATTCTCTCATTGCTAAAAGTACCGTAATGATTTGATTTAATATTTTCTAAAGGTTTGATATTTTTTTGGGTGCTTAAAATTGATAGCTGTTAAACCGTTAAATAATTGAACGGACCTTCCGCAAACGTCTTAAGTTCTAAACAAATAAAAGGTTATCAGAAAAAACGACGCTCCAGTCCATTGATTGATTATATCACCACTAGGTTATTTATAAATATATCACATTCATTTTTCATCTCAAAATAAAATTATTTTGTGTTCCATATCATTACATGCCATGAAATGAAGTTGCTTTCGCTATCTGTTCGCTTTGATCTATTAAATTACTCAACGGATTTTAATGCAGTGTTCAGCAGTGATTCAAGAGGAAGGTTTATATATGTAATACATGCATATTATAGTAGAGGAAATGCGAGAATTTCAAAGACTTCCGTGCGAAGTCTGTCTGTTTGTTCCGGATAATCTCTGTAACGGCTGGACCCATTTCGACGGGACTTTCACCGATAGGTAGGGATAGGATGATATAGGGAGTAACATAGGCTTTTTTTTTTAGAATAGCTTCGCCCTGCGGCTTCACCCGCGGTACGACAATAAGCGCAGGTAACACCGCGGGGTTCAGCTAGTCTATACAAATAAATAAAATTGGAGTGTCTGTTTGTATTATTAAAATAACAGCTTTTTAATAAATGCATATGTATGTATACACGATACATATATCAAAAATGTGGTTAAAAAATTTTTTGTCTGTCTATCTGTCTGTTTGTTCGGGTAATCTCTGGAACGGCTGGACGAATTTTGACAGAACTTTCACTGGCAGGTAGCTGATGATCCAAGGAGTAACTTAGGCTACTTTTTTTAGACTAACTTTGTCCCGCGGCATTACTCGCGGTACGACGATAACCGCGGGTAACAGTGCGGGGTTCAGCTAGTATTTTATAAAATTCAAGTACTAATAGTCATTAATGTAAATAACATTTTGTTACAAAATTTACGAGACATAACGTTACTTGGTTAATATGTATAATTCTCAGAAAGTATGTAGTAAATATGACTGTCTATAGGTAAAGTTGTAGTAGTATGATCGTAAATTAACAATTTGCCAAAGTTGACAGTGTGAAGACACGTTTATATCGCTTCTGGATGTAAGCCGTTTGACCTCAAAACTTTAGCTTGAGTAACTTTTGTTGAATTATTACAAGAATTCTAGCTTTTTGGTATACACTATTCGAATTGTTAAAACATAACAAAAATAATATTTCTTTTATAGATGAAAACAATTGCTTTTCCTTTGTCTCGCTAAAACTCGAGAACGGCTGGGCCGATTTAGTTGATTTTGGTAATGGAATTAAAAATAACTAGATAATCCAAATTTCACTGTACGAAGTAGTCGGAACAGATAGTTTGAAATAAATTTTAAAATAGTATTACTGTATTCAATGTGTCTGAATTATGATGAATTGTAATTGTATTAATCATCTCTCAATTTCCCACTTTCAGGGGTTGACGGCAACTTTAATAAAGATCGTGAATACGACTCCCATATTGTGCAAATTCAAATTTATATGTTCTACTAGCTTTTAAAAGACAAAAAGTAAGTGTGGGTCACCATGCTGCATTTTTGCATTGTCTGCATTCGCAGTATGGTGACCGCCACTCTAAGATTCTGCTTATGCTTTTCATCAGGCAGAGTAGAGTCATTTTGGCAGGGCCAAACATAAAAAAAATGGATATGGAAGTACTATTTATTAAATACAACTATATCAAAACGTTTTTACTAAAATATATTTATTTATTTAAGGATCTCTAAAATAACAGAGTACAAAAGTTATGCTTCCTCACTTAAATGTTGATTTTGAGTTGCCATTTCATATAAGTGTTGGAAGGAATTGCGAAAACTAAATAGGTATCTAACTTGAAGTATGTAACGACTAATTAACTTCACCATACTAGGATAAACAATTACAATACCTACTTGTAGACTACTTCGGACATTTCAGGAGAGAAAGGTTTCTACTGCGTTAAGCAAGTTTTAATGTCCTAGTTGACACCGTATATTGTAATTTACATATTGAATGCAAATATATAATGCATTGGTCTCGGTATTTTATCCCACTTTAATCAGAAGAAGATTATTATTTAGATATATTATTATAAAATATTCGTAAGCATAACAGCAGAAGTAAGTAATAAAAAAAAGTGGCCAAGTGCGAGTCGGATTCGGACACGAAAGGTTCCGCAGCAGTAAGTAACATAATATAACAGCTCTTGTAGTTTGTTGTAACTTTGATCGTTAAATTGCGGTTTACGATTTAGGACATAATAAAAAAAAATACTAGATCTAGCTCAAATTAATTTTCGGTGGAAGTTTGCATGGTAATGTACATCATAATTTTTTTTTTAGTTTTATCATTCTTTTATTGTAGAAGTCGCAGGGGGAGGGACCACTTTTTACCACTTTGGAAGTGTCTCACGCACAAACTATCAAGTTTAGAAAAAAAAAAATTAGAAACCTCAATACATTTTTAAAGACCTTTTGAGTTTGGTATATACGTATAGGTATGATGTAAAAAAAACTTTTTGAGTTTCAGTTCTAAGTATGGGAACCCCAAAAATATATTGTTTTATTTTTATGTAAAAATCTTAATGCGGTTCACAGCATACATCTACTTACCAAGTTTCAACAGTATAGTTCTTATAGTTTCGGAAAAAAGTGAAAGAAAAAAAACGGACAGACAGAGAGACATGACGAATCTATAAGGGTTCCGTTTTTTGCCTTTGGCACGTAACCCGAAAAATGGGGTGACTAATAGATATTTTTGAATCTAAGAATCAATTCAATGCGGAGAAATCCAGGGTTCGGCCTCCTGAATCTCGCCTGCATCGTTTAAAACTGCTTTTGCGGGCCCTTGGTACCACCGGTATCACTCTTATATCGAAGTCAGTCTTAAATGCATATATATATATATATAATTATTTGCTCATTTTAATAATTTTGATTCAAAATTGATAAGAGGTATCATCAGTGTGACATTCTATGTGTATAATTACGCTACATATTTGTCATTAGTGAACTTATTTCAATTTCAAGTAGTAAACATAATAACTAATCTAATACCTTTAAAGGACCAATTCTTGTATATCTATACTAATATATAAAGCTGAAGAGTTTGTTTGTTTGTTTGAACACGCTAATCTCAGGAACCGCTGGACCGATTTGAAAAATTCTTTTGGTGTTGGATAGTCCATTTATCGAGTAAGGCTATAGGGTATATATCATCACGCTACTACTAATAGGAGCGGAGCAACAATGAAGAATGTTTCAAAAAAGGGGGAAATTTTCACGCTACGGGCAATATAAGGCGCAAACGAGGTTGCGTGGGTCAGCTAGTATTAGTATAATCTGAATCTTGGAAACGACAATAAATTATACCCTAAGGACTTATACAGAAGATATAAGTGGTTCCTACCGTTTAAATTGTGGTACCAGCTGACAAGTGACAATATCGATATGTTTTCTTACCACTGCGCGCTATTTGAAGTTATTTGCGTAGTACGGCAAGTGCGTATTGCGGTAAGTGCGTAATGGGTTGTGTATTTTAAGTGTTGTCATATCAACAAGTAATAACTTTAAGTGGTAATTTAGTAGTTGTTATACTTATCGTGTATTGACGCTGATATGTTATGAAAATTTAAAGAGTACTTTTTAAATACGTTTTTATGACGATCTGGAAAAAGTAACCATACAAATATCAATGTGATTGCAAGTTTCCTCGCTAAAAAAATCGCATGTCCTTCATGAATTCCGTGTTGTTTTAAAAAAAAAACATTTAAAATGCGTAATAGACTACATACATGTAAATATAAATACTATGAACTATGTTAATAACAAGTAAAATTTTAACAAAAATAAAACCAACTTTAAGGTTCGACTCGATTTCTTTTGAATGCCATCATCAGATATTAATGTCCTTATCATGGTACCACCTTTGGGTCATCTCCTTTCCATTAAAAAAATAATCATCAAAATCGGTTCATAAACGACAAAGTTATCCGCGAACAAACATAAAAAAATATATATATATACGGTAGAATTGAGAAACCTCCTCCTTTTCGGTTCAAAAGCATAATAAATAAAATAAAAATAATACAGGATGTCTTAGTGTGGGTCGCCATGCTGCAGTGTTGCATTATCTGCATTCGCAAGGAGTACGGTGACCACCACTCTTGGATGCAGCTCATGTTTTCCATCAGGCAGAGTAAACTCACTTTGATAGGCTCATAATCTTTTTTATTTACGAATATCTCTTTTATTGGAAAGACTTACATCCAGCAGTTGACTTCGATGGTCTGATCGTGATGATTACGAAAACCGAGAGCCACGCCATGGCACGAATGAACCAGCTCGACCTGATAGATATGATAAGAAAATTCATTTATTACTCTTCAAATTCTTCTTACTTCGCATTTTTATAATTATACCCCCCTCCCTCTTAAAAGCTCTTGAGTAGGAGGTGTTCAAGAACGTCAACAAGACTTAAAGAGTCGATTAACAAGAATTAAAGATCAACAACCGAAAAACAAGAAGGATAAAAATTACTTTATTTTCAAGGTAAAGTGAAAAGGTGGAAAACAGTGCCTAATTAAATGAGAGTAATAATTCTTTATATAAATATGTCTGCCCTCTGGACACTTCACTTAGTTATAATTATTTTATTAATAATTGAATACTTTTAAAACTGAAAGTCAAGGGTCACGTTTCGGTTATGTTTCAAAAAGTAGAAATACACAAAATATTTTTTATTCAAGTTTTTTTTTTTAATTAATACAATTTGTAGACTTGGGGTGTAAAGAGTTTCCAGTAATATAAAACTAAAAACTTTTTTTATGTATGAGCTTGTCAAAGTGACTCTGTCAACATGACAGCACGAATGTCATTTGCCGCTATCAAGTACCCAATTTTTAATTAGACATTTTAAATTTCGTACTTTATAGGGACTTCGGTTCTCAAGTTATTTTGAATTAAGAACTTGTTTGTTTGGCTTCGTGGGCGTGATCTCATTCCACTCAAAAGTCCTGGGTTCGGTGACTTTTTAACTTGTTAATTGTGAAACGAACAGTTCTCGAAATTCCATAGGGAACTTTTAAGTAGAGTATTTGTAACAAAAGCTCTTGCAAAGTTAGTTTTATAGTTACGAAAAAAGTTTTATATGAAAAGCATTTTCTTGGGAGTTCTACAAACTTTCTTTGGTTTAATCTAGTGCATTTAGTAGAGTTGTTCAAAAGAAGGGTTACGTTTTTCGAGTTATTCTTTGTCACTCTGTAACCGGAACGGCTTGCTAGATTTAGAATCAGATGTCGTTAGATTTCTCTTAATTTTGTGAGTGACTTTAGATAATCTGGCTGTATGACAATTATATAAAGTAGATCAGCTGATTTGTAAATTATAACCGTCACAATTTCCAAAAAAAAGAGTGAGAATTTTGAAAAAAAAACTCGTCATAATAAATGTTAGTAGCTATTAATTGTTTTTGTAACTCTATGTGTATTATGTTTTTATTAACAGCCGAGGATCGAACTAAGCGGCGTGCAATTGGAGAGGCCTATGTCCAGCAGTGGACTGCGATAGGCTGATGATATATATAACAGAGTTTGGAAACCAGCGCTTTGGCCAGAAAGGGTTATATTTTTCTTAAAGTATTTTGCTGTAAATATTAGCATTTACGGAATTTATGTAGGTCAAAAGTTCAATTGCAAAATTTTGTGGACAGCATAAAAAATATTGAAACAAACTTATATTACCAACTAATAACTTTTCATCATATGCAATTTACACTCCCATATTAATATTATAAAATGTCTATTTGTTTTGGCGTCCGCGTCAGTGTAATTGTTATTGCGTCTTATCTATCTACACAACATACCCTTTTAACGCTAAATAACTAACCTTAAAAGAAGTAACTCCTGGCTAAATAAACTGTTTTTTTTTCATATTTACCAATTTTTTTTCAAATTAGTTTTTAAATTTTAACAAGCATTAAAAAACACCACCGAATTAAGAACCTATTCCACTTTACCCGACTACAGCGAAGCTAAAAGGAAAGGTTATATTTTGGCAGTCAGTAAGTTTGTATGTTCCACCGTAGCGTCTAAACTACTGAACAGATTTAAATAAATGTGATGGCAATAGATTCTTAATAATGCCCCATGTGACATAGGCTATATAAATTTATCAAAAAGAACGTATTCGAATTAGAGTTTTTTTAAACTTTTTTCTCTTTGAAGTACCTCAGTAAAAAACACTAATTACATTTAACATTCAACTATCGCATTGGTTCATATTACACAGTACTGAAACATTGTTAACTGTTGATTAATTATCCAATATTTAACAACACAGCCAACGTATTATTCCAAAATGAGTTTGATAAACGAATATACTAACCGGCTACTGTGTTCCAGGAAACTGTCGATTACTCGAATGATTACACGTAATCGAGTCAACAATCGAATACATGTTTAACGTATGCCATGTTATAGATCTTTTGCAAAGTCGTTCTAGGTGTGTGGGAGACAAAGACGGCGGATATTAAGTTGTTGAGTAGCTCAAGATGATTGGTCTTTTGGTCTGGTTGTTAGAGATCCTGTCTGTTAAGCTAGATGTCGTGGGTTCAATTCCCATCTAGCGTAAATAATTATGTGATGAAAACGAACATTTCTTCTATGTTTGGGTGTAATTTATCTATCTATACAAATAAATAAAATTGAAGTGTCTGTTCGTAATATTAAAATAACCGCTTTCTTATAATATTTTTTAAATTTTTGTGAAAAACGTTTTTATGATCTGCCAATATTTGTTTCGGAGGATGTTTTCTAGGTATAATATGAATGTATTTACAAAAAAGTCTACAGGCACTTAGGCTTAGGGTACTAGGCAACTGATATAAATACAGCTCATTATATCAGTTGCCTAGTACCCACAACACAAGCTCTGCTTAGCTTGAGACTAGATGGCGTTATGTGTTAGATGTGCGAATTATTTATTTATGATATATTTATGTTGTTGTCTGTCTCTTACGCTATCACGGTTAAATTGCTGTACCGAATTCAATGAAATTTGGCATGAAGATCCTCTGATTCTAGATGAAGGACATAGGCTACTGTTTACCTCGATAACTTACATACACGGGGGCGGAGCCGCGAACAAAATGTATTTTACATTTAAGTAAATTTCCCAGTGTATTCCATGTTTAATTTATTTTCAATCTCGCCTAAGTAAATGGCCTGAGGTCTTGTCATGTTATATCTTTAAGCTCTTAATCTTTTTAATGGTATCTTTTGACCTTTGAGATTTTTCTTCGTCTGAAACAATAGTCTGATAATTCATTCATTCTTTAACTGCCTCGGTGGCGCAGTGGTAGCGTACGCGACTGCTGTTCCAGAGTTCTTGGGTTCGATTCCCGGGTCGAACCAAAAGTTTGTATGATCTGCAAGTATTTGTTTCGAAGTTTGGATGTTTTTTAATGTATAATATGTATGTATTTACAAAAAAAGCATATAAGTATTAATATCAGTTGTCTAGTACCCATAATACATGCTCTGCTTAGTTTGGGACTAGATGGCGTTGTGTGTTAGATGTCCGAAATATTTATTATTTCATTATGTATATTTAAAGTAAAAACAAATAATTGTAATACATAAACATCAATTTCTGTTTGTTAGTGTTTAATTTAAAACATGTTATATTTTGAACTTAGAGGCTAACTGTTGGACGCTAATTTAAGCTTCAACTTTGTATAACCTGATTAGAAGTTTACACAGTATACTTGTGTTTTTTGAGTTTGATGTGTCCATGTTATTAGGTATATATATGTTTGTTACTTATATCATAACGTCTAAAGTTACATTTCACATATCTCTTTCACTTTTAAATTATTCAAGAAATGACGTAAAGACATCTTCACCGATTTCCTTCACCAGACTTCCGCGTTTTTGAAATCTTCATTCACTAATTTTACCAGTTTACTTTCGTAAATTAGAATGAGTGAATGTTGAACGAATGGCGTGGGTTATTTCGAGTGGCGCCAGACGGTCGGGACAACCACTAACTTGTCCTCTTTACATGGCCATTACCCTCAGTTTCCGCACTTAGGAAATAACTGCTTCGGTTTTACATGTTACTCGTAAGATATTAACTAACTAGCTGACCCACGCAACCTCGTTTGCGTCTCCTATTGCCCAGTGTGATAATTTAACCCCGTTTTTTAAACATTCTTCTTTGGTGCTCCGATCCTATTGGTCTTAGAGTGATAATTTATAGCCTATAGCCTTTCTCGATAAATGGGCTATCTAACACTGCAAGAGTTTTCTAAGTCGGACTAGTAGGTCCTGAGATTAGCGCGTTCAAGCATACAAACTCTTCAGCTTCATATCTTAGTAAAGATCATTATTAAACTCTGCCCTGCCCCTTAGTCTATCTTTTTACGTTCACTGTGTCTTGTATTATTAACTGACTTCAAAACAGGGGGAGATTCTCAATTCGACTGTATTCTTTTTTATGTTTGTTACCTCTGAACTTGCGACTGGGTTGAACCGATTATGATGTTTTTTTTTTAAATTTGAAACCTGGTGCTTTCCGTGTGGTCCCATTTCTATTTTGGCCTGTTCTTGAAATCGTTTTTTGTTTGTTAAAATTTGTTGATTATTATTGGCTGATATTTTATTTTAACCACGTGAGATAGAGTTAAGATGACGTCAATTCCATACATTCAGTTTTCTAATAACGTGTATGTCTTTAGATTGTCCGCTTGGTGTCGGCCACCATACTGCATTGGCTGCATTCGGAGTATGGTTATCACCACTCTTGGATTCTGCTTATGCTTTCCATTAGGCAGAGTAGAGTCATTTTGGCAGGGCTAAACATGAAAAAATCACTAACAAGGCATTTAAATACAACTTATAAATGACTATCACACTCGGTATTATAATTCCGTAAACAGAGGGAGAAGCAGTATGTATGTGCACGTTGGTATGTCCTTGAAAACTGTTAAGTAAGTACGTATCTATACTAATATATAAAGCTGAAGAGTTTGTTTGTTTGTTTGTTTGAACACGCTAATCTCAGGAACCGCTGGTCCGATTTGAAAAATTCTTTCACTGTTAGATAGCACATTTATCGAGGAAGGCTATAGGCTATATCATCACGCTAAGATCGATAGGAGCGGAGCCCCAATGAAAAATGATTCAAAAACGGGGGAAAATTATCACGCTACGGGCAATAAGAGACGTAAACGAAGTTGCGTGGGTCGGCTAGTTATTACATAAATGTGCCTATAAATATGGTTTATAGGCTCACTAAGAATTAAAATAAAATTCACTTACATGAGAAAAACACTTAACTAATAACAAAACACAAAAAGGAACGCACAGAAAAACATAATTTGTTACATTTATACAAAGTACTAACTATTGCAATTACATATATGAGGGTATCAAAAGAATTATACATTTTAGAAACACCCGCCGGTAACTAAGTACGAGCTAACGCGAAAACACAAGTACAATTTTAACAAAAAATAAAACTGACTTCAAGGCTCGACTCGATTTCTCTTGGATGCCATCATCCAGTCCCACCAATCACCAGATATTAATGTCCTTATCATGGTACCACCGTCGGGACATCTTCTTTCCACTAAAAAAAGAATCATCCAAATCGGTTCATAAACGACAAAGTTATCCGCGAACACACATAAAAAATAAAATGTATACAGTCGAATTGAGAAACCTCCTCCTTTTTTTGTAGTCGGTTAAAAACAACCAAAAACGGAAAGTTCTGAGGTAACAAACATAAATAAAAATACAGTCGAATTGAGAATCTCCTCCTTTTTTGAAGTCGATTAATAATACAAGATAATATAGGTGTTAGTGAACGTAGAAAGATAGACTAAGGGGCAGGGCAGAATCATCAAAATTGGTTCATAAACGACGAAGTTATCCGAGAAAACACATTGATATATATATATATACGGTCGAATTGAGAAACCTCCTCCTTTTTTTTGTAGTCGGTTAAAAAGATGTCCTGCTTCTAGATGTATATGTGTATAAATATCCCCTAGGTCCGGGGTTCCCAAAGTGTGCGCCGCGGCGCCCTGGGGCGCCGCAGGAAGTAGCGAGGTGCGCCGCGAGTCGGTCTTCGAGTCGGTCTTCTATCATTATCCGAAAGGGTTAATTATTTGCGGGTATCCATACCGCAACAATATTTTGACCGCTCGCATCATAGGTTCTTAAGGCCTTGTCCTACGTAGACGTTTCAACGCGAAGCGAATTACAATTTGTAATGCGATCCGACGCGGTGATTTTCAGTATAATAAGAATGTACTCTTAGGCGGTGACACGCGAATCCAAAGCGATACGATGCGACGCAGCGCTAAAGTTAACTTCAAAAGTTTCAACATTTTCATTTCCTTTGCAACGTCATATTTGTGTGAAGCTGGATTTTCAGCAGAAGCCGTAATCAAGAACAAATATTGCTCAAGAATTAAGGTGGTGCAAGAAATGAGAGTGGCAGTCTCAAACCTTATCCCACGCTTCGAAAAACTGGGCGCAGAATACCAGGCTCACTTCTACTATTATTGAGAAATTATTGTTTTTTATTTTTGTGTTTCTTAAGTTTCTTTCGTAGATATTTTGTTGCAATTCTGATTTTTTATAATAAATAAATAAGTTTTTTACCGTGGATGTTTAAATTTTTGTGCCTTGCAACCAATAATAACTACTATTGTAGGTATATAATTTTTTTGATACTATCTATGTCTAATGGCTAGGTACGGGGGGGGAGGTGGGGGGGTGCCGTGACAATATTGTAATCTTGAAAGTGCGCCGTAGGCTGAAAAAGATTGGGAACCCCTGCCCTAGGTCCTATTTTGCCTCTCGCTCGTGAAGACACCACTTATATGAAAAAAAACTCGAGAGGTGTCAAGGGACACCCGGATGGAACGAAGTTCACTGTCAGGATTCATTATTTTTATTATTTTTTATTATTTATTATGTACAAAAAACCTGTACATACTCAACCAAAATAATCGTGGCGACACCACACTGTTGAATACGAAATAGAAATGAAAATGTCTGGCTTGCTGTAAGAGAGAGAGAGAGAGAGACAGAGAAACATGCGCACGCCGCCCGGCTTACATTCCCTTACTGTAGCAAAAAGTGTCGTGACAACTTTTCGTAAGAATTTTTTTGTCGTGACAACTTTTCGTAAAAATGTTTGTGTCGTGACAACTTTTCGTAAGATTTTTTTCCGTCTAGCCCCCTTTCACAACGCGCGATAAGGTACTTCGTTCCAATAGTAGCTGAACTCCGGATGCTGAAAGCTGCTTGCCGTTAAATGCAACAGGTGTGGCTTAGTGCCAAAATTTGAATACGTCTCCACTACAGGCTAGAATCAACTCTATAAAAATCTGAAGAAGGTGTATATTCATCTCGATTTGGAAGGAATATAAACCCTTTTCTGACTGAAACTATTAAGTGAGATTGTTGTTAAAATGACAACGAACTCAATTTGGCTTGCAGCCAAACAGTGTCAGATAAAAATGTATTTTTAGCTTTATCATGCGCAAACGAATTATCCTTTAACTATTCAGGAAATGATTGTTGCGTTTATGGACATAAAATTTGGACATATGAAATACTTTGAAATTTAGTAGAGCTAGCTTTTGCACGCGCTTCTATTTGCTATGTCGATAAACGGGGTAAAAAGTAGCCTATGTTCTTGCTCATGTATTGAAGTATTTGCATGTCAAATCTCATTGAAATCATCATCTCCCTATCCTTTTTCCAAATGTATTTGGGGTAGTTGCAATGAATTTTCCTCCTCCATTCTCCTCTTTCACTCGTCAGTTCATTGCTTACTCCCTTCCATGCCATATCTCTTTTATGCAGTCCATCCATTTTTTCTTTGGTCGTCCTCGTCCTCGTCGCTTATATCCGTCGATTTCCATACTTAACACTTTCTTAACTACATTTTGCTCCTCTCTATGCATCTCAGTATTTAAATAAACAACGTAATATCTAATTCTTATCGTTAATTGGAGCTATTTATAATCAAGTGTGGCCTTTCACGTTTAGTATTATCTTTCCAAAATACCCGCTGGTTCGTTAAAAATATTTCTCTTTCCTTGTTCAGTTTTAAAAGCTCCATGTAATGAAAGTAAACACAAAATTTTCCGCGTAATTCTCGCTCGGGTATATCATTAGCATCTTAATAGGAACGCCATTACCGAACAAATATAATACATAAATAAAAACCTTACATTTTTGTTATTATATAACCGAATTTACATGTGTTATATATGTAGGTATACTAGGAGACAGTACACTCTCAACATATTTCATTAATACTAGGCTCCTATTAGCTATAGCTATTAGCTATAGCGCTTTACCGTGGGAGAGCCACGCTTCGGCATGAATGGGCCGGCTCAACCGGAGTGATAGCACGGCCTCACAGAAAACCGGTGCGAAATAGTGCTTGCGCTGTGTTTCACCGAGTGAGTGAGGATACCGGAGGCCCATATCCCAACCCCTCCCCGCATCCCTTTCCCCATCACCCAAAGGCCGGTAACGCACTTGTGACGCCTCTGGTGTTTACAGGTGTCCATGGGCGGCGGTAATCGCTTACCATCAGGCGATGCGTCTGCTCGTTAGCCCGCCTATTCCATAAAAAAAAATGGCGCGATGGTATATAGCCTTCCTCGATAAATGGGCTTTTTGAGATTTAAATAATTAATATTAATTCTAATTAGTACTTCCTGAGTATATATTATCATTTTCTTCAAATCAAAGTTCTGTTATATCGAAAGAAAGCGTCTTCACGCAACAAGTGCCGCTCACTAGCCAAGTCTGTATGACCTACTTGCTAGGTTAAGGTCAGCAACAACATCGCAACAAGTGAACAGAACCCGTGTTTATACTTTAGGCCAAGGGGTTCCGGGATAATCAAACAAAATGGGGAAATGAGATTTTATTGATACAACACTGAGAAAAGCCTGATAGGAGAGTGCTTTTGATTGTTCCGGGTTCTATATAACAGAGTACAGTAGTATTGATATTTGTGCTTTTAGTATGTTATTAAACTAAGTGTTTCTGTGTTACATACTAACTGCGCTTCGCGGTTTTACCCGTAGTGCTTTTAGTATCTTTATAATAAATATCGCGAGTAATACCGCAGGGCAAAGATAGCGTAAAAAACGTAGCCTGAGTTACTGCTTGTATCAACGGCTATCTGCCAGTGAAAATTGTTTTTTTTTTTTTTTTTTTTTTTATGTTTGACCCTGCCAAAATGACCCTACTCTGCCTGATGGAAAGCATGAGTAGAATCCAAGAGTGGTGGTCACCATACTGCGAATGCAGACAATGCAACAATGCAGCATGGTGACCCACACCATGGCGGGCTAGTGATGCTACTGCATCATTGGGCCTCCGGTCTCGCACTCACCAACGAAACACGACAGCATGATCGCTGTCATTTTACGTTGATTTTCTGTGCGAGAGTAGTACCGCCCCGGTCGAGCCGGCCCGTTCGTGCTGAAATCAGCGTGGCTCTACTACCTTGGAGATATATATAGTTGGCAAGTTAAATCTATGTTGAAAATGGTTTTTTTTTTAAAGTTTCCATAAGTCTGGTCATAACAGTATAAGCTCTGTTTAGTTTGAAGCTATATGGCATTGTGTGTCTGATGTCCGTTTCTTAAAGTTCTCTATTTCGTCATATGAGATTACCAGCGCACGGGTTTCCCCCCTACAATGATCCCGGGTCCTTTAAGCGGGGCGTGAAAAATCATCTCACTAAGCCGCCATAATATGGGTCACTATGATGCATTGTCCACATTCGCATAAAGGATGGTGACAACAACTCTTAGATTCTACTCATGCTATCCATCAGGCAGAACAGAGTCCTTTTGTCAACGAAAACATAAGAAAAAAACTTACAGGCTTTACATTGTTACTATAGAACCTGAAGAACCTAAGACCAACTTATTGAAATTGTAATAAGGAAAGACCATTTGATATTTACTAAAACATTTACTCACATAATTTATTTCCTAATAAATGCCCTGTCTGTTAGAAATACTCACGTACTTCTCACAAAGATAATAATTTATAAGGCATTCTTTAAGAATGCGGTTTGGTTTACAAGCGGCTGTATGCCATAAAGCGCATAACTCATATCGCAATCGGATTCAATTATATTTCACTAGTTGCTGCCCGCGGCTCCGCCCGCGTGTATATAGGTTATCGCGGCAAAAAGTAGCCTATGTGTTATTTTAATGTATAAGCTATATTACTGTAAAGTTTCATCCAAATCCGTTCAGTAGTTTTTGCGTGAAGAAGTAACAAACCTACACACTCACAAACTTTCGCCTTTATATATAAGTGTGTTGATAATAATACTCGTATACATTAAAATAAATAAAGTAACTGTTTGTTAATTAAAATTAACAGTTTTTCACTAAATGCATATTATATTTATAGTCTCGATTGTCGGCATTTGATGTAACTTGTTTAATAATTTTCGTATAACCAGTTTGCCTTTGATAAATGCCATAGGGCGAAACCGGATTCAAATACAAATTCAAAATCATTTATTCAATTAAAGTGACATTTCTACACGTTAAATTGAAGCTGCGGTTAAAAATCATAGATCGACACAAACAGACGCCACAGCATGTACTGGATTGTCAAGATAAATTAGGTGAAAACACCAAAATCTAAAAATACCTATAACTTCCAGTTTCCTAAATGCGTAGAGCCTTATGAGAAGAATACTGGCAAAGAAACTCATGGCCACTCTTTTTAAAAGTCAGATATTGAGATTCAATGAATGAAAATAGTGGGATAAGTACAAGTAAGTTTAATTCTAGAATGTATTTAATTCACATTCTAGAATTAAATTCATTGCTTGTGCTTTCCATCAGGCGGGGCACACTCATTTTGGCAGCTCATATATATAAAACAAGTATAATTTTAACAAAAATAAAACCGACTTCAAGGTTTGACTCTATTTCTCTTGGATGCCATCATCAAATTTTAGTGTCCTTATCATGGTACCACCGTTGGGATATCTCCTTTCCATTAAAAAAAGAATCATCAAAATCGGTTCGTAAATGACAAGTTATCCGCGAACACATATAAAAAAAAAGAATATATATACACGGTCGAATTGAGAAACCTCCTTTTTTGAAGTCGATTAAAAAGACAGACAGATAGAGTTGCTTCCAAATTTATAATATTAGTATGAATTTTATTTAAAACGTTTTGTTCATTGCTTTTCTCCAAAGTTTAGTTTAAAAAAAAGGCTACGAAGAATTGCGTGTAATTTGACTGTGTTGTATGTCTGACAAACATTGCTTTGTCTGATGCCGGTCAAAAGATTCGAATAAAGAATTAAAAATTTTAACACATAATCTGTATTTGACAGCTAACCTCTAACATTAAATTAAAAAGTAACGATCACAAAAAATCGGTATAACGTAATAAAATAAAATGTTAATGGACCGGATCGACCAGTTACGTAACAGACATAGACACGAGAGTATTATTGGATTGTAAATGATTATTCGAACACGTAATATGACTAGCCCGATGAACTTTACAGATAGGTCAAAATCGTATAGAAGTATTCGATTCTTTTTAAATCAGTTGACTTGGAGACAGTGCGATAATATACAACAGAACAATAATGATAACTTGAAAAATTTAATGCACGGCAGTTTTTTGGATTAAGAATACATAGGGTCAGAACCATTGGCATGGACAGGCCATTGCGTGGGTGTCGGAAGACACAACTAACGGGTCAAATTACGCAGGACGACAACATCGTTCTATACAAATAAATAAAATTGGAGCGTCTGTTTGTTACATTAAAATAACCGCTTTTTACTAAATGCAAATGTATGTATACACGATACATATACCAAAAATGTATGTAAAAAATTTTTTCTCTGTCTGTCTGTTTGTTCCGGGTAATCTCTGGAAACGCTGAACTTGCTGGAATTGTTGTCCCGCGGCGTTACTCGCGGTACAACAATAACCGCAGGTAACACCGGGGGTTCAGCTAGTATATAATATAGTAGGACAAAATCTCCTTTTTAAGGAGAAGCCCACGAAGGACTATTAAAGGCTGTTGATAATCATGAAGTCAGCCTGTATTTAAACTAAGCAGCGCCTGTGTTATGGTAACCATATTGCTAAAAAACAACGTTATATATTTCTAAATACATATTGTAATTATTGTACGTAAATCACACCCAGATAAAGAAAAAATGATTGTGCTTTTCACATATTTATTTGTCCTGGTTGGGAATCGAACTCACGACCTTTGGGTTAACAGCCACCATCATTCAGAAAGTCTGAAACGTGATACCATGATTTTAGAACGAACTAGCTGTCATCCACGGCTCCGTTCGCGAATAAGGCGGTTATTATTCTTAGGATTAACATAGTCTATGATACTCACATATATTGTGGCTTTCTATTAGTAAAAGGATTTTCAAAATCGATTCAGTAGATCTTGAGATTACCCCTTAACCTCACAAACTTTACCTTTTATTATATTAAGCATAGATAAGAATATAATTATTAAAATCAATATCAATCACTCAGGATGATTACTATATGTTTACGTACGTATCATCACTGTAGTACAACTGTCAAATAGTCACACTATCCACTTCATATAAACGAAGGTCAAAAATTCTAGTCCACTCTTAACGATTCATCATCGACATTAATTACATAATTCGCTTGTAACTGACTGTATTGTACGCACTTCACTCAAAGCTCCGATGACCTAGATCTGTGAGGTCACGGAGCCGACTTGATGCAGTGATAGCGAAAGTACCACCGTCTACGACTGGTCACCGAAATTGAAAGTATGACGCCCGAACTTGTGTCGGAAGTTAGATGTGTGTGTGTTAAGATGGTTTGTAAGTGCTTTAGTGTGCCAGGCGAAAGTGTCTGTGTGTGCGAGTGTCTGGTTTTATTTCTAGGCCGTATATTGTAGTCTTACATTTTATTATCAATCTATGGTTTTACTTATCTGTGTATTTCGGTGATGCGTGAATAGGTTTAATCAAATCGGATCCCTATTGATGTGAAACGTCTAATGCGAGGGTCAGACTGGTTATTGGCGTGGTGTTGAGTCGCCACGCCGTGAGTCGCAATGTGGTAATATTATAACAATATATTTTACACACAAACTCGATTTTTAATGTAATATTATAAGTTTATCGTAGCTTTGATATTCGATAACACAATAGAACTCTAATTTGAGTTATCTTAATTAAACTGTTATGTTTATGGAGCTGATATGTTCTAATAATACATTTGAACTGATTATTGTTTTATTTTAATTTTGTTGTTACATTATAAGTTTAATCAGGGCGATAATCGACTAAAATTTTAGTGAATATGTAAAACCAGAAATGTGATCAAAGAAAAATATTTTAACCTGTTTAAGTAAGAAGAGAAGGTTCTCTATGTGAATGTATTTTTGTTATGTTTCCTGCTTCAAAACGCTATCGTTTATTAACCGGTTCGGCCAATTTAGAAGTAAATACAGTCATTTTGTCCCATTCTAATTTGAAAAACATATATAAGAAAATGGCTGTCAATGATCCCACATCTTTGCTAACCAATACTTGCTCAGTTATTACTCAAATAGTTCGATAGATTGTCTGTATCCGCCGAGGATCGAATTTGCAATGATCAAGAATTGGTACTAATTTTGTATCATCTTCATTAGTACTCACTGGTCCCATACATCAATCACCTAAAGCTATATATATAGTGTTCGGTTATCGAAGGTTCTTCAATTATTCAGATATAGCTTTTAATAGTTCACCACTGCACATAAGCCTCTCCTAGGCAATTTTGGCCTACTATCCCACGCCGGTTAGACGGTTTGCTGGTATAGGATTTGTGGAGGAACGGGTGTCATGCCCATCCAATACAAAATGAGGATTCTCAGACCAGCCGAGGTGATCATACCTGGCCGACCCCTGCCCTTATTTTAGTACACTTTCCTCAAGACCCCTTGGAATACTTTCTCCCTTCCTAAATCTAATCTACATTAAGCTAAACTTTCTTCTAGCTGATACACCTGCATGTTGTGTTGAACGATTAACGCTACATTTCTATGCAACGTCAAGGTGGTACGTTCATAAATATTTTGGCAATAGATAAATTATTTAATCTTTATCAATTTAATCAAACCTTTGCCGATTTAGTCCAGTTTAAACACGCGCATAAAAATCACTACCCTTTACAAATATTCACGCTGTGTGCTTCACGTAAACAAATTTTAATTGTCGGTAAATAAACTTCTCGAATTGAAATGTCCGTATTTGCTCCCATATTGTGATAGTGGAACGCTTACTGCTTCATTATGACTCACAAGTTGACAAATGATCCGCAAATATAATTTAACTACTTAATGTTCATTCATTTCCTGCAAGTTTTACGCTAAACCCAATAATTACGTCTCGAACAACCTATTGTCAGGGATTTTGCCCGCGTAGTTATTTATTTTTCCTTTTCTAACTTTGAAAAGGAAGGATTTCCATTTAACAGTTCACTCTTACCCGTTTAGGAGTGACATTTTCGATAATCTTTTCTAAGTGATTATAAAATAATATGTGAAAATTTCAAGATTGAAAACCTACGGGTTATGCTCGGCCGTGATAAATTAGTCAGGAAACCAGGAACAAGTAATATTACATAAAAAATAAACTGGATCTGCCACAGGGTGCGTTCCATAGTAATTGTACCGTAGTAGTCTAAGTTAAATGGGGTTTCTCAACTCGGTCCACTTCTCATATTTGCATACTGCTAATAGTGGACTGGACACTGTTGCAACTCGTTCGAATGCTGATCGTTACTATGATTGATGTTTGCTGTACTTAACTTTTATTACTTTAAGGTATTTGTTGTAAGTCTTATTAGATGACGAGTGACAAGGACAGACTAATGCGTACATAGACAGGTATAAGTAACCTCCACAAAAAATACGCCGGAATGAAGAAACTCCTTTTTAGAAATCAGACAAAAACCGAAACCTGTCGGTTACCTGTCTTTTGAAAATGGTTTCTATTTTATGAAAAACTCTTTGCAAGACTGCAGAGACTACAGTGGTATTGCAGTTCGTTAATGCATCGTTTACCCCAAAGCTGAGTTTAGTTAGAATCCGAAATTTCTGTTTTCTTAACAACATTTGACTTATTTTCTTCCGTTGATCAATACCTGCAGTTCCGCTACAAACTGTATCTGTCATAAAGTGACTGTAGTTTTATGAGTTCACGATAAATATTTTCCAAATATTCTAGAGCATTCACAAACAATTCCAAAACTGTTTGTTGCTTTCTTTCCAATCTGGGCCAATGTTTAAGGTTCTTCTTTCAATTACCAAAACTAATTGTATATTCTTTTGTCCACAGGGCGCTACCAGTGAACGAGTCACAGAACCAGCATGTAGTGGATAGTGTAATACAAAAATAATATATATATATTCTCGTGCACCACCAAAACACTAACATGACCGACATAATTGATCTCGACCCGATCGACGATGACGTCGGATACGAATACGACATGACAAAGATCCCAGACATCATCGCACCTGACGAGATGGTGGAATCCGGGTATCAGGAGGGGTCGGAACAGAGTTATGGAGATCGCAGGGATTCCAAAGAAGGTTTTGGTGGCGAAGGGGATTCTGATAGTGGGGTCGATGGGGTGAGCAGCGGTTGCAGTACTGCAGATGATTGCCCCGTGGTGTCGATCAATGATGTGGTCGCGTACTATGACGACATTCGTCCAAGGAGACGGCACGTTCCGCAGCTCAGCTTCTACAATTTGGACTTCGAGAGGCTAGCTATGGATACTCTAAATCAGGTTAGTTATATTTTGTTTTTAGCTTTTAGTGGTAGTTACATTGAATGATGACATACATTTTTATCTAAACATTTTTTTCTATGAAATCTGCATTTGTGGTTAGCTTAACTGAAATAATGATTAAATAGGCCGTTTGCTATTCCTAAATATGAAAAAAAATGTATTGTTACTGGGATAGTCTTAAAACATAATCTATACTCATATTTCCACTGTTATCGAATGAGAATGTTTATAAATTACAAGTGATAATTCAATCTTAACTGATTTTATATCTTAGCTCAATTTTTATCTTAGCACAATACTTATCTGTAAAATATTTTCCGGTCTTTATCACGACATTATTACAATCTCCATGCACTGACTTTCAAGATCTTATCTAAAATAAGTTGTTTTACTAAAAGCAAGCTTAGTACAAACAGAAGTTTGTCAGTATTGTATTACAAAAGTTTGTAAATCATCTAATTGTTATACAACCAAGAGTTTCGTTATAAAACGCGTGGTTGCAGGTAGACTGGTACCTTTCTCTTGATACGAGTGTACAAGATACTGAGATGAATTATATTAGTATTATGTAATATTCAGTGTTGTTTCTCTACATTGCGTATTTGTTAATACTGCAATGGTTTTACAAGAGAAATAAATCTATTATTGATTATTATATGGTTTCAGTAGTTAGTGATCTTGACTGTAAATTTAAAGATTTGAGGTTTGATTGCTATACGGGTAAAATATTATTCTAACTGCCTCGGTGGCGCAGTGGTAGCGTACGCGACTGCTGTTCTTGAGGTCTCGGGTTCGATTCCCGGGTCGGACCAAATGTTTGTATGATCTGCAAATATTTGTTTCGGGATGTATGTATTTGTATCAGTTGTCTACTGCCCATAACACAAACTCAGCTTAGATTGGGACTAGATGGCGCTGTGTGTTAGATGTCCGAAATATTTATTTATTTATTATATAAATACATACCGAAGTATTAGCGCTTGGTGCAATTCTTAGTTGTAATATTAAACTGGTTCACAATTACTGCGTCATATACCTTTCATTATGACGAAATAATAAATTTTATCAACATTTATGACGAATCAAATATTGGTTTCTTCATACTAACAATTTTGATAGTTTCTATTAGGATAAAGTTTTCGTATGCATTGCCCGAAAACGTTTGAAAGATTCTAAATTAAATTATCTGTTACGAAACACTTGCACTAAAACGTCTAAAAGAATACACATATACGTATACTCACGCTTATATGGCCAAGGGGATATGCAGAGGCGTGTAAAACACGCACGATTTGTCAACTATAATTTGAGTCCTTTATACGTAAATAGGGGCAAGGTTATTGACGTCAACCGAGCGGAAAAAATAGATAGGACAGGATAATATATTCTACAAAATAATGTTTCATAGCTGTCATACAAAATAGCTCTGTATCAATGCGGAATCATAAAAGTATTGCTTAAAGTATTACCTACAGAATTGAATATCAAAAAATCCTTATCAGTTTTGTACCACCCACACGCTAACCTGTTTTTGTAGAAACAGAATTATCAGAACTAGAGATCGGCTTGCCGGTCGATTTTGTACTGTGAATGTGATATGTTCGTGTGGAGATGAATCAAGAATACGAAGCATCACCACCCCTATTTATCTAGAAGGTATCATTAGTGGCAACTCTTCGAGCAAACTATGCAGAACATCATTGAAAACAGAAAGAATTCTTTGAATAAATCTTATACCAGTCCACCTGGCCATTATGGTATGGGTAGGCGAAAACCTGTTTGGTTTTTTATTTATTTTTGGAATAGGCGGGCAAACGAGCTGACGTATCGCCTGATGGTAAGCGATTACCGCCGCCCATGGACACCTGCAAACACCAGAGGCGTCACAAGTGCGTTGCCTGCCTTTGGGGGATAGGGAGGGGAGATAGCGGGAGGGGGTTTGGGCTATGGGCCTCCGCTATCCTCACTCACTCGGTGAAACACAGCGCAAGCACTATTTCACACCGGTTTTCTGTGAGGTCGTTGTATCACTCTGGTCGAGCCGCCCCATTCATGCGGAAGCGTCGCTCTTCCACGGTAAGGAGAGGCTTATATCTAGCAGTAGACTGTTAAAGGTGGATGATGATGACGAATGCCTTATTATCCGTCTACGCAAGAAGGAGGGTTACCTTTTTCGAGTGCATGTATGTATCTATGTATATTTCTGTGGGATGCATTGTATACGGCTTGATGGATTATGGCTTTGAAGCTGTCGTTTCGTTATCGACTTAATTCCAAATGTAAAACTGGGTATACTAAAATCATGAAAAGGTGTTGTTGTTCGCATGAAAGTTTCCCATAATTGAGGAAGCACAAGACATAAGATTTATTGTTTGTAATAAAACTAGCATGTAAAGTGTATTCCTTGTTGGAGGTCCATAATAAATAAATAGTTTCGGAAAAAAGTGGCTGTGACATACGGACGGATAGACATGACGACTCTATTTCGCCGTTTTTTGCCGTTTGGCTACGGAACCCTAAAAAGGATTCAGATAGATCTTTCTACTAGTTCTAGTAGATACTCATACGCGTTGAGAAACTAAATATTATTTTATTAAATATCACTTAGATTTTTCCCATGGTTTTTATTACTTCGCCTCCGTACCGGTTGACGTGTATCTAACAACAGTTCGCAAATACAATACGTGTTTATACATTCTATTTATATACTAATACGATTTCTATTATATAACTCAGTATAGTGTGAGTGGGAACTTTTAGCACTATAGTTAATAGAGATCGATTACAGCTGAATTATCCCCGTGGTCTAAGAGCCGGTGAAGACTGCTTGGTTTGCCTAGAGGTTACCGGATACCGGATACCGGCGCGGATACCGTGGGAGAGCCACGCTTCGGCATGAATGGGTCGGCTCGACCGGAGTAATACCACAGCCTCACAGAAAACCAGTGTGAAATAGTGCTTGCGCTGTGTTTCACCGAGGGAGTGAGGATACCGGAGGCCCATAACCCAAACCCCCTCCCCCTATCTCCCCTCACTATCCCCCAAAGGCCGGCAACGCACTTGTGACGCCTCTGGAGTTTGCACGTGTCCATGGGCAGCGGTAATCGCTTACCATCAGGCGATACGTCTGCTCGTTTGCCCGCATATTCCATAAAAAAAAAAGGCTTAAGCTGTCCTTACGCTGCTTTCTACTGTTCACGGCTCAAATCCCACGTGGGATGACTTTGCAAACATTTGTGGACCACTTTATGTGATCCACTAATGTTTCCAAAGTCCCTTGCGACACAGGTTTTGTATTCCTAATGCCAGGATGGCGTTGTCTTTTAAAAATAAAGAAATAAAGAAAAAATAAAAACGACACACACCCATCTGAAAACCAGATGAGACACATTTTTTAAAAGGGTGGGACTTTAATTGTCTTTTCAGTCTCCCTAGCCCAGATGTATTCTATAAACGTAAATAGAAAACTAATAGCACAAGTAAAAAAATGGCGGCGTCTCAATGCGAAGTCACGTGGTCAAAACAAAATATTAACCAATAATACAAGAGAATAAGGCGTTAGCGTAGAAAGAGAATCGATGCAAAATCTAAGGGGGCAGGTTACTAATAGATAGTATTAGTTTAATGCCCCTTCTCACTTTATTACTTAACTAGCTGAACCCCGCGGTGTTACCCGCGGTTATTGTTGTACCGCGAGTTACGCCGCGGGACAAAGTTAGTCTAAAAAAAGTAGCCTAAGTCGCTCCCTGAATCATCAGCTACCTGCCAGTGAAAATCGGTCCAGCCGTTCCAGAGATTACCCGGAACAAACAGACAGACAGACAGACAGATAGACCGACAGACAATTTTTTTTTAATCCCATTTTTGGTATATGTACCGTGTATACATACTTATGCAGTTAATAAAAAAACGATTATTTTAATATTAGAAACAGACACTCCAATTTTATTTATTTGCATAGAAACACAAACTAAAACTTTACAAATACATTATACAATACAAATTTTGTAACAACTTAGCTACGTTTACAAAAAAAATTGAATATATATAGAATTCATTTAGTTGTTGCAACATTTGAGATGTAACTGGAGAATGTGAGCGATCGGGTTATGTAATAGCGGGCAATCGCGATGCTTCACTTGGCAAGGCAGACACAATGGCGCGTAGGTACCAGCTTAAAACATACATTATTTAGAACTAGCTGAACCCCGCGGTGTTACCCGCGGTTATTGTTGTACCGCGAGTAACGCCGCGCGACAAAGTTAGTCTAAAAAAAGTAGCCTAAGTTACTCCCCGGATTATCAGCTACCTGCCAGTGAAAGTCCCGTCAAAATCCGTCCAGCCGTTCCAGAGATTACCCGGAACAAACAGACAGACAGACATTTTTCTAACTACATTTTTCGTATATGTACCACACGATTTATACATATGCATTTAGAAAAAGCGGTTATTTTAATATTACAAACAGACACTCCAATTTTATTTATTTGTATAGACTAGCTGAGCACTTGTGCCTATAAGGCATCTTTACAACAACTAACCACGGAATAAAGTGAAGCACGTCTGTGAAAGCTTTTGTGATCTTTTTCTTTAGATTAAGGGCGCGTTTACGATTCGTACAAAATTATGCTTTTTTTCGGTGCAATTTGTAACTAAACTAAACAAATTGAATATAACAAAGTACTAACACTTATAGATTAGTTCTTCATCTTCAAATCCGAGGGACAACTTTTTTGGAAATTGTATTTTTTTATATTGTAAAAACGATCTTCCGTAACCATTTTCCACAGTATTTACGATATCGGGTTGAGTTTTGGTACATTTTTGTTCTACAATCAACCTATTTTAGAATTTCTAAAAATAATGTAAGAAGGCATATATAGTCAATTATAAATCCGAGGAAAAAAATAGTATAAAAGTGTCACAGAAAATCGCAGAAAAAATAACAACCGGAGCTTATATTTTCTCATATTTTGCTATTACGGATGAATCGTAGTCGATTGCAATAAGGGTTATTTTATTTTTTTGAACCTCTTTTGATTTATCGCGTAAAAATTTCGTAATCTCAGTCTGCGCTCAGCCGCCGTCATGAGTGGACACTGTGTCGCCTGTTTGCATTAGCTCTTGTTGAAAAGATCGCTCTTCGAATTCAATATATTCGATAAACCAGAATAGGTTGATACTTGACAACGTTAGATTATTTTTAACCGACTTCAAAAAAAGGAGGAGGTTTCTTCTATTTACAGATTTTTATAACAATATTTTAGTTTGCTAAAACTAAGTAGTATTGTGCGAGTTCGGGCTCGATTGATGAGACATTACCTCCTACTTAGGTGGAGTGACCTGAAGGTGTACTACGGTGACTGCTTTTCTAACTTCTAGACGAGTTGACATAGTCTAATCGAGTTTGGGCTCATTTTGTTAGTTATGATGAGACCTTACCTCCGGACTACATGGAGTGACTTGAAGGTGTACTTCGGTGACTGCTAGTGGAACTCCTAGACGAGTTGACATAGTGTTACCGAGTCTGGGCTCATTTTGTTAGTTATGATGAGACCTTACCTCCGGCTTAGGTGGAGTGATCTGAAGGTGTACTTCGGTAACTGCTTTTGGAACTCCTAGACGAGTTGAAACAGTCTTACCGAGTTTGGGCTCATTTTGTTAGTTATGATGAGACCTTACCTGCGGCTTAGGTGGAGTGACCTGAAGGTGTGCTTTGGTGACTGCTAGTGGAACTCCTAGACGAGTTGACATAGTCTTACCGATTTTGAGCTTATTTTGTTAGTTATGACGAGACCTTACCTCCGTCTTAGATGGAGTGACCTGAAGGTGTACTTCGGTGACTGCTAGTGGAACTCCTAGACGAGTTGACATAGTCTTACCGATTTTGAGCTTATTTTGTTAGTTATGATGAGACCTTACCTCCGGCTTAGGTGGAGTGACCTGAAGGTGTACTTCGGTGACTGCTAGTGGAACTCCTAGACGAGTTGACATAGTCTTACCGATTTTGAGCTTATTTTGTTAGTTATGACGATACTTTACCTCCGGCTTAGATGGAGTGACCTGAAGGTGTACTTCGGTGACTGCTAGTGGAACTCCTAGACGAGTTGACATAGTCTTACCGATTTTGAGCTTATTTTGTTAGTTATGATGAGACCTTACCTCCGGCTTAGGTGGAGTGACCTGAAGGTGTACTTCGGTGACTGCTTTTGGATCTCATAGACGAGTTGACATAGTCTTACCGATTTTGAGCTTATTTTGTTAGTTATGATGAGACCTTACCTCCGGCTTAGGTGGAGTGACCTGAAGGTGTACTTCGGTGACTGCTTTTGGATCTCATAGACGAGTTGACATAGTCTTACCGAGTTTGGGATCGTTTTGTTAGTTCTGATTAGACATTACCTCCAGACTAGATGGAGTGACCTGAAGGTGTACTTCGGTAACTGCTAATGGAACTCCTCGACGAGTAGAACTAGGTGTGCCGAGTTTGGGCTTGTTTTGTTAGTTATGATGAGACCTTACCTCCAGACTAGATGGAGTGACCTGAAGGTGTACTTCAGTTCCATTAGCAGTTACCGAAGTACACCTTCAGGTCACTCCATCTAGTCTGGAGGTAATGTCTCATCAGAACTAACAAAACGATCCCAAACTCGGTAAGACTATGTCAACTCGTCTATGAGATCGAAAAGCAGTCACCGAAGTACACCTTCAGGTCACTCCACCTAAGCCGGAGGTAAGGTCTCATCATAACTAACAAAATAAGCTCAAAATCGGTAAGACTATGTCAACTCGTCTAGGAGTTCCACTAGCAGTCACCGAAGTACACCTTCAGGTCACTCCATCTAAGCCGGAGGTAAGGTCTCGTCATAACTAACAAAATAAGCTCAAAATCGGTAAGACTATGTCAACTCGTCTAGGAGTTCCACTAGCAGTCACCAAAGCACACCTTCAGGTCACTCCACCTAAGCCGCAGGTAAGGTCTCATCATAACTAACAAAATGAGCCCAAACTCGGTAAGACTGTTTCAACTCGTCTAGGAGTTCCAAAAGCAGTTACCGAAGTACACCTTCAGATCACTCCACCTAAGCCGGAGGTAAGGTCTCATCATAACTAACAAAATGAGCCCAGACTCGGTAACACTATGTCAACTCGTCTAGGAGTTCCACTAGCAGTCACCGAAGTACACCTTCAAGTCACTCCATGTAGTCCGGAGGTAAGGTCTCATCATAACTAACAAAATAAGCTCAAAATCGGTAAGACTATGTCAACTCGTCTAGGAGTTCCACTAGCAGTCACCGAAGTACACCTTCAGGTCACTCCATGTAGTCCGGAGGTAAGGTCTAGTCATAACTAACAAAACGAGCCCAAACTCGGTGAGACTGTCAACTCGTCTAGGAGTTCCATAAGCAGTCACCGAAGCACACCTTCAGGTCACTCCAGCAACTCCGGAGGTAAGTACCTATTACATAGAAATGAGAAAATATAAAAAACTTTCAAAATATCAATTTAGGCAAGTTGACATTTATACCTGCCGCTATCCGATTTGCACTTGTTTGTGTAACTTGTGTCAACGTAGTAATTCGATTCTGTACCTATCAATTTTGCAAACGCGTCCTTAATAGGTTTAATTTGGAGAACACAAACCATCTCAAGAAGTGTAAAACCAATGAATAATCTATACATCTATACAAATAAATAAATAAAAAGTAAAAACTAAATCCCAACTACGACAAAAAACGACGCTGAAAAAGCATGAAACAAGTTTCAAAAGCCGTAGTCACGCGTTGTTAAAGTGTTATGGACTATGGTACATAACTAAGTTTCAAAAGCTGTAGTCAGTACAACAACTTTAAATATTTTGTCTGTCTGTCTGTCTGTTTATTCCGGGTAATCTCTGAATTTTGACGAGACTTTCACTGGCAGAGTAACTTTGTCCCGCGGCGTTACTCGCCGTACAACAATTACCGCGGGTAACACCGCGGGGTTCAGCTAATCTAATATATTACTCGTACAACCCATGGTGCTAAAGACTCACTTGTGATTTTTTTTTAAGTTATTTGTTACAACGAGAAACAATCGATGATGTTGATAGTTGTAGCAAAAACAGTGCGGGTCTTAGGTATCGCAGAATCTTATTACACTTTAATTTATTCTAAATGTTTTTACTTAACAAACTCCTTTCGACATTCAGCCAGTGAGTGTACGACCTTAAAAAGAGTTTTTGTAACGTCTCCTTTCCTGCTCTTAGTTTAAATGGTGCAATTCGTATTGTTCTTGATCGAATGCAGAATTTAAATATCTAAATGAATCGAGTTGGTGACCAAACATTTACAGCATTTACCGTTTATTTAGCAATATGCAATACGAGTTATGCAAATTGAAGTTTTAATAGAAAGAAACGGAGATTAAAATATTTCAAGTCACTGTTTATCAATCCAAGAATAGATGACATTATCTATTAACAAATTAATAAAAGTTTAAACGATGATTTACTTTAGTTTCATTTGTTACACTGAGAAGAAGTATGGAACTACTTGGAAAAAAATGTCGTTGCGATTTCCATGGAACTATTAATTAATAGAATTTATGACCCTCGCCTCTGTGGCGCAGTGGAAGCAAATACGAATGCTGTGCTTGAGATCTAAGGTTCGATCTCCGGATGGGCCAAATGTTTTATGATCTGCAAATATTTGTGTCGTACTTTGGGTGTTTTCTTTGTATAATATGTATGTTTACAAGAAAAAGTATGTGTGCTTTTCCTGAGGTCTCGGGTTCGATTCCCAGGTCGAACCAAATGTTTGTATGATCTGCAAATATTTGTTTCGGAGTTTGGATGTTTTTTAATGTATAATATGTATGTATTTACAAAAAAAGCATATAAGTATTAATATCGGTTGTCTAGTACCCATTACACAAGCTCTGCTTAGCTTGGGACTAGATGGCGTTGTGTGTTAGATGTCCGAAATGTTTAATTCATTATGTGATTTGTTTATTTTCTTCAAGTCAGATTTTGAACGTGTTTAATTTAAATGTAAATTGTTTGAATAATTTTATAGGTTTTATTTAGATCTATGAGGTAACTAGAATAATCGTATGTTTAGAATTAAGAAAATATAAGCACATGGTAACTGGACATGTTTTTGTTGTTTAATGTGTGAAGTTTATTATTGTTACAATTACCGTTATCAAATGTTTAATCTTTACTTATTTAAAAATGTATTGTTTGTAAAAAAAATAAAGTTACGTTAGAAATGAATGAAAAAATGTTTTTCACATTTGAATGTTTCGATTTAAATTCAGATTTCATTTAAGCAACCAGAAGAACCCCGCGGGTAACAACGCAGGGCGAAGCTATTCTAAAAAAGTAGCCTAAGTTACTTCTTATATCATCAGCTATCTGTCAGTGCAATTCTGTCAAAATCGGTCAAGCCCTTCCAGAGGTTATTCGAAACAAACAAAAAGTATATTTTTATGTAAGTAACATATATAATTTCATTTTTTTCATATGCATTTAGTGAAAAGCTATTAATTTGTACATTACAAACAGACATTTCAATTTTGTTTTATACCTAATGTCCTATTCATTGTGAATGCTAGGTTATTATGTTTACGAATTTGGATATTAACAGCAGACATGAGAGGAAAATTCTAATACCTGTGACGTTATTAGAAAGGAAACAATGACCTTGAGTGATATAAGATATTATTGCAGCAAAATAAGTATATCCTAATACTATCATCTAACACTTTTAGATGCACACAACCAACCCATGGAATGAAGTGTCCACGGCTATTTTTTTTACTGATACGACCTTCAAGGAAACTACATATACTTTCTTCAAAGGTCAAAACTATTGAGTTGCAGTCGTTCCAGATAGTCTGTAGGCACTTTCCTGTGCCATACAAAAACGTGTTTCTTTTGCACACAATCTGGCCATGGACTGAGGCCCAATGATACAGAAGCATCTCAATAGGTCGCCATAGAGTGGGTCACCATGCAGTATTATTGAATTGCTTGCATTCGCAATGAGTACGGTGACCGCTACTCTTAAATCAACACAGACTAAGACAAAGCTTTACATCAGACAGAGTAGAGTTACTTTGGCAGGCTCATAATACATATATATAAATATAAATAAAACTCTCTTATTGGAGAATGTAATTGTTTTTAGGCTGGATGAAGAAAACATAGATAAGTTACATAAGTGTAAGCTTGAAAATGCACATTTTCATGATGTTCCAAATAATTCTGGATTTATATAATTTAAAATATCATAGAACCAGAAGTGATTCAAGAGAACTAGAGGTAGAATATATATTATAAAATCAATTTTAAAAACGTGACTCAAAAGACGATTAATAATGGCTAATCTAGCGAATGTACAAATAATAGTAGCACAAATTGTATTTATTAATGTAAGCATTAAATTATTAATAGTCTTGCTTCAAATTCTAGCACACATACATATTCAGCATGTTTATTAAGAACGAAATTAATTAATAAACACACTATAAACGGTTTAGAACGATTGACATTTATGTAGCGTGTCTATTCTCCATATATGTGTATATATTATTAAATACCTAATAAAGAAATGAGGATTAGCTATTTTTCTGTCGACAAAAGGAATTAATTCAAATTTATGTCGCAGTAGGCGTTGCATCTTTGTTCTTTTTAACCGACTTCGAAAGGAAGAAGTTATCAATTTGTTTTTTTATGTTTCTTACCTCATAACTTTCGGCCGTGTGAACCAATTTTAATGATTATTTTTTTATTTGAAAGCTGTTGCTTCCAGTGTGGTCCTAATTTTGTCCAATTCTTGAAGTCGGTTCTTTTTGTTATTTATTGTTTATATGTTTTTTATGTTTATTATTATGTTATTTTACTTATTCCTATAAGTCACTTGGTAGTAAGGGTCAATTTGCATAGGAAGATTGGGGGATTGGGCCTTAGTCACATATCTTATTGAGACGTAACGAAAGAATTGCTCAAAATCGGTTGTCTAAAGCGGTAGTATCACTCCGGTTGACCACTCCTCTTCATGTCCGACATGCCCTAAAAGGGGAGATTGGGCGTTATGCATCCTACCTATCTTATTGAGACGTAACGAAAGAATTGCTCAACTTTGGATGTCTGTGAGGCGGTTGTATCTCTGCGGTCGACCCGGCCCACCATGCCCTTTATGCGGAAGCATGGTCCCTCTCAGTATATTTGCAATTATATAACTCACTCATCCTCACTGGTCCTTTCACCAGGTCCAGTTCATATCAGAAAACGACATTCTGGAACCCAACAGTACAATATTCCAAACGATTAAAGGCCGAGTTAATTAAAATTACACTTTATAACTGAATGAATTCGATTCCATTTAGAACATGTTGATTTATGAACAACTAGATTGCACGCAATTATAAAAGCGCACATATTTAGGATTGCAATTTACTGTTGCAAATGTTACGTAGTCACCAATATTTGTTAATAATATGAAAAAAGACTACTGCATATTATTTGAAATTATTTACTCACGTGTTTTGGGTGCGGTTAATCGTAAGTGGTCGCTGTCTATACATGGAAGATATACAAGAAAAACAAAACTTTGAAAACCCAACACAATGATTTTAGAACATTTGACTGTTTGTCTATATGTCTGTATGTTTGTGCACGATAATCTCATAAACGGGTAAACCGATTTAAATGCGGTTTTCACAAATGCGTTGCGGTTTGCTCCACTTAACATTTGGTATTTGGTTCATTTCAATCGGTTCATAAATAAAAAAGTTATATTAGTTTGAAGAATCACCGCGATAACCAACCCTTACGCGGGCGGAGTCGCAGGCAAAAGCTAGTTTTAGACTCTTTTTTTTGTTTGTTATCTCAGAACTTTCCACTAAGGAAACCAATTTTGATGATTCTTGATATGACACGGGACCAGCTTTTTAATGAAAAAATATTTGAAAAGTGGTGGTTCCCGTGTGGTCCCATTTTAATTAGTCCAGTTGAAGTCGTTTTATTTGTTAAATATTTTGATTATTTTTAGAAAATAGTTAGTTCATAGTATAAAAACATTATTATAAGTATGCATAACCCTACCCTACCTAACATAGTTAGAGTCAGTACTCTGGCTTACAGGAAGCTGATAAAAACAATTATATAAGATACAGAACAAGGAAAAGTTTAAAAAGTTAAAAAGAAAACTTTTGATAACATTATATAGCCTCTGCCACCCGGGACGTTATTACGAATCGATTGACACCTCAGTTATTAAAATCTGTTCAGTAATTTAGGCACTACGATGGAACGATAATATGGTGGCTGTTTGAAAATTGTTAAAAACGTAGGTAATACTGCATGGGAAGGTATGTGAAAATTATTATAGGTAGAAAAAATATAGAGGGGTAGCTGGGCAGTGTTAGCAATTACTTTAAACATCATGGTCACATAACTGAAACGTGAACCATTGACAGAAAATTCGAAGCTTAGAACTCAGTTCTGTTAAAAGGTTAAAGGTACAATTTATATTCAATTGATGCTCAAATCTACCCTCAAATTTATTTACTTAATATATGCGCAAATATACAAGTTACAGGAGTCGAATCTCACACAAGGTCATGTAAAGTACTTACTAATGCCTATATACTTAATTACCGCCAGTCGGTCACAACTTTACAAGTGCTTTCTGTTGTCTCATAACGTTATAGCCACCACAATTTCCCAGGCTAAAATAGACTTTGTATCCCGCAGATTATGACTGAGTTTTGAATAATTTTGTGCGGTTGTTAGGTAAAAAGCCGTAATACAAACATTGCGGACAGTGAAGCCTTATTGTAAATGAATCTACGTACGTAAAAAATCGATATTGCGTTGACGGATGCGAGCTCAAGGGCGTAAGATATAAAGTACTCGAATCGACTATTTTGCATGTCGTTATCACGGGATCTGATAAGTGCGATGTCGTATCTATATCCATAAGTAAACTATACATGTGTATACACACATAACTATGGACAAAATAATTAATAAGGGATTACTGACGATATGCGGACATTTTCAATAATGCCTAAAATGAGTGGGCAAATTGATAACAACTATTGGAATAAGTTCACCGGGACTAGATGATTTTTTCGATACATCCAAATCTCTTTGGAATAGAGAAGTTACTACAATTATTTTCCATGTGGTGACAATTTCAGGATATGGAATGTCACGACAACTATTAAACCCGTGAGGGTCGTAAGAGTCGATTAGGAGGCCCTGTCAAAATGACTCTACTCTGCCTGATAGAAAGTATAAGCAGAATCTAAGATTGGTGGTCACCATACTGCAAATGCAGACAGTGCAACAATGCTGCATGGTGACCCACAGTCCACACCATAGCGGGCTAGTGATGCTTCTGCATCATTGGGCCTGCGATCTCGCACTCACCAACGAAACACGATAGCATGATCGCTGTCATTTTACGGTGATTTTCTGGGCGGGGGTAGTACCGCTCTGGTCGAGCCGGCCCGTTCGTGCTGAAATCGGCGTGGCTCTACTACCTTGAATGGTAGTCCAAAAACCTCCTTTCCAAGCATACTGCTATTTTTTTTTGAAATACTAGCCTGAGATCCGGAGACTTACCGTGGGAGAGACACGCTTCAGCTCGAATGGGCCGGCTCCACCGGAGTGATACCACGGCCTCACAGAAAACCGGTGTGAAATAGCAGTTGCGCTGTGCTTCACCGAGTGAGTGAGGATACCGTAGGCCTACAACTATCAGTAAATTAACTATGTCAATCTATCTAATACATATGAGCAATTATTGTAAATATTATATGTATACTAGCTGACCAGGCGAACTTCGTACCGCCATACTCACATATCTGTCTCTGCTTTCCACAGGCAGTGTACAGTCGCGGACAAAAAAATTAGACCTTTCCCCTTATCTTGTACACAAACCTAGTCCTGACAATAACGAACACTGCACGAACTCAGGATTCAGCATACTGAATATACCTACCTTAATTTAAATAAATAATCTTACATCTTAACAGAACTGAATATTCTATTTAGGTGAAAACATACAAGCGTGTCAATCGTCCTTGGCGTGATAGCGAACAGAGCCGGCGTGATTGCCAGCCGTGTTGCTGTGTCGTAATGAGATTAGGTAATGGTTTGTACAATGTTGTGATGAGAAATTGCGCAGACAAGACCAGCGTGTTAGCGTTCCTTGTACAGAAATGAAAGTATCTTGTAAAATAGTATTCACTTTGTTATAATACATATTTATCTACTATTTTAATTTATCCTACTTATCTTGTTTTAATACTACATTACCCTATACTTTTTCCCAGTCATGTTTTATTGAGGTGCTTCTGCATCATTGGGCTTTCGATCTCGCACTCACCAACAAAACACGATAGCACGAATACTTTTTTCCATCATATGGTTGCCTGTAAGAGATTGCCTGCGAGCGATAAGGCCGCTTTTTATAACTACAAACCTAGGAATAACCCTTTAAAAGCCTACCGTTTACAATATTAAAATTAATTATATTGAATACGTTTTCAAAGTACTTTCGTATTTTGTTCCCACTCAAGAGTTCGGTTACGTTTGTTCTTCCCTTAAATTGTATTTATTTCTAAACTCAATATTATAAACGTAATCTTATATATAAAAATCAATTGCTGTTCGTTTTTATAGTTAAAACTCGAGAATGGCTGGGCCGATTTAGCTGATTTTGGTTTTTGAAATATTTGGTTTTAAAAGATTTGTCGTAGTTCAGGGAAGATTTTAACAGTAAGAAATTAAAAAATAATTTAAAAATACAAATGTCACCTGTAACGGGTACAGCTACTTTATAATATTTATTCCTGTGTTTTACAAACAATCCCTTAAAAAGAGGTCCAATTAACAACCGCAAAGAGAAGCTCTAAAAACTAATAAAGCAGTATATTTAAAACGAGATTACCTTTTGTAGCGCAAAATAACCTCAGATTTATACGTTTGAAATAAAAATGTACACAAGTACACTCAGAATAAAGATTGAAATTTAAACTTTATATGATTGCTAATAAAGTTGATTCTGAGGTTTTAGAGACTGCTTTTTAATGGCTTATTAAAATAATGGTATGGTTTATATATTCAGTAATAAAATAAACGTGTGGTGTGGGATAGTGTGAATCACGATTTTTTCATTATATTAGACAGATCGTGATCAAGCCGTGCTGATGAGAAATATAGTGCGGCTTGGTGTGATGTGGAAACATAGGGAACTAACTAAATGCATGGGCCCGTTGCACAATTTAAATTTTATCGACAGCCTTTATAGTCTAAGAGCCGGTGACAATCGATTTACACCCATCTGTTATCCAGATCTAAGTTTTTTTTTATTGAATTAATGAATGAACATATCTATGATGACTTGCCTATCGAAAAACTGTCATGACTATTTTCAAAATTAAATTAAGTTTTAACACATTTTTTTCATTTCTTTCACTCCATTGAAAAACAACTAAATTTAGTCCCAAAGGAATTTTTTTTTATATATAGAATATGCCTAAGTAGGGTTACTTACTTATTTCTATATAGCTTCCTGGCAACAGGTTTGAACAGGTAAATCAATATAGGTTAATATTATACTAATCGAAATTGGTAGCAAAATAAAGATTATTTAATAAGTAATGTAATGGTATAGGCTTGCATAAGAAAAAAAAGAATCAATAAAAATATTTAAAAAAAAAAACATGACAGTTTCGCGATAGGCCAGCCATCATAGATGTGTTCATTAATTAATACAATTATAAAATAAAAGTTTGATCTGGTCATCAAATGGGTGTAACTCGATCTTCACCGGCTCTTGTACTATTAACAGTCCAGTGCTGAATGTAAGCCTTGCCACAGAAAGGATGTTTTGGCCTACTTTACCTTACCTTTACCAGGCAAGACGGATTGATATATAGTTTAGGTCAAGTTATCTTTTTCTTAATAGTGATGAGGTCCTGCGAAGTATGCACCCTTAGATTTAGATTTTAGATTTTAGAGCCTTTATTGCAAACAAGAGTTACAAATTATATTAATCAATTTAATCTAAAACTATTGTTTAAGTGTTTTCTTCTATGTTTGCTTGTCCCTTGACATAGGCCTCCTCCAGATTCTTCCACTTTAGTTTGTTAAGTGCTATTCTTCTCCATAGTGGTCCTGCTGTATTTCTAAGATCATCTTCCCATCTAATTACTTGTCTACCCCTATTTCTCTTTCCGTCTCTTGGATACCATTCTACTATGTCTTTTGTCCACTTATCCTTGTTACTTCTTATTGTTTGTCCTGTCCAGCGCCATTTTAGTTGTTTGATTTAAGGTTCAATGCTTTCTAATTTTGTTCTTTTCCTTATATTAGTTATTTTCACTTTATCTCGCCTTCTTATTTTTAACATACTTCTTTCGATACTTTGCTGGCAAACTTTTAGTTTTTGTAAGTTTTTATTTGTCAAGGACCATGTTTGACACCCATATGACAAGCATGGCATAATACACATTTTAAACACTTTGCTTTTGAGTGTCTGAGGAATATCATTATTTTTCATAACACTTTTTAGGGACCAGTATCTTCTCCATGTATTCGCGACTCTTTGCTCTATTTCTTTGTTCATCATGTTCTCTGGTGATATTATTTGTCCAAGATAAGTGTATTCATTTACGTATTCAATCTGATTTTGCTTGACCTCTATTTTTTCATGTATCTGATTACTCATTACCTTAGTTTTCTCAGTGTTCATGCTTAGTCCCACTTTTCCACTCTCAGTAGCTAAATCTTGTAGCATTTTTTGGAGAGTTGTATGGTCTTTGGCTAATATGATGAGGTCGTCAGCGAACCTTAAGTGATGTAGAAGTCGCCCATTGATGTTTATACCTGCGGAATCCCAATCTAATTGTCGGAATATTTGCTCCAAGACAGCAGAAAAAAGTTTCGGTGATAAGGGATCCCCTGTCTGACACCTTTTTTTATTTTAAATTCATTACCTGTTCTTTCCAATCTCACTTTTGCTGTACTGTTTTTGTAAATCTCTTTTATGCACCCTTAATTGCCCTTAATTGCCTCTTGCGACACTCATGGAATGAATGCGAATAATTACACACCTTATTCTTAATACGTCGCATATACGTATGCTCTTCCTCTTCTCTTTTACTTTGAACTTCTTCTCATATTTCGAGCTGTTACGATAACTCTTTTAGTGTTGCAGCTGTTCGGCTATAGAATGCCTTACCGCGTGCGATTAGCGCCAGGATCTCTGAGTGTTCAGGACGGGAATCAGGGATTATTATCTGTCAAAACAATAACCAGACCCTTAATGTATGTATGTATGTATACCTGTATGTATTTAAGCATAAATATCGTATGTGTATTAATATGTACAATTTATTCTACTGTATAAATCAACGTCTATAATAACTATTATTACTTTTGTTTAAATTCGTTTCTCTTCTGATTTTTAAGTACGCTTGACTGTGCCCTCGCATTTCTCTACTATCCTCTATTCACTCAGGGTAAAGAAAACTAAATTTTGGGTTAAACGCGCCTTTGTACATAACACTTCCTTGTATTTTTTATATTTATGTGTTGAGTGTGTACAATAAAGAATAAGTACAAAAACAAAGTATACCCATCCATACATGCATAGCAGGTTTAAGCGTTAAGGCTACAAACGTACAGACAGCTTGCTTGGAGCCTAGAGCGCTAGGTGCCTCACTAGGCTCTCGGTGCTAAGCAAGCCGCCTGGCTGTGCGTTTGTAGCCTGACACGGCACGTTACCACGTAGTTGAAGAGACATGAATTTACTCTCCCTCCAAACATTTCTATAAAAGTTTTCATTGTAAAAACAGTTCCCACATTAAATTTAAAAGCCAAACATACGCAGGTTTAGTACCCGTATGTTTCCAAATGGTACAGCGGATCGCGTTCGTGACAAATAACATTCGTGTAATGGGTACATACTATTTGGTGGGAAATTGTGATAAACGTTTTAATTATGTGTATATTATAATAGCTACCAATACTTTAATATATACAGAACTAAAAGTCAATATATTCAATTCGAATAGGACATTCTAATACTGTTAGTAGATACATCTTTGTAGTCGTATTTCTAAATTTATTAAAACTTATTACAAAACATGGGAGAGCTAAGTTATAATACAGAGTTCGTTATACAATAGTTACCACAGTACCAGTGTTAAGAAATATTTCGTTGCTAAGGTTACAGGACCCAGGACCCTCTCTCTCTCTCTCTCTCTCTCCCCTTTTCCTTCCCTCTCTTTCTCTGTCTTTTCCTGTCTATTGAAAGCGGTTGTTTTTTTAAGATTTGTTAATTAAATATGTCTTTATTTGTTTCAGGTAACGAGGCCGTATTATATCTTGAAATTAGTTTCATACCTGGTTAGCCAGGTATTGTGTTTTATGTTATTCATATTTGTACTATTTTATATTATTAACTAGATTACTGATATTACTATTAGACGGACAAAAAGAATTCGATTAGGAAACACGGCGGATTTACTGACAGATAGAGAAAATGGTCATTCATTTTTTGTTTTTTTTTTTTATTGAAATATATAAGAGCAGACGTATCACCTGATGGTAAGCGATTACCGCCGCCCATGGACACCCGCAACACCAGAGGCGTCACAGGTGCATTGCCAGCCTTTTAAGAAGGAATACGCTCGTTTCTTGAAGGTTTGAAGGTCGTATTTGTCCGGGAATACCACAGGCGACGGTTCATTCCACAGATTTGTTGTGCGAGGCAGAAAGTTTAGGTAAAAACAATAAAATCCCCGAAAACATTGTGCAAGCTTTTATCATTCTTATCAATGTATTTTTTTTTTTTTACATCTTGCACACAACGCCATCTAGTCCCAAGCTAAGCAGAGCTTGTGTTATGGGTACTAGACAACTGATATAAATACATAAATACTTTTTTTTTTTGTAAATACATACATATTATACATAGAAAACATCCAAACTCCGAAACAAATATTTGTAGATCATACAAATATTTGGTCCGACCCGGGAATCGAACCCGAGACCTCATGATCAGCAGTCGCACACGCCAACCGCTAGACCAACGAGGCAGTCTCTCATGCATGCAGGCAATGACTCATGTTTGGCATTCAACCTTTATTGGACTGCACCGTCACATTTAAACGATTCCTACTTACTATCACAGAAGCAACAGTGACGTGTTGAGAATATGGAATGTCATCCCTCATCGTTCCGTGGTTGTCTCAAGAGCTGACTAAGGGAACAACTATGCAGGACAATAGCATTCATTGCAAAGAGACGTGAAACTGAAGCGAATCTTTAACCAAACCGTCTGGCCAGAGTTGTTTAGTAGGCAAAAACTTCCTTTCTAAAGATAGACCCTATCCTCCTTGGTCTAGTGGTTAGCATAAGCGACTGCCGATCAAGAGGTCTCGGGTTCGATTCCCGGGTCGGGTTTTTCTTACAATAAATTCTTAATAGCAGCCCGGAGATGGCGTATACCGCCCGTGCCTCGAAAAGCACGTTAAGCCGTCGGTCCCGGTTGTCATGAACATCTATGACAATCGTTATTGGGAAGTCAGTGCCCTCAAATATATTGACAACTAGTTCAACCCTCGAATTCAGTTCACTCTCAGAGTTGCGGAGGTCCGATGCTAGTCGCTCCGTGTAAAAAACTGATATTCAGGTAAAACCGGTTGAAGTAGTAAACGACCCCAAATCATGGTAATAATAAAGGCTAGGAAGATGACGAGTAACGCAATAGTATTCGAACATAACTGACGAAATATTTCTACAATTTTATATGTGACTATGTTCGGTAATAAACAGATTGTGATGTGAAAACAAACATTCTAACTTATTACACGTTTCTTAATTAACTTTATTGCGTACTTGTACGGGCAATCTATCGCTCAATACGCAGAAACGCACGTATGTCTGTCGTTAGGTACAAAGACTTTTGTAATCTCCCGCCTATATCTCTCGCACTTTATTGACCGTTACGAAATATCCCTATAAGGGTCTCTGCGCACCACAGTTTCAAGTAGCTAGTAATGGTTATCGTTGCTGGCTTCTATTGAAAATTTCTACTAACTACGCCCGTAGTATTACAAAGTAAGGACACAAAAGTTAACTTGCATTGGTATTAGAATTCTGGTGAATACCTCTTAATAAACCTATGATTGAATTCTGAATAACCATTATACAAATACTGTACACAGTACAGAAAGTACTAATATTTATTTAAATAACGTAGTTTTATTGAAAGGCTGGAAGTTGTAATACTTAAACTTTTTGCGTAGGTAGTAACGAAAAGTTATATCAAGTTTATTAATGAATGGCAACACTGTCGAAAATGGCGGCTTCTCAGTTATTCTAAATAGCCTTGTTATAGAAATTGAACTTACTTGTTTACGGGTTGAATGTTTTATTCTTAACTTTATTGTATAAAGTTTGATTGCACAAAACAGTATTTTTGGGGTATGGGCCTCTGGTATCCTGACCAGTTCTGACTCACTCTGTTTCACACCGGTTTTCTCTGTCGTGGTATTACTCCAGTCGAGGCGGTCCATGCATGCCGAAGCGTGGCTCTCCCATGGTTGAATTGGTGACAGTTTATTTGCTTTAAATGGTATTTAAAGGTGTTAAATGTAATAATTTTTAGAGCACATTCATGTTACGCTAATATAAACTATCATGCAAAGTTGCAATGCAAACAGTAGAATCGCATCAATACTATTAAATCTATTGTCTAGTAGCCATGCATGTAACTTACCTTTAAATAGCCTTAAATTTCAGGTTTTAGATGACGAAATATCTGTCCCACGCAACCTCGTTTACGTCTCTTATTGAACGTAGCGTGATAATTGTCCCCCGTTTTTGAAACATTCTCCATTCGTGCTCCGCTCCTATTGGTCTTAGCGTGATGATATATAGCCCATAGCCTTCCTCGATAAATGTACTATCGAAAACTGAAATAATTTTTCAAATCGGACCAGCGGTTCCTGAGATTAGCGCGTTCAAACAAACAAACAAACTCTTCAGCTTTATATATGAGTACAGATAAGTATTGATATAATCAAAGCAAAACAAGTAAAAACAGTTTATATCGACCTCTGCTTATGATCCCTAAAGTAAGGTCCTTAAACCTGCTCCAACCGGTCCTAACATAACGGTACTTACAGGTTTTATATTAATAACAATAGTAAAAACATATTTCTTTATTTGTGCCTTTGATGAATCGAAGTAGCAATCTGCACTAATATAATGCAATTAAATATTGTTTGTTGAACATGCTAAGCTCTGAGATTTTTAACTATTGTGTTATTATTTTGTGGTATTAATATATGCTATGCCCGTATCGTGATAATTTTCCCCCGTTTTTGTAACATTCTTCATTGTTGCTCCGCTCCTGTAGGTCTAAGCGTGATGATGTATAGCCTATAGCCTTCCTCGATAAATGGGCTATCTAACACTGAAAGAATTTTTCAAATCGGACCAACGGTTCCTGAGATTAGCGTGTTCAAACAAACAAACAAACAAACTCTTCAGCTTTATATATTAATATAAATTGTATTATTTGTGGTACTTCCATAAACGGTTTTGTTATTCGAATCGAATTAAGATTGTTGTTCTCAGTTGGGGTGTTATTTGTGTCTATTGCATAAACGTATGTACAGGCCCTCGTTACCCTTTTCTTCTTTAAAGAAAAGCTCGTACAGTGGAACATTGGACCTTCTCCTTTTCGAAGTTGGTTAACAAGAAACATAAACTAGGACTGGTCATCAACAAGATTTCTCGAATTCTAGTTTGAACAAGTAAGCGGTACAGACTATAAACACCTCTGACATATGACGTAACTTGTACGCCGTTCACTCCTTTTATTGTTATTCGCCGGCGGATTGAAATAACTGATCATCTATACAAATAAATAAAATTTGAGTGTCTGTTTGTAATATTAAAATAAGCGCTTTTAAATAAATGCATGTGTATGTACCAAAATAACATTTGTTTAAATTTATGCCTCTGTCTATCTGTCTGTTTTCCGGGTAATCTCTGAAACGGCTGGGCCGATTTTGACGGGACTTTCACTGGCAGATAGCTAATGATCCAGGGAGTAACCTAGGCTACTTTATTAGACTAGCTTCGTCCCGCGGGTAACATCGCGGGACAAGTCTTAAATAGAACTATTCGAAGGCTTAATACTCCAACAGATAATAACAGGTGTTTTATTTATCATCATCAACAGGCTTTATCCAATGCTAAACATAGGCGTCTCCGTAGAAAAGATATTTTACTTTACTGTATTACGCTGCCCAGATGGCTTTATCGGCTCTCCGTTATGACATACGTTATGAATAAGGATAGTATATACACTCTATATTCTAAATCTGTCCCCACGCGGACAAATACCCCGGTTACCTGCAACAAATAGTGATAGTTGTTGTTGAAAGTAAAACTGTGGCAGACATTACGCGACAAATGATGATTACCTCAATACAGTTCACATTGGCCCGATGAAACAAAAGCTATTAAGTAACTGCCGGTGTTGGCTTCGATCCAAATCTTGTGATCTTTGAATTTCTACCGGTGTGTTGCGTAGTACGCTCTCAATTGATACATAATAGTGGGTGATGCGCGATTTGTACGAGAGATGTATACTTAACTATTTGGTAATGTAAAAGATTGGGTGTTAAGTAGTAGGGTGTTTACTTTATGTGACGGGTCGATTGGATAGAAGATTCTTATACTCAAAGCTAAAATTATGAAGGCAAAGTTGTTACTTCTTCACGCTGAAACGACTGGACTAATTTAGATAAAATTAGCTAAGGAGGTAGCTAACCATCTGGGTTAACACAAAGGTTTAGTTTTTCTTCTAAAAAAGGTGTTCCCGTGTGATGAGCAATGCATGTTTTAGTGTATCTGATAAACCGCAGATAACACTGAAGATGGTAAGTAGTTCATTAATATTATGATGTTGGTCTAATATTGGCAGACAGGTCTAATATTACAGAGTTCATGTATCAAACACGCTGATATTTATAGTGACCTTGTATGCCAGGATCAAAGTGAAGGCAGTATCAATTTAATCTAATGAAAATACTGTTTTACGGACATTCAGAGAGTATTTCTATGATGTTATGTCATTTTCATCTGCAGCTCATGAGAGATACAAAACAGGGTGGCTCCTGTGCATGTCCATTTCCCCCCTTCGAAATTTTATTTTGGGAATATGGTAACCTCAATTACTATCGAGCAATTCCTGGCGTAGGCTACTCACGTAGCCTACGCCAGGAATTGCTTTTCTATGCGACTATGGTAGCATTCCAATCGAGATGACCTATATGCCGAAAAAAGACTTCCACAATTGTCAGTGTGTGTATCAACCAGCTCATCAATATAAGACATTCCATTCCCACATTGACGTACAGGTGACAAAAATCGAAAATACTAATGCGTGAAATATATTCAGCATCGTTTGGCGTCATATTCAAATGTCAAGGTCGTTCTATCAAACTATTTTAGGTGTTGCCATTTTAAATATGCATAGCATATTGTAATTAACGACTATATGTCTGCTTATTATGATAGTTTTGAACTACATTATTGTGTTTCCATGGGAGAGCCAAGCTTTGGGACTGAGGAACCGATTAGACCAGCTGTAGTACAGCCTCTTAAATATCAGGCGTTAAGAAATTGATCATAATCATTAGAATATCGCAGTTCACTGCTTTCTCCAATTGTGAATGAATCTATGAACTTAACAGATAATACTTACGGCATTACTGTTTATTTGAACTTCTCTTGCAAACAGATAGTATCGCATCATAAATCTTGACATAAGTTACAACATGCATAATATAAGTTGAAGACCTCACGCTTTAAACCTCAAAGGGTAACGAACAGGAAAATATTGAATGTTACGCATAAAGTAAAATACCTTTGCATCTCGACTAAGGTTAATATCATATTACATTCACAGGAATCTCTCTTGTCGACGGCATTTTTATAACATAACTTTCACATCATGTGAAACTATGCTAGAAGTAATATCTTCCTTCCATCTAGAATGTGAAATTAATATTCTATGAGTTTATTTACATTTTTAGTCAGTTAATACTCCAAATATTTCTGGAAGGATAAGTAACCAGCTATGTACGTTTCTAATAATATTATTTATTTTTGTCAATATACATGTATCTTAACTTTTTACTATCATAATTCACACACAAATAACTTTTAATATATGTGTGGTAATTAAACATTACTAAGTTTTCTTTAAAATATGTTTTTTTGTACTGTCTATGCATATTTATGAATATAAAAGTACTACAGTGAGCTTGTTTAAAGTTTTGCAATGTCAGTAAACTCGTCGAGTTCATGACCTGAGTGTTGCAATGTTACAAAAATGCTCCACCTACACGCTCTTGGTTCGAAGTGCAAAAATGTTGTCACAATCAATCACCGAATTCCTTACGTATGTTTTACTTTTGTCGCTTTTGTAATTTTGTTTAATTCTGTATCTGCTTTGACCATGTAGCACATTAGTTTTAATGACTTTCATTGATCACTTGGTACATACGAACACACAAACACCACCACACACTCGGTGATAACTCGAAACAGTGTTTTAATGATAACTAAGGTGTTTAGTTGTCATGTTCTTGCAGGTTCGACCTCATGGTATTTTCCTTGTCAATTCATTTGTAACAAAAGCATATTGATTCCTTTAATGATAGAAGTAAGCAAACAGTTCACCTGATTATACCGTCGTGCCACACATAGGCACAAGTAACATAAGTGTGTGGCCATGCTTTAAATGCCCAATTTTCCTGGGTTAAAACAAAAAACGACTTTACTGGTTAAAATCTTTTTAGGAGTCCTTCCATATTTCATGTGATTATCCACTCTTGTCTAAGTCTACTTTTATACATGAAGGTCTCTTATCCTTTTACTCCAAACTCCACATGGTGTGACGGTAAGAAAGTAGGCTATACCACAATATAATGGTAATAGCGCTAATGCGCTGTTTACCGTGAAAGAGCTACGCTTCGGCATAAATGGGCCGGCTCGTCCGGAGTGATACTATGATCTCACAGAAAACCGGCATAAACCAGCGCTTGCGCTGTGTTTCACCGAGTCAGTGAGGATACCGGAGTCCTATATCCCAACCGGCCTTTGAGGAATGGGGAGGAGGATGGAGGGAGGCCTCCATCCTCCTCCCCATTCCTCAAAGGCCGGCAACGCATCTGTGACGCCTCAGGTGTTTCGGATGTCCAGGGGCGACGGTAATCGCTTATCATCAGGCGATACGTCTGCTCGTTTGCCCCATATGTCACAAAAAAAATGCATAAATGACCCTCTATATTTTTTTAAAGTTACTATCGGCGCTAGACCTAAAAGTAGCTCTAAAGCTGCTTTCAGCTCTCCTCACATATATTATTTTAATTCCTCACCTTGTGTATTCATAAGATATCCAGCTTCTTAAGTTAGCAATGCAACTGCCTCTGTGATGCAGTGGTAGCGTATGCGATTGCTGTGCTTAAGGTTTCGGGGTCGATTCCCGGGTCGTACTAAATGTTCGTATGATTTGTTTCGGAGTTTGGATGTTTTCTACATAAAATGTGTATGCGTTTCCAAAAAAGTATACAAATTATATCAGTTGACTAGCATCCATAATACAAGCTCTGCTTAGTTTGGTGCTAGATGGTGTAGTGGAGTTGGATAGGATCAGTTATCTGTGGTCGGTTTTGGCCGGAAGACTGTCATGGCGATTTTCAGAGAATCATGGTACCACTAGTTAGTAAAAGTGTATTAAAATTATAAAACATTTTAAAACAATTACAAATATTAAATACAAAGTTTCCAGTGTTGGTTTAATGACAAAACACAATAACACAGATGGCGTTGTGTGTTAGAGGTCTGAAATATTTATTAATTCTCAGATGCGTGATATCTGTTAAATCTATGAAGTTCCTAGAATACCATTTAGTTTTTTCTATTCAGCGGACTGATATGTATTTATTTAATGTTTCAATAAGAAAAAAACTTGTGTAATGCAGCACTTGATGATGAAGGACGCTCTAGTCAATCATCGTAATGACAGTGATCATTGCGCGCGAGTGGATGACCGGACGTGACGTCAGAAGGACGCCCCGAACATGCGCTGTCGCATACTACTTACAGTTTTTACGCATTTTGAATGAATTCAATTAATGTCTTCTTTCATTCATTGAATTCACTGAAGTTTTGATTAGTTTTCCTATTTTATATCTTCAATGTACTTAGTGTGGCTTATCTCTGTGGTGAAGGATTGCCAGTATACCTATTTATGCCATGCGTATCGTATGGGAGAAAACTGCGTTGTTCAACATCACTGCAAGGAGAAGAAAACTTGAAACGAATTCTTTGCCATCCCGTACAGTATGGCATAGAGGCTAAAATCTCCTTTTTAAGGATGTCCCATGTCCAGCAGTGGACTGTTGAAGGCTGTTGATGATGATGATGATAATGATGAGCCATGTTTTAGCACAAATGAGCCGGCTCTATCGGTGTGATGATGCCTTCGTTGCGTTTCTTCGGTTAAGTGATTTTATTGGAGACGAAAATCTCCCCGCTTCTGGGAGAGCATTCAAAGTGTTTAAATGCACTTGTGATTCTTGACTTGCAGTTTCTAATGGATCATACTATAGAAAATTTTGTAAACACTTTTATATTGCGTATTAAGTGCCTACCTGCACTTAATCCTAAGATACGAGTAAATCAAGTTATTCGGAGATGGAGTGTTAATTCAAATTAAATTTGATGGTTCAATAAACATATTTATATTTAAACCAGTGGACCTCAGTTCACTCGGTATAAATAAACACAAGTAGTTTTTCGTATGTGCGAACTATATATTCAAAATCGTGGTAAATTCGGGAAGTATTTCCTCTCACTCACAGGCAGGTCAACCGAGTCATTAATTGTTAGTTTATGTTGTTACAAAGCTTGTAGGTTTTTGGAATCCGGGACAATAAGATCTAATTACTGGACACGGGACAAGAGGCGAAATTCCGGGATATCCCGGATTTTCCGGCCATCGAGTAACCCTAGTACGACACCATAATATGTGAACAATTTTATACAAACACTAGCTGACCCCGGCTAACGTCGTTTTGCCATAAAAAATTTTAAGGATGGGTCACCCTTACCATTTAGGGGGATGAAAAATAGATGTTGGCCGATTCTCAGACCTACTCAATATGCTCATAAAATTTCATGAGAATCGGTCAAGCCGTTTGGCACGAAAATTGTGACACGAGAATTTTATATATAAGATTAAACAATGGTTGGCCTTGTGGTTTAAGCGGTCGCCACGCCGCTTTCTACTGCGCCAAATGTTGCGGGTTCAAATCCCATGTGGGATAACACTTTGTATGATTCACCAATTATTGTTCTGAGTCTGGGTGTTCTTTGTGTCCGTTTCATGTATGTTTGTAAAGTCTCCCGTGACACAGGATGTGTATAACTTGGTAATGGGCGGGAATGGTCTTAAAAAATAACCAACTGTTTATTATATTGATTCTGCAGTTAAATAAAAAAGTACCGTAATCGTCTCCTTGGAGCCTTAATGTTTAACTGTTTACCTCAATGATCTAAAAATACATTTAAAAAAACGTATATATAATACGTAATCGCGTATCAGATGTTGTCAAACTCGTAAAACGTTGTACAGTTACTTAAAACACACAAAAAATAAAAACTTGATCTTATATGCAGCCATTGTGATAAAGATAAACAGGAAAATCTATAGAAATAAATAAAATTGGAGTGTCTGTTTGTAATATTAAAATAACCGCTTTTTACTAAATGCATATGTAGTTAAAAAAAATTTTGTCTGTCTGTGTGTCTTTCTGTTTGTCTGTCTGTCTGTCTGTTTGTTCCGGGTTATCTCTGGAATGGCTGCCCGGATTTTGACGTGACTTTCACTGGCAGCTGATGATCCAGGGAGTAACTTAAGCTACTTTTTTTAGACTTACTTTTGTCCCGCATGTAATGAAACGCCTTATTTTGATTGTCCTAGACTCAATACTGTATTATATAATGTTTCTTGATGTCTCTTATTTCTATTGCTTAATTTTATTTCGTTCTTTTTGTCTTTTATTTTTTGCCTATTAGTTGGAATGTAATGTGAATGAGTAAGTTATTATTGAAAATCATTTACATGTGTTACGATTTAATTGGCAAGTGTGTAAGACTTTATTACATTTGTCACTTCATACGATATACATATTTTGTACAAACTTCGATACTCCGGGATGTTATATTATTAGGAATATATGTAGAAATATAAACATTTCTTTAATTTGTATATCTTTTAATAGAAATAAGAGAAATATAAAGGTTAGCAAGTTCAAAGTACGTAACCATATATACATACCTAAAATGTTACCATAATTCATATCATCCAATAAACAAAAATACTGAGTCATCAAAAATACATTTCTAGGTTACAATATCTGCTGTACAATCTAGATTGATAATCATTATTTTGTTGCATCACCATAAAGTGTTACCACCAGTTGAAATAGATTTATTATTGCATTCTCCACATTAGAAAGTAACTCAAGATTTTAATAATGGCATAACATGTATAAAGCAATAGTGCCTTTCCAAATATCTACCACATCAAGTCGATACTGCATTCACATATGCAATACCGTTTCTTTAAGCTCGATGACATTTCTAAAACGGGCGATACATATTTTACACTAGCTGACCCACGCAACCTAGTTTGCGTCTCCTATTGCCCGTAGCGTGAGATATTTTTTTCTCACTCACTCGGTGAAACACAGCGCAAACGCTATTTCACACCGGTTTCCTGCGAGGCCGTGGTATCACTCCGATCGAGCCGGCCCATTCATGCCGAAGCGTGGCTCTTCCCACGGTAGAACCTGGATTATTTTCACGTTGATCAGGGGTCCAACTTTTGCTCCAATTACGACTTAAGCTAAGATACCAAGTCCGTTCTATGCGATTTTTTTAACGAGTAGGTTCTAGTTCATATTATTCGAATTAAAGATTTTTTATGAATATTACTCTCATTTTGATATTAGAAGCAATTACCGAGGGTAACCACGATGGCGGCCGGTACCTGGATGCGTGACCACTGGTGGCATGTTACCATGAGCGTCTCCATGGTTCGGAGGTCACGTTAAGCAGTCGGTCCCGGTTGTTATTATAGGATAACAGTCGTGAAGCTTAGTTGGCCTTTGAGAGGGTTAAAAACATCCAACGGCAAGATTACGTAGCCGCAACGTTGTCTTGCCAGTCCCCAATCCGCACTTGGCCAGCGTAGGAACCTATGGCCTTAACCCTCCCCTGAGAGGAGACCCGAGCTCAGCAGTGGGACATTATGGGTTGTTCATGACTCTCATTTTTCTAAAATTAGTAGTGGTATCTTTGGTTAACATACAATTTATCATGGTTTTGTAGATTTAAATTCAGCGATACTTTCATATAATACAAATAGTACGTTATGTAATACCTAGTACTCCTTTCCATTATTACGTATACTTATACTTATGAGTGAGTTGCAAAATGCGATTATACGTGACGTCAGAACATCTACTTACATTCCACATCGGTCTGCGAAGAATCATGTTGATTTGTGCTGACGTTCTTACAGCTCAACGCAACTGACTATTTTGAATACTTAAATAATCTATGTGTGAGGTGAGTCTATGTAAACTTTGAGCTGAGTAAGCTCCATCAGAGTCATCACACGAGATTTATTTCGGATATCTTACACAATAGCATCTAACCTCAAACAGAGCTTGCACCAAGAGAGCTAGATTTACTAATAGAATACCTATATACTTTTTTTTTAATACACAAACATTATACATAGACAACGCCCAGACTCCGAAGTAAGTATTTACAGACTAAATAAAAATTTGGTCCGACCAGTGAATCGAACCCGACATTTCATGCACAGCTGTCGCATACTCTGCCAATGCAACACCAAGGCAGTCAATGAAGCACTATAAAGCCTAAATTTTAAAGTTATAAACACAAAATCTATACTAATATATAAAGCTGAAGAGTTTGTTTGTTTGTTTGTTTGTTTGTTTGAAGACGCTAATCTCAGGAATCGCTGGTCCGATTTGAAAAATTCTTTCAGTGCTAGCCCATTTATATCATCACGCCTTAGCGTGATGATAGGTCTTAACCTACAGGAGCGCAGCAACAATGAAGAATGTTACAAAAAAGGGGGAAAATTATCACGCTACGGGCAATAGAATACGCAAACGAGATTGCGTGGGTCGGCTAGTATAATATAAACTCTTTAAAAACATATTCTTGAGTCTTTCTCAAATAGATTCAGTACTAAGTCTTGAAACATTGCCTTAAGTTCATTCTCCGCGTAAAAAAATTAAGTTCATTAATTCATACAAATGCAACATCTTTCAAAACGTTTCGGTGTCGGTAACGCAAGTTGTGTGCGCTTTTGTTAGCAAGTCTAAGCAAATTTCTTGTGCATTTTATTGGTGTCAACTGTATTAGATTGACAAAAAGTGAAACAGGTGTTAACTTGTGGAAAGACATTTATACTTGACATTTGATTACATGGAATTTATACCTCAAGAAGGATAGATAGAAGATACTCCTGTACTCAGTCATCAGTGACAGATGATGTGATGAAGAATTTAAAATACAGAGCGTCACTACCCCTAATCCCCTATTTAGCAGCAAATTATGCAAGACTAGCCGACCCACGCAACCTCGTTTTCGTCTCCTATTGCCCGTAGCGTGATAATTTCCCCCGTTTTTGTAACATTCTTCATCGGTGCTCCGCTCCTGTAGGTCTTAGCGTGACGATATATAGCATATAGCCTTCCTCGATAAATGTACTATCTAACACTGAAATATTTTTTCAAATCAGACCAGCGGTCCCTGAGATTAGCGCGTTCAAACAAACAAACAAACTCTTCAGTTTTATATATTACTATAGATAACAGAATTACAAAAATAAGGAAAACCTAAATTAAACCTTATGGTAACCAGTCTGACCAACATAGTATACTAGAAAAAACCCCTTTCTATGGAGAGGTCTATTCAGTAATTGACTATTAGAGACTTTTCATGTATAATACAATACACGTTTCCCTTTAGTGATAATTTATTAATTGCAACTTGGCAAACGCAACTGGCGCAACGCACTTGTGACGCCTCTGATGTTGAGGGTTTTTGGGCGGCGGTAATCGCTTACCATTAGGTCACACGTCAGCACGTTTGCCCCCTATTCTATAAAAAAAATAACAGACGTTGCAATCTGATGAATAAAGTCCTAAATTTTTACATATTACAAAAAGTATTTGTACAATTTATTGCAGTTATCTTTTGCCCGAATTATCAATACACCCTCTATCGATTCGGTACTAATAACGAGGAAACGTTGCTACCAGCAGTAAATATCACGACTAAAACGTGGTTGGTAGTCGATAGTGATCTCGACACCATTCGATATGGAAAGTAAATATAAGGAATCGGAGTTGCACGATATGTTCGAGCACCAACTGGAGTTATTGCTAAGGTATACTAACTAGGGTTGACACAATGCTAATGTTTAATTTAGGTTGGGTCCCTTAGGTTCTAGACAAAGGTATATTGAACAGCCACATCTATTCGTTACCACTCTCGTATTAACGCTTACAGTCCACAGGCGGTCCGAAGGTGGTAATCGCTTAACATTAGATGACACGTTTTGTCCTTTACATTCTGTACCAAATTAAACAGTACTAGACTAAAATCAAAAATGAAAATAATATGGTGTTGCAATATAAAAAGGTTGTACATTTTTATGGCTGATCTCAAAGCCGTCATTTATAGACTCGACTAGGAAAATCATTTTTTCTGGAGATTCTTGCCACCTGGTTGCCAAAATTTCAAGGAGAAAATTCTTAAGTAAGTAAAGTAGCAAATACTCCTTTTAAATTTATATTATTTATATTCATGTAGTGAGGTAACCCTAACATGACGTGACAGATGTTAGCTTGAATTTAGTGTGAGATGGTATTTCTTTTGTGGATTGTCTGACTGTGTTCATCTAATTAAATTATATTAGAACATACTGAAAAGTTACTGAAATTTTGTGTGTCACAGAAACTCCGTATTTTATATCCAATCGGGATTTAGGTGTTAACGTGGTTAGACGAAAGAAATATCTTCAGAGGATGTGAGATATTTTCGCGTAAGGAAATTTCTGGTGTTAGATATTTGACTAGTAGTCTGGTCCTAGATACAACCTGCTCTTATAAGATATAATAAAAATACTTGCTTGTTGAAATAGATCAGTATCTAATGATATGAATGAATGAATGATATGAGATCGTGGACTGGGCGATGAAATATTCTTTTTATAGATGTTTTAAACGAGAAAAAAATATGTCTCGGGCTTACTTGCTTGCTAATAGTCTTTCAGATGACTCAAATATGTTTTCCGTTTCTAACCAACGTCAAAAACGAGGAGGTTATCAATTCAAATGTTTTTTTTGTTTGTTACCTCATAATTTTCTACTGGGTAACCTGATTTTGGTGATTCTTTTATATTTGAAAGCTGGTGCTTCCCGTGTGTTCCCATTTTAATTAGGCCCAGTTCTTGAAGCCGTTTTTTGTTTGTTTTAAAGTCAAAGTCACAATAGGATGGCCATACAGTCACTTGACAAGATTACTGTAGTCACTTAATGTATTTGTATCATTATTTCTTGGACTTGGTCACCTTCGTATTTCATATATTTAAATCACTGACATTCTTAACGGATCTAGAAATAGATTCCTTATTAAATCTTCATGTACTACGTTATCACACGCTTATGGCTGTAAGCTGTAACACACTTTAATATACGCTGTTTAGGTAGATACCAAACTAATCAACAATCGAAAGTGTACAAAACTGGAAACATTAAATCCATGTTTTATTGCCAGCCCTATTCGGTGTTAGCTAAGCCGATCGCCTTTCACGGAACTGCTCACAAGGCCGTGCTCACCACACCTCACCTCTCCCACCTCTCTCAGACACCGGCGCGGGCGCATTGACACCCCAAACTATTGAATATTGTCACGTCTTTAACCGACTTCAAAAAAGGAGGAGGTTCTCAATTCGACTGTATTTTTTTTAATTTGTTAACTCAGAACTTTCGACTGGGTGAACCGATTTGGATGATTCCCGTTTCAGTTCTTGAAGTTGTTTTTGTTTGTTATAATTTTAGATATTGTTACTATTTATTTATAACTTTCTACACAAATAAATAAAATTGGAGTGTCTGTTTGTAATATTAAAATAACAGATTTTTACTAAATGCATATGTATGTATACACGGTACATATGACAAAAAAATATTTTTAACAATTTTTGTCTGTCTGTCTGTTTGTTCCCGGTAATCTCTCGAACGGGTGGACCGATTTTGACGGGACTTTCGCTGATAGGTAGCTGATAATATAGAGAGTAACTTAGGCTACTTTTTTTAGACAAGCTTTGTCTCGCGGCGTTACTCGCGGTACGACGATAACCGCGGGTAAAACCGCGGGGTTCAGCTAGTTTATTTATAACTTTATGCATTTTGGTGGTGTAGAAATCTTGCGATGTAGGCGCACAGAGGTTTCGTACTTAACTAAAATATACATTACACAGCATTACATATAGGTATTCACATATCACTTTTCACATCTATACTTAATATATGAAGCTGAAGAGTTTGTTTGTTTGTTTGTTTGTTTGTTTGAACACGCTAATCTCGGGAACCGCTGGTCAGATTTGAAAAATTCTTTCAGTGTTAGATAGCCCATTTATCGAGGAAGGCTATAGGCTATATATCATCACGCTAAGATCTACAGGAGCGGAGCAACAGTGAAGAATGTTACAAAAACGGGGGAAAATTATCACGCTACGGGCAAAAGAAGACGCAAACGAGGTTGCGTGGGTCGGCTAGTATAGTTTTAAACTAATGGTAACTCTGACGTCTGAGGATTGTTTGCTATCCAAGAACATAATTGTTTATGGAGCACGATCTAAATCTGTTGTAATATCTCTTTGTTATGTATGTATTTACTGTGTTCAGTAATTTTCAAGTACATATATAATATATATGTATATAATGTTTCTAGAATTGGTACAGGCTCTAACTAGTTTGGGATCAAACGGGTTTTTTTACTTAATATTTGACAATGGAAAAGTTATGGTCGTGTAAAGCTTATACACTGACTTAAAATGTTATTAATATGCAAGATAAACCTTCCAGTATTTCATTACAATCTGTGAAACTTTTCAATATCTACAAACCGATTATCAAAACAAAATCGGTTACCGAACGCAAGAAAATTTATTCAATTAAGTTCTCTTTGCCTGTTCACAAACATATCTGTCTCTCATCTATAGTCACGTGTTTCACCCACAAACCATATCATTAAATGACAAATCATTTATATAGTCACAATAAAACAGCAATCATCCAAACAATTTTGGTTTCAATAGTACACAAACCGCAAAGCATGGCCCCATATGTATTTAAAATAATTTCACATGAATTTTTCCAAACAATTTCCATTACGTTTTTCAGTTTGCGCGCGCAACTGCGCAGGCGATGCTGTAGGGGGCTATTACTGTGTTCGCAACCGTGACATTGCGAAGGTCGCGCGCGATGCGACACTCGATATATTTTGACGGTAATCAACGATGGCTTACGTAACTTACGCACGGATATGGTAATTGTGACTTTCGAGTTTTGTGATTTAAAACATGTTAGTGCAGAAAGAGGCTTCTATGGGCTGTTTCTACGTGTGTAAGATCTTGTGTATTTCTTTTACTGTTCACAATTTTTATATTCTTTTTAGTTAATCACCATAGTAGGCTACGCGTAGTTTGGAATCAGTTCGCCGTGTGTGAAGGTCGTATGGATTTTAAAGTTTGAACAATATACATATTTATTTGACATGTAAATTTTCGTGATGGGCTTATTTAAAATTATTTTTGTTTTCTTAGTTATACTTTACCCAAATAAGTATCATTAGTTTTTTTTTTAGTTAAACTAGCTAACCAAAGGAAAATCAGGTACAAATTTGTATGAATAGTTAAGAATTGACCATAAAAAATTATAAGTAAGTAATTATGAGGAAAGTAAGATTATAACTTGCTACATATAACTAGACAGTGAAATATGTAAATAGATACAAGCCACTGCCTATTGCCTGCCTTTACTCTTTTAATTTTTACTAATTTACAGATGACTGCTTAAAATAATAAATTTGGAGAAAAAAAAAAACAATAGTTTTGCAATTCTTTTCTTATAATATCTTATTAATAGAGTACAGTGAACTGTAATAAAAGTAATAATTTTGCAAAGTCCTAATTTACATTTCTTGTTTAACTAAGATAATTTTATATATAAGAGTTTGAACATAATAAACACATTAATACAGAAATATGAATCTCTAACAATCCCGGTATTGGGGCAGTCCGCATCCATATACCTACCGCAGTCACCTTCAACTAATTAATCCTTTTAATACAAACTGGGTTTATATGTAACGAAAACTCACAGAAATCATTAACCAACTTAAAATTAATTGTCTGAAATAATGAATTTAAGTGTTGATAATGACTTGATTAGCTAGATGCTATTATATAGCCTTCAACGCCCTCAATAATTATATATTACGTGATTGATTGAATGCGATAACTAGAGTTTGTTCTAATTTAATTCGTATATATTACTCTGCAAGTACCTACTTTAAATGCTTTGTGCGATATTTTTTGTATTTTGTACTTTATAGCTAAATTATGATAAGAGGCCTATTTAATTTATGTATAAAATTAAAACAAACATTTTCATTCATTGATATTTTACTGGTGACATACATAATGTACATTTACCTGGAAACTCAGATCATCTTAGGAGAAAGACATTGTTCGAGAATATGATGAGATGTTATGTTTTTCAATTAAATAAATAAATAAATAAATAAATGTTAAATGTAATAGAGTACGGTTTAATTTGCTTCAGGTGAATAAAGTCTTCTCTTAGTGATACAATCTATATACTGCATTGTTATCGATTCCTTTACGTACATCAGATTTAGATTTCAGACAATTTGAGTACATCTAATAAATAATACAAACAAACATTAAAGCATTATTGACTCATTTTTAAGAACTTACCTCTAATTTTATACAAAACTCACGTCATTGTATTCTTACAAAATAGATACAATAAATGCAGTCAAATATCGCTTAGAACACCTCAATAAATGGTAAAGTAAATCATTTATATTATTTTGTGTATCCACAATAATATGAACAAACAAAAAACAGTGGTTTTGTTCAAATATGGCGCGCGATAATCGTGCCGTGCTAAATACGCTGTTTATCGAATGATACGATAATTGAACCTCATTAGTAAATCGATATATTTAAAAAAAAATGACTGAAGCAGTGTTGCTGAATATTTTTTAATCGTATTTCACAAGTTCACTGCTGTACCTGGGCCTCCCCTAAGAACCCCAAAAGAACCAGTCCTGTGCTGCCGTATCCAGTCTTTTCCCGCGTCCCACGCTCTGCCTTGCAGAACAGTTCAGTAGTAGTACAGTCTTATACGGTTTATAGACTACAGACTAGAAAAAAATCAGAGCTATTGTAATAAGGTTAAAATGCTATGATGACCATAGTTTGATAACAGACAGTGGAATAGCCATGATTTAACACATATAAAGCGACTCGACGTAATGCCATGGTCGTGGTAGTCGTGAAAAGACAAGTAATCAAACATCCGTTAAAAACTATTTATTTTAAGAATAATAATTCTTAATAAGAACAGGCTACTCGAAGTACATCTGGGCCGAATTCTGAGGAGGCCACTGGGATTTACTTCTCCCCAGCAGTGGAATAGATCTTAATATATTATGAAAATTTGAGTTAGAGCCATATTACTTTAGGCATAAGACCTCAAATGGTTTGAAAACATTACCTACACCGATTTAAGATACAAATTGATACAGGCACATTCGTATATCTCCATAATAGGAGATTTAAGTCACCAAATGGCTCATTACCATTTGTTCTAATCTTCTGTCAGTAGATGGCGCGACGATCAATAAAACCTGTTGCTACTAAAGTCAAGGGAATGCTCCACTAACCTCAAACGACATCCCAAAGAAAAACCAACTTTATTTTCATATCTCATGATAGAAATTTCTTTGACTTTTTTTTGAATAAAATTACTAGGATCAGAAACGTAATTCTGTACTCTATAATTCTAAGAATAGAGTGTATATTTTTTTTGAATAAAGTTACTAGGATCAGAAACGTAATTCTGTACTCTATAATTCTAAGAATAGAGTGTATATTGTAAAGGATGTTTTTTATCTTAATGTGAAAGAATAGGAAACGTCTGGAAAATTGTTCTGATATGGCATCGACGACGTGTTTTAAAGGACGATAAGTCGAAGACAATAATGGAAGTTTCTCAAGGCAAGTTCATAAAATTTAAGCTACAGGAGAAGTACCGCTACGTGATGTGTATACTCTGATTTGCTTTTAGAAAGAATTGAAAGAATTTTCTTACTTTTTGTATGAATAGATCTTTAGGCCAAAAGTATTGCTACGACTTATAATTGTCGCATGATAAGAAAAATAAAAAAAAAACCTCCTTGCTAAGAATATGAGAATATGTGAACTTGCTGTAGGCGGCTAACGCGTTCAACGTTGCGATTAGTTAAAATTTCAGTGCAGGCCAATCGCAACGCTGAACCAGCTATCGTGACGATTGAGCTGATGTAAACCCACACTAGGCCCTCTGTTTAGTTCTTTCGTTGTTTTTCACCGAATGATCCATCACTCCATACTAACTTTTGTCACTTGCAAGGTTACCAGTATCATGTATCTGGTTACCCTTCATATCATCTGTTTTGTGTACTAAATATAAAAAGGTCCATGACTATTTTCAGCAGCACTGGTTGAATAATAAATCTTTAAACTGTCCGGTTGTGAAAGCGTCCGTGTTATCGTGTCCATTAACACGACTTCATTAATTTATTACAGAAATTAATAGCGTTTATTCATTTATTATGTGGCTGCCTGTTACACAGAACTGTAAGCTTAAATTGCCTCTTAGGTCGTAAAGTTTTGTTAGTAGACTGAGAGCCAATTTCGCGACTTGATTCAAATTCAAAAACAAAATTATTTATTCAATTAAGACACTAAGTGACATTTATGAACGTTAAACTAAAGCTGCAGTTAAAAATCATAGATCTACACAAACAGACGCCACAGCATATGCTGTATTGTCGAGGTAAATTAGGCGAAAAAACCAAATTCTACTGCCTGCCTGTGTCGATCCATAACTTCCAGTTTCCAAAATGCATAGAGCCTCATTAGAAGAATTCTGGCAAAGAAACTCATAGGGCTTGAAACTATTACTTAAGAAGTAAACAGTACCAAATAAATCTCTGCTAATGATGTTATTATAGTTGCTTAATATGTAATCATTAGACACAAGTCAAATGGAAATTCAAAACAACAATCTCTGAATTGCTTAAATAAGTTGGTCAATCTTGCAATCCATCCTACAACACTCGGTATAGTGGCAGTTAAGTACTGCAACAACACTGTTGTGGAATTCAGTAGTAAAATGTAAAGTTGTTTTATAACGTAATAACTATATACACTAAATCCAGGAGCAACCAGGGCTCTTTTCGATTACTTTCTAAAAAAATTAATATTCTTAAATTTTTTATCAAAATCTTAGATTTAATTATTGCTTGATTCGATTAGGAAACTAGGAAACAACTCCCTAAAATGTGTCATCCAATTTGACCTAAGTAGGTAAGTTTTCTTATATTTGAGTGTTTTTATTAAACAACAATCTATCACGGGGGACTGTAAAAACATTCATTAGGTAAATTCGAAAAGTACCTAGAGTCTGAACAACAAGATGTCATAATTGAGGATCTTACACAACACAGTGTAGTAGGAATCGAAGAGGCGAGGAGGTTGCTAAGATATTGATTTCAGACGATTTTTGTCATCGAGATCATGAGTTGAGGAATTCAAAAACTGGAAAAATACATTAGAAACTCTGATTGTTATTAAATAAAATACTTTTAAAGGTTATGAAGTTGTAGGTTACTATGCATATTGCCGACCTATTCAGGTTTCCAGGAATCAAAAGCTAATTGTTTGTACCAGACACAATTGTGAATAAATTAACTAGGTATTGAATAGGTGTTGTATAAAAAACACAAATGAAAAGAATGAAAACTCGTGACAAATCGTTATAACCTTTAAAATTGTATTTTACAAATCGACAAATGGATTTAAATTACACCTGATTGTATAGTTACGTCACTCGAGTAATTGTTTTGCAGAATTTTGTTTGTGCCCTGTCAGAAACTAAGAACAAAGGAATTGAAAATGTTAGGTACGCTAATATTGTAAATCTATTGTGACAATGAAGGTTATAGAAAAATTAGGTTTTATAGATAAATTGAAGTTTTGTTTATTGTTTTGAGTTAAGTAATATTGTTTAATGATTTATTTTAAAAGCCTGTTCTTTATCGAAAAAGTACAGTAGAATTAACTATTATCATCATATTTGCATCAAATTGATATATAGAGGTTGGTTGGTTCGATTCCCATTCAGAACAAATAAAAATTAAATTCTGTATCTAGATGTAATTTATGTATAATCTGTATGTATTATAATACATTTAAGCATGATCATTTCATTAATAATTGTGACCTTTTACGTACCATTATCAGTTTATCGCCGCTCATTACCACGAAGGCTTCCTCCAACGATCGTCAACGATTTCTGAAGATAAATCAAGAATCATCATTTAAAAAAAAAATTGTATGCTTGATTGTCAGTTTTTATATTGTAACTTCGCTTGTGTCGTATGTTAAAAATATTGATATACTTTGGAACACTAAACAAATTACATTTCGGTGTAACAGCTACCGCACACTTTTGAAATCGATAAGTAAAATCTGTAGCTTACGTATCCAATTGTTTTATTTTATACTAGCTGAGACCCGCGATGCTACCCGGTTATTTACGGACCGCGGGAAACGCCGCGGGACCAAGCTAGTCTAAAAAAAGTAACCTAAGTTACTCTTCAGATCATTAGCTACCTGCCAGTGAAAGTCCCGTCAAAATCGGTCCAGTCCAGAGATTACACGGAACAAACAAACATACAGACCGACAGATAGACAAAAAACTAAAAAAATGTTGTTTTGGTACATGTACCGTGTATACATATATATGCATTTATTTCTACTATAAGTAGATGTATACATATATATGCAGTTATTTTAATATTACAAACAGTCACTCCAATTTTATTTATTTCTTTACATTTCTCTTCTTTTTTTATAATTATATATATTTAGATACTTTCATATACATTTAGTGCTCTTAATTGGAAATTACAAACAGGCACTTTATTTTTTAATTTTTTTTTATGGCCCAGCCAAAATGACTCTACTCTGCCTGATGGAAAGCATAAGCAGAATCCAAGAGTGGTGGTCACCATGGCGGGCTAGTGATGCTTCTGCATCATTGGGCCTCCGGTCTCGCACTCACCAACGAAACACGACCGCATGATCGCTGTCATTTTACGTTGATTTTCTGTGCGAGGGTAGTACCGCCCCGGTCGAACCGGCCCATTCGTGCTGAAATCAGCGTGGCTCTACTACCTTGATATTTATTTGTATAGATTTAAGAGTTCAGTAGTTCGGTGTAATGGGTGAAATACGAGAATGTCAAGCACCTTCTCATTGTATTGAGACCTATTACGCAATAAATGTCTATTATAGACGTGTTAATATGGTACTAAATAACCTTTTCAATCCATTGTTGTAATGGTACCTATTTCACTACCATCATGATTGACAATCTATTTGATTTTTTCATCTAAAGTCAATAGTGTGGGTCACCATGATGCATTGTTGTATTGTCTACATTCGCATTTGATTTGGTGACCACAACTCTTAGATTCTGCTCATGCTTTCCATCAGGCCAAGTAGAGTCACTTTGGCAGCAAAGTGACTACAAAAAAGTAACGAAAATTGCAAGTCGATTAAAAAACAATCTTATGGCTAACAAAATAAATATCAAAGTAAATGAGAAACCGTTCGATTCATATCTAGAATTGTCTGGTGTAAGAATGCCATCATTAGACGTCAGTCGGATAGGAATATTACGTCCTGTATTTACCCGCGGTTGTTGTTGTACCACGGGTAACTCCCCGCGGCTTAGCTAGTAATTGACATGAAAATTGTTGTTAAGTGATCGTTTGATTTTCAGTAAGTAATTAAGGTCTCCCCTATCCTTACTAATTGTAAAGGGAAGCACTCAAAAGGCGACAATGCACTTTTGTCTTTTAAGATACAGGTGTCTTTAAGTGGCGGTAGTTTATTCACTTTCTATACTGTAAAAATGTAAGGAAGTTAGCTAAACACGTACAGTCAATATTCTGTCGAATAAATTGCATGCTGATGTCATCCCTAGTCCCTATAATCTTTATTGATGGCGTCGAAAATACAACAAGAATATCAAATATATGGGTAATTCAACTTAACATTTAATTTTCAACCTTGTGTTTGTTAACATAAAGTAGCTATGAAGTTTGTCGTATTGAAGTGTAAGCTGGTTTTGGATACCTGTTGCGTAAATGTGAAGGCCTGAGTCCATTCTCCGTTTTAAAGTTCCGAGAAATAGGCGTTGCTTTGTTGTTTTATGGCATACGAGCTTTTGGCACAGAATTCGTTTAGGATTTTTGATCAGCCTTCGAGTAAAACTTATTAGCTTTCCAAGGTCGGTACGATCATGTTTTTTACCCGATTGTAAGAAGGAGAATTATGTTTTTGTATAATTATTTGATATGTTTTACATCCTACATGGTTTGAATTCGACGTTCGAGTCGTGTTAATTGTGAGAGTGATAATAACTGGGAACTTACAAAATTTGTAAAACACAAGTATACATTTTCAAAAAGGTTTTTTTATTTGTTTAAAAATTGTAAAATAAGAAGCGAAGACTAGTTTTAATCATTCGACAGCTTTTTCATTTAAAGGACTACTTTCCTAGAAAATGTGTAAATTGTTACAAATCCGCAAGTCGCAAGATAATTTACATTTATACCATATTTGCCGAGAAACAAAGCCAGGAAATCCTTACCCATTTTTTTCTGTTACCACATTATTATATTTTAGCGTTATTAGTAAGTTCCGCGTGGTGGTTCTAATATCTCATAACGTAAGACTCATTTCTGACAAAATATATAAAGTGACTGTATAACTATGAAGAAATTTCTTAAGACTTTTATGAAAAATCTAGCTGAAGCCCGCGGTGTTACCCGCGGTTATCGGCGTACCGCGAGAAACGCTGCGGGACAAAGTTAGTCTAAAAAAAGTAGCCTAAGTTACTCCCCGGATCATCAGCTACCTTCCAGTGAAAGTCCCGTCAAAATCCATCCAGCCGTTCCAGAGATTACCCGGAACAAACAGACAGACAGACAAAAAAATTTTTAACTAAATTTTTGGTATATGTATCATGTATACATACATATGTATGTATAGTAGATATGTATATTAGTGCATATGCACTAATTAAAAAGCTGTTATTTTAATGTTACAAACAGACACTCCAATTTTATTTATTTGTATAGACTAGCTGATTCCCGGGTACAACAAGAACTGGCAGACTGCTGATGATATAAGACGTAACTATAAAGCTAATTTTTAGACCAGCTTAGCCGCGTTAGTTGTACCGCGTTTAACACCGCGGGGAGTTTTTTTCATGTATGGGGGTCTGCTAAAGTGACTCACTTCAGCCCATGGTATGCATGAGCAGAATGAAAGAGTCACCTTCCTCGTTGAGTCAATGCAGCATGGTGACCCCAACTTGGCGGCCTATTGAGATGCTTCTATAACAGCACGAATGCTGTCATATCCAGCAGTAAAATAAGATTGTCTATGATATATTTATAAGTGCAGTAAGTTTAAATTCTTAAACAGTATGCTCAGTTAAGTCGGTGTATAAGCAGACTTTACGGATATCACCTTTATAAACTTAGGTCGTCTGCAAGCTGTGGGTTAAGTTAAAGGTCATGCTTAAGGTGTAAAGTGGCGTAACGTAATTTATAGATCTGTCAGTTGTTCTGTGAACAACTCTAACCATAAATTAAGATTCAAGTATCAAATATTATGAATTATATTACCAAAAAAAGTACTAAGGTCATTCAAAGGGAAGTCACTACCACAGCTCAGTTGCATCAGAATGCTCAGATTGCTCGGATGGCGGTGCTGCTCTGAGTGTTATGGGTTCGAGCGCCATATAGAATTCACAAAGTGAAAGTAACTCAATACTTTATTTAAACGTAGGTTCCTGATCTCGAACCGACCAATAACTGCCAAAATATGGCTCTTCCACGACGTATAAAAATGTTATAGGCAAAATACAAAATGTGACAGTTAAGGAATACAAAGTGTGAAAGGTGTCTCAAGAGTCGAACAAGGGAGTACACCATGCAAGACAACAGCCCTGCACGTAGGAGGAAAACATGAACGAAAACAAACTTTGTACCAACACAGCGTGGTATAAGCTAAAATCCCCTCTCTAACGAGAGACATATATCCAGCAGCAGACAATAAAAAGCTGTTGATGATACAGAATGGTATTTTTTAATATATGAGCCTGCCAAAGTGACTCCACTCTACCTGATGGAAAGCATGACCAGAAGCCAAGAGTGGTGGTTACCATAATAATTGCGAATGCAGAAACCTGCCGACAGGGAAAATCTGATTACTCAATATTTCATGTTATAAAACACTAGCTGACCCACTTTTGAAACATTTTTCATTGGTGCTCCGTTCCTATTGGTCTTAGCGTAATTATATATAGCCTATAGTCTTCCTCGATAAATGTACTATCCAACACTGAAATAATTTTTCAAATCAGACCAGCGGTTCCTGAGATTAGCGCGTTCAAACAAACAAACTCTTCAGCTTTACACATCAGTATAGATTATCATAACTTGTAAAGTTTACCAGTATCGAATTATAATTATGCGAGAGTGTGCAAATGTATAATTTGAAGCACATCGACCATTCGGAAGACAAGTGACATTTGTAGTGTCATGTCGGCCGTTCAGTCTATTATGCTAATATGGAATTTGTCGCTTGAGATTATAGGTGTTCGATAATATTAATGTCGGTACATGACATTTACGGGGTATTCATACTAATTGTTATATTAATATCATACTTATGTGTTGTTTATTTAAAATATTTGTATATATATATATATACTAGCTGTCCCGGCAAACGTCGTTTTGCCATAACTACTAATAAATTAAAAATTAATGAAAAAAACATTGTCCAGCGGACAAAATTGTGAATCTAAACCATTCCCGGATCCCCTTGAACACACACAAAAAATTTCATCAAAATCGGTCCAGTCGTTTGAGAGTAGTTCAGTGACATACACACTCACAGAAGAATTATATATATAAAGATATATATATAAAATTTTATATATATGTAGGTATGTATTGACTAAAATTGTATATGGATTCTACTTATGCTTTCCATCAGGAAGAGTAGTCATTTTGGTAGCTTGATCACAAAAAAGAAAAAATGTATTTATATCGGTTGTGTGTATATTTATTTTACTTACTTTCGCATTTATAATATTAGTAGGATAGGATGGTGGGATACTGTAAAATTTCTTAAACCATTAAAATTTACCTACTCTTAATGTATACTAATATATAAAGCTAAAGAGTTTGTTTGTTTGTTTGTTTGTTTGTTTGTTTGAACACGCTAATCTCAGGAACCGCTGATCCGATTTGAAAAATTATTTCAGTGTTGGATAGTCCATTTATCGAGGAAGGCTATAGGGGTATATATCATTACGCTACTACTAATAGGAGCGGAGCAACAATGAAGAATGTTTCAAAAACAGGGGAAATTTTCACGCTACGGGCAATATAAGGCGCAAACGAGGTTGCGTGGGTCAGCTAGTATAATATACTCGTATTGTTATTTTCTACCTTAGTGCTAGTGTATAATGACTTTTCAAACCGACAAACAAGAATTCTTTTTCAATATTATTACAATAAACACTTCAAGATTTTAGATCCAATTTAGAGGTTAGGTTTAATTTCAATTAGTTTACTTCTCAATAGGCTTTCAAGTGGGCTCAGACCACAAAGTATTCTTGGCTGGGCGTATTATTTGCTTTATTCAACAGAATTTATTAGAATTCTATTAATATTTACTTTACTTCAAAGCTTGACATGAGTTGAGAAAAATTGGAAAGGAAGAAAAAAAAATAGTAAGAAGATAAGACAATATTTGGCAGAGCACATTATTAGTACTAGTAAACGTGTTTGACAAGCCTGTTGATTGAGTGATTAGCGATCATGAGTACTAGGTCGTAATTCGTGGTTTCGATTTCCAGGACAAAATAGTGTTTAATGAAAACGATCCAGAACCGTTTACAATAACATGTACCTGATCTACGGCACTAGGCTAGCTCACTGATATGTAAATGGGAGTAAAAATATTATTCTTAAGAAATGCAGACGTCGATTACGTCTCTGACTACTTCTTTGGGGTTCAAATACTATCAGTACGTACCATCGACAAACTTGAATCATGACCCACTTTGCGAATAATTGGTTGAAACCGTCAAAACAACAAAGCTTTGCCACCTCTACAGTGCATACCTACCGCACTTTGGACGTTATTAGGCAAGCTACGTCAATACTGGTCGGAGATCTATGCCCTATTCACCTTTATAATCCCTGCAATAGATAGGTATAACAGTAATAATCATATTTTGGTATTAACCATAATACAGATTAAATGCTTTTTGGCTGCTGCAACAGATAATTCTCTGTGTGATTAAGTGACAGATAATAAAGTCCTTACCATAGAAATGCATATTTACTCGAATATCGAATGGTATAGGGGCAAACGAGCAGGCTTATCACCTGATGGTAAGCGATTACCGCCGCCCATGGACACCAGCAACACCAGAGGCGTCACAAGTGCGTTGCCGGCCTTTGGGGGATGTGGAAAGGGATGTAGAGAGGGGTTAAGGTATGGGCCTCCGGTATCCTCACTCACTCGGTGAAACACAGCGCAAGCGATATTTGACACTGGTTTTCTGTGAGGTCATGGTATCACTACGGTTGAAACAATCTCTGTAGCTTCAAAATAATAGTATTGATAAGTACTCACACTAGGCATCATGATTACCATAATTTTACTATTAAGTATGTTTATATAAAAGCTATGTTTACCAATCAACAGCTTATAAGAATAGTCTTACGCATCACGTGGAAAAATCTCGTAAAGTTTCACCTACACACGTAACTTAACAACAATTCACTTTGAATTTTATCACTTAAGTTTACAGTGGAAATTCCATTAGCAGGCAAACTAAAAAAACCTGCATACGAAATAACTTGAACTCTTGTGTACGGGACTTACTTGAGAGTATTAGGTCTTGTTATGTATGATAGTGTACTAAGTCAGAATGCATTGTTATTGTAGGATAGACACATGCGACGAAGTCTTACATAATGAGGGTTGAATGAGGGGGGCGGAAGAGGGGGATCTGTAACAAGTTTATCGTAGACCTTGGTCAGGTCGGGTCGTGTGACGTCACTTAGTGCACGGCAAACACCTTTTTAATGTTTTGTATACAGGTTGACAACGATTGTGATAGTAAGGTCTTGTTTATATGGATATTTTGTAGGTTTTACTGCCTAAAATAGCCTTTATCATTAGTACTGTCATTTTCTGTGGCACTGAGTGGTGTGGATTCAGTTCCTACACATTATAGTTCCGTCAGACTCAGAACTTCTCGCCTTCGTCAATACTTGAAGCTAATAATATAACAATGAGAGGCAATGTAGGACTAATCGTAAGATTTCAAAAAGCAAGTAGACTTTCAAATCTGTGTGTTTGTTATATCCATTTCTTGTGTGTTTGTACTCTCCCTTCAAACCCGACTTTCACTGTCTTAAATAATAAACATATAAGCTGTTCGGGTAATAAATTACTGTTAAACTAATATAAATTGTAAATTTAACCTTGGCAGTAACCCTAAGTAGTCAATCGGTGCAATCGAGTCTAATTTTAGGCCAAAAGAAATACAATCCCGTGAAGCCAGTTCACCTTCAAATACTGAATGTATCTAAAAGTGCATTCATAAGGCAAGATGTTCAATCGTCAAGGCTGACATCTGTGGAATGCGGAGAGATCGTTTTGTGGCGCAACCGAGTTTTGCAAACGCTTGAATCTAGTTACTGACACTTCACTCTTATAGAGAATCCGTAATGCATTTTTTGTGTGTCTTCGCCACTTCTTTTCTAGTTCAGCACGTGGATAACTCACTAATTTGCTTGTGTAAAATAAAGGTTGGTAAATAATGTCCGAAAGCGGCCGGGAAAGCAAAACTAGAGCATGTTTTTTATATTACCTAAGAGTTTTACTGACGCTATAAAATCTAATGAATACAAGATTGTAAATCTTTAATCAATAAGAATATCACATAAGTAAGTCTTAATTTCAAGCCGCCTAAATGCCTCCAACTAAGCTTCATGACTGTTATCCTACGATAACAACCGACTGCTTAATGTGACCTCCGAATCCCTCTTCTGAGAGGAGACCCGAGCCCAAGAGTGAGACGTTTGGGTTGTTGATGAAGTCTTAATTTAAAGAAACAGGTATCGTACCAAATCGGAACATAAAGTATTTAAGTGCTATCTAAATCTTTGTATATTTTATATTTGCATTTTTGTGGTTCCTATAGTGTTTTATATTTTATTTTCTTTTCTAATATTTAAATTGTTAAATTCGTAATGTTTTTAATTATATACTGATGTCTAGTTCCTGTATACATGACGTGAAACTCTCTAATTGGCTTTAGATTCTTTATTACATGGAAATATGTCATGATTACTGTAAGAAAGCTGTTGAGTTTCCTTTTAATAAATAAATAAAAATAAATTAAAAAATTACATTTGCGATCAACGATCTCCTACTTGTAACTACGTAAAACTATAATTGTCGTTTTACTATTTTTGTAGCAATTTATCATATTTTCTCACCGTTTAAACTTTCCAGGGGCTCTACCTTGACCATTTTTGTACTTTTGCATTTCTGAATTATTTTGTTTCCTCATTTTTAGACCCCTTTGTGTAGAAGGCTTATAGTTCTCTTTACTTTTCTAACTTTAATTTACATTTACATCTAAACTTTAATTTTCTATTAAAAAGACAACTCACTTACTCGAAATATTCTAAAGTCGCTGGAACTTTACAATCATAAATGAAAAGGACACCAAATTTGAAAGTCTTTTTGAAATCACGCAATTCGTTCAACAGTGCCTTTCATTGTTATATTATTAGCCTCAAGTATTGAAACCGCTATCTATTTCGCAAAACTACCGAACACTTCTTTTGTTGTTCGAAAACAAAACCTTCTTACTTAATCTTTCGACAACCGTCTCAGTTTGATAGAATAGCTTTAGACTGTTGTGAGTCGTAGGTCATCTATCATTTTAAGGGCAAATTGCGTTGTGATAGTGTAACTACAGGTCTGTCAGATGTATTGATTTACAAACTATGACGAATTACTTCATATACTATTCTAATGTGAGAAGATCAGAATATATATAGACTTCACTTACCCCCGTTATAAATAGTATTGTATTCAAAGGACTGCCTCCCTTCCCTAACCCACTAATTCTTCAGGGGCACTCAAATAGTAGCTCTGCACTTGCGTCTTGAGTTGCGTGTCCATGTACGTTATTAAGTGACCTATCTCCTAGGTAGCCACACTATCCAAGAAAAAAATCATCTTTAAGTTTCAAAAGTTTTCATATACTTTCTTTGACTAGTCTTGATAATGTTGTAACTCTTTTACGGTTCGGGAAGACGATGTGTTTGAACAGGTGGCACTAAGTGAATGGCCGGGCCTAGATGTTATTGGTTCGCTTACTTACTTCTTAGCAAAATGGTTTGAAATTTCAGTTGATCTTGAATTTGGATGTGGAAAATGGGATATAAAAACAGGCGCTCATAGCAAGAACAACGGCGCAGTCATTACCTGGATTTGTGACCGCTGGTGGCATGTTACCATGAGGGTCTCCGTGATTTTGAGGTCACGTTAAGTAGTCGGTTCCGGTTGCTATCATAGGATAATAGTTTGAAGCTTAGAGATTATGTATAAAGATTATGTAACCACAACGTTGTCTTGCCAGTCCACAACCCGCACTTGGCCAGCGTGGGGACGTATGACTTTAAGCCTCTCCTAGGAGGAGACCCGAGACTAGTAGTTTGACATTATGAGTTGTTCATGACTTATTAATAACATGTTATTATGGAATATTTCTAATATTAACAGCAGATCAACTGACATCGTTAACTGAATCTTTTCTCTAAACGTCTCTTCAAGTGGACTGTAACTACATGGAATGGAAAGTGGTTTCAATTATCGCCACGCTGTTTTTACTACGCTAAGTACAGTTTAAACCCCACATGACAACATTTTATGTGATTCACAATTTGAAATCCAGGATTCTTATCTATTCTCAGATGTCACATAGCTGCAACACCTCTTCCTTTCATAATGAGTTGTAAACATTCACATCTATACAAATAAATAAAATTCGAGTGTCTGTTTGTAATATTAAAATAACCGCTTTTTACTAAATGCTAAATGTTTACACGGTACATATACCAAAAATGTACTTTAAAAATTTTTTGTCCGTCTGCCTGTCTGTCTGTCGGTCTGTCTGGCAGGTAGCTGATGACCACGGGAATAACTTAGGCTACTTTTTTTAGACGAACTTTATCCCGCGGCGTTACTCGCGGTACAACAATAACCGCGGGTAACACCGCAGGGTTCAGCGAGTATTTAATAAAATTAATAAAGACAAAGAATTATAGTAAATGAACCGTTGTTGAAAGCTTGTATTGTCAAGCCCGGTTATTAATTGATTGAATGTGTAATTACTAATTAACGATCATATTTAATGCATGAATTAATGCAATACATTAACTGCCTCGTTGGTCTAGCGGTTGGCGTGTGCGACTGCTGATCGCGAGGTCTCGGGTTCGATTCCCGGGTCGGACCAAATGTTTGTGTGATCTACAAATATTTGTTTCGAAGTTTGGGTGTTTTCTATGTATAATATGTATGTATTTACAAAAAAAAAGTATATATATATTTGTATCAGTTATCTAGTTAGTACCCATAGCACAAGCTCTGCTAAGCTTGGGACTAGATGGCGTTGTGTGTTAGATGTCCGAAATATTTATTTATTTATTTATATGATCGTGACTGCCTCTGTGGCGCAATGATAGCGTATACTGATCTGCAAATATTTGTGTCTGAGTATATTTTACAAAAAAAAGTAGGTATTTATATCAGTTCTCTAGTACCCATAGTACAGGCTCTGCTTAGTTTGGGATTAGATGACGTTGTGTGTCAGATGTCCGAAATATTTATTAATATCTACTCTCTAGTGATTGCTTGTAAGTTTAAATAAGTACTCGCTATAATCGCTTACGAAATTCAACAGTTTGCTTTAGGAAATTATCATTTTTTGTAGCGTGACAGCCCTGAAAATGTTACCTCCGACACCACCATCATTCATAAATGTAACTATCTCTGATTTATAGCGTTCACTCACATCACAAATGAAATATTTTTCCAGGAAGGTTACCCTACGATACCAAAATATTAGTTATTGCGAACCATCTGTCATTTAATTTTGCTTGGTATTCTTATGAGCTATAAATATTCTGCTTCAGATTTTTATATGCAGACTTGTAAATCGGGACATTTATCATGCGACAAACGATAGTGTGTTGCGACTTTTATGCCCATGGCGGTATTTGTGCATGCGGAATGGACGTATTACGTTGATTTATTAAAGTAGCATTGTTTACGAGCTGGAGCATGTTAACACTTTAATTAAATATATGTGTACTTATCGTGAAAATTTCAGTTTGATTCCGTCTTTAAAAATGATTTAAAAATGAAAGACATAACTGTATGCCAGAAAACGAATTACGTGCCATGCATCCACCATGTTTTTTCACAAGTTTTAGCCCCTGTATTCCAAAAATAATCAGATATTGAGAAGAATAAAAACTCAAAGATTTATATTAAGTACTAGCTGTCCCGGCAAACGTCGTTTTGCCATAACTACTAATAAATTAAAAATTAATTAAAAAAACATTGTCCAGCGGACAAAATTGTGAATCTAAACCATTCCCAGATCCCCTTGAACACACACAAAAAAATTCATCAAAATCGGTCCAGTCGTTTGAGAGTGTGAGTTCAGTCTCTCTCTCGTGGTTCTTCTCGTAGACCCCATAGGGTCTCGGGGTAACTTTTCCAGGCTTACGGCCTGTTTAGGTAGTGTTCCGCGCCACCTGCCACTACAGGTGGGTCACTGGGTTGGGCCCGTGAGGGCCTGTTGGTAATCCCGGGGTGTTATTCCGGTGGGAGGGGCGTAACTAACAGGGACCTGCTAGTAGCGCCCGGGTCTTGTTCAATGTGGTGACCTGTGCTTTGCGAGGTCGAGCTCCTAGGGGTGTGAACCCTGAGAAGCGCCCGTCAGCCAGTACTAGGTCGGGTGTTTGGGATGTTTAGAGAGGGGTTTCCATGGGGACGAGATCTCGTGGCAGGCCATACCTGTCCGGCGGTCGCCGATGGTAGGGCGCGAGTTCCCGCAGGTGGCGGGCTTGCGATCCGTCAGCACGCACGAACAGGTTTGTGCTCAGGCGTCCCACAATGTCGTCCAGGCTTTCCATGCGTAGATCCCTAGAGATCGTTTTGTTCCGCACGAAGCGGGGGGCGTTCGCAATGGTGCGTAGCGCGAGCGATTGCTGCGCCCGCAGCCGACGACGGTTCGTCTCAGAGATGAGGGCGAACCAGGCCGGGGAACCATAGGTAAGTCGGGTGCAAATATACGCCTTGTACACACCGAGCTTCGCGCGGAGCGGCAATCGGGATGACAGTACGGGCCGCAGAAGGGAACGTGCGGCACGAACCTGGGCAACGACGTTGTTAACATGTGGCTTCATGGAGAGGGTGCGGTCGATGGTCACGCCGAGGTATTTCACCGTCGCGGACCACTCGATATTTTGCCCCATGAGCTTCAGCCGTGGGAGCTTTACAGTACCTATGGATATCGCCTGAGTCTTTGCCACGTTGATCGTCAGTCTCCAATCCTTCAGCCAGCTGGGAAGTGCGTCGAGGGTGCGCTGTATGTTGGTAATAGCGTGGGCACCATCTTTTGACGTCGTGATGTAGGCTGCGTCGTCAGCGTACAAAGCAAGTTGCACGTTGTCGGTGACGGGAATGTCGTTAGTGTACCAGGAGTAGCAAACTGGAGACAGGCAACTTCCCTGTGGCACACCGGCACAGATGGGTCGCTCCATTGACAAGGCGCTTTCAACCGCGACTTGAAAGCGCCTGTCTTGCAGGAAGGTGGCCACAATCTTCACTACTCGACGAGGAGTAGTAGATGTGGAGGTGAGTTCAGTGACATACACACTCACAGAAGAACTATATATATAAAGATATACACACAAAAATAACCCTGGTGGGAACTATATTTTTTTAACGAAAGAGTATTAAAAAATCGTCAACTGCTGGATATAAGCCACTACAAACATCTAAAACATAAAATCTTGTACTCTTTCGTAAACTCCACGAAGTTTAAAGTTAATTTTCCTCTGGGTTAAAAACATATTACAGTCGCATCATGAGTGTCCAGCTCGCTACGAAACGCAAGAACGTATCAGTTCTCATTTTTCAATTATCGTCCTAGGCATTTTTAGTTACGAGACTGCAATACATTTCTAAGCAACATTTTTCTTAGAGTTAATTAACTTCATATAATCAGCTTTTCATCTTATTTTCTCGATTGAAATATAAAATGAATTAATATGAAATTTATTTTTGTACTTGCATGTCTTATTGGAGCAAATGTGTTTGTGTTTTGTTTATTTTAATAATACTGTTGGCAGATAATTTTATAACGGATGTATTTTATGTATTACTAACCGACCCACGCAACCTCGCTTGCGTCTCCTATTGCCCGTAGCGTGATAATTTTCCCCCGTTTTCGTAACATTCTTCATTGTTGCTCCGCTCCTGTAAGTCTTAGCGTGATGATAAATAGCCTATAGCCTTCCTCGATAAATGGGCTATCTAACACTGAAAGAATTTTTCAAATCGGACCAGTGGTTCCTGAGATTAGCGTGTTCAAACAAACAAATAAGCAAGCAAACAAACTCTTCAACTTTATATATTAGTATAGATTGTATATTAGTATTATGTATTACCAGCATTTTTAAAGTAGTTTTGTAATTTGGAACCAATAAAAGGCGTGAAAAAAGAGAAATCATGAAAAATATAAGGCTGTAGGCACTAAGTTCGCCGGGTCAGCTATTTATTAATAAAAAACCTGTAGCATTCACCATCAGGTATTTCTTGCTTGTTTACCAAGTCAGTAATAAAAACTATAACCTGTCCAGTCTGGTTTGTGGTTAACGGTGGGTGCATAACGCATAACGCGTAACTAGCGCGATGCGGCGCCGGCGCTCACCATTGTGAACGTTACGGGCGGCGCATAAGCAACTTATTGACAAATTATATTATCTTAACCGTCCCTATGTGGTTGTTTTGTGATTATTGGTATCCTGTAAAAGCTATGTCGATGTCTATATAGCGTGGGCATTGCTAAAAGAAACTGTTTCTGCATTTAAGCTCATAGGCAGTTAGGTAATCTATACAAATAAATAAAATTGGAGTGTCTGTTTGTAATATTAAAATAACCGCTTTTTACTAAATGCATATGTATGTATACACGCTACATTGTAGTTAAAAAAAATTTTGTCTGTCTGTCTGTTTGTTCCGGGTAATCTCGGGAACGGCTAGACGAATTTTGACGGGACTTTCACTGGCAGGTAGCTCATGATCCAGGGAGTAACTTAGGCTACTTTTTTAGACTAACTTTGTCCCGCGGCGTTACTCGCGGTACAACAATAACCGCGGGTAACATCGCGGGGTTCAGCTAGTTTTTAATATATATGAAGCTACCAAAGTATTTCAACTCAGCCTGATGGAAAGCATGAGCAGAATCTAAGAGAAGTTATCTCCATACTCATTGCAAGTGCATAAAGTGTAAATAAATAAACAATAGTTATTTGTTATACAAGAGGGCAAAGTTGCTCTTTAACCGCGTGCTCAATTTTGATGACCGAGCAAGCGAAGGATTCTAAAATTGAATCATTAGTGCAGCGAGTGATTCCACAATTAGAATTCTGAGCGTCAGCGAGGGAATCAAAATAGATCGAGGTGAAAAATCTTTGCACTCGAGTGCAACACGTAACATTTCATCCCACCTCAGCGAGGAAATGGCTAAATGACGTAAAAAGAAAATGGTGAGGGCAAAGAAAATTAAGAAGAAGTACACCAAGAAGGTTCCGAGTCTCAGTTAACAAATTAAATAAGATTGTATAATAAATTCGGCACCATGAAGGTAGAAGTGAATAGGTTTAAAGATGTTTTGAATTCAATATTTATCCTCTAGCGGATAAAAGCGGTTTTTGCACTCAAAAATCGAAGGGCAAAAATACTCTTTCCGAGATGAGGGTATGAAAAAGATTTTTACAAAAATGTACCTTCTCCTTTCCTAAAAGAACTTTACTATTGTTTCACCACTAGCCATATTATAATTCCTAGAACAATAATCGCAAAATTTGACTGAGGAAAGACATAAAGTCAGTCGATAACTTTACTATCGACCTACTTCTGGCAAACTTTCGAAATTTTGCGATTACTCGGAACGACACATTTACGATTTCAGGAAACCAGTAAATAGCAACGAGTACTACCAACAAGACATGTTCAGATATTGGAATTTACGTATTGTTACATATTTTCATTATAATTTAAAAATACGAGTATATTATCCAAATGTCTCTCTTTTGAGTTATAAACAGGCGTATGTACTCTCCGAGTTCGTAAAAATCACCACTCTACAGTAACTTTTTATATCAATGATTGCAATTATTTAATTTCTTTACCGAGTGTGTTCAAAAATCATATTTATAATCTCGTATAATTATATATACAATATTTGAAAAGCCATTGAAAATACGCAAGAACGTAATCAACCATCTGGTTGTTTTACAAAAGAAATGTGCGTGCTCCACCACCGATCAAACGAAAGGTCACTACACTGCTTACCTTTTGTTGTCGGCAAGACACTTGTAATCAATTAATATTTAATTAGCTTGTAATTGCAGATTCGTAAAGGTTAAGTTATTGCTGCTCAGGTCATATGATTGATTGAGCAAACTAATATAAGCAGTGAATGTCATAGCGTGTTACTTTATTTTGTTGATAGATTTGCGCCTGTAGTTTCGTCGGTTATCGCACCAAAGAGTAGCCTTTGTCCTTCCTCAAGAATCAAAGTATCTCTATCTCAGTAGCCAAATTGCATTAAAATCGGTGAAGCGGTTTTCCCGGGAAAGCAGGACAGTCACAGTTACTTTCGCATTTATAATATGCTAGAGCAACCCGCCCCGGCTTCGCACGGGTGGATTTCAAATGCACCCACAGACGATACGATTCCTGCATTTTAAATCTGTAATATCTTCGAATGTATCCACTTAAATGACATACTGTAAAAGGCTATATTGATCTATATTAAATGCACAATGTATTTATGGTACTTCATTGGATAAGGATTAATGCTGTATTGCTTAAAATCGCTTCCTAAATAAGCCATTATATCTCGCAAAAAGGAAGAACTAAAAATGGTTATTGCAGGGTTCAGCAAGCGTTTGCAATGTAAGCGCAAAAAATGTATTTAATACGACATTACTTTAGAAACCTCTAAAATGATCAGTGTTTCGCTACTATATTGTATGTATTATACATAGAATATAGTAGCGATGCATTCCTCTTGAATCACTCTACCTAATAAAGAAAACCCCATCAAAGTATAGGGACAGACAGACAGCGGAAGCGACTTTGTTTTATACTATGTAGTGAAATATGCATTCAACTGCGTCAGGAAAAGGTACGACCAGAAAGAAATAAAAAAAGAAACCGACTTCATGAACTGGACCAAATGGCAATGGGATCACACGGAAAGCATCAGCTTTCAAATTAAAAAAAGAATCATTAAAATCCATTCACCCAATCGAAAGTTCTAGGTAACAAACGCAAAATATAAAAAGTAAAATTTTAACAAAAATAATACCGGCTTCAAGGTTTGACTCGATTTCTCTTGGATGCCATCATCAGATTTTAGTGTCCTTATCATGGTACCACCGTTGAGATATCTCTTTTGCACTAAAAAAAAATCATCAAAATCGGTTCATAAACGACGAAGTTATTCGCGAACACACATAAAAAAATATATATACGGTCGAATTGAGAAACCTCCTTTTTTGAAGTCGGTTAAAAACAGTCGAATTGAGAACCTCCTCCTTTTTATGTAAAACTTACATGGAAAACTGAAGACATTATTTATTTTCGTCCATCTAATATTAGATTTACTTCGTAAAGGTTCTAAACGTACGCCTACGATTGCCACCTTTTATTTGAATGTATCTATCTAGTATATCCCAAGATTGTCTAGAAAGGATCGCTTTGAGCGATAAAACACCCTTTGTATTCTTGTATATCTCTATTCTCCATAAACCTTTGGAATACAAATAAAGTATTATCTATTTTCTCACCCCGTGGTACTAAGAATAAGGAAAAATATTTAACAACGATTCTTATTTAACATATTTATATATTTTTTATTTTCTATCACATTCACACAACGGACTATCTACTGCCAACATAAGCGGACCTTGATCTATGGGTACCTCCTAGTCAACTGATATAAATACATACATAATATACATAGAAAACCCCACACTCCAAAACTAGTATTTGCACATCATACAAAATCTCAGTCCGAATCCCGAATCGAACCCAAGACCTCAGAAACAACAGATCACAGCGAGGCAAAACAATGAAAAGAGATGCGGACAAAGTTGAGTGAGCCAGCTAGTAATACAAACAACAAGAAGAAATCACAAAGATTACAAAATAAAATATTTTTTCTCATAGCGAGGGAAACTATAATCTAAAGACTTAATTGAAGAAAATAATATACAACGAAAATGAAAATATTAGTATTTAGAACTCATTTAAAAGAAAAAGACCCATTTTTGTTAAGCCGGTTAATTGTATTAGCAATAATAAAGATTTGGGTGCCGTTTATAAGGGCTTTTAGGTAAAAGGTTCATTATGGGTGGTGACGGCCAGAGCTTTTATTGCTTATGATAATAGCCTATAGGTTTCAGAGGTCAATTACCGCCGGTAGTTTACGCCTCTTTAGTTTCTCATTATGTGGGAGTATGTGATCGTAAATGTCTATTATGCTAGTTAATTGAAGGGTTTCTTTCTTAGGCATAGGAAAGTTCTGCTTGAATGTGCACTAGTTATTTCAAGGGTTCCGTACCTCAAAAGGAAAAAACGGAACCCTTATAGGATTTATTGTCCGTCTGTTTTTCAAGACCCTTTTTCTCAGAAGCGCGTGGCGGTATCAAGCTGAAATTCATATCAAATACTCAGATCTACTGTCTCTAAGAGCTGTAAAAAAATAACAAATTTCTAAGTCGTCATACTCAAAAGATACAGTTGTTAATGCTGCAAATTTGTAAGAAAACCAGGCCATTAGGGTACTTCCCGTGAACTTAGAATCTTGAAATGTGGTACGAAGCAACGTCATTTTTAGTTATATACTTACAGGTTTGTACGGAACTCTCAGTGCGCGAGTCCTACTCGCACTTGGCCGTTTTTTTACTACATTGTAATATCATAATATCTTAGGGTGTCATAAAGATCTAGTTTGAGTGCCATAATTCAAGATAGTTGGCGTCCTTTGGAAGTGGTCGGCAATAGACTAATGATGAAGTTTAAATAGCTCAGAATGAGAATCAGGCAGTACAAATAAAGATTTTATTTATCGTGAACAAGCTGTGTTAAAAAAATTATCTTAGTCTTTGGCCACGCACAGGTCAGGGTTATTCTGAACTCCTTTAGGAAAAAAAGAGCATTGAATGGAAAATCTCCATAAATATACATTCACCTTTGGACATGTAATCGATTGAATTGTAGACCAAGCTATCTATGCAAGACTATGCTTTGTGGCATTATCGTATTTTCCATACAGACAATGCAAAATTCTTTGTAAATTGTCTCAGTGAAATTTCTAAAAAAATAAAGACAACATTTGTTTGTTTACCAGTTTTCAACCCTTCCATGGGTTTTCTCTTCTTCTTCTTCCTCCTTTGATGAAATGGCAATCAGCCGGATCTCACGGATCAGCTATTTTTGCCAATGTCAAGTGTTTAAAGTCTTCAAATCTTAAGTATTTAAGTCTTCGTCGTGATGAAATTAATGATAAAATATAGAAAAAATGTGGATGAGATCAAATGGGGACCGTCTCCCGAAAAAACAAAAAACGATCTTCCGAGTTTTCTCTGCTTTGCCAGTAAATAAGGTATAAATTCAGCGTTTGGTCATTTCTATTTCATTGTTCGAACGTTCTCAAAGGTTTGTAGTTGTTTTATTGTTTGGTCCAATAATATTTGTGTGAAACACGAGCTTTTTATCTCTAAGTTAATTTGTAGTAACATTTTGTAGAAATACGTGACATGTAATAATAATACACTTTCCAAACACATTTAAATGATGAAATATTTAATTATCTTATGCATTTAGTAATGAAGTTCTTTCATAACATTTTCAGTCGGTCTTCTATAAAGGTTCTCCCAGTCTGTACATAACCATCCAAATGCAAGTTAGATGCCCCATTATATTACACTATTGGCCTTCGTTATATACATACATCTTCCATTTAAAACAATCAAAACGTTATAATACAGACACTACCTTAAAATATAATAAATTATAATTATACTTAATAGGCATACGAACCCGCAAACCGACTTTTGTTTGAAACAATTCTACAGGTAGATATTTCAGTTTCAAATTTCCATTTTCGTTACCATAGTACTATTGTTCTCGAATGAATAAATAAATAACTTATTAAGCATTACCTTAAAGTTAGGGCTTACGAAATTATTTAGACGAAGCCATCGTTGAATTTCAAATTCTCCTAAATATCAGGACTTAGTTTCGTGTCGATTATTGTGTGTTCGTAAAGTTATCCTGAAGAGGGTATTGTAAAAAGGTTTTTGGGTTGAAAATACCAGAAAAACGATCTCTTTTCATGTCCTGGAGGTACACGTGTTTTGAGATCTGTAATCGAGTCTTTCAGATGCTCCAGTCGAGTAGGTCATTAAAATCTCGGTTGATAGCGTGTATCTGCTAGTATCTACTTACACCTTCAATGATTATGTAAATGGTCGAATACAAGATAAATTACATATATGAGTACATATTTTTACACCCATATTGCAGCAAAAGTAGGCAGAGACGTGTTAAACTAGACACTGTTCAGCCAATTTAGGCGCTAAATAGAATAATTTCATGTTTTAAACAATGAGAGAAATAATCTAGAAGAGCTGGCAATTGCAGGAAAGGGAGTTTTACTGGTTAAAGTTCTAATGGATGAAACTGTACCATCAGTGACTACCGAACATTTGCAAGTCAAGAATCAAAAGTGTATTATCATTATTTTATTCCTCTCCCCTCCATCCCCTAGAATTACAAAAAAAGGCTTCGTAAACAATAATTTGATATCAGTTATCAGTAAGGCCGTGCTATCACTTCAGTTGAGTCAGTTATGATTAAAGAAATTAAAGGAATATCCTAATTATGTTTAATCTGCTCGAAATTTCCTCCGGTAATGGTAATAGTATTGTCACATTTTTATGACTTCTAATTTAAGCACTAGTCCGTGACGATGCCCTTCGCACCATTTCATGAATAACATTAACACTATTGCTTTGTCATTGAGAGGAACGGTCACCCATCCGCCGCTGAAGTTCCTACAGCACGCGGTTTCATCTGCTTTTTTGTTTCCTCATAGCTTTTTTTATATTTGTTTTCATTTATTTTTATATCAACGTCAACTTAATTCCTCCGTTTGCAAATTTTGCCTTAGTTTAATTCCCGCATTAATATTGTAGCTAAGCTAAGCTAGTAAGGTGAGCTTAAGTTTGCAGGTTTTGAAATTATAAATCGTGTTATTTCGTTTTAAGAGAAATGCCAAGTGCTGCCAAATTTTGCAGTAAGCATTAAACGCGGGAGATGATGCGAAAACGATACACGTCGCTAATGAATTATATTTTTAAGCTATCATTTAGCCTAATTAATTTTAATATGATTTTGCTCGTTCTTTATTTCAACGCTAACGTAATTACCGAAGAGTATATTTTAAAAAGAAGTGAGTAGCTTTGTGTTTCCGCCTTCACAAAAAATATTATCTTTACTGAGGAAATCAACGCACAATATTTTCTAGAATAAAACTCACTTGTACTTATTTTAAGTTCCATCGAGTGCCGACAATTGAGAGTATAAATTGCAAAAAAAATCTTTCATCGTTTATTGCACCATAAGACCAATTCATGGAGAATGTTCAAAGTGTCCTCACGACAAAATGGCTGAACCTGTTGATTCAGTGCCGTCTGCTTGCGATTCCCTTGACGCAGTACATTTGAATAGTCTGTTGATTTCCTTTTTATGTTTGTGTAAGTAATGGTATTCATAAAATGAATATAGCGAGGTGAAGGCAATTTGTATAACCTCTTTTTTAAGTGACGCCGCGGTGAATACATTCGATTTTATGAGTATATCGTTTTTTATTGATGTGGAATTTCGTTTGTAGGAAGTAACTAGGTATGTGTAACGAGATGGATAATTAAATATAACAAATGTCAAACAACTGTTCATCGATTCGTCCGTTCGCTTGTTCCTTCTTAGATGTGTGGGTCCGTATGCGCAGACATTAAATTAAATCAATATTCTCAAATTTATCTGGAATTGCAATCAAGTTGTAAAGAGAAACATATAGAAAACATATCAATTCATTTAGTAATAATAAACAAGAAAGAAACGTGTAAATAAATTTCGTATGATCGATCGTATCTATTTCGAATCGTCAATCGTATTTCGAATAAAGAACGAATGTGCGTAACTGTAACATGCTTTCGTTGTTGTAGTTATTTTTTTATTCTTTGTTTTTTGGGACTTTTACGCACAGCGTATGTCGGTTGTAATAACTCTTACTTCCCATTACTTAGGTCTCATTTAAACACAGGCATGCAACTTAGTATGAGTGATGTCTACCTGTTATCGAATTATATTTTGTAAAGGTGTGATATTGGTTAACCACCGGTCGTATGTAATTCAATGCTACACGCTAGGCTTGTGTTCCCAAACGAATATTATATTAATTTGTTTTCAATTATTAGGAATTTTAGACTGATAGCTGTTCCCAGCAATACGCATCTTGAGTTACAGTCCGGCCCTGTCCTATTTAAACTATAGTGTTGTTGTATTTAAGTTATATACTTTTCTATAATTTCGTATTTTTTTTTCTATTTCGACTGCCTCGTTGGTCTTGCGGTTAGTGTATGCGACTGCTGACTCTGAGGTCTTGGGTTCAATTCCCGAGTCGGACCAAATGTTTGTATCATCTACAAATATTTGTTTCGGAGTTTGGGTGTTTTCTATGTATGATATGTATGTATTTCCAAAAAAAATATGAATATATGTATTTGTATCAGTTGTCTAGAACCCATAACACAAGCTTTGCTTAGCTTGGGACTAGATGGCGTTGTGTGATAGATGTCCGAAATATTATTATTATTTTTTTCTTTCACAATTCTATTCTTTCTAGCCAGTGCTAGATTTAAGGTAATGAGATTGTTTCTATTAACACGAAAGTCTCGATTCTGCCTAGTTTGAGTTCAGACGGCCCTGTGTGAGATGAAAGAATAGTTTATAATTTTATCTTGTTTTATTTTATTATATCTTGTTTTATTTTATTTTATAATATCATTGTAAATTTTCATTTTCTGTTTCAGGTACGTTGCTGCTTTAGAAGACCATGGAAATTTTGAGATAGTTACAGTACTTAAATCGTATACTGAATGTTCAAGGATTTGTCTGTAAGTCAATAATTGGGCAGTACAGGCTAAGACGAAAAGTAATTTAAAATGATAAAAGAAATGAATTCACAACTAAAATTTAAATATATCATTAGAAATATCGTCAACTTCAATCTTCCTATAAATAATTATTATACACACATATTAATTTTTAATCAAGAACAGCGTTTTAAATAATGAACTAAGGGCCTAATGGTTCAGTCAATTTCTTAAACAACATTCGGTTCCATCACTATTTAATCTATTTTATTCAACAGTGCGTATAAAATCTGCTGCTTATGTAGATCTTGAGCTGATATATAATCGTATCTTCAAAGCACTAATTTCACTAAAAATGACAAGCACGATCTCGCTTCTAAATATAAGATTAAGTTTAGTCTATCATATTTGACCTTTAACATTTAAAATAAACAACTTTGGAGAAAATTCCTCGGAGTCTCCGTGAAGTTTCGTTTAACAAAAACACAGTTTTCAGTTGATTTCTACATATTGTTTTATTTCAAAGCCTTGAAATGTGTATGTATTCTAATAAAATAAGATAAACATGTTACTTCATGGAAACTCAGGGCATATTTTTTTTTTATGTAATAGGCGGGCAATCGAGCAGTCATATATTATTATTTTATTATTTTATTATTGTAAACGAGCTCTGAACCATGTACCTCCTTTTTTAATTATGTTTATTTCTTATGTTAAGTGATTGGTAATCTTTGAGAAATAAATAATTCTAACCTTATATCGCCTGATGGTAAGCGATTAACGACACCTGCAACATCAAAGGCGTCACAAGTGCGTTGCCGACCTTTGGGGGGATGGGGAGGAGTTAGGGTAGGTGGGTTGGGGTATGGGCCTCCGGTGTCCTCACTCACTCGGTGAAACACAGCGCAAGCACTATTTCACACTGGTTTTCTGTGAGGCCGTGGTATCAGTCCGATCGAGCCGACCCATTCATGCCGAAGCGTAGCTCTCCCATGGTCTCCAACAAAATAATGTTTTACAAACTTTTACTCGCGTGAGTGTCGGATATCGCGGTAATCATTTTTCGGGTTAATAGATATGACAGTCTGTGACACTCACAAATTTTGTAGTCTGGAAATAGAATAATCAAAATCTACAACCTCACAAACATTACATTACATTACTCTTTATAATATTAGTATAAATACCTACTCTAGAGTAAGGAATCTAATAAATATAGAAGTCAGTTAAATCAGAATCTGGCATATTTAGATTTATTACAATGTCAAATCCATAAGGCAAAGATCAACACATTTTTAGACCGTACCTGACATGTGAATGTAAAATAATACCTTCTAACACATACATATATCCTCAAAGAGGTAGGCTGTAATGCAATAAACGCAAACATTTTGTTAGCTATTATTTTAGAACTACTTTAGAAAATTTAGAATATATTGAAAGGAAGGATAGACTCATTCTTTCCACTTGCCTCTTTTAAATAACATGAAGTCCTGGAGCTCTTAGCCTTACAGCAACAAAACTGATTTCTCTCTCTCTGTCTGTTCCAATGTATCAAAACGAGACAAGCTGAACTATAAACAGGTCACTATGGCGAATTATGAGGCATCCCATTGTTATATTTTCCCCGTCTGCGTTATTAATTACAGTTTTTCTAGTATTCGCCTCACGTAGTTCTAGCTGAAAAGTGGCCATAAGGGAAGCGGTTGAAATATAATTATTTTTAACCTAAATATTGCACCATAAAACGGTGTCTTAGAAAACCAGGATACATTTTGTAGACAATAAGAACACAATTATACATCTGCGGCGAAAGTTCGATTCGAGTTTGGGTCTGAATAGAGTTGTGTAATATATACCAAAATTATTATACCCTATTCATTGTATTCTAACTCACACAAACAAAAACACTTAATGAAAAACAATACGAAAAAACTACCGAAGGGAAAATATTGCATATTCTTCGTTACTAGATTTCTACAGAATTTCTATTAAGAAGTTTAAATAAAAACATTCTTAAGTATGACTACTTTTTAAAATATCACATCGCCATTAATGTCTTTACATTTTCCATACATGGCCCTTAATACTCACTTTACACAAGTGGGCGACATATTTTCTTCGTTTGTGAAATACCAGCGTGTTTCGTGGCCCAATTTCGTGCGTGAGCAAGCAACTACAGTAGCATGTCATCTTCGCATCACAAAAACTGAAATCCCGTCCAAATCTAAAGACATGGGTTCGCACAGAAAAGAATGATTAATTGAAAAGGGTATATCGCTTTTGATGTCGCAACAAGTGGGTCAAGATCTCAATTTTGCGGAAAAATGCTATTGCTGTGACGATGTGTGGGCTTATTCCGTACCTAACTTCAGATTAATGACGTATTTTTAAGCTTTGCTATAAAGTTTATTATCTGAGTTCTATGTCCAAAGTTAAGATTAGTAAGACTTATGCATAGAAGAAATGAATAAATATTTAGAAGTGGTAGTAACAGTCAAGAAAAGAAAAGCGGCGTGTTTTGGTCATATATGTATATAGAAATGATAAGTACGACTTCATGAGATTGATAATTGAAGGGAAAATTGAAGGTAAGCGCAGTAGAGGACTGGTTGGATGTGGAAAGCACAGATGCACTAATTCCCATGACACTTGAATGACACATGACACCTCCGTGGTGAAGATGGCACTTGAAGGAGAAGATAGAAGAAATGCGTATTGGAGAGATGGATAAAAAGAGAGTAGGCCGTGACTGAAAGATGGAAGAGAATAAAAGGGGAAAAATTCTTTACGTCTAATCCAAAACAATTCAGAAAAAGGCAAAGAGATAGAGATGAGGATTTTAAACCATGACCCGTGTACTCTTTTGTCCCACATAACATAAACTGGAACTAATATGTTGGGAAGGAAGATATTTAAATAATAATAAAATATTTCGGACATCTAACACCCAACGTCATCTAGTCCCGACCTAAACAGAGCTTGTATTATGAGTACTAGACAATTGATATTAATACTTTTTTTTTTTTTTTTTGTAAATACATACATATTTTACATAAAAAATATCGGGAATCGTGCCCGAGACCTCAAGAACAGTAGTCGCGCACGCTACACTGCGCCATCAAATAAAAAGTAATTTTAAAGTTATAACTTTAAAATGGCCATAGCGATACATCAGGCAGAGTAGTGTCACTTTAGCAGGCACTTAATAATAAAAAAAGGTATTCCAATACCTCTTAGGGTTCCGTAGCCAAATGGCAAAAAACGGAACTCTTATGGATTCGTCATGTCTGTCTGTCCGCCGTCCTGTCCGTCCGTATGTCACAGCCACTTTTTTCCGAAACTATAAGAACTATGCTGTTGAAACTTGGTAAGTATATGTATTCTGTGAATCGCATTAAGATTTTCACACAAAAATAGGAAAAAAAAACAATAAATTTTGGAGATAGATACTTTGACTTTGGAACTCAAAAAAAAATTTTTCATTAAGTTATAGCCCTACATGACTGTAATTCAGTACTAATGTAACACAACGTCGATTGTAAAAATAATGAACGATGTTATCTAAATTATTATATTGAAAAACAAAACATTTAGTAATTCACAAAGAATAGTTTTATTTCGAACTTTTATCTGTTGAAGTGTGACGTGACGTATAAAATTTTCCAACCAAATATTTAATACCAATGTATTTTAACTGTACTTTCCTATTTTACAAAGGCAATTACAATTTACACGCCTGTTATACTCAGAAATCGAACTTCGATTATAATTAAAAGAAAATCGAAGTGAGAACACATTGTAGGTATCTGTTAAATTGGAATCACATTAGGCACGTGTAAGCCGAATACATTGAGATAAATGTTAGCGGCTGTGTCGACTGTCGAGTCACTGGCCTTACAAATCCACGCGAGACTAGAACGAGGGCGGATGGCGCCACCCCTACGAAATGGGATAATTTGTACTGAAGGCTTTTATTTACATGTTGATTAATTTCGGTGGAAAAAAATATTAGTGGCGCTTGTGTCAGCGTGGGTGTAACCTACTTGTAGCGATTGACGTGACGAGGGAAACACAAGGTCAAATAATAATAAACACACATGTGTTAAATATTAGGAAGGCTTTATGAATAAACAGTGAGAAGTGCTGAATTCGAGTTCCGCTTAGCGCAAATATTTGTATATCTTACTAATATTATAAACGCGAAAGTTTGTAGTTTTGGATGGATGGATGAATGGATGTTTGTTACTCTTTCACGCAAAAACTACTAAACGGATTTGGATGAAACTTTACAGTAGTATAGCTTATACATCAGAATAACACATAGGCTACTATTTGTCGCAATAACCGACACATACGCGGGCGGAGCCGCGGGCAACAACTAGTATGACTATATTTTAGTTATCTTCTTTATCCTTCCGATTAAACATGAAACTCAATACCACCTTAATACCACGTGTTCCCATACCATTATGATACCGGATTATTTAAGCGGGCGTAAAAAAGCGTAGTGTGGGTCACTATGCTGCTCCGTCCACGTTCACATTGAGGATAGTGACCACCACTTTTGGATTCTACCTATACTTACCATCAGGCAGAGTAGAGTCATTTTCGTAGCTTGATCATAAAAAAAGTACCTTATAACAACTATTACAATTATTTTCCCTGTGAACCAGTTTTCCGCAAGCAATTACCAAAGAAAGGAAAATCGATGGAATATTTATTTGTGTAGATTGTTTACCATTTTTCAAACATTTAGGTCAAGGTTTTATTCCCCACACCGTTCTTACTACGTCATCATGACCACAGATTGACGTTTGTCTCTAACCATAGACATCCCACGTTTCCTCTATAATCAAATATACTCTGTAATCATCTTTTATCTTGTTAAAATCTATTTTTGTCATATAGAATTACGTTTTCGTATTACACAAGTGTAAAAATATTTCGGACATTTTGACACGCAACGCCATCTGGCCTCAAACTAAGCAGAGCTTGTACTACGAAAGTAAACTGATAAATTTCCTAAATACTTTTTTTAATACATACTAGCTGAACCCCGCGGTGTGACCCGCGGTTATTGTCGTACCGCAAGTAACGCCGCGGGACAAAGTTAGTCTAAAAAAGTAGGCTATGGTAGCCAGGTAGCTGATGATCTAAGGAGTAACCCTGGATCATCAGCTACCTGCCAGTGAAAGTACCGTCAAAATCCGTCCAGCCGTTCCAGAGATTACCCGGAACAAAAAGACAGAAAGACAAAAATGTTTTAACTACATTTTTGGTATATGTACCGTATATACATACATATGCATTTAGTAAAAAGCGGTTATTTTAATATTACAAACAGACACTCCAATTTTATTTATTTGTATAGATTATGTGAGCGGTGATAAACGCTGATGTTTCTAATGACGTCAACATGATTGCAATCGTGACTTTTTTTCATTTAAAAATCACAATAAATTGGATTGGTTGGTAATATATAAATTAAAATCAAAGTTATATAAACTTAGCTAATTTTAAATATATTAGCATTATTCATTTAGAATATTTCGTTTAATTACTGTTGAATTATGTATCTGCATACAGATAATATTTCACTCTTAATGGCTTTTTATAAAGTTACATACTGCATACATTTTATTTTCTTACTAATATAAAGCAATGAAACAAACTCGTAATCAAACATCGTTCTCTCAATTTTCCCTTTTATACTGTCGAGTATGTAAAACAATTTTATACTGTTCCTGAAGATATTTTCTCGTTTGTAACGGAGACCTGTTGCGCACACGTTTTCTTGTCGCCAAGTATGGTTCACCAAACCCAGGCGTGTAAGTAAGTTAGTTGTATTTGGTTGGTGACCGGTATGGGGTGAGTGGTGAGGGAATGTGTTGCCAGTAAAAAAAAACTCCTTGCTTTTAGGGAATATATTCTACAACAAGATGTTAGAAATTTCGTTTCCCAGAAAACTAACATAAAATATGTTCCGTTGATGAAAATTGATTCAAACGAGAACTAGTAAGTAGATTTTCTTTATACGGCTTAAATCGTAAACTGCAAATTTGATATTATGTCCGACTCGCACTTGGCCACTTTTTTTATAAGAGTTTGAGACATAAGCCAGGTGCATATGTCTCAAATATTTTTGAGAATTCCTTTGTTACCTAAAAAACTAATAAAAGCTTTTACTTAAAATACAGCTTCAACATTTGGATATTGTTTGAAACCGCAAAGAAACTCTTTTAATGAACCTCTATGGTATAACAAGTACTTATAAAGAGAAAAAATAGGCTGTGTTGACACTGAAATGATGTCATGATTACAACCAGAGAGGGAAAACATAAAATATAATTATTTCGAGTACTCGAATATATAGAAGCGACTAAAAGTTAGGTATGCAATAAAGCGACAATACGGTTATGCGACAAAAGGAAATGTTATGTCACCATAGACAAAAGAGTTTGTGAAGTCGAGAGTAAATAAATATGAAATGGTGCCGTATAATGTTTTTATTTTAATGTGTGACATGTTCCCTGTTTTTCTCTGTGAGAGTGTTTTTATGAAAAGGAAAGTCTTAGGTTTTTTTTTCATAAAATCGAGACGTGTTACACGCAATACGTGTGTTATTTAATTTGTTTGATGAGAGTGGGCTGTGCTAGTAATAACCGTTATGAGATATGGTGAATGTTGTTTGAACCTGTAATGGGCATGCATACTAGATAATATTTTAACCGACTTCAAAAAAAGGAGGAGGTTTCTCAATTCGACCGTCTTTTTTTTATGTATGTTCGCGGATAACTTCGTCGTTTATGAACCGATTTTGATGATTCTTTTTTTAATGGAAAGGAGATATTCCAACGGTGGTATCATGATAAGGACATTAATATCTGATGATGGCATCCAAGAGAACTCGCGTCGAACCTTGAAGTTGGTTTTATTTTTGTTAAAATTGTACTTGTTGTGTAATATTTTTAAAGGGTGTCGTATGTGTGCTGTTGGTATATCTTATCTATACAAATAAATAAAATTGAAGTGTCTGTTTGTAATATTAAAATAACCGCTTTTAACTAAATGCATATGTATGTATACACGGTACAGATACCAAAAATGTACTTAAAAGTTTTTTGTCTGTCTGCCTGTCTGTCTGTCTGTCTGTTTGTTCCGGGTAATCTCTGGAACGCTGGACCGACTTTCGACTGACCTTTTACTGGCAAGTAGCTGATGATCCAGGAAGTAACTTAGGCTACTTTTTTTAGACCAACTTTGTCCCGCTGCGTTACCCGCGGTACAACAATATCCAAGGGTAACACCGCTACAAATGAATAAAGATAGGTAAGAAATCAGATGTTACACTTCTTATATTATTCGCTACTTGGCCCTAATATTAGTACTACCGATCGGCGGCGGGACGATGTGTCGGAATCGAACCGACTTAAACCACATGGTTTGCCACACTACTTGAAATAAAAAGATCCGGGGACAGCTATTATTACGACTTTGTTTTTGGCGTATTATTATTATATTTTATTCAATGTCTCAATAAAGGGGTAATGTTTAAAATCATTATATCAATTTGACGCAGATTCATTTATTAAACATTTCTTTACGGAGTGCAAGAAAGTTTCACCACCGACCCGGTAGTAAACAGCTCTAGTTTATTGTACCAACTTTATCTTGTCCGCCTCCCATTCTCTGCCACCCATTTTCCTTCCCACCTAGCTCATTGCGATAGTTTATAACTTCAATTCTTTAAATAACTTAATAATACGCATACAAACTTTTAATAAAGTTCTTTGTTAGAGTTCAGAATTTAATATTATTTTGCTGGTTTACGAATCCGTATTCTTCGCATACACATTTTTGAGTTTGCACTTTACTCGTAAAGGCAGAAGTGCACGTCACATCCATTTCCACAGGTTAGAAAAGATTCTGGTTCAAAAACAGTTGCCCAGTGGTTGATTGTTAATTTAGAAAGTTTATTTACTTAGAATACGAATATTTAAAATAGGAATCTGCGGGATTGCTACCATGTACCTTTTTTGTTTGTGAGTATCCGATATTTCGGCGCTGTTGCAGGCGCCATGATCACAGGAGAACTGTTTTAGTTAGATTCCTATTTTAATGTTACTGACCATGAAAGTTTAAAACAATATACGAAGATTTGTAAAAAAAGGTACCTACCACGATGATAACGGCACGTGCCTTGACACTATACCACTGCTTAGCCATAATATCGTCATCAAAAATCTAAAACATCATCATCTTCCTAGCCTTTATTATTCCCAAGATTAATTGGGGCCGGTTACTAGTTCAACCGATTTTTACCTGAATATCAGTTTTTCCACGGGGTGACTGGCATCGGACCTCCGCAACCCTGAGGGTGAACTGAATTCGATGGTTGAACTAGTTGTCAGTATATTTGCGGGCACTGAATAACGAAAGCATATCGCCACTAAAATCACTATAAATCGAATTGTCGTCCTAGTAAGCTAAGTTCTATCTCTAATATTGTACATAGGGAAATCTTCGCAGTTATTTCTGAAAAACTAATCTGGATTTTCTATCCATGCCGACAGAACCCTACAAACGCGTACAACACCGCTCCGTACAGATAAATAATAAAAGGCAACGATATAAAAGCGAGCGTAGTATATTATCACGCACCGCACAAAGGTACTGCCCAGTAACTTGCACTTAACGTTATATATGTATGTACATATGTGTTGCCTTTGTCCGTGGTTCTAATAACTGGGTAAAAAAATACGAGGTATTGTTGACATCTTAATACAGACCTTTGGGGAAATCGGGGAATTTTATTAGGGAGTATTGTTGCTGACGAAATGAGGATTTATTTGATAAGAAAAGCTACCTTGGATGGAATACGGGGAACTCTTGTTAAGCAAAGTTACTCTACTCTGCCTGATTGAAAGTAGAATCTAAGAATGCTGGTAATGATACTCATTATTCATGCAGACAAGGCTGTCATTTTAGTTCGGTCTTCTGTAAGAGAGATACGCCGGCCCAAGTGTGCTGAAATCGGCGTGGCTCTACTACCTTGTAAAGAAGAAGACAAGATTGGTGATAAACATACTTAAATATATTTCGAAACACAGATTTAGTGAATATAATTTACTAGGATTGATATATTTGTTAAGGGCTTAAAGGATTTGATTTATGTATCTAACTCTTCTGGGTTACAGGTGAACTGTCTGTAACTTGCCGCCTTTATACGTGAAAATATAATCTCGCAATCATAGTCCTTAAAATATAGCCTGATCTCTGTGATATTGCTAAGAAACCGTGAAAGTAACTCGAAACATTCATTTGTATTCTTTTTGATTTTCACTCACTTTTCGACAAATGAAATTTAATACATTCTAAATTTAAAAAATACACGTCTAATGTACCTCGTAAATTCTAAAATGACACTAGTGACAACTGTCACAGATTTTTTTTAAGAACCGTAGAGTTGTTCTAAAAGTTTATCTATAGTAGCCTAAAAATATATCATGTACGTTTATCGGTTAGGAGAGCTCACATAAAACCGATTTCAATAAATACTTTTATTGCTACTCATCAAGTGAGTAAGGTTTCCAAAACTCAAACCTCTTACTTTTGAACAGGTGGCAATGCAATCTTAGACGAGCGGCGCTAATAATTTATTTTTTAAGTGAATCGTCTGCCATGAAAATAAATTTTCTGTTCTGTCTATTGAAGTACCCGTAATCAGTAGGGAATAAGAGCTTCCCTAGAAAATACAACTTAAAAGCTTAGTGGTACCTAGCAAAATGACACTTACCCACAAAAAGGAATTAAAATACCAAAGTCCTCACCTTCAAGTGTTCGCAACGCTTTGGCACCCGACCCTTTGGCCTTCCAACAACAAAATTTTGTTAAAGCCAGTGTAATGCCTATTATTCAAATCAGGCTGATTATGTAAATATTTAAATAAGTATAATAAACATAGATACATGTAGGTATTAAATTACTGTTGGGTGAATATAAAAATCTGTGTAATTGGGAAACAAGATCCAATCAGAAATGTGGGAGGAAAAATGTTAAAACGAAGCTGGCAGTTTTGAAACGTTTGACGAATTTTTTTTCTCTTATTTATATTTTTTTATTTTCGTAACTCGTGTGTAATTGGATTCAGTTGGAATTTATGTTTCAGCTAATTTGGGATAGGCATGAAAATAAAATGTTTTATGGTGACCTTATTTGTTTAACCTTATTTATTGTGATCTAATATGTAACTTTGTAATAAAACTTTTGTAAGCGTTATTAAAAACAGGTGCTGCACTGCCTGTTGTCTGAGTACATCAAAAGACCCTTTCTCTTTACCTCTTAAAATCGTTTCGATCCGAATATTGTCCTAAGATTTCATTGTTTTTTTTTTAACTAAATTATTTAAATTGAAAGTAAATCGAATTAGTCTTAAGAATCGAATTGAAGTCGAATGGGCCTCCGGTATTCTCACTCACTCGGTGAAGCACAGCGCAAGCGCTATTTCACACCGGTTTTCTGTGAGGCCGTGGTATCATTCCGGTCCAGCAGGCCCATTCATGCCGAAGCGTGATTCTCCCACGGTTTGTCTTGGTGTCGGTGCTAATCAATAAAATGGCATAGACAACTTATCTACTCTGTAGTTTAACCACTTATGCTATTCCACTTATAAGCATCCATCACTATTTGTATAACCGTGAAACAAATGAAAACTAAACAATGAATATTTAACCGAATAAATTAATTTAGTCAGCAAACGTTAGGTACTTGATAAAGATGTGAAGAAGACGTGACCCATTTATGCGTTGTCAGTTAAATATTTAATTTATTTAGTAGCCGACGACTGGGACAGTCAAGTGACTGGCTGTTGAAGAGCTCGTCATCCTTCTCAAGGACTTTGGGCCTTTTTACTACTTTTGTATTCTGAAATGATCTTTCTATTTTTGTAATACAAAGATGAAGAGGGTTATGTCCAGCAGTGGAATATTACAAGCTGTTGCTTAGAAGGATATCGACTTATAGAAGAACCTCTAAAAGCAAAAAATACACAAAAAGCACCAACTAGGCTAACATAGGCTATAATAATCTTTATATATATAATTCTTCTGTAAGTGTGTATGTCACTGAACTACTCTCAAACGACTGGACCGATTTTGATGAAATTTTTTGTGTGTGTTCAAGGGAATCTGGGAATGGTTTAGATTCACAATTTTGTCCGCTGGACAGTGTTTTTTTAATTAATTTTTAATTTATTAGTAGTTATGGCAAACCGACGTTTGACGGGACAGCTAGTCTATACTAAAATATAAAGCTGACGAGTTTGTTTGTTTGCTTGAACGTGCTTATCTCTGGAACTACTGGTCTGGAAATATTACGCTACGAGCATTAGGAGACGTAAATGAGGTTGCGTGGGTCAGCTAGTAATCTATATATATAAAAGAGGAAGGTGACTGACTGACTGACATACCCAGAGATCAACACACAGCCCAAACCGCTGAACCTAGAATCCTGAAACTTTGCATGTAGGTTCTTTATGTAACGTAAGTAAGCACTAAGAAAGGAATTTTGGAAATTCCAACCCTAAAGGGGTAAATCAGGGGATGAAAGTCTGCGTGAGCGAAGCCGCGTGTAAAAGCTAGTAAATTATAAAGTTGAGGTTTTTTATCGTTAGCTGCTCCTTTGATCGGATGGATTTTATAGTTTTCAAACTTCATTATAGTAGTTTTCTGTGTTTAACATATCGCTTTATAGATACTTCACGATTTTTTGATTAAATCGCATCGATCTGTACAGAACTGTGGTAACTTCTCACACTTACTGCGAACAACGAAAGATAAATTAACATTGGTTTTCTCTGACGCCGTGGGATCACTCCAACATGAATTATCTAATATCTTTAAACGAGCAATTCTTATATATATACAATAATTATTTTGTATATATTTAAATATATAAAATAATTATCTTGTATATCTATACTAATATATAAAGCTGAAGAGTTTGTTTGTTTGTTTGAACGCGCTAATCTCAGGAACCGCTGGTCCGATCTGAAAAAATCTTTCAGTGTTACATAGTACATTTATTGAGGAAGGCTATATATATATATCATCACGCTAAAACCAATTGAGAATGTTTCAAAAAGGGGTAAAATTATCACGTTACGGGCAATAGGAGACGCAAACGAGGTTGCGTCGGTCAGCTAGTATTCAAATAACTCGTTTGCCCTCTATTCAATAATAAAAGAAAACTGAATCTCTTAAACGACTCTTACGATTTTCGTGAAAATTTATATGCAGGGAGTTTCAGGAGCGATAACTCGATCTAACTAAGATTTATTTTTAGAAAACTTACTAACAAAAAGTATCGAACAAAGTCGGTTGTTCAGGAACTTTTATCCAACTCAACATAAATCAATATATTTCCAGCTATCATAACGAGACATGTCGTCGCACTTCCCAAAACCAAAATACCTAAACTATTCGCTCAGAAACTTCGACCAGCAGCTAACAAACACTCGAACTCCAACAATACCGCAGCTAATGTGCCCCATAACTTCGCACTTCGTATGTTACTAAGAGTTTTCTGTTATAGTTAGAAGTTTACTTTTGCTACGTACATAAACTGTGGGACCTGAGGGACCCTGACGAGATTAATGCAACACCCTTTATATCTGGGCTGAAATTAAAAGGTAAATAGGTCATGTAATAAAGTTGTTCACTTACAGTGTAAATATGGTAGTATACTTGAATACAGACTTGATAAGAACTGAATACACACTTGTATAGAAAATCAAATGTATCCATACATTTCATTCAGGTTTTGCCAAGCTTGTGGCGCTCCGGTGTATCCCACGCTATGTACTGACGCCACACCTCAAGCGCGTCAAGTGGCTGGCCATTTGGCATGGTTTTTTTATTTACGAACTTTTATTTAGTTTCACCTGTCCCGATGTTGGTCTGTAATCAAATCTTGCAAGTTAAATTTGATCCACTTCTCGATTTCCAATTAAGCTAAAATTTGAAATGTACCTTTAGTTCATGACAATACAATTACATATAATCGATAATATTATTAATACAAAATGGCCGCCGTAACAAAATGGCACACACATATTTCTGAATAATCCACTCAATATAGATATCAAATGAAAGGGCTTAAATTATTATTTTTATTAACAAGTCATAAAAGCTTGTTATAACAAACAACTTTTTTGGTGAATCACTTGTATACGTTGCTCAGTTATAATGTGAAAAATGAATTTTCAGCGCTTACATCATTTTGGTCGCAAGAAAACTATCCCTAATAATAAGCTTCTGGCACTTGTTTTAATAGCTTATGAGACGATATCACTACTAACAGCGCTACAGCGTACTCAACACTTTTAGTTTACGCTCCATTTTACTCTTCATACAAACCCTACAGCGAATTTAATATGAAAATAGTGGAATAAACTACTAAACAAATTATGAAACTTACCTGATAAAAATGCTTTTGCCTAAACACGTTAAATATTGGAGAATAAGAGACATTTCGAGACATTTTCCAGTGAAATCATGTTCCCTTTTCTACAAATAGCTCTATTTTCTTTAGTACAAGCGAAGAAGACAATTATACCGAACTGTTTTCAGTCTGCGATGTCTAAATTGTATTCAAATTTCACAGAACACTTTCAGTCGTTACAAAATACGTTAGGGGTGCCTCTTAGTACGGCTAAGGCTTTCTAAATTTTATAATACAGTACAAAAAATGCACGTTCCTCGGATTTAGTTCTTTTGTTATGGAATAGGCGGCAAACGAACAGACGTATTTATGGTAAGCGATTACAGCCATGGACACCTGCAACACCAGAGGCTTTACAAGTTTGTTGCCGGCCTTTTAAAAAGGAATACGCTTTTTCTTGAAAGTTTGAAGGTCGTATTAAAACACGGACACGTCACCCTAACATTTTTTTAGAGATCTTAGAGTTATTAAAGATTGCACAAGTCTTAAACCGACTTACTGGAAACAAGATCTTTTTAAAACCCCTGACGCTCTTTAAACTACGACAAATTTGGGGAGACCCGGACGAATGGCAACCCTACAGTAACGGCCTTAGTAAGTGTGTTGATGTATAATTGTAATACCCTTGTCTTCTGTTGTACTTGTGAACTACTTACATTGTTATTGAAAATTTACTGTATGAAGTCTACAAATTTGTTAGCCGCAGTATGTTTAGGGCCCAAAATCTATCTATTCAAAGACAAATATTATTAGATAAAGTTTTCACGAAATGGCAGCGTATTGAGATCGGGTCGTGTCAAGTTTGAACAATTGAAAATAGACTTTAAAATAATATTACAAAGGATTTCTTTGGGTTATTTGTTTAAAATTTAATCTTCTATTTAGATATGGGTATTTTAATAAACATCAAGTCACGTTAGTAGTAGTAAACGTTACCGTTTTTTTTACAAACAAATATTAGGTCACATGATGATACGGAACTGTAAATATATAATAATATGTGCATTATCACTGGTACTGACTGTGGAATTTGTCCCTGATTCTTACATTTTTTTTTCGAAATATTATTGCCATAAAGTCATATCTAAACTAGCAGTGGATTATTAGTCTTCTTACGAAAGAGATTTTAGGCTAATACTACACATGACAGAAGAATTGGTATAGGATATGTTTTAAGCGGGGCGTAAAAAAGCATCTCACTAGGCGGCCATAGTGTGGGTCACCATGCTGCAATGTTCTTATTCACATTGAGGATGGTGACCACCACTCTTGGAATCTGCTCATGCTTTCCATCAGGCAGAGCAGAGTCATTTTGGCACAGCCAAAATATAAAAAAAAAAAATGTTTTCCTTCCCTTTTCAGTTCTGCCTGCAGTCTCTTATTTGATAGCCGGGTTTACGAACACCTATGGGATGTAAAGGGGGAGGTGGGAATTTTTTTTTACCGTCACATCACGGACAGTTGTCCTTTACGAAAACACATTTTCGGAATTATACTCATTATATATTGAGCTTTTATTGACCTCTGTCCATCAATTATTGGACAAAAGGTAACACTGTTAAGGTAACATTACCTTTTGTCTTCAAAGAACATAATACTGGTTGCCATCCCTTTGACTTTGACCTTCGTAAGGCAGTTTTGTCCACCATATTTACCTATTATTTGATATTTTCTCGTCATTGTCTAAAGGGTTCTATTATTACTAGAATCATAAGATCGATTTATCTGAATATGACCCTGAATAATCGGAATAAGACAAATCTGTAAAGTATTCTATATAGAAACTGAAACGAATTCTGCATCGTGCAATACAGATTCTTGCAATAAATTCAACCAATCCTTAATGTCAACCACGTTTGAACAGATGCTGCCGATTAGGTCATCCACCTGCTACTGCTGGAAATTGATGTCTTTCTTTAGAATACAGGATTAGTCCTACTTTACTACAGATCTTCAAGGTAGTAGAGCCACGCTGACTTCAATGCAAACGGGCCGACTCGACAAGGGTATTACTACTATCTCACAGAAGACCAAACTGACAGCATTTGTGCGGCATTGTCTGCATTTTCAATGAGTATGGTGACCACTACTCTTGGATTCTGCTCATGCTTTCATCAAATAAAGCAAAGGTAGTAGAGCCACGCAGATTTTTCGGGCTTCGGCTTTAGGCTTTAACGGCGGGCTCAACCAGGGCAGAACTACCCTCGCACAGAAGATCAGCGTAAAATGACAGCGTTCATGCTGTCGTGTTTCGTTGGTGAGTGTAAGACCGGAGGCCCAATGATGCATGCATCACTGGGCCGCCATAGTGTAGGTCACCATGCTGCATTGTTGCATTATCTGTACGAGCAATGAGTATGGTGACCACCACTCTTGGACTCTGCTTATGCTTTCCATCAGGTATAGTAGAGGCATTTATTTTTTTGTTTTTTTTTGATTTTTTGATTTGATTTGATAACAAACCAACATCGAGACAGGTAAGCTAAATAGAAGCTTGTAAAAAGATAAAGGGATTGTGTCAAGTTTTATCTATCTTTGCAGTGCTGTTGTCCTGCGTAGTTTGCTCCTTTACTTAGTTCTTACTCATCCAATGGGTGTCGACCTATGGAAAAGCATAAGCAGAATCCAATAGTGGTGGTCAACATACTGCGAATGCAGACAATACAACAATGCAGCATAGCGACCCACACCATGGCGGGCTAGTGATGCTTCTGCATCATTGGGCCTCCGGTCTCGTACTCAACAACGAAACACGACACTATCGCTGTCATTTAACGTTGATTTTCTGTGCGAGGGTAATACTGCCCCGGTCGAGCCGGCCTGTTCGTGAACAGCCTGCTGAAATCAGCGTGGCTCTGCTACCATTGCATGGATAGTGACACTCTGATTTCTTAGTCAGTCTCCAACGGACTGAACTCAAATTGAACTCACTTTTGTAAATATAGCATTCAAATTGTGTGGAATCGATAAAACAATAAAATAAATCTGATTTGTTTGAATAAAAACATATGTACAAATATTTGCGTGGTATTGCGCATGTTGGTTATTCAAGGTGACTTATTCTTTAATACATAGTAAATGTACATATGGATACAAAAGAGGTTTAAAGTAAAAAAAAAATATCACATTCAAATTCATAATCATTTATTCAATTAAGACACTAAGGGACATTTATGAACGTTAAATTGAAGCTATAGTTAAACTTTATAGATCGACACAAACAGACGCCATAGCATGTGCTGTATTGTCGAGGTAAATTAGGCGAAAACATCAAAATGTACTACTGCCTGCCTGTGTCGATCCATAACTTACAGTTTCCAAAATGTGTAGAGCCTCATGTGAAGAATACTGGCAAAGAAACTCATGGCCACTCTTTTTCCAAGTCAGACTCTCAAGTACACCACTTTGCAACCTTAAGTTGATCATTAACTTCACTCATAGATCGCCGACGAAGTTAAACTGAATCTGTTGATTTACGAACATTCTTCTTCTTTTCCCAAAATTGTTATGTTTGTTATTCCTAAGATTATTTGGGGTTAGCTACTAGTTTAACCGGTTTTACCTGAATATCAGTTTTTGGCATCAGACCTCCGCAATCCTGAGGGGAACTGCATTCGAAGATTTAACTAGTTGTCAGTAAGAGGGCACTGACTAACCAAATAACGATGTTCATGACAACCGGACCGACGCCGACGACTTAACGCGCTCTGAGGCACGGGCGGGAAACAATGTCATCGTTTATACTCCGGGTTGCTATACCCCAGTATAAACCAATAGATACAAGGAATTTGTGTGGGTAAACAACTAAAGAAATGAGGAATGCAGAGATCCAACTCCTTCCTCTATCTAAATAGGAACGGTTCTGTATTATTTTCAACTTTAAGGTTGTAAGTTTAAAATTAAATATAACATAACCGTTACTTAAAGTCATGCGACGTGCATGAACGAGGGGGTTAATGTCTTGTGTACAGTGGCACACACATTATTTTTGGAGAACTTCGGTTTGGTTTACATTAGCTATTAGTACTAAGTAGGTAAAAATTTACTGTTTAACTTTAACTACATGAGGTACTAATGTGCTAACATTGCAGAGTTCTATCCTAGTCAATTCAATATGGATGGGTGATCATTTTTAGGACATGCAGGCTCCTTAGCGTCTCCAAGAAATGGGTTCCAAATTACCGTCTGTACAAATACTTACAAGTTGGTGGAGCCTTTAAAGATTCGACAGAAAACACACTCAGCATACCTACACACTTTCTCTGTCTGCCTACACACCTTGTACTTGGGTCGTGGAAATCTGCAGAAACTGCAAGTTCACAATACAATCTTTCTTTTCTTTTTTAAAGACAACTTCCGCATTAGGAATATAAATCCTATGTCGCGGGGGAATTCACAAAGATACATAACGGACTCAAAGAAGACCCAGACTGAGAACAACAATTTGCAGATCACACAGTCTTGTGTCATGTGGGATTTGAATCCGCAACAATTGGCGCAGTAGAAAGCAGCGTGGCAACCGTTTAACCTACTACGCCAACATAACAAATCAATTCTAATAGTACCCACATATTTTACTACACATATGTATCCAAGTTACCATTTTGCTGCAACTCACTTTTCCAAAGAGTGTCATCGATTTCCGTTTGAATATTCAACTTTAGTATAAAGTTTATTCTGTGGTCTGGCCATCAATCATCTTGCATTGTTTTTACGCAACTTTGCAGTGGCCATTAATCATTCAGCTAAATGCTCGATTTCTTGGGAAACGATTTTTGTGAAACAGATTGTGTGTCGTAACAGATTTAGGGCTGGAATGCATTTAAAGAGGATTTGTTATCACAAAGAGAAAGAATTTGTTGGATATTTTTATGAATGACCAGCCATTATCTGCAACTTCGCTTGCGTAATTAATTCTTGTAACTAACTTTAAAAAATACGAATTTCTATACAACCATTTATTCCTTATTTCATCCTTTGGGGTAAATTAAAAATCTCACAACATAAAAAGCTTCCACTGTTAAAATTTCAAGTTTGTAGTCCCAGTTGTTTAGTTAATTTAATAGGTTGTACACGTTGAGAAATGAAAAAGGATTAGGTTGTTGAAGTAGGAAACTGTTTGAATGTTGCATATACTGTACTAATCTGCATGAAAACTTTAATAGTGCAATGTAGGATCGGTCGAGATGTATACACAGTTCGTAATAACATAAAAGTTCTCAATTTAAACGTAAGCGTAAAAAGCAAACAGATAAAGCTACTTTTAATTCAATTGTTTTTACAAAAAGTATCTGACTAAACCATAGTCTACTAAATTCTTGATCGAGTATCCATAATCCAGAGACGAGATACGCATTCAATCGTAGGCGGTAGTGCATCATTCAGACGTCAGAGGTTCAAGTGGGATAATTACTGACGTCATCAGTGAGGTGATAAAATAAATCGATTGGATGAGTGATTATCACCCACGCCGTAGATGATTGATCGAGGATCAATTATGTGAAAGAATTCAGAGTATTGTAGTGGATAATGTTAGCGTCATTACATTGGCGTTTTAGACAGCTGACTACACTTACTAAGAAATAAATATTAATCCCATATTATAAATGTGAATGTAAGTTTGTTTGTTACGCTTTCACGCGAAAACTACTTAACCGATCATCATGAAACTTTATACACATATTCTTGGAGGTATTAGAAGTAACATAGCATACTTTTTATTGAATGCGAGCGTAGCCACAGATAAAAGCTAGCCGTCTAAATTTTTTTATATGCACGTGTCTGCAAAATGCACCTATGCGAAGACCCGTTACTAAAAATTCTTTGTCGAGTTTGAAACTAGTAAGACAATCTTGAAATGATGTGAATACCATTAGCCCTTGATAGATAAGAACTGAAAATGACCTTAGTAACAGACTTCAATGAACCAGAAACACGAACTGTTCAAATAAAGTGACACATTTTGTCCATGGAAAAATCCTGGTATCTACGATAAATTAAGATCAACGTCCCGTGATCGTTACTTCATCTCTTATCAGGGATGTGTCACGCTTGCAAATGGCGGCCAGCCGGCGCCAGGGTGGCGCACCCTCACTACAGCCTACGGTGGAACAACGACAATTAACTTCACGATGTGTGTAGGATGTTCAGGGTGGTTATAACACTGATTATCATTCAGAATTTATGGCATCCGAAAACGTATGGGTTTCGAAATATCGTTGATATAGTTAGTTTAATGTAGTATTATGTGCTTCACATTTTTTTTTGTTCTGAAGAACCTGTTGATCTTGCGACAAGGTCACTTAATTGATCCTGAGCGCTTAGCTTAGAGGTTTTAAGTTTGATTTTATCCTAAAAAAAGTATGTGATAAACGGGGTGTTACCCACTTTATTTTTGTCTTTAACGAAAACACCATTTTCAATAAAAATGTACTACATCTCTCTATAACATTTAAGTCTGATTGCCCGACTGTACGAATTGGGTACTGGTTTCAGCAGTCGACAAGCCGCGTGTCTCTAATACGCTAAGGGTTGTGGTATTGTTGGTTCCCAACATGGGAATTTTGTGAAATTCACTAATTGGTGTTCTGAATATGGACGTTCTTTGTATCTGTTTCGTATATGTTTTTAAGTCTTTCACAACACAATTATATTCGTAATGCGTTCCTTTTTTTAATTCAAATTAAGTTTGAAGATATTTTTTTAAATTATAATACAAATTATTAAAATAAAGATATCTGTACCATATCACATATTTTCCTAAAACCGTTTTACATAATTAAAAGCGTCTATTTTACGAACCAAAAGTTTATTAACACGGTTCTACAGGGTTTTATATGTAAATGACAACAGTGGCGATTGGTCTGGATATTATGTGTGGCAGTGACGTCATTGTTGCAATAAACCGTCATTACGAACGAAATGAAACAAATTGAACCAATTTCACTAATATAAGCTACTTAGAAACAAGACGTACAAATTGTTCGGTTTCTTCTCATAAGGCTCTACGCACTTTGGAAACTGGAAGTCACTTTGACAATCCAGTACATGCTGTGGCGTCTGTTTATGTCGATCTATGATTTTGACGTGACAACGTCTTATAAATTGGTTTGCCGGGTGACACTTCAAGAAACTGCGTTACGCTCCGCTCACGTTATGCGCTCACAATGAGAGCGAGTGAGAGGCACGCGTCCCTTCCACTCGGGCATGGTTAGCCCGCCTAAGAGCGAGAGAGACAGACATAAAAAGTGAAAGGCACGCGTCATCATTTCATCCTTCTTCCTACTATACGAATGAATATTCACATTAAAATTATTTTACCACTCAAAGTCGTTGTCACGTAAAACTTTCGCCCGTATACCGACTTTACAGGCAACCAATTTTTTAAATCTAGTCTACTTCAAATTAACGATCATAAATGTCACCTGGTGTCTCAATTGAATAAATTTGAATTTGATGTTTGGTAAAATGTAAGAATACGAGTGAAATAAAAGAACGGGTGAAGAAAACTCCCTTTCCTGCCCTAATGGCGTGGTTTAAGCGGTGTTTTAGCTACTTTCTACTGCGTTAAGTGCTGTGGGTTCAAAGTGTTCAAACTGCACATGGGATAACACTTTGTGTAGTACATATATTGTTGTCCTGAGTCCGATTGTTCGTCGTGTCCGTTTCGTATTATGTTTGTAACGTCCCCCGCGACACAGGATTATTCCAGTGTCGTGTTCCGAATGGTGCAGGAGTTTTTTTTTAAAAAACAAGCACACAAAATATTAAAATTAGAAGATAGATAAAAAGAATTGAGGTTGTCAAAAACATATGAAATCTTAAAATTTTAGGGAATCAAAAAAAAGATGTGCTGGAAAATTTTGACAGCCTCGTTGGTCTCGCGGTCGGCGTGTGCGACTGCTGATCAGGAGGTCTCGGGTTCGATTCCCGGGTCGGACCAAATGTTTGTATGAAGTACAAATATTTGTTTTCGAGTTTCGGTGTTTTCTATGTATAATATGTATTTGTATCAGTTGTCTAGTACCCATAACACGATGGCGTTGTGTGTTAGATGTCCGAAATATATATATATATATGTCCGAAATATTCAATGCCTGGAAATTATTATTAGGTTCAGATTAAGAAAGCAGGTGTGAAACAGCGCTTGCGTTGCTTTTCACCGAGTGAGGGAGGACACCGAAGTCCAAACCCTCCTCCTCCCCATCCCCCAAAGGCCAGCAACGCACTTGTGAAGCTTCTGGTGTTGTGGGTGTCCATGGACGCCGGTAATTGATTACCATCAGGCGATACGTCTGTTCGTTTGCCCCTATTTCATAAAAAAAATGTGAGCTGTTCACGGGACATTTGGCAGATGTGAAACATCAAAAATGTTTTCTATAAAATAAAATGACTGTTTATTACATTAATATTCATTTTTGTTAAATAAAAAATTCAAATACAAATAAAAATACAATTAACAAAACAAATACCTACAAATGAAAAAAAAATCCGCACCTTTGCGTCGAAGCGTCGCCACTTGCCACGCCGAAAATCAGGTTTACCCCTCACCTATGAATGTTTTACATCAAAAAGATAAACCCGATCATATTAGTAAGACTTGACAAGAGCTGGCATACGGCATCTACATAAAGTCCTAAATTCTTCTCTCCGAATAAGTAGAAAGAATCACTATCCATTTTCTGCCTAGCCTTCAAGACTGTGAAGAAAACTTAAAATACTATTTTGCAATTTTGAACAAATTTCCATAAAGTTTAAGATTTTGCAACTCATCGTTAATTATATTTATAAGTTATCATTTTTACCCATTTTCTTCTGAGGAACTGCTTAAGTAACAGTTTTATTTTTGAACAAAAATGATTCGAAATGGTTATTATTTTAGTAAGGTACTGCACCGCCCCATCTCTTTGTCGTTTATCGTAGCAACTAGATGACCCACGCAACCTCGTTTGCGCCTTATATTGCCCGTAGGGTGAAAATTTCCCCCGTTTTTGAAACGTTATTCGTTGTTGCTCCGCTCCTATTAGTAGTAGCGTGATGATATATACCCTATAGCCTTCCTCGATAAATGGACTATCCAACACCGAAAGAATTTTTCAAAACGGACCAGCGGTTCCTGAGATTAGCGTGTTCAAACAAACAAACAAACAAACAAACTCTTCAGCTTTATATATTAAGTATAGATAAGTAGCCTATTTTATATATTAAAATGTAGCTTACTATTCATTAAATAATTGTTAAATTAGTTTATTCGTTTGAGCCTGGAAGCGTAACAAATAAACTCGAATTTGTAACGTTAAAATGTGTTTTTTTTAAAAACATTGTAAAAGTTCAGTTTTGCTTTTAAAAGTAACCATTTTTTTACAATTATACGACTACTAGCTGACCCACGCAACTTCGTTTGCGCCTTATATTGCCCGTAGCGTGAAAATTTCCCCCGTTTTTGAAACATTCTTCATTGTTGCTCAGCTCCTATTAGTAGTAGCGTGATGATATATACCCTATAGCCTTCCTCGATAAATGGACTATCTAACACCGAAAGAATTTTTCAAATCGTACCAGTGGTTCCTGAGATTAGCGTGTTCAAACAAACAAACAAACAAACAAACAAACAAACTCTTCAGCTTTATATATTAGTATAGATACGTGTGTTAAAGCCTGACTTTGCAAATTGAATGTTAATTTAAACACAGAGAATACAATTTTCATTATGTCACAACATTGTGATTAAACGAAGCTTAATGATTGATGAGAATGTATATTTTGACGCTTGAGTAGAAAGCATAGTGCCGCTTTCATGTTGATGAAACTGTTGAATTACTTATATATATGGACTTATACATCAATTTGCATACATGATTATGATGGTCTGGCGGTTAGCCTATATAAGTGCCAAGAGGGTCTCCAGTTCGATTCCCGGGTCGGGCCAAAAGTGTTGTTGAGTTTTACTTACAAAAAAATTTACTACGAATACTATTTTTCTCTTACGAAGTAGTAAAAAGCAAGGGGGAGAGACAAAGGCAAATATTTCGAGAATCGAACCTGCAAACCGAGTCGTGGGACTCGAAACGTATTTTGTAGCACCATTGCCTCAGAGCGGTAAAGTTTCACCAAACTATCTCAAAAATAGAAAGTGCCTGTTTATTAATATATAATTGGTATTTTATACAATACTAGCTGTTGCCCGCGGCTTTGCCCGCGTGGAAGTTTGTTATATGTATTTAATTAAAACTGTGTAAAAGTATGTATTAGTAATTTATTCATGTTTTAAACCTATTTATTTATTTTTGATCAATAGCCCATTTAAAAGAACTTTCATACAAACATTTGACCCATATTTCATCCCCTTTAGGAACAGAATTTGCGTAAATGCTGATATAAGTATTCGTCTATTTGTAATCAGAAACATAAAGCCGAAAGTTTTCAGGCTGCTAAATTAAAAAAATATGGACTTCCAAACTAACTAATATATGAAATGCCAATGCCTATATATTTCTCCCCTTAGGGGTAGAATACCCAGAAACGTTTAAATATGTATCTACTCGTTTTTAATAAGTAACCCAAAGATAATATTTTATGTTTCTAACTCAACAAATGACAGACTTCCATGCAATCTTGCAACCCCTAATTCACCACCTTAGGGGTATAATATCCAGAAACGTTTAAATACATATCTACTCATTTTCAATCAGTAGCCCAAAAACAAAGTTTCATGTTTCGAACTTCACAAATGACGGATCTCCAGACTAACCATTTCACCCCTTAGGAGTAGAATATCCAGAAACGCTTTAACGGGTGTCAAGTAATTTTTAATCAGTAGCTCAAAAATATAGTTCAATGTTGCTAACCTCAAAAATTACGAACATCCATGCAAACTTTCAATCCCTATTTCACCCCCTTAGAGGTAGAATATCCAGAAACGCTTAAGCACGAATCTACTCTTTTTTAATCAGTAGCACATGAATAAAGATTCATGTTTCTAACTTAAAAAATGAAGAACTTCCATACAAACTTTCAACCCCTATTTCACCACTTAGGGGTAGAATATCTAGAAACGCTTGAATAGTTATCTAGTCATGTTTAGTCAGTAGCCCAAAAACAAAGTTTCATGTTTTGAACTTCGAAAATTACGGACTTCCAGACCAACCTACACGTTAAATGTCAACCCCTATTTCACCCCTTAGGGGTAGAATATCCAGAAACGCTTAAATACGTATCTACTCATTTTTAGTCAGTAGCCTAAAAACAAAGTTTTATGTTTCGAACTTAAAAAATGACGAACTTCCATGCAAACTTTCAACCCCTATTTCACATATTTAAAATATCTAGAAACGCTTAAGTACGTATCTACTCTTTTTTAATCAGTAGCACATGAATAAAATTTCAAGTTTCTAACTTAAAAAATGACGACTTCCATACAAACTTTCAACCCCTATTTCAACTCTTAGGGGTAGAATATCCAGAAACGCTTATATACGTATCTACTCATTTTTAATCAGTAGCCCAAACACAAAGTTTCATTTGTCGAACTTCAAAAATGACAGACTTCCAGACTAACCTAAATGCGAAATGTCAACCCCTAATTCACCCCTTAGGGGTAGAATATTCAGAAACGCTTAAATACGTATCTACTCAATTTTAGTCAGTAGCCCAAAAACAAAGTTTCATGTTTCGAACTTAAAAACTGACGAACTTCCATGCAAACTTTCAACCCCTATTTTACCCCTTTAAGGGTAGAATATCTAGAAACGTTGAAATACGTGTTTATTCATTTTTAATCAGCAGCCCAAAAGTAAAGTTTCAGGTTTCCAACTTAAAGAATGACGAACTTCATACAAACTTTCAACCCCTATTTCATCCCCTCACAGGTCGAAATTTCAAAAACGCTAGAACAAATGTTTTATTATTTTTTATCAAGTGCTTAAATATAAAGTTTCATGGTTTTATCTTTAAAAATTATGAAATCCCATACAACTTCCCCCCCCCCCCCTTTTAACCCCTTACAACCCCTTTTTCGCGATAAAAAGTAGCCTATGTTTTATCTCGGGGTCTAGAATATCTGTATACCAAATTTCATTCAAATCCGTTCAGTAGTTTTGGCGTGAAAGAGTAGCAGACAGACAGACAGACAGAGTTACTTTCGCATTTATAATATTAGTTAGGATTAGCTGAACGGTGGTTATCGTAGTACCGCGAGTAACGCCGGGGAACAAAGTTAGTCTAAAAAAATAGCCTAAGTTATTGCCTGGATCATCAGCTACCTGCTAGTCAATCCCGTTTAAATCGGTCCGTCTAAGCCGTTGCAGAGATTAATCGGAACAAACAGAGAGACAAACAAAAAAATTAAAATATATTTTTGGTATATGTGATGATGATGTTCTCCTAGCCGATTACGGTCACGGCGGCCAGTCTCAACAGAGACCATCCAACTACGCAGGAGATATTATAGTGCACAAGTGTGTGCGCAAACACAGGTGCACTCTCTGTTCCCTCACTCTCATATTCCGATGGGACGGTTAACCGACACGATCGGGGAGAGATCAGGCGCAGGACCGACAGCTTTACGTGCTCTCCGAGGCACGGGGGTTCAGACCCCAACTTCCAAACTCCGAGCTGTTATTAAGTATTTATAGAATTAGAAAAACTCAATAACACCTTTGGCCCGACCCGGGATTCGAACCCGAGACCTCATGATCAGCAATCGCATACGTCAACCGCTAGACCAACGAGGCAGTACCGTGTATACATACATATGCATTTAGTAAAAAACGGTTATTTTAATATTATAAACAGACACTCCAGTTTTATTTATTTGCATAAATGTACTTGACAAAAAACGGATATACTTTCTTTAGATCCCTGATTACACTATTAATTAATATTCAAAGTAATCCCCATAAATATAATCTCGTGTGTACTACCTACGCCGACATGTTAAACATGGTTTATAATTACACCGCTGTGTGCGTATTTAGGGGAAGTTTGTATATGATTTTAAGGTCGAGCGACTATAATTGACGTTCTAGATCCATGGCGCCAGAACAGGCGTATGTAATGGGCTCACGAATATATTATTTTCTACTTAATTCAGCTTTTCATGGCGACCTCGGTAGATAATTGTCGCCTGTGCCGATACTGTCGGCGTGCTTCTTGTCAAATGTCAGCGGCCATGTTTGTTCAACGTCCGTCAGAAGTCAGTTTTAATTTCGAACGGTTAAGTTAACAAGTTGTTTTTGAAGTAAGTACGTACACTTGTTTTTGTATGATAACTTAATTATTTCTTGGGATGTTGATGGAAGAAATACATTACAATTTAGAGTATAATATTCAGAAATTAGTTTTTTTTTAAATGATCCTTTTTCTCATAAGGCAACTTCACAATAATGAATATATCACAATAAATAATATAGAACTTTACCAACGGACATAAATAATACCCGAAATTAGAGACAACAACTTTTGTAGCACACAAAATGTTGCCCAATCTGGAAATTGAACTTACTTAACTCAGAAGGAAGCGGGGAGACGACCCACCCAGTTTAACCACTCAGCGCAATCAAGAATGATAAAAAATGATTTCTTATAGGATCAGTGCGTAATTCAACTGCCGTGTTATTGAATCTGGTTGAAAGCATTGATTTGAAATGCACAAATGAAAAAAAGACAAGTGCCCAATGACTTACTAGCCCGCCATAGGATGGATCACCATGCCTGCATTATAGCATTGTCTGCATTCGCAATGAGTACTACTAGTACTACTCTTACATTACGCTCATTTACATCTGATTTACATCAGGCAGAACAGAGTCACTTTGGCAGGCCTGTCCAACCCGGGAGTCGAACCCTCAGTACAGCAACGCATACAGTATCACTGCACCACCGAGGCGATGGAATTATCATTCACAGACAATTTTCAATCATTAAAATTAACCTTAATCTATTTGTATCAAAGCCTGAATATAAATTGATCATTTAGGTCACTATTCAATAAAAGGTTCATACATTAATTCATCCATTAGTTATCGCAGTCACCACGGGAGGGAGTTGATAAAAATTAAGTGGTTACATAAAACAGGCGATGTTTTTTCAATGTAATGTAAAGTTATTCTGTTTTGTTATTTGGTGGTAATAAGGTTAATGGTATATTGAATGTTTTGTTAGAAATAGTAAAAGTTATAGGTAAATATAATTTTAGTTGTTTTGAAGTGAGAATTTCTAAAGGCAGTTTGCTATACTAACTTTTAAACTTTCGCGTTCCATGATATAATTATTATTATTTTTATCAGAGGTATGTACAACCTTTAAATAAGTGATCGCGTTAATTCCCGTAAAAATAATAATTATTATATTCTAAAGGACGTCATCGACAGTGTCACTTATAGTATTAACTCAATTGCATTTTTTTTTAAGTTCGATCAGATTTTGTGGATCGCAATGGATCATAACGTCTTGATTTAAACCGCGGATCACATCGCTTGTTGGTGATGACCGTTGAGGCGCCATTGAGACCCGAGCCGTTAGGTGGGGGTCTTAAGCGAGCCGAGGACGGTAATCATCAAACAAACGTGTATCATACGACGGTTTTCAACACGCTTTTGAGGAAAATAATACTAAAAAATATTTTTTCCTTGAAGTTTTCAGGTAGTGAACTTTCCATAACGTTAAGGGCTTCACACAAGGGCGGCGTACAACATAAATTGGTAGCGTACGCGACTGCTGTTGTTGAGGTCTCGGGTTCGAATTCCGGTTCGGACTAAATGTTTGTATGATCTGCAAATATTTGTCAAAATCAGTTTGGATTTTTTCTATGTGTAATATGTATGTATTGACAAAAAAACGTATATGAGAATGTATATCAGTTGTCTAACACCCATAATATAAGCTCTGCTTAGTTTGGGACTAGATACTAGACAACTGATATAAATACAAATATACTTTATTCAAATACTTTATACTTTTAATTAAACATTATTATTATTAAATCAGTTTCTTCATAATGAGTACTTGTAGACATTTTAATTAATAATTAACTGTAATTTCAACAGTGAAAACGAGTTGTGAAAATCACACCACAATCTATACTACTCATAACAAATATGTATATGCTTATGCTGTGAATACATTTATAGGTACATCACAAAACCTATATAACCAAACCTATACTTGTATATTATTGTTATTTATTTTGTACCTGTACGTTTCCCTAATAAACTAAAATAAAAAAATAAAAAATAAAAAAAATATCTAAAACAAATACTTTTCAATAAATGTTAAGTGATAAAATTGTAATAAGACTTTGCTTTGAGGGTGTCTTTTATTAGGTGTGCAATATGACCGCTTTGATTACCCTTCGTAATTAACTCAGCGTACTAATCATTTAAAAAGTAATTGAAAATATTGTTAGTGGAGTACTACAGGCTACGCGGAGATTTACAGCTTTTATTTCTTTTTAGGATGATGGATTTATTTAAGTTTATTACGAAAACGTACAGGTATAAATTAGAGAATAATTGCACCTAATCCAAAACAGTTTCCACCAATTTATTTTCCATTTAGCGCCAAATCAAAAAAATGAACATAGAAGAAAGTGAAACAAGTTAAAATGTTGTTTTAAAAATACAATTTTGAGTCCTGCGAGTAAGAAAAATTAAATAAAAGTAACAAAAAAAGAGATTTATTTTATTTATTTACTTCCAAAAAAAATCTTCTTTATTAATATTAGTTAAAATATCTATTTTCGCTTGCGGTTGCACTTATTTATTAATTACTAGCTGTTGCCCGCGGCTTTGCTCGCGTGGAAGTTGATTATATGCATTTAATTAAAACTGTGTAAAATAATGTATCAGTAATTTATTCCTGTTTTTAAACGTATTTATTTATTAATTTTTGATCATTATCCCATTTAAAAGGACTTTCATACAAACATTCGACCCATATTTCAACCCCTTTAGGAGCAGATTTCGCATAAATACTGATATAAGTATTCATCTATTTGTAATCAGAAACATAAAAACGAAAGTTGTTAGACTGCTAAATTAAAAAAATGACGGATTTCCAAACTAACCAATATATGAAATGGGAATGCCTATTTCTCCCCTTAGGAGTAGAATATCCAGAAACGCTTAAATATGCATATTCTCGTTTTTAATTAGTAACCCAAAGATAATATTTTATGTTTCTAACTCAAAAAATGACAGACTTCCACGCAATCTTGCAACCCCCATTTTACCCTCTTAGGGGTAGAATATCCAGAAACGCTTAAAAACATATCTACTCATTTTTAATCAGTAGCCCAAAACAAAGTTTAATGTTTCAAACTTCAAAAACGACGGAATTCCAGACTAACCTATACACGAAATGTCAACACCTATTTCACCCCCTTAGGGATAGAATATTCAGACACGCTGAAATACGTATTTACTCATTTTTAATCAGCAACCCAAAAGTAAAGTTTCACGTTTCTAAGTTAAATATGAAATTGCAACCCCTATTTTACCCTCTTATTGGTAAAATATGCAGAAACACTAAATAGATATCTAGTTTATTTTAATCAGTAGCCCAAAATTAAATTTTCATGGTGCTAATTTAAATAATAACGGACTTCCATACAAACTTTTAACCCCTATGTCACCCCTTTAAGGGTAGAATATCCAGAAACGCTTCAATACGTCTTTACTCTTTTTTAATCAGTAATACATGAATAAAGTTTCATGTTTCTACCTTAAAAAATGACAAACTTTCAACCTCTATTTCACCCCTTAGGGGTAGAATATCCAGAAACGCTTAAATACGTATCTACTCATTTTTAATCAGTAGCCCGAACACAAAGTTTCATGTTTCAAACTTCAAATATGACGGACTTCCAGACTAACCTATATGCAACATGCCAACCCCTATTTCACCCCTTAGGGGTTGAATATTAATAAACGCTTAAATAGGTATCTACTCATTTTAATCAGTAGCCCAAGAACAAAGTTTCATGATTCTTACTTGAAAAATGACGAACTTTCATACAAACTTTCAACCCCTAATTCACCCCCTTAGAGGTAGAATACCAAGAAACGCTTAAATAAGTATCTTCTCTTTTTTAGTCCTTAGCACATGAATAAAGGTACATGTTTCTAACTTAAAAAATGACGAACTTCCATACAAACTTTCAACCCCTATTTCACCCTTTAGGGGTAGAATATCAAGAAACGCTTAAATGCGTATTAACTCATTTTTAGTCCTTAGCACATGAATAAAGTTACATGTTTCTAACTTAAAAAATGACGAACTTCCATACAAACTTTCAACCCCTATTTCACCCCTTAGGGGTAGATTATCAAGAAACGCTTAAATACGTATTAACTCATTTTTAGTCAGTAGTCCAACAATAAAGTTTCATGTTTCGAACTTCAAAAATGACGGACTTCCAGACTAACCTACATGCGAAATGTCAACCCCTATTTCACCCCCTTAGAGGTTGAATATCCAGAAACGCTTAAATACGTATCTACTGTTTTTTAATCAGTAGCACGTAAATAAAGTTTCATGTTACTAACTTAAAAAATGACGAACTTCCATACAAACTTTCAACCCCTATTTCACCCCCTTAGGGGTAGAATACCCAGAAACTCTCAAATACGTCTCTTTTCTTTTTAAATCAGTAATACATTAATAAATTTTCATGTTTCAGACTTCAAAAATGACGGACTTACAGACTAACCTATGTACGAAATGTCAACCCCTATATCACCCGTTAGGGGTTGAATATTCAAAAACGCTGAAATACGTGTTTACTCATTTTTAATCAGCACCCCAAAAGTAAAGTTTCAGGTTTCTAACTTAAAAAATGACGGACTTCCATACAAACTTTCAACCCCTATTTCACCCCCTTAGGGGTAGAAATTCCAAAATTCCTTTCTTAGTGCGTGTCTACCCAATAAAAGGATCCTACTCACCAAATTTCATAGCCCTAAATATCATAGTTTACGCTCGGCGATGATGAATCAGTCAGTCAGGACTTATTATTTTATAAGTATAGATAGATTATTGACACTTTCGTCAGTCAAAATACAGTGTTCCGTTTGAGGGCATTATTAAAAAAAATGTCCTCAAACGGATGCATGTACGTTCAGATTAATAATATTAAATCCTTAAAACAACTTATTTACATAAATAACAGTCTCTCACTTTTACCTACTAGAATTATCTTTAGTACTAATTTCCATACTATTAATTTAGCTATTTATCTTAATGTACCCTAAGTCATCACATTTAGGGAATATTTTTATAACATGTCTATCTAACTTATATACGGAACACCGATAACTCCGATTTTGTTTCCTCAGCATCACAACAACTTCACAGATATAGTATCTATCTTTTTGTTTTACTGAGGAATTAAATCTACGAATAAATAAATCCATTCAAACAATTTAAAGATCGAAAAGGCTGGCTTTTAAACACAGAAGCATATGAGATATCAATTACTCGCCTACTTTGTTCCAAGACATCGATATTTCGTTTCATTTAAATAAACAATAGTTACAAATACGTCGTCAACGCGTATCTAATGTCTTTAATGTATTGATTACCCGTTTGATGTAATGTTTTTGTATAAATTCGATATTTTAATTTTAGAAATTGTTTTTCTAATATTTTCGAGTTTCAACGGTCTCGCATCTTCGACTTTTAAGGGTTAAGAAGTTCTAAGTTAATTTGCCTAACAAATTGATCCATGAAGATTTTAATTAATTAAGATTGTAATTTATTTATCTTTCCTCGAAGATTAATAAATCACACTGTTAAGTTTAATTTGATTGCTTTAAAGATTAATTGTTGAAAGCTTTTCCTACCAATAGCAATTTGTTATAACATACTTTTAACAACTCAGAAACCAAACGGAATTTCTTTTTAAAGGAACTCGTCTGAGGTTCGATTCCGGAACCAATAACCAAAACTTATTGTCCTGAAAGTTACTCTACTGCGTAGAACCAATATATACAGTAAAAGGGTGTTTTTTAGAAGGCGTATTAACCCATTTCTGAAGTGTAAACACTAGTGTGGGACGACTGTTTCTTGCCTACGGTTATTGGCACACTGAAAATCTATATTTCTATACAATTGTTGCCTAAATCAGTAATATAAAAGCTTACCTAATGTTAAGATTAACCTAGAATTTCGATCTGACATATAGACGCTGGGAATACTTTTTGCATCATACCCTCCGTGGGGTTACGAAGGGCATGTGTGGGACTCCAACCGCTAGTTGAATCCAGGATCCAGGCTGTCGGAAACTAATAAATTATGTGGTGGTCGCATTATCTGCTCTGTGTAATCCATGATTATAAAAAGTTTCACTTAAAACGTATACAACTACTTCTAAGATTGTTTTATGTAACTTTTTATCTATGCCCCGGCTAATAGTAGAAGGTACCTATTTACTTATAAATAATATCTAAATATCAGCAGCTTAATTACCAGGATCTCTCTAGTCCAGGATCATACAACCGTCATTAAGTTGTGTATGTTGAAATTTTAACTTTAACAATCAAATATTTAACTGTACAGAACGAAATTCTGCTCATCATTGACGTAACAAAACGATAATAAAACGTACATTATGTCGTGTATATATTTTATAGCTTGTCTCACGCTGTGTAATGCCTTCCTAAAGTGATCTCGTTTGGATGACATGATCATTTCAATTTGTGGAATTCCGATAAGTGTTTGTAAAGGAAAAGCATCAAATATCAAGGTCTATTTTGAGGTCATGTTTGCTTTCTGTAATATGTATTGATTCGTTTCGTTTCTACTAACGGAGACGAGAAATTGTTATAAGGTATTACTTCATAAATAGTGATGACTTTAATCGATTGAACGCATTGTTTCACTTAACATTATTCACGGAATAAAAAAAGACGTTCTGTCTTTCTTCTCAGAGTGAGTCTTAGGCAATGCCGACGCCTTCTAGCTGTAAAGTCCGACTTGTAAAATTCCTACAAGGAAGGATTTACAAAAATATATAATTTAATCATTTATTTAATTACAGCATATATGGATAATATATATGGAATATATGGAAGATAACTGCCTCGGTGGCGCAGTGGTAGCGTACGCGACTGCTGTTCTTGAGGTCTCGGGTTCGATTCCCGGGTCGGAACAAATGTTTGTATGATCTGCAAATATTTGTTTCGGAGTTTGGGTGTTTTCTATGTATAATATGTATGTATTTACAAAAAAAAAAGTATATAAGTATTCATATCAGTTGTCTAGTACCCATAATACAAGCTCTGCTTAGTTTGGGACTAGATGGCGTTGTGTGTTAGATGTTCGAAATATTTATTTATTTATATTATTTATAATAATGGACATATGGATTTTATATGATACTAGTTTTTGCCCGAGATTCCGCCCGTGTATGTGTTTATTACCACGGTAACTACTAGCCTATATCCTTCTTTAAGAATCAAGTATCTTCGTATTTTTTTATTGAAATCGGTGCATCGGCGTTTTGGCCGTGAAATCGAAACAGTGAGACAGTGTTCCTTTTAAAATTTATAATACTAGTGTGCATGCCAAGTGCAACCCAATAATCACCAGGTCGAGGTACTCGATGAAAAGAAACGAAATATTTGGTGAAAAACAGCGACTTTCTATGAGCGTGTTATCACTCAATTTAAAATCAAGTATCTTTTGTAATGCGTTGTACAAGTAAAAAAATCTGTGTATCTCATATGTATTGTAAGGTTTGTAAACCAACATCGACTATAATCGAATAGCTAGCAGGTTTTTGACTAGCAACACAGGGTGGTGGAGGGGAACACTCGACAAGAGCGCGCACTTTTTGGTTGGCGTCCAAAATGGAGGCAGTTAAAGATGGTTAATATTGTTATAAAGGACCAATATCATAGGCTGTTGATTGGTGAGAATTAAATGTGATTGTGGTTAACTAAAGCAGTGTTTCATTGGAAAGTTATAAGGGACTAGCCGACCCACGCAACCTCGTTTGCGTCTCTTATTGCCCGTCGCGTGATAATTTTCCCCCGTTTTTGAAACATTTTTCATTGGTGCTCCTCTCCTATTGGTCTTAGCGTGATGATATATAGCTTATGCCTTTCTCGATAAATGGGCTATCTAACAGTGAAAGAATTTTTCAAATCGGACCAGTAGTTCCTGAGATTAGCGTGTTCAAACAAACAAACAAACAAACAAACAAACTCTTCAGCTTTATATATTAGTATAGATTTACAGTATGTAGATATAAATGTGCCAATAACTAAGTACATATAAATCAAAGTCGTACTAAGTATCTAATGACTTATAAAATAGCGTCAAAGTGCTAACCTCACGCGGACACGCTCCCAGACCAATTACAACTTGAGATATAGTTGAGTAAGGTGACACCATCGCATTTACTCACGTGACACGGTTTAAGGGTCTTAACCTAGTTTATTGAAAATTTTGAACGAATTCAAAAGGAGCTTCTCAATTAGGCAATTATTTTTGCCACTGCAGATCTTTGCCGTAAACTGATACCAACAATTTGTTTAGGGACGTATTTTGAATAATACTGTCCGAGTGGTAACAGCTTAAGAATGTGGAGAGGGTAACTACCCGTGTTTATTATTTGGGAGTCGCAAAAGCCGATTTAAAAGAAATCTACGCTAGTCAAAAGTATTGCACTGAGAAAAACACTTGAAACAAATGCTATAACAACCCATCTGGCCTATGTTGCCAAAACCTTCTTTCTATGAAGAGACCTACTCCCAGTGTATTATTAGTACTGTTCTCGATAAATACGGCTGACTATATAGTAAATGACGATTCTATTAATAGTAGTTAATACTTCAATTGTGAGATGTACGATTTCCATTTACTCCGTAGTTCGGTGTGCTACCGCTAGATGGCACTGAAGTAAGTTTCTGTTTCATTGTAGGTGAAAGTCGCTACAAAATAATTTTTTCCAAGGTTATTGTAATTTGTGTTAGAAGAAAATGTAGAACTGCAAAGCAAGAAAATTGGTTCGATAAAAATATAAATGTAGGAGTTACCCTAAATAGTAATATTTTTTTATTTATTTAATGCATACTGTGCAATCAGAGAGTTGAGCGGACAAGTAAGACACGTTCGTTTCTACGGCACAGTGCGGAGAAGGCACCAGTGTCACCGGGTACACTGGTTTGGTACTCATAAGATACAACGAGATAACGTATTCGAATTATCAACTTTATTATTTAGGAACAAATAATAGTGTACTATTAGAAACTACTTACTTTTCAGTTGGTTATACAATTTCAGTATTTTACAATTACCATTCAACTCACGCTGCTCGAACAACATTTTGAACTTTCGAAGAACAAACACACTAGTATTTTCCTAAAAAGAAATGATTTTAAGTTATCTTCAACTTTATGTTGTTTTAAGTTAATGCTCTACAATACTTTGAAATAACTATAGTTTAAGTTTTAGACACTTCTCGTGAATATTTATACGAGTATTTAATTAATCTTTTAGCGGCTTGATCACAGATTACGCATTTTTTTTTGATAAAATTTATGTAGCCTAGCCCGAGCTATTATTACGAATCTAAAGATACCTCATTCATTAAAATCGGTTCAGTGCTTTAGAGGTTACGATGGAATATAGTTTCTGATATCAGTGGGAGAACTGAAAGGCCTGTCCTTGTGACTGTCAAGTTGCAGGTCTCTATGACCAGCGGTAGTTACTTAAATCAGGTGCCTGCCTTAACGGTAAGTTTAATAATCCTCACCCTCTTGGTACAAAGGTTTAAATTGTTTACTTAAATCCACAGTCTTATTTAATAAAAAAATAAATTGAAACAAATAGCGCCAAGTTGTTTATTAGTAAATCTGTCTTCATTTGTGGTAGAAGCTTAACTAGGTGTTATTAATCTTAGTTTAAACAGCATGGTGCCGTCTTCTCTTCATAAGAATGTTCGTTTCTAGTGAGAGTTTAATTGGACTAAGCTTTGAGAGTTTAGTTGGACTAATTACAGGTAGATCATACACGATGTAAGAGGACCTTAGAAGTTTTTAAACGAATTTGCAGTGTCCATACTTCAATACTGATATTAAAATTCTATATGTCTGTTATAGACGCTTTTACGGCCAATCCGCTGCACTAGTTTCAATAAAATTTGGCATGGATATACTTTGACTCTTGAGGCAGGACACATATTACACTTAACCGTGATAACCGTTTACTAGAAACTAATTTTAGTAATATATATTAATTTTTCTAGAGACCATTCCTCTAGTTTTCTAGAAAAAAAAATGGATTATCATCTCATCTATGAGTATTTCTGATCAACTAGTAGAGCCACGCTGATTTCAGCACGAACGACCGCGACGGTACTACCCTCGCACAGAAAATCAACGTAAAACGACAGCGTTCGTACTGTCGTGTTTCGTTGGTAAGTGCGAGATTGGAGGCCATCACTAGGCCGCCATGGTGTGGGTCACCATGTTGCATTGTCTGCATTTGCAATGAGTATAGTGACCATCACTCTTAGATTATGTTTATGTTTTCCATCAGACAGAGTAGAGTCATTTTGGCGGAGCCATACATAAAAAAGGCGATCAACCAGACAACCTCTGCCTTTGAATATTGAAAGAACGAATTAAGAAACGCTAGTATCACTCCAACTAGTGATTCTATTTTCTGGCTAGTTATTTTTGTTTGGATTGTCGATAGTTAGTAGTTTTTTATCGGTTAGTTCTATTAGTTCTTCAAAACTAATTTGACTTGACAAACAATGACCCTATGATCTTTCTACTGGCCTTCTAACGCGAAAGTGAATAAACCTTATCCAATGCTGGCCTGATGCTGCTGTCCATAGGTTTTTTTGTCTCATCTTATTTTGCGTATACATAGGCCATAGGCCTTCCAAAGTGACTATACTCTATCTGATCGAAAGCGTGACTAGAATCCAAGAGTATTAGAGTAAGAAGTTACTTAGTTAAATCCAGTTGCATCTAAAATTGACTTTAATACGTTTGGCAATTATAACGCGAGAAGTACAGTCAGGTGTAATTAAATGAACACTGCAGTTTCTTTTAAAATGAATATCAAATTTAAAATGCTTAGGTGTAGGCTGTAATTTTATTTAAACGAAATACTCAGTGTCTTATTACATATGTAAATTACAAGATTAAGGTTGTATGAATTTTCATATTCAATATCTAGTTTGTACTGTTCGGTACAAAAGTGGATAGAAAATTGTTGTGTTCCATTTTTTTAATTAATAATTGTTAGTGATTTTACATAGTGATGCCAGTCTAGCTTAAATTGAAAATGCTTCGTAACTAGATTATTATGAACGATAAGCAATAATTTTATTTTGGGTCTTTTATAGAGATCATCTATACATCTATACAAATAAATAAAATTGGAGTGTCTGTTTGTAATATTAAAATAACCGCTTTTTACTAAGTGCATATGTATGTATACACGGTACATATACCAAAACTGTAGTTAAAAAAATTTTTGTCTGTCTGTCTGTCTGTCTGTCTGTCTGTTTGTTCCGGGTAATCTCTGGAACGGCTGGACGGATTTTGACGGGACTTTCACTGGCAGGTAGCTGATGATCCGGGGAGTAACTTAGGCTACTTTTTTTAGACTAACTTTGTCGCGCGGCGTTACTCGCGGTACAACAATAACCGCGGGTAACGCCGCGGGGTTCAGCTAGTCTGATACTAAAAATAATTCCGCCCGCGCAAGAACAACCGCGCAAGCCTTACCTTCATTGTTTAGAGTTCCCAAAAAACTGTATAATGACTTTGGGTCGTCAATACTTTATGAAATAATTGGAATTTAAATTAACAGTTTATTTCAATTTGAAATTTAATTTGTTTCACTTCAAGTTATTATGTTAATACGAACTAATTGATCGACAAAAAATATTGCTGAGCCTAAGCTATTAACCGGAATACAAACTGACGAATACGCAAATTTAATTAACAAATCATCATTAGTAAACTAGTTCGGGCCAAATAAGCGTAAAATTAATAATTAATTTTAGACGCAATACTGTCGGTGTTGTGCTATGAAGTACAGTTGGCGCCATGTAACTTTGGCTTTATTTATGTGCCTCAAGAAGTCAAATAATTATAATTCTTACTAAACGTTTTTTTGATAGAAAGAACGCGCTCACCCTTTTGGGTCAGAAAGGGAACATTGGGATCCCTAAACGGGTGTCCCGAGGTACGTCGGGGTTCTCTGGCTACTGGTAAACGAGATAGCGTCTGGTTTAAGGTCGGTTGGTTGGACTTGAGCACCAGTATGGTGGTATCCGTGAGGATTTCTGCACAAAAAAAAACAGGTGGATAGAGAGACATATCGTGAGAGAACTATGCTTTGGTAAATATGGGTCAGAAACCCGCTGTTGTTGAGTGAGATGAAAAGCATTTCATAGAGCGAGTAAAGTTACCGAATAACAAAGCACTCTTCTCCTAAATGCTTTGATGAGGTCTCAACTTTAAAGTACTTACTTCACGTGCGTTGCAGGGACCTCCTGTACCATATTAAAGATACTTGTCTTCTTTTATTTTAAGATTTTAGATTCGATATATATATTTCTAAAATATAAGATTATTTATTTATTTATAACTTAATGCACTTTTGTACATAGGCGGACTTAATGCCCAGGGCTTTCTCTACCAGTCACCCTTAGGGTAGTGTAGAAATCATGTGAGGTAACTAAAATAAACAGTACACAGCATTACATATAATGTTATATAATATTCAAACAAATAATACCAAACTTGATACGATTGAACTCAATAATAAGTACATATGCTAATGCATCTATTATTTCGCCTAAACTAAGACTATTATGCATTGAAATATAGTGTAGGTACTTGCTAATTGAGAACACGACTGTACCGACCATTGTAAATGCACTAAATTGCACCACGTGAATGCATATATTGTACAATCGTCTATCTGTTTTGTAGTTGCGGGCCAATTTAGATTAAGGGATTCCTAGATCCACTATATTTTAAATATTAATTTGCCTGGTATTATATGAAATGGTCGAGGCGTAATTACTAGTAGCAGTTCGTTGTTGTACATTTATGGTATGTTCTGTCTTAAGAAGGGAAAAAAGTGCCAAAAAGAGTCGTGGTTCGAGATTCAAACTATTGTTGGATGTTAGTTCAAATTATTTTGTGCTCTGTTAATCCTATTTGAACTTGCTAAAAACATTCACTAAGTTACGACTAAGTAAAGATTACCTAGAAAGCTTATCGCCTCTTATCCATAATAATATTACTAACCCTGACAATCATTTATCATATTGGACAGACATCAAAAATAAGCGTATCGAAATCTTTCATTATGCGATTCAGGGTTTGTAATAATTGACTTTTGTTCGGTAGATGGCGCTGCATTGCTTATTTATTTTATGTGGATATCATGACACCATAAATCTCGAATTTATCGATATTCCGTCCATTTATCCATTGTTCTTAGGACCGCCGATACATCTTCTATTTCAATACTAATTAAAGAATCAATGAGTTTTAAATAAATTAATATATTTCATACATGAACACGGCCGTTTGATGCTGAAAGAGATAGAATCTGTACTACGATAACCAGACTGTTGATTAAAGTACTTATATATATATATATATATTTAAATAGGTAACTCAATAAGTCCCGCAGTACAGAGAGCAAATGATCGTGCTAATTATGTGAAAATGTATCCTAGCTGGAAATCAAACCCACAAACTCTAACTTACCACAGACTATTTAAAACCGCAGTTTTCCTCGCCACACATTCATAAATTACTAATTAATATATCAATATCAAATTCCCGAGCGCCATTACCCGTTCGCCTTGATCGGCACCACTTTTCAATGAGCGAGTGTTCATATATAATTTGGACTAGATCTAGTAATTTACCGCACATATACGGTACTGTATGATATAGTAATAAAAGCGGAGGTTGATTACACAACATCACGATTTTAGTATTCGAAACATGGTTTATAATACGGATCTAGTTATAAAATGAGGTCGGCTACATTTACTCTTAACAAAAGGTTTAGAAAAGGCACGAATTTTTGAGGCGAGTGATGAGGCGCTCATAGCTCCGTTGCACTCGGTGATTAGAAGCAATCACCGAGGGTAGACAATGACGGCGCGGTGATTACTTGGATGGGTGTGTATAGACTTCTCGAATTGCACGCGACTTAGTTCAATCCTCGTCCATCGACATCTGATCATCAAGAGACTCAAAAGCGTGCTGTTGAGTCCTATTGCTTTGCTACTCAGTTTTCTCTAAGGCCTGGTACCACTCCGGTAGGTAAACCTCTTAAGTGCGAAAACATGCCTCCCCCACAATCCGGGTCAAAAGTAATCACTACTTCAGTTTTTCCATGGAACGATTGACATCGGATTTCTGCAATCATGAGGGCGAACTGAATTGCTAACACTGACTTCCCAATATCGATTGCAGTAGATGTTCACAACACCTGGCTTGACGTGTTCTCCGAGGCACGGGTGTGAAATACCGCCAACTTCACTCCCGAGTGTTCCTAAGTTTTTTTTAATTAGTCGTAGATCGGCAGTCGCTTACGCTTCTCGCCAGACTAACAAAGCAAATTCTTAACCAAATACGACATGTGATATGATCCTTATTATGTTACAAAAAGTCGTAAATAACCCGAGGTTATTAAGCAGCGGAAAGAAAATTGCTATCTTCAATTGATCCATCTATCTATCAGTAATTGCTAGTAAGCTGTAATTAATCAATGTGACATTAATTGCTATCGACTCAGTCAATAACACCAGCCAATTGTCCACTTTAATTATTGATGTCATACTAACTGCGAAGTTCTGTTTTATTTAACAACATACGTATATTCAAACTTATATCCTCAAAGTGGTAGATAGAGGTGTTTTATGCGATAGGTTTCGTGTACCTGCTATTATTAGCTCCCATTAAAATAAGTACCTTGATGGCCGAGTTTTGCTATGTTATTTTTGGTATATTTTCTAAACAAGAATCCTAACTAGATCGATTTATCGCCTCCGAAATCCCCCGCATAGTGAATTTTAAAAAGCTCGGATTTTGGAGCTATTTCCGAAATTCAGATTTTATATATATTTACAAGAATTGCTTATTTAAACTATTAGATTAGATAAAGACAAACTCTTTGCCCAGTACTAGGTTCTTCATAGATTAGATGCAACAATTAGAAGTTTATAAAAACCAGCAGTGGAATACTAAAGGCCATTGATGTTTTTTTTTTTTTTTTTTTTTTTTATGTTTGACCCTGCCATAATGACTCTACTCTGCCTGATGGAAAGCATAAGCAGAATCCAAGAGTGATGGTCACCATTCTGCGAACGCAAACAATGCAACAATGCAGCATGGTGACCCACACCATGGCGGGCTAGTGATGCTTTCGCATCATTGGGCCTCCGGTCTCGCACTCACCAACGAAACACGACAGCATGATCGCTGTCATTTTACGTTGATTTTCTGTACGAGGGTAGTACCGCCCCGGTCGAGCCGGCCCGTTCGTGCTGAAATCAGCGTGGCTCTACTACCGTGATATGATGATGATAATGATGATGTGGGTACAAGACTAGATGAATCATGTTATCTTGATAGGACATGGTATAATTTTAATACTTCGGTTATCTTTAAAAAAAAGTTAAAATATTGAAATCACTATTATCATTATTATCAATCAGCGCGGGAGAATTGTAGATTCCCTTGCTCATGGCGACGTCGCCACATTGAAGTATGAGTTACATTGTACTATAGTGTAACGTGGCTGCGCATGGCGTAGCGATGCGCCATTGTATCAATAGCAGTTCTGTTGTCTAATGCGGACATTAGATTTTTTTATTTATTTATTATACGTCTTGAGATCTATCAAGAATAGAAAATAAATATTACGGACTTCTACTACTATTTTTTTATTTTTTTGACATCTAACACACAACGCCATCTAGTCGCAAGCTTAGCAGAGCTTGTATTATGGGTACTAAACAACTGATAAAAATACATACATACTTTTTATTTGATACATACATATTATACATAGAAAATACCCAAACTCGGAAACTAATATTTGCAGATCATACAAACATTAGGTCCGACCCGGGAATCGAACCCGAGACCTCGAGCGCAGCAGTCGCATACGCTACCACTGCGCAACCGAGGCAGTCAAAGAACTTACTTTGTTTCAGGTACAAAAATATTTCAGAGTTTTGATGGTAGGCTTGTATTTTGTTACACTAGCCTTGCAAGTAGCGGCCAAAATATAGAAAGGAAAACTATATCATCAATATTCCTGCGAGAATCAATCAATTGTGCTAAAAATCAAGCTTTCGACAAATCCGTCTTAATTTGACATGTGATAGATTGTACTGTAGGGCGCGATAACGAAATGTTCATTTAAAGAAATATGTTGTTATTTAGTAAAGCCAAAGATGTATAATAATAATAGTTTATTTATTTCTCTCATTCACAAAGGTAAGTACTATTTCTAGAATAGCTATAATACAGGTTGAGTCAGTATCGTTCTTTTGTGCGAGACTGAATCTGTAGTAGGAAAACCCTTTGTCACAAATCATCAGTACTTTTTATTCCACAATAAGAAATTTGACACACACGCATGGTAGTATACATTCACTCACTCTCACACACACTGACATACACTCACACTGACATACACATACACCAACATACACACTACACAAAGATTTCATACTATTTTCTTTTATTATTATCTATATTTAGTTTGTTAACTACATAAGTCAAAATGATTAGAGTGAACTGTGTTAACATGCTTCTATGTAATGTCTAATCTCAAAGAGGAGCACTGATGTCCGAAATACAGATATTTCTATCTAGTTCGGACACAGATATCCTACAAATTTTAGCATAAGTTTTAGTTTTGTTAAACCACGATTGTTAAACTGTATCTTTATGCTTAGTAAATTATTAATTAATTTAATCAGATTCCCACCTCTTGGACTAATCTTGGTAACAAATTAAAATCATATTGTGATGCCATTATCAAGTACTTAATATAAATAAATTTGTTCTGTGTAGACAACTGATATAAATACATAATACAAACTCCGAAACAAATATTTTCAGATCACACAAACATTTGGTCCGACCCGGGAATCGAACCCGAGACTTCAAGCACAGCAGTCGCATACACTATCAATACGCCACCGAGGCAGTGAAAAATATGTTTTATTGGATTACGTGATCCGAATCCATACTTGATTTTATAAATTCGAAAGTAACTTTGTCCGTCTGTTAGTTACGCTTTCACAGCTAACCCCTGCATCGATTTCAGTGATATTTGGCATGGAGATACTATGATTCTTGAGGAAGAACATAGGCTACTCTTTATGATAATAACCGTGATAAACACGAGCAGAGCCGCAGGCAAAAGCTATTTAAAATTAAATAATCAAAGTTTCGTTGTGTCCTGTGCCTAAGTGACGAGTAGAGTTAATGCATTTTGTAGAAATTTTATCACAAAAAATATATATATACGGTTGAATTGAGAAACCTCCTCCTTTTTTGAAGTCGGTTAATTACTTTCTTTTTGATTGCAGGTAAGCCCTTAACAGAACGCCGTGTTTTCTAATCTACACCAGGTAAGTATTTCATAGATATCTACATATATGTATGAAATAGTTTCTGATAGATCAGCACCAATTATGACGATAGATTATCCACATTAAAATACAGGAATATGAATGCGTAATATACTTAAGGTTACACTAAAATCTCCTATGTATCTTTGTTTATAAGCGCTCCTAGCCCAGTTGCGCTCGGTGATTAGAAACAATCGCCGTGCCGGCACTTGGCCAGCGTGGGGACGTATGGCCTTAACCCTCTCCTGAGAGGAGACCCGTGTTTATTGACCCCTTTGTTTATTACCTCCAATATTAAAAGTAAATGTTATTCAGTTTAGAGGCAGCAGGTATGTAATCCAGCGTGTTTTCTTTTTTATAGAATAGGCGGGCTAACGAGCAGACGTATCGCCTCTTGGTAAGCGATTACCGCTGCCCACCACCAGACCGCCAACACCAGAGGCGTCACAAGTGCGTTGCCGGCCTTTGGGGAATGGGGAGGGGAGATTGGGGGAGGGGGTTTGGGTTATGGGCCTCCGGTATCCTCACTCACTCGGTGAAACACAGCGCAAGCACTATTTCACACCGATTTTCTGTGAGGCCGTGGTATCACTCCGGTCGCGCCGGCCCATTCATGCCGAAGCGTGGCTCTCCCACGGTAAAGCATCACAGTAAAGCAAGGTTAGCATTAGTGATGTAAAGATAGATTTACTTAACGTTGGTTTATAGTTAACACTGTCGTAATAAATTATACAAAATGCGATCCCTTTATCTCTATATTTTTTTTTAATTTTAAGAATACCTTGATATTGTATCTCAATCCAGTTAACTTAAAACGGTAATTAGTGAAGAAATTCCACAATTTAGCTCAAACTTCTTTTTAAAACGTTATCAGCGCTGTGTTTTTAGGTTAAGTAAATTTAATTTACAAACTTATTCAAGGAGTTTTCCAAAGCTGCATTATTTGTTAAAAATTCGTTCGTTGTCATAACTTAGCTTTATTTTGAATAGGTACTGTAGACGTGTGATTGTCTTATTTTCTTATTATCTTTATCTATACAATCTATACAATTAAATAAAATTGTAGATACTCCAATTTTATTGTTTGTAATATTGAAATGACTGTTTTTTACTAAATGCATATGTATTTATACACGGTATATATTTATCAAAATAATAGTTTTTTTTCAATTTTTGTATCTCTGTCTGTTTGTTCCGGCTAATCTCTGAAATGGCTGGACCGATTTTTACTGATAGGTAACTGATGATATAAGGAGTAACTTAGGCCACTTTTTTAGACTAGCCTCGACATGCGGTGTCACAGGCGGTACGACGAAAAAAAAACGTTTTAAATTAGGGCAGGGACATCAACTGGCAGAAACCATACCCAATTAAAAGAAGATTACCAAGTTCGTTTGTCAAATGGAGCTGTCAGTTATCTCTCAAATGATTCTGCAGGTATTATTATATTTTCATTTACTGTAACTCGAGATAAAGCAACAGATAACACCAACCAGCGGATAATTACACATGTGGTTTAGATGTATGATGTTTCCTAAGATAATAACTTGGAGATACATGGAGTATAAAGCCTTAAAGAATATATAGGAAGAAGATTCCCCTACTAGAAATATATCCTGGGTCGTGGGGGACTTTACCAATATTCCTGTAACGAACACGAAGAGCACATAGACTCAGAACCACAATTTGTGAATCACACAAGTGTTGTCCTATGTCGGGCTCGAACCCCCGGCACTCAGTGTAGTAGGAAGTTAACTACTACGCCATCGTATTGGAGAGCAGTACCGTATACCATGGGCAATACCAATAAAAAATACCATTTACACCGTGGAATAGCCACGCTTCGGCATGAATGGGCCGGCTCGACTGGAGTGAGACCACGGCCTCACAGAAAACCGGGGTGAAATAGCGTTTGCGCTGTGTTTCACCGACTGAGTGAGGATAACGAAGATCCATACCCCAACCCCTCCCCACATCCCTTTTCCCATTCCTCAAAGGTCGGTAACGCACTTGTGACGCCACTGGTGTTGCGGGTGTCCATGGGCGGCGGTAGTCGCTTACAATCAGGTGATACGTTTGCGCGTTTGCTCCCAATCCCATAAAAAAAATGTTGAGCTATGGTTTTGATCTGATTTCACCGAGTGGGAGTTTACTAAAGGTTTCTTATCATGTAGGCGACACTTAAAACCGAGACCCTCTTGCTCGTCGGACATTGTAACCAAAAAAATCAATAAACACTCATAGTTTAAGTCATATATTATTAAATCAATAGAATGTATACATGCCTGCCTCGTTGGTCTAGTGGTTGGCGTGTGCGACTGCTGATCATGAGGTCTCGGGTTCGATTCCCGGGTCGGACCAAATGTTTGTACGATCTACAAATATTTGTTTCGGAGTTTGGGTGTTTTCTATGTATAATATGTATGTATTTACAAAAAAAAAAAAGTATATATGTATTTATATCAGTTGTCTAGTACCCATAACACAAGCTCTGCTTAGCTTGGGACTAGATGGCGTTGTGTGTTAGATGTCCGAAAAAATATATATATATATATAAATATATATATATATATAAAATATATATATATATATATATATATATATATATATATATAAATAGATAAGACCGACCAGCTAGGTCAGCAGATTACAGGTATCAGTAGATTACCGATCAACGTCGTATAAAGACACGGCTTATCTCAACGATAATAAGACGGGATTAAATGCATTGTAACGAATCATTTTAGTATATATACATAATTAGATGTAATGCGGTACAACACAGACGCCATCATGTAACAATCATCAAATACTGCTCCCAAAGTTATTCATCGCCGTTGTTAATTCTACGTACCAATAAGATCGCTATAAGTAGCTTACTTTACTTTACAAATAATTACCGTAAATCAGCTTAACCGTAAGTTAGTTCACTCCGTTCAAAGTTCTAGAGAAGTTCTCTTAAAAATACCAGTAAAAAAAAACATTTCTAATTTTTCCAATTCGTTTAACTTTATTCATTTGTAAAATTACTAATAAAATCCGCCCACGATTTGATACAGAACTTCAAAGTTTTAACGCGTGGGTCGCACAGCCGTTTAATAATGAGAGAAATTAGTAAAAAGTCAAGAAATTAGAGTTGTTCTTTTGGTTTTTAAAATAGGATGTTCCATATTTTATGTTATTATATTAAAATTACATCATTTCAATAGCCCCGCCCCGCGGTTTTATATGCATTTAATAGCGAAAAGCTGGTAATTTTAAATTACAAACAGACACTTCAATGTTATTAATTTGTATAGATTAATATTAATATTAAAATATTTCTAACACTGTACTTCAAATAACAGATCGGTAGTAGAAAAGCTGATAATAGCTCCTTGTCCTCAGATCTTCAAATAGAAGCTAAGGCATTAATAATTAAATGAAAAATTCATTAACTACCATTAGTCGTAAGTCTCGCTTTATTCGTTCGCGTTATATGGGATTTTATTTAGGGAGACTACACGCGAACGACTTGTAGACTTTTCTGTGCGGACAAGTCGCAACATGATGGGTGAGAAGTGATAACTTCATACATACTGTTAACTATAACATTTTACCAATAAACTGTTTAGTAATGAAACAGGATATATGAGTATTTTTTTACAAGTAAACTACTACTTGTTTACTTGTTTGCAGCCTTACTTTTCCATCTTTACAAAATTTACTATTTTAATTGAAATGAGGAATGACTGAATAACAAGATGATGATCAAACAAGTAAAATTTTAACTAAAATAAAACCGACTTCGAGGTTCGACTCGATTTCTTTTGGATGCCGTCATCAAATCTTAGTGTCCTTATCATGGTACCACCGTTGGGATTTCTCCTTTCCATTAAAAAAAAGAATCATCGAAATCGGTTCATAAACAACAAAGTAATCCGCAAACACACATAAAAAAAAAGATATACGGTCGAACTGAGAACCTCCTCCTTTTAAGTCACTTATTATCACTTGAACCGATAACTCGTTTGTCATCTTAGTTATAAAAAAAACAAAAAACTGTCATGAGAGCTGCCGACAGATGTAAAACCTCAAAACTTTTAACAAACAGTTGTTGACTCACCTCTAGCTACCTCACCTAAATGAGCCTCTTTCCTCTTTAAATAAAATGCTCGATAAAAAGGAGTAAATAACTAAATATTAATAAAAAGCCCCCTACGCAAGCACTTAATCAGGTAATCATACGTTAAAAATGCTGACATTCTTACACTGCTGGACTGACATTAAAGATAGCTACGAACGACCACAAGGAAACTGGCTTTCAAATGAAAAAAAAACACATCGAAATCGGTCCATCCGTTTCAGAGCTATGACGCTACAGACAGAAACACACACACAGACAGACAGACATCGACATCAAACTTATAACACCCCTCTTTTTGCGTCGGGGTTTAAAATATACCTCGCGGAAAGCGTTCAGTAACGATGACGAGCATTCCATGATTTTTATTCACACAAAAATGTTCAATTACAATCGCATCTCTTAATGAATCTTAAACCATATTCGTGGGAGTTATTCTATTGTTCTAACGATTTGCATACTAACTTCCTTCAGAATTAAATAATAATAATGGCTGAGGAAAATCCCCCGGTGAACGTCAAAGCCCAGATGGATTTGAAACGAGGAGAAATTATGTTTTAACTTGCCTCCTCTCCTTTGTAGCAAAACCACAAATAGAAAACTTGTTGAATAAAACGTACACAATTATTTTGTTATCTGATAAAAAAACTAAATCTTGCTAGTGTTTTGTTTTATCCGACGAAGGCAAAAGAAAGGGTAATATTTTTGTCAGTTTACGTATATTTGTATGTTTCTCTGTAGCGCTTTAGCTACGTAACCGATTTTAATTAATGAAATGTCAGTAGATTCGTCATAATTGCATCAAAATTTTTTGAGTAGTCGGGTTATCGATTTTAAACTTATTTTCGTCACTGAAGAAGGTTAAAAGGAAAAAACACAAAGTTGACTCTGTATTTAGTCAGGATACGAGGCTAATTTTAGGCAATCCTATCCAGGTCAATGACCATTTTTAACACATTCGGTCTTATTACAAAAAATCCAGAAAGTACTAGGTTTAAACCAGGACTTCAAAGTCTAGGTTTGTTACGGTATCAAAATTAGTACCATGGTTTAAACCTGACATTATTACAATACTAAAACTAACCGTGGACTAGCTAGTACCGCGATTTAGTCCTTGGACCAAAATAACAACCACAGATTATATTAAAAAGATCCATTCAATCTGAAATTATTCAATTTTATCGTTCCGTTTCCCGTAGAGTTGATATTTTCTTGAAATGTAATGTTAAATAAATAACTTTTTTAGGGCTATTTATTATTTTAATACATTGTAAGTTACAACTTGTTTTAAGTTTTAACCCTAGCTACTTAGATCAAATTTATTTGTGCTTTAATATCTTTCTTTGTCGGTACAAGTATCAACTTACGACTCAGCCGTTACTGCTTGAAACAAAGCAAAGTTTATGCGCGCGTAATCTTAAAGTTTATAAATCATATAACAAATATACTAATGGGTTTTCAAGTGCAAGTTCCACACAATCAACAGATTGTTTTCAATGTGATTGATTGATTATTTATATTAAGGTATATTTAAACAAAAGGGTTCACACGAATACGAGGTCTGTTGGATTGCTGCCGATGCACTTCTATTACCATCATGTCCTTCAAATCAATCACATCAATCATGTTATGATCTATTTTATTGGCTAACTTGTAATAACTAAATAACTTCCGTATATTAAATTTTCTCTATGTAAATACTAAAAAATATATTTATAAATATACTATAGTATACTAAAAACTACAAAAATACAACAACATTCACAATCAACACAATAGAATTTTGACGTTTGCGATTTAGACCACTGTTAAACTAGGGGTCTCAGAGGTTTAACTTTGTTACCATGGTTCAGTGTTAGTCTATGTTTTGTAATACGGATTTTGTTTGGTACTTGGATTAAAGGTGGTTTAAACCTAGTACTAACGTTAGTTTTCGTTTTGTAATAAGACGGATTGAGTCTATGAATCGAAAAGCACGTGCACATCTGTGGCAATCGTAACGGGTAGTTGGGAATTCTAAATTGTCCTACAACAGTGACCCTACAGTATTTTGAAATCGCCTAGTACCTGGGTGCTGGGACCTCTACAAGATCTGATGGAAATAATAAATTGACACTATATTTAGTTAGTATTAAAATAACATGTGGTTTTTACATCCAATTCGAGATTTTTTTCAGTAAATAATACATTATATAAAACATAACATAACATAAGTTACCACAATATGACACTATAGAAACAAAATGTTAATAACGGTAGCTAGTGTGACGTCATAGATGCCTTTTACATTAACTAAAAGTAATATTACTTTGTGACTAAGTCTCAAAAATCTAAGTTATTCTAAATCACCTCTGAAAATGCGTACACGCAGCACTATATTATATGACGCCACGTGTAAATCGCACACGCACATACATGTTTTAAATCAACCACGCTTGTTTAGTGATGGGACGGTGATATCGATAACTTTTATTAATAATAACTATTTTGTAAGTCATGACGTAGGCTTTGACGTATATCGCGGGCTTTAATGTGTTAAGTAATGCAATAAAAGTATTTCAAGAACTATTAATCACCTGTCACACATCTCACATTCGGCCGTTTCATTCTTTTTACTCGACTACGGCAAAGCCAAAGGAGGGTTATGATTTTGACAGACTGATGTGTGTTCATCTGTTCCCTCATAGCTACTCAACTCCTTATGAGTCTCCTATTGACAAACAAACATACAAACTCTTCAGCTTTATATATTAGTATAGATTAGCATTTGCTCGTAACTTTGTTCGTATTTATTCGATAATTGTGATACTTCTATGGTACCTATATAAAATTTACTTTGCAAAGACATTAATATTATATAGGTATGCACCAAAATTTTAAATAAAAAAAGTGAAAACTAAAACCCAACCACGACAAAAAACGACGCTGAAAAAGTATGAAACAAGTTTGAAAAGTCGCAGTCACAAGTTAGATAGAAACGTACCATAACACTTTAAAGTGTTATGTATGAAATGTGTAATATACATGTGTATGAAACGCGCGTTGTTAATGAACAGCGCGCGTTTCATACTTTTTCAGCGTCGTTTTTTGTCGTAGTTGGGTTTTAGTTTTCACTTTTTTTTTCGTTTTGAAAAAGACTACACCCGTATTAGGAATATATATCCTGTGTCGCGGGAGACTTTACAAACTACATATGACGGACACAAAGAACAGCCAGACTCAGAACAACAATTTGTGGATCACACAAAGTGTTGTCCCATGTGGGATTTGAACCCACAATACTTGGCGTAGTAGAAAGCGGCGTGGCAAACGCTTAAGCCACTAGGCCAACCGCGCAGTCAAATATGAAAAAGACAGAGCCTGTACCATGTACTATGGTAACCATGCTAAAACACATGCTTATATGATTATAATATACACACCTAAATGTTATTGATAAATTACACCCAGAAATAGACAAAATGTGACCAAAAGTGCTTCTCACACGCTTTTGTTAAGTTTATCTTTTATTATAAATACATTTTCAATATGTGAAGTAAAAAAACAACAATGCAACTTAACGATTGAAAAAGTGAAATATAAATCAAAGTTTTCTTACTCATCATCTTCCTAGCCTTTATTATTCCCAAGATTATCTGGAGTCGACTGCTATCATATGCATATGCTATATCAGTTTTTCATCAGCGCCTGGCGTCGGATCTCTGCAACCTTCAGGGGGAACTAAGTTCAAAGATTGTTCTAGTTATCAGTATATTTGAGGGCACTGACTTCCCAATAATGATTGCCATAGATGTAGATGAAAACCGGGACCGACGACTTAATGTGCTTTCCGAGGCAAGTTTCTTTTCTGACTCAAAACTTTATCTGTTATGCATACTAATGAAATTTACTACTTTTAACACAAAAGTTTCAAATAAACTTCACTTCGTTTCTTATTGAAAATATCTAAACTATGTTAATATTTAATTAACAATCTTCTCCAGTGACATTATAAAAGGTTACAGAAAATTAATTATGATGTTTATTTTTTCTTCTATTTTAAGCTATTGAGAGTCTGGATTTTAATGAGTAAAGAGCAAAATTTATTATGAATTTATTACTAAAAAATGTTAATGTAAATTTTTTATTATTTTATGTCTATTCTTTGATGAAAAATACTCAACAACATTTTAATAATCTCACTCATTATCACAAATAGTAATATTACTCCTACTTAATGTTCATGAGATTAATTTAAACAGAAACTCTATCCCTCTTTTTTAATGTATTAAATAAAAGATATCGCAAAATATCGCCAACTATAAATACTCCTACAAAGTTTGTTCAGATATTAGATGCAACTCAACTAACTTTGTTAACGTAATCAGCTCTCTGGGTACAGTAATTTAATTAATTAAGACGCAAAGGAAAATATTATGTTAGGGACATAGATAAAATGCGATTAGTAGCGAAGTATATTTTTTTATGGTAATGGGGGGAAACGAACAGACAGGAAACATAATCAAAAGTAGTTACCACGACACTTACCATTCAAGGGTCGCTATCCAAAGATACTGCCGTTTATGCTGCAACTTTTCGACACTGCCTGAGGGAATCAAAACCTACAGGGTACTTCCCGTGAACTCAAAATTTTGAAATTTGGTACAAAGCAACGCTCTAAAAATATAGCTAAAGAAAAAAAACTTCAGAGGTATATACGGAAACCTCGGTGCGCGACTCCGACTCGCACCGGCCGGTTTTTTTTAAATGTTAATGATAGGAAAATGTCAAAACTTACTAATTTCGAAAAATTCTAGGGGGAGGGGGCTCCGGAATGGAAAGGAGATATTCCTCGGTGGTAACAGACAACGGTGGTACCATGATAAGGACACTGAGATCTGATGATGGCATCCAAGAGAAATCGAACGATTTGCTCGTCTTGAAGTCGGTTTTTTATTTTGTTAAATTTTTACTTGTAGTTTGTTACGTTGAAGCGTTAAACAGTTTATATAAAACCTTAAACACTTTATCTCCGACATCGTGTTCCAACCTAATTAGTCGACTTAACTTAGTTTGTATCGACATTCGCCCCACACTGTCGCCCCGGGATGTTATTACCACCCGTATAGGTCAACGACCTCATGTGTTAACAAAAATAAACATTTAGAGGAAAATCTTCTGGACAGAAATTATGTCGATCGGATCAGAATTTCAAACTTAAAAACGTAATGTGTATGGATTAGTTAATCCTAATGTTCATGCTTGCTTGAAGTGTTAATTCGACCATTTTACGTAGGTACTTTGAAGAGTCAAGGAGGGATCTAGTTAACTGTCTATTTTGAATGAGGTATTGGCACAAAGTGTTGCGTGTCTTCAATCGGTTTCATTTCGACTCAACCAAGTAAATACCCGTTGGGTAACAGTCTGAGGGGATTTCAATGGGGTTACGAGAAATTAATTTATATTAGAAGGGCTAGATTAAAGGAGAGCTATTTAGACCTCTTACTAAAATATTTCAGTGTCCCTGAAAGTTTAACATATTCTCTACTTTATTTTATCTCAGAAAGGTATCTAAAGTAAACGTTGTATTACTATGTTATGTACGGTTTTAATATCACATATGCACATAATATATCATGATTTTACCCACACAAACATACACTAATATTGAGTAGTTATACGCACACGGTAAAGGTATCCAACATTACTGGATCCCTTGAAAGGTGTTTTACTGTTGAAAAGCAAGTACAACTAGTATACGGTGTCGAGTTTCATTTTATTTGGTTTGCTGTGTACTGATTGGCGTAATATTGCAACTAGTATCAGTTGAGTGCGTTAATATAGTTGTAACTTTGTTATATTAGACTATTACTTTTAACGTTTGACCACATACTTAATAGTACTTTTTATGCATTTTAAGCTCAAAAACAATTAACTGTTATTGTATTTTACTGTATTAGCTTTTGTTAAAATTTTCTTTTTTGTAATTTGCATAGACTGTAAATCCTGTATTTGACAATTGAGTTACTAATGAAATGACCAAAAACCTTCAATTTCAACTGCATTTAATATAGCATAATGTAACGTCATGATGTTTTTCAACGATTCCTCTATCCAACGTAAACAAGTATTCAAATGTGATTGTCGAATTAAAAAATAAATAGGTTCTTCTGCGGTATAAAATAGATATTACATTTTCATCTTTTTTTTGCGCTTCATCATCAACAACCCACAATGTCCCACTGTTGGGCTTGGGTCTCCTACTAGGAGAGGCCATACGTCCCCACGCTGGCCAAGTGCGGGTTGGGGACTGGCAAGACAACGTTGTGGCTACGTAATCTTGCCATTGGATGTTTTTAAGCCGCCCAAAGGCCTCCAACTGAGCTTCACTGTTATCTGTTATCCTAGGATAACAACCGGCACCGACTGCTTAACGTGACCTGCGAATCACGGAGACGCTCATGATATAACGCCACCAGCGGTCACCCATCCAGGTCCTGACCGCGCTATCGTTGCTTACCCTCGGTGATTGTTCCTGATCACCGAGTGCAACTGGGCTATGAACGCCTTTTTTGCGCTTGTCCCAAATGTATTTAGGGTCAGAATTTTCTTTCATTCTTGTCTATCATTCTCCATTGTTCTCCTTACTCTCTCTCTAGCCATTATATAATCATTTACGGCCATCTATTTATGTGTTCTTTTCTTTGGTCGTCCTCTATTCTTGTATCTGTCAAAGACTATGCACGTTCAGTGTTAGACGGTCGGATTAAGATTTTTGGTACATTAGTTTTTTAGTAAGTTAGTGCTTCAAATTCTTGCTAAAAACCTCTAAAAACATTGAGATTGATTTTGTGTCAGCAATCATCTTACGAATTCAAAACAGAACAGTCTTAACAATATTATATAATACTAGCTGACCCCGGCAAACGTCGTTTTGCCATAAAAAAATTTTAAGGATGGGTCACCCTTACCATTTAGGGGGATGAAAAATAGATGTTGGCCGATTCTCAGACCTACTCGCTATGCTCACAAAATTTCATGAGAATTGGTAAAGCCGTTTCGGAGGAGCATGGCAACGAAAACTGTGACACGAAAATTTTATATATTAGATAATATTAATAGTTGTCACGTCTGTCAGTACCGGTGGCGATAGACGGCATCCTGCAGAGATACGACCTCGTTCAAGAGCCCACGCTTACAATCTTATTAATCGATCGTGTTATACAAAATAAAAGGCAATCGAAACCCGAGTGAAAGCAACAGAAGTAAGAAAACTGTAACCGAAATGTTTTCTTTTCATTTCGTACTACTCAACGAAATCGAAGATAAGACTTGTGAAATTGAATGTAAGGCCATGTTCAGATAATGAGCGATCAACGCGCGTTTACACCTACATGTAATTTCATTCTAGGAGTACACATGCTAACGCGCGTTTCTAGAATGAAATTACATGTAGTTGTAAACGCGCGTTAGCAAAACGCGCATTGAGCGCTCTTCATCAGAACATGGCCTAAAACACTTAGTTTTATTGTGTATTAGTAACGTGTAGTCATCGTGTAGTAATGCAAATAGGTTGTTTTGTCCTAATCTAAAACCAGAATGGTTCCCTTGATAACCTTACCTTTTGTTTGTTGAATAAAAAAAAGTAAAAACTAAAACCCAACTACGACAAAAAACGACGTTTAAAAAGTATGAAACAAGTTTCAAAAGCCGTAGTCACGCGTTGTTAAAGTATTATGGACTATGGAACATACCTAAGTTTCAAAAGCCTTAGTCCATGTAGTGTAATGTACCATAGTCCATAATACTTTAACAACGCGTGACTACGGCTTTTGAAACTTGTTTCATACTTTTTAAACGTCGTTTTTTGTCGTAGTTGGGTTTTAGTTTTTACTTTTTTTATTTAAAATGTTTTGGTGCCTCTATACTACTTATTGTTGTGCAAAGTTTATTTTAAATAGGTACCATAGAAATATCACACTTATCGAATAAATACGGACAAAGTCACGAACAAATGCCAATAATATATATATTTTTGAAATGTACAAGTAACGTTCTTTCCAATGATACCAAACACGGCATATTTATTTCAAATTTAGTTTTTAATACAGTACTTTATGTCGGCTAGAGGGCGCCACATTCGATTCAGTGACACGTCATATAACTTCTAAGCAGCTTACAATCAAGACACTTTTAACGATACCTCATTTGTCTTATTCTGACTAGTTTAGAAAGAATGAGGGAACAAATAAGCATACCATAGAAATATCACACTTTTTAAATAAATACGGACAAAGTCACGAACAAATGCTAATAATATATGTATTTTTGAAATGTACAAGTAACGCCCTTTCCAATGATACCAAACACGGCACATTTATCTCAAATTTATTTTTTAATACAGTACTTTATGTCGGCTAGAGGGCGCCACATTAGATTCAGTGACACGTCATATAGCCTATAACCAGAAGACAATCATGACGCTTCTAGAAACACCTCATTTGTCCAAATCTAATGAGTAGTTAAGGAGCTGGGAGGGAACAAATGAACATACATACATACATACATTCATACGTACATACATAGCCTGTCAAAATCATAACCCTCCTTTGGCTTTGCCGTAGTCGGGTAAAAATCAGGAAAAAATATTTACTAATTAGATTTCCTCTGAACGCGGTATCACTGCGATTGCGCAGTACATACGGTTTTTTGTAGATAGAATATATCCTGTGTCCTGGGGAATCTTACAAACCTACAAGACCCGACACAAAGGACATCCAGACTCAGGACAATAGTTTGTGGTGACGGAGTGTTACAACCCACAATAATCTTACAACACTACACTGTCCGTGAAGTTTAAATCAGTTTTCCGGTTTAAAATAAATTAAAAACAAATACTGGGAAGCATGAAAAAAAGTTACCTAAAGAAAAACATCGTCTGTATAAAATAAAGCAATTGATAAAAAGTTTAACAAGCGTAGATAATCACACCACCTAACCAAACATCAAACAGTATCGATCCGACTCCAGGTGTTTATTATGTTAAATGGATACTTTATCTTTAGGCTTTCGGCACCCGCATTCAGATTTCCGCGATACGAGAAACGTGCTATGAACGCAAAGTACCCGAATTAGATAGGTAACAGAATTATGTGTTTAGTAACTCGACGTGACTCGTAAAGCCGACTAAGGGAGAAACCAACTTGCAACACCAGTACTGCAACGAGAAGGAAGAATTGACACAAACTCTATACAGACTCGTTTGGACAGCGTGGTATAGATAGCGAGAACCTCTTATTAAAGGTTATTGATGATTACGCTGAATTTGACTTGTGGTAGTAATTCAATATTTCAGTCAGAGAGCAGTTAACTACTGTTTCAAATTACCGTGGCCATTTATACTTTTGAGAAGTTGTTTTAGACGGGAATATTTTTTCGCGCTATATTTTATTTTAGAAAATTTACAAAAATAATACCGAAGTAAGCTCGGTCATCCAGTTACTACAGTTAACACTAGTTCAGGGGCTAGAGAACCCATATTATATGTACCAATTTGATATCAATAAAAAAGTCTTATCAATTCAACCGCAATGTTCCACAATATACAAGTACAATACAAGTATTAACTTTCGGCTATACTAATGATGTAGTCAATAGCAACAAAGTCAAGAACAACATAATTAATTAAGACAATTGCTTGTATTGCAAATGACATGTAGGGAGGTCGTTGACTGCAACATGGTAAGTTATATTACGTATGTATGACATGGCGCACGTGCTTCGGGCGCCGCAATGTTGCTCAGCGTGCAACCTGTTCGGGTCCCGTGCCAAGTTCAGTGACCGAAGGCTTAAAGCATTTTCAGGTGCATTGGTACGAAATTCTTAACATATGTTTTTGTCGTTTTCGATTATGGAGTAATTTTTTCACCTCTTTTTAATTGGGTGTCATATCCTTCCAATACTTAGGGAAAGCCAGGATACATAATATTAAGTTAGAATATTTCTGTAAGTCGTTTAGTAATCATACTAGTTTAGACTCTAATGAATGAACTGAAAGTAGACAAGGACTTAAACTCACCATTTACACTAGCTTCTTCTACAGCTATGGACCCTCTAAAGGTAATACCTAACTACCCGGTTCTCAGTTCTATTTCTCATCCGAAACGTGCGAAGTATTCCTTGTCCAAATCTCCTTGCATCCTCTATCAATCCTTACTTCTATTCATTTTCTTTCTTTGCCTCTTCTATAAAGCATTAAATTAAATAATCCTAGATTCTATAAAAATACTGATAACACTCAGCTTGCATTACTTGTCACAGATTAAATAAGGACTAGATATTCCAGGACAACAACAGGCAAGGTGGAAGAACTACCTAGTTAAGATCGCAGGAACTCATTGGATGCAGGCTGCTATCGTGGGGAGGCCTACGTTTAGCAGTGGGCTTCTTACGACTGATATGATGATGATGATGGTTAAATATTCTAGGGGAGGGATTCTCACTTGTGCCTTTAGAGTTGCAAGTGTCCATGGATGTCGGTATCCGGTCACCCATCGCAAAAAACGTAATATGTTCGGTAAAAACCAAGATCGATAAACTGAATCCGGAACTTCGTATAATGGATAGACACGAAATAACTCCAGATAACATTTCTTTTCGTTTTCGTGGTGGGTTTTCCTCGTTGTATATTGTTGATCCTACAGTATAGTAGATTACTATGTTGTCACAATCGTTAAAACACCATGTTTATTAAGAAAACATCCCGTATTGCCCACGGCTCTCGTTACCAGCAGTGGGCAGTAGACATAAAACTATGCATGTTCCAATTAGTAGGAAACCGAAGAGACCTGATCGTAAGACGGCGGCGCAGGGCGCTTGCGCGTATGTGCATGGTGACAGCTGATGGCTCGACTGTCTAATATGACATGATGAAATTTCACTTATTTTAAGCAGATTTAAAATGGTTTATTTCATAAATGCATTCTTTCAAAGACCCTAATGCACACTTCTCATCTCTTGCTCTGATTTCCTTTCATCATCCCTTTTTCCAAGTTCTGATTATTGGTCTAGCAATAATTTTTATTATTTTCTAGATTTCAGATATCTAATATATTTTATAATTTATTTTGTCGTTAAAGTCTGAAAATAAAAATTTGATGATGCTACAGTAAAACTTAATTTCGGACCATCCCAATTGTAATTTATGATCAAACTAAGAAAATCACGGTAAACGTCTGAACGCAATAAAATAACAAACGATATCGTCAATCTAGACAGAATGTTTGTACCGTTAAACCTGTGTACAAGGTCCAGAGATCACGTAAGCCTACCCTGATTTCCCCCTGGAATACAATCCTAAATCAAAATACGTCACAAATGTTTCTGATTTTTCGTTAACGTTTATTCAATTGTTATTTGTTTGTTATATTATTGTGTTTTTCGTTGTTTCCTGTTTGTAATTGTATATTTTTTATATTTCAAAGTATTGGAATACTCTTATATGTGTTTATTGCTGTTTGAAAAATACACACATTAATAAATAATAATAATAAATGTTTGCAGCAGAGCTTGTGTTATGGGTAGTAGACAACTGATATAAATACATATCGACACATGGTCATCATTAGTCGGTTCTGGGTTCATTGCGGCCGCCGAGCTATCGTGGGTAAGCGGGCGAGGAGAAGTAAAACCACGTATTGTAAATGATTGCATTGCAACAATTATTATTATAACAAAATATGGACAGAATTACAATCAGCAATATAATTAGAATACTACGCTCCACCGAACACGTCTTATTTATTCTGCTAAGAGAGCCCGGAGTTGCGTCAAGAGTCAAGAAACGTCAACCCGTCCTTGTCAAAATGTTAGCTGCCAGTCTTCACGTTTCTTGCCACTCTTAAAATATCGAAGCGCCGTCACGGCCGGACTGACAAATCGCACGTCCTCGTGCGACCCCTCACACCTCGATTTATCTGCAAAGACCAAATACAGGTCTGTAGTACATGTCTGGAACTGCTCGCCCATCCCTGACTAGCTACCGATTCATGACACCTGTTTAAAAAGATCTCGATCTTCACCCCTCACATCTGAGTTAAACATACTGGGCGGACAACTGACTTGAGGCGCCCCTTCGACCACCCACCAACTCACATGGTGCGATGGACCGGACAACCCGTCAGCGTCCCTTCCACCAGTCACAAAAACACACACAGCTGCTGCAATCAACTGGTTCGGAACGTCGACCCGTATAGGCCAGTCCCAGACCAATCTCTTGCCACCTAGCTCACACCAGAACAGTCGTAGTCTGACCGTGGGCATCGACCCGGTTTAGGCCAGCCCAGGCGATCAACTACACTACATACCACGTAGTCTGATCAGAGATCTAGTAATTATAAGAATAATTAAATCTCACAGTTATTAGGAGTATAACAAGTGTAATTTGTAAGTTTAAGGCTACTGCTAACTGACAGTTGCGTTTCAACGCTTATTGTGAAAAAATAAATTTTATGTGATCACTGTGACTTTATAGTCATCTCTTTCAAGGTATTTATTATTTTATCTTTCTTATAATAATAATTTATTCACAGTGCAAGCATAATTTTACAGAAATATCAATAGTTATTCAAACTCATACTGTTTATAACTACCTCCCATTAGTTGATTACAATTCTTCTAGTTTTGTAGTTATAAAATAATTCCAAATTCTTCTATTTTAATATGATTCAAACTCGCAAAGCATTGGCTCGTCAGGAGGAGGCCAAACTCCAAATGACATTAAAAGAACTAAAAGCTACCAAGGAGAAGTGTGATCGGCTGATGATAGAGAGAAATGATAGTGAACAAACTCTCTTGGATACTTTGAATGATAATGATAATCTTAGACTCAAACTGTCATCATTGCATTCACATATTGTTGAAGTTACCAATGCTCGGGACAGACTACAGCTCCTTGTTGACTCTTTCGACACATGCAGAGATGAATATGAGCAAGCTCTGAATCGCATCAGGGTTTTAGAACGCCAGCTACATGAAGCACACAGCACCATAACATCATATGAAGACTTCAAGGACCGGATAGTAGCTGCATCTAATCAGAGTCTGTACGAGGAGCTAGTTGCTCCCAATTCACCGTCGGTAGCTAACAATATTAGTTCAGCTCTCATTATAGATCTTACCAATGACAATGACTCCTTCAGAGTTAATAAATCTCAAAAAGTAATCAAATGCAGTAAGAACAAATTGAAAAAGTACATTCGTATTAAAAAATTTATTACAAAAACAAAAAAGCTTATTTATAAACATAAATTCTTTATAGATAGTGTAGCATTAAATAGGCAGAGGATGCAATTAATTGATCAAGTTAATATGTATTCAATAGAGGTAGATAACATGTCTACACAATATTTTGATGACACACAAGCTCTTCAAACAGAAATTAAGAAACTTGAGGAGCAACTAAGAACTATTAGTAGTAAATATGATATTTCACAAAAACAAAGTAGGGAACAAGTTTTGGCAATAGGCAAATTAGTTAATTCGTGCAATTGTAAGAATGACTCATTGTTGTTTTCTGAAAACCACAATGATACCACTAGTTCTCTAGACAGTTTGCCTGTAATGAGTGCCCCTAGGATAATAACAGCAAATAACAATAATATAGTTAATATCCAGAATTGCAATACAAACACTCAACACCAAATGCAATGTAAAAATAGTAATATAACAATGTTTAGCGATGAAATTGGTAAAGGTTTGGGCTTAGGTATGTTAATGGCAAACTCAAGTAAGAAATGTACATTTAGTAACTTTTGTATGCCAAACCTAGCTTTTAATATGATTCTTGAAAAGGCTATTAATGCAACTTTTGATACAAATACTAGTCTTATAATTTTCAGTGGTAATAGGGGTAGTGTAAATAAAAAACAATTCATAAAATACTTTGATCAATTATCGGAACTCAATGTTAATAAAATAGTATTATTTACACTGCCAATTAGCAAAGGGTTGCCTCAGCATGAAAAAATTATTAGGAATAGTTTAAACATGACTATGTTTAATTTGACAAGCCAAATTAATGGTAGTTTTTATGATAAATTCCATTTAATTGACATCAATAGAATAGTCTATGATAATGTTTTTTCGACAACAGATAGTTATTATCTGTCAGATTATTATAAAAGACAAATAGCTGTTTCGCTATCTTATTATTTTAATATAACAGCCAAGAACTTGGCTAACTTGACCGCTCCTATAGAGCACCCCTTAGAATATAAGAATACTGTAGCCAAACATTTGGCTTCACATAGTGCTCCTTATGAGCTGATTAATAATGACCATATTACCATTAATTCTTTAAATTAACTGGTAAGACAATAGAGCCTATCTCTTGCAGATCATATAATTCATTTAATGATGGTACTTACAGTAAAAAGTTAAAAATTAATAAAACATGTAGTAATAAAGTAAAAAGGTCAATGACCATAAACATAGTTCATCAAAACATTCAAGGATTATCTAGAAAAGACTTAGAAGTAGAATTATTTTTTGATAAATATAATGTTGATGTGCTCTGTGTCACAGAGCATTGGCTACAGGCCCACCAGTTAATTTTTAGTAAAGAATTTTATTCTGCTAGAAGTGTGTATGTAAGAAAGAAGTCAATCCATGGAGGGTCCTTAATATTTATTCGTAATAGTATTAAATCTAAAGAACGGAAAGATATTGTAAATTTGTCTATTGAGCGCACTGTAGAGATTTCTTGTGTAGAATTAGAACACCATATTATAGTTAGTGTGTATAGACCACCTCAGAGTGACTTTAGCATTTTTGAGATAGTTATGGAAGAAGTACTGAAGCGTTTATGTGTCAGTAGTAAGGTTTTGGTAGTTTGTGGAGATTTCAATGTTAATTTAATGGAAAAGTGTCCTATCAGTATACGTTTAGTGAGCCTATTTAAATCATTTGACTTGAATCGTTTATTTTCTGAGCCCACAAGAATTACTTCTCACTCGGCAACTTGCTTAGATAACATCTTTTGCAATGGGGAATATTTAAATAAGTCAATTTTAAGTGATTTAACATCTGATCACTGTGGGCAATTTGTTACATTGCCTTGTATAAAAGAAAATACAATAAACAAAACCATATTCAGACCCATTACTAGTAACCGATTATTAAATTTTAGTAAGAAAATTAGTGAAAAGGTTTCCTATTTAGATTGGACTGAAAGGGATCCGGATAAGCTTTACGGCTATTTATTCAACATGATAGAATTCGAATTTAATAGTATATTTAAGTCAAAAACAATAATGCAACGACCCAAAATGACGTTCTGTGATTGGGCGACGACGGGAATATACAGGAGTAGGGAAAGGCTGTACGATTTATATGCTGAGAAAAAAAGTAATTTCGACCCAAAGTTTCATGAGTATGTTAGAAGTTACTCAAGGATCTTTGGGAGAGTGTGTGGTGTGGCGAAGTCTTTGTATATCAGTGATAGGATTAAGTCTTCCAATAATAAAATAACAACTACATGGAACATAATTAATAATGAAACTGGACGTAGTAAACCTCGAGATAATGATTTAAGGTTAAATTTCAATAATAGGTTTATAACAAACAACTTAGACATAGCTGAATCTTTCAATACCTTTTTCACAAACATACCAGTTAGTACAACAAGTACCTTGAATTCTTGTGCGTCCAGGTCTGAACTGTTGTTAAGGGCCAATGTAAATGAATGTAAGAATATATTTCAGTTTGAATACATAAACCCCACAGATATTATAAAAACGTTTAAGTCTCTTAATTCTAAGAAAACTGGGGACTTATGGGGGATTTCAGTTAAATTAATTGAAACTATTATAATTGATATAGCACCTTTTCTAGCTTTAACATTCAATCGATGTGTTGATTCTGGTGTTTTTCCTAATCTGATGAAGTATAGCAAAGTAATACCTTTATTCAAGAAGGGTTGTACAACTGAACCAAGTAACTTTAGGCCAATCTCAATCTTACCGGCTATTAGTAAAATTTTTGAAAAAGTTATTTTGCAGCAACTAGAAAGCCATTTTAATCTAAATAATTTATTTCATAAAGAACAATATGGCTTTACAAAGGGTCGTTCAACAATTGATGCGGGTGCAACTCTTTTGAGACATATATTTAATGCATGGGAGAATTCGCAAGATGCGATAGGTGTATTTTGCGATCTCTCAAAAGCTTTTGACTGCGTAGAACACAACACGCTTTTTCTCAAACTTAGGCATTATGGTGTAAATGGTATTGCTTTGGAACTAATCGTTTCCTACTTGAAGGATAGAATTCAACATGTAGATGTCAATGGTGCGAGGTCTTCTGGATTACCCGCTACTATGGGCGTCCCGCAGGGGTCTATACTGGGTCCTTTACTTTTTCTCATTTATATTAACGACTTACCGTATTATTTAAAAGATCTCTGTAATATAGTTCTATTTGCTGATGATACGTCACTTATTTTTAAAGTCGATCGTAAGAAAACAGTTTTTGACGATGTGAATAGGGCACTAGATGATGTATTGAATTGGTTTACAACGAATAATCTCCTACTAAATTCAAATAAAACAAAGTGTGTGAGATTTACTATGCCAAATGTAAAACAACTAGGCACTCATCTAACAATAAACAATGAAATCATAAGTATTGTAGACTCGACAGTATTCTTAGGAATTACATTAGACAGTAAACTTCAATGGGGAGCCCAGATAGATAGCCTTGCGGGTAGACTTAGTTCGGCAGCTTATGCGGTTTGGAAGGTACGTCAGCTCACTGATACGGACACAGCTAGGTTAGTTTATTTTAGCTACTTTCACAGCGTCATGTCCTATGGCATATTACTCTGGGGCAAGGCGGCTGAAATTGAAACGATTTTTATTCTACAAAAACGAGCCGTCCGCTCAATATACAATTTAGGTGCTAGAGTCTCTCTTCGAGAGTTGTTTAAAGAAATAGGTATTTTAACTGTTGCATCACAGTATATATTTGCAAATATTATGTTTGTTAGGCACAACATTAATGACTATAAAAAAAACAGTGATGTACACAATATTAATACAAGAAACAAATCTAAACTCGTTGGTACCTATCATCGTTTACATAAGGTACACAACTCATTCGAAGGTCTTGGTATACGTTTTTATAATAGAATTCCTATACATGTAATCGACCTTCCTATAAATAAATTCAAGCTAACTATAAAAAATCACCTTATTAGGAAAGCCTACTATACGATCAACGACTATCTAAACGACAATCAGTCATGGGCTTAAGGTGTCATTAGATAGATACACACAAACTTCTTTGTTATATAACTAAGCTAAATATTAACAAACAATTGTTAGTTGAGGGTAATGCGTGGCGATTATCATGGTAATTTAATTAGTAGTGATTTTTATCAGTATCTCGACTATGGTCTGTCATGCTCACTAAAATATCATTGCTTGCGGTGTCGTCGTGGGGCGGGTCGTTTCTTTCCCTCTGATATGGCGAAGGAGATGATGGCTGGTCCATGCGTCATACTCGTGAACGGGTGCTGCTTGGGGTGATTGGTCGGCCTAGTCAGCGATGCTTTTGACATTCTATTATTTTGGTTCGTTCAACTGCAACTGTAGCCTTTTAATCTAGTCACGAATTATTTTCAACAGCAGATTTTGCAACTGATTGTAAGTAGATGTGCACCTTGAATGATTTCTATGTTTAATAGACTAAAACCTTTAACGTTATCAATGAGTGATTTTTCTTTTCTTTTTTTTGTTTGAGCGTTAGATTTTGGAGCATTTTAATAAAAGGAAATTCAGGTGGCAACAGCTTGCATACTGTTTACCTTACATGTAATACTAACACTATTGTACCTGAAAATCTGACTTTGAAAAGAGTGGCCATGAGTTTCTTTGCCAGTATTCTTCTCATGAGGCTCTACGCATTTTGGAAACTGGAAGTTATAGATCGACACAGGCAGGCAGTAGATTTTGGTGTTTTCACCTAATTTACCTCGACAATACAGCACATGCTGTGGCGTCTGTTTGTGTCGATCTATGATTCTTAACTACAGCTTCAATTTAACGTTCATAAATGTCACTTAGTGTCTTAATTGAATAAATGATTTTGAATTTGAATTTGAATTTGAATTTGAATTTGAATTAGAGGCATCGACCCGGTTTAGGCCAGCCCCCTTGATCAACTACGCCACTACGCTACTCCCAACTCCAGATCCCATGCTGTAGGCTCTAGATCGATTCTCAATAAGAAATACAGGGTTTACTCAATTATTATAACCTCACCATTTACTACTCATCATGTTCGGAGGCAGAGAGGGTGTCAAAGCTTGCGGTCAAAATATGTGAATTAGTTACCGATACTGGTTCACTATCATCATCATCGTTCATTCTTATAGCTATGGATTTCCGCCGTCTCGGCCTCCTCCGCCTTAATATCTAACGAGATAGATACTTCAATTAACCCATCATAGCTCCTGGGTACTGCAAGCAAGTTTTCATGGGCGTACTTATGGTTCGGTTAGACCCATCTATGCCTCTCAGCTCGAATCTATCGTAATCTAGTCAGATCTAATCTAGTTAACGGTCTTACTATTGCTCTACCCCGATTGAAGCGTCCTACTTCTGACGAAGCAGCCTTTTTAATATTCTCGAAAGCGTTGTGCCTAATGGTATTCAAGTCGAAAATAGGCTCAGGTTCAGCATGCGATGATAAAATTGATATTCCTAATGACTTTGCTCGTGTGCCAAGCATTGATTCCTATGTATAACCGGATAACCGACGTGTTTCATGCTAATGCCCTGCTTGTGAACAATATTAATATCGTACGCTAGTAAGAAAGCCCACCATCTATGTACACGTAGAGTTAAGTCGGTTTTTGATTACGCTCAATTAGGTCTATATAGAGAATGCCTGTCGTAACCCGTCGTAATTCTAATCAAGGCTAATTTGTCATTACCTCGTAAGTCTGTATCAATATTCATAAAATCAAAGCTGCTAGATTTATCAGAAAAATTACCTACTCTACGTTAAGAAAAAGTAACTTTGTCGTTAACTATATACACGCGTAACTGGCTTAGCAATAGTGCCATCAGGTACTGTGAAACAACACTGAGAGCAATAAGCCTTGAACATTGATGGGGCTAATAACCATACAAAAGCCCGTCAGATAGACTAAATCATTCTATACAGTACCAGGAAACTACTTGGCGTATCTGTTGGTTATCATTGAACAAGCAGATTCACTATCAAAAGAAAGGAAACTGGCTCACCGGATGATATAGTCAAAGTGCTCCTCGACGCCTTGCGTTCACACACATGGACATCTTTGACCGCCGCTGCTCCACTGCCGCTCACTCGATCTGGATACGCCAATGCCAAGTGTCCTGGTCGTCCACACGCGAAGCAGGTGATTGGTCTTGGTTTATCAGTGGATCTGGATGTTCGGTTGTGCGTCTTCTCTGAAATAACAGGCTCCCCTCTTCGTTTGCGGCAGTCTATCGCTTTGTGACCCGAAGTGTCGCAACGGTGACATGTTCCTTCGTTTCAGTAAAATGCCGTTGAGAACACGAAGAAGTTGAGACCTAGTGGTCAGGTTAAAATAGTGGAACTCAGGCCAAATTACGGCTTCCTTTTGGCATAAAACCGCAGCAACAATTCCCGTTGTAACATCGTCAGACATCTCCATCCGCGGAATGCATTCGATGATGTTCCATAGGCGCATGGCTGCCTCACTCGCAGTTTCTTTAACACCAACTTGGAAACGTAGAATTTCATCGAAGTAATCTTGTGGCAACATATGTTTAAAAAAACATGTCAGCTGCGATGCCTGCAGTCGTGTTAAACAGGTAGCAGTTCGACCTTTGAGTGCACGCGTAAGTAATAAAAGTAGTTTTGTACCTTGTAACTTATGGCTGTTGCTAACAATTTCTGTTACGTTGCACCAAACCTTTATATCCGCTTCGTTGCCATCAGGATCAAACTCGATTGGTCACGGCTATTCTCCTCTGAAGTAAGCCCTTCACATCCCACTTCTGATATCGACACATGGTCATCATTAGTCGGTTCTGGGTTCATTGCGGCCGCCGAGCTATCGTGGGTAAGCGGGCGAGGAGAAGTAAAACCACGTATTGTAAATGATTGCATTGCAACAATTATTATTATAACAAAATATGGACAGAATTACAATCAGCAATATAATTAGAATACGACGCTCCACCGAACACGTCTTATTTATTCTGCTAAGAGAGCCCGGAGTTGCGTCAAGAGTCAAGAAACGTCAACCCGTCCTTGTCAAAATGTTAGCTGCCAGTCTTCACGTTTCTTGCCACTCTTAAAATATCGAAGCGCCGTCATACATATATACTTTTTTTGTAAATACATACATATACATAGAAAATATTAGTATTTGTTTCCAACAAACACTGCAGATCAAACAAACAATTGGTTTGACCGGGGATTCGAACCCGAGACCTCAAGCACAGCAGTCGCATACGCTGCCGCTGCGCCACCGAAGCAGGCAAACAGTGTTATATAATACTCTCTTTTTCGATATCTAAACCACGTTTAAGTTAGACGATTCTATTTACGACTCACCAGACTGTTTAAAATACTGCCAACAACTATTTTGCCTATTTCGTTGGTCTAGTGGCTAGTGTATGCGTTACCGATCAATAGATCTCGTGTTCGATTCCCGGCCGGAGTTTGGAAGTTGGAGTTTTTACCCTCGTGGCTCTGAGAGTGGGTAAATTCCACCATAAATGCCACCATGGTCGAAATCAGCAATGAGTACATCATCATCGCTGTATACAATACTGACATATTTCACCTTTAGGCAATCTATCTCGTTACTTTCGCGTTCTCGCAACACCATTCACTGTAACTTACAGTCCTTCACTCACGTTCCTGTATAGCCTTGTAGATGAGAGCCGAAGTGTTTTTTTGTTGCTTCTTGTCCTATCCAACAACACTGGTAAACGGTTCTTCATATATTTTAAAGTGACCTGTGAGTTTTTTTTAAATTAAGCGTTTCAAAAGGCAAAATTCTTAAGTACATAATCATTTAATGTAATAATCAACTTTTCCCTAACGAGGAGATCCTCTGTAGGAAGTTAGGACGGGTTTTATTTGAGTTAATTTTATATTTAAAACTGACTGTCTAACCGGAATAAACGTAGACCTTTGGAATTGCAATTTTAAATATTTATTTTTATTTTATTAGAATTCAGTTTCCCACAGATTGTGTGTGCAGTGACGGGCTTTGAAAATATAACAATTTTATATTATATTTTTTCTATACAAACGTTGCCTGACAATAATTAACACATAAAAGAGAGAATTATCCAATTTTGTGCCGTGGATCGGAACTTATGCGCGTACATACATATCGGTGATTCATATTTAAGTATATAGATTACGACACGCGTACTTTAAAAGCACATAATGTGTACAACACCCGTATTTCAAAAGCTCATATTATATGCTTTTAAAGTACTCGTGTTATTCCAAGTCACTCCCAAGTGACTTTTAGTTAACATAGTGTTTATTTATTTATGGTAATCGAGAAATATTTACACGTTGCATCATCATTGAGAAGTTAGCAAATATAATGTTTGCGGTACGTGAGAACTAATAATGTATATACAGTCAAACCTGGGTAAGTGAGAACTGGATAAGTGAGAAAACTCTATAAGTGAGAGTAATAGCCAGGACCCGTCATTTTAAGCTCCCAAAACCTCTATTAGCGAGAAACAGAAACCTCTGTAAGAGAGAGTCGTTTTTCCCTCATGGACCTCCTTAAGTGAGACTGCTACTTATCTATACCTCTATAAGTGACAGTCGAGTTTTATTTATTTATGTATATTATTTAGGAGGAACAAATGACAAAACAAATTACAAATTTAACATCTGCTATTTTATGATTTATTTTTGTGTGTGGAACTTCTTACCATTGTTTTTGTATTGTTTCCTCGTCAATATTGTTCCTATTCTATTTCGTGGAACTAAAAGTTCTAAATAAAATAAAATTACATACATAGTGCATGAATATATGTCTTGTTATTGCTGCGTACCTCTGTAAGAGAGAAACGCTACCCATGTTACTGCATTAGCGAGAAACTCGGGTTAGTGAGAAACCTCTATAAGCGAGAATGAGATTGTGCTCCCTTGAACTCTCCCTTATCCAGGTTTGACTGTACATTTATTTCGCACTGTTGTATTACATTTTACATCTTAACAAACGTATGTAAGTTTATGTATATTCTACTAATGTGAGACGATCTAACTGGGTACTGGATAATATCGCAGTTGAGACTTTTTAATTTGCACCATTACTCCCAAGTCTTATGGCAAAGGAGGCAAACGAACAGTCGGATTATGTAACTCCTCTAATGGGAAAGAGGTCTGCTAACCTCTGTTGTGGGGAAAAATTGTTCTACCATCGCAAGCTCTCTAATCTCGGTCCCGCTTCCCCTTCGCAACTTGCCGTTTCCCTTTGCCAAAATCTTTAATCTATTCGTGTTCCACATCTTTTTAAAAAAACATTTAATCAATATTCGTCTGTACTCCCAATGTTACTCATTAGCAGCGCTTTATTTTGGGATAAGTCAAAAATGTTAAACTCGTGTCAGGACATGTCGCGACAGGACACGTGACCTGGTCGTAAGACGGCGGCGCGAGTGTGCATGGTGACAGCTGATGGCTTGACTGTCTAATATGACATGATTGGTAATATGTTTATACTGTATAGCATTTACCTATATTTTTAGAACATCACGATAACGTATTTTTTTACTTCTTTTTATCGCGCATTTTATTAAAAGAGCAAAAATGTTTATTTCAGGTGAGCTTAAACAACTATTTGTTTATTGTTTTGAGTTTTCACTGTCACTGTTTCATGACTGCTTTGTGTTTTTTATTTTAATTATGCAACTGCACAGTTTGACGACAAATTGACGATAGTTGCCTAAGGCCATGTTTAAATGACGAGCGCTAAACGCGCGTTTTGCTAACGCGCGATAACAACTACATATAAAAAGGCGCGTTACCATGTGTACTCCTAGAACTAAATTACATGTAGTACGTTGCGCTCAACGCTCGTTAGTAAAACGCGCATTGAGCGCTCGTCATCTGAACATGGGTTTATTGTGGTCCTTTCACCTTCTACCAATCACTTTGAGATATATTTATGTTACAAAATAAATGACTTATAGTAGAAATATTGTGAGATGTTCAGGAATGTAAAGGTCGTGCAACAATGTTAGTGCGGATGAAACGCTCTCTTAAAATCGCAAGGTAATTCTGTATGCAACCGACCTCGGCGATCGCTAGAAAAGATTACCTTTCGCTAGAAAATATTAGGGATCGTGATGTACAGATAGCGATAAAATATATCAACATATGTAAATCAGCCTATCGCAGTCCACTGCTGGACGTAGGCCTCTCCAATTTCCCACCACTTAGTTCGATCCTCGGCTTCTCGCATCCAGCTCCTGCAAGCCATCTTGCGCAAATCATATCAACATATTCAATAGCCTGAAATAAAAATAATTGTATCGTGACAAATCTCAGACACTTTAATCAAATGTTGATAAACAATAAACATGCTGATAAATTTAGTAGTTAATAAGTTAATAGGACTCTAATCGATAAAGTGGCTTTTAGCCGTATTCAAAACGTATTTAAGGGATTCGATTCAACTAGGAGACTATCACGTAAAACACACAATACACATAACTAAAAGTATGCAAAATGTTGTTTTTTGAAATAGTATGTTTTAACATACAAATTTCTATCGATTGCCACTATGGTCAAACATTATGTCATCACATAATATTCTATTAATTTTACCTTTTTTATAAACTTTTTATATACTAATCTATAATTAAGATGCACAGAAATGTAAGAAAGTAAAATACTTGAGCCGTCACGAGACGCCTGGCAGATGTGAAACATCGAAATGGTTTTGTATAAAAATGAAATAGCTGTTTATTACATTAATATGAAATACAAATAAAATGAAAAATTTTACCCTTAAAAATGTTTCACATCAAAATATCATGGGCCGGTCTCACTATTGGCCTTAAAAGTTTGTATTTAGATAAAAACTTATCTTAAAGTATATCTTTCAGTATAGCACAGAGCTATACAACTGCTGGGTGCGCGTTTTTTCGCCAATTCGCGTTGGTTTTCTCGTTTCCTAAACCTCCGATTCGTCATACTCAGACGCTTTGGCATATTATAATAGCCATGAAAAACCAAAATGAAGTGACAATGTAAGGCTGCTAACAGGTTAGAAAGTAAACTGCATTTAGAAATTACGTAAGTAGTGGGTAAACACGAGATCGGCAATAGTCTTTTACTTAGTTTAGTTTTTATTTCAAGAAAAGACAAGGGCCTATTGGTCTAATGGAAAACGATTCTAACAAACGATACAGGTCGTGGTGTCAATTCCCGCGTGCTGTAAGTATTTAATAAATATTCTGTGTTTGGTTATAGTTTATCCATAATACGTAAACGTTGAGAAATATCTAAGTACATTTATTTGTGGTTTTTTTTTATGACAATGTCCTTCTCTAAGGTCCAATCTATTTCTTTACTGAATTTCTTCCAAATCGGTTCTGCAGGTTAGCCGTGAAAACGTTATAGACAGAGTTACTTTCAAATTTGTAATATTATTATAATAATATTTCGGACATCTAAACACACAGTGCCATCTAGTCCCAGGCTAAGCAGAGCTTGTGTTATGAGTACTAGAAAACTGATACAAATACATATATACTTTTTTTTTGTAAATACATACATGTTATACATAGAAAACACCCAAACTCCGAAACAAATATTTGCAGATCATACAAACATTTGGTCCGACTCGGGAATCGAACCCGAGACCTCAATCACAGTAGTCGCGTACGCTACCACTGAGCGACCGAGGCAGTAATTATATTTGTCTAGAATAATATAATGCTTCCAGTGACCGACAACAGGTTATTGTTACTTGTAGTATTGAGTTTTGGCCCTAAATTGTAGATTTTTGAATTGACAGGATTCGTCAAGTGATTTGTTGTTGTTGTGTGGGTAAAAATGTCATCACTGACGAATATTTATGTGATTAGCACTGTCACTGGATTTTTGTTTTGTTTATTGAATAGGTGGGTAAACGAGCAGACGTATCGCCTGATGGTAAGCGATTACCTCCGCCCATGGACACCTGCAACACCAGAGGCGTCACAAGTGCGTTGCCGGCCTTTGCGGGGATGGGGGGAGGATAACGGAGGAGGGGGTTGGGGTATGGGCCTCCGGTATCCCCAATCACATGGTGAAACACAGCGCAAGCACTATTTCACACCGGTTTTCTGTCATGCCGTGGTATCACTCCTATCGAGCCGGCTCATTCATGCCGAAGCGTGGCTCTCCCACGGTGAAATATTTACACGGTAAGTTACGATATTTTCGTATTTATAACATGTATAAATTGAGAAACAGATACATCTGTTTAATATAATTACCGTGTCACGTTGTTGCTTACAATAAACTCCGAAGTTATCGAATCGATTTTTTCTTCTTGTTTACTGGCGTGCCTCAGGTATGATTATTAACATTACGCTAGAACCAAAAGGAGCCGAGCATGCTTGTAAAGAGACGTAGACGAAATCGCATAGGTCAGCACTGTATAATACAGAGATAGTAATATATTATATCTACTACTCGTACAAGCCTTTTCTAAGTTTGATTTGTCTTCAGAAACGATGAACCTATAATTTTTAACCGACTTTAAAAAAGGAGGAGGTTCTCAATTCGACTGCTTTTTAAAATGTTTTTTACCTCAGAACTTTCGACTGGGTGAACCGCTCATTCTTTTTTTTTTGGAAACTGCTGCTTCCCGTGTGGATCCATTTCAGTGCCACCCAGTTCTTTAAGTCGTTTTTTATTTTATTAGAGATTTTTATTATTTTATCAAATCTTTTCTCAAATACGTTTTCTGCATGGAATATTCCGGTACGATTATTATGCTCCCATTCTACTATGAGGTAATACACGTCAAGAATATAAGTAACATAATAATTATTCTGCAACAATGTTGCATTATTTACAACGTGACTTGAATGAGATCAGTGCATACAGCAACATATACCTATGTATTTATTTCCGCGAGAGACTCATGAACTCACCACTTAAGACCCGCTCTGCAGTGTAGTCTTATCCAACTGCGAAAGAAGGGAGTATGTTTTCATTTATCTTTACTACTTTACTTTATATACATACATGAACGCACACAAAGAATACCCACACTTAGAATAAATATTTGTAGATCGACAAAAGTGTTGTTCCATGTGGTATTTGAACCCATAACACCTGGTGCATTAGAAAACGACGACCGCTTAAATCGCTATATATATGCTAATGCTATACGTACAGAAGTATCAGAATTTAGTTCTTCACTCATTTGGTAAAAAGTTACAAAAGAATTTATTAAACAACTTTTTTCTATGAGACCATGAGTCATGACTCACTCACGGTATGATATACATTTATAGCCCATAACAGTCTGCTTATTCAAGTAAATAAGTTAAGTTAAATAGATTTAGTCTATACAAATAAATAAAATTAGAGTGTCTGTTTGTAATATTAAAATAACTGTTTGTTAATAACTGCATATGTATGTATACACGATACATGTACCAAAATTTAAAAACTTTTGTTTTCGACTTAGTTCCGGGTAATCTCGGACTTTCACTGTCAGATAGCTGATGATCTAAGGAGTAACTTAGGCTACTTTTATTAGACTAGCTTCGCCCCGCGGCCTTACTCGGTACAATAATAACCGCGGGTAACACCGCGGGGTTCAGCTAGTGTCATTACAAATCTTGTTAATCGTGTTTGTAATAAGCGTCCAGACGGCTGTGCATAATGAGATGAGTTTCGTCGTCACCATATTGAGTCAGCCGAGTTCGCTCCGCGTGATTGGAATATAGACTTGTTTAAGGATCTTCCAGTAACCATGCTTGACTCAGAATGCCATAGACGCGTAGAGCAAAACAATAAAATAATTGTACGGTATCAAAATATGTATTTAGTTATCAGTATGCAATCATCTTTACTAAAAATCTTTTTTCAGAAGGTTTCCTTTGCATGAAAAAAAAGTTTTTAAAAACTTTTTTGATTTCTGCTTCCTCATTTTTACGTAGGTAAACATTATTATTTTACTGTTTTAAGAACTTACTTGGTGTTACATAATCCTAACAGTAGGTAATACGATTTACAATTTTATTGTTGCTTGCTTTATTCATTTTATTTATACAAAACTGTCTATTCAAAAACTAGACAGGCCGTAAACTATGGTATTCAAATTACACAGATAGAGTGATTATACTTGTTATATATTACACACATATCATAGTAGAGGAAATCCGAGAACTTGAAAGGTTTCCGCGCGAAGCCGGGCCGGGTTGCTAATTATAAACATGTTCAGAGTGGGAATCTAACCTACTGTGTCTTGTTTCAGTCAGTTCAGTCTCACAGGCTAGTTAGATGAGTATTTTATACATATTAATTTAAATAGAGAATTATTTTAAATAAGCCGTACTGTATTTTCTAAAAGATAATATAAAGATGATCCCTTTCTAGTGAAGGTCCTTTGTTGAATGTTTACGGCTTTAAGGAAACGCCTGCTTGGAATATTTTTAGATGAACTGTGATTATGAAAGCCGATGAAATTGTGATGGGCAACTTAAATTAGTTCTGTTGACGATAAAAATACTCCGCTAAATAAAAAACAACTTTTATTACTGTAAGTTTTTTTTTATGGAATAGTGGGCAAACGAGCAGACGTATCACGTGATGGTAAGTGATTACTGCAGCCCATGGACACTCACACCACCAGAGGCGTCACGAATGCGTTGCCAGTCTTTGGGGGACGGTGAGGGGTTGAGATATGGGCCTCCGGTATCCTCACTCACGCAGTGAAACACATCGCAAGACTTATTTCACATCGGTTTTCTGTGAGGCCGTGGTAACACTCCAGTCGAGCCGGCCCATTCATGCCGAAGCGTGGCTCTCACACGTGTAAAAGTTATTAGAAATGTAAGTTATTTACAGACTTGCCTGGTTGAATTGTCTGGCCAGCTGTACAAAGTGCTTATGGTTTCAATTGACTGCCTCGGTGGCGCAGAGGTAGCGTATGCGACTACTGCGCTTGAGGACTCGGGTTCGATTCCCCGTCAGATCAAATATTTGTATGATCGATAAATATTTATTTTGGACTTTGAGTGTTTTCTATGTATAATATAGATAAAATAAGTAGGTAAGTATTCTATCTTTCAATCTTGATTTCATTGTACAAGTTCCTTAGTTTGAAGCCAGATGGCGTAAGGTGTTGGTAGATCGAACCAAAATAAAAAAAAAATATGATATTACTAGACAAATTAAAATATTAACAAAGAATAGATGGATGAAATATCAAAAAAAGATGAATGAATGGTTTATAAATTTACTGAGCTAACATAATAATAAATTATTTAAGGACTGTGACTTGTACCCTATCTTCTAATACCTTTAAAGTATTATTATGTTAGCTCAGTAAAAGATAAATCATTTATTTAGTTAAATCTATGCAAATAAATAAAATTGGAGTGTCCGTTTGTAATTTTAAAATAACCGCTCTTTACTAAGTGCATATGTATGTACACACGGTACATATACCAAATTTTTTTTTTCAATTTTTGTCTGTCTGTCTGTCTGTTTCTACCGGGTAATCTCTGGATGATTGGAATTGGAATTTGATACTCCGAATTGAATTGTTTTTATACTATATCCTTTTGACATCTTTTGCAAATTGTTAATTTTACAATGCATAAGTGCTATTGACTGTTCATAAGTGCCTGTTAAATTAAAAGCCTACATGAAAAAAAAACCACAGAAAATTCACAAAACCGCTGGACCGATTTTGACGGGACTTTCACTGAAATGTAGCTGATGATATAAGGAGCAACTTAGGCTATTTTATTAGACTAACGTTTCTAATAAAATTTGTAAAAAGATCCCACACATGTTGCATCTGAATATTGGTAGTTTTTTGGTGTTAACTACTATTTAAAGGTATTTAGCAATGTTTTAATATGAATTTCTCGACACACGCCTTACAATTTCTTTCTAGAAACGTCATGTATGTACTCACGTGTTTTAAAACAGCGAGTGCGTGTGCGATTGTACAAATATGTTTGTTACATCTTCACGTCGAGATGCCTAGACTTATTTCTATAAAATTCGGCATGCAAATAATTTCATACTGAATTAACATAGCCGCACGGAAACTGTAAACAAAACGAATTGATAATATGGATATTAATTAATTGCATGCAGTGTATGTAAATATAAAGATGAAGACAAAGGCGCATATTTGTAAGTGGGAATGAAAAACAAAACCTGTCTCGACAGATACGTGTGACGTCGTATATAACTAAATTTATTAAGTTTTTGGATGCACGTATGGCGTCGCGGTTTGAGCGGTGGTCACGCCGTTATCTGATGCACTGAGAGAGAGAAGGCGAAAAATGTTTATTACTAGTTAACAATCATTTTACATGCTTTTTTACTGGTCCGGAATCCCCGGAACAAATTTTACAAGTTATTACTATCAATCTTATTTTTCGTGAGTGACTTCGTTTTGATGAAATGCCCGGCGGTACCTCCCTTTTTTATTGTGCGGAAATCCCCTCAGATGCCACCAACTGATAGCCAGGGAAACCAGGTGCGCCTTCGAAAGGAAATCCCTGGAACCCTGACGTACCTTGGGTCACCTACGGTTTGTATGTGACCCCCTCTTGTGTAGGAACCCCATTGCTTGGGCAGTACTACCCTCGCACAGAAAATCAACGTAAAATGACAGCGTCCGTGCTGTCGTGTTTCGTTGGTCAGTGGAAAGACTAGGCCGCCAGGTGTGGGTCACCATACTGCATTTGTACCATTTGCATTCGCAATGAGTATGGTGACCATCACTCTTTGGCAGGGCCATACATAAAAAGATTTTGCCCGCGACTCCACCTATGTGTAAATCGGTTTACGCGGAAAAGGGTAGTCTATGTTCTTCCTCAACAATCAAAGTATCTCGATGCCTAATTTTATAGTAATCGGTACAGCGGTTTAGCCGTGAATGCGTAACAGACAGAAAGAGTTACTTTAGAATTCACAATGTTAATGATGGATTTGTATTAACTCCGTTCTTGCGAGAAAAGCAATAACCGTAAAAGGCAGTAAAACTTTAAATAACTTTTTCCTACATTCATTAATATCATTCATTTAAACAAATAGCTAAGCAACTCATCGACGCTTCTTAGGACCAGAAAGCCGGCCTTTTTCTAGCACAGAGAATTAGCATTGCCATTCAACGTGGTAATACATTAAGTTTAAATAAATAAAATACAGAAAATATTTTATTGTAATAAATTCATTTATTGATTACCACAAATTCATTTTTGATTACCACAAAATTCAATACAATTCGAACATATTATCCTGACTTATAATATAACGGTATAACAATAATAATCGTGAAACTTAACAACTAGCTGCGTTTACATTAATCACAGAATATTCTATCCCAAATAATTACACAAAAATCTGTGATACTTCATTATCATCCCATTCTAAAATAGACGAAACCATGCAAGACAATAATGTAGGCAGATACAGAAACACATATAGATACATATAGATAAATACATACATATACACATACATATATTACGTTAAAAAAGTAATTGCTAACAAAAACGACGTTTCATGATGGTTAATGACTCGAAACATACAGTTACATAGTGCATGAACATGTAATATCAAGACATTAATGACACAATCATACAAATTATTATGGCTACATTGAGATATTAGCAAAATAAAATTCTAGAACGAATGATAATGATGATTTACTTCTAGCCGATGACTAGTTTCAACGGAGACCAGCCAACTACGCAGGAGTTATTATAGTGCACCGGTGTGTGGGCAAACACAGGTGCACTCTCTGTTCCCTCACACTCACAATCCAATAGGACGTATCTAATACAATGCTATCTAGATTCCCAAACTGCACGAATAGCAGGTGGTTTTAGCTGTCATCTCATCACTTCCCAAGATTAGTGTTGTGGGTTTATCCACACGTTGTGACTTTTAAGATCTATAGACTGTTGTACTGAGTCTGGGTGTTCCAAGTGTCTGTTGCACGAATGTTTGTAAAGTTTCCCACAACACAGTATAATTTTTTAGACTGGCAACCTTACTGTTTCGATGAAAAATCAACGTTAAAAATGCTCAACACTGGCTTTCTGTGAGATCTTTATAATACTCCGCTCGAGCAATTTGTATCAAAACATAGCTCTTCTCAGGCTCTTCAGACTCTTAAATTTTCTGAATCATTTTCAGGCTAACTCACACTAACAAAAATAGAATTGCGACTGCTCTCTCCTTTCAATAGGTACCCTCTGGAATTCTGTATTTACACACTCTAAACACTTTCTCACATATAAATACCGATATAATATAAGATAATATAGGTCATCAAAACCTCTAATGTTTATTTATTTACTAACCATGTTGTTCTAGTACTCAGAACTCCTAACAGCTACAGTAAACATGCGGAGAATAATGTAGGTTATAAGCGTTATTACGTGTGTATTCTGTGTATGTAATTATGTTTTTTTTTATTAATTATATTATGTAACCTCTGTGCCTACCAACCTTACTAGATTTCTACACCACCCTAAGAATGGCTTGGGCATTAAGTCAGTCAATATACAAAAAGTGCATAAAGTTTTCAAATGAAAAAACATACATTTTAGGAATATAACATTAACCTAATGACTGTATTGTGGGTTCAAGTCAAACAACAACACTGTGTATAATCCACAAATTGTAAATCTGAATCTGGGTGTTCCTTGCGTCTGTTTCCTGTATGTTTGTAAAGTCCCCGCGTCACAGGAATATTCCTAGTGAGGGAGTCTTTAATAAAAAAATGTAATTAAGAACACATCCCTTAGTTCTGTCTAATAAAGCGTATGATATGGACGGGCCCTTTAAATTAATGTAAGATGAAGATTTATAATTCATATTATTCCTATAACGCAACACGTATGAAGCGTCAAGATTAATTGTAGGTGAGGTCGAACCTAGGTTCGATTAGTTATTAGTAATTTATTCATTACTAACAGACACTGTCTGTCTGTCGTCTGTACATTTCATATGTATTTTCTTATTATCTTTATTTATCTTTAAAAGTCATATATTTTACTTTACACACACACACAAAACACACACACACACACACACACACACACACACACACACACACCATCATCTAGATGGCTGGCAGTCAACAACTGTGCGCTGTTCCAGGACCTTTCTGCCTCGCACAACAAAGCTGTGGAATGAACTGTCGCCTGCGGTATTTCCGAACCAATACGACCTTCAAACCTTCAAGAAAAGAGCGTATTCCTTCTTAAAAGGCCGGCAACGCACTTGTGACGCCTCTGGTGTTGCGGGTATCCATCGGCGGCGGTAATCGCTTACCGTCAGGCGATACGTCTGATCGTTTGCCCCTACTTCATAAAAAAACACGTAAGAATTGCGAATATTAACGAAAGAAAATTATTATGAAGATAAATTTATTAAGTTATTGCGTACTCTTGTTTTAAAAGATTAATTTAAATAGAAGAACGGACTGTCTTGGTATTTTTAGTAGTACACTGCTCTAGACATGAGGAGAATTTAATTACATAGCCAGGATATCTGACCGTATTTAGTGAGCCGCGTAATCTGGCAGTTATCTGTCGGGAGATGTCTTGTTTTTAAATCTATAGCACTTCGAGAACAACCGTTTTCTCTTGTTAATTAATCTGTCAAGTATAGACGATATTTCTCTTGTTACCGTAAGATGCAGAACAAAGCCTCATTGCGAGTTATACATGTGATTTAGTGAATAATTCTAAGACAGTAATTGTGAATAATTACACATTTTTTTTTTCAATAATGGTCGCCTTTGTTTGATTGCTACTAGACACGCGATGTTATTTATGAATAGACATATGTCTGTTATGTAACTATTGAGACACGAGGCCTTTTTTTTTTTTTTTTTTTTTTAACGTGTGGAAACCCCCTCGGGCAGTCACCCCGCCGGGGTTTGCGGCGGGGCGGTGTGTCGGAATCGAACCGACTAAAACCACACGGTGTGCCACTCTGCGCCTGAGACGGGAGGGATCCGGGAACTGCTGTTATTAACACATCCGGGAGACACGAGGCCTGTATGAAGCTAGTTTGAATCCGTATGACGTCTGTACTGCGAGATCAACATGAGTCACATGACATTATAATAATAAAATTTGAACGCATCTCACGCGCTGTCATCTGGTCCCAATCTAGGCAGAGCTTATACAACTACCATAACTTAATGATACAGGAGCATCATTAGCTCGCCGTGGTGTGGGTCACCATGATGCATTGTTGCATTGTCTGCACGAGCAATGAGTATGGTGACCACCACTTTTGGATACTGCTTATGCTTTCCATCAGGCAGAGTAGAGTCAGTTTGGCAGGCCATACCCAAAAACAAATACTTGTAATATTAGCTCCTCAAAGTTTAGGTCCTTATAAGTACGATGCCTTTGAGGCAGTACCATTGTTTAACAATTGTATAACAATAATATACAATAACAATACATACTTCATATTTTTAACCGACTCCAAACTCTCGAAAGCTCTCAATTCGGATGAATATTATATAACAACTAGCTGAACCCCGCGGTTTTACCCGCGGTCATTGTTGTACCGCGAGTAACGCCGCGGGACAAAGTTAGTCGAAAAAAAGCAACCTAAGTTACTACCTGGATCATCAGCTACCGCCAGTGAAAGTGCCGTCAAAATCCGTCCAGCCGTTCCAGAGATTAACCGGAACAAACAGACAGACAGACAGACAGACAGACAGACAGACAACATTTTTTTAAATACGTTTTTGGCCTATGTACCGTGTATACATACATATGCATTTATTTAAAAAGCGGTTATTTTAATATTACAAACAGGCACTCCAATTTATTTATTTGTATAGATGTATAGATATATTCCTAAACATGAAACCGAAATATACTATATATATATATAAAGCTTTTTGTTTTGAAAATGAATTATTTTACTTACTTTGAGAAAAACAAAGGGAAAACCTTAATGAAGGTATATTTTTACCGGACGTGACCCAGTTTTCAGCATCATTACCTTCTAACGGTCATTGCGGACTCGCTTTACCTTCCGTACAAGATTTATTAATAACTAACTTTAGCTGGTGACGCCACCCGTGCAAATCTTTGTAAATTCATGCCTGTAATTACCTACAAAAGATCTCTTGCTTTAGACCTCTTGTAGCGGTAAATTTTTTATTAAGATAGGATTCCTTTTCTCAAATAAAACTTATCTATAAACATCTGTTTGTGTTTAAGTACTTTTTGCAACAATAGTTTCGGTACCATCAATAGTTTTTAATAGTCTACTATAAGACTAAAGCTTTCAAATTCAACTTCAAAATCATTTATTCAAAAAAGACACATAGTGACATTTATGAATGTTAAATTGAAGCTACGTTTAAATATCATAGATCGACACCAACAGACGTCACAGCATGTACTGGATTGTCAAGGTAAATATGGTGAAACACCAAAATCTCCTCCTCCTTGTGTCGATCTATAACTTCTAGTTTCTAAACTTCGCTCTATTTATAAATGAGGTTTTGCCTACGTATTATGTCTCCTTGTCCTGCGTAGTAAGCTCCCTTAGTTTATACGTCACGCTCGCTAGATGAACACTTCATATTCTTAACTAGCTGAACCCCGCGGTGTTACCCGCGGTTGTCGTTGTACAGCGAGTAACGAAGCGGGACAAAGTTAGTCTAAAAAGTAGCCTAAGTTACTCTCTGGATCATCAGCTTCCTGCCAGCGAAAGTCCCGTTAAAATTCGTCCAGCCGTTCCAGAGAATACCCGGAACAAACAGACAGACAGACAGACAAAATTTTTTAACTACATTTTTGGTACATGTACCGTGTATACATACACATGCATTTAGTTAAAATTGCTTATTTTAATATTACAAACAGACACTCCAATTTTATTTATTTGTATAGATTCGTCACGACAAATAACAATCTAATAAAAAATAATTTATCAAACGATATTGTCAGACGTTTCGATAAACACGTTCCCTGGAGCGTGAAGCACGTTGTAATACCACGCGACGTCTCGGCACGCTGACTGTCACCGGCAGGGATGCACTGTCTTATCAGTACTCTTTAGACATAATCTTCCCTTATTAATAAGAAAAAAATTATTGAACACGTGATAAGATAGACTTTCATATTTTTTATAACGTATAGATCGCGGGAATATTTTGTTTTTGTTTATCCATCACTAGCAGACCCACGCAACCTCGTTTGCGTATCCTATTGCCCGTCGCGTGATAATTTTCCCTCGTTATTGAAACATTTTTCATTGTTGCTCCTCTCCTATTGGTCTTAGCGTGATGATATATAGCCTATAGCCTTCCTCGATAAATGGGCTATCTAACACTGAAATCATTTTTCAAATCGGACCAGTAGTTCCTGAGATTAGCGCGTTAAAACAAACAAAGAAACAAAATCTTCATCTTTATCGATGTATTAGTATAGATAACGTATTGATCGCGGGAATAATTTGTTTTTGTTTATCCATCAAGAGATGTATGGGAGAGACCTATGTCCAGCAGTGAACGTCTTTCGGCTGAAATGATGATGATGATTATGATGATGATGAATATATAAAAGTTGTAGAGTTTGTTTGCTTGAATGCGTTAATCTCAGGAACTACTGGTCCAATTTGTGAAGTATATACCTATAGTTAACGCCAGAAGAAGGAATGCTAATGAACAATCTGTCGTCAAAAGGCCTTACTTACAATTCATTAAGTTTTACAATTAAAAACATTGGGTCACATGTGTAAAGAAAAATGTAATTATAATTTACAATGAAGTTAGTGCTGAGTAAATTGTTGGTTCATTATTGCGCAGCTTATTGGGGCGTAAATTTATGATTATACTGATATTAGTGTTAGGCGGTGATCACCAGACAACTTCTGTTATGTATATAATAATACGTGAGTTAAAATCTTTGTACCTCTTTTTACGCAAATTATTGAGAACGGCCGAGTATGAAATTGCTATGTTTATATAGAGGAGCAGTGCAGAAATCTAATGAAAATAGGCCGAATAAAGACCACTGGGCGAACACTAACTATACTATAAATCTATTTATGTAAAAAAAAATGCGTCACAGTGTCGGGCTTGTTGTCGAACTCCTCCGAACCGCCTTGATTGTTATATTCGTTTTGTGTATTTGGTAGGTCTGAAAATAGTTCGTTATTCTATTATTTATACTCTTATGTGATAAGCGTGACAATCTCCACCTTAAAAAAAAAACTTTTATGATTTAGAAACCTTATTTTAGAAATAATTTACAAGGCAAAACTATTTTTGTCGGGTCACATAGCAAAGAATAAATAAAATAAATATTTCGGACATCTATCACACAACGCCATCTAGTCCTATAGCTAAGCAGAGCTTGTGTTATGGGTACTAGACAACTGATACAAATCCATATTATATACTTTTTTTTGTAAATACATACATATTATACATAGAAAACACCCAAACTCCGAAACAAATATTTGTAGATCAAACAAACATTTAGTCCGACCCGGAAATCAAACCCGAGACCTCGTGATCAGCAGTCGCACACGTTAACCGCGAGACCAACGAGGCAGCCAAAATGATTGTTTGTTCAAATGATTTAGAAACCTTATTTTAGAAATAATTTACAAGGCAAAACTATTTTTGTCGGGTCACATTTCAAAGAATGAAAAAATTGCTCATACATCCAAGGTTTCAAGCAAATAGATACACATTTTCCATCTCCCAATTATCAATCTGATCTTACCACCCTAATGCAGGTCTACTCAACACCGTTGAGTAATTTGTCGGAAGCTTTTAGCGTAATTAACACGGATTAACTGAGAGTGTACGAATGGAAGTACTACGATATACTAGATGTGAATCTTTCTCTCTTCCTGTGCCGAGCAATCAATAAATCCTAGGACACACTACCAGCGCACTTGTTTCTCTTCTACTATGATCCCGGGTCTTTTTAGCGGGGCGTGAAAAAGTATCTCACCAGGCCGCCATTGTGTGGGTCTCCATGTGACGTTGTCCACGTTCGCAATGAGGATTGTAACCACCACTTATGGATTTTACTCATGCTTTTCATCTTACAGATTAAACTCGTCTTGGCAGCTACTAAAGAAAAATAAAATATATAAATAAATATTTCGGACATCCAACATACTGGAAGTATTACTCGTAGAAGTAACATAGGATAATTTTTATTAGCTAGTATTTCTGTAACATACATTACATGTTATAGATATAGCACCGACTTAAAACCTATGAATAAATAGCACATACAAATAATAGTGTTTCATCAATATCAAGGCTTTGCATATGAGGTGCATTTCATAAAATCTTTAGTAAGTTATTTTGTACTTTTTGGTTTTGAAGTCGGTTTTTTAAACGAAGTTTTATTTTAACGTAGACAAAATAGATCATAGGTTTACTTGATTCGCGTAAAGACACATAAGCCACTTACATGAGAACTTTTTAAACTTAAAGATAAAATTTTCATACAATGGTCGTATGAGGACGTCTTAATACTTAAATATGTTACATAAATAAATCTTAATGTGAAAAGCGAGTGATTACTTAATATAAAATGAGATAGTCTTGACTTAAATAGACTTAATATGCTAACATGTATTATATGTGAGGGTAGGCTGTTATAAAGTTGGATACCTTCAAAAATAATGTTCTTTCCATAATTAGTTATTTTTGGCAATACAATAAAAGTTACTCGACGTGTGTAACGTTTATTTATTTCAGATGTTTATAAACAAATGATAGATTGGTGTAAATAGTTTTATTTAGATTTTTTTATTAAAATACAAATGCTGTACATGTAAAATTGTTTGATACTTTTAATCGTGATCATCGGACGATTATTTCTCTGAAGCCACGATCTCCGTCTCCGACCCGTCAAAATACGCTTTCCAAGCATGATCAGTCATTACATTTGTAAATAGCGCTTATTTATTTTCAAAAATACTTATATAAAAATATTTCTTAGCAGTCTGGCTTATTCGGGATAAAACGGCCATGTGTAAGGTTTCTCAAGTTATTTATAACTTCAAATACCTCACAGAAATCGAAAATATGTTTATTCTTTACGCTGTAATAAATATTTTTTAAGGAATATCTTATAGATTTTATTTTCATACATTTCAATCAAGTATTACTGTTTAACATTAGTATTGAAAAAGAAAAGAAAAACTTATATTATTAAACTAACTGAGCCCCGTGGTGTTACCCGCGGTTATTGTTGTACAGCGAGTAACGCCGTGGGACAAAGTTAGTCTAAAATAAGTAGCCTAAGTTAGTACTCCCTGGATCATCAACAGAGATTACTCGAAACAAACAGACAGAGAGACAGAAAAAAAATTTTTAAACTACATTTTTGGTATACGTACCGTGTATACATACACTAGCCGACCCACGCAACCTCGTTTGCGTCTTCTATTGCCCGTAGCGTGATAATTTTCCCCCGTTTTTGAAACATTTTTCATTGGTGCTCCGCTCCTATTGGTCCTAGCGTGATGATATATAGCCTATAGCCTTCCTCGATAAATGGGCTTTCTAACACTGAAAGAATTTTTCAAATCGGATCAGCGGTTCCTGAGATTAGCGTGTTCAAACAAACAAACAAACTCTTCAGCTTTATATATTAGTATAGATATGCATTCAGTAAAAAGCGGTTTTTTTAATATTACAAACAGACACTCCAATTTTATTTATTTGTGTAGATAATATATAACTAATCGAATTAAGAATTAAATAGGTAGTGGAAATGAAGATAATCATAGCTATAATGTTAGCCCTAACTTCAATTGTAATTTCATTTAAGATATTCAAACGTTTATTTTGTACCACCAGATCGTAACAATTACAGAAGCGTGTATAATTAAGTTCACCAACCAACATTATTATATTACAGCCATTAAATTTATATTGTTTCATATCTACCCTCAACTTTCAGTAACTACAAGCTTAAAATAATGAATAATGAATTGTATTCTTCGATGTTTTTATATTAGTCTAAGAGCTAGCAACGTTTTTGGGAGAGAATTTCAGGTAGGCCAATTTTTAGATATTCTATCTCTGTCACTCTCCCGCACGTCATATGGACCATAGAGTACAATGTATATTTATAGAACTAGCTGAACCCCGCGGTGTTACCCGCGGTTATTATTGTACCGCGAGTAACGCCGCGGGACAAAGTTAGTCTAAAAAAAGTAGCCTAAGTTACTCCCCGGATCATCAGCTACCTGCCAGTGAAAGTCCCGTCAAAATCCGTCCAGCCGTTCTAGAGATTACCCGGAACAAACAGACAGACAGACAGACAGACAAAAATTTTTTTAACTACATTTTTGGTATATGTATCATGTATGCATACATATGCACTGATTAAAAAGCTGTTATTTTAATATTACAAACAGACACTCCAATTTTATTTATTTGTATAGATATGGACTATCTGGCTGGTGGTAGTGGTTGCGTTCATCAGTGCGTATCCTACCTGCACAGGTAAAATACCGATTTTTTAAATCATTTTAAGAAGTTTTTTTATTATTATTTTTATTGAACTTTCCATAACGTAAATCTAATATTACCAGACATTTTTATTGCTGTTTAAACTGTTCCAGACGCTAATTTCGAATTAAAAAAAATTTTTTTTTTCAACGTAATTCAGTATTTTTCAATTGAATTCAAATTATTTATTTCGGACTTATCAATATGGCTTAGAGTATGGCTGAATTTTTTTAATAATATTATTTAAGTATCTAAAAACTTAAAATTAATTTGCCAAACAATTAATTATTTTCTAATTATTTCATCTCGACGTGAACGCTCAAAATCTTTGATTGACGGTGTAAAATACTGATCGAAGTTTGAAAAAAAGAATGGAAGGTAGTTTTAGATAAATTTTAGTTTAGTTTTATAAAAAGTTATAACAAAAACTGATTTCAAAACCTGGACGAAATTGCAATGGGACCACACAGAAATTACCAGCTTTTAAATAAAAAGGAATCATCAGAATCGGTTCACCCACCCGTAAGTTCTGAGGTAACATAAAAAATACAGCCGAAATGCCTCCTCTTTTTTTGAAGTCAGTTAAAGACAGAATTAGCACCATTGTCTCTTGTGTTGGCATAGAGAATACGTCTTTTATATGTAATGCATCAAAACTGGCTTTTTAGATAACACTTTAACTTTTTCAATCATTCTAATAAATATGCCACAATAGATTTGTGTAGTTAAAGCAAAATCGCTCACCGCAAGTTAAATGAAAAACACTTACAAGGAAAAATAATCATTCTGTAATGCTTCTTAGAATCCTAACTAACTTTAGAAACACTAATATCAGTTTGTTTGTTACACACTCACACTTTAACTACTGAAGTGATCGTCATGAAGATCGACACTTGCGATATCTGTGTGACAAAGATAAAATTATGTGGGGAATATATGTTATATTTTGAGAAGATCGTTTTGGACTTTTTATAATAAAGTAATAAAATATTATTAAAAGACCTAAACGACAATAAGTTCAGTTCAATACCTGCACAATATATTGCTCCGTGGAGAATGTTAATAGCGCGATTTTGTATGTATTGAACAGCGCCATCTATCGAAATTAAAATTAAAGTATGTAAGGAGCACTATACTTATGTTATTGGCCGAGAGTCATCGAAATGATAAATCTAATTAACATTGAGATTTTAAGTTTGTTTTATTAGTTGACTGAAACTGTTTTCCAGTTTCAAACTGTTGAAAATTAAAAACTGTTTATATTAAGTTTGCATTTGTGTTGTATCGTGGCATAGCCATGGTTCGCATAGAATGATACCATGGCCTCCGAAAGATCAGTGTTGTACCTCTTTCGGTATTCTTCTGAGGATCCTAATTTTGTAAATACTTTTTTTTTATGGAATAGGCGGGCAAACGAGCAGACGTATCGCCTGATGATTAACGATTACCGCCGCCCATGGACACCTGCAACACCAGAGGCGTCACAAGTGCGTTGCCGGCCTTTGGGGGATGGGGAGGGGAGATAGGGGGAGGGGGTTTGGGTTATGGGCCCCCGGTATCCTCACTCACTCGGTGAAACAGAGCGCAAGCGCTATTTCACACCGGTCAAACCGGCCCATTCATGCCGAAACGTGACTCTCCCACGGTAATACTTATTTGAGTTTGTGTATTCGAATTCTTGTTTTAATTACTGGATTGATCGTTTTTCTCACAGGTGATAACTGGGTTACAAAAGGTTAGACATCAACAGTTTCCTTTTTTTTTAAATAACCCTTCGCATTAGGAATATATCATAGAGGGACTTAACAAATATACATGAAATGAAAACAAAGAACCCATACCTTACCCATACCCATCCTCAGAACAAAAACTAGTGGAATATACAAAATATCGTCCTATATGAGGATCGCACTGTAATACTCATGGTAGTGGAAATCGTTTACAACACTACGCCATTTGTTATCCAGAAAATACTTTTTCTAAAGTGATTGAGAAAATGCTCAATAAACTCGAGCGAATCTACGAACTATAACTTGTTTATCCGTAGTTTGAACAAATCAGTTTGTTTATTTACACATGTCTTCTATGAATTGAGTGTTGGAAAAACCAATGTCATTCATGTCAAATGGTTTTTTCTATCATGGTCTACGTAATATATACATTGTTTAACCATTGTATTGTGGGTATATACGAACTAAGTAGGATGTTAGTTTACAAGGAAAATTGCGTCTTCTACTAATGCTGATAAGAATTCAAATCCTTCGATAAAGGTATGTATCGTATCTCAAAGATTGGACTCCTGAGTTCTGACGTTCATAGAAGGATGTTGTCACTTTCGATTAAGTGTGTGCGCCTTAGCCCATATGAAAAAAAGATTTTTGACTGTAGGGAAACGCGATATCAAAATCTGTGAGAATACTGAATACATATCTAAATGTGTAACGGAATACTTAACAGTTTTCCCCCGTTTTTGTAACATTCTTTATTGGTGATCTGCTCCTGTCGGTCTTAGCATGATGATATAGCCTATAGCTTTCCTCGATAAATGTACTATCTAACACTGAATTTTTTTTTCAAATCGGACTAGTAGTTTCTGAGATAAGTGCGTTCAAGCAAACAAACAAACTCTTCAACTTTCTATATCACAAATAAATAAAATTGGAGTGTCTGTTTGTAATATTAAAATAGTCGCTTTTTAATAAATGCATGCATATGTTTTATTAAAAAGCGGTATATATATACATATATATATACACGTTACATGTACCAAAATAACATTTTTACAATTTTTGTCGGTCTGTCTGTCTAATTGTTCCGGGTAATCTCGGGAACGGCTAGACCGATTTTGAAGGGCCTTTCAGTGGCAGATAGCTGATGATCTAAGAAGTAATTTAGGATACTTTTTTTAGACTAGCTTTGTCCTTCGGCGTTACAGCTTGTCAGTATATAAGATTAAAACAACTAGAAACGTATATCCTGTCCGGTCCTGTTTAGTTTAATGTCAGGCGTCTCTGTGTAAGGTGTCCAAAATAAAACAATGCCTGTTACAGTCTTGTAAGAAGAGTGGGTAGCAAGTAGTAACATTAGGAGTATGTAAAATGAACTGATAATCCTACGCTAACGATAAAATCATTCGGCACGCTTTGACAGCTGTTGTCATAGTGAACTTGGAACCATAAACTTACGACCCACGGTACTTATCTTTTTTTTATCAAAGACATCAACTGTTTTAACTCGTTTTTTTTTATTATACGCTACCTATAATAAAGCTACCAGTAGGCGAAGATGTGGAGTTTTTTGACGCTTGTATGTAAATATTGTTACTGTTCTTTTTAATTTTATGTACATAGGTTTCTATATTGTGAATTCATTTATATATTGAAATAAAATTGCATGTTTTTATTTTAAGTTATTACTAAAAAGTTGGGTACGATTAATGTATTCTAATGGTTGTTTCAGCTTCCACATAATTATGGTGAAACGTAAAAATACTGTTATTTTTTTCAATACAACTCTTGCATTAAGAATAACATCCTGGGTCGCCGGGGGATTGAATCGTACGCAAAGAACACCCGGACTCAGAATAAGAATTTGTTTTTTTACCATTAGACATATAATTTTATGTTCCTTGACATTATGAATATACGTTTGTATGAAAAAATACCAGAAAGATGCAAGAATTGTGACCTTGTCTCCTTTTTCCTTTTATTTACATCTCTTTGACGATGTTACTTAACATATACTTAAGAACTTTATCTAAAATGAAATTAGATATGCTCCAGTGACGAGACCTTAAAGATGGATCGTGAGGTCCTCGTCTGTGTTGTATATGATCGTTAATAACACTTATCATTAGAACTATTCCATTAGACGTAATCTTAAAAATTGTAATACATTTGCACTGAAGTTTATGCAGAATGAGAACGTGTCAAAATGATTTCGTAAGATCCAGTAGTTAAATTAAAGCTGATTTCTGCAATTGAGGTACAAGATACTGAAGTTCAAGCAATCCATGTACCAGCAAATACATAGACGCAGTGTGTGCGACTGCTTTGTTGAGGTCTCGCTTTCAATTCTTGGGTCTTACTAAATATTAGTATGATCTGCAAATATTAGTTTCAGAGTTTTGGTATTTTCTATGTATGTTACGTATATCTATACAAATAAATAAAATTGGAGTGTCTGTTTGTAATATTAAAATAACCGCTTTTTACTAAATGCATATATATGTATATACGGTAGGTACATATACCGAAAGTGTAGTTGAAAAAATTTTTGTCTGTCTGTCTGTCTGTCTGTCTGTTTGTTCCGGGTAATCTTTGGAACGGTTGAACGGATTTTGACGGGACTTTCACTCGCAAATAGCTGATGATCCGGGGCTTAGGCTACTTTTACAATAAACGCGGGTAACACCGCGGGGTTCAGCTAGTATTTAGATAAAAATACAAAGATATTCTACCCAGATGGTATAGTACACGTTCTGCCTAAATCAGAAACTAGCTATATTTACAGAGATTATTATTCCAATACCTTAGCTTATTTTTGGCCATGAATCCAATAAAAGTAATTGTACCTAATATTGCGAAGTCATTTCGATTCAAACATCAGATAAATAATTTAATAGTTCAACAGTAGAGAAATTTATGTGGGCGTTCAATAGGGTCTAGGTAATTAAATTAGATTGCAAGAACAATGAGAAATTCTATAAATAACTCATGTTTGTACAAGAAATAGCGGTCTATTGTGAACGATGCCAAAAATAGATCTTAGAATAGTCTTGAGGGTAGGGCTGTCAGGCTTATAAAATACATTTTCTGCCCTTAAGTCCGAAAAAAATATTCCGAATAAGAAAAGGTTTGTTTGATTACTTTTCGATTTGCTAATTCTCGCTTTCTGTAAACTTGTGAAGAGAACGAAAAACATTTTAATGTGTAACCAGTTTAATTGTTTCTTCTTATTATTTTGTAGTATTTATATTGAACACGCATAATAAATACAAAAAAAAAGTGTTGCAATATACAAATGTGGCAAATGGCGGTCTTATCGCTCATGGCGTAGCTGTATTAGGTCGCACAAATCTTAAATTTACTCTTTGGATAATTAAAGCATATTTTGGTTTAAAAACTTTTCCTAATTTAGAATAGACGTTATAATTCCTTGTATGGCGCCGTCTTTCTTGTTTGGCTTCGGCTGACACGAACTGGGTATTAGTTGTCAATGGCCTTTAACAATTCACTGTTAGACATAGCCCTGTCCGTAGAAAATAGGCTTAGGCAGAGAGTTACAAAGCCTATATTATGCACACACACACTGCACACAAACACACAACATTTCATTATAATCTTAGATGGAAATTAAAGCCACAGCCTTTTGCTTAGCAGTGAGAATCGTTTACCACAAAGCTACAGACTTCAAAAAATCAGTCCATACCATGATTACGTCACGAAATTAAAGCCTAATAACAACATATATCACATCTAAATTGCGACGAAACGAAGCCTGTATATTCGAAGTTGAAACCAATCATTCGATTAATCGGGCTGCAAAACCCACGGGAGATATCCAATAACCTCTTTCACTGATATTTATGATATAATATGATACTTGATTTATAATTCCAAGTTTTTTTCAATTTATTTCCATATATATCATCAAGCTTAGATGACATTTCAGATCGAATAGAGGTCTTGTGTTATACGGTTGATATTGTGAAACAATTTTGACACTTATTGAATTGATTGTTATATAAGAGGTTATTATTTTAAATAATGGTGTCTCAGATTTTAGCTAGGTTTTATTATTATTAAGTATTTTTCAGCTGAAGACCGACTGCATGGTTGGTTTAGTGGTCAGAACGGTCACCCCGCCACCTTCTGTGCCAAGAGAGATGTTTTTTTAAATAATAATAATTATTAAAAAAAAAAACTAGTAAAATATTAATAAAGTATACCTTAAGTTGGGTTAATATATTGAATGGATAGTGAAAGTTAGGCTATGTCCTTGCTGTAGTTCAAAGTTGGTATGAACATAATATCAATGTACAATAAATGATTGTTCGTTGTTAAAACATTTTTAAACCTCTTAAAATTAATCATTATCTCTAGCTTTGACTTCTTACTAATGATTGCCTGCCCGAAACTGCCTCGGTGGCGCAGTAGGATATAGCACTGCTGTGCTACTCGGGTTCGATGCCCGAGTGGGACCAAATATTTGTATGAACTGCAAATATATGTTTCGGAGTTTGGGTGTTTTCTATATATTATATGTATGTATTTACAAAAAAAGTGTATATGTATTTGTATCAGTTGTCTAGTACCCATAACACAAGCTCTGCTTAGCTTGGGACTAGGTGACATTGTGTTAACAAAAAAAAGAAAAGATTGTCATTGGTGTTCATGACAACCGGCACTGACGACTCACGGGCTTGAAGTAACGCCATATTCCGACTTGCTATTAATAATTTCTTGTGGGAAAACCCCAACAGCAGTCCCGACCAGGGAAACGGGCAGTTTTTTTTTCAATTTTAAACTAGCTGAACCCCGCGGTGTTTTCCGCGGTTATTATCGTACCGTGAGTAACGAAACGAGTCACAAAAATAGCCTAAGTTACTCCTTATATCATCAGCTGTATAGGATTTAGAATAGCCGGAACAAACAGACAGACAGACCGACCGACAGACAGACGAGAAAAATTGAAAAAAATGTTATTGTTGTATATGTACCATGTATATGTACCATGTATACATACCTATGCATGTAGTCAAAAGCAGTTATTTTAATATTACAAAGAAACACTCCAATTTTATTTATTTGTATAGGATTAAATCGAACCCGAGACAACCTCTTACATTACGAGGACAAAAAAAATAAAGTACAATATTTTTTGTTACAGGTACGTTGAAAATTTCCTTCGTGTTATGAATGCGGATGTAAATTAAAAGCAGGTAATGGATGTTTGTATCTACAATTATACTCAGGTTTCAGCAGTTATCATCTGACATATAATCTCATTGTAGACAACTCAACTTTTATGTGATTTTAAGGGTTGATGGCCACTTAATGTGCCTGTACTAGTATCTAGACATAGGGCAGATATACGCGCTCTTACCGAAATACTCTCGTCCTATTAATTTATACGGTGTATATAAGGTAATAAATTAAATTAAAATGTTTTTAAAAACAAGCTTTATGTCTGTATGCACCTCTTTACTTAGGAATAAATTGAGGTATCAAGCTGAAATTCATATCCAACACTCAGGTCTACTGTCCCTTGGAGCTTTGAAAAACAATAACTTCTACACCAACGCAATCAAAAGATACAGCCGTTTATGCTGCAAAATTTCCACACTCGCAACGGAATCAAAATCTACAGGGTACTTCCCGTGAACTCAGAATCTTTAAATTTCGTACGAAATAACGTCTTATAGCACAGACAAAGGAAAACTTACGAAAAGCATACTTTTTTTAGCTACATCATATAATAAACCTACAGGTTTGTACGGAGCCCTTGGTCTGACTTGCACTTGCCCGTTTTTTTATGTATAAAACTTAGATCACAAAAACTTTAAAGCGCCTGAAGAAAACTGTTTCTCCAAAACATTAGGAGTAATTAGCTTTTGCCCGCGTTTATGTATCGTGGTAAAAAGTAACCTCTGTCCTTTCTCAAGTATCTCCATGTCAAATTTCATTGCTATCGGTACAGCGGTTTAGCGGTAAAAGCGTATCAAACAGACCGAGTTACTTTCGAATCTATTATATCAGTATGGACATTATAGCACATATCTGAATCTATATTTTTTCGAATAAAAATACTAGAAAAACTTCGCCGAAAGCTAAGACAATTATTTACTTTTGAAACCCCACAAATTTAAACCCATATATAAAGTTAAAAGCGGCCAAATCAACATTTTATATATTACCCAGCCCGGCCTAGTCACCTTACAGAACAACCACACATACACCCGACAAAACTTTACATTAACGATATTACCTAGATATCAAAATACCTCTCGAACATATACGAGTGTGTGTAGATTGACTGGAGTGTTGTATCTATATATTTATAGGTATGTTTATATATTTCGACCGCCGGGCGTCCTTGCCGCGCCCCGGCCAGTTATGTGTGCGAAATAGCGCTCGGTACAGTTACTAAGTGTGGATACAGCCTATCTAGACCGTTGATAAAACTGTGTTGCATAATGGCCCTGAGATTAGCTTGGCGACACGATATACGAGGAATAATAAAATTGTCGCTGGTCTGTTGTTCTAAAAAGGAGATACGACTTTTTTTTAAGTCTTTATTAGGCTTGTTTTACCCAAAGAGTTGGGTTTTAAGTATATAAAATATTGTATTTTAGGATATAAACCGAAGAACCCTTTTTTTAATTATTGTTTAAAAAATACAATGACTTACTTAATATTAGCAACTAAAAACCACCAAGGCTTATTCTTGTGTAATCTTCAGTATGTCTATCCTACTTCCATCATCACACTTATAATAATATTATAAAGGCGAAAGTTTTTGAGTGTGTATGTTTGTTACTTCTTCACGCGCCAACTACTGAACGGATTTAAATGAAATTTTACAGTAATATAGCTTATACATCAGAATAACAAATATGCTACTATTTGTCACGATAATCCACATACAGGCGGGCGGAGCCGCTGGCAACAGCTAGTGTCCATAGACTTGTTTATCATCAGTCTATTTTTAGAGATTCGGTAGGTTTAGAATTTTTAAACAAATAAAAGCAAATTTGATTACTGTGACTGTAAAACGTTATCAGAATTAAAAGGTTGTTCACTGTATTTATTAGTATTAAATTCTACCATAGTAATAAGTTTCAATCGTTAATCTCTGATTTATTAAAACCTCTATAGTTTACTGTAAATACTTCAATATACAACTAGCCAGAGAAATACACATTACTACAAACAGCCACTTTCAGTTAAGTAATCTCCCTAATGTATTTCCGATTAGCCAAAATTTTGACATCAATTTTCATCAACATTTTATTCATTAATCTCCCAATGCTGAATAATGACTACCCTTATTGATTAGTTAAGTAGGCCTGTTAGAAGTAGTCTCCACTCGCGATACCTGATCAATCTTTGACGTCCACAAACAAGGTACACAGACAGACCTTACTCTACTTTGAATCTATCTGGCTATCTTAAAAATCCACTTTTGTCCAGTTGTTCCAGCCTCTAACAGTACCTTCTCTTTCCTGATTTGATTTTATACAGAAATCTCAAATACATCGTCTGTCTCGATACCGCGCTGAGCGTGTCTGAGCCAATTTTATCAAGCCTGCATCGAAAGTCCACGTGTCGGTATAAAATTGATGTGTGATAATGAAATTTGTAACATTAGTCATGCATTCATGTTTTTATTTCTTACATCGGAATTGCATTAACGTTTGTTATTATTAAAAATATTTATTACCATATTAAATGTTGGAAATGATGGAGTATGAAGCATATTTGAGGTACTTTTCGATATATTACATTAACAGCCTTGAACAGTCTACTGTTGGACGTAGATATTTCCTTAGCTAGGAGACTTTGGCCTCTTATAACACGCTGTAGGGCTGGTATAGAATTTGTTTCAAGATTTTCTTCTCTTTACAATAATGTTATCCTAGTACTTAGCACCCTTAGTCGCCTCTTATGAGTTACGACATGGGAGTATTATATTAATCTCTCATTTCGTTCCTTGCCATGGTTAATAGGATATTTTACTGTATACAAGAAAAAATATCCTATTGAGATACCTGAGGCAAAAACCAGTCGGAAAATGGTAGTTTTAGTACCTACATAGATAATAAAATATTTTTTATATTTTATTTCATGGTTTTCAGTTTTTTATATATGTTCTATAACACCATGAAATAGTAGCCGCCATGTTATTACGTCACACCGCTTTGTAAGTACACTAAAGTGTCAACTAATCAGCATAAGGTTTAATCATGTCATCTACATTTTAGAAAGCGAGCTGACGTTATTACCACAGATCAATATGGCGTCCATCAGCGTTTTTGACAATTTACGCGCGAAATTTAAAAATGTTAAACTTATCACTAATTGACTGAATAAAAATTTTGTGTTTTTTACTATAGAATCTAATTAAGACACTTTTAAAAATGGGTGTAATAATACCCTATTCATTACTTGAAGATATTCGCCATTAACATTAAATCATGATGTGTCTATGGTTTATCACACGCCTGCAAACGCCGTTAACATTAAAAACGAAATAATTTAAATTAGGAGCATTCATGAACGTAGATAAGCAAAAATATTTTAGCGATAGTTTCTATTTAACACTAATTTACATACGACCTTGATATTATACAAACACAACGCACACATATGCCAATCTAAATATCATATACAGACAAACTAAGTAACACACAAAGAAAGACTCACACTTACATTCCTGTGTTTACGTATACACACATATGCAAAGAGAGCGTATGCATATGCGTACACTATAATTAAATTTACATATTCACGTGTGGTGTCGATAAGAGCCCATAGGTCGCGATAATAATATGCAAAATTAAAGTTGAATGTTGAATAATACAAGTCATACCCACATAATATATTGATAAATTTATTACCACAACCTTTTGGTAATATTACAAAGCTGAAGTAGCATTATTAAGACTGGAAATGTCAGTAAATTCTAACGAGAGATCATTGGAACTCGGAATTTGAACGTTTTGTATTGTAATTGTCATAACTACTATGAAGATAGGGTACCATTTTTATCATACAGAGAACGTCCTCTGCCTCAGATAGCACGTTAAGCCGTTATACCTGCATGCCGTATACATCTCTGGCAATCGCTCGTAAAGAATCAAAGTACAGCTGTGTTCTAATAAAAACGACCAAGACAATTTGGGAAAAAAGGATGGAAATATACATGTATTCAGTTCGACTTCAAGGTTCGACTCGATTTCTCTTGAATGCCATCATCATATCTTAGTATCCTGATCATGGTACCACTGATGGGATATCTCCTTTCCATTAAAAAGAATCATCAAAATCGGTTCATAAACGACAAAGTTATCCCTGAACAGACATAAAAAAAAGATAGGTATACGGTCGAATTGAGAACCTCCTCCTTTTTTTGAAGTCGGTTAAAAGTATATTGTCAAGATTTTTTTGGCACGTGTTCCGCCTCTTACTGTATGGAATGGTGTGAGGCGTGACAGCGTCCTGCCCCGGGGGTCACCTGGAACTGTCTGGTCACCCCGGGATGTACCTCAGCCGTGGGGTACGGCAGAAGACTCCAAAAGCCGAGGATGCGATCCTAAGCCGCCGCAGGTATAGTTAGGTAGACCGGTCCTTCGGGAGTCCCACACGCGCCCTTCGTCTCCCCAAGGAGGGTATGGTGCGAAAAGAAAAAAAAAGGTCAAAATCTATACTAATACTAGCTGTCCCGGCAAACGTCGTTTTGCCATAACTACTAATAAATTAAAAATTAATTAAAAAAACATTGTCCAGCGGACAAAATTGTGAATCTAAACCATTCCCAGATCCCCTTGAACACACACAAAAAATTTCATCAAAATCGGTCCAGTCGTTTGAGAGTAGTTCAGTGACATACACACTCACAGAAGAATTATATATATAAAGATATATAAAGAAATAAAGCTGAAGAGGTTTGTTTGTTTGAAAGCGCTAATCTCATGATGATTTTAAAAATTCTTTCATTTTTGGATAGTACATTTATCGAGGAAGGCTATAGGCTGTATATCACCACGCTAAGACCAATAGGAGCGGAGCACCAACGAAAAATATTTCAAAAATGCTACGAGCAATAGGAGAAGCAAGCGTATTTGCGTGGGTCTGCTAGTATACACTAAAAGTAATCTACCTACTATTTTGCTCTCGCCAACCCCCGCGTGTAGTTTGGTTGTCGCGGTAAATAGAAGCCAATGTCCTTCCTCAACAATTAAAGTATCTCATGGTATCGTCATGGCAATCGGTTTAACGAGTTAGCCCTGAAAGCTTAACTGACAGGTTATAATTTGAATAATAACATTAATATGGATTAGACGATGGCAGTGACATATCGCCGGACGAACCGTTTACTTATTCGAAATATATATTATATATCGTAAAACATTTAAAGTAGTGTCCCGTTTAAAATAACTTACGTTTAATTAATTTAATTACAACGCCAACTGTTATGATTGATAGTAGGTGGGGTTCTGTACATTGATTGTTATAGCTATTAATATGTTATATTACCAATCAAATTATTATAAAACCATTTTAATGATTATAAAGTAGTGTTTGTAATAATTAATTAATCCATACAAATATATAAAAATTGGAGCGTCCGTTTCTAATATTAAAATAACCGCTTTTTACTACATTCATATGTATGTATACACGGTATATGTACCAAAAATTTAGTTAAAAACATTTTGTCTGTCTGTCTGTTTGTTCCGGATAATCTCTGGAACGGCTTAACCGATTTTGATAGGACTTCCACTGGCAGGTAGCCATAGCATAGCAGGTAGATCATGTAACTTAGGCTACTAAGTCATTTATTATATTTATTCAATGGTGGAATTTAATGATGTTCTACCTGCGTAGTGTACAAGATCTTTTTTTTATATGAGCCTGACAAAGTAACTCTACTCTATCTGATGAAAATCATAAGTAGAATCTAAGAGTAATGGTAATCATACTCATTCCGACTGCAGACATCGCAACAATGCAGTTCGATTACCTACACTGGTAGCCTGTTGAGAATCTTCTGCATCATTGGGCTTCCGGTCTCGCACTCACCAACGAAATACATTTTACATTGGTAGTCTCTGAGAACGTAGTACCGCCCCGGTCGTGAAGGTCCGTGATGAAATCAGTACTATCTTGAGGATATTGAAAGAATGCGTGGAATGCTAAGCATTTATTTAGTCACGGAAACATTTGGAACATCCCACACATTGTTCTTGATCTCTTCAATTCTGAGTCGCATACCTTAGTTATAATACTCTTTAATGCACTATTTTCCCCTATCTTTTCCTATCACCTTGAAGCTGATCGTGAACTGTGGATCTTAAAGTAAAACTGAAATGATTTGAATAGCATACGGGGTTTTGGCCATATAATACTAGAGGGTATCAATACATAGACAGCCAACTTTCTGTACAAGCTAAGGCAGATAAAACAAGAATATTTTCTTTGTCGACAATTTCCAGTTCTAAAATAACTGTTAAGATCTAAAACCAATTTTGTAGTTCACAAGAAACACACGTATTTATCTTCCAAATAACGCACGGTTGCTGATCAAATTCCAATTGCCATTCCAATTGTACCACACATTCTACTTTCAAAAATAATTAACAAATTAATTAACTAAACTTATAAGGCAGTGCAAAAAGGCCTACATACATATACAGCATGGAAAAATTCTCCAATAGCGGGACCACCTTTCAAATCGACATTATCAGGGCCGACAAGCCGCCGAGCTGTTATCATAACTATTCTGCGTTATCAGTGTAGCCATGGTTGCACAACGGTTTCAAAGTTTAGGTTATACATTTTATGGTACACCTAGTTATATTGTTTATGATTTTTTTTAAAAGTTCAAGGCAAAGGAAACCCGAGAAGTCTATCAGTTCTTGTACCATAATACTTCTGAGTTGAGTCCTGTTTTTCACGAATTCTTTGTAAATCACCTGATAATTTCTTTTTCTAACTATAGTATTATATTTCTAGTATATTCTCTGAAGTTATTTAATAAAATTAGTAATTGACTATTTATCTTAGTACTTTTTAGATGCATGGTTTAGGTTTAAAATGGTCGAGTTGGTTTCAGGCACTTTTTATTGTTCAGAACCATTTGATTATTTCTAACTTATTAATTTAACTCAAAACTTTGATTTTTCATCTAAAAATAAATTAGTACACTAGTTGGTTATCGCGGCAAATAGTAGCCTATGTGTTATTCTAATATAGCTTATAAATCAGAATTTATAAGCTATAATACTGTAAAGTTTCATCTAAATCCAGTATCTAAATAAAGTAGTTTTTGCGTGCAGAAGTAGCAAACATACACACTCACAAACTTTCGCCTTTATATATTAGTGTGATAGTATAGATAGAGTGTTATTTTGTGCATCCATATGTGTATGTACATATATGTATGTATAACGGAACGTGTAAGTAAACTTCTAAAGGAAAAGGGTTCCCTTCCGATTCTTTGAAGTAGCCAAATGAAGCCCTGACCTTCATCCTTCGTATAAATTTTATTTGTGTACTTTTTATTCATTCTCTAATATATTTTGTACTGTTTCATAAAAAGTTATTTTTATTTATATCTAGTATTTGTTTCTTGTATTTTCAACTATCGAGACTTGGCTTTCTGATGTTAATTTCTTTCTTTAATTTTTTTTCAACCACTCCCGCATTAGGAATCTACATCCTGATTCTATGTTCCGGGGGACTAATGAAACGGACACATATAACACCTAGACTCAGAACTACACTTTGTGGATCTCGCAGTGTTATCCTATGTGGGATTTGTACCCACAATATTTGGCGCAGTAGAGAGCGATGAGGCGAATTTGATTTTTAACACGCTTTTATTAACTTTACCTGTATGTGTATGTTGTCACGCTTGTTGAGTTGTGCAACGTGACAATGTATGTAATGGAATCGTTTAACTTAAATTTCACCTACTTCTGGGAGTCTGATTAACTAGAAAATTTGCACAGGGGTCAAGGGCCGATGGCAATATAATAATTTTATAAACAAAAAACTGAAAATAACAGATTTAAAAACTAATCAAACACGCTTTTTTAAATATATCAAACTAAAAAGTAGAAAATAAATTATGGTTTAAAAAACTAAAAAAACACGCTTCAATAGCAATCGAACTAAAAATAGAAAATAATTTTAATGTAAAAAGTTTGGCACCCCATTATTGAATTATTTTCAAAAAGCACCCCACGCTTTTTACATTAAAATTATTTTCTACATTTTAGTTTGATTGATAAACGGTTGTTTTTTTAGTTATTAAAACTAAAAGTTTATTATGTGTGCAAGTCTGTAAACAAAACTGTTAAAAGTTTGTTTGTATGTATTTGTATTGTAGTGTATACATAAACACATAGAAGGGATGTATCCCTTGCCTGTTTTAGTCCTTCTCTACAAAGACTATAACAGGGAAGATACCCTACAGAATTTTATAGATTTTAGCAGAAAAAATGCTAAGAATAAAAAAGACACTATGAAACTTAAATTTAATAAACAGTAGCGTATAAAATAATAAATAAATAATTGTAAGTGATATACCTACAATAAATAAAATTAATAATTATACCAATTAAACGAAAATAGAATTTCATTAGAACTGCGCCGGCGGCTCTTTGAACTAAAGTGCGTGATCGTAAATTCAGCTTTTGATATCGCCGCCGTGGAACGTAACCAGTACCTAATGTGCTTATAATAATGTACTTAGAAGTAAAACTTGAAAGTGGTTTATGTTGTACTTACATTATTGCGACATGTTAATGACTGTAGCATGTTCATAAAATTTGATTCCAACTTTAGAAGCGAAAGGCCTAACTTTATGGTGACGTAAGCATTACATACTTGTTTATAGTTATTTTTAAATTAAATTAAAGTGTCTGTTTGTAATTTTTTATTTAGAACTATAGGTAATAGGTAATAACTTATAATAAAAAAAAACAATTTTCAAAATGTTTCTTTGTCTGCGTTCCGGTAAATCTCTAGAACGCCTGGATCGATTTTGACGGGACTTTTACTGACAGATGATATAACGAATAACTTATCAATCAATCAATCAATCAATCAATCTTTATTTGTGATCACAGGTGTACAAGATGTTACATAATAAAAATGTGGTTACTCTATGATCTGCCAGTTATTGGCGTACAAATGTGTTTTCATTATTACAATTAAATTTAATAACAATAATATAATTTCAATAAAATGCAATCAAAGAAATAAAATACTTTACATTACAAAATATTATTCAATATGTCACAAAATAATAACAGAATCATGTCATTTAAAAAATGGGGTATAATAATATAATCTAAGTCAAATGCAATCAAAGAAACAAAAACACTATACATTACAATATATTATACTATTCAATACGTCACCAAACAATTACAAAGTCGTGTCATTTAAAAAATCGGTTATTGAGTAATATGATTTCTCAATTAAAAATGAAAACACTTCCTTTCTAAAAATATTTATATTGTCAACAAGTCTTATGCGTTTTGGCAGTTTATTGTATATTTTTGGTGCCATAGCGAAAATACTCTTATGGTGTAAAGCAGTTCTACCTGGTACTAAGTGTAGTGTGTCAGATCTACGTAGACTATCAACTTTAGAGAATTTATTAATATTACGTCTTACAAACATAACAGTTTCATAAATGTATAGGCAAGGCACTGTTAGAATTCTTAACTTTTTAAAATAACTTTGGCAGCTATCAGTTCTACGCAGATTACACATCGCTCTTATACAGCGCTTTTGCGCTATAAATACCCTTTCTTTTCCGGTTGCATTGCCCCAAAACACAATACCATACCTATGAGTAGCCGAAACCAGACCATGATAGGCTGTAACTAGAGTAGTTAAATTTACTGTTTTTCTAAGCATGTATAGGTTATATGAATACTGATGCAGTTTATCACAAATTTTTTGAATTTGTTCATTCCAATTCATTGCATTATCTATATGTACTCCAAGAAACTTCGTAGTGTTCGTTTCGTTAATTATTTTCCCTCTATAGTTTATGTTTAGATTTAATATTTTATTTGTCTTTTGTCCAAATGTCATTAATTTTGTCTTATCAAGATTAATTTGCAGATTATTCATATTTAACCAGTCAATCACTGAAATAAGATTTTGATTTATGTCTGATTCCAGACTATTAATATCTCCTTCATTAAAAACTAAACTACTGTCATCAGCAAACATTGTCATGGGATATGGGGTAGACAATGGAAAATCATTTATATAAATAATAAACAACAGGGGCCTCAGTATACTCCCTTGTGGTACTCCGTATTTGGTGATCGTTTGACCAGATTTAAAAGTTATTTCAGTCTTATTAACTATTCTATTGATTACGGTCATCTGTTTTCTGTTACTGAGGTAGGATTCCAATAATTTCGACACGTTACCCCTAACACCGTAGTCGTTTAGCTTTTTCATCAACATTTTATGGTCTACGCTGTCGAAAGCTTTTGACATATCCATATAAAGCCCTATTACTGGTAGTCGTTTATCTACTCGGTCAATAACTATATTCAAAAACTCGTATATCGCCATATTAACTGATTTATTTTTTCTAAAACCTTTTTGACTGTCAAGAAATAGTTTTTTTAAAAACTTAGAACTTAGAATTTAGAACGAAAGAACGAAACGAAAAACTTAGAACGAAACTTAGGCTATTCTTATTTTGAACAAGTTGTTGTAAAGTCATAACAATAAATGCGGGTAACACTGCGGGGCACTGCAGCTATATAACAATTATCTAGGAATACTAGGACTCATTTTGTTAGTTAATCGACCGTATGGTCTAGTGGTTTAAGCGGTACTTTACCAAGTGTTGTGTGTACAAATGCTATATGGGACAACACTTTGTGTGATCCAGAAATTATTGTTCTGAGTCTGGGTGTTCTATGTGTTCGTTTCATGAGCCCCCGGAATATAACATCAGGATGTATATTCGTAATGCGGGAGTTGTTTGAAAAAATTAAAGAAAGACATTAACATGTCAAAGCCAAGTCTCTTACATTTGTAAAGTTCCGCGCGACACAGGACTTATGCCTAGTTCAGGCATAGTCTTTTTGAAAAAAATAAACATACAATGTTAAGAATTTAGTAAATTTAATATTCTATGGTTTTGTTTTATCTGGATAGCTATCTGCAATAATCTATTGACCGGTTTTTATTCAACTATACCTATTCCAACAACAGTTGTGTGCTTATCAAAGGGCTATATCAGAATGGCCGTGGTTTTAATGTGCATTTATTTATCACTGTGACATATTACGACAAATAATACTTGATTGTCAAGCAGGGATATCGACCTAGAACTGGAGAAACCGACATCGCACGGAGAATCAGAACGTTGAAGTGGAATTGGGCCGGTCATATCTCCGGAAGAACAGATGGTCGTTAAAGCCGAAATGTGCTAGAGAGGGGATAACCGTAGTGTTAGGCGCCCTGCTGAACGATGGACCGACTATTTGATGAAAGTGACTGGCAGTGGATGGATGCGGACGGACTACCGGCATAGTTGACGCTCCTTGGGGGAGATTTTCGTACAGCAGTGAACGGCGATAGGTTGATACTAAGTAGGGATATGAACAATGCATTACTTTTAAAGCTTAGTTGACTATACCTACTGAATGTCTGGTGGGTAGTGGTTCTGAATGCTAAGCCAAAGACTGTTGGTTCCACTCTCATGCATGGAAAAATATTTGTGTGACGAACACGATGTTTTTTCTCTATCTGATGATATTGATAATACAAACAGTAGTTCTTCTACTGTGTTCAATGATGTAGGTTCAAACTATTCATGGGACAATATTTTTTGATACACAAATGGTCATACTGAGTCTGGGTGTTCCTTGTATCCGTTTCATGTATATCATCATGTTCTGTAAGGTCTCCCGCTACATCGGAACATTAAAGTTGTCTTATAAAAACATTAAAAAACATGTAACTATCTCAGTATGTGTATTGGTTGAGTTCCATTGTCCCGTAGTTTCACAGCTTTGAAATGCTCTGAAATCTACGAGAGTGATATCATGTAAGGGGACATATATAGGTAACAATAATCCGAGGAAACCAACCATTTTACTTGTTTAATGTTCCTGCGTAGTGTTTACAGTTGGCTGTTAAATTACGCGAGCTTGATCGGATCGAGCTTGTCATTTTAGAACTAGCACCAACGCAGAATGTTACAAAAACGAGGGAAAATTTTCACACTACGGGCGATAGGAGACGCAAACGAGGTTGCGTGGGTGAGCTAGTTTGTAATAAAATTATCACGTTAGGAATGTAAATAGGTGATACAAAATAAAATCGCTTGTTCAAAGTTACTTCGTTGGTTTCGTAGTTATGTATGACATAATTACGAAAGACTACTAGATATTAAGCTTTATTGGAAGTACTGTAGTTTTTTATATATTTTGTTTTTATGTAACGTTTATATAGTAACCGTGTTTATAAACGTCTCATTATAAATGCCATTTCAATGTTTTTTGTTGTTGAGACCCAAACGCTCTAAGCCATTTTTTGTTGCAAGTTAATTTATTGTAGGTTGACATAATTACATTAAATTAGTGGTTGTAATTAATTATGTTTTATAATTGTCGAGTGTTAGACTAGTTAACATATTATTATATGTCATTTAAATATGATACAATTTAAATAAGTAGGTTTAAAGGTGTTCCTACAATTAGACGAAACTAAAATATAATCTTCTTATAATACAAAAAAAAAACAATTGACGTCCCCTTGTCTCTCTAAAACTCGAGAACGGCTATGCCGATATAGCTGATTTTTCCTTTTCTTTCAATCACACAAACGATTCTGAGTTAGAACTCAAGCACTCTTTGTGCATATATCGTGCGAGGGGGGTGATGGTAGATTAACGAATTCACTTTAACGAACGGCTGCAAAACACCTCGACCGTACAAGAGTCGACGATAGTTCCGTTTCATCGTTCCGAAACGACCACAAACACTCATTTTAATCTATTAAAGCTTAACAAACGCTGCTTCTAACAAGATCTATACACACGTCATTTTGTGTCAACTCTTTTATACTAGTCAATCCGTGACATTTTACATTTATTATGTTGATGTGCCCCCGTAGGCAATCAAACCATCAACACTTAATTAACACTCCTAAAGCGAATTATTATAATTACCGAACAAAGTTTGGGAGGACTTTTAACAATTAATAACCCAAGGGACACGTCCGCATGCGTAGGATATTTCCGAACATTGATAACTTTGACACGTATACTTTGACGTACTAAAAACACCAAATAGACGATTTGGTATCGAACAGGTACTGTATTCATAATTTGTTTGTCTTATTTTGAAGGTAGTAGAGCCACGCTGATTTCAGCACGAACGGGCCGGTTCGACCGGGGCGGTACTACCCTCGCACAGAAACTCAACGTAAAATGACAGCGATCATGCTGTCGTGTTTCGTTGGTGAGTGCGAGACCGGAGGCCCAATGATGCGAAAACATCACTAGCCCGCCATGGTGTGGGTCACCATGCTGCATTGTCTGCGTTCGCAGTATAGTGACCATCACTCTTGGATTCTGCTTATGCTTTCCATCTGGCAGAGTATGGAATATAACAAAAAAAAAAAAGTTTAGTAAATACAAGCGGTTGCAGGATTGTTGTCGTATATTTCTCTGGTTACATCGTATCTTATATAATTATATGATATATAATATTAATTTATGATCGTATAATTTAATCTCTAACTCAACTCATAACTGTTTGTGGATATTGCAAGTTTAACAGTAAACGATGAACTTTGTATTTAAGATTTTATTTTTGAGAAGATTAATGTAAAGTAATTAGAAATAGTGCAAGACAAGATTGAAAAATTTTAAGAAAAACCGGCTAAGTGCAAGTCGGACTAGCGCACGAAGGTTTCCGTACCACTATCTATAAAACTGCAAAAAAATCACGTGTATTGTAAAGGAGCCTCCTTTTATATTTATTTTGTTCTGTTTTTTAAGTATTTGTTATTATTATTATTATAAAGTCAACAGAATTGCATAATCGGTGATAATTTCAACTGTCTAACTATAATGGTTCATGAGATACACCATGGTGACAGACGGACCGACAGACGGACTAAAAAACAGGTCAAAATTTTTGATAAATGTGAATAAGTAACTATTAATAACTAGCTGTGCCCGCTACTTTGTACAGGTGATATTTGGATTTTCAAGTTATTTTTAATTTTGCACAGTTTAAACCTTCCCTGGACTACGACAAATATTTAAAAACCTAAATCGTCTAAATCGGCCCAGCCGTTCTCGAGTTTTAGCGAGACAAACGAACAGCAATTGATTTTTACATATAAGATTGAAGATTATTATGAACGCATTTCTTAACAAATACGGCACCTTAAAGCACATCATACCATATTGTTTCTATAAGAATATAAACATTTCAACAAGATATCTAATAAAGTTTAAAATTATGTTAAAAAATCTACATAATCCTAGACCAGTATAAATTTTAATCTGTCATGACACGGAACTCAAAACAATGACAGTTCTAGTTATACTGGTCAACGAATAAAAACAACAATCTAATAAATCGAAATTCGACCTCCCTGCTATTTCTATTATATATTAATACAATATATAATACATTTCTAAAGTTCAATGTAAAATGGCCAATGCGAAAACAATAAATATGTAGATATTATATTTGAGGCTAAAATTAACATCACTATACATTTATTCTTGTTGTAAAGTACTATCTTCTGGCCACGGCTCTGCCCGCGTTTATGTCAGTTATCATGATAAAATACAGCCTATGTCCTTTCTCAAACACCAAAATATGTTGATGCCACAATTCATCACAATCAGTTCAATAGGCTAGTTAGACAGACAGTCTCTTTCGCAATTATAGTATTTTATGCAGACTATATTCAACTAGCTGTTGCCCGCTGGTCCGCCCGCGTGTATGTCGGTTATCGCGGCAAAAAGTAGCCTATGTGTTAGTCTGATGTATAAGCTATAAAACTGTAAAGTTTCATCCAAATCCGTTCAGTAGTTTTTGCGTGAAGAAGTAACAAACATACACACTCACAAACATTCGCCTTTATATATTAGTATTAGTACTAGTTGTTGCCCGCGGCTCCGCCCGCGTATATGTCGGTTATCGCGGCAAATAGTAGCCTATGTGTTATTCTGATGTATAAGCTATATTACTGTAAAGTTTCATCCAAATCCGTTCAATAGTTTTTGCGTGAAGAAGTAACAAACATACACACTCACAAACATTCGCCTTTATTTATTAGTGTGATTACAACTGATGTTCAATAATAATTATCCACTCAAATATATTATACATCGTCTGGTCCTAAGCAGAGCTTGTTGAGTATGGACCATTGAAAGGTGATGGTGACCTCAAAAAACTTTATCCGAAGATTCATTTGAAACAATCCATCAAAGTCAGGAGAGAGGTAGCCAAGTAGTAATAAGTAGCCATGCTCATCGCTCCGCTTGTGAATCTGGCCGCACCTTAATTGACAACATCGTTTACACTGGTGTAGGTTCTACCCTTGACATTCATTTAGTTCACATAACTCACAACCGTAGAAGCTCAAGTCACACAATTTAAACTCGTCGATTGGAAACTTAGCTACTTTGAAACAGAGTCGAGAGTCGAAATTGATTTTTTTATTGAAATATCCGGATGCTTGTACACAAAGGCTTCTATAGTGGTATTTAGCTACTGCAGTAGTGGAAAGTTAAAGAAATATGAGTTATAATAAAGAGCGGATTAATTTATTGATGTGTTTACGATTTTATATTCAACCCGAGAAGATCATGGTTCCTGTAGGGGAAAGGAGGTCATCCGGGGATTCTCTTTCTATTTTATATATTACTAGCCGACCCACGCAACCTCGTTCGCGTTTCCTGTTGCCCGTGGCGTGATCATTTTTCCCCGTTTTTGAAACATTTTTCATTGGTGCTCCGCTCCTATTGGTCTTAGCGTGATGATATAAAGCCTATAGCCTTCCTCTATAAATGTACTATCCAACACTGAAAGAATTTTTCAAATCGGACCAGCGATTCCTGAGATTAGCGATTTCAAACAAACAAGCAAACTCTTCAGCTTTAAATATTAGTATAGATTCTTCTCTATTCTCTTATATTATTGGCCAATATTTTGTTTTGGTCGCGTGATTAAGCCATATTTTGAGTACGGTAGTAGCTTAGTGTTGGTAGTAATATTCTGAGAATCTTGCCCGACGTCCCAGTTAAAAACAATATCCTTAATGTATTTTTATGTTAGAAAAGACTGTCTGATAATATTAAGCTTTAGTATTCAAGGTGAGGGGGTTCTTTTGTAAACTATAAAGGTAAAAGTAAAAATATAATTTTAAATAATTGCGACGAACTAAAAATAACTTCACAAAAGTTAAATACTCTGTACCGGTACTGGAGAAAGGCTTAATTACTACTTCAGGAGATCAACTAAGTAAATAAATATTTTATTGTTTATTCTCCTCAGTGCCTACAAACTTTTAAACCCCAATCATCATCATTTCTGTTTTATTTTTAAAATTTCCGGTCTGGAATGTTAAAGATATAAAAAAAAAATGATATTTGGCTTAGCCTCGTTTTAAAATTAGAAAGTTAGTTTAACTAATTAACATTCTCAAATTGAAAATTCTCATAGGATAGACTCATAAGGGTAGGTCCTTTATAACATGTACTAAATTTCCAAATTCCCTTAAATTATTACCTCTTTTAATAGAGTGCAAACTACACTTCACAAGCCTATTATTATTAATTTGTCGTATAGTTGTAGAGAAAATGTCCGTGAAATATTTAACTGTTTTTTTGCTAACGAAGTGAAATGTGTAACAGTGTATATGCTCTTATGATTGTCCTTCATAGATTAGGTAGAACAAAGAGGAGGAACGAACGGAACCATCCCTATATTCCTCTGCCTGTCAATAGACGGAAGAATAAAAAAAAAAGATGAAATATTTGTAAACAAAAACAAAAACTGTATATATTTACACAAAAAATAATCTTAAAAATTACACAAGGTGTAAAATAATACCGTGAATGTTTTCCTTATCGTTTCGAAATAAGAAAAGAGCAGATATCAAACTAAAGCACTAGCCAACCCTAACAAACACCCGAGCCGTCGTCTGTACAATTACAGATAGAAAACCTCTCTTCCCGGACACTAACAACATTGGCTCGAATGCTTTTTACCTAATTGTGAACCAAGGATGGACCAGACCAGGTTTTTATTCGCTAACCTATTTTTCTCTTCATTGTCGGAGCCGTAATATTGTTAGTTTACCAGTGACGTAGATATGCTGCCCTGGTATTCACACTGATATAACTTAACCTATAAAGTTGGTATTTTTTTACTTCTACATATGAATAATAAATAAACCATTACCAATTAACTTATGTAGTTTATATTCGGCGTCCATTAAGACCGCCGGACCAAGAAGTCAGTGACATAAGCCTACTCCCATTTTTTTTTTACATCTAACACAACGCCATCAACACAAGCAAAATTTGTATTATAGATAAAACAACTGATATAAATAGATACATATATTATATACTTTTAAGTAGTTACTGACATACATTATATTAATAGAAAACATACAAACACCTAAACAAATATTTGCAGATCATACAAACATTTGGTCCGACCCGGGCTTCGAACCCGAGACCTCAAGTACAGCAGTCATACGCTAGCACTGCGCCATCGAAGCAGACAAAATTGTATTATGATAAGGATCATTTCTTTTTTATTGTAAACTAGCTATCACGGCAAATAGTAGCCTATATTTAGTGTTTAGTGTTATTCTGATGGATAAGCTATATTACTGTAAAGTTTCATCCCAGTCCGTCCAGTAATGAAGTGTGTGAAGAAGTAACAAACAAACACACTCACAAAGTTTTGCCTTTATATATTAGTATCATTATTTAAGCAGTTTACTTTGGTTGTCCATATCATTATTGTTTTTAAGATTTTCCTCAGGATGGCTGCCCCTAACTTCGAGTATATGTCTCTCCAAGGTGTTCTTATCTGCGACTCTTAATTGAGACTAGTGAATTAGATACCATCTCTACAAATAAATAAAATTGACTTATATAAATTTTAAATTTTTCTCTAAATACATCATCATCTTCCTATTATTTTCCCAACTTTATTTGGGGTCGGTGCGTTTTCCTCCTCCATTCTCCTCTATCACTCGTTAGTTCCTTACTCCCTTCCTGGCCATATCCTCTTTTATGCAGTCCATCCATTTTTTCTTTGGCCGTCCTCTACTCTTATATCCGTCTACTTCCATACTTAACACTTTCTTAATTACATTTGGCTTATCTCTACACATCACATGTCCATACCTTACATACCTATACATTTTCTCTGATTACATATTGAAGTAAACTAAAAGTAAATCAAAATCGTTTTCACTAAACTTTCACTGGCAGATAGCTGAGGATATAATCAGTAATTTAGACTAGTTTCGCCCCACGTCGTTACCTGCGGTTGTTTTTTGTAAAAGTACAACAGCTCAGTTAGTTCTAATTAAACCTAAATGAATGTTAACCAACTGATTAACTAATTTATCTTTAAATATTCGTTTCGAAGTTTAACTAATTTTCCTCTGTCGGTCAATGGGTACAACAGCACACTTTAATGCAGAAGAATGTACACGACAATAGTTTGCCCCGTATTTTCAAAGAACCAATTCGGTTCGTTTGCTTGTCCTATTTGCATTTTCCTTTAACTGTTTGCGCACAAAGTAACTCTTGGCAATGTATCTACCGGCTGTGGGTTGTTTAGTGGCTCAATTTATTTTATTTATGCACGTCTGAAAGAAATGAAAATATTGTGGCACATCATGATTTAGAAATATAGTAATTTGAAAGACAAGATTCTTCATTTTCGCTTCCAATAACAAAATAAACAAACAGTTTTTTGAAATGATGGCCAAAAGAATGACCATAATTTATCCAGCCACGTCACGTTAAAATTATTATTATATCACATTTATATATACAAAATTTCTTTAGAATATGTATTCAGAAATAAATAAATATATTTATCAGCATTTCAGTCACCATTACTGGCTTTGTCTAGAGTGGGACCAGAGGAGTTGTGTGTGATGTTCTGATATCTTTTTAATTTCTCCGTTGAGACTACTCTCACACATCAACTGGCAATTGTCCTATCCTATTCTAGTTCTTCCATTTTATTTCTAGTCGTCAACTTCAGCAAATTACCTAATTTTATTCATGATCGTCATCATTATCTCAGCCAGAAGATGAGCAGTGGACGTGACTGCTGCACATAGACGTCCTCCAAGGCTCACCACAACAATCAACCCTGTGCTGCCCCCATCCAACGTCTAAAATATTCTGCAATTAATTCTCTTTTGAGTTCCACCAAAACCCTCCGTTAATTCATAAAGCCACGTGAAAATATAATTCACAAGACAATTTTACACCCACGTACATCTTTGAAGGTAAATTATCACACAAATATAAAATTGTCCCGAGGGTCTCACGCCACCTACGAACAAATTCCAAGATCACAAACTTTGCTAAGTACTTAATTAATAACGTGAACAGTCGGGGAACTTGGCGTTTGATGAATTACACTCTGAAATAATTTATCCTATCATTTAAACTTGAGCTATTTGAATTTAAAATAGTTTTTAACCGACTTCAAAAAAGGAGGAGGTTTCTCAATTCGACCGTATATATTTTTTTCTTTCTTTAAGTGTGTTCGCGGATAACTTCGTCATTTATGAACCAATTTTGATGATTCTTTTTTAATAGAAAGGAGATATCCCAACGGTAGTACCATGATAAGGACACTAAGATCTGATTATGGCATCCAGGAGAAATCGAGTCAAACCTTAAAGTCGGTTTTATTTTTGTTAAAGTTTTACTTGTGGTATGTCAGTTACATAATTAAAACTTATTAAAGATATTTTAAATGTTTTCTTATCTTAATAGGTCACAGATTAGAAAAATATAACTGTTGACTTTAAGGAGTCTTGTTCAATCCACATACTTTAACAGATAGCTCGAATCAGCCTTTATCAGTTCACTGCTGGACATAGGCCTCTGTTTAGGAAGAAGGTTTTGTCGTACTACGGATCGAGGTAGTAGAATCACGCTGATTTCAGCAAGAAAGGACCGGCTCAACCGGGACGGTACCTACCCTCACACAGAAAATCAACGTAAAATATCAGCGTTCGTGCTGTCGTATTTCGTTGGTGAGTGCGAAACCGGAGGTCCAATGATGCATGAGCATCACCAGGTCGCCATAGTGTGGGTCACCATGCTGCATTGTTGCATTGTCTGCATTTGCAATGAGTGGTCACCATGACCACCAGTGTTGAATTCTGCTTATGCATTCAATCAAGCATAGTAGAGTCATTTTGGCGGGGCCTTACGTAAAAAAAACTACATCACGCTGGCTAGATGAATTGGAATAGGGCGTACTGCCTCGTTGGTCTCGCGATTGGCTTGTGCGACTGCTGATCGTGAGGTCTCGGGTTTGATTCCCGGGTCGGACCAAATGTTTATATGATCTACATATATTTGTTTCGGAGTTTGGGTGTTTTCTATGTGTAATATTTATGTATTTACAAAAAAAAAGTACATATGTATTTGTATCAGTTGTCAAAAATATCTATTGTTCTAGACAGTTGTCTAGTACCCATAACACAAGCTCTGCTTTTAATTTATATCAAGTTTTTCTTCTATTTACAGTGATGTTATCCAAAGCATATAATTTGAGTTAATTTTAAATACACTGCTTTAGTAAAGTTCAAACTATACAATAACAAGACTACTATCCATCATCGTTAATCTAGAGATGACTATTATAAATTTAATTCGGTCCCAGTCCGCATATATACATTCCCGTTTAAAGATACAATAGATCCAATTTAACTTTGGTTAAGTTTAGAGGTTAAGTCGAAACTTAGTCGATTTTAATGTTAGTTTAAAACCATTTTAGTTAGTTGGTAATTTATTACGTAGTTATATATATATATATATATGCGAAACCTGAATGTTTTCGCATAACCGGGTCGATCCGATCGAACGGACCAAAGCCTTACAAAAAAAAAAAATTGTCAATATATCCGTAAACACTATTGAAACGTACTAACTTTTAAACTTTCGCGTTCCATGATATATTAACAATTATGTTTACGGTCGCTAAGCCAGTCAGCCTGTGACCACGGCCAGTGCAACCTGGTCGAAACGTCAGGCAAATCAGAGGTATGTAATACCTTTTAATAAGTGATCGCGTTAATTTCCGTAAAAATAATTGTTAATACTATTGAAACGTAATCGAAACATTCTCGTTTCCTATCAGATTTAAATACATTTTTTTCTTTAAATTATATTATTTTTATCCATATTTCACACATTTCGAATGTAAAAAACTGGATCAAAAATAACAATCACCATAAAATACTAATTTCTCATTATCGTCCGTACAGCCTGGCTCCCTCAGTACCTTATATTACAACTTTACCCATTAGGCCTAGCATATCTCGGCGTCCCCCTTCAAGGGGGTTGAATCTCGCCCACGCACAGCTCAGAATAGAAACTCACACCCCGTTTACGTCACAAAATGCGCCACATAAACGGAGAGGGATGTCTATTTTTAGATCGACTGGAACGTGAAAAAAAATTAAATGAATGTAAGCTTGAGTTATAAAATAAAGGGACGTTTGAAGCAAGTATTTCTTAATATTGGGTCTTTTATTTAGAAACGTTTTAGATATGAATTTGATATTCAGAGTTCTGTTGATATATTAGCGAGGAAAATAAATATTTACACAGTAACGAAATAAATATCTGGCTATTTAAGAATATGTTTCCGTATACTTGTTCATAGCGAAATATGATGAAGAAATTATATACATGAAAGTGGAGGGATACAAGAGTACGGGATAAAGGAGGAAACAAAATTGTCTAGAAAGAGAGTAATAATTGAAGTGATACAAATAAAAGGAAATAAAAAAGGTCACTGTGAACAATTTTCCTATAACATAATTTGAAAATATATAGGTATAAGTATATGTACTTACGTACAAATAAATACCAATTCGACACTGATGAGCAGTAGCAAAAATGAATGTTATCATCTTTCATGCGACGATATGCTATAAAAGATATATTTTATACAATACTGTATGAGTTCCATCTGACACGTACGTAATGATGGTTTTAAGACGGAAAATATTGACGGAAGCCCCTTTCATATATTCGTACGCCATTGAGCGGAGAGAATAGCCCTTGATGAAAACCGTGGTAATACTTATATATTTATGCGTTGAAAGGGTCCTTTTATTCATGTTTCAAATTGGGCTATTATTATTATAGTCTAGTGGTTAATCCCAACTGTAGAGCTAACGTTAGCCGAGTTGTGTGATCATTTATCTCCTCATCATCTCAAACACTTACTACATTTAACTAGCGTACGGCTGAACGATGTCTGGACTGCATTACACTTTCAAATTTAAACTGACATTTTAGATTAAATCAAATACCTGTAAATAATATTCGTTTATTTACTTTAACTTTTGTAGTCTACTATTGTATTGAGTGTTGCTGATTCAATTCCCTTATGGAACAACACTCTTATTAACAACTAGCTGAACCCCGCGGTGTTACCCGCGGTTATTATTGTACCGCGAGTAACGCCGCGGGACAAAGTTAGTCTAAAAAAAGAAGCCTAAGTTACTCCCTGGATCCCTAAGTCATCAGCTACCTGCTAGTGAAAGTTCCAAGTTTAAAATCGGAGCAGCCGTTCCAGAGATTACTCGAAACAACTACATTTTTGTTATATGTACCGTGTAAATATACATATGCATTTAGTAAAAAGCGGTTATTTTAATATTACAAACAGACACTGCGATTTAATTTATTTGTATAGATTTGTCGTTTTGATTATGGATGTTCTTTGTTTTATGAATATTTGTGTTGTTTGTTGTGTTGTTCTTATGTCAGACGTATTCCTAGTTTGACAGTTGTCTTCTGAAATACGAAATAAATTCACAAAATGAAATAAATAATTATGTAAAAAAAGTATCATAGTTTCATCATTAAACGTATGCGCTTTCACCACGTTTTCACAACAAATCAAATACGTTTGGTCAAATTTGGTTTTACAAACTGCCTCGTTGGTCTAGCGGTAGGCGTGTGCGACTGCTGATCATGAGGTCTCTGGTTCGATTCCCGGGTCGAACCAACTGTTTGTGCGATCTACAAATATTTGTTTCGAAGTTTGGGTGTTTTATATGTATAATATGTATGTATTTACAAAAAAAAAGTTTATATGTATTCATATTAGTTGTCTAGTACTCATAACACAAGCTCTGCTTAGCTTGGGACTAGATCGCGTTGTGTGTTAGATGTCTGAAATATTTATTTATTATTATTTATTATTTAAACATTCATCGTAAAGCTCTAATTTCTGTAGTTTAATATAGAAATCATTTCTTTTGATAAGAAAGGACGGCTTAATCCTGAGAAGCACAATACCATTGTTATTTACATACTGACCTTTAAGAATATCTTGTATTCCCTTACTCTTAAATAATTCTTTAGACTACGTATGAAAATAAGACGTCTTCTACAGCGGCCTTTAGTATTTACTTGCGAATCTTTTAACATAAGAATTGCACATCAGAGAGAGGTATTTCTATTTTAAAACTGTTAGTATTATATAAGCGCGTATTGGACAGGCTTTTACTAAATGCATATGTATGTATGGTACACGGTACATATACCAAAAATGTAGTTAAAAATTTTTTGACTGTCTGTCTATCTGCTTGTTCCGGGTAATCTCTGGAATGGCTAAACCGATTTTGACGGAACTTTCACTGGCAGGTAGCTGATGATCCAGGGAGTAACTTAGGCTACTTTTTTAGACTAACTTTGTCCGTTACTCGCGGTACAACAATAACCGCTGGGTTTAGCTAGTAAATCTATACAAATAAATGAAATTGGAGTGTCTGTTTGTAATATTAAAACAACCGCTTTTTACTTAATGCATATGTACGTATACACGGTACACAAACCGCGGGTAACACCACGGGATTCAGCTAGTAAATCATAAAATAAATGTCAAATATCTCACACTTAAATGGACATAAAGAATTTCCATAATACTAACATTTTTTTTTCTCAAAACATACTAGTTTATCACTCAGATATATATATACTTTCTGAGAGCACTATCCAGCTGTCAGCAAAACACCTGGGAATTGTATACCAACCAATATCTTTAGTAGAGACTTTTGCGAGAATATGATAAAAAGTCCATAGACACTCTTTAGTACCAGTCAAAATGTAATATCTACGAATTCGTAGCCTTACGACCCTGAATGGAATTAGGTTATTATATAAAACTAATCTCGCATAATTGCGTAGATTGACTTTCAAGTCAATTTAAATGCACTCTTTTAAAATGTCAAAACCTCACGTCAGTAGCAAATTGAATGAATTAAATTTATGATGGCATACGTTGGTACCGTCAAATCAATAACAATAAACTTTAAATGTATTATTAACGAGCTGAACCCAGTGGTGTTACCTGCGGTTATTGCGTACTGGTAGCGCCGCGGGACAAAACTAGTCTAGCTTTGTAATAACATAAACTAACAACGAATGACACGGTTGGCCTGCCTGTGAGAGAGGGGAAAATGCTCCCTGAATTTCCCACACAATTGAATGTTTTTCTTTAGTTCGCATGTCTGAAAACTGTATGTAAGGAGCTTCCGAAAGAACACGTCTAAAAATTTTACCAATTGAAATAATGTAGTTTGTTTTGTTCTTTCAATTCTAACAAGCAATGTCTTTTGCGAAAGAGTATTTTGGCAACTGAATAGTTTATGGACTAAAGAGTGAAACTGAATGTCCATGAATTTAATCAAATTCCAACTACAGGCTCGAACTTTTGGCGTGTCTTGCTCAGAAATTTTATCAGTTTTGCAAAACTTTGACAAAGAAAAACTAATAAAAATGGCAAAATTCAAGTTTCTATCTGGCAAGCCTAGGTACTAGACAACTGATATAAATACATATATTCTTCTTTTTTGTAAATAGATACCGTACATAGAATACACCCAAACTCCGAAACAAATATTTGCAGATCATACAAACAATTGATCCGACCCGGGAATCGAACGCGAGACCTCGTGTACAGCAGTCGCGTACACTACCACTGTGCCAATGGTGCAATCGAAAATAAAAAAAAACTACGTCTATAAATTTGTTCTCTATGCCTCCCAAACCATTGATTAGATTATGATGAAACTTTGATAGGTTATTCTAAGACACCCACGAGGATTTCTAGCCTAACACTAGTTTTCATTTCGTTATTTCTTTATAGTACCTACATATCATATGGATTTACTTATTCTTGCCTTTCATGGCATTCCAATATCGACGGATATTTATCATTTGAATTTGATTTTAAAATATATATTTCGCTCATTTACGTAACTATCCCACAGGCAACTGATTTGCTCTTAACATGTGACTTGTTATTTAAATAAAACAAACTTCTTCCCCTAACACTGTTTCGCAACCGAAACATCTGGAAAAACGTGATAAACTTCTGGAAATGTCCTCGTGACTGTACTCGTAAGACACCGCCTGAGAACTTTATTACGAAGTTTTTTTCCTAAATGAATCAAGGCTTATAAACTCTGTAATTTATAATTAACTTCGTAAAACTCAGTCACTGGGGAAGGGGAAATATACTTAATTGTTTTGCCCGATTTTATAGCAAAATTAAGCAATAAAAGGGTAAAAAGTTCGAGATTTGAGAATTTGTATGGCTGTTGGAGTTCATATAGGTTATTTAAAAAGAGAGATTCAAGATATGGTTACGAATAAATAGATGAATTTACAGTTAAGATATCAAGAAAGTATCAAGCCCTCCAGTTTTTAAATGCCTGGTCATTTAAAAGACTACAAGTACTACGTATATTTGACAATTTTATATCAAAATGTAAAATGTATCTTAAAATTCTTGTCCTATAACGGGTTTTATGGTTCTAGGGTAGAAGTTTTCGTATTGCTTAGGTAGCACAAAGCTTAACAAATAAACCACCATATCAACGTTTATAATAATAGTTAAGAATTTAGATATTGTATAATTGGTATTTATATGCAATATGCCTATGCCATGCATACTGTTTAACGTGAGATAACTTAATGTGCAACGTTTAAATAAGATAATTAAGAAATCATACAAAAATAACTTTTATCAAGCTAAAGTTTTATTAATAACTAAATAAACTTACTTATTAAATAATTTCCCATTCAATTATCCCAAATAAAAAATTCTGCGAAAACAAATTCTGTAGTCTAATTTCGTTTTCCCAGAAATGAGTTGTCGTTGAAAATGTAAAAATTAAAATCAATCACTTGAACAAACCGAACTTACCGGGGCAATTAGCGGGGAAATATTTTGTGTGTTAAGTCTCAACGGAACAGAGGGAAAGATCTCGACTACAGGAGAACCTTTAAATAGAACCTCATTCCAAGAGGTTAGGGCGGAGCTTGATATCGATATGCCCAATTTTTATAACTTTTCAGTAGTTCGGAGTTCTTTAATAATTTTAACGAAAAAAAGATTATGAGTATATTGTTTACTGTTGCGTTAACGGTTTTGATATCAACGATATATATGATAATAACCATTAAGCACAACTAGAAATATTAACAGAATAACTTTTTTATCCAGACCTACAGTACAAAAAACTTTTCTATAAAATGTAATGACATGATACATACATACACATACATATATACATACACATACATATATACATACACATACATATATACATACTCATACATATATACATACACATACATACATAAAATTATTATCTGGTTTATCACTTCTAAAATAAGATTTAATTCATTTCCACCTTTTAATCTACAATTGTAATCATTTTCCGGCTATATAAAATTACTAGTATTATGATCCTATATTAAAAGCATGAATACACTCTAAAAAATCTAAATAAACCACTCCTCAAGGGTACCGGCTCTATGACAGCCAGAATACTTACGATAACTTTATTTCAAATTTAGGTCAGATGGTCAGAATGTTTTTCCGGGAACCGTATATTTTTTATGACTGTCATTTCCAACTCCCTTCCATATTCGCTGCTATATTTTACAGGAACTTTAGTCTAAACTTTACGACTTAGTAAAGATCGTGTTAGAATTGCCATAGTTAAAAATAAACTTTGGTTTTTACACACATTTTGTACAGTATTAGGTATTAAATCAATTAAAAATTCTCTAAATTAATTTTAATTAATTAGAAATTAACTTCTAAGATCTTTAATAAAAATAAATATATGTTCCATTAACAAAAACAACATTAGTACTCAAATTAATGTTTGAATAGTCGACTTTAATAGACTAGTAATAATTATCGATAACATTCATATTTTCCCATCCTTATTTTCAAGTACGTAGTAAGCTAACTTCGAAACGTATCAACCATTGTTTGTATCGATATTTAACATTTGGCTTTATTGCGTTCCCTTACTATGGCCTCGTCCAATTGTTTGTGCCTTTGTTTGTGTTACTACGACTCAGATATATAGTATTAGAGACTTGTCATTAAAGTAAAACACATAATTTATGTCTTTGTTTTCTTGCGGGTTGGTATTTAACTTAGTGTTAGATCTGTTGGTACTAAAATAAAAATAGAGTACTTGTTCATAATCTTGCTCTTATTTTTTGTTATACAAAACACAAAAAGAATTCACAGAATAATCGTATTTTTGGTTTAATATGTAGACGGCAGAAAGCGGAAGTGTTGTTCTCGAAATGTGACAAAGTAACGTTTGGTATAGTACCTACTTTTATCAAAAAAAAACCGGCGTCGAGTGGTCTGTATCTCATTACATGCTCATTTGGATAGAGAAATTTCTTTCAAATTTCTACTTTCTATCTTTATTAATCTACTAAGAATTATGATTTTTGAAATTGATTTTTGGCTCTGGTGTAAAGTCGAATATATCGAGATATCTTTCGATGTGTTCTCGGGGATTCTTCCTCTTCTTTCTCTAGTCTGCTTTTCACTCATCATACGTTAATTTTGCGTCTATAATTCCAAAAGGGACTAAGCCAAACTAAGGTTGGCAAATATAGAAACTAAAACACTAATAACGATAGAAAGGTCTTACAACTACCTAACAAGACTCGACAAAAATCGTCGTACTCGTTAAACTATAAAGAAACAACTCTGGTTTTGAATGAAACAAAAAACAAATTAATCCAATTCTAGAATCCCAGTTCCCATAAACACTTTCAATGAAAATGTTACAGAGATATATCTATATATATATCAGCGATCATTTTACTTATGATCGCCATTATTCCTGTCTCGTGGTACAGGAATCTAAACCACATAATAGAGACCAGAGGGAAACAATAAAAGCTGACTACAAGTAATTGTGTAAAGCTGGATTGAATATCAAGCCGGTTCTCTACGTGACCCTTTTATTTACATCGGAAAGTCGACAAGCAGTAATTGAAGTGTTCACTGTTCTTAAATAACAACATTCAAAGAAATACTTTATCATTTATTTACTCATAAATAATGAGACGTTAACGTATTACATAAATTCGGTTATTAATCGATTAAGGCATCGTAAACAGCCTCAATATGCTATTGACGTTGGTCATCAGTAGATTTCGATTCGAAGTCTATGTTAATTTTGCATACCGTTCACATGACACTCAGAAAATGTAACGCCATCTCGCGAAAATAAACTGAACAACTTAGGAAATTCTTGTTCTGCATCACGTTATGAAAGTTTTTCAAAGCGCAATAATATTTGGGAAACGATTATGTTAAGCAGTTATAAGTATGTTACTATCTATACATTATGTGACTGTATATTATCATAATTTGGACTGCTACCTGGAAAGCATAATAACCTAACCCAATTAAATAGATATATAAGATATAGATAGACTTTATATCAGCTTGGAGTTTGGAAGTTGGGGTCTGAATCCCCGTGCCTTGGAGAGCACGTAAAACTGTCGGTCCTGTGCCTGATCTCTCCCCGGTCGTGTCGGTTAACCGACCCATCGGATTTTGAGAGAGAAGGAACAGAGAGTGCACCTGTGTTTGCGCACACACTTGTGCACTATAATATTTCCTGCGATGGCTGGCTACTTTTTTAACCATCTGGTGTACTTTTATCACCTACATAAGCTGGCCTGGCTCCGTTGAGACTGGTCGCCGTGGCCGCTACCGGCTAGGAGAACATTATTATAGGTTTACATATTAGGAACTGTTTTATAATCGTTTGACCTACTGTACTTGTACTGTACTGTCTCGGATATTAGACCGCACGTCTTAAGAGAGACGTTGTTATCGAGTTAGCGCCGATAGGCTGAGAGTTCTACCTAGTAAACAATTATATTGACACAATGTCGTTACATAATTGTTTCAGACAGATGAAACTTTCAAGGATGACTTGTTAAATACTCTGTGAAGGTCGTGGTCTACTCTTGAGGGAGCAAAATCGAATTAAGCTCGTCACGTTTTGAGGTCAACTTGATGGAAAACAAATCGATTGTTACATTTTGTATCAAATATATGATGGTTACTAAATATGACACAGTATATGCGTATTGGTTATTTGTAATCATCACTTATAAATATTTATATAAGACCGTTTGTTTGGAAATATATATTTCTTTGGTACATGCCTCTCTCTAACCTTTCAATGATGAAGGAGTATGTACCTTTTTTGTGTGTATTCTGATGTCGTACAACAAATATATCTCTTATATATTAGTTCTCCGACAACGAAACATTCCTGATGTTAACAAATGAGTGTGTTATATATTACTTGAGATTTCGAAAAGGTTATGATCGCCTTAGTAACCTTAATAATAATGAAATGAAATCATTTATTCTGCAATTAGGTTATACAAAACACTTTTGCAAGTTAAACTTAAATAATACCTTAGAATTACTTATATAACATTAAAAAAAAAATTTGCTTGATATTTATTTATTCTGGACCTCTGACAAGGAATACACTTTACGTGTTAGTTTTATTACAAAAAAGAAATGTTTATGTCTTGTGCTTCCTCAATTATGGGAAACCACAACATGACCATTTAAAATATTACAAAAATAAAAATAACTACAAACCAAAGGCAAACTGAAAACACTTAATTGTATTACACAATACATTGTACTACACAACAATTGTAATACACACACGTACACACAAATCTTTATTTTAATTTTAAAAGCAAGTAGGTATGCCAGCAAATAACACATCGTTTAAACATCGTTCAGTATAAAAGCTTGAACATTTTTTTTAGTTCATCCAAACTGTTAGAAAAGACGTCTATATCTTCCGAATATTAATATACTTTAATTTATTCTAGTTCTATAATAAATCTCACAGACGAGTCTTCCACGAGCTTTGCTTCTATTAGTCGCAGTCATATCAAATTAGAATATATTATTTCCTTTTACCCGTTCTAACAGTATTCGCAGACGTTGCTTGTTAGAGGATAATCTGTCGCATCTCATCACTCGAGATAATAAGAACAAACAATGTTCTAGTGAGCAAACGTCGTACGAAGCCAAACAGTCAAGGAAATCTGTTTGGATAGTATATTTTTATTTATTCTATGTGAGAGAAACAATAAAGTTATTATTATTATTTTTCCATTTTTTATTGTTTCAAAGATATCTTTGTCTTTTTTTCTAGCCTTTATTACTCCCAATATTATTTGGGTCAGCTATTAGTTCAACTAGTTGTACCTATCAGTTTTTTCCACGGACCGACTGGCATCGGACCCACGTAATCCTGAGAGTGAACTGAATTCGAAAGCTGAACTAGTTCTCAATATATTTGAGGGCAATGACTTCCCAATAACGATTGACATAGATGTTCATGACAACCGGGGCCGATGGCATAATGTCCTCTTTTTCGTTCTTCAATATTTTCTAATTTAATGATACCACGTCCTCACTTCTTATAAGCACTTCTGCACTGCTTTTTATAAAGTTACTCTTTACCTCGCCCTGATTCTTTCGGATGGAACTTAGTTAGCAACACAATTATTATGATTTGCTATACTCTAGTTAGACTAAGTTTGGTATAACCTTATCATGAGCTTCAACTTCTGGTGTATGCATTTAGTTCACTACATAATAACCTTCAAGTATATTTTGTCTGTGCCTTCGAAAATCCTTTTGTGTGATTACTGAACGGTATCTATCAGTATAAAGCCTATATCATCCTTATAATCATCATGTCTTATTTGTTACCTGTTTTAATTACCTTAGTTAATAAATAAATAAATAAAGCAGTCGGGTAATGAACGATACCAACCAACCGTTAAGATTACAAAACATTTATAATTCACCAGATTTATATAAAAGAAATGTCACAGTATCTGCGGATTTAAATGTACTGGAGGTACCGTCATGCTCCGAGAAGCGTGTCCTGGTAATCCTTTTGTTCATGAGAAGCATGTTTAACCGTTGTTCTTCGTTGTCATGTGAACATATGATCTGGCGATGGTGTTTCTATGAGTTGACTGTCTTCGTGGTCTAGGGATTGAATGAGTAAGGACAATAAACCTTGTGTTTAGTAGTATAAAGTAGACTCTACCTAATTTCAGATAAGACGGTCATGTACACAGTGAGTTGTTTTAAGTGACTGCCTTTATGGTTCAGTGATAGCAGATGCGACTGTTGTGCTGAGATCTAAGCTTCGGTTTCCTGGTCGAACGGAATTTTTGTTTAATATGTTAATATTAGTTTCGGAGTTTGAATATTTTTTATGTAAGAAAATTTCAAATAAAAGTTGATAAGTATTCTATCATTTAATCTAGCTTTCATATTACAAGTCCTTCTTAGTTTAAGGCCACATGGCGTTGTGTGTCAGATGGCCGAAATACTTGTAGTTGTTAACTAGTTATGAATATTTCGATTCGATTCAATTTAAAGGTATTAGTCTTCATGTAGTGGTACTCACTGCTATATTATAGGTTGTAAATTTGATTCCACCAGGACTATTATGATAAAGGAACATTACCTAGGAGACAACAATCAATCAATTGGGTAACAGTATTGAATACAAGTTTGTGTATAATATCTATGAAGCACACTTATCATGTATATATAGCTGACCCACGCAACCTCGTTTGTGTCTCCTATTGCCCGTAGCGTAATAATTTCCCCCGTTTTTGATACATTCTCCATTGGTGCTCCGCTCCTATTGGTTTTAGTGTGATGGTATATAGCCTATAGTCTTCCTCGATAAATGTACTATCTAACACTGAAATAATTTTTGAAATCGGACCAGCAGTTCCTGAGATTAGCGTGTTCACACAAACAAATAAACAAACTCTTCAGCTTTATAATATTAGGATAGATAACTATATAATATGTATTTGTATCATCAAAATTTCATATAATATTGTCATTAATATATATTTATACTGCTTTATTTTCCTTTTTCAAGTCTACTAGTTTAACAGTGTAATGCACCAGACACTACACTATACGTCTGCCCAATAACGTAAATTATTTCCATCCCACGGTTGCCTGGAAGAGATTGCCGTTGAGCAATAAGGCCGCCAGTTGTACTATCAACCTACCTAGCTTGAAGTTATGTACTTAGTTATCTGATGTACAATAAAGCGATTTATTATTATTATCATCATCTATATCCTGGGTGTACCCACAGTCTGGTTATTATATTACAGAGTCTACCTAGTTTGATATTAGATGACTGGGTTTAAGGTTGTAAATACCTGGTTGACCGAATTTTGCACGGTATTTTGACCGAGACTTACTCGTTTAAAGGTATTAGATGCTCGTAATTACGTCGCATGGATTGTACACGCCGTATCAATAACTTCTAGAAAAAGTATAAAGTACACAAGTACAAAAACTAAATAAGGGTTGGTACTCAACGACACGAAACTTGTATACTATGTCGCGTTTTCAAAAGTTAAACAAGCAAATATTGTTTAAAAGCAATCAGAACTTGAAGCAAACACTCAAATGATTTGTTTAACTTGCCAAGTATAATTTAATATTAGGGTGAACTGTCATGGGCGCTGTTATTTTCGTTCGGTTTGCTGTTAGCTGTTAGTTAATTTATTTTGTGTATTATTTTGAAGAATGTTGTGTTGAAATAACTCTGCTCAATAGCAAGCTCGCCTGTTAGAACTAAAGATAAAATTTAAAAAATATATGAAAGAAAAATACGAAATAATATGGCATAACGCAAGAAAATGCTAATTAAAACAATTGTAAACTGTAATCATAAACACCATACAATATTAATAGAAAGTCTTGGAAATTATTGCAGTCTAAGGCTGTTTTATAAGAAACAGTTTCATTATTTGTTGATGATACATACTAACAACAACCCCGAGACGAAATTCACACGGTTTGAATAAATGTGTAGCACCACCATTGATTTAAAACTCTACGCCGTAGCACAACGCTACGAATTTCAACTACTAGAAACGAATCATTATTCATGCACTACTGAAATATCCATAATATACAGTATTAATGTTTATATTGTAAAGAATCGCCAGAAAATCTATCAGATGACGTGCGTAAATGACGTCACAAGGGCTGCGGCGTGACGTCAAAGCTCCTGCTCAAGAATTGTGAGAGAGAACCGCGTACTGCGTAAATGCGATACTTAGAATTTCTACCAGACAAAGAAATAAGTAATTATGAATCTTAGGTCAATGAAATAAGGTTTTATTTAGGTTGCTTCGATTAAAAGTACGGTTTGTTAAGTCAAGTCGATCGGCTGTCGTCGACAGTCTCGTTTAAGGACGGTGTAAGCACCTAGGTAATACAAGTTTAAAAGAGGTGTAAATATAAAGAAACAAGAGTACAAATCTAGACCTGTCTCAGAGTATTTTATAAGGACAGTGTTATATACAAAATGATTTATTTATATATTTTCTTAAGAAAGAGTCATACCGTGGCCTCACAGAAAATCGGTGTGAAATAGCGCTTGCGTTGTGTGTGTAAGGATACCGGAGGCTCATACCCTAACCCCTCCTCACATCCCTTAGCCCACCCCCCAAAGGTCGGCACTTGTGACGCCTCTGGTGTTGCGAGTGTCCATGGGCGGCGATAATCGCTTACCATCATCCCTCCGGTATCCTCACTCACTCGGTGAAACACAGCGCAAGCGCTATTTCACACCGGTTTTCTGTGAGGCCGTGATATCACTCCGGTCGAGCCGGCCCATTCGTGCCGAAGCGTGGCTCTCCCACGGTAAGGAGAAAGGCCTATGTCCAGCAGTGGACTGCAATAGGCTGCTAATTTACAAACAAAAATACCAATGTTCTTTGCCGGTATAACTTATATTGTTCCATTGTATAAAATGAAATGTTCAAAATATTATTAGTTACTAGCTGACCCACGCAACCTCGTTTGCGTTTCCTATTATTACCCGTAACGTGATAATTATCCCCGGTTTTTAAATATTCTCCATTTGGGTTCCGCTCCTATTGGTCTTAGCGTGATGATATATAGTCTATAGCCTTCCTCGATAAATGTACTAAGAAACTAAACTGAAAGATTTTTTTCAAATCGGACCTGGGATCCTGACATTAGCGCGTTCAAATAAACAAACTCTTTATAATATTATATATATATACAAATATAGATTGTTGACATTGTTTAATTTTGTGGTAGTCACACCCGAATAGGGTTGCCCACAATTATTATAATTGACATCGTTACTGATAATAGTTGTGGGTATGCTTATTTAGGGAGTTAAAATTATTTGCCCAAATTATTCTTGGAAATAATTTCGTACTGAAGGTATTTAAGTTACAATGTCAAGGCTATAAGTAAGTTAATATTTTATTGATTTTTAAGTATATTGTTTTATACTTGTTTCTTCAAGCAATATTAAATAGTAGTGATAATTTTCCCCCGTTTTCGAAACACTTTTCATTAGTGCTCCGGTCCTATTAGTCCTAGCGTGATGATATATAGCATATAGCCTTCCTCGATAAATGGGCTATCTAACACTGAAAGAATTTTTCACATCGCACCAGCGGTTCCTGAGATTAGCGTGTTCAAACAAACAAACACACAAACTCTTCAGCTTTATATATTAGTATAGATTTATATAAAAAAATATTCTAACGTTGGTTTCTCCAGGCTGTGATTAAACACCACATAATATGTGACAACGTAACAATGATGCATTGCCAGTCTTTGATTTCCCCTTGTTACTAGAATGGGGGAGAGGCTTTTAGGCTCAGTTAATCTTACTATGAAAACTATAGTAAAATACTTTAATAGAATTCAATAGATTTTTCTGAAATTTTCAAGAGCCTTATCATAAAATCGCTTTAATTTAGGCTTGGAATTGTGTCTATCTATCTCCGTCTCAAGCATGCAGCAAATAAATTTAATATTTTATCTATGCACGCATTATTTCAATAGATACTCAAAACGTATAAATAAATAAATTATATTAAGCATCTTGGTAACACAACCGAAGCTATTTCGAATTTCAACCTAATCAGCAGAAAAGTCTATATTTTCTTATCATAATTATAAACGCTCAACATAACATATCTATGCAGTTTAAACAGCCTTTTTCTATAAATATTTTATAACTTTAGCTTTAAATAAACTTACCGTCCCAAAATACACTACTCTAATTTCGCTAACTCTACTGAGAAACTCAATAACTACAACTATCGTAAAATGAAGGTTAAACTTAGTAGGGAAACTGTTAGATAGTTCTTTTACGACAGGGAGGACGGTAGTTTTTAGAGGCAATATATTTACAAACGCAATAAACGACACTTGATAATTCAACATCCTAATTTAAAATTAAATAATACTCTTTTTATTAAACCTCTTTGGTTTAGCGGTTAACTTATCCGACTGCGTCTCTGGTTGAATTTCCGGCTCGGGTCAAAAGTTCCGTGGAAAAAAAATTTCAACAAAATTAACCCTTATATAATCTTAAAGCCTAGAAATTTAAAATGCTTTTAGTTTTTATATTTAACGAATATAGATCAACACACTGCCTCTCTTACGTTTAAGCGTTTCTAAGCGTTAAAGATCTTGCTAATACAGAAACAGTACAGCTCTACTCGAGTGATGCCAAAGTTCTGCAAAAACATTTTTTTTTATTTGACTGACTTAGTAAGGAACCAGTGTGTGTGTTTGTGTTTCCGTATCTGATGACGTCTAAGAGAGGCGGTAGTCACTGATTGTAAGGACAGCCGTCTGTTCTCTCTCTCTGTATACTATAAAAAAAATTCACGGCAGCAAAACGCTTCTTTTTAACTGACTTCAAAAAAAGGTGGAGGTCTCTCAATTCAACTGTATATTTTTTTTTTGTTTTTTTTTTTTATGTGTGTTCGCGCAAAACCCCTCAGGTGTCTTCGTCGTTTGTTGAACTAATTTTGATGATTCTTTTAATGGAAAGGAGATATCCTAAAGGCGGTACCATGATAAGGACACTAAGATCTGATAATGGCATCCAAGAGAAATCGAGTCAAACCTTGAAGTCGGTTTTATTTTTGTTAACATTTTACTTGTTAAATATTCAAACTATACCAACAAATAAAATTTGAGTGTCTGTTTGTAATATCAAAGAACCCGCTTATTACAAAATGCATATGTATGTATACACGGTACATATACCAAAAAAGTGGAAAAAAATTTTTTTTTCTGTCTGCCCGTTTATTTCGGGTAATCTCTGTAACGCCTGGACCGATTTTTAACGACGATATCCGCGGCGTTACTCGCAGTACGACGATAACTGCGGGTAACACCGCGGGGTTCAGCTAGTCACATATATAAAAGCTCGCTTTTTTAGGCTCGTGGACAGGTTTGGGAGTACAACCGAATAAGATTTTTATTACACGTTAGGTCATATATCCAATATTTTTAATAAAATTGAATACTTATTGTCCTATGTTATCTATTTAGGGCGACGAATAAATCTAGAATGTGCTTGAATCGAGGTCAATAACGACATCAATTTAGGCCACTGTAAGCGGCAATCGTGTATCTACGCAGCACTTTAGCCCTAAAAATCAATACAAAACCACCTTGTAATTTGTTCACAAGGCGCTCAAATGCGCCATTATCTACCCAAGTATTAACAAAAAGCCTATAGTTATATCCACAAACATCTGAGCCAAATAATAACAAAGTAGCGAAGCAACAGCTTTTGCGTCATTCATTCACCTCTATCGTGATCGCGTGGGCGTCCCTCCCACCTAAACCACCCTCGAATTAAACCTCCTTCTCCCACCGGAGACAGTACACTATTGCCGTCCTTGTCGTACCGCCTACGCATTCATTGACCGCCCACGGTTGGGGCTCATTCAAGAGGTAGTTATGTGTAGATGTGGCTTTGTTTAGTATTGGAGTGGATGTGACTGTTTCGTTCATGCAAGGTTTGTATGGAAGTGACACGTAAATAACTTTGGTGGTGAAATTTAAGGAGGAACAAAATATTTATAGCCAATTACGGACTATGAACACTCCATCCATATTGTTTGTTACGATAGGAAAAAAGTAACAAAACGTATGCGTAAAATGTAAGTTGTAGTAAATTAGTCCCTATGATAAATTTATATTAATTCGGTTAAAAGTTAATGTTTTAATGAACTGCAAAAATACCAAAGTTTTGGTTATATACTTGTATTATTTATACGACCTAAGGATTGATGATAGGAAGTTGTATAAGCTAATCGACGTGAGAGCTTATCATATCGCGATACAAGTTACTCCGTAGTTCGGCGTAGTTTCGTTAGATGGCGCTGAAACATATTTGTACGCCACAGTATATGGAACTTTGATATATTGAATGATAATAAATTGTTTTAGTATTCAAACCACGTGCTCAGACTTAAACCTTTGTGGACACTAACTGACGACAAAGGATGCACTGCTGTATTAACTGGATTATGTTCCGTGCACGTGAGAGAGTAACGTATGATATTATTATAATTATGTACAATATACAAATAACATAAAAAATTGCAGAAGTCATATACTCTCACGGCTATATAACAGAAGTAGTGGGTAGAAATATGTTAAGCAATTTTATTAACCGACTTCAAAAAAGGAGGAGGTTTCTCAATTCGATCGTATTCTTTTTTTTTGTGTTTGTTCGCGGATAACTTCGTCGTTTATAAACCGATTTTGATGATTCTTTTATTATTCTTTTTAATAGAAAGGAGATATCCCAACGGTGGTACCATGATAAGGACACTAAGATCTGATGATGGAATCCAAGAGAAATCGAATCAAATCTTGAAGTCGGTTTTATTTTTGTTAAAATTTTAGTTGTTTGCTTTTTTATACAACAATTTGTGTATCACAACACTTGGCGCAAAAGAAAGTGGCGTAGCGACCGCTTAAACCAATCACAATAGGCCAACCGTGCTGTTGTTTTCTTTCTGTTGTTGTTGCTATTATTTATTATGACAAGCTTTTATTTAGTTTCACCTGTCCCGATGTTTGTCTGTAATCAAATATTGCAAGTTAAATTCGATCCACTTCCCGATTTCCGATTGAGCTGAAAACTTGAAATGTATATTTAGTTGTAATAAATAATAGAGGCCGCTGTAATAAAATGACGGCTTACATATTTCTGAACAACCCACCCAATACTGATATGAAATGGTATTAATTTTTGTTAGAAACAAGAAAAAAAGCTTGATTATCAAAAAAAAAAAACACTTGATATTTGTTTCAGTTTTTCTATATCTGTAATGTAATTTGTCTATGCATAAACGTTTTTTGTAGTAATATACATGTATAAGATTGCATATCAACTGTCTGTTTACGACTATGATTAAGGTATCTCTAAATCTTCTTCTTGGTCCACCCCTCATCCCAGTTTAGCTGGGGTCGGGTCTCCTTGTATGTCTGCGCCAGAGAACTCTGTTCTGGGTTGTCTGTGTGCTCAGATTCTCTTTCTGCATATTTGACCACCAGATGGCGGGTGGTCTTTCTCTTCCTCGTGGGCGGTCAGAGAGAGTTCGTCATTGCGTCTGATGATGTGGCCGTATCAGCGCATTCGGCTTTCTTTTAACTTTGAGCAATCGGTGCCACTTTAAACGATCCTCTGACATACTCATTTCGCACACATAAATATAATTAAATATTTAAATTTCAAATATAAAAGTCTGCAGTTACAAAGTTTTTCTTAAGAACTCTAAATACCGCAAAATTAGCAAATAGGTTTTCAGCGTATTCATTTGAATATGTAAATTTATCTACCAGAGGGTAGGTAGGTGGTTATGCGTCAATTCAACTCGTAGCGAATGCTGTGTTATCATGTAAATGTCTGACGATCAACTACATACATTTGTCGGGTTAATCCTATGCTCCACAGAACAATCTATTAAAATTTAGTTTTAAATCAATTCTTTACAAAGATTTATGAAAGAAATTTATTTCTAGAGAATTGTTATTTTTAATTTTATAAGTAAAACTACCAAGATAATGGAAAACAATGCTTCTGCTTTCAGCTTTGCTTGCACACGCTTATACATATACTACTTTAATTTCCCTTTGTTATGTTCCTTGTAATACACCAGATACTACCCTATACCTTTTCTTAATCACGTTCACTCTTCATCCCATGGTTGCCTGTAAGAGATTGCATCCAAGTGATAAGGTCGCCACTTGTACTCACGTACATAGTTTTAGTCTTTTCCTAAATACTTGGTGTACAATAAAGTTTTTGTTATTAAAGATATTTGGGAAAAGTGATTTCTTCTCACTGTATGTCTTACTATACGAACTAAAATATAGCCCAACATTTTTATTTGAAAACAACCAAGAGGATAACTTACTTCGCTCAGCTCGCTTGCTGGCTCAGCGAGCCAAAGTATGTCTTCGCCTCCAACAGTAGAATGCGTTATTCTTTTCCATTCTGTGCCAGCTCAGACCAATAGACACATCGATCTCTTTTTCTCTCAACCTAGGCCATGAAAAGGATTTATAAATAATATGACATGTAAATTCTATTACAGCTTAATTACATGCACCACTTGCCTTAAGTTAAGCAGATAAAACAAAAGCTTAACACCTATTATTTTACAAGTAACAAAAACAAAAACCCGCTACAAAACCAATCCAAAATAATAAATAATAGAAACTACCTACACACTCGACCACACTTAGCAAATACAAACCACACAATCCGCAATCATCGTTTCCCTCCTAATAAAACTTAAAAGGGTTTAATTTAGTAAAACTGCGGCACTTTTAATTGAAATTCGGGCGTCGGTTTTATGCGGCGACCACAAAAACGGTTAATGAAATCTGGTCGTGGTGATTGTCCCATGCATTCCATACATGTTCGTGAGATTAGAAAATGAAGGTTTAAATAACTAGGACCGACTTTAAGTGGAATTAATAATACCTATCTAACTTTTTTATTTTTTATTTAACCCTTTAACCACCAAGGACGTATTAAAGCGTCATTTAAAAGTTCCTCGAGACGCCAACGACGTCTTAAGCGTTCTAAACTTCGGTAATACTAATACTACTTGATTTTTGAAATCAGAAACATTTATAACAGTTTAACATAATTTTGTTTACTATGATTAAGCATTAAAGCAGTGAGTTATAATCAAATTAGGCATCTTAATAATAATAATTATGGACATCTAACACACAAGGCAATCTGGTCCCAAGCTAAGCAGAGCTTGTGTTATGGGTATTAAGACAACTGATACAAATACGTATATTTTTTTTTGTAAATACATACATATTGTAAATAGAAAACACCCAAACTCCGAAACAAATATTTGTAGATCATACAAACACTTGGTCCGATCCGGAAATCGAACCCGAGATCTCATATAAGCAGTCGCGCAAGCCAACCGCGAGACCAACAAGGCAGTCAAAGTCAAATCTTCTGGCGGTCAATGGGTTAAGGGTGTCCTTAACCCGTTGACCGCCAGAAGTTGCCTACTACTACAGGAGAACAAAAGACGTGAATGGTGAGTACACATACACACGTCTTTTATTTATTTATTTATTTAGTTAATTTTAAAACATTTACAGTATCTTTATGTTCTTTAAGCTAGTTTTCACCGAAATATTTGTCCTCGGTTGGATTATTCCATCACAACAATGCTCCAGCTTCCAGGTGACCCGATCTGTTCGTTTATCCTCTACTATATAGATAAATATATCATTTAATTACGTATCTAGAATACATAGTATTTAACTTTCTTACTCTAAAACCAAAACTCTACCGTGGGAGAGCCACGCTTCGGCATGCATGGGCCGTCTCGACCGGAGTGATCCACGGCCTCACAGAAAACCGATGTGAAACAGCGGTTGCGTTGTGTTTTACCGAGTAATTGAGGATACGGGAGTCCCACAGTCTAACCCTTTTCTCCACCCCCTCCCCGTCCCACAAAGGTCGGCAAAGCACACTTGTGACGCCTCTGGTGTTACTGGTGTACATGGGCAGCGGTAATCGCTTACCATCAGGCGATACGTCTACTCGTTTACCCACAATTCACAAAAGAAAAGCTGGAAAAAACCCTTTTCTATTCCATCTAGTCCGCGTAGTAGGCCAAAAGCTACTTTCTTAGGAGACGCCTATGTCCAGCTGTGGACTGATAAAGACTGTTGCTATGTAATATGACTCCAATCGACAGATAGTCAATTCCAGTCAAAAGTTATAGATAGTTCCCATCGTACAATGATCCCGGGTCCTTGAAGCGGGGCGTGAAAAAGCATCTCACTAGGCTGTTATAGTGCTGGTCACCATGCTGCACTATACATATTCGCAATGAGGATGGTGACCACCACTCTTGGATTCTGCTTGTGCTTTCCATCAGGCAGGGCAGAGTCATTTTGGCAGCTCAAATATAAAAAAAAAACGATTCGTATTCACGCAAACTCCATTCATAGACGTAGTGCATCCATTAAACAGACACATTCAAAATCGATATTCGCTGCACGCTCATAAACTTCCCCTCCCTAAGCTAGGAAGTATCATTGCGCAATTGCAACGACCTCAACCTTCACCTTGACCTCTGACATTAAACACCCACTCGCTACCCCAAATATCAAAGTTCGATACCACCCCTACCGAATGACTTGCGTGTTTAATTATTAACAATACAATCCATGGATGGTTTACTATAGGCATTTTGTACAAATATCCTTATATAGACAGTAATGAATTAGTGTAAGAAGTATTTGCAGTGTAGTATAGTGGTAAATTTTCACTTTCAATTGTATTTATAAAAGTACTTGTGTAAGCAATGTATTGTTGACATTTTTTACAATCTATACAAATAAATAAAATTGGAGTGTCTGTTAGTAATATTAAAATAACCGGTTTTTACTAAATGCATATGTATGTATACACGGTACATATTTCAAAAATGTAATTTAAAAAAATTTTGTCTGTCTGTCTGTCTGTCCGTTTTTTCCGGGTAATCTGTGGAACGGCTGGACCGATTTTGACGGGACTTTCACTGGCAGGCAGCTGATGATCCAGGGAGTAACTAAGGCTAATTTTTTTAGACTAACTTTGTCCCGCGGCGTTACTCGCGGTACAATAATAACCGCGGCTAACACCGCGGGTTTCAGCTAGTAGCAAATATATGTTTAGGATTCAGCATATTAGAAAAACATTTAGGGTAGTAATAAAATAATTATTTGTATGTGTATAATATTAATATTCATAGATTTTGATGTAGCCTTCCATATGTAGATTCTGTAATCAGGGGCAACGAACCATCACGAAACTCGTGCTACGATTTCGTAGAAATTGCTACGCCATTGTAAGCTCGTAGCGTAACGTACATGTTATATAGACGTCATGAGAAGGGGTGTAATAGATTTATATGTGTCTGTCTATATATAGCATTATAGCTCCTAAATAGATATGCTGATTTTAATTAGCCTTTTTTTGTTTGAAAGGTGACTTGATCGAGAGTGTTCTTAGCTATAATTTTTGATTTTTTACGCTTTAAAGTATACGTTTCAATTATTAATTTAGGTTTGTTGTTTAAAAATCGCTTTTAACAAAATAGAAATAAGGCTTCCTTCTCTTTTAAAATATGGTAACACACTTTGTATCATCTTAAGAAAATGCCAACAACATTCTTGTTAGACAACTTTTACTGTTGTTTTGAACGGTTCATTTAATGTTGGTATAGAGCTCACCATTACACACGCGTTCATTTCATCCCACCCTCACAGCACCCTAAGTCTATAATTTACGATCACATTCATAAACATTATGGTAGTCTATTTCACGCATGACCCAATTTTATTGCCTATCGAGAACATGTAGAAGAACAGGACAAGGGGAGCCTATAACTAGTTTTACGTTCGACACTTCATTATGCTCAATAACGTGAAAATTTTGCATATACGTGAGTGGGTTTTAAGGGTTGCTAACGCTAACTACACAATCTTTTGTTATTAAAGAACCGCACTCAAGTCCGTCACTGTAACGAAATACTATAACAACAAATTGTAGTCTGAATACGGCACTGTTTTATGAAATGAGTGACCATTATATTTGTGTTCTATTTTTAAACTTGTTTTTATTTTTAAGCTATTGCATAGCTTCTATAGCGGGTCTTGAGCGCGGAGACCAAATCCAGAAATAACGAAAATAACCTAACACCCCCCACTCCGACCGGCACAGCGCTGATACTTTTTAGTTTTGCCATCTGTCGGTGAATAGCAGAACTTTTATCATATCTTTTTTCACCCATCAAAAATATACTTTAAGAAATTTTATCCCCTTTTCCCTAAAAGGGGATAAAACTTCTGGTGTTTCTGATTTACGACTAAGTTTTTTACAAATTTATCGTAAATTAGAAACACCAAATTATCACTCTATGCATATAAATAGCTAGTTTTGTATATGTTCGTTAAAACTGTTCTTCATATACAGAAAACGTATTAAAGACGGAAGCACACAAAAATGCAATATAAATTCAATTTAATAATATTCAGTAGTGGTTTGTCGGTAGTAAATGATTTCCTCAAACTATTGTAACGTAAAATTCTTGCTATTAATAATGTATTAAATGTAAACGGCGCAAATGCGTGTTATTGTTTTCTTTATAATATGTTCTGTTATTATTGGGAAGTAAGTAATTATTCGCAAAATTCAAATGAAGGCTGTTGCGATAATTTTATTGAGTTAGATACAGACACGATAGTATCCCATTTTAAATTATGTACATATCCTGTATCAAGGAGTTTTAAACATCAATTAGTGGAATACAAAAAAGTGTTGTTCCATGTATGTTTTGAATCCACTACAATCAGCGCTATAGACGGCGGAGCGGCGACCGCTCTAGCCACTTCACCATCAGTTAAGCTGAACATGGTTATATATGTACAAGTAAAGATTTATAATATTTCAATTGATACTTTCTATACCAACCTGTACCATTTCTTAATTTCGCAGTAGTATCTAAGGAGATATAATAAAGCTAATAAATAATAACTTCACAATGTAAAGTACAACAAGGTATGCCGTAGACAGTGCTTCTGCCTACCCCAGTTTTATTATTAAACATGGGTATATAAAAATGAAGCAGCTAAGTCCGTTTTGTCCTTTTAAAATAGTCCGTACTCTCTGTGAAGCTAAGAGATATTTGTGCCAATTCTTAATTAACCTTCAGACATCTAAATAGCTTTATATTAAATTGAATGCGAGGGAACCGAACATCTTCTCTTTGGGGGAGGCAGTTATTTGTACTTTAATATTTTATGTAATTCATTATCTTTCGTCTGGATACAAAATTGTTTATTTCGGGGCAGTAGACAGACGTTGTAAGCAGTAGATCACGTTTTTAATATAAATGGTCAAATCAAGTACCTATTATTAAAAAATATATATTGCATTCTATTGTATGTTGTATTTTCAGTTTGTTACTACCAAATTAAACAACATTAAATATTGTTTTTACCAGGAGTATAGAAATCTACGGCCAATTTGACACCTTGCTGATAAAGTTGTCTGCTAGATAACCACAGATTTCAGTTTCAAAAGTTTCGATTAGAGAAAAATAAGTCAGATAACCATATATATCAGCAACATTTATCTGTTAAATGGTGTTATTGGTCAGATAGTTATCTAAAACTGGCGGTACTGGCTCTTAACAAATTAAAATAACGTCTTTTACAAATTGCAACGTATTGTAGAATTATGAAAGTACGATAGGTTAATAACACATATCTACTTACTACTTTTGAAATATGTGGGCGTGCGGATATAACTTTATATGTCTAAGTACTCCTTTATAGTATAGTTGCCCCTTATCATCAGGTGATACGAGCAGACGTATTGCCTGATGGTAAGGGATTACCTCCGCCCATGGAACACCAGAGGCGTCACAAGTGCGTTGTCGGCCTTTCCGTATGTGGGAAGCCTTTGTATGAAATACAACTTGCTAAGTTAATACTATTTTAGACGAACAAAATAGATCATTACTCGTGTTTTCCTAGTATTGGAGTATCAAAGGTAGAAAACTAATTAAAATTCGTCTTGTTTCAGGTAAATTTGAATATTCATTGAAAGCCAAGAGTTATGAACGAGCTAGAAACGAGTAAGGTAATTATATTGAACTCCTCACCGGACTTCTAACAAGACCAGTGAAATTGGATAATTTTTTAATCAAGTTTCATGATGAAACTTTGGTTGATAATTCAATAAGTAAGAAATATATTAGTGAGGAGACTTTTAATACTGTTTTTTCGTGGAAGGTAACAAAGTGATAAGAACAGTGTGATATCTACATGATAAACACAGTTAATGTTTATATGGCACCTAGTAAAACTATTCGCCTAATATTTATCCAAATGTAATGTATAGTCCATTCGCTTAGATACGGTCACATTGGTCGTGCTGCCGTCACTCGTGCGGCAAGCCTCTACAAAATAAAAGGGCCCGCCTGTGGTGGACACTCACAAGCGAGTATAATTTGTCAGCTTACGCTGTTGTATGAATTGATATATTCGTATTTCACCACAATAACCACAATTTCGTGCGGGTGCATCGACACTATCTAAACGAATGGGCTATACTAGTAAAGATTTCACTGCCTCGTTGATCTAGCGGTTGATGTATGCGACTGCTGATCAAGAGGTCTCGGGTTCGAATCCCAGGTCGGGCCAAAAGTGTTATTGAGTTTTTCTGATTCTATAAATACTTAATAACAGCTCGGAGTTTGGAAGTTGGGGTCTGAACCCCCGTGCCTCGGAGAGCACGTTAAGCTGTCGGTCCTGTGCCTGATCTCTCCCCGATCGTGTCGGTTAACCGTCCCATCGGATTATGAGAGTGAGGGAACAGAGAGTGCACCTGTGTTTGCGCACACACTTGTGCACTATAATATCTCCTGCGTAGTTGGTTGGTCTCTGTTGAGACTGGCCGCCGTGGCCGTAATCGGCTAGGAGAACATCACTAGTAAAGACTGAGTTCCCCTCTAGTCTCATTCACATGATAGAAAAACTATACAAGTTTTTCATGATATATAGGTAGGTAGGTAGATTAATTGATAGAAACTACAATAGCTTGCGGGCGTTTTTAATAACCATTCTCTAGTTAAAACTGAAACTTGGTCTGAATTTACCTTAAAAGAATATCTGTTCTTTTTCTTTACAACTAAATAAAAAAATAAAAGTATCCTGCATATCAACGAAAGTATTAAATCAATCATATTGAATAAAACTAAAAATCTAATATATTTTTTATGTATGACAGCCTGCCAAAGTGACTCTAATCTGCCTGGTGGAAAGCATGAACATAAGCCAAAAGTGGTGGACACCATACTCATGGCAAATGCTGACAATGCAACTATGCAACATGGTGACCCACACTATGGCGGTCTATTAAGATGCTCCTCTGTCACTGGGCCTCTGTTCTCGCACTTACAAAATAAACTCGACAGCAAATATGCTGTCAGTTTAGGCTGGTCATCCTGGTTAGAGGGTTCCGGCCCGTTCATGATGAGATCAGCCTGACTGAGTTAGTCCATTTTCAAGGTAGTGCAGTCAGGCTGAATTCATCACGAATTTTAACTAGAAATAGATTCTTGAAAACGATTGTTAGTTAGTTAGTTAGTCGGTTAAGGTTCGACACGGTTAACGATCAAATTGACGTAACTTTGTTTGATTTAAGTAACACCAGTATGTTGTTTGATTCCGACATAACCTCTTCACTTTACATAATCCAGTCAATTACAGGCTTGATAGTAGATTCAATAATAAATATTTGAATAGAGCGTGTCTTGAGCAATATCAGTGGCTATGGAAAGGTTAAATCATAAAATGCCATAGATTCTTGTGAAATAGTACCAATCAATGGATTACATGAAATTATAAAAAATATTTGCAACTGTAAATTAACATATGTAATTAAAATTTTAAAAATTATATGTTGGCAACTTATTATATTATATATATTATATATATATATTATTATATGAAATGTAGTATAATAGAAACAGTTTTTGAAATTGTGATAATATGCGGCGCTTTGATTCTAAAATCTGAAAATACTAACTAGAGATCTAATAACATACTGATAAATATAACATGTTAAATATATATACGTTATAGTTAGACAAAACAGGCTACAGTGTTAATTACACATTTATTTCTTCGAACACAGTCTCTATAGTAACTGGTTTATCCTTAAAAAAAAAGAGTCGCTATATAGTGATCTGTATCTACCAATGCACTGATCAAATAAATGTCTCATATAAGCTAATTAAAGCTTATCTACTAATTAAAGTACACCCTGTAAGAAAACAATCAGTCAACCGTGACGAAACTATCGCGTCACCTCAATAACCTATATTAACTTACAATGTTAAACCAATATCTTCGCAAATCATGTTTTTATTTATAGCGATAAATATACTTTCCAATAATAGAGATATTGGTTGCTAAGGTGAAGTCACTTCTATATTTAAAGTAACAAAGTACAAATTTAAACATTTATCATTTGCTGTTGCCCTATTTTGGATGAAAGGTCCATTTTATAATGCGTGGTTCGTATACATGTCATGCTAGAGGATTAGATTTTCATTTAGGTTACAGAATTATGTGATGTAGACGATAGTTTTGCCTGTGACGTCGCAACAACATGCGCTCTTTTCTTGAAAGTTTGAAGGTCGTATTGGTCCGGAAATACTGCAGGCGACAGTTCATTCCACAGTTTTGTTGTGCGAGGCAGAAAGTTTTTAGAAAATTGCTCCTTCGAAATTAGGTTTTTGTCTCCTATACCAGGCTTGATAGACGGGTAGGGATATGACTTGTTTCAAGTTTCCTTCTCTTCTCAGTGAAGTTGTTTTTTTTTTTTTTTTTTTATAATGAGCTCCCAAAATGACTCTGCCCTGTCTGATGGAAAGCATGGGTAGAATCCACGAGTGGTGGTCACCATCCTCATTGCGAATAAGCACAAAGCAGCATGGTGACCCGCACTATGGCGGCTTGGTGAGATGCTTTTTCACGCCCCGCTTAAAGGACCCGGGATCATAGTGGGAAGGAAACACGTATGCCGGTAGTGAGTTCCAGGTTGTGACCGCTCGGCACAGGAAGGAAGAACCGAAGCGAAAGTTCTCCTGCGTATTTTGCTTAGGATAATAATATAGTAGTATGTAGCAATAGGAGGTTATTTATAAGCCGTCTATTTCTGTGTCTATCTAGTTCGGGATAAGAAGATCATATGTGAAAATGTAATTATTATTCTTCTTTGCATCACTACGGCGAAGCTAAAAGGAAATGTTATAATTTTGATAATATATATTTGTAATGTATGTTTTACCTTAGCGCTCCATACTTTTCAAAGATCATCTAGTAGAAGAGCCAGGCTGATTTCAGCACGAACGGGTTGACTCAACCGGAGCGGTACTATCCTCGCACAGATGTTTCGTTGGTGCATCACTAGGCCGCCATGGTGTGGGTCACCATGCTGCATTGTCAGCATTCGCAATGAGTATGGTGACCACCACTCTTGGATTCTTCTATGCTTTCCATCAGGCAGAGTAGAGCCATTTTGGCAGGGCAGTACATAAAAAGGAATGAGGTTACAACAGATTCGTCATAATGGCTGAGGTGACATAGGATAAATAACTTTTCTTGTTTGCATGCATGTTGACGTTTAGACAAAGTTTCACAAATATCGATAAAGTAATTAGACTTGGACCCTACACAAATAAATTTACATTCATAATATGAGATCATAGTTATAATGTGAAGTTTATAGCCTTATCAACTCTGTCACAATGTACCTAGGTCTTGCACAGATAACCTCAATCGCAATTTGTTTTTGAGTCTATTTTATTTGGTCGATCAACTCGTGTCAATAATAGGGGTTAAAATGTTAAATCGTGTACTGACAGTATAGTTATAAGTTCTGTTTTTGTATAATAATCCTTTATCCATTTTTAAATTGTAAAAGAAGTAAAATTTGAAGTGAAATTTGAAACTACTCATTCGATTCTAGCAATAATAATGTTTAAAGCTTGTTTCTACTACAATCCAATACCATACTATATTATCCAGGCAAACATTTCTAAATATTAGTGCCTCGATGACACCGGTCATCGAGCCAAAATGAAGCCCAGATATAAAACCTAATTTATCGCCCCCGAAATACGCCCCCGTGTACTAAATTTCATGAAAATCGATGGAGCAATTTCCGAGATTCAGATTCATATATATACAAGAATTGCTCGTTTAATGGCATTAGATTATATATACTAAACTAGGTACTAAGTAACACCTTCACATAAAACAAATGATAGCGCTCGTCACACTAATATATGTCCCGGCGTATCGGGCCCCAAATAAGTAAACTAAAAGAAATTGCAAAATGAATAGAAATAACTTCAGTATAAACAATTTATTCAAATGTTTACGCCATGAAGAAACATTAATTAATTTGAACGATACATATAATTGTAATTTATCAACCTAGATTGATTTACAGCCACTCCTAATATACTTGTTGTTGTTTTGCAAACGTGACTTAAGTTATCTGTGGTAAACAATTTAATTATAAAAAATAATCATTTCCTATATATAGTTCAATTAGTTTACTGATACGTTTTGTTATGCTCATAGCAACTGAGACTTTGGCGTGAGCGGGTTGCTTATCTCATGGTCACTAATGGTATGAGCTCTGACATAGTTTAGTAGTTAGTAGTTTAGTAGAGAGTTGTATTAACCTTCTCCATAAATATAAAACAGCTCATGTATAAAGTCAAGATATTGTTTTTTTGTTGGCAACATCTAACACGGTTCTAGAAACTTCTGGAAAATTTCTCTTAAAAGAGATTTTTTGTTAGTTTGTTCTTTATGTTACAGCTTTTTTTTAACTGTACCGTATCCTTTTTAAACTTGCTTATCAGGTATTCACATTTAAAGAACCTTTTACAATAAAACACAATGCACCGACTGAAAAAAAAAATTATAAAAAGCAAGAAAATTATGGTAATGATAATTATATTAAATGCAGATACCACCATCAATGAAGGTGGTTATGTCGAACTCGAACAGACTAAAAACCGCACACCGTCTCGGGTACTAGAAGCCGGGCAACCTGGTGCGCCCTCAAAAGGGAGTCCCTGGAACACTGCCGTTATACTCTAAGTGCAAGCATTTGTTTTCTACAAATTCAATACGATATTTTTTAATTATGACGTTAAACCGATCAGAACATTCCTACAATCACCTAAGGTTTATTTTAGAATATCATCTTATGTGACCTGAATTTGAAATTAACTTTTGGTTCCTATAATCTGTTTCCTTACAATTTTCTGTAACGAGGAGCATCTATATTTTGTGTGTAAAAATGTGTCATACATAAATAAATGCCTTTGTAAAATTAAACACAATTCAGTTCGAATTACGTCAAAGAATTTTTATTTACTAAAAAAGTAAGATACATTTAATTTGAAACGCGAACTGTACTATGTTGAAATTGCAATTAATTTGTAGATAATAAACATGTAAATAGAATTCTTTATAATTCTTTTGCAGCGTAATTCACGTGTAGAGAATTTTAAAAAAGGAATTTTAAATGTTTGTGTTATGTACAGAAGTGTAGATAGAGCTCTATATATTTTTATACTAGCTGAACCCGGGTTTGTCCCGCGAAGTTACAAAAAAGTAGCCTAAGTTACTCTCTGGATCATCAGCTATCTGCCAGTGAAAGTCCCGTGAAATCGGTTCAACCGTTCCAAAGATTACCCGGAACAAACAGACAGACATATACTAACCTGTATTTAAAAGACAAATCCACCTGTGTCACTGTTGTTGATCATGATTATGGTGGTGAAGCTACATATATTCAGTACTAGCTAAACCCCGCGGTTATTGCAGTACCCAAGTAACGCCGCGGAACAAAGTAAGTCTAAAAAAAGTACTCCTAAGTTACTCCTTAGATCATCAGCTATCTGCCAGTCAAAGTCCTGTCAAAATCGGTTCACCCGTTCCAGAGATTACCCGGAACAAACAGACAGAGATAGACAGACAAAAAAAAAAGAAACTCCATTTTTGGTATATGTACCGTACATACAATACATACGTATACATTTAGTAAAAAGCGGTTTTTTTAATATTAAACAGAGAATTTTATTTATTTGTATAGATGTGTGTCAATACTACACGAGTGACTGCATTAGATGATTCATGAAAATATAAATGCAACATTATATAGTTAAACTCACAAAACAATGAAATTCCTTAACAAACACGTTAACAAGGCTTCTACCGTACAATCACATACAAGTTTTCACATAATCAAGGCAAAAATCTCTCTTAGTACAAAATATAATATTACAATTTCGGGTTCTTTGATAAAAACAGCGTATCATCTTACCCTTTCGCTTTGTCTCCGAAACTGTTCATATCAACTTTCCTAGTAACTTAACGCCACTCTCGAGGTCGAATGTTCAATTACAAAAACAATCCTTATGTCATTGGCAATAAAACATGTTCTTTCTTATTTCTGTTTTCGAATGGACAAGGTCGTCTTTTAATTAAGTGGCCACATTACGTATTTATCGTTTGAATATATTGTGACTGCGTTTATATTAATGTGAAATTAATTTGTTGCTTGCTACATACAATTGATATTAATTTATTTAGCTAATACTTTGTTATTACATTGGTTTTATTTACTATTAGTTCGTGACTTGTGATGAAGTCTTTTGATAGCAATAATATTCGACATATTGCTAATGGTACAAATATAAAATAAGAGTTCTTTTTTCTCTTGGATTGTTTTTTTTTTACTTTTTTCTTATAAATGAAATATATGTCAGGTATGACTAACTTCATAATGTACTTGTAATGTGCCTTCCGTTCCCAAGAAGTACCTCGTAACATACAGACGCAATTCAGGCATTTATCTATACTATTATGTAAAGCTAAAGAGTTTGTTTGTTTATTTACTTGAACGCGCTAATCGCAGTAACTACTAGTCCGATTTGAAAAATTCTTTCAGTGTTAGATAGCCCATTTATCGAGGAAGGCTATAGGCTATATACGATCACGCTAAGACTAATAAGAGCGGAGCATCAATGATGAATGTTACAAAAACGGGGGAAAATTATTACGCTACGGGAAATATGAGACGTATGCGAGGTTGCGTGAGTCAGGTTGTAGTAAAAATATAACGACATAGGTATTTTTGTATACACATACATAATTGTTCTTTCACCGTTGATAACTAAATATTTTACAAAATAATCTCATCTTTCTAGGCTTTATTATTCCCAAGATTTGGGGTCGGCTACTAGTTCAGCCGGTTTTACATGAATATCAGTTTTTACACGGAGCGACTGGCATCGGACCTCCGCAACCCTGAGGGTGAACGGAATTCGAAGGTTAGTTCAACCTTCGAGTTCAGTTCACCCTCAGGGTATATTGTTGTCAGTGTATTTGAGGGCACTGACTTCCCAATAACGATTGCCATAGATGTCACGACGTGTCATGACAACTGGGACCAACGGCTTAACGTGCTCTCCGAAGCACGGGCGGGAAACACCGCCATCTTCCATACTCCGGACTGCTATTAAGAATTTCTCGTAAGAAAAACCCAACAGCAGTCCGACCCGGGAATCGAACCCGAGCCCTCCCGATCTGCAGTCGCTTACGCTAACCACTAGACCACCAGGCAGGCCATTTTATATTATAATCTACAGAGTTAATTTTTTAGTTGATCTAATCTCTGGAACTTCTAGCTATTTCGCATGATTTGTTTACGCCGACGGCTTCGCTTACATTGATATCGATTTTACCAATCAATGATATCGATACTGATAATAATAAAAATGCAAATTAATATAATTTAAGAACATGCTGCTTACTGCTTCTAAACAGCTAGTTCTAGAATATAAAGTAGCCTATGTACTATACCTATATCAGTACCTAATTTTATTCAAATTAATTTAGCCGTTCTGGCGTGCAGTAAGATTTAACAACACGCATTTATCACAGATGTAGCTAACGCTGCGTGGAAGGGCTAGTTCAGTAAACATGACGAGTAAGCTTTAACACGTTATAATCAACATCATCCAACACGCGACTTAGCGGACTTTGATATCCCTCTTATCTGTTTATTATATTATTTTCCTACAAATCGGATGCGTGTAAATCTAGCAGGCGTTGGAACAAACCATTTGTGTTACGTAAGGCATAAGGCATTGACCGATATGTGGGTGATTCTATTTCCATTCCCACGTGCTGTTATATTTGTGAAAAACAGTTCGAAACACAAGCAGATTTTAACTATGATTTTGATCATGTGTTTTGATAGCTGGAAAACGCCCACGAGTGTGGCAATTTAACTTTGTTGTTGTTGATGATTATGAGAAGTTTTGACATAGATCAATGTTGGCCAGGCGACACCTGGGTCCATCTCCGATCAACCAGCGATACAAGCAAAATCCTACGCCTTAAGTGTCTAGCCTGGAGGATATTAGGATCTTGCACTGAAGTATGTTCCTCTTTCATTGTGTGTGGAAGCCACCGTAATTGATTGAATGACAATTGGATTTTCAATTTCATATGTTTAAGTAATAAAATATTTTCTTATGCATTAAAAATATCCAAATCAAGCAACCGTAAATATTCAGAGTGGAAATTCACTTTTTATAAGAAACAGAGGAATAAAAACCGATTCAAATATATTATGTACCTCGCCAAGATATCCTTGCCAAATAATACATATGTCCTTGTCTGATTATTCTTGGTTTACTTTCATCCACTAAGCCTTGTGATCAGTATATCATCAGTTGATATGGTTAAGTCTAAATGGATTAGTTCTTTAAACCAAATATTGATATGAAAAACCCAGCTTGGATTTATTCTTCATTTATTCGGCTTTTGATAAAAAATCAACATTTTAGTGTCGTATTTTCCTCAAATAATAGCGAAACTTTGTGAATGACATCAATTTGCTCTGCACCCAATTTAAAGGGACTAAAATCGTGGTACTTAATGTTGAGCAATTCTTGCATTACTTGTCCCTTAGTGAGGATACCAGTGTCCAAACCTCTCCATCTGATTCTCAAAGTGAAGCTCAAAAAGTTGGAAGTTGTGATCTCTGAGTTGCAGATGCCATTCGGCAGGTGACCCTGCATCTCGTTTGCCTCCTATCATCATCATCTCAGTTGAAAGATGTTCACTGCTGAACATAGGCCTTCCTAAAGGACTGCACTGATGGCGCAGTGGTATAAGCGGTCGCCATGCCGTTTTCTACTGCGCTGAGTGTCGTAGGTTCAATCCCCACAGGGGACAACACCTAGTGCGATCCACACCTAATGCGAGAGGTGACTTTCTTTTATAAAAAAGGTTTGTCACAATTACTGGTTATTATGATAAATCTTTATTTAGCGTAATTCAACATCACAACACAAGGTCATCCAACGATCTAGTGAAGGTCACAGAAAGCCGTGGATTCACATGCCATAAAAGAAATAAAAGCAGTGTCACACGTGTTCTAAACACTCATTTCGCGATATAAACGCGATATTATCTCTGCCCTAGCGATAACTATTCTACAAAGACTACAGTTTCATCAAGCCAGTCTTGTGACCTCGTGATATCTCACTGCACTCGATTGCATAAAAGTAAAGCAATAGCCATTTAATATTTAAAAATATATTTAATAGAGAATGACTTGCTTGAACATTAGGTTACCCAATAAAAAATAGTAATTTTTTAACAAGCGAATGAAATAGTTTTTAGATTCATAATTCAATGCTAAACTTATTACAGTTGTGGTTTATATTTTATTAAGTACTTGAGTATTCTTTCGATATAAAAGTACATATTGCGCATATTTAAAAATAACTACCTAAAGAAGTCTATGGAAGTATCATACTTTTGTACAGCATACCTACTTGCACTGGTGATCCTCACTGCTAAGCCAGATGTAGGGGGTTTGGTTTTCACCAAGGTCCACAAATTGTTGTATTCAGCACCATAGTTTCATTTTGTTTATGTATAGTTTCTCTATCATGTCATATCCGTCCAACACTAGGAGGATTCTCCGACCAGGGCAATTGCATATATGCTAATCGACGAGAACTTCTATATCGTGATTCAGGATTAGTAGTTTCTCCTCACGATTCGTTATTCAGTAGTTTGGTGTATCTTCGGAATATCAGTAGATGGCACTCTACTGTGTTTACGCCACATCTCTATAGTACCTATTTAGAAATATTTAAGTAGGTATGTTTATCAGGAGTCTTACCATAGTACAGACAATGCCTGCGTTATGATCAGGATGTGGCCGCCGGCATAGCAGTCAGAATCATAAACCATTAGAACACCAGACGAATCAAAGTCTAAATACACTAATATTGCTCTTAAAAGCTTGCCAACGGCCTTTTAAAGAAAATAATGTATATAAACAAGATCATTCTTTATTTATTTAACGGTCTGATCTTTCAATATATAACTTTGTGTATGTTTGTGTTCAATTGTAAAAGTAAAGCCTTGTAGGTTAGCCTTGATGCACTACTTTTCCGTCGTTCCCAAAGTTCACTTTACGAACACGTTTTATAATTATAACTTCTTACACAATCGCATGCCATCGTTGTATTGGGATTACGATCTGCAATACGTTCACAATAACATAGATCACTTATTTTGAAGTAGAAGGCTATTAAGACAGCTCGCTAGATTGATTAGATAACCAGGCGAATTTAAATGCTGCTGCTATTAAAACAAAGTCTTATAAATCGGGCTGTTGCAGTCCATTGATGGATATAGGACTCTCGATCGATCTGATCGAGTTTCAGCCACTCACGTCTAACTTCTGCCAGCCATTATTAATATGTAACTTAACTAGCTTTTGCGCGCGGCTCTGCCCGCGTGTTTGTTGGTAATCGCGGCATTACCAAATATCTCCTTGCCAAATTTCATTGAAATCGGTGTAGCGGTTTGGCCGTGAAAATAGGACAAATAAGCAGTTACTTTCGCATTTATACTATAAGTATGGAAGTATGGATTTCTGTGAAGAGGGCTATAAGCTATTTATTTTGTATCATCTGTAATTTAATTATATACGTGCCAGTTTTATCACAAACTAGGTGACTAGGTGTACTTCGTACTGACATATTTTTCTTTCGTAAATATTTTCTAAATTTCTGAAAAACCTCAGCGTCCCACAAATTCCCTTTTTGTCTTTTTTATTGTTTGTTTTTTGTCCGTGGACAAAAAAATTGGCAGTCATAAGGACTGCCGATGGAAGTAAAAACTTAACTGAAAATGTTGTTTATAAAACTAATGGGTAAAATTAAAAAAAAAAAACATAAAGCGTAAATCAAAATTATCAACATCAAACATTAGGATATCGATGATGCGAACCCATAAGATTTTACCCTACCAAAAAGTGTTCAACGCGCCTTAGGAAGTATTTATTTCGAAAATGTCATGTCAGCATGTCGGTGACACGAACTCATAAGATTTACATTAAAAAATGCTCAAAGCGTTTAAAGATATTTTCATTTCAAAAAAGATAACTTTTCTGGTTATCTATTACTTTTATTCCATTTAAACCTTGTTCTATAACGAAACATAGAAAAAAACATATCCAATTTGATGCAGTCGATCGGAAGTTATGCGCGTAATATACATTTCGGCGATTCATTTTTATTTATATAAACAGATAGATGAATTGCAATACTATAAATATAAAAAAATCACGTCTAAAACATAACTCGCAAGTTCTAAAATGACCCTAGTGACAACTTACACAGAGATCAAGCTAAATTATATAGAACTATAAAACGTATTTGTTCACAAAGCGGCATTTTTCCGTTTGTTCTGTTATCAGTGTTATAATAGTTATCAAAGCATTATCAGCTTCACGTTTCGCAGTCATGTAACATTTAGAAGCATGTATAACTTAGTAATTTCTACTAAATACTTTTCGGCACTATCTTTTTTAAACATACCGCATACCGCTTCTATTTGCGCCAAGTGTTGTGGGTTCAATTTCCACACGGGACAACACTTTGAGTGATACACAAATTGTTATTATGAGTCCTGGTGTTTTATGTGTCTGTTTCATGTTTGTTTGCAAAATCATTTCGGTACAGGATTTACATTCCTAATGCGGGAGTTATCTTTAAATAAAAAAGAAAACTGGTAAAGTGTCTCTACTCTTTCTAATAGAAGACATGGGTTGTACATGTTACCGTAAGATCGTCAAAACCGTTAGATTGTAATCTATCCAGCGAGATTGCAAACAGTCGGAAGATTGTGAAATGGTATCGACGAATCGCAAGTCGTGCGCTGATTAGTTGAACAGCATATGCCCGCGTCGCCATGTTTGTTTGTAAATTCGTCTTTGTTGCCGAATATAAAGTACACAGACAGTTGACAAGATGACGCCCGTAAGCAGTATATCACAGTTGACAATCTATCGATAGTTTGCAACCTCACTAGGTAGATTATAATCAAACAGTTTTTACAATCGTACGGTGACATATACAAGAGTAGTCACCATACTCATTATGAACGCCAACTATGCGGCATGGTGACCTTTAACGGCCTAGTGTGATGCTTTTTCACGCCCCGCCCATAGTGTATATTGACTACTCTGAAACAGTGACTTTCAAGGACGTTTGTTTGCGGTAAAGTGGGGTAACATGTATAATGTATATATTATAGCCATCCACTGGTGGCCATGAACCTCTCCTTAGAAAGGAGGCCTTGGCATGCTATACCATATTAGCCAAATCGTGTTGGCACTGGATATGTATCAAGTTTTTCTTCCCTTTGCAGTACTCTAACCCTGCGTAATTTTCTCCCTAATTTTCCACTTACGACACCTATAATATGAGTAGGGTTGACGACATTCAGTATTTTTCATCCGCCACCATACAGACTTTGCAAACTTCCACTCCCCCTCTAGCCAAGAACTAGAAGTTGTTTTGCGTCTTATCTCTTTCTGCAATCGCTAACGACTCTATCTATATATATATTTTCTTTTAACCACGTGACATAGCCTTGAGATGACGTCATTCCTGTACTTTTTTCTAATGTTTACGTTTGTAATCTGTCAACTTGTCTAGCGGGGCTGTATTTCTTAATGAATGGAATATTCTGGCAATAATAGTTGATAAGAAACAACTTGTTATCGTAACAACAGTTACTATCAAAGGATTCGCTGTGGGGGTTATTTTCTTGATAAGATACACTTCTTTGATCATAAAGTGATTTATTTGCGTGTTATTGTAAGCCACGGCGAAGTCAAAAGGAAGGGTGTTCAATCGAATGTTTTTAATTTTAATTGAGGCAACGCTCGATAGATGGCGTCCGTTGTTCTGATCGGCTGAATTGCGTTGTTAAGATACTCCGGTAGTGGTTAATCTAACAGTTGTTTTATTTCTCTTGAGTAAACAGTACCTCGAAGGTAATTATCCTAACAAAGGATAATATTATGGCAGATTATGTATATTTGTATGTTCTACCGTATCGTCCAAACTGCTGAACCGATTTCAATGAATACGGTGTCAATAGATTTTTATAAATGACCCGGGTGATATGACTTAAGATATTATCTTTGAAAGCTAGTCATAGAAACAAATCTTCATGTATTGATAATATCAATTCTATGTAAAAAAAAAATGTATGAATAGATCCATTCGAAAAAGTATGTATTTATTATTTGGGGTTTCACCGTGGGTTTCAACATTAGTTCACGAAATCCAAAGGGAATTTCTAACCCATCAACCAACAACAGGTTAAGTAACATGACACTATTGTTTAATGAGTCATACACAGCGACAATAATTGTGAATGTAACAGTAAGGAAAAACCATTATCATATGAATTGATATGATATCTTTCTACAGATAATTCTATATGCAAATGCTAACATCCTGCAGTTGAATCCTTATATCCTGTTTTTTATATGAAATAGTTGGCAAACGAGCAGACGTATCACCTGATAGTAAACGATTGCCGCCACCTATAGACAGCCGCAACACCAGAGCCGTTACAAGTGCGTTGCCGACCTTGGGAAGATGGAGAGGGGGAGGGATATGGACCTCCGGTATCCTCAAACACTCGGTGAAACACAGCGCAATCGCTATTTCACAGCCGTTTATCACTCCGGTCGAGCCGGCCCATTCATGCCGAAGCGTGGCTCTCCCACACTGTACGTATAATACCTTCAACGTGATGACAAAGTTTATTTGTATAAATATTGTATATCGCAATGGTTCATCTAAAATAATTTTATGCACTATAGCTTCCAGCCACCTGTTGCTGAGAAATTACAATCAAGACTGATAAGAAAAATAAATGATAACACTTGTAGGAACCGTTTTTACATCACAATGTTGTTCAATCAGTATACAGATTTTGAGTTTTGAAGAGTTCAATTATTTTTGTATGTTTCGCCTTGCCAAAATGACTCTACTCTGACTGATAGAAAGCATAAACAGAATCCAAGAGTGGTGGTCACCATACTGCGAATGCAGACAATGCAACAATGCAGTATGGTGACCCACACCATGGCGGGCTAATGATGCTTCTGCATCATTGGGCCTCCGGTCTCGCACTCACCAACGAAACACGACGATCGCTGTCATTTTACGTTGATTTCCTGTGCGAGGGTAGTACCGCCCCGGTCGAGCCGGCCCGTTCGTGCTGAAATCAGCTTGGCTCTAATACCTTAAAAAAAAACCTTACATTTTCATATATTTTGAAATGGAAGTCTTCTATGACTAAGCGACGGCGGTACGATTAAGTTTTCTTTTTTTAGAAAAGACACTCACAGATAAACTTAAAAGCAAACCTTATCTAATCTAAATACACGTGATATACAATATTTACGTGTTTGTGTATTAATAATATCAAACTAAAATTTTAATAGCTTTGTTGTAGTTAAACAACACTTTTCACGCGCCGAAACTTCCACTTCCATCATTTTGTTAATGATTATTCATTCAAAACTACTTGCTATTTAAAAACAATATAATATAAAGAGGCCAGGAGACCAATAACACAAATTAACTCAGTATAAGCAATATGAGCTAGTGCTCCCATCCAAAGTTTTCAAAATTTTTTGCAGTTAGTTGCGTATCGATGTTCATATATGAATTTTTAGGGTCTTAACCCCAATGACTTGGAGAGCACATTAGTGTCGGATAGCTGGATTGTGAGAATGAGGAAACAGAGAGTGCACCTGTGTTTGCGCACTCACTTGTGCACTGTGTATATCTCCTTCGTAGTTGGTTAGTCTCTGTTGAGACTGGCCCCTGGGGCCAAAATTGGTTAGGAGAACATCATCATCATCTTATTATGAGAGTGAGAGAGAATACACTTATAATAAGACATAGAATAGTTTTTTTTACAGATAAGACTTTGCAACTTTCAATTTTAAAGATGATCCAGGTACTATGTATTATTTAAATGCTGTTGTTAATTAATCTGGAAAATAGACATGTTTCTACATCAAATCTAATCTTATAATTCTCGTTAATTTATTTTCAGCAGTTTTAATGAGAAGAATGTTATCTTTTCCTGTATTTTGCGATAACAAACAAAATTAATTCTTTATCTTACTTCGTTTTGTTGTATATTAAAATGTGTTTTGGAAAAAAAATGAAATGATTTATGTCAGTTGTATTTATATCACACACGAATCAACAGATTTTCATAGTCCACTTCTGGACATAGATCTATCCTTTGAAATGGGGATTTGGTCTATGATACCACGCTGACGAGACAAGTTGGTATAAGGCTTATGTCAAGTTTTCCTTGTCTTTGCAGAATTCTTTTGCTTCTGAGTTTATTGCCTTGGTCGGTGACTTACTTACATGATTTATCGTAACTTATCCCTGCCTGCCCTTTTCCCAATTCCATCAAGGATCGGCGCATTATGTGTTATCTATTCCATTCTCTTTTCATTTTACTCCCTTGTTAGCCATATCCTCTTTTGTACAGTTCATCCATCTTTTCCTTGGTCTTTCTATTTTCTTGTGCTCTTCAATTTCCATACCTAAAACATTTTATGCCACATCTTTTTTAATCACCATTATCTCATCCACCATCGTCAACCTAATAGAATATATCACGTCACTAAGTAATTTCCATGCGTTTTATTCAGGTCATCAATTCAACCATTACGCTTTTAACACTTAGAGCAATGACACAATATGTAAAATCATTTATGGGTATTCTTAATAGGTGTTTAGCCAGCCAAGCTAAATTATACTATAAAATTTTAGGAGTAAGACGGAAAATTGATTGAATGTTTAAAAGCAGGAGCTACATGCATTTATTATGAAATCCTTTTGATGATTTACGTTTGATTAATAGTTACTTACTTTGTATCGTAAAATTCAAATCAATATACTTACAAATACTAACGGTACTTCCGTACGGTTTTAACTGTGTAAGTTTTTGATTATTTATTTACTAGTCGATTTTCTAGTGGTTGGCTATCCTAATATTGTTAAACGAGAGGTCATAAGTGCCATTCTAACCCCTAGGGATTTTTAATGTGATGAGCATTATCAAGTTTTGAAATAATTGTGTAAATTGAAATTTCAGGCATATTTATCAACTGTCTATTACAAATTACAACACACTTGTAGGTATGTGATGTGGCACTAGTGTATTATTCTTATAATAAAATTATTTAATACAAAAAGGTGTCGTGGGATACCAGATAGGCACGAAGTTCCTTATCAAAAATACAGATGGCGCTATACTAAATTTTTCGTTTACGAAATAGATAAATAATTACTGACGGCGCCACACAAAATTTTTCGTTCATGCTCTTTACAAACCAATCTTGTCTTAACATTTAGGTATACATTTTTGTTATGATTTTGTATCGATAAAAATAAAAAGTATAACTAAACTGGTCACTTGTGCTGCCACCTAGTAATCTCTACTAAAACAAGTTCTGTCTAGAGTTACTCCGTACTTGTAACATATATTTACAGATATGTTGTGATACAGATACGTTCAAGAAATAAATAAATAAATATTTCGGTCATTTTTTTTGTAAATACGGTATGAACCTACTCATCTTCCATTTTGCGCTGTCAGCTTTCCGTTGTTCTCTCCCACACACACCCGTCACCTCGCATCCTTAGTTCTTTCCCATCTCTCTTCTACGCTGGTTCAGTTTTAAAAACAATTGATTTGTTTTATTTTAAATTAATTAATAAACTTTATTTCTTCAATTTCTTTTTTAAAAACTAATTTGACAAGGTCGTTATAATATTTGGTAGTATAGAATTCATCCAAACTCCAAAAGAACTTGGCTGATCAAAAAAACAAATTTGATCCGACCTGGGATTCGAGCCCGAGACCTCAAGCACAGCATTCGCATACGCTACCATTGTGACACTGAGGCGTCAATCTTACGTTACGGACGCTTTTTGCCGGCTAGGGTAACTCTCCGCAACGCCCCTTACCTTTATTACCTTATAAGGTACTTCGTTCCAAAAAACCCGACTGCGTCAATACGCATACGTTTTTTGGAACGAAGTACCTTACGACATATTGATGTCATCGTTATTAAATTAAGTTTGTTTTTTAATTAAATCATACGTTATATATGTATATTCGTAATCACCGTTAAAAAATCTTCATTTTGATACCACACTCGATGTATTTTGAAAACTTTTTTTTTTTTAATTTTCATGTACCCAGTGTCACTCTCAATCAATCTATTAACACCACTCACATAAAAATACGACAAGCCGTTTAGGCTCTAGGGCATGCCAAAGAAATATACATACATACACTCGAAAAACATTACCCTCGTTCTTTCTTTTCTTGATGTACCTATATAAAACTTGGCTGTGCATATACTGGATTTAAATTAGGCAATAATTCTATCATTTGGCAACAAAATTGGATGGTAGACAAGTGCACTTTAAAAGTCATCAAGTATTCTCGAAGCACCCACCAGCAATCGGAACGCGCCCACATTCAAGGGGACCTCAAACATGTGGATTTAGCGTGAAATCATCATACACAAATAAACTATCGTACCTATATAAGTACACTCGTAATGTACCTAATAATTAATTATGCAATCGACTTCAAACAAAGGAGTAATCTCATAATTCGGTTGTTTTTTTTTCTATTTTACCCAACACCTCTGGGTTTCTACTGCGCCGACTGTTGTCGGTTCAAATCCCACATGGGACAACACATTGTGTGATCTACAAATTGTTGTTCTGAGCCTGGGTGTTCTTTGTGTTCCTTTCGTGTATGTTTGTCAATTCCCATACGACATATAGGATGTATAGGTATTACTAAAGCGGGCCTTGTCTTTCTTAAAAAAAGTAAGGTCCGAACCCACAGGGTAAACACGGAATGCTATTATTAAGACTCCCCTGTGTGTCTGTCTGTCATGAATATCAGGTTGTATCTCAGGAACCGTGATAGTTACACAGTTGAAATTTTTACAGATGATGTATTTCTGTTGCCGCTATAACAACAAATACTAAAGACAGAATTAAATAAATAAATATAATGTGACTCCCATACAACAGACGAGAATATTTGGCTATTTCTTGCTCCATTTTAATAACAGATCCAAACAGAACAGAAAACTACCGCTGTACAGGTAGGTATAGTAAACAAGGCATGGTTTTTTAGGTAGAATGTGATTGTCAAGGCAACTGTCCTTATATTTTAAATGCCAATAAGTTTTTATAATCGTACATAATATGTCCCGTTTCGTAAGCGCTGGTATTAAACTTATGGGACATTAAACCCAATATTTTACGGCCGCATTAACTCATTCAGATTGATTGAAATTGCTTTATTGCAATATATGAATATATACATTATATCGATCACTACTGAATGTTGAATTATGTTGAATAAGTTGTAAAAAAGTCGTAAATATACGGCTATAAATATCATGGTTAAATTGCGTTGGTGATAGGTTAATTATGTAATTTCTGCGTAGAATAGAATTTATTAAACTGACTAGCTGACTACTGAACTCGCGCACCGAGGGTTCCATACAAACCTTTAGGTATATAACTAAAAGTTTTCCGAATTTCTCTGTTACCTGTGATATAAGCTTTAGCTTCTTGCTAAATTTCAATTTTCTATGTCAACGAGAGGTAGCCTTTAGGTTTTGATTCCCTTGCGAGTAGTTGCCAGTTTCAAAATATGCGATATAAATGTTCAACTATTGTGTTTTGCGTTTTTGTATTGATTTAGAAATTTTCTTTTTTACAACTTAAAGGCAGGTAGATCTAAGTATTTCATATGAATTTAAATTTGATATCTCGACGCGTTCATGAGGAAAAGGGTAATAATTTTATTGTAATTAATAAAAATGTAATGTAACTAATGGTTTTCGAAATTTTCCCTTTATGTCTGCTCTAAAACGTTGCTTCATGCCAAAGGTCAAGATTCTAGGTAGACTGGAAGTATCCCTTAGGTTTTGATTCCCTTGCGAGTAGTTGCGGGTTTCAAAATATGGGGTTTAAGTTGTTGGTTCTTTTGATTGCGTTAACATATAAGTTTGATTTTGTTACAGCTTAAAAGTGTTATAGGCTTGAGTATTTGATATGAATTTTAATTTAATACCTTTACGTGTTCATGGGAAAAGAAGTAGTAAGATTAAAAATATTTTTATTACATGATGTAACTTAAAATTTATGCTTTTCGCAATTTTTCCGTTGTCTAAGATAAGTTGTTTCATAGTTGGTACCAAATTTCAAGATCCTGGGTGCACGGGAAGTAAGTTTTGATTCCCACGCGAGTGTCGAGAATTTGCAGCATGAACGGCTGTATCTTTTCATTGCGTTGACTCAGAAGTTAGATTTTTTCACAGCTCTAAGGGACAATAGTCCTGAGTATTTAATATGAATTTCAGTTCGATACCTCCACGCAATCCTGAGGAAAAGGGTCTTAAGAGACAGACAGACGGAAAACAAAGTGTTCCTATAAGGTTTCCGTTTTTTTCTCTTTTAAGGTGCTGTACCCTAAAAAGTAGTCTAAGTTACTCTTTATAGCATCAGCTATCTGCACATGAAAGTCCCGTCAAAATTGGTCCTACACTTCCAGTGATTAAGACAAGCAAACAGATAGACAAACTTTAAAAAAAATGTTTTTTTTTATGTAAGCACCGTATATTTATACTTCCATATGCAGTTAGTGAAAAGTACTTTATTTTAAATTACAAACAGACATATCCATTTTATTTATTAGAATAGTAAAAATCTCAAAAAGAAGGGAAAGATTTTACAAACAGGTAAGTTTTGCTTGATGTGAATGCCAAAAAAAAGGCCCAGGCTTACTCGTCGAGTTCTAAGATATTTCCATCGGATGATACAGTTCTTTACGTTCATAATAAACACTAAATTATTGTTTTAGAATTCTTGTAAATTTTCATCACTTTGCTAACTACCCATTCGAATTTTCAAACTGTAATTAGCGCAAATTACTAGAATAATTTGTTCATTATCATATTACAACGTAAAACTAATGTAGTGCCTTGAAATCGAATGAAACCGAATGCCTTGATTGGAAACTTTCAACTTAGCAATAGTTGCTTGATAATTGTTTGAATATTGATGTTACTATTCAAGATTCGAAATACAAAATAATTAATTCTCAACATACCATTTGACTACTATAACCCAGTGTTGCCTACATGCATGGTTTCCCATAATACAGGGTAAAAAAATGGTGCAGGATTTTTGAGAAGTAAATTAATATTTGTATTTTTTTTGTGTTCCAGTATTACATATTTTATTCATATGACTTGGATATCTATCAATAATTTTATTTGAATCTGCTACTTCTTTTATAGAAAATTGATTATGGTCCCTTATAATTTGTCTGTACTAATTGACTTACTCTGCAAACGAACCAAAGTTTTAAAAAAATAGCAGTAGAAATAAATGTAAAAGAACCAACTTAAAAAAATGGCTGCGGTTCTTAATCAAAATATAAATTACTAATCTATTAAGTCCTACATCAAATGTCTTATTTATTCAATAATATTCCAACCCGGAATCTCCCGTGAAAGGCGCGCTAATTATTCAAGTAACACAAGTAATGACAAAATATATGAGCCGGGTTCACCTCGAGACATTTATTGATCTATTTATAAGATATATGTGGGTGTCCGCTCACGGATGTAGGCCGTCCTTGATCAGGGCTGGCGCGGGCGCAGCTCGGCCATAGATTCAATAAGTATAGAAGAGCAACTTGTATTTAAATATTTTAAACTAGCCGACTCACGCAACCTCGTTTGCGTCTCCTATTGCCCGTAGCGTGATAATTTTCCCTCGTTTTTGTAATAATCTTCATTGGTGCTCCACTCCTGTAGGTTTCAGAGTGATGATATATAGCCCATAGCCTTCCTCGATAAATGGGCTATCTAAATCGGAAAGAATTTTTCAATTCGGACCAGCGGTTCCTGAGATTTGCGCCTTCAAACAAACTAACAAACTCTTCAGCTTTATAATAATAGTATAGATAAAGTCAAAAGATTTTTATTCAAATAGACACTTATTTTACAGGCATTTATAGACAATTTACGTAATTCGTAAGAATTGCGTTAATTGTCGTCAAACTTGTTTATGAACCATGGAAGCTTATCACACAAGAAATTTAATTTCATAATGAAGTGTTGTTGCCTGAGTACCTCTATTAGATAAGTGTGAAGATAGCATTTCTAGTGTTGAAGCAATTGAGATAATATATGCTAAGGGATTGAAAAACATGATACATCACCTTAAGGTCCTTTTTAATATATAACTTTTATGAATATAAGTTTATTGTCAATATTAATCCAGTGTCTGGGCAAGTTAATACACTTTGAGAAGTGTGCGAGACTGGTAATGTGTTAGAACTAAAGACATATACACATAAAGAAAAGCAATCAGAATCGTATTTCTTGCTTCACACATCTCACACGCGGCAGTCAGGTCCAAAACTAGGCGTTGGCTATATTATGTGTGTGTGTGGGTCACCATGCTGCATTGTTGTAATGCAAAACGAATCGGACGAGACCTGTCCCCGTTACTGCCATGATAGAGGGTAAGGAGGGCTGGGAGGCGGTGGTTTCCTAACCAATATGGTGATAAACGGATATGTCATAAATTAAATTATACCCAGACGCAGAATAAATGTTTGCACAATACTTTTAGCTGGGTCTGAATCGAGCATATAACATTCGGTCCAACAATAACGATTAGACAAATAGATCCGTCATCGTCAAGAGTTTCATAAAAACTAATATATACTATTCAAATCTACTATAACACGCTGACACAGTAGCTGATAATCAGTAAGCTCATTGAACTATTCGGTATTCGAAGGAATAGTTACTTTTGTACTATTGGTTTTAACATTTTATTCGGAGTGGATCCTCTGCACATTTATTTAGCATATTGACTAATTGATTTGACATTCCGTTACGGATATCAAATAATTGTTCATTGGACACAATTAGTTTTTACATACATATTTGTGAATCAATAAATTGCGACGTACATAGGTCGGCTTCACATTTTAATGTTTTGAATTATTTTGTTGTGAAATAAAGTTATAAACTAAATTATATTTACTATGGGTGCAGTGGTTAGTAATACTGACAGCTTAAAAATTTTAACAAAAATAAAACTGACTTCAAGGTCCGACTCGATTTCTCTTGGATGCCTACATTTTTTGGGCAGAGGGATGATTTGAGCCTGTTTCCATGCGTTTTGAAAGACGTTGACGGTTATAGGATAATTAAGAATACGGGACATTACAGGTAAGATTTCAGGCAGGTTAGGAAGAACCATATTACGGCTGACGCAGTCGCTTCCTACGGCATTTGAAGTTATTGACATTATGTTCTAACTAACATTACATAGGCGCTAACATTTCACAATCGTTGTTGAAACTTGTTTACTTTCATACACACATATTAAACCGCAGGAATTTATTGCAGAGAAAAAAAAATGTATTTATTAAGTCTAGATTACGAGATAGATTCAACAGCAATAACTTTGACATTCAATAGCAATGTTTGTTAACATACACGATGAGATCGTAATCCCATCACTGACTCGTTATTTGTTTAGTATAATTAGTGGTCACCTACTAGTCCACATTCGACCAAAATATATTTATTTTTTAGCTTTCTGTACTCCTTCACGAGTTCCTTCCTTCACCTCATATATACGAGTATAAATTTTAACTGTGTCAAACATATTGCTCCGTTCGCATAATTTTCGTAAAAAGGGGTGCAAAACTTTTGTGTTTTGCACCCCTTTTTACTATATTTGAATTCGAAAGTAACTTCGTATATCTGTTATGCTTTCACAGCTAAACTAGTGCACCAATTTCAATTAAATTCGGCAGGAAAATACTTTAATTCTTGAGCAAAGACATAGGGTACTCTTTACCGCGATAACCGATATACATGTGGGAGGAGCCGCAGGGAAAAACTAGTTATTTATAATTATTCTAAAGTTCTGTCTTCTGGAGTATGCTTACTTTACTTCCATATTGAGTTATCTTCAATTCATTCTAATGCTAAGTACTCACATACTGTTTTACTCGATTGAGCAAATATGTTAAGTAAAAACCACGGCATGGACTTTCGTCCACATACTCAGCGTTCATCGATCAAGTGACGCATCATTTGGCTCGCTGTTCAGTATTCACCATATTGTCCAAGCCAAAAGATGTCTGTTTAACAAAACAATTATGAAAGAATTAAAGAAAATGAAAAGAAGAAACGTAAAAGGAGGTCGAGCCATCGAGCCGGCTCGATACGAGCCTTCGAGTTGTGAGTTTTGCGGTCCACACGGAAATTTTTACTTGTTTTGGAGTAAAACTATCGAGTAATACCGCATGTGAGTACGGTTTATTAGACACTCCCTCTCAGCCTAGTTACTATGTCTGTAGGCGACATTCCATTCAGAACCTTAAGACGACCGTATAAGATAATATCTTCATTGTAGGTGGTCTCATAAAACTATGAATGCAAAGTTATTTTTATATAAATAAATGTCACGCGTGAGTTCACAGTAAATAAATTGACCTCTTTCGTCATTTATCGCCTTTCGTAATTTACATGCATTTTTTATAATAACATAAAAATATTGATAACGAGCTGGCTGGGATTCTTGAACGATTTATTGCGAAAGTATGAGCAGTAGGTACATATTTTGTCAGCTGTTGTTAGACAAGAACTGATAAAGAGATCATTGCTTTTAACTCTTTCTTTCATTTAAACAAACTCTCTAAACTTAATTATGCAGTTACTTTTAATACTGACTTGACAAACGTGGTGAATAAGGAAGATTATTAAGTGGCGGTTTAAGTGAAACATGGTAAAAGGTAAGAGGACTTGAACATCAGTTCGAAATAAATTAAAACATTATTAGGTTAAAAATACTTTTTAATCCAATTTAAACCCTATGTGTCATTTCATATCATCATATGATGATGTGAAATCTCTCAACTCAACTCAACTTAGTAAGCAGTCCACAGTTGGACATAGGCCTCTCAGAAACGACGTTTTTTTTGGCCTTCTTTACTAATAAGCTGACCATACGTATTGATATATGGTTTGTGACAAGATTTTTATCTTTTTTTAATACTGTTATTCTGTTTAGTTTCCTGTGGGATGAATAGAGATGGCGACTCTGTCCTTGATCCGTCATTACACGGGCAGTTTTATGTCTACTAAAAATTGTCGGAGTCACGGTCAACCCTCTAATTACTGCCGATTTTACAAACCTGTATAAAATAACATGAAATAATATACACGAAAGTATCCACCTGAGTTCAACCTTTCAACCGGTTTACACAAAACTATTTTGTCAAAAACTAGGTTAGAGAAACAAAGAACAACGTACAAAAAACGTGAAATATTTAAGGACAAAAAATGTCATTCTGCTTTGAAATCAGTTGTAGCCGCTTTTATATCCTTGTCCGGGATTTATGAGCCAACGGACCTACAAATATAATTATAATGAATCACATGTATTTTGCCAACTGTAATAAATGTAAAACTGTTCAATAGTAGTTGACTGCACGGATAGTGATATGGTTTAAGCGGTCAACGGCCACTTCCTACTGCGCTCAGTGTTGCGTGTTCGACCCTAATATGTACAACATATTGTGTGAAAACGAGATACGATATATTCCTTGTGCACTATTTTTATAAAATTTGATTATTTTTTAACAATACAAGAAATCTAATTGTAAAAGAAATTAAATAAATAATAAATAAATAAATATTTCGGACATCTATTACACAACGCCATCTAGTCCGAAGCTAAGCAGAGGTTGTGTTATGGGTACTAGACAACTGATACAAATACATTTATACCTTTTTTGTAAATAAATACATATTATACATAGAAAACACCCAAACTCCGAAACAAATATTTGTAGAACATACAAACATTTGGTCCGACCCGGGAATCGAACCCGAGACCTTACGATCAGCAGTCGCACATGTACTAGGAATTAAGTATTCTATTTTATATCGTCACATAAGCAATGTAAGTCTTTTGTTACAGAATTGAAGGTTATTTTATTTTTTACATGCGCGCTCTTACATTACATTTTTTCATCATCAATTTATTGTAGATCTCTACCGGACACCTCCAATTGCACGTTTAAAAAAAAAAGACATCTCTGTGGTTTGTTTCGGCATTTCTTCCTAGAGTGAGGGGAACGAAGGTAGGAAGGTAAGAGGGTAGGAAATGTCGGCCTCTTCTAGCAGTAAAGTCCGACGTGTAAAAATATCTGCAAAGATTTATTTACAATAAATATCATTTTATTTAATCGCTCGCATGCAGTAAATTTTCATTTAAATAAAAATATATAAGTACATAGTAAAAAAAAATATATTTTATTTTTTGAATCATAATTCGATACCAGAATAATTAACTAATAAAGAAAATATAAAAACGTTTTATTAAGTCATTTGCATGTCTAAAATTAGTGGTCAACTCACGTGGGTACCCATCATTGGAAACTATTTATTAATATACATAATATTAATACATTTGTAAATGCACTTCACTTTCATATTCAACATTGTATCTCAATATTATATATTCAGAATTTTTGCTATTATTTATCCATTTATCCGATCAAGGTTGTCTGGTCAGGTTCCAGTTCGACTTGAATGTGGCAAGTCTGACTGGAAACCGTCGATGATAGTGTATTTATAGAAAACCTATTTGGATTTATATATACTGCTTAGTGGCGCAGTGGTAGTTTATACGACTGCTGTGCGTAGTGTCTCGGGTCCGATTCCCGGTTCGAATCAAATGTTCCTATTTCAGCAAATATTTGTTTCAGAGTTTGTTTGTTTTGTATGAATATGTATGTTTTTACAAAAAAAAAGTACGTATTTATTTATATCAGTTGTCTAGTACCCATTAGTAGTAAATTTTTTTGGAAACCCTCTCGGGCCGTCACCCTCCCGTGCGCTGCAATAACTTCTTCAGGGGGAATTGGCAGTACAGACACAACGCTAGCATATATTTATGGCATAGGGGGCGAACGATCAATTTTATCGCCTGATGGTAAGCGGTTACTGCCGCCCATAGATACCCGCAACACCAGAGGCGTCACATGTGCGTTACCGGCCTTTGGGGGATAGGGAGGGGCATAGGGGAGGGGTTGGTGTATGGGTCTCTGGTATCGTCACTCACTCGGTGAAACACAGCGCAAGCGCTATTTCAAATTTGTTTTCTGTGAGGTCGTGGTACCACTTCGGTTGAGTCGGCCCATTCATGTCGAAGCATGGCTCTCCTCATTTATGTAAGTTAGTGTTTTTTTTACGTAACTTTTATGATCTTTGTCGAATTTAGTACTTTGTCTTTGCACCTACCGCATCATACGAGTACTTATACATCATCTGAAGGTTGACTAAGAGTTGTACGTTATATCCAATAAGTTTAAAATAAAAAATAAAATAACACACTACTTTGAACAAGGGCATCCATTAATCTTGTCAGTTATTTATAGAGAACGGATTATAGCATTTAATAATCGATGTGTTACTTATGAAATGATACGCAATAAGATGATTTATTAAAATTAAATCATATCATTTGAATATGGAGAGTAATTAAGCGTTGCTATCGTTTCCTATATTAGATGAACTTTATATTATATCTATAAGGAAGGAAGCTTTTAACATGGTATACAAATGAATTTGTAGCATAATATTATAGCGAAAATGTTGTATTCTTCATAATAACATTCAGTCTAGCTACATTCTGAGGCGTTATCCTCGGAGTGTGTTGCTTTCAATCAAATATTGATCACTATTAAATTGTTTTTCTTTTGTGTAAACTTATTATTTTCTTAAATAAAGTAGTTTAGTTACTCCTGATAACATTAGCTATATGCTAGTGAAAGGAAAAAATAGGTCCTCCCGTTCCAGAGAACAGACAGACAATATTTAAATATTTGAAACCGTATATTTGAAGTTATAAACAGACATTTTAATCCTATATATTTGTACAGATTATTTAAACCCCCTCCCCCCGCGACTTGATTGCGAGCGGACGTGTTTTGAGTGTGTCGTGTATATATTTATTCCTTAAAATACATAATAGTGTTCTCTTTTCTATCATTTATTACCAGTGTATTGTAGGCAAAAAGTTCTAACAGTCTTCCAAACTATAGTAAACAGTGAACAGTACAAACCAATCTATTGAGGAAAAAAGTTTACAATATGTGAATTCGTTGTGCAAAAAAATAACTATTAACCGTGTGACTACTAACACGTACAAAGGATTCCTACCCTCATTACATACATTCCACTACATGTGTAAATAGATCACTTACTTCATCGATATCCTTCGATACAAGACTAGCCCCGCTGTGGTACAGCGGACCGTCGTGTTTGCGGTGTCCGGAACCGATCCTCAGTGTTTGAAACTTGTTTTTGTGATTTTATCAACGTTCAAAAATATTTTCAATAACTTCAGTAACAATAAATATACCGATTGCTGACGGGGATTGCTGGAGGCTGACAGTCATAATAGTTTAAAGCTTTACATATATTATAACAACAAATTGAGCGGCCTATCGGTCTCAAGCATATTACGACCTATGTAAACATTAAGTTAGCGTTAAAGTTTGTTCCTTTTATCTCTTTGTTGCTTATTACAATGCCAAGGGTTCAGCGCTCACCCGCTAAAACCACTGAGAGTGGTAGACAGCGAGTAATGTCCTCTCCCGATATTTCTTCTATTCAAACTGAGACACACAAAACCACACGAAGTAAACGTGTTCGGCCTGATTTCTCGCCCGATAAACCGCCTACTGGACTTATAGAATTTGAAGAAAAAATTATGGATCTTCTAAATACTTGGAAGAGTGATCAGAATGTGTTACTAAATAAACTGATATCAGATATAACAGTCATTAAGAAACAGAACATAGAAATACAAAAGACAAATTTAGAAGTGGAAAAGTCGATAGAATTCATCAACCAGGCCTATGAAAACTTAAAAAAATCGGTGGAGAAATTAGAAAATGAACGTAAGGAACAAAGTGCATATATCGCTGAGCTAGAAAGGAAAGTCATAGATCTACAACAGTATTCACGTTCCTCGTCTTTCGAGATAAGAAATATACCATACACGGAGAAAGAAACCACGGAGGATTTGGAGTCTGTGGTATTGCGGACGTGTGAAATTCTTCAGCTGCCAATCAAGAACACAGATTTAAGAGATGTCTACCGAATGCCAGGTAAAAGGGAATCCAACAGACCTATAGTGGCTGAGACAGTCAATGTCTATTTGAAGAAACGAGTTCTGGTCGCTAATCGTGAGTTTAATCAGGCGCGCCCCCGAGAGGAGAAACTTAGTACGAAAACTATTGGCATTAAAGGAGATCGTAGACCTGTCTATATTGCGGACCACCTGCCTATTGGCGTGCGTCAGTTATATTTTGAAAGTCGTAAATTCGCTGCCGAACACGACTATAAATTCTGTTGGTCGCAAAATAACAAAATTTTTCTTCGCCAACATGAGGGTGTATCGCCTATATGCGTTACGTCTTTGGCTATTCTCAACAATCTTGCGAAGCCGGAGTGATGGTCATAACAGTTTTGTAAAGATATCAATTTTTATTTGCTTTTTTATCTTTTTATTTTTTTTTAATTTATTTTTTTATATTATGCATGTAATAAAGTGTAAAAATACTCATATTTACATATTCACAAAAAACACATCATGCGATCACTCGTCTTCCACGTTCCAGTTTTCACATAGTAAAAATTGCCATTTTCATATTTTAGTTAAAGATATGATCATACCTTATTTTTTACAATTCACATGGTTAAAAGTACTAGATCTTATAGAAATAGTTACTTCTGCACATCACATTCTTACTTTACACTTACATATGCTTATCCGGGCCGTTATTACCCTTATGTTGGTTTTTCCTGCTTGTTCTGAAATACATACTCTTTCGAAAAATATTGCACAGTATTACAAATTAAATAATATCTACATAAGGGAAACAATCATATTACATCTACATCATCGTGTTGCATTCTACAGTTTACAAATCATAATAACTAAATGTGCATACTCCTATACATTCGATAAAGTACATAACATTCGATTTAAATTTAGTTAATAATATAAACACTGAACTAGACTCCTATCGCTGTGCTGATTCTTTTATTTGTAAGGCGGAACAATGTTCGCTTTATATTGGAAGTGGTAACGATTCTTTTAGTATTTTACAAATGAATGTACGTAGCATATGTAAAAACTTCGATCATCTACAAGTGCTATTGTGTACTATGAACATTATGCCGGATGTGATAGTGTTGACTGAGTGTTGGGTTAGTAAATGTTCAACTATTCCACCGCTAGAGGGCTACATAACACATTGTACACAGTGTAACAGGAGTCAAAATGATGGCGTCGTAATATATATAAAATCGCACTTACAACATAGTATGGAAGAACCATATACAAATGACTCAAACTGTCTAGTTGCACGGCTGCCTCACAGTGATCTAGCCATTATCTCATTCTATAGATCACCATCCTGTAGGCAACTTGATCCCTTTCTCTGCAGCCTCAATAATGTCCTAACATCTGTTTCGGATCTTAAGAACGTGGTGGTTGTTGGTGACTTAAACATTAATATTACACCCACTAACTTAGCTCAGAACGCCCACGAATACCTGAACCTTACCGCATTGCATGGATTGCTCCCAACACACACTCTGCCCACGCGAGACAAAAACTGCCTTGATCACGTATTATTGAAGTCAGACAAAAGCTGTACGACATTGATCTTTGACACCTTTATTACTGATCATGCCCCCATTCTTTTTAATATGAAGTCTGTACAAACTCCCAAAATAGCCAAAACATCACGAATAAAAGTTGACTATAAATATTGCGTTTTGAACGCAAGGGATGCTAATGTTGCCGCTGAGCGCCTAGTTGATATGGTCGGGACTATTATTAAACGTTATAGCGCGGTAGTACATATCCCCACCAAAAGTAGAATTTTGAAACCATGGATAACATCGGGATTGCTTCGCTGCATTCGCAACAGGGATAACATGGGTCGTTTGCTGGGGAAACACAAAGATAACTTTAATTTGAAAGTAACGTATATAAGATATCGTAACTTTTGCAACAAGCTGCTAAAAAATCTTAAGCATGCCTACCAAAAAAGTGAACTCAATAAAGCTAAGTCTAACATTAAAGCCACCTGGAATGTAGTAAAAGGTATTATTAACACAGAAACTAAAGCCAGTCCTGCCATTGAGCTACTCCGGGGTGAATCAGATCCGGAAGTTTCAGTTAATAAGATAAACACCTTCTTTGCAAGTATTGGCCGTGATCTAGCCGATAAACATGCTAACTTTCCCCTAACTTCAAATACATCTTCACGGGACACTTGCCCACTAAATTCATTTGTGTTGTTGCCTACGGATGAATCCGAGGTGGAGAGCGTTATTCGTGGTCTGCGTAAGGATTCAGCAGTGGGTTTTGATGGTATTTCCTCGCAGTTGATACAGGGATGCTCTCAGACTTTAGTTCCTCCGATAACCCATTTGTGTAACGTTGCAATCGAGACGGGTGTCTTCCCGACAATTTTTAAAAGGGCTATCGTGCATCCTGTTTACAAAACTGGAGATAGAGACAGTGTTAACAACTACCGACCTATATCCGTCTTGTCAGCTCTATCAAAAATTTTAGAAAAAATATTAAATTTAAGACTAACAAGCTTTTTAACAAAACAAAATATCTTAGCAAGCAACCAGTTTGGGTTTAGAAACGCGAAATCCACAGAGGATGCCGTTGCATCCCTTATAGATAATCTCGTAGACAAGATGGATAATAGTCAGAGGTGTATTGGTATTTTCCTTGACCTCGCAAAAGCATTTGACACTGTCTCTATTCCCAAACTAATAACGAAGATGAGTGGGTTGGGTGTACGAGGACATTCTCTGGAAATTTTTAAAAGTTATCTTAGTGACAGAACTCAATGTGTCAGGATAGGTTCAATAACTAGTAGGTTTATCTCCCTTAGCTACGGCGTCCCTCAAGGCTCAATTCTTGGCCCAACACTCTTTTTAATCTACATTAACTCACTCTGCAACCTAAGCATACCAAATTGTTCCATCTATACATACGCCGATGACACGGCCCTCCTTATCCACGGCTCTAGTTGGCGTGAGACGTTCTCCTCTGCTGAGTCCGCTTTGGAGAGTGTGATGGCATGGCTCTCGAGCAATCACCTAACTCTTAATGTAAATAAAACCATGTATCTAGCCTTTACACCTACCTCTGGCACGCAACCTGATTCGGAAACGTTTATATTAAGGGCTCACAGCTGTCAACCCAATTTTGAAGATTCTTGTAACTGTCCAGCTCTGGTTAGGACCAATTGCATTAAATACCTCGGCATTTTAATTGACAACCATTTAAACTGGCATGAACATATAAACAGTTTGACATCCCGTGTTCGCAAGCTCATATGTGTGTTCAAAAAACTTCGCCACTCGGCTGGATTTGACGTTCTTAAATTGGTTTATTGCTCGCTCTGCCAAACTATTGTGGCTTACTGTGTATCTGTTTGGGGGGGTGCTGCCAAAACAATCTTACTGCCGCTTGAAAGAGCGCAAAGAGCAGTACTGAAAGTCATGACCTGTAAACCTTTTAGATACCCTACCACTCAGTTATACAACGAATGTAAACTCCTCACTGTTCGTAAAATCTTTGTGCTCCAAACGGTGTTACGAAAACACAGCACCTTACAATATAATCCGGAAAACCAGAACACACGCAGACCATACAGAGTTTGCCCGAATGTCACTTTCAGATTCGCACTTTCAAGGCGCCATTTTCGTGTTATGGCAGGACATCTTTACAACATCCTTAACAAGCACTGTGGTATTTACAATCTCACGAAATTCCAAATTAAGGTCAGGGTAACTGACTGGCTGCTCGAGCAGGACTATGGACAAACAGAAATGCTGCTTAAACTTACAATTCTATAACACTCACACACACACACACACACACACACACACACACACATTTACACACATACCTTACACAAATTTACACCAATTCACACATGCATGCACGCTCACACGTTAAAATGATGTTATATTGGTTGAAATATATAAGCACGTAATAAATTGTAAGTTTTAATTGAGAGAGGGACTGGTATCCACAACACAAGTTTAATCTTAACGTGGATACCAGAGCCTGACTATTTAAATTTTATTAACTAATGAAAATGTTATTTGTGTGATGAAATCTGTATTTAATGTTGCGTAAATAAATATTATTATTATTATATTATTATTATTATAAACATCTTTTGTATACCTATGACGCTCTGTATTAGTTCTCGGCTTATTTACCTCATTTTTATGCTCCGTATCGAGGGAAATGCTTCAGTACTACGTTTTTCATAAATACTAAAGTAGCACTACACAGTTATAAGTTTTAAACTATAATACATTATCTTCGTTATCTCAAATAACCTCTATCATAAATGGGCATAAGTAACGGACAGTCAGTAAGTCAGTCAATCACTTGTTCAGTAAGTCAGTCTGGCAACAGTCAGTCAGTCATAAGGGTAGGGTATTCTGCGAACAGGTCCAGTCGTTGAATACTATATAACCCCCCAACAAGTTTTGCTATTTTTGACCGGTTCGTGAGGCGTGGTGTAGGCAGAAACTTCCTAAATTCTTTCAGATGTAGTACTCGTACTTCAATTGTTTCTAAATTTTTATAAATTTTAAATTAGACTAGATTTTTGATTCCCTTTCGTGTCCATATATCAGTAACGGTTCGATGCGTCCACAAAGTACAGTTTTCGTATCCGAACTTAGTATGTAATGTAGACACGTACTATTAAAATAATTGATTCTACCTTATAACTATTATATCGATTAGATCCTAATTTAAACATCAAATAAGTACTCTAATACAAGCAGCGCAAATTAAATACATTTTATTTTATATCTCTCAATTAGGATGTAATAAATTGATACAACGACCTTAATAAACCACAAAAATATTGATCTAAACTTATCTAACCTTATTATTAAGTTGAAATCAGTGCATCGTTTGAAATGGCAAGCGTGTCACGATATAGGACCGCCAATGTATGTAAACAACGTTCGTTCGTGTGTTAAAATGTATAACCTCGCTATGACAATGACCTAAATTCTTAGATAGTACTTTCAATTGATAATCTCGTGTGCTGTAATGGTATTTTTTTATTGCAATACTCATGAGTGGCCTAGACGGACTGTAGACTCGTCATGCATTTGTTTTTTTTTGTGATGGTACAGGTGTGGTATAGACATCGTATATTGTAACCTCTTTATAAAAAAATACATTTTTTTTCGCTTTATTTACCCTCCTTTATATGAGAAAGACTGACTTTAATTATAAAAACTTTATACATCTCACACGCTGCCGTCTGATCTCATACTAGGCCGCCATAGTGAGGGTCGCCATACTGCATTACACATTCGTAATGAGTATGGTCACCACTCTTGGATTCTGCTCATGCTTTCCATCAGGCAGAGTAGTCATTTTAACAGCTTTTAAATAATAAAAAAAACCTGAACTTTGGTGACCAAATTACTGATAACCATACTTTAATATATACGTATCTAAATTATTGATAAATTACAACTAGAGGCAGACTAATTTATTATGCTAATCACACAGCTATTTGTCCTGAATGGGAATCGAACCCACGGCCTTCGGGTTAGCAACCAGCGGCACCAACCGCTAAATCAGCAGGCCTAACGACCAGTTTATGTTTGTGTGATATCTAATAAACGATCAATACTTGTTTATATTTAGGTATATAATAAAATCTGAATCACGGAAAAATCTAGGATTTGTCGTTGCGTTGAATAGTACATTTATCGAGGAAGGCTTTTTTATAAGAACGGGATTATTTCGATACGTAATCGATACGTTTATAATGCATCCATTACGCTTACGATTGCTAAATTCAATTATATGAATTACACGATAATTTATAGCTGTCAAATAATAACCTTCAATTGAATTATTTTTTTCTTTGACGACGTAAATGTAATTATGCTGTGGCTACTTGTAATTAGTAAGTTGTGTAAATTGAAAATAAATAGTTTCGTAAACAGGTCACGAAATAAAGATGCGAATTTGAAAAACTTAAAGTTGTTATTATAATTATTTCATATTACTTTTGTATTTTGTGATATTATTGGATGGTGATGATGGGAGGATAGTGACCACCACTCTTGGATTCTACTTATGCTTTCCATCAGGCAGAGTAGTCATTTTGGTAGCTAGTACTTAAAAAAATGTAAGTGTGACGTCTTTATTGTGCTTCTGTTTTTTTTATTTTTTGTCAAGATTGTCAGATTTCAAGAAGAAAGATTCATACACAAATGAATCATTGCGTTCCTTTTCTGAAAAATGTCGAGGAAATTCGTATGCAGACGTGTCGTAACTAATGGATAATTCTCTATCTAAAGACGGATACCACGATTGATATAAAAGGAAAAAATTATAAAAAATGTGAAGATAACGTATGAATTTTAAAAACACACGACATTGATAAGTAAAAATCATGTGGGTCTGTCTTTCTCACAGTAATCCATTCTAATTATTGTTAAAGACAAATAAAAAAGTACATCAAAGTGTTGCTAAGAATTAGGAATCCAGATAATATATTACAATTCGGAAGTAAACTTTATTTAAATATTATTTAATATGAATTAATTTATACGAGAAGTGACTTCTTTTAAATACCGTGGGAATAATTCAATTAAATGATCCAATTAAGTTTATTTTGAAGTTTGAATAATTAACATTATGTGACATTCTCATAAATATTAGTTGGCAAACTGCAGCAAATTTATTCTAACGAAAAAGTACCTACACGGATCTGTTCCATTGATGGTCCTGAATGCAAAGCCGTTGGAGGCCGTGGATTCCCACCCAGTACAAATAAAGTATGATAACCGTAATCCTTTAGTTTGTGTTTGAAGCCACTCAAAAGTTTTATGGCTTAGTAAGTGTGGTCCTACCAAAGCCACTTTGCCAGATTAAAAACATGAGCAGAGTTCAAGGACACACTACTCACTGATAGCAAACAATGCAACATGGTGACCCACACTATGGCAGAAGATACACATCAGATATTTGTGCCTATGTTTCTCAGAAATCTGTAGCCATAGAGCACACCGTATCTGGTTTGAAAATGGCGTGTGTAAATGTGTGAAGTTATTTTTTTAATTACTAGTAGCCTATGTGTTATTCTGATGTATAAGCTATATTACTGTAAAGTTTCATCCAAATCCGTTCAGTAGTTTTTGCGAGAAAGAGTAACAAACATCCAAACATCCATCCATCCTTACAAACTTTCGCATTTATAATATTAGTAGGATATTACTGTAAAGTTTCATCCAAATCCGTTCAGTAGTTTTTGCGTAAAAGAGTAACAAACATCCAAACATCCATCCATCCTTACAAACTTTCGCATTTATAATATTAGTAGGATTACTGTAAAGTTTCATCCAAATCCGTTCAGTAGTTTTTGCGTGAAAGAGTAACAAACATCCAAACATCCATCCATCCTTACAAACTTTCGCATTTATAATATTAGTAGGATATTACTGTAAAGTATCATCCAAATCCATTCAGTAGTTTTTGCGTGAAAGAGTAACAAACATCCAAACATCCATCCATCCTTACAAACTTTCGCATTTATAATATTAGTAGGATAGTAGGATTATAATTATCATTCCACAAATCATAATTGCACCAATCTTGATGAAGCTGCTCAATCCTCGCGGTTGTTCCTCCCGGAACGCTTAAAGGCTACACCGCATCAGAGCTGGCCTTGATCTTCGGAAAGTCAATTGGAGAAATAAAAGCTTCTGACATAGTAAAGGTAAATGTCGCGAGGTAAATTAATAACTAGGTATATAAACATCTTGTTGGTTTACCAGAAAAGGTCTTGTTTACATTTTTATCGTGGAATACTTCTATTTTTAAATAAAGTCTAAATTCATTTATTTTTGATTGTAACTCTGACAATGGCAAAATAAATAACTGTTATTGTACAAAGTTTATTTTAGTTGTTTGTAAATAAATAATACTATCATAACTAGATTATATTATCGTCAGAATAATGATAAAATATAAAGTTATCATAACGATAACATAATTATCGAATTAATATAACCGATAATGTATAGATAGTTATAAAATTAACATTTTATGGTAGTTCTATTTCGAATGTTAGTAAATAAATAATTTTCTATGTATAATATGTATGTATTTACAAAAAAAGTATATAAGTATTTATATCAGTTGTCTAGTACCCATAATACAAGCTCTGCTTAGTTTGGGACTAGATTGCGTTGTGTGTTAGATGTCCGAAAATATTTATTTATTATTTATTTATTTATTTATTTATTTTTATCCAGGACAAAAAACAATAGTGCGATAATAAGTTACAAAATATATTTTATTTCTAAGATGTTCCCTTAAATTAATGACGCTACCAGCACCATTATCCACAGAATAATACATACATAGTGCTATCGTAGAAGTGAATAACATCTTTCACGGAAAAATAATATTAAATACTAGCTGAACCCCTCGATGTTACCCGCGGTTATTTTTGTACCGCGAGTAACGCCGCGGGACAAAGTTAGTCTAATAAAAGTAGCCTAAGTTGTAGCCTAGGTAAGTAGGAGCCTAGTAAACAAATATACTTTTGATGTAAGATACTATTAATTCAAAATGCTTATCTCAATAACATCACTGTTTTAATTGTTATATATTCTCACTAGCTGACCCACGCAACGTCGTTTGCGCCTTATATTGCCCGTAGCGTGAAAATTTCCCCCGTTTTTGAATCATTCTTCATTGTTGCTCCGCTCCTATTAGTAGTAGCGTGATAATATATACCCTATAGCCTTCCTCGATAAATGGACTATCCAACACCGAAAGAATTTTTCAAATCGGACCAGCGGTTCCTGAGATTAGCGTGTTCAAACAAACAAACAAACAAACAAAGAAACAAACAAACAAACTCTACAGCTTTATATATTAGTATAGGTTATATTTTTGGTGTTCTACTCACTATCTAGACACACGTGTCACTGTACTTTTCTAGATATGATTAAGTTTGAGAGCACGTGTCGTTTATCAAGATACCAAAATTTATAACTATTCAAATATCACTCCGATATAAAAATATGTATACATAAAAAAGATGTTAGTATGTTTATTCTGCGTGTGTGTTTGTGAACATACGTTCACTTAAGAGAAGTGAAATATGAATTTGATTGTGTGGGTAAGTGTTGGTTTGTGTGCGTTTTACGATGTGTTCTGAATGCGGCGATAAGGTCAAGGCCAGAATTGATCTTTCATTGTCGGGTGAATTAAAATGAATTTATTAACCGAACTGACATCGAGATCATTATTCCGGCATCGTAAAATATTAAATAAATTTTGTATTTAAATTAATTTGGCTTTCTTCGGTAATTTAATATTATAAATTGATAAAACGTAACTGTAAACAACCACTTGCTATTCAGGGCTAGTCGCAATGACGTCGCTACGTATCCTCTACGCGTCCCGCCTACGCCGTAGCGAGGGTCCCTAATGTACACCGTCTACGCAACACGTAGAACCTACTACGTTGGTTAGTAGTATGACGCAAGCGATGTTTCAGTACCGTAAATAAAAGTTATCTGTGTACTCTCACATATCGTTACTACAATCGAATCTCTCAAAAGCAATCAAACCGGGACTAAGGTCATTCTTAATCCAAGTAGCTCTTTGTTTAAATCTAATTATCGCCAAACATGTTATGTATAAAACGACAACGTAAACCTGGAGGCAAGAATATGCTTAATTAAATGACTAGGTGTCATGTCATTAGTGAACGAGAAAACATTATTGTATTGTTGTGTGCGTGTGAGCGGGAGGACAAGTGTAGCAACAAGTGGCGGGCGCGAAGCGGGGGGCACGTTATCGCTTCTGTGACGTCAGGACCCTTTCACTGTCCGAAGTTGCGTTCTGGCGGCACCGACTTCAGTCCGCGCGGCTCGGTCACAGCGGGAGCTCGTCTCGCGCTTAAGTGTCCTAAACTACTCCGACTCACGCGTCACTCGTATATTAACGTAAAATATATCGAAGCCAACATTTGTCAGAACAAATACATACGTAAACGGTCCGATCGGTCTTCCGTGTGTTAACCCAACTGTTCGGCTTCTAATCCACTCAGATCTATCAAAGGAATCTAAGATGGGCGTCATAAAAGTGACTCCGGACACCGCGTCTCTAATCTCCGCCTGCGACATGCTCGACGATATGAAGGTAAGTGTTACGAGGGAAAATCATGTGATGGCCAAAAGTATCGTGGCTATGGCGACTGTCCAAACAGCCAGATCCGTATTAGTGAAAAAAATAGTGTATTATCTTTGCCACGGTGTCGTCCGGTTATAATTAATGGCGGTAGTTCGTAATTTGAAATTTCACGATGGTATTCGGTGTTGCGCACACGGCATTCTTTATTCAAATTGCACGTTTTCTACCGGCGCAGGCGCAGGCGATGGTGAAAACTAGGTGCTGTCGTTGATCGGTCAACGGAAGCGGTTGCCCTTATCAGTTGTTTGTGACATGATTGCTATAACTAGAGTTCGCTACGTGAGAACATTCAAACAATAAACGCACTACTTATTACTAATCGAATTACTTATCGAAAACTTATGACAAATAAGCTAGTTAACAAAACCTAGGTATAAAATCTAGGTATAGGTGAAAAAAAATCGTCACAAAGAAGTTTTCAATTAATATTGATTCCAAAAGTGTTGAACTGATTCCGTCGAGAATTAATTAAAATAGTCATTTAATTTTATAGCGATAATGATTAATGAAGATATACTTTATTCATTTACCAATCGTCTTGGTATTTTTTTTGATTGAAATAAAACAAAGACGGTATTAAAGATTAAATTTCTTTAATTCCGTGCAGTGCCATTCTGATTCTGTCAATGAAAAAAGGATGTAATTTTGTTTTGAAATATTACGAGTATTATCGTCTGTTTTTATTTGTTCGTCAATTAGTTTGTTCATATGTAATGATTGCTCTTGGTCTAAAAGTGAAGTGTCACGGTGACATTTTTTTAAAATCAACCCTGTCATTTATTTTGAAAATTGTCATGATGATTTATGTAGTGTAACGCCCCATTTTGATATATTGAAGTCAATAAAAAAATTACGATTAAAATACAGGTACCTATCCGATTATCTACGACTTTGGAACTTTCTGGATTACCGAATACCGTATATAGATCAACGATGTAATTGCACAATTGATCACATTCATGACATTGCCTAGTTATTTGAATGATTCACGCCAATAAACTATTCGGCTGTTCGCACGGCTCTGAACGAAATATCGCGACGAGCTCGCAATGACGTAACATCTTTAAAATTGTTTTGATTATGTTAGCTTTTAGCCGAGCCATGTGCCCACTGATAATATAATCTCGTGATCTGTGGAGTTTAATACGTTATTTTGTTCGTCAGGTTTTGTACATAGATTATATTTTTGTTCGCTGCATATGTGTAAAATAGATCCTTGCCTAACAAGTGAATGCAGTTGTGTGAAGTTTACAGCTCTGTAAAAATGTATCTACCCTACAAAAATATTTTATAATATTGCCGACGTATTCTTTAAGAATTTTAATAACATGGGTTAAACATTTATTATTATACTTTGTTATACATAGTATTCTTGTTTCATATCAAAAGTAGGTAGGGTTCAAACCAGCCGTCATCCACCATCATCATTCATTCACAAAATACGACACCTTAATCGCTACTATACGATATGATATTCAATACTTTGTTTTGCCTGCAATACTAAAATATTAAATTAATATTGCGTTATAAATTTTAAGTTATTTATGGACTAATAAAAATCAATTATTAAATAATAAATCCATAAATATGTTTTATTAATTTATTTAACACGTTAATAAATCGTCAGCTAGAAGAGCGTGTTGAACATACCTAGTAACAGCATTACAATATGCGCTGGCGCAGGAATCCGAATCTAGTTGCGCACACGCAACACTACGCGCTACAGTGAGCACGAGCAACTCGCGTGAGGGATTCCTTTCGCATGTATTTGAAAAAAAAGTAAATGAACATTCAAATTCATGGTCAAAAAACATCGAAGCTTACTCAATTCTTTGTCTTAAAATAAAAATTATATTTACACACCTATTACTTTTATAATACTTCCATCTTATTAGATTTTTTACCGACTTGAAAAAAGAAGGAGACCATTAATTCGATTGTATTTTTAAATTGATAATCTGAAAGTTGACCAAATACGGTTGAATTCGGTCGAAAATTGTACTACAGAAATATACGATTAGTTACTTAATGACCATATATTTTTTTTATATAAGAAACTAGCTGTACTTCGTACCGCCATATTTATATATCTGTCTCAGCTTCACGTCGCGGGCAGAAAAAAGTACTTTTCCCGATATCTTTTAATTTTTCTTGTACACAACCCTTGTCCTAACAACAAAGAACACATAAAAAGAATTATTTAATTTGCTGCAGACGATCAGAAGTTATGCGCGTACATACATACTTTTATATATATACATTGGCAGAAGAAAAAGCCAACATATTTCATAGTTCGAAAATCGAAAATATATTTGAAATTCTTTTTTAGATTTCGTGTCCCTAATTAGATAAAGCTTGTGCCAATTATAGACGTGTGACTCAGAAAAGCATTCGATGTGCCTTAAACCGAGTTCTAATATTATTTATAGACTCAGAAACTCTCTCTTATACTTCCAAAATAGGTTGAAAGAAAGAAAGAAACTTTCTTTCTTTCTTTCGAAATAGGTTACCTAAATACAAGTGATTATAATCTTGCGATTAGTATCCACAATTCCTTTTAAATATGGTCTGATTTTTATTGCGTTTCATATTGATTTATGACGTTTTAATCATCACTAATTTGCATTAAGATTTATGTTCCTATCTATTTTTTTGTATATTTTTAATAAGATATCTTTATTATAATATGTATAATCCTCAAAGTTTTTTTGTATAAATGATTACTAATTTGTACTAAGCTTGATGTCGTCAAATGATTTTATCTAACTTATATCTGCGTAAAAACCCACAATGATTCTTTGTGTGAATTAAATTATAAATACAGCCATACATATAAGGATATAAAGACACTTCAAATAGTATTCAATTAAAAATCTTATCATTTTTTATTAAAGTCGATTTTCTTTTCGTTCGAGTTTCAATTAAAACCGTCTATTTATTTCTGACAAGTGCAGAATAAATAAAGTGACAAGCGCAGAGTAAATAAATATATAAACTAATTCTATAATCTAAGCATTATCTACCGTTTATTATTGTTATGGCTTTTGAAACTCCAATCGTTATGTAAATATTTTGGACTCTATACTATATACCAATAGATCTAAATTCATCTAATCGCGAACAATTTAAAACTTCACTATAGACAAACGCTATTTATAGAAACATTCTAATAGTGTAATAATCGAGAGAACATAATAATAAAAACCAGTATCATTTAAAAAATCAACACTTTAAAGTTCCTATAACAAAGTTTTATATAGTATAATTATTTGGGTAAATTACAATTAACCAAGTTGATTATTGTAAGCTTGGAATTGTCGCGGTTTCGACCGTATTGTACCCATTTTCGTCACAATTGAACCATCTTTAGAAACATTTACACATTTTTTATTTATGGGCTGTCAAAGTAACTCTGCCTGATGTAAAGCATCTAAGAGTAGTGGTCACCATAATAATATTCTTTGTGAAATCAGACAGTGTAGTATGACCCGCAGTGTGACGGCAAAGTGAGATACCTACTCTGCTTTATGGGTTCATTTGAAGAGTTCAAATGTCTTTTATTAATAAATCCACATTTTAACCGATTTCAAAATAGGAGGAGATCCTCAATTCGATTTTTTTTTTCGACGGTGTGAACCGATTTTGATGATTCTTTTTTATTGGAAAGCTGGTACTTCTCATTAACATATATACTTTATTAATCTATTGCTTTTAACCACGATTATAATGTCATCATATCGATATCATATTTATACAATTAAATTAAATTGGAATGTCTGTTTGTAATATTAAAATAACCGCTTTTTACATAATGCATATATACACGGTACGTATACCAAAAATGTAGTTAAAAGTAAATTGTTTGTCTGTCTGTCTGTTGGTTTCGGGTAATCTCTGGAACGGCTGGACCGATTTAGACGAGACTGTCACTGGCAGGTAGATCCCGGGAGTAACTTAAGCGACGACTAGACTAACTTTGTCCCGCGGCGTTACTAGCGGTACGATGATAACTGCGGCTAACACCGCGGGGTTCAGCTAGTTTATAAATAAACATTCCCATCATTAATAGACTTTAAAAGTTTTGGGCTATTATACCACATTAACCAGACGTGTTGGTATAGAACTTCTTTTAAGTTTTCCTTCTCTTTTTAACCGACTTCAAAAAAAGGAGGAGGTTTCTCAATTCGACCGTAAATATTTTTTCTTTTTTTATGTGTGTTCGGGGATAACTTCGTCATTTATGAACCGATTTTGATGATTCTTTTTTTAATGGAAAGGAGATGTCCCAACGGTACCATGATAATTACATTAATATCTGATGATGGCATCCAAGAGAAATCGAGTCAAACCTTGAAGTCGGTTATATTTTTGTTAAAATTGTACTTGTTAGTATTGATGTCCTGTTTAGTTTGATCCTTCAGTTAACTCTTACGAGATGAATAGGGATAGTAATATTCCGTATTCTTAAATCATTACAGAAAAATAATTTGCAAGACGGAGCGACTTAGTCATAATTGTGGCTAAACTTCGTAAATAATAAAAAAGATGGTTCGGCCTGTGTGTTTGTTGGTTATTGCGGATAAAAGTAGTCCATGTCCTTCCTCAAGAATCAAAGTATTTCCATGTCAAATTTCATTGAAATCGGTGCTGCACTTTAGTCGTGAAAGCGTAACAGACATGGTTCTTTTCGAAATTATAATAATAGTATGGATAGAGACGTAAATAACAATATATTCTTCAAATGTGTTGAAGTCATTGAGAAAATTGAGTTGAAAAATGCCAAGAAATTCAAATTGAACACATTCTCCCGCGTGGGCGATATTTCAATGGCACGGCGAGTTTCAACAATTTTAAAACAATGTTAGTATCGCAACAAAGCATTTTGTGTACGTATTATTTTCATAATAATTTTATTGTTATCTACATTGTTTTATTAAGTTGTTTCTTCATTGTACTGGTCTAGGTTCAATGAGAGAGATTTCATCTCGTAAACATTCAACATACGTACACGCAGGCTTTCAACAAGTAGTAACCTGAGACGTAAAAACACATACAGTTTTCTAGAAATGTTTTGGTTCTATTGACGTAAATTGAATACTTTTGGAATTAAAGATAGGTACGTTTAAAAGGAAAGGTATTTAAGAATTAAAGGCATTAATATGAAAATAATATTGTTTACTAGTTGTTGCCCGCGGCTCCGCCCGCGTGTATGTCGGTTATCGCGGCAAATAGTAACCTGTGTTATTCTGATGCATAAGCTATTTTATTGTAAAGTTTCATCCAAATCCGTTCAGTACTTTTTGCGTGAAAGAGGAGCAAACATCCATCCATCCATACTTCAAACTTTCGCGTTTATTATATTAGTAGGATTAGATGAATATGTTAGGGAATACAAATATATGTAAGTAATACCTTAGGAAGGTCATTGCCACTTTTTGTAACTCTAACCGTTAGTTTCTAAGCCCTCTAACGGGTTTTTTTGAAGGAATACGGAAAGGTAGATTTAATCTTTGTTTACACTAATGAAAAATAAATACTGAATATTAAATTAAAATACTTCAGAGTTTTTTAAATCGTTTTTTTTTCACTATATAATTTAAATTCTAATCAAATGAAGTAAATTATTTTAATTGAATAACCTTGAATATATAAACACTCTTACGTTTATTTATAAAAATGTATTGTTAAAGATTTTTGTTGAAATAAGCATGAGTATGTATTATATTTCTTCAGCAGTACTTTTAATTAACACTTTTTCTATTTACGCGACTACGGGGAGCCAAAGGTAATGGTGTTGGAATTCTATGTAATTGTTGATATTCTATGAATTTAAATCGGTTCAGTAGATCCAGAGATTACCTCCAACAACGTCACGAACTCACAAACGTACAAACTTTACCTCTTTGTATATTAGATCCGAGTGCCGTAGTCTGTATAAATTTTATTAACTTACGTAGTCAGGTTTTTAAGACTTTCTTTTGTAATTATTGATAACTCTAACCAGTTAACGACGTAATTATTTTGAAAGCCTATTTTTACTTCTGCTTTATACTGATTCACTTTACTTACATTGACAGTTTAATAATTTGTCTTTAATTTTAAAGAAGATGTTATGTTACCCTTTGTTTTGCTGAAAATATTTACGTGTCTATGGAAAAAAACTATTTCCATTTGTGGATTAAGGAAGGGCGTTGATGTGAAATATTTACCAATAAAATTTTACGGGTTTAACTGGCATGCCTTCTAAACTATTTTAAAAGGACCAAGTTCTTTTTTCTGAATGTTTTTAAGTTTTGCCTGTTTTTAAACCTCTTTAGTTCGATATTTTAAATTCTTTTGTTTTTGAGAGGCTTTACTGTCGGTCTTGTCCCATTCAAATAAGGAACGAACACTATGACTTAAACTTTGGTTTGTTTTTATTAAAACCTAATTATTTAGCAAATACAAAGAAAACTCTTAGTAAAAAACTATTGTATACCATATTTTTTATTGCGGTACTGCATCGTTAGCCATTGAGCCGATGATATGTGTTATAATGTATATACATGAGTAAAGTGCAATTATAGCAATAAGTTGGTATCAGTCACATAGATAAGACAATATATCGAAGGTTTCTTATCACATTCGCGAAACTTCTAAACTCAGTCCACGAAGAGTGCAGTGAATACTCAAGTACATACAAACTTGATAAATAGACTTTATATGGTATTGAAATATATTAAAAACTGTTTAACGACACAATTATTACTTAGAAATTAGATGTATATAAATTGATTTACAATGAGATTGTGCACGACTAAATCGTCAATTTTTAACACGCTTTTGCAAAATCTGTGCCAAATATGTGTGGTATCTTCTTCTCATATATGTAACTAGCCGACCCACGCAACCTTCGTTTGCGTCTTCTATTGCCCGTAGCGTGATAATTTTTCCCCGTTTTCGAAACATTTTTCATTGGTGCTCCGCTCATATTGGTCCTAGCGTGATGATATATAGCCTATAGCCTTCCTCGATAAATGGGCTATCTAACACTGAAAGAATTTTTCAAATCGGACCAGCGGTTCCTGAGATTAGCGTGTTCAAACAAACAAACAAACAAACAAACTCTTCAGCTTTATATATTAGTATAGATGTTAAGTTTTTTGTTTTTATTTTTAACTCAAATTCCTAAACGATATATACCTACACCTCGCTCCAGAGAAACAAAACTGTATCGTAGTTTTGTTCCTCATTTCTCATTAATGAAACTACAATATAACACAGCGAGGCGTGACAGGATATAGCTATATATCATAACTAGTTGTTGCCCGCGACTTGTCGGTTATCGCGGCAAATAGTAGCCTATGTGTTATTCCGATGTATGAGCTATATTACTGTAAAGTTTCGTCAAATCTGTTCAGTGGTTTTTGCACGAAAGAGTAACAAACATCCATCCACCCATCCATCCATCCAAACTCACAAACTTTCGCGTTTATAATATTAGTTGGAAGTATAGATATTATAAATCCCATGATAGAACCAATGAAATAATAAAGCGCATTAATTATGCAGTATTGAACCGACATCACCCGTACGTGTACATGTACCTGTACATGGACACAGACCCTGAATAGGACAACTTAACTTTACACGACATAATTTGACTGAAAATCTAGTTTAATTTGTTGTGAAATTGTGTCGTTTAGAATACATAATGCTTCAACTCAGTAATAAGTTTTAAATTTACTGCGTACTGTGGCGAGTTAAACGTATCCGTATTTTTGTGCTATAATTGATGAAAAGCGATACAAAGAATTTTGTTCGCGTATTAATTTATAGTTAGATGTTCACATCGCTTTAAATTCCGGGCCGCCAGCCATTAGACTATTCATATCATCAAAACGTGTTACAATTACATAGTCGGCGCTCACAGCGCATGGGATCCGCCTCATGCGTGCTTGCGTTCAATCGTGATCGCAGCATCCTTGGTATTACCAACTAGCAATACCATATTGAGTAGAAAGTTTGTATGTTTGTGTGTTTCATCTAGCTTATTAATATTATTATTTAATCAATTATTTCATTTGGATATAAATGAGTCAAAAGTTAGAAATAAATTCGAGCGGTTTCTAATCTTGGCAGACGCTCACCCTAGCATCCACATCGGGAATTCGACAAATCTTAACAACGTTGATTGATTTTTAATGACAGTTAAGAAGTATAACAAAAAATGTTTTTGGCAGTAAAGCTGTCTTCAAATTCCACATATGTACGCACAACGATAAATCTAATTTCATTTAGTAAATAGTACTAGTTACTATTACGTACGGCTCACATTATTCCTTTCAGTTTGTGGGAGTGATTTTGTAAAAAGGAACGAAAATAGGCAACAAAAAACCAGGGATTCTCATTTCAAGAAATCTCACACGAATCATATAAATGATCTACTGTGAATCTCCACCGTAGTTTGTGATGTTAAATTTAGCAATATTGAAAAAGAGTCACCACACTGATGTCTATTGTCACTTAAAAGAACTCCTTGGAAGAATAGAAGCCTGTTTCCAAGTGCAACCGCCTTTGACAGCTAGTTATCTATATTGCTCGCCGTAGCGGATGCATGCAGTATTTGGGTCGCGCGTTTTGTAATAACTCAATGTCGTCGCCAGCGTTTATCGTGGCCTTGTGTACGCTGTGCCTTCGTTCCGTACTCGAACGCACATTTGAATTTAGATTTATTACTTTTTATGACATTATTTCGAAAAGAATTTTGCTTCAATTGTTGTTTTTATAATAAGGCCGAATGATTAGTTTCCTATTGCACAATTTAGTTGAAAAGTTACGAGTGTTAAAATAGATAAAGATAGTATATAGTGACTTGTGTTTTAGTTGTGTGTCATGTCCAGCAGAGGACTGCGATAGACTGATGATAGTTATGATTTGATGATTTCATAGTGTTCTAGAATTCACATTCACAAAGAAGGGACTTCTGATTAATCTGTATTTGTAGAAACGAGTTTTCTAAGAAACTTTTCTTAAGAATAACAAAAAAGTATTAATTTCACGATTAATTGCACGATTAATTTTTCAAATATATTGTAATTTTTAACAATAACGTAATTAATGTCGAATTAATTTACATATATATTTTAAATTACTATTAAATAAACATACATAATTGGTATGTACGTAGCTGATAGGTGTACCTAGACAATATACATAAATATTTTCACCATGTCATCGTTATTCGATACTATTTAATACTAGCTGAACCCCGCGGTGTTACCCGCTTTTATTATTGTACCGCGAGTAACGCCGCGGGGCAAAGTTAGTCAAAAAAACAGTAGCCTAAGTTACTCCCTGGATCATCAGCTACCTGCCAGTGAAAGTCCCGTCAAAATCCGTCCAGCCGTTCCAGAGATTACCCGGAACAAACAGACAGACAGACAGACAGACAGACGGACAGACAGACAGACAGACAGACAGACAAAAAAAAAATTAACTACATTTTTGGTATACGTACCTTGTATGCATACATATGCATTTAGTAAAAAGCGGTTATTTTAATATTACAAACAGACACTCCAATTTTATTTATTTGTATAGATTAACACATTGCGTATGAAATATGTATTATTTTCGTTGTTTAATTCGGTAGATTATAATTTATTATCATTGTTTCCAGGTAATGAAATGAAATAGCTTTTTCTAATACACGTGATTTTGAAGATATCTTATCTTATTAAAGTGCAAAAGAAAAGAAATGTACAAATGGTCTTAGTTATATGCAGACAGCATTTTTATGTGTATAATACCGTGGGAGAGCCACGCTTCGGCATGAATGGGCCGGCTCGACCGGAGTGAATCCACGGCCTCACATAACACCGGTGTGTGTATCAGCGAGTCTCATGGTGTGAGGTACTAAAACGTCCTTGGACTAAAATAAATTATTATATTTACATTTTTGCGACTCATACACATAGTTTTTTTATGTATAACGGGACTTATTAGCGATTCAAGTATTTAAAAGTATATGGTACCTTCTTTTTCCCAACGTTTCGAACGGGTTACATCGCTCGTAGTCACGCGTAAGAAATGCATAAAAAAAAAAAAATTTAGTTGTTCTCGTTTCTGTACATACTCTAAAGCAGAGGTAAGATCTGCTAGGTAACTTAGATATTTAGGTGGTATGTGATTCACATGATATAACAAGATGTAGCATCTAAATTATCGCACATAAGATAACATTGGCGGTATTTTATCAAGCTGAGGATAGATAACATGCGTATATGCATACCTAAATATTTGAGACGAGCATTGACGAGATTTGATAACGTAATAATTAATTAATTTAAATATTAAGGTGGGGTACAGCTGAAAATCAGCGCTGTGGTCACTTTCAGGACCGCAGCATAAACTGAACTGTGGCATTTTGGTCACACAGCTAGACATTTCACTGCTCTTATTTTGTTTTTTTTTTTATTTATTCTAAGTTAAATATCTTTCTCTTTTACATGTAGGTATGTTATGTGTGACTAATAAATGTATTCTTTTTTCTTTCTTTCTTTCTAATGTGTACGTTAGATAGCTCTGTAAGTAGACGCACAACCTTGGGTATTTCGCACGGTGTCATGGTCGCCGGACACAGAAAGTGCGTGGGTAGAAGGACTATTCATTTATTTATTTCAAACTAGCTGAACCCCGCGGTGTTACCCGCGCTTATTGTCGTACGTAAACGTTTGCATGCTGTGAAGTTACATAAAAAAGAATAGGCAATATTAAATATAATATAAATAAATATTTCAGACATCTAACACACAACGTGATCCAGTCCCAAGCTAAGCAGAGCTTGTGTTATGGGTACTAGACAACTAATATGAATACATATATACTTTTTTTTGTAAATACATACATATTATACATAGAAAACACCCAAACTCCGAAACAAATATTTGTAGGTCGTACAAACATTTGGTTCGACCCGGGAATCGAACCCGAGACCTCATGATCAGCAGTCGCACACGCCAACCGCTAGACCAATGAGGCAGTCGACATTGTTAATTCATAAATTAAAAATTACATTAATTCTCACAATGTAAGTCCCTAACAATGTCAAAATCCATATACAAATAACTGTCAATCTTATATAGATATTTCAAAAAATAATAAAATATCAAGTAAAAAATTCGACGAAAAAGTAACAATCCTTGATTGTAAACAGTCAAGTATTGGATTGCTGTTTAAGGCTATGTTTAGATGATGAGCGCTCAACGCGCGTTTTGCTAACGCTCGTTTTGCTAACGCACGATTACAACTACATGTAATTTCATTCTAGGAGTACACATGCTAACGCGCTTTTCTAGAATGAAATTACACGTAGTTGTAAACGCGCGTTGAGCGCTCATCATATGAACATTGCCTAATTATCACATGGGTTATGTGTTCACCTCGAACTATCATGAAATATGTATCTGCATCTATACATTCGGCCCAGATGCATATATATTAGGCCTAAGTATGTACATGTTGCTCTAAACCTGAGATAACAGTATGTGATATCGATCGCATGTACTAGCTATAAAGGTTACATTTTTGTAAATACCTAAGGCAGTATGGCCGTAAATTATTGCATTTGCTTTTGAATATTGAAGAAATAGATTATGTTGAATATGTTGGATCATGTTGCAAGTATCCTAATTATGTTGTACACGCGCCTGATAATGAATTGTTATAGTAGCTTCTTTTTAAGGTTCCGTATCCAAAGGGTTAAACGGAACCTTATTACTAATACTCCGCTGTCCATCCGACTGTCTGTCACCAGGCTGTATCTCATGAACTATGATAGTTAGACAGTTTAGATTTTCATAGATGATGTATTTCTGTTATCGCTTTAAAAATTAATAATAAAAAAACAGAATAAAGTAACTATTTAAGGGGGCTTGGTACAAATTGTTTTTATAGATAATGGTACGGAATCCATAAAATATGTATCTGTCTTGATACTTATATATTTGGCCCAAGTATGTACAATATGTACCTACATGTTGCCTGGGACAAATAAAAGTGTCATGTGCATTTTTAACAGCCTGGTGAACATAGTACACAGGCTTTGCCTAGAATAAGATTGCGTCAATGCGTCTATCTGTTAAATTTCTCTTGAAAAAACATTATTATATATATATATATACACTATTATTATTATATAATAGTGTATATCTATTATTATTATATATACGTAAATAAGGTTTCGTTGCAGACCGTACTTTTTTCAAGGGACATTTGACAGATAGAGGTCATTGACGTTCCTATACTTATTTGAATCGCATTGTAGGTTCAGACGGTCATATGTAAAGTGTATATATTATTATAGATGTGGGCCTTAATCGCTACCTTACTTTCACTTCAACATATTCACGGACACGGATTTCAAGGTCAAAATGTAAGTGTATATCGCTCCGATATTATCTAACGAAACAGGTTTGTCATTTACTATGAATAATATAATGACTTTGACATCCGATTGAGGCTAGATGACATAATTATTAGTGTTTTAAAAATACGTGTTAGAAAGAATGCGGTTTATTTGCGTTATATTGATAAATATAGATGTAGACGAGAGAAAAAAAAGGATGTTTTCGTCTGAAAGACATTTGATTCTGTCATTTAAATCTATACGAATGAATAAAATTGGAGTGTCTGTTTATAATATTAAAAAACCGCTTTTTACTAAATGCATATGTGTGTATATGCGGTAAATATACCAAATTGTATTTTTTTTCAATTTTTGCCCATCTGTCTTGTCAGTTTGTTCCGGCTAATATCTGAAACAGTTGGACCGATTTTGACGGGACTTTCACTCATAGTAGCTGTTATAAGGAGTAACTTAGGCTATTTTCTAACTTCGTCCCGTGGCGTCATCCGGGACGACGATAACCGCGGGTTACACCGCGGGGCTCAGCTAGTTGATAATATAATCTATACATATATATAATATTATAAACGCAAAAGTTTGTAAGTATAGATGGATGGATAGATGGATATTTGTTACTCTTTTACCCAAAAACAACTGAACGGATTTGGATGAAACTTTACAGTAATATAGCTTATATATCTAGTAAGGATAATAACTTCATGAATCTAATTTGATATTATTTTGAATCTTGAGGAAGAAAAGAGGACACTGTTTACTGCTACAATCGACATTCACATTCAGAGGTACCTCACACACAAGAAATGATAGTGCTTCTCACAAAATTATTTGTCCTGGATGAGAATCAAATCCGTGACCTCTGGCTCTGACTAATAGGCCAGATGATTGTTAAGTTTCATCTGGGCGATTTATAAATCTATTGGTACCTCATTGTTTAAAATCGGTTGAGTAGGCTACAATTTAACATACGTACAGACATAGATTGCCAAAACTATAACCCTTATTTTTAGCTTCGTCGTAGTCGGGTAAAAATAAAGTAAAAAACACTTTTTAGGACCACAAATAGTTAAACAACAACAATACATATTGATATAAATGGTGCTTAGTTGTCGCATGCAGGACAACGCACTCGGTGCGGTTATTCCGTGGGAATTGTGAGCTGTTGTTGTGGTCACTGTTGGTGTGTCACCGGTGTGGTCTACTGTGACCACACTACGATTGCGTCATAGATAAATTTTATATACAAAATAAAGTAAATCACACTAATATATATAGAGTAAAGTTTGTGAGTGCCTATGTTTGTTACTTCTTCACGCTAAAACCACTGAACGGATTTGAATGAAACTTAACAGTAATATTGTTTATACATCATAATAACACATAGGCTACTATTTGCCGCGATAATCGACATACACGCGGGCGGAGCCGCGGGCAACAGCCAGTCGTAATCCTGTGGGATTTAGGAAATAAAATATACTTTGGTGAACCTCGCGTAACTCCGCGGGATTTACTTAGTGTGAAATAAACTTACATTAGTTAGTTGGTACCACTTTTAGCTTTTTTAATTCAATGTTTTCTATTTACACGTCTATCACGTAAATTATGTATGTATACAATACGAATACCGCATTTAAGTTGTTACTAACTGAATTCAGAATGATGTTTTTTTTAATAGCCTTCAAGAAAATCAAATTAATAAAACATACTTTTAAAAGTCTTTTACTACATAAGTAAAATAAGAACCAACTTCATCGAAAAATTCTGTGGATCCAACTAGTCTTTAATAAATATCTTTTACTTTTTAATTTATTCAACTTAACCAACTGACAGTTATAGCATAGAAATTAAGTAAAACTAGTTTACTAAAAATTCTAGTGTTGTTTTATTGGTACTAAATTGGCAAGTTTATTATAATTTAGTCGATTTGGCATGCTATCTGCACTTGGAATGTCTTTATTGTCTTTGGCCTACAAAGATCAGTTGTAAACTATACCGTTTAGAAACAATATGTTTGGTTTGTTTGGTGTTCACCATACTGCGAATACAGTTAATGCGGCATGATGACCCACACCATAGCGGGCTAGTTTAGAAACAACTAGCTGAACCCCGCGGTGTTACCCGCGGTTATTGTTGTACCGCGAGTAACGCCACGGGACAAAGTTAGTCTAAAAAAAAGTAGCCTAAGTTACTCTCAGGATCATCAGCTACCTGCCAGTGAAAGTCCCGTCAAAATCCGTCCAGCCGTTCCAGAGATTACCCGGAACAAACAGACAGACAGACAGACAGACAGACAGACCGACAGACAGACAGACAAAAAATTTTTCAACTACACTTTTGGTATATGTACCGTGTATACATACACATTCATTTAGTAAAAAGCAGTTATTTTAATATTACAAACAGACACTCCAATTTTATTAATTTGTATAGATATGTGCATCTGCATCATTGGGCCTCCGGTCTCGCACTCACCAACGAAACACGACAGCATGATCGCTGTAATTTTACGTTGATTTTCCGTGCGAGGGTAGTACCGCCCCGGTAGAGCCGGCCCAACCGTGCTGAATTTTAATATTGTGAAGTATGAAACTGCATTTTAATTGATTTGCATTTATTTTTTATCATAATTAAATCAGCCTTGTCCTGTCATTTTTCATACGATGTTATAAAACAAATCAAGAAATTTAATATAATACTTATTAAACGTTAAAATAATGAAATTGTTAATATAAGAGCTGTATTTGTTATTAAAAAATATTGTTTATTGTATATTATATAACTACTTTCAGTTTTATAAATCCTTTTCATAAGTAATTTATCTGACGCTGACAAGATGACGCTATTCATGATGTTTCTGAGGAGTGTGAATTCCATTACAATCATGCTAATAGAACCAAAATAATAACTAAGAAATATCCACACATATTTTAATGGTGATACTTTGTTTTAAGTTAAACTTTACTAGAACTATTAAAACTGAGATCTTTGTCTTTAACTTGAACTTTACTAGCACTATTAAAACTGAGATTTTTTGTGATAAATTTAAATGTCAGATTGACATTTGGCAACATTTCTATATTTTACAGACTTTTACAATCAATTCTCTAATCGATTTTTAAAAGATTAGTTTAAAATAATGGAATAGTCAGTAGTTCCTATTTCAACATTATAACAACATCGAGAGCTATTATATAAATGTCCCGTTCTTAATCGAAACTCGTTTATGTTACAAACGATTATCTACCAATTATGGATCGAAGGCTAGACTATCGCGTAAATCGTCTAAACGCTTCGGTACTACCAACGAGTCTCTGGTAGCGCTACACTATCGGCGTCACGTCGTCTCTGCTCTCAAGAATTTATTAAAATGCACATTAAAGTGCTGCCAAGCTATTGCCTCACAAGGGAATACTCTAGGACGAGTTTAGTATGCGCAGACGCACACATAAAGACTGACGTACAAACATAAATAATTGTTGTACTCGATACCCAAGAATTCTCCTTGACTGACCCTTGATCTAGAATAGTCAATTAGGTGATTTGTTTCATTTTAATATTTGCGCTTGTATTATTTATGATAGTTCCATTGTCTTTCTTTTCTTTGTGATCAATGAAATGCATCAGTCTTGTTTTTGGAATTGACAATTTTATACTTTTTAATCTGTCAATGTTAATTAGTTATACTCGTAATAACGTGATTGAACTGGATTAAACATTGTAAAACTTGCGCAATCCCTATAGTTTTATGTTGAGAATGTTATGTTTTTTGACAATCGGTCAGATCTATAACTGACGGATGTGAATTGTGATGGTTAGGTTCATGACACGAGAATACTGGATTTAAAAAAATCTAAAACAAAAAAGGTTATTGCCTTTTTTAACAACTGGCAACGGAAATGCTTAAAACGTTTTCTAACGTCCGTTTTATTAATTTATTTTTAAAAAATTGTCTATTCTCAACTGAATACTAGTTTAATTAATATTTCGATATAGACATAAACTTGATAGATAGAAACTCGTTAAATAAATAATATGTATGTATGTTATCATATAGCTGTTACAATTAATGATATATATGCTCATAAACTGTGCAGCACAATTAAAAACACACTTATTGATAGAAATAAATGTTAATAAGACACAAACAACGATATTAAAAACATGTTTTCTGTATCTGTCTTAATGTGTAACTTATGAACGCAACAACGCTTAGTCTTTAGTTGCTAACTGGCCTTATACATTATGCTCTAAGGTCATTGCGATAATAAAAAGTAATAGTTATTGAATTTTATCTCTGGTCGAATTAAATCTCTATGGTCAAATTTTAAATAAATCTTTCGGGTTGTGCTTGATATGAATAATTAACAGGTATGGTTTTGTTTTTTCTGTATTTGAAACAAAGTTCCTTATGGGGCGTTGCGAAGAGGTAACCTAACCCTAAGCCCAGTGATAGTGAAGCATTTCAGTAGGTCCCCATGGGTCGATGTATGGGTCACCATTCTGAAGTGTCCCCTTTGCAATAAGCAAGGTGACCATTCTGGATTGGAGTCGAGCCACTTTAGCAGTCATTTATAAAAAAGGTCTTTGTTGTCTAACAGTATTTATTGGAAAGCTTGGATTTTATGACGTTCTGTTTGAGCTATTCTTAAATTCCTCATCATTTATCTGCATCAGAAATTTTCTTAAATATGGTCCATATTTTCCCATTTAATCCCTAAAACGCCGTAGTTGAATTTATCAGTTTGCCATATTCGTGAGTAGAACTGTAACAAAATGTGGACTTTTTAACATGGTAACTTATTCTTTAGGTACATCTCATAAATATAAATGACTACTTATTGCCCGAGGCGCTCATAGCCCAGTTTCACTCGGTGACTAGAAACAATCACCGAAGGTAAACAACGACGGTGCGGTCAGTACCTGGATGGGTGACCGCTGGTGGCACGATACTACGAGCGTCTCTGTGATTCGGAGGTCACGTTAAGCTGTCCGTCCCGGCTGTTATCATAGGATAACAGTCGTAAAGCTTAGTTGGAGGCCTTTGGGTGGCTAGTCCCCAACCCGCACTTGGCCAGGGTGGGGACGTATGGCCTGAACCCTCTCCTGAGAGGAGACCCAAGCCTAGCAGTTGGATTATCGCGGCAAATAGTAACCTATGAGTTATTCTGACGTATAAGCTATACTACTGTCAAGTTTTATCCAAATCCGTTCAGTAATTTTTGCGTGAAAGAGTAACAAACATCCATCCATTTTTACAAACTTTCGCGTTTATAATATTAGAGTAGGATGATGATCGGATGATTTAATCGATGTGCTATTTATATATTGTCGGATCACGTGCAACAACCTTCGTTATGTCAATTAAAAGTAATGGCTCATTTATTTGTAAATCAAAGGAAAGTGCAATGACGTGCAGCCCAGCCCTTGATCAACATTCATTATTAAACTTCATAAATAATAACACAATGAACTGATAAAGAAGAAACTACATTGTTGGTAATAGTCGCGATCGCCTCAAATACTTCACTTCGACTTGTTGACTACTTGTTCGCATATATTAAAGAATTCATCGGTAGTTGTTAGACTTTTAAATGAACTCATCGTAAAACGGAATCTATATTACAAAACGTTTTCGTAACATAAAGAGGTGTTACTTTTAATTTCGTCGGTAAAGCTATTGACGCAAGCCGAACATTGCCTGCAATATTAATGAATCGTCACGAATAACAAAACGTACAAATAATTTAAAAGAAAGTGAAATGGCTACCGTCCTGTGCGTTTATGTTAAGAAACTCGCGCCATGACGGATCCCGCGGCGCGCGCCTCTAGTTCCGTTCCGTATTACGCAGCTCACGTATGCCGAGGCCATGCTAATTACTGGCCTCACGAAATCGAAAGTTACAACTCGATTGTCTAGATGTAGGTTGCGATCATATAAAGAAACGTAACATCATATACATACTTTGAAATATTTTATGTAAGTATTGGATAGGATGTGATAGGAGACATGCAATATTATTCTAGGCCCATTACAACAGAACTAACACAGGATACCATTAGATTATTTTTGAAGAAATCATTCGACAGCTTAATAACGAACAAACATTTGGAATAGTTGATGACCTTTTGTCGCTCTCCAATAGTAAAACGCGACTGAATACATTATCCTACTAATATTATAAATGCGAAAGTTTGTAAGGATGGATGGATGTTTGTTACTCTTTCACGCAAAAACTACTAAACGGATTTGGATGAAACTTTACAGTAATATAGCTTATACATCAGAATAACACATAGGCTACTATTTGCCGCGATAATCGACATATACGTGGGCGGAGCCGCGGGCAACAACTAGTACGATATAAAACTTTAATGTATAACTATTAGGCATAAACTGCTTTAAACCAATTACCCACATACTACATAAATGTCTAAGTTTAATTGAATACTTCCTAGAGAATAATGGTTTACTGCTCTATTTTTATAATCGTTTTTTTTTTCTAAATGTCTGCTCAGGATCACGCCATCCGATTCAAGGTCAACCGCGAACATACGCCTGCCGTCGTGTTGGTATTTCCTAAATCTCATTCTACACGACAGAATTTTACGCGCAAATCGATTAGATTTTTAATGACATTGTCTTGTATCGAGTCAAATAACCCAATTCAAGGTCAATACGTAGATCAAGTCATACGATCATGGCAAATAAATCGATTTCGTGTGGATGTATGTGACTTAGGCGATTTCGATGTCCAAGTCTGCTTGTTTAGCGGCCTACCGAGAAAAAAACGTTTGGTTAAACAATTAGTACTATTGAAATATTGTCTGCAAAGGCCACGATGCTACATTTTTGCAATTTCTGCACATAGGCAATGAGTATGATGGTCACAGCTCTTGGATTACATGGTCACTTTTTTTACAACTCAATGATAAACCTATATACCTTGTAATGGTGGTAGTAAAGTAAAAATACATCTGTAGATGTTTTAATCTTTTCGTGTTTACGTAAAATGTTAGAAACGCGAGTATACGTAATGCGTGTTTTATTGTCAACTACCTGAGTCCCGCGGCGTTACCCGCGGTTATTGTCGTACCGCGGATGACGCCGCGGGGCGAAGCTAGTCTAAAAAAAGTACTCCCTATACCATCAGCTACATATCAGTAAAAATCCCGTCAAAATCAGTCCAGCCTTTCCAGAGATTACCCGGAACAAATAAACAGACAAAAATTGTAAAAAAATACATTTTTGGTATATGTGCCGTGTATACATACATATGCATTAAGTAAAAATCCGTTATTTCAATATTACAAACAGACTCTTCAATTTTATTTATTTGTATAAATAGATTGTATAGAAGACCACTTGTTCAATGTTAGTCCAGTTTGTATTATAGCTATTGTAGTTCGTACGTCGCCTCATGATGTTTTCGACCTATTGCATACTGTGACGTCACGAACACGTCACAATTTCAATTGTCAATTGAATGCGAAAATACCTAAAATTACGTGCCTCATTATCGTAAGATAAGGATGTTTAGGTTTCCGCCACCTCCTTACATAGCAAACATCCGTTTTACATTACAAATATCCATCATACTTAGAAGCTTATTATGTCTATTGTTATACGCTGAAATTATTAGTTAATCAATTTTTTAGCTGTTATTATGATAATATTTTTAACAAATATGGCGCTCGAAAATATCTTATATGAAGAATACACTACCACTACCCATGTTCGCAATAAATAAAGTGTGAAGTTGAAGAAATAATGAAATTTGAATAAAAATAATTAAACATTTATACAAATCAAAAACTGTGTAATAAACTAAATAAAAATTAACAAAAAGAACGACTTTCAAGAACTGAACCAAATCGAAATGGGAACCCACCTTAAAAAAAAACAATCATCAAAATCGCTTCACCCTCAGTGGAAACTTCTGAGGTAACAAACATAAAAAATACTCCTAAATTTTTGAAGTCGGTAAAAAACAACTTAACAAGGATTCAGGGCTGGTAGAAATATAACAAATCAAGATTTAATAGTCAAATAAATAAGACGAAATTAGATCCCATAGGCTATCTCTCGTTTTAGGTAAAATAGTCTCGGAATAGACATTGTGCATCAAATTTAAGTACATTATAAGTAAGACTGTAACTTTCGCATTCCAAAAGAATTCGTTGAAACATATGTAATATTAATTTCTAATTTTACATTCCCGTTCCGTATCGCGTTTTGGTTCTACACGCGATAACTTTGTAAGTTCAGGAGGTATCGTGTGATGTGGTTTACTATCCGGATATGCCGCTTCTAAACAATCACACACACACTAAACGTTTTTGGAATTGATTAGTGCGATTAAATTAAGTAAAAAAAAACTGTTAAAAATTTAACATCATTTATGCTTTGGTGGTATTTTTTAAACGACTTCAAAAAAAGGAGGAGGTTTCTCAATTCGACCGTACATTTTTTTTATATTTGTTCGCGGATAACTTCGTCGTTTTATGAACCGATTTTAATGTTTTTAATGGAAAGGAGATGTCCCAACGGTGGTACCATGATAAGGACATTATTATCTGATGATGGCATCCAAGAGAAATCGAGTCGAACCTTGAAGTCGGTTTTATTTTTGTTAAAATTGAACTTGTTTATTAATTCTGTAGTTATTATTTTTTTATTTACGGGGTGGGTCTCTATGAAAAGTGGACATGAAAGCAATAGTATTACAGTTGTTACATTTAAAATGTACCTCTCACCATAGGATAGGCTCTATGCATGTTTTTTTTATTATTTAAAAACCTTATCCGCAATATGCACATATGCTAACATATTCCAAAGCATTCTCCGATAGTTTGATTTACGGTAGAAATTAATGAATCAAGTGCATAAAAATGTATGATTCGCAAAACGTGAATAAATACGCTGTCGGTTGAACAATATAAATATTACACGCGTTACTAACTAATCCTTTCAGATTTAAAATAAAAGAAAATGACGTCAAGAAATTATTTAGTAATGATTAAACACATGTACGTGATAATATCTATTGTAGTGAAATACATCCTAATTTTTATTCACCATTCGCATGAAAAATAACATACAAATATGTTTCGACTTCAACAGTTGGCCTTTGAATCAATGAATGTAATATTTAAGTATTCGTAAGTCATTCGCACCTTACTGCTGTATTTCTGAAACTAACATAAGTTATTTGCTCTTAAACATAGCATGAAGTGGTAAGTATTTAAAAATCAATCGTGGCAATTCACAAATATTTGAACAAGATAAAATTTACTCAAAAACACAAATTAATATCCAATAGAAATCAAATTAATAGTCCTTTAAAAGTATATAAAAATATGCCTCATGGTTTAAAATTTCTCCCCGAAAATAAAATATCTACTAAAGACTTTTTATATTGTAAAAGGATACATAACAGTTCAAAACAACCATAAAAGGTGCCTATGTGTTTACCACTCTGTCTTTTGTTCACATTGTAATAATACACACATTATTGTCAAGTTTGCATACGTATTTTTCTAGCAGAGACACTATTAATACATAACTAGGAGTGTAATAAAATAACAACTACACGCAACACCGCGACCTTGACAGAACAGCTGATTTCTACGAGGCAATAAAAAAGTTTAACTGCTCTTATTCACGTTTGTAGAGAGCATGGCTTGCGTCCGATACGATTTGTTACGATTGCGCATTCGACCTCAACGACAGACTGATTTCAAATCGACGAGGAAAAACAATACAAAATTTCGTATTTTAATCGGCCGCCGTAACGAGGTCACTTCGGACGGTTCATGAGAGCTACAGCGCGCCCGCCATGACACTGACAATGACACTTTTACAAGTTTTTATTATAATTCGTTGTGTTATCGACCAAGCATTCCGATTATCGGTTTTAATGAAGGTTGCGTTCCGATAGAAGACAACACTATTTACTGTGTTAAATCATTCTCTTGACATTTAGTTTGAAGGTTTAATAGACGATAATTAAAAAATATAATATTCGCGTCCTCGAAGAGTATAGAGTTAACCGAGTTCATTGCCGAAATTCTAGTACGAATTGAGCCACTGGTTACAAAATAAAAAGTGAAGGTATCAAAAATAAAAACATTGTTATAAAAATATATGTATATACTAAGTAAAGTTATTTTACAAACAACGTACCTACTCTCAAAGAAAATTGCAATCGAATTTAATTATAATATGATCAGTATCGCATGCAATCAGATTTATTAGAAAATTGCTTATCAGACATACCGCTATCATGCTATTATCAATGTTGTTGTATTGCCTTATTATATTTGCTATCTCGTACATGTGCCAAGGCAACATGCATTTTATGTGCAATCATATTAAATAAACAACACACACATAAGACTATTTTCTTATCTTTTTCGAAGTTGCGTGGAAATTATTGTTTGTGATTCTTCGGCGGTCGCGAATCCCTCACTTTATATAATTTTGAATGTATTAGAAATTAATTGATAATTAAAGGTAGTGAGGCAACATATTCTCGTTAAGGCTTTAATGAAAAAAAAACACCCAAAGCTCTTGTAATCTTCAATTTTAACATTGCTGCGATACCAAATCATTGAGAATTAAAGTAAAAAATTATATTAATAAAGTTGAAATCTATACAAATAAATAAAATTGGAGCGTCTGTTTGTAATATTAAAATAACCGCTTTTTACTAAATACATATGTATGAATTTGAGTCGATTGAGGAGATACAAACCGAATCGCTGAGAGAGCTCAAGAACATACCAAAAAGTGCATATCAAAACTGCATCGAGGATTGGGAGAAAACGCTGGCACAAGTGTATTATATCTGAGGGGATCTACTTTAAAGGGGACAAAATAGAAATTGATGAATTTTTTTTTTTGGGAGAAATGGAATTTTCCTTAACTTTGAACGGACAGTGTATGTGTATACACGGTACATATACCAAAATAACATTTTTTTTATTTTTGTCTGTCTGTACCTATTTTGACGGGATTTTCACTGAGAAGTAGCTGATAATATAAGGAGTAACTTAGGCTACTTTTTAGACTAGCTTCTCGCCGCCACGTTGCCCGCGGTTTATGTCGTACCGCGGGTAATACAGCGGGGTTCAGCTAGTTTTTTAAATGAATTTGATAACACAAAAGACAAATTAAATAAACAGAATATATGTATGGTTTATTCCAAAGATAACTTAATTGAGGACAGTGTATCATAATTAAATTAAACTTGACATTATATATAACAGATCCTGTTGCATTCGTTATCTGTGAGTACTGACACAGATTAAATAGGAAGTGGTATAAGCGGGACACAAATATCCAGTACAACAAGTATTGAATGACAATAGAATATTTTTGAACCGGACACTTGAATAGTATATATTTCGCGTGGGAAGCAAATCCTAAATTTATAGGTGTTGTAATATATGTCTGATGATTTATTTAAAAGTTCTGTTGCAATTTTTTTTTAATAATTATGCTGTTGTCTATTTTATTAGACTTTAAATGATGTTTTTAAGAATAGAAATAGAGAGTAGTTTGTTAGAGATTTCGAATCTTTTGCAATGCTTGAAAGAGAAGTTGGGGTATATTCACTTAAGATATAATTTGACCAGCTGACCCGACGAACTTCGGACCGCTATATTTTCCTTTAAGAAAAAAACCGTGTTAAACTTTGATTTTATTCCATACTGTCCATATTGTCGTAATAATAACGAATGTATAAAATAAATAAATATTCAATTTGGTGCAGGCGATCGGAAGTTATGCGCGTACATTTAGGGGATTCATCCTACTTTCTACTTATATTAGAAACGCGAAAGTTTGTAAGTATGGATAGATGGATGAATGTTTGTTACTCTTTCACGCAAAAACTACTGACCGGATTAGGATGAGACTTGACAATAATACAGCTTATACATCAGAATAACACATAGGCTACTATTTGTCGCGATAACAGACATACACGCGGGCGGAGCCGCGGGCAAAAACTAGTCAAAAATAAATTTTGATTATAGACAAAGTTCATTCACTACAGATATCATTAAAAACGATAAAAATATTCCACAAACGCGAAGTCGATTGTATCAGTATATAAACGAAATATTTGTGAACAACAATAATATACGGATAAACAATACAAAAATTAAGAAATTTTATTTATTTATTTAATCTCATATCGCAGAAACTTGGTTATTTAATATTTACGACATTTTTATTTATAGACTCAACCAAGATAGTAGGATTTGTTCTACGATGTGATTATGTTTTGATACACATAGCTTCTGTCATGGCTTATCTGACAGATAATATGACGTATCTTGAATGAAACTGTCAGAAGCTATCCAGAACTTGAATGTAACAGTTGAAACATGACCTAAGTTTCTTGGCAAATTAATAATAACAAATTTACTTCTATACTACAATTATTACTATTATATCTATACTAATATATAAAGCTGAAGAGTTTGTTTGTTTGTTTGTTTGTTTGAACTCGCTAATCTTAGGAACCACTGGTCCGATTTAAAAAAATATTTCAGTGTTAGATAGCTCATTTATCGAGGAAGGCTATAGGCTATATATCATCACGCTATGACCAATAGGAGCGGAGCACCAATGAAAAATGTTTCGAAAACGGGGGCAAATTATCACGCTACGGGCAATAGAAGACACAAACGAGGTTGTGTGGGCCGGCTAGTTTAAATATATATCGAGATTTATTCTAGACAAAAGTATGTGTTATAACATGTTCGAAACATCGGAGAGATTATATTAAAAAAAAGAAGCTAGTCAAGCTTCTCATAAACTTTTCATATTGTCCAGACAGCAGCTCTGATTTATCTTTTAATGAAAATTGAACCCTATTAAGTCACTTAAGTCACTCGGTTACCAACAAATGTCTTTGTATTTTGTTAACACGTTTTAAATATAAATATAAGAAATAAAAATATTGGAAATTAAGATAACCTTTTGATAATAACATTCATACAATACGATTTGAAACGGGTCACGACCCTAAAGACTCCGAAGCTGAAACAAAAAAACTTAGATTATAAATTATTCATTTTGAGCTAATCAGAATTTTAAAACTGCATCTGACAGCTGCTATTTGTTGATTTTATTCATTGAAAATAGCTTAAATAACATTAGGGATCTATTATGTGATCTAACCTTTCAATGCAATAAAATAATAAAGTGGAGAGCCACGCTTCGGCATGAATGGGCCGGCTCTACCGGAGTAATACACGGCTCACAGAAAATCGGTGTGAAATAGCGCTTGCGCTGTGTTTCACAGAGTGAGTGAGGATACCGGAGGCCCATACCGAAACCCCTCCCTACATCCCTTTCCCCATTCCTCAAAGGTCGGCAACTCACTTGTGACGCCTCTGGTGTTGCTGGTGTCCACGGGCGGCGGTAATCGCTTACCATCAGGTGATACGTCTGCTCGTTTGCTCCACATAACATAAAAAAAATCGAAAGTAACTCTGTCTGTCTGTTAAGCTTTCATGGCTAAACCGCTGCACTGATTTCAGTGCATGAGCATGAGCTACTTTATACGGCAATAACCGACATAGGTACACTTGGGCGGAACCGCAGGCATAAGCTAGTTGAATATAGAATCGGGTTTATAGATAAAATAATATAATTGATCTTTTTTTCAAAGTCCACTGAACTTTAACAATAGACTACTTAAAATACAATCTGTTTACCATTGAGTACGACAAATGTACAAAGATATATTGCTATCCTGTTGCTTACAATACTCACTCGGATTGACACAATATGTGCTCAATTACAAAATGATTCATTATTTAAATGGTGCTGTAGGTTCGAATGCGACGACTTGTAAATTGTATTTAACTTAATTTTATTTGTGCCTCAAAGTGGTGAAAAAAAATTCACATATCTTTGACATCGAGGCGAGTTTGTCAATATTCTATATTTGTATATTTTTAACAAGCTACAAAAATTAGAAGGAACTTCTTAATTCAATTATATGATAATATGTTGCTTTATACATAAAAAAGTCATTTGGCTATATGTCACAAAGAAGTATTTAAAAGTTAAACTTAAATATTGATTATAATCGAAATATGTACTAAACTAACATCATTAGAAAGTAAAGTCTCTATCATTCAAATCTCTTATCATTTTGTACACCTGCATGGTATAAATCACTGTATCATCAGAACTCCAATCAATAAATTAATCAACCATCATGATAATCAGCCCGAGGCCACATATCTATTACTATCGATATATACACTACGTGTTTAGGTTTCAATCTACAATGATGTTGTTATTTGTTGCAGAGCGAGTCAAGCTACACATCATCAGAAGAGGGATGCGGAGGTGGTGAGCGTCATGCCGTGCTCAGCTACGAGCAGGTGCGACGGCTCAACGACGTCATGGACGAGGTGGTGCCCATCCACGGCCGCGGCAACTTCCCCACCCTACACGTGCGCCTGCGCGAACTCGTCGCCGGTGTTCGCGCTCGGCTGGAAGCCCCACAAGCCGCCGGCGGAGCGGGAGTAGCAGTACGCGATGTGAGACTTAACGGGGGTGCGGCCAGTCACGTTCTTACCGACCGCGCTCAGCCATATTCTGATATCGACCTAATCTTCAAAGCAGAACTGCCCACCGCCCGCCACTGCGACCGCGTTAAAGCTGCCGTGCTGGGACATCTCTCTACTCTCCTTCCTCCTGCTACGCCCCGCCGCCGTGCCACACCTGCAGGCCTAAAAGAAGCTTATGTCTCAAAAATGGTTCGCGTAAACTCAGATGGAGACCGCTGGTCTCTGATCTCACTCGGCAACTCTCGCGGCCATAAATCCGTTGAGCTCAAATTCGTGGACACGATGCGTCGCCAATTCGAGTTCTCCGTGGACTCGTTCCAGATCGCCCTAGATTCGTTGCTGGCGTTCCATGAATGCGCTCAACTGCCTATCGGCGAGAACTTCTATCCCACCGTCGTCGGTGAATCGGTATACGGGGACTTCAACGAGGCCCTACACCATCTGGCCGAGAAACTCATCGCGACAAGGCAGCCGGAAGAGATTCGCGGCGGCGGTCTGCTCAAATACTGCGCCCTCCTCGCGAAGCGATATCGGCCGGCGCGGCCGGACAAAATCAAAACTCTCGAGCGATACATGTGCTCGAGATTCTTCATAGACTTCCCGGAGCTCGGGCAACAGCGCGCCAAGCTCGAGGCCTACCTGCGGAACCACTTCGTCGGCAGAGAGGAGGAAGCGCTCAAGCATAGGTAGGTGTCTCTACTAAACGCCATTAAATCAGGTCGACCCAATTCATCGTACTAGTGCTCATAGTGAGTCTGCTTTTGGCACAGGTACCTGACACTGCTGCACGGCGTGGTACGAGAGTCGACGGTCTGTCTGATGGGACACGAGCGGCGGCAAACGCTGGCTCTGATCGAGGCGCTGGCTTGTCGCGAGCTGTGCGCGCGCGCGCCCATGATGATGGCCCCGCAGTACTACGTGTGCGTGTGCGCGGCCTGCGCTGCCTGCGCCGCGTGCGCGCCGTGCGCCGCGTGCCTGGGCTGCGCCGCCTACGCGCCCGCGCCCGCGCCCGCGCCCCTCGCCGCGCCCTACTGCGACTGCTGCCGCCCGGCCACGTGCCCCGCGTGACCGCGCGCGCTCTCCGCCCTCTCCGCCCTCGAGCCCCTTAACGATCGACGATGAATTTAGTGCCAAATGTATATAATACGGTTAACAAGAATGTACGTGTACGGACCGGTGCGGGCGGGGCGCCGCGGCTCCCCGTCCGCCGAAGCGATTCACCCGTCGATCGTCCGCCGCCGGCTCGCGGGCCGCGCGGCACCCGCGTGGAGTAATTTCTAGTCGTACTCCTTTCGTATTGATGAGTTAATATGTTAGCAGTACGAAAATTATTGTTCACGCGGACGTGACGGATGCGCCGCTAGATAGTGAGTCCGAGTCGACGGTCTGCCTATAAAAAAGACTACTTAGTTATTTTAAGCTTTTATGTATAGAAGTCGTCTCCATAAAAGTAGTGGCATGTCTCTCGCCTTCGAAATATCACGGAGAAGCGGACGGTCGGATACGAGTTTTATCACTGATTAGGTAAAGAGAATCGGTCGCGACACGCGATCGCGATTCGGAATACTGATCGAGGAGCGTGCATAGTTTTTACAACAACAATATAACGAGTCCGACCTTGTGCGGCAGCTCTGAACGGCGGCGAGACAATCCGCGGAGTGAGCGGGTAGTTGTTGAAGCGACCGCCGGCGCTGGACGCCGCTCCTCGCCGTGAGACGCGTCAAATCACTATTTTACTATGTATTTATCAATTTGAAAGGATGTATGTATACACTTACACTTTTCGTGATCGCTCTAGTATTGTATACGGCTTGGCGTACGAAGTAACAAATTAAGGAACCTACGCATAGAAAAATGTAAAATGAATAAAAAAAATATAAAAGCCCAAAAAAATATAATATTACTAAGGTGTGTACAATATTAAAGTTCACGCTTTTTAAATAATAATAATGATATACCGTTATAAAAATATTTTAAGAACATTTACAAGTAGCGAAGCCACGTTTAGTAACAGAGTACTTATGAACATTTTTTACTTTTAACGCCTCATCAATTACAGTTTGTATTAAAGCTGTAGATGGTATAGAAAATGTGATTTAATTGTTGTATTAATTAACCATGTTGTCGATGATATAATATCTACTTACATAACATTATGTAGATTAAATCCAATAGAGAGATATATTATTGTTGTATTATAATGAGATATAGATTATATGAACGATTGTGTAAACAGTGTCCGGCCAATTCGTGAATGTGTTAGATATTTTGCCAAATGCATATTCACAGTAAATATATGTATACACAACTTTGCATGAAACTTAGTAGTGCTTGAATAAAGCAGTTTGTTATGTAGTGTATTTTGAGTAGTTGAAGTTATATCTGAAGTAATCAAGTACAATCATCTTATAGAGTTAACTTTTTATCGTTAACTTCGGAACAATTAACGAGTTTATGAACGAATTTTTCCCGACTTTGCTCACTGTCGAACCAAAATTTAAGATCTCATTTTTTTTTGTAATAAAGTCTTCAAAAGTTATTTTTGAATCGTAGTCTTCTAATGCCTAAACTTTAACTGTAATCGTGTGTTTATTATCTTTACCATATGTTATACTTACAATTGCGGCAAGATAACACATTTGATTCATATAATACAGTACAGGGCTCCGTTTCAATCTACGTCGCAATCTAATGTATTCCACTTTTGTGTATATTTTCATGTTAACATTCTTGCGAGACTTTTACTTGAATTGAAGTAACCAACTTAACGAAACGAGAAAAAATAAACATGAGTGCAACAGATAGCATCAGAACGTCAAACGGTAGGCCTAAATTTAGAAATAGCGCTCAGTCGTCTGTACTTAGAATTAAATGAAGTACATAAACATAGTTAACTGAATCTAAACTTTATTCCATATTTAATAAGAGTGAATGTAAGTTAATTATCACTAGTGTTACTTGCTATATCGAGACAGGCGTCTAAGTTGTGATTTGTAGTCTTTTCGACAGGTATTTTAAATGTCATTCTATATTGTCACTATATTTATTATAAGTATCTGTGATTGTTATATCTATATTGTAGCTCAGCAATTGGCAAGATCCGTTAAGAACTACCTCCTCGCGTGAAAATAAATTTCGATAAATCTGTGGCATATTTTGTCATTTTTCTGTCTAGGGCTATAGAGAAAATTATGTAGGTATTTGTGTAGGTTAGTACCAGTCAATCACTTCATTAGTCTCGTCTAGTAAACAAATCATTCGTAGATGTATTAGAAATTGCGAACTTTTAATTGACTTGCTTTGTAAACATGTTTTTAACATAATTTTTTCTTTAGCCAGCGCGTGTTGAGTTAACTCTTTTGATTTCCAGAAAGCTCAATCAAAGACTGGGCTGGGTAATTTGTAACAATGAATGCTTGTTAGCTTATAAAAATCTTCAAAGAAAAAAAAGTCAAAACGCTTCCAAAAAAACGGTCTAAATATTAAAAAAAAAAAATTGAAAAGAGAGACATTGCAATATAATTTAGCCTTTTATTAGTTTTTCTAAAGTTACCATCAGTTTTCAGCTAGCATTATTTTATAATTAATTTTAATTTTAAAGAGCACTGGTCAATGAGCGTTTGCGTGCTTAACTTGGATGTTAGATATATGTATATATTGTTAAATTGTAAAGTAGGGATAAAGGATAACGCTGTACCTACTAGGCCTAAATCTGGATCCTATTTTTAAAATGAATCTATTTAAAAGGTTAAATGTAAATCATTGTTAATCTGAATCTGTATGTGAAATTGAATAAAATTGATCTGGAATTTGACTTGATGAATTTGTTGATTTAGTGCTGTAAGGCCCGTTATCTTTAATAACTGAAATATTTATGGAAATGATTTCTGCTGATTCATTGTTATATTTCGTTTTCCAAAAACGCATATTGAATACGAATATATCTTTATCTCCATCTTACTGCGTTTGACTCAATAAAGGGATATCATCAGATTCTGAAAGACTATCAATATAAATGTATCTTAGTGTAAAGTATTGAATTACGAATATTTGCTAAAATAATTAACTAGGAATATTTGATGTATTTGCAATCAGTAACGATATATAATTTTGTTCAGTTTTTTTTTCCGATTATGAAAATTTAATTACATAGATGACATAATTAGAAATATTATGTGAAGTTCGAAATAAATGTATTTTCTTACCGATTGACAAATTAATATAACTTTAAGCATTTACTTATATTTATGTTGGTAGTAATAATTACATTTTGATTAGATTAAAAATTATGGAGATAAACAACCAAAACTAGAAATATGCGATGTAAGCTTTTCGTAATGAAAGTAATGTATTTAATGGAACAATAGAATCAAGAAAAGTGGTCGTTTGAAGCTAAGCACGTAAACGCTATAATAAAAGTTGTGATTTCGTGAGTTCAGGCTTTGACAGTTGGCAGCGGTGTGGCATTTAAAAAACTTAGTGTACTCTGATATTATATCTTGTAGAACCATTTAGTACAAGTACTAACTCAAAATTTTATCGGTAAATAATATGTTTCCAACCAATGCTATAAATAACTGAATACAAAAAGAATATATAATTAGTCTTCAAACATTATTATCTTTTAAAAATAAATATTATTCACAACAAGATACAAAACATAAAATGCGCAATTTACTATCATTAAGATATGACATATCTTTCTTAGTGCAATAGCACCAACAACTGCGTTTAATTCATTTCAATTTGGCGCCATATAATGCTCCTATTCAACTAAAGAGCGAATATAAAAAACTATTAAAAAGTCAATTATCTTTCAATTATGACTTTTAAGTCTTAGTCTAATTTTCCTCGTTGTCAATAAATTGAGCATTAGGTAATTATTTTTCTTGTAGCTGTACTTAAATCCTGCTCAATATAATATGTACGCGTTAGTAAATAATAAGCAGCCGTTTAACGCTGCACCGCTGCCTCTTGGCCACCCTGCAGTCATGGAGTCACACAGTGTCGCACCGCTCGCTCATATGTTACAAGCGAATGTGCGACACACTGACTCTCTAGTTTAGGGGTTGCTAGTTCATAATGCCTTACCTTATATAAGCTTATCGTTAGGTTTTGTCAAGTATATTTACATTATAGTTATTATTTTTATTATTTTTTCTCTTCCATGTTGCCTGTTTCGTGCTACACGAAACACGTAGACGCTGTGTTGTTGCGATACATAATTACTATTATATTTGTGAGGAGTTTTAAGCTATTGTAAATTTTACAGAAATAAAAAATGTTGTGAAAATAAATTATAAAAAAGTGATATAAACAATGACCAATGTCTTTTATTTAACTCTAATCATTGAGCAGATAAACGAGTACCCCACTCTGATTTCCTTGATCTACTCTACTCTTAGTACCATTTGCCATTCAAGACTGAGTATTCCTTACTTCTCTATCCCTGTCCATTTTCCTTACCCTTCTTCGATTGTTTGGTCTGAATGTGTTTCCCTTCCTTAGGAGGATTTGCATCCTAACCTACAACTTTATTTCCAACTTTGTTGTTATCGTCATCAAGAGCAAAAGCCTTCAACAGTCCACAGCTCTGGAGTCTACAGTACATTTATCTGGTGTCGACGTAAGTCGCAAGACGTGGGTCCAAAGGAAAATTTTGAACAAAGGAAAATGTTGATGACTGACCATCTCAATATTTGGTGTTCAACGTGAATAACAATGTCAGATATAAATTTTCATAAACTATGAATAAATGGAAGGCCAACAATAATCTACGCAATATGCTATATAATAAGGTACAAAATATGTTATAATATGAATAACTAAATCGTTTCTGTCGGACTCTATTAGCTTGAGGATTTCCTTTAAGATGAATTAAGGCCTTATGTAAATTAGATTAAAGTCAAGGTTAGATGTATTATATCGGAACTTAAGGCACTATTTATGAGACACCGATGTTTTGTTTTGTTGTAGAGAACTGTATCGTATCAAATAAATATTAGTTCGATTATGCCAAGACTAATACAAAATACGCGTACAAGTTTCGTAACTTTAAGCGCTGTTGTACATTCGGTATATTATTTTTGGTTGGGTAAAGGTCATATAAGCTCGTACAATATTTCAGCACTAGCTATCGCGCTTAAATTTTATTGAGTTGATGAAAGAAATCTTGTCCAGTGAAATGATTTGTACATTCGATTGATATCCAATTGATTTTTACATACATATTTGTGGGGTGTAGAAAAATACAGAGTTTACTTTTATCCTGATGTGTAGTATGATTCGTAAAGATCGGATAATAACTATGTAATAGAAGACGCAGGTATCTAATAAAAGTTAATTACGAAGATGGCATAGTCTTTATAACACTAATTCATAAAAGGCGGCGGCGCTCATGGCCCAGTTGCACCCGGTGCATTGTAAATGATCACCGAAGGTAAGGAACGACTACCCGGTCAGTACCTTTTTTTTGTGCGGAAATCCCCTCTGATACCACCAATTGGTGACTATGTTGGACTCGAACCGACTAAAACCGCACACCGTCTCGGGTAATAGAAGCCGGGGAACCAGGTGCACCCTTGAAAGGAAATCCCCGGAACCCAGATGTACCACGGGCCACCCACTGTATATGTAGGTGGCCCCCTCCTGTGTAGGAACCCTTACACTTCTATTCAGTTCAGGTGCAAGGTCCATAAGCTCGCGCTGCCGCCCCGGCCTGCTTCTGCTAGGTGGCCTCACCTGTCACCCTCACGCTTGCGCTTATGGAGGACGGAGATCGTTTTGCGATCTCCGGTGTCTAAGTCTTCTGCGGTACCTGGACCGTTGGCGGGCCTGGTGGACAGGGAGAGTTCTAAACCTCTGCCGGTCCCGCTCCGCCATCTCCTTCGCAAGCATAACTTGCTCGCAGAAAGAGACGGCAGAGTTCCACGCGCTCTCGATACGATAGCGAGCGAGAGAACCCCTACTCCGATGGCCGTCACGAGATCACGACACGGCTCATCCCACGCCAGACATTCTGCCAGCGTGTGGAGCACCGTGTCCACGGTCTGGCCAATCCTCCATAATCCGCGGTCAGTATCTGTATGGGTGACCACTGTTGGCATGATACCATGAGCGTCTCCGTGTTCGGAGATCACGTTAAGCAGTCGGTGTCGATTGTTATTATAAGACAACAGTTGTGAAGCTAAGTTAGAGGCCTTTGGACGGCTTGAGAACATCCAACGACAAGATTACATAGCCACAACTTTGTCTTGCCCAAACCCGCACCCAGCCAGTGTGCAGACGTATGGCCTTAACCCTATCCTGAGAGGAGTCCCGAGCCCAACAGTGGGAATTTATAAAACAGATGAAGATCTCACTGAACTGGAGTTTGAAATTATCCTTTTAGATTATTTTACTTAAATTAGATGAACTTATTGCGTGTGGTGACTGATGGAGAATACGGAGAGTCGACTAATGGAGCAAGCTACCATAGACAATAGAGAAATGGGAAGTGAGGGAAAACTTGAAACAAACCCTACACCAAGCTGTCTCACCAGACGTAGTATAATAGTCCAAAATGTCTTATTAAGGAGAGAATTGTGTTCTACAGTTGACTACTACATCTCGATAGCATTTGATGGTGATAATGATTGAGATACATAGCATACGATATTTTTTTAATTTATGAAAATATAATACTGTATCTTATTGTCACATTGCTCAGATTAATTCATACAGTGTTCGGGCCAGATATGTTTAACATAAACAAATAATAAAACAATTTTTTACAAAAAAAATCTGGCCTATATTCTTGGTAGTTTCATCAGCTTGTATTTGGTGTAAGTCTGACCGGGCACGACTGTAAAAGACCAGAACTTCTGACCTATTACCATTAGTTAAGAGTACCTAGATAATACTGAGCGAGGTCCGAAACCGTAAACCCATTATCTGACGTCTGCACCTCTTTATTTAGTTTTAAAGTCATAAGAAACATCCGTTCTAAAACCAACTAAAAGATAAAACCAAAGAATTCAAATAAGTTGTGTATTTAGGTCAGTGAGTAACACTTACATGAAGGTTTCATACCTATCTCGGGCATAAATAACGTGCAGAGACTACAGAGGAGTATGGAGCCAGAGTGAAGAAATTAAATAAATCACAAAAAGTACAATAACAAATACATAGTTTTAATTACCTCCGGCTGACAATAAAAGATGAAAGACCTTTTAAAATGGCAAGTCTCTTAAAAAGAAATACAATTGAAGAGTCTTTATTCAGACTTTTTATCTTAAAACATTGCAGGCAAAGACGACACGGCATCCGGACCATTGTCTTAGATTAATAACTACGGATTTTGAATTGAACAAGACTTGTACTTTTCATTTCATTTGTTAAAATTAAATGATATTTATTATTTTCTTTGGTTTAATTGGAGGAAAATTAATTGGCTTGGTGGCGCAGTGGTTGCAAATGCGGCTGTTGTGCTGAGGTCTCGGGTTCGATTCCTGGGTGTTTGTTAAGCAAAAATGTATGTACATATATACAAAGAAAAAATATTATATATTTCTATCAGTTGTCTAGTACCAATGTGAAGTGGAATATTTATTTCATAATTAAAACGTACTAAATTGCGTAGTATGAGTATATTACCCATCCATTCAAGTGTTGTTTATGACCCCTGGCAGCGTTGACTCCAGACTATATATCTACAAAATATTCCGTAAAAGAAAAACCGTAATAATTGAAATATATAGGTAACGGGATAATTTCCGTTGCTGTCGCTGACGAAATGGTTACGGGAGTTTGCCCCCAAAAAACCAACGTATTTTAATTCACACTTTTTGAATTTGAATTTGTGTCAATACAGACTATATTTCTATGACAGCTTTCGTGCCGTCGTGTTGCTTTGGTGAATACGAGATCGGCCAAATAATGCAGAAGCATCTCAATTAGCCGCCATATTGCGGGTCACTCACTATGCTACATTGTCGGCATTCAAAATGAGTATGGTGACCACTATGCTTTCCATCAGGTTGAGTAGAATCACTTTGGTAGGCCATATATGATCAACAAATGCAAACTAAATCTGCCACTTTTATACTATCTTCAATATGTATTTTGTATACTTAAAAGTTGTAAAAGGAAATAATGTGAAAATAAATATTATGTGATACAGTTAATTCAGAGAATTTTAATGTCCATCGTTGCGTCATCTATTAATTTTAAAACATCTTTTAGCATAACGCCATCTAGTATAATTACTTTGAACAAGATGTAGAACAATTATTTCTGTCACGCAGTGAAAGTTTTCACGAAGACTATTAGAACGAGATTTACCTGAGACTTAACAACAGTTTCTGGACATTACACAAAACTTATGAAGAAAATAACTATTAAAAAGTATAGAACGGGCCGACACGACCGGGGCGGTACTACTCTTGCACAGAAAATCAACGTAAAATGACAACGTTCGTGTTGTCGTGTTTTATTGATGAGATAAGCAGAGTAGAGTCATTTTTGCAGGGCCATATATAAAAAAATATAGTACTCAATATTCTAGGTCATCTAACAATTATCATCTCAAACACTGACAATATTTGTATCCAGATTGCATCAGGTAAATTTCCATACCATCTGTTAGTCATTTGGCCTTAGAGACTCCAGGGCCGAACACTTCATTTGTAATGTTACTTGAACAGTAAGCATCTCAAGAGATTGCAATACTTTGTGATAACATTTGAAACGAGATTTCATCAGACAAAATTGGTGGCCTTAGAAAGACAAGGTCTAGCGCATCTATACATATAAAAGTACTGACTGAGTCATTCTAGAGCCTAAGCAAACTTGGAGAATTCACAATTGATTCTTTTTAAATTGCAAGCACCTGTTATGCAAGCATTTTTGGAAATTTCGTCCCAAAATTCTTAGTCAAAACAATCTGCTTGACACGATCATGTTCATGTAAAACAATGTCCTAGTATTATATAATCAAACTGCCTCGTTGGTCTAGTCGGGATTCGAATCCCGGGTCGGGCCAAAAGTGTTATTGAGTTTTTCTGATTATGGAAATACTTAATAACAGCTCGGAGTTTGAAAGTTGGGGTCTGAAACCCCGTACCTCGGAGAGCGCGTAAAGCTGTCGGTCCTGCACCTGATCTCTCCCCGATCGTGGCGGTTCACCGTCCCATCGGATTATGAGAGTGAGGGAACAGAGAGTGCACCTGTGTTTGCGCACATACTAGTGCACTATAATATCTTCTGCGTAGAGTTGAGATAGTTGAGATTGGCCGCCGTGAGGCTCAGGAGAACTTCATTATAAAAACAGACAGTTAACACCTCACGTATTAGCGATTCTCAAAGTATATCCAGTTAATGCTGCTAAACTAGGTCATATGGCTATGAAATAGGAAATCCTTTAAGACATAGTCAAAGTTTGGAAATTTCAAAGTTCCTAACAATGAAGATCGCGGATGAGAATTGAGTGGAAAAAAAACAACATCAGCTTCGGAAATAAGTAGTATAATAATACAATATTTTTGTCTTTTGTGTCTTTTAATATTGTTAACATGCTTTTATTAGCCTTACCTGTATATTTCTATGTTTGTATGTAACTGACTCCTTTAAACTCGATTTTACCTCATTTTAGTTTTAATATTATTATCTTTAGTGAGTTAAAAAAGAAACTAAAATAAATTATAGTTTAAAAAATAAAAAATCACGCTTTAGTTACGAACTGACCTAAATAGTAGAAAATAATTCTGTAAAATTCAAAAATAAATTTACTTTATGAAAGCGTAGGGTACTTTTCAAGATATTTAAGCCATAAAAACTTTAATTTCACTAACAACAACAATTTTGACGTCTATCTCTATCTACCATAGTTTTTACAATAAAACGATTTTTGATTTTGAACTAATACAAAATTATTTTTCTACTCTTTGTTTAATACTTTGTTTAGTTTTAAGAAACCTATAACTTATAGAGTAAAAACTGTTTATGGTATTTTTTTTTATCTATTCTAGTGCTATAACTTATGGAATTGACCAATGAGGAGACAAGGCAATTGATGGTAAACCGTCACCTATAGTCACCTGGCACTTTTTAGAACATCCTTTATATAAAGCTACAACATAGGTAAAAAATATACCTCAATATTCGTAATATATTTATCATCAATAATACTTGCAATGACATTGATTTAATTTTTTATCTTCTCAAAAACCACAATGACAAATACCAGTATGGAATACATCCGTTGGGACAGGTCATAGGTTCGTGTGCAATATACCTTATCAACAACACGTTGCTTTGATTTTTGTGTTGTTTAAGACTAACTGACCCGCGCAATCTTCTCTGTAACTCCTATTGCCCGCAGCGTGATGTTATAAAATAGAACACATTTGTTTATAGTCGTAGTCAAGGACTTTTTTCGACACCCTTACAAATATTAGGTACGTTCGAAAACTACGTGAAAACACATTTTTGGCTCTTATTCGACTTCTTCTGCTTCGGTGGGGCAGTGGTAGCGTATGCGACTGCAGATCTTGAGGTCTCGGGCTCGATTCACACGTCGGGTCAAATGTTTGTGTGATCTGCCAATATTTGTTTCGGAGTTTGGATGTTCTATTTTCGTATAATATGTATGTATTACCTAAAAAATGGAAATATATTATGTATTTTTATCAGTTGTCTACATATTTTAAACTATAAAACATATTTTATTGCCTACTAGCTGAACCCCGCGGTGTTACCCGCGGTTATTGTTGTACCGCGAGTAACGCCGCGGGACAAAGTTAGTCTAAAAAAAGTAGCCTAAGTTACTCCCCGGATCATCAGCTACCTTCCAGTGAAAATCCCGTCAAAATCCGTCCAGCCGTTCCAGAGATTACCCGGAACAAACAGACAGACAGACAAAAATTTTTTTAACCACATTTTTGGTATATGTACCGTGTATACATACATATGCATTTAGTCAAAAGCGGTTATTTTAATATTACAAACAGACACTCTAATTTTATTTATTTGTATAGATAGTAAAGCTCTGCTTAGTTGGGACTAGATGACGTTGTGTGTTAGATGTCCAAAAGCAAACATATTCGAAAACGGATCAGTGAGAAAATTTCTGCCGCATACATTCTTATACCTACATATTTTGTATTACATCAATCTTAATGAATCAATATACAGGTTCAAAATGTCGTGTTCGTGTATCGGTAGCTTATTGCCCGAAACGGATTAACATGATGACCCTTGAATCGATTTCCCGAATCGACTTGACGGTGATGTCGGTAGCCGTGGGCCATACGTGAGGTGGATGCATAAACAATTGGTTACGACCTAAATCTATGGTGCGTTATTGAGTTATTTAATAGTAATGATAATATAATAATATTAAAAGACAGTACTGATAGTTATCAGTACGGTATTTTCTATCATCTCTTAGAGATTTTATAAAATGACTTGAATCTTAAAAAAAAATTGAATTTACTTACTTTTCAAACACATGCTTATATTGCTCAGATTATTAATATTTCAATCTTTGCAAATAATATGTATGTGGGATAAAGAGTTCGTTATACTATATTATTTTATTTTTTAAAATATATTCCGAAAAATAACTGAGCCGGAAACCAACTGAAAAAAAATATAAACGAATTATGAACTCTTCCGATTTTTGAAATCAGGTTAGACTATATCTATATGAGGATGATGTACTTCTGGTCTATTTCGACCACGGCGGTCATTCTCAACGGAGGCCAGCCGACTGCACAGGAGATTATATAGTGCACTCTCTGTTCCCTCACTCTCACAATCCAATGCAGCAATGGAAAGACTATCAGACACGACCGAGGAGAGATCAGGCGCAGAACAGACGACTTAACGTGCTCAGTTTATACGCTACTAGCAGACCCACGCAACCTCATTTGCGTCTTATATTGCCCTATTAGTAGTAGCGTAATGATATATACCCTATAGCCTTCCTCAATAAATGGAGTATCCAAAACCGAAATAATTTTTCAAATCGGACCAGCGGTTCCTGAGATTAGCGTGTTCAAACAAACAAACAAACAAACTCTTCAGCTTTATATATTAGTATAGATATTCATTAGTGATAGATTTTTTATACGTGCACCATTCTCTCGAGACATTTGGATACATTATTTTTCCCAGTTCAGGTTCAACGGTCGGTCTCCATTGTTTATTTAGGGCGACTTAGCATAATGGGATTCAGTACAGGCGTATGATAATGTGTGTACGTAAATGTTAAATAGGTGACACGATTATTTCATTTTAAGTGTGAACATATAATGTTATACGGGAATGTTTATTGTTAACCGAACAACAAGGTTTATAGACTAGAGAAGTGGGTATTGAATTCAGTTACAAAACAGAAAATATATCAGATATAGGTATAGGTATAGAAAAACAAGTCTCTTAGAAACATTGAACTAATATTACTATGTATAGAACAGTCATCGGGGTACAGGGTTTTTAACCGACACAAAAAAGGAGGAGGATTCTTTTTTTTGTTTTTGTGTTCGCGGATAACTTCGTCGTTTATGAACCGATTTTGATGATTCTTTTTTTAATGGAAAGGAGATATCCCAACGATGGTTCCATGATAAGGATACTAGGATCTGATGATGGCATCCAAGAGAAATATAGTCAAACCTTGAAGTCGGTTTTATTTTTCTTATAATTGATGTCCCGGGACATCAGCGCAACTAGTCGCTCTGTGGAGCTCGTAGTAATCGAACGCCAACAGAGTGACGACCATTTTACTCAAAAATGCCATCCTACGTGTTAAAAACGTGCAAAAAGCTATCTATAAAAATAATAAAAGATAGTGGTTTAACTTATCATCGGTAAGCAAACAAAACAATAAGTAAACTACTGTTCTACAAATAAATCAAAAATATTTTTTTAACAAATGTACTATTTCATACCGGCCATTTATGAATGAAAATCATAGATTATAAAATGTGCACGGTTCCGACTTGACGCGTAGGGAAAATAGTCGTGGAAGTAGTAAGTACGTAGGTAAATCGTTATTAAACTATATGACTATGTTATTTTTGATGTGAGACATTTCATGTTTATTCATTTCATTGCTATTAAATGAACAATCATATTTTTATTTCGAGCAATCCCAATTTTATATTTTTAACAGTGATTCTATTTTTTATTTATTATATAGTAGTAATTGATTTCACGATTGGCCTAATGGTTTAAGCGGTCATCACGCCGCTTTCTACTGCGCCAAGTGTCGTGGGTTTTAATCCCACGTAAGACAAAACTTTGTGTGATTCTTAAATTGTTGTTCTGAGTCTGGGTATGCACCATGTCCGTTTTATGTATGTTTGTAAAGTCTCCCACGATACACGATTTTATATTCCTAATGCGGAAGTTTTTTTTAATAAAAATATAAAAAACAATCTACAACATTATTTCGATATTTCACATCTCAATCTAGTATAGTAGGAAGGATAATTAAAATGTCACATCTGTTTGCATTAATTTCTAATCTATGATTACTTCCCTATGATGCATTCCCCTCCGTTATGAAGTTGTACTACAGTTTTTTGTTGAGATGACCGTCTATATAGGTATTATTCCTCAATGTTTAGAAATGAAGTTTCTGCCAACTATACCACACTGGTTGAAGGGTCGGTATAAGATTTGTTTCAAGTTCTCCTTCTCTTTGCATCCTTACATTGACTGCCTCGTCCCGGATTCTGTTCTCGGGTTTCTTTCTTTCCAAATGTTTGTATGATGTGTGAAATGTTTCTTTTTTTTATGATCAAGCTGCCAAAATGACTCTACTCTGCCTGACGGAAAGCATAAGTAGTATCCAAAAGTGGTGGTCACTATTTCTATGTGAACGTGGACAGAGCAGCATAGTGACCCACACTATGGCGGCCCAGTAAGATGCTTTTTCACACCCCGCTTAAAGGACCTGGGATCATAATGGGATGGGAACACGTGCGGTGGTAATGAGTTCCATGTTTTAATCGCTCGGTACAAGAAGGAAGAACCGAAACGTTGCGTTCGAGAGCGTATATCTTCTACTCTAAAAGGATGACTGCGAAGGCCAGCACGTGTTGTCCTGTAGAGGAATGGAGAAACGCATTTATTTCGGAGATTGGGTGTATGTATTTACAAGAAAAGTAGGTATATATGTATTTATATCAGTTGTCTTGTACCCAAAACATATGATCTGCTTAGTTTCGGACTAAGTGGCGTTGTGTGTTAAATGTCCAAAAATATTTATTTATTTCATTAAAATGTAAGCAAGCATCTCACTGGGCCGCCATAGTGCTGGTCACTATGCTGCACTGTCTTTGTTCGCATTGAGGATGGTGACTACTAGTCTTGGATTCTGCTTTTGCTTTCCATCAGGCGGGGCAGAGTCATTTTGGTAGCCAAATATAAAAAAAATTGCCTCTGCGTCTCCGTATAAATGAGATTTTAGGTTGGTACTGCGCTGAATAGAGTGGTTAGTACATCGTTTGTGTCAAGTTTCATCTTTGCAGAGCTATTGTTCGTTCGTTCCTTAAGTCGGCTCTTACGACACTGTATCCTTAATCACTAACCACACGTACAAATGTGCTTATGTCAATAATATTAGTATTTCTAAGTCAGTATCTTGAATGTTTCCACAACTTATTATGTGGTTCATACAAAAACTAGTAAATTGTAGACGAAATTGTGTAACACGGCCTCGGCGCAACATTCGTTATTACGATAAATTAATAAATTCCAACGCGTTTAACAAGATACCGACAATCTTTCTGCTTCGTTAACACATGTACTTAGAAGATTTAAATAAAAAAAACATAACATATTCAATTTTAGGCTGCTTACGGAACTTACATTTGTTAAGAATTCGATAGAATTTTTAATGCAGCTGGCAAAAAATCTAAAAAAAATATTTAATAGAATAAAAAGTCGTAAATTTAAATGCATCTGTAAAAAAAAGTTGTAGTATATAGATATCACGGTACAATGGGGGATTTCTAAATCAAATAAAAAAAGAAAAAATATTCTAACGTGAGAAATTTTATATCGCGACTCAGGATTAGTAGTTACTTCGCAGTTTCGTGTGTCTTCGGTAGATGGCGTTCTAGTATGTTGGTGTTGCCGTATGTGGTTGTCACTTTAGAGCAATAGTATACTTCCCCTGAATCTGGGAGGTGGCTTAAAGATCGGCAATTCACTCGTAGCTCTTGAGTTAATAGTAATATTACATAAATATTTCAGGCTTCTATCACACAACGCCATCTAATCCCAAACTAAGCAGAGCTTGTGTTATGGATACTAGACAACTGATACAAATACATATATACTTTTTTTTGTTAATACATACATATTATACATAGAAAACACCCAAACTCCGAAACAAATATTTGTAGATCATACAAACATTTGGTCCGACCCAGGAATCGAACCCGAGACCTCACGATCAGCAGTCGCATACGCCAACCGCAAGACCAACGAGGCAGTCAAATAATTTGAACACATTTGCAGATCATATATAGTCGGTTGCATTCTTAGCACCTATACGAGGCTACATTCGTATCTATTTACGTCTTCAGTTGTAGATAAGTTGAGTACCCACATAGATTTATTTCATTTTATTAGCATACTAGCTGAAACCCCGCGGTGTTACCCGCGGTCATTGTTGTACTGCAAGTAACGCCGCAGGACAAAGTTAGTCTAAAAAAAAGTCTAGCTAAAAAAAGCCTAAGTTACTCCCTGGATCATCAGCTACCTGCCTGTGAAAGTCCCGTCAAAATCCGTCCAGCCGTTCCAGAGATTACCCGGAACAAACAGACAGACAGACAGACAGACAAAAATTTTTTGAACTACATTTTTGGTATAGGTACCGTGTATACATACATATGCATTTAATAAAAAGCGGTTATTTTAATATTACAAACACATATTACAGACACTCCAATTTTATTTATTTGTATAGATAAACAAGTTAACGTTAGTGTTGCCATCAAAGTTGATTTTTTAGCCTGTTACATTGTTTAATGTTTGAACCCCCCGGTGTTACCCGCGCTTATTGTCGTACCGCGGGTAAAGTCGTGGGGCGAAGCTAGTCTAAAAAAAAATAAGCCTAAGTTACTCCCTATATCATCAGCTACCTGCCTGTGAAAGTCCCGTCAAAATCGAAATCCAGCCGTTCCAGGGATTATCCAACACAATGAAACATGAAAAAATATTTAACTACTTTTTTGGTATATGTACCGTGTATACCTAGATACATATATTACATATGCATTTAGTAAACAGCGGTTATTTTAATATTACAAACCGTGTCATACACTCCAATTTTATTTATTTGTATAGATAAGTGAAATGTAAATTTCTTCTGTTTGAGAAAAATAATTTATTTACCCACCACGTAAATAAAACTGCATTTCATTATTTATTTGATTATTTTATATCACTTTTGCCATAAAATATATAAACATCCAAGAAAAATCGACCAAAAAACAAATCATTTCATCTTCATATATGCAACACGAGTTAACGATAAGTGTTAATCGAAAACACAAACAAATTTGAACTCTATGGACCTTATTATAAGTTTGAGTATCGTTGTCAATAAGATGTACAATAACAAATTACAGATCATTGACTGAAACCTGGCCTTGTTGACATAGCCATTGATATGAGAAATCATTTATCTTTTAATTGGTTTTATATCTGAATAGTATGCGGTAAGCTCAAAGTAGCCAATGATTTCGAAATTCAAAATCACTAAAACAAATGAACTGCGACACTGTACGGACGTCACTCGTAAGTTGCGATCCTAGCAGATATTTATCTATATCTATACAAAATAAATAAAATTAAAGTGGCTGTTTGTAATTTTAAAATAACTGCTTTTTACCACTGCATATGTATGTATATACGATACATGTACCAAAATAGCATTTTTTTACAAGTTTTGTCTGTCTGTTTGTTCCGGGTAATCTCTGGAACCACTGGACCGATTTCGACGGGACTTTCACTGGAAGATAGCTGATGATATAGGGAGTAAATTAAAAAATTACTACTTTTTTATATGTATGTTTCGTGTATACATACTCATGCATTTCTTAAAAAGCGGATATTTTAATATTACAAACGGGCACTCCAATTTTATTTATTTGTGTAGATGAAGTGCAATCCATACTAATATTATAAATGTGAAAGTAAGTTTGTTTGTTACGCTTTCACGCGAAAACTACATAACCGATCATCATGAAACTTTGTACACATATTCTTGGAGGTATTAGAAGTAACATAGGATACTTTTTATTAAATGCGAGCGAAACCGCGGGTAAAAGCGTGAAAGCTAGAACATTAGATACAAAAATTATATTCAAAAATAATATTAGACAATGACTGTTTCTATCACTTAGAGAGTAGGTAACAGTGCCAACTGATCTGTAAGTATACGCCAGTTAAGCCCAGCCAGGCTATCATAAATATTAGAAATGTTTTGTCACAGATTTAGGATACGAAATGTCAAGACTTTTATTGACATCGTAGTTATCGTAAGGGCCGGCTAAGGGAGCTACCTAAGTAGGACAGTAGAACATCATTACTGCAAAGAAAAGGAAAATTAAAGAAAACCCATTTAGCAAGCGTACTTTAATAGACCAAAGTCTAGTTTTTTGTTTCATTGTATAGAGGGGCAAACGAGCAGACGTATCGCCTGATTGTAAGCGATTACCGCCGCTCATGGACACCCGCAACACTAGAGGCTTCTCAAGTGGGTTGCCGACCTTTGGGGGATGGAGAGGAGAATGGGAATGGGGAGGTGGAGGGCTTGAGTTAGAGCCTCCGGTATCCTCACTCACTCGGTGAAACAAAGCGCAAACGCTATTTCACAACAGCTTTCTGTGAGGCCGTGGTATTACTGCGGTCGAGCCGGCCTTTCTTACCAAAGCAAGATACAAGTTTTTTTTTTATGTAAGGGCCTGACAAAATGTCTCTACTCCGCCTGGTGGAAAGCAAAAGCAGAATCCAAGAGTGGTAGTCACCATACACGTTGCGAATGCAGACAATACAACAATGCAACATGGTGAGCCACACCATGGCGGCATGGTGATGCTTCTGCATCATTGGGCCTCCGGTCTCGCACTCACCAACGAAACACGACAGCACGAACACTGTCATTTTACGTTGATCTTCTATGCGAGGGTAGTACCGCCCCGTTCGAACCGGCCCGTTCTTGCTGAAATCAGCATGGCTCTACTACCTTGAAAATTTCGACTCTCAGTGACGTTTTCCCGGGAATATTAGCGTGGCGGGTGTAGAGAGCTAGCTGTACTTGTTGATGATAGTCTTTAGAAACAAGAACATATTCGATACGGCACATTTGTATCATTAGAATACATGTTATTGTTCTATTTATCGAATGTGGCCGTGAATGTTTGACCAGCTGTTCGTTAATCATCGCAAATAAGTAAAAAGGGGTCAATCAGAGCATGTTCCATGCTTTGATTATATTAGCCACGCGTATGCTGATTGTAATCGCAATAAATAGATATATTTATCATAGCTACAGTCGCGGAAGTTACATACTAGATAATTTGTAGGCTATATACAGACATGGTAATTGTTTTATTTGTTTCGTATGTTTATTTTTCTGGGCTGTATTCACTTCGCTATGGCATATTGTGATTCTAAAAAACAGATAAAAACCATTCTTAAATCTTGTCAAAATTTGAGCTCAATCGGTGTAGAAATTTCAGAGATTTTTATACATATCAGTAATAGATGTATACATTTAAGTAAATACATAAACTTACTGATTTAGAAATATATGTACCCAGTCAACACGGCAATAGACAACTCCTATCATGTATATTTCTCTTCTCTCTTATGACGTATTGTTTGTATTGTTTTTAAAGTTTTTTTAAAGTAAAAACATCTTTAGCGGCGTTAGCATAATTTATGTTGGGACTCGTCGCGACAGGACACGTGACCTGATCGTAAGACGGCGGCGCAGGTGCATGGTGACAGCTGATGGCTGTCGACTGTCTAATATGACATGACTGGCAATAGGTATGTTTATACTCTATAGCATTTGTTTTTATAGCAACACAATAAGCATATTTTTACTTCTTTTTATCGCGCATTTTATTTAAAGAGCAAAGAGATTCATTTCAGGTGAGCTTAGTATTGAGTTTTTACATCTGTCGGCAATCCTCATGACTGCTCTGTGTTTTCTTTATAAATTTCACTGACCATACATATTATGTGATATATTAAACTAACATAACGTATCGTGTTTATAGAAAATACCATTGTTCTTTATCGGATTCTATTATCAGATATTCACGTTCTAAAACGTAATCGGCAAAATGTTAATCAATTTAATACATCACATAATAAGTGTGGTCCGTGTAGTGGCGGATTATAAATAAGGAGAGTCACCGCCCCTCTTCATCTGTAAGTGTCGTTAGAGGTGACCAAAAGAACAAACTACGCATGATAACATCACTGCAAAGAGGGGCAAACATAAAACAAACGCCAAAAAGACGCGCCTGGTCAGCGTAGCTTTTTCCAAAACCTTCTATGGAACAGCCTGTCCAACAGTGGAATGATGATACGTAGGTATACATATTTCTGTTCAAAACCTTTACATAAAACGGTCAAAATATATTTTTTCCAATTGAGCATTCAAAAAAAAAAATTTGCCTTTAAAATCTTTTACCTAACTGGATCTAATAATAAAATGTGATGACCTAAGTCTTTTCAAATACGATTTGTGTGTAACACTTGTCATTTGATAAATGATAAACACAGTAGAGCATGCCATACCGTAGGAGAACCACGCTTCGGCATGAATGGGCCGGCTCGACCGGAGTGACCACGGGCTCACAGAAAACCGATGTGAAAAACCGGAGGCCCATAACCCAACCCCTCCCCATTCCCCCCCCCCCCCCCTTCCCACTCTCGCCATTCCCCTCCCCATCCCCCCCCGTAGCCACTTGTGACGATGGCAAGTGGCTACCGCCGCCCATGGCAACACCAGAGACGTCACAAGTGCTTTGCCTTCACACTGGTTTTCTGTGAGGCCGTGATATCACTCAATTCGAGTCGGCCCATGCACGCTGAAGCGTGGTTCTCCTACGGCAGCGTTCGCATTTGTTCAAGAATCAAAGTAACTCCACGTTAAATTTCATTGAAATAGGTGCAGCAGGTTTGCCGTGAAAGCAAGACAGACAGAGAGAGTTACTTTTGAATTTGTAATGTTAGAATGGATATAAGTATGCCTTGGCGCTTTCATGACGCTTTCGCCCAAGTCTGTCAACCTTAAACAAAACACAACACAAAACACAAACAACAGGCTAAAATCTAAAATCGAGTAATCATACCCTAAAAATACCTTACATCATTTTGGAAAAGAGCTGATACTCTTATACTACTGAACCGATACTAACCAAACATAGCTAAGAACCCACAAAACCGCATCGAAATCGGTCTATCCGTTGAAGAGCTACGATGCCACAGACACACACACAGACAGACACACAGACATCGACGTCAAACTTATAACACCGTTCTTTTTGCGTCGGGACTTAAAAAGCAGAAACAAAATAGCATATTTTATTTTACTTCAGTATATAAACAAATTTAATAAATATTCGTAAAGTTTCCTCACTTTTTTTCTTGCCCACGTGTATTTGTATAAAATATTGTTGGATTGCGGAAACGGGAAATACAAGTGATTTCTAAAGTAAATATAGCATCATTGTTCTATATTTTTAAGGCAGCCAGCACGAGTGATGATAAAAACAGCATAATAATAAAATCAATGTAAAATGACAGCATTCGTGTTGTCGTGTTTCGTTGGTGAGTGCGAGACCGGAGGCCCGATGATGCAGAAGCATCACTAGTCCGCCATGGTGTGGTGGTCACAATGCTGCATTGTTGCATTATTGTGTTGCATCCGCAATGAGTATGGTCAACACTCTTAGTTGAAAAGTATTCGCGTATTTTGGTTATTTAACAGTAATACTTGTAATTTTTTATATCATACCTATATAGTAATAAAAAAATACCTGATTTACAGTTACATAAGCAAAAAGGATTTTTATGCTTCGTTTGAAATGAAACGAACTCATCAATTAGGTTGTATGAACATTTTTCCATTGTATTCTTTTTTTGAGCAAATGAGGACTCACTTATAAAGTCCAGACAATCTTCTTAAATTGTAGCTCTCATTAAAGAAAAAAACTATCATAGTCTGCTAAAAAATGTCAATACAACTAGGAATTAAAGGTGAATAAGTATCAAATTATAAATAATATACACGTATAGAAATGAACATTGAAAATAAACAGCATGTGCAGAATCAGCAGCTTAATTCCAGGCAGTTTTTGAGATATTCTGCTTTGCAATGAAAACAGCTAAGTGGCCACAATACGTTAGTAAATAGTTTGAACTTGAACTCGCGGGCTGGGTTTCCGCAACTCGACGACTTTGTTGCGCCTCTTTGCGTTTTTCTCCTCTCAGTTTCTCCAGGATGCCTAGCCGACCCCTTCCGCTGCCGACGACTTCTTGAAGTGACTTTGGCGATCGGAGCTGTCTCGCCCGGTATTCTGCCACCCCAGGACATGCCATGATGACATGGGCGACTGTTTCATCTTTCTCCATGCATGCTCTGCATAGAGGACTGTCTGTTACACCAACAGTGAAAAGATGCTGATAGAAAAAAGCTTATCCGTCGTACAAAAAAAAGTACAAGATCAGTTACAGTAGACTGTGATTCCATCCCTACGATAAAGGGAGTGTGTGTATATTTATACTAGCTGACCCACGCAACCTCGTTTGCGCCCGTAGCGTGAAAATTTCCCCCGTTTTTGAAACATTCTTCAATGTTGCTCCGCTCCTATTAGTAGTAGCGTGATGATATATACCCTATAGCCTTCCTCGATAAATGGACTATCCAACACCGAAAGAATTTTTCAAATCGGACCAGCGGTTCCTGAGATTAGCGTGTTCAAACAAACAAACAAACAAACTCTTCAGCTTTATATACATTAAGTATATATAAGTAGATGTGTGCGAGTTTGCGTATGTAGGTCTCCATAGTCATCATCACTTTGTTTTAATAAGTAACAACTACATTGATATATCACAATTGTCTATACAAATAACTAAAATTGGAGTGTCTGTTTGTAATATTAAAATAACCGCTTTAAATAAATACATATGTATCTATACACGATACATGCACCAAAATAACATTTTTTAATTTTTTGTCTGTCTGTTGTTCTCTGGAATGGCTGGTCCGATTTTGACGGGACTTTCACTGGCAGGTAGCTGATGATCCAGGGAGTAACTTAAGACACTTTTTTAGACTAGCTTATCGCGTTATCCGCGGACCCCGCGGTACAACAATAAACGCGGGCAACACCGCGGGGTTCAGCTAGATATCATATAAGTTTTCTACAACTATTGTTTTATTGAATTAGTATATATTGAAGAAGGCATCAAATAACCTCATAAGTAAAGGAGAAAATATGTAGTCTATACAAATAACTAAAATTTGAGTGTCTATTTGTAATATTAAATAACCGCTTTTTACTAAATGCATATGTATGTATACACGGTACATATACCAAAAAAGAAGTTAAAAAATTTTTTGTCTGTCTGTTTGTTCCGGGTAATCTCTGGAACGGCTCCACAGATTTTAACGGGACTTTCACTGGCACGTCGCTGATGATCCGGGGAGTAACTTAGGCTACTTTTTTAAAATTAACTTTGTCCCGCTGCGTTACTCACGGTACAACAACAGCCGCGGGTAGCACCGCGGGGTTCAGCTAGTTTTAAATAAGCAGCTACGGAAAGAGCAAGTAGCTGTACTTACGTGTTCTATTAACTACATACAATTAATTTAACGGTATACTCACTCAGTTGTATAACACTCATAATACTCATATGACTACTTGTGTAAGAAATATCTCATCAAAAGACCAACAGAGCTTCTTAGAAAAGAAATTTTGGCCTACTTACTATGAGTATATCACGTTGGCTAGTTTGAATAGGGTTTATTTCAAGTTTTTCTTTTTTTCAAAATACCTACTCGATCAGACTAAAATATTGCCATCAATCTTCTAGATGAAACACTCACTTCTTTTAAAAAAATCTCACGATAGAACGCGTTTTTCCCTTCGTCCATCCATCCATCCAAATCCATTTATCTATACACAATCCTTTTTCACGAGTCATTTTCCTAGCCTTTATTATTTCCAATAACGATTGCCTTAGATGTTCATGACAATCGGGACCGTCGGCTTAACGTGCTCTCCGAGGCACGGAAAACACCGCCATCTTCCATACTCCGGGCTGCTATTAAGAATTTCTTGTAAGAAAAACCCAACAGTAGTCCGACCCGGTAATCAATATTATTCCTCGATAAATGAGCTCGATAATGGAACACTGAAAGAATTTTTCAAATCGGACCAGCGGTTCCTGAGATTAGCGTGTTCAAACAAACAAACAAACTCTTCAGCTTTATATATTAGTATGGATATATCTTATTTTTGGTGTACCTTAAGCAAAGGCCTTCTCTCCATTGTTTTCTATCTGCCAATACTCTCATTCATAGTGGTCCTTATGTCATTTTTAGGTTATCCTCCAAACATTACATTACGAGACTTTAATAAACCAAAATATCTTTATTTAATAAAAGATTTCTTAAAGTTTTAAAACGTCTATCTATACTAATATATAAAGCTGGAGAGTTTGTTTGTTTGAACGCGCTAATCTCAGGAACCACTGGTCCGATTTGAAAAATTATTTCAGTGTTAGATAGCCCATTTATCGAGGAAGACTATAGGCTATACATCATCACGCTAAGACCTACAAAAGTGGAGCACCAATGAAGAATGTTACAAAAACGGGGGAAAATTATCACGCTACGGGCAAAAGAAAACGTAAACGAGGTTGCGTGGATCGGCTAGTTACGTAATACAATGATTCCAAAGTCATAGATCAACACACACAACAGCAATAAATTTTATTTATGCCAACTAATCCGAAATACAATTAAAAATAAAACGCAGATAGTATCCAGCAATTACCGCGGTCCAAATTTCATCACAAATCAACAATAAAACGCCCATTGTTCTAAGAACAACAATTATTTCGAACGCCTCGCCACTTCCTTATTACGAATAGTAGTATGAGAAATAATAAGTACGTACATATGTATCCACTCTATTTAGGAAACAATCTAACTTACCTTGGGAGATTCCTTGACAATTACGTCGAATTCTTACAAACTTTTTTATACACACGCTACAGGCTGTAGCCAAAAAGGTTATAGAGTTCCCTATATACCAAAAAGAGTGAGGAAATTGATAATTTAATACAGTATTGTATTTATTTTTAAACTAGCTCATCAGAACTCCAGTTATATTCGTTGGATCCCATCTTTTACCAGAATATGGCGAAGGTAAAAGGAAAGGCAATTTTTTCAACACACTTGCTCATAAAGTGGCTCTAATTTCACCGCAATCTATCTATACTAATATATAAAGCTGAAGAGTTTGTTTGTTTGTTTGTTTGGACACGCTAATCTCAGGAACCGCTGGTCCGATTTGAAAAATTCTTTCGGTGTTGGATAGTCCATTTATCGAGGAAGGCTATAGGGTATATATCATCACGCTACTACTAATAGGAGCGGAGCAACAATGAAGAATGTTTCAAAAACGGGGGAAATTTTCACGCTACGGGCAATATAAGGCGCAAACGAAGTTGCGTGGGTCAGCTAGTTAGGTACATAATGACACCTATAATCAAAATGTGACTTTTTCATTGCTATTATTCAGAAGCGAGTTTCAAAGTTTTTTTTTTTAATTTTATTGTTTGAGTTGGTTTGTTCTTAAAAAAGTTTCGATACAAAAAAGTTTGTGTCTACACATTTAAATAATAGTGTTTTATCAATATTAAAGGTTTGCATATAAGGTATATTTAATTAAATCTTTATTAAGTTACCTTATACTTTTTAGTTTTTGAAGTCGGTTTTTTTAAGCGAAGTTTTTTTTATAGTACTAACAGACATTCCAATTTTATTTATTTTTATAGAAAGTTTGGAACTAGCAATATATTTCAAGATTTTAAGTTAAACGAAAATATTTACTAAATGTGCTACAAATTCACTTTTTTGTTAATCTAAACTCGTCTGAGCTCAATGAGAACCAAAGCGCTGAATTTAAAATACATGGTCACCTTAAGTTACAGAATATTAATATTACATCACATAAGTATAAGTTAAAACTACATAATTTCACTAAAGAACCCTAAAAAATGTTTACACAATTCTTCATCGTTTCTGACGCTGAGCGTTTCAACGTCCGTTTTGCTCCAAAGAACTACGTAATTGTTCAGAAACCTTATAATATTAATTTTGATCTAAACTTGAATTATATTTAAGTTGAGAACGTATTAGTAATTTATTAAAATAAAAGGTTTTTAAACTTTTTATGGGATATATGATTGAATGACACAAATAATCTATACAAATAAATAAAATTGGAGTGTTTGTTTGTAATATTAAAATAACCGCTTTTTACCAAATGCATATGTATGTATACACGGTACATATACGAAAAATGTAATTAAAAAATTTTTTGTCTGTCTGTCTGTCTGTCTGTCTGTTTGTTCCGGGTAATCCCTGGAACGGTTGGAGGGATTTTGACGGGACTTTCACTGGCAGGTAGCTGATGATCCGTGGAGTAACTTAGGCTACTTTTTTTAGACTAACTTTGTCGCGCGGCGTTACTCGCGGTACAACAAAAACCGCGGGTAACACCGCGGGGTTCAGCTAGTATTTAATAAACTTATTTATTTTTACTAGGCGAGTCATGTTTCAGTGGGAGAGCTATCCTTCGGTACAATCGGTTTTGATACAAATTTAATCAAAGCCAGTCGTCTTCTATTGAATTCATCCACGGAATCATCAAATTCATCAATAACTAAAATATGACGACATCGCTACTGCGCTGTGAAGATTGAATCCTCAAGATTCAATCTATATTAAATCTACATGAGATAACACTTAGTGTAAACTAATCATTGTTGTTCTAGTCAGGGTGTTCTTGGTGACCGATTCATGTATGTTTATAAAGGCCTCCACGACATAGGAATATTCTCAGATTGGGAGTTGTCAATTAAAACACATACGACTTGCATATAAAGTTTAAACTTAAGGAAAGATGGATGCTGACTATTCAAGATTGACTGCCTCATTGGCGCAATGGAAGGTACTGTAGTGCTTAAGATCTTGAAATTGATTCCCAGGACGAACCAAGTGTTTGTATGAACTGCAAAATATTCGTTTCGGAGTTTTCGTGTTTTCTATGTAGTATTCTGTTTAATATGTAGTTATGCTTTTACAATAAATAAAAGGATATTCGTGGTCTGTCAGTCAACCTAGTTTTCATAATACAAGCTCTACTTAGTTTGGCTAGAGGCTAGATGGCGTTGTGTGGCAGATGTCCGAAATGTTAAGTATAATTATATATTAAGTACTAGCTGAACCCCGCGGTGTTACCCGCGGTTATTGTTGTACCGCGAGTAACGCCGCGGGACAAAGTTAGTCTAAAAAAAGTAGCCTAAGTTACTCCCTGGATCATCAGCTACCTTCCAGTGAAAGTCCCGTCAAAACGTCCCGTCAGACAGACAAAAATTTTTTTAGCTCCATTTTTGGTATATGTACCGTGTATACATATTATTATGCATTTAGTAAAAAGCGGTTATTTTAATATTACAAACAGACACTCCAATTTTATTTATTTGTATAGATAAGTATGTAGGCATTATTACTTTAGGATCCTCAGAAACCTAAAAGTTTTAATTTGTACCAAAAAGAGTGTCACCACACTTGTTCATCCCATGGGTTGCGTAAGACGTGACTGAGGGAACAAGCTACTTGAAAATGGAAACAATTAACAATTATTTTTACGGGAATTAACGCAATCACTTATTAAAAGGATTATATATCTCTGACTTAGACTGTTAGTGTTAGACTGAAGTGATCGCGTTAATTCCCGTAAAAATAATTGTTAATATATCATGGAACGCGAAAGTTTAAAAGTTAGTATAGTGGAAACAATGCCTATACAAACCCATCTGGCCAACATATGGTATACCAGGACAAAAACTCCTTGCTAAGCTTTGCTTCCTTGAGGATGCCTATACCAGCAGCAGGGACTGACAAAAACTGTTGTTGTGATGGTGCTGATATGAAATTCATTGTAAAGATAAAAGTGATTGAGTGCAGTACCAAGATAAACGGTTTCATAAATGTGTTAAAAAAATTACCCAAATACATATTTAAATGTAAATTGGAAATACTAAAAAATTGATAAAATCATATTGAATTTGTGATTTTAAGGATTTTCACGTGGTCGGTTTTGTTGTTTCTTGATTTATTCTTGATTGTTTCCTCTTTTAATCAAAAATATTAAAGTGAATTTATTGAAACGTAGGTAGCGTTCCTAAAAGACCATTGTCACCTTAAATGGCAGTGCTAATTCTAGATATTAAAAACACATTTGAATAATATTCAATTCCGGAATACGTCAAATCGTATCTATACTAATATATAAAGCTGAAGAGTTTGTTTGTTTGTTTGTTTGTTTGTTTGAACACGCTAATCTCAGGAACCGCTGGTCCGATTTGAAAAATTGTTTCGGTGTTGGATAGTCCATTTATCGAGGAAGGCTATAGGGTATATATCATCACGCTACTACTAACAGGAGCGGAGCAACAATGAAGAATGTTTCAAAAACGGGGGAAATTTTCACGCTACGGGCAATAGAAGACGCAAACGAGGTTGCGTGGGTCGGCTAGTTTCGTACATAATGACATTGAAATATTTGATGAGGTAACACAAGAACGCATTTCAAACGACAAAATGGAAATCTTTTGACGATATACTAAATTTATTTATTATTTATTACTGATGTCACGGCTTTGTCTTCTGTAAAATATCCTGTTATTATTATTTCATCATTGTGTCATCAAAGTTTAAGTTAACATTATTTTAATTTCTTCTAAATACAACTCCTGCAACTATCTATATAATATATCTTCTATCTATATATATATATCTATATCTATATATATATTCTATATATATATATATATATATACATATATATATATGTATATTTAATATATATATTATATATATATATATAATATATAAAAGAGGAAGGTTACTGACATACCCAGAGATCAACGCACAACCCAAACCGCTGAACCTAGACTGAAATTTTGCATGTAGGTTCTTTATATAACGTACTTGATCAATAAGGAATTTAAAAAATTTCACCCCTAAGGAGGTAAAACAGGGGACGAAAATTTGTATGAAACGTTTTATTCCTGTGATGGATTTGCTTAAAACTTTGCAAAAGTATAGTTGCGTTAAAGTAATGAAATATGTACATTAGTATTTTTCAAAATGCCACCCCTAAGATGGTAAATCGGACGATGAAAGTCTGCGTGAGCGAAGCCGCGTGTAAAAGCTAGTTGGCAATATATCCTCTGTCGCTGAAGACTTTACAAATGTACAAGAAACAGGCACAAAGAACACCCAGACAATGCACATCAATGTGTAGATCACAGAAAGTGTTGTCCCATGGGGGATTTAAACCCTCAACATACCGCGCACTAGGGATGGACGTGGCGAACACTTTAACCACTACGCCATCTGTGAGGTCAAGTACTAACTAAAGTAAGTCAGTAACTAAATTTAACAACACCTGTTACTTTTAATAAAACAACTATTCATTTTTAAGACAAAGCTGTTAACAATAATTACATTTAATTCTCCAATAACTGCCGACATTATTATGTCAATGTAAAATAATACTTCAGAAAGTATAATGTTTATATTATTTATTTTCGACATAACGAGATCTTAGCTATTAAAAAGAAAGAATTAAAACAAAGAAACGGGGTCAAGACGGTTATTTTCCATTAGTTACCAATTGCATTAAAATACGTTCACTAAATAATAGTGCACGTATTTTACGCACTAAACAATCTACACTTAAAATGCTCTTATAGTTAATTCACATAATTTTTTAAAAGATAATTATTGCACAGTATATTGTTGTGTGTGTGTGTGTATGGGTGTGTGTGTGTGTTTGTGTGTATGTACCTACTCATAGGTCAATTTAACATCTATAGTAATAACGATCTGTAGGTTCAACCACAAACATTTCAAAATACGAGTAAATCAATTAAATTAAAAGTAGACATAAAAGATTACATAGTTCGTAGTTCAACGGTGCCAATTTCAGGGTCGGTTACATCATTTCCTCATAAAGTTTCAGATAGATATCTACCATATACCTAACGCTATTTGACGGATAAAACTTGCCGATTTAGCATGTATATCTGATATATATTCCTCTATATAAAACTTGTATTATTAACCAACTTCAAAAAAAGGAGGAGGTTATCAATTCGACTGTTTTTTTTAGTATGTTACCTTAGAACATTTGACTAGGTGAACCGATTTTGACGATCCTTTATTTATTTGAAAGCTGGTGCTTTCCGTGTGGTCCCATTTTAATTTGGTCCAGTTCTGACAATATCATCCCCGAGAAACCCATATAAGTTTTCAATTTGCATTAAGTATGTGCGCTACAAAGAATTCAATATCACGCTAACCGATTTCAATGATTCTTTTTTATTTCAAGTTGATCCAGTTCGTGAAGCCGGTTTTTTACAGATAAGTTCATGATAGTCTAACAAGCATTTATCGGTAGGTAGTGAAACTGGCCCTAAGTCTGTATTTTATATTCAAGACTATTTTCAAGCCATCGAAGTTTGAAATGGTATAGAAATATTGACTTCAAACATATGTAAGTATGTATTTACAACAGAAAGTATATATATGTACAATTTGCTGTTATCAACACATCCGGACCCCTCCCAGCGCTTGTCCACACAGAAGCGGGCACCGTCTGCTGGTAAAACTGAATTAAGGCAACGTACGGCACACGCGTGTGGCCACTAAAGCGGATGGAGGGACAAACCCGTTCTGACCATCCGCGGCCACATTCAGGGCGGCATGAGGCGCTGGTAAGCGCGCATTCACCGCCCTGTTCGGATCGGGTCCGAGTGGAGGTCACCTTCCTAGGCCTTCTCCACCGCCTCCTTCTGCGAAGTTACGTCTTCGCAGAAGGCTGCGACCGCGGTAAAACTGCTGTCGCTACCGGCCATGGAACGAATGACGGCCGGTAGCGAGACATCTCTTCCGATGACTGCAGTTTGGTGTTGCACATGATTATTGCACGGTGTGGTGTTGTGTGTGTATGTTTGTGTGTATGTACCTATTCATAGAACTGCAGTGAGGGCCCGACGCTGCGACGCCCATGCGGGACAACTACCTGCGTATGCTGGCCCGAGTCTTCACTGCGTGTAGAGGTGTCGCGTTGTGACGCTGGCTCCACCCAAATTGGGCAAAAGTCGCCCAAGGGCAGAGGCAGCGTCGACCTGCTTTGGACCAAGCTGTCGAAAGTGCTCGTCGAAGAGTCACTACCGTCGAGGATCAGGCCCAGATACCTCATTTGGGCCCGAAAGGCCCGGTACGAAGACCGAGTTGACCACTATGGAGGCGCCGGGGGGCGTCCCATGACGGGGCCCCCGTCTTATCCAGGGCCACCCGTAAGCCCAGCGTCTCGATGAGTCCGACCACCAGAGAAACACCCCTGGTGGCCAGGTGTGCCGCCTCCTGGAAATTAAATACTTTTTATTCAGCAATTGGTTAGAAACTTAGTTTTATACTTTCTCTGCATATAACCTATAAGTATATACGTAAAGGTCATATGCAGAAAAAGTGTAAGTGAGAAAGTATGTGGAAAAAGAGTACTTTACTCTTTATAAACAGTGCAATACAGTTTCTTGAAAGCTTTACTAAATTACAAAAATATATTCTAACTTAACTTTTAGATTTCCATTTTATAAACTGTTAACAATATTAGTTATATTTAATGTCATAAATGCATACAAAACAGATACTTGGCAATTAAAAGTAATTCAGCATCATTAAATTAGGATTTCCTATCGATAATTTTGCGATGCTGCCACGGCAGATAGCACTAAATATTGGATTCATAACGTAATTGCGCCCACGCACTCACTCGTACCACCTGAAAATAAAAACTGAAATTGTAAAAATCGTTTACTTTATTATAAGTACATTTGTTTGTTCCACTTTATTAATAACTTTATTGAATGACTGTCTCAGACCCTCAATAAACTTAGTATTTTGTAGTGTCTCAATTTTAAACCTTTAAAAAATATACAAGATGAGCGATAACGCGTTGCAGGTGGATATAATATAAACATTGTAAACCATCATGCAAGCGATGCGTATATGTGTATGGCTGTGATATTACAGTTTCGAAAGAGATGAACCGATTTGGGTTTAGTTTTTTTGCGTTTTAAAGGTGCCTTGGTAAAAAATGTATTCTAAGCATTTACTTACTAGGCTGTTTTAGTTAAATTTAGCTACAATTAAAGAACGAAACACAATATAGTATTTGTAATATTATAACATGTTTTCTTTAATTTGTTTTATTCAATGTTCCTTTAAATAATATCTGTTATAAATGTTCATGAAATCGACACCATGTCATGTCATCACTTAATGCCTATTAATCGATATTTCAAAAACAAAATTAAAAATAGACAGAGCATTACTCATGTAATCAATAACGCAATAAAAAATCTCACGCTGATTAATTAAATGTCGGTACGTTGCATGACTTATAAATTGTCTGTCTCCGACATATGAACGTCTAATATTTTGATATTACGTATTCGTCACACAAAAAATTACTGAAGTGTAAAAGTCTCATCATCAACGGTTTATTAACCGACTTCCGAAAAGGAGGAGGTTCTATGTTTTATTTATTACTAGTTGTTGCCCGCGGTTCCACCCGCGTATATGTCGGTTATCGTGGCAAATATAATAGCCTACGTCTTATTCTGATGTATAAGCTATATTACTGTAAAGTTTCATCGAAATCCTTTCAGTAGTTTTTGCGTGAAAGAGAAACAAACATCCATCCATTCATCCGTCCATACTTACAAATTTTCGCGTTTATAATATTAGTATAGATAGACACGCTAATAGCATACATGGACAAGTTTGTTTAAAAAACATACAATGCAAAAAAACATACATAGTTCTTATCTATACAAATAAATAAAATTGGAGTGTCTTTTTGTAATATTGAAATAACCGCTTTTTACTAAATGTATACACGGTACATATGGCAAAAATGGAGTTGAAAATTTTTTGTCTGTCTCTCTGTCTGTCAGCTAGTATTATTATATAGTCAAATAACAGGTATGCACAGTTAACCCCAATAGAACAAAGTCAGTTAAAATTTAAAAAAAAAAGTTTGAAAATAAAAGGAATGAAAACGAAATGAATTAAAATGAATACAATCAGTTTTAATATCTTTGCCTTTTGAAGGAAATTTCGGTCTACATTACCCCGCTGGCCATTAGATAGTGTTTTTGTCCGGCGTAATTTGCATCCTTAGTCTGCTCTTACGACATCCACGGTATGAATAAAAGTAGTGACACTCCATAATCTTAAGCCGTCACCTCACAGACGACAGTAATAAACAACGCAAAAAAAACACAATTACAAACTACGCCTTCTGTAAAAATCTAAAATAAAAAATATTTATTATAAGATGTACTGTCTTCCAGATAAAATGGTTTCATATTTTTATATTGCTTATTAATTACACAAAAACGTAGTGTAAAGGTCTCACCTGTGTGGAGCGTATGTTTTATAGTAGTTGCAAGTAATGGCAGGCGATTGGCAAGGTCGTTCAAGGCAGGCCGGCGCGCACGTGGGAACGCCGCCGCTCTCTCGCGCACCTAAATTGTTATTTTAGACCATTTTGTTGCTATACTACGCCTTTTTGCTCCGTTTCTTTGTCTTGTAATAAATGGATATATACTTACAAACATGTTTTTTTTATTTGGTAATTAATGAGTAATGATTTGGGAATGTTAATGGTAAAGTATGTCGTATGTAAACCAAATACGTACATGTATAACGATCAGAAATCATTTTGAGATCGCCTTGAGATTTGAATAGTTTTTTTATGATTATTTTTAGCTGCCTGTTCGTCGCTAATCCTTCTTGAGAAGGCAATCGTTTTCTGGAAAGGAAATGGGATAGTAAGTCTAAGACGAAAGATAAGTCTGGGATGGGAATATGAAAACTACTAAGGCTGCAGAATAAGCCAGGTGTCCATACCTTCTTGTGTATAAAAAGCACCAAGAACAAAGGCATTCAGTTTTAGATTTTCTGAAGTGTCTATTTGTAATTTCAAATTAACAGCTTGCTTTACTTTCAAATGCATTCGGTGAACTGAATGCATAGAAAGTAATTAAGCATTTAAAAAAAATGCGTATTTACTAAAAAAATACGATTATATCAAGAACTCTCTCTCAAGATAACTTCTCTCATGGTTCTTCTCGTAGACCTTGTGGGGTCTTGGGGTAACTTTTCCAGGTTTTCGGCCTGTTAAAGTAATTTTTCGCGTCGCTTGCAACTACAGGAGGGTCATTGGGTTGGGCAAGCTAGCCCGTTGGTAGTCCCGAGCTGTTGGTCCAGTAGGGAGGGGCGTAACTAACGAGTTGACCTGACTAGCAGATAACTGATGATATAAGGAATAACTTAGGCTACTTTTATAAACTAGCTTTGGCTGGCGCCTTTACACGTAGGTATGTTGAAGAGGTATAATAACTGTAAGTAACACCGCGGGGCTTAGCTAGTTGTGAATAAAACCGAAAATCATCTTTTTATTGCGTACTTTTCTTGTAAGCTTTGTTTCTTGCGTAACGTATAAGGGATTCGAAAATTTGTTACCTGTGTAAATAACACAACAAGTACAATTTTAACAAAAATAAAACCGACTTCAAGGTTCGACTCGATTTCTCTTGGATGCCATCATCAGATATTAATGTCCTTATCATGGTACCACCGTGGAATATCTCCTTTCCATTAAAAAAAGAATCATCAAAATCGGTTCATAAACGACTAAGTTATCCGCGAACACACATAAAAAAAAAAAAAAACGGTTGAATTGAGAAACCTCCTTCTTTTTTTGAAGTCGGTTAAAAAATAGAAACAACGCCACTAAAAATTAATAACTATAAAATTATGAATACAAAACTGCTTACCCCTTAAACGTAAAAAACGAATATCAGTAATATCTTTGCGTCTATAACCGCCAAGGTCTCAAAGAAACAGAGACGGAAATTTTATTACGTAGTTTGTGCTGCACATATATAATGTATGTTTATTGTTTAGCTTTAAATTATTATGTGAAAGCAAAACAGGCTTACCTTGCAGAGAATTAATAGCGATATCAATCATAGTGCTAAACGCAGTTGAATATTAACTGTTTTAAGCGTTCATTCGCGCTTTGTATTTTGGTTTGTAATATTACACACGGTAACGGGTCAGTACCGTTTTATAGCCAATAAGTTACAAAGATTTTGCTTATACATTTCAATTAAATCAAAGTATTTTTATACATATGAGCCTGTCAAAGTGACTCTTTTGTGTGAAAGCATGAAAAACATCTAAGAGTAGTGGTTAGCATATTCATAGCGAATGCAAACAATGCATTAATGCAGCATGGTGCCCGACTATAAGGCAGCCTATTGAGATGCTTATGCACCATTTAGGTCTCCGGACTCACAAAAAAATATCACAGCACTTGGGCCTCCGGTATCCTCACTCACTCGATGAAACACAGCGCAAGCTCTTACTTAACCGACTTCAAAAAAAGGAGGAGGTTTCTCAATTCGACCGTATATATTTTTTTTTTTCACATCGGTTTTCTGTGAGGCCGTGGTATCACTACGGTCGAGCCAGCCGATGCATGCCGAAGCGTGGCACTCCCCCTTTTTTTATGTAATGGGCGGGCTACCGAGCAAACGTATCGCCTGATGGTAAGCGATTAACGCCGCCCATGGACACCTGCAAGACCAGAGGCGTCACAAGTGCGTTGCCGACCTTTAGGGGGTTGCGGGGGGTGGGGGCAACACCTCGGCTCGGTGAAACACAGCGCAAGCACTATTTCACACCGGTTTTCTGTGAGGACGTGGTGTCACTCCTATCGAGCCGACCCATTCATGCCGAAGCGTGGCTCTCCCACAGTCGTTGGGAGTTGTATTGTGTAATTTGCTCCTTTAGTCAGCTCTTACGAAACCCACACGATGAACAAGAGTGATGACACTCTGTTCTGAATCACACATGGATAACAGCGGTTACATGATCCACTGACTCCTAACAGAATTTGACATATGACAAAGTTGATGTATGTAATTCTGAGAAAATGTTCGAACTTATTTGCCCCGCGGTGTTAGCCGCGTTTATTGTTGTACCGCGAGATAGGCCGCGGGGCAAAGTTAGTCTAAAAAAAAGAAGTAGCTTAAGTTACTCCCTGGATCATCAGGTACCTGCCAGTTAAAGTCCCGTCAAAATCCGTCCAGCCCTTCCAGCGATTACCCGGAACAGACAGACAGACCGACAAACATAGACAAAAAAATTTTTAAGTACATTTTTGTATATGTACCGTGTATACATACATATGCATTTAGTAAAAACTTTTTTTTAATATTACAAACAGACACTCCAATTGTATTAATTTGTATAGATTTAACGAACTGTTCGTCAAACATATTACGAATTTATATTCTAGGCGTTTATAAATCTCATAAAGAACAATGCGCCCGATCTGTTGTAGTGAACGTGCATCAGTTTCGTAATTTTACAATTACGAAGTTTGCAACATAGCAGTTGTTTATCTGTTTTAAGGGCAGTGGCCATATTTATGTTTCTAGCACTTGTGTTGAGTCTAATAAGGTATAAAATTTTACGTTGAACAATGATTTGTTACTATTCTTGCTTAACTATTTTTAATTAACATCTTTAAACGATGAAATATATGATTTTCTAACATCAAAAGGTGAAGTCGCAACACCCTTTAAAAAAGCCTTCAATTTACTGTATTTTTTTTAAGTTTTTTACCTAATAACTTTCGACTGGGTTAACCGATTTCTTTTTTTATTTGAAATTTTGTGCTTACCGTGTGGTCCCATTTTAATTTCGACCAGTTCTTAAAGTAGTTTTTTTCTTAAAATTGCTTAAATTTGCTTTTTGATTATATAATTTACATGAATAAGAAATATAAATATAGAAATAAAATAACTTTATAAGAAATACAAAAACAATAAATATATATTTTTTCTCAATAGATTGATTGCAATCATTGTATAAAAACAATTTAAGTCGACAACAATTATAAGAGACTTCATAGCTTTACATCCCTCTTCTGTCTACACTAAGTATAATAGATATTAAACAAAGACAATTATTAACATGCTGTTTATAATTGATTCAGGTTTCTTCTGCCGTCTTTTGCTGTATAAACTTACGTATTTTGACAACTCTAGGCATTTTCGCAATCTCGCTCAAAGATTACATTTGTTGGAATTGTTGGTGTACTATCGTCAATATTTTTAATATCAACTTTTAAAGTACAATACGTATATTTCAAGTTATTTGGCTAAAAACTACTAATAACCCAGAAATAATTGTCAATGGTAACTCAGCTAAATAACTTGAAATTTATTTTACGTTACTCATACTCAAGTGAATATAAAAACATCGATAACGTCAGTTTATAAAACTTGTAAATATTTGTATAGGATGACATAATTTAAATCAAGACGTCGGGCAGAGCCTAGTCTTTCCACGGGCGACTACGCTTCTTATAAAACGTTTTGCATTTACACGCTAGCAAATAGCGACGCTACATTTTTCAAGAGATACCAATCTGAAGTACACTAAAATACTTAATATACCGATATTTTCTGAAAACTAGAAAACAAATTGAAACTGGAATCTTGTTTTCATTTTTCAAAAATACGCCACTTACATTTACTATTGAATTTTGAAGTCAAGACAAAAAGTGAAAATTAGCTTTATATCTTTGACTTTAATGGTTCGGAAGTCGCTGTAGCTACAGCCTTTCAACATATCAATATGCTCTGAACCATCTCCAGATTTTTGCAAGCGTGTTGGACACAATTTTTTTCAATTTCAGTCTCCATTGATTAAATATTTTAACTTGCTATAGTTTTTTCTAGTTATAATTGTTAACTATTTCAACGTTTACATTCCTCCGACTCATTATACCCACTCTTACCACGACTCGACCTCTTACTTTTCGTTATATTTTTTAACAAAAAGTGAACGATAAAAGTAGATCGACCACGAAATTACAAAATTTTAAAACAAATGACGAATATCAAAATTATAAAAGACCTGTTGCTTAGTGTATAAGGCTTTAAGCAAGCATGTAAACTTCCGTAAATCATGTAAGCACATACTTCGTAATTAACTTTTAAATGCTCAAATCCATTAACTTTTCGGATTGGTTGACAATCGTTTCTTAGAAATATTAGTCACTTGTACAACGTGGCTTTAATACCAATTTACAAGTAATTAAAAACATTAAAACTTACATTTCAACTGTGTTCAATTTAACAGCCATTTCATTCAGTCATCCTAATTTGACTATACAATAACAGAAATAGTACTATCATTATTGTAATATAATTGTTATTCTAATAAACCATATCACTATCACCTTCTATAAAAAGATCTGTGTAATTATGGGGGTAAATATCACTTATTGAAATTTTATCATTATTTGGAGCATTGACACGCGTGGCATCAGTAACGATGTTGGGCTCTTCCTTAAATACCCTTTTATGAAATTCAGTATTATTAGTCTTAGAATCAAAAATAATATCAATTTCATCACTACTGTTTGTAGCAGTGTTTGAAGATATTTCGGTTTTCGTAATGCCTATATTACTAGTTCTCTTTCCTATTTCAACATTGCTAATATTGGTTTTATAATCTACAGGTTTTGTTTCATTTTCTAAAAATGAAAGTCTTCCTTCATTAACTGTTTTGTTTATCGGAGATATTCTTAATGGATTCGTTATATTACTTTCGTTTTCATCTCTTCTAGATAATGAAGAAATAGTCTGAAGTAATTCTGTCACATTTGTACCTTTTGGTTCTTCAATGAGTACGGAATCATTCGTACAAATAGTGATGACAGTATTTTTTGCACTCTCGGCAGTTTCATGATATACATTTCTACCTGATTTCAGAGTATAATTTGTTTTATTTTGTAAACGTCTTGTACCGTTAAGTTTGCCAAATTTATTTTTGGAGAAAATATCTGACCAAATTTTAATTTCAATTTTGGACTGGCCATTGTAGTCTAAAATCCTAAGTATTACAGAGTCGTAATCCTCGTCTAATATATAGTTGCTTACGGATCTTCTCTTCATTGGTTTAACGCTTGGTGCCGTTGGTTCGGTAGAACTGACGGATTCAGACGTTGGTTCAGAAGTTGTTTCTACTTTAGTAGTATTGTTTTGTTTTTCAAATTTAATACTAGATAATACTGTGTCTATTATCACAGAGGTAGTAGGCCAAATTGGAGGCATAACTTTGTGCATAGTTGGATTCACTATAATTTCATGTGTAGTTCGAGGCCAAAGCGGCGGTATGACTTTTCGATCTTTATTCTGATATTTCAGCACTGGTTTTGTCGTTGATCGGTAGAAGTCTATCACGTCGCTGTCAATCTTATCCAATCCATATTGTACAGTGTCTACTATTGGGAGTACTCCAGCATCGTCGAAGTATATTCCCCCAACCTGCACCAAGAAGACGAGATATTTCGTAAAAAAGTTTATAAAATGACACGTTATTATTGTGTTAGCTACACTTACGTTATTTTTGAAATCATTTTACTGTCTTTCTATACTAAGGCATCAAGGTTGCTATATATATAAACCTACCTATATTTTTGATTTAAATATTTAAAATAACATCCATACCCTTCTGCCAGATTCATTTGGAGGTTCAGAAGACGACGCTGTAGTCTGTTCGAGGTCTTTGTTGTCTGTGAATTTTTCTGGTGGATTGACATTGCTCATCAAATATACCATAATACCAAACATTGCCACAATTGCAATGGAACATACCGCTACTAGAATTGTACTTTTCGCCATCGTTGTAGAATAGATTTTCGATGTAAAATTACCCTCGACGTGTCAATGCAAATTGTAGCTACATTATATGTTACCTACTGCATTAAATCCGATTACAAAACGGGTTTACTTTAAATTTAGGTGAATTTGAACATTAAACATTATAAAATCATGTGTCTTTCAATGTGTCTAATTGATGAGCAGTAAATCATGGTATAACAATATACTACGCCAGGTATGGCATTCCGAGATACAGTGACGAGACAGAGAGATCGAGATGACGTCATCATCACTATCGCTGGTTTTGGTTGGTCAATGATATTATATAATGTCATTGTGAATGGTTCATTTCGTATTATGTTGCTATAAAGTGGTAACTGGATAGTGACGTCACATCGAGCCACTCTCGGAATGCGAGACCTTGTTTTCTTAGACCATGCAAAATATAATGTACACAGAGTACTGTGTTGATAAGTTGTTTGCATTCTCTTTGGTCAGGTCAACAATTTTTTTTTACATTTTGGCTCCATTGTTTGAGTACATACAATACAGAAAAGACAGTATTTGAACACAATTCTAACAGGTTTTTTTATGATATAGGTGGCAAACGAGCAGACGTATCACCTGATGGTAAGCGATTACCGCCGCCCATGGACACCCGCAACACCAGAGAAGTCACAAGTGCGTTGCCGATCTTTGGGAGATGAGGAAAGGGATGTGGGGAGGGGTTCCAGGAGGGGGGCCTCCAGTATCCTCACTCACTCGGTGAAACACAGCGCTAGCGTTATTTCACACCGGTTTATGTGAGGTCGAACCGGCCCATTCATGCCGAAGCGTGGCTCTCCCACGGAATGAAACAACAACGCCTTGATACTTTTAAAATAAATGTAATAGTAAAACTGACTAAATGATTATCATCAAAAACCTTTGGTAGTCCTCTGCTAGACATAAGCTTCTCTCTAAAACGAAGGTTTTGGCGTACTATACCACGGTGTCCAAACGGGTTGGTATAATATCCACAGATATTAACAACTGTTCCTATTTTGAACTGGCCTGCTAAAGAAAAAAATATATTTAAATATCGGTTTATTAAATTGATCCCTATTCCCATAGAAGTTTATTCGACCGAAGAACCTAATCGTTCTAGGAAAAAAAATTCAACTGCGGTGTACCTTAATATAAAATGTAAAAGAGATAGAATAGAGTAGAGTAGAGTACATCCGAACAGAACTGAATAGAATAGAATAGAACAGAACAGATTAGAATAGAATAGATTAGAATAAACTTTATTGTACACCAGTTAAAATAGTTTACATTCAGAAGCTTATCAACTTAAAAACCATGTACAAATGGCGTCCTTATCGCTAAAAAACAATTTCTTACAGGCAACAACATAGATATAGAATATCATAGATTGGCTATGCGGAAAAGAGAGAATATGAGTTTACGTGTGTTAGAGCGCGACAGATAAACGAGATCAAACACCGATACGCTATGAGCCTGTATCGGCCCAGCGCCCGTCGAGGTCGAAACATTATTGTTGTTATTTTTTCAGAATCTTGAGTATTTTGTTGATGTTTATTACGGTGACTTGTGCAGTACCTGGATGTAACGCTTCCAAGAATGAAAATCCACAAAATCTTTCATTTCACATGGAAGTAAACAATGCCATATTTGCCTCTAAATAAGCTTTGTTTCAATGCGATATCGTATATTTTATATAACAAGCGGTAGAGAATATTATCTTGTTTAGTTTCAATATAAATTAAGTTGCTTTGGCATCGTATAAAACGAATTATTAAATACGTGAATTTATGTTGTTTCAAACCTCACATACCTAGAAGTTTGAAGTGACAATGTCGATAAAAATATCGATAATAGTCACAGTGATCAAATAATATCATCAATTAGTTTTTTATACTGACTATTTGGAATTTTTATTATGTTAATTAATATGGTTACAGACTTGCTCAAAATGCAGACATGCAAGGAAAATGGTTGAAAAATGGTGAACAGACTGGATTGGGTCCAAAAAAAACATTCAACCATTTGTAGCAGTAATTTTGAAGAAAACTGTTTTGTAAACAGAAGTGCACAAAGAATAAAGCTCCATTCTGCATCAGTACCCACACTATTATCCATCTCAAGACATAATAGAAATAGGCTTAAAATGTGAACGAGTTTTCCGAACACCGGCAACATTCAATGAATGAAGTAATTTTCCAAAAAAATGTTGCTAAATGCCTTATTCTATGTCGAAAGTATTTCAGGAATTTTTCAGAAATTTTAGGATAGGATTTTGGATGATTCGCCAAACCTCTTAAATATATATTAATTAAACTAATTATAGAAATATATGTGTCTATTAGAATTAAATATGAGGCAAAGTTGTGTAATGCAATAAAGGAAAATTTAAGACATTTCTATAATAAATTAATTTTGTTCGGAGGAAAATGAATTCCTATGCATGCTTACAGTGCTGTTTTTGATTAAATATTGTTTGTGGTTAAATATTTATGTTTCTAAAACAACGAGCAATGTTGCGTAATATTATTATCAGTTAATTAATACATTAAAAAATTAAACAGTTATCCCTTGTTTTTGTGCATCTACTAAAATTCTATCAATAAAGATTTGTCTTTTTAATTCTTTAGTTTTCTTGTACTTATTGGCACTGAATACGTAAGTCTGAATGCCTGTGGATTTATTTGTACCAGTTGGTACAGGTTATTGAAAATAATAATTTTGCATGGCACATCACTAGCACGTTACACGCACATGCAAATTTGACGCACACCACTGCATTTCTGTTTTGGTCTCGCTTATTGAAATGCACAACCAATCTATGGTATTCTATATCTATAGGCAACAAGAATGTAAATTGCTTGTAAATGGTTAACAGAGAAAAAAGCATATAACTAAAAGCTTGGTCATGTTACAAGAGTTGTTACAAGAGGCGGCCTTATCGCTCAAAGACAATCTCTAACAGGCAACCAGAGACTACCAACTTTGCAATAACCGTTCATGATAAGCGGTTTTGATATATTAGCTCGTTGGTTCTTATGAAGCATCATCATCTTTACAAAACAAATTCCAGGGATTTCCATAGTTCCAACTTCGTTACAAAGTTTTCGTAAAGGCATGTAAAATAGTTTTGTGTCCTAATGAAAGATTCTAGAAAACTATTTCATTCTTAACAGGACGTTACCCTTTTGTCTACTTGTTAGTAAATTGAGAAACCATTTAGTACTTTTCTAAGGCTTTATTTGTAGTCCACATAATTAAATCAGTAACTTAAATTATATATATGTATTACTCATAGGTAATAGGGTTTCAGATTTGTTCACTACTTCCAGAAAGTCAACGTATATTTCATTTGGCTGAAAGTAAAAGAAATTAGGATTGATATGATATACATTCTAGAAAAAATATAATTTTACTATTTTATTTAGGTAATAATAACACAAACGTCTGATCCCAAACTACTCAAAGCCATGGTAACCAAACTTCTTATAGAAATATTCATATATTTCTTAATACATATCTATCTATCTATTTCTTTGGTTTATATAAAAAAATGAAACACCGAAATATATGTTCGCGCATAACTTCTGATCGACTGCACCAAATTGGATAATTCTTTATTCATTGTGTTTCTTAATGTCTGGACAAGTTTCGCATAGAAGAAAATTTAAAGAAAACCAGAAGTGTTATAGTTTCTTTGTCCGAGACTGTAGGTACATTGTCGGGAAGTTGAGGCGGGCATAAATACGAAATAAAAATATGACGTTACGAAGTTCGACGGGTCAGCTATTCTATCTATATATATAAAAAAGAATGTTTGTCTATATGTCCTTTATAGAATCGCAAAAGTGTTATGCATAAACTCACAAAGTTTTCTGAGTTAGTTGGCAGATAGACACGCGTGTGGAGCCGCGGGCAACAGCTTGTTAAAGATAAATTACATCATCTACGATCTCTGGCTTAGCAGTCATGATCAATAATCAGTAAACCAAAAGGCCCGTAAAATATAAAAAAATATATTTTAAAGGCTTATTAGTAAAATAAGTTGAACTAAACTTTAGAAGAACATTAGTTATACTGTCGATTGTCGGCACTTGATGGAACTTGTTCTAATACATTCTAGAATTTAACTCACTTGTTCTTATTCCACTATTTTAATTAAATTTACCGGTCCATATATATGAACCGGTCAGGTGTTAATTAAATTTAAATAGTGGAATAAATACAAGTGCGTTTAATTCTAGAATGTATTTAGAAGAACAATTTCATCCTCGAGAAGAAAGCATTGCATCAGTATTTCATCGGTGTTGATGTTTTGTTAGCGTCACGTCATCATCAGCTCTTAACAGTTTACTGCTAGATACAAGCTTCTTCTTAGAAAGGTGGTTTTGGTTTATTGTCAAATATTATTCCACGCAGGCCAGATGGCTCGTTATAGGGTTAATTTGAAGTTTTCCTTCTCTTTGGAGTGATGCATAGTTTGCTTCCTTAGTCGCCTCTTACGACTCTCATGCGATGATTAGGGGTGGTGAAACTCGGTATACGTAATCTGACACCATATGGAGATATATAGTTTATAGATTGAATATATGCAGTTTCAATCGACTTGAAAAGAGGAAGAGGTTCTATGTTCCACTGTAAGTATTTTTCATCTAGCAATCTAAATATATAGCTGATGAGTTTGTTTGTTTGTTTGAACGCGCTAATCTCAGGAATCGCTAGTCCGATTTGAAAAGTTATTTCAGTTTTGGATAGTACATTTATGGAGGAAGGCTATAGGCTATATACCATCACGCTAAGACCAATAGGAGCGGAGCACCAATGAAGAATGTTTCAAAAGCCAGGTTAAATTATCACGCTACGGGCAATAGGAGACGCAAACGAGGTTGCGTGGGTCGGCTAGTATTTGATAGCTGATACTGTAAGAGGATTAAACTGTGCCAATACCTTTGTAATGAATGTCCTTCCTACTAAGATAAAAGGCGAAAGTTTGTGAGTGTGTATGTTTGTTACTCTTTCACGCAAAAACTACTGAACCGATTAGGATGAAACTTTACAGTAATATAGCTGATAAATCAGAATAACACAGAGGCTACTATTTGACGCGATAACGACATATACGCGGGCGGAGCCGCGGCCACAACTAGTAAATAATAAATACTATACACTATACAATATACACTACTATACAATACAAAATGGAAGAGACAGGTTGAGCGCTTCCATACTCAGGAATATAGATATTACTCGTAGCAACTTACTTCACTTTTGAATTGCAGGTGCTCATTTATTATCAGATTCATTTGCTCGTCAGCAAGAAAACATCAAACTACAATTCTTAGAAGACAAGTGACCTTATAAGAACCTTAGAAGACAAGGAACAACTATACAGATAAAATAACTTCAGAAACTTTTCAATAGCTCATACGTACTTCTTAGAACTCCAATTTATCTCTTACCAAGTCTATTCTATTTTCACCTTCCTCCCCTGTATTCCGATCCTGTGCCATCATCCTGGCAGCCTTCTCCGATAACTCTAACAGCCCAGGGTCAAGCCTCGTCATCAGAAATAGGAACAACAAGAAGATAAGGAAAATTGTTAAAGAGTAAATGAAAAAGTAAATCTTATATTTCGTTCTCATCTTGAATAGATGGTAAGAGATGTTTGGCCACCTAAAAAAAGAAATAAACTAGATTAAAAACATTGGTGAATGGTTCTTTTAAATATATAAATGGTAAAAGAAGAGACGGGTAATCGGATTACACCTTTGTTCGGTAGTAAACGGCAAAAAGCTGAAGTAAGAAGCAACCAATATCGTCCTTGGATGTCTGCAACTAAAGGGACACAGAAATCGTTGCTTTAAGTGCAATCTCCCCAGAACTAAGCTAACGAAACGAGATAAATGTTTAACTGTTAAACAATTCTCTAGTTCCGTTTCTTTTTTTTATGGAATAGGTGGGCAAACGAGCAAATGCATCGCCTGATGGTAAGCGATTACCGCCGCCCATGGACACCTGCAACGTTCGTTAACTGTTAAACTTTAACAGTTGTTTTCTGTCAGATCATCACTCGGACAGACAGGATAATGGTATGTTTCTTCTATGTATTTTTTTTATTTAAATGGTTCTCTTTTAAATAAATTAATTGCATACCGAATTATATTAAAACTATCTTTTGCCACACAACTCCGCCCGCGTGTATGTTGATTATCGCAGAAAAGAGTAGTTTATATCCTTCCTCAAGAATCAATGTAGCACGATCCTAAATTTTATTGAAATGGGTGCAGCGGTTTAGCTGTGAAATCGGAACAAATAGACAGACAGACAAAGTTACTTTTAAATGTATTTAGGTTTAATTTAAGTGTACCGCCACTGTAATATGTTAAGTAACTTGTTTATAAAAGCTTCTCACATAATAGGCTAGACGTGGGAGGTTTTAGACAATTCATTGCTTGACAAGTTCTTTTTATATTTGAGTGATTTCTGTTAATGTTCTATTATGTAAAGAACTGCAATAATTGAACAGATTATTATTCTATTTCTTACATGTAAATACACAGTTTTATTAGACCAGATACGGATAGACAGTCGGCCATCTCCTGCTAGGCAGCCCTGTCCGGCTGCTCTAGATGCCAGTAAAATCGTTTATCATTAAAATAAAATCTAACAAATTTTAACTTAGACAACAAAAGAATTTAAATTACACGAAGATTATCTTCAATCATCAACTTGCTGAAGGCACAACGAATCTCTTAATTGCTTTAAATAAATATGTATAGTCTTCTTTACATCTACCTCTAGAAGTCAATATTGAAACGTCATCCTTAATTTCTACATCTCTCTGGTTCAAAGACCGTCTTTGTTCTAGTGAAGAAGTAAGAAGTTTGTTGATTTGAGTGCATAGAGTTATTATAGATAGAGTGGGATAGGCATATGGCTGCCTGTAAGCGGAAACGTCCAACGGTTAGAAAGAAACAGAAGAACGCGGAACCCCATCTGTCTTTCTCAACTGACGCATGCGTAGTAAACGACTGACGTGACACTGACCTAGTGACGTCACACTGTGTCGCTCTCGGAATGCGAGACCTTGTTTTCTTATCCACCATGGTTATACCATGGTTCTGCTATGCTGCTTTCCCGCGCAAACTGCGCAAACGCGAGTAGAGCGAGACAGATAATTGTCTCTCTCTTTATAACCGAGGGACAGCTGGAGGTCTGGCTCGCCTGCTCTATATATAATAACTCAACGTTTGAGTGACCTCAAGTACCATAAAAATATGACTATTTTTATAATCCTTTGTAAGAACTATGGATCGTTTTCGTTTGAGATATAGCAGTATTTTAAAGAAAAAAAAATTGCAGGTAGGCTTTGGTACATTTGAGTGTCAAGCAATGATATCGTTCCTTTTCAAGTAAAGGACAATAATTCTGATATAGGTACTCCACTCGTCAAAGGACAGCATCATACTTCTATGTTTTGAGTTACAGGACTCCATGAGCGATGGCACTTACCATCAGTTGATCCTTGTTTGCCTTCACCAAAGAAAAATATTTTAATAAAGGTAACCAGCTGAGTCCCGCGGTGTTCCCCGCGATTATTGTTGTACCGTGGGTAACGCCGCAGGGCGAAGATGGTCTAAAAAAGTAGTCTAAGTTACTCTTTATATCATCGGCTGCTAATCAGTGAAAGTCCCGTCAAAATCGGTCCAGCCGTTTCAATTTTATTTATTTGTATAGGAGATATGGAAAACTTCACTTTTGTCGATTCATGGCAGTGGGATGGAAAGAAAGGAAAGGAAAATGTAGTAGAACATAATTTTCAGTACGTATAAATCTTAAAAGTTGTTATAATTTTAGTGGCATTATTTAGTTAAACTTGAAAAAAGTTGGACTCTATGAAAGTTAGTTTACGCGCCTGATAGAAAAGTTATAGCATTATCTAATACTTATACTTTGCGTTAGAGAAAACATCACACTATTTATCTATACATCTATATCTATACAAATAAATAGAATTGGAGTGTCTGTTTGTAATATTAAAGTAACCGCTTTTTACTTAATGTTATTTACGTATACATGGTACATATACCAAAAATGTAGTTAAAAAAAAATTGTGTTTGTCTGTCTGTTTGTTCCGGGTAATCTCGGGAACGGCTGGACTGATTTTGGTACAACAATAACAGCGGGTAAAACCGCGGGGTTTAGCTAGTTGAGATATAAAATCAAGTTCCCTCGCTTTGTTCGTTATTTTTGTTTTGATAAATTTTCTAAATTTTTGTTTTTTCGCCGGGTTTGTTGTGGAGTGGTTTGATGAGAGCTTTGCAGTGTTGCAGAAAGTTTTTTCATCGTAGGTGGTTCCATTTTGGTGTAGAATTTTGGGCTACGTATTGACTATGACACGACACGACACACCGAGTTGAATTGTCGTGTAAAATCATTAAATTGATTGTATTATTTGAACATTAAATCCCTATTGAAGTGTAAACATTGGCACACGGGGCTTAATGAAATACTTTTGTGAAAAACATACTTTTGTGGAAATAGACTATTTTAATAAAAGTTGAAGTGAAATCTCGTTCACATCTTGTTGGAGCACAGAAGAAAGAGCACGGAGTAAAATTAGCATCAACAAGAAGCACTTAACTCAATTTAAGCCGCGTAGCGCGGTTAGATGTCGCCTAAGACCTGATCTATGGGCCCAGCACAATCTTCACCTCTTCACCGCAAAAACATCAACCATGGAGGTCAGGTCTAAAAGGGTCGAACATATTTTTAGGCTTTAATTCTAGCCAGATCGATTTATCCCCCCCGCTACCCCCTGCATAGTAAATTTCATGAAAATCATTAGAACCGTTTCCGAGATTCAAGATATATTTAAACGTATATAAAAGAACTAGCTGACCCACGCAACCTCGTTTACGTCTTCTATTGCCCCTAGCGTGATAATTTTACCCAGTTTTTGAAATATTCTCCATTGGTGCACCGCTTTAAATATTAACGAGAGATATTAAAGATAATTGCGCGTTTAAAGATATTAGATAGACTGATATTCTTGTCAACCTTTTATTAATAAATGCATTTCCTCGGAAATTTATTTTAATATCCTCTTTGCTATTCAGAATAAAATATCTACCGCGTCAGTGTCAAATCAATTGCTTGTATTTCTGTCAAACGTGTTAGATTTGTTTTCTCACGTTTTCTTCTGTCAAGATTCGTATTTAAACTAAAAAATGTTTACTGGTATTTAGTAGTACTTACACCATAAATAACAAGAAGTAAGTAGATATTATACGTATTCTTTAAAAAAGATATTATATATATGTACCGTGCATACATACATATGCATTTAGTAAAAAGTGGTTATTTTGATAGTACAAACAGACACTCCAATTTTATTTATTTGTAGTAGAGACGAAAACAATTATCAATGTTGGTCTTAAATGATGATCTTATGCGTATTGTCTCAGATGACTTTATTTTAAATAAGTTTTTAAATAAATCACTTCTTAATTAATCAATAAATAACACACTTTTCGCAGAAAAATCGATTGTATGTAGAAACTTCTTTAAAAACAGCTGATAGGTGACTTCTATACTACTGACTTTCCAATGTCCTTGTTTACACATCTTGTCAAAACAATATGTTCTTCTTCAAATATACTTTTCTGGGAAGTAGAATATTTATAAGTAGTTCTGTAGGTGCCTGTTGAACTCTGATTATATTGTTTATCGTTCAAGAAGTTTCTGTATAAGTTAGTAATAGTATATTTGTATATTAAATACAAACATAGATAAAAACGTATAAAAGATCGGAGTACATCTTACCATGACCGTTGTGACAGACGTTATAATGATCCATTTTAGGTACGTACCTATGGTGAAGCTGGATACGAGAACCCCAAAATTGATTAGAGTTGCGTGCATCGGAACTAATCGGGAGAGGCTTATATCTAGCAGTGGACTACTGGTAGATATAAGCAATAAGAATGGACAATATTAATTTTATTAAATACGATTTCCTCAGTATTAATTTATTTAAGTTACCAAAAGAAACTCATAATAGGCCTTATAATATCAATAGGTTTACAGTGACGATGAGTAGTTCTTGCGCCGCAATTTTCCTTTTTAAGATTATTTTCATAAGGATGAAAATCCTACGCTGCGATGCTAATTGAATATCGAAGCCATTCAAGATGTCTTTTACAATTTTGCTATAGAACTCGTTTATTGATAATGTTTTATTTCAGCAATGACTAAAGTACAGAGCATCACAGACTCGGAAATAGGATCGGAGATAAGGACGGATCGAGTGAATAAATTGGGGGCAATTCTTTGTCCTACTATTTGCGCTCTTCTTCTGGTGTGCATATTCGCTACCCTCTTCATCGGCACGAAGCTGGCATATGAACAGTATGACACGTTCTGTACTGGGAGCCGTCGGTTCGATGTCGGCAAGTTGTATATCTTCCCGAATTTTACCATAACTTTCAAAGCTGTTACCGCATCTGTAGTAGCCCAGTGATTTGTTATGTTTTCGTTAATAAATTATTTTTGAAATTCTCTTTTATTCTTTGTTCACTATCGTCTTTCTAGCCCAGTCTTCAGACCATTCCTACATATCTACTTCCTAAAGCCTACCCTACCTAAGCCCCATTCGTTACACTGATAAAAAAATTAGTATCTAAGATAGAGCTACTAATTTAAGGATTGTTTTTTTTTTATGGAATAGGCGGGCAAACGAGCAGACGTATCGCCTGATGGTAAGCGATTACCGCCGCCCATGGACACCTGCAAACACCAGAGGCATCACAAGTGCGTTGCCGGCCTTTGGGGGATAGGGAGGGGAGATAGGGGGAGGGGGTTTGGGTTTTGGGCCAGCGGTATCCTCACTCACTCGATGAAACACAGCGCAAGCACTATTTCACACCGGTTTTCTGTGAGGCGGTGGTCTCACTCCGGTCGAGAGTGGCTCTCTCACGTTAAAACTTTTGGAAGAAAGAAAGAAACATTTATTTTGTCAGGCCTTTTGCCTGATATCTACTTTTTTTAACTTGTTACATTTTGTCTGCTTACTACCTATGTATATACAGTATGAGTTTTTGCACAATAACGCCCAAAGTTCAAACTTAGGTATAAGTTGTAAAAATGTTAAATTAAAACATGCGAAACCGTATTATTTATTACAGGGAGAACCAAAGGGGGTCCTTTCGTTCCGCACTATAATAGGTCGTGCGTGTATTTTTATACGCACATTAAAAAACCAAAAGTAGTAGTGAATCCCAATGAAACATTTAAATTTTTTGTCGCTTGCAAACTGAACTATTTTAGTCATACTTGTAGTGACATCTAGCGGCGCAGTCATAAACCTGTTGGAGTAGCGTTTGCCTTATTGCGTTGACAGTTCAAGACTGTGTTCTTTGTGAAAATTTTGTAATGGAGACTAGATGGCGCTATTAGTACTTATATTTTTTTCCACTATTAAAAATTCTACTTTAAATTGTAATTTGTCCACAAAATATGCATTAAAATAATTACTCCAGCTAATTAGATTCTAAAAGTTGCTCTTTTAATAAGAAGAGAAATAAAACCTCATCGGCCTATCAGTTTTAAATGTAAATTATAAGGAATGTAGAAGTGAATATATAAGAATCATATGCAATAAACAAATAATCAAGTTTCATCTCATTATACAACAAGGCATATTGATGTTTTTTATATATTTTTTCAATAATAATGTAATGGGTGTATACGACTACAATAAAATACACATTTTCCACTCATTTTTAACTCTGGTAAGGTTACTGGGAAATTGACAGATTCAGAAGAAAACAAAATGGGCGGCCGCTAGTCTTCGTCGGTCTGTTTCGGTAGTTTTTTCCTGATATTTTATTGAATTATCACTGATATTTTTAATTCGCGACTTGGTTACTTAGTGTTTGTGTTATTTCCTTCGACTTTCCTGTCATACTATGTGAGTACCTTTTCTTTTCTCTTTACAAATTCCGCTTTACTAGTTGTATTGATTGTGTTGGGGTGGAAGAAAGGCCAATGTCAGCCCTGGCGTAGGGGTGGGAAACATGCATTTTCCGACTTTATTTTTCTTTTGTATTCATTATTTTGTATACAGTATCTTGTTTTTCATACTTCTATTCGTGTTTTAATTCACTTACAAGGTCGAATGTAAGTGGTTTTAATGCAAGTGTTATTAATTATGAATCTTATTAGGTATTTTGATAAATTAAGAATAAATTGAATAACAACAAATTGAATTGAACATAAGCAATTACTATAAAACTAATTACTGGCAGCAATTGTCTTTTAGAACCAATATGGTCATAAATTTATTGAAACAATAAAAAAAAAATGTTAATGTTACCTTTTAAGAAAAAATATTTATGAAAACAACATGTAACTTACCACCTAAAATAACTTCAAAACCTTCCTCAGTTAGTCTGTGATGAAGGTTAGGAGTACCTAATTTAAATGATTTACCTTATACTTATCTATTCTGAATTATAAAAAAAAACTTATTTCTCCATGCAGTTCTGTCATACTTCTAAATAATAACAAAATATGAACTTTATTACTAAAACATTTTGTAATTGGAACATCAACATTCTTTTAAATTAATGTTAGTTGTTGAAAAAAAAAGGATTTGTTATGGCTGACTAATTCACTTGTATTAAAAATTGTCATGTCTTCTCTTTAACAAAAATTTAATAGTTGATTTTAAATTATGTACTTGCACTTAAAAATAAATATCTAAATTATTCAAACAAAGAACAAGGTACCTGTTAACATTATTAATATGATTTTTCTGGGTTCTTTGGTCTCTATGCCAGTGTAATATACAACTCTGTTCTATATTTACAACTTAACTCATATTTTTATAGCACTCTATTTTTTTTTCATTTTAAAGAAATTGGAAGTAAAATCACCTATGTTGCCATTTAAGAAAAAACAACTTTAAATTCAGAAATTAAAAAATACACATTAAATACAGACTAGAGTTTTTAAGTGATTTATATATTTTTGAACTTTATTATGTTGGAAAATAACTGCCACACAATCCAATTATTCTCACTGATCATATTTGCGATTCAATGGGTTTACGATCAGATTTCGTCAACGAGCCGTACAATCACGAACACGACTGAATCGCCAATTTTCGTTAGGTTTTATTTTGTGAACTACAAAGAGGTTCTCAAATACCAAATACTCCTCATTTTTATTTCAATACTAAGTATGTTAATAATGTAGGTAATGTTATATAAATGTTATTTTACGTAAGTAATCACCGAACTAATAACACGTGTTAATAGCAAATCCCAGTTTAAAACATGGGCGATTTTCGCTCTGAATAAAATGTCGTAATTATCCGATTAGCATCCATGACATGATGAATAAACTCTCTAATCCCTGAATTGACAATTTCACTACACGATACAATTTGATTGGTAATTTCGACTAGAAAATATGTGGGAGGCATTCAAAACTGTTAACACTTTCTTTGTACATTCAAATTGACAGCCAAAATAACACTAAGCTAATGATATGATGAGGATTCAATGCTACTTCAGCCTATTGCCGTCCAATGCTAAATGAAGGCCTCCTCCAAAGAGCGCCTACTATCCCGGTCTTGGGCAGTCCGCATTCATCCGCTTCCAGCCATTTTCCTCTAGTCTTATGTTTACCTATTTAAAATAGAGACAATTTTCCTTTGTCTTGTATATTTATTTCACAACAACTCTAATAGTTTCATTTAAATAATGTGAAATCCAGATATGCGCGTCTTTACCGGAGAACCGTTGTGATCGGAGCCAAGGTCGCCGATATTGTCGGGAAAATTGCTAAACTTAAGTGGCAGTGGGCGGGTCACATTGCTTGCAGGAATTATGGCGGATGGGGCGGGGCCATCATGGGGTCGCCACTCAGCCACTCAAGAACTTCTTGAGTGGCTGAGTGGCGACCGCGTACCAGACAACACCGCGTTGGTAGGAATCCCATTAGGTGGTCCAAGGACCTGGTGAATGTCAAGGGAAGTTGTTGGATGAGAGCAGCACAAGACAGATTGTTGTGGTAAACTTTAGGGGAGGTTTATTTCCAGTTGCGGACGTCTTTAGACTGACATAATGGTGATGATGAATTAAACTTATTTACGTTACTCCGTCGTCAATTATTTTATTCTATTTATAGTATAATTAATATGGTACCAAACAACTGCTATTCAAAACTTCAAAAACAGTTAATTTTAAATATTTTGCTCAACACATGTATCAAATCTAGAACCATACAGTAATTGGCTCAAATATACGAGTATAATTAAAGAGTAGTAGTAGTAGTTATTAAAAGTACCATAATAAGTTACGTCATTATCTCAGTCTCCGATGTGCATCTTTAGATATGCAACCTCAAAGCCCGTTACGTCATCATTCTGCTCCGCGGTGTTGCCAGTAATGTGTGCTTTGCCTTTGTAGTGAGACCTCATTTCGGCCGACCTCATCACGTCTTCTTGGCGTATGCATAGAGCAAACATTAAGTAGGTACATCTCTAACGATGCACATGCCTTTTTTCTTTTTAATAAGCATGCATATGACCTACTTTGTTCTGTCTTGCTTTTTTTTCTTGCAGCACCGTCTTATTTCAAAGACAATAGGACGAAATATGAAGAGATGTTTGGGTTAATTGGCATTCGCGTCACGTCTTATTGTGGATGCTTTTGTATTCATACAGGTATTGAAATTGAATATAACTTCAGTTTCAAGACATGTATTCATTCGTAATATATATAATCTAAAGAAAAAAGTTGATAAGCGTTTACCACATAGAGAAGATGAATTGATTATACCTAAAATTTGATGACTATAGTTTTCTTTGGTATAAAACTGCATAACAATTTTATTGGAGGCAAGCCAAACACTCAAGTTTTTCCAAGCACGACAAGGGCTATATTGCCTTTGTTTTTTCGGAATTCTTTTTACTAATCTTTGTCAAACCGGAGACCGGAGGTCCAATGATGCAGAAACATCTCGATAAGTCACCGTAGTGTGGGTATATACCATATACTCCATTGTTGTATTGTCTGCATTCGGAATGAGTATAGTAAGCACTGCTCTTCTGATTCTGCTCATGCTTTCCATCAAGCTCAGCAGACCCACTTTGGCAGGTTCATACATAAAAAAAGTTGTAAATACCTGTTAAATCTTATAATTTTATTCAGGTGAGTGCTTGAATTAGACTGTATTAGTGCCAGTAATGGGTATTGTAATACGTCGGATCCGATTTCGCCAGTAACATATCCTACCAAATCTGAGGTCAATTAGGTGGAGAGACTTAACAATTTCTGAATGAACTAAAATGTAGCTCAGGCTAATAAGATATTTAGACTCCTTGAGCTAATCAAGTGTTTAAGGAATGATAGGTACTGGAGATGCCGAGCATAATTACGTTATTTGCAATGGAACGAGAAGTCAAAGTTCTGATTCAGAGGGTTCTGTGATTTAGAACAAAGTTCCTTATGGGGCGTTGCGAAAGGGTAGCCCAGCCCGCAAAATGCGTCCGTAACGTAAGATTACTGCCTAGGTGTCGCAATGGTAGCGTATGCGAATGCTGCATTTGAGGTCTCGGGTTCGAATCCCGGTACGGATCAAATGTTTGTATGATCTGCAAATATTGTTTTTTTCGGAGTTTAGATGTTTTCTATGTATAATATGTATGTATTATAAAAAATAATAATAATTAACTTTTTCTTCATCCTTTTTAATTTAATTTAACTTATTTCGTGATCGATAAATTTTGTACAGCGCCATCTGTAAGTTGTATGTAACAAGTACGGAGTAACTCTGGACAGAACTTGTTTCAGTAGATTTTACTAGGTGGCAGCACAAGTGACCTTTTTAGTTATTTTATCATAATAAAAAATGTATACCTGAGTAGTAATTTTGTAATTTTCTTTTACCTTGAATAAAACTTCAAATTAATATATATTTTTTTATATGGAACTTCGTTCCTATCTGTTGTCCCACGACACCACATGACTTTTTTATATTTGTAAAGAGTAAGTTTAGACAAGGTTATCAGCAAAGACATAGCTGAAGTCATGTCATCAGTCAGTCATCGCTAATTGTCTTTGTTAGACATATACCTTGTACATCAAGAGGTGCACCAGTAATCATTTTTACCGTGGGAAAGCCACGCTTCGGCATGAATGAGCCGGCTTGACCGGAGTGATACCACGGCCTCACAGAAACCCGGTGTGAAATAGTGCTTGCGCTGTGTTTCACCGAGCGAGTGAGGATGCCGGAGGCCCATAACCCAAACCCCCTCCTCCTATCCTCCAAAGGCCGGCAACGCACTTGTAACGCCTCTAGTGTTTGCAGATGTTAATGGGCGGCGTTAATCGCTTACTATCGGGCGATAAGTCTGCTCGTTTGCCCGACTATTCCATAAAAAAAAAACATTTATTTTTCCTTCAGGCAATTCAACAGTTTTAGTTTCATTAATATTTTAAGAGCTGAAAAGTTACGTGTAGAAGTACAATACGTCCCATGTCTCCCCTGTCTTTTGTACATGTAAAACAACGGGCCTAATTGACCACCTCACGTAGTGACTGCATCGCGTGATGTGGGCACAGGGGACTGTTATTTGTACGTGTATTGTGGCAAATGTATGTCCCCTGTGTCACATGGGACCAGTATTTGTTTACAAATATTTGTTCTTGCTTAATTTTGTATTTGTAGCTTGTTTACTTATAAAGTGACCGCAGCTCATGCTATTCCCCAAGGAGAAAGTTGGCTTTTTTATCATGCTTTTCATAGTTTTATTTGTAGCTGACTTATTAAAAACTGGCAGTGCCTCGCGGCATTACCCGCAGTTAATATTGTTCTATTACAGCACCACCAAAGTCTCGTCTAAATCGGTTTAGCTATTCCAGAGATTAGCCAAAAAGACAGAAAATTACAATTTTTAACAAAAAAAGAACCGACTTCAGGAACTGGATCAAATTTAAATGGGACCACACGGGTAGCACCAATTTCAAATAAAAAAAGAAACATCAAAATCGGTTCACCCAGTTGAGAGTTATGAGGCAACAAACATAAAAAAAATACAGTCGAATTGATAACCTCCTTTTTTAAGTCGGTTAAAAAAAATAATAATAATATAATTACCGTAAAGGCATTTAGTGAAAGGTAAGAAAGTTGATTAGACCGTTTTTTGGAATCACAAAAACACACTTCAAATTCAATAGTTTTATATAGTTATCAGATACTTTTTTTATATATAGTTTGACCATAGATAAATAATACGTCAGCAAAACTACAAAGTCAGTGTATAACTTTGACAAAGAATACTAAGTTTTTAATCAATATCTTATTTTCGAAACCATAGAAAACTTTGTCTACATATATTTCATGACGATACTGCTATTAAATAACAGTTTTTGTTGTAAGTACGTTAATGCATTTAGTGGAAAGCTGTTATAGAAAATTACAAACATACACACCAATTTTACTTATTTATAAATAGGAACATTATCTCTTTACAAATAATAATGGCGTCACAGTTAATTTAACACGAAATAAGCGTATAGATAAGATACTCTATACTCGCTCTCTATGGCTATGTTTACGAAGCAGAACATCAGTCCGACGTATTTTATGATTCTGTATTGTCTATTGTTCAGATTTTATGCTTTTATTTTATATCGAATAAACGTCATGTTATTGTATATTAAATGCACATCGATATTTAAATTGCTAGCTTGCAATAGCATTAAACTTTAGCCTATTTTCCTTTTTTCTTCTCTTTCTTACTATTCTCTTTTTGTTTTTTTAAAATTACTCATACCTCTTCGTGATCAAACATATTCGTAATTGGCAGAATTGTCGACACCGGCATTGCTTACCATATCCAAAAAAAAAAAATGCTAGCTGACCAGGCAAACATCTTACCGCCAAATTTACATATCTGTCTCAGCCATCCCGCAGGCGGTATACAGTCGTGGACAAATAACTTTCATCAACAACCCATAATGTCCCACTGCTGGGCTCGGGTCTCCTCTCAGAAGAGCGTTAAGGCCATAAGTCCCCACGCTGTGGACAACGTTGTGGCTACGTATCTTGCCGTTGGATGTTTTTAAACCGCTCAAATGCCTCCAACTAAGCTTCACGACTGTTATCTTATGATAACAACCGGGACCGACTTTTTAACGTGACCTCCGAATCACGGAAACGCTCATGGTATCATGCTACCAGCGGTCACCCATCCTGGTACTGACCGCGCCGTCGTTGCTTACCTTCGGTGATTGTTTCTAATCACCAAGTGCAACTTGGCTATGAGCGTCTCTATGCAAATGAACTTTACCCATAGGATTCTAATTTTTCTTATATACAAACCTTGTCTGTCCTAACAATAACAAATGCATAATAAAGATAATTATTTAATTTGGTGCAAGCGTTCAGAAGTTATGCGCGTACATCAATGATATTTTAAAAATATCATTGGCGTACATACATTTTGACGATTCATTAATATATATAGATTTGTTTGAAAAGATACGAGTGAGTAAGGTTATTAGAGGTTCAAACTGCTTTTCCTCCCGCCTCTCCATTTCGGGGAGGAATAAGAATTCAAGCTACCTATTCATCTGGTTGCTTGCAGGTTCTTAGGCGACACTAGTAATTTCTTTAAATAGTATAAAATGAAGTCGCTTCAGCTGTCTGTTCGCTAAATTACTCAACGGATTTCAATTCAAATTAGAAAGAGTGGTTCAAAAGAAAAGTCAATGTGTATAAAACTAGATAACACCACGCAGTTTTTATTGTACCTTTATTTTTCACTGTATTACTTGATTTTAATGATAAGCACAATTTTAACAAAAATAAAACCGACTTCAAGGTTTGACTCGATTTCTCGTGGATGCCATCATCAGATATTAATGTCCTTATCGTGGTACCACCGTCGGGATATCTCCTTTCCTTTAAAAAAAGAATCGTCAAAATCGGTTCATAAAAGACGAAGTTATCCACGAACACACATAAAAAAAACAAGAAAAAAAAATATACGCTCGAATTGAGAAACCTTTTTTTGAAGTCCGTTAAAAAAGAAAAATCTACTTTTAGTGTAGTGTTAAACTTTTTTTATTTATGTTTTCAAATTATTGTATAGCCTAATAAGTTTAAATGAAATCTGACCGTTTGAATAGTGTCAAAAACAAGGCCAAAGGAGTCGGTTACAAACAAACATACATGCAAACATACAGGTGAAGCTAAATGGCCCATATCACCCGGAGCGTTATTACGAAACTATTGACGCCTCATTCGTTGAAATCAGTTCATTAAATACTGACTCTACGGTGATCCATACATACATTGAGTGCCAAAACCACTACCCTTCCTTTTAGCGTCACCGTAGTCGGCTAAGAAGGAAGAGAGTCCTTTGTTTGTAAGTGTGTCACCAGCAACGAGACTAGATTGACCTTTATCGAGTAATTCTTAATTTGGAGTTCTGTATATTTTAGTCAGTTTGCTATTTCAGGTCGAGTCGTAACTTATTCAATAACTAATTCCGATATTATAACGTCATGCAAAGACGTCACACAATAGACGTCTTGAAACGGACAACGTAACTATGATCAATAAATCTTTGACATTACACATGCATGCCATAACAACTTACTGCCTTTTGATATAAGATGTCCTCGTTCTGCCGTGGGAGAGCCACGCTTCGGCTTGAATGGGCCGGCTCGATCGGAGATACCACGGCCTCACAGAAAACCGGTGTGAAATAGCGCTTGCGCTGTGTTTCACCGAGTGAGTGCGGCGGTAATGGTTTACCACCAGATGATAGGTCTGCTCGTTTGCCCCCATTATTATAAAAAAATCGTTTTGATGGGGGAACGGTTTCGTGAAAGTCATTATAAGATAGTAGAGTTCCGTAATTGTTCAATCTCTACTCCACTAGTCGCTAATGAACTCAAATTGGAATTGATTCTCCATAGAACGTTTTAGATGCTGGGGTGAAGTCGTCATTGACTGATCTAAATATTCCGAAAGTGGTATCTACAATTAAACTTTTGAAAGTACTAAAGATCAACCTGCGGTCGAATTGCGAGTGCGACTGTTTCAATGTACGAATGTATAACCCATCAATTTGTCTACATCTGCGGTTTTTATTGGTATATGAGCATGCTAAATTGATTCTGCTCTGCCTTATGGAAAGCATGAACAGAATAGTGGTAATCATGCTCATTGCGAATGCATAAAATGTCATTTAAATCTTTTTTTTAGGCAAAACTCTTTTGAATACTCGACGACTCTTTTGTCCGTTCCAGCTTTAATTTACAAAACAGTAAACAGTTTTTATTCGGTGTTGAATGTCATATTTGCGTGACTATTTTTGACAGCATTCGTCGTCCTCCTTTACAATTGAGTCGTGCCATTGTAAAAGTATTTAAACAGTTCAACAATAGAAGTATTTATAAACTGGAGAATAACAAATTCTTTGAATTATATAAGCAATCATTTTTTTTTCAGTGTATAGAGACAAGACAGGTGTCTCCATATCAAGTAGCGGAGATAGATGTTTGGGACTATAACTATGTCTATCTTGTGTCAGATTCTAAATAATGGCTCTAAATCTTTTTTAACCGACTTCAAAAAAAGGAGGAGACCGTATATATACATATATTTTTTTATGTGTGTTCGTGGATAAATTCGTCGTTTATGAAATGATTTTGATGATTTCTTTTTTAATGGAAAGGAGATATCCCAACGGTGGCACCATGACAAGGACACTAAGATCTAATGATGGCATCCAAGAGAAATCGAGTCAAACCTTGAAGTCGGTTTTGTTTTTGTTAAAATTTTGTAAATAGAACTTTAAATATCAACAAATCAATGTTTGTGGGTAATATCTTCATTAGCAGTTACATTACAGGGATCCGTTTGTAATTCTACATAGGCCTCATGGCTTTGTTCCACTTTAACAATCAGCGTACTGTAACATTACTAAATTCGGTTAATCTCCCTAAATAATTTCGTCCTTTACTATGTAAGATAACAGTTCAGTAATATGCGTTGTTAATTACCGTTTTCAAATTTATTTATTTTATTAAGAACTGAATGTTGTACATAGGCGGTACTGTCAGTTGATCAGATTTGATAGTGATTGATAGAGATGGTGCCTATAGGTGCAGAAAAAAAAAAAAACGGTCCCAGTAGGTCAATAGCCTGATCATCCTAGCACAGACTATATTCTAGTAATTATTAGTGTTTTTTTTTCAAGTACCCATCTGTCACCGGACATCACTAAGTGTCATATTGCCACAATTGAACGGTTTATTGAAACAGTCGATTGCGTACACAGTGACCTATATTCTGACTTCACCTGGGATGCGTTGACGACGTCAGAGGTTATGACGTCACAAGTGACACAGTGCCCTATTTACCAAGCATTGGAAGTGCGGGGGGTGTGTCCCATTCAGTTTTAATCCCTGCAACCAGTGTATATTTTTAGCACTGGTTCATTCATGGCTGCGATCGTTGTGGAGGCCATCGATTCGTGTCCTATATTCAATAATAGACTTTAGTGTACAACCTTGCTTCATTTTACTTTGTACACTGTCCTTGATGTTGGGATGAAATTGGTTTTCGAACTGCCTGCTAAGGTTGGTTTTGAAGCGATTTTAAGGCGTGTCTTTAGATAACTGGTAAGACTTTTATTGAAGGTTGGTAAATTGGTAATCGCGTTTCGACTTGTCTATTAAAACCCAGTCCCTACCACTATGATCCCGGGTCTTATATGCGGTATGTGAAAAAGCATCTCACTAGGTCGCCATAGTATGGGTCGCCATGCTGCATTGTGTAATAAATAAGGTGGTCCTCTCTCTTAGATTTATTTATGCTTTCCATCAGTCAGAGCAGAGTCACATATATAGATTTGAATAAAAAAAAGGTTCAGCAGACGCCCTTATGAGAGATGTGTAAGTATTATTATTATCTCTAAATGCAAAGAGGTCTCAATCGTAAATATGTTTAATATTCTTTGTGAGCTGTGAGCTGTTATGTGGTTATTACAAGTTTATAATGCTATTATCTCTAACGTAAGCATCGTGTTTAATATTTAATTTGATTTTTTGATTGATTGTAATCAGACTTTATTAATTATTCGGAGGGTGTCAGTTCGCTTTACAATTACATTAACACAGCTCATGGTAGCTGTTCGTTTAGTAATTCTTTCAATTCATTTTGGACTGCACGTATGGTCATGTGGTAAAAGCAATTGCCACGCCGCGCCGCTTCTTACTGCGCCAAGGGGTTCAAATCCCACATGGGACAACACTTTGTGTGACCCACAAATAGTTGTTCTGAGTCAAGGTGTTCTTTGTATCGGTTTTATGTATCTATGTATGTAAAATCGCCGCGACACAGGACCTCTTAGCGCCCTCTTTGTGTGGGAGTTGTCATTTTATGCGACTGCTTTGATGAGAATTAAAGTAGAATAACTCGATGGACCGTTTTTGACATAATGTATGAGGTGTCGAATTCATCAGAATCGTGGTAGTGACTTAGGTTCTATATACCAACAATTATTTTTACGGGAATTAACGCGATCACTTCACAGGCTGACACAGAGTGAGCCTATGACAACGGCCAGTGCAACCTGGTCGAAACGTCAGGCAAATCAGAGGTATGTAATACCTTATTTATATAGATTAGATAGATTATATAGATATATAGATATAGAATCCAAGAGTGGTGGTCACCATGCTGCGAATGCAGACAATGCAACAATGCAGCATGGTGACCCACACCATGGCGGGCTAGTGATGCTTCTGCATCATTGGGCCTCCGGTCTCGCACTCACCAACGAAACACGACAGCATGATCGCTATCATTTTACGTTGATTTTCTGTGCGAGGGTAGTACCGCCCCGGTCGAGCCGGCCCGTTCGTGCTGAAATCAGCGTGGCTCTACTACCAAGTTATAATAAGTGATCGAGTAAATTCCCGTAAAAATAATTGTTAATATATCATGGAACGCGAAAGTTTAAAAGTTAGTATAGGCTCTATATTTTTTTCGAAATCGCGCAAACAGAAAAAAAGGCCTACCCCTTTCTTTCATACCTCAGCAATATGGGTATCAAATGAAAGATCGTCAAAACACTATTTGAACCCCAAAAATTGATATTTGAAGAACTTTTCGGTCAATTTAATTGAAAGCTTGAAATAAAAATAATAAGAAAACAGACAAGTAAAATTTTAACAAAAATAAAACCGACTTCAAGGTTTGACTCGATTTCTCTTGGATGCGTTATCAGATCTTAGTATCCTTATCATGGTACCACCGTTGGACATTTGACATCTCCTTTCTATTAAAAAAAGAATCATCAAAATCGATTCATAAACGACGAAGTTATCCCCGAACACATATAAAATATATATATATACGGTCGAATTGAGAAACCTCCTTCTTTTTTCTCGACGAAGTTGGTTAAAGAACACGACATCTTAAAAATAATGAATTGAAAAGAGAAAAATTTCAATTAGTAAAACTAAATATCTACTTTATGGTGCTGCAGTCGGCGACAAATAGTACTTTGTTACCTACTACTACGTTTGTCAAAACATGCGGCACCATAAATCATCACCATGCAGTGTTGACCTGTGCAGTAAGAAGCGGCTTGTTGACAGCATGTTTTTGACCGCTAACTGGCTCCCTACTGAGGTCACAGGTTGTCAAGTTTTAATAGCAACAAGTAACATTATGTAAATCACAGTAATGGTCATCGTTTATATAATTATGTAATATGTAATGTCTTAATGTAAAAACAACCACCGCAAACCCATTAAATACCTATTTGTAATATTGATTCTTTAGAACTTACTATGGTAATGCCGCCCATTATTACGTAATTATGGTAAACATATCCTTATGTTTTGATAATTACATTTTTTGCTATTTTTAACCCTACTTACTTACTTTGAAAGATCTAGACAGACGCGGCAGAAGCGACTTAATTTTATACGATGTCAATATAAATACTAAAATGTTCATATTTCCATTTAACAAATTGATTAAAAAACGTTTACCGTGCTATTCAATAATTGAAGGTTCGAATTCTTTCAAATTCGCCACCGACTCGAACTCATATTCTAGCAAGTCTTAACTACTAATTAATTGGATGCGCTTTTACGTATTTGCAGTTTTTGCAAGAAGTTTCTGCACTGAATTTTAAGTAGGTGCTCAAAATCGAATTATTAATTCGACTTACCATGCTATGATCTCTGATCAAAACACTATCATCATGACTATAAAATTTTAGGTGTCGGTAGGAATCCATAAAATATTGCATTGTAAGAAAATACTGCATTTTCTGCGTTCACAGTGAGTATGGTGGCTCCCATTCTTGATTGGTGAGTAGAGTCAATGAGGAGGCATTTAAAAAAAAGAAAAACTTAAATATTATGTTTAAATATCCATTAATCCCATATTCACAAGTTTTACATAGTTTTTTTAGATCCGAAGACATCTTGATCAATGTTTGTTTGCAATTATTTCCAGAAATTTTGCAAAAACTGTTCCTTTGAAGATTCAACATTAGCAAACACATTAGATAACCCTAAATAACATTCAATCGTTCACATCTATTGACTAAAATGCATTGTCATCTTTCCTGTCTGTATTTTTCCTGTGCTTGCTCTCACTTCTGACCTGTAGATAGTAGAAAACAGTTCAGTAACCATTTTTATCTACACGCAATCCCTCAGAGCATTTTAGTAATCTTTCTCAGGGGACTCACATGCAGGAAAAAATATTTTTACCATAGAAGATGTGTTCTGTATTTTATAGGCTTCGAAAAGGTTTGGTAATTACATGACTAGGAAAAACGATTATAAATTTTGTGAATGATTTTAAATGAGTATATACATGCGTATTGAAATTTTTGTTCCATCGGTTCCGATCTACTTTCGATGTCACAAATGTCATAAAAACTATCATTAAAAGGTAAGCTATTAAGACTAGTAGAGCACCGATTCAACTTTTGTTCACGGAAGTTTTTGGTCTACGTTGGATATTTAATAATTGTCCACAAAAATGACATTTCTGAAATCGGGTAGGTAGATCGAAACTGAGTTTTCTACAAATTGTATAACCAGTGTTTGAAACCAAACGCAATTGTAGATTGCAATGGCAACCCTGAGTTGTCATGTTTTGAAGGTTGAAATGTCATGTCACTGTTAGATAAAAATAGGACGAGAACAGTCGAAATATTTGGGCGGACCATGATTTTGATTGAATTAGTTTCGGTGTTTATTAGTGTCACCTAGTATCTGGTAAATTATTAATATATACACGAGTTTTAAATTCCGCCAGAACGGCACTTGTAGAACCACGCGAAGATTGATTTTCGGTGAATGACGGATTTGACTTCCCCTGAACTTCGGCTTGTATGTGTATGTGTACCAGGACATTGTGCAGTATTCCAGATCTCCATTTGACGGCGTACAGGGCCCCCTCCACCGCTTGGGACGTCAATGAAGCTTACACAGCGCTATGGTGTGCTTTTAATGTCAAAATATTTAAAGGGTGATAACGCCCTGGTTTGAACTGTACACTGGTGATCGGTCTGTGAGTGCTTAGCTTGTCTCTATGGGCCGGATATGACGATTCACTAAGGTCGTGCCTCATGGTGGATAGTTTCTGATGCCGACTGCACGGTTGGCCAAGTGGCTTAAGTGGTCGGAACAAGTTCCTACTGTTGTGTTGCAAGTTCAAATCTTACATGGGACAACACTTTGTGTGATCCACAAATTGTTGTTCAAAGTCTGGGTGCACTTTGTTTCTGTTTCATGCATATTTGTAACGTAATTGTAACACTGCCATTTCACGCTTATTGCAAAATATCTCTTAACAATGTATACAATTGTTAGTGAGCTAATTATATAATCTATATATATAAAAAATAAATCGTCGAAAAATGCCGATCGGCAGCACCAAATTAAATTATTATTTTTTATGTGTTCGTTATTATCAGGACAATGTTTGTCTAAAAGAAAAAAAATAATATAACGTCAAAAGTAATTTTTTTTCCGCGATTGTACACTGCCTGTGGTAAGCTGAGACAGATATGTAGGCGGTACGAAGTTCGCCGGGTCAGCTTGTAATAATATCATATCCATACAAATATTTTTTATAGTATCTGTCCAATAGTGAAAGGCTCATGTAGATCGCTCTACCCATTCCAGCGATAAGCCAAAACGAAGAAACATGTTGTTATTCACTTTTTTTTTAAATATCGTGTGTTCATTCATTTAGCTTTCAATATAACTTATCATTCTATTGTTTTCTATTTTAATGAATTTTGAATACAATTTGCAATGACATACTCTGTATTGTTCTACATATCACGAGAAACCTTTAGTAAAGTTTTTCTTTCTGAATTTGGCAAGTACTCGAAAACACATATGTATATATTTACATACTTTAGTTTACTTGACTGTAGCATAATGTTGATATGTTTATAAGTGATAGTACTCAAGCTAGGTTTATAACTTATACGATGTCAGTGACATGACTTACAAATACTGTTTGTGATTCAATTTAACCAAATAATGAACGGAAACTCAATACATCATCGAACGCGTACGAGTTGTAGGCCTAGTCGATGACAAAACTACAATAAAGCTGCCTACACCAACTTATCTAGCTGCAGACAAGCAAATAAAAACTTTAATTGCCTCATTTTACAGTACACTTTCCTTCAAAGCAAAACTTTGAAGGCTATTGGTGCGTTGCATCTTGAGAACTCAATCATCAGTCCCCGTCAAACGTTCAAAGAGCGCGGACGTGTCAAAAGTTTTATCAAGTTTCGCGAAACAGTTTTTAACAAAAGCGTGTCAATAAACTTTTGAGTTTCCCTGTGAGTGAGTCAGTGATAGCTGGGTGTTTTTATTGTTTGAGGTGTTTATACTTTTCCACCCTGGATTTAAATTTTGATGGTAAGACTGTTTTCCTCTTTTGCCGTTAGATCACACCACTCTATGACTTCAGATATTTTGTATATTATTTCATAGCACATTGTTATCAAGACGTGTTTAGAATCTACTTCTATTTATTTTCATGAATAGTGCCGTTTTACAACTTTGTTTTGTATTTACTTATCATTCGTATCAACGTGACCTTATTGGCTGTTCAAGGAAATCGATGATAATTTATCAATGGTTTCAACTTTAAATTATTGATGTTCGAGCGATTGTTATTCCAACGGGCTGTCGATCAATTCGTGACTTCCCTTTGAGCACCGTTTATAACATCCCATAGTCGTATCACGGGTTCTAATGAATCACATTAATTTTCATGCATTTTATTAACATTTAATTATGATGGTTTACGAGAATTGAGTAGATATGGATATATTGGAGAACGCTTGAGCTAAACTGCAATAATACGAAGTGCATGCGATACTGTTCAGTTCATCAAACCTACAACGACTTAAAACAGGTTTTGCATAATGTACTTACAGATAAATTCCAAATGAGCTAACCTACTTATACACTGATACTGTTATATTTATACATATGTATACTTAAATATATGTACTTCAGAACTTCTACACAATGATAGTCCGCTTGCCTAAATTAATAAAAAGCCGTGGACGTCTCGATTCGCTTGACCTGAGCCGGCTCGGGTTTATCGACCCTCTGTTCAAGCCCAACCTGTAAACAATTTAGTTACATTTTAATCGCAAAACGTTTCAAATAATAAATATACAAAAGTGTTTGATAAAAACTTTTATAAAGAACCAAGGTTCTTTTAATTTTCTAGGGAATTTTTGCTTGTTCTTTGTTATGGATCGTGAATTCATAAAATGAGTAGCAGGAACAAAAAACAATAAAAAAAGTCTTGATTCACTGAAGCGGATTTATGGCATAAGAAATTCTCAGTTAAAAACTATTATTTTTAACTTGAATAACTTGTGATTTATAAGCTGCTTAGATACCGTCTCGTGTGATGGTGAACTTCTAATTGGTACCAATTCTGCTACTAGATCTAACTGGGCTAAATCTAATTTCGGTGCATAGAGATTGGTGGAAAATACTCAAATAATTGATCAATTTACGGAACAACTGAGATGGAAACTGAAGTTGAGGATAAAGTTCCGATCCAATGGCTATACAAGTTACCTAAAAGTTGAGAGTTTAATAGCTCAACAATTATATTATTTTGAACACTGGATATTATTTAAATTATTGTTAAAAAAATTATGTCATTTTTGCTTTACACACTTTTTCTACATACGTTTGTATTGGTTAAATTTCCATTAGCATTCTTGCCCACTACCTATAGCTTGCTTGAAATGGATAAAGAATCTTTGATAGTTACGTTTTCTCGCAAGTAAGAAAAAAGTTTGGTACCAATTTCTTGGTCACACAAAAACGTTTAAAAGTAATAGTAGTACTACTCCAATACACTATTAACTCTGATAAGGTCGAAAGATATGAAAATCGAATGATCAATAGAATGTCCTGATAGAACTGGCGCAGTACTAAATCATTTAAAATGACAGTTCGGAGTGTGAGTTATTTGCATGAAGTCTTTAGATGATAGTATTAATGTTTCTTTGAATGGTAAGATAACAAATTGAAAAATCCATTAATATACCATAATTATTTGGTATTGGCATTAAAAATACGAATATGAAGAGAACTATGGTCTTCATTCAAAGTGAATTGCCCAAAAAGTGTTATTATCTAAATATAAATGTACTTGAACGTAAACCAATTCTAAAACTCAAATATTCTTATTCAATAGAATTGTAAACTAGTACTAGACTGACCTGTAATGGCTTTTGTGTTCAACATAACAGGTTTTTTATCAGTTAAACGACCACACCATTAGCTAAAGTATTTCGCCTTACAAAACGTAATTACTCTTATGTTACTTCCAAGTATATTATACTTAAATATTTCTAAATACATACATATTATAAATAAACTAGCTGAACCCCGCGGTGTTACCCGCGGTTATCGTCGTACCGCGAGTAACGCCGCGGGACAAAGTTAGTCTAAAAAAAGTAGCCTAAGTTACTCCCCGGATCATCAGCTACCTGCCAGTGAAAGTCCCGTCAAAATCCGTCCAGCCGTTCCAGAGATTACCCGGAACAAACAGGCAGACAGACAGACAGACAGACAGACAAAAAAAAATTTAACTACATTTTTGGCATATGTACCGTGTATACATACATATGCATTTAGTAAGAAGCGGTTATTTTAATATTACAAACAGACACTCCTATTTTATTTATTTGTATAGATTACATCTAGAAACAGAGCAAATTAATGTGCTCATCTGTAAATTGCTTATGGACTAGCTAGGAATTAATCCCAAGACAAGTCTTAGCAGTCAGAATCACTAACCGACAGCATTAAGCCAGTCAAGTTATTGGAGGAAATAACCTGCTATATTCGACCGGCAAATCCCATAACCCTCCACCATAACAAATGTAGGTATTCTAGCATTGCTCATGCCAATTAGAGACGTGTGCGGCATTAATATCTGCTTATACGATCACCTCCTGAATATTGACGACTATTACCCGCCCGATGCGGATGGCAATTTCAGTACTAACGCATCTGGGTCAATGGACGTCGTGCATGATTAGATTGCCGAGTGGGTATTATTTTAATCCTTGGTTAAATTAGATAAGGTAAAAGTAATATGAGTGTACTAATAGCAATGTGAACGCTATGTCAGTAATTTTATAGTACAGTTTGTAACGCCGTAAAATACTGAAGATTTGGTTTCTTTAAGTGGTGGGTTTTGGTGCATATGTGGAATTAACGCGAATAGATATTTACTTTGTGGCACAGTATTATAGTGTACTAGTTGTTGCCCGCGGCTCCGCCCGCGTATATGTCGGTTATCGCGGCAAATAGTAGCCTATGTGTTATTCTGATGTATAAGCTATATTACTGTAAAGTTTCATCCAAATCCGTTCAGTAGTTTTTGCGTGAAAGGGTAGCAAACATCCATCCTTACAAACTTTCGCATTTATAATATTAGTAGGATTAAGTCTATATGGGAATTGATAACTGTGGAAACTTTTTAGTTACGACATTCTATCTTTTGATATTCGAACAAGAGTTTTTTTATATTGACAAATGTCATCTGACTTGATATAAAATATATAAAAATTTTCCCTGTGCAAACAACGTTTTTTTGCTTTCATATCCTAGTTATCTAGTTTATTTCAACAAAAGGTTATGGGCCTATCCACGAAAGTTGCCATTAAAAACCTCTGCGGACTAGATGACTACTCTACGTGGAAATTCGCAATGAAAATGATTCTGATAAGAGAAAAATTGTTCACGTATACGTCAAAGTACCCGGATTCCAATGACTCCATAGGCATCGAGAAGGACCAAGATGCACTGGCTTTGATCTGTCTGCATGTGGATACCTCACTCTACACGTATGTACAGGATTCAAAGCATGCCAAAGACGCTTGGGATAGCTTAGCGAAAGTGTTTGAGGATAAAGGTGTGAATCGAAGGATTACCCTGATGAACGCTTTGCTGGATGAAAAGCTGGAGAGACACTCGTCGATGCATGATTATGTTGCTGCTGTTATGTCTCTATCTCAAAAGTTGAAGGATATTGCCACCGGATTTGACGATGACCTTGTAGCTGTTGTGTTGCTGAGAGGACTACCTGAAGAGTACAGACCTATGCGTATGGCACTGGAACACTCTGGGATGAAGTTGACTTCAGAGAACGTACGACAGAAGTTACTACAGGAGGATTCACGTCAAAGTTGCAGTACATCGTCTTCAACAGACTCGGCATTAGCAGTGAGTAAGAGTCGGAAACGGAATGGGAACAAGGACAAGAATATGACCAAAGTGAAATGCTATAAATGTGGAAAGCATGGGCATAAGAAGTCAGTCTGTCAAGAAGGAAGAAAAGCAGATGATTCGACCTCCAAAAGGAAGGATGTCGTGAGCCTGTCTTCGTCCAGTATCGCGAACTCCTTCAATCCGACGGAGTGGTACATCGACAGCGGGGCATCTTCACATATGTCTTTCCAGAAACATTGGTTTAAAGATTTGGTTATGAATATCGGTATAAGTAACGTGACATGTGCGAATAGTGATAAGATGGAATGCACGGGTAAGGGTGACATCATGGTGAGTATGAAAGGTAGAATGTTTGCCGTGAGGGATGTCATGTATGTACCTGGTTTGCGTGTTAACCTGTTATCTGTTTCACAGTTAGTAGAGAGAGGATGGAAGGTGATTTTTGACAGGGATGGGTGCAAGCTAATTCACCATTTGGTTCCAGGCCATTTCAATGGAAAGCTTCTGGCTACCGCAAGTGAAGTCTCTGGTATCTACAAGCTTGAAGGTTGTCAGGCGGTTGTAGATGAGACTGCGTTGGCGTCAGTGAAAGCAGGTAATCCTTTGATGTTATGGCACCGGCGGCTTGGGCACGTAAATGAGCGAGATTTACATAAGCTTCCGGGTATGGATTTTGGAAAGAGCGTAATGGAGCCTTGTGTCGCCTGTATTAAGGGGAAGGCACATCGTTTACCTTTTCCAGTTGGTGAGGCTGAGAAGGCAGTTGAGAGACTGCAACTGGTTCACGCAGATATCTGCGGTCCAATGTCTGAACCGTCGTACGGTGGATCTCGATACATGCTAGTAATTATAGATGATTTTACACGTAAAACTTTTGCATTTTTCCTTAAATCAAAAGATCAGGTTTTGGATCATTTTAAAGTTTTTCTAGCATCTGTAGAGGTTGAGACCGGGTTGAAGCTGAAGTGCATACGCACGGACAACGGAACAGAGTTTGTGAACAATAAGTTTGATGGGTTTCTACGCAAAAAGGGGATTAAACATCAATTGACTGTTCCCTACACTCCAGAGCAGAACGGCGTAGTGGAGCGAGCAAATCGTACTATCGTGGAGATGGCTCGTACTATGTTGGTGGAGAAAGATCTTAGTTGGAAACTGTGGGCGGATGCGTGTTCTACTGCTGTGTACACGAAGAACAGGCTGCCTCACAGTGGTAACAACGGTAAGATTCCTGAGGAGTTGTGGACAGGAAAGGCTCAGTCATTCGATCATTTCAGAGTTTTTGGATCTAAGGCGTTTGTGCACGTACCAAAGGAAACTCGGAAGAAATGGAGCCCTAAAGCGGAAGAACATATCTTTGTTGGTTACTGTGAAGAAACCAAGGGATACCGTTTCATTAATCTTAGTAATCCACGCGTTACAGTTAGAGCAAGGGATGTAGTTTTCTTGGAAGACTCTACAGCAGCGATTTCAGAGAATCCTAGTCAACTGGTAGACAACGGTGACAAAGGTGCTGAAGTTATCTGGGAATTCGCAAGGGTAGAAGACCAGTCAGGTATGTCACCTGGTACTGCAGAAGCTTCTCAAGGGTCGAGTCCTACAGATGAAGCTGAGGTGTATGAAGACGCGGAAGTGGAAGTAGGAGAAACGGCAGATAGCAGAGCAGAAAATGTTGAAGATGAAGAGCAGACTGGTGATAGAGGAGAATCAAACGAGGTTGAGTATCGCTATCCTCTACGTAATAGAATGCGAGACAGAAATCTTCATGGACTTGCATGCTGTACTGATGAGCAGGAGCCTTTGACAGTTAAGGAAGCCTTGAGTCGGGAAGACAAGGATAGCTGGAAGGAAGCCATGAAGAAAGAGATGGACTCTATGTACGAGAACAAAGTCTGGAAGCTCGTTGACAAGCCACCTGAAAGTAAGATCGTGGGGAATAAGTGGATCTTCAAGTACAAGTATGATGCAGATGGTAACAGGACCTATAAGGCTCGACTTGTAGCGAAGGGTTTCTGTCAGTCCTACGGGGTCGACTACTTTGAAACTTATTCACCGGTCGTGAGAAGATCAACAGTCAGACTGCTGCTATCGTTGGCTATTGAAAAGGACTTTTTCATAGCCACTTCGATGTGAACACCGCCTTTTTGAACGGTGATTTACATGAAAGAGTTTATATGCGACAACCGGAGGGTTGCATAGACAATGACTCGAAAGAAAAAGTTTGCTTATTAGAAAAAGCGATATACGGCCTCAAACAAGCTTCTCGTTCGTGGAATGAAAAAGTGAATGAAGTGTTATTGTCTTTGAACTTCAAGCGCTGTGACTTTGATAGCTGTCTTTACAAAAATAATAATTTTTATATCGCTTTGCACGTTGATGATTTTATTTTATTTTACAAAGACAGAGCGCAGAAGGAAGAGTTGTTGAACAACCTTCGCAAGCATTTCAAGATGAAGGATTTAGGGGAAGCTAGGCAAGTTTTGGGGATGCTTTTGTATAGGACGGATACCGCAATATATTTGAGTCAAGAGAAGCTTATTTCAAAGATCTTGGATGAATATGGTATGAGCGATTGCAGACCGGTGAAAACTCCGATGGAAATGGATTTCCATAAAGTCATGGCGGAAGAGGAAGGAGGTAAGATCTTGTCCTGCCAAGACTGTCGTCGTTATCAGGCGCTCATAGGGTCGCTGAACTATTTAGCCTGTAACACACGCTCGGATATTGCTGCTGCAGTTAATTTCTTGGCACAGTATAATTCCTGTTGTGAAGAACGCCACTGGAAAGCAGCTAAGCATATCTTAAGGTATCTTAGGGGTACAAGGGATCTATGTTTGATATTTCCCAAGTCGCTAGTGCAGGACATCACGGGATTCGTAGATGCTGACTGGGGAGGGAACATCAAAGATAGAAAATCTTATTCTGAATTTATTTTTAGATGTGGAAACTCGTTGATTAACTGGGAATGCCGGAAACAAGCTTGTGTGGCACTGTCATCAACGGAAGCCGAATATATTGCACTTTCGGAGGCTACCAAGGAGGCAGTTCACTTGCGGCAGCTGAATGCATTTATAAGAGGTGAATCTCTTAGATCCATCTGCATTTTTGTAGATAATCAGAGTGCTATGAAACTTGCGTACAATCCTGTAGCGCATAGAAGGACGAAACATATAGACATAAGAGCTCACTATGTCGGAGATTGCATTGCTAAAAATGTTGTACGTCTGGACTATGTGTGTACGCAGGATAATCCAGCAGATGTGCTTACGAAACCACTAGGTCGTGTGGCATTTACCAAATGTGTGCGCGATCTGAGTTTGGGTGTGTGTGGTATGGTGTGATGTGAGGATATCTGATGATGGATGTTGTTTGAGGGGAAGTGTGGAAACTTTTTAGTTACGACATTCTATCCTGTGCTTGAGGTCTGGGGTTCGATTCCCGGGTCGGACCAAATGTTTCTCATCATCTTCCTAGCCTTTAATATTCTCAAGATTTGGAATTTGGGGTCGGTGTTTCTATGATCTTTAAATATTTGTTTTGGAGTTTGGGTGTTTTCTATGAGTAGTAGAATAAACAGTGTTCAAGTATTATATCAGGCAATTTAACTTTTATATAAACTTTGCTTATTTTGAAGCTAGATGGTGCTGTGTGTCAGTAGTCGAAAATATTTATGGCAAACGACCGTACACACAATCTATACAAATAAATAAAATTGGAGTGTCTGTTTGTAATATTAAAATAACCGCTTCTTACTAAATGCATATGTATGTATACACGATACATATACCAAAAATGTAGTTAAAAAAATTTTTGTCTGTCTGTCTGTCTGTCTGTCTGTTTGTTCCGGGTAATCTCTGGAACGGCTGGAGGGATTTTGACGGGACTTTCACTGGCAGGTAGCTGATGATCCGGGGAGTAACTTAGGCTACTTTTTTTTAGACTAACTTTGTCCCGCGGCGTTACTCGCGGTTCAACAATAACCGCGGGTAACACCGCGGGGTTCAGCTAGTATACACTAAAACACCATATCACAAACACATCCGTAAGAGCCATTGAGCCATTGACAGGTTCGGTCCGTTCGATGGCCTGTGTGTAAGAGGTGTTAGTCGGTCTAAGGGAGCAAACAAAATTGCACAAGGAAGGACAACTTGAAACAATCTATATCAAACAAAGACATAGTAGGCCAAAAAACTTATTTTTTAAGAAGGCCTACATCCTGCACAGGATTCTTGAAGATCGATGAAGATGTTTATATAAATAGCTATATATCGAAGTTTACGTTTATTTCCCGTTTAAATTGGCACTCTACATTATGCGTCATTCAGTGAAGTTTTAAAAACCGGTTTTTCTTCCAAATTAACATTGTATCCATATTACGTCAGAATAGCCGGAATGCTAATTCTTGAATATTTATTTCATTTTAGTGAATAGTTCTCTTGTTTTCTTTTTTATTAGGGTTCTGTACCTCAACTGTACCTACAGAGTACTTCCCGTGAACTCAGATTCTTGAAATTTGGTACGAAACAACGTCTTGTAGCACGAATAAAGGAAAAATTGTAAAAATCATTAATTTTTAGTTACTTCATAATATATAACGTAGGTTTATACCTACGGAACCCTCGGTGCGCGAATTTGAATTTAGTACGAAGCAACGTCTTATAGCACAGATAAAGGAAAAATTGCGAAAAGCATAAATTTTAAGTTACTTCCGTATTCCGAGTGCGCGAGTCCGATTCGCACTTGGCCGGTTTTTGTAAGTACAAATAAAGGAAGCCAAGGTAGTAGAGCCACGCTGATTTCAGCACGAACGGGCCGGCTCGACCGGGGCGGTACTACCCTCGCACAGAAAATCAACGTAAAATGACAGCGATCATGCTGTCGTGTTTCGTTGGTGAGTGCGAGACCGGAGGCCCAATGATGCGGAAGCATCACTAGCCCGCCATGTTGTGGGTCACCATGCTGCATTGTTGCATTGTCTGCATTCGCAGTATGGTGACCACCACTCTTGGATTCTACTCATGCTTTCCATCAGGCAGAGTAGAGTCATTTTGGCAGGGTCAAACATAAAAAAAAAAAAGAAAAGGAGGTTTTAATTAAAATTTAAAAGAACACAAGCGAAATGCATTTTTTTAAAATGTGTATTATACCATCATCAATTATAAACCAGATAAGTTTTTTTGCGGCTAATGCATCAAACTACGCAGTTCTCACTGCAAAGAGAAGGAAATCATGATATGAACCTTATACCAACGTGTCTGGCCAACAAGATATGTAGGCTAAAACCTCCATGTTAAGGCCTATAACCAGATGTGGCCAGTTAAAGGCTATTGATGATGAGACCTTTCCAAGATGAAATTCTCCTCAAAAGTTTTAAGTATAAAAATACATATCATTATAATTCAGTTCAATGAAGGTACCTTGAAGATTGTGCTACATTTTACTCGTTAATTGTATTAAGGAAGTATCTTTGCTATAGATATGCAAAAATGTATCAATAAAGAACAGATTTTTCTAACTAAATAACTTCTTTTTAATAAAATCTCGCATTCGTAATATTAATAGAACCGGTAGTTGAACAGTGTCGGTATTTAATCGACTTAATTTGTAAATACTGTATCATATATAATACATATGGTTGTACGTAGTTGGCTTTGATGTGTCATGTTTTGTATGTTCATAGTCTTATCTTACATCAGGTAATTACCGTCAACATTGTTGTTTTTATAATTACTGCTCTCATTGTTTTGTCTCGCATAAAAATCAAGCTTTAGCTTGATTTTCATATCTTTGTAACTTTTTACCCAATGTCCATCTTTTTGTGGTTGGCGCAATACATTACAGTGATCTGTGGTAATTTTATACACTTTAGGAATGTGTTTTAACGGAAGAGGTAAAGGCAACAGATAGTATAAGAGACACATATAAATCTTTTTTGGAAAACAGGACAAGATGCCAAAAGGTCAAAGAGAGAAACGTCGCCTGCTTATGCGTTCGTCTTTATAAGAGACCATAACGGACCTTAAGGACAAGGGCAACAACTGACCTTACTTGAGCCTTAATTACACATGTTTTTTTATATATTACAGATTCCATCAACTAACCCTCGCTTTTAACTGTAAAAAAAAATAAGTTTACCTACTCTATTCTTTCTTTTCTTGCATTAAAACAAATTTTCCATGAAAATGTTGTATTTTAAAGCCAGCTTTGTGTAGCTGGTATTCTCACGCTCACAGTATGGTATAATATGAGTGAATGCAACCCCTCTTTGTGCCAAGCCATTGGGCCGTGAACTGCATCGCTTTGTTAAGCATATACCGTTACGTGAAGTTCCGCTGGCCACGTGTTGGCCACCGTTCGTCAGACACAACCTTGTGAATGTAAACGATGGAAATGAATGGTATTGAGTTCATTAATGAAAAAAATATTGAGCTTGAAACTTGATCACTAATAACGTAGAGAAATATTTGATTTATTGTCTGTTCTTCTTACCAAAAGAACGATCTGAGTGCTTCTTTAAAAATAATTAAAATTGATCCACGTAATCTACATGTCACACTCACGCCTGTCTCGAAATGGGCAAGCAGAGCCGCACCAAATGCCAAATTTTGCAGATTGTAGTTTCAAACAAGCCGATTGTGTAATGTGCTAGCAAACCTGTTCACGTACCCGGATAAATTGGGAAGAGGAAGCGGTACTGCGTCTAAGTCAGGCTTGAACTAAAACGTTGCCTTGGAATATACGAGTCGTCTTAATTCTGTCAAAATTAAAATAGTTCTAAAGCGGGGTAAGCTATAAATACAATGTTTTCTGAAAGTAAATTTATAAGAAGTCACCGAATTCGTAGAATAACTTAAGACTAACCAAAGAAAAACAAGATCTGTCCTGCCTATGAGTGTTATATTACTAATAACTTGTTATAATTACTATACTCATAGCAACAGGTTCTTCCACTAAAATTATATCGATGATCAAATTAAACGCATTTGGTCATCATGATAAACAGTGGATTCATGGAAACTCTTCACACAGTGTACAATGTGGTAACGAATTAGTTACATAAAAACTTTTTGGAGAAACCAATTTGCCGGTACGTGAATAAAAAATATACGAGTACTCGATATAAAAACCCAGCTGTATAGTAAAACTTAACCTTCGCGTAACACAATATACGGCGTAATCACAAAATCTACTTAATACAACAAACGTTATAAAAGTGGAAATAGGATAGGCACAAATCTAGCAGGGCTTCGGCTGACCGTGTCTGAAGCCGACCAAGTGTGTTCACGGACCACTGACGTATATACTATAGGTATTATAATCTATTTATATGGTAAAACACGACATACAATGAATTAATTAAAGGATATTTTAGTGAATTATGAATGTATAGACACTTATAGATTTGTGGTTTACACACTGGCCTCACCATTAAGCTGTTCTTCTTAACTTTATTTAAAAAAAACTAGTCTCATACTATGAATCACAGAAAGCATGGACATTACACAAAATATTGTGCCATGCAGGGTTTTAAGCTAGAACACTCCGTTCTGTTTAGCAATTCTATTGTTTCATTTCACCTAGGCACATAGGGCAGCGATCTTGTTTCTCTTAACTTGTCCATTGGCAGCGGTAGTCACTTAAAATCAGATTAAATCACCTGTATCTAAACTAATAAGATTTCAGTTGGACGAAAAATAATATCAGGTAACCCTTCTGCTCTGCTTTCGTTTGAGTCTGGTATAAACACCTGTGATTGGAACCAGTAGTGTAACCTTTACCTCGATCTTTAAACATCTATTTTTTAACCTGTTATTCCGTCACTGAATCTGTTTTATAATTGATCTCCTTTTTATATTATAACTCATAAGAAGTGTTGAAGTCAGGATGTTGACGATTTTAAAGTTTTTTTTGCAATTACGATGACGATTATGAAATATGATCATTAACCAATACATACGAATAGAAATGAAGTATCTTGTTAGTGCAAGTACGACTAGACACACACCTGAAACTCGAATTGGCTATTACTCGAAAGTCTAAACCCAGAAATACAAAATCAATATCACGCTGATTAGCATGCCCGTCCGGAAATAACTTGAATATAGCTTCCATTTTCTCCTTCTGTTAATTTTTGAACAACTTATTCTACGTAGGTACTTATGCATTGTTTATTGTCATGTCTAGTTGAGTAGATCGTGGTAAGTCAGTAGGTTTACCTCTAATTTCCCCGGAGGCTCATACAAGGTAAAAATTGCTGTTGCATGGAAACTACTTCCACTTTGCAAGTATAATGGTACTAAGGTATAAGGTCGTATATAGGGTTTTCTACAACTTGGTACTTTCTATAACATGACAACATTTAGTATAACCTATTCGTTAGTATGTTTTGGAAAATTTAATATCGATGATGGTGATTTGTATAATAGCTGGTAGAAGACGGATGCAATGAGCCGGAAATAAATCAAGTATATAAAATATAAATATTTCGGACATCTAACACACAACGCTCTCTAATAAAAAACTAATAGAGGTTATATTATGAGTAGGCACTAGGCAGCTAATACAAATACATATAAACCTTTTTTTGGTTAATACATATATATCTATACAAATGGGAGTGTCTGTTTGTAATATTAAAATAACCGCTTTTTACTAAATGCATATGTATGTATACACACTACATATACCAAAAATGTAATTTTGTCTGGCTGTTTGTTTTTACGATTACCCGAATCTCTGGAACTTGGCTACTTTTTGAGACTAACTTTGTCCCGCGGCGTTACTCGCGGTACGACAATAACCGCGGGTAACATCGCGGGGTTCAGCTTGTTATACATATAAAACACCCAATTTCTGAAACAAATATTTGTAGATTATAAAAACACTTGGTCCGACCCAGGAATCGAACCCGCGAACTCAAGCACAACTGTTGCATACGCTACCACTACGCCACCGAGGCTGTTAAAGTAATGGGAGGATAAAGTGATGAGATAGAGAGATACATAAGTCGTAACCACGTCGTAACAATGATCCTCGTTATTGGTGTATTGTTCAATACTATCGAAGTATCTAAACTATAATACTTAAAATAAACTAGATAATTTCGGCGTTTGTTATAATACGAGCATGTATGAATACAATAAATTTTTAACGGTTTTATTGAAAATAATGTACTAAAAGTTAAAAAATAATTTGTTAATAAATATTCGGTATAAAATCGTTGGTCCTAGTAGCGTAAAGTGAGATGACTGGATGGAAACTTTAGTTATTAATTTCATTACATAGTACTTTTCATCAGTGTTCTACTATTCAATCCCTTTCATTTGATACCCATGTAGTGGTGGTCTTTGACGAAATGTTTAAACCCCCATTTTGTAGCGGCGGCTATCTCGAATTTTAAATTTTCATAGTGAACTGTGTCCTACTAGTCAAGCCCTTTCATTTGATAGCAATATTGAGGTAGTCGTGATAAAATCTGCAAACCGCCATTTTGTTGCGGCCGCTATCTTGGATTTACAATAAAACAGAATTCATTTAATTGTATTGTCACCACCCCTGAGGGTGTGTACCAAATTTCAAATCAAACTCAACAGGAAGGGGGTTAAATTTCAATTATAATATTTGACCCAAACAAACAAATAAACAATCAGGTCAAGCTAAATAAAACCGTTTAAAAAAGTATACATAAATGTATTTATATCAGTATTATTTTTATTATTAATGTCAAACAATTTCATAAATCTGACTTTAATTAACATCATTTGGATGGCCTGTTGACCTGGAGGCTAGTGACTGATTGCTAAACCGCAGGTCATGTATTCGATTCTTACCCAGGACAAATAATTGTGCAACAATTAATATGATTATTTGTTCTGCATAATTTATGTAATCAGATATATATATAGGTACGTTTACTAACTGTCTGGTTCTTATAGCACAAGATCTTAGTTATTATTCTTTTTTTAAAGACAAATCCCGCATTAGGAATGTTAATCCTGTGTCGCGGGCGACTTTAAAAACATACATGAAACGGAAACAAAGAACACCCAGACACAGAATAACAATTTGTGCATCACGCAAAGTGTTGTCCCATGTAGGATTTGAGACCACTACACTTGGCGCAGTAAGAAGCGGCGAGGCGACCACTGGGCAAACCGTGCAGTAAAATTATTATTAACTAGCTGAACCCCGCGGTGTTACCCGCGGTCATTGTTATACTGCGAGTAACGCCGCGGGACAAAGTTAGTCTACAAAAAGTAGCCTAAGTTACTCCCTGGATCATCAGCTACCTGCCAGTGAAAGTCCCGTCAAAATCCGTCCAGCCGTTCCAGAGATTACCCGGAACAAACAGACAGACAGACCGACAGACAGACAGACAAAAATTTTTTTAACTACATTTTTGTTATAGGTACCGTGTATACAAACATATGCATTTAAAAAAAAGCGGTTATTTTAATATTACAAACAGACACTCCAATTTTATTCATTTGCATACATTTTTCATTAAATATCATATTTCGTATATTTTTAAACATTAAGTGACTGTTAAGAAACTTTGAATCGTAGCACAACATAATAAAGACTATAATTTCAGTAACATTTTTAAAACATGTCAGATGGGTTTTGAGATGACCGCATTGACGCATTATGCACTCTACAGGTTATAACATCAAAATTCTATTGTTCAAATAAATGTTCACGTGAGTCATAGAAACAAACGCAATAATAACGACCCAAATACAATAGCCTCTAAACTTGTTTGAGGCAGACAAGAACAGTTATATACACTTGCGTTATTTCGAGACTAGATCACACCTTGTTTAACAACTTTCTTCACTCAACCATTGAATATGAACATCACTAGACATACATCTGAAACGTGAATTTATAATTAGTGTTCAGAAGGGGAATACCCATCCCGATATGTGTCTGATTTTTACCCGACTACGGCAAAGCCAAAGGAGGGTTATGATTTTGACAGGCTATGTATGTATGTATGTATGTATGTTCATTTGTTCCCTCATAGCTCCTTAACCACTCATTAGAACTGGACAATTGAGGTGTCGTCATGATCGTCTTCTGGTTATAGGCTATATGAAATGTCACTGAATCTAATGTGGCGCCCTCTAGCCAACATAAAGTACTGCATTAAAAAATAAATTTTAGATAAATATGTCGTGTTTGGTATCATTGGAAAGGGCGTTACTTGCACATTTCAAAAATATATATATTATTAGCATTTGCTCGTGACTTTGTCCGTATTTATTCGATAAGTGTGGAATTTCTATGGTATGCTCGTATGTTCCCTCCTTTCTAAACTACTCGTCAGAATAAGACAAATGAGATATCGTTAGAAGCGTCTTGATTGTCCGCTGATTATAGGCTATACGACGTGTCATTTAATCTAATGTGGCGCCCTCTAGTCGACGTAAAGTACTGTTTCAAAAAAATAATTTGAGAGAAATATGCCGTGTTTAGTATCATACGAAAGGGCGTTACTTGTACCTTTCAAAAATATATATATTATAAGCATTTTCTCGTGACTTTGTATTTATTCGATAATTGTAAAATTTTTATAGTACCTATTTAAAATATACTATGCAAAGAAATTAATATCATAGAGGCACCAAAACATTTTAAATAAAAAAAAAGTAAAAACTAAAACCCAACTACGACAAAAAACGACGTTGAAAAAGCATGAAACAAGTTTCAAAAGCCGTAGTCACGCGTTGTTAAAGTGTTATGAACTATGGTACATTATACTACTTGGACGACGGTTTTTGAAACTTAGTAATGAACCATAGTCCACGACACTTTAACAACGCGTGACTACGGCTTTTGAAACTTGTTTCATGCTTTTTCAACGTCGTTTTTTGTCGTAGTTGGGTTTTAGTTTTTACTTTTTTTTTTTGTCACTATCATCTGTTGTAAGATAGCCGATTGCTTATATTATTTCGAGCAGTCAAAACCTGAAACTCACTACCAGTGCACGTGTTGGTGGTCACCATACTCATTGCGAATGCAGACAATGCAACAATGCATCATAGTAACCTCACACGCCTTGTGATGCTTTTGCATCGTTGAGCCTCCGGTCTTGCAACAACGAAACACGACAACACGATCGCTGTCATTTTACGTTGATTTTCTGTGCGAGTCCCTCTCATTGTGATCCTGAGTCCTTTAAGAGGGGCGTGAGAAAGCATCTCACTAGGCCGCCATAGTGTGGTTCCTCATGCTGCATTGTCTGCATTCGCAATTAGTATGGTGTTCAGCACTCTTGGATTCTGTTAGGCAGAGTACAGTCACTATTTGAAGAAAAACCGTCGTAGAGCGTTGTTAAGCACAAAGAACTGACTCGACCGAAGCGATAGCCAGCCTTATAGATAACCGGAGTTCAGCAAATATATCCGTGCTTTTAACTGAATGTGTGCACCCTATGGGTCATAAAAAGAGACCTTTTGACTCTTGACTTTCCATGGGCGGCAGTAGTTATTTGCCATAAGTAGACCTGTCTACTCGTTTGCGCACTTATATCTTAAAAACTATTCCTAGCGGTAAATCGATTGTGCTCCTTAGTTAATACTTCATCATTAACATGGTTGACAACCTTTAATATAGACAAAGGCCTCTCCTTAGAAAGAATGTTTTGGCCAACCAGGCCACATTGGTTAGACGGGTTTGTTGGTATAGAAAAAACTTGTCCTAAACCCTGTAGGGTTTTTAGTTTTATTGCCCTTTACAGTGTTGTTGTTCGCTCCCTTAGAACCCACAAACACAGAAAAATAACTTACATATGTATGAAATAGAATTGTCATCATCGCGTGTGAAGATTGAACTACACATCCACCACACGGTATTATTAAATTAATATCTTGACAAATAAAAAGCTAATAAATTGCATTCGCGTGACTGTTTTGGGCGTCAAGCGAAAGTTTACGACGTCTAAGCAAACAGTTATAGTTTGACATTGACCCAAACTTTGTGAACCTTGTTCGTAAATTTAGTGGTGATGGTTTTATAGAACTTTAAAGAGCTGGTTTTGTTTATCAATCATCAAAAGTCTTTAATACTCTACTACTGGAGAACTAGATTGCCTCTGTATGAAAATTCAGACGGGTTGGTACAGTTTGTTTCAGGTTTTCTTTCTTTTTACCCAACTGCGAAAGAAGGAGGGTTATATTTTTCGAGTGTATGTATGTATGCATATTTCTTCGGTACGCCATAATATACCCTAAACGGCTTGTCGTATTTTTACGTGAGTGGTGTCAATAGATTCGTCTTAGTCGTGAGAGTGACACTGGGAGACCAAAAAAAAAAAAAATTTGAAAATATTTTCTGTTCAGTTCTTCAATGAATTTAATAAAGATGGCAAATATTGACTAAGGGTTTTATTTAAATTATTCTTTACTTGTTGCAGTGCATTTGTCCTGCGTAGTTTGCTTCGGTTAGACGGCTCTTACTGATTCTATACTAATATATAAAGCTGAAGAGTTTGTTTGTTTGTTTGAACACGCTAATCTCAGGAACCACTGGAACTGGAACTGAACCATTTGAAAAATTCTATCGGTGTTGGACAGTCCATTTATCGAGGAAGGCTATAGGGTATGTATCATCACGCTACTACTAATAGGATGGGAGCAACAATGAAGAATGTTACAAAAACGGGGGCAAATTATCACGCTACGGGCAATAGGAGCCGCAAACGAGGTTGCTTGGGTCGGCTAGTCCTACATAAACTTACTGAATAGGTATCCGTATTTATGAAATATATATAGATATCTATATGCAAATAAATCGATATTAATCTTTCGATTATATTATTATGAACAAGTTTACCCACCCAGTTTATAAGAGCCTTGACTAGAATTTAAATTGTTGTGAGCGTGTGTTGTGTTTGTATGTCTTATTTGTTAATGTAAGTCTGTAACGCGTAGGGCTAACATATTTTTTTCCAAGTGCCACGAGCGAGAATGTGCAACTTGTATTTACTTACCTGGCAGACTCCTCCGTTGAAGAAAAGCACAAACTATCTATAAGTTTCTCTACGAAAAACTTCGAAACCATTTAGCGAAAACGTGCTGGCTGCCACCACGGAACATATTAGGTGGGTAGTAGTAGTAATTACTGATTCTGAATCACACAATCAAAGTTCTCCCGTCAATCTGTAAATAGAACTATCCAAGGTCCAAACTATGTCTATACCGATTCATCCAAATCGATTCAGCGGTTTCGACGTGAAATCGTAACTGGCAGACAAAGGCGACCAGAATTACTTTCGAATATATAATTGCTGTTGCCCGCGGCTCCGCCCGCGTATATGTCGGTTATCACGGCAAATAGTAGCCTATGTATTATTCTGATGTATACCTAAGCTATATTACTGTAAAGTTTCATCCAAATCCGTTCAGTAGTTTTTGCGTGAAAGAGTAACAAACATCCATCCATCCTTACAAACTTTCGCATTTATAATATTAGTAGGATTAGTATGTATTTTTAAATATCGACCTTTTTAGAAATGATCTAAGCGAGAGACAAAATACTCCTTTTCATTAGTATGTATATAAGAATACTGCCATACGTACGTACATACGACGTACATACTGTCATCGAAATAATACTTTAAACAAGCTTTGCAATTGTAAGGTTTTCATGTGTATATTCCTTATTAAATGAAAGAAACCAATCAATTAAGCACAGTCACGAAGATGCTAATAAGATTGCACATACCGGAAATGACATTGTATTGAAAATAAGGGGTTATTATCTGCTCATTATAATTATGTCGAAGCATAATTACGTGCATGAAAAATAAATTATGCATGTGACAATCATGTAAAGTTGTTATTGTCTCGTTATACTTATTACTCGAGTGACTTTTCATTGCCTCGTTGGTCTCGCGGTTGGCGTGTGCGACTGCTGATCATGAGGTCTCGGGTTCGGTTCCCGGATCGGACCAAATATTTGTTTCGAAGTCTAGGTGTTTTCTATGTATAATATGTATGTATGCATTTACAATAATAAGTATAATATATGTATTTGCATCAGTTGTCTAGTACCCATAACACAAGCTCGGCTTACCTTGGGACTAGATGGCGTAGTGTTCGGTGTCAGAAATATTTATTAACTTGTCTATCATTGGTCGTAGATTCGATTTCCACTAAGAACAAATGTTGTGTGATGACTGATGAACATAATCATTTATTGTGTTTACATGAAATGTATATATAATCCATTCTAATATAATAAATTCGTAAGTAACTCTGTCTGTTATGACATGCTAAAGCGCTGCACCGATTTCAATGAAATTAAACATCGAGATACTTTAGATTCTTGAGGTACATAGGCTACTCTTTATAGCGATAATCGACATCCACACTTGCGGAATTACTGGCAACAACTAGTCTATACAAATAAATAAAATTAGAGTGTTTGTTTGTAATATTAGAATAATCACTTTTTACTCAATGCGTATGTATGTATACACGATACATGTACCAAATATGTAGTTAATTTTTTTTGTCTGTCTGTCTGTTGGTTCCGGGTAATCCCTGGAACGGCTTGACAGATTTTGACGGGACTTTCATTGTTTGGTAGCTGATGATCCAGGGAGTAACTTAGGCTACCTTGTTTTAGACTAACTTTGTCCCGCAGCGTTACTCGCGGTACAACAATAACCGCGGGTAACACCTCGGGGTTCAGCTAGTATTACATATAAGTAACTAGGTACAACTATAACAATAGCTATTATTTCAATTTATTTTTATTATCTAAGTTCATTATATTTTATTATTGAAAGGTAGCGTGTTTAATGTCAACATAAAAAAAGACAAAGAGAAAATAATCATAATCTTTTAATTGAAAAGGCGTCATGGCGTCATCATAGGACTTAAAACATAATATAAGACTAAAGACGTAACGTTCTTGCGTCACGGAATAAACTATATTTCTTTTGTATGTTTTTGATACGTTTTGTATATTTACGTGGAATTTATCGTAGTACTGTGGTCTGTGAGTAAATCTTGCTTTATCTTATGTTAAATCTAACACCAGAAGATTTCAATGTTAATATTATTTCTGGTATAGAAGGGTATCCACACTATTAGATGAGTCGCTAACTACTGGCGCTTAAGGCCATTTGCAACTGAGCACACACTATAGCTTTGCCGCTCTTTGATTTCTTTGTTCTTATATATCTTCCTAGCCTTTTTATTCCCTATGGTATTTGGGGTCCGCTGCTACTGCAACCGGTTTCACCTGAATGACAGTTTTGACGTGACAACGTCTTATAAATTGGTTTGCCGGGTGACACTTCAAGAAACTGCGTTACGCTCCGCTCACGTTATGCGCTCACAATGAGAGCGAGTGAGAGGCACGCGTCCCTTCCACTCGGGCATGGTTAGCCCGCCTAAGAGCGAGAGAGACAGACATAAAAAGTGAAAGGCACGCGTCCACTTTACCACTCAAAGTCGTTGTCACGTAAAACTTTCGCCCGTATACCGACTTTACAGGCAACCAATTTTTTACACAGAGCAATTGGCATTGTCAGGGCGAAATGAATTCGAAGGATGAGCTATTGTTAGTATATTTAAGGGCACTGACTTCCCGATAACAATTGCCATAGATGTTCAAGATAACCGGGACTGACTGCTTCTCGTCCTCTCCGGTTTCTTGTTAATAATTAATTATTGTAGTAAAATAACATTATGTAAATGCCTATCTAAATTGCCATCAATATATTATTATATCAAAACAAAACTATAACACCATCACAGATACACATGCGCATACACGCACACACAAACACTCAACACACCATACAAGGAACACTTTTCATTTCTCCTCTATTTTTACGTTACCTTTTTCTCTTATTTCAGAAACAGTACGTACTCGTTTAGCTTAGATAAGTTTGTATACCGTCAGAGGATGAGAGCCTGGAGATCCGTCATACAGGTCTAGAACCTAGTGTAGACTCCAGCTCTCATGAAGGTTTTAACTTGGCTGCTTTTTGGCTGCTGGCTGGCTGCTATACACATTTAGTAAAAAACAGTTATTTTATTATTACAAACTGACACTCCAATATTTTTTTTTATACAAATAAATAAAAAAAAAAAAAAAAAATAAAAAAAAAAAAAAATTGTATAGATGTATAGATTACTTGAAAAATTAGAACTACTTAAAAAGGCCTATACTTTCTCCAGTTTCTCCTTAAAGTTGCTGAACTAAATTATATTACTACATTTATCTCTTGTGTAATGCTCATTTGAATGCTTATTATCAAAAAACATGGCTAACAGATATACATTTGTAAGTTTTGTTATGTAATTATCAATCCATTACATTCTTACAAGGTTACTATTTAATCGATGCTTTATGACCTTATCTACAGATCGATTAGTGAGAGGCCTTTAACTTTAGTCAAATTACTTGACTACAATTGTGATATACATCTTCGCTTCAACTTTAGTTGATACTAGCTGAACTCCGTGGTATTTCCCGCGGTTATTGTAAAAAAGTGGCCTAAGTTACTCCTTAGATCATCAGCTATCTGCCAGTGAAAGTCCCGTCAAAATCCGTCCAGCCGACTCAGAGATTACCCAGAAGAAACAGACAGATAGACAGACAAAAATTGTAAAAAAATATTATAGTACATGTATCCGTGTATACATATGCATTTATTAAAAAGTGGTTATTTTAATATTACAAACAGACACTCCAATTTTATTTATTTGTATAGATTAGCTGAACTGGCGAACTTCTTACCGCCATACTTAAGTTATAGAAACACTTGTTTTAGTATTTCTGTACGCCACGGTTTCTACGAGTAATGTACAGTCGCGGATTAAGAAAATATAAGCCTTCCAAATCGGAAGGTTTATAATTTTCTTCTAAACAAACCTTGTCATGACAGCTACAAAGACATACAAAAAGGAATCATCTAATTTGGTGCAGACGATCTGAAATTATGCTCGTACATACATATCGGTGATTTTTTTTTTTTGAAACATACATTTTTTAACAATCATATCTATTTACTACCTCACCTTTGTCTTCTGCGTCTCTCAAAGGAAAGACCCATAAATCAGCTCTTATTGGTAGTAGCATAGTAATATACAGCCTTCCTTGAGAAATAAACTATTGAACACTATGCTACTTTATAATATTAGAACAGATTCGCTTCGTAATGACAGGCTAGGTATGTAAAAGTCATCAGTTTTTTCAGTCAGCCTGTGACCACGGCCAGTGCAACCTGGTCGAAACGTCAGGCAAATCAGAGGTATGTAATACCTTTTAATAAGTGATCGCGTTAATTCCCGTTAAAATAATTGTTAATATATCATGGAACGCGAAAGTTTAAAAGTAAGTTAAGTCATCAGAGTTTAAAAATCACCATTTATCGAGTAGTAAGACACACTCTCACTGTTCGAATTAGGGTCGCCTAACTTGGAAAGTACTGTACTAGTAGCGAATAACCAGCATAACAAGTTTATCTGCCAGTAAGTAGGTAGGTACATCTTTAAATGAAATTCGTGATGGGATAGTTTTGGAGAATAAAGTAACAATTTACTTTTCAAAACCCTTAATGAATGGATTTAGATGAAATTTAAGACGTATAAAAAAAGGAAAATAAGGCTGGCCAAATTGACATTGACGCAAAAAAGATGTGGGTATAAGAAAAACTAGTATCCAAAAATATCTGATTTAAAAATAAATTGACGAAACTCAAAATTAATGTATCCTTTTATTAGTCCTTGACATATCCAGTGCAACTTTGCGGTTAAATTGAGGTGCTCCCGATATTGAATCTGTTAGTAACTTAGTACAAACAAGTACAAATAACTAAATGTGGTTATGGATTGGAGTTCAATTTTTATACTACTTGATCTATATACAAGACAATAAGAGAGTAATTCCCGTTAGCCAGCAAGACTGTGGAAGAGTCATGTTTCAGCACATGCGGGTGATATCACACCCGTGAAGCCGGTTTTAGGAATTTCTCTTGTAGCTTTTCATCGAGGGTGTAAGGCTATCGGTGTACAATCCTAGAGTCAACCCTCCTCCTAAACTCATTTATGATTTTCAAGTTGCAGATATATTTGAACGGGGAGATCGCCGGAGAATGGGAGAAGCCCAAAACCGTTCAGAGTAACGTGCAATTACAACTATGTCCAACAGTGGACAGCAATAGACTGATGATGATGATGAACGGTAGTAACCCCTTACTGTTATTACCTGTTCACCCGACCCGAATAATCCAGTATGTTATGCAATTCTAATCAATTGAGTCACTTATAAAATACTAACTGTGCCCGCTACTTCGTACACGTGACATTTGGATTTCAAGTTATTTTGAGTTTTTCATCGTTTAAACCTTTTCTGGACTACGACAAACATTTCAAAATAAAAATCAGCTAAATGAGCCCAGCCCAGCCATTAAAAATAAACAGTGTAAAAAAGTGCAAACAAAGTGTATCATACGAACGAATTGACTACAACAAAGAAAAAAATACGTGACCAGTGAAAAATACAGAAAAAGTGTTAAATTGCGAGAACAAACCAACCGCCTAATGTAAACTTTTTCATACAAAAATACTGTCAAGTGTCATATGATGCAAATTGAGCATAGACTATAGAGTGGAAACTACAGTACCAACCTAACAAACGGTGAAACAAGTGTTGCCATAGCAAGACAAGTGTTGCCACGGCAAATCGAGTGTTGCCACAGCAAAACAAGTGTTGCCGCAGCGGAACAAGTGTTGCTATAACAATATAAATAAAAAAAAAATAAAAAAAAAAATACTAAAGATGGAGAAAAGTATGGAAATCCTATTGGCAAAATTAGACGAAAAGTTAGACCAACAAACTAAACTTATAACAACTTCAGTAACAGAAAATGTCATGGCTGCACTAGACGAAAGGCTTAAAGCGGTCTCCGAAGAAAACACCCAACTCAAAAATAAAATAAGTGAGCTTGAGTTAAAACTCAAATTCGTTGATAAGGATAAGCGCAAAAATAACCTTGTCTTTTTTGGCATCGAGGAAGGGAAAGTAACAAGAGAAGCGGAGCTAGTAGACTACATAAAGGATATTATAATAGATATGGGGGTACATTTTGAAGCCTTTGAAATTAATAATATTTACAGAATCGGTAAAAAGGAGCTCGATAAAAATCGCCCTGTTGTTGTCTCACTCACAACTACGTGGAAAAAGCATATGATTTTGCGGAACAGATCTAACTTGCAAGAAGGTGTAAATATCAAAGAGGATTACCCTAAAGAAATAATAGAAAAGCGTAAACAACTACAGGTGCAAGTTGAAGAGGAAAAGAAAAAAGGGAATATAGCGTTCATAAAATACGACAAGCTGATAATAAAGAAAACACATGAAAGCAACAGAGAAAAGAGGAAAAGAGAGACTTCAGGATCACCGAAAACACCATCACAAAAGAAAGTCAATGCATGTAGTCTAAGTACATTGACCAGCTTGAACAGCACGCCCTCTAAAACTGCGACAAAGGAAATAATCTTTAACTTGGGGATAAAACTTTAACTTGGGGACCCCAACTGCGTGAGGTTAGTCGAAAACTGTTTGCGTCAGCGGGATCCTTACGTAGACTGCGCAATTTTCTCCCAACGACAACAAAAATTGCACTTGCACAATCCCTTCTTCTTCCTATACTCGACTATGCTGATGTCAGCTATCTCGATATCACGGAGGAGCAACTTGACAAACTTGAGCGCCTTCAAAACTTTTGCATTAGATTCATATTTGGACTACGCAAATATGATCATGTATCTGAGTTTCGCAACCAGCTCAAGTGGCTCCCAATTCGCCTTCGACGGAATGCTCACATTCTTTCCATACTTTATGGTATTCTATTTCATCCGTGCACTCCACCTTATTTAAAGGAACGCTTTGTTTTCCTCAGTGACACACATTCAAGATCCCTGAGGTCATCCGAATCTCTGGAACTAGCAGTACCGACTCATTGCACCAGGTTCTTCGATAAGTCGTTTACTGTACAAGCTGTCCGACTATGGAATGCTTTGCCATTGGCTATAAAGCGAGCCAAATCCTTGCCTATATTTAAAAAATTAGTAAAAGAACACTATTTATCATCTTAATTTATAGTGCTTAAAAATGTTTTATGATATTATTCATGTTATGCATTACTTCCTATTTAATTATTTGTTTGTATTTATGTGAATTAAAGTCTCATTTCTTCGAACACCAAAGCTACCCATGTATCTGTTTTGATACATTCTATTTGTCCATCCAAAGGTTGCCTGTAAGAAATTGCTTTTTAGCGATAAGGCCGCCATTTGTACATGGTTGTAAAATTAATATACTCCTAAATGTAAACTGTTTATTTGGTGTACAATAAAGTTTATTCTATTCTATTCTATTCTATTCTAATCAGACCAAATATACTGAACTATGTAGAGCGCGGAAGATCAGCTTCATCATCAAATCTCTCAAAAAAGTAATACGTGACACCCGGATCCAAACAACACCAGCAACCACATTATCAAACAAAACACTCATAACCTGCACCCCAAGCCGGCTTGTCACCGTGGGGGAAGAAGACAAACACCCTCCAAAGTATTATAATTCGAAGTACCCTAAAGCAAACCTAACTAGCAAAAATATGCACAAGAAGAAAACAATACAGAAAAAACGAAATAAAAAGATCACTGAACATATACATGTCTGCACGCTGAATACTCGGACACTGAGAACAGAAGAGAGCCTTAAAGAACTAGAAATAGCCCTATCCAACATAAAATGGGACATAATGGGCATCAGCGATATGAGAAGGCCAGGAGAAGGGATAGAAGAGAGGAACGACTATATCATGTTCCACAAAGGAGAACACACCGGACAAAAAGGAGTAGGTTTCCTTATTAAGTCTAAACTGAAGAAGAACATTATGGGATTTGAAGGAGTTTCTGACAGAATTGCAGTAGTTCATTTGAAATTTCCGGGTTACAAGAAAAACTGGGCCATCTTTCAAATATACGCCCCAACAGAACAAGCGGGGAAATCAGACATAGAATATTTCTATGAGAGTATCTCAGAAGCAATAAAACCGCATTACAACAGCAACATAATAATCATGGGCGACTTTAACGCACAGGTTGGAAAAAGGCAAATTGGAGAAGAATCCTCAATCGGGAATTTCGGGCATGGTAAAAGAAGCGAAAATGGACAGAAACTAGTAGAATTCATGATGGAAAACAACCTTATTTTAATGAACTCATGTTTCTACAAAAAAACTAAAAGCAAATGGACGTGGTCCTCCCCAGGTGCAAAATTCAAAACTGAAATTGACTTTATTATAACCAACAAAGCAAGCGCGTTCACAGATACCAACATAGTTAAAAACCTAAACTTTAACACAGACCACCGTATGGTAAGACGCTGCCTTAGCCTTAACCAACCCAAAAGATCCAGGAAAAACGTAGTAAATAATAATCAGCTGTATCAGATATCAGAACAGAGCCATTCCACTAATCCCCACACAATAGAAACACTCGATGAAATTGTTACCTCCGACGCAGAAACTGGGATGAAATACAGGAGACTACTTAACAAATTGAAAGAGATGCTAATCAGCAAACCCAGAAGCAAAGAAAGCTATGTAAGCAAAGAGACACTAGAACTATTAGACGAAAGAAGAACACTAATATCAAATAAAGGGGACAAAGAAAGACGTAAAAAAATTGCAAACCTTAGCAAGGAAATTAAGGAGCATATGAGGAAAGACCGTAAGGAGAAAAGAAATAGAATTTTGGAAGAAAATATAAAAAGAACAGGAGGAACAAAAAAAGCTATGAAACAACTAAGCGAACATGGGAAAGAATGGATATCGAAACTAAAGCAACGCAAATCTTACTTAAGTAATAGACTCTCAATACAGAAACTAGCTACGGATTATTATCGCCTATTGTATTCTGATAAATTTGATTCAGGGTTGGCCATAATTCCGGAACAAAACGAAGCAAAAGAAAACAAAGTATACGAAGTGCCAGAAATCCTTGCCTCAGAGGTAATCAAGGCAATAAAATCCCAAAAACTTGAGAAAGCCCCAGGGCCAGATAAGATACATAATGAATTGCTCAAGGGAACCGTAGAGGAAATCAGTCCTGTGCTGGCAAAACTTTTCAATGACATCTTACAAACAAGGCAAATTCCAGAAGAATGGACCGAGTGTCACATAATTCTACTACATAAAAAAGGCCCTAGAGACGAGATTGGAAACTATAGGCCAATTTCTTTAATTTCAAACATATATAAAGTATTTGCTAAAGTGATACTGGAAAGAATATCACTAACACTAAACGAAAACCAACCAGTAGAACAGGCAGGATTCAGAAAAGACTTCAGCACAATAGATCACATTCACACAATAAAACAGTTGATACAGAAGTATAACGAATACAATAAACAAATCTACTTGGCGTTTATAGATTACTCAAAAGCATTCGACAGCCTCAGGCACCAATATATATGGCGGAGCCTAGAACAACAAGGGGTCCAGGGCAACTATATAGAAATACTTAAGAATATATACAAATCTAGCAAGGCAAGTATTAAACTAGAATCAACAGGAGAATCATTTCCTATCAAAAAGGGCGTACGCCAAGGCGATCCTCTCTCCCCTACGCTATTTAACGCCGTACTCGAGCACATCTTTAGACAGCTAAACTGGGACCACTTAGGTCTGAACATTAATGGAGCTCACCTAAACCACCTAAGATTTGCCGATGATCTGGTGCTTCTTGAAGAGAACCCAGCAGCAATAGAACAAATGATGCAGAGCCTAGCAAATGTAAGTAGAGAAGTTGGTCTGGAAATCAATGCCAGTAAAACAAAATTGATGACAAACTCAAGGGAAATAGACGTTATGGTGGATGGCAACAAGATCGAATATGTCAAGGAATATATTTACTTAGGACAAATAATATCTCCTTCAGACGAAATGACAAAGGAAATAAACAGGCGAATAGCCCAAGGATGGAAAAAATACTGGTCACTGAAGGAAATAGTGAAAAGTAAGGATCTAGGCAATAACATAAAAAAGAAAACATTCGAGACCTGTATCCTGCCAGTTCTTACTTATTTATGGCTGTGAAACTTGGTCAATAACACTTCACCACAGGGAAAGGCTAACAAAATGCCAACGTGCCATGGAAAGAAGCATGCTAGGGTTAAAAATCAAAGACAGAGTCAGGAACGTAGACATAAGAACAAGAACAAAACTCACCGACATTCTTACTCGGATAGATGTCCAAAAATGGAGATGGACTGGACATATGCTACGCCACCCCATAAACAAATGGAGCAAGCAAGTCACCCTCTGGCAACCAAGAGACGGCAAAAGAGGTAGGGGTCGTCAAGTCAGGAGATGGGAAGATGACTTGAAACAGACAGCGGGACCATTCTGGTTGAGAGTAGCAAGGGACAGGACCCATTGGAAGGAATTGGAGGAGGCCTATGCCAAAAGGCACACCGAACTTAGGGACCTCTTGTAACCCTATGTTTAGGAATAAAAGGCTATTATTATTATTATTATTATTATAAATGAGCCCAGCCGTTCTGAAGTTTTAGCGAGACAAACGAACAGCAATTGATTTTTATATAAGATAGCTGTGCTCGCTACTTCGTACACGTGACATTTCGATTTTAAGTTATTTTTTCTTTTTCACCGTTTAAACCTTCCCTGGACTACGACAATTATTTTAAAACCAAAATCAGCTAAATCTGGCCAGCTGTTCTTGAGTTTTAGCGAGACATACGAACAGCAATTGATTTTTATATATAAGAAGACTAGCTGTCCCGGTAAACGTGGTTTTGCCATAACTACTAATAAATTAAAAATTAATTAAAAAAAACATTGTCCAGCGGACAAAATTGTGAATCTAAACCATTCCCAGATCCCCTTGAACACACAAAAAATTTCATCAAAATCGGTCCAGTCGTTTGAGAGTAGTTCAGTGACATACACACTCACAGAAGAATTATATATATAAAGATGTATTCCTTGTAGTCACAATACGAGTTTAACATTAAACTTAGATTTTATAAAGACACATTGTGATAATCGTGCAACCTTGAGTGTACCTAATACTGAGGGTAATGACATCACCGTTTGCATGGTCGGATAAGCCTTCTGGTTCGTTGCAATTAGTACTTCTTGTGTCGTGAGGTACCGGTGACTCCTAATGTAAAGTACGACATTCCATGTTCTCTTAACTAATAGCAAAAACGAGGCTGTTTCTTTGTTGTACTTCGCGTCGTTAACTACGTGAAGTGATCATCTTGAACTCTTCCATGTAAGTTATTAAGGTCATTTTGTTATAAAAAACCATTCCATTAATCAGAGTTACGATTGTACTCTATCTAATATACACGTGAGCGTAATAAAAAGTGAACGATAAGTAACATTAATACAAATAAATAAAATAGAAGTGACTGTGAATTTAAAATAAACAGCTTATCACTAAATGCATATGGGAGAAGCATTTACGGTACTTACTTCAAAATTTTTATTTTTTAAATATTTGTGTCTATTTGTTCTGGGTTATCTCTGGAGCGACTGCACTGATTTTGACGAAACTATCATTGTCAGATAGCTGATATTATAAGGAGCAACATATTGTTTTCTATATTGTTACGGGAAAAGAAAAACAAAGAAATAGCAGTTAGTCTAAAAAATACAGTAGGTACGTTCTTTTCCGCTCGACATGTTAGCTTGCTAGTATTGGACTCAATTCGTTTTGTATGTCGTTCTCTCAAGCAATAATGTTAAAAAAATGTTCGGCAGAAACAACTACATTTACTGATTACAGATATCGACAAAACGTTTTATGGTCTGGTAACATTGAAACATCACAATGTCGTCGACCTAGACGAAATAGGCTTTTGGCAAAGTTTTATTGTGACCCCGTTTCAGAGGGACAACCTCCGTAAAATTGATAACGCTAAAACACGTAACCCTTTTTTATCTTGAGGGTCTAATCAAGGACTCTCGCCCTAAGGATGAGTGTTGTTGAACCTTTTGGGGGCTCCAACCGCCCGTGACGATTGTCATAGATATTCGTTCGGCAAGAGCGAGCTTGACAAGCCTTCCGAGTCACGAAGGTGTTTCAATGTTTTAAAAATAGTCTATAACCAGCGCCTCTCTAGTCAAGTTGACATTCTAAAACGTGAACGTTATTAGGAAACTAACAAATGTTAAGGTATAACGTTATCTCAACACTAAATCCCTGGTCAAAGATTCGATGCGGAACACGGAGATTGCTTAAATATACAATGTGCTAACTTGCCTGTTAACATTTAGCCACGAGCCCTCCTTTTTTCTACTTCCATGTTAATAGAGTGAATGATAACGACAATGGTCTTAAGAAAATTATGAAATCGTTCATAATGGACGTCACATTATAACTCTATCGTATTAATTGATGAATTTATGTGAATAGAATGTATCGTGACAATGGCATGAATTAACACAAGCTGTAACATTAATTCAATTCCCAAAAATGTTAAACAGACACGTGTGTGTTTTATGAATCAGTGAATACATTATAATTAATAAGTATTGTTGTAAAAGTTTATTGCGGTTGAATTACGACTATATTAAAACCGTTGTTAAATTAACTACCAAACTGACGACTGCACGGTTGACTTAATGGTTTACTGCGCCAAGTTTCGTGGGTTTAAATCCCACATGAAAGAACACTAATCCACATATTGTTGTTCTAAGTCTGGCTGCTAAAGCGGGAGTTGTTTTTTTTTTTTAAATAAAGAAATACCGCCGTAGTAGAGCCCAGCTTGGATTCGGCATATGGCATCTTTTCGGTCCGAATCCTCGGCCCCTGGATAGTTTACCGACTGAATTAGGTAGTCGACTTAGTGAAGGTCACGGGAGACCGTTGAAGGCGGGTATCACAGGACCAGTTGTTGTGGGGTTAGCTAATCCCTCTCCCTCTATTTCTGAGGATCTAAAAGGGACGATAACACATTTGTAATTCTAGTTGTAGGTGTTTATCGCTTACTCCGTATACGTATCATAAAATAGTGCGTGTAATATAAAATAATTATATGGTGACGACTACTCTTGGATTGCAGTCATGCTATCCATAAATAAAAAAAATGTGCATATTGCCGTTTCATACGTATTAGAATCGGTATGAATAGGAAGGATAGGTGTCAACTATCTTGTTTAGCTTTTGAAATTTTTTATCGCTTACGACTGAGCTGCTTAGATCACTACAGAAAACAAACTTAGTTTAAAAAAAACCGACTTCAAAAACTAAAAAGTATAAAATAACCTCATAAAGATGCTCCCCATGTCGTCCCACCACATGGGGAGCATTCCCTATCTAATACTAAAATAATTTTTAAAATCGGTCCACAATCGACGGAGTAATCGTAGTAAATCATACATAAAAATATGCCAATCAAATTTCGAACCTTCTCCTATTGGAAGTCGGTTAAAAACAATAAAATGTGATGTTTTAATGTTTGAATTCAAATTATTTGACACACACATAGCAAGACGTTAAAGAAAAGTTACATCAAATTCAATAATCGTGACGAAATTTTTAATTCCTAAATCAATGGAAAAGAACTAACAAATAGTCGTCACCATCTAATGCGATTGGCACGTCTCTATGACGTGTAATACGCACAATTATTTACGAACAAAAACGACATTACGTAATACAAAAATCTGTCTATTTATGTCTGTCCTTACATAGGTTTCTAATAATGGACAGCAAACACTCCATAGTTTCATCGCAACGTTTCCTTGAAACTTATAAATAGCGATAAACCTGCGTATGTCTATACGCGGTTTTATGTACAGTCTAAATGTGCCTTTTAACTGATGAACTAATGGCTAAGTTGATTAAGTAATACACTAAAACCAGGTTAGGGAAGTTACTCGCCTACAAGACGTACGGGTATATCTATACTTATTAGAATTATAATGCTAAAGAGTTCGTTTGTTTGGATAGTTGAACGCGGTAATCTCAGATAAGTGGTCCGATTTCAAAAATTCTTTCACTACTAAGTAGAAAGGCTATAGGCTATATTTCATCACGCTGCGACTAATAGGAGCGAAGTATCAACGTAAAGTTTTACAAAAACAGTAGAAACAAATCTATACCTAATGTATGTCAGATTTTTTCACCTTTAAACGTTTTAAAAAAGTCCGTGATAGCAAATGTCTGTTCTTTAATACGCTCGCCCATGGCGACTTTTTTCTCCCTCATTCTTCCCTCAATTACGTCCGACGTGCTCGCGTTTTGCAACGATATAGTCGCGATACTGTAGCGCGTTGCAGACGCTACTACAGCGCGTGTAGCGATGCTATCGCATGTTTACGAAACGCAGCAGCGCTGCAAAAAACGCTCTTAAGGTTAACTCAATATAACCTTTTTTTTATGGGAAACCAATTAGTTCACGCTGTATAACATAAAAACACATTTAGATAACTAGTTTCGTTCACTCATTCGCTTCTTTATTTAGTTTAGTAGGTATACCCACGAGTACAATGAAGTAGCTTCCGCTGTGTCTTCTCTTAAATCTTTTAAACTACTAAACGGATTTTAATGCTGTCTCAGCAATAGATAGAGTGATTCAAGAAGAAGGTTTTTATATGTAATACATGCATATTATAGTAGAGGTAATTCGAGAATTTCAAACTTACGTCCAAAGCGGGGCCGAGTCGCTAGTTTGTCTGAAGAATAACAATTACGTATTACACTTTAAACAAATAGGGGAAATTCGAAATTCATTTAGTTTGAGAACAGGTACTTACTCGACATTATACCTACATCCTTGTCGGTTATCGTTCATGTGGTTCATTATGATAGTGACTAAAGATAGTGCTTTAAGAGCAATACCTACATGTTTAATAAACATAAACATTATTCCACATACTTTTAAGTACACATTTTTGTTGACTTTTCAAGCCTAGTAAAATACAACGTAAATATTTTAACTTCTACACAGCTATAACTTATTGAATTAACATTTTTAAATACGTCAACAAGTAAAATTTTAACAAAAATAAAGCCGACTTCAAGGTTTGACTCGATTTCTCTTGGATGCCATCATCAGATCTTAGTGTTCTTATCATGGTACCCCCGTTGGGATATCTCTTTTACATTAAAAAAGAATCATCAAAATCGGTTCATAAACGACGAAGTTATCCGCGAACAAACATAAAAAGAAATATATATACGGTCGAATTGAGAAACCTCCTACTTTTTTTGAAGTCGGTTAAAATATAATAACTTTGGACCCCATATAATATTTAAATATTACCTCAGTATACTATTATTTGGACGTGACTGCCTCATTGGTCTGGCGGTTCGCGTATGCGACTGCTAATCAAGAGGTCTTGGGTTCAATTCCCGAGTCGGGCCTAAGTAATGTATTGGTTTTTCGAATTCTTATTACCGCCAGTCCGAAGTATGGAAGTTTGGCGGTGACATAAACACGCCCATGCCTCGGAGGATGCCAGTCGCTCCGTGTAAAAACTGTTCTTCAGGTAAAACTGGGTGGAACTAGTTGTAGCCGACGCCAAATAATCTTGGGATAAGGTTCGGAAGAAAAAAAACTAATATTTGAATGATTTCTGAACTATTATCTTCTATTGAAATGAAACTTATTTTATTGCCTTTTATACCCAATATACCAATATATATGATTTTATAAAAACCTTTCATAACTTATCAAGGTCATATGTCGCTACAAGTTAATAAGTTATAGTATACAAGTTATAATGTCGAAACTGAATAAACGAAAATGTTATATTACTGTAAGGGAAAAATTGATTCAATAATCATTTTCAGAATTTTGTAGTACATAATAGAGTTTGAATAAGGTCAAAGTTATATATATATGTATATATATCTATAAATCTATACAAATAAATAAAATTGGAGTATCTATTTGTAACATTAAAACAACCGCTTTTTACTAAATGCATATGTATGTATACACGATACATGTAGCAAAAATGTAGTTAAAAATTTTTTGTCTGTCTGTCTGTTTGTTCCGGGTAATCTCTGGAACGGCTGGACGGATTTTGACGGGACTTTCACTGACAGGTAGCTGATGATCCGGGGAGTAACTGAGGGTTTTTTTAGACTAACTTTGTGCCGCGGCGTTACTCGCGGTACAACAATAACCGCGGGTAACACCGCGGGGTTCAGCTAGTAGTATATATATATATATTGAAATTAATGGTAAAAATTTTAAAAAAATGTGGATGAGATGAAATGGGGAACGTCTTTCGAAAAAACAAAAAACCTGTATTTATGTCAGTTGTTTAGTACCCTTCTTAGTTTGGGACTAGATGACGTTGTGTGTTAGATGTCATAAATATGTATTTATTAATTATTATTATTTAAATTGCCAAATTATTCAATCCTGACCAGGTAAATCTGGATGAGTGACTGTTCTTAACACATTGAGACCTTTCCGTGCTTCGATGAACACGTCTCGCACGTGAAGCAATCGGTAACGGTTGCCATGCGAACATCTTTGGCAATGGTTATGAGTAGCTGGAGCCCTAAAAAGTCTGATAAGTCTTTCTACAGAACTTCGAGATATCGAAGGACCTTCAAGTCCTTGAGTTGTGAAGTCTGATCAACGTAAAAATCGTGTTCAACTGTAGCAAATTTGTTCCGACCCTGACCCAGTTCAGGAAAAACGACTTGGAGAAAAGTAGTACTGTGATTGAATTTGTCGATACGTAGGTACATGTCAATCCAATTTCCTAACAAACTATCTCCAATTACGTACACAATATACGTCCTTTCACGGTTTAATGTTTAAGGCATATAATTTCCGTCCATCACAATATCATTGATATGTCACAACACATTACCAGTAACCATTCAAAGCACATTAAGATCGTATAAACGTCGTCAATGTCAATTTACATAACAATTTGCTTGTATTTGCATTCCACCGGCTCAATCGATAACTGTTTGTACACTGTGTTTATCATTGTACATACAGGTCACTATAACATTCAATTTATTATTATATTAGAACGGGAGTCATGTCCCTCCAACACAAAGGGAGGATCCTCCGGCTGGCCACAGGCCACTGCTCCACGGTTATGTTGGGATATTGAATTTATATGATAATCGGCGCGAGAACTCTTTTCTTGATGCTCTGTATGTGGAAGTCGCCACACTTACTTTCATGACGAATTTTTCGTCTTAAATGTTTTAGTTGCAAAACTAGCATGGTTCACTTCAGATTCAGCAACTCCAGACTATTCCTACGTAACAGTACAACGGCACTGTAAAGGGAAGAAAGATAGTAAAGAATGGTTTCAAGGGAGTAGAAACTCGCTGATTTCAGCATGAATGTGCCGCCTCGACCGGGACGGTACTGCCGTCGCACAGAAGATCACTATTAATTACTATTAACTGACTGGCTATGGAATATAGAATATATGCACCACTTAATAAAAAACCCAACATATTTCTTCAAATGTTGTTTAGTCCAAATTTGTAATATTGATTATAGCCTTCCTAGACGGTGTGTATTTAAGTCATTATGTACCTAAAAGCATTGCGTCGTCTCCGCCCACTATTAATAAATTGAATTGATGCTATTATTACTTTGCATCATCTTATACCGAGAAACTGTGGCCCAAGGTCTCTATATGTTAAAGGTTATCTGTAGCATCGAATATCTGTTGACGAAGAAGTATAGACGATGCGCTCTAAATATTATCTGTAATTCGTTTTCCATTAAAAAAACGACCACAAAAGAGATTTCGATTTACACAAAAATAATTATCATCAGATGAAATAGTTGATTGTCGTTTTAAACCGACTTCAAAAAAGGAGAAGGTTCTCAACTATATGTTTTTTATGTATGTTCGCTTGTAACTACGTCGTTTATGTACCGATTTTTGATGATTCTTTTTTTTTATGGAAAGGAGATATCCCAACGGTGGTACCATGATAAGGACACTAAGATCTGATGATAGCACCCAAGAGAAATCGATCGATTTGGTCGTACTACGTAAAAAACCGACTTTAGGTTTTATATTTTGTTAAATATTCAAGAATTTACCTGATTTATTTTATGATTGGTCGTCTATGATCAGCATCATCAAATAAAGACTACCTTAAATTCGAAATGGAAACCCACACATAAACATTAAATTTTCAAAAATATTATTGCAATTACAGTATTGGCATATTCGTCTTGTTACCAAAGATATGTCGTAGACTATTAGAAGTCAATAATTTGTACTAAAATAATCTAGAGCTGTATTATAAATCAATATTCGTTAGTTTAAAAGCGTTTTTGTTAAGGCTAAGACTGTTTGAAATTAGTAGCTAAGCTGCTAGTAGTGTATTCTTCTAGGTTACGAAACAAATACAAATACACGCTGACATCAGAAATTTAATTAACACCAAATGTAACGTCTATTTAATTAAATTTCGACATTAAACATTGGTCTGTTTCTTTGCTTAATGTTATTACTCAATTGAACTTATTTTTATATTCCTGTGTCCTTATCCTAGCATTTTTTAGCATCCCAAAATTAATTTTGCTGCAATAACGCCGCTAAAGAAGTTTTTACTTCAAAAATATTTAAAAATGTAGCAAATTCTTACTTCAAACAAAAATGATTTTGGCAAAGGTGAAAATGTTTGGCCCTTTAGCAAAATTATTAGTAGCGGATCTTTTTCTGCAATGAACAGAGCCTGGCACAAAACGTTCTTTGCGTTCGTGACTTAGTATAGTGACTTATAATAGAAATGAGATACCAATATTAAATATATATATCTTTTTAGTCTAATTGAATAGCAAACGCAGTACTGCGGATCGCAAAGCAAGCCTGAAATTCAAACGTCAAATAACAATGTATAAATCTTCCATGTACGTGTAACAGCATAAGAAAAGTCTTCTTCTGTTTATATATCCTATTTATAAACAAAAGCTGCAAAATTTCTCTCTCGACATTAAGGTAGTAAGAATTTCACAGTAAATAGATTTACTTTAGACGAGCCTCTCCCGGCTCGAAATAATTTGTTTAAATTTTACTTAGCCGCTAGCTGTCGGAACAGGCCTCAACCTTTTTAATGCCAATCCATTTAATTTTGGCCTGCAGGTTTCTCCAACATGATACCTGACGGTCGGTACTCCAAAATGTAATTATGAAAACTGTTTTTTATCATAGAAAATGTTGGAAACTCTACGAAATTCCTTTTACAAGTTATTGTAATTTCACCGAACGTAGATTCCCGAGTTTCATGTTGGAAGATACTAGAATAAAAAATAAGGTAATGGGAGCGTCTCAATCACTCAAATGTTTGCCAAAATTCCTAAACGATCCGCCATACTCTGGGGAACTTTGAACACGCAATGCCATTTCCTAACTTAAAATATTTTCCATATTCTAACCGATTTCTGCCGTCTTTTTCTTTCTAGGTCTTGTTTTTCTGTAAGACGTGACTGACTTATTTTGTAATCAATACTTTGTGTTCGCAACTTCGTCATAATGTACGTTACTTACGTACAGATTTTTCTGTAGAATTTTGGAAGTGAAACCTTCTTTAGCGGCGTTGTGAACTTTAGCAAATTTTTTTTTGGGGTGGGTCAAAAATGTTAAATTTGCATCAGGACACGTCGCGCCACACATGTCGTCTGGTCGTAAGACGGCGGCGCAGGGCGCTTGCGCCAGTGTGTATTGTGACAGCTGATGGCTCGATGTTTATACTGTATTAACATTGGCATTAACCTATATTTTTAACCTTTGAGGTGAAGCTATGCTCTACAGTGGACTGACTAGTAAAGGTCATCGATTGCGATGGTTTTATAGTTCTTATTATGAAGTAATGATACATAAAAAATTGTTTTCTACAATGTATGTCATATACAAAGCGTTCCGAATGTACCTAATTTCTTTTCATGTCCTTTTTCCTTTAATTCTTTTAAATTCAAACGCTTACAAAATGTATTACTGTAATGACAGTGTCTACGATAGTTCGCATAACAATAGGATTTGTGACACTACTGAGTGCGCAGTTAACGGATATGGTATTGGTTAGCTATTCATTTGAACTTGAAACCTTGGTTTTAATTGATGTTTGAGCTTCAAGCAATGGGCTCCCACATGTAACTAAAATTTGCGATGCGAATTGCTGCGGTACGAATTCGTACGAAAAAGCATTTTTTCAGGTGACCATACTTTCGACGGTAGTCAGCCGTATTTGGAGGTGTTTATAGGAAAACTGACATAGTGCTTAGAGGAATTGTTCGGACTGATCCCTGCCGCCCCTTTCCGCCATCGTCCTACGCGACAAAAGTTTCATCCCCATCATCTAGATGGTTGACAGTCCATGACAGCGCCCTTTTTTAGAAACTTTCTGCCTCGCACAACAAAACTGTGGAATGAACTGTCGCCTGCGGTATTCTCGGACCAATACGACCTTCAAACATTCAAGAAAAGAGCGTATTCCTTCTTAAAATTCCGGTAACGCACATGTGACGCCTCAGGTGTTGCGGATGTCCATGGGTTGCGTTAATCGTTTACCATCAGGCGAAGAGTCTGCTCGTTTGCCACCTATTTAAAAAAAAAATCGCAATTGTTTCACTGCTGTTATTGTTAAAGAGATATAGAAAAAGAAGATTTTGGGTTCATCCATTTATTACAATTGTGAACGCTGATGGGAACTATTTTACTTGAAAATACTATGCTTAGAGACTAGAAGATGATATTTTTTTTTATTAATTTGGAATGAACACATCTTTATTTAAAGAGGTTTTTGAGTTAATTGTCACCATCTCTTTAGATGCGTTGCGAATTCGCAGTTATGTGTGGGAGCCCAATAATTTTATGCGTCCATGTCGCATTCACAACCGTTAACAGTGAAGGGATTGCCCGGTTCAAGTAAATTGTTAATTGTATGTGAACTCTACTTCACTGTGTCACTATCCCGAATGTGACGTAGTAAATAATTATTAGTTGATTGATATGTAATGGTTAGAAGATTCAGTTGGTTTCCATTAATTAAGGAAACGTTTATAAACTTATTGATTTTTGAAGTATTCTTTTGTGAATTTATTAAACGCTTTATCATTTGTACGTAATAAAGTGATCTTTCCCATAACCATCATCATATTGTTACCCTATTTCCAAAGAGGAATCGACGCAATAAGTTTCTTTCTTTTATCCTTCCCTATCACTCGTCTCTATTCAGGGTCGGGCCAAAAGTGTTAATGAGTTTGTACCTAATAACAGCTCGGTGTTCGGAAGTTGAGATCTGAACCCCCATGCCTCGGAGAGCACGTAAAGCTGTTGGTCCTGCGCCTGATCTCTCCCCGATCGTGTCGGTTAACCGTCCCATCGGATTATGACAGAGAGGGAAGAGAGAGTTCATGTTCATTTTATTTGCGAACACACTTTTGCACTATAATAGCTTTTGAATAGATGGCTGGTCTCCATTGTGACTGTGCGCCGTGACCGTTATAGTCTAGGATAACATTATTATTATCACTCTTCAGTTTACTGCTTAGTCCCTTTCTGGCCATATCCTCTTTCTTTTAATCTATTCATCTTTTTTTGGTCGTCTTTCTTTCGTAAACTTTTAGGAAAAGTAAATAAATACAAAATTACGATCTCTCCTAAGGATCCCACAGAATTGTAATAAATCAATATAGGTTTTCTAATCAAAGAAAAAAGTAGTGGGTTACTACGTCCCTTTAGCCGTCAATTAGTTATTTTTTGTTATTAGCTGTTAAGTTTATTCAGATGACGTGATTTACATCATGCGATTTGGTTGCACTCTATCTTCATCTATCTTTTATTCTCGCCGTTTCACCATTCACATCATATAATTATGTTCGTCCACCTATGAATTTCTTAAAAGAGATTGCACTTTGATAATACACTTTCCTTTATATATTTCTTGTTCAAAAGTATCTGTATTTGTTTTCTTGAGTAAGAAAAAATTATAAACTCTTCGATTTCGATACTAAACTCATTGGTTTTTTGATTCATTACACAAATTGTAATAGATTTTAGGCTCTTTAGAATCTAAAATGAAAATTAAATATTATAATCTAGCCAATCCAATTTACTAAGCACCCAGTCAACAGGTTTCAAGCATCTGATAATGACTTTAAAATTGTCCGATAAAAAAACCTATAGAAATTCAATACCTATCGATATATGCCTTCACCTTGAACAGTTACTGATACAAAAACGTACCAATAAAAGTGTATTGAATAAACTGCTCGTGTTTTAATAAAGGAAAAAAGTGCTTTGTAACGAGCGCATGTGTACTTCCATAATACCTTTGTTGAGTCTTCGAAGCTAAATTATTTGTAACGAGGTCACGAGGAACAATGAGTCGCTAACTATTTATTTGTATACCTAATGCTAATTATTTACACATCCTCGGAACAATGTTCTGTTTGACTACCGTCATACCATATTGTAGGGACAATATACAACTTTTTTTAATGTGACTACTCTGTCAGGATATGCAGACAATGCAATAATGCATCATGGTGACCCACACTATGACGGCTTATTGAAATGCTTCTGCATCGCAACAGCACGAATGTTACGGTTCTCTACGAATATCAACATTAATATGGTGATATGGGGCAAGTCTCAACTGGGATCAAGAAGAGGCGATAAAAAAAAGTAAAAACTATGGGCTGAAAAAATATGGCTGGAAAAGCATGAAACAAGTTTCAAAGGCCGTAGTCACGCGTTGTTAAAGTGTTATGGACTATGGTACATTACTAAGTTTCAAAAGCCGTAGTCCCTGTAGCGTAATGGTACTTTTAAATAGGTACCATAGTAATATCACAATTATCGAATAAATACGGATAAAGTCACGAAAAATATCTTTTTTTTTTTTAATGTCCAAGTTGTTACTTGAACATTTAAATTGGAACCATTTCCAATTATACCAAACACGACATATTTTAAATCTAAAATTTATTTTTTAAAACAGTACTTTATGTCGACTAGAGGGCGCCAAATTAAATTCAGTGACACGTCATATAGCCTATAACCAGCAGACGATCCGACCTCATTTGTCCAGTTCTAATGAGTAGTTAAGGAGCTATGAGGGTGCAAAGGAACATACGTACATACATACATACATAGCCTGTCAAAATCATGACCCTCCTTTGGCTTTGCCGTAGTCGAGTAAAAAGGAGTTTCGTTTATGAGGATGAATTAAGGAATATATGCAAGGTCAAGGTCGTCTATTTATAACTCGAACGATCGGAACGTAAGCTGGTTAAAATGCATGTTATTCTAAATAAAATTCCATTTAGATGTGCAGTCTATTCAATGGTGATGCCATTATTGCCTAACAGCGCTTCTTTTAGATTCCCAGGTGTAATCCTCGATTTGCAGACTCTGTGAAAATAATGAAATATTCATTCCGATATTATTATATATATATTCAGTCATGTTGTGTAGAATTTCATGTTGTCACCCATTGTAATGATACAAACCAATGTTTATCATCTCAAACATATTACAGACAGTACCGAGTCATACGTAAACAGGGTTTTACTCACGTATTGCGAAATTATCTTTATCCGTATTATATATTGTATTTAACATAGAATTATGATTGTCTATGTTGTAAAACATATTTATTTACTGAATTTAGTGTTCAAACAAACCTAAAAAAAATACTACTGTTGAGGTAATTGTTTTATCATCAAATATTTAAAGAAGCTTATTTTTACTTTGTGAGTCATTGTAAGTTTACGGTATCTCTGAGTCCACTATGAGTAAAACAATAACGTTTGTACATATACGTGATACAAATATTTGTGTCTTGTAATTTGTGGTAATTGTGTTGGATACTCCTCTGTTTATATGTATATTAATTTGCTATAATTTTTTAAAGAAATAGCCAACAGTAAGAATAAAAATACGAAGTGTTACCACAATATGTTTATCCATTATGTGGGTGTCCTAAGAGGCGACCAAGGGAACAAAGTGTGTAGGATTGCACTGCAAGGTTTGTTGCCCCTGTACTAATTCGACTCAACAGTGTTATTATACTAGGCCAAATTTTTTTTTATAAAAAGACGTTTAGGTCCAACGATGAACTGTCAAATGTTATTGACGATGATCTAACACTAAATTTCTACCGTGGATGACCTCTTCTTTTATTGTTTTCCAAAATCCCAAGAGTAATAACTATTAATGTACATATCTTTAAAAAAATAAAACCAAACCTTGAATTTAAATGATGTTTTATAAAACTATCTCGAAATTCACGGCGAGCTAATGAATTATGCACTTGTATTGACCAGTCTGTTTCTGAACCTTAACTAGACTTATAATAAACATTATTAGTGGGCTAACATAACATGCAATCGTTTTGTGTGACATTTACTATGTTAAGGTCGATAGACATTCTAGTGAAGTTCACTTTAGTGTATTATGCATGCCTTTTTTATGTAATAAAAAGGGGCAAACGAGCAGACGTATCGCCTGATGGTAAGCGATTACCGACGCACATGGACACCCGCAACACCATAGGCTCATAAGTGCGTTGCCGGCCTTTGGCGGATGGGGAGAGGGAAAAGGGGAATGGTTGGGATATGGGCCTCCGGTATCCTCACTCACTCGGTGAAACACAGAAACACACCAGTTTTCTGTGAGGCCGTTGTATTACTCCGGTCGAGTCGGCCCATGCATGCCGAAGCGTGGCTCTCCCACGGTAATGTCTTGCCTATAAAGTATCAGAGAAAATCCTAATATGTTTGTTGTTCAATCTTATATTCACCAATTTATTGATGTCATACTGTAGCCACTTTTACGGGACTTCCCCGAAATACGTTAGTATCACAGAATATCTTCAATAAGCAATTTTTTATCGTCTCGAGTCAACATCATTACGTCACATGGATCAATGACAAGGTACATTTGGACCTACTTATGCTACAAGGAATCCACATACATGCCAAATCGAGATTAAATCGATTTTGTATGGATTGGTTCCGTGGAAGTCGCCACAAGACCAACACGTCTTGGGAATTCAAGCGCTTCTAGAAAGGAAATCCCCATAAATCTTGTGACTTGACTGCCCGTTTCCGACTAGTTATGCATAGTTAATTGCTATTGAGTGTTTTTTAACAACAATACCTGTTTTAACTACTGACGAATAACACTGAAATGAAATGCCAAGAAAAATATTCCACGAGTAAAATGAAAACAAGAATTATTATGAGCAACAGAGCATACCTAAGCTATTACCGTAAAATAAAAGTAAAGACGACTTGGAATCACTATAAGAGTCACCTCATCATCACCATCAATAGCCTTTTAAGGTCTACTGCTAAGCATAAACCCAAGAAAAAGTTTTTTTTTGTTCAATAGAGGACAAACGGGTGGTAAGCGATTACCGCCGCCCATGGAACACCAGAGGCGTCACAAGTGCGTTGCCGGTCTTTAGGGGATAAGGACGGGGATGGGGAAAGGGGGAGGGAAGGGTAAAGGCCTCCGCTGTCCTCACTTACTCGGTGAAACACAGACTTGTTTCACACCGGTCTTCTGTGAGGCCGTGGTATCACTCCGGTCGAGATTCATGCCGAATCTGCTAAGATGAATTACGTATATTTAGCTAAATCCCCCCTGATGTTGAAATGTTAGAAAAAAGCATTGGTGTACTATATTGCGTTGGCCAATACAGGTGGTCATACGATTTGTATCATGTTTTCTTTCTCTTTGCTGTGTTGTTAACCTGTGTAGTTTGCTCCTAGTAAGCTCTTACGACACCCAAGAGATAAAAAGTGTGACTCTATGAATTCTTAAATACATGCATACTTTGGCCACATTGCGAGGAGAGAAAACGATAATCTCAAAAAACTGATCGTGACGCGGAAGATAGAGGAGAAAAGACCCAAGAGCTGTAAACTGTTGCGCTGTGCGGACCAAGTTTACTCTACTCTCAGCACTACGATCCATGCGCCCCTACACACTGCTCAAGATAGAAATAGGTAGCGAGTTCCAATTAAGGGTCACGACCGTCAGAATTGAGGATAATAATAATAATTTATTTAAAATTAGGTAACAAAAGCTTCAACATACTCACACAAAATAAACCAAAACAACAAATGTTTTGTTTTATTTTCTATTTGTTATGTTTTGTATGATAACGACGCAAGGAGGATAAATTCTTAATTGCAAAACTATTCAACGGCAATAGAATAAAGGTACACAAGTTTATCAAGTGAACCATAAACAATAGTGGAACAAACTGCGCACATCAGGATTATCCCCTCAATCCATCTATTGTTCTTATAAACTGTTTACAGCGACACTTTTACGATTGCTTTGTTCTTCACTATCTATTTATATGACTGTTTGTCAGGCATGAGCTCATGGCCCAAGGTAGAGTGTTGCAATTTTTATGGTGATGACGTTTGAACATGATTTTGATTAATAAACTATGCTTAATGATGCTTAGTGGTTTAGCCATGTATTTATAGCAGACAGATACTTACTTTAACATTATTCATAGAGGTAATAGGAGATCAAACGATTCGTTCTGTTTTTTTTTTATGTTGGCAAACGAGCAGACATCACCTGATGGTAAGCGATTACCGCCGTCCATAGACACCCGCAACACGAAAGGCGTCACAAGTGCGTTGCAGACCTTTGGGGGATGGGGAAAGGAAAGTGGGGAGGGGTTGGGGTATGGGCCTCCGGTATCCTCACTCACTTGGTGAAACACAGCGCAAGCGCTATTTCACACCGGTTTTCTGTGAGGCCGTGTCATCACTCCCACGATCTCCCACGATAAAAAGTCAAGTCAACTCTACATCGTTTGTTCTAATCTTCGCTCTTAGAGGCACTCCCCTTGTAAACAAAAGTTGGAAAATGCTTCAATTTTAGGATTTCTTTACTAAGAGACGAAGTATTTATAAATAAGGCACCAAACATTATATTGAAATTCTTCCAAATCTTCTGTCCCGGGATACACCACTCCGAACTTATTTAATTACAACCGTAAACTCGAAACAGTTCCACTTTGCCAATTTTATTGTTCTAGTTGCATGCATGGATGATGTTTTCATTTTTAATGACGATCAATAAGGTCAATAGGACATACCAATGGGACATAAAACATGTATTATACTGATCAGATCTGCAGTGTACTGGAGAAAGGTTTTGTTAAAAACACTCGTAAACGGCTATTTGTTAGAAATTCCTGATTAATATGAAAGAGACTCAAATTTTGCTTCGGAAGCGAGACAAATGGCATTCTCTGTCTACCTCGGACGGGAATAAGGCGTTTGTGTATGTAAATATGAGAATAGGATTCGAGATCTCTTAGGGTTCAGTCAAACGCCGCGCCCAATATAACTAAAAATAGACTGAGTAATAAAACCTTCGTCTCTTGAAACTAGTATTTCTCTAAAGGTATTTTTCTTTATTTTTTCCCCCTTCACATTTTACCGTTTCTCAGCACGCGATAGTTTATCGACACCAGTACAAAATAGGCTCAGTTCAATAACCAATGAAGCTGATTTCCTGTATCGGTCAGCCGTACAATTCTTACATTTGAGGCTAGATTGTGCTATAAAAACAACAAATAAAAGTATCAGCGATTTTAGTATGCGTACATCATGATGAACTATTATTCTAGGCTCCACCCGCGTATCTGTCAGTTATTGCGACCAAAAGTAGTTTATTTCCTTCTCCTAGGTCCAATTTAATTCTAAACCTAAATCCGTTCATGCGTTTAACTGTGAAACCGTGACCGAAAGACAGAAGCACTTTCGAATTTAAAATGTTAGTATGGATTGTATTCTTCATTGCTTAATTTTCACCCGTAGGGGTATTATTTATCAGCCCGTACTCGTATTTGAAATTTGATCAGGACAAAACAGAAAATAGATATACACTTTTAATTCGGTAAGTAAATGACGGAGCGCTGATAAACATAAAACATGAACATTAAAAACAGGATGAAATACTTAGCTGTACGGTTACCGTAGTATGTACTCTGATTAACTAAGGGTTATGAGACAATATCTGAGAGAAGGCTTAAGTTGTTATAGTTATACACAAAATATAGGGCCAATACGATCTTTGGAAACGGGGAAATCGATACTGTAATACAAATATTCGATTAATCGAACTTCCATATCTGTCTTGCTAAATTTAACAATCGTACAAATCGTAACAAAAGTTCTTACAATAGAAACTTGTGAAGTAAAGTTAAATAAGAAAACAAAGTTAAATTAAGTCTCGATACAAGTTACTATTAGGGCGAACATTTTTTGTGTTACGAGTCTGCAGTGGAATCTTTTCTGATAGGTGATTCTGACTTCGGTATAAGGAAAATAATATTTCATGGTATATCTCATATCTTATCTTCTATACTTACGACGGCGAAGGGAAAATATACATCGTATTATGACCTTACTTTAAAATAATGTTTGTTCAGATTAACGATAGGAATCCATTTACTTTGATATTATCATTCAATGTTTGTTCCAATGAAAGCAGGCCTAGCAAATGCAGATTGTACGTGCCTATCGTGGTTTTCTAAAACAAAGAGCGATTTAGTACCTTGCCGTGCCTGGCTCATCAAAAGCCTTTTATTTTGCAATAAAAATCTTAAATAAAGAAAATAATCCTCTTGGAAAAAAATATCTTTACAAGTTACCGAAATTACATAACGCTACGACAATTACGGGAGGCTCGATCAAACTGTTGGCAGATCGACCAGCCCTTTGACCCACTTCCGCGGGTCGACGACCGTGTGACGTCACAACGGGTGCTCCACCCCACGCCTCCCGCCGTCACGTCACCCTCTGGGGGTGTGTTCTCTTCCTGCCTGTTCGAGGTCACATGCCGTTCGCGTTTCGTTCCGATCGGACGTCTGTGTTCAATTAACTCTCAATACCAGTGTGTGTTTTCTGTGATTGTATTTCAGTGAAACAATAATGACTATTATAGGTGAGAACAATTTTGTATCACACAAAATTTTTAGAAGCGTTAATAGATTCATAATATGAATAGTTCTTAATCCAATTTGCATAATAATAATGACATATGCTAATATAAAACACACAATGTTACGTGATTACGTCTACTTTTTCTTGCACGTTATGTAACAAGTTCCATAAATATGACCTTGAAACTGAACGAATTACTCGTACGTACGCGTGCTACATAAACCTGAGTTTAATATTTTCGCATGCGAACCATGACAGGCTTTTTACAAGCTTTTTTATTTCAACAAAATCGTACTTTTTCGTGACAGCATTATTAATCGGCTATATTTTTGCGTATGCTTGTATAAAACTAGCATTTGTTTGATTATGTTTGTATGGATAATGATCACGATAGCTTTGTTTTACTGAACCAATAATATATTTCAAAAGTATACATAATTAGACACGGAGATCGTTAAGTTCTTGTATGAAATATAACCGTTACTTTTGTAGTTTAATTTGTTATTTTTGCATGGATTAAATATATATATATAATAGCAGACCCACGCAACCTCGTTTGCGTCTTCTATTGCCCGTCGCGTGATAATTTTCCCCCGTTTTTGAAACATTTTTCATTGGTGCTTCTCTCCTATTGGTCTCAGCGTGATGATATATAGCCTATAACCTTCCTCGATAAAAGGGATATCTAACACTGAAATAATTTTTCAAATCGGACCAGTAGTTCCTGAGATTAGCGTGTTCAAACAAACAAACTCTTCAGCTTTATATATTAGTATATAGATTACTCTTTTGGGTGTAATTCTAGGTAAATCAGGAGTATATAATAGTTACACAAATCTTTTAGGGTTAGAGTTAGTGACTGAATCTGTTTTGATTCAAGCTCTCACTATAACTGTACGTAGCCACTGTAACTACCTATAACGATGAGTGACTTTCTCGGTCCCAATTTCCACAACACAGATATAGTCTTTTGACCTTCTGTTATTCACCAATAAAATATTAATTTCCCAATCGTGACAGCGTTTGATTGTAGTTCTATGAATACTGGTTTTAGCGATGCGAACCTTCTTAGATTTCCGAAACCCCAGACCTTTATGTCATTCCAGTATTGTCGTATTATATGTCATTGTCATATCCAATACATATATCGAAGTTAGCATATTATACCTACCACTCAATAATACGAAACTGTACCAGCCCATACCGGTACTTTACAATTCAAGGATAATGTTTAAATACAATATGAATGATTGAATATTTATCATTGAGTATACTACAGTATATTATTACTATAATGCCGTCGCTATTGGACCATCTGCAGGACCATAATTTTTAACGGTTTTCATGTCTTAAGCAATGAGTGGAGAGCCATGCTTCTGCAGATGTGGGCTCGACCGGAGTAATGCCACGACCTCACAACACTTGGGTTTAAAAAATTTTCGTTGCTCTTCACTATGCCATAGTGCGAGGATATGACTAAGGTTTTTTTATTGGGACTAATCCCGCCCACATTCCCACCACTGTAACTCCTGTACACCAGGATCAACAGCAGTGACCCACGAACACACCGAGTTATGACACTCGGGAAGTCCCAGGAAGAAAATTAACTGTCTTGGAACCCGCAACGAAGTTAATCAGAAGAAAAACAGGAGGAGTTGGAAATGATAAATCCACTTACACTTACTTGACTAAGGTTATCGAATGCCCTACTCTCGCCTTATTTTAAGGGACGTTCATTATGTCTCTTGTCACTTGCAATTATCTATATGACCCCGCCTTACCCATCTGTTCCATTGCCTATAATATAAAAAACTAATAGTGCCTACGGATATTCTAGCTAAGTACAATCTTAATTTGTAAAGTTAGGTTCCGTCATCCTATTTTATATTTTTTTCTTTGCAATAATGACTACTTTGCCTGATGGAAAGCATAAGTAGAATCTAAGAGTGGTGGCCTAGTTAAAATTTAAGTTGATTGTGCCGAAAAATAATGAGTAATTTAATTCTCACATTTCGGATATCAAGTACAAGAAATAATATTTCTCATTATTCACACTAATACTATAAACTTTAAGGGTTTGGTTGAAACCTCAGTCACTACTGTTTTTAATTGAAAAATATAGGTTTTTATATAATATCGCTGCACCAGAAGTCGCATTAATAAAAAGATTTTTAGAGACGGAAAATGTATGGTTTTTGAGACGCCGACAAAGTTGCATGGGTCTGTTTGTATTTTATAAACTTATGTTAACTTAGGAAAATAATGACCAAGTCAAATTATTTCATATCAACCATGTCAAACATAATAAATACAATTTTTCACACTAATAAAACTTCTTAATTAAATGTCGCATCTGTAACGAATGTTTTGTTTAATAATATATGTAAAAATACATAGTAATTTAAGTAACCGAGACGTTTGATGAATTATAAACGAGCCCTTGAACCCGATATGAATTTTTAGTACAAGTGATCATTATAAATTTAAAATCCGGTCAAGCCAATAATGGTTCAGATTATATAAGATCTATATTAACAATTATTTTTACGGGAATTAACGCGATCGCTTATAAAAAGGTATAACATACCTCTGATTTGCATGATTGTTAATATATCATGGAACGCGAAAGTTTAAAAGTTAGCATATAAGGTCTGTTGTTGTCTGTTGGCTGAAATCATCATGATAATTTATAGAATTATGTATTAAGCGTAAAATGGCCCATAATACGTTGAGGTCACGACGAAATATCTACATTTGTTATTTGAAAACTCTTTATCTGGGGAAAACTCTATAAACGCTTTGTGGCAATCACAGACAGATCACATACTGTAAGTCATACAGAACCACAACGCATTGCATCAATGACGAATTAGTCTCACTTGTATATCCATGCACCATATTCTGTCCCATATAATCAGCGTATAAATCCCGCAATACATCACATCACACATCAATAGCCTTCAACAGTTCGTTGTGGACATATGAGATTTTGGCCTACTGAACCACGCTGGCTATAATACAACTGAGATTATAAACTTAGCTCTCCTCTACCGTTGGGTATAAAAAGGATCACTCGCAATATGTGTACCAAACATTACTTTGATAGCACCAAATTTTCTATATTCCCCTAATATTATTTCCACAACTGCAATATCTCTAATTTGTCATTCATAATAGTAACGATGCGATTGTACTCGTATAAGTTATTGCCATTGAATAGAATCTTAAAGTGCATGAACTATGACGTCAAACGCAGAATACACTTCACTGCATTCAAGTAACTGTGCCAACATCAATGAATTCGCCATCTTTCTTTTCCAAGCAGTGGGAGAGAGATGGTGCATTTTATGACGTCACAGGACATTGCGTGGCCCTCAGATGTGTTATTCTTTATCTGAGGCGTGGCCTACTTACCGATCGTAAAGAAATATATTATAATTTCATTGTCCTATGACAAAATGGGGTTTCGACCTTTTTATCTCTACATTATTATTTATCTATATGTACCTTATTGGCCAACCAGCTTACTCAATTTTAAAACGTCAATGGCGGAGCCAAAAGGAATTGTAATAGTAGTAAGGAACTACTGAACCGATTTTAATGAATGAGATATAAATAGATTAGTAATAAGGGCCGGAGTGACATAGGCTATTTTTTATGAATAGATTTTAGTCGGATTATAGTATTTTTAACTTTTCGTTTTTGTGTAAGTTTCAGGGGACTTTTAGAATATTATAATACAATTATGTAGCTTACAACGAAAGTAATATTTTCAATAATGTACGATCCAGTTAACAACTGACTTTAAAAATAGTCTCAATTCAGTTCATGTATATTTTGTACAGAACTTCATATCTGGTGAACCTCTCATGCGAATTAGAAGAAATAACACTGTTCTCCTGAGCGTGTATACATTAAGCCAAGAACCTCATTGAGTTATACTAGCAATTTGTAGTCACAGGTTGTTTTCACTAACACTGAAATTGGTTGACCAATCAATTATCGATATAAAATCTAGTATATACTTTACTAGTTGACCCACGCAACGTCGTTTGCTTCTCCTATTGCCCGTAGCGTGATAATTTTCCCCCGTTTTTGTAACATTCTTCATTAGTGCTCCGCTCTTGTAGGTCTTAGCGTGATGATATATAGCCCATAGCCTTAATTGATAAAAGGGCTATCTAACACTGAGATAATTTTCCAAATTGGACCAGAGGTTTCTGAGATTAGCGTGTTCAAACAAACAAACAATATCTTCAGCTTTATATATCAGTATAGATTGTTGCATGTACCGTTACAGTTTTCCTAAGTAGAAATTTATGCTTGGTTTGATTCTACAGTCCTAGTACTTGTTGGCGGAATGTAGGTCGATTTCCCCATGAATGGGCTGTTGAACTGTAAAATAGAGTTTAATGGAGGGTATAAATGAGCTTTATAGCTGATGAATAATGTTATAAGGAATTCATCCAGTTTGAGGCTTTACAAACCAATGCGTTTGTATAAGTAATTCATTTTATAAAGACGTTGGAGCCAATATATAGGGTTGCTTCAAAAAAACTTTGCCCTTTTTCACATCTTGGTTATTTGGCGGTGTGCTGCATTTATCTTAAAAAAGTTTTTTATTTACATATACAACTAAGTAATCCTTATTTAGTATTAAAGACTTCTGATCAAGTGACTGGTTAATTCACATTAATTGCAATTAACGTGAATTAACCATCCGACCTCTCTGATGCGGACAGTTATACTAGCGTTGATTCAAATATCACTTACACATTACGTAAAAGTAATGGTGTCTTGGCTTTTGCATGTTTATAAAACAAATAAACTCTCTCACAATACTCACAAATCAAATATAATTGTAATACTTATAAACTTAACTATTTATTCCCTGCTAAACTACCTTACTTTTTATTGTGTTTTTCATTGTTACACACACAGAATAAAATACCCTATTATGCAAATTAAACGAAAGACTTGGACTGTTTATTTATGCTTCGTTTCTTTACTACATAACTATGAATGAGTCATCTGTTAAAATCAAGTTTTTATTTCCAACTTGAAACAAAATATATTACATATCTACCACAATACATATCTAATACTTATACTATAAAACTTTGTACCCCTTTTTACAAAAATTGTGCAAACGAAGGAGAATGAAAATTGGCACAGATAAGATTATATGCGAGGAGGAGAGCAGACATCTAAAAAGCATAAAAACATAGGAATTATGATTAATTTCGACCACTAGGCAACTACAAGTAAATTCTATTAGTCCATTTAAACTGAAAAGGATTAAGGAATCTCAAAACCCTTGACGATTTGGTTGCATTTTAACTATACACCTTTTGTTGCGCTACTTAAAGTACCTTTTCATTCTTTTTCTTTGTTACGAAATTACTGCAGTACGTTTTTAGGTTTACGCATATTTAGTTTTCCAATACCACTTTATCTCATTGTTGTTTAAAATCGTAAAAGAGGAAAACTTACACATATTTTATATACTATAGTCATAGTTCTTTTATAATCCGCTAAACAAAGATACAAACATTTGTACATTCCTCATTAGGACGGTAGAGGAGAATATACACCATTTTCCAGAATTAGTTAAAACAAATATAAACTGGAAACTATTAGGCATGATTTTATTCTTTCTATAAGGCAAACAGTTACCGCTGCCCTTGGACACTTATAGCTCAAAATACTAAAGGTAATAGATGTCCTTTCCCCTTGGGGGTGTGTCCCTTTCACAACCCCATGGGTCTATCTGTCGGAATTCAACCGACTAAAAACCATCTAAGTATTCCTCGGTTTTCCTAGGGTCGGAAGAGCAATCTCAACGCAATTAGGTTCAAGGAAGAATTTGTGTTGTGGTACTCTGTCTGATACTCTGCTTTGATGTGTAGTGTGAAGACTGTATTGTGTCCTCTGCTGTTTCCAGAGCCCGGTGTGTGCGTGATGCGCGCGCCAGGGTCGGTGGGCGTGGGCGCTGGCGGCGTGGCGCGCTGGGCGCAATCCGCGCCCGCGCCGCACACCGACTACGCGCGACACATCGCGCCCCTACACCCACACCCGGTGTTCCTCCACGACGACCAGATCAACAACCGCATCGCTATATGGTTAGTATAAGCCTTTAATAGTTCACAGCTGGACATAGGCATAAGTTTTGTCACAGTATACCTACCACGCTGGCTAGACGGCTTGGTATATATACAGCGTCTCTCTGCAGTGCTGTTTTTGCTGCAATTGAACTCGATTACTGTACCCCTATCTAGGCGTCATTAGAACTTAGAATTCATAGTTATTTAATTAATCTCTAAAAAAAAATACTAGCCCGCAACTTGATCACACTAAAAAGGGACGATCTCAGGAAGGTCACAGGTATCTTGATAGGGCATTGTCCCCAGAACAAGCAACCTATTCACTATAGGCGCAACAGACAGCCCTCTGTGCAGGAGATGCATGGAGGCAGAAGAAACGCCGCAGCACGTTCTCACAGAATGTAGAAGTGTGGCAGATCAACACCACTCCCGAAAACATTTAGTGACCTGAAAAGGCTGCTCAGCTTCTGGGATGATCTAGGATGATTGGAGTAGGAAGATGACAAACTCCCGTACATCGGCCCAATCAAGAGGCTAAGTCCGGAAATGGCCCGGTAAAACAAACAAACAATCTGTATGAAATATCACCGCCCTAAAGAAAGGCAGCGACAAAACCATCGTTTTCCTAGTGGTTGTTAATCAATTATATAAATAATTACCCACCTCAAGCTCTTTTTCAAATGAATGATAATTCTTGCAATTATCTAAGAGTTGTTTGGTGGTCTAAAGTTTTACTAACAAATCGTACATACATATTAATGACAAACTGATTTATGTGGGCACCTCGCCAGCTGCGGTAACTACGAGCAGTGTAACCTATACTTCACTATTAATTGCGTAATTTACATCTTAGTTACTATAGGGCCCAAGGCTATAGGCTCCTTTTGTATTTCTATGATAAATTTCATCCAAATAGGATTAGCTATTGTGGTGTGATTGAGTATTAAACATCCATTAATCACACATTTACAATAATAATAAGAATTCCATGTTTCTCATCTCCAATTGTTTCTCATGATTATGACATGACATATTTTCCGAAGCATTTACACTACTAGATGACCTGCTCAACTTTTCCTGCTCTCTCAAAAGTAATAAATTTAAGTTTATGAAAATTGCTTCAGCCATATTGGTCGTAACTGTACCCTACCTCGACAAATGAGATACGCAACAACAAATTTTTGAATGTGAACCATCAGCTCCCGAGATTAGCGCATCCGACAAAGCCAACAAACATTTTTATAGTAATTATCAAGATGTAAGAAGCTGTTGCAGCAAACAATCACCTAGAAAGTTATGTTAATGATTGCTATTAATCTACCCATTTATTACGTTATAGGCAAGGCGACATCTCAACGTTGGAAGCGGACGCCATCGCTAACACCACAGACGAGACCCTGACGGAGTGCAACGCTGTCAATGAACGTATACTGCAAGTGGCTGGGCCAGAGCTCAAGGAAGAAATCATCACCAGGGGTTATGGTAATAAACTTTTATTTTCTTCTTCTAAAAAGACAACTTCCGTATTATTCATCCTGTATCGTGGGGGACCTTACAAACATATATGAAACGAGGAACACCCAGACTCAGAACAACAATTTGTGGAACACACAAAGTGTTGTCCCATGTAGGAATTTATACCCACAACACTTGGTTCAGTAGAAAGCGGAGTTTAAATCACCAGGCCAACCGTGCAGTCAATACTCATATTGTTACGAAGAAAGGTCATTGCAGAACAAGACTCGACGCAGCTAAACATCGAGAAAGTTCTCGTTGGTTTCTTGTGTCACAGAATAATGAACCTTAACACGTAACAATATTATAGTGTGATGTCTGAAAAGTTTCCGACCTCAACGTGAAGATAGTGACACTCGATAAAAACTACTAAATAAAGTTCGTATAGTTATAGTTGTAGTGTAGACTTTGCATTGCTGGGAGAAGTGTGTAGAGTTCAAGAAGACTATACATTAAAATGAAAATAAAAATTGAGAAAAATGGGTATATTGTATGGATCATGGCTAGGTCGGAAACTTAGGACCCATAATATTTAATCCGTGGTGCTTCCCTATTTGAAAAAGGTGTCTACCCATTTTGACTTCATTTTGTCGCCCGCTTTGCTAAGGAAGGAAGTAATCTTATGATATTCCAAACTTCTCCAGTTTTTATTCTGATTCATTTCGTTGCGGGTTCCAAGACAGTTTAAGTTATCCTGGGACTTCACGAGTGTCATAACTCGGTGTGTTCGTGGGTGTACACAAGTTACGACATTTCCAATATTTTTACCCTCAAATAGTCTTAACTCAGCTTTTCTGAATTTCTTTTCAGAATGTCGTACTGGTGACGTGGTAGTGACACCAGGCTTCGGGCTGCGTTGTCGTCACATCATCCACACCGTGAGCCCCAAGTACGTCGCCAAGTACCACACCGCCGCGGAAACCTCACTCCATAACTGCTACAGGTAATCATCATCACCCTTCAGGTTAAGATGTCCACAGCTGGACAGAGGTCTTTCAAAGAGATATAGAGTGCAAGATGCAATTTTCAAAAGTACCGACTTTGTTGCTACAAGTCGTATGCGGCCTTTTCCCCTTTAAAGTTTAGTTATATATAATAATACAAAACTTAAAATTTCGCGTTTAGCGTTTTAAGTTAGAATCTCAGTTGAAAGGGATTAGGTGTGTTGTCTAAGTTTAAGGTGATTCGTTTCAATGAATACCATTCAAAAGACTGAGTTTGCGTAGACAGGGAGGGAGCGATTGCTTATTTTTTCCCGATTACTTTTTAAGTGAGAAAAGCTTTAAGAGGTTAACGGGTTTTGATCTTTTCTAGAGCAAAAATATTCGTTTTCTGCGATTTACATTTAATTTATGACAAATAACGGAAGCAGTAAGACATATTTCAACGTCATTAAATGAGAAAGATCGTCAATCATGAGACACTAAACTATTACTGTAATTGTTTATCTTTTAGTATTTATCCTGGCTGCAAGTTATTAATAAAACAGGTGTTTGTACGCTTGTTTGTGGACTGTATTTCTTTGGAGGTTGCTTTTAGTTGGATGCTGATGATGAGTGAAAGAACCAATATTTGCTTAAGGATGCAGTTTTATTGTTAATTTTAATATGACAAACATAAGGCGATATCTTACAGCTAAAATTGGACAAGACTGACTCGCTGAGGAATTATTGCCAGACCAATAAATTAGTTTTATGTAGCCACAGATTGCTACAACAGGTACTTACTATACTTATCCCTACCGGTGGCTATTACCGTTTTTAACCGACTTCAAAAAAGGAGGAGGTTATCAATTCGACGGTTTTTTATGTTTGTTACCTTATAACTTCAGCTTTCCCGTGGCTCGAACAAATTTGGTTCAGTATGCCCCTATATCACGTGCCACAAAGCTTATAAATGAAATTTCAAAACATGTGGATATTTATAGCTGTAACTTGCCGAGCTTCAAAGAAGTTGCCCAAAGGTATATTACGGGAAATGATACTTTATTATAAAATAATTGTAACTACTTTTTCCTTACAGTGTCTTATTGGGATAACAATTCTGTAAAGATACTGTAAATGTTTTTAAATTAAATAAATAAAATAAAAATAAAACTTTCGACTGGGTGATCCGATTTTCATGATTCTTTTTTATTTGAAAGCTGGTGCTTCCCGTGTGGTCCCAGTCCTTGAAATTTGTTCTTCTTTTGTTAAAATTAGAAATGATTAATGAAATGCTAATCGTATGTACCCACCAGACGTATGTGTACGTAACGTGTGACGCTTGTTGCGGCAGGAACGTGCTGTGCGCGGCGCAGGAGCTGGGCGCGCGCGCGCTGGCGCTGGGCGCGCTGTCGCCGCCGCGCCGCAACTTCCCGCCCGACCTCGCCGCGCACGTCGCGCTACGTGAGTGCTCATAGCGCCCTACTCTCCTCCCACTATACACTATACTCCGTTCGCTTAGATACGGTCACATTGATCGCGCCGCCGTTGCCACAAAAGCGAAGGGTCCGCCTGCGATGTACACCCACGACAAATTATGATTTATCAGTTCACGCCGTTGTAAGAATTAATATATTCGTATTTCACAACCATAACCACAATTACGTGCGAATGTCACTATCTAAACGAATGGACTATAGATATGCTAATATTACTATTATTTTTGTTATAGACCGATTGTTTTGCTTTTTTTGATCATACATAAAAAAATATGTTTAATTTATATTCATGATTTCTTGGTATAGTATCAATCTATATTCGTACATTCCAGAAAGTCTTCTAACAGGATATCTTAATTTATCCTAGTTTCAGAAAGTGCGTTAAGCCGTCAATTATGGATAGCTAGAGTTTAAAATTGGTCAACAGTCTTGGTACAGAACTATGATATCGGCTAGTACTTGGGTTGTAGTGGTCGAATAGAGACTGTTTTACGTAAAAAAATCGAAATTTAGCCGTGTTTTTAGCCATAGAGGTGGCCGAATCTCACCTAATTTGGATGGAGGATCACCTTTCCGAAACGTCGGGATATAGAAGGTTTTGTAACCCTTTATATAAATTGATCACGAATAAGTCCCGCTATACAACAAATAATATGTATCTAAAAACAATTATCAGTCAATAGTTGCATTAAGATAAACGGCTTCTATTGTAGGTACGATCCGTCGGCACCTGGAGCAACAACGCTTGCCGGTACTAGTGGTGCTGTGTGCGGGTTGCGGAGCTAACGCAGCTCTGCTCGGTGCTCTGGCCCCGCTGTACTTCCCGCGCGACGCGCACGAGGCCGACGCCGCGCGCTGGCGCCTGCCGCTGGAGCCCGCCTACCACGACCGACGGATACGCATCATACACAACCCGCACGAACACAGCTCCGACACAGGTACGTGCACTACACCCACATCATACACAACCCGCACGAACACAGCTCCGACACAGGTACGTGCACTACACCCACATCATACACAACCCGCACGAACACAGCTCCGACACAGGTACGTGCACTACACCCACGTCATACACCACCCGCACGAACACAGCTCCGACACAGGTACGTGCACTACACCCACATTATACACCACCCGTACGAACACAGCTCCGACACAGGTACGTGCACTACACCCACATCATACACAACCCGCACGAACACAGCTCCGACACAGGTACGTGCACTACACCCACGTCATACACCACCCGCACGAACACAGCTCCGACACAGGTACGTGCACTACACCCACATCATACACAACCCGCACGAACACAGCTCCGACACAGGTACGTGCACTACACCCACGTCATACACCACCCGCACGAACACAGCTCCGACACAGGTACGTGCACTACACCCACATCATACACCACCCGTACGAACACAGCTCCGACACAGGTACGTGCACTACACCCACATCATACACAACCCGCACGAACACAGCTCCGACACAGGTACGTGCACTACACCCACGTCATACACCACCCGCACGAACACAGCTCCGACACAGGTACGTGCACTACACCCACATCATACACAACCCGCACGAACACAGCTCCGACACAGGTACGTGCACTACACCCACATCATACACAACCCGCACGAACACAGCTCCGACACAGGTACGTGCACTACACCCACGTCATACACCACCCGCACGAACACAGCTCCGACACAGGTACGTGCACTACACCCACGTCATACACCACCGCACGAACACAGCTCCGACACAGGTACGTGCACTACACCCACATCATACACCACCCGCACGAACACAGCTCCGACACAGGTACGTGCACTACACCCACGTCATACACCACCCGCACGAACACAGCTCCGACGCAGAAACGTGCACTACACGGACATCATACACCACCCGCACGAACACAGCTCCGACGCAGGAACGTGCACTACACCCACATCATACACAACCCGCACGAACACAGCTCCGGGTACGTGCACTACACCCACGTCATACACCACCCGCACGAACACAGCTCCGACACAGGTACGTGCACTACACCCACATCATACACAACCCGCACGAAAACAGCTCCGGGTACGTGCACTACACCCACATCATACACAACCCGCACGAACACAGCTCCTACACAGGTACGTGCACTACACCCTCATCATACACCACCCGCACGAACACAGCTCCGACACAGGTACGTGCACTACACCCACATCATACACAACCCGCACGAAAACAGCTCCGGGTACGTGCACTACACCCACATCATACACAACCCGCACGAACACAGCTCCTACACAGGTACGTGCACTACACCCTCATCATACACCACCCACACGAACACAGCTCCGACACAGGTGCGTACAGTATTACACTCTTTTTCTTCTTCAATTATACCTTACAAACTAGTTGGACTTACAACTTTTTTCTTTTACCGTCTTCTGTCTTGTGAGGGATTAAGAATACTAAGTATCACTATTTCTATTCATCTGATCTAGACCTAATCACCAAAGAGAGGCATATGTCCAGCAGTGGACTGCGATAAGCTGATGATAATGAATCATATGTACACCCCTCCTTAGAAACGAGGTTTAGACCTTCTATACTACGCTGACTAAACGACACACTGCGACGCTCTGTATTCTTAATCCATCCGTTACACAAACTGACTCTGCTATACTTCCATTCCACAACTGATTTGTTATCTATCTGTATTTACACCTTAACTACCCAACTGAATCTTCAATATAAATAAAAGAGGAAGGTGACTGACATACCCAGAGATCAACGCACAGCCCAACCGCTGAACCTAGACATAAATTTTGCATGTAGGTTCTTTATATAACGTAAATAAGCACTAAGAAAGGAATTTTTGAAATTTCCCCCTTGAGGGGGTAAATCAGGGGATGAAAGCCTGCGTGAACGAAGTCGCGTGCAAAAGCTAGTATCAAATAATATTGATTACATGAATGTCAGAAATTAGTTTTTTTTTATGGTATAGTGGGCAAACGAGCAGACGTATCTTTGCCAACGGTAGCCATATAATCGACTAAAAAAGTAACGATTTATTACTAACAACTTAACGCGTAATAGAGAATTCTTATTCATTTTCTTATCTTTAATACACAAATCGTTGAAACTCTTTGTAGCTCCCATATATCAGATATTGCAGTCTATGAGATTAAAATTGTTGTTTAATATTGTAGGTACATTGTACAAATGTGATATTTGTTCTTATCGTCGTAAGCACTGATTCATAGATAACAGTCGATATTTTCAGTGACATAAATCACAGAAACGCGTAAAATAAATAATGAGAATGGCTTAGTAATTTCTGTATAAAATAGGGTCGCCTTGTATGAGTTGAAATTAGCATCACAACACATTTACAGTCCACTTCTGGACATAAGCCTCTCCTCAGAAAGGCGGTTTATTATTGTAACTTGGCATCTATACTTACTAGATTTTATATAGATATTTATTTTCTTTTTTTTTATGAAATAAGCTGGCAAACGAGCAGACGTATCGCCTGATGGTAAGCGAGGCGTCACAAGTGCGTTGCCGGCCTTGGGGGGAAGTGTAGGGGGAGGGGGGTTATGATATGGGCCTCCGGTATCCTCACTCACACGGTGAAACACAGTGCGAACTTCATGCCGAAGCATGGCTCTCCTACGGTTAATAATTGTGTTTGGAGTTCGCACGAAAATGTGTTTGGAGTTCTACTAGTTCTTACTACTATTTAACTCACTTACTAGTACTTAGAGTTCTACTATTTAACTCACTGTTATTCTAAAGACTCAAAATCTTATCACGATGGAATGTATAGATTGAATTTTTTCGGTGTCATCAGGGGCACAACAAAATACATATAGGTGTCTACAAATCGTACGTGGCCCGACGTACGTCAGGGTTCCAGGGATTTCCTATAGGGGTACACCTATTATCCTTCCTTTCGACTTCGCCGTAGTCAGCCTGCCTTTCGACTTCGCCGTAGTCAGGTAACAATGACCGATCTTTAAGGTCAAAAAGCTACATTGTCGTTTTTAAAACAATGAGTTACTTTATGAGAAAAATCTATTACTAGGTATTTTCTAAAAAAAATATAAAAAAAAGAACTACGTGCACCACTCTGAACGAATAGAAAAACGCGCGCTTCCCGACTTCCAATTATACACTTTCGCTCCTCTTCACTAAATCTTTCACATTGATTGGTGAAAAGAGAGAGGAAACATCTTACACATCAAAAATTCTTAGTAGCTGCCAATTAAAGTATGAGTAATTGATGATACGTTCGATACTCAATAACACAATACAGCTAGACGACAGACGTCACATATGTACAAAACTGTAGAAACCGTTCATTGCCCGTCATCCTACTGCGTACCCCTTCTGAGCATTTTTCTGTTCCACAGTTTTATGAATAGGACTAGGAACAAGTAACATTGACCATGGTTAGATTAATGATGTCTTTGAAGCATTGAAAAATATTGTACTTAAATTACCATCTAGTCTACAATTGACTACAAAGCGGGCAATGGAACCACACAACCAGTATTATTGTCCAACTGATAGAATCTATAGTAATATATAAAGCTGAAAAGTTTGTTTGTTTGTTTGAACACGCTAATCTCAGGAACCGATTTGAAAAAATCTTTCAGTGTCAGATAGCCCATTTATCGATTTAGGCTATAGGCTATATATCATCACGCTAAGACCTACAGGAGCGGAGCAACAATTAAGAATGTTACAAAAACGGGGGAAAATTATCACGCTACGGGCAATAAGACACGCAAACGAGGTTGCGTGGGTCGGCTAGTTACGAATAAAACGTTTTGTCGATAGGACTAAGCAGTATAACCACGAGCAAAACTTTTTTGTTATATTTGAGCTTGCCAAAGTTACTGTACTCTACCTGAAAACCATGTAGTGGTCACCATACTCATTGCGACTGCAAACAATGCAACATAGTGAGTAATAATTGAGCTACTGATGCTTCTACATCATTAGACCTCCGGTCACGCTTTCATCAATGAAACACGACAGCACCAATGTTGTCACTGTGTGTGGACTTCTATGTGAGGGTAGTACCGTCCCGATCAATCCGGCCCGTTCGTATTGGAATCACCGCGACTCTACTACCTTGGTGGTATTGTCTCGGGTAGTTACTTGAATTTGAAAGAAAGAAAGAAAAAACCATTTATTCTGACATACGCAGGACAAATACTTACATGGTTTGAAGCATATTTGAGGGTATTAGGACATAATCTATACAAATAAATAAAATTGGAGTGTCTGTTTGTAATATTAAAATAACAGCTTTTTAATCAATGCATATGTATGTATACACGATACATATACCAAAAATGTAGTTAGAAAAATTTTTGTCTGTCTGTCTGTCTGTTTGTTCCGGGTAATCTCTGGAACGGCTAGACGGATTTTGACGGGACTTTCACTGGCAGGTAGCTTATGATCCAGGGAGTAACTTAGACTATTTTTTTTTAGACTAACTTTGTCCCGCGGCGTTACTCGCGGTACAACAATAACCGCGGGTAACACCGCGGGGTTCAGCTAGTAAGCAATTATAATGCCCTGTGCAGTGCCAGAAAAGGCGCCTATCTCAGCATATTTCTGCAGTCAGGGTGACTGCAGCGCTGATATTACGATAGTTCCTTTCCCTTTTAAGAGTACATATAAATTCTACCGGTTTATTGTAAGTCCGTGAGGTCACAGTTGAGCCGATATGTGCTGAACCACGACTCTCCCACGGACAAAAGTATTTCCTATCTCAGTTCCGCTTACTGCGCCACTATGCTAATGTATAAACCAGGTGATTGTACACCAAGCTTATCACAGATAAAGCCCGCCATATAAATAGGTTATCGGCATATTGACGCATTTAGTTTATCGATTATCATTTACCAGTGATTGCGTCCTGACGGTTATTGTGACTGGTTTTATTGTGAACATCACATCATGGAAGTGGAAACTAAGTTAAATGTTCTCGAGTTGAAGGCGAGACCTCATGGTAAGATTGAAGTATAAATTAACTTAATATTAGGGTATTTAGAGCAAGGAAATTGTCAGGTTTTCTATGAGTCACTTGTTTCTGTTGCGTCACGTTTCCTAAAAACTCTAATGTTTTTACATAATTTGGTTGTTTTCATTTCTACATAAATTTTGAAATATTATGCACTCCTTTTACCCGACTGCCAAGAAAAGGTTATATTTTTCGCACGTATATTGTTTTGTTTGTAAATATCTTTATTATCTGGTATCTTTCATATGGATGATTTTCAATAGTTCAGATAAAGTTTTATCCGTCTCGAAAACCCACAGTTTAAATTTAAGATTTTCGTAAGAATAAAACAAAACGTTGGATTTTTGGTGCAAAATAGTATTAGGTTAATAAGAAAGTATCGATTAGAGTATCAATATTAAAAGGGGTATTACAAAACGATTGATTCTAAATTAAAAACATGATAAGGAATCATGCATTTCTTTAAAACCTCGAATCGAAATCGAAGCTATGACCTCTGGCGTAGTTGTGACAATCTTTAACCACTAGACCCACAACCCCGCAATTGTAGCCGTATTTATCTAACTAGCTGCTGCCCGCGGCTCCGCCCGCGTGTATGTCGGTTATCGCGGCAAATAGTAGCCCTTGTGATATTCTGGTGTATAAGCTATACTGTAAAGTTTCATCCAACTCGTTTTAGTAGTTCTTACGGGAAAGAGTAACAAACATACACACTCACAAACTTTCACTTTTATAATATTAGTGTCAAGTGTGATAACGGCTGTTTTTAATAACCTATCTCAAGTTAAAACTGGAGATTGTCTGTGAACTTTTTAATACTTTCAGGGATATGCGGGATCAATTCTTTTCTTTGTTTTGACAAATCTTAGCTGTCAAAGAAGAACAAATGTTCTCATTAAGGTACATTCAGTCTGTTTCAATAATCGCACTATCAGAGATTACAAGAAACACACGGCGCTGGAGCGAAACAGTTTATTGCAAAATTTAAGTAGTTCACCATATCTTCAGTAGATGGTGTTAATATACTTGTTTGTAAACCTGTTTTTCATGGTTTATAGAAATCGGAAAAAGTTGTGAATTCCACGGTTTATTCTCTCGTATTCTATAATCATGGAGTAGTATAGAAGATGGCGGTGTTTCCTGCCCGTGTCTCGGAGAGCACGTCAAGCCGTCGGTCCCGGTTGTCATGAACATCTATGGCAATCGATATTGGGGAGTCAGTGCCCTCAAATATACTGACAACTAGTTCAATCTTCGAATTCATTTCACCCTCAGGGTTGCGGAGGTCCGATGCCAGTCGCTTCGTGTAAAAACTGATATTCAGGTAAAACCGGTTGAACTAGTAGCCTACCCCAAATATTGGTAATAATAAAGGCTAGAAAGATAAAATAATTATGCATTAGACAGACAACGGACCAATGATCCAGAAGCATCATATGCGCCATAGTGCCAGCGCCATAGTGTGGGTCACCATGCTGCATTTTTACATTGTCTGTACGGGCGTTGAATATGGTGACCACCACTCTTGGACTCTGATTATGCTTTCTATCAGGCAGAGTAGAGTCATTTTGGCAGGCCCATACATAAAAAAAAGGAATCCTTAGCATGTGGGAGTTATTTTATATTATTTCGGAGCTAAGTCTTTAACAATTGTAATGTTAATGTTCGATACTAGATGGAGCTCAAAATAATTATCTCAAATTAATTTCAATTGGATACGTATGATGTTTTCTTAGAGGCGCTCATAGCCCAGTTGCACTCGGTGATTAGAAACAATTACCGAGGGTAGGCAACGACGGCGCGGTCAATACCTAGATGGGTGACCGCTGGGGGCATGTTACCATGAGCGTCTCCGTGATTCGGAAGTCACGTTAAGCAGTCGGTCCCGGTTGTTATCATAGGATAACAATCGAGAAGCTTAGTTAAAGGCCTTTGGGCGGCTTAAAAACATCCAACGGCGAGATTATGTAGCCACAACGTCTCTTGCCAATCCCCAACCCGCACTTGGCCAGTGTGGGGACGCATGGCCTCAACCCTCTTCTGAGAGGAGACCCGAGCCCAGCAGTGGGACGTTACGGGTTGTAAGAGAAGAAAAAAAATGCTATGTGTGTGACCATTCTATTACTTGAACTAGATGTAGGTTCTTCTTGAGTTTGAGAATTCACGGTGATATAGACGCTTTATGGACGGTGATGTCTTACTAAATATTTTTTTTATTTATACGAGTATATTCGACTAGCTTCGCCCCGTGCTGCGGGGCGAAGCTAGTCTAAAAATAGTAACCTATCTGCCAGTGGAAGTCCTGACAAAATCGGACCAGCTGTACCAGACACTAGTCAGAATAAACAGACGGACAATTTTTTTAAAATTACTGTTTGATGTAAGTACCATATACTGTCATAATCATTTAGTGACAGATGTTAATTTGAAATTACAAACAGACGCTTCAATTTTAATTGTTTGTGTAGATAAATAGAAGATTATAACATTTTGGCCTTTTTAGTTTGTAATACGCAATAAAGTGCGAACATTATTTCAATGTTACTTTATAGAAGTATGATTAATTCTATTGTTCTACTTCATAGCGCATTTGTGATAACATATCTTTAGATAAAAATAAATCTCTGTGCTTTGTTAATCAACCTACATTATATTTTAATTGACAAAGAAAAATAACGTTTTTATGTAGATCAGAGCAGCCATCTTGGACTGATAAAATTGAAGAAATTAGAATACGAATGATAACATTTAAAACGAAAATAAATAATTTATGATTCAGGTCTCGTCAGTCTTTCGCGGAAAATGCAACAAACTTTAACAAAAAATTATTCACACAACTATAAACTATATTTCTATACGTTTCTATTTAAACTGTGTTTATTGCTATGATCCTGAGTTCTTCACTAGGCCGCCATTGTGTGGGTAACCATGTTGCATTGTCCACGTTTTCAATTAGGATGGTGACCACCATTTGTATTCTTCTATTTATTGGATTCTACTCAGGCCTTTTTGACAACTAATCTTAAAAAAAATACCTCTGAATACTACTAGATGGCGTTAGTAGCGTGTTCTTTTGAGGTTATTATTTTTAAAAGCAGATAATATAACAACAATATTGAGTCATTCAAATGTATTTAAATGGTTAGTAACGTTAGTCTTATCTCATTGTTCCTCTCACATATGCAAACTGATATCAATGCACTAATCACCAGTCGCCAGCAATTCCAAAATTAAAATAACGGGCGTAATGTAAAACTGTTTATCCAACTAATTGTCAAATCTGGTTATCGTAAACTACAAATACAGATTTCAACTAAAATTACTTGAAATATTTGCATTACATACCCATTTACGTCAGCCTATTTTACGTTTCAATTCAAACACGATATTTCATACATTCATTTTTATCGTCTCTAAATCATAGTCATAGTACTTAGTATATCTATACAAATAAATAAAATTAGATTGTCTGTTTGTAATGTTAAAATAACCGCTTTTTACTAAATGCATATGTATTATATTTTTTTTAACTACATTTTGGACTATGTACTGTGTATACCACACAGTACATAGTCCAAAAATGTAGTTAAAAAAAAATTGTCTGTCTGTCTGTTTGTTCCGGGCAATCTCTGCAACAGCTGAACGGATTTTGACGGGAATTTTACTGGCAGGTAGCTGATGATCCAGAGAGTAACTTAGGCTACTTTTTTTTAGACTAACTTTGTCCCGCGGCGCTACTCGCGGTACAACAATAACCGCGGGTAACACCGCGGGGTTCAGCTAGTTATGTTATAAAACTATGATCATAAAGACATGAGATTAAATCCTGGATACACATGTAATATAATGGTCCAAAAAGATTTCCGTCTAATTCAGTTATACAAAATTTTGTTGTGTAGTAAAAGTTACTTAATCTGTTAATTAAATATTCAACTCCAAACCTAACTCAATATACGAAAGGTCACTGAAGATAGGTACATCTATACAAATAAATAAAATTGGAGTGTCTGTTTGTAATATTAAAATAACCGCTTTTTACTAAATGTATATGTATGTAACTATACACGGTACATATACCAAAAATATAGTAAATTATTTTTTGTATGTCTGTCTGTTTGTTCCGGGTAATCTCTGCAACAGCTGGACCTAAAATTATCTTTTGATGTAAGCACCATATCGAGGTACAACAATAAACGCGGGTAACACCGCGGGGTTCAGCTAGTCTAAAATAAACATTTCTGTTTTAATTAGCTCCTCACTATACAATCTCCCAAATATGCGTACATGTGAGCTATTATCTGCTTGCTATAGATACATATATGTGTATATATGTGTACAAACATGTGGACAATTTGGGCTCATTTTCACTGATCCACTTCACTAAAGTCTGTAGAAAGAGAATGTCAAGATAGTCTGTGTGTGATTCTATAATGTGTTTAAATTTGGAAGTGTTTTTATTTTGAAATTCGAACTTCAAATAATAAGATAGCATTTTCTAATATCGTTACGAAATGGTTTAACTGTGATTATAGTGTATGATCAGCTAGTCAGAGTCGATAAACTTTTAGTGTTTAAAATGTTAACAATAATCAAACAACTAAAAAAGTGTTTAATGAAATATATGGAACCAATACAATATAAAGACCTTCATAAACTCAAGACAATATGTGTAACAGACATTGTCTAAACTGCTCACAGAGAACAAAATTAGTAAGTGACAGGTGTTTCCCGCCAAGACGCCATCTTACATTGTTCATGCGTTCTGAAACTGCCACAGATAACGATGTACAACGAGGCGTTCGAATACGACCGTAAGTTGACATTTTGTAATAGAACATGACATGTCATGAACAAGACACTGTTTATATGTTTGTTCAGAATGATATATTATACCTCAATAGAACATACTTAGCCTCAATAATAACCTAAAATCTTCTTATTATTTTGGCAGTAACATGGTAAAATTTAAATTAGACTGTTACTCTGAAGATACTCCTGAGCGAGCCTGCTATTTCACCACAGATTCATTGGGCTATTCTCTGATGTAGATCTTCAGCAGTGTATGTATAGGTTGTGGAGAGGAAAGGCTTACGTCCAGCAATGGGGCTGTTGATGGCGATGATGATACATATGATCCTCGGAACAAATCATTTTATAGTCTATACTATACAATTAAGTAAAATTAAAGTGTCTGTGCACGGAACCTCGTCTGCATCTCTTATTGTCCGTAGCGTGAATTTATAACACCGTGAACCAAGCTTAACTAGTAATAAATAAATAATGAAGCATTGTCGTTTAGCAGCGGACGATGACACGTCCACGTACGACGAGGAGGCGGCGGTAGAAGCGGCAGCGGCTTTCGCCCGCGCCTGCGCACCAGACACGCAGCGCTTGCTCGCCTCGCCCGCCGCCGCCAGGCACGAGCGGCGCGTGCTCCTCACAGACAACCGTGACCAGTGAGTACCCTCCTTTATTTCTGCCATTTTAGCTGGTGAATATTGTCTTCGTCTTCAGAATTTCTTCTGACGGGAAATTATTACGGTGTATTTATATATTGTATACCAGCTGCCTCGACAAACGTCGTTTTGCCATTAAATTTTTTTGAGGATGGGTGACCCTTACCATTTAGGGGGATGACCTACCTCAGACCTCTCAGAATATGCTCACAACGTTTCATGAGAATCGGTCAAGCCGTTTCAGAGGAGTATGGCAACGAAAACTGTGACACGAGAATTTTATATATTAGATTTTCAGAATCAGGGTTATTAGTCAAATATGTATATGATAATACTTATGGTACAAGATATTTGATTGCAATAATATTATGTGTATAGTGGATACAGCCTTTATCATCAGAACCTACATTTTTGTTTAACTACAATGTTGAATTGAATCATTCGACTATTGATCGATCGAAATCATATTTATCGAAAGAGGTTGTTATTCATCAAACTTTGTATTGTACGGAAAACAAGGCACAAATTGTAGCCAGGAGTTGCGACCGGTGACTGTCCGATTGCCGCCACCGGACACAGCACCTTCGGTTACCAGTAACCAGTAGTAGCAACGTGCGACACGTTTGCGCAGCACCATAATGTCTGTCTCCTTCAAAAATATAAATCCCTTTTTATTTAACAACTAGCTAAGCAACTGATTGATGCTTCTCGCGATCAGAAGGCCGGCCTTTTTGAACTGAACTTGAACGTGAACTCAGAATTTTGAAATTTGGTACGAAACGTCTTTTGGCACAGATAATGGAAAAATTGCGAAAAGCCTAAATTATTAGTTATCTACATCACATAATAAGCCGTTTATGCTGCAAATTTTCGACACTCGCAAGGGAATCAAAACTTACAGGGTACTTCCCTTGCACTCAGAATCTTGTAATTTCGTACGAAACGTCTTTTAGCACAGATAAAGGAAAAATTGTGAAAAGCATAATTTTTTAGTTACAACATATAAACTACAGGTTTGTACAGAACTCGGTGCGCGAGTTCGACTCGCACTTGGCCGGTTTTTTTTTTGCAGCAAGATTATCTAACTTATATTGCTTACAATCAGCCGTTTTTTATATTGTTTGCTAATTTAGTTACAAAAAATTAACATCCATGAAGTAAAGATAGTGGCATCCGATTCCAATTAACATCAGATTAAACATCACAGTAATTGCCATTTATAGATATTTATCGTTATAATATCTGTAGAACAATAGAAATAGAATTCATTTGCTTAGTGTCAAGGTACGAAAATAAAATGATTATGCAAATAGGTGTAAAATATTGCAGCAAAATTAAGCAAAAAAAACAGAAATCCATAAATAAATTTATAAACGTGAAAGTAGCTCTGTCTGTCTATCACGCTTCCACGGCCAAACCACTGCACCGATTTCAATAAAAAAATTCATGAAGATAATTTAATTCTTGAGAAGGGACATGCGTTACTCTTTACTGAGATAACAGACAAACACGCGGGCCGAGGCGAGGGCAAAAGCAAGTAAGTAATCATTATTCCCTTTTTTATACGGAAATATCTCCGGATACAACTTACCTACTGCTAGTTATGCCGAACCAAGCAAAAATCACATGCCGTTTTGAGTACTGGTAACCGGGAACCAGTCGTACCTTCTTTCTAACGAGAGACTTGCAACTATCAGTACATTTTTATAAGCTCTATTGTTGATGATTATGCCCTAAAAACAGCTCTCATTAAACCACACAACTTAAAGCTAAAGTCAATAGAGTTCAAACATTGAATCAAGTTATTCTAGAACAACCTTGTGTTTTTCTCATCGTTCACGAACACTTCTTACTTTTTTCTCGCGCAAACATTACCTTCTGCATCGCGTGCATTGAATGTAAATTCTGACCTTCATAAACGACACATTGTAGCCTACACGATCAAATGATTTGAATCACAACGCCAAGAAAAACGCCTTTAAATAAAAAACGTGTTGTATTTGATATCTATCGAAGCAAAAAACTCACGTCCCACGTCTGGCTTATTTCTAAGGTATCCCATTGATTCCATGACAAAATGATCCAGTTTTGAACTTTATACTAGTTTTATTAGTCCTAACATCGTACCTAAAAGTTGTGATTTTGTAGTTTGTGTAGTTTGTGATCCATGTTGTGCCGGATTTGTATACAGAGTGTAACCACCCCTATACATTCATGTCGTAAGAGGCAAATAAGGGAGCCTACTGCGCAAAATAACATCACCGCACAGACAAGGACAACTTAAAACCAACCCGTCGGAAAAGCCTTGTATATTAAACCAAACCCTCCTTTCTAAGTGGAAGAAGCAGCAGTGGAATTTAAAGACTGTTGATAATGATGATGATTAACCTTCATCAGGATAAAAGCGAGAACTAGAACTTTTGAAGAGAACTTCAATTTAGTATCTTCGTCTTTATTAATGACTAGCTGACCCACGCAACTTCGTTTGCGTCTCCTATTGCCCGTAGCGTGATAATTTTCTCCTGTTTTTAAACATTCTCCATTGGTTCTCCGCTCCTATTGGTCTTAGCTATCTCTGTTGCTATGTCTGTGATGATATATAACCTATAGCCTTCCTCGATAAATCCAACACTATCCAACACTGAAAGGATTTTTCTAATCGGACCACTGGTGCCTGAAATTAGCGCGTTCAAACAAACAAACAAACTCTTCAGCTTTATAAAATTAATAGTATAGATCAGTTTCTTTACTCGGTTAGTATTATGTAGCTTCGTTCCAATCTCATGACTAGTATTCGTTCATTTTCCCCACCCACTGGAAAACCGGCGTCTGGAATATCAGGCGAAGTATTTCCTGAAATGAAACTTGGGTGCTGAATGTTTACCAAACCGTATGACTGTAAGAGTATGAAGGTGAAAAGAATAAATTATGATCTTTTTAATATAAAATAAGCGGATGTGCGCATATCAAACCATCAACCAAGTTTTAGAGAATAAATATTGTGGTATGTGTTAATGTTTCGCAGGAATATCAAAATAAATACGAATGAATCTGTTTAAACATATTCAAACAAAATATAATTATTTAATTAAAAATGAATGATTAACTTCTCGTCAAACAATTCTTAATGTATCATTGTCCTACATAAAATGAAGGTGAATAAATAAAACTCTGTGCAAACACGTCAAACTTTGTCGCATACAAACAATGCTATCGTGTGTTCGCTAGAGAATATCTGCAGTGTGACGACGTCATTATCTTAGCTGTCAAATCTTGTGACAAACAGGAAGGTGGCCTAAAGGACGATGTACACTTCATCGAATTGGGACCGGGCTGTGATATATACAGTACTTGCTCTTGTCCTCTTCTCCTATTGTTTCCTTACGGCTGTTTTATTCTAAACTTTCATTTAAATCAGTTCAAAACTACGTTTGCCTGATAGAATTGCAAACATTCACACATTCTCCCAAACTTTCGTATTTAAGATATTAGTACGATTTGTAGAATAAATTTAAACATAGGGTAAAGAAGGCATACGCTATAGACTCGGCATTAATTTTCAATACGTCCATATCTCAAAGATATAACTCACAGATTTCGTCGAAGGTCAGAAGATAATACAACGCATTTTGAAACCTCAACTACGCACATCGTGCAACCGCAAAAAATAACTATCAAAAATTTAAAGACCTGGGCGATTTTTTCTCTTAGTCAAATGTCTGTATATTAATTAATACGTCAAAGAACTATTAAATAGTCAAAGTAGCATATTAACTTAGGCATTCAAAGTCAGGCTGGAAGCGTACGATGAAACTACGTAATGCTTGGCTTTGGCGAAATATAAAGCAATAGAATATGTTCGTACAAATATATTTTTATCCTGTGTGGTGAAGTATTAAGAGTACAAAGTCTCATCCTGTAGATATCGAAAGGGACGACTACGGGATTAAACTTCGCAGCACAACAGCATTGCAAAGAGTTGGAACACTCGACTCAAACTCCAGTTAACAGATAACATGGATCCGAGAACAGCTGGTATTATGAAAACCAGTATTGTCACAAACTATGTGCCAACTCGTCTGTCCAGCGTGTTATTGTAGGCAAGAGCTCCTGTCTAAGCAGAGGTCAATGTTATTTCCTTTTTTTTTTCAATGTATAATCCTGCCAAAATGACTCTACTCCGCCTGATGGAAAACATAGCAGAATTCAAGAGTACTGGTCACCATACTCATTGCGAATGCAAGAATGCAGCATGGTGACCCACGCCATGGCGGCCTAGTTATGCTTCTGCATCATTGGGCCTCCGGTCTCGCACTCACCAACGAAATACGACAGAACGAACGCTGTCATTTTTACCCAACTACCTACTACTAACCCGACTACGGCATAGCCAAAGGAGGGTTATGATTTTGACAGGATATGTATGTATGTTCATTTGTTCGCTCATAGCTCCTTAACTACTCATTAGAACTGGACAAGTGAGGTATCGTTAGAAGCGTCTTTTCATTGTCCGCTGATTATAGACTGTCACTGAATCCAATATAGCGCCCTCTAGCCGACGTAAAATACTGTATTAAAAAATTAATTTGAGAGAAATATGCCGTGTTTGGTATCATACGAAAGGGCGTTACTTGTACATTTTAAAAATAATAGCACATATTATTAGCATTTTCTCGTAGCTTTGTCCGTATTTATTCGATAATTGTGATATTTCTATAGTACCTATTTAAAATATACTTTGCAAAGAAATTAATATTTTAGAGACACCAAAACATTTTAAATAAAAAGAAGTAAAATACTAAAACCCAACTACGACAAAAAACAACGCTGAAAATGCATGAAACAAGTTTCAAAAGCCGTAGTCACGCGTCGTTTTTTGTCGTAGTTGGGTTTTAGTATTTTTATGTTGATCTTCTGTGCGATGGTAGTACCCGGTCGAGCCGGCCCGTTCGTGCTAAGATCAGCGTGACTGTTACTTTCTATTACTGTCTTTATGACATTTATTCCAAAGCAAAACTACTTAATGGTAATGAAAAATCTAAGCCAACGCAGTGCTGTATTCATTAATCACTATAAGTGCTAAGTGCAGTTGATCACGCACTTGCATAATACTGACATCATTGTCTATCGCGGAGAGTGACGCATCGCAGGTGCAGTGCGCGGAACGCAAATGGATTAAAGGTTTTATGTCTTCTACTGTGACGTTCTTACTCTTAGTGCGTCTCAATTTTATATACACCTTACTGTAATAAGTAATACTTCGTAATGCAGTAGCGACCTTTTTAAAGCTTGTATGTGCAAACAAGTGTTTTCCCCACGACTCTGCCAGTATATGTGTCAGTTGTAATGGTACAGACCTATTATTAAGGCGTTTTATAATTACCTGGCGTATAATAAAATCATTATTATTATTAAATATAAACAGATTAGAGATCATCACACAATTAACGTCTTCTGACTCATCCTTCAGGATCAATAAGGAACCACTGGATTATAGATAGGTCTGTCGTAGAATGGCAATTTATTTTTATGGTATATGTGGCAAACGAGCAGACGTATCACCTGATGGTAAGCGATTACCGCCGCCCATGGACACCCGCAACAACAGAGGAGTCAGAAGTGCGTTGCCGACCTTGGGGTTGGGGGATGAGGAAAGGGATGTGGGGAGGGATTGGGGTATGGGACTCCGGTATTCTCACTCACTCGGTGAAACACAACGCAAGCGCTATTTCACACCGGTTTTCTGTTAGGCCGTGGTATCACTTCGGTCGACCCGACCCATTCATGCCAAGGCGTGGCTCTCCCACGGTAAATTATGTTTTTTTATTGTTAACCAAACATAAAGAGCCACGATAAATCTTCATCAGCACTCTTTAACAGTCCAGTAATGGATATAGGAGAGGACTAAGAATGGAGGTTTGGGTCTACAATAACCACACAGGCCAGACTGTTTTGCATAGAGTTTGTATCAAGTTTTCCTTATCATTGTCGTGATGTTAAGTACTGCGTACTTTGCTCTCTCAGTCAGCTTATGTTACAGTAGGTACGTTCCACCTCTACCAGTATAGCCTGTTCATTTTCATAGTGTCATTTTGATCGTCGCATCCCGTGCCGTGCGGTTCATTGTCAAAGGAACGCCAACACGCATCAAAGTAACAGCGTGTGGCGCACGCCCGCAAGTAAGTATAAAAAAAATACTTATTAGTGGGCGGACGGCGCAGGCGGCTTTATTAATAATAATAATAATAATAATAATAAATATAATAAATATTTCAGACATCATATTGTATACGATCAAAACTAAACTATGAAAATGAACAGGCTATACGTACGACACTCATGGCATGAATAAGGATGGTAATAATCTGTATTCTTTATCCGTCACCATACTGCCAATGATAAATCTCAATCAGATGGACAAATTCCAAAGCAGATTTTCCAGAATAAACTCCATACTAGCGACCCGTTTCGACTTCGTACCATAATCTTTGGATTTCTCACTTTTACTCTTTCTCTTTTTTATGTATTATACATATAAATCTTCCTCTTGAATCACTCTATCTATTGCTGAAATCTGCATCAAAATCCGTTGAGTAATTGAACAGCTGCAAGCGAACAGAGAGCAGAAGCGACTTCATTTTATCACACTTATAATACGTAATGAATATTATAAATGTGAATGTAAGTTTGTTTGTTACGCTTTCCCCAGAAAACTACTTAATCGATCACGGTGAAAATTTGTACACATATTCTTGGAGATATTAGATGTAACATAGGATAGCGAAACAGCGGGCGAAAGCTAGTACATTATCAAGATAAATATACTGCTTTTTGTATAAACGATCAAATAAAACTAGGCCAAATCCTTTGCTTCGTAAAGATAGAATCAATAAAGAACTACAATTTTACAATTGTTTTATACCCAGGTACCAGGTACGTTGTTATAACAACTGGTGGTTTTTTATTATATTGAATTTATTCATAAAATTTTCCCGAGATATGACTACCGAAACAGAATTTTTTAATTGTAATAAAGTGTAGATCTATATCTAACTTTTTCGTATTTTTGTGAGTTATGAATGTCTATATTGCATATTAGCTTTGCCTCCAGCTCCGCCCGCGTATATATCCGTTACAACTTTTTAATTTTCAATCGATTGAAATAAAAAAACACTAAATGTGAAGTTCATTTATGAAAGTAAAACCGCATCTGATCTATGTAGCCATTGAGAAATTAGCGCTCCCAAACACACGGAAAAATATTCAGATTTCAGCGCAATAAATAATTTTTTTGAAGCTAAACCTTCTTTAGGCGCTTTGAGCTCTTTTTGGATGAACAAAAATCATGGAACTCGCGTCATTGTCACCGAACGCTTTCAATGACCTATATTATTATTATTATTTTATAGATAGGCAACTCCCGCATTAGAAATATACATCTCGTGTCGGCGGGTGACTTTACAACCGTACATAAAACGGACACAAAGTACACCCAAACTTAGAATAACAATTTGTGGGTCACACAAAGTATTGTCCTATGTAGGATTTGAACCCACAACACTTGGCGCAGTAGGAAGCAGCGTGGCGACCACTTAAACCTCTAGGCCAACTGTGCAGTCAAACTTTTTTGCTTATTCAATGTTTTTTTAAATTCTGTTTCTCGCGCATTTTATTTAAAGATCAAAGAGGTCAATTTCAGGTGAGCTTATCTATACTAATATATAAAGCTGAAGAGTTTGTTTGAACACGCTAATCTCAGGAACCGCTGGTCCGATTTGAAAAGTTCTTTCGGTGTTGGATAGTCCATTTATCGAGGAAGGCTATAGGGTATATATCATCACGCTACCGCTAATAGGAGCGGAGCAACAATGAAGAATGTTTCAAAAACGGGGGCAATTTTCACGCTACGGGCAATATAAGGCGCAAACGACGTTGCGTGGGTCAGCTAGTACAACTATATAACTTAGGTATAGTTTTGAGTTTTAACTTTTGTCGACAGTCCTCATTACTGCTTTTAATTTTTGGAACGAAGTTCCTTATCGCGCGTCGTGAAAGGGGGCTAGACGGAAAAAATCTCACAAAAAGTTGTAACGACACTTTTTGCTATAGTAAGTCGTGCGGCGTGCGCATGTTTCTCTGTCTGTCTCTCTCTCTCTCTTACAGACAGCAAGCCAGATATTTTCATTTCTATTTCGCATTGAACAGTGTGGTGTCGCGACGATTATTTTTGTTGAGTATATACAGGTTTTTTGTACATAATAATTAATAAAAAATAATAACAATAATGAATGCTGACAGTGAACTTCGTTCCATCCGGGTGTCCCTTGACACCTCTCAAATTTTTATTTTACTTCTGTAGTGAAGTAATATAATGAGCTATTCTAAGACCTGCTATATTACGAACTACTTATTCATATTTGTTTTAGAAAATATTAATTACTTTCACGAAATTTGTATGACGATAGCTGATAATCATTAGAAATTAGGAGAATTAGCGTAGTAAATATTTAAGAACCGATATGTTACAATGTTTACGTTATTGATTCATTCATGAACTTGTTCGATATCCCAAAATACCAGATTTCAATATAAAATGTCGGGAATTTCCTCTTAACACCAGTGGGCAGGTGTTTCCGACATTTTGTTCCATTATCGCTATTGTATAAAGGTTACCTAATATTAGAAAAGAATAAAGCTTTTACGCACTCAAATACACGTAAAAGAAAATGTATCTAATCAGAAATTAGTGAATATCTGGAACATAAAATTCGATGAAATATTGTTTTCTATAACACCAGAGCAGATTCGATCGTCATTCAACATGTACAAGTTTAAAAATTATTATTTTTTACATCCAAAGAGTAAACGAACCATCAGGATATTAGGGGATAGTTTTAATTTCAAGTTATCTGCCTTATGACACTATTAAATCTTATTTGTTTAAATCGAAGATGTATGAAACCGAAATCTGTAGTTATTTTACAGATAAATTGGCATTAGTCTATCAGGAACTATCAGTGAGTGATGAAAGTCAAACCTATAAATCAAAACACACAAATAGCAATAATTATATTTTCAAATATATAGCAATATAAATCCTATCCATTATGCCTATGCCGATTGAAAATACCTTTTTTATCATGCCTTTGAAATCAAACTAGCGAAAGTACCTAATTAAATAAAAGTAGGTACCTACCTAAGAATCTAGTTGAACAACAATAATTACAAATTTTAAGAAAAAATAAATAAATTGAAGTCCACACGGCACGGGAAGCACCAGCTTTCAAGAAGAAAATAATATAATATGAAGTAACAAACATAAAAAAAAAGTGTAGAATTGAAATCCTCCTACGTTTTCCAAAGTCGGTTAAAAACAGTAGCGAAATAGTCTGATTATTCGCAACTTTCACGACTTGACTAGTAAACTGACTTATACATGTTACTAAGGGTACAAAAACGCCACAGGTCTATCGAATCCCGAAACAGTTCTCTTATGTGTATTGATTGACAAATGATGTCAGCTCCCTGGTCCCCTACGCCTTTAAAGATTGAAATGTACATTTGTAAACAAAATTCGCATTATTACGATGTCGCTTGAGAAAGATAGTTGTTTACATTACCCCGATACAAGTATTTCCAATAACTTACTGGGGTTTGCCTCAATTTATTTAGTGTATGACAATGTATGAGAAATAATAAACACATTGTTATTTTTATTTTATTTTTACAATATATCTCGTTCCATCCTTAAAGCTAAATGGGTTTACATTCATTAGGTTATCCATCAAACCATATTTGTTAGGTTAGGTTAACATACATAATCTATATAAACTCTTGTTAGAGTAATTACATCTTTATCGCACAATAAATATGCTTTTCTTTCCAACAAAACTAATTATCCTCAATCAATTACTGTTGTGTTGTCACTCAGATAGTCTATTATTAGATTATGACTGGATGCTGTCATCTCCACCTCATATTGAGAACGGAACTTTCCTTAGTGTATTGCAGCTTCAGGAGCGGAAATGAGTAACGCATTATACTGAATTTTATAATGTTTTCTTTACCATTACTGTAAAGGTAGAATGATTTATAAATAAACACTCGATTCTACAAATATATAAAAATGTAAGCTTGCTTTGTGTACGCTTCCAAATCTCAAAAGTTATGCATTGATTTAGCTCAAATTAAAAGCTGTAAAGCATTAATTGAAGATGGTGACCACCACTCTTGGATTCTAATCATGCTTTTCATTAGGCAAAACATAGTAATTGTACATAAAAACATATTTAATACGATATGCAATCCGCCAAAAAAAAATTTTAGATGGCTAATAATCACACTCATATATAAAGGCGAAAGTTTGTGAGTGTGTATGTTTCTTACTTCTTCACGCCAAAACTACTGGACGGATTTAGATGAAACTTTACAGTAATATATATCACAACATCACACAAACATCACAACAAACTATAACACATTTGCCGCGAAGACCGACATAAACGCGGGCGGAGTTGCGGACAAGAGCTAGTTGTAATTTAAATTCAATAAATTTATGTATGCAATTAAAGTAATATTTAAAACAATAGAATCAAAATTGTGAATGTGACTTTTAAGGAAACGTAATCTAATGTGATCTGTGACGTTCGGAAATCTCGATATTGAAAATCAATGTAACACCTTTTACATTGGAAAACGATACATACAGCTATTATTCTAAGCCACATAAATCCATAACTATACAGACGATTATATTTTAAGATGATTCATCATCAACATAAATAGCTTTTAATAGTCCACTGCTAGACATAGGTCTCTCCTTCCTTTTGAAGGTTTTTTTTGGTTTTAGCCTATTTCAAATTTTCCTACTTTTTGCAGTGATGTTGTCCGGCTTAGTTTGTTCCCTTACTCGTCTCTTACGACAACCATGGGATGAATTGGTGATGACACTTTCTATTCTTAATCCGTGACCACACGGACTACCCACCGTCCCTAATCAAATTACTAGTTCCTAATAAAAAACTATATAATTCACTTTTAAAAATCCGGCGACTTTGTTACAGACTACACAAAGACTTGATACTTTTTAATTAACCCTGTGTTCTGCTTCCATAATTAACTACTACGCTTCGGGGTTAATTCCACGAACAGTATTATTTAATAACTCACTTCCGTTTATGAAACAAAAGGATGTGTCGAGGGTTAGGGGTTTGCTGAAAGGTAAATGTATCTAGTGATATGGCGTAATTTAGGCTTAGCATTCTTATAAATTGAATATTAATTTCCACTATGCCTATTAAAACTTATTTTTTTTATTAAGTTTATGGTAGTAAAAATACAGATCTTTATTGATTAATGATGATTATTGTCGACTAATTTTATGTTGTACTGTCCTATTTTTGACGTGAAACCGTCTAATAAATCGAAAAATCGCTTATGACATGGATAATTTTCGTCGTTGATATAATCTAAAATTTACCCCAACGAATACAAGAACCATAGCACACCATAAAATAACAAGGACAGAAAGCTCACTCTTCAAAGAATGGTTAAATAAATAGCTACTCTCGTAACCTGTAATAAAGTGCAAAGTTATTCGGACCTTTATTTCGTTACTTCTGTTTTATAACCGACCGGGTTGCGGGCTGAGATCTGCGATTGTTACCGTGCAAACGATGTTTATGGCGGTTTAAACCGACGACTAACAGTGTTTTCGACAACAGTTCAGTCGTAATAAAAGTACTATCCCTTTCCTAAAAGCGCCTTCATTTCTCATTTACCAATATTTTTAATATACTAACTTTTAAACTTTCGCGTTCCATGATATATTAACAATTATTTTATGTGTGTGTTTTATGTGACCACGGCCAGTGCAACCTGGTCGAAACGTTAGGCAAATCAGAGGTATGTAATATACCTTTTAATAAGTGATCACGTGAATTCCCGTTAAAATAATTGTTAATTTTTAATATACTCATAATTTTCTCACCTTGTCCCTAAATTACCCGTATTAAATACGTCTAGCAGTGGACTGCAATAGGCTGATGATGATGAAAGTGAAACTAAAAATATAGTCTGTAAAATGTGATCGTTTAATAGCCTTCTCCTTAGTAGATAAAACGTAAGTATACTAATAAATATAATTTCTGTCAAATGGTATTAAGAAAACTGATAAGAGCATCATTCTTTTTGTACTACTTACAACAGTGACGATATGTAAAAAGGTAAATTAAGTGCAAAATATTTGCTTTCGAGTACTTCGAACTATCTAATAATCTTTATACTAATATATAAAGCTGAAGAGTTTGTTTGTTTGTTTGAACGCGCTAATCTCAAGAACCGCTGGTCCGATTTAAAAATTATTTCAGTGTTAGATAGCCCATTTATCGAGGAAGGCTATAGTCTATATATTATCACGCTTAGACGTACAGGAGCGGAGCACCAATGAAGAATGTTACAAAAACGGGGGAAAATTATCGCACTACGGGCAATAGGAGACGCAAACGAGGTTGCTTGGGTCGGCTAGTTATATATATTATTACATTTTAAAGGGAGAATCCCTTTGTTTTGAAGGACCTCCGCCCAGGTGAGGTGATTATACCTGGCGGGCCACTGCCAAACGGTTGATGTTTGAATGTTGTATATATGCTAATCGGCGCGAGAACTTCAATCGCGCGATTCAGGATTAGTAATATTGTGTACTCCGTGTAGTACAGTAACGTCCTTCGTAGTTCGATGTATTTCGGTAGATGGCGCTGTAGTATGTTGCTATTGCACTGTATGTGGAAATTCCCACAGTGACCCTTTTAGAAAAAGGCTACTTACTGTTGAAAAATAGTTCGTTGATGTCATTGAAACTACCAAGTGCATAAAGAAACATTGAAAGTATGATATTAGCAAATCGCGTGTCACGAATAGCTGTAATTTAGTGATGGTTATGTTTTTGATAATAAAAAAGTCTATTAAACTGTGAAACAAATTCTCATACTGAACAATTCATTGTTTATCACCGATACGTAAGCCACGGTGATCTGTAATTGTAGGGATAATTCTACAGATTTTCTCCCTCAAGCATTGAAAAACAGTATCATTATTTCCTTAGAAGAAAATGAGATCTCAAAAAAGAATTGTGACTAAAACATCATCAGTAAATCACATCACACTAATATATAAAGACGAAAGTTTGAGAGTGTGTAAACGCTTTTTAATAAATGCATATGTACACAGTACATGTACCAAAATAACATTTTATGTCGGTCTATCTGTATATTCGGTAATCTCTGGAATGGCTGCACCGATTTTGACGGGACTTTCACTGGCAGGTATCTGATGATCTAAGGAGCTAGTTTTTTTAGACTAACTTTGACCCGCGGCGTTTTTCGCTTTACAACAATAAACGCGGGTAATACCGCGGGATTCAGCTAATCCTAACTAACATTAGAATGTTCTCCAGTCTAACCCAATTTTTTTTACTTCAAAATGACCTCTTCTATTTATACTTTAGGATTTTTTTGTTCATTATATTAATATTTACACAATCGCAAGTATTTACTGCACTGCTTGTAAAGAATTAGCTTTGTATGGGTTCCTTTGTTATTAACTTTCGTACTATATTTTCTCTAGGTTTTTTCAGACGAAGACTAGAGAGAATTTAATATCTGTTGAGCATGCCAATTAATATTTTACACCTTTAACCTTGCGAATATACATACAAAACCCTTTCAAATGACTGATGCCATTCTATTTGGTTATATTAATAGATATACATTTGTTTTGTGAAACTGTCTCACGTTTTAACTGAAAAGGAATTACTAAGGTATAACAAAGGAAATATATTTCTGATCATTTTCACGAATAGGTCACGTTCCAACTTAATAACGGCTGTAGAACAATCTTCCATTTATGATTCGAACAAGTAAAGATTTAAGTAAATAGTTTTCCTCGTTATCGATTTAAAATGTCAGCTCACAAAAGGAACAAAAACAAAGTTTGAATATCGATAACGTAGTCCTTCCTCCTGTTGGGCGACTGGTCTCCCGATCCGATCCACCACACGACAACTGGGAGGTTTTATGGATCGATCGGGCGATTCCGCCCAACATGAAAGGCGGGCACGACCCGGGGTGCCCTTATTATCATATCTTTAATACCTTCAGTATACTACCACAGCTTTTGATTTTATTAAAACCTCATATGAATAACATATACTTTTTATCATGTAAATCTATAAAAAATATACATAGTTAACTTTAACAAAGACAATGAATCATTAAACCATGACAAATGTTCCCTTATTTAGTTGTACAGTTTTTAAAGAGTTAAATATCGTTAGATTATCCATAATAACATTGTTTGTAGAAAAACTAGTAATTTCTCCAAATTGCGTGGTAATTTACCCCACGGGGATTTAGTGACGCGCATCTCGATGGCTGGCTTCTGCGCCCCCTCTGCCAGTAGTTGGCAGTCTCGCCGCGAGGTTCGCATCGAGCGCACGTGTTGACACACAGTTTTTGTATAAACAATCAAATTTTCATGTTCAACTGCTATAATCTACAATCCAGTGAATGTGTAGTGTAATAATAAGTGTTGCTTGTTTATTTACATTTCGGGACCGTTTGTTATAAGCTGGTGTGTATTCAAATATGTATTATACTACTTAGATGTCACCGTAACGTCGGTATAAAGAAAAATCTCTTTGAAATGCGTAGTGATTTTCTTTAGTTAGGAAAATTGGTGGATTGGTTATCGTTACGTATTTAAAAACGTATTACTGATCATTTTTCCCATATCAGTAGAAAAGGGTAACATCTGTTGGTATTTTATAAATGTCAAATGTCAAACTTAATATGAAGCGCGAAGTTGGAAATTGTTTCTCGCCGTTTAAGATCCAATTTAGATTGCAATTATTTTGCTTCAAATGCCGTACAAGTATATTCACGCTGAGTAATGATTGTGTGAGTGTGTTGAGTGATTATACAAAACAAACGAAGAAATGGCTTTATTGTCGTGATTTTTCCTCTTAATGTTCATTTGCTTTGTTTTTGTAATAGCTGGTGAATACCGGCTGTTTTCTGAAAATATGCCTTAGGTATATTCACTCTAAAATAATTGTTTCAGTCAGTATTGATGTAACAAGGATATTATTATATTTATCCGTGATATCAAATCTGTGTTATATTGTAAATTAAGTATTATTATATATTTAGCTTTCATATTTAGTTTCGTTTGCCTGAATTGCTGTCTGTAAATTTTTTAGAGATAAAGTCTAAGTGCTATTTCCAATTAGGTATAATCTATCTGTTTGCAAAATTTCATCCGGATTTATGCAACCGTTCCCTCGTAATTAAGGAACAAACATCCATCCTTACAAACTTATGCGTTTGTAATTTTCAATTAGGGTATCAGTACATTACTGTCGCTTCATATATTACCTAAAACCTCTAAACATATTTTAATTTACAAACAGGCATTATTGAGCTATCGTTAACGAAATAGGAGTATTCTTATAAAATTTTATTTTATTATATACTAGCTGCCCCGGCAAACGTCGTTTTGCCATAAAAAAATTTTAAGAATGGGTCACCCTTACCATTTAGGGGGATGAAAAATAGATGTTGGCCGATTCTCATAGATACCGGATAAGCACAAAAAAATTCATCAAAATCGGTCAAGCCGTTTCGGAGGAGTATGGCAACGAAAACTGTGACACGAGAATTTTATATATTAGATGATAATAATAATAATCGCTCTATTATACACCAAATTACTTATAAAGGTAACTTAAAGCTAAGAGGTACAATTGGCGGCCTTATCGCCCGAAGGCAATCTCTTCCAGGCAACCATGGTAATTAAATATCTTACTTGTAATAATAGCGAAATAAAGAAATACTCAAGGAATATAGTTATATACAAACATATTGGCTGTGGTTTCTCATTACTACTCAGGACAACTATTTTTTTTTTATTTTTTTTTTTTATTTATTTATTGATACAATATACACAATTTAGGTGTAATCTATAGAACATCACAAAACCTTGACAGGTTTGTCTGGACGTTGAATACTAATTAAATATTACTAGATTCCTTGACGATAATTAATAAATTATAATAATAATAAATATTTCGGACATCTAACACACAACGCCATCTAGTCCCAAGCTAAGCAGAGCTTGTGTTATGGGTACTTAACAATTGATATAAATACATATGATACATAGAAAACACTTTATGCTCTCATTGCTCTTAGAGTTGCCAGGTCTCACTACAGGGCAGCTGTGGAGAAATCAAAGGGAAATTTAATACGCAAACTTGTTGATAAACTCGATAGAGAGGGTCCGTGGTCACCTTTGTATCATGAATTTAAGGCAAATAGATCTATCGACCTTGCATACGTACAGAACATCAAAATTCATAATAGTTATACTACAGGAGTAGAAGAAACAGCAAAATATCTTTTAGAATCAATTGTGCCCGACGATCGGCCGGAGGATGACACTGATTATCACCGACAAGTTAGGCAGTGGGCCATCGAACCACCAGTGTCTCCAATGTCTGACTTACCATCTTCAGACGAATTTCTTAGTATTGTTAGGTCATTACCACTAAACAAGGCTTCGGGCGACGATAAAATATCAAATAAAATGATAAAAGAAGCTTGCAAACTCTCGGGTGACACCATTTTAACAGTTTTTAAACGTTGCATTGCGGAAGGAGTATTTCCTAGTGTTTGGCGGTGCGGTAATATTCGTATAATACCAAAAAGCGGCGATGGGCCGCCGGACGGTCCTGGGTCGTATCGGCCTATAACACTGTTGCCATCGCTAGGAAAGCTTTTAGAACGTCTTGTAGTGCCTCGACTTCTACCGGGTGGAGTTAAATTTCATGATAGACAATTCGGATTTACGTTGGGAAAATCAACAACAGATGCGGTCATATCTGTAAGGAAAACTGTCACCGAGTCAAGGTTTCAATACGTCTTAGGTATCTTCTTAGATATATCTGGCGCCTTCGACAACGCGTGGTGGCCCATGCTATTGCTTAAGTTAAAATCAAGAGGATGCTTTAAAAATATTTATTCCCTAATCTCCTCGTACTTCACACAAGGTACAACTAAATTGAGACTTGGGCATCATTCTGTGTCGAAGGCGCTTACGATGGGGTGCCCTCAGGGCTCGGTGCTAGGTCCATACTTGTGGAATATAGGCTTCGACGATTTTCTCTCAATACCTATACCACCCGGATGTACCCTAAACGCGTATGCGGACGACGGTTTATTACTGGTAGAATCTGACACTAGAACGGGGCTTGAGAGTCTGGCTAATAGATGTTTGAACTTAGTATCTCTTTGGGGCGTACGTAATCGCTTGACTTTTGCACCAAACAAAACCTTCCAGCTACTTCTGAAAGGTAACCTCAAATCACCGCCGTGTATTAAATTTCAAAATGTTAGCATAAAAAATAAAACCTCGGTTTGTTATTTGGGATTAGTTTTAGAAAGAAATTTTTCATTTATCGAACATATTCGAACAGTTAACGAAAAGTCTAAAAAAAGTTTCTTTGCTCTGACGAGGATATCAACTGCCACATGGGGTCTTTCATTTCATACATTAAAGATTATATATGGAGCTACTTATTTGGGTTCTATTTGCTATGGTGCTCCCGTGTGGGCCGATAGAGCGACTGTAGGTGCTGTCCGTCGGAAACTGTTACAAGGACAACGACTTGCATTGATCTTCTTGTGCAAAGCATATAGGACGGTTAGTACTGAGGCTTTACCGGTGTTGGCGGGTGTCCTTCCGGTCGATCTCGAGGTGCAAAGACGTGCAGCCATGTACTATTCCACATTACAAAACATGGAATGCGATTTTTTGGGCGTACGAGACCGCGATAAAATCATAAGATTGTTTCAACAGCAGTCCAATGTCTATAACGGTCTAATGGATGAATGGCAACAACGATGGGACGAATCATCTAAGGGGCGCCACCTCTACCAGTTCTTTCCATCTGTTCGCGAACGGTTGTCAAGAACATGGCTCGAGGTGGATCACTGTGTCGCTCAATTTCTTACAGGCCACGGTAACTTTAAGAGCAAACTACACTCATTTAAATTAGTCGATTCACCATTGTGTCAATGCTCAACACCTGATATTAGCTGTGAACAGTCGGCTCATCATGTACTCTGGGAGTGTAGTCTTTGGTACAATGAACGTAACACAATGCTAAATAGCTTACAAATGACATCTGGGGCGGTATACTATGAGGATCTTGTGTCAACTGCGGTGAATTTCCGTGCGTTTAGGCGATTCTGCCATACATACTATAGTAATCAAATATAGCTCACTTAGGACCCCTAATACTTTAATACTTTATCCGTGGTGCTTCCCGGTTTGAAAAAGGTGTCTGCCTATTTTGACTTCATTTTGTCTCCCGCTTTGCTAAGGAGGGAAGTGGATTTATCATTTCCAACTCCTCCTGTTTTTCTTCTGATTAACTTCGTTGCGGGTTCCAAGACAGTTAATTTTCTTCCTGGGACTTCCCGAGTGTCATAACTCGGTGTGTTCGTGGGTCACTGCTGTTGATCCTGGTGTACAGGAGTTACAGTGGTGGGAATGTGGGCGGGATTAGTCCCACTAAAAAAAAAAAAAAAAAAAAACATAGAAAACACCCAAACTCCGAAACAAATATTTGCAGATCAAACATGTAGTCCGACCTAGGAATCGAACCCGAGACCTCAAGCACAGCACTCGCATACGCTACCACTGCGCCACCAAGATTATATCAACTTTAATGTTTTCTACCATAAGAAAAAAAAATCAGATTGAAGACTTTAGGAGCTATCCTAAAACTAATAAAGATCATTTGTTGAAGCATTAGCAATCGTGTTCCGGAATGACCCAAGTCGACGTCTGTAAATTAACTACAGTAATCAAATCATGTTTTCTGTATAAAATCTTTGTATTTATCTATTAATCGTATAATCAACTGAAGCGGTCGCCAACTTAATTGGATATACAATACAAACGTAGCACTATTTAATCCTCTTTTTATCGATGGTTCATGCTTTACAATGAAGTTCAAACTTACGTAACTTATGTTTATTAACAAGACAGAGATTTAAAACCTATAAACCGGGTACGTAAAAAAAACAAAAAATAATTTAGCATATGTCCTATGGGCCATTATTACGAATTTATAGGCGCTACGGCGGAACACACAAACAAATAAAGGCACATAATTTGTCTAAACTATTACCCTGCCTTTTGGCTTGGAAATAGTCGGGTAAGAATCAGAACTGTCAATAAATATACTTTGACTAATATATAAATATATATACTTTACTTAATTTGATTTTAAACAAAAAAGTAATCAACATCGAGATAATATTGCAGATTTTTTCGAGTTTTTTAGAGCAAACACAATCCAACATTCCAATTTAAATATGCAATAAGTATCTTTAAATAAATTAAGTAAGTTTATCAGCAATCTCATAGCCATACAGCTTGTCTATTTGTAACGATATATGGGTTCAGACGGCCGTGTATAAGATGCGGCAAGTGTAACATTTTTTGGAATTCATTCATCATTCATTAAGTTATTTTCGTTTTTCAAATATTCACTGCCGTTAATTCCTTTATACTACTACAGGACGGGACATACGGGACAGGATTGAGACGAAGATTCTTTTAATAATACAAAAGTTTTGCACTGTTTACTCCGGCAAAGTAATGGCACAAGATCATATGAGAGATGTTGCTTTTAAAATTTACCTCGGAATCGGATATTTACAGCTAGCCAATATTTTCTCTGAAATCATGAATAAAATAAGGACCAAGGTCATATCTAACACATATTTACACATTCGTCAGTTAAATAACGTTACTGCGTTTTAGTAGAATATATAAACAAGACTTAAAAGCTTACTACGAAAATATAAATCGCAAAACCAACATAAGTATTTCCGTCATTTTATCAGTTGAAATATAGTTTTGACTGACGTTATTTAAAGATGAGTTAATTCTTCTTCTTGTTCCTATAAAGTCACGTTTTAAGTGTCCGCTTGCAGAAAACAGATGTCAGGCAATTTAGGTGTTGCTTCTTGCCTCACTGATTCTGGACGTGACACTTAAGACTCGACTTAGATATTGTCGTTCGTTGGTTAGCTTCAAGAGGTCTCAGAAATTCCCTGGTCGAGCCAAAAATTGATTTCCATAAACTTCCTTAAACGAAGTCGCGGTCTTATCTCTCGTTCTTCAGACCTACGCCTGATCTCTCCCCGGTTGTGTCGGATAGCCGTCCCATATAGTTGTGAGAGTGAAAGAACAGAGAGTGCACCTGTGTTTGCGCACACACTTGTACACTATAATATAATTATCTTGCGTAGTCGTCTGGTCTCCGCTTAGACTGGCCATCATAGTCGAAATCGGTTAGGAGAACATCATCATCCATAAATATAGTTTTAAGTTCACTTAATTACTTTTAGTCTGTTTATTTTTTTGTTATACAATTACGAAAATTGTCCCTCAGCCCTCAGGTGACAACTGTACAGCAAAATTGTTACTCTTTATTGTTTTACCAGAGCAATAATTTGTATTCATGGCGACGCTTACATTACTTATTGGCGTGTGGCGTAAACACCTAGCAAAGTAGGACAAGAAAATAAATAGCCAACCCCTGTCACAAGAACAAAAGTGATAAAGGTGGATTTAAGAATAAAAGAGCTCTACAGACCTTACAAGTCATGAATCGTCCTGTCATCGGACTTGAGGTACCTTTTGTCGGCCTTCTTTATTTTCGACACAGGTTCTAAAAGTAATTTTCTTTTAGAAATAAGAAACTAACGCTTAATAATTAATCAAGTTAGTATTGGCAGAACAGAACATTGCTAGCAAGAGCGCGATGAAACTCAATCTTATCTTACTGTACAATGTATTGCTAGTGTTCTTGCATTATCGAACTAAAATTTTAAACGTAATTCCAGACGTATCTTTATCGTATTTATAGATTTGTACTAGCTGACCCACGCAACCTCGTTTGCGCCTTATATTGCCCGTAGCGTGAAAATTTCCCCCGTTTTTGAAACATTCTTCATTGTTGCTCCGCTCCTATTAGTAGTAGCGTGATGATATATACCCTATAGCCTTCCTCGATAAATGGACTATCCAATACCGAAAGAATTTTTCAAATGGGACCAGCGGTTCTTGAGATTAGCGTGTTCAAACAAACAAACAAACTCTTCAGCTTTATATATTAGTATAGATTTGCATCGATGTCAATTTTAGACATTCTGAGAAAATTTATCGAATTTTCTCCCTTAGTCGCCTCTTACGAACCCACGAATAGGGGTGGTGCCTATTCGTGGGTTCGTAAGAGGCGACTAAGGGAGAAAATTCGCAGGACAACGTCACTGCAAATTGAAGAAAAATTTAAGCAAAACCTATACCAACCCATCTGGCCAGGTTGGAATAATAGGCTAGAACATTCATTCTAAGGAGAGGCCTATGTACAGCAATGGGCTGTTAAAGGTTGTTGATGTAATCGACGCACGAAATACCTACTCCAAAATATTATAAAGTTGAAGAGTTTGTTTATTTGTTTTAACGCACTAATCTCAGAAACCGCTGGTCTGATTTGAAAAATTCTTTCAATTTTGGATAGTACATTTATCGAGGAAGATTAAGGCTAAATATCATCACGCTAAGACCAATAGTGGCCGAACACCAATGGAGAATGTTTCAAAAACGGGAAAATTATCACGCTACGGGCAATAGGAGACGCAAACGAGGTTGCGTGGGTCAGCTAGTCTTGTGTAAAAGAACTTATCGGTATTTTGATATATCTTTATATATATAATTCTTCTGTGAGTGTGTATGTCACTGAACTACTCTCAAACGACTGGACCGATTTTGATGAAATTTTTTGTGTGTGTTCAAGGGGATCTGGGAATGGTTTAGATTCACAATTTTGTCCGCTGGACAATGTTTTTTTAATTAATTTTTAATTAATTAGTAGTTATGGCAAAATGACGTTTGCCGGGACAGCTAGTACTCTATATTATTATAAAGCTGAAGAGTTTGTTTGTTTGTTTGAACGCGCTAATCTCAGAAACCGCTGGTTTCATTTTTAAAATTCTTTCAATGTTGTATTGTGCATTTATCGGGGAAGGCTTAGTCTATATATCATCACGCAAAGACCAATAGGAGCGGAGCACCAATGGAGAATGTTTCAAAAACGGGAAAATTATCACGCTACGGGCAATAGGAGACGCAAACGAGGTTGCGTGGGTCAGCTAGTCTTGTGTAAAAGAACTTATCGGTATTTTGATATATCTTTATATATATAATTCTTCTGTGATTGTGTATGTCACTGAACTTCTCTCAAACGACTGGACCGATTTTGATGAAATTTTTTGTGTGTGTTCAAGGGGATCTGGGACTGGTTTAGATTCACAATTTTGTCCGCTATTTTTTTTATTAATTTTTAATTTATTAGTAGTTATGGCAAAACGACGTTTGCCAGGACAGCTAGTCAATATATATAATGGATTCCTAATGAAAAAGCTTTCCAAAGTAACTTTATATTTATTTGGCAACCGGTCTCATTAAAATTGCATGCCAAATGCAACTGGGCCAAAACAGTCGATTAACATATTTCATTATTTTATACTAGTTGTTGCCCGCGGCTCCGCCCGCGTATATGTCGGTTATCGCGGCAAATAGCTATATAAGCTAAATTACTGTAAAATTTCATCCAAATCCGTTCACTAGTTTTTGCGTGAAAGCGTAACAAACATCCATCCATTCATCCATACTTACAAATTTTCGCGTTTATAATATTAGTAGGATAACCTACAATTCAATCATACCTATCTCACTCTGATTTCTGAAATTGTTTAAGCCATACCTTAATGCTAGTAGACTCAAGTATAATGTTAATTTCTTCTCCAAGTCTTGTTCAATTCTGTGTTTCATTGGTCCTAATTTCCGCTCCTTGTGTCTATCCAGTATAAAACAATTAATATGGTAATCAACCTACATCACTGTACCTCTAACATTAAACAACAACTAATTCAATTGCCACCGGAGTCACAAGATTAACTAAAAGCTGAACAAACTAGGTCAATCTGATAGTACCGAAACAACTCGAGGGTATAAACGTAAACTAGTTACGTAGAATGGATCGGAGATTCTCACTAAGCCCTAAACTGATCTGTTAGGACGTTACAGGACACAATTTATTATTAAAGAAAGTAATATTTAACGCTTCATAAACCTTTGATATTACCTATTTGATATGTATAACTGCGAATTATATTAATAACGATAAAGCTAAAAATGTATTAAAGCAGCTGTAAAAACATGATTTTTCACCAGGATCGATTATTTTTCGGTTTAAAGATCTTTATTTCTCATTAAGACAATATCGTCACTTACTTTCATTTTTCTATTATTTCAAAGCTATATAAGTATTATCGTCTTTCTTCGGTTTCAAGAAGTGTTTTTGGACATTGATTTCACCAAGTGTGTAATCTTTACTCATGAACACCAAAACATAAAATATGTATCTCGATATATTTCGAATGTTTCAGACTCATAGCGGAATGACAAAACTTTGTCCTTTAAAGGAAAAATACCTTGGGACGCTAAACATTATGTTCTTTTGGCAGATTATCTAACTTTCATCATCTTTCAAGCCTTTATTATTATCAAAATGCTACTAACTTCATCCAGATTTGTTAAACTTTTTCGTGTAGAAGAGTCCCTAACAAACATTAATACATCTACACAATAATATCGCTAGTAATATTAAAACTTAGGTTGTTAGATTTTCATCTATAATCATCGAAACTGATATTTCCGAATTTCGCACGTGTTATACCCAGTGACCGGTCGGAATTAATTTCTAGTTTCCGTCGCAACAATAGCATAAATCTATGACGCACATAATCATGTCCAATGATACTCAAGGTGATGAAAATGGTGTTTATACCATGGCACAATGCTATCAGTGAGATCTGCCTATTATCTCTCACCTTCCGTATTTTGGTACTCCCTTGTATTGTATTGTGTGTATAAAATGTTAGAAAAAGCGTAAGCGAAAAGAGTAGGGCGACATTATTGAAATATTTTCAAAAATAGAGCACTCCACGCTTTTTACATTAAAAATATTTTCTACTTTTTAATTCGAAAGCGTGTGTTTTACTGGCGTGCCTAAGATAGGATTGTTAACACTACGTTTAGTCCAATAGGAGATGAGCATGATTGAAAAAAGATGCAGATGAATTTGCGTGGATCATCTAGTAATATTATAGTTTTATTAGTAGTAATATTTCTTGAATATACAAATAAACAGTCCAATTCTTAGCGCTCAAGTAAGCTTACATACATAGAAAACTACAGAAAATATACAAAATCACTATATCAGTACAAAAACTGTTAGAAGTAATTAAAAATCTTGTAAAACAATACTTAAATAAGTAAAAAGTTTATAGTAACTCTATAGTATATATAGTTATAACTGTCGGAAAATAAGGACACTGAACATTATCGGCATATTTCGATTCGTAATTGGTCTAATAATAACATACAATATTTTGTTTGTCCTGACGTACGTAGCTATGTAATGATTATCCATTGGTTCAAATATTAATAAGCAACAACAATACCTATCTACCCATCTGTTGTTTTGAAATGTGGAATGAGGAAATAATATGAAAACAAAATAAACTTGAAAGCCATTCAAAACCTTTTTTTGAAAGGATCTAGGCAATGGGGTAAAAAAAAGAGAAGTACTCGTAACTTGTAATACTAGTTGTTACCCGCGGCTCCGCCTGCGTATATATCGGTTATCGCGGCAAATAGTCGATTTTAAAGCTATATTACTGTAAAGTTTCATCGTATTATACAAAGAGTAACAAACATCCATCCATCCATCCATTCATACTTACAAACTTTCGCGATTATAATATTAGTAGGACTTGCTGAGCCGGCAAACTTTGCTATGCCATAAAAAAAATTGGATGCTCTTTTTAACCGACTTCAAAAAAAAAGGAGGTTTCTCAGTTCGACCCGATATATATATATATATATATATATTATGTGTATTCGCGGATAACTTTGTCATTTATGAACCGAATTTGATGATTCTTTTTTTAATGGAAAGAAGATATCCCAACGGTGGTATAGGACATGATAGGACACTAAAATCTGATGATGGCATCCAAGAGAAATAGAGTCAAACCTTGAAGTCGGTTTTATTTTCGTTAAAATTATAATGAAAGTTAACAACGACTAACTCCTGTTAAACTTTCTACGCAAAACATAATGTTCATAAGTTATGTACAAATAAATTAAAACGGAAAACTTACTTTACTGCAATATTAAACAGCATATTTTAAGTTAAAGGTTACTTGGTTCAATTTGGTTCTACCATCTTCATCGTCATTATCAGTCTAACACGATCGGCAGATCCTCAGCTTCTGCTAGCGATCTTGCGTAAATCATCACTCCACCTGGCCTGTGGACGGTCTACACTATATTTGATCCCAACGTGTTTCTCTTAGGTCTTTTATAACAAAAAAATATAGTTTAAATAAAAACAAAAAAACACGCTTTAATAGCAATCGAACTAAAAAGTTGAAAATAATTTTAACGTAAAAAGCGTAGGGCGACATTATTGAAATATTTTCAGAAAGCACCCCAAAAGCATATTTGTTTTTTTTTTAGTTTTTTTTTCACATTATTGTATTGTCATCGGCCCTTGAAGTTATTCAGACTCCTAAAAGTAGGTGAAAATGAAGTTTTTTTTTTGTTACATACATACATACAGTGAAGCTGAGAAAAGCGTATTAAAATCACTTCATTTAATCGGAACTCACTTTTTCAAATAATCCGTCTGCTTCACTCGCTTCCAGAGATGTTCTCACTAAAAAACATTTTCTATTTTCGATTCCCGAAACGCAGTTTATGGTAAAAACATACAACTTAACATATTCCTAGAACGTTAGTAATGTTTTATGAGCGTAGTGGTACTATTTATAACCTAATATAAATAGGCAATATGAATGCTACACCCGCGGAAATTGCGCGCTTCCTACTGTATAGTAAAACAGAGGTTTGTTTACGTTTTTCAAAGTGCGCGTACATATATTTTAGCTGTGACTAAAAGCATATGAAACTGTTACCACAATACATATACCTAAGGTTTGCCTAAGAGGTTCTGTGTCGTCATTATTGACGTGGTTCTCACTCCATCATCTTGGCAATTACGATATGGAAATTGAATTCTTTTGACTCGATTCATTGATACCCTAAAGGACATGTAAGTCACCTTAACAATAACCCGTGTCAGGTGTCATATACCCCTAAAACAAAGAAGCACATTTTATTATTCTCTAAACTTAAGAAGTACCTATTGTCATTTTTACCTTCTTACACTTTTCTCAAATTTATTTGGTAGGGTCTTTGTTCTCTTTAGCCAATCGATATTTTCTTTCAAATACTTTAACTTTATTTAGTTCTAACGCAATCGATCGATGCGATAAAATACCGATATAATGCCATATTTTTCTTTCTAGTATCCAATAATAATTTTCCTTGCTTTCATTGCATAATCGTTTTGGGTTTTTTAAGAAAACGACAATCATGGCATATTTGTATATAACCTTTAAATACCAACGTATGTCCGTGGCAGTTACTAGTTAAGTAAATAGTCGTAACTCGGGATAATGAGTTTATGTCAGTTTTCATCTACTAATCTGTCTCTTCTAACACGCACGAAATATTAAGACAGTCATAAAATCCAAAGAAGACGTGAGCAGAATCTTGTTTGCTGATTTTATTACTAGAACCTGACGTCCGAATTTACTTGATATTATAATAATATATATATAACACAATGGATTTATACGTAATCGTGTATACGATGGATTTATACGTAACTAGCCGACCCAGGCAACCTCGTTTGCGTCTCCTATTGCCCGTAGCGTGATAATTTTCCCCCGTTTTTGTAGCATTCTTCATTGTTGCTCAAAAACGGGGGGAAATTATCACGCTACGGGCAATAGAAGACGCAAACGAGGTTGCGTGGGTCGGCTAGTATTAGTATAGATAGATAAAACATTATCTAACCCGATAACATTTTATTACATTTTATAACATTTGCTACAACATGTTACATGTTGTATAACATCAGTAACAATAATTTATAGCTTTTGTTAAAATCTGTTAAAAAATGTTATCCAACAAATGTTAAGAAACATTCTCTAACATTATAAAAGTGCTGTGTGGGAGCACCTTAAGACCACATCTTAGTCGACAAACTTCGGCGTATAACAAACGGTTCTAAAATCAAATATTTCGCACAGGTCATTGTATAAATAGTACTATAAACATTCGCTTATCAATAATTACTTAGTGACTTATGTTCGTGGTCAAAAGGACATAAACTGAATATATAAAAGTGTGATCATGGCCATGGACACTTTGGCAGTTGAACTGCCGGACTTATCCACACACACGCCACAAGTGCCCGTTGAAGAAACAGCAGAGGAAAAGTGAGTATTTATTTTTTAATATTGTTCTCCAAATTGTAATAAATTTTCTTTCATTTTGAAATATACTGTCCGGTTCAGAAAACTATATTCGGCTCGAAAGACCATACATCATTTGACACGCAATTTTTATACTAATAGCTTAAATATAAATAATTACTTTTAGACCTAATTTCGTTAAGTGTGTTCATCAAGTACCTACATTTTCTTTTATAAATAAGTTTTGTTGTTTGTCAACCTTAACCAACAATTAATTTAAACTGTTCTGTTGAAAATTGTTAACACTACTCATTTATTTTAGTATTACACATGTTATAATTGTGAAAGTAATTAAATATAGCAATTAACGCATATGAGTAATTAACACGGTTGGTTTAATTCATTCATAAGTCATTCGTCAGCTTTCGTGACGCTTATGAATCATTCTCATAAATTGTATTAATGACTAGCCTACTGCAACTTCTTGTGCGTCTCTCAAAAGGAATAGATTTTGTATAAGGTTATAAATCAGTCAGATATCTATACTAACATTATAAACACGAAAGTTTGTAAGTAAGGATTGATGGATGAATGGATGTTTGCTACTCTTTCATCAAAAACTACTGAACGGATTTGGATGAAACTTTACAGTAATAAACCGTATACATCAGAATAACACATACTACTATTATTTGCCGCGATAACCGACATATGCGGCGGAGCCGTGGGCAACAACTATTATAAAAAAAATATAATAGAAGAGCAAAATGAACGGGCACATATTAAAGTAAAAAGTGAATGCCGATTCGGAACAGTGTATATTTCTAGGCAAGTAGTTCCCCTGAGATCCTTTGTTTTGTGTCACGTTACTGTAACATCGTGTTTTATACAAACAACCTAATTAGATGTATACATATTTAATTCACTAAAGTACCTGAAAGCTTTTATTTCATATTAGTGTAAAATCTTCTTGTAAAACGTTAATTGCGAATTTTTGGTTCTTTTCTTATACTCCTTAACTTTGAAATGTTGTTCAGGAGTTAAAGAAATAACTTTTGCAGAAGTTTTCAGATTCTTCTTTATTTTTCTGTCTACTTTAGCTGTCTGCTTCTATATTCATTCGTCTAGTAATTCCTCCGTCTAATTAATTGCTTTTACGCATATGAGCATTGCTTAATCGAGTCACATCTATCCCGAGCACATGAGCTTAAGCATAGAATGTGTTTCTTTAGTGTCTCGTGGTTTTATAATATTTTCTGACTTTTGCACTTAAAATATAGACTACACATGCCTATAATATGTAATCTTTTCTGGTTTTCATAGCTAGATAAGCTAGTTTTCATATTCCTTAATTTCCTTAAAACGTCGACTGAATCTTTTTTTATTGATTTCTTGTAAATGATGTTTACCAAATTTTGGAAGTGTTTGATTGAAACCATAATATACAGGTCTTAAAACACCTTAAAATTTAAAACTTGCCATACAAAAATATATTGATTAAAAACACTGTTTTTAATATTCAAACAAATATTTACAATAGATCTTGTGATTTTACTTTCAATCTGATCGCACAAATATGTAATGCGAACTAGTTAACACGAACACTAATAATATCAATATAGTTTCATAGTAAATGTAGGCGCAATGTAACGAGAAAGAGCGACCATAAGTGCTTCTGTGCGCACGCGCCGGTCGCACGCTATTGATATTTTCATGTTGTATACGAGTCACGTGCCACAGTAACAAACGTGAGAATTAACTCCTAACAATGTTGTACTACTGTTTGATAAGATTTAATGTTCACACTATATAAGCTACGTATTTATAAGAAAATCGTCATAATATAAACTATTATACGAAACATCATGATATCTAATTATCCTCATTGTTGTTATGACGTTTGCGTAAAAGTCGGGTGCTATAGAAAGGGACTCATGCTTATATAGAGAGGCTAGACCGGAGTACTGAGATTACAAAGTACGTTTTTTTTTATATAGTATAGGCGGTCAAACGAGCATACGTATCACCTGATAGTAAGCGACTATCGCCGCCCATGGACACGCGTAACACCAGAGGCGTCACAAGTGCGTTACCGGTCTTTGGGGGATTGGGGGGGGGAGATGGGGGGAGGGGTTGGGGTGTGGCCCTTCGGTATCCTAACCCACTCGGTGAAACACAGCGCAAACACTATTTCACACCGGGTTTTCCGTGAGGCCTTGGTATCACTCCGGTCGAGCCGGCCCATTCATGCCGAAGCGTGACTCTCTCACGATAAATATTATATCTCTCATTTTAAAGGTAGAGACTGGTGACAAAGAAGAAAGGTGATAATGACAATGTGATTCTCGTGTTACAGTTGTTCTAAAGGTTAATGGTCACTTTGCACTTGGGTAAATTAAAAATATAAAAAAGCACTATGACTTAAAAAAAACAAAAAATCTGAATAAACATTGATCTTGAAACTTGTTTTGAGTAGGTACTAAAATCAATTAACTCACTACACACAAAGAAAAGAAAGGGTTAAGGTTTTGTTAACTCATGTTTCGATTAAAAAAAATAACATTACCATTTATGGTTATTATCTCTGGTTATGCCCAAAGTTTATATAAAACATCGATACATAATGTGAAAGACAAAAACATATATCGTTAACGGCTAGGCTTCGCTGTTGTCTCGTTTCATAACTTCAGCTATAAAATATTTATATCGTCCCGAATATTCAGTAACGACAAACTTGACCCAGCTTACAGAATGGAAACGTGGTTGTATTGACATTAGTACTAATAATGTATAGAATTGTTTAATATATATACAAGACACCCATCGTCATCGCTGGTTTTTTAATAATTTAATGTACTTATGTGTCTTATGTATATAAGAACTGAAGTACATATATATATATTCATTATGCATCTAAACCTTAGGTTGTCTGAAAGACTCTTTTAGGTCCGCATTATATATTAAGTGTGCAATTTAAAAAAAAAAACTAATACCAAAAAAGCAAAGTAAACACAAATGAATTAATACGAGTTGTATAAAACTTTACATCTTCATATTATGACACTAAGAAATATCAAAAGTGACACTTAATGTGAATCGTTGTTGTATTATGCTAGTTTTCTTAAAAAAAAAGTTAAAACTTATAAGTTAGAATGTTATTTCTAAAATTAATGTGTAAAATTAGAAATTTCATGTTTAAATTAAAATTATTAACATCAAACATTAGCATGTCGGTGACGCGGTGACGCAAATTCATAACATTTTCCCCTACCAAAAAGTGCTCAATGCGGCCAAAGAAGTTTTGTAACGTCAGCATGTCGGTGACGCGGTGATGCGAACTCGTAAGATTTGCCCCTACAAAAAAACCTCAACGCGGCTATAGAAGATTTCACTTCAAAAAAACTACTTTGACATGGTCATACGGTCATGCGAAAGCATCACTAGCCCGCCATGGTGTGGGTCACCATGCTGCATTGTTGCATTAGACAATGCGTTCGCAGTATGGTGACCATCACTCATGGATTCTGCTTATGCTTTCCATCAGGCAGAGTAGAGTCATTATGGCAGGGCCAAATATAAAAAAAAAAAAAAAAAAAAAAAAAAAAGTGAAAGTCAGTTTTATCACCGCCAGCCGGAGTAGACAGATATTACAGCACCATATAACTCTTTTTCTGAATTATCATATAAGTCAGAATTTTGCATAAGTGAGAAAATATGTAAATACCTCACTTACAAGTCTTAGATAGTACATATCATATTTAAATCAGCGCAATATCTCTAACCTCTAGCCGCTGCCAGTCTCCTTGAAAAGCCATAAAAACGGGAGAACTAAGTACACCTAACGTAGTAAACCTTAATACTTTTCTGACGTCATCAATTCCATTGGACTGCCTCTCAATGCAGAACGTTTATATTCTCCGTTTTAGATGCAGTTCTTTTTTTAAAAATGACTTTCATAGTCCAACGTCATAGCGTTTAGCCTTGTATTAATTAATTGAACGTCAGGTAATTAATTTAGAAACCCGCAAACAAGCTGAGTATATTTTGGTACTTTGTTAAACAGTATTTCTTGACTTTTAATGATAAATATGTCATTATATAATGATAATGATTAAGTGCTCGGATGGCGTTAATCATTAGTGTGTTTTAAGCAGTCGCCTCACAGCTTCTTATTGCGCCGAATGTTATTGATTTGATCTCCAAGTAAGACAACCTTTTGTGTACCCATAAATTGTTGTGCTAAGTGTGGGGTGTTCTTTCTGTCCGTTTCATGTATGTTTCTAAAGACCCCCGCGACATGGGGATATTCATAGTGCGGGACTTGTCTTTTCAAAAAAAAATACAAATTGTAGGTATACTACCTTTTGTCTTAGGTTGAGCCTGCGTGTTTGTGGATTATCGCGGTAAATAGTTATTCTTTCTCAAGACTTTGTGTCTATCTCCATTGTTAATTTCATCCAAATCGGTTCAGAGGTTTAGCAGTGAAAGCTAACAGATAAAGTTCGAATTTATAATACTAGCATGCATATACATATTTATGTACACTTCGTTTCTAAACCGTTATCTATTTGTTAAAGGCCTCGAATATCAAAGTAAAAGGTCAATTAAATGTCCCCAGTTAATGGAGGGACAGAAAACACAATAAGGTTTGTTCTACCTCCAAAAATAGATACTATCATGAAGTTTATTAATACTTACCTACATTGAAATATTAACTTTGATATTGTTTTCAATGTCAGTTTTATTTACTGCCTTCAAAAAAAGTAGGAGGTTTCTAAATTCGACCGTATATATATATATATCAAAATCGGTTCATAAACTATATATATATATATATTATGTGAAGTCGCGGATAACTTCGTCGTTTATGAACCGATTTTGATGATTCTTTTGACGTGACAACGTCTTATAAATTGGTTGCCGGGTGACACTTCAAGAAACTGCGTTACGCTCCGCTCACGTTATGCGCTCACAATGAGAGCGAGTGAGAGGCACGCGTCCCTTCCACTCGGGCATGGTTAGCCCGCCTAAGAGCGAGAGAGACAGACATAAAAAGTGAAAGGCACGCGTTTTACCACTCAAAGTCGTTGTCACGTAAAACTTTCGCCCGTATACCGACTTTACAGGCAACCAATTTTTTTTAATGGAAAAGAGATATCCCAACGGTGGTACCATGATATAGACACTAAGATCTGATGATGGCAACCAAGAGAAATCGAGTCAAACCTTGAAGTCGGTTTTATTTTTGTTAAAATACGTATGTTACGAAAATAAAATCATTTATGCTGCAATTAGGTTGCATAAACACCTTTGCAAGTTAATTTTTTTTTTGAATAGATGAGTTCGGCCTTTTTTAACTGAACTAGTCTTTACAAGAAAGAACGAAACAAAAGTATAAAGAGATAAATTAATATTTACTTACATCGAAATATTAACTTTGATATTGTTTTCAATGCCAGTTTTATTTATATGTTGCCCGCGGCTCCGTCCGCGTTTGTGTCGGTCATCGCGGCAAATAGTAGCATATATGTTAGTCTGATATAATAGCTATATTACTGTAAAGTTTCAACCAAATCCGTCCAATATTTTTTGCGTGAAGAAGTAACAAACATACACACTAACAAACTTTCGTCTTTATATATTAGTAAGAGTATGATGATAAAATACAAACAAGAAGTTACGAAAATAAAATCATTTATGCTGCAATTAGGTCACATGAACACCTTTACACGTTAACTTTTTTTGAACAGATGAGTTCGGCCTTTCCTAACTGAACTAGCCCTAAGAAGAAAGAACGAAAGAAGACTATTTATAGTTTCTCTTTAGAGATTTAAGGACATTCTGTGATCATGAGAGAATTATGTGTTCTGCTAATGATATTATTGATACGTCACTGTCGTATCGATTACGATGACGATGTCGAATCGAAGTATCTCAGTATTTTAAAGTGCCTGCTTAAGATATATATGATAAGAGACGCAAAAAATAGATATCAAGAGCTATTATATATATTTGTGAATTCTGAATAAAATTTACCGGTTCTATTTTTATTTGTAGCTATTTGACAGTGTATATTGTTGTCAATATCAGGTTACTACGACAGCTACTATTCTATGATTACAGTTAGAAAAACAATGGTTAGTTGGATATTAATAAACTCAAAATTATATCTATCAGTCACCTCCAGTTTGAATCAAGTGTTTACACAATTTTAACCGATTTCAAAAAACAACATCAGAACACAGGGTGCAAAGGCTCCCACGGTTATTTGACCCTTACATAAACCATTAGAATACCACCCATTAGACTACTAACGACTTCAAATCACTAAAACCTTTCCAAACTACATAATTACTTCATTAAATAAACACATGGAAGAAATGTTCAGATAAACTATTAGCTAGCCACTACACTGTAAGTGCGTCTTGATATAGTCGACAAAGGCGGGCGGATGACGTCATACGTCAATGGACGGGCGGCGCCCAGGCGAGACTGTCCTCCCCCTGTTCCCCTCCCAATGGCGACGTTATTGCAATTCTATGTACGTAGTTGATGCTTTACTACTTTGTTGATACTGGTTATATCCGACCAATGTCTTTCTTAGACGATTATTGGATAAATAATTTAATACACTCACACATCGAAAGGCGTGATGTCTCTACCTTGATCATCATCATCATCATCATCAATAGATTTTAGTAGCCTACTGGCTAGACATAGGTCTCTTCCTAAAAAGAGATTTGGCTTAATTTAATACACTTATCAGATTAGTTAATATAAAGGTTTGTTTCAACTTATCCTTCACTTTACAGTTCTATTTCTGTACTGTCTTGCATGTCTACTATCTAGTCGAGTCGTTTTTAATAGCCAAGGGATATATTCTCTCAAGGGCGTTAGTTTCCTCACAGCGGTAGAACAATAAATAAGTGAACTTGTATCGAAATTTGGTAACACGATAAAAGTACTCGTAGGTCTCATTGGTGACGGGGGCATAAAGATTTCGCTTATGTTCCCGGATCAGACGAATTGTTATTGGATTCTTGTGTTTACAAATTCTCAGTAGAAGCACGTAGTGTTGAAACGTGACCAGTTAAGGACAATACGATTGACCCTATTGGATTTAAACTAAATTTTATACCTAGTTACTTAACTTGCAGCTCCACATGTTTTTTTTCATCATACGGTGTCAATTTTGGATTCATTAACGCACAATACCGTGCGTGCATGGGCTGACAAACATAATTGTCTCGTGGTACCTTGAGAATTGTCTTCTGAATCAAGTAAATGGGATAGAATCAAGAAATCGGCTTACAAACAGCCCATATCAAATTAAATGTGTGATCAGAAACAAAACACTATTTAATCAATGCCATAGAAAAAAATTTTTTCTGTCATTACTGCATTTAGAACTCCTTCTATTCTCAATTATATATCTTGTCTACATTATTTCGTTACGTAGCTTAACCAAGATAGACCAAACTTAGTTAATATCAATTTATTATTTTAATTTGTAACCTGAGCGGCTGAACTTGCCATCAAAAATTTGTTAGTGAAATCACATAAAGTAATGTAGTGAACTCACTTATAACACAAATATTTTCATCTTTATACATCTTCATCAATATCAACGATAAACAGCATAAGCTGCGTAAATAATCGTATTACTCATTTTAAATCATTCATCTTTTAAACAGTAAGCTTTATTTTATAACGCCCAACACAGAATCCAATATCTGTAAATCTCATTGGATTTCGTATTTTATTAAAACAAGTGTTTACAATCTGGACAATGTCAATGGAGAAAAATGTTAAACAAATAAGCTTCAAGCAATGGTTTTCTGTAATACCTTTTTACTGTTCATCCGGGCAATTTACGGATACAAAAGCAACAAAATGTTTTCCAATTTATTTATACTTTGCCGTTTCTGCGAAATTAAAATTGTGGTTTCGTAAATGACGTAGGTGTCCTTTTCGATCGAAAATAGTTGTCTAAATTAATTTCATGTGCTACTCGATTAATATCTACTTATTTATCACGAACGCCATCGATGGTGTCATACCACTTGGAATATGTTCTATAGACACGCGAAATTCCCCCATACGTCGTTCAATGCTGTATTGTCATGTCATAGGTATTTGTAGGACGAATAGTTGTTAATGTCACTGTAGTAATATGGTTATTTATAAAGTGAAATGAAATATACTTATGAACAAAACAAAGGCTTTAACGAATTAAAGATTAACAAAATAAAAGACTTCAAGAACTGAAAAGAGACCACTCGGGAAGCACTAGTTTTCAAAAAAAAAATACATCAAAATCGGTCCACCCAGTCAAAAGTTCTGAGGTAGCAAACATAAAAAAAATACAGTCGAATTGAGAACCTTCTCCTTTTTTGAAGTCGGTTAAAAATACATACATACTAAATGTCACGCCTATTTGCGAGAGGGGTAGATAGACGCTCTTCATCTCCAATTACTGTGACTAGTAATATTAGTGCATTTTCTGTTGATACAGAAATAACGAACAAGTGGGCTGGTTTGGAAAGAACGGAACTCATTAAAATGCATTACCCAATGTTTGATATTTATGATACATTCCTTAACAATTACGCAAGGGACGACCCATTCGTTTGTTAATTAATATATTAAAGAATCCATGACTACAAAGGAAAGGCTAATTATCATAATTTAAAACTATTACATAATTTATAAATATTCAATTGAGTTACTAGATTTGTACTCATCGCCATGAAAAATAAAACGTGTAACCCTTTTAATTACGTAAACAAAAAAATACCAATAATAGATTATTTTAATGAAATGAGACAAAGTATCATCACCAACGTCTTAAATAGGCCACTTCTAAACCAGGCTTAGTAGGCCAGGTTTTGATGTCTCTTATTTTTATAAGTAATTGAGATTATAACAAAACCTACATACATCAAATGGACGCGATAAAATTATTCACATCTATACAAATAAATAAAATTTAAGTGTCTGTTTGTAACATTAAAATAACAGCTTTTTAATCAATGCATATGTATTTATACACTATACATATTCTCTCGCGGTTGGCGTGTGCGACTACTGATCTTGAGGTTTCGGGTTCGATTCCCGGGTCGGTCCAAATGTTTGTATGATCTAAAAATATTTGTTTCGTAGTTTAGGTGTTTTCTATGTATAATACGTATGTATTTACAAAAAAAAATACAGGTATTTGTATCAGTTGTCTAATACCCATAACACAAGCTCTGCTTAGCTTGGGATAGATCGCGTTGTGTGTTAGATGTCCGAAATATTTATTTATTTTTACATGAAACGGACACAAAGTACACCCAGACTTAGTTCAACAATTTGTGGATCACACAAAGTGTGGTCCCATGCAGGATTTGAACCCATAACACTTTTCGCAGTAGGAAGCGGCATGGCGACCACTTAACCACTAGGCCAAACGTGCAGTCGGTGTAATTGGAATAAGAGTGCCATTATTAAATTATTATCTAGTAACTTTATTCGCTTTGAACCGACAAGACATAAACTAGAGATAACAAGACATCAAATAGAAACTGACATTAAGAACATTAATAAAAATTTCTCGTAATGCTACACGAGGGACAGCTACCCGTAAAGGTAGGTACATAATATATACTCTTTAGTTCTTGCTTAATAAAAAATAAATTTGACTTCAAATTAATCCACGAATATTTACCTTCAAGATTTACGTCAATGACATCTAGTTACATAAAAGGTACTTATTCTGTATTCATTTCAAAATACTGTACATTTATATTTGTACAGATAAGTAAGAGACTTGTATGAAAATTAAATTTAAATACTAGGAAAATAGAACAAAAGGAATATTTACATACCAAGCGTCAAAAAAATCCTCTGCATCATCGACAAATGGTAGCGTTTCCCAAAAGACTAGCAGCATTGCCACGGTGAATGGCAATGTTAATTCTCTATGCTAGAAAAAGGGCGGCCTTCTGGTCACGAGAAGCGTCAATCAGTTTTTGCTTTAAGTCAAAAATATTTGCTTTCTTTATTAAAATGGCAAATGTAAAATTGCAATTCAGAACCGCGTGTGTAACAAACGCATGTGCCAGGTGCACAATGGAATTTATGTCAGTTGTATAAATTCTTAGACTTAAATACAGACATATATAGACATATCGTGACACACTTATTGATAAACACCCTATGACGTCAGAAAGCATATCTGTAGATCCACCCACGTGTACGGAAGTTTTATAAATAAACTTTATTGGTTGCGCGATCTTGGTACATACAATGAAAGTGACTCACTTCATTACTGTTTCATTGGCCGATGTGAAGTTGTTCTATTTTCGTAAAGCAAACAGTAAATAGAACTAATGAGATTTTATTATTGATTGATTATTTGTTGTGTGCGTTCGTTCTCTCTTTTCGCTGGGGGGTAATAATGAGAATTTGATAGCTGGATAGCCTGTGCGTAATAATTAACTTGCCCGTGACGGTCGCTCGAAATAAATTTGAAAAAAGAATACAGCTCTACACATACTTAATATATTTTTAATTGCTGTTACTACATCGTATTGGACATTATGACCACTCTTTTATCGAACTTTTAGTTTACAAACAAAAGAAAGAGACAATTATGTTTATGATATAAATGTAATAAACATATAAATTGTCTAATGGCTTCTTTTCAGTTATTTATTTAATACTTTAAACCAGGTTAATACGGATGTGATGTGACGTCTGAATTTGAATGAACCATCCATAAGGGATAACAACACTCAACTTAATGTCTTAATTTGCTTACATAAAATTTAAAGTCCTTCTTAGTACAATTAGGTACGGCAAAGTAATCCATATTTTTATAATTTATTAAAGACACCGTCATTACACAGATGATATACCCATTTTGAGTATCAAAAATACCTAATAATAATACTGCGTTGTGAAAATTCGCAAACAAACATCATTAACCGACCGCATTACGGTTCCTCGATCACATGTCACAGCAATTAAAATATTTTAATTCTTAAACAAATACTGCGGTGGGTACGACTACGTACTGTGTCTGTTATTGCGCTAGTCTTATTTGTACAGTGTCGTAGTTTTACTGCCATTGTACTCAGAACAAATACGGATAATAAATATATGTATTATGCGTATTTTTTACTTATAAAGTTATAATTATCATATTTGTTATGTGACTGAATACACGATAACTGAACAGTTTTTATAGTGTAGCATAAACTAGAAACTGACATGGTATTTAGGCTGATAAAACAATTGATTTCTGTAGTTTTAAGAGGTATTTAAAAACATTTACATTTCTTATGTTTTAGCGTCATTTAAATGTTTAATTTGAGAAGATAGCCATCACACAAAATTGGACAAACACACTTATCTTCTAACTCTTTTATCAGAAGTATTTGGGGCCGATGCAAAGGGTTACCTAAATAAATATTTCAGACATCTAAAGTACCTTGTAGCTCCCAACTAAGCCGAACTAAATTGAAAAACGTGATTGCATGTAAATCCTTAAAATACCCCAGGTACTCGGCAGATAAAACGCTTTCAACCTTAACCACATCCCACCATGCCCTCTTCTGTTAGACGTTTGCCGTATTGTAAAGCCAGCTCTCTGTACGTTACCGTGATGGATATTACACCAGAAATAGAACTGTTTTCTCATATGACTATACCACTAACCAATCTGTATTGACACCTAACACTACACATTATTGGTCCAAAGTAGAGCATGGTCGCATTTCTGAGATGACTGGCCACGCATCACGGGAACTTTTTAGGCCAAGGGCGAAACGTACGTTCCAAAATATAAATACCTAGTTATATATATTGGTATTACAATATAAATATTTTTCATCGATGTACTTTTAAATAAACGCTGGATATTTTGATGAAAGTTTGTTTTCAAATCAAGTACAACCGGACGTCCGCCTCCGTTCTTTGGCATTGTTTTTGCACCAATTACGTTGATGTATAATAAATTAGTCGTTTTATTTCGTTTATATACGTAAAAACTTATAAAAATAAATATAGTTTTGGTATCGTACCTAGCTATATTTATAGCATTCTCAAAAGGTTACCTTTTGAGGAAACAGTGTTCCGAGAACTTACCTATACGATATTCCGATATTCCGAGAAAAAATATACGATATGAATACTCTGAAAATAAATAAATTGCCATTCTTCGTGTGTTCAAATATAGACCTTCACGTGTGTGTAAATAATGGATACAGAAATACCAAGAACGCACACATCTCTATATGTTAGTCTTAAAAATTGTACTTGTATATTATGTCGCTAAAAGCTTGTATTATTGTGTTCATATTGATGTTTAACATCTTTCGCCTTTTAATAATAAGAAAGAAAATAAAAAGATAAAGAAGTAATTTGATAGAAAAGAAAGGCAATATGGAACGAAGCACTGTAAAGGAAAGGAATATGAAAAGATGTACCAAAAGTGACAATTGTATAACTGGTGACAATGATATGTCTTATGCTTCGTATCAAACCCAACCACTGTAAAACTCTCTCGTTTACGTAAATTTAAATCTATTAGTCCTGTTCATTTATAACTCTAAATAAATTATTTCTTCTTGTTACAGATATGAACGTCTCCTCCGCCGCGCGCGCACAGAAGACTTGAGCGAGATCTCCGGCATTGGGTGTTTGTACCAGAGCGGAGTTGACAGACTCGGCCGCCCCGTAGTCGTGTTCATTGGGAAGTGGTTCCCTATTGGGGATATCGATTTAGACAAGGTAAGAAATGTTTACAGGTTTTGTATCAAAGCCAGCCATTTTTATGAATACATATATTTAAAGTGAATAGGAACGCTTTTACATGACGTCAATCTTGCTAACAACATAATTAATCAGAATCAGAAGTACCTACATATAATTGCCATCATATTGATAATAGGAACTAATTGTTTTATTCATTCAGTAGTGTAAGGAAAATCGTCAAAACATGCATAACTATAAAACTTCATTACAAAAAAAATAACAAAAAACCGACTTCAAGAACTGGTCCAATTAGAAATCGGACCACACGGGAAGCACCAGCTTTCAAATAAGAAAAGAATCATCAAAATCGGTTCACTTACTCGAATGTTCTGAGGTAACAAACATAAAAAATACAGTCGAATTGAGAACCTCCTCCTTTTTTTCCAATCGGTTAATAGAAAGGACTTTTTCTTTATGTCCAGCAGTAGATTTTTAAAGATATAAAACAAGAAATAAACATTTTTTTACCCGACTGTTTATTTTTTTATCAATAAAAAAAATAAGTTCTTTCACTTATTGCATACAAAACGGCAATTTCATAGGTAAAGACCTATTACAATTGATCATACATAAAATGTTTCCGTCGGGGTACCAGGAGTTTCCGTTCTAGACAGTTACACCCGGTTCCCCGACTACTGGTAACTAAGAAAGCTTGTGGTTTTTGTCGAATCTAGTCCGATATCCGCATTACCACATTACTGATTATCCAGTGGGTAATATGCGAGGGGAATACAACACAAAAAAAGGATATTTAAATTATCAAACAAAATTTCATAGGTAATGTTTCAAATGTTGGTAATGAAATTTTGTGTGCATATCGGGTAGGTCTGAGAATCGGTTAACATCTATTTTTCATACCCCTAAATGATAAGGGTGACCCTCCCCTAAATATTTTATATTTATGGCAAAACAACGTTTGCCGGGTCAGATATTGAAAATCGTTACTTTGTTACTTATAACTATTACCATGTTACACATTCCAGGCTCTCCTATACCTCATCAAGTTGCTGGACCCGATCGTGCGCGGCGACTACGTCATCGCGTACTTCCACACGCTGGCCTCTTCCTACAACCACCCGCCCTTCTCCTGGCTCAAGGAAGTCTATACCGTGCTGCCTTACAAGTGAGTCTGAACATATTTTACCTAGATTAATATTTCAGGCATTTGACACACAATGCCATCTAGGTTCAAACTAAATTGAGCTTGTACTTTGAAAGAAAACATACCTCGTAAATTAGGCATACTTGCCGCCTTTGTCTGCATTCACAATGAGTATGGTGACTATGGTGACTTTTGGATTCCGCTCATTCTTTTTATCAGTTACAGTAGTCACTTTGATAGGCCTATACATAAATAAACTGTATTTTGTATATGCTGTAGATACTTATTTAGTGACAAACGAGCACAATGACACTATTTCGTAAGTGAATATCGCCGTCCAAGAACTCTGGCAACCCAGGAAACACAAATCTACAGGCTGGCAACACTTTGTGCAACAGTGTTATGTGTAGTACAATACACCTCTAGTGTGAGATAGTGAAGTTATTTATTTGTAAAAACTTTAATCCCTTCATAACCAGTTCTTTGCCAATTACTTATCTACGGAAGACGTACAACATGTTCTGATGGAATGTGTTAAGAACCATAGAGATAGGGAAACTAATGGAAGCACTAGAGGTAAACCCATGTGATATAAGAATCCCCCAAGTGATTCAATCGTCGCCTACATCTAATAAATAAAATAAAGAAATATTTCGGACATCTAACACACAACGTCATCTAGTCCGAAACTAAGCAGAGCTTGTATTATGGGTACTAGACAACTGATATAAATACTTATATGCTTTTTTTTTGTAAATAAATACATATTATACATAATGAAGCAAAGATACTCTGTCACATGACTAAGCGCGCAGGGACACCTCTATAGATCGTTTAGTGTAACATTTGACAGCACAAAAAGAGGTTGACAACACAAAAGATGCCAACTTTTGTTCGGTGGAGATTCGACTTTAGATAAAATGCTTACAATGGGGTTGTCATATACGAAAGAATAAAAACCCCTAAATACTAAAAGAACAAAAAGTATTAAAACACTTTAAAGTATCTGAAATCGTAGCGAAACAACTAGTGTTTAATAAGAATGCTTTTCTGAAGGTCATGTACATTGTTATGTAATGCTAATTACTTTTGACAATTGTTATTTTATTTGGAATCTTAATTAGCAAGATCATTCCTTCATAATTTATGTCTTGATTAACGAACAATATTTTATTTACATTTCAGATATAAGAAGAACCTGAAAGCATTCTATATCGTGCACCCCACATTTTGGACAAAGGTAAATATACTATTTATTGTTTGATTAATACTTTATGATGATGTGATGTAAATCTTTGTTTTGTATGTCTCACATTGCCGTGTTTTTTTATAGTTAGGGAAACCTAACGACCTTTAACTAAACCGCTGATAAACATCTAAACTAAGAAAATAACTCTGTATGTTACGCTTTCACGCCTAAACCGTTGCACCGATTTCAATGAAATACGGCGTTGAAA